>OX422218.1:219584159-222426659 GCA_949130495.1 Sambucus nigra
TTAATCCTTTATATATCAACTAATTCGTGGCTTGGCTTTTCAAATCTCTTTTTCTCAAACTTTTCAACCAGAATACCTCTCCAAAATTACTCCCTTTCATATATAAACCATGGCCCCAAACTTATTCAAGATTTCAACCTTAGATTAGATGGCTTATTTGGTGTTTTCTCGAGTTTGGGCTAGAACAAGATTTGATTATTTTCGCGAGAGGAACGTGATGGTGTGATTAGATTTTGAGGCTGAATTTTGTGATGATTTTGAGGTATGGGGTTTTACACAATATGCTCCTTAATCTCGCGAGTGTTATTCTCGTTGTTTTCATGTGATTATTGACTCATATTTGAAATGATAAAGTCATTTGGAAATCTGGAAATATTTGTTGGAATCTAATTTCGACTCATGTGGTATTATATTTGGTGTTGAGCATATTGTCATGAGATTTTAATATGGCACTGAAGCTGGGCACCCGCCAATATTTTTTTTCCGGATATGCTAGTAAAATTCATAGGCACGGTACGGTGGTGAGGCCTGGTGACCCGGTCAATGTGTTGTTGAGAAATTATATTGATATAATTGTTATTGACATTCGCATTTGATTTGAATATTCGTATTCGTATTGTTACGCTTTATTCACCGCTAATATTTATTGAGCATCTTTCCTGTCGTATTGTGTACTTCCCCATATTTTCTTTTAGTGGCAGGCTAGCGCGAATTTTGGGCGCTTGGAATTTATCGAAGATGGATTTTAGCTAGGATTGTTTTGGGAAGATTTTTAATACAAGAGAGAAGATTGCATTATTTTCATGTATAGAGCATTGGAGATTTGTATTTTATTTTCGAGTTAGATGTTATAATTATTTCGAGAGAATTGTTGTATTTATTTGAAGAGATTTGAGATTAGTGGTTTCTTTTCTATTATGGGATTTAAATGCACTATACCGTGTGAATTGTGAAATTGGTTAGGTTTATCGTAGTGGCGCGCCGCTCGCTCTTCCCGGATGGGTGGGGTGTTACAAAATGGTATCAGAGTTTAGGTACACGACAACCCTTGGGTCTTGAGTTTTTGGGTCTGTTGTATTTTTGTGGCGCAAATTTGGAGATAGTAATTTTTAGAGAATCGTTTTGCGTTAGGCATCTAGATTAGATGTGAGGAATTATTTTTTGGTGCCGAGATTATTTTTGGACATTGTTGGCTTGATTTTTGAGAGTTAGGTATTCGGCAAATTTCGAGGGCGAAATTCCATTGTTAGTGGGGAAGTGTAACAACCCGCGTAATTTTGGAGTATTTTCACAATACAGAAGAAAATAAAGTTTTTGATAAAATTATTTTTATGGCTCAAATATGTTGGATTTTATTTTTAAATATGAGAATTTCAAACGGTTTCGCAATCGGAATTAAAATGGAGTTTTAATTGAATTTTTATTTTATAGAAGAGTCCTCAAAACATAAAACTCTCTAAGAGTCCTCAAAACATAAAACTTTCTACCAAAAAATATATTTAAAAATAATGAACCGTCGATCGAGCTGAATTTTTTTCTGTAGCTTCTTCTCATCTTCAGTTAATGCTGTGTAAAATTTCATCCAATTCCAACGGTCCGATCGTCCGGAATAAATTTTTTAGTGTTTGTATCTCATTAGAACTCTTTTCTTAATCAAACTCTTAATCCTTTATATATCAACTAATTCGTGGCTTGGCTTTTCAAATCTTTTTTTCTCAAACTTTTCAACCAGAAGACCTCTCCAAAATTACTCCCTTTCATATACAAACCATAACCCCAAACTTATTCAAGATTTCAACCTTAGATTAGAAGGCTTATTTGGTGTTTTCTCGAGTTTGGGCTAGAACAAGATTTGATTATTTTCGCGAGAGAACGTGATGGTGTGATTAGATTTTGAGGCTGAATTTTGTGATGATTTTGAGGTATGGGGTTTTACACAATATGCTCCTTAATCTCCCGAGTGTTATTCTCATTGTTTTCTTGTGATTATTGAGTCATATTTGAATTGAAAAAGTCATTTGGAAATATGGAAATATTTGTTGGAATCTAATTTCGATTCATGTGGTACTATATTTGGTGTTGAGCATATTGTCATGAGATTTTAATATGGCACTGAAGTTGGGCACCCGCCAATATTCCTTTTTCCGGATATGCTAGAAAAATGCATAGGCACGGTACGGTGGTGAGGCCTGGTGACCCGGTCAATGTGTTGTTGAGAAACTATATTGATATAATTGTTATTGACATTCGCATTTGATTTGAATATTCGTATTCGTATTGTTACGCTTTATTCACCGCTAATATTTATTGAGCATCTTTCCTGTCGTATTGTGTACTTCCCCATATTTTCTTTTAGTGGCAGGCTAGCGCGAATTTTGGGCGCTTGGAATTTATCGAAGATGGATTTTAGCTAGGATTGTTTTGGGAAGATTTTTAATACAAGAGAGAAGATTGCATTATTTTGATGTATAGAGCATTGGAGATTCGTATTTTATTTTCGAGTTAGATGTTATAATTATTTCGAGAGAATTGTTGTATTTATTTGAAGAGATTTGAGATTAGTGGTTTCTTTTCTATTATGGGATTTAAATGCTCTATACCTTGTGAATTGTGAAATTGGTTAGGTTTATCGTAGTGGCGCGCCGCTCGCTATTCCCGGATGGGTGGGGTGTTACAAAATGCTATCAGAGCTTAGGTACACGACAACCCTCGGGTCTTGAGTTTTTGGGTCTGTTGTATTTTTGTGGCGCAAATTTGGAGATAGTAATTTTTAGAGAATCGTTTTGCGTTAGGCATCTAGATTAGATGTGAGGAATTATTTTTTGGTGCCGAGATTATTTTTGGAGATTGTTGGCTTGATTTTTGAGAGTTAGGTATTCGGCGAATTTCGAGGGCGAAATTCCATTGTAAGTGGGGAAGTGTAACAACCCGCGTAATTTTGGAGTATTTTCACAATACAGAAGAAAATAAAGTTTTTGATAAAATTATTTTTATGGCTCAAATATGTTGGATTTTATTTTTAAAGATGAGAATTTCAAACGGTTTCGCAATCGGAAATAAAATGGAGTTTTAATTGAATTTTTATTTTATAGAAGAGTCCTCAAAACATAAAACTCTCTAAGAGTCCATAAAACATAAAACTTTCTACCAAAATATATATTTAAAAATAATGAACGGTCGATCGAGCTGAATTTTTTTTCTGTAGCTTCTTCTCATCTTCAGCTAATGCTGTGTAAAATTTCATCCAATTCCAACGGTCCGATCGTCCGGAATAAAATTTTTAGTGTTCGTATCTGATTCGAACTCTTTTCTTAATCAAACTCTTAATCCTTTATATATCAACTAATTCATGTCTTGGCTTTTCAAACCTCTTTTTCTCAAACTTTTCAACCAGAAGACCTCTCCAAAATTACTCCCTTTCATATACAAACCATGGCCCCAAACTTATTCAAGATTTCAACCTTAGATTAGAAGGCTTATTTGGTGTTTTCTCGAGTTTGGGCTAGAACAAGATTTGATTATTTTCGCGAGAGGAACGTGATGGTGTGATTAGATTTTGAGGCTGAATTTTGTGATGATTTTGAGGTATGGAGTTTTACACAATATGCTCCTTAATCTCGCGAGTGTTATTCTCGTTGTTTTCTTGTGATTATTGACTCATATTTGAATTGATAAAGTCATTTGGAAATCTGGAAATATTTGTTGGAATCTAATTTCGATTCATGTGGTATTATATTTGGTGTTGAGCATATTGTCATGAGATTTTAATATGGCACTGAAGTTGGGCACCCGCCAATATTCCTTTTTCCGGATATGCTAGAAAAATGCATAGGCACGGTACGGTGGTGAGGCCTGGTGACCCGGTCAATGTGTTGTTGAGAAATTATATTGATATAATTGTTATTGACATTCGCATTTGATTTGAATATTCGTATTCGTATTGTTACGCTTTATTCACCGCTAATATTTATTGAGCATCTTTCCTGTCGTATTGTGTACTTCCCCATATTTTCTTTTAGTGGCAGGCTAGCGCGAATTTTGGGCGCTTGGAGTTTATCGAAGATGGATTTTAGCTAGGATTGTTTTGGGAAGATTTTTAATACAAGAGAGAAGATTGCATTATTTTGATGTATAGAGCATTGGAGATTTGTATTTTATTTTCGAGTTAGATGTTATAATTATTTCGAGAGAATTGTTGTATTTATTTGAAGAGATTTGAGATTAGTGGTTTCTTTTCTATTATGGGATTTAAATGCTCTATACCTTGTGAATTGTGAAATTGGTTAGGTTTATCGTAGTGGCGCGCCGCTCGCTCTTCCCGGATGGGCGGGGTGTTACAAAATGGTATCAGAGCTTAGGTACACGACAACCCTCGGGTCTTGAGTTTTTGGGTCTGTTGTATTTTTGTGGCGCAAATTTGGAGATAGTAATTTTTAGAGAATCGTTTTGCGTTAGGCATCTAGATTAGATGTGAGGAATTATTTTTTGGTGCCGAGATTATTTTTGGAGATTGTTGGCTTGATTTTTGAGAGTTAGGTATTCGGCGAATTTCGAGGGCGAAATTCCATTGTAAGTGGGGAAGTGTAACAACCCGCGTAATTTTGGAGTATTTTCACAATACAGAAGAAAATAAAGTTTTTGATAAAATTATTTTTATGGCTCAAATATGTTGGATTTTATTTTTAAAGATGAGAATTTCAAACGGTTTCGCAATCGGAATTAAAATGGAGTTTTAATTGAATTTTTATTTTATAGAAGAGTCCTCAAAACATAAAACTCTCTAAGAGTCCTCAAAACATAAAACTTTCTAGCAAAAAAATATTTAAAAATAATGAACGGTCGATCGAGCTGAATTTTTTTTCTGTAGCTTCTTCTCATCTTCAGCTAATGCTGTGTAAAATTTCATCCAATTCCAACGGTCCGATCGTCCGGAATAAAAATTTTAGTGTTTGTATCTGATTAGAACTCTTTTCTTAATCAAACTCTTAATCCTTTATATATAAACTAATTCGTGTTTTGGCTTTTCAAACCTCTTTTTCTCAAACTTTTCAACCAGAAGACCTCTCCAAAATTACTCCCTTTCATATACAAACCATGGCCCCAAACTTATTCAAGATTTCAACCTTAGATTAGAAGGCTTATTTGGTGTTTTCTCGAGTTTGGGCTAGAACAAGATTTGATTATTTTCGCGAGAGGAACGTGATGGTGTGATTAGATTTTGAGGCTGAATTTTGTGATGATTTTGAGGTATGGAGTTTTACACAATATGCTCCTTAATCTCGCGAGTGTTATTCTCGTTGTTTTCTTGTGATTATTGACTCATATTTGAATTGATAAAGTCATTTGGAAATCTGGAAATATTTGTTGGAATCTAATTTCGATTCATGTGGTATTATATTTGGTGTTGAGCATATTGTCATGAGATTTTAATATGGCACTGAAGTTGGGCACCCGCCAATATTCCTTTTTCCGGATATGCTAGAAAAATGCATAGGCACGGTACGGTGGTGAGGCCTGGTGACCCGGTCAATGTGTTGTTGAGAAATTATATTGATATAATTGTTATTGACATTCGCATTTGATTTGAATATTCGTATTCGTATTGTTACGCTTTATTCACCGCTAATATTTATTGAGCATCTTTCCTGTCGTATTGTGTACTTCCCCATATTTTCTTTTAGTGGCAGGCTAGCGCGAATTTTGGGCGCTTGGAGTTTATCGAAGATGGATTTTAGCTAGGATTGTTTTGGGAAGATTTTTAATACAAGAGAGAAGATTGCATTATTTTGATGTATAGAGCATTGGAGATTTGTATTTTATTTTCGAGTTAGATGTTATAATTATTTCGAGAGAATTGTTGTATTTATTTGAAGAGATTTGAGATTAGTGGTTTCTTTTCTATTATGGGATTTAAATGCTCTATACCTTGTGAATTGTGAAATTGGTTAGGTTTATCGTAGTGGCGCGCCGCTCGCTCTTCCCGGATGGGCGGGGTGTTACAAAATGGTATCAGAGCTTAGGTACACGACAACCCTCGGGTCTTGAGTTTTTGGGTCTGTTGTATTTTTGTGGCGCAAATTTGGAGATAGTAATTTTTAGAGAATCGTTTTGCGTTAGGCATCTAGATTAGATGTGAGGAATTATTTTTTGGTGCCGAGATTATTTTTGGAGATTGTTGGCTTGATTTTTGAGAGTTAGGTATTCGGCGAATTTCGAGGGCGAAATTCCATTGTTAGTGGGGAAGTGTAACAACCCGCGTAATTTTGGAGTATTTTCACAATACAGAAGAAAATAAAGTTTTTGATAAAATTATTTTTATGGCTCAAATATGTTGGATTTTATTTTTAAAGATGAGAATTTCAAACGGTTTCGCAATCGGAATTAAAATGGAGTTTTAATTGAATTTTTATTTTATAGAAGAGTCCTCAAAACATAAAACTCTCTAAGAGTCCTCAAAACATAAAACTTTCTAGCAAAAAAATATTTAAAAATAATGAACGGTCGATCGAGCTGAATTTTTTTTCTGTAGCTTCTTCTCATCTTCAGCTAATGCTGTGTAAAATTTCATCCAATTCCAACGGTCCGATCGTCCGGAATAAAATTTTTAGTGTTTGTATCTGATTAGAACTCTTTTCTTAATCAAACTCTTAATCCTTTATATATAAACTAATTCGTGTTTTGGCTTTTCAAACCTCTTTTTCTCAAACTTTTCAACCAGAAGACCTCTCCAAAATTACTCCCTTTCATATACAAACCATGGCCCCAAACTTATTGAAGATTTCAACCTTAGATTAGAAGGCTTATTTGGTGTTTTCTCGAGTTTGGGCTAGAACAAGATTTGATTATTTTCGCGAGAGGAACGTGATGGTGTGATTAGATTTTGAGGCTGAATTTTGTGATGATTTTGAGGTATGGAGTTTTACACAATATGCTCCTTAATCTCGCGAGTGTTATTCTCGTTGTTTTCTTGTGATTATTGACTCATATTTGAATTGATAAAGTCATTTGGAAATCTGGAAATATTTGTTGGAATCTAATTTCGATTCATGTGGTATTATATTTGGTGTTGAGCATATTGTCATGAGATTTTAATATGGCACTGAAGTTGGGCACCCGCCAATATTCCTTTTTCCGGATATGCTAGAAAAATGCATAGGCACGGTACGGTGGTGAGGCCTGGTGACCCAATCAATGTGTTGTTGAGAAATTATATTGATATAATTGTTATTGACATTCGCATTTGATTTGAATATTCGTATTCGTATTGTTACGCTTTATTCACCGCTAATATTTATTGAGCATCTTTCCTGTCGTATTGTGTACTTCCCCATATTTTCTTTTAGTGGCAGGCTAGCGCGAATTTTGGGCGCTTGGAATTTATCGAAGATGGATTTTAGCTAGGATTGTTTTGGGAAGATTTTTAATACAAGAGAGAAGATTGCATTATTTTGATGTATAGAGCATTGGAGATTTGTATTTTATTTTCGAGTTAGATGTTATAATTATTTCGAGAGAATTGTTGTATTTATTTGAAGAGATTTGAGATTAGTGGTTTCTTTTCTATTATGGGATTTAAATGCTCTATACCTTGTGAATTGTGAAATTGGTTAGGTTTATCGTAGTGGCTCGCCGCTGGCTCTTCCCGGATGGGTGGGGTGTTACAAAATGGTATCAGAGCTTAGGTACACGACAACCCTCGGGTCTTGAGTTTTTGGGTCTGTTGTATTTTTGTGGCGCAAATTTGGAGATAGTAATTTTTAGAGAATCGTTTTGCGTTAGGCATCTAGATTAGATGTGAGGAATTATTTTTTGGTGCCGAGATTATTTTTGGAGATTGTTCGCTTGATTTTTGAGAGTTAGGTATTCGGCGAATTTCGAGGGCGAAATTCCATTGTTAGTGGGGAAGTGTAACAACCCGCGTAATTTTGGAGTATTTTCACAATACAGAAGAAAATAAAGTTTTTGATAAAATTATTTTTATGGCTCAAATATGTTGGATTTTATTTTTAAAGATGAGAATTTCAAACGGTTTCGCAATCAGAATTAAAATGGAGTTTTAATTGAATTTTTATTTTATAGAAGAGTCCTCAAAACATAAAACTCTCTAAGAGTCCTCAAAACATAAAACTTTCTACCAAAAAAAATATTTAAAAATCATGAATAGTCGATCGAGCTGAATTTTTTTTCTGTAGCTTCTTCTCATCTTCAGCTAATGCTGTGTAAAATTTCATCCAATTCCAACGGTCCGATCGTCCGGAATAAAATTTTTAGTGTTTGTATCTGAATATAACTCTTTTCTTAATCAAACTCTTAATCCTTTATATATCAACTAATTATTGCCTTGGCTTTTCAAACCTCTTTTTCTCAAACTTTTCAACCAGAAGACCTCTCCAAAATTACTCCCTTTCATATACAAACCATGGCCCCAAACTTATTCAAGATTTCAACCTTAGATTAGAAGGCTTATTTGGTGTTTTCTCGAGTTTGGGCTAGAACAAGATTTGATTATTTTTGCGAGAGGAACGTGATGGTGTGATTAGATTTTGAGGCTGAATTTTGTGATGATTTTGAGGTATGGAGTTTTACACAATATGCTCCTTAATCTCGCGAGTGTTATTCTCGTTGTTTTCTTGTGATTATTGACTCATATTTGAATTGATAAAGTCATTTGGAAATCTGGAAATATTTGTTGGAATCTAATTTCAATTCATGTGGTATTATATTTGGTGTTGAGCATATTGTCATGAGATTTTAATATGGCACTGAAGTTGGGCACCCGCCAATATTCCTTTTTCCGGATATGCTAGAAAAATGCATAGGCACGGTACGGTGGTGAGGCCTGGTGACCCGGTCAATGTGTTGTTGAGAAATTATATTGATATAATTGTTATTGACATTCGCATTTGATTTGAATATTCGTATTCGTATTGTTACGCTTTATTCACCGCTAATATTTATTGAGCATCTTTCCTGTCGTATTGTGTACTTCCCCATATTTTCTTTTAGTGGCAGGCTAGCGCGAATTTTGGGCGCTTGGAATTTATCGAAGATGGATTTTAGCTAGGTTTGTTTTGGGAAGATTTTTAATACAAGAGAGAAGATTGCATTATTTTGATGTATAGAGCATTGGAGATTTGTATTTTATTTTCGAGTTAGATGTTATAATTATTTCGAGAGAATTGTTGTATTTATTTGAAGAGATTTGAGATTAGTGGTTTCTTTTCTATTATGGGATTTAAATGCTCTATACCTTGTGAATTGTGAAATTTGTTAGGTTTATCGTAGTGGCGCGCCGCTCGCTCTTCCCGGATGGGCAGGGTGTTACAAAATGGTATCAGAGCTTAGGTACACGACAACCCTCGAGTCTTGAGTTTTTGGGTCTGTTGTATTTTTGTGGCGCAAATTTGGAGATAGTAATTTTTAGAGAATCGTTTTGCGTTAGGCATCTAGATTAGATGTGAGGAATTATTTTTTGGTGCCGAGATTATTTTTGGAGATTGCTGGCTTGATTTTTGAGAGTTAGGTATTCGGCGAATTTCGAGGGCGAAATTCCATTGTTAGTGGGGAAGTGTAACAACCCGCGTAATTTTGGAGTATTTTCACAATACAGAAGAAAATAAAGTTTTTGATAAAATTATTTTTATGGCTCAAATATGTTGGATTTTATTTTTAAAGATGAGAATTTCAAACAGTTTCGCAATCGGAATTAAAATGGAGTTTTAATTGAATTTTTATTTTATAGAAGAGTCCTCAAAACATAAAACTCTCTAAGAGTCCTCAAAACATAAAACTTTCTACCAAAAAAAATATTTAAAAATAATGAACGGTCGATCGAGCTGAATTTTTTTTCTGTAGCTTCTTCTCATCTTCAGCTAATGCTGTGTAAAATTTCATCCAATTCCAACGGTCCGATCGTCCGGAATAAAATTTTTAGTGTTCGTATCTGATTAGAACTCTTTTCTTAATCAAACTCTTAATCCTTTATATATCAACTAATTCGTGTCTTGGCTTTTCAAACCTCTTTTTCTCAAACTTTTCAACCAGAAGACCTCTCCAAAATTACTCCCTTTCATATACAAATCATGGCCCCAAACTTATTCAAGATTTCAACCTTAGATTAGAAGGCTTATTTGGTGTTTTCTCGAGTTTGGGCTAGAACAAGATTTGATTATTTTCGCGAGAGGAACGTGATGGTGTGATTAGATTTTGAGGCTGAATTTTGTGATGATTTTGAGGTATGGAGTTTTACACAATATGCTCCTTAATCTCGCGAGTGTTATTCTCGTTGTTTTCTTGTGATTATTGACTCATATTTGAATTGATAAAGTCATTTGGAAATCTGGAAATATTTGTTGGAATCTAATTTCGATTCATGTGGTATTATATTTGGTGTTGAGCATATTGTCATGAGATTTTAATATGGCACTGAAGTTGGGCACCCGCCAATATTCCTTTTTCCGGATATGCTAGAAAAATGCATAGGCACGGTACGGTGGTGAGGCCTGGTGACCCGGTCAATGTGTTGTTGAGAAATTATATTGATATAATTGTTATTGACATTCGCATTTGATTTGAATATTCGTATTCGTATTGTTACGCTTTATTCACCGCTAATATTTATTGAGCATCTTTCCTGTCGTATTGTGTACTTCCCCATATTTTCTTTTAGTGGCAGGCTAGCGCGAATTTTGGGCGCTTGGAGTTTATCGAAGATGGATTTTAGCTAGGATTGTTTTGGGAAGATTTTTAATACAAGAGAGAAGATTGCATTATTTTGATGTATAGAGCATTGGAGATTTGTATTTTATTTTCGAGTTAGATGTTATAATTATTTCGAGAGAATTGTTGTATTTATTTGAAGAGATTTGAGATTAGTGGTTTCTTTTCTATTATGGGATTTAAATGCTCTATACCTTGTGAATTGTGAAATTGGTTAGGTTTATCGTAGTGGCGCGCCGCTCGCTCTTCCCGGATGGGCGGGGTGTTACAAAATGGTATCAGAGCTTAGGTACACGACAACCCTCGGGTCTTGAGTTTTTGGGTCTGTTGTATTTTTGTGGCGCAAATTTGGAGATAGTAATTTTTAGAGAATCGTTTTGCGTTAGGCATCTAGATTAGATGTGAGGAATTATTTTTTGGTGCCGAGATTATTTTTGGAGATTGTTGGCTTGATTTTTGAGAGTTAGGTATTCGGCGAATTTCGAGGGCGAAATTCCATTGTTAGTGGGAAAGTGTAACAACCTGCGTAATTTTGGAGTATTTTCACAATACAGAAGAAAATAAAGTTTTTGATAAAATTATTTTTATGGCTCAAATATGTTGGATTTTATTTTTAAAGATGAGAATTTCAAACGGTTTCGCAATCGGAATTAAAATGGAGTTTTAATTGAATTTTTATTTTATAGAAGAGTCCTCAAAACATAAAACTCTCTAAGAGTCCTCAAAACATAAAACTTTCTACCAAAAAAAATATTTAAAAATAATGAACGGTCGATCGAGCTGAATTTTTTTTCTATAGCTTCTTCTCATCTTCAGCTAATGCTGTGTAAAATTTCATCCAATTCCAACGGTCCGATCGTCCGGAATAAATTTTTTAGTGTTTGTATCTGATTAGAACTCTTTTCTTAATCAAACTCTTAATCCTTTATATATCAACTAATTCGTGTTTTGGCTTTTCAAACCTCTTTTTCTCAAACTTTTCAACCAGAAGACCTCTCCAAAATTACTCCCTTTCATATACAAACCATGGCCCCAAACTTATTCAAGATTTCAACCTTAGATTAGAAGGCTTATTTGGTGTTTTCTCGAGTTTGGGCTAGAACAAGATTTGATTATTTTCGCGAGAGGAACGTGATGGTGTGATTAGATTTTGAGGCTGAATTTTGTGATGATTTTGAGGTATGGAGTTTTACACAATATGCTCCTTAATCTCGCGAGTGTTATTCTCGTTGTTTTCTTGTGATTATTGACTCATATTTGAATTGATAAAGTCATTTGGAAATCTGGAAATATTTGTTGGAATCTAATTTCGATTCATGTGGTATTATATTTGGTGTTGAGCATATTGTCATGAGATTTTAATATGGCACTGAAGTTGGGCACCCGCCAATATTCCTTTTTCCGGATATGCTAGAAAAATGCATAGGCACGGTACGGTGGTGAGGCCTGGTGACCCAATCAATGTGTTGTTGAGAAATTATATTGATATAATTGTTATTGACATTCGCATTTGATTTGAATATTCGTATTCGTATTGTTACGCTTTATTCACCGCTAATATTTATTGAGCATCTTTCCTGTCGTATTGTGTACTTCCCC
Source organism: Sambucus nigra (assembly GCA_949130495.1). Classification (NCBI taxonomy): domain Eukaryota; kingdom Viridiplantae; phylum Streptophyta; class Magnoliopsida; order Dipsacales; family Adoxaceae; genus Sambucus; species Sambucus nigra. Next base: position 219,596,478 of record OX422218.1, read on the forward strand.
ATATTTTCTTTTAGTGGCAGGCTAGCGCGAATTTTGGGCACTTGGAATTTATCGAAGATGGATTTTAGCTAGGATTGTTTTGGGAAGATTTTTAATACAAGAGAGAAGATTGCATTATTTTGATGTATAGAGCATTGGAGATTTGTATTTTATTTTCGAGTTAGATGTTATAATTATTTCGAGAGAATTGTTGTATTTATTTGAAGAGATTTGAGATTAGTGGTTTCTTTTCTATTATGGGATTTAAATGCTCTATACCTTGTGAATTGTGAAATTGGTTAGGTTTATCGTAGTGGCTCGCCGCTGGCTCTTCCCGGATGGGCGGGGTGTTACAAAATGGTATCAGAGCTTAGGTACACGACAACCCTCGGGTCTTGAGTTTTTGGGTCTGTTGTATTTTTGTGGCGCAAATTTGGAGATAGTAATTTTTAGAGAATCGTTTTGCGTTAGGCATCTAGATTAGATGTGAGGAATTATTTTTTGGTGCCGAGATTATTTTTGGAGATTGTTCGCTTGATTTTTGAGAGTTAGGTATTCGGCGAATTTCGAGGGCGAAATTCCATTGTTAGTGGGGAAGTGTAACAACCCGCGTAATTTTGGAGTATTTTCACAATACAGAAGAAAATAAAGTTTTTGATAAAATTATTTTTATGGCTCAAATATGTTGGATTTTATTTTTAAAGATGAGAATTTCAAACGGTTTCGCAATCAGAATTAAAATGGAGTTTTAATTGAATTTTTATTTTATAGAAGAGTCCTCAAAACATAAAACTCTCTAAGAGTCCTCAAAACATAAAACTTTCTACCAAAAAAAATATTTAAAAATAATGAACGGTCGATCGAGCTGAATTTTTTTTCTGTAGCTTCTTCTCATCTTCAGCTAATGCTGTGTAAAATTTCATCCAATTCCAACGGTCCGATCGTCCGGAATAAAATTTTTAGTGTTTGTATCTGAATATAACTCTTTTCTTAATCAAACTCTTAATCCTTTATATATCAACTAATTATTGCCTTGGCTTTTCAAACCTCTTTTTCTCAAACTTTTCAACCAGAAGACCTCTCCAAAATTACTCCCTTTCATATACAAACCATGGCCCCAAACTTATTCAAGATTTCAACCTTAGATTAGAAGGCTTATTTGGTGTTTTCTCGAGTTTGGGCTAGAACAAGATTTGATTATTTTTGCGAGAGGAACGTGATGGTGTGATTAGATTTTGAGGCTGAATTTTGTGATGATTTTGAGGTATGGAGTTTTACACAATATGCTCCTTAATCTCGCGAGTGTTATTCTCGTTGTTTTCTTGTGATTATTGACTCATATTTGAATTGATAAAGTCATTTGAAAATCTGGAAATATTTGTTGGAATCTAATTTCAATTCATGTGGTATTATATTTGGTGTTGAGCATATTGTCATGAGATTTTAATATGGCACTGAAGTTGGGCACCCGCCAATATTCCTTTTTCCGGATATGCTAGAAAAATGCATAGGCACGGTACGGTGGTGAGGCCTGGTGACCCGGTCAATGTGTTGTTGAGAAATTATATTGATATAATTGTTATTGACATTCGCATTTGATTTGAATATTCGTATTCGTATTGTTACGCTTTATTCACCGCTAATATTTATTGAGCATCTTTCCTGTCGTATTGTGTACTTCCCCATATTTTCTTTTAGTGGCAGGCTAGCGCGAATTTTGGGCGCTTGGAATTTATCGAAGATGGATTTTAGCTAGGTTTGTTTTGGGAAGTTTTTTAATACAAGAGAGAAGATTGCATTATTTTGATGTATAGAGCATTGGAGATTTGTATTTTATTTTCGAGTTAGATGTTATAATTATTTCGAGAGAATTGTTGTATTTATTTGAAGAGATTTGAGATTAGTGGTTTCTTTTCTATTATGGGATTTAAATGCTCTATACCTTGTGAATTGTGAAATTGGTTAGGTTTATCGTAGTGGCGCGCCGCTCGCTCTTCCCGGATGGGCAGGGTGTTACAAAATGGTATCAGAGCTTAGGTACACGACAACCCTCGAGTCTTGAGTTTTTGGGTCTGTTGTATTTTTGTGGCGCAAATTTGGAGATAGTAATTTTTAGAGAATCGTTTTGCGTTAGGCATCTAGATTAGATGTGAGGAATTATTTTTTGGTGCCGAGATTATTTTTGGAGATTGTTGGCTTGATTTTTGAGAGTTAGGTATTCGGCGAATTTCGAGGGCGAAATTCCATTGTTAGTGGGGAAGTGTAACAACCCGCGTAATTTTGGAGTATTTTCACAATACAGAAGAAAATAAAGTTTTTGATAAAATTATTTTTATGGCTCAAATATGTTGGATTTTATTTTTAAAGATGAGAATTTCAAACAGTTTCGCAATCGGAATTAAAATGGAGTTTTAATTGAATTTTTATTTTATAGAAGAGTCCTCAAAACATAAAACTCTCTAAGAGTCCTCAAAACATAAAACTTTCTACCAAAAAAAATATTTAAAAATAATGAACGGTCGATCGAGTTGAATTTTTTTTTGTAGCTTCTTCTCATCTTCAGCTAATGCTGTGTAAAATTTCATCCAATTCCAACGGTCCGATCGTCCGGAATAAAATTTTTAGTGTTCGTATCTGATTAGAACTCTTTTCTTAATCAAACTCTTAATCCTTTATATATCAACTAATTCGTGTCTTGGCTTTTCAAACCTCTTTTTCTCAAACTTTTCAACCAGAAGATCTCTCCAAAATTACTCCCTTTCATATACAAATCATGGCCCCAAACTTATTCAAGATTTCAACCTTAGATTAGAAGGCTTATTTGGTATTTTCTCGAGTTTGGGCTAGAACAAGATTTGATTATTTTCGCGAGAGGAACGTGATGGTGTGATTAGATTTTGAGGCTGAATTTTGTGATGATTTTGAGGTATGGAGTTTTACACAATATGCTCCTTAATCTCGCGAGTGTTATTCTCGTTGTTTTCTTGTGATTATTGACACATATTTAAATTGATAAAGTCATTTGGAAATCTGGAAATATTTGTTGGAATCTAATTTCGATTCATGTGGTATTATATTTGGTGTTGAGCATATTGTCATGAGATTTTAATATGGCACTGAAGTTGGGCACCCGCCAATATTCCTTTTTCCGGATATGCTAGAAAAGTGCATAGGCACGGTACGGTGGTGAGGCCTGGTGACCCGGTCAATGTGTTGTTGAGAAATTATATTGATATAATTGTTATTGACATTCGCATTTGATTTGAATATTCGTATTCATATTGTTACGCTTTATTCACCGCTAATATTTATTGAGCATCTTTCCTGTCGTATTGTGTACTTCCCCATATTTTCTTTTAGTGGCAGGCTAGCGCGAATTTGGGCGCTTGGAGTTTATCGAAGATGGATTTTAGCTAGGATTGTTTTGGAAAGATTTTTAATACAGGAGAGAAGATTGCATTATTTTGATGTATAGAGCATTGGAGATTTGTATTTTATTTTCGAGTTAGATGTTATAATTATTTCGAGAGAATTGTTGTATTTATTTGAAGAGATTTGAGATTAGTGGTTTCTTTTCTATTATGGGATTTAAATGCTCTATACCTTGTGAATTGTGAAATTGGTTAGGTTTATCGTAGTGGCGCGCCGCTCGCTCTTCCCGGATGGGCGGGGTGTTACAAAATGGTATCAGAGCTTAGGTACACGACAACCCTCGGGTCTTGAGTTTTTGGGTCTGTTGTATTTTTGTGGCGCAAATTTGGAGATAGTAATTTTTAGAGAATCGTTTTGCGTTAGGCATCTAGATTAGATGTGAGGAATTATTTTTTGGTGCCGAGATTATTTTTGGAGATTGTTGGCTTGATTTTTGAGAGTTAGGTATTCGGCGAATTTCGAGGGCGAAATTCCATTGTTAGTGGGGAAGTGTAACAACCCGCGTAATTTTGGAGTATTTTCACAATACAGAAGAAAATAAAGTTTTTGATAAAATTATTTTTATGGCTCAAATATGTTGGATTTTATTTTTAAAGATGAGAATTTCAAACGGTTTCGCAATCAGAATTAAAATGGAGTTTTAATTGAATTTTTATTTTATAGAAGAGTCCTCAAAACATAAAACTCTCTAAGAGTCCTCAAAACATAAAACTTTCTACCAAAAAAAATATTTAAAAATAATGAACGGTCGATCGAGCTGAATTTTTTTTCTGTAGCTTCTTCTCATCTTCAGCTAATGCTGTGTAAAATTTCATCCAATTCCAACGGTCCGATCGTCCGGAATAAAATTTTTAGTGTTTGTATCTGATTAGAACTCTTTTCTTAATCAAACTCTTAATCCTTTATATATCAACTAATTCGTGTTTTGGCTTTTCAAACCTCTTTTTCTCAAACTTTTCAACCAGAAGACCTCTCCAAAATTACTCCCTTTCATATACAAACCATGGCCCCAAACTTATTCAAGATTTCAACCTTAGATTAGAAGGCTTATTTGGTGTTTTCTCGAGTTTGGGCTAGAACAAGATTTGATTATTTTCGCGAGAGGAACGTGATGGTGTGATTAGATTTTGAGGCTGAATTTTGTGATGATTTTGAGGTATGGAGTTTTACACAATATGCTCCTTAATCTCGCGAGTGTTATTCTCGTTGTTTTCTTGTGATTATTGACTCATATTTGAATTGATAAAGTCATTTGGAAATCTGGAAATATTTGTTGGAATCTAATTTCGATTCATGTGGTATTATATTTGGTGTTGAGCATATTGTCATGAGATTTTAATATGGCACTGAAGTTGGGCAGCCGCCAATATTCCTTTTTCCGGATATGCTAGAAAAATGCATAGGCACGGTACGGTGGTGAGGCCTGGTGACCCAATCAATGTGTTGTTGAGAAATTATATTGATATAATTGTTATTGACATTCGCATTTGATTTGAATATTCGTATTCGTATTGTTACGCTTTATTCACCGCTAATATTTATTGAGCATCTTTCCTGTCGTATTGTGTACTTCCCCATATTTTCTTTTAGTGGCAGGCTAGCGCGAATTTTGGGCGCTTGGAATTTATCGAAGATGGATTTTAGCTAGGATTGTTTTGGGAAGATTTTTAATACAAGAGAGAAGATTGCATTATTTTGATGTATAGAGCATTGGAGATTTGTATTTTATTTTCGAGTTAGATGTTATAATTATTTCGAGAGAATTGTTGTATTTATTTGAAGAGATTTGAGATTAGTGGTTTCTTTTCTATTATGGGATTTAAATGCTCTATACCTTGTGAATTGTGAAATTGGTTAGGTTTATCGTAGTGGCTCGCCGCTGGCTCTTCCCGGATGGGCGGGGTGTTACAAAATGGTATCAGAGCTTAGGTACACGACAACCCTCGGGTCTTGAGTTTTTGGGTCTGTTGTATTTTTGTGGCGCAAATTTGGAGATAGTAATTTTTAGAGAATCGTTTTGCGTTAGGCATCTAGATTAGATGTGAGGAATTATTTTTTGGTGCCGAGATTATTTTTGGAGATTGTTCGCTTGATTTTTGAGAGTTAGGTATTCGGCGAATTTCGAGGGCGAAATTCCATTGTTAGTGGGGAAGTGTAACAACCCGCGTAATTTTGGAGTATTTTCACAATACAGAAGAAAATAAAGTTTTTGATAAAATTATTTTATGGCTCAAATATGTTGGATTTTATTTTTAAAGATGAGAATTTCAAACGGTTTCGCAATCAGAATTAAAATGGAGTTTTAATTGAATTTTTATTTTATAGAAGAGTCCTCAAAACATAAAACTCTCTAAGAGTCCTCAAAACATAAAACTTTCTACCAAAAAAAATATTTAAAAATAATGAATAGTCGATCGAGCTGAATTTTTTTTCTGTAGCTTCTTCTCATCTTCAGCTAATGCTGTGTATAATTTCATCCAATTCCAACGGTCCGATCGTCCGGAATAAAATTTTTAGTGTTTGTATCTGAATAGAACTCTTTTCTTAATCAAACTCTTAATCCTTTATATATCAACTAATTATTGCCTTGGCTTTTCAAACCTCTTTTTCTCAAACTTTTCAACCAGAAGACCTCTCCAAAATTACTCCCTTTCATATACAAACCATGGCCCCAAACTTATTCAAGATTTCAACCTTAGATTAGAAGGCTTATTTGGTGTTTTCTCGAGTTTGGGCTAGAACAAGATTTGATTATTTTCGCGAGAGGAACGTGATGGTGTGATTAGATTTTGAGGCTGAATTTTGTGATGATTTTGAGGTATGGAGTTTTACACAATATGCTCCTTAATCTCGCGAGTGTTATTCTCGTTGTTTTCTTGTGATTATTGACTCATAGTTGAATTGATAAAGTCATTTGGAAATCTGGAAATATTTGTTGGAATCTAATTTCAATTCATGTGGTATTATATTTGGTGTTGAGCATATTGTCATGAGATTTTAATATGGCACTGAAGTTGGGCACCCGCCAATATTCCTTTTTCCGGATATGCTAGAAAAATGCATAGGCACGGTACGGTGGTGAGGCCTGGTGACCCGGTCAATGTGTTGTTGAGAAATTATATTGATATAATTGTTATTGACATTCGCATTTGATTTGAATATTCGTATTCGTATTGTTACGCTTTATTCACCGCTAATATTTATTGAGCATCTTTCCTGTCGTATTGTGTACTTCCCCATATTTTCTTTTAGTGGCAGGCTAGCGCGAATTTTGGGCGCTTGGAATTTATCGAAGATGGATTTTAGCTAGGTTTGTTTTGGGAAGTTTTTTAATACAAGAGAGAAGATTGCATTATTTTGATGTATAGAGCATTGGAGATTTGTATTTTATTTTCGAGTTAGATGTTATAATTATTTCGAGAGAATTGTTGTATTTATTTGAAGAGATTTGAGATTAGTGGTTTCTTTTCTATTATGGGATTTAAATGCTCTATACCTTGTGAATTGTGAAATTGGTTAGGTTTATCGTAGTGGCGCGCCGCTCGCTCTTCCCGGATGGGCAGGGTGTTACAAAATGGTATCAGAGCTTAGGTACACGACAACCCTCGAGTCTTGAGTTTTTGGGTCTGTTGTATTTTTGTGGCGCAAATTTGGAGATAGTAATTTTTAGAGAATCGTTTTGCGTTAGGCATCTAGATTAGATGTGAGGAATTATTTTTTGGTGCCGAGATTATTTTTGGAGATTGTTGGCTTGATTTTTGAGAGTTAGGTATTCGGCGAATTTCGAGGGCGAAATTCCATTGTTAGTGGGGAAGTGTAACAACCCGCGTAATTTTGGAGTATTTTCACAATACAGAAGAAAATAAAGTTTTTGATAAAATTATTTTTATGGCTCAAATATGTTGGATTTTATTTTTAAAGATGAGAATTTCAAACGGTTTCGCAATCAGAATTAAAATGGAGTTTTAATTGAATTTTTATTTTATAGAAGAGTCCTCAAAACATAAAACTCTCTAAGAGTCCTCAAAACATAAAACTTTCTACCAAAAAAAATATTTAAAAATAATGAACGGTCGATCGAGCTGAATTTTTTTTCTGTAGCTTCTTCTCATCTTCAGCTAATGCTGTGTAAAATTTCATCCAATTCCAACGGTCCGATCGTCCGGAATAAAATTTTTAGTGTTTGTATCTGATTAGAACTCTTTTCTTAATCAAACTCTTAATCCTTTATATATCAACTAATTCGTGTTTTGGCTTTTCAAACCTCTTTTTCTCAAACTTTTCAACCAGAAGACCTCTCCAAAATTACTCCCTTTCATATACAAACCATGGCCCCAAACTTATTCAAGATTTCAACCTTAGATTAGAAGGCTTATTTGGTGTTTTCTCGAGTTTGGGCTAGAACAAGATTTGATTATTTTCGCGAGAGGAACGTGATGGTGTGATTAGATTTTGAGGCTGAATTTTGTGATGATTTTGAGGTATGGAGTTTTACACAATATGCTCCTTAATCTCGCGAGTGTTATTCTCGTTGTTTTCTTGTGATTATTGACTCATATTTGAATTGATAAAGTCATTTGGAAATCTGGAAATATTTGTTGGAATCTAATTTCGATTCATGTGGTATTATATTTGGTGTTGAGCATATTGTCATGAGATTTTAATATGGCACTGAAGTTGGGCAGCCGCCAATATTCCTTTTTCCGGATATGCTAGAAAAATGCATAGGCACGGTACGGTGGTGAGGCCTGGTGACCCAATCAATGTGTTGTTGAGAAATTATATTGATATAATTGTTATTGACATTCGCATTTGATTTGAATATTCGTATTCGTATTGTTACGCTTTATTCACCGCTAATATTTATTGAGCATCTTTCCTGTCGTATTGTGTACTTCCCCATATTTTCTTTTAGTGGCAGGCTAGCGCGAATTTTGGGCGCTTGGAATTTATCGAAGATGGATTTTAGCTAGGATTGTTTTGGGAAGATTTTTAATACAAGAGAGAAGATTGCATTATTTTGATGTATAGAGCATTGGAGATTTGTATTTTATTTTCGAGTTAGATGTTATAATTATTTCGAGAGAATTGTTGTATTTATTTGAAGAGATTTGAGATTAGTGGTTTCTTTTCTATTATGGGATTTAAATGCTCTATACCTTGTGAATTGTGAAATTGGTTAGGTTTATCGTAGTGGCTCGCCGCTGGCTCTTCCCGGATGGGCGGGGTGTTACAAAATGGTATCAGAGCTTAGGTACACGACAACCCTCGGGTCTTGAGTTTTTGGGTCTGTTGTATTTTTGTGGCGCAAATTTGGAGATAGTAATTTTTAGAGAATCGTTTTGCGTTAGGCATCTAGATTAGATGTGAGGAATTATTTTTTGGTGCCGAGATTATTTTTGGAGATTGTTCGCTTGATTTTTGAGAGTTAGGTATTCGGCGAATTTCGAGGGCGAAATTCCATTGTTAGTGGGGAAGTGTAACAACCCGCGTAATTTTGGAGTATTTTCACAATACAGAAGAAAATAAAGTTTTTGATAAAATTATTTTATGGCTCAAATATGTTGGATTTTATTTTTAAAGATGAGAATTTCAAACGGTTTCGCAATCAGAATTAAAATGGAGTTTTAATTGAATTTTTATTTTATAGAAGAGTCCTCAAAACATAAAACTCTCTAAGAGTCCTCAAAACATAAAACTTTCTACCAAAAAAAATATTTAAAAATAATGAATAGTCGATCGAGCTGAATTTTTTTTCTGTAGCTTCTTCTCATCTTCAGCTAATGCTGTGTATAATTTCATCCAATTCCAACGGTCCGATCGTCCGGAATAAAATTTTTAGTGTTTGTATCTGAATAGAACTCTTTTCTTAATCAAACTCTTAATCCTTTATATATCAACTAATTATTGCCTTGGCTTTTCAAACCTCTTTTTCTCAAACTTTTCAACCAGAAGACCTCTCCAAAATTACTCCCTTTCATATACAAACCATGGCCCCAAACTTATTCAAGATTTCAACCTTAGATTAGAAGGCTTATTTGGTGTTTTCTCGAGTTTGGGCTAGAACAAGATTTGATTATTTTCGCGAGAGGAACGTGATGGTGTGATTAGATTTTGAGGCTGAATTTTGTGATGATTTTGAGGTATGGAGTTTTACACAATATGCTCCTTAATCTCGCGAGTGTTATTCTCGTTGTTTTCTTGTGATTATTGACTCATATTTGAATTGATAAAGTCATTTGGAAATCTGGAAATATTTGTTGGAATCTAATTTCAATTCATGTGGTATTATATTTGGTGTTGAGCATATTGTCATGAGATTTTAATATGGCACTGAAGTTGGGCACCCGCCAATATTCCTTTTTCCGGATATGCTAGAAAAATGCATAGGCACGGTACGGTGGTGAGGCCTGGTGACCCGGTCAATGTGTTGTTGAGAAATTATATTGATATAATTGTTATTGACATTCGCATTTGATTTGAATATTCGTATTCGTATTGTTACGCTTTATTCACCGCTAATATTTATTGAGCATCTTTCCTGTCGTATTGTGTACTTCCCCATATTTTCTTTTAGTGGCAGGCTAGCGCGAATTTTGGGCGCTTGGAATTTATCGAAGATGGATTTTAGCTAGGTTTGTTTTGGGAAGTTTTTTAATACAAGAGAGAAGATTGCATTATTTTGATGTATAGAGCATTGGAGATTTGTATTTTATTTTCGAGTTAGATGTTATAATTATTTCGAGAGAATTGTTGTATTTATTTGAAGAGATTTGAGATTAGTGGTTTCTTTTCTATTATGGGATTTAAATGCTCTATACCTTGTGAATTGTGAAATTGGTTAGGTTTATCGTAGTGGCGCGCCGCTCGCTCTTCCCGGATGGGCAGGGTGTTACAAAATGGTATCAGAGCTTAGGTACACGACAACCCTCGAGTCTTGAGTTTTTGGGTCTGTTGTATTTTTGTGGCGCAAATTTGGAGATAGTAATTTTTAGAGAATCGTTTTGCGTTAGGCATCTAGATTAGATGTGAGGAATTATTTTTTGGTGCCGAGATTATTTTTGGAGATTGTTGGCTTGATTTTTGAGAGTTAGGTATTCGGCGAATTTCGAGGGCGAAATTCCATTGTTAGTGGGGAAGTGTAACAACCCGCGTAATTTTGGAGTATTTTCACAATACAGAAGAAAATAAAGTTTTTGATAAAATTATTTTTATGGCTCAAATATGTTGGATTTTATTTTTAAAGATGAGAATTTCAAACGGTTTCGCAATCGGAATTAAAATGGAGTTTTAATTGAATTTTTATTTTATAGAAGAGTCCTCAAAACATAAAACTCTCTAAGAGTCCTCAAAACATAAAACTTTCTACCAAAAAAAATATTTAAAAATAATGAACGGTCGATCGAGCTGATTTTTTTTTCTGTAGCTTCTTCTCATCTTCAGCTAATGCTGTGTAAAATTTCATCCAATTCCAACGGTCCGATCGTCCGGAATAAAATTTTTAGTGTTCGTATCTGATTAGAACTCTTTTCTTAATCAAACTCTTAATCCTTTATATATAAACTAATTCGTGTCTTGGCTTTTCAAACCTCTTTTTCTCAAACTTTTCAACCAGAAGACCTCTCCAAAATTACTCCCTTTCATATACAAACCATGGCCCCAAACTTATTCAAGATTTCAACCTTAGATTAGAAGGCTTATTTGGTGTTTTCTCGAGTTTGGGCTAGAACAAGATTTGATTATTTTCGCGAGAGGAACGTAATGGTGTGATTAGATTTTGAGGCTGAATTTTGTGATGATTTTGAGGTATGGAGTTTTACACAATATGCTCCTTAATCTCGCGAGTGTTATTCTCGTTGTTTTCTTGTGATTATTGACTCATATTTGAATTGATAAAGTCATTTGGAAATCTGGAAATATTTGTTGGAATCTAATTTCGATTCATGTGGTATTATATTTGGTGTTGAGCATATTGTCATGAGATTTTAATATGGCACTGAAGTTGGGCACCCGCCAATATTCCTTTTTCCGGATATGCTAGAAAAATGCATAGGCACGGTACGGTGGTGAGGCCTGGTGACCCGGTCAATGTGTTGTTGAGAAATTATATTGATATAATTGTTATTGACATTCGCATTTGATTTGAATATTCGTATTCGTATTGTTACGCTTTATTCACCGCTAATATTTATTGAGCATCTTTCCTGTCGTATTGTGTACTTCCCCATATTTTCTTTTAGTGGCAGGCTAGCGCGAATTTTGGGCGCTTGGAATTTATCGAAGATGGATTTTAGCTAGGATTGTTTTGGGAAGATTTTTAATACAAGAGAGAAGATTGCATTATTTTGATGTATAGAGCATTGGAGATTTGTATTTTATTTTCGAGTTAGATGTTATAATTATTTCGAGAGAATTGTTGTATTTATTTGAAGAGATTTGAGATTAGTGGTTTCTTTTCTATTATGGGATTTAAATGCTCTATACCTTGTGAATTGTGAAATTGGTTAGGTTTATCGTAGTGGCTCGCCGCTGGCTCTTCCCGGATGGGCGGGGTGTTACAAAATGGTATCAGAGCTTAGGTACACGACAACCCTCGGGTCTTGAGTTTTTGGGTCTGTTGTATTTTTGTGGCGCAAATTTGGAGATAGTAATTTTTAGAGAATCGTTTTGCGTTAGGCATCTAGATTAGATGTGAGGAATTATTTTTTGGTGCCGAGATTATTTTTGGAGATTGTTCGCTTGATTTTTGAGAGTTAGGTATTCGGCGAATTTCGAGGGCGAAATTCCATTGTTAGTGGGGAAGTGTAACAACCCGCGTAATTTTGGAGTATTTTCACAATACAGAAGAAAATAAAGTTTTTGATAAAATTATTTTTATGGCTCAAATATGTTGGATTTTATTTTTAAAGATGAGAATTTCAAACGGTTTCGCAATCAGAATTAAAATGGAGTTTTAATTGAATTTTTATTTTATAGAAGAGTCCTCAAAACATAAAACTCTCTAAGAGTCCTCAAAACATAAAACTTTCTACCAAAAAAAATATTTAAAAATAATGAACCGTCGATCGAGCTGAATTTTTTTTCTGTAGCTTCTTCTCATCTTCAGCTAATGCTGTGTAAAATTTCATCCAATTCCAACGGTCCGATCGTCCGGAATAAAATTTTTAGTGTTTGTATCTGAATAGAACTCTTTTCTTAATCAAACTCTTAATCCTTTATATATCAACTAATTATTGCCTTGGCTTTTCAAACCTCTTTTTCTCAAAATTTTCAACCAGAAGACCTCTCCAAAATTACTCCCTTTCATATACAAACCATGGCCCCAAACTTATTCAAGATTTCAACCTTAGATTAGAAGGCTTATTTGGTGTTTTCTCGAGTTTGGGCTAGAACAAGATTTGATTATTTTTGCGAGAGGAACGTGATGGTGTGATTAGATTTTGAGGCTGAATTTTGTGATGATTTTGAGGTATGGAGTTTTACACAATATGCTCCTTAATCTCGCGAGTGTTATTCTTGTTGTTTTCTTGTGATTATTGACTCATATTTGAATTGATAAAGTCATTTGGAAATCTGGAAATATTTGTTGGAATCTAATTTCAATTCATGTGGTATTATATTTGGTGTTGAGCATATTGTCATGAGATTTTAATATGGCACTGAAGTTGGGCACCCGCCAATATTCCTTTTTCCGGATATGCTAGAAAAATGCATAGGCACGGTACGATGGTGAGGCCTGGTGACCCGGTCAATGTGTTGTTGAGAAATTATATTGATATAATTGTTATTGACATTCGCATTTGATTTGAATATTCGTATTCGTATTGTTACGCTTTATTCACCGCTAATATTTATTGAGCATCTTTCCTGTCGTATTGTGTACTTCCCCATATTTTCTTTTAGTGGCAGGCTAGCGCGAATTTTGGGCGCTTGGAATTTATCGAAGATGGATTTTAGCTAGGTTTGTTTTGGGAAGATTTTTAATACAAGAGAGAAGATTGCATTATTTTGATGTATAGAGCATTGGAGATTTGTATTTTATTTTCGAGTTAGATGTTATAATTATTTCGAGAGAATTGTTGTATTTATTTGAAGAGATTTGAGATTAGTGGTTTCTTTTCTATTATGGGATTTAAATGCTCTATACCTTGTGAATTGTGAAATTGGTTAGGTTTATCGTAGTGGCGCGCCGCTCGCTCTTCCCGGATGGGCAGGGTGTTACAAAATGGTATCAGAGCTTAGGTACACGACAACCCTCGGGTCTTGAGTTTTTGGGTCTGTTGTATTTTTGTGGCGCAAATTTGGAGATAGTAATTTTTAGAGAATCGTTTTGCGTTAGGCATCTAGATTAGATGTGAGGAATTATTTTTTGGTGCCGAGATTATTTTTGGAGATTGTTGGCTTGATTTTTAAGAGTTAGGTATTCGGCGAATTTCGAGGGCGAAATTCCATTGTTAGTGGGGAAGTGTAACAACCCGCGTAATTTTGGAGTATTTTCACAATATAGAAGAAAATAAAGTTTTTGATAAAATTATTTTTATTGCTCAAATATGTTGGATTTTATTTTTAAAGATGAGAATTTCAAACGGTTTCGCAATCGGAATTAAAATGGAGTTTTAATTGAATTTTTATTTTATAGAAGAGTTTTAATTGAGAAATTATATTGATATAATTGCTATTGACATTCGCATTTGATTTGAATATTCGTATTCGTATTGTTACGCTTTATTCACCGCTAATATTTATTGAGCATCTTTCCTATCGTATTGTGTACTTCCCCATATTTTCTTTTAGTGGTAGGCTTGCGCGGATTTTGGGAGCTTGGAATTTATCGAAGATGGATTTTAGCTTGGATTATTTTGGGAAGAATATTCGAGAGTACATGAGAAGACTTGTATTTATTTATTTTGATGTATAGAGCATTGGATATTCATTTTAGTATCGAGATAGATAGTTGTTTTAATTCGAGAGACTTATTATTTATTTGAAGAGATTTGAGATTTGTAGTTCTCTTTTATTGTTGTGGGATTTTTAGATGCTCTACTTGTGGATTTGATTAGTTTTATCGATAGTAGCCTCCATTCGCTCTCCCCGGACGGGCGGAGTGTTACATTTTTTATCAAAATTATATCTTAATACAGAAAACAGAATTATAATTGCAAACTAAACATGCCCTTAAACTTAAGATTAAAAACACTTCAATCATCTTACAAGAAGGAAAGCCATAACTCACTTCTACCAAATAAAATTTACAATGTTCAAAATATATCTTACAACTACATGTTTCATTTCTATCTGCGAGATCCAGTATTATTTTAGTAATAATTATAAAGGTTCACATTTAACATTTATGCACAAAGCTTTATAAATTTGAGGATCATTCCTTCCTTTCAGCGTGCTGTAATATTTTTGGGAGATTGTTATTAGTAATTAAGTAATTTGCATGAAACATCTTATCAAAAATCTTAATCCTAGCGCCATGTTTTATTAAGAAGTGGATTCTTTCCCACAATCAAAATATAATGTTTTCTTTATGCATGGTTCACATTGGTATAAAATGAAAATGCAGAGCACGGTGTGCTGATGTCCAAGAGGGGTGAATATGATATACTCATAATTAATGGTCAATTAAAATTTTCCTTGTTAAAACCGGTTGAGTTAAAACCAAATTGACTCTCACGTTTGCAAACCCAAGATTAACCTTTCCAAAACGTATTTGACTGGCATCAACTCAACCTTATGTAGTAAACAATTATATATAAGGAATTTCAACATAATGATTGATTAGCTAAATGAAATTCAAACTCACACTGACTTACACAAATTATCATATACTTATATACTAATCGATGAAATGAAATATTAATTATGGAAAAGTTTTATGTGGCAAATCAAATCAAAGTTCAAAATCCTTTAAGTTCCATTGATTATTTTGATGAAAATTCTACACATAAATTAAATGAGATCAAATTCCAAGTCAATTTGAGATTAGATGAGACCGTCAAATAACATTAATCAAATTACAACAAACTGAGATATAAGCATCTAGAATTATATATTAATTTTATATTTGAAATTATGTGAGGTTAATTATTGTGAATATACGTTAACATGAAATTAATATAACAACATCCAAATCTACTAAAAATTGTCCTTGGGAAAAAAACGTGGGGACACTATAACTAATCAACTAGAAAGATGATAATGCTATAAGAAATGAGACATATACCTAGCTTGAGTTCCCTTACAAGCTCCCATTACGCTCTGATCCTTTTCACTCCACCCGATTTCACGACTTTAAACTGAAGATCCTGCGTAGAGACATGAGAACTCACTCCAATTATATTCCACACATCAAATTAGAGGAAGTCCACTCCAATTGTTTAGATCTTCCTCAATGTTATCCTCTTAATTCAATATCTTCAATGACAACGATGGACATTATGGTTTATAGGTTGATTTAATGGAAATACTTAAAGATGTCTCATAGATGTTTTTAATTAATTTGAAGAAAACATAAATCTCATCTAAGATACTAGAGAGAGAAAGATAACGTAATACCTCGCATTTTAATTAAATAACTAAATGGTTATTTAATAATGATTTAAAATTGGATCATATGTATGTTTGTTGTGTAGTTTATTAAAGGGGTATTTTGAGTTTACCCACCACATGTAACACCTGGTATTTTTTAAATAATTAATTCCAGCATTTTTTATTACACGTGTGTCCGTAATTTAATTAAAATAAGAAACAATGCGTATTTGATAAATATTAATTAGTGAGAATAAAATTAATATTTATATGGAAATAAATTTACTAAGTGTGATTATGTACATAAAATTCAGTCAATTGTTAGCATGTAGTAGTGGATAAAAGCGACAACTATTGACGATATCTCAATCGGGAGATATGGGTACGTTATTTTTGGGTTGATATAGGATATTGATGTGTAAACGCAAGAGTTTATGGATCCCCGGATTTTAAATTTTCTACAATTAAAATGTAATTTCCTTTTAAAATAGATGCGGAAGCGTAAGGATGATGGTTTTAACAAAAACAACAAGGCCGGGTTTTAATATCACGAGAAACAAATTACAACAACATAATTCAAGTCCTAGAATTTGCCTAAGTTATGATTAACAATAATTCAGAGTTAGGCGAAACCAATTTTATTAAGTGACTTGAATAAACCAAATATACCCAATATTGATTTTAAGTCCCAAATAAAATGAGTGTGATAATTAAACCGAATTTTATCTTGAATTACACCTAAAGCATGCGTTCTAAATGATGTGCAAGATAAAATAAACAATGTCACACTACACCGCGATATACGAGGAAAAACCCACTAACGGGAAAAAACCTCGGGACGGCCCTAGCCTCAAATCCACTAAAAACGGAATTACAAAATACAAGACAAAAGACTTACTTCCTAAACTCGAACCCTCTCAAGCCGTGATGCTCCTTCTTGTATCAACCTCCAATTAGCGGATAACCAACGGACCTCCACCGTGGTCTCGGAATACACCGATAGGACTTTAAACGGTCACCGTCACCCGAACATGGAGCCTTTCTCCAAACGGGTAGAATCTCAACAAATGTCTTCTTTGTGATGGGGTGTAGAAGCAAACCCGAAACGTCTCTTGAATTCGGTAGAGAAAACCGGTGCCAAAAACTCCAAGTAAGGATATGTATATATGGAACTTGGATAGATAACTATTGGGTGTAAACTAGAGTGTGTATGAATTTTTTTTTAGAAATTGACACTCAAAACATGAACATTTTCCCTAAAAAGATTAGCTCTCAAACTCTCTCTAAGAGATGGATATGGAATGGAAAAGTTAGAAGGAAAAATGTGATTCCCGTCCCTCATAAGGCTGGAAAAAGTTGGTTAAAAAACAAGTGGGGATCATGGGAGAAAACTGCCAAAAAACTGCTCAAAACTGTTCCCGCCTGGCATTCTCGTTCGAACGACTTTGACTGTCGTTCTAACGAGGTTTCTAACGAGCGACCAGCCTGGGCTCGTTAGAACCTCGTTAGATATCTCGTTAGAACGAGAAAGTCGTTCGAACGACTTATCTAACGACTGACCAGTTAGGTTAGAAAGCAGTCTCGTTCGAACGAAGTTTGGTTCGAACGAAAAATCTCGTTCGAACGAAATTTCGAACGAGTTTCAGAAATTTTTGTTAAATTCTATTTTGGCCCAGAAACATTTATATATATTAATATAAAGTTCTTTTTAAATGATTTCTGAAATAAACATGGCTTTTATTAAACCTAACACCCAAATAAACATTGTTCCAAGCTCCTATATACATATAATTACATTCATACCTTGGGAGCATGGAACCTTAGTTGATGACGTACAAACGAGGCACATAAACTACGGCATGGTGATGATGCTTTATACTCTTTGCCGCTACGTCTTCAACAAACACTTCATAGGTCTTGAATATTACAATTAAATAAAATCCTATGAAAAATGTTTTTGTCCGGAATTGAGCCAAAACTATATATGGACTCAATTGGAAATTTGTGTCCTTACAAATCTCCCCCTTTGGCTATTCCGGGACAAAAACCAAACAAAAATCCTAAAGGGCCGTCAAGCTCTACTAGACTCAAAACATAACCCGCCCAATCTTGACTCAACCCAAGGATTAAACTCTTTGCCATAGAAAGATGCCGCTTTATAATAATTCCTGCACACTTAAGCAAACTCATCAAATGCATAGGGAATATCAAAATATTAAATGCAATTAATTACTTACTCCCCCTAAATTAATTCTCCCTTTATCTCCCCCAAACGAAGATACGATAATAATAGGATTAGATACCATTTTTTCTCCTATCATCATTCTCCCCCTTTTTGTTCGGGAATAGGCAAAGGATAAAGAACTAATAAACCGCATGTGAAAGCTTAAAGTGTTAAGACATGAAAGCATATGGGCAATTAAAAACAAGGCAAAGATAAACGAATATCATATATATAGACATTAGAAATATACCAATATAGAACTTGCATATATATATATATATAAACACACACATGACACAAAATACAATAAGTTTGCACACTCGTATGGCAAAAATGTGTCATATGGAAACGGAAGTGTAGGGGTGTGAACTAGCAACAATTAAATTTAGACCCAAACACTTAGGAAACGTTCACGGAGTTCTCATTTGATTGCAAACTTCATCACAGTTAAATATAACCTCATGTGACAATATAAAGATTGAACTCAATGAACAAACATACACAATGCATACAAGACTAGCATGATGATGATTCTACAAACCAAATAGAGTCATGACATTAAAGACAACTAGGATAAATGGACATTGTGCAAACCGTTGATATACCAT
The DNA here is from genome assembly GCA_949130495.1 of Sambucus nigra. Taxonomy (NCBI): domain Eukaryota; kingdom Viridiplantae; phylum Streptophyta; class Magnoliopsida; order Dipsacales; family Adoxaceae; genus Sambucus; species Sambucus nigra. The sequence goes on from OX422218.1 coordinate 219,615,255, forward strand.
CCAATTCTCCCTCAATGAGCATATATATTCTTTTGTTTGTGAATGAATATATCAAACAAACATAGGCCTTGGCAATTACTTTTTGTTTAATGCCAAATATTCTGTTTTTAGGCCTTGGGATCACGTATTTCTTTTAGATCCAATCAACGGTGGCTTACTATCGCAAAGGACTTAATTCATCCTTTCGGAGCCCTTCCCCGTGCATATATTAATTTATCATGTTTTCATTTTTCACACAAATCTCACATGCAACGGATTTTGACATGCACTAGTCCTCCTAGGTCATGGATATGTAGATGACTAGATTGATAGGAGAACACCTCAAAAAGCTCAAATATAACATGTGACATTAAGATTTCAAAAGAGCTCGTGCATGTGTGAATAGAGGCATATAGAAATAGAATCCATTTAAACAATACAAAATCCAACTACTCCATATAAAACATGGTAAAGAACATTTTAATGATTGAAAATCTAAACCAAAAGTTCTAGCCACATGGAAGCGTAAACGATAGGATTCAAACACAAATATATGCCACATAAAGTGTGTCAAACAAAAATACACACAAAACAAAATCTTTTTGAGTTTTTAACATTTTTTAATCAAAAATAAAGATTTACTCAAAAGGACAAACAAAAATCATTTGTATTTTTCATTAAGCTTAAATGAAATAAATAAAACACAAATGATAAACAAAAATCTTTTTATATTTTTCAGTTAAATCAAACACAAAATATAATACAAAAAGATAAACAAGTCATGATTTCTAGCATGAGATATGAAAATAGGCAATGACTAGAAAATGACTAAACAAGCATACATTTAGCATATGAATATAGCATGAAGTACAAATGCTAAAGTATGCAAACACTAACACATTTATCCTTTAGATTTAGCAAGGGAGGAAGGATGTGAAAGTAAATGAGAATCAAAATCCCTATTTTGTAAGGCAACCAAGTCGGATTTCCTAACCCAAATCAATGAAGAATTACTATCTTGGGGTGTAGAAACATTAGCTATCGTGGTTACTTTACTATGGGATTTTCTAGGAATTCGTTTAAGATCTAAACAAAATTTCCTAAGATGACCTTGTCGACCACAATGTGTACAAGTAAGAGCATGTCGAAAAGATTTATCTAAGGAGTGATCATTAAATGCATTCCTAGAAGATTCTCCTAAAACATTGGTTTTGACTTTAGGGTTAAAATCATTACAAGAATTGAAGCCTAAACCAAAAGTGTCATTTTTAATTTGGACCGTTCCTAACATTTTATCTAGTTTTTCCGAACGACACTCCAAATCAAATTTGACATTACTAGAATCTTTTAATTTATTTTCCAATTCTAAAATTTTAGATTCTAGTAAAACATTTCGCTCTTCAAAACCAAGAAGCTCCTTTTTCAAGGATTCCATTAAACCCCTAAGGCTATCTCTCTCGCCTTCTACATAGTTAAGCTTCTCTTGAAGAGTCCTCACATGTGTCCTAAGGTCTTCTATTAAGGCACTTTCATCAATGACCTTGACACTCTCTCTTAAACTCACTTCTAACTTCAAATTAGCTCTTTTCAATTTAATAGATTCTTTAAATAATTCATGAAAAGCATTTTGAAGTTCACTCATATCAACCTCATCTTCATTTTCACTCTCTTCTTCTTTTTCACTCTCACTATCATAAAAAATAAGAGAATCATGTACAATGACCTTGGAAGTGGCATGTGCTATAATTTCATCATCCGATGAGTTCTCATTATCACTCACATGTGCCATAAAAGCCACAAAATTTTTCTTAGTGGGGGATTCGGGCTTCTCTTCCTTATCACTATCACTAAGGGTCGCATTATATGAAATAGGTCGCTTACCATCTTTCCTTAGTTTAGTGGGGCACTCATAAGCCCTATGGCCATAACCTTCACAACCAAAACACTTATTAGACTCGTCCCTATCAATATTTTCATTACTAGGTTTAGGGATCTTATCGGCTTTAGAAATCTTCTCGTTTTTATCATGTTTAGAAGATTCAAATTTCTTAAAATCATTTTTAACTTTATCTTTGTTAAATTTAAGAAATTTTCTAAATTTACGAGCAAACAAAGCCATATCTTCCGAGTCACTATCACTATCGCTCTCTACTACTTGTTTAACCTCTTTGCGGGCTTTTAAAGCAACGCCCTTTTCAATTTTCTTTTCAGTTTTAGAGGGAAACATATCTAGTTCATAGGTTTGTAAATCACCTACAAGCTCTTCTAATTTCGTAGAGGCTAAAGTGGGTGAAGAATTTAAAACGGTCACCTTTGGAATAAATCTATCGGGTAGTGACCTCAAAATTTTCTTTACAACACGGTCGTCAGGTATTTTCTCTCCCAAGTTAAAGGATGAATTAACAATATCAGAAAGTCTAGCATAAAATTTATCAAAAGTTTCTTTTTCATCCATTTTGATAGTTTCAAATTGAGTGGTGAGGTTTTGGAGTTTTGAAGCTTTAACGACACTAGTTCCTTCATGAGTTAATTGTAAAATATCCCAAGCTTCTTTAGCGGTTTCACACGTCATAATACGTCGGAATTCATCCGGTGCGACAACGCTAAATAATGCATTTAAACCACGGGAATTAAAATTTGCAAGCTTAAACTCATTTTCGGTCCATCTATCGACGGGTTTGGGAACACGTTCATTTTCAATAAGATGAGTTGGTGGGGAGTACCCGTTAACAACAGACATCCAAACTCTCTCGTCGATAGATTTTAGTGCCGATCTCATTCGCGCTTTCCAATACGCGTAGTTTGAACCATCAAAAATAGGAAATTTTGAAAATGGGGAAAATTCCATTTTAGCCAAAAATTAAAGGATCTTTAACGAAATAATTTATCGTTTTTGGCTCTGATACCAATTTGTAAACGCAAGAGTTTATGGATCCCCGGATTTTAAATTTTCTACAATTAAAATGTAATTTCCTTTTAAAATAGATGCGGAAGCGTAAGGATGATGGTTTTAACAAAAACAACAAGGCCGGGTTTTAATATCATGAGAAACAAATTACAACAACATAATTCAAGTCCTAGAATTTGCCTAAGTTATGATTAACAATAATTCAGAGTTAGGCGAAACCAATTTTATTAAGTGACTTGAATAAACCAAATATACCCAATATTGATTTTAAGTCCCAAATAAAATGAGTGTGATAATTAAACCGAATTTTATCTTGAATTACACCTAAAGCATGCGTTCTAAATGATGTGCAAGATAAAATAAACAATGTCACACTACACCGCGATATACGAGGAAAAACCCACTAACGGGAAAAAACCTCGGGACGGCCCTAGCCTCAAATCCACTAAAAACGGAATTACAAAATACAAGACAAAAGACTTACTTTCTAAACTCGAACCCTCTCAACCCGTGATGCTCCTTCTTGTATCAATCTCCAATTAGCGGATAACCAACGGACCTCCACCGTGGTCTCGGAATACACCGATAGGACTTTAAACGGTCACCGTCACCCGAACATGGAGCCTTTCTCCAAACGGGTAGAATCTCAACAAATGTCTTCTTTGTGATGGGGTGTAGAAGCAAACCCGAAACTTCTCTTGAATTCGGTAGAGAAAACCGGTGCCAAAAACTCCAAGTAAGGATATGTATATATGGAACTTGGATAGACAACTATTGGGTGTAAACTAGAGTGTGTATGAATTTTTTTTAGAAATTGACACTCAAAACATGAACATTTTCCCTAAAAAGATTAGCTCTCAAACTCTCTCTAAGAGATGGATATGGAATGGAAAAGTTAGAAGGAAAAATGTGATTCCCGTCCCTCATAAGGCTGGAAAAAGTTGGTTAAAAAACAAGTGGGGATCATGGGAGAAAACTGCCAAAAAACTGCTCAAAACTGTTCCCGCCTGGCATTCTCGTTCGAACGACTTTGACTGTCGTTCTAACGAGGTTTCTAACGAGCGACCAGCCTGGGCTCGTTAGAACCTCGTTAGATATCTCGTTAGAACGAGAAAGTCGTTCGAACGACTTATCTAACGACTGACCAGTTAGGTTAGAAAACAGTCTCGTTCGAACGAAGTTTGGTTCGAACGAAAAATCTCGTTCGAACGAAATTTCGAACGAGTTTCAGAAATTTTTGTTAAATTCTATTTTGGCCCAGAAACATTTATATATATTATTATAAAGTTCTTTTTAAATGATTTCTGAAATAAACATGGCTTTTATTAAACCTAACACCCAAATAAACATTGTTCCAAGCTCCTATATACATATAATTACATTCATACCTTGGGAGCATGGAACCTTAGTTGATGACGTACAAACGAGGCACATAAACTACGGCATGGTGATGATGCTTTATACTCTTTGCCGCTACGTCTTCAACAAACACTTCATAGGTCTTGAATATTACAATTAAATAAAATCCTATGAAAAATGTTTTTGTCCGGAATTGAGCCAAAGCTATATATGGACTCAATTGGAAATTTGTGTCCTTACATGATGTTTGGTGACTTGAATGATAATTTCTAGTGCAAGGCTAATCTGGAATGGGTCGAAATAGTCAAAATCAAGTACCCGTGGTTTAAGATTGGATACCGGGGGCATTTTAGACTAGTCAGGACCACTATGGAATTAACCTAATTTAGACATTAGGGATTTAAATAAGAGGTTTAGAGTTAGGAGGAACATATTAAAACATCTGAGTGCTAAACTTGTGAGAAAAGAGGAAGAAAACACAAAGGATTTAAGGGGGAGGCTTAATTGGAGGCAAATCGTTGAGAGTTCTTAACTAGATTCGACCCTACAAAAAGAATATTACACTCCCTTCTGCATCTAAGGAAAGTGATCAATTTTCATAATGTTTTTGTTTAGTTTTATGTTCATATCAAAATTTGGTTTATTTGTAACAAATTATGGGGTGGGAATTAACATGTAAATGGGTTTTGAGAAAGGTGAAATTGATGATTGTTCTTAATGATCTTGTTAGAATAAATTCCACATGAAAAGTCGGTGCTTGCTAGAGAAACCTAGGAATAAAAATGATATATATTGTTTTTGAATGAAAAAATATGAAATTGAATAAAAAATGTGTGATCTTGAATCATAAAATTAGGAAATTCCATTTTAATTAAGAGATAATTGATGCTGGAAAAAGTAATGATTAATTTGCATGATTAGAATTGATTTTCGATGAATCAAGACAAACAAATAGGCATCTTTACATTTGTAGTTGATAGATTAATAATATTATGCCGTGGGAGGAAGATTGGGACTTGTTTGGGGGTGAAAACCTAGGTAAAACCCATAAAGAATATAGTAGCCACAACTTAGGCAGTGTACATAGCTGAAGTTTAAATGCAGTAGGTTCCAGGCCTCACCATTCTTGTAACCCGGTACGGTCCATGCCAATTGAGATCGAGTTTATTATTCTTTTAGACCACCTTCTTTAGGACATACTCTCCCTCCTTCAAGCTGATCGAATTTATGCGCCGGTTGTAGTAATGGGCAACTCTCTTTTGGTAGGTGGCCACATGCACTGCCGCATTCTCCCTGACCTATTATATCACATCGAGGTCTACCTTCTCATCTTGTCACTTTCTGGGGAATCAAAGTTGAGAACCTTATGACTAGGTAGTCCTATCTTAGTGGGGACCATAACTTCCGTGCCGAAGGAGAGCATGTACGACATTTATCTTGTAGTCATTCGCGGAGTGTTCCTGTAAGCCCAAAGTACACTATGTATCTCGTTAATCTAATTACCTTTTCCATCGTTAAGTCTTTTCTTATTTTCGTCCAGTGGAATTTTATTGGTGACCTCAGTTTAGCCGTTGCACTATGGACGTCCCGGGGTGGAGTGCAACTTTAGAATATTCTATCTTGTGTGGTAGTCTTCAAGGTAATGATTATCAAACTGTGTGCCATGATCTGTAATGAACGTGTAAGTCATGCCATAGGGACAGATCATATTTTTTCAAATAAACTGGAATATTCTTTCATAGGTAATTTTGACCAATGGTTTAGCTTTCACCCACTTTGTAAAGTACTCCACTACCACCAAGAGATATTTGAATCTCCCGTTTATCCTCGAAAATGGTTTGACCTGATCAATCCCGCACATCACGAATGGACAAGGTGATGTGATTGGTGCTAGCGTTGCTCCCGGTGTAAAATGGATTTTGGTATATTTCTGGCATTTGTCGCCCTTCCTTCCACAGTCTACACAGTCTGCCTTCGTTGTAGGCTAGTAATAGCCTTGGGTTTCAATGCGCTTCGCCAGTGATATTTCAACAAAATGTGCTCCTCAACGTCCTTCATATACTTCCTTAATTATCTTGTTGACTTCCGTGGGATGGATGCATCTTAGTAATGTGATGATATATCCCCCCCGTTACAACACTCTAGCTTCCATTACATAGTGTGCCTTTTTGTACCACATCTTCCTTATAATCGGAGGGGAGTTCGCCAAATTTAATATATGATCGTATGGTATCCATCCATGATGGCCCCAAACTTACTTACATCACTTTTAAGCTTCCCTCATTCGTACTTTTACGATTCAGTATTTTAACTGGCACTGTTCTCCTCAAAGCAGTTTTGGTGGCAGAGGTCAATTTGGCTGGGGCATCAGCTCAGACGTTTTTTGATCCGGGAATTCTCATAACCTTCACTTCTGTGAATTTATCCAACTATTTCCACACTATGGTTAAGTACTTATCTATAAACTCCTATCTTGCCTAATAGACTCCCAGTATCTGGTTGCTACTAGTTTGGAGTCGTTGTATGCCATGATGCGGTCAGCCCCCAGGGATGAGGCTAGGTCGATCCCAACAATCAAAGATTCATACTTAGCCTTATTATTAGACGCACACAGAATATTCCATGTCTATCTCATCTGGTGTGGCGATGATAATGCCTACTCCACCGCCCGTCAAACAAGACGACCCATCAACGAATAGTTTACAGATAACACTATCCTAGCTAAAGATCGCTTATTTAATTTTACTGAATCTGAACAACTTTTTCTAAGACTTGTCGTACTTGTGTTATTATTCCTTTGCTGAGTAACTCTCTCCGATTGGAGTCTTCTCTACTTCAATATGGATTAATCTCTCTTCTGGGGAAGCCTGCTTGTCTTTAAGGACCGATCTCTCCCTTGAGGGAGTTTACTTTGATGACCTTTATCATATGTGAACTCAGTAATGAAGTCTTTTAGTGTTTTCCCTTTGATGGATGTATTGGGCTCATATTTGATGTCGTACTCACCAAGATCAATTTCCCAAGCCATAATCCTAACAAAATTCTCTGGTTTATTTAGGGTTTGCCTCAAAACTAGGTTTGGTATCGACCACAATGGCATGGGATTGAAAATACGACTTCATTCTTTTCGAAGCTTCCCTAAGTGATAAGTCTAAATTCTCTATTCGGGGGTAATGGATTTTGTCTCCTTGGTATGATTTACTAGTGTAATAAATTGGTCTTTGAACTCCTTCCTATTTCCTTACCATCACCAAACTGATAGAAAACTCGAACACGTCAAGGTACAAGTAGAGATTTTTTCCAATAATGGATCTTGACAAGAAAGGAGGCGAGTCCAAGTACCGCTTAAGTTTTAAGAAATCATTATCGCACTCTTCATTACACTGAAAAGACTTTCTAAGTAATTTAAAGAAGGGCAGGAACTTATCTATGGCCCTAGAGATGAACCTGTTCAGTGCTGCCATTCACCCTATTAGATTTTTGCAGATTTTTCTTCACCGTGGGAGATTGTATGTTGATCTGATCTTTTATCTTGTTGGGGTTGGATTGGATACCCTGTTGATTGCTAATAAAACCTGGGAGCATGCCCTCCTTCAGCCCAAAAACACATTTCATTGGATTCAGCTTCATTTGGTGCTACTCTAGTTGGTCAAAAGTCTTCCTAAGGTCCTTGATGTGGTCGACAACCATTTTTCTCTTCGTAAGCATATCATAGACATATACTTCCATATTTACCTCAATATGGTCTTCAAAGACTTTTTTCACTATTCACTCGCAAGTAGCTCCTGTATTTTTTCACACCAAAAGGCATAACATTACAATAGTAAGTATTTCTGCTGGTTATAAAGGATGCCTTCTCTCTGTTAGAGGGCTTTATCCTGATCTGGTTATAGCAAGAATAGGTGTCCATGAAGCTAAGAAGCTTGTGGTGTGAGGTCGTATTTACCAGTTGGTCAATCCGAGGCTATGTATAATGATCCTTGGGGCATGGCTTGTTCAGGCCAGTGAAATTAATGCAAATTTTTCATTTATCATTCATTTTGTGCATCATAACTACATTCGCCAATAATTTTTGATACTTGACATCATCGATGAAATTAGCCCTCTAGAGCTTAAGCACCTCCTCTTGGACGATAAGGTTCTTCTCGACATTAAAAACCCTTTAACTCTTCTTGACTGTCTTGGCCCCCTTCATAACACTTAGCTCATGGAAAATGAAATTAGGATCAATCCCAGGCATGTCCTCATGGATCCATGCAAACACGTACTTATGTTGCCGCAAGAATTTTATGAGATCTTTCCTTAGACATGGGTATAGTGATTTCCCAATCTAAACTTTTCGCTCTGGGTAATCGGTGTTAAGTGGGATTGTCTCAATTTCCTTAATTGCATGCCCTTTAACCAATTTTGTTTCATCTCACAGGTCAATGGTTTCAATTTGGTAGGTGGTCATTAGCTTCTTCTGCTCTTACTGATCTGTCGAGGTGTAGTATCACTTGCGTGTCTCTACCTGGTTACCTTTGATGACCCCACTCCGTTGTGAGTTGGAATCTTCAGGCACTATTGCACTGTAGATGAGACGCCCTCGAATTTTTCAGTCCAACCGTTCCTAGTATCACGTTATAGGTGGACAATATATTTTTATTCGGGACAAAAAAATAAAGATTCTCGATGCGGCAGGTTGGTTATGTTCCCATCATAACTTCGAGCTCCACCATTCCTTTTGGGTACATCTTTTCCCCTGAGAATTCAATCAGGGGTCGGTGGTATGGCGTTAACATACTATCATGGAGATTCAACCTTCAAAATAGTTGTAAAAAATAACATCTGTGGAGCTACCGATGTCCACCAATACTCTGGAAACTTTACCTTCGTGGATCATCATGGTGATGACCAGAGCATCATCGTGAGGATACAACACCCTAGATATGTCCTCTTTAGGGAAACTGATGATCAACTTATCCTTGTTTACCTTATGAGGATGTGTGTCCCATTTCGCTGCTAGGTTGATCTGTCTCACATGAGCGCAAGCTTTGGCCTCATTCAGGTAGGGCTTCCTTTCAGCTGGGTCTTCTCCCCCATTTGCATCTCCCCTAATGAATGGTGACCCTTTTGTGACGTCTCTCTGCAGGGGGTTATTAGAACAGAAGAGATGAATGGTGAATGGTGACCCTTTTGTGACGTCTCTCTGCAGGGGGTATATTAAAACATAAGAGATGAATGGTGACCCTTTTGTGATGTCTCTCTGCAGGGGGTTATTAGACTTATCCATCTCATTGAGCCGATCCTCCAAACATTAGATGGATCCCTTCCAGTGTTTGTTATCGTCTTTGGTCTTTCCTCCAGCTGACTTTGATGTTCGTCCTTGGATTTCGATCGAGATCTCTTCCTAAGAAGTCTTCTTGGGTACGACCAATTTTCTAGCAGATCATGGGAGCCTTTGATGATGGATTTTACTTGATAACTTCTCATCTGGTCGCGATCGCAAGATATCACTACCATCTTCCAATGATTGCGACATGGGCCCATCCGATCGAATGCCGAGCCTCTGCTCAACCATTCCAGTGTCTTGGGACGCTCTTTAAAGTATGAATGATCGTCAAAATGGGTAGGTTAATAAATGTAGGACGTGGCTCCTGGGCGGTAAGACCGGTCTCGCTACGGTGGATTCATCAGGAAGAGTTGAGGTTTTTATGGGACACCTGGCTTAGTCTCCTGGGATTCTTCAAAACTTGCTTATGATACTCCTACCTCCTATCTTTGTAGGGCTCTGGGTGAAATCTTCCTCCCCTACTTCGTGATACCTCTGGTCCAGAAGTAAAGACATTCAGATTGAGCTGCACCAGCCCAGCCTGAAGGGTGTGTGCCAATAATTTAACACTTTTCTACATCGCTTTCTACCCCTTGGCCAGGCTCATCAATAGACTGTGAAAATAGCCCAGCCCAGCGGGGGTGGGCGGTGTTTGGACTTCTTCTAAATGGCTACTCTCATGATTATTTTCCATTCTTAGGTGTTTCAGGGAAGGTAATGAACAAACGAATTCAGGTATGGATCACCATGGCTTATTGTGTTCCCACAGGCAATGCCAATTTGTTATCGTCCAAAAACGGAGATAGTAAATAATCATATAATTAATGAGAAGATGAATAATAGAGAGAATGGGGAAGAGTTACAATGAGAATGAGACATATTTTACGTTATTCGGCCTAAGATGGAAACCTACATCCACGGGTGTTACTAGATGTCCTTTCACTATTATCAGGTATACAATTAGGGTTGCTATGATAGCAGAATGATTGATTCCTCTTTTCAGGTGGATTCAATCCCTATTTATAGGTGGTTCGTAGAGATTATTTTAGGGGACAGGTGGACTTCCTTTATAGGTTAGGCAATTACACCTATATACATGTGCTAATAAATAAATAAAAAATTAATATTCCTTAGATCCGGTGATGGTGTTCCTGATATGCGTGCAAGTAACAAACTCATAATAACCACATTTCCTTATTCCCACATGACCAGTGAGAATTCTATTGGGTGTATATGTGCATACTTGCACACGGAGTGAGCTATTGATTGCACTGGAGGAAGGCAACTATTAATGTGGTTGGCCGAGAAGATTAGTACTTGAGCCGATCTTTTGTTAGAAGCGAGGCCAAATACATGGCAAGTCCTCTCTTGGTATTATTTAGATCTCACATTAGCTGGGCCTATAAGGTTATAATAGTGCCTAAAAAGGTGAACACCAAGGAGAAGAAGATGCTGAGGTTTATGGATAGACCGATTTGGAGGGTTTGATTGCATTTATTGGGTAACCTGACATTAACCACCGGTGTTGAGGTCATCAATGCCGCATTACTTCATTGTTAGGATCATCGCTTCCATCTGAAGGGAAGCAAGAAAGAATGATATACTAGTTTGTCGGTCAAAGTAGGTAAGAATGGCGATAGTGGGGCATCGCAGTAGCATATGGTAGGCAGCATGAACGGGATTTCTGACAAGGGAATCTGGGTAAGAGGTTTCAATCAGGAGGTTCTAACCTGATTGTAGTGGGTTAAGATAAGGCCAGTAGGCCCCCAACATCAACCTCATCAACAACTGTATATTCCCTAGGGCCGCCAAGGCTAAGGGAACAACGGGAACGGCTAGTAAGGACATCGATCTGGACAGCCCCGATAAGGTCACCAGGGCCAGAGGCAAGGGAACTTCACTAGACGTTATTTCACTTATGGAGAGATGTTCCATCAAAAGAGAGACTTACTGAATCTAGGCATATGACCATAATGGGGTGACTAGCAAAGGAATTCGAAGCAGTTACCACCTGCAACACCAGCTCTATTATCCCCACGACATTAGGGGCAGCTACAGTACGGGGGTGTCTACAACATTTGGGATGCAGTCATATCGCAGGCACAATAAGTTCCACTAGGAATTAAGGGTAAGTTTCCTATTTATGGGCATATAGGTAGGGTTTTGTTTTATATGAGAGCCTCACACTCATTCATAGCTGCCAGATTTTCATGCACAATCGGTCTACTAGAGACAACCGACAATATTATTATGTGTATAGACTTAGTGTTGAGAAGTGGAGCCCTTATACACTCGATTTGTAGGGGAGTAGATATAGAATTTGGGAGATTATGTTTAGCGAAAAACTTACTTGTTTTGAACATGGTGGGGTATGATGTTATCGTATGAATGGATTGGTTAGTAGGGTATAGGGTAATGGTGGATTGCTTTAGGTGTACCATTATATTTTCCATTTCGAAACATGAGATGTTTCTAATAGTGATGCCTCTTCCAGAAGGAGGATCGAGCATACACATGTACTACATTGAGGAGGAGACCTCACAGGAGGTGGTTATCTGTTTCGATTCGGTTCTAGCTTTGAGGGAGTTCGCACTTGTTTTTCAAGAGATACCCGATTTGCCACCCAGTTAGGAGATTAATTTCGTAATCTATTTAGCACTTAAGACGAGGTTGATTACATGAGCATCATTTCGTAGGCACCATTATAGATGCGAGAATTAAGAGATCAGATTCAGCAGCTCCTGGGGTAGGGTTTTATTCGACGGAGCACATCACCATGGGGTGCGCCTGTGTTATTCGGGAGGAAGAATAATGGGCCACTTCGATTGTGCATTGATTACGAGGAGTTGAACGAGGTTACAATTTGGAATAAGTATTCATTTCCTTGAATCGATGAATTATTCGACCAGTTGAGAGGAGCAGTGCAGTACTCTAAGATAAACCTGAGATTGGGGTATCACCAGTTGCACATTAGGGAGGAGGACATTCCTAAGATCTCCTTCCTGACGTAGTATGGGTCATATAAAGTTCAGCGTTATGCCATTTGGGCTAACAAACGCTCCATACATTTTTATGGAACTCACGAATATGGTTTTCAGGGACTTTTTGGACGAGTTCGTGATAGTGTTCATAGACGACATTTTGGTAGATTCTCGGACCGAGGGAGAGCATGTAGAGAAACTATATATAGTTTTGAAGACATTACGAAACCATAAGCTACACACCAAGTTCAAGAAATGCGGTTTTTGGTTATGAGAGGTACAGTTTTGGGGTCATATTATGTCTGAAGGAGGCATTTTTATGGACCTGAGTAAGGTATCGATAGAGAGGGAATGGGGATAACTCACAACACTAATGGAGGTTCGAAGCTTCTTGGGGATGGTCGGGTATTATCATCGCTTTATAAAGGGATTTTCGAAGATTTTGGGCCCGTTAAAAATTTTGACTTGAAAAGGGATGCCGTTTGTGTGGGACGATTACTATAAGTTAGCTTTCGATGAGCTAAAGGACAAGTTGAATTTAGCCTAGGAGAGGCGTGGAGTACCTTGTACTTACTGATGGATCCTTACAGGGACTTGGGGGTGTTCTACAGCAGGAGGATAGTGTTATAGCTTATACTTATCGCAAGCTTAATCCCCATGAGATGAATTACCCTACACATGACCTGGAGTTAGTAGTAATCGTGTTTGCCTTGAGGCTTTGGAGGCACTACCTTTTAAATGAGCGGTTTAGTTTATTCATGGACTATAAGTCATTACAAAATTTGTTCACTCAGAAAGATCTTAATATGCGACAACAAATATGGTTAGAGTTATGAAAGTGACCCACTTTTTACCAGTTCAGACGGATTTTGCGACAGGGCAGTATGCACAACTGTTTATTGCCGAGATAGTCAATATATGGGGTATTAATTAATATCGTGTCTGACAGGGATAATATTTTTGTGTCCCACTTTTGTCAGAGCTTTCAGGAGGCGATGGGCATTGATTTACGGTGGAATACGACTTGCTATTCGCAAACTGCTGGGAAGACTGAGCGGGTAAGCTCAGGATGTGTATACTCGATTTTAGGGGAAGTTGGGAACAGTACCTTCCACTGGTGAAGTTTTCTTACAATAAATCTTACCAGTTCACCATCGGCATGACACAGTTTGAGGCACTTTATGTATGACCTTGTCATTCTCCCACTTGTTGGTTAGAGTTGGGGGGATAACAAGCTATTGGAATCAGAGGTGATTTAGGATACTATAACCAATATTGATCTTACTCGAGGACGCATAAATATAACTCAAGATAGGCATAAGAGTTGCGTTGATGATGGCATGAGACACATAGAGATGGATGTGGTGGACTAGGTATTTGTATGAGTGTCTCCCATAAAGGGATACATGAGGTTAGGGTATAAAGAGAATCTAGCACCGAGGTATGTAAGGCCTTTCCCGATCATTGATAGGGTTGGACGAGTTGCTTATAGGCCGAGGTTGCTAGATCATCAACAGAGGATTGTCGTTGCTATTGAGATATTAGAGGAATGAAAGGTATTTTTGGCATATTCCACTGGAGGAGATTGACTTGCAGCCAAATATTTCATACTAGGAGAGGCCATTTTCTATTCTTGATCGTAGTGAACATAAGCTTCGGTTTAAGGTGGTGTTCGTGGTTCTGGTTCAGTGGGGACACCATAATGTATATGAGTCGACGTGGGAGAATGATAATGATATTTAAGATAAGTATCCATATCTTTTTACCGAAGGTATGTTCGAATTTTGGGGACAAAAATCCTTTGCAATTAGGGGAGTGTGTAACCCCTCGCATTTTTTAAATAATTAATTCTAGCGTTTTTTAATTACACGTATGTCCAAAATTTAATTCATATAAGAAATATTGTGTATTCGATAAATATTAATTAGTGAGAATAGAATTAACATTTATGTGGAAATAAATTTACAAAGTGTGAATAAGTAAATAAAATTTGGTTAATTGTTAGAACATCGTAGTGGATAGAAACGATGGAGATTGACGGTATCTCAACCGAGACATATGGGTAGGCTATTTTTGGGTTGAGGTAGGATATTGTTGTTTCATGACTCAAATGATAATATCTAGTGCACAGTTGATCCGAAATGGGTCAAAATAGTCAGAATCAAGTACCGGGGGTTGAGATTGGATTTTTGGGGTTTTTTAGACTAGTCGGGACCCATTCGGGGGCATATAGGCCATTTTACATGGTGGGTTTAACCTAATTTCGGGATTAGGGCTTTAAATAAGAGGTTAAGAGTTATGAGGCAGTCACTTTACATATTAAAACATATAATAGCTAAACTGGTGAGAAAAGAGGAAGAAAAACACAAGGTATTCAAGGGGGATGCGTAATTGGAGGCAAATCATTGGAAGTTCTTGGTTGATTCAATCCTACATGAAAAAAAATCACAATCCCTTCTACATCTAGGGAAAGTGACTAAACTTGCATAATGTTTTTGCTTAGTTTTATGTTCATATGAATATTTGGTTGATTTGTAACAAAATTTAGGGTGGGAATTAACACGTAAATGGATTTTGATAAAGGTGAAATTCATGATGATTCATTATGATCTTATTAGAATAAATTAGATGTTAAATGTCGGTTCTTGCTAGATAAACCTAAGAATGACTAAGATACATATTGTTCTTGAATGAAAAGAATATGAAATTTAATAAAATAGACGTGATCTTGAATCATGAAATTAGGAAATTCCATTTGAATTGAAAGATAATTAATGTTGGAAAAACTAATGATTATTTCCCATGATTAGAAATGGTTTTTGATGAATCGAGACAATCAAATAGGATCTTTATGTTTGTAGTTTATAGAGTAATGATATTATGCTTTGGGAGGAAGATTGGTACTTGGGGGTGAAAATCTGGGTAAAACCCTTGAAGAACATAAAAGCTCTGTTAGAGAAGTAGACTAAAACTGTGTTTTATGTAATAGTTTTAGTTATGGATTTATTGTTATAATAAAATCATTTATTCCCATTTTAATAAAAATCATGTATGGATATAATGTTTGCAGTATTTTATATATTGCCAATGTCTTTTATTCTGCTTATTAGGTGTTATGGTGTGTAGAGTACGACTTGCACATAGAGGATCAGATCACCAGTTTTTATGAAATGTAAGTTTTATCGTTCATAGTCTTAGATGGAACTGGACACACCTTCAGTAGGACTGTAGCACAATATTTTTGTAAGTTTATCTTGATGATGGGAAATGATATAGTTTTAACTTATTATGATAGTACACTTTGTGTGTATTGAAGGGGACCAATTAGATGTCTTTATTTTTATACTGGTTATATAAGATAAATGTGTACGTCGTGATTATTAGGTTTAATTAAGGCTCTTAATTCAGATATGATTGATGGACACATGCACTGGTTATTTATTGCTTTGACTTATCGGGTGAGATTCATTATTGGATCAATAATCTTGATAAATTGGATAATAGTGATTAATGTATGGCGAAAGTCTTTTATGGATGTAATCCACATCTCGGTATAGAGACTGGTGATACCCCCTTGAGATGCCTATAAGTTTTGTGTTTGTCAAACCCTATAGGTGGATTATGTTAATCCAAAAATACAAATAAGTTAAGTTGGACCGCTCAAGGACGTGAAGAAGTTAATCAAATAATTTATCTGTAATTTATTTTATTTACAGGTGTTTGTAACCTTCACATGGGGAGAATTAAGTAATTAATAATAAGGAGCTCGAAATATAATTTTGAGTTAAGGAGTGGTGTTGCAATTATAATTATTTATTGGTATTAATTATAATTAAGGGACTGTGATTATAATTCAGGAAGGATTAGGTTTTCTCAGGCCCATTTGGAGCCACATCCTTATCTCTCCTTAGGATCCCTATTGTAGCCTATATATGAACATAAGAATCATTTTTCCTCAACCCAGCTGTCACTCTTTGCTACTCAATAAACCCTACTAAGAATTTTTGAGGAAAAGAGGCAGCAGAGAGGAAAAGAGAGACGAGATGGTGGTCACGAAGGAAGAGCCTACACTCTGCTCATGACTATTCATATCAGTAATACAATAGAAGATCGTGAGGTGCATCTAGGCTTGCATTCTAGATCAATTTTCATCATATTCTGTTTGTGATAAGACGATATCAAATCAAAGAGATCTCATAGGCAAATCCTAAATTTAGCTTATAGGATTTCACGTATGTGTAATGTTTTTATAGTTTGATCTATGCGCATTTTCTATTGACCTCTGGACTTCCACTCCAACAATCCCCAACCTGGGCATTGTACAGGGGTGAACCGATTCGCCCCTGGTCGTACCGGTTCGACTTCCCTATTGAGCCTAAGTCCGTTTGTCAATAAATTATTAATCTCTTTATCATTTGAAATATTTTGAGGTATCCGTAGATGAAAGTAGGATTTCTGGAAAATTAATTTAGGGAACTTATTTTATCATGGGATAGTTGAAATAAAACCCAGAGCTAGGAATTTTGGGTATTTAGTGCGAATGATGCTCGAAAATATTAATTCATGAATTTAGTTAGGAATTCGGGTAACTAAGTAGACGGTCTGGTAAAAAAGTTGTAATATAAAGACTTAATAATATATGTGCGAAATCAATTAAACATGGGTTAATTATATATTTAGAGTCAGTGGTAGACTCGACACATCTAGGCTAGTGCTGCGGGTGATAAACACGAATTAGCCAGATTATGTAAATATATATATATATATATATATATATATATATATATATATATATATTCTAGCGAAATGCCTGTGCCTGAAGGCACGACAAAAATTTCCAAAAAACATAATCACAAAATGGCAAAACAATTCAAAGTACGTAATTGCAAAATGGAAAAAAAATTGTTCCCCAACAAAATAAAGTGTAATTTTGAAAATTATAAAGTCATGCATAATGTAATTAATAAATGTTTTATACATTATAAGTGTAAATAAATTAGAAAGTTTATGCTTAATTTTCGCTATTAGTAAAAGAAAAACAAATTCTCACCAAGTGAAAAAATATATTTTACTACAAAATTGATGTAAATAATTTAAAAGTTTTTGGCAAAGTACCCTTTCTTTATAGGGCTATCCACCTTGTTTAAAAAATATTCAACGGTACTAACAATACTAATTGTCGATGTCGGACCTCATCTAAACCACATCATCAATTTCAAAATATTCAGATATAAACCGCAAATATGAGTACACAACAAACTATTATTGATAAAAAAAATCTCAACAATGAAACGACAATATTAGCCAAATGAATTTGAACACGAAGCAAGAAGGTTAAATTATGAAAGCATAAAGTTGTAACAAACATTGTGCTCATTGCGGCAACCTCAACTCGGCCTACTAAAGCAGCAGAAAGAGCACTTCTTTAGGTTCCAATAGCTTTCTCATTACCATTCCCTCGATGACTACATGGGTTGTGAAGAGCATTAAGCTCCAACTCATCTTCAAACCATTTCATAGAGCTGACAACCTGAAATAAATTATAATTTTGGGCTAAAATTTAAGCAATATATACTATATAAAAAACGTAATCATTATAGAGAATAAACATCAAGGGGAATAACAGAAAAAATAAGGATATGAAAAACAGAAAAACAGAAAAACAAGAATAAACATCGAGTAGGCCTTATCGGAAATGAAAAACAAATTGTCAATAACAGGGACAAAAACCTCCTCATATTTGCAAGCTAAGAGCAAGGCAACCAAACCAATTAACTGCAGCTTCTTTCTCACCACTCCTTGCTTAACTAGAAATTTGTCTATGACATTAACTGTCAGAAATAAAGTTTCCTCCCAGAATTCGAATTTGTGGTGAACCTGTATAATGTGAACATATGGGATTATGAGTGACCAATAAAACATTTAAGGTTAACCTTCTTCCTATTTTATTCATTACAAGCATTAAATAATTGGATACATTTTTTCCACCTCGATAAGCCAGTCATTAGTATTCATCTTCTCATTAATGTTACACTATTGTGATATATAGTTTGATGAAACACTGCTAGGAATATGAAAAGGATAAACTCCCTTATCTTACACTGCTTTGCGAAATGTACTCAAAAGGAGTTTTTCAGCATGTAAGTGTATGAGGTGGATGACTTAAATAACTGTAATTATTTTTGTTTGGTGTCATCTAAAGCTATATGAGAGAATGCATGAGGACCAGTGTTGAAGCATTCCTACTGGTAAGTGATTTTCATCTTTACCCAATATCACTGTAAATAGTAATACTCCATTTGTAAATTAATAATTGATGTTTGATAGTCAAATAGTTCTAGAATTTTTTTAAAACTTAACCATTAGTTTGTGTTATATAAAACTTCTTTTGCTGATATATTCCATCATTAAGATGTATTCCGGTGGCTTGTAGGTAGGTCTGAGTGCGTTTTGATTTTGGGATAGAGGAATATCGAGTATGTTTTGGCTGGGTAGGTTTGGGTTGGTATATCTATATTGAGAGAGAAACCGGTCTTAGCTGAGTTGGGAAGATGGTTTTAGTTTTCAGGTAAGAGAGACAGAGGGTAAGAGGGTGTCTCGGATAAGGCCAGGAGAAAGAGAAATGGGTACTATTTTGTGCTTTCAATTTGGTTTTGGTTGATGTCAGATTAGATCTGCTACATGTTGTAGTAGGTAGCATGGTAGTAAGGGGTAGGTGCATCAATGGGCATAGGTTCGAGGATTTTAGTCAGGTACTGGATATCATGGGGTTGTGTGTGCCTACTGCATTATAGCAGCGGGTTATGGGGAAATGTAGAATTGTGGGTGAGGGTTACGATTAAACATAAATGTCTTTGTGATTAAATAACTTCTGCAATTGCATTACCTTCCTCCGCTGCCTTTTCCATTATCGAAACGGCATCATAAAGTCACTTTTGTGATTATATGCTGAGCTATAGAAAATACCATCAGACCCACACAATCAACCTTGTAAACAAATCGATAAAATGTATAAGCACTGAGTACAGTGTACGCAAAAATACAAAAAAATCAGTATTTGTTAAATTAACTTTAAAAAAATGCACAGTAGGGTAAACTATTAAAACACTATCAACTGAAATCATAATTCTGTGATTAGAAAGTGAAATCAGCTTAAGAAACAAAATATAAACCTGGTGATCACTTCTAATTCAACCATTTCTAGAAACTTGGTGTTCATATACAACATAATCAACAATAAAATAAATTTAAGTTAAAATCTATGAGCATGACATTAAATGAAAAATGCAAACTCGAGAATAGCAATTGACTAAAATTAATATGTACACTAATGCCTACCATATTGTACACCAAGACAAATATTATGGTGGATATACCATTGGGCATACAACATCTTAAGCAACTTAAAAATAAGAATCTATCAATACTAAATTTTGATATCCATGTAAGGTTGACCTAGCTTAGATATGTGCATAAGTAATATACACCAAAATAGTGGGATTCATTTAACAAAATGGAGAAGATGGGAAGTGATTCGCTTGGCCTTCAGGATTGCTAGTCACTCTTTTAGACAAAAATAAAGCTCTAAAATCAGTTCATATATACCACAAGTATATTATCTAAACAAAATCATGGTCAGTAACACACAAATATATCAGCTCTTTCATACGTATTCACGTAGAATACACAAAAGCATTCCCAAGCACCCAAGCTAACGTCAATTTCATCATAGAATGCAGATAGATCCCATATTGTGAAACATGAAGTTAAGTTCATATTTGTTAATCACATTCCAAACTTTATTATCCTTGTTTCAACTAATTTCTTAAATACCCAAGCCATCACCAATTTCATCATAAAATGCCGATAGTAAGAAATTGAATATACTTGTACAATATGGCATCTAACAATATGTGCATCTTCCATTTCAAAACTATCAACTATTAACAATATAAGTTGATATTTGCAATACAAATATAAACATAACTCATCAACTGATTACTACAGATATCTATACTCGTAATTAAGTGAAAATTAAAACAGATCCAAGCGACACAGAGACCAATAAAGTTTTTGACAAAAAAGGGAACTAATAGATATCAAACTGATAGATGTATTGAAATGCTCTTGCACATGTGCCCAATCCTACATATTAGAGTAGATGGATTTAAAAACACTATTGGAATATTTTCAATATCTATCAAATTTAGATATCAACATTAATGTAAAATATGTACAAACTTGGAAATTTCAGAACTAATTCATGTAATACCCCGTATTTCTGAATATTCCATTTAATTAGATTGGAGAATTAAATGAGAAAATATCGTCTTGATTTAAATTACGTAAGAGTAGTAACTTAAAGAGTTTTATTTAAAATTGTAATTATGGTAAATAGTTACTTAACGCGTGTAGACCGTGTTGGGGTGAGAACGAGTAATATTTTTTAAGTGACTCAAATGATAATTTAGAGATCACCAATGAGTCCGGAAGGGTCAAATTAGTCAAAATAGTATACCTGGGGGTACTAGTTGAGTCCCGGGGCAATTTTGGACTAAACCGAGACCGTTCGGGGGCGTTTTGGTCTTTTAACATAAGAGGGTATGGAGACCTACGAAATTGAGAGTTTCATATCAGCCGTATGATAGATGAATTAGGGTTAGAACACCCATGACAACACCAATACCATTAGAGAGAGGAGAGACACCACTTTCTAAAGCAAAAAGAAGATTTGGGAAGGATTCGAAGGGGTTTCTACCATCAACTTGTTGGGGAAGAAGGATTGAAGGATGAAGATCATCAATCATCAACAAGAACCACGAAATCAGACCCTACTGATCATAAGGCAAGTTGTTTATTGCAAAAATTTATAAAGTTATAATACCCATGTGTAGGGTTTTTGAATAGTTTTGTTTAAATCAATATTTTGATTGGAGAAAGATGATATTTATGCATGTTGGGATAGGAATCGCATGTAGAATGATTTAAACTATGTAGAGGATTAATATTCAGATTAGACTTGATGATTTTCGGAATAAAAATCTGGATTTTGAATGATAATATGGGAAGAACACCATAACTAGGGTTTCAAGAAATTTTGGGTTTTAATTCATTATTTCTTTAAAGTAATTGGAGTTTTGATGTAATTGACACGTTAGAAACTGTCCTAGTATATGTGGAAATATGTTAGGATCATTGGGTAAAAGTCTGGTGGACAATAATGGAGTTTGGAAATTTGTTAATGGAGGAGAGGATCAACGAAGAAGACAGAATGCGTCTGACCCTGTTCGATCGATCGACTATGTCGATCGATCGAACCCAGCCGTCGATCGATCGACGCAAGCTGTTTTCCAGAAAATTTTGTATTTAATCCTTCGTTGAGTTCGGGAATGAATGGGTATTCTAGGATTTACATTATACTGATATGGGAGTAAGAATAAGACCAGTAGGTATGTTGTTGAGGTCCAATAAGGCCATTGGGTGTAGGGCTTGGATTATGGACCGAGGAGAATAATCCGATTTAGTAGAGTATCGAGGACTTCGGAAATTGAGTTACGGGGCGAAGTAAATTCAATTTAAGTAATAGACCAATAGGGTAAGAAATAACTACTGAAATTATATGTAAGGGGTAACTAGGACCCTTAGAGTTGTGTGAATACTCAAATAAATACGATTAATGAGATAAACCGTAAAGAGAATATTGTACGGTAAATATATGAGATTAAAAGATTACGTACGTATATGATTAATAGGTCGGGCGTGTACCTACTGAATTATGTGATCTTTTAGGTAGAGAGATTATACCTAAATTAATTATGTTAGGGTCGATGAGACATTCCGAACTAACATAAAGTTATTATAAGTTTGGGGTCGATGAGAAATACCGAACCAAACTTTGAACTGGTGTCGCGATAAGAGAGTCCCGAACCAGAATATGTGGATATATATATTTTTAAAATAATTGGGGTCGATGTATCATGCCTAACCAATTCTTACTTGGGGTCGATGAATCATTCCGAACCAAGAGTCCTTTATGTGTATAAAAGGGGCAAAATAGCAGTGACTAATATTTTGTATATATTGTGTTGGAAATATATATACCTGATGATATTCTACTTCCGTGTATTAGTAGATTGATATATTATGTATTTAAAGATACATACTGAATTGGTAAGTTAAGTAGTGAAACTTAATTACGAAATGAACCGTTAGATAGAGAAAATCTATTTAGTAATTCAAGTAGCGAAACTTAATTACATAAGTGGGAAAGTCAACAATTGTGAAAATTGTAGTAATTTTAGTAGTGAAGCTAAATGAGAAGTCATGAGAAATAACATAGATGAAATGTTACTTGAGAATTAATTAACATACGCGAGATGTTAGTAAAACGGTTGTACTGTATGGGCAGTACTGGAACTTGGGTACTGATAAGTTCAGTTTACTACTTTGGTTTTAGTTAGCTTGAGAAGTATGGCTACACAAACTAAGTGTGGAACGTTAGGTGTGCACCAAAGATGAGGGGTGAGTTAACTCAAGAGAGTGTACGAGAACCTAACATGTGTAATCACTAACCGCATTTTATATTGTGATAAATGCTTGCTAAATATTTTCAAAATATTTTGAGTACTAACTCTTGCTATAAAATATTTTCAAAACCTTTTAGGTGTCCAGCCACAGGGACGCCATGTGTGATGATTCCATTCCAGACTTGGAGCTGTAGCACAGTGGATGCTTACAGGATTTGATTAGACGATATCTCTCATTCAGATCTAGCACAGGATCTTGCACTCTTCTATGTATGGACTTGTGGTCCGGTATTAGTCTCAGATGTTAGTTTCAGACTAGTGGTTATTCTATTATTGTTTGGGATTTTTAGCCGATGGTTTATTCGGTAATACTTTTGTTCTGTTGTACTTTTACTTTGATGTTTGAATTATAGTACATGATTATTTGTACTTTGTTCCGCATGGTCGATTTTTCTGTTTTAAGAAAGATAAAATTTGGCACCGGTCTAATTTTACTTAGGGGATTAGTAATTAAAAAGTTTTCGACAGTGGTGCTAAGAATGAACCATTTGAGAAACCTGTTTTAATTTAATGATGGCCTGATCACCCGATGTTTAATTAGGCGGGGTGTCACAGATGGTATCAGAGCATCAGGTTCTAGTGTCCATAGGATCTGTACGGCTTACTACGTTTTCGACATATAGTTTGATTGATATAGAGCCCTATCTTATGATGATTGTACTCCTCTACGTACGTAGTTTACGTTCTCCTGCTATTTAATAGACGTAGTGTTATATATACGAGTCCGATTGGGCACGGTACGTCGAATATGGTGGTATGTCCAGCATTGGCGTTAGCAGGACTACAGGAGGGAGGAGCTCGGCATAAAGCATGGGGTGTTCAAAGATGGCAATAATAGGAGAGATGACCGTGGTCGAGGTCACTCCTAGTGGGTAATGGAAGTAACTTCTACAAGAGTTGTTGAGGCATAGCAGGCATTTTCCAAGTGTCGCGACGGCAAGAGGGATGTTAGTCTAGACCGCCCAATGCAGTGATAGTGGGAGTAGGTCTGAAGAAAATTTGATGAGAACGAGCCGTAAATGTGATAAAACGGAGACTGTGCAGGTTAACCAATGGAAGTAGTATGTCCAGAGGTTTTGTCATTTGGGACGGAGTAGAAATACTCAGAAGTGAAAAATTTGAGTAAATTTTCAGGCAACGTGGCGGGGATACCAGTCACTACATTCGGACCGAGGGTCCGTATATATAAATAGAAGAACTTTACGTATAGTTTAACCGCAAAGTTCTCCAATGATGATTCAGAAGCGTAGTGAATGGGAATATATGAACCCCTCACGTGAAAGCCTGGTAGAGGCCAATCGTGAGAGAGAAATTTATCCTGTGAAGTGAACTTGTACCAATGAGATAGGTATAAGGGAAAAGAGCCCTTGAGAAAATGGACTCTCAAGTTATAGCTCGCAATTTTTGGTAAAACTCTTCTTGAACGACTTATGTATATGAAGACAATATGGTACTTCCTACAAGGTTGAGGTTAATGCTCCTGGATGGGCGGAGCTAAAGGAGTTTAGAGATTTAGTCAAAGAGTAAGACTGAATGTAATAGGGCTGGTGCAAGCCATAAGTGGAAACCCACTAGAGGATTTAATGATTAGATCCTAAGTCGGGACTGTTAAGTCCCATAGTGCGTTCCTCTTGGTTAGCAGAACTAAGGGAACCAAGATGATAGTGTTCAGGATCGAGACTACCCAGTCCGAGAGGAGGGGTACCCAAACCGGTTAGCATGGCCTGGAGTCAGGAATTTTTGAAAAGATGTCCAGTGTGGATTCTAGGGCCACGCATTTTATTTTTAGCTGGAAGTTATTTGAAGAAATAATAACTCCAATAAGTTTTGCATTCCGCAGAGGACAAGCGTGTTATGTCCGGGAACCATCTAAATCACCAAAGCGATATATAAGGAAGTATATGAGTTTTAGCCTCGAGTGAATGGGGTATGTGACGACTCCTCACCTGAAAAAGGGTCGAGTTGTCATTATTCATCAAAATGTGAGAAACTTCGGAGATTACGAACATCTCTTAGTAATTGATTTTGGTGTGTGGGAACCTAAATGATGTGAGTCAAGATATGTACTATTACCGCTGAGCGGAGAGACCGAGCTCGCCGTTGTATTTAGTGCTTAAGACTTAGTGATAGCATAAGCGCGGTGCCACTTGACTCCGTTAGAAACATTGGAGTATGGTTGCACATATTGTCGAGGAATCGAATTTGAGTATCTTGACTATGTGGTGTTCTGACAATGCTCAGTAAGAATACATGGGGAAAAGTTCCTTGTTTAAGTTCGGTTGCGAAAGGGAATATGACTGAATTTTTGCACGTCAGGAGAAGTGGCATTGTTAGATGCTAGGGCATCAGTGGAGTCGGTAGTGTTGAAGAGAAACACTGAAAGGCTTACCTCACCACGAAGGGATAAGTGGGACTTTGTGGGCAAGGATTTGATTTTTGGCCTATAGGGTATTGAGAATACCCACAAGATTGTAGTCACGTCGTGTACACTAGGTAGGAGTTGAAGAAAAGCATGATACGGGTGCGATATTTGCAATGTTTTTGCAAATGTGCACGGAGAAAAGGGTGTATGGGCGCCCTAGTCAATTGGATTACTTAGACATCTGAGATAGAGGGATGCGGAATATTTTTGGTACGACGGTGGGGAAAATAGGAAACAAGTCGTATCGATGAAATGGGTTGAACGTCATGGGAGATTGACAATAATCCAAGATTATATGTGCTGAGATATCCAGCACACCCTATGGGATGAAAGTCGGTGGGAAATCGTTCAAAGGTTATCTCTTGATATGGGAGACCTAATTGTGGTGAAGAAGTAGCGCAAGGTGCTAATTGACTGAGTGTTGTGAGTGACTTACGTGTTACAAAAATGTTGATCCTTATAAAGTGACTAACCCAAAAAGTGCGCCAATTGCGAAGAGTGAAAGGATTGTAAAGTATAATAAACCCGGAGAGAAAGGGGAATAGAGTACCACTTCAAGAAAGATGAAGTAAGTGGGAAGCGATGTTGAGGAGAGACGTAGTGAGATTGTCTCCAGTTACACCTCTAGTTAATAGACAAGTTAGAATCGAAATGAACAACCGGAATGTGGTAGTGAACCCACATTTCCAATGATGGAGTGAGGAGACAGACTTATAAATTATTGATGGGTTGTGAACATCATAATTAAGCCAACATTTTGTTGGGGGTAGCGAAATGGGGTGACCGGGATGGATTAGTATGTAGTTGAAAAGGGAGAGTGCAAGGTGCCGCTCTACATGATTGTGAATCAGGATGAAATCCTAAAATTCCACCCTGTGAGAGAAGGTCAGGAAGGAATAGAGATAAAGTTTTATTTTGAGTACGTTGTGCTACCTACGACTCAATGTTAGTGAGAAAGAATGATGATACGCCCTTATGATAGTGGAATTTTGGAGAAGCCCATTGATCAATTCATAGGTTGAATGTATGCCTATAAGAGCATATTTATAGATAGAGTGAGTGCCTATATGGACTGTACATGAGGATTAGGCTCGTGGGTACCGATTACGAACAATACATGTACTTTGGGTGTGGTTCGAGGAGACATTTTGAACCTTTAGTCCTTAACGCGTGATATGAGGACATTCTATTGGAGTGTGACATTTTAAAGTATATAAAATGTGAAATATATGGCTCACAATTGTCTAATCATGTGCGATGAGATATATATACACATATTGGTGCTCGAGATGTGATCCCGAGACAAGTAATTAATAACTATTGGTGATCGAGGTGGAATTCCGAGCCAATAACCCCAAAAGTGTTATAGAAGGGGGGGTGATTATAAAATAAGTGTTGGTAGTATATGTTATGTGTAAGATATATATGCCTATTGATTTTTACTACTTATGTGCGATAGTAAGTGTGCTTAATCTCTGTATTGGGGTCGATGATGTTCCGGACCAATATATGGGGGATCGATTTGGGACCGATATTTTTTTTTGAACCAAATCAATGATAAATATTGGGATCGACGGAAGGTCTGAACCGACATGTGCATTACATTTACCTTGGGGTCGAGGAATTCCCGGACCAATGTAAATGATAAGATTATTGGGGCCGATGATTTTTTTTGCCGAACCAATTTTTCCTTAAAGTATATATAGTGTGTGAAATATATACCTTATAATATTCTACTTATGAGTGATAGTAGACACTTAGATGTTATATAGAGATATACATCAAATGGGTAAATTAAGTAGGGAGAAACTTAATTTCAAGAATTAACGTTGAATTGGGAAAATCTATGGAGAAATTAAGTAGTGGGACTTAATTATGATATGTGCGGCATGGGTAACGTGCGATAAGAAATTATGATGAAAGGGTCATGTGCTTGGGATGACCGTTAGGATATTATAATTTGGTATTGGGTATTAGAGGGTGCAATTCTATTTAAGGTCCTTAGCCTTAATACCAGCCTTATCCTAATTTCGAGGACAAAATTCCTTTGCAAGGGGGGAAGTATGTAATACCCCGTATTTCTGAATATTCCATTTAATTAGATTGGAGAATTAAATGAGAAAATATCGTCTTGATTTAAATTACGTAAGAGTAGTAACTTAAAGAGTTTTATTTAAAATTGTAATTATGGTAAATAGTTACTTAACGCGTGTAGACCGTGTTGGGGTGAGAACGAGTAATATTTTTTAAGTGACTCAAATGATAATTTAGAGGTCACCAATGAGTCCGGAAGGGTCCAATTAGTCAAAATAGTATACCCGGGGGTACTAGTTGAGTCCCGGGGCAATTTTGGACTAAACCGAGACCGTTCAGGGGCGTTTTGGTCTTTTAACATAAGAGGGTATGGAGACCTACGAAATTGAGAGTTTTATATCAGCCGCATGATAGATGAGTTAGGGTTAGAACACCCATGAAAACACCAATACCATTAGAGAGAGGAGAGGCACCACTTTCTAAAGAAAAAAGAAGATTTGGGAAGGATTCAAAGGGGTTTCTACCATCAACTTGTTGGGGAAGAAGGATTGAAGGATGAAGATCATCAATCATCAACAAGAACCATGAAATCAGACCCTACTGATCATAAGGCAAGTTGTTTATTGCAAAAATTTATAAAGTTATAATACCCATGTGTAGGATTTTTGAATAGTTTTGTTTAAATCAATATTTTGATTGGAGAAAGATGATATTTATGCATGTTGGGATAGGAATCGCATGTAGAATGATTTAAACTATGTAGAGGATTAATATTCAGATTAAACTTAATGATTTTCGGAATAAAAATCTGGATTTTGAATGATAATATGGGAAGAAAACCATAACTAGGGTTTCAAGAAATTTTGGGTTTTAATTCATTATTTCTTTAAAGTAATTGGAGTTTTGATGTAATTGACACGTTAGAAACTGTCCTAGTATATGTGGAAATATGTTAGGATCATTGGGTAAAAGTTTGGTGGACAATAATGGAGTTTGGAAATTTGTTAATGGAGGAGAGGATCAACGAAGAAGACAGACTGCGTCTGTCCCAGTTCGATCGATCGATCGATCTTGAACTATCGATCAATCGACGATGTCGATCGATCGAACCCAGCCGTCAATCGATCGACGCAAGCTGTTTTCCCGAAAATTTTGTGTTTAATCCTTCGTTGAGTTCGGGAATGAATGGGTATTCTAGGATTTACATTATACTGATATGGGATAAAGAATAAGACCAGTAGGTATGTTGTTGAGGTCAAATAAGGCCATTGGGTGTAGGGCTTGGATTATGGACCGAGGGGAATAATCCGATTTAGTAGAGTATCGGGGACTTCGAAAATTGAGTTACGGGGCGAAGTAAATTCAATTTAAGTAATAGACCAGCAGGGTAAGCAATAACTACTGAAATTATATGTAAGGGGTAACTAGGACCCTTAGAGTTGTGTGAATACTCAAATAAATATGATTAATGAGATAAATCGTAAAGCGAATATTGTATGGTAAATATATGAGATTAAAATATTACATACGTATATGATTAATAGGTCGGGCGTGTACCTACTGAATTATGTGATCTTTTAGGTAGAGAGATTATACCTAAATTAATTATGTTAGGGTCGATGAGACATTCCGAACTAACATAAAGTTATTATAAGTTTGGGGTCGATGAGAAATACCGAACCAAACTTTGAACTGGTGTCGCGATGAGAGAGTCCCGAACCAGAATATGTGTATATATATATATTTTTAAAATAATTGGGGTCGATGTATCATGCCGAACCAATTCTTACTTGGGGTCGATGAATCATTCCGAACCAAGAGTCCTTTATGTGAATAAAAGGGGCAAAATAGCAGTGACTAAAATTTAGTATATATTGTGTGTGAAATATATATACCTGATGATATTCTACTTCCGTGTATTAGTAGATTGATATATTATGTATTTAAAGATACATAATGAATTGGTAAGTTAAGTAGTGAAACTTAATTACGAAATGAACCTTTAGATAGAGAAAATCTATTTAGTAATTCAAGTAGCGAAACTTAATTACATAAGTGGGAAAGTCAACAATTGTGAAAATTGTAGTAATTTTAGTAGTGAAGCTAAATGAGAAGTCTTGAGAAATAACATAGATGAAATGTTACTTGAGAATTAATTAACATATGCGAGATGTTAGTAAAACAATTGTACTGTATGGGCGGTACTGGAACTTGGGTACAGATAAGTTCAGTTTACTACTTTGGTTTTAGTTAGCTTGAGAAGTATGGCTAGACAAACTAAGTGTGGAACGTTAGGTGTGCACCAAAGATGAGGGGTGAGTTAACTCAAGAGAGTGTACGAGAACCTAACATGTGTAATCAATAACCGCATTTTATATTGTGATAAACGCTTGCTAAATATTTTCAAAATATTTTGAGTACAAACTCTTGCTATAAAATATTTTCAAAATCTTTTAGGTGTCCAGCCACAGGGACGCCATGTGTGATGATTCCATTCCAGACTCGGAGTTGTAGCACAGTGGATGCTTATAGGATTTTACTAGACGATATCTCTCATTCAGATCTAGCACAGGATCTCGCACTCTTCTATGTATGGACTTGTGGTCCGGTATTAGTCTCAGATGTTAGTTTCAGACTAGTGGTTATTCTATTGTTGTTTGGGATTTTTAGCCGATGGTTTACTCGGTAATACTTTTGTTCTGTTGTACTTTTACTTTGATGTTTGAATTATAGTACATGATTATTTGTACTTTGTTCCGCATGGTCGATTTTTCTGTTTTAAGAAAGATAAAATTTGGCACCGGTCTAATTTTACTTAGGGGATTAGTAATTAAAAAGTTTTCGACAGTGATGCTAAGAATGAACCATTTGAGAAACCTGTTTTAATTTAATGAAGGCCTGATCACCCGATGTTTAATTAGGCGGGGTGTCACAATTCATAAGATCAAAAAGTCAATCACTTTCCCATTCTGTAAAAAAAAAAACTATTATCCAAAAACAAGGTGTCCATTATTTTCAAAACCCCTCAAATATTTAAGATACCTAAGTGGTGAGATTGGTTTTTGATGACATAGCAACACAGGGTGTCATGGAGCTGAAATATATGGTACATTGAGGTGATAAGCATTTACAGGGCATCACCAAATTCATCATTTAACCTAGTCTTTAAAAGGCTAAACAAACAACACACTTGAAATGAAAGCTACGGTGCAAAAAAGAACCAATAGTACAAATCGTATATAAATATGAGCATAATGCATCATGGGAGGTGATCAGCCTTTATAGGGCATCACCAAATTCATCATTCAACCTAGTATTTAAAAGGCTAAACAAACATCACACTAGGATTGAAAATATAATATAGGGAATTGGATAGGGGTAAGAGAAATAAAAACCAAATAAGAAATTATAATATTCACTTTTTTATATTCTCAAACCAATAAAATAAGTACCCATCTACTAGCTCACAACATCTGTATTTCTAAAATGAAGGAAAAAACAATAATAGACATTTTGAGTAAGAAGAAAAAATAAACTATAAAACATAAGGTGTGGGTAGAGTATTTAAGACAAATTCTTACCCATAAGATCTCCACCAAATATTCAACATATAAAAAGTGAACATGCACCAAACAAATACAATAACCTACAATAAGAGTAGAATGATACCTAAACTGAAACTGCAGGAGTATTTGTACTCGATTAACCTGAAAATTTAAAATGTTATATATTAAAAACCAAATTTCAAAAATTATATTGGAAAAAATAAAGAATAGAATAAAATATAGGAAATAGATGTGGGTAGATATTAAACATAACTACATATAAGGAATCCAAATGTGTGTACAGGTAATATCAATAAACAATTTGGAGAAACACTATGATACTTGAAACAAAATTATATAAGTAACAATAATATAAAAAACAGTAAAATCTCAACAAAAATCATAACGATTACTCGAATATTTCTTTGTAATGGATTTAGGTCTCGTAACTAGCAAAATGAAACATAACATCATTAAATGAACATATGAGATGAATGAAATACCTATAAGCATTGGAAATCATTAAAAAGGCTGTAAGCATTGGAAAACATAAGTTAACTTTACATTAATCTCACTTTCTAACCAAAATAATGTGATGCTAGATAATAAAACAAATTGTAATACTAAATCAAAATGACAAAATGTTAAAAGTGAACCAAAGAATATATCAAAATGAAAATTATTTAGTCTAATCAAAATGAAGAAACTGAAGAAAATAAAAACTTCATTTTGTATACCTTTATTCCAAGCTTCAAGCCCTAATATCTAAAATCAGCAAAATAAATAAAAAAATAAATTGAAAGAGGAAAGAGAAATAAATAGTAATCTAAATAAATGGAAGATTCCATAGTGCACTATGTGGTGATGAAACTCAAGAGTAAAGTATTACCATACATATGTATAAAAAATACCACATCCAAGATTCAAAGTTAACCTCAAACACCACACCCTGTTTTGAATCCAACAAAACAAACATTGGTCAGACAAATCAAAATATTATTAAAAATGAACATTAGTCAATCAAATTAAAATGTTTTTATACCTTCGTTTCAAGCTTCAAGCCCTAATATCAACAATCTACAAAATAATACACGGGTAATGAATCACAAAGTCGTGTGTAGGGAAACTTATTAAACTGTAAGTTCCTAAATCTGAAAGCTTATTAAACCATAATCTCACAATGAATCACATACCTGGAGTTTTTAGATTTCAATACCCAAATTTGAAAACCAAATGTGAAAAATACTGATCACAACAAAGCTGCCATCAAGCCCAAATAATGTCATAGAGAGAGAATAGAAGGCGTAGATAAAAACCCAAATGTGAGAAATCTTGATCATAATAAAGATACCCTCAAACACCACACCTCCGTTTTGAATGAATTTCTAATACCCAAATCTGAATCCCAAAGATTCTCTTGGAAAGAGAAGAGAGAGTGAACATAATGAGAAGAGGCGTGTGATGTCAGAAGATCTCTGGGAAATCAAAAAGTGTATTAGAAGTTCAAATTAAAGTGGAAATATACTCCGGTGTAATAAGCTGTAGTGAGTCTTGATCTCCACCCTTCATTTTTTGCATTGGTGGCCAAATCTCAACCTCTAATTAAGGTATCATCTTATTGAATATTGAAAACATTTTGCTCCTTATTATAAAGATGAATAATGATAATAATATCGGTGTGTATGATATTTATGTAAAACATATCAATGCTAGAAGATATGCTATCAGTGGAGGTTGCGCGCTATGATAGGTCACTCTGGCGAATCCTAACAGAGGTACTATTGTTCCCCTGGGCCATAGGTCTGTGCATAACCACCCTATGTAGGTTTGGAGTCCCGTGGAATATTGTGGTATGGTTATATCACACGGACTGAAGGCCATGATTGCCTCCAATTTTTATTTCCATTTTGGGTTTGGTAGTAAGATTCCGACCCGATTGCCTAAGTTGTGGTGGACATTCTAGGAGCTTGATATCATGTTAACGATTTCATATCCAGCGAGAAAATACTCAAACGAATTGCAGTTACATATATTTCTAGTGATATATATGTATATATATTTGATGTGTTACAACATACGTGTGTAAAAGATGGAGATAATTATATACGGGCATAAGTCCTTAACGGTGAATATTGGTAACTGCAGTAAGTTATGAAAATAAGTTTTTGATATGGAAATTGAATTAATTGAGCAGAGGGGTAAGCTAATTAAGAAATCAGAGATAATTGATATACTCGAGACAAGGTAGTGTGTTATATTGAGATTAATCAGGAGGCTAGGTAGGCGGGGTAGCATAACTAGGAGGGGTAAGAAGCATACGATAGGTGCACACATTAGATGAGGTCATCTCATGTGAGTGCGCTACCAGATTAAATATGAAAAATTAATTTACATATTCATTACTACATTTTATTAACTTGCTAAATATTTTCAAAGGTTTTGGGTTCTGACCTGCATCAAATATTTTCAAAATTTTTTACGTGTCCATTCGAAGGGATGCCAAGGATGATTCTTCTCTCCAGGGTTACGTAGATGTCGATGATGTGGAGTCTTGCAGTTTTTGGAGTAGTCGATTATGTCATTGTTATCTTAGATTAGGCCCCATTTTAGACATTGGTTGAGCATGTCCTCCCTTTTATCAGATTTGTTTACTTTCAATTTTATTTAGTTTAATTTGGATGATTGCATTGGATTATTTGTAACCGATGTTTTATTCAGTATTTGGTTTTATTTATTTATGCATTTAGACTTCCTTATTTTTGTGGTTATTTATATTGTTTATCATGAATGATATAATGGTGAATGGTTAACTTTTGGTATTGTAATTAAAATTAAAATTTGACACAACTTTTTGAACTAATAGGTGGTTAATAATTACTTGAATTTCGACAGTGATGCTAAGAATAAGCCATATGAGACTCTAGTTTTATTTTGGTAAAGGGTTGACCACTCGTTATTTGAATAGGTGGATTGTCATACCACGTAGTTATTATTATTTTACTTTACCCACCGTTTTGTCATTCTTTAGACTTTACCCCCAGTTTTGACATTTAGCGACAAAAAAGTCACAAAAAGTGATAAATGTCAAAATTAGTGGTAAAGTATAAATAAAAACAAAATTTTGGGTAAACTCAAATAATAATAACTACATGGTGAGTAAAGTCAAAATACTCTTTCATTGAAATATTAATTTTGTGTTGCAATTGAATTTTAAGTAAAAAATTTAAATCATATGTGAATGAATTATAATTTAATAATAACATTGTGTTTTATTTTATATTCGAGTTAGTACCATTAGACTGCACTATAGGGAATACTAAGGCTTGGAGTGGTGTTTTCACTATGTCAGATTGGCCCCCTAGGATATACCCCTTTGGGGTAAGTTTGGTATGATATGGTTAGTATTTGGGGGTCATTTAGAAGGCATTAATTATGACCATAAGAGACCATCAATATTAAGTATTTAAATATGAACTTAACCCTCATTAATCATACATCTAAAACATTATACAAAACCTTAGAAAGGATATTTTAGGAGAACATGAGGATCACCAGGAGGACTTCATCAAGGATTTAATATTCTGATTTCAGTCAAGTAATAACTTAATTTACTATGTATTATATGTAACTTATTTATGATAGATTTCTATGTTGAACTAAATTGGGATTTGCCACATGTTACGTTGGGATCTCATGCACAAGCATCAGATTTGTTAGTTTAAATGCTGTTAATTGTTGTGAAATGTTTAGATCTATTGTAAGTCTGATTTAATATGATGATCCACATATTTAGGCTGAGACTTTGATGATTTGAATATGTTTTTAATTATTAAACTTGTTATTCAAGTGAAAGATAATTAAATATATGCTAAAATTGATAATTCAGCCCTTATATTGATCATTTGTTCTAGGTAAGGATCATATTATGTGAAAACATGTTTAATAACACTTAATAATCACATTTCAATATTTTGGGGATGATTATAGGTTATTAGAACCTTTAAATGTAATCTAGTATAAAGAAAATTGAATTATGGGATGAAAATTATAATACTACATTGTTTGGAAAGCCCGACTCATAGGGTATTGGAACCCGATTCATCGGGGATCAGGACCTGATTTATCGGGTAATTAAAAAAGTTAAATTCAACTTATTTTGGGGTCGTTTGATGATGTTACTTGAATTTTGAACTCAACGATTTATGGAGGTGATTCATATAGGATTTAAGATGTAGATTTATATTTAATTACATACGAATAGATTACATGGGATTGAAATTAGATATGTGAATGATTAACCTGATTTATACTATTATACCATAACTTTACACGTGCATTGGCTAATTATATGCATTATGTTCTATATATGGACATACCAGGTTGTATTAGTATGTCGTGAGGAATTTATTGGCGGGGATTAGTTGGGATTGTTTGTGGTATGGGGTACTATTCCCCTAGCTGATGATGTAGTTTGCATATAAGTTTATATGCCAATCCCATGTATTATTAGTTAACCATCTCATGTGAGGGAGGAATATGTGGTTATATTGGACTTATATTTGTGTCAAGTGGTTACACAATGAGGGTGTCGGTGCAATGATCAAAATCGTTGCATTTGGTTTGTGCTTATATGTATAGCTGGTCCGACAATGGACATATTTATATGATGATAATAGATAATGATTATACTGTTACTATGAAATGATCACTTTATAGGATAAAATATAGTATATGGGTAATAAGTATATGCATAAGTCTTCGTGTATGATTATAGATTACTATATTATGTTGTAGCAACATATAGTGATAATGTAGCTACTTTTATGAGACATAATAGTTACGTGCGCGGTGTATAAAAGTATAGCTAGAAAACAGTGGACATAACCTATTAAGGAGTAATGAGATTTATGATTAGGCCAATGAGGGTTTAATTAGTACGGATATTGTATGGTATAGTAATTAGACTATATACGAGTGTGGTTAACTAGAAGAATTAGTAGCATCGTGGTTAACCTAGTAATGAGTAAAGCTTATGTATATATTTTGTAAGGTAGTACTTCGTCTGTAGATAGGGACTTAACCTAGCTGGGCATCGTGTTTATCGAGGACATTTCTAGTTTTAATATTTTAGGTTTGGTAGTGCTTTAGTACTGGCTCAGTGGTGACATCATTACATTGTAGTTCAAAGTAAGACTTACGCTAGTTACATGGTTAGTCACGGGACTTGGATACATACTTTGTTACTATTGGACTAACTTATGGTTAGAATATACATTTGTTAATGGTGACGCGGGGTGAGATATTTGTAATGTTAGTGTCGATAGGAATGAAATGATATGTAAATGAGTTGCATTTTATATTATTCATTAAAGTAATATATTGCTCGCAAATTATGGAGTTTAACCAAAATTATTTTTCTAAACACCTTTTCAAGTATTGTCTAAGTAGGAACAATAAGATTGGACATGAAGATTTGTGGTGTTCCGATTATTGAGTTGATTTATCCTTAGATGCAATATGTTTATTCATTTTATTATTTCACATTTATATCTTCTTAGGGTTTTGTTTTGAATTTTTCTTCACTTTTTTCTAGTTTGTGATTCGTCACTATTGTTAGCATTTGTTGGTTGGTTTGAACTTTAATTGCAATTATGAACATTTTAGGTGGTCATTTAGATGGTTGGCCAAGGGTTTTATCTTTTAGCGTTTTCGGAGTATTTCCTACCAATCCTCTTTGTCCTTCAACAAATTTGTTTCTAATCTATTTTTTTACTCTTTAATGATTTACGAACCTTGGGTTTAAAGGTGGTTGGGGGAAATTGATCGAATTGGAACAGTCTTGTCCTTGTGTTATTACCAAGAGGTTCCCCAATCCATTCTAAGTCATTCATCTCGATGTCTAACCTGGTTATCCAAGGTACATTCCTCAGGTCACTTCCTCTGCTAATTCTGCTCTATAACCCCTAGTCATGGATCATGTTTATTCAGAGCGAGTAAATACTTTGGAAATTGCTACCGTGAATCCACCTTTGGGTGGTGAGAAATTAGTAAACACGGTGTTAGATAAGTTCATTATTGACCTGGATGCCTCACCTGAGAAGGCCATGCCTGATAAGCCTAAGGTGTCCACATCACTGATAGTTGTGCCCCTTCTAAGGAGAGTACGTAGGGTAGTTATGAATCTTAGAAAGTAGCCAACACTAATGCTAGGAATCATGGTTATGATATAACTAAAGACTAGTTGAAGGAACAAATGGATAGGTATGACATCCCTATTAGTATTTCCTTGAGATTGCCTGATTGCGATGAGCAAGTTTATGATCGGCCTAATGCCGACGAGATATGTTTTCAGTTTGGTCCCTCAAGGTAGGAGTTCATCTACCCCTACATCCCATTATCAGGTCCATCCTTAGTGGTTATGGGGTACCTGTAACTTAAATACCTCTTAACGCTTATCAATTTATTTTATGGTCCATGCTCTTCTGGCACGCCCACACTAGATTTGACCTTAACCATAACATTTTTAGATTTATCTATGGCATAAAAGATAATGCCAATGCCAATGGATACTATTACTTTTCACTCTGAAAGTCTACCTGAAGATTGTGCAAGTCACCTAGACAATAAACCATTAGTGGAAAAACAAGCTCATATACATTTATGGTGCTTGGGAGTTTAGTGTAGCGGAGAAGAAAAGGTTACATAATGGTCCTCGTGACTGGCGTAGTCCAGATCATATTCGTATTTTACCCTTACCATTATTTTATAGTCTTCTTCTATCTTTTATCCTGTGATAATACTTTGTATCTTGTTTGACCTTTTGTAGAAAACAATGCTCCCAAGTTGCCTTATGTTTTGAAGCATTTAGTGTTAGAGAAGTGTACTCCTAACCCTATTGTATCCAATACGATATTCTTATTTAGAAAATTCATCAGAATTGGGTATTATACCCCACCTGGAGGTGTTCAAATGCGGGAATAGCCAATTATTGGGAAGGAAGCTGCTGAGCGGGAGGTTAATGAAGGTAAATTCTATTAGTAGCTCGTCTTTCATCCTTTGTTAAATCCATTACTAACTGTCGCATCTTTGTGAAGTATCTAAACCTTCCTCATCACCTTTTTGAGTCGATTCATCGGTTGGTATGTCTCTCAAAACTCTTAATAGGACCGCCATTGGTCTTCTTCTTTAGAAGAAGCTTGAGGTCGCCGGAGCCAAATTGAAAGCCGATGTTAATTCCCATGCAAAAAAGAAAGTGGGTAATGAAAAAGGGCCATAATTGAGGTTATAAATAATGCTGAGTACATAGATAATAAATGTAAGGTCATTGCCTTAGATGACATCCCTTTTATTCTCAAAAAGAGGTTATCAGAAGATCCCCCGGTATAACATGATCCTAAGAACTCATGTGCAAGTGTACCCAAGGAGAGGGTATATATTGGAGTCCAACCTGCTCAGCATTTGTTTTAAGGTGTGGGATCCTCTTCTCAATACGACAATGTGTAAGATTATGTTTATTATCTTAATAATCCTATTCCACTGGACAAACTGAAGAACGATTCTAATTCAATCTTCTGCCATATAAGTAATGCTATTGAGGTGTTCGGCTATCATGGGTATGACCTTGATTTCAAGTACCTCATGTATTTTGAGCCCGATAATCCGTGGAACTTCATTCAGTATAGGATGCATATGGTAAGTTTTCTTCGACACCTCCCGTTCTTCCTTCATTTTTAATTTTTTACTTCTGAATGTTCTCATTATCCTTTCGACAG
The DNA here is from genome assembly GCA_949130495.1 of Sambucus nigra. Classification (NCBI taxonomy): domain Eukaryota; kingdom Viridiplantae; phylum Streptophyta; class Magnoliopsida; order Dipsacales; family Adoxaceae; genus Sambucus; species Sambucus nigra. Next base: position 219,654,152 of record OX422218.1, read on the forward strand.
TGATGGCATCCATAATCTTAAGGGATAAGGTCGTAAGTTTCCAGGAGGACTTTGAGTCTAATAGGTAGACTAACAACAAGCTCTTGGATTAGATGGGGGTTTGTCCGATAAGATGAGGACATATAAGTCCGATTATGATAAAGTCTTAATTGATGTTCAACAGAATAATGAGTATCTTGTAGTAAATGTCAAAGCATTGAGCAACATTAAGACCTAGAATAGGAAGCTAAAGGATCAAGTTTCCAGTGATGTCGTAAAAATCATTATATCGGAGGAAACTTTGAGTAAATATACCGAGGTCCTTTACTGTGCTGAAGAAATAGGTGTTGATAAATACAAGGCTTCTTTCAATCATAGCATTGACTTGGTGACCATGTTCATAGATGACTATGACGGGATAAAGAAGAGAGTCACCAAACATTATTCTGAGATTGTAGAAGTCATTCAGTATTAGAAAAGGGATGATGGTTAGGAAAAAGACTTGTCATTTATACATATGATGGAGGTGGATAAGCCTTCTTTTAAAGGCGATGAGGTTGGAGAATTCAACCAGGCTATGACTGTAGAGACTACACTCCCTGTTCTTTCAAATATTGCTCAAGATTTCATCACGGGTGATGCATCTTCTGTCGTCCTTCCCCAAGTTAACCAAGATGCTAAGACAACTCCTCAAGCCATCAAAGAAGCTAGAAACTTCCCATTGGCTTAACACTTTTGAGTTTACGATTTTGTTGAAGCTTTTTTCACTTTGATTTCAATGATTTTTAATGAACGTTTTCATGTTTGACTAGTTTTGAGATTAAATATTTCTTGGCTTCATGCACATATTATTGATTTTTTTAATTATCTTTCTTGGATCTCGTTGACCCCCCAGTCGTATAGACACATGATGGGATCTTTTCCACTTACCATGTCAACCTACTAGATATTTAATGTTTTGGGCACGTCTGCAGTAGCCTAAGCTTATGATCATGTGGTGGATCCTTGTTGACCTGGTCTGCTTTACTAGCTACTAGTGTTTTTAATAAACCTAAGTTGTCTTGAATTGGTATCTACCAATGCTTGTGCCAAATTACTAGTCGTATGGATGGATGTTGTCGCTTTGATCACGTTTCATTGTCTGTTACAAGAGTCGACTAAATGTACTAGTATCCATCCCTATGTTAGTCAGTTATGGTCGGGTCTTATTGTCCATATAACTGCAACAGACTTCCCATATTAGGATAGACTTCTTAATCATGGTCTGTGATGAGGTCATACATAAAGTACAATTTTTCATTTTGCATTCTGATGTGCTTAGTTCTGAGATGTCTTCGGCCTTAGCTTCTTGCACATCTCTCATACTGACTAAAATATATTGAATAATGCTATTAAGTTTTAAGTGACAACATATATAGAACATGGAATTCTGATTGTCCTTCATTCTTCAAGAAGTATTACAAGGACATAAAAGTTGTTTGCATGATGTTTTGGTCTTTTAATTTGCAATCTACTTCATTACTGGTAATACATTCTCAGGTGATCGATGTTCCACGGGTTCTTGAATTGCTCGCCTTTCAAATTTTTTATTCTATAAGTTCCATGTCATACGATACTAAACACTCTGTATGGGCCATATCAATTTGATTCCATCTTGTTCCCTTTTTGGATAACCTTTTTGAGTACGTAGTCACCTTCCTTTATAGTGCTCGGTTATACCCTTTCATTATAAAATTGTATAGTATTTTGCTGGTACGCTGCCACTCAGATTAAGGCATTCAACTTGACTTCTTCTATAAGATCAAGATCAATTTTTTTTTATCAAATTTCTCCTTGGTGAATTAAATTGAGTACTCGATGGCTGGGCAATCTGATCTCAATGGGGAGCACTACTTCAGTGCCAAACACCAACATGAATGGAGTCTCATCCGTTGGCTTTCTCGGTGTTATTCTATATGCCCAAAGTACTTTTTGTAGCTCACTAATCTAGTTTTTCTTGGCATCATCTAGACTTTTATTCGTTCCATTTAACAGAGTTCTATTCGTCACCTCTGTCTCCCCATTGCACTGTGGGTGACTAAGTGCTGAGTGTAGTTTTTAGATCTTTGAACGTATGCAATAATCTTCAAATTCTTTATTATCAAGCTGATTATCATGATCCGTAATGAAGTCATATGACATTCTGTAATGGAAAATAATGTTCTTCCATATAAAGTGGGAGACTTTATCATATGTCATCTTGACCAGGGGCTCGATATTCCCTATTTAGTGATGTAGTCCACTGCTAACACCAAATATTTAAAAATTTCCCTTGTCTTCGACAAGGGACTAATCAGTTCAATTCCCCACATGGAGAAGGGGTAAGGGGATGTTATCGGTGTTAATGAATATCCTAGACCTTTATGAATCACAGTGTACTTCTCGCACTTATCACACTTCTTTGCATAGCTTGCGTAGTCTTCTTTCACAGTGGTCCAAAATATCCTTGAGTGGTGACCTGTTTCATTAATGATCAACCTACCTAATGGGCTACATATAACCCCTCATGTATTTCTTTTATTAAGTCACCGGCCCAGTGGGATGGACACATCTGAGTAATGATATAATGAATTCTTTCTTGAACTGAATTCCTCTTTCAAACACATGGCTCACTGCTTTCTAAGGTAGCCTCCTTACTTCTTTTGGATTTTCTCGCATGGTACCAGTCTCTAAGTATTCATGGAGGGGATCCATCCACAATGGTCCCACATTTAATTTCAGGACAATGACTCATTCTTCCTCCATGTTTCACTATGACAGGATTTCTACTAGGACTGTTCTCCTTAGTTTGGCACTTGTTGTAGATGTCAGACGAGTGAGTTAATTTACTCGAGCATTTTCAGCCCATGGTATTCTTATTATTTGTATAGATAAGAAGCTTGATTGAATATTTTTTACCTTTTCCAAGTATTTCACATTCAATTATTCTATGGCCTCGTAAATTTTGAGAATTCCATTTATGACCAATTGAGTGTTTTGTGTGCTATTAATTGTTTGGCACCTAATGATAATGTCAATCTCAATCTTGTTATGAGTTCTTCATATTCAACCTCGTTGTTGGAGGCCTCAAAGTTAAGTCTGATGGCATACTCTACGTCTATACCATCGGGCGTGTTGATGATCCAACCTTCTCTCCTACCGTTGGTACATAATGACCCGTTTATAAATAGTTTCCATAATGGGGGTTCTTCATAAAAATCTTCTTTTATTAGAACCCCGTTTTGAACATTTTTTTATCAGCTCCGCCTCACGGGCTCTTACACTTTGTCAGACCAATGTTTTCAATCTACCTCAACTCTAATTGGCTGATTTTGCTTTTGACTTCTCCTACTAAGAAGTTTTGTCAACTTTCTCTTTCTGAACTCCGTTTTAGAGAAGTCTACCCGACTATTCTGATTACTGGGATCTCTTCCATAGAAGTCTGCTCGATTGTCTTACTACTAAATGCTTTTTCGTAGAATTCTTCTCGGATGTTCTTACCGCTGAACTCTCTTTCAAATAAGTCTTCTCATCTATTATTACTGCCAAGATGACTACCATAGAAGTCACCTCGACTATTCTTACTACTGAAATATCTTTGGGAGAAGTCCGCTTGACCCTTTTCTCTTTATATGTATATTTTGTTGTTAAATCTTCTATAGCCTAACCCTTGATTGCTATTTGGGGCTCATACATGATATCTTAATCTTCAAGTTCTTTGGCCCAATCCAATTATCTATCCGATTTTTTAGGTTTATGAATAACTTGACGAAAAGAAAGGTCTATGTATATAACGATAGCATGAGCTTAAAAGTAAGCTTTCATTCTTCAAAAATCTTTGATTAAAGCCAACACTAACTTATCTGGCTTAGGATATCAAATTTTGACTCCTCGGTATGCTTTACTAGTATATTATACAGGTTTTTGTACTCCTTGTTTTGTCGAACCAATGCCGAGCTCACTATAGATTTTGACACCGTTAAGTATAAATATAAAAAAATCACTTATGATTAGCCTCGATAGTAGAGAACTGACCCTAAGTACTTTTTAACTCCAAAAAGGATTTAGCATTCCTCAATCCACTCAAATGAGCTTCTGATCATTTAAAAAATAGAGAGGCCTTTATCGGTAACTCGTAATATGAATCGATATAGTGCGGCTACTCGTCCTATTAATCTTTGAATGTATTTCTTTCTTGCATGCAGTTTCATGTAAATCAGAGCTTGGATATAATCCGGGTTGGCCTTTATACCCCTCTGATTGACTATGAAACCAAGGAACTTTTCTTCCTTTACTCCAAAGACACGTTTGACTGGATTCAACTTCATCTGATACCTATCTAGCTGGTCAAATATTCTTCTTCCTCCTAATGTGATCGGTTTCGCTCTTTTCCTTCATTATTATGTCGTCTACATATACCTCCACAGTTTTATGAATCCATTCCTCAAAGATTCTGTTCACTAGCCTTTGGTAGGTGGCTCCTGTATTCTTCAGCTTAAATGGCCTTACATTTTAGGAGTATGTTCTTCAATCGGTGATGAATGAAGCTTTCTCTATGTCTTGTAGCTTCATCGTGGTTTGGTTATACCCTGAATAAGCGTCCATGATACTTAGAAACTCACATAAAAAAGTAGCATTGACTAGATGGTGAATCCTGGGCAGTGGATAATGATCCTTGGGATAATCTTTGTTAAGGTCGGTAGAGTCAACACACATGAACATCTTATCATCCTTATTCTTTAAGACGCGTTATTTAAAATGGTTGTTTAAAATTCCCCAACTACTTACCACTTGCCCAAAAGAGAATTAAATATGTTTTTTATAGGATGCTTCACTTGAATGCATATCCATATATTACATTCGAAAGTTGTCCTACAACATAAAATCAACACAAATGTTATCAAAATCAATTCTAACTTGTTGTGCCAATATATACATTCAAAAGTTATCCTAGCAATATATACATTCAAAAGTTGTCCTACAAATATATACATCCCAAATTGTCCTGCTAAAGTAATACATTTAAAATGTATTTTTCCCAATTACATTTCCATCCAAAATAAGTTGAAACTAAAAATATTCATCTCAAATAATGAAAAATGTAACTATTATTAACCAAATATATCCTCGACATTCCACCAAAAATGTCCGATCCATTCTTTCTATAAAAAACCACTTTACATAAACCTATAAAAGAGTAAAGAAAATGTTATAATCGCTTGCAGCAAGAAACCAATTTATGAAAATCCATATAAGCAAAATAACCACATAAAAATGATTTGATTTAGCATAAGTAAAAAGAATAATAAAATTCTTAAACATGTGATTTTTATGTCGGACTAAATTGTGTGAATTTTAAACACTATTAAATTTAATCAAACTTCACACAATACATTGTGTTTATATTAGAAATATTTTTTAATTATGTTGTTTTGTGTACGTGTCAAAATTAAAACATCTTCACGACAGTAACAATGTCTATTTTGTTGTTGAGGCCTTTAATTTTATTCAAGAAAGAAGTAATTCATTATCTCAAGCTTCCCAACCCCTAATAACAGTTGTTTGAGCTACACGGTTAACTCTGAGGGTGAAGGCTCCCATGCGTAGATCACAGTTGGGAGTTTTGCACATTTCCTTCACATCTTTAAAGCCTCTAGTTATGTATATTTTCAGCTCAATGTTGACTTTTTCCTCCTCCCACATGAATCCTTGAATGTTCTACAAATTCCCCCAAAGAAGAAAATAAATGACTAAAAATAATGAAAGATATGAGAGAGAATAGTTGGGTTTCTGTTACCCATTTGTTTCATTTCGAAAGTTCATTAAAAATTATGTCCTTAGAGGAAAAAAATGTTTGAAATAAGTTCATATATATTGTATCTTCAGATTGAGGTCAAGGCATCTGCTATTTTGGTAAAGTAAAAATGAATGTAAATTTTAGCATTTAAAAATATTTTTAAAGGACCCTTCTCAAATTTTATATTATTTAAAACACGTTTAATGATGTGGGGTGGGAGGGGGACCATTTGAAATTAGTGTTTTTTTTTTAATTACCCTCAAAAGAAATAGGGGTACAAAAAAGAGAGGAGAAGGATGACAAGTGAAAAGTTGCAAGGACAATCTTGCTGAAAAAGGAAAAAGATGAGAATGTGATTACCTAGACCCATTCAAAATAACTAACAGTAACACCTCCTGAGTTTGCATATATGTCTAGAAGGATGACAATACCTTTCTTTTTTAAGATCTGCATAAGAAATTAGGAAGAGAAGTCTTATGCCACTGAAATTAAGTTTCCCCTTTGTATCTAAACTTCAAATATTTACTAACCTCATCAGCCTCTGGATCAGTTGGATGGTTAGCTGTTTCAATAATAAATTTGGCTTTGATATCATTTGCATTTTCCCTTCAATCACACCACAAGAATAGGGTCATGGAAAACATAAAAATGCAAAAGCAAAGGCATTTTTTTTTTTCAAAATATGTAAATTGACCTCAAATTCTTGGATATTTTGCATTATCAAAATCTAAAATATCTTTTAATGTTCATTTCATTTGGGTTTTTGTTCTTTCTGGGGGTCTATATTGATATAATTAAGTACTTTTACATGTGTTATCAACAAAAGAAAAAGTATACATGTTATCTCCAAATAGAAAAAATTAATAATTCAGGAACTTATTGGATTCAACCTAAGAAGTTAAGAGTTTATTTGCAATTTACCTTGACATCCATTTCTTCGTTCCTAAAATTAAATAACAACCAAAACCCAAAAAATATTCAAGATAACTAGTATGGAAGATTACAAAAGTTATTGATACAGTGCAAAACTCAAACCACTACCTTTTCTCTTGATAACTATCTCCCGAACCGAATAGTTATCTTCACAACAAATACAAAAAATGTGCCGAACACAACCAAATATAGTCAAAAAAAATTTCATCAAAACACAACCAAATATACATTTAGGAATTTTCAGCATAATGCACCATTTATAGTCCTCATAATAATTCTTTGGAAGTGAATATGTTTCTCTATCACTCCATATAATTTTTTTCATTCAATTTAATAAATCTTGAATGTGAATCTCACTTAGAAAGTCCTTCCAGTTAGTATTATACTCAAAGAATAAAAAAATATGGAGTGATAGAAGACAACATTCCGATGGAAGTTAACATGACGTTTTAAAACCAATATATGTACCTATAACAACCGTAGGTTGATCCCTAAATTCCACCTATATCCAAGCAAATGCCATCAAAACCAAGAAGACAACATTCCCTACATAATTCAAAATCACCAAAATTTAGAAGTGTAAACAAATCATATATCTTTATCGTGAATATTAACGATGTCAAGAACCACTGAACATATAGTGTTTGAGTCCAATGCTTTAATCCCATTGGCCTGTAAAGTGTAAACAATGATATATGACTTAGTAGAGAGCATGAATCTATAGCTAATCACATTATGATATTTATAGTATAAGGAACACCATGTATTATTTTTATAATTTCTAAAGTACATGTAAGATAAATGAGATGTCCAATATAGAAGTAAAGATAATTGATAGTATACAACTGGTAATGTTAAAAATAAATTACATACACAGAAAAAAGAAGTAATTAAAATAATAAGAGTAATAATAATTCATGAGTAATATAAATTTGACGATCATTGAGATAGAAGTCAACCTGCAATAGATACGGGAAGGCAAAATCGAGCATAGTGTTCATCCACGTAAGCTTGAGAGCAATATCTGGGCGAATTAAATTGTACCAGATAAAAAATGCTTGACGCAAAGAACTCTTTCTTTCCATACATACATTGCCAAAAATGTGAAACATTTTACTTAGTTAAAGAAAATTTAGCCAACAAAAAGAATCAAATATATAATGAAATCAAAAGCACCAAGAATAGGAAAGAAAGATCACACAAGATAATTGGGCAACAATAAGAACAGGAAAAATAAATATTTATCTGCTAGCGCATTTGTTGATTTGACTGATCTGGCTCCAACGCATCCAATAAGGTTGGGTCTAACACTCAATTTCTCGGTGTTTTATTATGAGATTCTCAATTCATATTATAAGGCTTGAAGTATGGTGGAGCAGGCATTTCAGTAAGCCATAGCCGAGCTGGACACATTGGATTACGAATCATACAAGGACATATCTCTCCTCATGCAACTCTTTAGGCACAATCTCACTCTTTGGACTTCAGATGCGCAGTTGCCTGAGGACCGAGTGTAAACTGAGCAATTAGTATCATGGACTGGAGGAGGTTGTCTTGAATGTCATTTTGTTTGTGCTGACTTAATGTTTATTGGTATGAGAAATGGTCAACAACCCATGGTAAAATACGCATAAATAAATAAATGGTAAAATGAACAATATTGTGAAAAAAATGAAGTTTTGTAAAGTGTTATTGAATTAACCAGGTTGGTAATATGGCTGACAAAACAAACTCATACTGAATGGTATTGAAAGCATGATACACTAAACTCCCAAATCATACATGAAGCAAATATACTGCTTTCACGTCCAAGGTGGATAAATAAATGTTACAAGTTTAAGAACTTCATTACCATTACAATAAACTACATCACTTAAAATTAGCGTGGATTACTAAGGTTTGATAATTCCGCAGGCAGAACTTCGGTTAAATTGAGACCCTTCACCCGGCATAAATGACTACTCCACAAAGCCATGTTTTTAACCTTAATTATACATTATGTGTACATATCTGGGAAAGATGAAGGATAGAAAGCATGACTATACATGTTAGTGACATGGAAAATAGTATTGTCACTGAAAGAGAAATCGTGAGTTACATTGCTAATAAACGGACGAGTAATGGTCATATTCAACACTCCACCCCCACTGCAAGAATGTCGACTAAGATTACTCCAATATCTATTTTGTAGCCGTGAGGCTATGGTTTCAAGCGTGTGTACTGTCACAAAAAGATACAGGGAGAGAGGTGAAATTTTGTTAACGAAATATTTGTATTATAGAGAATCTGAATTCTACTCTCCAAGAGAGCTTCTACTCTTGAAATAAATACTATTAGGAAAAAAATGTATTATTGTGCTGCTAAACTGATGACATTACATTACATAGTTGTGACAACCCGCCCAATTAAATATAGGGTGATCCGTCCTCTACCAATTTAAAACAGGATATTCAGTTGGTTCATTCTCAGCATCACTGTCGAAAACTTTTTAACATTTTAATTACCTAATATAAAATTAAGCTAGGTGTCAAAACATTTCCAATTTTAATAAAACCAAGTAAATCCATTTCTTTCCATCTTAAAATATAAACCATTCACCACACATAGGAATGTAAATAAATACTGAACATGAATCAAGTACTACAATAAATAAGACTGAGTTAACTCTCAGTTCAAAACTCCAAACCATACAATAAATTGAATATAATATCTCTGATGAAAGAACTAGGGCGAGATATGCCCTAAACAAGAAGTCTAGATGAAACTGAATGGAAAGGATAGATGCGTCTACTGCAAGGACCTACAGCTTCCACAACAGCTGCAGCACGTCAAGCAATCCAAATCTCTAAATCTGATACTCCTGTGGCTGAGCACCTGATATAATACATATATATAGCAAAAGAGAGAAGAGATACAAGAAACGGGTCAGAGCCCGATGTGTAAAAATATTTTAGCAAGTATTTAAAACTGGTTCTTAAAACAAGTCTTATACGCATGTTAGTTTCGAACTCTCACATGAATTTCTCACCTCTCGTCTATTGTGCATGCCTAACGTACATCTAATCTCCCCCTAGTTATACCTCCCAGTATGACTAGTCAGAAACCATACTAATACTAACTATGCTCACTAGTAGTATTCCCGTATCGCCCATACAATACACTATTCAGATAGTTTATCTCACATACTATGTTTCATGATTCATCATTTGAATGGTTAATCTTTTATTCACTAAGATCATTTTTACTTCTCATTTTCATTTTATCTACTAGTCTCACAAGGTAGAAAGTTACCCAAGTACACTCATACATATATATAGTCTCATCATCCCTATATATATACACTAATGCTGCACCCTTAGGTTAAGACCGCTTGGTACAATGTAATAATTATTATTATTACCAAATCTACTAATTGCACATAGTATCAATATTCACAAGTCCATATATATATATATATATAGTCACATCATCCCTACACATATACATATACTAATCCTGCACCCCCGGCTAAGACCCATTAGTGCACATATACAGAAAATCATGCATCCCCGGGTTAGCACCCATTAATGCACCTATCAATAATAATTCAGCTCCCTCGGGTTATCACCTATTAGTGCGCCTAAAATTAGAATATTTCATCCCCAGGTTAGCACCCATTAATGCACCTATCAATATTAATCCAGCACCCCCGGGTTATAACCCATTAGTGCGCCTAACAATAGAATATTGCATCCCCGGGTTAGCACCCATTAATGCACTTATCAATATAGTTTCTGCACCCCCGAGTTATCACTCATTAATGCTCTTACAATAATATCACATAATAGGCATACACACATCCTATTATAAATTATAGGTATTTCTCTAACCTACATATATACTCTTCATACATATTTTAATCTCAACTCTACGTATAGTATAAATATTTAGATTGCTATCTCTCCCGTAATCTCCAAGGTATACTCTCTCTCTATACCGAAATAATTGAATTATTTATTCTCACATATTTTCCCAAAATTCAATCTTATTTAAATTTACTATATGACAGTTTCTCTCACTCCAATAAACCGGAAAACTCAAAACTAAACTTTGAGAAAATCCCCAAAAATTCCCTCTGTCGCTCGAACCAGAAGAGTTATCGTTTGAACGACTTCCACGTGTCGTTCGAGCGGCTTCGCGTGAGATTCCATCTCGCTCGAACGACTTCGCGCGAGATCCCCATCTCGTTTGAACCACTTCGCGCGAGATCGCGCGAGATTTCACTGTTCGTCTTCTTCACCAAACTTCAACGTTTTTCACCATTTTTGAACCCTAAAACCTCTAAGATTCAATTCCCATAAACTCATCATCAATACCCATCAATCCCTAACAGGTTATAGATCATTTTTATCATCTTAGGATCCTTAATTCGTCATTAATCATCATAATTACATAAACCCCCCAAATTAATTCACATGAACCCTAGTTTTCAAAATTCCAATTCAAGAACCTAATCAACCCAGATTCGTTCATCAATATATAATCAAATTTCATTATTAATCCTCTACATACATGAAGGAATTCCAGCCACTAATTAAACCAATCCTTAATCATAATTTAAATCTCCAATTTTCACCCAATTAACATATAAATCATGATAAAATCCACCTATACTAACATGAGCATGATTATTGCTAAAAGAAAGCAAGTAATAAACATTTGCCTCGAATATTATGGCCTGATCCATTAGTGATGTTGGTATATACGCGTTCCTCTCTTCGTGATCTACGCGTTGGTGGTCACGGTTATGCAAGGTGATGCTAATCGAGCCTTCTCTTTTGGAAATTGGTTCTCCCTCACACCCTCCATGGCCGTTCTTGATTTGTGTAGCCTGTTAACCCTAATGGACTTTCCTAGGATGATATATTTAGTCCCAATTTTCTTCCATTAATTTAGCCCAAAAATCCAAATTACAAAACTACCCCTACAGGGTGTCGGTTTGGCCAAAAATCTCCCGGAGTCCAAATAAAATACCCGGGTAGTGTTTTATGACTATCTCAACCCTCTCGGACTCAACGGTGCACTCGAAATGACCATACGAGTTAATAAAAATAAATTCTCTTTTTATTCCATTCAATTAGTCCCGACACGACTCACACGCGTGACAGACTTAAATTACCAAACTGCCGTATTTCTCACTTTCGACAATTTATCAAATATCATAATTCCATATTACATATCACACAGTAATATTCAATAGTTCACAACAATAAGTATTAACCTTTGGCACGCTAGTTAATAAATATTTTAATCCGGATTAATAACAAATTAATTTCTCACATTTTAATTTAATTAATCCTACTATAATAATTAATCGCATATTTATTCCCATAATAATAATAATTAATCAGATAATTATTTAAATCGTCAAAAATACGGGGTATTACAATAGTTAAATGTTAATGTGGCATAAAACAAATATCCTATCAAGTATGAATAAGTTTAGTTTGTAGAAGTATGATCCAAAATTTATATATGCAAATATGTACATATAGAGTCCTAATCAAAGAATTTCGTTGTCTATGAATCCCCACCTGCCTAAGAATTTTGTGTATTGTTGTTTTAATTGGGTGTGAAAACTATGAGTCGTGTTTTTCATGGATCGTGTTTTAATCGGGTGAAGAAATAAGAATTTGTGGTGTTGAGTTCGTGTCTCAATGTTTTTTCTCGTCTATCGTGTTAGGTCAAAAAATGACTCAAAAACACGAATTAGCACCCCTAGAACTACTCAACAAGCATGAAAAGTGAAAATTAGTTAATGGAAAATGGATCAGGTTAAAATATAGAATATGATATTAACATTGTAAATGTATTTTTAGAGCTATCGACAATAGGTATTTCTTGAGTTCCAATATCCCTGCCCTTACTTCTAACAACCTTCTTAACATGACTAGAATCATCTTTGAAAATTGAGATATTCTTTGTTAGAACTTTGGAACAACTTCACCCACAGCATTATCTAGGTAAAAATTAGTTACTACGAATACTGAGAGGTGTGATACTTAATCTTTTAAACAACAAGGTAAAATTACTGAGGTAAATAAAATACCTTGAACTACATTAGGAACTTTTGTTGATTTCTGATTGCTTTTAACAAGTAATGGCATGAGATCCATGTGAATATTAACATATGTAGATGATTTCATATGAAAAAAATCTACCCCAATGTTATTCGTATTTGCAATGAAAATTTCAACTTCTGCTATGAATCAAAATGTACTTGACATTACACCAAAACGCAGTTTATACATGATATCAAGAAAACAACTAAAATGATCACACAATTGAAGTTTTTGATACGAACATTGTTATATACAATGTGGTATAACTACACATTTTCAACTTTGGTTACAACATCCTTAAACTTCATGTGTTCCCATGTTTTTTTGCGAATGATTCATTATTGTAGTTCCAACATTGTCAAACTCAACATATTAAATACAAAAGAAAGTTAGGTTAGTCTAGTGCTGTTGTTCATCACAAGCTCAAATAAGTTTAGGAATATTAAGACGAATCAAAAAACCTTAATATGCTCCATTAGCTTCTTAGGACGATATCTTGCATATAGAACTCCCAGTTCGGTGAAAATCCCCATATGGGCATGTTCCAACCCCAGACCACTCTCCATGAGAGGTATTGGCTCATTAAAGCATCCCCTATTTTGTTAAAATTCCCTGACCTCCCTCAAATCATCCACATACAATGATCAAATGATATAAAAGTAAGAAGCATTAAACAACATGATATTATTGTATGCTCCTAATCTGATACGAATGTACATTTGCTCCTAATCTGAAATCGTAATATATTATTCCCATAAATGGAAAACTATAGTATATAGATTATGTTAGATGCTGATGCAATTTCAATTGAATTAACGAAGATGCAATGGAGGATGAACAAGTAATTGGTTTCCATGCAACCAAAGCAATAATATACATAACTATTCTAGAAACTAACAAAATCAACAAGGGAAATACATGATGAAGACGTTGATTTTAATCAATTAACGCAGTTTTTTAAATGAGATTGTTCTACATCAAACATAATATTATGCGCATATCCTTCTTTTAAGTATTCAATATAAAAAATCTTTAATAAAAAATAGATGTAGCCTCATCATCATTTTTTGCATACTTTTGAATAGGCTATGATCCCAAATACTTATTTTTCTAGTCATAAGATAAGGTAACTAAGAATTAGATAAAAGTTCATATCGACTGAAACATAACTATGTCACAAGTCTACAAGTGTGATTGAATGATGAACAATGAGTATTAACAAGTTCATTTATATTTCCCCAAACTCTCACAATGAAGATTGACCAGTAATAATTTTGGGACTTTAAATTTAAAAAAAGTTAATAGTGAGAACCCATTGGCAAAGGACATTTGTGATAACCCGCTCACCAAAATAAGGGGTGTCCAACCCGATACGCCAATAATAACAGGAATCATAGATGGATCATTCTCAGCATCACAATAATACAATAAATACCCGGGATAACCATCCAATATTTCAGAAAAACGGGTTGCCAAAAATTTAATTTTATAAGTTAAAGAAAACATTTAAACAACCCAATTTAAAAAGAAGGTGGATGAAGATTACAAAAAATAAAACTGTACCATACATATATAACACAATAACAGAATAGTCCGTCGGTTAACAGTCTTTTACAAGAAGTTTGAACAATTAAATTAAGTAACATAATACATTACAATAAGTAAATGCAATAGCTTGAGCCACACACCCGAGTAAATGACCCGATCATAAAAATGAAGGAGTCTAAAATAAAATATCCCGCAACGTCCGCAAGGTGTTGCGGCTCCATGACACTGGAAAGGAAAGTCTGTACGAGCGTCCTTGCGGTGGAGAACCTGAGCGAATATAAGATTCATGCACAACAAGAAATATGAAAGGGTCAGGGCCCGATTTTTATATGATCACCAGGTGAATAAAGAGTATGACAGTTATGAACAGTTAATCATGATGGATAAAGATGAGAATCTACCTACTCAGTCGCAAAGCATAAACTAAAGCAATTTAAATGATCATAAGATTAATTCAATTATGCAAGAGGATATGAATAATATGATTAATTAAAAATCTCCATTCTTTACACTGTTTCATTTCATTGCTCCATATCTCATTGTGAAACATAATCACAGTTTATATGCTCTTTATGGCATTTATCATAAATCAAGTTCAACTTGAATAAGAATAGTTATATTCATATACATATAACGATTCTAAGACCACCCGTCTAGGTTTCCCCACTGTGCGCGCCCCTAAATAGCTATCATCTTCCAGGGCCTATCAACCAAGACAACCTGGGCATCCTAACGCAACGTCGGGAAGTGGACATATACCTGCGAGTGAGTCATAACCACACCCGGAATTACCTCACAGTCGAACAATAAATACAATATACGTGATAACCGGTTATATAGTCGAGGACTATATTCACCCTGCATTCACTAGCTAGGGGAATTCACCTCATGCACGAACTTCCCTTATGATAGAATTCAGAGAGGTGTGTTTAAGTAAATTATTATTTACCATTTTCATTTCCATTTCCATTTCCATTTTAATAGTTACATCACATTTTATCTGGAGCCATACGTAACTCATGCCATCGTTATAACCTCAATGAATGAATAAACTCTCAATTTATTCTCCAAACATTTTATGGTGATATTGTAAACCACCAATACTAGCATCTCCCAATAATGTAACAAATACTCTTCAATTATTCCTTTCTACATCCCGAAATATTACATTAACTAATTAAGGGAAAAGAACTCTTAATCTTCCATTTACTAACCCCCAAATAAGTCCTAACTATCCCCTTCTAACAAAAGGTATTTGCCTACCCAATATAAGACTCTAGGACACCAAGTTTACTTCATACAAGAAGGTTCCTAAGTCCTAAGCCTAAAAGAAAAGGATAAAAATTGAGTTGGAAAAATAACTCAAAACATACTGGTTTCGAATCGATTCGCCCTAGGGTCGAATCGATTCGCCCTAAGCAGCGAATCGATTCGGATGACAAACCCAACTTTCTTCCTCAACCGAATCGATTCGGCCTTAAATCGAATCGATTCGGTTTCCCAGACCTATAACCTGACCCCTTAGCGAATCGATTCGCACTAGGACCAAATCGATTCGCCCTTACGAATTTTCCAAGAATGGGCTACGGGTTATGAACCCTAGTTTTTCACCAAAACCCAAATCTCCTCCATTTTTACACACATCCATCAACATTAATCTACCCAAAACCATCCTACATGATTATCAACTACCCTAACCTACAATATCATCAACTTAAACTACGATTAGGGCTCAAACACCATAAAATCCATATTTGTTCATTTGATTCACATACATAACAATCAATAAAATTTATTCATCTTAAATCACGTATTAGCAAGTTGAAAACTTGCCTTGAGGTTGAAATCTCAGATTCTTGGAAGATGGAAGCAAGATCAAATCCCAAATCTCCAATCTCTCTCTTTTCTCCACAACTTTCTTCCTTTATCTTCCTCTCTAGGTTAGTAAATACACTTAAGAGAATACAATGAAATGTAAGACTAAATCGTGGCTTTAGTCTAAATTCCCAACTTAAATAGTTAATTCCACATTAAAATGACTCACAACTACACATTTATGTTAAAACCAGTCAAAAGTGCCCGAAACCCGAAAATACAATATGGCACTTATTTTGACTATCTCGCACATTTTGGGACTAACTACGCTCTCTAATTGGCATCCGACAATTTTGTAAATCATTTCAAGTTTCGATTTCATTTAAACCATAAATGTCATTTAAAACATATGACACTATAAAACGTAACATGATGATATTTACATACACATACAATAAATATGTAACAGTCTAGTAAATATGCTCAATTAACTCATTTAGTTCATATTTACTCCATCATCCATATTTTATATAATTACTTAATGCAGTAAATTAATATAAAATATATCTCTTAAATGCGAGGGTTGTTCCAACATTGCCCAAAATGTCATGTAATTCAGAGTAAAATATAAGAACTGTGTCTTGAAACAAGACCGGGACTTAGAATCCATAACTGGATAGTGTGGGAATGCTGCTGTTTAAAATAGAGAAATAAAAACATAACATGATAGTATTGTATGCTAAATAATTTTCATCCGGCTAAAGTTTGATAAGATTTTTAATTCAATTATTGTATGGTAACTTATTTTCATCTTTAACGTTGTTTTATTTACATTTTTATTCAGTTTTTAAGATAACGAGAAAGCAAGAATAGACTCGTCTGACTAAATTGGATGCTAAGAAAGCACATCATGAAGCCATCTAATCCTAAGCTGATAATGTGAATCAATCATTTAATTTTCTATTAAGGGAATTTGATTTTTGAGTAAATTTCTTATCAAATGGATATAGTGAAATTACATTGTTGGTGTGGTTGAACCATATTCATCAATGTTGATTAATCCAGTTGGGCTTCGTGTTATGTGTTTGTTTACTATCGTGGTGATAATGAAGAAAATTAGGGATGGAGGTATTAGACGAAAATATTTTTTCTATATTTGTCACACTTTATTTGTTTATTAAATGTCTATTTTTATTCTCCCATTGATTGATGTGATGACGCATTTAGTTTAGAATATTTGATGAGACATTACATCAAAATTAGATAGTTTATTTGAAGCAAAAATGGGCCTAATCTTCGAAAAGTCAATTTTATTTCATGAAGTAAAATGGGCATCTCAGATATATTTATGGAGATGAAGGGTGAAATCACAAAGGGATAGAAAAATGTATCAATTTAGTTCTACACCCTGCTAGGATCATTTTAGGAGTGTTGAGAGATCATTAAGGAAGTGTGTGAGTGTTTTTTCTTGTCTAATTGTAGAACCCAGTGTCCTCAAGCTAGTCTTATTTAGTGAAGAATGGGAAGTATTTATGGGTAGGGTGGGTGGGTTGGGGGGGGGGGGGGGGGAGTACACAAGATTATTTAATAGAATGGAAAAGTGTCTTATCCTAAGAATGAGGCAGGATTGGGGGTTTGGTAATTTAATTTTACACAACACATTACTTAGAAGATTCCCTTTTGGTGTGTGATAATTATACAAAAGTAGAGTTCACGAGAACAACTGGGATACCAAAAGGTTAATCAGGGTACTGTATTTCTCATGACATTGAAACTTTTTAACGATATGTCTCTTTCTAAGTATGACTGTAGGAGATGGTAATCTTATTCCTTTGTGGGAAGACCCATAGAGGGTAAATCTATAAAACATGACCAATAAAACAGCCGTGCATCTTCTCATTTCCATCATCAATGAATCTAATTATACCATTAATTCCTCCATCCACTAACAATGGTGTCCCATCAACATTGCATGCGATCTCAGAGTGTAAAAAGATTCATCCTAATCTTCATCAATATAATACTGCAATACAACAATAATACCACCTTCAAAGCATTGGAATATGGTCACTCGATTTTCGCTGACGGTGGCACATACATTGAAGTAAATGGAATTGATGAAGTTGAAAATGGCGGCGTAGAGAAGGCATTTGGCTTATGGAGTCTATTGGTAACTCTTCACTTTTATCTTCTTCGAGTCAGCTAGCGATCCTACCACTGGATCTCACCCTAGTGTCATTGGTGTTTTCTCCATACCTATGTATGTATGTTTATCCTATCCGTTGTATTCATATTCTTTCTATTCATATTATGGAATTGATGTATGTATGTTTCTGCTATCCTCTCTACTCATATTCCAATAAAAAGGGAACAACTATGTCCCTTGGATCGAATCACTTCCTTTGTATGTATCCATATTATCTATAAAGTCAACCATTTCCCCATTCCAATATATAGTTAATTAATTTAATATTCTCACTTAGACACGAAAAGAGAAAAAGAGACCGTTTTTCATGTAAACTGTCCTTCTAGAGGTTATGAGTTCTGAACAATTATAGTTTATATCACAAGATTCCTAAAATGTGAGAAGGTGGATATCTAGATTCCTACTTTTTTGTGTTTTGAATTCATGGCTATTTAGATGTTTGCCCCAAAAATTTCTAATGTTCTTTTTTGTGTTTTGAACTGAAAAAATTCCACACATTATATCCACACCCTTTCACCATGTCACGGCTCAACGCTTTAGGGGTTTTGAACCCTACGAACTACATGATGAATAAGGAAACCATTGTTTATGATATTTTCACTACAACTATATGAAATAAAAAAAATATGTCACTTTACTTAAAAAGTCAACAGATCATATTGTAACAACCCTCGATTTTTCGAGACAGAGAAATTAAATTTTGGGAAAATAAAATTGAATTAAATTGGAGAATTTCAAAATTTGGGAATTGAGGCCCAAAAATAGAGAATATTTTAAAGTATTCCGGATGATATTTTTGCGGGTACCATCGATCCCGGAAGGGTCGAGAGAGTCAAAATGACTGTCATTGGGTCTTATTTCGGCTCCGGAATGTTTTTAAGCTATTTTGACTTGAATTAGAGTAAACGAGTCATTTAAAGTGTGTATTAACATTTAAAATTGGGATTTTGTTTTAAAGGATTTGTAGGCTTACGGATTAAGCCATTTCTCATTTGAGAGAAAAGGGAAAAAGCCCTAGAGAGAGAGGAAGAAAGGAAAGAAGAAGAAAGGAAGAGAGAGAGGAAGAAAAGCTTGGGGATTTCCGGCCCAACCGCGTCATCGAGGACAATCCAACCTCTACAAATCTAAGGCAAGTGTTTAATCTTGCTAAATAGCTATTTGTGTATTTCATTTCATAATTTGTGGGGTAAAGAATTGGATTTTTGGGTATAAATATCAAAACGTAGATTTTTGGGTTTAAATCTTGAAATCAATGTTCAAGTATGGATTTAATGGATTAGAAATGGTTGGGATGAGATGTAGGATGGGTTTTCTTGTTAATAACATTATTGGGTTAAAGATTTGGGGGCTTGGTGATGATATTTGGGTATTTAATTTCGTGGGTTTGCTGAGGAAGGGAAATCGGCCAGCTAAACTGGTATGGCCGGTCGATCGCGGTCCGACCTTAAGGGAAAAGCCTACTGCATTTCTTCGTAGGCAAAATATGGACCCGCGGTCGACCGGGGGTGTGGGACCGGTCGACCGGACCCCTGTTTTTAGCCCAAAACTTGGATTTCTCCTCCCCCTTTTCTTTTGGAGTTTATTCTCAGGGGCTTCCTTAATGGGCTATTTTATGGGTTTCCTAAGATGACTTCTAGCCCTTTTTGGTTGGGTTTGTTGATTTGGGGTTCTCTCTTATAAAGTAAGAGATATTTTTTGGTGACTTATAGGGGGTCTCTCACTTGGTATCCGATAGTGGGAACTTCTTGGGATCATTGGATAAGAAATATCCATGTATGTTGTGAAATTTCTAGGCCGACATTTATGTCAAATCCTTATAAGGATAGGATATGGTTAAGATATAATTTGGGGCCAAATGGAAGAGAGTGGTTGCATACTCTTTAAGAGTGAGGGGTCTCATATCCTTAGAAATGTTTAGTCTAAGGAACAATTGATAACTCAATAGGAGTAAGGGTTACCGAGACTTATTCGAACCATAGGTGTCATTGAGAACACTTTGGGATCGTACTATCGACTAGAATAAGCGGTAGCATAAATTCTAGTAGGATTAGTTTACACGTAATCATGGGGATATGACCACTGAGATTCCAACACTTGAAATGAGGCTGGAATAAATTGAGGTTTTAGACTGTTAAGTCATGTGTGTGCCTATGGTTAAATAGTACTAAGGTAATTATGTACTTTTGGATATGGATGAAATGTGTAGTGATGGATTCCTACACAAACTCTTGGGTGATAACCCTAATGTTGAATATATATGTATAGATATATACATATGGTTTTGGGAGACTATTCATCATAGGAATAATGATTGAATATGTTTCAAGTGAGGGATTGTATTCACATATCGAGGTACATTTAATGGAAATTGTGGTGACGGCTTGTATATTGATGATTATGTATACTTATAGCCGGGTTGATATATCTTATACATATGAACGAAATTAGTTTGTATATATATTGATATAGCGATGTGTGAATATATGTACATATATCTATGTATGAATGTGAATATATGGATATATTTATGTTGTGGACATACATTGTATGGATATTTAAACCGTATATGATGGTTTATTATATTGGATCATATGATGGGATCATATGGATGTATGTATATTGCGTATGTGAGCGATATATATACTTATGTGGTTAAGCATACCCCGCTCATGCTATCATTGGGAAGTTTCCGCGCAGAGGGTGAGCATCTGGGCATATAGAGCAGGGTGTGGATATTCCCCAGGTCATAGTCGTCCCTTGTGTTATTATACGATATAGATATATATTTTGGGATGAGACGTGGTGGGTATGTTTCGTCTCATTGCCGGTTGGAACTATGACCGCTTCCCGGGACGTCGTGTGTGTGAGTTACCACGAGGTGGGTGTCGTTGATCCCCACCAGGTGGTCCCCAGTTGTTACGTGAGCCGAACTCTGGGAAGATGATAGCATTGATGCAGTTTTATCGGCGCTATATATTTAGCCGGGTATTATATGTGCATGGCCTTTGTACATCATAATGGTATGTACACTTGGTCATGGGTATGGATGATGGAATGTATATATATATGGTGAGAATAAAATACCTATATATATATATTTATATATCCTAGATGAAATGATATGTATTTCTATGGGGTGCATCTTGGATGATTATGGTGTACCAGGTTATTTGGGTGTTGATGTATCGCATTTAAGGAATACTTCGGTTACATCATCCCAAGGATATTATTGGAGATTTTTAGTTGTTTTCACATTGTAGTTTAAAAGTTTAGCAGTAATGGTAGTATTAAATTGTATGTTAAGGATTATGGATCTCTAGGATCGACATTGCCCAGGAGTAGTGTAACGAGGTGGTTCCTTGTTTGGATTTCGCTTTGCGAGACACCTCACGCACGAAACGCAGTGCCATGTCGAGATTTGAGAGAAGTAATTCTATCTGTGGCATCTCGGATCTCTGGTCTTGACCTTGTCAGGAGTAGTGTAACGGGGCGGTTCCTTGTTTGGATTTCGCTTTGCGAGACTCCCCACGCACGAAACGTAGCACAATTTTGAGATTAGAGAGAGATTTTGCCAATATTCCATGTGCATGATATTAAGAAAATAAATTCTTATATTTTAGCCTATATATATGTATATATATATATATATATATATATATATATATATATATATATATATATATATATATATATATATATATATATATGTATATATATATAGGGGTAACGTATTAAGTATTATAATTCATTATAATTATAAATCGGAATCCATTAGGCCTATTATGGCATAATTGTTGTTATCATAATCTAGTAGGATTAGAAAGGGTGGATCCTTAGATTATGTCGGGAAAGTAGCTCTCGTGGGTATAGGCTAGGCCTATGATAAGTTAGGTTTTCCTAATAACATTGGGGATAATTTAACTAAAACTTGAGGACGCGAATAGGTGCGCGCCTTTAGATGAGAGGTGAGTTGAGGTTTCACGAGAGTGCGGTCTCACTTTAATTAGGAAATAAGTGCACCGATAATTATTATGCACGGTTAACACACTTGCTAAATATTTTTCACATTCGGGGCTCTGACCCGTTTACTTTTCTCTCCTCCTTGTATATATATATATGTTACCACAGGTATCCTACCGCATGGATGCCGGATGACTTTCTATCCAGAGTCTTGGGAGCCGTGACAGGTGCGGACTGTTGCGGGATGTTTCATGTAGCCCCTTCCTACTTCTTTAAAATTCTAGGTAGGATTCAAGTTGTATATCGGGTTTGTACCCAAGGGGTATTTATATACATGTTTATATTTATTCCATTTCAGCTATTGTATTGGCTGTGACCCGACAGCTTATTCGGGTCTACTTGTATAGTACATCCTGTTGTAGTTATTTATTTCATTTTATTTCTAGAATTTTATTTACCATAGTTCTTGTATGCATCTTACTTTTCTTCATTAGTTGTGTTAGTTGGTTGGTTGTTGCACATTTTATTTAAATTTTCATATCCCGCTTATGTGATTTCGGGTAGTTAGTCCTATATTGTATAGTACCGTCAGTTGATGTTGAGACTGGACCATCTGAAACTCCTGATTTAATATAGTATAGGGCTGGCCACCCGTTATTATTTTTGGCGGGTTGTGACACATATGTTCATAAATTAACCATCAGCGAATTAAATTAATGATATAGTTCAGAGCTAGCAAAAGAAACTTAAAATCATATGCAAACTATTATCACCAAGTAACTTGTATCCTAAGAAGCACGACATGGTGTCCATTTTGGACACGACACGTAAAATCTAAAAAAATCAGGATGTAGCACGACAGGGGAAAATTGATAAATGGATATTTTTTTCAAGAGATTGAGTCTTCAAGTTGTTAGTTTGATATTTCACAAGATGTATGTAGCACATCGGGGGAGGGGGGGGGGGGGGATATTTCAATGCACATATCACAAGTTGTAATTAAAGGACGGAGAGTTAAAAGGTGGAAAGGGTGAGATGGTCGTGTATGTATGAGAGACAATAGTAATCTAATGGTACACAGAGCATGGACTTACCAGCTATTATTTTTAGAATAGCAATCACATTGGCCGATTTGTTTCCCAAGAATGAACGCCGCAACATATATTATTTTAATGGCTGCGAATAAAACCGAAATCGTATATAATAAGAACACGTTCAAAAAAATATTTGTTTATTTGTTCAACAATATATACATAAATTGTCGATGGTAGTGATTCAAGATCTACATGGCAAGAATTTGTTCGACAATATATAGATACGTTCGCTTGAATTTGGAGTCAACATGTTGGGACTAGTAAACAAAGATGATAACAAGTAGAAAACTTTTAATAATATTTCCTGTTGTAACTTAGATGAAATAAAAAGGAAACGGAAGATACTAGTGACTCACACATTATTATAATTACTCATGTATCCCATTTGATCTTTTTCATACATACAGAATTTAATAATGAATATTTCTCATCTTTATATAAATTTCCAATTATGCATGCATTGTATACATATAATGTACTCCTGAATATTACTCATCTTTATACGAATTTTCAATTATGCATGTATTCTCTATTTACATGAATTATATCTACTACTTAAAAAGGATGGGTCTCTACGTAGTAATACCAATGAGAGTTATAACGATGGTTATTAGCACAATCACATCTTGACCATTGGATACCCAGTCACCTATAACCCCATTTAATTACCTTGTGCCTTTTAAATCCCGCTTCAGACCTTCTAACTCTCCCCAACACACCTCATTAATTATTTATACCTTAACAAATGCATATGATTGGATACCCAATCGCGTATAACCCCCTCTAATTATCCATGTTTTTTATCCCAATGTAGATAACTCATTGTAGAAAATTGGAATATGGAATACGAGTCACCGCGGGGTATTGGTTATGGATTTTTACACCATTATTATGTTGTATTTGCTATGATTATATCTGCTTTACATTATTGTTGTCAACTCGGTCATAATATATCATTTTTATTGATGTTATTTTAGTTCAATCTATATTGACCTGTTTATTAAGTTCGTTTACTTGTAGGGGAGATTGGGACTATTTTTTTTATAGTGAGAAAAATAATTCGAATGTTTAACAAAGCCCTATGTCCTATGTCTGATGCCATTTACAATTTCATCAAATTTCGAGAGTTTCTGTTAGTTTCCTTGTGGATTTTGACAACAATGATAAAAAAAAAATTATCGAATGAACCACAATAATATAGTCTCTCATAGACTAGCTATGGATTTATAAGTACACTCTCACCATCATATGCTCACCATGATATGATGATAAGACGGATGCATCGAGTTGCTAATCCATTCATTAGGAGAATCTAATAAAACTCTCATAATCCTAAATAGATAATATGATATGGTAACATCGACACAATAAGAAACATGTATGGCATTGTTCAAGAGATTACTTCCTCTCGGTTATCAAACTTTGATGCATTTTTTTAAATCTTCTATGCTATGTTATTCTCCTTCTTTGTATGGATATCTCCTTTAATTTTGTTTCCAAAGATGCTAATGAGATTTCCCACGAACTTCACAAACATGCTTTAACTATGTCATGTAGTATGATTTGTGTATTGAAGTAACTAGTTGGTTGCTTAGGCTTGTTCTGTTGGACAATTATGTTTATTGTTATGATATTTGTGTCTTTACAAAAATGTCTGATTTTCATATCAGGACCATAATATTTTCATAGTATAAAAAAAAAACATAACAAGAATGTTCCAAACCACTACAATTACAAATACATTATATATATATAAATAATAAGTAGGCATCAATTTGGATTGTGCAAAATTTAAAGAGACTTATAGGTGTACTTTCTATTGTTCTCCCTGACATTAAAAAAAAGACTTTAAGTTTGGTAAATGCTTAAAAGTGAATAGTAATGACTGCGAGTCAATATCCAAGGAAGTTTGAGTAGTATTAAGACAACATGTATGATATTCATCCAATTGTGCACTGCTAAGATTGTTGGCGACAATAAATAAACATGTTGACTTAATGGTATGTTGCGGATGATCTCAGATTGATTGAGAAGAGGAACTTCGACTATTTTCTCATTATTTTCCATTGTTTTGTTAGATTAAATTGTATACTCATCAAGTGGTGCAAGAAAGGAAAGACACCATCCTCGAAATCGACGAAAGCTCACTCACGTGATCGAGCGAGACAGAGAGTGGATAAGAAGGGGTATATTAATCACGAGGAAAATAAAATAAAAATTACAAATAAGACTTATTGCTGAAAAAGACAATTGGACTTATAGGATGAAAACCTCTTAATATGACATGTATGTTGAGCTCCCATAATTAATTTAGTAAATGAAATGTACTTTATATCTCTTGAACAAAAATCAGGCTTTATATGTCCTGGAAAAGTTTCAATAATAATGTTTGTTATATGTGTAAATTATGTGGCATGTGATATTATTAAAGGGAAGTGTGGTCAAAGGATTGTTAATTAATAATCCTCTCCATAAGTAATTATACCATGTTCTTAAGATCTTAGTTGAGATGTTACAACGATATTATCCCCTGTCATATTATCCCTTACAAATGAATAATAAAGACTATACAGCTTAAAGTTACACTCACAACTGACAATAAAGTCTCGATATTCTTAAGGTAAATCATAACCGAGTATGTAATTTATCAATATCTATACTACTCTCAAAACACTTAACTCCTAAAAATCACATATTTCCTTTTTACCCTTTACTTGTTTTGTAAACATCTAATTATGCCATCGAAATAAGTAATAATATTTGTGAAAGGTCTCCCCCCCCCTCCCCCCCACATAAATGCTCGTGACCTAAAAAAATTGTTTCATCCAAAAATGGACCCCAAGTTCTAATAAAATAACTTTTCACCCCAAACATAAATTAAGAAGAACTAATAGGCCTCCAATATACGAATAACGAAATTTTCTTTTTTCTCGCTTCAAAAATAAAGAAGAAATACTAATAGCTACAAATGGATAATATATGAACTATAAAAAATTCATGAAAGGTTTTATAACCTCTCTCATACTTGAAAGGTTTTAAAAAGTCTTTCAATTTTGATTTACATTCGAGTGATATTGATCACCGTGTTATTTTCAATTCTCTCTCTCTCTCTCTATCTCTCTCTCTCTACAACAAAATTTGTATCTCTCATGTTTCTCTCCTTATTTTTTACCATTAATTGTTTATATAGTATTTTCTCTCTCTTACTATGAATTAAATGTTGTATTTAATATTTCAAGATTGTATCTTGCTCAAGGTTAAGATGGCATCTTCTAATTACATACAATTTCACAACCTGAATTTAAAATTTGATCACACATGCAACTGACGTGTGCACCAACTAGTGTAGATAAAATAATGAATAAGAAATGAAAAATTGACCACCTATGTGAAGCAACTAAAATTTTAAAAATAACACTTAGCATATTCTTATATGTCATCCTATATATCAATTCACACTACCAAATAATATGAGATTACAAGAATATATGTCTTAATTTTAGAAAAATATTTTCTATTTTCATTTTTTTATTTCCTTGATCCTTTTAGATGACATGTTATCGCCTCTACCATTGCTAATTAGGAATAAATACTACGTTAATGATATTTCTTTGCTGATTTTCATTTCAAATAATCATTTTTTATTGTATATCCCAAAATTCATTGCTAATCAATATTCTCTCTTGAGGAACATATTTAGGCATATAAAATAAAATAGCTAGAAAGAAAATAAACTAACTTGAAGATTGAACTTAGCTGTTACATGATAAAAGGATAAAAATAAAAAAACTTATGATTTAAAATATCAAATGACTGAGTTCAATATGGATTTAGGCATACTTAGTCATTGTGTTTGGGTATAGTAATAAATATTTGGGTTTTCTAGTATAGTAACCAATCTAATTAAATAAACAAATGACTTTATTAGATGATGAAATTATAGATGCAAAATAGATGATTTTAACTAGGGTTTAAATGAAAATGAAATGAAACAGGGCTATAGTTTAAATTTATAACATACCGAATGTGATTTCCCAATGGCTTGCGCAAACCTGTGGTGAAGAGGCGGCGACAACTTGCGGCGACTTACTGCGATGAAATTAAACCAAATCCATAGGAGTATGATTTATGGATTTAACAGAGAGCTGTTGGATTTGTTTTGTGTGGAATTTTTGTAAATAAAATTTAAATCGTATGAGAAAGGGTAAGAGAGATCGACCTACAAAAAAGATATCAATCGATGGTGTCTTGATGAAGAGGGAGCATATATATATGAAAAAATGTTATGGTGTGAGTGTGAGAGAGAGATTGTGTCGTGAAGAAGATGGAAAGAGAGATCGAGGGGAAGTTCGCATAGGAGTAGTGGGTGTCATGATGGGTTTGAGTGGCAGTTCTACTTCGTAATAATTAAGGTGTTTTCTAATAAAACCATTGAATATAATGATAAATTTTTTTTTAGGTCTACTAATATAAAAGGAGATGTAAAAACAAAAGGATGAATATAATGGCTTAATTACGAGTGATGTAAATCAATTTATAAAAGCGTCTTAAATAAATATTTTTCTTGTAGTGACTATATTTATGAGCCATTATGAATATTTGACATCCTAAATGAAGTCTACCCTTAATAATTTGTTAACCTCCTCCTGAAGAGAAATTTTTTTCTTTAGGATGAACACTCTGCGCTTTTATCTGATGGTCTTGGCATCTTTCACAATGCTAAGTTCATGGCCGCGGAATGATGGGTATGTTCCTATCATGACCTTATGACTCAAGGAGAACAATATTTCTTTTTCTTAATAAGTGCACCGACTCTTTCTTGAAGGTTGGAGCTAGTGACGAGTCGATCTGTGATATCCTCTTAGGAATAATCATGGGTTCAATTTGCTCAACAACTTCTCCTACGACCAATTTATGTTCATCTCGACGATCCATCTCAATTTGATAAGTGCCGATCAACTTCTTTTGCTCCTGTTTCTCGATCGAGGCATAATAGCATTCCTGGGCTTCTACTTAATTTCCGTTTACCGCCTAAACTCTACTATTTTTTGGGAATTTTAGACATTGGTAAACAGTAAAAGATACGGTCTCAATTTTTTTCAATTCGACTATGTCAAAGCTGATTTTATAGGTTGATTGGACAATCTCATCAAGTACAAAGAAACATATAATCTATATTCGGCAAGTTGGCCATATTCCGACCATAATCTCAAGCATAATTGTCCCTAAGGGGAACAACTTCTCCCTTGAAAAACTAATAAGAGGCTTATGATATGCTTATAATTTTTTGTTATAAGCATAATTGTAAAATAAGACATCAATTAAAAGCAATTGTAAGATAAGACATCAATCATAACCTCAAATTCTCAAAGCAATTGTAAAATAAGATATCAATTAAACTTTTATTGTCGATCCGGATCCTTTCTACCCAACTCTCATGTACCATCCTTGATGATACTAGAAATGGTATCACGAAGTCGATTTATGTGTAAGCTCAAAACCAAACAACAATGGAGTGTATATACATATATATATATATATATATATATATATATATATATATATATATATATATAGAGAGAGAGAGAGAGAGAGAGAGAGAGAAAGAGATGAGGCAAAGAAGATGATACCAAATACAAGTGGTTCAGCATTTGAAGGGCCTACGTCCACTATGTGAGTGTGTGAAATCCACTAAATCTGGGCTATAATGGCCATGGGATACAAGCACTCAAGGTTTTTCTCTCTAAGCAATAAGTTAAGAAGAGTATCAGTAGGGTTTACAATTTGTGATCCTTTATAATGATGTAGAAGACAAGCATTTATATAGTTGAGGTGGTGCCATACGCACCCCAGTCATGCCTGAGGCATACACAACACCAAGTGTCCAACAGTGTATGGCTATATGTCCTTTGCGCATGTGAGTAATAAGTAAGAGATATTCTCCACATGTGAGGATGATGATGATGTAACACTTTTGCTCACGTGGGCTCGCAGCCCACACGCACTCTCCCACGCGTGCTCCATTCAACATACTTTGATGGGATTCGAACGTATCCTACTAGAATGAGGTGTCGGCCTTACCGAGTATGAGTCCACTAACACTCCTCTAGGTAGCATGCTGATACATATCCAAGTGTAGTCTTAACTTTCCTTCATCAAGCTGAGACTAGTGATCTCTCAAAACGGGTGTGGTCTCGTCCTCTTGATATGGACGAGGCAAGACATAATCCCACTAGGGTGCACATGGTTCCTGATTGGCCATGGATGAGATTGAGATAGTTATTATAGGATGGCTCGTTTTGAGGATGATTCACAGAGTCATCTTGGGTCGAGCTTGGCTTGAGTTGATATGAGATCTCATACTTGGCATATCAATCACCCCTAGCCCTTAGTCTTTTGTGTAGATAGAAGACTGAGGGGTAAAATTATCAAGATTCACTGATGAAGGTATGTCCTTGACTTGTCAGATGTTGATGTGTATGAGAGGGTAACACTTGTTATCTGTTCTTGGGCCTAACATGCTTTCTAAGTAGTGGCGGCAACGTGTGTGCACCTTAATAGTTGTGCCTTAATGATAGGAGCCTTGAGAGTTAAACCCCATCATTAGGGGGATTAAAAATGTTTTAACTCAAAAATTCTTCTTCTCTCTCCATATTTATGCGTGCCATTTTCTCTGTCTAGGTTTTATGTTCCAGAACTCTCTCTCTCTCTCTCTCTCCCTCTCTTCTAACTGCCAAGCATTTTTTGACTATATCCTTCACTATCTAGTGTTTGTCTACTTAGTTAAACCTTCGAGGTACTCCTATTTTCCTTTCTTCATTAGCTTTCCATCGTTTTAGCCATTTATGCATTTGTATTGATTTTCCGATGACTGTATCAAGGTGACCGTTGGGTGTTTTTTTGGGTTGGAAAGATTTTTTTTAAGGTTTTAGAGAGTTAGTTTGAGGGTTTCTTGGTAGATTTAGGGTTTGTCTCTTTGTTTAACCCTCATCTGGTCACTACACTGAACCTCCAATTACCTTCTCCGATGAAGCACTGAACTTGTTCTTGAGTGTTCTTGGCTTTAACTTTTCATATTCTTTGCTCTAGATATTTTAGTCAAATCTAGTCAAACCTTTAGTTGTTCCCCCCTTTTTTTATTTGTTTCCACTAAGTTGAGGCCCATCCTCTGGATGTTGAGGAAACTATATGAATTGGTTGATCATTTCCCAGGGCTTAGAGAAAGGATCTTCTATGAGATCCGTTAGCACGAGGCCGAAGCCGAGGCTAAATGCCAGGCCAAGGCTTAGGATAAATGCCAGGCCGAGGTATTCCCTTTATACTCGATCTTCCCAATTCCTCTTTCTATTGTTCGTCCTCCTATAACTAAGAGATGAGAAGATTGTCCATCCTCCCATCCTCCTACGATTTTGAGATGATATACCCCTTCCACAAGTCACCCTCCTACCGTTATCATAAGTGGTGATACGATGATTACTATCTCGTCTATGAGTAATTGCACATTTTGTTTCTCGTCCTCTGATGTATATAGTCCTTTAGTCTCCAAGGTCTCGTCTAGGGTTACTATCGTGACGGGAGCGATAAATTTTGACGAGGTTGAGATCATCTCCATTGACTCTCGTACAGATGACAGTGCCCACTCTCAGTTTGATAAAGTAGACCTATCTACTGATGAGTTAGTATCTAAAGGGATGAGAGTCACCATTATGAATTCCCCTATTTAAACGGCAGTTCCTGTTTCTCCCATGAACTGTGGGGAATTCCAAAATATATTTCTGTGTGGGGCACCGGCTACTTACGTCGTCAACTCAGAAGACGAGGCTGAGGAACCCCTGGAAATCTGTTATGCTGAAATGTTTTAGAGTTCTGTTGGTGATTTTGACCTCCTATATTGGAGACACTTGTATGTAATTAACTCTGATATCACAATGAGGGCTCCCGACGAGGCCAAGAGAGATTTTAGTGGCCGACCTTGTGAGGTCACAGTGTATGAGCAGATGTTCAAGCTAGGCTTTCGCCTTCCCATACATCATGTTATACGTGCCATCCTCGTCAATCTTGATATATCCCCTACCCAACTTTCTTCGAATGGATGGAGAATCCTTCTCGACTTTATCCTGCTCTAGAAGTTTTGCCATGGAACTAACCTACCACTGGCGTGTTTAAGGCGTGTTATAATATTTTCTCTATGAGGGCTCAACATGGCTACTACCACTTTATGGCCAAGAAATCGATTAAGAAAGTGATATTCATCAACCAAACATCCAACCATGATTGGAAGTCGAGATATTTCTTTATATATGGTGCATGGGAATTTCTAACCAATGTTGTCTTCTTTTCCTTCGAGTCGAGGCTCCCCCAGAAGTGGGGTAAGGTATCTATGACTGCAAAGCTTGACCTCGGCTTGAGTCTGGAAAATAAATAGAAGATAAAGACGATTCAAGTCTAAGGTGCTGAGGGTGGTCTTATAAGATAAGAAGACCTTATGACCTCTGACATTTTAGTCGATACGGGACTGGAAATTAGTCCTCTCACTAAAGCCTGTAAGTTTGAAAACAAACTGTAACCCCGTCTTATAGATGCAATCTCAATTTTGAAATTTTTGGCGTTACTAGTACTTAAATTTTAAATTTTGTAGGTCGTCCAACTAGTTCCCTGAGGCTCTTTGGAAGATGGTGGTCCCAACCTCACCAACCTTGTTAACAAACTCGATAAAAAATCAGTGGCGCCTAATGCCTAAATAAAAAAGTCAATTGCTAGCAACCCCAGCCAAGCCGATGATGGAAAAAAGAGCAAGTGGAGGATAATGCTACCCACCGTCAACCAAAATAGAGCCGAGATGACAAGGGGACTATTACGACAATTCCCATCTATACCAACGATGCACTTGTTGATTATCTTGTTTAGTTAAAACTTAGTGATGAGAGATTGATCGGGAGAGACAAGAAATTAATTGACTCTATCGGCTCCCTGATATCTGACACCGACAAACATTTTCTATACTCTATGAACTCTTCCTTTTTATTGAGTTTGGCCTTCACAAGATCACTTAGGTAACTTTCTAAACAACTTTGATTGTTTAAATTGTTGTTGTACTTGGCTGATTCCATAAATTTTTACAGGGTCTTCTTGCCTTATATCGGCTAGGAGATTGGGTTGAGAATAAGATCCCTTTAACTTAAAAAGGGAAGGATGCTGAGAAGACAGAGAATAATATGTCTAAGGATCTTCAAAAAGCAATATCGGCTCTCCAGAATAAGAGCCGAGACTTGGACAAGTTGAAGGTTGATCATGATAAGACCTTGAGGGATCTGGCCAATAAAAGAAAGTCGAGAATAATACTATGATTAAGGAATCTTTAGATGCGGCAAGGGCACATGCCATGACATATTTCAAGGATTTTGAGTAATTTGGGAGCTATGACTTTGAGTACCTTGAGAGGGGCACAAAAACTGTCGACCGATGATTCACCTTAAGTCATGATGCCTTCGGGACTTTGCTTCACAGGACTTTAAGGGTCTTAATTTCAATAACCCTCTATTTAGGACTGCCTTGGCCGAGGAGGAAATGTCGACTGAGACTGTCGAGGTCAATCATACTGAACAAACTAAAAACCTTGATAATGAAGCTGAAGATGGTGTCGACATTGACGAGCCCGACATCCAAGTTCCCTCCTTTGAAGTTCCTCTCGGTGAGACTCAGCCTTAACCTTGCTATGGGTGGCCGCATATGACTTGATGCCCCTTTTCATTTGTAACACTTTCTAATCATTTGGACAATTTTTGTAATTATCGTAGCTCTTCTTGAACACTTGTGATTTCATGTTTTTGAATGTTTAATGCTCTGACCATTTTCTACCATATTCTGAATGGATGGATAGTATTTATGATTTGCCTTCATTTACTTTACATGTATGCCTCTTGCTGATGTTAAACTAAGTAACCACAAGGTGGCTTATAACCTTAATATTATCAATTAACTGAATAATGTACAAATCGTCTTATCTGTTTATAAGATGAGTAAGAGTGTCAAATTTCTCAATATGAACATTACCTTAATATAAGAAGAGACAAAATGATGTTTAACGTGAATTTAGTCACATTACACAAGTCATCTCTCGTCTTTTTTAGAGTGTATGTATGAGATCATTCTTGTCCATACACTGTCGTCTTAGCCGAAAGAGTTTCTTCACCAAATTAATGATGTTTAATATCAACCACAACTAAGTGATTTTTAAATTTTAATTCACCAAATTATGGTGTTTGTGTCACGAGTCCCCTCTCTCCATTTTAAGAGTGTATGATGAGACTACTCTCATCCGTACACTCTCGTCTTGGCCGAGAGACTTTCTTCCCAAATTATTGATGTTTAATATGAACCACAACTATGTGATTTTTAAATTTGAATTCACTAAATTATGGTGTTTGCATCACAAGTCCCCTCTCGTCATTTTGAGAGTGTAAGGATAAGACCACTCTCATCCGTACACTATCATCTTGGTCGAGAGAGTTTCTTCACTAAATTAATGATATTTAATATGTTCCCCTTCTCGATGTTATCAAGAGTCTAGGGACGAGGTTGATCCCATTTGGAATGTCGTGTTATTGAGAGTAAGTAGGAGCTACTTCACCATGAATGATGTTCTGTAGCTTAGGATGAGCTAATTCATACGATTTAAAATTATTCAACAACAGAATAAGAGAGAACACTTAGATAATTTTCATTCACAATCTGATTTTCATATACATAGACAAATGACACTAAATGAAACTGGTAAGAGACGGATAAAACTAACACAAAACTCTAACCTACTAGTATTTTTTGAGGTGGTCAGCATTCCATGGGTTGGAGAATGGCTCTCCATCTAAAGTTTCCAGCCGATACATTCCTCGAACTACTTCTTCAACCACCTGATAAGGACCATGCCAGTTAGGATGGATTTTGTTGGGCCTCTTCCAAGTCTTCTTTAGAATGAAGTCTCCTACTGCCAGTGGTCGGGCCTTTACCCTCTTAATGTAAAACTTTATTATTCTTTACTGATAATCAACTTTCCTAACCTCAATGTCTTCTCTTTATTCTTTTACATGATCCAGATCCATTATTCTTTCTTCCATATTCTCCTCTACATCATACGTCTAAACCCTATAAGTTGGGAGACCTATCTCTATCAATATGACAGCCTCTGAGCCATAGGCTAACATAAACGGAGTTTCCCCTATTGGTGTCCTCTCCATTCTCTTATATGCCCATACGACAACATGCACCTCTTTAATCCATCTCCCCTTGGCATCTTCTAGCTTCTTCTTGATTCCATCAAGAATTGATATTTTCGTTACCTCTGTCTGTCCATTGGTCTGGGGTTGGACTGGGTTGAAAAGAACTATTTGATGCCAACCCGCTCATAATACGTTTCAAGGGAGATGTTCTTAAACTATTTTTCATTATCATAAATCAAATTATTAGGTAAGTTGTATCTATAAATAATGTTTTTCCAAATAAATTGGAAGGCTTTCTTCTCAATTATCGTGAGCATCGCCTCGGCCTCTACCCACTTTGAAGAACAATCAATAGCTACAATCAGATAGCGATAATTATTCACAACCCTTGGCAAGGGTCCTACCAAGTCGATCCCCCAAACTGTAAATGGCCGGGAGAAGGGAATATAGGTCAGGGATTGATGAAGTTGATGGGGAATGGTGGAGAACCTTTGGCACTTATCACACCTCTTCACATATGCAGCTGCATTTATGGACAACATCGGCCACCACTATCCCTGAGTGATGATTCTCTTCGCTAATGACCTTCCTTCAATGTGATTGGAGAAATATCCCTCGTTCACATCTTTTAAAATATACTCTACCTCGGACGGATGGACACAGTTGAGTAGAGGGAGTAGGAACCCTTTCCTGTACAAGATTTCTCATTTGATGGAGAACTTTGTTGCTTTGTTCCTCAGCTATTTCTTCTTGGATTTTAAATCTGTAAATTCTCTACCCGTGATGTATATGATGATAGGATCCATCCAAGAAGACGTTCAAGTTCAAGTAAAATTCCAAAATGATCTCTTCCTCTTTAATGGTCGACCGATGTAAGATTTCTACCGGCACCGACCTTTGGATTTTTGTTCTTGTGGCAGAAGCCAACCTTGCCAGGGCATTAGCCTGAATGTTGTCTAATCTATGTATTCATCTTTATCTCTCTAAAATTCTTCAGTATTATTTTCACCCTTTCAATGTGTTTGGCCAATCTGTCATCCTTAGCCTCATATACTCCTAAATTTGATTCACAATTAACCTGGAGTCACTATGGACCAAGAGTTGGCTGATGTTCAGTGCCTGGGTAAGGGAGGGTCCTGCCAATAGGGCTTCGTACTCTGACTCATTTTTGGTGGCTTTAAAATTAAACCTCAAATCATATTCAATGTTATTCCTATCTCGGTCCGACATAATCAGACCCTCTCCACTTCCAACCTCACATAAAGAGTCATCAACAAACAAGTTCCACATGGTACCATCTTATGAGAAATTACCCTATTACAGGGTCCTATTCTTGAAGACCTATCTCTCTTTCTCATTCTAAGACTCCTTACTTCTTATTGTACTCGTCTCGGCCTTATCCCATGGGAGACATAATCTTCTTTCTAGCTCAAAAGTTGGAGTTTTAGCCTCTTCTGCATCGGTCTCGTCCCATGTGAACTCGGATACAAAATCAACTAGGGACTTCCTCTTGATGGTCGTTCTTTGATGGTAGATGATATCAAAATCCCCCAACTATATTTCCCAGGCCATCAACCTACCCGATTTCTTAGGTTTACGGATGACCTGTCTGAGAGGAGAGTTGGTGAGGATGACCATGGTATGGGACTGAAAGTATGATTTCATCTTCATTGAGGTGTGGATTAGAGCATAGGCTAGCTTCTCCATTTTGGTATATCTCTTCTCGGCCCTTAGAGGGCCGTACTGTTGAAGTACATTTGCTTCTTCACTCCAGTGTCAACTATGATAATGGAAGTACTAATGGTTGATTTTGACACTGCTAAATGCAAAGATAACTTTTCTCCTTGAATTAGTCTTGACAGCAAGAATGGGGAGCCGAGGTAAGTATTCAAATCTTTAAAGGCCTTATCACACTCCTCATTCCACTGAGCACTTTAAAAAAGGGAAGGGATTTGTTAGTAGCTCTAGACATAAACATGTTCAAAGCTTCCCCTCGTCCTGTTAACCTCTGCATATCTTTTATCATTGTTGGAGTCTTCATCTCCATTAAATATTTAACATTCTTGGGGTTTGTTTCAATCCCCCGCTGGTTCACAATTAAGCCCAAAAACATGCCTTCCCCCACGTTGAAGACACACTTGGCGGGGTTAAGTTTCATTATGAACTCGTCCATGGTATCAAGAGTTCACTTAAGGTCAGCCACATAAGTGTCATCCTTGAGACTCTTCATCAACATGTCGTCGAAATAAACCTCTATCATCTTCCCGATCTTCTTTTAATACACTTTATTGACCAATCTTTGATATGTTGCTACAATATTTTTCAACCCGAAGGTAATGAACTTGTAACAATAGGTTCATTTGTCAGTTATAAAAGATGCCTTTTCAGCATTGGTCGGTTCCATGAACATCTGATTATATCCTGATTAGGAATCCATAAAACACAATAATTCATGGCCGAAGCTGACGTCAACCATCTAACTTATCCACGATAAGGTAAATCTATCATTAGGGCAGGGTTTATTCAAGTTCATAAAATCAACACACACCCGCCACTTGCCATTGGCTTTGGGGATGATAATTGCATTTGCTAACCACTCAAGGTAAATGACTTCCCAGATGAATTCATCCTTTTCCTACTTCTTCACTTCTTCTTCGATGACATCATATTTCTCTCGAGAGTAGAATCTCCTTCTCTACCTGATCGGCTTTGCATCTTTGACAACATTATGCTTATGACAGAGGACCTTCGGATCGGTACCAGACATATCTTCATGGCTCTAAGCAAAGATGCTCTGCCTCCTCTTTAATTGTGTGATCAACTCTTCTTTGATCTCCTTTTTTAGGGCTTTGCCAATTTGGACGATTTTGTTCTTCTAGTCCTCACTGAGGATGATGGATTCTACCTCCTCAGTTGCCTCACCCTTCTTCAGTTTAGTCGCATCCCTGCGGTACAAAGTATCAATGTTGTAAGTTGTTGTGGACCTTTTATATACCCCCTCTCCTCATTTGAGTTGAAGTAGAATTCACGTGCCTAAACTTGGTCACCCTGAACTTTCCCTACTCCATACGGAGTCGGGAATTTAATCATCTGGTGAACTATTGAGGTAACAACCTTAAACTCCTTGAGGGCTACCTTTACGAGAATTATATTGTAGGTCGAGTAGATATTTTCATCCTAATAAATAAATTAATCTTCTTCGTGACGCATTTTGGCCATCTATTTCCCATCCTAACTTCTATCTCATAAATTCCCCAAGGATGCACTTTTTCTCTGCTAAAACCGATAAGAGGTTGGTAATATGGACCAACCTCTTCTTTCTCATCCCCAGACCCTTATAGCAGTCCTGAAACATCATATCGGCGTATATGACACCATATACCAATATTCTTGTAACCTCATACCCGTTCACCAAGGTGGTGCTTAACAACGGGTCATCATGAGGGGCTAAGATCCCCTTAAAATCTATCCTAGATAAACCAACAATCAAAGTATTCATGTCAACTTTAATTCTTCTTACCTTCTTCCGCTCAACTGCTACGGAGTGTACTTCTTTGAGTTTTGGAGGAAGGGTTTTGGCCTCTGCTATATGAGCATTTTTGTCAGCGATATCCTTCCCCTCTCCAGCAAGTCCACACGTACCCATGGAAACTTGGGATAAAAGCCAATGTAGTTCTAATAAATGAGGAATATTTACGAGTGCAGGCGACTAGATGTCCGGTATACAATATACAACATTGCATTACATATGGAGACTAGTCCTTAATATAACATTTCCATTATGTTGGATTAATATATCTATACGTAAAAAATATATCTAATTAGAGGCCTACGTTTGATAAGTATTTGATATGAAAACACATATTCAGGGTACCTCCGTGGGTACGGGCATTGTTTATTTGGATAAGTGGTAGGATTAGTCTTAATTTATACTTTAGAGTGGGAAAAGTTTTAGACTGACTTGGCTCACGAAAAGATTCCTTATAAACAATTTTGAAAAGTATGTTTTCATGTTTTTTAATGGTCGTTGTGGACTTTTATTATCATTATTTTAACATATGAGCATGTAAAGTCATTTAATAAAGTTGCTAAGTTTAAAATCCATATTTAAAATATAAAGGTTGTAAAGTTCATACTCGGTCCCCTAAACGAGCGCTCGTCTAAAAGATATAAACAAGTATGGATATTATCACAATTTGAGCAGAGGTTCTTTACTATCTATGTGTGTTTTACCCGAAGTTTGATCAAAGTTTCTTTATAACTGTAGTGTGAACTGAATGTTTCCTTAGGGAGTGTCCCTATTTAAGGTGCCCAAGGTGGGAAGATTTTCATTTAGTTGGACATAACTTCGTTCAGAACTTACAGCATTCATGGAATGCACATAGAGGTTTGATTCTACTTTTCTTTCGGAGGCAATTTCTTCCAGGGGAAAGCGACTTCTCCAAAGTATGAACTACTTTGAAACTTTTCATAATTCTCTAGTATCTCGAACGCTCTCAGGAGAAGAAAGGGAAAAAATGGATCATTCTTATGTTTTTGTTTCTTTTTCTCAGTTAGTGGGTGCATCTATTTATAGGGGTCTGGCTTGAGGCATTTAAACTATCGGTTAAATCCCCTAGATAGTGGATCTGAGGGGTGGGACACGTGCAGGGTTGGGAGAAGATTTTCTAAAGATCTCATAATGATCACTTACGGAGGGGGATAGCTTATCTATTATGAATTTGGGGAACCTTTAACCGATTGGTTAAAGGATGCGAGGGGTCTTTAACCAATCGGTTAAAGGTCCCACGTGGCTTTTTGGAATGCATTTTCTTATTCTTTTCCTATTTTAATTTTTTTCCCATCTCCTTTGGTTCTTGGTGTTTTGACCCCTTAAAGAATTTTTTTTGGATTAGGATGTTGCTTTTTCTCAAGAGTTTCCCTGGGGTTTGTGCCCGTGGTTAAGTGTGATATCGCATAGTGTCCCACGTAGATCGGGGTGTGCAAAATGTCATACTTAAAAGTTGATATTTTGCAATATATTTTATTTTGAATCTCATGTTTCCACAATGCATTCTATTTTCATTTATTCATTTTTTTATTTATTTATATCTTTGGAATTTTGATCATAATTGATTGTGGTATTAGTTTGGAAGGTTTAACTATGTGTAAAGTTAATTTTCTAAACTTAGATGAATTTTTAAGAGGAATGTTTTTGTTTAAAATCATTTTTACAATTTATTCTGATCACTTTCACACAGATGTATGATGTATTAAGTGGCATATCTTCTACCTAAATTTTTTTTGCGCAATTTATTTTATATCCGTTCACATGGTTGAGTTAATTGTTTATCGGTTTATATTCTTTCTTGGAATGTTTCTCTCTGTTCAATGTGTTTCCATTCACATGGTGAATTATTAATAGGCCATATTTTCTTCTCCAAGTCACTCAAATATTTAATTTGTTCCTATGATCATAACCTTTGTTAATTTCTCGAGATGATCCCTTACATCTTATCACATTCGCACGACTAATGTGCTTTATTGTACACAAATCTATGCTAGTTTTTCTTACATCTTGCTTTTAGTATGCGTTCAATTGCTTATATATTATCATACATTGTACATGCTTCATGTTTTTTGTACATTCCAAGTTTTGGTGTGATATTTTGTCCTTATATTCATTGCTCAATTTTTGACATAATATGTGTTAAAACTGGAAGAAATATTGGTCATTTTCTATTCATGGGGATAATTTTCTTTAGAAAGAGAGAGAAAGAGTTGTTGGTTGTGATGTGAATAAGAAAGATTTGATTAACTCTGGGGGATAAACTTGTGTGTTTGTGTTTATCTCATATTCTCATAGATGTTCATATTATTATTTACTAATTTTATGCATAAAAGGGGGACCATGAATGCATAATTGTTTTTTTTGTGATTTTTTAGGTTTGTAATGGGATTTTGGCCCAACCCTACTAAATCTTCATGGTCATATCTTAGGTAGTTTTTACTTTGGCCTTGATTAATCATACATTAGTCTTTAAGAGGCATGCGTGGTTGGTTTAGTCTCTGATGTGTTTTGGTTTTTTAGTTTTGCAATGGAATAAGGAAAATGGGGAGATCGAAAATGTAAAATTTGTATCTTATATAAATTATATATATGCCATGTCACACCCTTTAAGAATTTCAACGATTGGATAAATAATCAAATTCTTATGTGTAGATAAGGTATGTAGATTCCTAAGTCTCGTGATATCATTTGAACATCATCTCATCATCATCTACAAGTTTGAAGTATTTGAAAGAAGATGTGACTGGATCAATCTCCTAGACATTATATCCTTTTGTTGTATTTCGAGTTTAATGAAAGGTTCACACAATGATCATTTTCCAAAAAGATCAATAGGTTGTTTTAAAAGTGTGAGAAACATTTTTGATAGTATGGATCGAAATCGATGTACATATTTGTGACTTAGATATTACTCTTCACAAACATCAGCATGACACCATTTTACAACCGTGTGCAACATTTATATTTATAATCATGCTTCGGTTATTTTGACATGAGTTTAAATCATGTTTAATAAGAACTAAATCATTCACGTTGGATCTTATCCGTGCACATTGAGCCCATTAGTTTTTAGAATAACATATAAACCTTTTTGGCTATAATTTTCAAGTAATAAGATCTTTTGATCTAAAATCCCAAAATATTTTTGAGATATATTTCATATGTAATATGAGTTCTAATTTCTCTATCTAAAATAAATTGACAAACCCTAGATACATCATTGGTTTATGAAGATTTTGTCAGAGCTTTTTAAGAGATCCAATTCATTCACTTAAAGTATCAATTTAAACCAAATTATTCTATGTTGAATGGATTTGAAGTTTATCTATTAGATTTTGATTTAAAATTGAAGATCTATTGAAAAATTCTTCAATTGGATGTGGATGTGTGGTAGAGAATAAAGATTTACTCATGATTGGAATAGTTCTGATATTGACTCTTGATTAATGGGGGGGGGGGGAGTTTATATGTCAAAGCGAAGTGACTTAGAAAAGATCTCAGGTATTGGTGTTCACTTATTGTATTGTGTAAAACTACCTTTTCAAGCTTAGTGATAAAGAGCGTGTATCCCAAGGTATTTTGCCTATAGAGGAGTTTTTCCTCATAAATATCGTCATATATATGGATTTATATTTACACATTACGGACCCTACCTCACTCGATACACTACACCAAAACTGGCGATTGGTCACGGCCAAAATCCTTGACCAAAACTGTGGGACGCGGACTTGGACCGTGACCATTTCGAGCGTGACCATTTTCGTGGGTCGCGACCCAAGTCCGTGACCAAAAAATGGTCACAGCCGAGAGGGGTCACGGCAGATGGTCGCGGACTTGGGCCGTGACCCATACCGTGATGGGTCACGACCCTCATTCGTGACCCACAATCGTGACAAAATGGTCGCGGCCAAAGTCCGCGACCCACGACTGTGACAAAAAACTAAAAAAAAATTGGTCGCGACGCTCATCCGTGACCCACAACCGTGACAAATTGGTGGTGGCCAAAGTCTGCGACCCACGACCGTGACAAAAAAATATAAAAA
The DNA here is from genome assembly GCA_949130495.1 of Sambucus nigra. Taxonomy (NCBI): domain Eukaryota; kingdom Viridiplantae; phylum Streptophyta; class Magnoliopsida; order Dipsacales; family Adoxaceae; genus Sambucus; species Sambucus nigra. The sequence continues at coordinate 219,696,412 of OX422218.1, forward strand.
AACTTGGTCGCGGCCCTCATCCGTGACCCACAACCTTGACAAATTGGTCGGGGCCAAAGTCCGCGACCCACAATCGTGACAAAAAAAAAATAAAAAAAAATGGTCGCGGCCCAAGTCCGTGACCCACAACCGTGACAAAAAATAGAAAAAAAATGGTCGCGGACTTTGGCCGTGACCATTTTTATGCGCGACGAAAAAAATAAAAATGGTCATGGACAAAGTCCATGACCATATTTAACTATAATTTTAAAAAAAATATTTTTTTTTATCCAATCCTAAAATTGGGGTTCCTGTGAGTGCACCGTCGGTTGCTACGTGTAACGTTGGACGCGTACGAGGTGTTACAAATATTTATTATTGGCAAAACAATAAAAAAAAATCACAAATTGCGAATCGAGAACGTTGTTAATAAACAAATATATATACAAACTTAAAAATATTACACGTCTTAATAATTCACAGACCAAAAAAAATGGGCAGAGTTTCCTCCATTTTCTTGACAATCCAAACCCTGTAAATGTAAAACCTGCTTATTATAAAGCCCGCACGGCCATAAAATTCAACAATCAAATTATAAAAGCCCGAACGACCATAAAACTAAACAATAAAAGCCCGCACGACTGTAACACATAAAAAAAATCCTGAATGTCCACAACATATAACAATCTTCACGTTGTAAATCATTGCCTCCTCCATTTGTTCCGCGTGAAAAAATCCTACAAATGATAAGATACATAAAAAAAATATCAGTAACCGAGTAGTTTTACAAAAAATTTAATCAAGATGAAAAATTTCATAGATGAGTTAAAATTATCAACATATAAATATTTTTATGCCTAAGTCTAAAAATATGCAAATTATCGTCGTATTCTCATACCGGGAGACCCGCAGTTGCGGGGTTAGTTCCTAGGAGTTACATTGGTCCCGTGGGAGGTGTTGGTGCCACCCACAGGGTCGTTCGGGGGTTGTTTCGAGTTTTCACCCTCTAACGCCATGTTTTGCTTAAGTCTAGAAATATGCAAATTATCTTCGTATTCTCTAACCGGGAGTCTCGCAGCTACGCGGTCAGTCTCTATGAGTTACATTGGTCCCGTGGGAGGTGTTGGTGCCACCCACAAGGCCATTCGGGGGTTGTTTTGGGTTTTCACCCTCTAACGCCATGTTTTTAAGCCTAAGTCTAGAAATATGCAATTTACCATTGTATTCTCAAACTGGGAGTCTCGCGGTTGCGCGGCTAGTTCCTACGAGTCACATTGGTCCTGTGGGAGGTGTTGGTGCCACCCACGAGGCCGTTCGAGGGCTGTTTCGAGTTTTCACCCTCTAAAGCCATGTTTTTAAGCCTAAGTCTTGAAATATGCAAATTATCGTCGTATTCTCAAACCGGGAGACCCGCGGCTGCGGGGTTAGTTCCTAAGAGTTACATTGGTCCCGTGGGAGGTGTTGGTGCCACCCACGGGGCCGTTCGGTGGTTGTTTCGAGTTTTCACCCTCTAATGCCATGTTTTGCTTAAGTCTAGAAAAATGCAAATTACCATCGTATTCTCAAACCGGGAGTGTCGCGTCTGCACGGACAGTTGCTATGAGTTACATTGGTCCCGTGTGAGGTGTTGGTGTCACCCACGGGGACGTTCGGGGGTTGTTTCAAGTTTTGACCCTCTAACGCCATATTTTTAAGCCTAAGTCTAGAAATATGCAAATTATCGGCGTATTCTCAAATCGGGAGACCTGCGAGTGTGGGGTCAGTTCCTACGAGTTACATTGGTCCCGTGGGAGGTGTTGGTGCCACCCATGGGGCCGTTCGAGGGTTGTTTCGAGTTTTCACCCTCTAACGCCATGTTTTGCTTAAGAATAGAAATATGCAAATTATCGTCGTATTATCAACCTGGGAGTCTTGCGGCTGGGCGATCAGTTCCTACGAGGTACATAGGTCCCGTGGGAGGTGTTGGTGCCTCTCAAGGGGCCATTCGAGGGTTTTTTTGGGTTTTCACCCTCTAACGCCATGTTTTTAATACTGCCTTTTTCTTGTTTAATGTTTGTGAGATCTGCAACACTTTTAATACGGCTCATGTTTGCTTTGTTCCCCATAATGAAGCTACTCTTTTGCAATTAATTGAAAGACCTAATTATTTTTCATATAACTTTAGAAAATCCATTAGAATATCTAGACAACTTTTAGAACCCTAAGTGAAAATGATAAGGTCATCTGCAAAACTAAGATGGCTAATTGAATCACATCCTTTAGGATAAGAGAAGGATTTAATTTGGCCATTTAGCATGAGATTATGAAGACCTTTATTTAAAGCTTCTGAGGATAAAATGAAAAGGCTTGCATAGATGTTGCATCATTCCCTGACTAAGTAAGATGTTGTCTAAATGTTTCTAACCTAATTCGAATGGGAAATGAGGCTTAGAAGAAAAGAAGAAAGTCTAGAGTTGTGTGTTTTTTAGAAAATTTTATAGGAGACATTGCATAGACTAATTGGTTTAATGTCAGTGCAAGAGGAGGGGCTTGGAATTTTAGTAATAAGGCATATTTTGGGTCTCTCCTCGAGATTTCGGAATTTCAGCTCTAAGAAATAAGGATTGAATAGTTGACACTAAATATTTCTTGATAATGCCCTAACATTGAATAAAGAACGAGTTGTTGAAACCATCTAGACATGCAACCCTGTTTGGATTAATACTTTTAAGAGCTTCCTATCTAAATTTTTGATCCACTGCCTTTTGAACTTTTGAAACCAGAATTACTCCCCAAATGATAAGGCATCATTTAATTTAGACTTAACTTTGTTCAGCTCCACCAAAAGGTCCTGAGTTTTATTCTCTTCATAATGGATCTCAGCTTTGAGAACCTTATCCTCTAGGTTAATACACTTTTAATTCCTCTAGGTTAATACAGTTTGCTCTAATTCCTCATAATCCCTTTAAGTTTTCTAAGTTTGAAAGCAAATACATCTAAAGGTCATCCTGTAGAGAATGAATTCCAAATGTTACAAACCAATTGGTAGAAAGAATCAGCTGAGGTCCAAAAGTTTTGGAATTTAAAAGGTTTCTTGACAAAGTTTATAGGACTCAGATAAGAAGAGGACTATGGTCAGAGAAGGATTTGTGAAGGTGTTTACAATTAGAATTGAGGGAAAGAAGAAGACCAAGCCTCATTAATTAGACCTCTGTCTAGTCTCTGAAGAACCAAAGAACCATTTGAAAGTTTTTACTAAGAGAATTTAGAGCCTGAAATCCAAAATCCATAAGATTGATGGCTTAGATGCAATTATTAAAACCTGAAGATGCATCTAAGTAAATAGGCAATCCACCAAAGAACCATTTGAAAGTTTTTACTAAGAGAATTTAGAGCCTGAAATCCAAAATCCATAAGATTGATGGCTTAGATGCAATTATTAAAACCTGAAGATGCATCTAAGTAAATAGGCAATCCACCTATCTTTTCTTTTGAAGAAGACACAATATTGAAATCCCCCACAACCAAAAGAGGAATAATAGCACAAATCATTGAACTGTCCAATATGAGATCCCACAAAGGCAGTCTTTCCAATATATATACTGTATATATATGCATATATATGCAGAACAGTATATATACTAGTATATATATGAAGTATATATACTGCTATGCTACTCTGCAGTACACTGCACACACACACACACACACACACACACACACACACACACACACACACACACACACACACACACATATATATATATATATATATATATATATATATATATATATATACGCGGTCTGTTCCTACGACTAACATTGGTCCCGTGAGAGATGTTCGTGACTCTTACGGGACCGTTTTGTGTTCGTTTTGCATTTTCACCATTCGATGGCATGTTTTTATGCTTCAGTCAAACTTTTTGAAAATCTAGTCATACACTCAAATCGGGAGCCCCGTGACTATGCGATCGGTTCCTACGAGTCGCATTGGTCCCGTGTGAGGTGTTCATAACTCTTACGGGACTTTTGTGTTTATTTTACGTTTTCACCCTTCAATGACATGTTTTTATGCTTGATTCTAACTTTTTGTAAATTTATGTCGTACACTCAAGCCGGGAGTGCCGTGACTACACGGTCGGTTCCTACGACTTACACTGGTCCCGTACGAGATGTTCGTGACTCTTGCGGTACCGTTTTGTGGGTGTTTTACGTTTTCACCCTTCGATGGCATCTTTTTTATTCTCAAGTCTAACTTTTTGCAAATTTACGCCGTATACTCAAATCGGGATCCCTGTGACTATCCGTTTGGTTCCTACTATTAACATTGGTCCCGTACGAAGTGTTCGTGACTCTTACGGGACCGTTTTGTGGTTTTTTTACATTTTCACCCTTCGATGGCATGCTTTTATGCTTAAGTCTAATTTTTTGCAAATTTATGTCGTACACTCCAACCGAGAGCGCCGTGACTACGCGATCGGTTCCTACGAGTTATATTGGTCCCGTGCGAGGTACTCGTGACTCTTACGGGACCGTTTTAAGGTTGTTTTACGTTTTCACCCTTCGATGGCATGCAAGTCTAACTTTTTGCAAATTTACGTCGTCCAATCAACCCGAAAGCCCCGTTACTACGCGGCCAGTTCCTACGAGTCACATTGGTCTCATGCGAGGTGTTCGTGACTCTTACGGGACCGTTTTGTGCTTGTTGTATGTTTTTACCCTTCGATGACATGTTTTTATACTCAAGTCTATTTTTTAGCAAATTTACGTCGTACACTCTAATCGGGAGCCCCGTGACTACGCGGTCGGTTTCTACGAGTTACATTAATCCCGTACGAGGTGTTAGTGACTCTTATCGGACCGTTTTATGCCTATTTTACGTTTTCACCCTTCGATGGCATGTTTTTATGCTTAAGTCTAACTTTTTGCAAATTTACGTCATACACTCAAACCGGGAGCCCCGTGACTACGCGATCGGTTCCTACGAGTCACATTAGTCCCGTGCGAGGGGTTCGTGACTCTTACGGGACCCTTTTAAGGCTGTTTTATATTTTCACCCTTCGATGGCATGTTTTTATGCTTAAGTTTATTTTTTTACAAATTTACGTCGTACACTCAAACCGGGAGCCCCGTGACCACGCAGTCGGTTCCTACGAGTCACATTAGTCCCGTGCGAGGGGTTCGTGACTCTTACGGGACCGTTTTAAGGCTGTTTTACGTTTTCACCCTTCGATGGCATGTTTTTATGCTTAAGTTTATTTTTTTGCAAATTTACGTCGTACACTCAAATCGAGAGGCTCGTGACTACGTGGTCAGTTCCTACGAGTCACATGGGTCCCGTGTGAGGTGTTCGTGACTCTTACGGGACCGTTTTGTGCTTGTTTTACATTTTTAACCTTCGATGGCATCTTTTTATGCTCATGTCGAACTTTGTGCAAATTTAGAAAGTATTCTCAAACCGGGAGCCCTGTGACTACGCGGTCAGTTCCTATGATTCGCATTGGTCCCGTGCGAGGTTTCGTGACTCTTACGGGACCTTTTTGCGGATGTTCTATATTTTCACGCTTCGATTGCAAGTTTTTATGCTCAAGTCGAAATTTTTTGCAAATTTACGTCGTACACTCTAACTCGGAGCCCCGTGACTACACGGTCGGTTCCTACGAGTCAGATTGGTCCCGTGCAAGGTGTTCGTAACTCTTACCAGACCGTTTTGTGGCTATTTTATATTTTCACATCTCTCCTATTCATCTCAGACTTATCAAGAATATCTTTAAACTAGTAAACAAATAGTTACCAATTAGTTTAATGTGAACCATTGCAGAGAAACTGACACGCCTTAAACCTAGAAAGTGGGCATCCGTTGGATAATGCCTTCTTTTTCTAGTGTTCACCCTAACTATTCTTTGTTCAAAAGTTATGTTCTCCACCCTCCCCCAACACACTGGAAGTGACAAGAAACAAATACGCCAACAATACCCAAGCTATAGGGCCTCAAAAGAATTAAAATTACGGGGTTTAGACATAAATAGGATCCAAGCCCAAAATAATTAAAAAATTTAATCAATGCATATTTAACCTTAAAATAAAGTTCATCATAGGTCTATCCATTACCTGGATATTTTGTTACACCCAACAACAATCAGAACCTTCTCTATGCCAGCAGCGATGCAATTTCAGATTATGTTTGATAGTAGTTGGACGCCAACATCAATGTATCATATGACAGTGAAAAAATAATGAATTCTTTGAAAACAGTTATGTTCAATTAAAAAAATGGTAGAACCAAAAAAACAAATTCAAAACCAAAGGACGAAAACCAGGGCTAGTTCTTTCGTCACTCACTGTCCCAACTTGACTCGTGGTAAACTTGTTTGAACTGAAATTCGTAAATCCTCATTGATATTTTCTTTCATGTATATAAGGATTACTACTGAGAAAAAAATTAGAAGCACACATATGGAGAAGATTACAATTGATTTTCATTACATTTCAAAAACCAATACTTATTCAATTGCAACAATAATATAAAATGTCATAACAGGTATATCATAATATAACCAACACTAATCTAATTAAACTAAGTATATATCTTTTCCTTTTTTTTCACAAGGACAAATCTAAAACCAAATTGAAAATACCAAGGCCAAGAACAAAATTAACACTTACAGAATTCTTAAGGGACTATTTGTTGCTTCTAACCCCCAACCCGGTCTCCACCCGTCTCCACCGGATACTATTTAGGGTGGCATGCATATAACCCCCAATAAAATCACAACAAGGTAGATGTAAATTTTTTTACTCATTAAAAATCCATTTAATTATATTTTGTCAAAAAGAATACACACACATACAATCTAGGTTTATTGGCATAATCTATACAAACACACACATATAATCTAGGGTTTATTGGCATAATATATACATACACACACATACTATTTAGGGTTTACTAAACCCTAAATTTTTTTTGACATAAATATATGCATACACACACATACAATCGATACATACACACACATATAATATAGGGTTTAATGATAAAACATATATATCACATAAATCTATACATACACACAGATATAAACATATATATACACATAAATCTATACATACACACAGATATAAACATAAATCTATACATACACAGACATACAAACATAAATCTATACATACACACCCATACAAACATAAATCTACACATACATACATAGAAATTAGGGCTTTAGACAGAAATAACGAAATCCAAATGGATTCAGAAATTAGGTCTTTAGACATAAATAACGAAATCCAAATGAATCAATACATACCAGTGTAGATTTATGTTTGCAAATCCAACTAAAATCCAAACGAAATCTCACGTGAATCGCTTAGCCCTAACAGCCTTACAAACCACACATAAGAAATTAGAAGCAGCGGGTAATTTTTCATTTTTAATACCTGACCCTCGTCACCGCCAAGAGCCCTGGCCCCATGGACGCGACCAACAAAATGCAGATGAGGTGGTGCTGGCTTCTTCGACCTGGTCATGTCCTAGAGCCGTGACCCATCATATGCGTGACCAACAAATTGCAGATGAGGTATTCTGGCTTCTTTGAACTGGTCACGACCTAGAGCCGTGACCCACCATGCTGGAGACTTTTCCATCCACACTCAGTGCTTGAATGAGTTGTGGTCACGGCCCATAGCCATGACCCACACCAAGAAATAGTCACGGCCGGTAGCCGTGACCCTCGATCAGTGATACGCGACCCTTTTCATCGACCCTAGTGCTTGAATGAGGTATGGTCACTGTCCTTAGCCGTGACCCACACCAAAAAATGGTCACGCCCTTAAGCCGTGACCCCCAATATGTGTACTCACATCTTCGTCATGCCATGGGTCACGGACTTGGGCCATGACCCACCCGTGACCAAGCTTTGAGGGAATTTTGGCCCGTGTTTGGCGCCAAGATGGTCACGACCTAAGTCCGCGACCACTGTGATCACGGCCTTGGTCCATGACCACTTCCCGAGCATCAATAATTTAGTGTGATAATAAATATGGTCACACCAAATATTGAGTGGGTCACGGCCCAAGTCCGCGACTAGCTGGTCGCGGACTTGGGCCGTGACCCACTGGGCGTGACCATTCACAGGATTTGGTGTAGTGATATTTTATGTGTTTGATCTTGTGTGATTAGTGATTTGTGGATCCAGATTTCAATTTGCTTATTAAATTCGTTTTTTATGTATTCTCGCCTATTGAAACTAATTGATATAATTTCTTTTCAAATTAGGTATATGAGAATCATATGAATTTTAATTAAATTTAATTATAATAAATTGCAAAATAGTTTCAAAATTAATTAAATTAATTGAGAAATTAGCATTTACACTAAAAATTGGTTATAATTTGTAATTGTTCCCACTTACTCATATTCACTCCCTCTAGGACTAAGTACATGCATTTTATTATGTGCTCTTTCCTCTATTGGCACATTTTTTCATTAATACTCTATGTAAATTAGCCCCCTAAAATATTTTTAATTATTTTTGTCTTTAACTTAATAAGGAAACTTATATGGAAAATTATTGGCACTATTAATGAGGATTATTTTCCATGCATTATTTCTTAACCAAACAATATAATTTGTAAAATAGTATTCCACTAAGTGATAGGTGCTTAAATATAAACTGATATGTAACCGGTATTAATGGCGATAATCTAACAGTCAAAGTGTTCTAAAAATGAATGAACAAACTCAATTGGAATGGAATAAACATTGACAATAATAAATACGAATGATTGTCAATAAATGATCCTCCAAAACAACCAACTATAGGGAAAAAGAAGCAAGAACTCTAGACACACCACAGATACATAGATCAAACACTAAGGTAATAAATGAAGAAGATCAATGTGTATTAAATGCTTATGTTCATGGTGAAAGCTTGAACCAAAGCATTCATGGTCAAAAGATATTAAATCTCTGGTAATATATATCAAAGTGTGTGATTTCGGCTAAAAAATCTCGTCTTTGGCAATAATTCTCCCCTAAAACCCCTCACTAGTGTTTTATGTAGTTTGTAAAGTACACTCGATTAATCACAAGAGCATTATATCTTAAGTCAGACCACTATGCCTCCATGTCACTAGCATTTAATTCAAATTTATGACTCCATGATTCCACATCATTAGCATTGAATGCAAAATTATTCCGCCATTCTTATATGTCACTAGCATTAAATGTTGGGCAAAGACTTAAGTAACTAGTTGTGTATCAGGTGGTTGCATGCCAAACCGCCAGCCAATCCTCAAACCCCCGCATTTTACTGAAGTTTTGATTGGATGTATGATGGGTCACACATGTATATGTGGAAAGATCTTTGTTACTTGCACCACCTGTATCAAACCCAGTAGGCGAGAAAACTTATGGTTGCTCAGATGGTGCTCCCTTGTATGATGATCTCTCCGATGTGCCGGTGTTTTACCTGGTGTATCTAAAGAGGTTAATTCATGCATTAATGTTGTGTTGATTCTCAATTCTCCAAACTAGGTCCCCTAATTGAGGTTGTTTGATAGAGCATGAAATCTCTCTAAAGACCTTCCCGACCTCATCCTTCGTGGATACCGAGTAACCTCATCAAATATTACAATACACGTCATGAATACAAATAATGTAAGTAAAAAATATACTAAAGTTCTTCTAACATCACCCATGAAAAATCTTCCTCCTTTATCCTTCTACCGTTTGGGCTGGTTTGCTTGCTTCCTCCATGTTTGATCCATCTTTCTATGTCTTTGTTCGAGCCAGCTTATGAGAAAGGTTGCTTAACTCCTCATACTCCTACGTATTGTCACAAATATTTGTTAAATCCTTCTTTAGTTTCTCATCTAGTTTCTTAATAAGGGGTATAATCTATAATCAAGAGTTTATCATCAAGCCCCCTATATTTCCCCCTATGTAGTGAGTTTTTTTATCCTAGCAAGAAATATCTATATGAAACATATTACTCCAAAAAACCTCCATTTTGAAAACACTCACCTCGTGTGAACTTAAAATCAAATAGTGGCTTGCCATCATCATTGTAGAAAATTCTAGATCCGATAAACTACTCATGAACAATCTTGGTCCCTGGATCACATTGCAAACAAGCTTAATTCGTGGTAACTCGTTATGAACAATCTTGAGTGATTAAAATTTTGAAAACTTGAATTTTAAGAACCGCAAAACACTTACATTGCAAACAGGTTATCCTCTTTTGGAGCGTGCCAACAATTAATGCTGGAGTCGAGTCACCTAACATATTTACTGTCATTTCCCACGTCGTGAGTAAAGGTTAACTGTGCACACCTCGTTTATCCAAATTAACATTTGTCACTTATTTTTCAATATACACGTGTAGGAAATAAAAATGTCAATCATCCAAATGGTAATTTAAACCATTTAAGTAGTCCAACATTGTACGTTATCTAAACCTTTTAAATCTTCCATCCTTAGAACTCATATCTTAAGATTTTCAACAGAGAGGAAATTTCATTTTCCCCTTGAAAGTCACCAGAAACCTCCATAAAAATAATTCTTCACCATTGACTTATTGTCTCCTCCATTTCTGTGGTATTTGAAATTAATTTCTTCTGTTATACACTTTTATTAGCATCAATGGGCTCCTTAAGCCACCAACTTGAAAATTCTTCCCGAATTTCTAGACAAGTTTCCCTAGAATGTTTTGTTACAGGGCCCACTTATATTAATGAAACATATATTGAAATCCTTAAAAAGGTGGGTATTCTCACCACTTGTTAGTTTGGGGACTTCACTTTGTCAAAGAACAACAGAGACCTCCACTTAGTGATCACTAGGTGGAACCACATGTCCTACACCGTCATAGCTTCTTGGGGTGAATTCATGATATGCCTTGAAGTGTAACACCCCGTAATCTTATGAATTTAATAGTTAATTAATTCGGGAAAAATTTAAATTACTAGTGTGTCGTAATTTAATGGAATTAATTATGGAATTTTTATATAAATATTAATCACGAGAATAATTGGTTAATATTTATGGGAAATTAATTTACAAGGTAAATAGTAATATTTAATTTACATCTTAAGAGTATTAATGACGTGGGGTTTACTTATCTCAACTAGGTGTCGGTTCTAGACTAAGTAAGATGGGAGATAAGAAATTTTATAAACTCATCCGGATGCTAATTCTGAGTGCACAGTTGAGTCCGGAAGGGCCAAGATAGTCGGAATAGAGTACACGGGGGTAGTAAATGTGTCTCGAGACATTTTTAGTCATAGTCGGGCCCACACGGGGGTATTTGGGTCACTTGGGCTTGGCCCATTAGGCTAAAAATGGGATTAAACCTAATTACTTAATTAAAGGGAAAAGGGGAATGTCAAATTACATTATGGAAAACCTAGAGTTGGAGAGAGTATCATAGGGAGTATTTAAAGGCACTAGGAACCAATCTGGGAAACAAAGGCCAGAACAAAAGGGGATTTCATAATCAACCTTGAGAATCACAATTCCAGATCAGACCTTATGAAACCTTAAAGCAAGTGGTTAATTGGTTGTATAATTTATTTGTATTGCAATTCATATTTATGTGAAGTGGGAACAAAAATTCGTTTTGGAGTAAAGAGGGTACAAAAATGGGGTTTTTGTAAATAAATCTTCTCATTAAAAATTATTGTAGAGATTCATTATATAATCTGAGATTGATATGTACTGGTTATATGTGAAAAACCCCGACGAATTATGAATGAATTTGAGATGATAATTTAGTGTTGAGACGTAATTAACGAATAACGCGGGTTTTCCCCAATTCAGAAAATAGGAGATAATGGAAATTAAACGGGGTTTGAGGACTTTATGGGGGTTCCTTATAATGTTCTTGGTGTATTATATTGATGATAAGACCTGGATTAGACTGTAGAAGAAATTAGGCATTTAAGGTTTTCGTCCATTGCAGAAATAGGCCTTCGGAGAAGACAAAGACCTGCTCGATTGATCGATGGTCGAGGATTTTTGACAGGTCGGCCAGTTTTATTATATAAGGGAATTTTATTTAAAATTCTTTTCCCTTACTTTATTTAGTGAGAAATAAATATAGGACATAAATTCTTAACAATTATGAGGGAAATTAGTTGGGATTTGGAGGGAATTTATGGGTGACACATTATGGTTAATTTTGGAGAAATATATTCCAAAATATTAAAATTCGGATAAAGTGGGCAAGTTCGGGTATAATGGTTGAGCGACACCAATAATAATTTATTTAATTAATGTTAAATTAATTAATAATCGGAGTTGGACCATAAACTCAAGATACTAAGTATAGGCTAGTGTTATGGACTCAGTACACTGTAAAGCCGATATATTTTATATTTATATATATACGGTGTGCGATAGTATATATATGGTGTGTGCATATAAATATCAGTGATTAGATATTATTAATATATATACACTAGTGCTATCGGAGGAGGTTGCGCGATGTGGGTGAATGTCCTAGCTTGAGGAGTCGGGCAAGTATATCCCAGGTCATAGCGTTCGTTATATGGGTGAGGGGCTTATCTCACTTTCAGGGAAGGAATATGACTGCCTCCATTATGTTTATGTTATTAACCAAGTTAGTGAGCGATTCTGACTTGGGGTAAATAGGTTATGTGAATACACCTAGTGGGATAGCACTTTAGAGAATATACATTCGCTGAGTTATTACTCAGAAGGATGGTTAATGTTATTTATTATTCCAACATATGTGTGAATGTTGTAATATGTCTATACGTATATAATGAGATAAATAATTATATACGGGTAATTTAATACAAACCGTGAATTGTATTATGTATATAACGGTTGTGAAAGTTATATGAATTTAAAAAGGGGGAATGATTAATTAAGTAAGTATTGATAATACTTAGAAATCGTAATTATTGCATACTCGGTTAGAGTAGGGTGGCTGCAAGGGTTCGTGTCGGTTATCTAGTCATGGGATAAATAACTAGGGGAATCAATTAAGGCGTTAGTCGTGCACATTAGAGGAGGGGTGAGGATGTCCTCAAGGGAGTTCGACACTAACTAAAATATGAAGAGCATGCATTCATATTTCTTACTGCAAGTTAATCGGTTGCTAAATATTTTCCAAATATTTTGGGTTCTAGCCCTTGCTATAAATATTTTTAAAAACCTTTTAAATGTCCATCCACAGGGACGCCAGACTTGACTCATTTCAGGGATCCATTGCTGCAACATATGTGGATGTTGCGGGAGTTTGATAGGTGCCTCATTCTTTTTAATTTTAGTATAGAAATTTCCTATCAGTTACTTGAGCATGTTCCTCAAAACTTTATTTAGTATTTATGTAAGACTTGTTGAGGTTTATCATTATCTCTCTTTACTTTTGTTGGATTGTTACCGATGGTTTTTTCGGTCATCTTGTTAATTATGTGATGAATGTTTCAGTTAGTTGTGTTTATTGAATTATTACTTTTCGCATCAGTTTTCTTTTGATTAATGAAAGATAAAATTTGGCACCAGTCTAATTTATCACTTAGGTGGTTACTAAGTAAAAAGGTCGAAAATGATGTTAGGAATGAACCAATTGAGAAACCTGTTCTAATTTAATTTAGGACTGATCACCCGGGTTTTTTTTAGGCTGGGTGTCACAGATGGTATCAGATCATCAGGTTCTAGTGTCCTTAGGATATATGCGGCTTAATACATTTCAGCGTAGCATTCAGTTGTTGTAGAGCCCTATTATTAGGATTATTTATTCATTTTTCGCTTTTGTGATATCGTTTTTCTGCAATTAGATTTTTGTATAAATTTCGTACTTATACGATTCAATTTATTTTCAGATGCCACCGAAGAGATAGAGAGCGGAGAGGGCTGAGGCTAGGGATGAGTTAAGGGAGGCTCATTATGAGCCACAGGTACCGCCACCCCCACCCCACCCGAGTTGATCTCCACTACTGAGGTGGAAGTGATAGTGCCCCAGGCAGTTAAGATAGCGATCCGAGTTATGGCACCCCATTTCCCACAGCCCTTGGCACCGCCTATAGTGGAACCAGCAGTTCAGGATCCAGTGGGACCACCTTTTTGGTAGCGAGTTAGGGAGACCTTTCATAAGGGTCATCCACTAGAGTACCAGGGTAGCACCAATGTAGTAGAGGCCTATGATTGGAAGAAAAATATTCAGTGACACTTGCGCATGGTGGAGTGTACCGATGTGCAAAAATAGATGCTTGCTACCTTCCGTCTGTCGGGGGCAGCCTTATAGTGGTGGGAGTCAGTTACCACCATTGAGGAGAGAGATTTGATGACAATATCTGAGTTCTGGGTGCGGTTTGACCATAAATACTTCCCGTCGACTGTAGAGGAAGAAATGAGGAAGAAGTTCAGTGAGTTAGTTTAGGGTGACCGTTCAGTGGCGGATTATGAGGAAGATTTCACCCGTTTGGCAAAATTTATGCCAAATGAGGTGAGCGATGAGGAGCGAAAGAAGTCGAGGTTCATGGATGGCCTAGCCTGGAGGATCAGGCAACATTAGATTGGTCATCTGGCATTGGTGACGTATACAAATGTCGTCAATGCCGCTCTTGTACATTTCCAGGATCATCGCTTCCCTACGAAGGGGAGCAAGAGGGTAGGGGAGCCAAGACAGATGGGCAAGGCAGTTGTTGGTGGTGACACAAGTGGTACTCAGCAGTAGACTAGCAGTCAGCAAGGGAATCAGGCTAAGAAATTTAAGCCTAGTGGGTTCTGATCAGGAGGACAGGGATTTAGGCAGGGTCAGCTGAGCCCAAATCAGCAATAGCAGGTTCTTCAGGGTTGTCAGGGCCAAGGGAACAATGGGAGAGGCCAGCAGGGCCAGCCACGTCAGGGACAACAGGGCCAACGACAAGGAGACGGTCAGAGATGCTATTTTATTTACGTCCAGACAGGGCACTTTAAAAGGGAGTGCACATAGAGGGGAGAGGGGCAGTAGGGACAAATGCCTCCAGCAGTTTCGGCTCCACCAGCCCCATGGCAGTAGGGGCAAATGCACTACGGGCGTGTGTATAGTGTGTGGGATGTTCCCAATCCTCCAGCACATCAGGCTCCGCCAGAAGTTGAAGGTATGTTTCTTATCCATGGTCAAGAAGGTAGGATACTTTTTAATACGGGAGCATCTCATTCATTCATTAAATCTATATTTGCTAAACTGGTTGGGTTACTAAAGACCGTTGGTAGTCTCCGTATGTGTGTAGAGTCTCCAGTAGGTAGAGGGGAATTAATTAACTCGATTTGTGTAGGGGTAGACGTTTTGATTGGGAGTCTTAGTTTAGCGATGGAACTCTTAGTGTTAGATATAGAGGGGTACGATGTCATCCTAGGTATGGATTGGTTGGCAGGATATCGGGCGACAGCAGATTATTATGAGAGGAAAATCATGTTCTGGATTTCGGGACAGGAGATGTTCCTAGTAGCGATGCCTCTACCTGAGGGAGGATCATGTACACACTTGTATTATATCGAGGAGGAGACCTCACTGGAGGTGGTAGTTCCGTTGGATTCGATTTCAATAGTGAGTGACTTCAAGGATGTGTTCCAGGAAATACTAGGGTTGCCACCCAGCAGGGAAATTGAGTTTGTAATTGATTTAGCACCGGGTACGAGGCCAATTGATCGAGCACCTTACCGTATGGCCCATTCGGAGATGCATGAGTTGAGAGAGCAGATTCAACAGCTCCTGGGTTAGGGTTTCATTCGGCGGAGTACATCGCCATAGGGTGCACCGCTATTGTTTGTAAAGAAGCGGGATGGTTCACTTCGGTTGTGCATGGACTACAGGGAGATGAATAAGGTAAAGATATGGAATAAGTATCTGTTGCCTAGGATTAATGATTTATTTGACCAATTGAGAGGGGCGTTTTACTTCTCCAAGATTGATTTGAGGTCAGGGTATCATCAGCTGCGTATCCGAGAGGAGGATGTTCGCTAGACCTCTTTCTTATCACGATATGGATCTTACGAGTTCAGGATGATGTCATTCAAGCTCACCAATGTGCCAGCAGTGCTCATGGATCTCATGAACAGGGTTTTCATAGAGTATCTCAACCAGTTTGTCATCGTGTTCATTCATGACATCCTAAGCTACTCGTGCATTGAGGGGGAGCACATAGAGCATCTGCATATGGTTCTACAGACGCTGCGGGATCACCAGCTTTATGTCAAGTTTGAGAAGTGTGGATTTTAGCTGCGAGAGGTACAGTTTCTTGGTCATGTGGTGTCAGACTGGGGTATTACTATGGATCTGAGTAAAGTGTCGACGGTGAGGGAGTGGGGGCATCCCACGACACCGACCGAGGTGAGTAGCTTTATGGGATTAGTAGGTTATTACAGGTGGTTCATTAAGGGGTTCTAAAAAATTATGGGCCCATTCACAAATTTGAGTCTGAAGGGGGTGACTTTTATTTGGAGTGCTCATTGTCAATTATTTTTTGACGAGCTAAAGGACAAGTTGACATCTGCACCCTTACTCTCTTTGTCGAGGGGAGGACTAGAGTATTGGGTTTACACCGATGCATCCTTATAGGGACTTGGGGGTGTGCTTCAGCAGGAGGAGAGGGATATAGCTTATGGATCCAGAAAGCTAAAGCCCCACGAGAGGAATTACCCCACTCACGACCTAGAGCTAGCAGCGGTCATTTTTTCTTTGAGGATATGGAGACATTATCTACTGGGAGAGCAGTTCACCTTATTCACGGATCACAAGTCACTTTAGTATCTCTTCACACAAGAGGATCTGAATATGAGACAGAGGCAATGGCTAGAATTCGTGAAAGACTACCAGTTCAATATTCAGTATCATCCTGGTAAGGCTAATGTGGTGGCAAACGCATTGAGCCAGAGACCGACTGGGGAAATATCAGAGGTCTGGAAAGTGAAGTAGAGAGACCTTAGATATGAGGACGATGTAGCCAAGGCCTGCATGTCAGCATTATCCATCACACCTGAGATCATTATATGAGTTGTGAGGGCTCAGGCAGAGGACCAGATCTATCGGGATAGGGTACGCAAGTTATTAGCTGAGGGAGAAGAAGGTTACTTGATCAGCTCGAAAGGAGGCCTACGCCTAAATAGGAGGTTCATTGTGCCAGAGGATGAGGAGTTGAGGCATGATTTTATGATAGAGTCCCATAGTTCCAGATTTGCGGTACATCCCGATGGGAATAAAATGTACCAGGATATGAGAAGACAAAATTAGTGGGAAGGAATGAAATGAGACATAACACAGTTTGTCTCAAAATGTACCACGTGTCAGCTCGTGAAAGTTGATCATCGGAGACCTCCAATGATGCTACAACCACTATAGATTCCTGTGTGGAAGTGGGAGAGCATCTCTATGGACTTCATTATAGGGTTACCTACATCCCAGAGGAGTCATGATGCCATATGGCTCAATGTGGATCGATTGACCAAGGTGTCCCACTTCCTGTCTGTTCGCCCAGACTTCGAGACGATGCGTTATGCGCAACTATTCATAGCGGAGATTGTTAAGCTACATAGGGTGCCGATAAATATTGTGTCTGACAGAGATAAAGTTTTTGTGGCCCATTTTTGGGAGAGCTTTCAAGAGGCCATGGGCACAGATTTACGTTTGAGTACAACCTATCACCCATAGACCAACGGGCAGACTGAGAGGGTTAATCAGATGCTAGAAGACATGCTCAGGATGTGTATTTTAGACTTTGGGGTAGGATGGGAGAGATATCTTCCTTTGGTAGGGTTCATGTCTAACAACTCTTACCAATTCACGATTGGCATGGAACCATTTGAGGCACTGTACGGGAGACCTTATCGTTCACCCGCCTGTTGGTTAGAGGTGGGGGACAACAAGTTATTGGGGCTGGAGATTGTACAGGAGACGTCTTCTAAGATAGAGATGATTCGAGGGTGGATTTGGATAACTCACGATAGGCAAAAGAGTTATGCTGATGCCTGGTGGAGACATGTGGAGTTAGAGGTTGGGGATCAGGTATTAGTTCTGGTGTCCCCTATGAGATGGGTGATGAGATTCGACAAGAAGGGTAAATTAGCACCGAGGTACGTGGGACCCTTCCCTATTATAGAGAGGTTGGGACCGGTAGAATATAGACTGGGATTGCCAGAACATCTTTAGCGGATACACGACGTGTTCCAAGTGGCATCGCTGAAGAAATATCGAAGGAGGGAGAGGGCCTTCTGGCACATTCCACTCGAGAAAATTGATTTACAGCCACACATCTCGTATGAGGAGAGACCGGTGGCTATTAGTGAGCACAAGCTACGATCCAAGGTTGTTCCATTAGTTAGAATACAGTGGGGTCATCACAACGTTGACGAGTCTACCTGGGAGCGGGAGGAGGATATGCGGGAATAATATCCAGAGCTATTCACCACAGGTACGTCCTAATTTTAGGGACGAAATTCCTTTGTAAGGGAGGGAGTATGTAACAACTTGCAATTTTATGCATTTAATATTTAATTAATTTGAGAAAAATTTAAATTACTAGTATCTCATAATTTAATGGAATTTTTATATAAATATTAATCGGGAGAATAATTGGTTAATATTTATGCGAAATTAATTTACTAGGTAAATAGTAATATTTAATTTACGTCTTAAGAGTATTAATGACGTGGGGTTTACATATCTCAACTGGGAGTCAATTCCAAACTAAGTTAGGTGGGAGATAAGAAATTTTATAAACTTATCTGGATGTCAATTCTGAGTGCACGGTTGAGTCCAAAAGGGCCAAGATAGTCGAAAAAGAGTACCCGGGGGTAGTAAATGGTCAGATTTATTGTTTCTTAAGTTTATTAAGGTAATTTTGAATTCTCATCTATTACTCTTATTTATTTTTAGGTAAAAATATACACTTTTATTTCCTACTCATCAATAGTCCCGCGTGATGTCGGTCGACTTATAATTTTGTTCTACAAGGCGATATAGTTAAATTTATAAGATACTAGCGTTCAACGTTTTGCAAAAATAATATATATCTACGGAATGAAATTATATAAGTTAATGATATACATTTAGAATAGTTTGGACCATTTCAAAGTAATTTTCATATACTTTGTATTTAGATTTTTTTTTACAATGTCATTTTATAATTTTCCATTTTTTACACTGAAATTGTAAATTACAAAAATTCTCGCCAAAAATAAAAATTCAACATTAAATTTATTTATAAATAATTCATCAATGTACGAAAAGTGAGGCAATTTAAAAATACCAAATTAATCTCTAGACACAAATTAATTTAGGGTGGAATAGAGTATGACATTAATTATAAAAATTTCTATGCATACAATTCTATAACTGGACTTGAATGATGATGAGTGTTGTTTCCAAATATATAATGACAAAATTTTAAAAATATTAATATAAAAGCAAATTTACACCAAAAACATCTCGAACACCACTATTTTTTCTCTCTGTCTGTGTGGGGGGTGTGGTGGTTTCATTGTTTTATGTTAATTTTTCATTGTCTAATCCATAACTTAACTTGCAACTCATGAAGGAGATAAAAATATTTATAGATTTTAACGTTAATAGATTACTTTTAAAGGGGAAATTTGCAAATATTAAAACCTATGAGTTGTTATCTCGATCGAGTTAAAATTCTTCAACTATCTGGAAAGTTAATTTCAGGACACGAACACATGGTTATTCACGTTATTCTGAAATTTGCATGTCATACTTGTTCTCTAAAACTTTGGATGCCATAACTAATTTTGTTGTGTTATTTGTATTTCATGCTTTACTGAATGAACTTGACTGGCCTAATAATACGAACTTTGCTAACATGTTTTAAAAGAATTTTTCCGCATAATCAATTCCACAATATCTTATTTAGTATATAAAATTTTCAAATCTAAACACAAACACAATCAAGGGCTTAATTTTCCTATGAAATTTTAATCTCTTCATCACCGTCTCTCTCCTTTGGGTCCAATGGTCCTACAACATGCAACAACCAATCACAATGAAGAATGAGCGCATAAATATGCAACAATATTGTTCAATGTTGTTTTCTGAACTAAAAAGACCAATTCAATTATATGCTGAAAAAACATGTAAAGTTTATCGTGGTTTTTAGCAAATAGTTCTTTATTTTCCTTTTTTGATTATGTCAACTTGATATTGAGAAAACGCTTAATTTTTTAAAATGTCTTGCCCAAACCATGCATCAAATAATTAGCCGAGATAAAAAAATTATAGATGAAAAGAAAAATATTTGCACTTGTGAATTGAAAAGTGAGAACGAAATATAAAATTGTCATTCTTACCGTTTCGAGGCTTTCCTAATGGTGGATTGAGGATGGCATTGACTCCGTTGATTCTTGGTCGGTGGTGGCTTGAGGTAGAGGTTCTCACAATGATCCCCATCGGTGGCAATGACATACCCCATGTTATTTGAGATAACACCCTTTAACCTGTAAAATACCCCATGTTATTCGAAATTAAAAGAAGATTAAAGTCAAGTCTAAGATGAAACATAGATAAAGATTGTAAAAGTGTAACAAAGTGTAAAAAGAATGTTGATTGCGTTAAAAAAGAAGATTTTTTAAAAGATGAAATGTTTGAACCTGAGTAATTATTGGCGTTGACACAATCCATGTAAAGCTATCAAATTCAATTTTATACACGTGTAAACTAAAAAATTAAGTGCCCATGTTTCAAAGTCAAGGCCGATACCACGACGATACGATCGAGTTGACTAACTATTAGTACCCACATATCTGATTCGGAGTTACAAGTTGAGTTTTCCATTATTGGTGTGAATCGACCTTGTATCAATAATTTCTCGGTAGTATCGACTCATATTGGCGATATTGCAGTAGTATCATCTCATATCGGCGATATCACAATAGTATCTACCTATATTGTTGATTTATCGACCGAGCTAGTAAAAGTTACTAGTATCGATCTCTCTATCTCAACTCCTAACGCACTTAATTGAGCCTCGATTTTGCATCCATGTCACGACTGGATAAATCGTTTTCATTTTGGTATGGGATATATGATGTTTCGTTGTCGCTAATAGGATTTTTTGGTTAAGTCTCTCATTTCGTTTCTTGTAGTGTTAAAAAAGGGGTTATCTCCCCTTTAACCTTCTTTTTTATATTTACTTAATTTGTATTGAAATGCATCATTATTCATATATCATTTAAATATATGATTATTTACATTATATATATCATTAATTAGTAATAGGTACTATTATAACATTCACGAATAATATATTACTAAATATATATTGATTTAAACAATGTTATGCATATTAAATGATGATTTAGTATAAACAAGTAGACAATGTTATGCATACTAAATGGTAATTTTGCACTTTTCTAATTGTGCCATACGATTATTCTTATTTTTCTAAACTTATTTTTACTTGTTTCAAATTTTTTTGAGTTATCTAAATAGTGTATAGTTGCGTATCGCCCAAGACCGATACCGAGTCAAAAAATGAGCATCCAAGTCATAGACCGATACCACGTCTTTGAACCATGTAAGTCCTTGAATTGACATTGACACAATCCGTGTCATATACTAATAACAAAGGTTTTACTTCTAGACACAAATGCATTTAGAGCTTCAAAATAGTGACCAAACACTAAAAAAATTAACATGTTAAGGATGTTTTAATACTCGTATATCTTGGTCAAATGCATTGGGTATCAAAGAATAAACCATGTCTCATGGGCCCATTAGACGAAGCTATAAGAAGCAATCCATATCCCCTCTTATTGGACAATATTAAACGTCCTTATCAAAATATGGAAAATGCGTGAAGTAAATTGATTAGACCAAATTCAAAATTTTATTATTTTCATTTTATGGTTGGCTCCAGAGCTCATTTATAATGAGCACTGACATATTTTGAAATGATCTAGCATTTATAGTAAATGCAATCAACATTATCATATTTCCAAGTGTTTTCAGTAGCTTTATCAATTTCGTAATAATTTAGATTTAATTAGGTATAAACCTGCGCGATGCACGGGCCGTACTATTCTCATCGTCGTTTTGTAAAAATCATATCTATACAATTGAAAAACATGATTATTGCATAGGTCTCAATTGTCCAGATTATGCTTCACGTTCCCTTGCCTTAGCTCTTTGTTTATTATCTCAAGAATTAATTAAATACAGAGGTAGGTAGGTGTTGTTGTTGTTAGTATTGTTACAATTATGTTTTTCTTAAAATTTAATAATTTTGTTACATTACAATCCATAACATAATTTATCATACTATGTGGTTTAATTGTTAGTTATTTCTTCTCGCGGGAGTGCTCTTTATCGCCACTTGATTGATGACTCACAGTGGTCGAATTTATTGTTTCTCATGTTTATTGAGGTAATTTTGAATTCTCATATGTTACGCATATTTATTTTTAGGTAACAATATACACTTCCTTTCCTACTAGCCAACGGCCCCTTGTGATGCCTGTCGACTTATAGTTTTGTTCTACAATGCGACACAATTAACTTTATAATATACTAGTGTTCGGATTTTCGCAAACATAATATACTTATACCGAATGACATTATATAAGTTAACTACGGTATGCCCGTGCCTAAAGCCACGATGAACACTTCCAAAAAACTTCATCGACTTAGAGTTGTAATCATACAATTTATTCGGGAACACAAAAGTGGGTACACAATTTAGAAAAAAATCGAAAAAATTTCCTCTATTTATAAGACTGTCCACCTGTTTAAGAAGCCAAACTATTGAATGTGTTAACAATTGAAATCAAAGTTTTTTTACAACAAAAATGTGAAAATATGGACAAAGTATCCTTTGTTTATAGAACGATTCACCCTGAAAAAATAGTCCAAAACAACAATAGTAATAGTCCATCCTGAACCTCGCATAAACATTATAGCTATCAAATAAAAAATTAATTCATAATTTTTTTTAGTGTTAACACTTTAGAACTACACTTTATCACTTAGATTGTTCGCTCCTAACAAAAGTTATACCTCTTTCCGCACTAAACATTGGACAACGGGATTGAAACAACTCATTAACACAAAAAGATTCTACACATAGATATCATAAAAAAAATATGAAGTTGTGTGGGATTTCTGATTCCGCATGCCTAGACTGCCCAGGGCTAAATATGCACCCTGAAGTTTTTGTTATCGTCTTGATTACAGGACCACCATCTTGCAAAGTAGGAAACTTGGTGAATTTGGAAATAGTGTTTCCTTGTGGTGTCTGTTTATTCAGTAGCTCTTTTGCAATCTCTTCCGGGAGATTAAAAACAGCACCTTAAACACCTCATCTGCAATTGTATATTTTTTGACTTCATCAGTAGCAGTAGAGCGATAAAATCAAGAAAGAAATCAGACAACCTTTCTAGCAGACATGTACCCTATAACTTGATTAGTACCAGGTGTTAGTTGCAACGTTACCAACCACTACTCATGTGAAATCAGAGACTGAATGAGTGAGGTCGGGAAATAATGGTGTGCATATAGCATTGTTACCTGAAAATCGAAAAATGAATGTGACATGAAAACCAAAATATTATAGAGAATGAATTTTAGCAAAATGCATTATTCAACATAATTTCTTTTCTTTGATATTTACTAGAATTATTTAATTTGTTAGTATGTAATTTAGATGAGTATGTATGGTGAAGTCAAGATATCACCTTTGAAGAACCTTCGGAGATGTTGTAGGACGTATCTTTTTCATTTGAGGCTTCAAGATTATTAATCATGTAATATTCCCTTCCTTGAAACAAATTATAGTGATTCAATTTGAGGTGAAACTGGTACTCGAATCCAATCAATTTCTCAAGTATTTATGGTACATATGTGGCATCGTTCGGTAATAAAAAAAATGACAAGTAACCAAGATTGAGTATGGCACGCTAGTCTAAGGTAACATAGTCGTACCTAGTAATCTTGCAAATATCAATGACACTATCATAGCTAAAACAGTATGCACCAAGCATTAAGCATCAGACATCAAACATATATGCCTGCAACCAATACAAAAGAACTTGAAGTTGAACATAGGATATACCTTTACACGCCTTTAAAGTGTTATATCTTAAAAAAATTCATGATTCCTATAAAATGAGCATAGTCATACATAAAGCCCTGAATTAATTTTGAACACTAATTGACAATATGATTTGAACAATAAGAATAAACATAATGCCTAAAAGTGACATTATTCACGTGATGAGCCATGACTCGCTGCTGAAAATACCAGAGATTATTTTGTGCCAATAAACTTCACATTTTTTAGATTTGTAAAGGTGAAACATCAAATATATGAGACGAAGGCTTGTTGCAAAGATGAAACCAAGACCAAGGATGCTTGTAAACATTTAATATTTGAACCATTTTTCAAATCAGTAAAGATGAAACATCTAATATTTGAACATCTAGTATATGAGACATTTTTTAGATATGTGACAATAAGAAAGCTAAATAAAGAAGACATATTCTTACCGAGATATGAAGGGTCTGAGAAGGTATATTTCGACGTGAATGAGAGAGGGTAATAGTAGATCTTAAGTCAAATGCATAAACAACAACAAAATCATATATGTTAACCGAACAATGAAAATGAAATGATGTCAAGTAAATGGGGCTAAGGTGTGACAGATTTGAGATGATAAGAAGACATGTGAACACTTACGCTTATCGTCTATAAATAATAATTTAACTTAAGGTATTGGGATGTTCAGGTGAACATTTCTTATTGGTACAATATGAGTTTTGTAACTTGAGTTTGATCAATTAACACCGAAACAACAAATAAATTGAACTATTATATAAAAGAGATTGGAAAAAAACGTAACAAACTCTAATTTATAAAGAGAATAATTATGACTACAAATCTTTCAAAACTTTGTCGCTATCCAAAACCAACAAAACAAACCCCAAAACTAAAACAAAATTATATGAATAGAGGACAGAATAGAGAGAAGACATATCACAGAGATTTACATTTTCTTGATGTTGTAAGAACCTGAGAGAAAAGAGAGGAATTACACTAAAAATTTGAGATATTAAATTAAACACACACAAAAAAAAAAACAATTGAAGCTAAAGAGAACCTTGAACCAAAATCTTAATTTTGAAACAAAATGTAACGCGAATATTTTAAGCTAAAGAATAACAAAGCATAGTGGGATCAGTGGTAGAATTAGAGAATTATTACCATAAAAGACGCTTGAACGGAACTGTAACTCTAATATAAAATTCAAGTAATTGAAATAAAAATATCACTCTAATACAAAATTCCAGCAATTAAAACTTAACTATTTGAGATGGAATCTTAAAATGATACTCAAAATTACCATACATTTGTCTTTAAAGACTCAGATTCGTGGCATTCATTTTTTTTATCAAAGAGGGATAGTACCCCCCACACATTTTATTTAGATAAAAATAGAGAAAAAGACCTTTCGTGGCATACAACCCCAAACTTAAATATCTAGATGTTGGGCCTAATAGTCAACATAAAAAAAATATAGAGGATTATATATTCCCCCATTACATGAAATTGAAAACTTAAAGTCAAAATCAAACTTAGGGATTTATAAAGTACCCCATTTACAATCTTTTGACTTTAATTCTAATAATTGGGAGATTATTTTTATCCACATTGAGATGGCCTTTTGCTAAGTTTGGGAGAGAATTGAAACTCTAGTAGGTTGTATTCTTTTGACATGGGGAAGCCGTTGAAGCAAAATAGTCTACAACTGAATTCTTTTGTCTCCAAATATGAATGATTTTATAATTTAAAGGGAAAACATATGAATCTTTCAATTCAACTGAAGACCATGGGTGTTTTCTTTTCTTCAATACAACATCTACTAGAGATTTGCAATCTGATTCTATGATGACATTTTCAATGTTTAATAGGGCTAAAAGCTTAAGGCCTTATTACAGAGCCTTTGATTCCACATATAATGATGAATTGTGCCTTATATATTTTTCAAAACCAGCTAAGAAGATACCATCTGAGTCTCATATTACCCTTCTTATATCACTTCATCCTGGATTTCCTTTTGAGGCTCCATCTATATTAAACTTGAAGAATCCTTTAGGATGCTTACGCCAGGAACATTTGATTATCTGAACATGTTTTTGCAAGATTCTGACATTGAAAGTTTTGATAATTTGAATATCTTCATAAGAGCTTTTGTCATAGAACTTACAATTCTGCAAAATTTCATTACCAAAAGAGATTGCATTTTGTATAATCATTGAGGAGTTATCTTCTATGTTATCAAATAAGGGGATGTTTCTTGCTTTCCATAATTCCCAAAATATTATTTTAGGCATTATATAAATAAGAATTTTAATAAAGTCTCTTTTAGGATTTGACATCCACCAAGATAACATAACAAACCTGTAAGAAGAAGTGTTAATAACCAATCCAAATAAATGAAAAAAGTAATTCCATACCTCTGATGCTAGGATACATCCAATGAAGATATGTTGTATACTATCAGGGGCTGATCTACAATATCTACAAATAGGAGTCAATCTTATACATGCTGTTTGAATATCAGTTTCGAATGGAACAACATTTGTGAGGAGTTTCCAAGTGAAATTGGAAAGTTTCATTCGACATTCTTTAATCCAATTAATTTTCTAGATAAATGAGATTGGATTAGATTGTCTACATACATTGTATACTGATTTTTAAGAGAATTCCCCATTAACCGATGGCTTCCATATATGCTTATCTTCTTTGATGCATTCACCATATTTATCTTGAATTGCATCTATTATTTTAGCTACTTTAGAACCTTTATTAATTGACAAACCTCTAGGATGTTTATTTCTAAAAAATGAAGCCCAAAGACTATGATCACACTTAAATTTTCAATAATGTTTCTAACTAGATCCTATGATTATGTCTTCTATTCTTCTGCAATTGAGGCCTCCTTCCTCAGAGGGAATCATATATCAGACCACTTTATCCATTGATAAGGCTTATCTTTGTGATATCCTCCCCAGTAGAATTTACTAAATAATGAGTTTATTCTTTTGGTAATAGTTTTAGGAGGATTTAAAACTGATAGAGTGTATACATGCATTGACTATAATACATTCCTTATAAGAATATACCTACCTGCTTGAGTTATAAGATTTGAAGACCAAGAGTTAAAATTATCTATGATTTTAGATAATAATTCTAAAAATTGGTTTAATTTATATATACCTTTGTTTAATTTGCAACCTGGATATGTTATTTGGAGTTTTTTGTGAGAAAGACCTGTGTGTTTTGAAATGTAATTAATTCTGTTGGGGAAAGTTTTATCATCTACATAGTATGAACTTTTAGAAAAAAATGACTTGTATTTAAATATAACTATTTGAATGTATTTAAAGATTTGTGGCATTCATGAAACAATCATTAAACATAACTATCTGAATGTATAAAAAGATTCAGATCTGTGGCATTCACATCATTCATGAAACAAACTCAGATCCATGGCATTGATGAAATAAAACTATACAAATTTGAAAACTACCATACAAATATGAAAACTACCATATAAAAATGAAAACAGAAACTCAAAACTACCATACAAATCTGAGAAATGACCATATAAATATGAAAAATTAACGTACAAACTGGAACTCAAAACTATCATACAAATTTGAACTTGAAAAAATGAAACCTAGTATAGATAATCATTATTGTGAAGTTTCTCCACAGAAGTCAATACATGAAATAGCCCAAGAATTATCTAAGAATCTTCATGTTCAAATGGTTCGAATAAGGGTATGATGGTCAAACGTATGTGTAATCCTACTGTGATATTTTGTATACCTAATCCTACTAAAAGATCCAGTTCACTTCGTAACTAATAAACAATACATATGCTTTGTTTTCTGGTTAATTCCAAACTTGAATATGTGATGTTCGCAATATACAATTCACTGATATGAATCTTTGTTGAATAGTTAGTAGAAATGAATTAAGAATAAACATATTCCTTTGTGTCGGAACAAAATAAAGTGGGGAATTAGGGAGTGTCATCGATACTGAAAAAATAATAATTTATAATCCAAATGAAGTGAATTTCATAACGTATGAAAAAATAAAAATAAGAAAAAATGAGCAAATCGAACAACACCATTGTCAAATACCTGAACAAGTATGACGTAAAGTTGAAGAATTAAAGAGTAATATAATAATAATGTTTTATCATAACTCAAATATCATTGCCACATCAAAACACACACATACACTAAGATAAAAAAAAATCTTTCCAAGTGTAAGTACCCCCTGTTATGAAAATTTAAAGAAGAAAAGTATCTAGAGTAGAAAAGAATGAAAATATAGCATACAATTAGTGTCCCGTGTTGTGAGGCTGACTGAGTGAGGCAAATTTATATATGATCTTAGGGTCATTTGACTGATGTCGCCGGTGATTCCAGTTGTGATCCAAGTGATCATAATATACCATCTCACTTTGATTCCAGTAGTACCAGTTTAACCGTTCGAGTTCAATTTGGCCTGGCTAGAAAAAGGGAAGTCCTGAAATCCAGTCCATTCTCCGATTAAGTATGACCCCATTGATAGCTGCAAAATAAACCAACTCCAAATCAAAACAACACAAACACAAAACAAATATATATATATATATATATATATATATATATATATATATATATATATATATATATATACGGAAATAAAAATAAAAAGAAAGAAAAAAATTATGATGGTTTTACTCCTCAATTATTGCAACGAAGATGAAAAGTTAAGCCAACAAAGTAAGATTTTAATTTAAAAACAACAGTTCAAACTAAGTTAAGCCACTATATGCACCTATAGCCACTTTATGTACCTGTAGCGCAAGTAAGTTAAGCCATTGTATGTATATATATTTACCTGTAGCATAACTTCTCTCAAGTGCCACTGTATGTACCTACACGATAACTAAGTTAGGTCACTCCATGTACATGTATCATAACTTCTCTCGAGTGTCATTGTATGTACCTATAGAATAACTTCTCTCGAGTGTCACCTGAACATCATACGTAAAGTAAATATAAGTCTTGTGATTGTCATAATACTATGTACAGTATCATAACTTCTCTCATCATTATGTTTAGAAAATGAGTACCATCTCAATGAATGAAAATAAGGACCAACTCAAATTTCACAGAAAAAAGTAAAAATTTATAAAATGAAGAAAGGTTCAAATATATGGCGATGCATTTATTTATAGAGGTTTTGAACATCAAAAACTATTGGATAAGACCTACCCCACTAAGACGATACTCAAAATTACCTACTAAAATTACAAAACATAAATAAATTTAGAGTATTGACCAAAATTGCAAGAACATAATTAAGCCAACAATCGAGTATCTATTCTGTTTAAAGTAAAGCCTAAAATCTGAAGGAGATAAAAACCTTTATAGATTTTAACTGTTAATAGATTACTTTTTATGGGAAAATTTTCAAATATTAAAGCCTATGAGCTATTTTCTCGATCGAGTTAAAGTTATTCAACTATCAATTATGTTTGTGATACTTATTTGTTATCAAAGTAATAGTTCAAGGTTTTGTTTGAAAATTTTCAAGTTGCCCTCTACTTATAACTTGAACCGTAGACAGAAATATACGAAAGTGGAGATTCCATTTCACTTTGGGTTCTCCCTCGTCCTTTGTGTGTAGTTATATGATTGTGTAGTGTTACTCGTTCTTACAGTTATTTTCGCTGCGTTTGGATGTTCAAAAGTACCAAAAGAGGCCTTAGAAGGGAAAATTATTTCTTTTCAGAATATCTAGAGATATCACACTTTTCCCCTCATTAATGAAGTAAAACTTGAAAAACAACAAAGACATTGGTTGTGAAGAAAAGTATCCGAAAAAAAAACAGAGGTAAAACTTAAAAAACAACAAAGGCATTGGTTGAGAAGAAAAGTATCCTAGAAAAAAAACAGAGTGTTTGTGCAATTATATGAATTTTTATACTAGTTTTATTGCATTCTCATTTCTAACTAGGGGTTTAGAGCTTAGTAAGTAATTTAGAAGCTGGTTGCACAATTAATGTAATGTCGCGGAATGCTTGCTTGTAGTGCTGATGTTTGGGACAATCTATCAAGTATTGGATTTGACATTGAACTATATTATTATTAGGGTTATTCTATATGAGGTGATCTTTCCATGTTTTTTCCTTCATATTTCCTTATAAGAGAAATTATTCACTCTATCATCATGACTTTCTTTATTTTCTAACTAAATTTACACCTGGAGTTTTTAGTTAATATTTCCTTTTATTCATGACAACTTGCATTTGATTGATTTTCCAAGCTGACTTAGTTTCTATTATTTTTATTGGGTTGCCTTTTAATACTTAATTAATGCATCACAATATAATTATATGTTATCTCTCTTGGATGTCAGTAGGTGTGCTTTGAGATCACAGTCTATTTGTGATGGATAGATCTTGGATTCCCATGAGTAGATTATCAAATGAATATGAAGAAGGGATTAAGTATTTTTTAGAGTTGCTAAAGAACATGCAAAAGGGAGTAACTCCATCCCATTACCATGCTCTAAATGTGGGAATGGATGTAAGTTGAGTCTAAAAGTGGTTAAAAATCATTATATGCGAATGGTTTTGATAAAACTTATCAAAGATGGATACGGCATGTAGAAGTTGCTAAAAGTATTACCCCACCTAATAATGAGTCATGTTATTCAAACCTTCAAGATTATGTGATGGAGACTCCAGAGGATATTGAAAACACAGTGGAGATGGTTCAAGCTACACATGAGGATTTTATGGGAGATCCTAAAAGCTTCGCAAAGTTACTTGACGATGATCATAAGCCTTTATGTAGGGGTTGTACAAATTTTACTAAATTATCATCATTGGTAACTCTTTTCAACTTAAAAGTAAGGAGTGGTGGACCGATACAAGTTTTTCGAAGTTATTGGAATTATTAGGAAAAATGCTTCCAAAAGATAATGAATTGCCTATAACTACGAAAAAGGTTGTTAAAACATTATCGATTTTTGGAATTGGATATGAAAAAATACATACATGTCCCAATGATTGCATATTTTATAGGAAAAACTATGTCGGTGCTACTATATGCCCTACATGCAGAACTTCAAGGTATAAGTTAAGGAAGAATACAGTTGATCCAAAGGTGGGTGTGCCTTCAAAAGTGTTGTGGTATTTTCTACCTATTCCATGGTTTAAAAGATGTTACTAATCTTTTCAAACATCAAAATATTTGACATGGCATGCAGATGAAAGAGAAATTAATGGTAAATTGCATCACCTGACAGATTCTCCATCATGGAATTTGGTACGCGAGAAGTGGCCAGAGTTTGCGAATGAAGCAACAAACCTTCGGTTAGAACTTTCAGCTGATGGGATCAGCCCACATAGTTATCTTAGAAGTAGGTATAATTTTTATCCAGTTATGTTGAGGATCTATAATTTTCATCCTTCGTTGAGGGCAAAGATAAATTTTTTTATGCTAACAATGATGATATCTGGTCCATGACAACCAGATAATGATATTGATGTTTACTTAGCACCATTAATTGAAGATTTATAAACTTTATGGCGTGAAGGTGTTCGAGCTTATAATTCTAACCGATAAGAATCTTTTACGTTAAAGGCTATACTTTTGTGGACTATTAATGATTTTACTGCATATAGGAATTTGTGCGGTTGTGCTGTAAATGGATATTATGCATGTCCAATTTATGCAGAAGAAACCGATTCTATTAAATTAAAAAAATTATAATAATAATTTATATATGTCGCATAAAAGATTTCTTCCACATGACCATCCATTTTGAAAGAAAAAAAAAGGTTTTCAATGGTCAGTAGGAGTTTCGAGTACAACCTGAAGCGTTGAGTGGTGAACAAATTTTAAAGAAATTGGTAGGGATTAGGGCATCGTGGGGAAAGAAGGTGGGTTTGAAAAAGGATGTAAAATAAAAAAAGCAACGTGAAGACCACGTTGAAGGTACTGCTTCCTCCAAAGATGATAATGCTGATTTTCTATGTTGGAAGAAAAAATCCATATTCTTTGAGCTTGAGTATTGGCAACATTTGCTTATTTGAGACAACTTGGATGTCAATCACATCAAAAAGAATGTTTGCGATAACATCATAGGGACTTTACTTAACATTCTTGGAAAAATAAAAGACGGAGTTAAGAGTCGTCTTGATCTTGTATACATGGGAATTCAGGATGAATTGGCACCATAATATAATGGTAGATGCACTTATTTGCCACCAGATTGTTATACATTATTGAGGGAAGAGAAAATAAGGGTTTATGGAACTTTGAGACGACTTAAGGTCCTTGATGGCTACTCCCCGAATTTCACGAATCTTGTTTCCATGGAAGAATTGAAACTGGTTGGTCTTAAGTCCCATGATTTTCACATATCAATGCAACAAACACTTCCCATTGCATTACGATCCGTGTTACCAAAGCATATGAGATATGCAATTATTAGAAATTTCTTTTTCTTTAATGCTATTTGTGAAAACGTATTGGACGGGCCAGAATTAAAAGAAATTCAGAACAATATTGTGATAACTATATGTTTGGTGGAAAAATACTTCCCTCCAATATTCTTTAACATCATGGTGAATTTAATGGTACATCTTGTTAGAGAGGTTGAACTTTATGGTCCAGTTTTTTAACGATGGATGTACCCTTTTGAAAAGTAAGTTCGTGCTTACAATTATGAAATTAATCAATAACATGTCAATTAGTTAATACTATTTAAATTTTTTAACACTGATGTAGGAACCTGAAAGTGATAAAGGGTTAAGTGTACAATGGACATCGTCCAGAAGGTTGTATTGCGGAACGTTATATTGTAGAAGAGGCAATTTAATTTTATACCGAGTTCTTACAAAGACTCGATTTACTTAGAGTTCCAATTGGTAAAAATATAAGAAGTTTTGATGATGATAATGCAATACAAGGTGGAAAACCAATAGGTGGTGGTAATGTCATTGAAGTGGATGAGTCATTATGGGAATAAGCACATCGACATGTGTTGAAAAATACAAATGATGTCCAACCTTATAAATATTACATATTTCATTTTAAGAAGAATTACTTTCTTGTCTAAGCATAAGATCTTGATGGCTGACTATATATTTTATTTTAGTAACTAGGGAGCACATGGAGAGATTGACGCAAAAATATCCTCAAAAGAGCAAAAACCAAAAATGGTTAAAAGATGAGCACAACAAGACTTTTATTTTTTGGTTACGTCAAAGGGTATGATAAATATATCAAAAGTAAGACTCTAAGTGACTAATTATTTTAAGTAACATTCTCAAAATTCAGATTGACGAAATTGAAAATAATGGGCAACAATATTTCAAATACCTTAAAATGGGTATCTCAAGGACCACGTCGAGACGTAATAAAATTTCTCGGTTATGTTATTAATGGATGTCATTATAATATAAGGGAATGTGATGTTGATAGAGTCAACCAAAATAGTCGAGTGAGCATTGTTGCCACAACGATGCAGGTTTCTAGTGCTAAAGATAAGAATCCATTGGTTTCAAATTTATGCTATTACGGCATCATTATTGAAATTTGGATGCTTGATTGTATAACATTTAAGATTCCGATTTTCAAGTGTGATTGGTATGACAACAACAACGACATCAAGACTGATGAACTTCGTTTCACATTGGTTGAACTTGGTACGGTTGGCCCTCGGAATGAATAATTTATAATAACTTCTCAGGACAACAAATTTTTAATTTACTTGAACAACTTGATCCTAAATGGTCAATTTCTTTCGCAATTCCTCAAAGAGTATATAATGTTGATGATAACGATGAAGACCCCATTGTTGGTTGCATTGGGGATCATGGATTGAGTAGATCATTGCCAAATATTGAGGAAATTGACAAATCGCTATCCATGTATGCGAGAACAGATTGCGAGGGGATTTGGGTAGACAATTAGATCAAAATGTAGTTATTTTAAGGTTGTGTTTGATTATATGATTGACATTATTTTCAAGGAATGCACTTTATGTTTTGACTTTTGGCTAAAAAGATAATTTAGGACCTAAAATATGAAAATTTCCAAGCTTTATATAAGTTGTGTTTTTCAATCAATTATGCTCATAGTTTCATAGCTTATATATGATAGAAACATGTTTTGTTCTTAATTTCAACTTGTTTAAATTTCTATATTTCATTGTAAGGCATAGATGTATCCACAAACCCCATGGTTGTTTTCTTTCAATTGCTTTTCAACTGTAAAGAAAGATGATGTTTCTAAGTGATGATATTTGAATTATATAGCTATGTATGTGAAACTCTCGTAGGTCTCCAATCTCCCTATCCAAATTTTCTAGAACTTTGATTTTTTTTATAATAAAAATATCCACGTGCCATAATATAATAAGGCAAAAACTAACCATTTCTATATAAAAGGAAAACCAATAGCCCCATGTTCATCAACTTCCCTTAGCAAAGTACAGATATTGCAAATTCAAAAAAATTAAGATTCTCACAACCTATAAAATTCGTAACTTTCCTTAGTAAACCAAGTTTAATAATTTTTGAAACTACTCAATATAAACACCCTTGCCACCCATATTTCCCATGCCTATTGCAAATCTCCTCTCACCTATTGGCCACCTCTGCTGAATCTGTTACCCTCCACAAACCACCTGCCACAATAGGTTTGAACGCGCAACTAGAAGTTTCAGTTGGGTCATTTGTCTCCCAATCCAGTATGTATGCAACTCTATCTCCACTGTTATATCGACGTTTATATGCACATGTTTTTTTTTAAACTAATAGAAGATGTAAACGCACTGTCAAAATGTCTACATAGTAAGAAGGTGAAGGGAGGAAATTAAAAAAAAAAATTATAATAATAATAATAATAATAATAATAATAATAATAATAATAATAATAGGTTCATACCATGAAGATATGTAGAATAATTAATACTCCCCTCCCATGGGAAGAAAGTAACTCGTGAAAGGAAAGACAAAAAAGTCCATGATTGGATTTTGGTATGGTCAAGCAATGTACTATTAAGTTGATCGAATTCTTCCCAAAGCTGCCTTCTAACAATATAGTTAGTACATGCATAGACTATTACGCATGTAGCTCTGACACCCTCAATCAAAGTGTTAAAGGTTATTTGCTGACTGGAAATGGAAAATCCATAGTTTAATTGGCAGGCGGAATAAGTTTTTTTGAAAAAAAGTTAGGAAATAAACAGATTCGTTGCTATAAATGTAGGCAAGTACGATTGATGATATGTCAATAATGCTTACATGATTGGTACTTTTATTTTTACTGTGTGGCAAAAGTTTTGATTTTGTTCAACTATAAGGGATGCATGTTATCTTATTAATCTTGGATGTTTTCCAAGGCACATATGAATAGGTCATATATGACGAGGTGAGAA
Source organism: Sambucus nigra (assembly GCA_949130495.1). Lineage (NCBI taxonomy): Eukaryota > Viridiplantae > Streptophyta > Magnoliopsida > Dipsacales > Adoxaceae > Sambucus > Sambucus nigra. The sequence continues at coordinate 219,731,851 of OX422218.1, forward strand.
ATTCATCATTCTAAGATTTATTTTCTTACACTATATTAGTTATTGATGGCCACAGTTAGTAGTGTCAATTTAATGCATCGTAATTTATCAATTAGAGACCCTTTATACCTTTTTACAAAGTATATTTTTCTTCAATACATATATATATATATAGTAGGACTAGAATACGAATTACTGTGTTCTCTGATTCATGGGCTTGAAATACTAACCTTCTGGAATCAAAGTAGTAATATTGTGAAGATAATAGAATGGGTTGAAAAGAGGATGTATGTTTTAGATTATATAGGCGTATATCAGTTCTTACGGTATTAAATAGTATCCTTATTTGTTTATATTCCCACACAATAAATGTTTGTCATTTGATGATCACAGAGATAAATGCGTGAGACATTTTGTCAAATGGTTGTTACTTACTCTTATGCCAATTTAAATTCACGGACCATAAATTTAACCTTAATGGAAAATTTATTTTTTATATGAAGATGGCGTTGAAATTAAAAGATAAAGAAAGTAGACTTAATTCAGGCATATTTAAACTACACATAATGCATAGATGACTCTAGCTCTTTTTTATATGTATCTTTTCCTATATTTTTATTTTTAAAACACATTGTTATTTCATCTTTGTCCCATCGACAAGTTATTATGATAAAATCACTCAACTTCTTTTATGCCTATGACTTCGAGTGACTTACAATAATATACTCACAACAAATCAATTTTTCTTGTTATGTTTAAATGTGTAACTTTTGAATTTTCGTAGACCTTGATTAGATAGTGCAACAAGAGCCTCCCAGTTGTTTCCATCTGTCAGACCATAACAAGTGTAAGTGTTGTCACTTCAGGTATGTTTAAAACCCTTTCCATTGTTGAAACCTTTTATCTGTGATTCATTATTGAAACCAATTATATGCAATGTATATATAACTTTCGATTTAGGCATGTATATAAACAAATTATCTGCAATTGTAATGTGTGTTCTGTAGTTTGAGTTATTCAAATTTGTGTAGGAACAAATTATATAATCAAGTTTCTCTTTTAGTTCTATTGTTCTGAAAGGAAAACATTTTTTTCTCTCAAAAGAAATTAGGTCATTCAAGTGTGAATTTTTTTAAAGATTTTTATAGCCTTAAATTAACAGTTTTGTGCTGTTTATCATTTATTTTCAGGCAGATCTGATTGCCTATGCATAACTTTTCATGATTTACCCTTATTTTTCTCAAAATTGTTAATACGTGTTAATTTATTGTTACATTTTGTCCTTGTTTTGTAAAAAAACTTCACAAACTTGTAGATGGTACAATTGAAGGATGTGAATACACCATAAAGGCTTCTTGCATATACCAATTTTCTGTTAGTATAGTTGATATTTGTTTTTAAAACTGAATAATATGTTGATGATGTTGCGCCTATAAGAGGAAGGTCTAAAGACAGATCAAGGTGAGAAAGAGTTTAATGATGGTTTGATGATTTTATATTTGTTTATGGAAGTATCAACCTTGTATCTAATGCATAGTTCAGCAAGATTTTGTCCATGTATATAATGCAATCTAATTCTTTTGAATTTTTAGTAACTCAGATTATCTTTGTGTATTTATGTTGCTTTTGGTTGTTTGTGTTGTATTTAACAGGTATATCTTTGACGAGCTTATCCATGCTGAAACAGTTGTTTTCATGTTGTACCTTTACTTGGAGAAGTTCTCAACTGTATCCATAGTATATAGTCTGAAAATTTCGATACCTTTTCCGGTACTTCTCCGATGCAAAATATGTTTCCGATTCACTATTAACACATAACATTTACAACATAGGATTTTGTAATATAATACGAAATTGAGAAAAATAAATAAAAATTGGAAAAATATAAAGATTCCCAATTCTTGGATCTTTTCTTAAAGAAACAATGAAGGTCAATTGTTTTGAATATGTCTTAAGTCCTTGTTTGGGGGGGGGGGGGGGGGGGGGGGGGGGGGGCGACCTAAGAACCTGATTTGTTATTGATAAGATTGATTGATTTTATAACGAGCAATGTTGTATGTATAAAACATCTTTTATCTATAAGAATAATGAATTTTTTCCTTAGTCCACTTTCTTGTCACTTAGCCCCTAGGCTAGTGAGGCGCGCACCTCGCCTTTTGTGTTCAATACATCATTACTTTACAAAATTAGAATTTGGAATCTTTATAATGTTTTTAGACTTTGTCAACTTTTTGTTGCATATTGTTATCCATTTAGCAAACTAAATGGTACCGAAAAATTTAAAACAGAAAAAAGGTCAATAATCCTAAATTTCCATCATGTGCAACATACAAACATGCCATATGCTTGTATTGGTAATTTCATTCCTTTAGGATACATATTAGAAGTTAAACGATGATATTGTATAAAACGTGTGATACCGATTAAAACTAACTCGCAGGTTTCCAATCAAATCTTATTTAATTCAGTCCTTAAACAAGTATTTAAAGTGTGTGTGTCAACCCATAAATAAATTTAAAGCATGCGAAGCAATAAATATGATAAGACACAGATTTCAGGAAAAAAAATCTTTCGGGTAAAACCTTTATTTCACTATGAATTAATAAATCACAACTTACAATTACATAGAGAAATTTGCAATGGATCAACGCGCAGCCAACCCACAAAGACTCGCAGTCTTGAACTCAGCAAGAGAATACACGCAGCACCCTCCAAGGAATAGCAACCCAATCTTCAGCAAAGACTCTTCATGCAGCAAGATCCTCAATGACACGCAGCCATATGGTGTAGAGACGCACTCCACGAAAGATGAACAAAAGCAAGTGTTCTTGAAAACCTAATCAATTCACTAAAGCATGTGGGAGTTTTGTGAATTGAAAAACCAAAAAAGGATTACACCCTAAAAGAAGAAGCCTAAAAGAATTCTTCTTTCGTATTTTTTTGTTCGTCAAAACGCTTTGACTTCTTAAACAAAACGAAACCATTTAATGAGTATTTATACAAAAACTACACCGCCTCGAAATTCGAGCTCGTTCGAACGAAATTACATGTCGAGCGAGCGAGAAGCGATGTCGTTTGAACGACATCGCGCGACACTGCTTGTCGTTTGGACGACGTATAGATGTCGTTTGAACAATAGTTTAAAAATATATATATTTTAATATCCGCTTCAACACTAAGAAAAAATACTCATTCTCAATTTTTGACGAAAAAGTCCTCTCCAACACTTACCAAAGTAAACTTCGCGGAGTCTTGAATGATGAAGAACTTGAGTAATTCGGATCCGTCTTTGATGTAGATGTCTCTTGAATGCTCTTCGACGGTGTAGCAGTATATGACATAATAAATTGATAACGGACCTATGAAAATATGTTCTTACAAATCTCCTCCTATGTCTATGCCGGTACATACATAAAAAATCTGAATTATCAAAAACCAAAATGCCTATACAAATCTACTCTCCCATGAATAAATTTGCAATATCTCAAAACTGTTCTTCAATCATCTTCGTCAATTCTCAAAGTTTTTCTCATCAGGGTGTAAAACATCATGATCTTCAATCTTCGTACCTACAGACATCAGATCAAGAAAAATACCTTCGTGACGCATCGAGTTTGAAATGATATAAGAATAAAGCATTAATAATCAAATCTCCCCCATAATGTAAAAACTTCCCTATAACATGATAATTCTTTCTCCCCTTTTTTTATGATGTCCGCAAATACACAGATAAGAAGAAATAATCAAAACATGGCGAAAAAGTGCATAGCAAATATGGATCAAACTACGTGCATGCAAAGGTATGTCTCAAAAGTTTCACAAACTATTTTTGGAGTTTTCAAAAATTTTCACACAAAATATACAACAAAAAAATACACCATGAACAAACACAAAAACAACCAAGTCGATGAAAAGCGTAAATGTAGGGTGTGATAAAATTCGATAGGAAAATCAACGCATACAAACATGACATATGTGCACGATGAATATTGAATAGTCCTAACGAATAAACTCAGCATCTTCCTTAGGTGTAATAAGATGGAAATATGAGACATTGACTCAATCAAATCAATAAATCAAAGCTCAAAATGATTTCCACACCAATAACATCCAAAACTATTTAATGTTTTTTCAGGACTTTCAAGGAAGTGCAAACCCGTTTAAATTCTCCAACCAAAACTCCCTCAGATTTGTATTTTTAATAGAGGTGATATAAATTCTCAAACTTTGGATAATTGATGGTGAAACCTAAATGACCCATATTTGACATGAATTTCCTTTTATTGCCTTTAAATTTTTTGGGCTCTTTTAACCTCTTGGACCCCGAATAATAAAATTCCTCAAATTTTTAGGTCTGATTTAACGGTGGCTTAATCGCAAAGGCTAGATAAGAACCTTTCGTATCCCTTCACGTTTTAAAAACACAATCTCACCAAACGTATTTTTACATGCATTCCAATCTTATCAAGTTTTATCGCATATGGTTTGTTATCTAGACAGAATTGATATGGAAACACTCAAGCCAATATGTGAAAGACAAGTACAATAATCAAATAAAATCGTGCATGTGTGCAATAAAGGAGATAAGGAGTCAAACATGTAAAAAGATATCACTAATCACATCTCAAAGGCTCCAAACAATGTAAAGAACATGGATGCAATGATGTAGCATCTCAAATCACTATCATTTTCGTCACATGGATAAATGGAATGAAATTTGTGACTCGGCTATCTTAAATGCTCATCCATAAAAGGTGCAAATAAAATACAAAAAAAAATTCTGTTTTTTCAAAATTTTTATAAAATAAAAACTTTTTGTATTTTTAAAAATTTTTCAAAAGCAAACATTTATACAAAAATGATACATACTAGCAATAGGAAAATAATGACATCATGAAAATCATCCTATGCTAGTAACCAAGTCAAACCTCAATCGTTAGGTGCGGAGGAATTTTCCAAAGGTGGTGCCAACGTATAAAAAAACCTCAATAAAATCTTGTGATGTTTTGACCAAAAACTTAACTTGCTCACCTAAATGTGAAAACTCTCTCATGTAGTCTCCGGGGAGCATGTAAAGTATCATGTGTGGGTGCATGTGTGGCTGAAACACATGTAGTAGCAAAACGTGACACATAACCCAACTTAAAGAAAAATGACCTATGGTGTCCTCTCCTTTTGCAATGGGAACAAACATATATAGAACTAGAAACACCTTTCTCAAAAACTCTAGGACGCGCTCTCCTAATAGGAATGGGACGCCTAGGTGGGTTAGGGTGAGACTCATGTGAATCTAACACTAAAGTGGGAACCGGATCGGGTGCTAATTGGGAAGTAGAAGCACCGTCATGACTTATTCCTAACTTCTCACCTTTACCCTTAAGAACCACCTTTTCGACCTTCTTAGGTGCGTTCTCAAAATTGACTTTGACCTCCCTAGCACGTTCGAGATCACTCTCGAGTTGGGATACACGTGTCGTCAGACTAGACAACGTGTTGGTCAAATCACACTTTTCCTTTCTTAAACCCTCCTTCCCTCTCTCCAAATCTAAAACTCGAAAACCTAAATCTCTATTGTACTTATTTTTTTTCAAGGTCTCGGTGTACAAATCTCTAAAAGCTTTTTGGATCTCACTTTCATCTCCACTCTACTCCTCACTTTCTTCCTCACTCGAAGAACACCAATCACTATCATCGCTCTCGTGTGTACTCTCGCAAAACAAAGTGGGTGTGCTCATACGACTAGAAAAAAGTGATAACCACCCCATGTGCTAAACCTTTATCAGACTCATCTCCCTCACTATCACTCAGTGTGGCAGGCATGGCTACTTTCTTCCCTTTCTTTCTAAGACACATAGGACACTCAAACAACTTATGCCCCTTACCCCCACATTAAAAACAAGTCACGTTCTCAATATCTTCATCACACTCCTCATCCGAGTCATTCTCTTTTTCTCTTTCATCGCTTTCTTTGTCCTTTCCTTTCTTTTTTTTTTTCTCAAAAAATCTCTTTTTGTTGGAAGAATTATTTTTGTTCATGTTGAGAAATTTTTTAAAATTTTTTGCAAACAAGGCCATATCATTAAAATCAAAGTCTTCCCCAAAATCGGACTCACAAAATTTTTCTTTCTTTTTCTTAAGATGAGTCTTTAAAGCAATGCCATTATCCTTAGCCTTAATGGTTTTGGAAAACATGTCAATATCATAGGTTTGAAGATCTCCTACAAGTTCTTTCAACTTAAATGATTTCAAATTTCCCAAAGAGTTCAAAATAGTGACTTTAGGAATAAAGATTTTTGGAAGAGATCTCAAAATCTTTTTAATGACACGCGTGTTATCAATCACCTCACCCAAATTAAAAGATGTGTTAACAATATCGGACAAACGTGCATAAAAATCATCAAAGCATTCAGACTCAGACATGGTGATAGTCTCAAATTGGGTGGTCAAATTTTATAATTTTGATTCTTTAACCGCGTTCATACCCTCATGTGTCAATTTCAAAATATCCCATGCCTCTTTAGACGTGGTGCACGTCATAATTTGGCGAAACTCATCAGGAGTGATAGCACCAGAAATAGCACTCAAACCACGTGAATTAAATTTAGACATTTTATGATCATCTTCAGTCCAGGCTGACACAGGTTTTAAAGAGGTGATATTATCAATGGTGATCGTGGGAAGAGTCCACCTATTTTCGCAAAGGTACCAAACACGCTCGTCAATGGCTTTTAAACTAGATTTCATGCGAGCTTTCCAATAGGCATAATTAGACCCGTAAAAAATAGGCATCTGATTATATAAGTGCTCCATAGGAAAGAATGCGATTTTTCACAAAACTGATTTAAAAAAAAAATCAACATGACACGATTTTGCAAAAAATAGGAATACACGATAAATTAGTGTAACCAGATCTGATGCCAATTTGTAAAACGTGTGATACCGATTAAAACTAACTCGCAAGTTTCCAATCAAACCTTATTTAATTCATCCCCTAAACAAGCATCTAAAGTGTGCGTGTCAACCCATAAATAAATATAAAGCATGCGATACAATAAATATGCTAAGACACAGATTTCAGGAAAAAAATCCCTTTCGGGTAAAACATTTATTTCATTATGAATTAATAAATCGCAACTTACAATTACATAGAGAAATCTGTAATGGATCAACTCGTAACCAACCCACAAAGACTCGCAGTCTTGAACTCAGCAAGAGAATACACACATCACTCTCCAAGGACTCACAACCCAATCTTCAGTAAATAATCTTCACACAGTAAGATCCTCAATGACACGCAGCCATACGATGTAGAGACGAACTCCACGAGAGATGAACAAAAGCAAAGTGTTCTTGAAAACCAAATCAATTCACTAAAGCATATGGGAGTTTTGTGAATTGAAAAACCAAAAAGGGATTAAACCCTAAAAGAATTCACCTTTCGCACTTTTTCTGTTCGTCAAAACGCTTTGACTTCTTAAACAAAACAGAACCATTTAATGAGTATTTATACAAAAACTACACCGCCTCAAAATTCGATCTCGTTCGAACAAGATTACATGCCGCACGAATGAGAAGCGATGTCGTTTGAACGAAATCGCACAACACTGGTTGTCGTTTGAACGACGTACAAATGTCATTTGCACGACAGTTTAAAAAAAATATTTTAATATCCGCATCAACACTTAGAAAAAATACTCATTCTCAATTTTTGACGAAAAAATCCGCTCCAACACTTAGAAAATATTTTATAAAAATATCCCAAAAGCTCTATGTAAAAAGTTACGGTATTAAAAACATAACTGTCGCGCCCCGAATTAATTAAGTTAAACTCATCCTTTTAATTAGAGATAAATTTCCTTCAACAATGCTTTAATTTAAATCTCAGAGGAAAATAGCATAAGAATTTTTTTTTTCCAAAGGTATGTGTAGATGAAAACATAACTTCCTTTACTTATAACTTATAAGTACTACATAACTTTACATAACCAAGATCCTTAGTTTAATAATTACACAAAAGGAATCTTGATATTCAAACCATACTAATTATCTGTCACTCCCCCGTTTTAAGGTCCTAACTTGGCAGTGAACTCCAAATTATAAGCATACCTGAAACAAAACATTACAGGAGTGTAAGCTATAAAGGCTTAGTGAATGACCACATAACACACATATAACCAATTTGAATAACCACTTTTATTTTGTTCTAATGCTATAACCCAACAGGCATTGTAAAACTCTCGCAAGCCTGGACCCGCCACAGTCCAATTAACCCACCACTGTTATTAGGGACCACCACATCCCTTTATTAGGCCCGAGTACACAAACCTTTAAGTTGGATTAATAGGACGACCACATCCCGTAGGACCCACCACAGTCCTTAACATTAGATAAAGGACTCACTAGTCCATATCATTATATAACATCGCTTAACATTTTCAATCATATGCATATGTTTCATAAATACAACATCACTCCCATAAACATTTTCACACACATGTGTTTAACTACACATTTCCATATGAAATTATAAGCATTTATATTTCATAAGGAAGGTCACTCACCTTGGATTTAGTGCTAAGATTAATACCAACTACTTCCTTGGTATGGTAGTATTAGTTGCTTCCCCACCTAACAAGTCAATGTCGTTAGTATTTGAATACACTGATTAACATGAAACCCAGTAATACATCACATCATTTGGTCAATCAGAAATAACTAAGGAGGAATTAAATATGACACTTCACATTTCTATAACACCCAATTAATTAGGGTTCTAACACAATTTACAGAATTTAATTACGAATTTGCTAGACAAAGTTATGCCCATTTTATTACTGCCTTTTCCAAATCATTTCTCAAGAAAAACAACAACACAACTTCAACTTCATGAAATTCTTATAATTTTTGTACAACATAACTTTCTATGATATTCCATACAATATCAGTAAACACATTGAATATTACAAATTTAATGTTTCATAATTTTTAGGGCTCATTTTCTATGTCGAGCAAAACGTCAAACACCTGGTATGCATTCTTGCTCCTTTAGGGCAGATTTTAAACCAAGAATTCAAACTATCACCAAGGGTTCATTCCTTGGTATTTTTACACAATTTTCGGATATGTTATACATGTATGAGTGTATTTTACTCTACAACTTGAATCACTCAATTCCTATAAGTATTCCATGATTTATGCCATTCTTAGTATAACTAGGTCAAAATACAACATTAAGGCATAACTTAACATTTTTAAGCATACATAACCTTGACCTTGAGTATAATTCATGGAAACATATAATAAAAATGTTTTAGCAGAAATATGCATCAAAATCATGAATTTTCTAAATCAAAATGCTTTACGAAAAGATGATGTAAATTTAGGACTTTAAAGTATGCATTTACGATCCTAGCTCCAGTTCTAACTTATGTTCTTAAACCATCCTTGTTCCAACACAATTCAGCAATATGGGTATCATTAAAATATATATCCAAATCAAAAATAAAAACATGATAAGTATAGAACTCATCCATGTGACCAACTTTAATTAAGATGTAATTACCTTACGAGGATTCCTTGATTTATGGAAAATTTCCAAAGATTTATTCCTTAACTTTGTTCTCTTTCTCTCTCTTTAGGCAAAACTCTTGTTCATGGCTGCATTTTCTGAACAAAGGAGTTGTTTTATACAGCTTAAGTCGGCCAAACCATCACCCACCCTTTAACCAATCAAAAAATAGCACATGGTGTACTAATAAGACAATTGTCACTTAAGGGATGGACATATTTGCCCTTGTTTCGTACTTTCGGTATAACTTCTTGTACGAGTCTCCATTTAAGCCACCGTTTGTTGTGTTATAATATTAATTCATATATATACAAATTTCATAATTTATGTTTTCCCAAAATCATAAACAAATACGCCTAATTTGGGCATCGAACAGGAAAGTAGCAATTTACCGAAAATCTCAAAACTTTCACATTTGGCAACCAAACATTGCCAATTTCGTATCAACAACCTTATTTACTTTTATAAACATAATCATGCATTAAAAACATAATTTATGATGCATTAATCGCATAACTAATCATATGTTCTAAACATGGTATCCCCGATCATAAGCTCAATTAACACCTAATGTAAACAACACATATATCACATGAGCGTGCATCCCCTAAACATGATAATTAACATGTTTAATACACATAACCAATCTATAAATTATAACTCCTAAGTTATAATTAATCATATAATTAACCTTCCTAATCATGTTTTAGGGCCTTACAATTCTACCCCTCTTATAAAAATTTTGTCCTCGAAATTTAACGCATAAGAAACTTACCAAATAGATGAGGATATTGCTTCTTCATGTTATCCTCCCCTTCCCAAGTGCCATACTCCACATTCCTATTTCTCCACATCACTTTAACTAGTGAAATGGTTTTACTACGTAACACTTGCTCCTTTCGATCTACAATAGCAATTGGTTCCTCCACATAGGTTAAGTCATCTTGAAGATCTATCGGTTGTGAGATAAACACATGTGAAGGATCGGGCACATACTTACGTAACATGGATATATGAAAAACATCGTGTATTCAGGACAATTCTGGCGGTAACGCCAATTTATGAGCTACAGCTCCAACCCGTATCACTATCTCATAAGGGCCAATGTACCTGGGACTTAACTTTCCCTTCTTCCCGAATCTCATAACCCCTCTCCAAGGAGAAACACGCAGGAATACTCGATCACCTTCCTCAAATTTCAATTCTTTCCTTCGGTTGTCTGCATAACTTTTCTGTCTACTTTGCGCAACCTTTAAGTGATTATGGATAACATTGATCTTTTCAGTAGTCTGTTGTACAATTTCTGGCCCAAGAAGTTTTCGTTCTCCCACTTCAGTCCAACACACTGGAGTTCTGCATTTTCTCCCATACAAAGCTTCATAAGGAGCCATCTCAATACTCGAATGATAGCTATTATTATAAGTAGACTCTATTAGGGGCAAGTGTTCATCCCAACTCCCCTTGAACTCCAACACACAGATTCGTAACATGTCTTTAAGTGTTTGGATCGTTCTTTCTGACTGCCCATCAGTTTGAGGATGAAAAGCTGTACTAAATTTCAATTTAGTCCCCAAAGCTTGTTGTAAACTAGGCCAAAAGTGAGAAGTAAACTTAGGATCTCGATCAGAAATAATTGAAACAGGTGCACCATGCAATCTGATAATCTCATCCACATATAATTTGGCATATCTATCCATGGAGTAAGTAGTTTTAACAGGAAGAAAATGTGCAGAGTTAGTCAACCTATCAATGACAACCCAAATAGAATCAAACCCTCGTGATGATTTTGGTAAACCTATAACAAAATCTGTAGTAACATGCTCCCATTTCCACTCAGGAATAGGTAAGGGATGTAGTAAACCACTTGGCTTCTGATGCTCCACCTTCACCTGTTGGCAAACTAGACATCTAGCAACAAAATCTGCAATGTCGTGTTTCATTCCCGGCCACCAATAACATTGTTTCAAATCTCTATACAGTTTCGTGCTCCCTGGATGCATAGCATATAAAGAACAGTGGGCTTCCTCTAAAATTGTTCTTCTTAAATCTGGCACATTAGGTACACACAAACGGTTTCCGTACATAACAATGTCATCATCCTGAATAGAAACTTCATTTGCTTTACCCTTTTTCATATCATCTCTAACTTTCTCCAATTCTGTATCTCCTTCCTGTGCTTGTTTTATCCAGTCTATCAACGTGGGTCTAACATTTAAATGTGCCATTATTCGATAAGAATCATTCAAAGTTAATTCCACCCCCATTAATGCTAACTCTCTCAGCAGGTCAACTCGAATGCAATAAATACAAGATATTATGCCTAGAGATTTTATACTCAAAGCATCAGCAACAACATTAGCTTTACCTGGATGGTGATGTATCATGCAATCATAATCTTTTATAAGTTCCATCCACCTTTTTTGCCTCAAGTTCAAGTCTTTTTGTGTAAACAAGTATTTTAAGCTTTAATGGTCAGTAAAAATTTCACAAATAACACCATATAAGTAGTGTCTCCAGATCTTTAATGCAAAAACTACTGCAGCTAACTCGAGATCATGAGTAGGGTAGTTGCGTTCATGTATCTTTAACTGTCGAGAAGCAAAAGAAATTACCTTTACATGCTGCATTAATACACATCCAAGTCCTTGATATGAAGCATCACTATAAATAACTAAACCTTCTGTACCTGTTGGGATAGTCAATACTGGAGCTGATGTCAACTTACCCTTTAAATTTTCAAAGCTTTTATCACAATCACCACTCCACACAAACTTGTTCTCCTTTCTGGTAAGCTTAGTCAATGACAATGCAATAAAAGAAAACCCCGGTATAAACCTCCTGTAATAGCCCGCCAATCCCAAAAAGCTACGTACCTCTGTCACACTAGTTGGTATTTCCCAATTCATTACTGCTTCTACCTTCTTGGGATCTACACAAATACCATTAGCAGAAATAACATGCCCCAAAAATACTACCTTGTCTAGCCAAAATTCACATTTAGAAAATTTAGCATACAACTGCTTCTCTCGCAAGGTCTATAAAATAATATGCAGGTGGCATTCATGCTCATCCCTACTACGAGAATATATCAAAATATCATCAATGAAGACAATAACAAAAGAATCCACATATGGGTGAAATATACGGTTCATCAAATCCATGAATACGGCTGGTTCATTTGTTAACCCAAATGGCATGACAAGAAATTCATAATGTCCATACCTGGAACGAAAAGCAGTTTTTGAAATGTCACAATATCTTACTTTCAATTGATGATATCCGGATCTGAGATCGATCTTGGAAAACACTTTGGCTCCTTGCAACTGATCGAATAAGTCATCAATGCGGGGTAGTGGGTATTTGTTACGAATAGTCACCTTATTCAATTGACGATAATCGATGCACAGCCTCATGGTTCCATCTTTCTTCTTCACAAACAATACTGGGGCTCCCCACGGTGATACACTAGGCCTTATAAAACCAAGATCTAACAAATCTTGCAACTGGATTTTTAGCTCCTTTAATTCTGCAGGTGCCATGCGATATGGTGCAATAGATATCGGTGCGGTGCCTGGTACCAACTCAATCGCAAATTCTACCTCACGATCTGGTGCTAACCCTGGGAGTTCTTCTGGGAAGATATCTGCAAACTCATTAACTACTGGTATATCTGATAATTTTCCAGCCTCTTGTCGTATGTCCACCACATGGGCAAGATAACCCTCACATCCTTTCCTTAGCAGTTCATAACATTTTGTAGCAGAAATCAAACAAGTTGGACTGACATTTCGTTCCCCAATAAATTTAAATTCAGGTTCACCCGGTAACTGAAACACTACCTCCTTTTTAAAGCAATCCACACATACATGATATGAAGCTAACCAATCCATACCCAGTATTACATCAAAGTTGCGCATATCGAAAGGTAATAAATCAACTAGTAATTCTTTTTCACCCACTCGCACCACACACTCCCTATATACCCTCTCAATAAAAACCAACCCCCCCCCCCCATTGGAGTAACAATAGCTAAACCAGAATCTAATGATGATAATGGTTTATTAAGATGCAACAGATAAAGCAAAGACACAAAAGAATGTGTAGAACCAGGATCTATCAACACATAAGCATCTTTATCACCAATAGGAAGTGTACCTGTCACTACGTTAGGCATAGCTTGTGCATCTTGTTGCGTCAGTGCAAACACTCTACCTTGGCCTTGGTTTTGAGACACGCCTCCTCTACCTCCCCTATGTACTTTCGGTGTAGAAATCCTATTTCCTACTGTCACACTCCCAACTGAAGTTGTATCTCCCATCGCTGGACAATTCTTTCGTAAGTACCCCGGTTGATGACAATGGAAACATAAAGGTGTCGTCTCAGCTATTGTACACTCCCGAGACATGTTCCCTTGACCACCACATCTATAACAAAATATGGCCCTCGATCCCATCACAGATGCATTTTCTGACCGATTCATCCCAGTCCTTCCACCTCGAGCTTGAAATCTTCCATGTGCATTTCTATTATTTTTAAATTCTTGGCCCTTAGGCACTCCTTGTGCTACACTCTGAGTTGAGGTTCCCGCCTCCCATACATATGATCTTATACTATCATGTCTAGCTTTCTTCGAGTGTTCAACTTGCATTTCTTTTATTGACTTTTCTGACACCATGGCCCTATCCACCAAGTCCACATAATCCGTGATCTTCATATTAGCAACCATGCTTTTTATATCTACACTCAGCCATGTTTGAAACCGATCACATTTACTTTCTTCCGTCCTCACCAAGTCAGGTGCAAATCTAGATAAGGATATAAATAAAGCTTCATACTCTGCCACTGTTCAATTCCCATGTTTCAACGTGATAAATTCTTCCTCTTTCTCCTTCCTATAAAGCCTTGGGAAATATTTTTCAAAGAACACTTTCACAAACCTTTCCCATGTAATTCGTGGAGGATTTATTGGCACCACTCCCCCCATTGTAGTAAGTAATCTTTCTGTTGCGTCCCACCATAACTTTGCATCATCCTCTAACCTAAAGGTTGCTAACAAAACCTTTTGTTCATCTCGCACTTCCATCACCTTGAATATTATTTCCATCTTTCTAATCCACCCCTCTGCCACTAACGGATCAGTAATCCCAGTAAATGCTGGCGAATTTAACTTCATGAACCTCTCATGCAATTTATCCCTATCCCCACCATTTTCTCCACCTCTTGCTTGTTCCATAAGTTGTGCACAGCACGTAATATTCTTCCCACGTCATCAATAGGTTGTTGTTGCACCTCTGGTTCCTCCGCTTGAACATATCTATGTCCTTGCTGACTATTAGGAACATAAGATGCCTCACCCTCTACTCCATCATGCGGCTCGCGTGGATCCATCACTCACTGCAATATAATTAACTTAAATAAAATATAATAGTAGCAGTTTAATATTAACATTGTTAGTCAAAATCCAAACACATAGAAAACTCACGTTCTAGTGTCCACTGCCAATCTAGACCCTCACACCCTGTCCAGAACCTAATAACCACGCTCTGGTACCAAGTTATCGCGCCCCGAATTAATTAAGTTAAACTCATCCTTTTAATTAGAGATAAATTGCCTTAAACAATGCTTTAATTTAAATCTCTGAGGAAAATAACATAAGAATTTTTTTTTCCAAAGGTATGTGTAGATGAAAACATAACTGCCTTTACTTATAACTTATAAGTACTACATAACTTTACATAACCAAGATCCTTTGTTTAATAATTACACAAAAGGAATCTTGATATTTAAACCATACTAATTATCCGTCACTCCCCCGTTTTAAGGTCCTAACTTGGCAGTGAACTCCAAATTATAAGCATACCTGAAACAAAACATTACAGGAGTGTAAGCTATAAAGGCTTAGTGAATGACCACATAACACACATATAACCAATTTGAATAACCACTTTTATTTTGTTCTAATTCTATAACCCAACAGGCATTGTGAAACTCTCGCAAGCCTGGACCCGCCACAGTCCAATTAACCCACCACAGTTATTAGGGACCACCACATCCCTTTATTAGGCCCGAGTACACAAACCTTTAAGTTGGATTAACGGGACCACCATATCCCGTAGGACCCACCACACACCTTAACATTAGATAAAGGACTCACTAGTCCATATCATTATATAACATCGCTTAACATTTTCAATCATATGCATATGTTTCATAAATACAACATCACTCCCATAAACATTTTCACACACATGTGTTTAACTACACATTTCCATATGAAATTATAAGCATTTATATTTCATAAGGAAGGTCACTCACCTTGGATTTAGTTCTAAGATTAATACCAACTACTTCCTTGGTATGGTAGTATTAGCTGCTTCCCCACCTAACAAGTCAATGTCGTTAGTATTTGAATACACTGATTAACATGAAACCCAGTAATACATCACATCATTTGGTCAATCAGAAATAACTAAGGAGGAATTAAATATGACACTTCACATTTCTATAACACCCAATTAATTAGGGTTCTAACACAATTTACAGAATTTAATTACGAATTTGCTAGACAAAGTTATGCCCATTTTATTACAGCCTTTTCCAAATCATTTCTCAAGAAAAACAACAACACAACTTCAATTTCATGAAATTCTCATAATTTTTGTACAACATAACTTTCCATGATATTCCATACAATATCAGTAAACACATTGAATAATACAAATTTAATGTTTCATAATTTTTAGGGCTCATTTTCTATGTCGAGCAAAACGTCAAACGCCTGGTATGCATTCTTGCTCCTTTAGGGCAGATTTTAAACCAAGAATTCAAACTATCACCAAGGGTTCATTCCTTGGTATTTTTACACAGTTTTCGGATATGTTATACATGTATGAGTGTATTTTACTCTACAACTTGAATCACTCAATTCCAATAAGTATTCCATGATTTATACCATTTTTAGTATAACTAGGTCAAAATACAACATTAAGGCATAACTTAACATTTTTAAGCATACATAACCTTGACCTTGAGTATAATTCATGGAAACATATAATAAACATGTTTTAACAGAAATATGAATCAAAATCATTAATTTTCTAAATCAAAATGCTTTACGAAAAGATGATGTAAATTTAGGACTTTAAAGTATGCATTTACGATCCTAGCTCCAGTTCTAACTTATGTTCTTAAACCATCCTTGTTCCAACACAATTCAGCAATATGGTTATCATTAAAATATATATCCAAATCAAAAATAAAAACATGATAAGTATAGAACTCATCCATGTGACCAACTTTAATTAAGATGTAATTACCTTACGAGGATTCCTTGATTTATGGAAAATTTCCAAAGATTTTTTCCTTAACTTTCTTCTCTTTCTCTCTCTTTAGGCAAAACTCTTGTTCATGGCTGCATTTTCTGAACAAAGGAGTTGTTTTATACAGCTTAAGTCGGCCAAACCATCACCCACCCTTTAACCAATCAAAAAATAGCACATGGTGTGCTAATAAGACAATTGTCACTTAAGGGATGGACATATTTGCCCTTGTTTCGTACTTTCGGTATAACTTCTTGTACGAGTCTCCATTTAAGCCACCGTTTGTTGTGTTATAATATTAATTCATATATATACAACTTTCATAATTTATGTTTTCCCAAAATCATAAACAAATACGCCTAATTTGGGCATCGAACAGGAAAGTAGCAATTTACCGAAAATCTCAAAACTTTCACATTTGGCAACCAAACATTGCCAATTTCGTATCAACAACCTTATTTACTTTTATAAACATAATCATGCATTAAAAACATAATTTATGATGCATTAATCGCATAACTAATCATATGTTCTAAACATGCTATCCCCGATCATAAGCTCAATTAACACCTAATGTAAACAACACATATATCACATGAGCGTGCATCCCCTAAACATGATAATTAACATGTTTAACACACATAACCAATCTATAACTTATAACTCCTAAGTTATAATTAATCATATAATTAACCTTCCTAATCTTGTTTTAGGGCCTTACAATAACCTTACCAAATTAAACTTCGCAGAGTCTTAAATGATGAAGAAATTGAGTAATTCGGATCCGTCTTTGATGTAGATGTCTCTTGAATGCTCTTCGACGGTGTAGCGGTATATGACATAATAAATTGATAACAGACCTATGAAAATATGTCCTTACATATTGATTTCAAACTATTTCTTTGGGTGAATGTAAGCTTACATTCAAATATATTTTTCATGTAAACATAGTGTGATCTTCATTTATTCATTTATTTTAATTTGATATATGTTTGTTTGATTCCTTGTAAACTTAATTGGGTTCCATAGTTCTAGGCGGAGATAAAAGAATATCCTTCTCGTTGCTTTGGATTCCATTAGATTTTTTGTTTGATCAGTCATTCTAGATGAATTGTAAACAAACTAAGGTCATTACCTTAAGTATAAGATTTTATGATTAAGACTATACTATTGTTTGGTTCACTGATTTCTTGATTATTTCAGTTTCACATTTCTTTATGCTAAGGTGCTTATTACTTTTGTAATTGTGAGTATTGCATGTGTTACCTGCTCAAAAAGTTTCCAACTATGCTAATATAAAAAATGGACAACATGAAAGAAAAATAATAAATGTTACAATCTAGAATAGTGACTGCTATCTCTGTATTGAACAATTACTAGATCAGTGATGGCGATCTCTATGTTAAATAATTGTGCTAAGATGCTTATTACTAACTACTATATCTATGTTCAATAATTATGCTGAGATGTTTTGTTGCAATGTTATAAATGTATTCTACACTATACAAATTCTGGTTGTAGGCTCTCTATCATTAGAGGAACATGGACGAAATAGAGGCACATGACATAGATAACTTGGAGCCTTTAGAAAAAAATTCTAATAACACAAGAAAAGATAAAGGTATTGAAGTCTATCAACATATAACCAAAATGGAAGATGGAAAAAGAGTCCCACTCGGTTACAACATATCTGGGCAGCCCTCTAGTAAAACAAGACTTGATTTTGCGATTTATAGAGGAGTTATAGTTAAGACGATGATTCCAATACGTCATGGATCTTTGAAGAAAGTGCCTATTCATTTGAAAGAAAATTTATGGACATCTTTTCAAGTAAGTAATTGATTTATTCCATGTGTCTTATGTGATCCCTTTGGTAAAACTCATAATTATTTATTTGTATTCCTTAATTTATTTTTATTTTTAATTAAGAGTCTAAATTTGATATGGATCCAAAGACAAAGAAATAAGTGTTGTTTAATATGTCGGCCTGCTGGAAATTTTTTAAAGGAGATTTGACTAGGCTTTATGTTAGACCATTCAGAGATGAACCTGATAAACTCAAGCAATGGCCAAAGATGTATAAAAAATATATTGAACAGGAGTATTGGGATGAATTCATAAAAGTGAGAATCTCAAAGGGGTTTGAGGTATATAGCAAATGGTTAAATATCATATATTTTTCTAAGTTATTTGTATAATTTGCTCATG
Organism: Sambucus nigra; assembly: GCA_949130495.1. NCBI lineage: Eukaryota > Viridiplantae > Streptophyta > Magnoliopsida > Dipsacales > Adoxaceae > Sambucus > Sambucus nigra. The sequence continues at coordinate 219,750,925 of OX422218.1, forward strand.
CTTATGTATTTATAAGGTGCTAAGAATGGTAAAAGCTGAAAGATGGGGGAAGAATATTTATAACCATCGGATGAGTAAGAAAGGATATCCTGGACTTATCGAAGACCTTGTATGTACTTATTTTTCTTAGTTGACAAATATTGATATTTATGAATTGAACTACACATTCTAATTTCACCCAATTTTTTTTATCTAATATGTTAACAGAAAGAGGCAGGTGATAAGTTTGATGACGGCGATAGGGATTATATGTGGAAAAAAGGTCGCCAAGATAAAAGTGGGAAATTTGGTGATGACCCTACTAGGGATGTAGCGGATAAAATTGTGAGTTTCTATTTATGAGTTTGTTTACATAAATATTCAACATCAAATACATCTAATTGAATTATTGTTAATGTTCTACTGTTTCACTTGATTGATTTTTTTTTCAGGATGTGTTAAACAGTCAGGTTAAAGCTAGGAACTTGGTCACCTAAGGAACCTCAGACGTCCTAACTTTGGCATTAGGGACACCTAAGTACCCCGGTCGTGTTAGGGGTAAATGGCATGGAGTCACCCCCACAACCTTTTTTAACCTCATTAAGTAAGGATCAAAGAAGCATTATAGTGCGTTGGAGTCTAAGATGCATGCGAAAAGAGAAGTAGGCAAAGAAAAAGATGAACGGATGGAAGTACTGCTGGCAAACGTGTCGGTGTACGAGAGGGCAATGACAAAAGTCGGGTTGAGGAACCTAAAAAGTGGTAATGGATTTCACAAAACAATTTCATCAAATGTTAGTGCATCATGTGATTCGCATGCGAAGAAGACAAATAAGAAGAAAAATAGTAATGTAAGAAATAATTATCATATATTATTGTTGTTGACTTTTGCAAGAAGAACATGTTATTGGTTTGAGTTTTTATTTTCATTTTTTACGTATATAGAGTTGAAGGATGATGGAAAGATATCCGTTCACATGCATGGCATTTTCGAATCCCACACTTCATAAGGGCATGGGAAAACCATGTAAATTGGTGTTAAATTCACGTACCGATTTTGTCACTAAGGTTTGTATTTGAGAGGGTTGGGCCAGATGACAAAGTGCACCATAAACATTTTGGAGAAAAGTACATGCGAGTGTATGTGGATAATGTCTACACTCCAAATGCTCCCTTACCCTACCTTATGGTGATGAGTTAGTAACAATTATAAATGAACATAATTCACAAGTTGCGTGGCCTAAAGAATTTGTTATACTAGACACAAAGGTATGTTAAAAGTAGTTTTTTTTTCACTCTTTATTAGTCTCTATCTCACTTTAAGAAATATATTCTTAAATTATCTGTTTTATAATCAATTCAAACCATGAAGAAGATAGAGAAAATGGTGTTGAGATAGGGGCACTTATGGTATTTGCAAGCATGTTAGATTAATTCATTACAAGTGACACCGTAAAAATTTCGATCGGGATGTATGGAGACGAACTTCAATCGACCTAGATTCCTAAACATGAGTTGGTGTGTTTTTGTAAAATGGAGGATCTTGATGTTAGTTATCTAATCGGATACATGAGGTGCAAGAATAAGTTGTTTTCATCTTAATTTTATGTAGTTACTCATTTTTAATATATTTTCATTTTGTTCGCTAGATTCTTGTACGAGAAGTTTCAAAATAATCAGGATTTTATTGTATTTGTTAATCCCAAGGCTCATCAACAAGCTTATTTGAAGAAAAAATTGTGTGTTTTAATTAGGAATGCAATGAAAGATGCTAAAGAGAACCAAACATATTTTGTGCCAATTAACATAGGGTAAGTATGTTTATTGTCTTAAGTTATAATTACATCAAAACATGTTTGTATCATTGATGTTAATAACTCATTTCATTGAAGGTTTCATTGGTCTTTAGTCGTTATCGATTTCTCTTCGAGGAATATATTCTATTTGGATTTTTTACATGGGCACCAAAGGGAGACTTGAAACTCTTTACAAGCTCGTGAGTAATGACTTATATATATATATATATATATATATATATATATATATATATATACAGAGAGAGAGAGAGAGAGAGAGAGAGAGAGAGAGAGCTTTAGTCATATTATCTTTGTACACATGCTTTTCATTATAATCTTTGTCTTGAAGTGAATTTAAAGTGTTGGTGGTATCGAAACGAGGAAGAATTTCAGGTTCAAACTGGCAGAATGCTAATGTACGATATTGGTAATGAATTTACATTATTGACTTATATCTTAAATAGTAATATAACTATTATCTTCAACATATCATTCTATAGGGGCCTCTACAATCGGGGAATGTAGAATGTGGGTTTTACATATTGAAGTTAACGAGAGATCTAATGAAGAATTCGTCTCAATCTACTGAACTAAAGGTAATAAATATTAATTTTATAATATTTTATTTCCCGACTAATTACTTTTATAAGGAAAAATTGAATACAACTTTTGTTATTTTATTTTGTAGATAAAGGAGTTTGTTGAAAAATTAACCTATGAAAATCATTAGATAAAAGAAGTTCAGCATGAGTTCATCGATTTCATTCAGGATTTTTTTAAGTGAGCTACAGTTGTGGACAATTTTAGCATGTCTTTTCAGGTACCTTCTTTTTCTTCAATCTAGTTAATTACTTTGTGTCGATGTTAATAATGTTTAATATAGAGAATAAAAATACTATATATGAAAATATAACAAAAATTATAATTAATATTATCAAAACACAATAAAAATATGATGTCAAGAATAATGTTGTTGTTAGTGAATGGACGAGGTGATATTTATATTATCGTTGTTGATGATGATGATGATGATGAATTCCCGGGGTGGACTTTATATTGTTGATGGTGAATGCCTAGGGTGGGCTTTATTTTGTTGATGGTGAATGCCCGGGTTGGGATTTATATTGTTGCTGATGGTTAAAAATATCATGTTTAATTTTGGATTATTAAAAAAATAGAGGAAACTCTACGAAAATTTTCACTAAACCTTCCCCATTTATCTTTTCCTTGCGTTAAAAAAGAATGAAGTAAAAATCAACTTTGAGATTATGCAAATGTTTTTCGAATGCCCGTGGTGGTCTTTATATTGTTATTGATTGTGAATCCCCAAGGTGGTCTATATATTATTATTATTGATAGTGAATGTGCATGGTGGCATTTGTATTGTTATTGTTGATAGTGCATGCCCGCGATGTGATTTATACTATTGTTTTTGTTGATGATGCTGAATGTTTGAGGTGGGATTTATATTGTTGTGGTTGGTTAAACATGTCATGTTTAATTTTGTATTATTAAAAAAACATAGGAAACTCTATCAAAATTTCCATAAAAACTTCCCCATTTGTCTCTTTCATGTGTTAATAAAGAATAAAGTAAAAATTACCTTTAAGATTATGCAAATGTTTAATTGTGATGTCTGTTTGGGACTTTATATTGTTGTTGCTTGAGAATGCCTGGGGTGGTATTCATTTTATTATTATTGATAATGAATGATGCCCGAGGTGGGATTTATATTGTTGTTATTGTTGTTGATAATGATGATGCTAAATACGCGGGGTGGGCTTTATATTATTATTGATGGTGAACGCGCACATTGGGATTTATATGGTTGTTGGTTAAAAATGTCATATTATTTTGTATTATAAAAAAATAGAGGAAATTCTGCTGAAACTTTTATGATACTTTCCCCATTTATCTCTCCCACGCCTGAATAAAGAATGAAGTAAAAATTAACTTTAAAATTATACAAATGTTTATTTTTTTATGCTTGATATTATATTAGAATATCATTATTGTTTTATCTATATTCTTTATATGCTTAATTTGTTTTAATTGTTAATTGCTGTTTGTTTCCTTCTTTTGTTCAAATATAGATTCCGTTGTTGCCTATTGCGTATCCGATGTAGTTGTTGCTAAATTGGGTTTCCATGCTACACGAATGGAGCTAACGTTGCAGTTTACTTTGCTAGTTTTTATGTCTATAGTATAGGTTGTTTTAGATATCATTTTGTTTGTGAGTTGTCTAGAAGTCAATTGGGAAACTGTTGGTGTATATTTTTTATAATTTCAAATATTAATGACGTTTTTTATACTTATTGTTTAAGTTATATTAGTACTTGGAATTTGCTACTTTGAGTATGGAATTTTGTGCTTTGAATTGACAAATCGTAGTTTTATGCATTATATGTTTGGGATATTTGAATAGTACAATATAAAAAAGAAAGGAAAAAAAACTTTTATGACAGTTTACAATTCACATATAAAAACAAATATGTTTTATGACTATTTTATGTACACTGTCATTATTATTAACAAATTAACCGTCGTAATAGGTACTTTTTATGTCGATTTGTATGAAAAACTATCATAATAGGATTGTTTGTTATGACGGTTTTGTCAACACCAATTTTATTATGATACACAACATTATTGTTAATGACGGTTTATACGAAAAATTAGCATATTAGGATGGTTTGTTATGACGATTTTGTTGACACCAGTTTTTTTATGACAAACAACATTACGATGGTTCTTAAAGCTTTGAAAACCGTCATAAATAACCTTTTATGACCCTTTTTGCCAATCATAAAAATATTTGTTTATAGTAGTGGAAACATTCAAGGATTATTCATTGGAATAAGAAACAAAGCATAAATGACTTATTTCCTTTGGTTGGCAAATACTCATCCGTTGTTGTTAAGCCTTATGCTAGGAAGACCCAAGACCAAACGTGGTTATTCTTTGATGAATCAATCTTCCAGTTTAAGCGGTAACTGAATAAATTGTTATTGAGAAACATTATTTGAATGTTGTGTTTATCCTTACCCTCACCCGTATTCCCCCATTCACTGAGTGGTGCATTAAAAGTGAATCCTATCAACCCCACCGTTCTCCCATGAATAAGGTGTGCCCCCATCATTTCCCAAAGCAATAGAGACTATGATTTTTTTCACACATCTTTCTCGGACTTCACAATATCCACCTTTGTATCTCTCTGTTCTGTGTTTAAGGACAATCTCACCATCTAAAGAAACAAAAGGCAGGGTGATGGGTCCATGATCTAGTTCATGCATTTTTGGCCATCTCAACTTAGCAAATTTAAAGAGTGGATTGAAACTCCACATGCTTACCCTTTGGGGAAACGTTATACCCCGAATGAGCTCGGGGATAAAAAAACTTAATAATAGGAGTTGAATTTGAGATAAGCACTACCAAGAAGGGTACATCTCAGGAACTACCTCCCTTGGCACCGTTTAACAATGTGACTCAAAGGGGAAATGAATATTATTTCCCCCACTGTTATTTCCATGAAAAGTAAAGCTTCCTCTGTTACTGATTCATATCATAAGGAGGCCTCCCCTAAAGCTCCCATGAAAAACAAAACCAAAAGTCGCCACATAAGTGGTCGTAGTACCTCTAGAGTTTGTTCGACCACTTGCGTCAAACTTGGTGGAAAAGCTCCACTTAGTAGCTGATGAAGTTCTAAATAGCTTCAACCCCACTCCAATTATTTCCCATATTGCTTTATCTAGGTTACCTAGGCAACCCCAACTTATAATGCTATTAAATATGAGGTTCCACGATTGAAAAGTTCTACCATTGGTTAGGCCAAATAAGGACTGTCAATTAGCGATTGTTCGTAGCGCACCAAACATTTAAGCACCAAGACATTGAGTAAAAGAGCGACTCAATAACATGTTTTAATTTGACCAAGTCCAAATCCCACGCTGCTAGGTTCTTCTAAATGCTTATTTTTAAAATATAGTCCTGAGGATGTGCCTTATGCTTCTATACAACATGCTCCAATGTTATCCACTTCTCCTACTCCATAGGTAACTCATTATTTTTTAACAAGTTCCTTAATAAGAAAGAAAAATATTAAGTGTTGAGATGCTCCCTCTAGCACTTTTTTTCTCCTTAATATTTAGGATTCCCTCTCACTAGGTTATTCTTCATCACACATAAAGGACCCTTAAATCCTAATCGTCAATGAACCTATCCTTGATCTAGAAACAACTCCTTATTCATCGAAGGTTGGGCTTACGTACTACAGGTGTGCTTCCTTTAGTTGTTTGAGTGACTTAGCATAAAGGTTGTTAATGGAAGATGAAATAGTGGAGCAATCAGGTGGTGTTATTTATTCTTCAATGGAACTTGACTCACCATCTTCCAATGTTCTACCACTAGTTATGATTTCAAATTATGCATCCTCAAAGTATTGTGTTGATGATACAAAAATGATATGTGTTCTATCAGGTGGATGTTCTGGCACTTGTGAATGCTTTGAATGAGTTTTCTCCAACTCACAACATTTTGAGGCCAATTGTAGATTGGATCCCATAAGAGACCTTTGATGAGGTAAACTCTTGAGAGTAGTTCAAAAACACGTCTAACTATTTATGTGCTTGCTCATGTATTAAATCTTAACAAAATTCCTCTTCTTGTGTTGATGCAATTTTCCCAATGTCAAGTGGGGGACCAATGATGTATTCCACTGAGGTTAATCTGTCGTTAGTGGAAATTTCCCCTTCAAACATTGATATTGGTGCTACTTCATCAGAGCATGCTTCTTGCATGGCTCTTGTACAATTTTAGGCGGAGTTTCTTGCCCAATCTCTAGATAAAGCTCCATTATCCCAAATTCCTACAATTTGACCTAAGGTGAAAACACTCCCCCAACTTAAAATGTGATTTCTCAAGGTCGTGAGGTATATTTCATCTCTATGTCATGGCTTGCATTGATATGATCTTTTTTATACGAAGATCACTTTCTTGGTAAATGTTCTTCCTCAGAAAACGTTTTAATTTTTCCAACTGCTTGATGATATACCCTTATCGAGTGAAATGCTTTTTAGAAAATACACCTACTTGGTGACTAAACAATCCCTTTACTAAGTTGTTTTTCCATTGTTTACACAGATCATCTCAATCCTGCTTGGTGACTTAGTAGACACTTTTTAAGTTTTTTTTTTCAGATTTCACAATTGCTTGGTGACTTAGAAAACTTTTTGCTAATATTTTTATTCAATTCTCACACCTTCTTGGTGACTTAACAAAATCTTTGCTAATATTTTTTTTGTTCAAATCTCATACCTACATGGTGAGTTAGAAATTTTTTTATTAAGGTTTTTTTATTCAATCTCACACGGGCTTGGTGACATAAAAAACTATTTGATTAGGTTTTTGTTCAAATCTGACACCTGCTTAGTGACTTAGCAGACTCTTTACTAAGATTGTTTTTGTTTAAATATCACACATGCTTGGTGACTTAGCAAACTCTTTGGTAATATCTTTTTCTTAATTTACCTTTCTTATAATAAAAAGTGCCAAATTGGGTCTAAATCTTATCATGGTCTCTCTATCTTGTGACAGCCTGTGAGGGACCATATTTCACCTTTCGAGGTACCTCAGACTGTTCCTTCTCAAGACGTTTTGCTTCTCAACTAATGGAGAATGATCCAGTAATGCCAAAGCCATCCCGTGATGAGTTCTCTAGTGACAATGATTGTGGCTCCATGACCAATGCCAACATAGCTGACAGTGAGCCTAGTTGTAAAGTTCCATTGCCAAGCATTGCACCTTCATAGTTTTTCTAATAGGTGCTTGAAATATGCACCTTTGTACAAGGTTTCCATCATACAGTGATAGAATAACTTATTCAATATTATTTGAAAACCTTCACAGTTGACTTGTTAAGTTTCAACAAAGCTATAATGGGGTATAAACTCCAAGTCATGTCAAAAGTTATAGTAGAGGACATGAACACTCAAATGACTACCCTAGACAGAGCCACGATCAATCAACACCTGAGCAATCTTAGCGATCAACCCAATGATTAGATCAAATCCAATTGGATTATAAATAACTTAAACTCCTTAAGGATGTTCATATTGTGAATCAGGATGAACTATATCTGAAGAATGTTGACGCCTAACATGTTGAGGAGGGAAATTAATGGATATTGATTTGATCATTGAGGAACGTAATAATAAAGTCAAGTAAAATGAAGAATATTTGGCCAAGGTTATAAGTGACCATAATGCAAAGTGGAATCGAAGATCTGAAGTTCAAATAAGGCTCACTGATATGGCAGAAGCTCAATGAGCTTGCATTCGAGATGCTGTTTCACTGCCTGAGCGATATTTCACCTTTTCGGACTTATGGTTTCTCATAGGCTAGGAATATTTTTATCTCTCTTGCATTTGTGGGAAATTGTTCGAACTTGTAATGTTACTCCATTTAAGTTTAAATATAAAGAAGAAATATTTGTTCTAAAAACTCTCATTTGTGTACAAATACTTATATGTTTATTTTAAAATTTTGTGTATGTAGCATAAACTGTGATTCAAATTTACACATGTTCTTGCTCGTAATCTGTAAATACATCTCGAAAACTAACAAACAAGCTCAAAATTAAGATAGAATAGATTATAATTATAACTACCTCTAAACATGATAAACATTCAATCAATTGTTGTTAACATTAGAATGCATGTGGGATATCCCGCCTAATTAAATACCGAGTGATTAGTCCTTTATTAAATTAAATCAAAGTGTCCAGTTGGGTCATTCTTAGCATCACTATCAAAAATAATTTTTCTTTATTAATCACCTAATAAATAATTAATTTGAGTGTCAAAACATTTCATTTTAGAAATTAAGTCCTAATGTTATGATTTAATATACGAAACCATTTTCATGAACACTAATCATATTAAAAACGAATCCATCCAAATGAAAGAAACATGCTAGATAGATCAATCCAAATAAAATATCCCAAATCGCAGGAAAACGTAATAATCAAAAGCAATCCCAACTAAAACAGAATACTGAAATAAATCAAGAGTACAAATACCTCTGAACTAGATAAAATTGGAAATGGGAGACATATGCCCTATCTAATGCTGACTAAATAGAAAACTGAGAAGATAAGGATGAAGTCATCTACTGCAAGGACCTGCAACTCCCACACTAGCTGTAGCACGTCAACGGTTCAAAGATCTAAGCCTGACGCCCCTATGGCTAGGCACCTATAATATATATATATATATATAGACACACACACACACACACACACACACACACACACACACACACAAGATAAGGGAGAAATAACAGGAAATGGGTCAGAGCCCGAGTATAAAACATCTTTAAAATAGTTTAGCAAGTATTTAAAATGCTTACTAGTTGATATTACATATATGTTAGTAACTTGACACTCACTTGGGAATTCTCACCCCTCAACTAGTGTGCACGCCTAACGTACTAATGAACTAATCTAGATAAAGCAACCCAATTCACTAGTCTAACCCAATACGCTAGTAAAACCCAGTTTTCCCTCACCAAATTCTGTTTCAAGTAATCGTATGATTATAGTTTATATTTGATAACCTTTTCTTATGAATTTATTAAGCCAATTATATTCATCTCAATACAGACTTAAGTTTGCAACCATTTAATTCATTTAATATTTATTTATTCAATTCGTATCTACTTACAAGCACATTAGATTAGTCAAATTTACATATTTTTATCACTCATAATATATATATACTAATAGGGCACCCCACATAAATCTATGGTGTTGGCATACTCTTCTATCAAGTCCCCGTATCTCTCGTACAAAGGTAAATACTAGTCCGTAATCACTCTCGAACTGTATTAACACAAAACACACATATTGGAGGAGAAGCATAGTTCCCAGTCACTAAGAGTTCAACACAAACTCCCACGTCTCTTAGGACCAGATAACTGCCATTCTCAGATAGATTGTATCCAGGGATGCTATGTTCTAGGTTACAAGAAAATATTCCCCATAAGGTCCAATCGAGATAAGACTGTCCTGGAACGAAAACCTTTGTGATAGCAAGTAGCACGGGTATGATTACGCACAGAAATACAATATTATATATATACAATATTTTATATATATATATATATATATATATATATATATATATATATGTGCAGCCATATATATATATTCACATTATTCAGCTAGGTACGCCCAGGACCCATAATATTTTAACCATACATGGCACATAATGCCCGAGTTCTACGTATAAGTAAATCGTTTTTTCTATTTTCTCAATTACTGCAAATCCTTAAGTACTTCTCGACTCTCTAAGTGTATCCTCTTGATAAATACAAAATCAGTAGGTGTACACTCACTACCCTACTGGTCTAAGTCTTTCTTGATTCTCGCAAGACCTAATTTAACATACACATGATTTCCCATTCAATTTATACCCCCGAAATCCCACGATTAAATACCATATAAAATCGTCTTCCCATGGCCATTCTTATACCCTACTGGTCCTCCTCAAGTCCTATTATAATATTTAATTTATGCCCAAAGGTCCTTAAACATTGGGATTGGACTAACATTTAAAAAGGGGAAAAAGTTTCCATTTCCTGGAGGAGTCGATCGATCGACCAAACAGTTATTGCCAAGAATTCTTCATATTAAGCCTACGGGTTTCTTCCAACGTAAATCATCAAAACTCCATTAACATGTCCCAAACTCCCAACCAAAGATTATGAACATTATATAAACCAATATGGATGATTTTTAACGCAAGACATTCATTAATTCCTCAAGATTCATCATCAAATCGAATTAATTCAATAAATTATCATTTAACCCTAGTTCATCAAATTTTCTCAAGAATTCATTTAATTTCCAGATTTCTATTTCTACTGGGCATCAAATTTCGTAGATAATATTCTACAAAAAATAAGATATTCATCCTAACATGGTTTCTACTCCAAAATTGCAATAACAATCTCCCAACACCATTATATTTTCATAAAGACATAAAATAATTAACTCCTACACTAACATGGATGTGTTATCAACTAAAGAACAACAAGTTAGATATTTGCCTAGAAGTCAAAAGTATGATCTGAAGAATTTGAGTAGTATAGGGACGATCCTCTTCTTCCGATCAACGCATTGGTGGTGGAATTGGTGAGGATGGTGTTGGGTTAGTGGTTCTCCTCCTTGGGAACCTTCTCTCTTCTCTCTTCATTAGCCTATCTGCAACTCCAAGATTTCTAACCTTCGAGGACTCTAACTCCCATCAGATATAACCCTACAATTTTTGTCATTAATTAAGTCCTAAAATGAAAATTACTAAAATGCCTTCCCGGGTTGCCGATTAGGCCTAAAAATATCCCGAAACCCAAACTAAACCCCTGGGTACACTTTTCTGACTATCTCGTCCCTTTACGACACGTTTCCGCACTCAAAATGACCATACAAGTGACTTAGAATTCATTTACTTTTTTATCCCATTAATTTAGTCCCGACGCAACTGACACCCGCGTCCCAACTTAATTTCTATAATGGTTTTATTATTCGCTCGTGATAATTTTAATAAATTCAATATTATATATTACTTTACTCAATAAGTAATATTCAACATATTTCTTATAAATAATTACCAACTCTCATCACGCTGGTAAATATTCAATTTAAAATCCGAATTAATATTAAATTAATTTATCCCAATTAAATTTAATTAATCCCATAATTAAAGGCCATAAAAATACGGGGTATCACATACTTCCCCCCTAATAAGGGAATTTCATCCCAAAATTCGAAAAATAAGGCCTACCTGGTAAAACAATTCTGGATACTTTATCAGTACGCAAAACTAACTTCAGTGTAAGGCACTCAATCACTATAGCGCCGCCTCACAACAAGCTTGTTTAACACTCTCAACACTTTATCGATTATAGGGTCACACCTTAATAATGACACTTCACATTGTGCTCCTATCCGACGGCATCTGAATAAGATGAGCCTATACATCATTGTCCCCTATTATCTCAATATTATTAGGAGGACGCACCTCACTCGTATTTATCTAACCACAAAAATCCCATAATGGGAGAAACCATATGAACATATGATCACTCTTGCCAGTTCTTTGAATCTTGATTTTCGGCGACGTAACTCTTATGACGACCAAAAGTCACCTAAAAAAATCTGCGGTAATTGAACTCTAGTCTTCATACTCTAACTCCACCAATAAAAATTCTGATTATCCATTCACCTCTAAACAACCATGGAAAAATAGTTAAGGTTTTTCCACACAAAACCTCAATAAGACCTTTGTCCACAATAAACAGGTATGAGTTCTTACACACCACTCTACCATTTGGTAATATCTTCTTCCAAGTACCATACTATTCTTCACTTACCAGTTATAATTATTGCGGAAATGAAATGACCATAATGAGTTCAAAATTACATTCATACAGCTCCACTAGTCGTTTATCACCTTTCGCCTACTCCTCGGACTATAGGTGATGCAACCTGCTCAAAACGAAACTTCATCCCCACTGCTTCCTAAAATCATGTATTGAAGGTGGGGTTCAAGGATCTCATTCTAGTTCAAAATAATACAAGACATGAGCACTTACCCGCGCGATCATTCTTTTCAAAGAAAAACTGGGGCATACTCTCTATTAGTGTAGATCACCTAAAAGAATAACAATTACTTTATTTTAGGTCAACTTGTTTTAAACATTCTAAGGGACTCATGACCTTTTCTTGAGGTTGGCAACCCATTAAATAAATTTACCAAATGGAATGCCCTCTTCCATTACAGGAATCGTCGGCGCGTTACCAAAATTCTCTAGCTGATCCTCTTGCTCCAAACGATTTCTATCTATGAGTGGTGCGCACGTATATGGATTATCGTCCTTCTCACATGATGCTTAATCCACTCTTCCATTTCTACTTCGTTATATTTGTCCCACAGGCATATATTTCACACATCTATTCCCACCTCCCTTTAACCCAGACGATTCTGAGATCAGCTAACCAGGATGCCCACACACCCTATAAACTGTGCATACTGGCATAAACATCACATACGCTTCACACATAACAATTAATTATTTTTTTCCCTTGTATTCACAAGGTGGCTATAACACTTGGGTATTCCCAATCACCCCAACAGTCAAAATTTCAAATCCTCCTTAACATCGTTCCACCCATTCAACTCGTAGTGATAAAATAAAATTTTCAATGCTTCCTTACTACACAATCGGCTCCACTGGCCTTAAATACTAATTTAACTTCCTACTTATAGTTGTAACTACGTGCTCCTATAACGATCGAGGTATCAGACTCATGTACTAATGACCAAACATCTCCCTACTTCCAACCTTACGCTAAGTTTCATGCGTGGGATATCGCGAAAAGTGAAATCCAAATAAGGAACCCCCTGATACACTACTACCTAGAACTATCGGTTATCGAAATATGTTAGGCCCTCCATCAATAACATGTACCCCCTTTTTTCCCGTCTCTTAACATAAAAGCTACCTATCCTCCCACAATTACACTTAAACAAAGAACTTTTTGCCAATTGCACTATCGCTCAGCATTGGTGGTAATCACATTCAATAAACCTTGTACACATACAATCGGGACTCTAGAAATCCTATCCCCAAGCATATGAATATAAATCTTAACTCCCATGTCTCTAAGGGACAGATATAACAATGCGCTCTTCCTATCACCAGGTCCGGAGCACTAAACATAATAATGAGTTAAATCTCCCCGCTCAACAGTAAACCCAATACACACCAAATCATGACAATAAAGTCCCTACACACCTCGAAATTAAGCATTTCGATACCACTATACCCTTCGAAGTCTCTATAATATATGATATAAATGAAAGCCCTACTCTCTCGTAGGTGAGGCTTCGCCAGAAAAAAGCATCTTGCACTACGACAACAACCTCGATAGACTTCGATATTCGCCCACTATTAGTCTAATTATTATAATAAAACCATAATCAAGATAATATCATACTCGTATAACACATCACTAAAACGAGCAACCTCAATAAGGTATATACCACTATCAATACACCCATTCATCCTCCATGGATAACACTAAAGATAACCCCGCTATACCAGGGAAATCATTCACATAATAGTGACATTATCGATATATGCAATAAACTCGTCTCACATGCGAATCTAGAAATAATAAAAATATAGTGACTCGTTCGTGACACAAAAAACACATCTCATCCTCTGAGGGTAAAACTCATACTTCTACTTTGCAAATCGCCCTGGCTGCTCAAATGGTTTCCGGACATAACACGCATGTCCGAACAAAAAAAACAACTTTAATCATTTCCCTTTACTAGGCACCCTACTTTTGTCCCTTTACTCACTTCGAGAAACATTAATGCATGTGATTTCAATCTCCACAAAATACATCTATGCATAATCCACTTGTCACTAGTCATACTGACCATATTAGGGTTGTCCTTCTTTCGAACTTTGGTAGGCTTGATTCCTGATGGCTACCCCGTTGTTCCCTTAGCTTTGTTGGCCCTAAGGAACACACTACCGTCTTCGACAACTCTTACTGAATTCACCATCTCTTAGTAAGGATTTATCTACCCGAATCATTTAAATGGGTCCCCAGATGGGTCTCCCGCTTGCGGCATTTCGCTAACTGCGTTTCATCCAGTCTTACTCCCCAACTAAATCTTTTCATTCCTCTAGCACCCTTCATAGAGAAGCGTTAACATCACTATAGATAATGTGTGACATTGTCACCATATGGATCGACTGTCTAGAAGAATTCCCTTTAAGTGTTGTCAACTTTCCTTACGAGTCGATTCCCCACTTGAAATCCTCTTCTCCATTTGTATTTACTTCATCCAGGATATAATTTGCTAAATAATAAAATTCATTTTCACACATGGACCTTTGTCCGACCCTCCTGTGATGAGTAACATTCACATCTTAATCTGAACATCTGATGAAGGAACTACGGTCAAACCCTAAATCGTACCTAAAATCCTTCCATTGTCACAACATTCCGCTTCTAAATGAGGTGGATGACTCCCACCATTATAATGTTTCTCTGATTAGTCAAGAAAAATTTTACCCCAAATTTTCACTTCCAATTAACCACACTCCACCATATGACCAAGAATTTAAATATTTTTCCTATGTTTTCTAACACACATAGTCTCCGCATTTCTAGAATTTCCATGGATGGTTCTCTTCAATGTTTCATCTGACTCTCTTCCAGTCCTACCACGTTGGGGTGAGTCTAATTTGGCACCACTTTTGACTATAGCATCACTTGGAAATCATATGTTGCGCCCTATCCATCTTTAAAGTCCTTTCTTCTCGTGCCATAATAGGGGTGACCTCGACTACGATCATCATCCTTGAATATACTCTACAACCTCAACTAAGCCTTGCCTCCTTCTGTTTGCCCAATGACCCTCACCTATCATATTTTATTATTCGAACACGCCCGAATGCAAATAAGATTCATTAATATATATATGTTATAGCAGCAGAACGAAATCTCACCATATAAATCAACAATCCTAAATATAGGGCTCTATATCAAACAAAGTAACGCTGAAGCATAATAAACCACACAAATCCTAAGGATACAAGAACCTGATGATCTAATACCACCCGTGACACCTCGTCTAATTAAATACCGGGTGATCAGTCCTTTATTAAATTCAATCAAAGTGTCTGGTTGGTTCATTCTTAGCATCACTATCGAAAAAAAAATTCTTTATTAATCACCTAATAAATAATTAAGCTAAGTGTCAAAACATTTCATTTTAGAGATTAAGCCCTAATGTTATGATTTAATATACGAAACCATTTTCATGAACATGAATCATATCAAAAACCAAACCTTCCAAATGAAAAAACATGCTAGATAGATCAATCCAAATAAAATATCCCAAATCGCAGGACAAAGTAATAATCAAAAGCAATCCCAACTAAAACATAATACTGAAATAAATCAAGAGAATAAATATCTCTGAACTAGATAAAAGGTGAAATGGGCGACACATGCCCTATCTAATGATGACTAAATAGAAGACTGAGAAGACAAGGATGAAGTCGTCTATTGCAAGGACCTGCAACTCCCACACTAGCTGCAGCACATCAACAGTCCAAAAATCTAAGCTTGACGTCCCTGTGGTTGGGCACCTGTAATACATATGAGTGTGTGTGTGTGTGTGTGTGTATATATATATATATATATATATATATATATAAGAGAAGGGATAGATGATAGAAAATGGGTCAGAGACCGTGTATGAAATAACTTTAAAATAGTTTAGAAAGTATTTAAAATGCTTACTAGTTGATATTACATACACGTTAGTACCTCGACACTCACTTTGGAATTCTCATCCCTCAACTAGTGTGCACGCCTAGCATCCTAATGAACTAATATAGATAAAGCTAACCCAATTCACGTGTCTAACCTAATACACTAGTCTAACCCAATTATCCATCACCAAATTCTGTTTCAAGTAATCTCATGATTATAGTTTATATCCGATAACCTTTTCTTATGAATATATTAAGCGAGTTATATTCATCTTAATACAGACTTAAGTTTGCAACCACTTAATTCATTTAATATTTATATATTCAATTCGTATCTACTTATAAGCATAGTAGATTAGTCACAGGTATATATATTTATCACTCATACTATATATACTAATAGGGAACCCCACATAAATCTATGGTGCCGGCATACTCTTCTATTAAGTCCCCGTATCTCTCGTACAAAGGGAAATACTAGTCCAGAATTACTCTCGAACAATATTAACACAAACCACACATTGGAGGCGAAGCATAGTTCCCAGTCACTAAGAGGTTAACACATACCCTCTATAACACCCTGCCTAATTAAATATCGGGTGATCAATCCTTTATTAAATTAAATCAAAGTTTCCGATATCGAAAACAATTTTTATTATTAATCACGTAATAAATAATTAAGCTAAGTGTCAAAACATTTTTCCCAATTAATTATACCCAATTAATCCATTAATAAATTTAATTCCATAAGATGTAAACCATTCCCATTCCAAAAGAATAAATACTAAACATGAATCAAATACTGAAATAAATGAAATTGGATAAAACATTCCAGTTCAAAGTCTAAAACCAATAGAATCATAATACTCAATACAACAGGAAAAGAAAAGCTAATAAGGAAATACAATCTTTAAAATAACTAAGCTGGAAATGGGCGACACATGCCCTAACTGAAATGTTTGAACTAAGAGCTGGATGAAAAGATTGAAGCGTCTAATATCAATAACCTTCAGCTTCCACAATCGTTGCAGCTCGTGAAATGATCCACGTATCTAAGTCTAGTGGTGACCATGTGGCTGGACACCTAGTATATAAATATATATATATATATATATATCAAAAAAGAAGAGAAACATCAAGAAACGGGTCAGAGCTCGATTTGTAAAAATATTTGTTTTGGCAACTATTTAAAACTTCATTTATGCAATTATTATGTGCATATTAGTTATGAACTCTCACATGAGATCCTCACCCCTCCACTAATGTGCACTCCTAGCATACGTCTACCCTAACCTAGTTACCCAAGTTACTCCCAACTAGGTCATAGACATATACTACAAATTATAGCTTGTAAGAGAAACCCTTATTGCCTATACAATACGTTATTTAATACCTCACTCCCATTAACTGCATTTGATATTATTTGTTCTAGTAGTAAATACATTATCCCCTTAAGTTATTTTGTTTACCCACATTTACCTAATTGCTAATTTCACACATTAGGAGTATTCACAAATATAACTCTCTCTATATATAGTCAAATCATCCCTATACATATATATACAAATCCTGTGCCCCTTGGTTAGGACCACTAGGCGCAATACATACTCTGCTATCGTGTCCCGGTTCATCGCTCCTTGCATAAGGGACAACTAGTTTCGCGTCTTTAACGAACCAAAAATCTCATAACACAAATATTGGAGGCAAGCATACTCACCAGCTAAATGGGTCACTCACATACCTACGCTCCCATTCAACCATCGAAACTATCCTACATAACAGATAGCATGTATCCAAGTTCATATGCTTTGGGTACAAGTCAAATATCCCTCCATAGGGTCACCCATGACAAGACCGTCCACTGCACGAAACCTCCCTATAGCAAGCAGCGTAGGTGTGCTGTACACACAATAATGGCAAACATAAAATAATAGGCATTCCCAAAGCCTTATAAAAATTCAGGTATTCATCCAACCCATATTTATATTTCTACACTTAGTATATTTCTCTTTACTACTTACGCAATTATCTCGATTATTCACACTCTCGAAGTTTCAAAGGTTAATTCACCTATTCAATACTTAAGGTATTATTATAGGATTGCTTCCCAAATAATTATTCACTAAGCTAATATCAGTAAATTGCGGTTTTCCTGACATAAATAACTGGGTAACATGATCTGGGGAAAAAATGGGAATTTCTGGGCTTTTCTCGGACCTGTCGTTCGAACGATTTAGCAGGTCGTTTGAACGAATCTGCTTCTCGTTCGAACGAAACTCCATCTATTTGAACGAGATGAAGTCTCTCTCTGGTTTGGCCAGACCTGTTACATTTTACTGTTCATACTTCGTCTTCCTCAAAATTCGAGTCCTAAAACCTCTAAATTTCTCAACCCCAACACCAGACGAGCAATCCTAATTAATGTTCTAACACGTATAAATGATTTCCCTTAACTTTGAACCATTAATTCAACATAAATAAGTTATAAAATCAAAAATCTCCAATTTAACAATTCAAAACCCTAGTTCATCAAATTTCCATAAAGAACATAAATTTCAATTTCATCCATCATCAATAATCATCAATTTGGGATTTCTAAACTATCTACATGAGGGATTCATCCTACTTTAATCTCCAGATTTTAATAAATTCCATTAATCCTCCAATTTTATCAAAACTTATGAATCAAATAGTGAATATAATACACCTACACTAATATGAACATGCTTGTAGCTATAAATTGCAAGAATTAAACACTTGCCTTAATTTCGACTGTCCGATCCCCTGTTGATATGGGTATGGGTGCGTTCCTCATCTCGCGATCTATACTTTGGTATAGTTTTTGGTGTGTGTTCTTGAGTTAGTCACCAAGAACACTATTAGTCTGTTCTACCTTTCTCTGTGCCTTTCTCTTTTCTCTCTTGTAGGTTTGGAACTGATAACTCTTATCTAACTTTAGTGCATCTATCTTTTATTTCCCAATTTTTGTCCATATTATTACTCCAAAATTCCAAAGGACAAAAATACCCCTACGAGGTGCTGCTTAGGCCTAAAACTACCTCGAAGTCCAAATAAATTGTTCGGATAAATTTTTCTGACTATCTTGACCCTTCTGGACTCAATGGCACACTCAAAATTACCATAAGAGTTATACAAAAATAATATATCTTTTTATTCCATGCAATTAGTCCCGACACGACTCACATGCGCGTCCTGACTTAAAATACCAAACAGTCGTATTTCGCACTCCGATAATTTATAATTTTTTTATATAATTCCATATTACATATACCACAGTAATAATCAATGATTTCCATCAATAAGTATTAACCCTTGGCAGGCTAGTTAATAATTATTTTAAATTCGAATTAATTAACAATTAAATTTCCCGACCTTTTTAATTTAACTAATCCAACAATAACAATTAATCCCATAATTATTTAATATCATAAAAATGCGGGGTGTTACGTACTTCCCCCCTAATAACGGAATTTTTCCCCAAAATTTGAAAAGTAAATCATTCCTGGCAAGAACAAGTCCGAATATTTCTCGCGCATATCCTCCTCTTGCTCCCATGTAGACTCATCTACGTTATGATGCTCCCCCTGAACCCTCACCGGTGGAACTACCTTTGACCTCAATTTCCTCTCGCCACGGTCTAGGATAGCCGCAGGCCTCTCCTAATATGAATTGTCGGGCAGTAAATCAATCTCCTCAATCAGAATGTGGGTGTGGACCAACTCATCCCTAAGAAACAACCTCAATGATGAGATGTGGAACACATCGTAAATACGATGCAAGTGCTCCTGTAACCCAATTCTGTTTGCCACCGTTCTGATCCTCTCGATAATGGGAAATGGTCCTACATATCTCGAAGCTAATTTTCCCTTTTTCTCGAACCTCATCACCCCTTTCATAGGAGATACTCGCAGTAATACTTGATCCCCCACGTTGAACTCCATAAAGAACCTCTTTTCATCGGAATTTCTTTTCTGCCTGTCCTGGGTTACCTGAATACAGTTCCTGATCATCTTAACCCTGGATGATGTTTCCTGAATTACCTCTGGCCCAAGTACCTTGTTGTACCCCACCTCTAGCCAACAAGTAGGAGAACAACAAGGCCTGCCATACAACGCCTCGAATGGGGCCATGCCGATCGTAAACTGATAGTATATATTATAGGCGAACTACACTAATGGAAGATACGACTCCTAACCCCCTCCAAAATCAAGGACACACATGCGCACATGTCCTCCAGCATCTGATTAGTACGCTCAGTCTTCCCATCTATTTGTGGGTGATAAGCTATACTCAACCGTAGTTCAGTACCCATAGCCTCCTAAAAGCTCTCCTAGAAGCATGAATCAAAAGTCTTATCTCTATCAGACACGATGTTCAAGATCATCCTATGCAATCTCACTATCTCGATAATAAATATCCAGGCATACTATCTCAAAGTGTAATTCATTCGTACCGAAAGAAAATGAGCTACATTGGTCAATCGATCCACGATAACCCATATAGAACCGTGTCCCCGCTGTGAAGTAGGTAGCCTAGTGGTGAAATCCATGGAAATGCTCTCCCATTTCCACTTAGGTATCTCCAGCGACTGAAGTAACCCTGGCGGCCTCTAGTGGTCCACTTTTACCAGCTGATAGGTGGCACACCTGGACACGAACTCAGAAATCTCCTTCTTCATCCCACTCCACCAGTACTACAGTCCCATATCCAGGTACATTTTATCCCCTCCAGGATGTACAATAAATCTAGATCCATGAGACCGTGTCATCACTGCATGACGTAAATCCTCTCCTTCCGGGACCACTAATCTCCCATTAAATTGAAATACCTATCCGAGCTCACTGAGTATGACTTTGAGCCCTCCGCTAGAAGTCGTATAATATGATCTTGGTAGAACGAATCAGTGACCTAAGCCTAGATCACTCTCGTAACAATCTCTGGAGTGACTGTCATGATAGACATAAAGGATCAGGCCACTGCATCTTGATGTCCCAAATCTTTCCACTTCGCCTTCCACACTTTTGCCACCTCACCTACTAGTCTACGACTCAACGCATCAGCAACTACATTAACCTTCCACAGGTGGTACTTTATCTCGAACTAGTAATCTTTCACAAACTCCATCCACCTCCATTGATGCATGTTCAACTCCCGCTGAGTGAATAAGTATTGCAGTGACTTGTGGTCTGTGAACAGGAAAAAAATTTCCCCCAACAAGTAGTGTCTCCAAATCCGTAGGGAATACACGACTGGTGCTAACTCCAAGTCGTGGGTGGGTTAATTCTTCTCGTGAGGCTTAATTTACGGGAGGCATAAGCTATAGCATGTTCCTACTGCTGAAGTACTCCACCACGTCCCTGTAGAGAAGCATCAGTATACACGAAGTACTCCACTCCTGGCATGCGTAAAGGAAGAACTGGCGTTGAAGTTAACTTATCCTTTAGCTCATCGAAAGCTAACTGACAAGAATCATCCCAAATGAACTTCACCCCTTTGCGAGTCAAATTTATCAATGGGCTCATAATCTTCGAGAACCCTCTGATGAATCGCCTGTAATACTCGGCTAACCCTAAGTAGCTATGAACCTCCATCGGTGTCATGGGTTGTCCCCACTCCCTCACTATCGATACCTTACCCGGGTCCACTAATATCCCCAATTATGACACAACGTGCCCCAAAAAATGTAGTCCTTATAATCAGAATCCGCACTTTTTATACTTGGCATACAAATGATGCTCTTGTAGAGACTGAAGAACTCGTCGCAAATGCTCGTCATTCTCCTCCTCAGTTTGGGAATAAATCAGGATGTCATCAATGAAGAAAATGACAAACTGATCTAAGAACTCTATGAACACCCGGTTCATTAAGTCCATGAATAGGACTGGAGCATTTGTCAGCCCAAATGGCATGACTCGAAACTAGTAGGACCCATTACTCATCAAGAAAAAAGTCTTCGATAGGTCCTGCTCCCTAATCCGTAGCTGATGGTATCCCGATCTCAAATCAATCTTTGAGAAGAAGGAAACTCCTCTCAACTGGTCGAACAAATCATCTATTTGGGGCAACATATACTTATTCCGTATAGTGACTTTGTTCAATTCTCAATAGTGCACACACAACCTTAACGAACCATCCCCCTTCTTTACAAATAGAATGGGAGCACCCCAAGGCGAGGTACTCCTACGGATGAAGCCCTGTCCTAACAATTAATCAATCTGATCCCATAACACCCTCATCTTAGATGGAGCCATACGGTATGGTGCGCGGGCTATCGGTCGAGTGCTCGACATCAAATCTCTAATGAACTCTATATCTTTGCTAGGCGATATTCCCGGTATATCCTGGAACATGTCGAAAAACTCGTGAACTACAGGAATCGAATCAATAGGTATTAATATGTCCTTAGAGGTCTCCTCCTCAATATAATATAAATGGGTGGATGATCCTACCTCAGGACGAGGCATTGCCACTAGAAACATCTCTTGGCCCGGTATCGAAAAGATAATAGTCCTACTGTAACAGTATATTGTGGCTCTATAAGCTGCAAGCCAATCCATGCTAATGATGACATCATGCTAGTGAATATTTAGGACTAACATATCCGCAGGTAAAATAAAGCTCCCGATCCCTATACTTACCCCCGACATATAAAGAAAATCAAAGACCCACTACCCAACGATGAGTATACACTAGTCACTGTACTCTCTGCTGTGGCTAACAACCCGGTGGCCCGTGCACAACTAGTAGCTTTAAAACAGTGTGAAGCACCCATGTCAAATAAAATGCGCCCCATAGTACCATGGATAGGAAAATTACCCTCAACTGTGGGTGGTGCCTGCTTGGGTGCTACCTGGTGGAAGTTATAAACACATCCATACTGTAATTTTCCCTGCTGAATCGGGGTTGCTGGCAAAGCTGGGACCTTCACTGGTGCTGGTAGGGCCGGAGGAAAGAGGGGTCTCTGGGGCTCCTGTTGTGCTCCCTGCTATTGGGGGAACCTACCCTCATCAGGGAAATCTTGTTTCCTATGGATAGTATTGCCATAAGAAAAGCACCTGTTACTGAAATTACCTCCCCTCTACACCTGTTGGCCTCGGACCTACAGGCCATTGCCACCCCTCCACTAGATGTGCTGACCCTGCTGATGCCTCTGTTGGCCCTGCTAATAATGAGGTTGGACCTGCTGACTGGAATGGCCCAATCTATTGTGACACCCCGACTAATTAAATATCGAGTAGCTACTCCTTTATTCAAATTAATACAAAATGTCAAGTTGGTTCAGTTCATAGCATCACTGTCGAAATTTTTTTAATAATTACCAACCACCTAATATTTAAAAAGTGAGTTGTCAATTTTACATAAATCCGATTAACATTTAATAAGTTAGATTATGAAATACTAACATAACAACCATAACATAGTCACAATAGAATAACCATGGAATAATAATGAATCTGGAGGAATACTCCTCTAAATAATGCGAAAACTGAATACAATAAATACAAAGTCTGAATCACTAATTAATTACAACCCAAAATCTGAAATAAAACTGAGTAAGTAAGATATCTCTAAAAGAAAAGAGGCTACATGCCCAAAAAATGAGGAAATCTGAAAATAGAGTCAAGATAGAAAGTGGAGGCGTCTACTATCGAGGTCCTCTAACTTCCAAAGTAGCTACAACACGTCACTGGAATGGAACTCCTATGCTTGGTGTCCTTGTGGCTGGGCACCTAAAAGTTTTTTACAAAAATAGATTTGAAGAAAAACGGGTCAGAGCCCGATTGTGAAAATAGTTTTAAAATACAGCAAGTGTTTAATATCATTAAACAGTGAATATAAATTACATGATAGTGCGTGCACTCACATGAGTTCCTCACCTCTCAACTAATTGTGCACTCCTATCGTACTCGTACCCGTTCTAGTGATTCCCATATCTAACTAGTCCAATACACAATCTAACATTACTATACAAATTCTGATTCAATTCCCGATATCTTACTTTAAACAGAGAGTTTTACTTTTCTTTTTAGTTCTCAAAATTAGAAATACTAATCACTAGGGATTTTCCAATTTTAACTCTACAAAAACGTTACTATTATTTACACTTACATTTATACATGACAGTTCATTTCACTTAATAGTATATTTTTCTCATCATAAATATACACAACTGGCACCCTGAGACTAAGCTGCAGTGCACACATACTCTGCTATCAAATCCCGGTACATCACGTACATAAGGACCACGTATTCCGAATCTCTCAGGAATCGTTTCGACAAGTAACAAACACACATAATGGAGGCGAACATAGTTCACATCACATGGGTCACACACATACCTACGCTCCCATGATCAACAGACTTATTAACTTCTCAATAAGTCCTTCTCTAACCTATGCCCTCGAGGTACCAATCTAAATCCCCCCGTAGGCACACAAAGATTAGATGGCCCTGATCGAACGCCGACCTCCCGTGATAGCAAGTATGGTAGGTATGTTATACACAAATGACTACATATACCAAGCATTCACACATATTTGATATTCCATAATATTAATAGAGGTATGTTTTACATTCATATACCGTCATTAAATGTTGTACATTTACAAATCCCGAATCATATACATTAAAAGTTGTCACTCTTCTCACATCGTGATTTTAAGTACTCGTTTCCTAATACATAAATGTCATTCGGTTTACTACAAAATTCTAAGTTTTACTCCTCAACGTACTCCAATCTCAAAAGTATACCCACTAGTCAATAAGTAAAGGTTAATACTCCATTAAATAAGTCTACGGGAAGTTTGAAATAAAATCAGGCCTAAAAAGGCTATTCTGTCAACTCGTTAGAAATCTCGTTCGAACGAGGTCGTTCGAATGAGTGTCGTTCGAACGAATGGCTTCGAACGAACTACCAACTTGTTAGAAGCTCGTTCGAACGAGGTCGTTCAAATGACCTGGGCAGGTCTTCTAACGAGATGGCAGAATACGCCCAGAAGTCTCCCAATTCATTTTTCTTCAATTCATCTTTTCAAAAATCCATTCTAAGATCGTCCCAATTAAGTTTTATTGTTAGTAAACTAATCTAAGTCCTCCTAGGTCGCTTATTAACATATTATTGGGGTTAAATACTCCTAGTCAACATGCAATTAGCATCAATTCCCCATTTTCATCCCAAACCCTAAGAACATGAACCCAGAATTTCATTGTGCCTAATTACTCGTCATAAATACATTTTTAAATCATCATAGTTATGTTTTTAAATACCAAATTCATCCATAGTCATTCTACATGCAATCCCTAACCCAAATTTAGAGTTTCTATAACAAATTCATTAGGATTTTCTCAAAACTTTCAAGGCAAAACAGTTTCTACACTAAACATGGAAGAAATATTCAATGAACTTAATAATATCAAATCACTTGCCTTAGATTTGTTCTTCAGATTTGTTGTCGGTGTTTCAAGGTTGATTCTTCCCTCTTTTTGGTCACAATCTCTTCCAAAATGATGGTGGGGAGATGGTTTTGTTTGGAAACCCTTTTCCCTCTTTCTAACTTCTCTCAAAAACTTCCGTAGCCCACTCTCACTTTTTGGCTGATAATGGCCTTAGTGGCTCTTTTAATAATATATAATTTAACACTAAAATTCGTGGGTTTTAATCCCTTAATTTTTAAAATTACAAAAATACCCTTCTAGGTTGTCGGTTTGGCCTAAAAATACCCCCGGACCCAAACTAAACCCCCGGATAGTTTTTTCTAACTATTTCGACCCTTCCGGAGGCGTTGGCGCACTCAAAATTATCATTCGGTTGATAAAAATAAAATTTATATTTTAATTTAAATAAATTCATTCCTGACGCGACTGACACGTGCGTTCCAACTAAATTTCCCAAATTGTTGTATTTCTGCCTCGTGACAATTTAAATATTTTCAATACTCATATATTACCATATATACTCAGAAATATTCAATTTTAACATCATAATCGCATACTAACTCACATCTCGCTAGTATTTATATCCGGATTAATTCCTAATTAATTCTCATTTAATTCAATTAATCCCTTAAATAAAAATCAATAAAATTACGGGGTATTACATCTATAACCCCCATATCCCTGCCTAGAATCACCATATCGAAATTTCTTAGAAGGGTCCCCCTGATGGGAACTTTTCTCACCCTAACGGACCCGCCCCTGAGCTGTTGGTGCCCCATTGGCACTACTACCTCATGTCTCCCCCTGTTGGCTGGACTTACTGGCTCACATTTTCCCCTGCTAATGGAAGCGATGATCCTGGAAATGTAATAGGGCGGCATTGAGTACATCAGTGAAAGTACCCAACGACAGATTACCTTTGAGGTGCTGGCGAATCCTCTAGGTCAGTCCATCCATGAAGATCAGAATCTCTTCAGTAGGTGCCTCATCTAGCACCATAGTAAGCAGCCTCGTAAATTTCACCTCATATTCTGCCACTTCCATACCCTCCCACTTCAGATTCAATAATCTCTTCCTCATCTCTGTTTACATGGCAGAGGGAGAGTATTTACAATCAAACCGCACCCCAAAGCTCTGAATAGTTATAGTATCCCTCTCATAAAAGGTGGTAGTGGATTCTGACCACTGCAAAGCGGCCCCTACTAGCTTGTAGGAATCCAGTAACTTCCTCTGAATGCTGGTACACTCGTACATTTGAAGATGCCTCTGGATATCTTTCTTTCATTAGCTCGCTAAGATGATGTCAGAACCGCCCGAGAACTCTAGGCGATGTGCCCACTGTAAAGCATCCCTGAACCAATCTTACGCAGTGGGAAAGTAAACCAAAACAAGTGCCACAGCCTGTACCGGGGGTGGGGCGTGCTGCACCACTGCTAAAGCTGAATTTACGGCCTGAACAACAATGGCGGCAACGTTGGTTGCATTAAACATTCCCTGAGCCTGAGCTGCTGGTTGCTCTGGCTGGGCTTTTTTGTTTCTCGGGGCTCATCTTGGAGGCATTTGAAATGAGAAGGGATTTATTAGTCCACAATTATTATTAAATCTCAAATTGCTGAAGATGTAAACGTATAAATAAGAGTACAAAAACCCAAAAGATAGGGTCTATATCAAAGAATGCTAAGCGAAAAACATGTTATGCCGTATATATCCTAAAGGACACTAGAACCTAATACTCTGATACCACCTATAATACCCCCCCAAATTAAATATCGGGCGATCAGTCCTTTATTAAATTAAATCAAATTGTCCGGTTGGTTCATTTTTAGCATCACTGTCAAAAATAATTTTTAGTATTACTCACCTAATAAATAATTAAGCTAAATGTCAAAACATTTTTCCCAATTAATTATACCCAATTAATCCATTAATAAATTTCATGCTACAAGATGTAAACCATTCCCATTCCACAAGAATAAATACTAAACGTGAATTAAATACTGAAATAAATGAAACTGGATAAAACATTTCAGTTCAAAGTCTAAAACCAATAGAATCATAATACTTAATCCAACAGGAAAAGAAAACCTAATAAGGAAATACAATCTCTGAAATAACTAAGGCGGAAACAGACGACACATGCCCTAACTGAAATGTTTGAACTAAGAGCTGAATGAAAAGATAGAAGCGTCTAATATCAATAACCTACATCTTCCACAACCGCTGCAGCTCATTGAATGATTCACGCGTCTAAGTCTAGAGGAGACCCTGTGGCTGGACACCTGGTATAATATATATATATATATATATATATATATATATATATATATATATATATATATATATATATATATATAAGAGAAGAGAAATAGCAAGAAACGGGTCAGAGACGCATTTGTAAAAATAATTTTTTTATCAAGTATTTAAAACTTTATTTATGCAATTATTATGTGCATATTAGTTCCGAACTCTCACATGAGATCCTCACCCTCCACTAATGTGTACACCTAGCGTACGTCTACCCTTACCTAGTTACCTAAATTATTCCCAACTTGGTCATATACATATACTACTAACTATAGCTCGTAAGATAAACCTGTATAGCCCATCCAATACGTTATTTAATACCTCAATCCCATTAACTGCATTTGATATTCTCTCTTCTAATAGTAAATACTTTATCCCCTGAAGTTATTTTGTTTACCCACATTTACATAATTGCTAATTTCACACATTAGTATTATTCACTAATATAACTATAACTATAACTATAACTATAACTATAACTATAACTATATATATATATATAGTCAAATCATCCCTATACATATATATACAAATCCTGCGCCCCTTGGCTTGGACCACTTGGCACAGTGCATAGTCTGCTTTCATGTCCCGGTGTATCCCCCGCTGCATAAAGGACAACTAGTTCGGCGTCTCCAATGAACCAAAAATCTCATAACACAAATATTTGAGGCGATCATACTCACCAGCTAAATGGGTAACGCACATACCTACGCTCCCATTCAACCGTCGAAACTATCCTACGTAATAGATAGCACGTAGCTAAGTTCATATGCTCTGGGCAAAAGTAAAATATCCTCCCATTGGGTCACCCAGGATAAGACTGCCCACTGCGCGAAACGTCCTCCCGATAGCAAGCAGCGTAGGTATGCTATACACACAATAATGACAAACATATAATAATAGGCATTCCCGAAGCCTTATAAAAATTCATTTATTCACCCAACCCATATTTATATTTCTACACATAGTATATGTCTCTTTACTACTTTCACAATTAACTCGATTATTCACATTCTCGAATCTTCCAAGGTTAATTCACCTATTCAATACTTAAGGTATTATTCTAGGATTGCTTCCCAAATAATTTTGCACTAAGCTAATATTAGTAAGTGGCAGTTTTCCTAACATAATTAACTGGGTAACATGATCTGGGGAAAAATGGGAATTTCTGGACCTATCGTTCGAACGATTTAGCAGGTCGTTTAAATCACTCTGCTTCTCGTTCGAACGAAACTCCATCTCGTTGAAACGAGATGAGGCCTCTCTCTAGTTTGGCCAGACCTGTTACGTTTTACTGTTCATACTTCATCTTTCTCAAATTTTGAGGCTTAAAACATCTAAATTTCTCAATCCCAACACCAAAAAATCAATCATAATTAATGTTATAACACGTATAAATGACTTCCCTTAACTTTGAACCATTAATTCGACATAAATCAGTTATAAAATCCAAAATATCCAATTTAACAATTCAAAACCCTAGTTCATCAAATTTCCATACAAGAACATAATTTCAATTTCGTCCATCATCAATCATCATCAATTTGGGATTTCTAAACTATCTACATGAGGTATTCATCCTACTTTAATCTCCAGATTTTAATAAATGCCAATAATCCTCCAATTTCATCAAAAACTTATAATTCAAATTGTGAATATAATACACCTACACTAATATGAACATGCTTGTTGCTATAAATTTCAAGAATTAAACACTTGACTTAATTTCGACGGTCGGATCTACTTTTGATATGGGTATGGGTGCGTTCCTCGTCTCGCGATCTACACTTTGGTACAGTTTTTAGTGTGTGTTCTTGAGTTAGGCACCAAGAACACCAATAGTCTCTTCTACCATTCTCTGTGCCTTTCTCTTTTTTTCTCTCGTAGGTTTATAACTGATAACTCTTATCTAACCTTAGTTCATCTATTTTTTATTTCCCAATTTTCGTCCATAATATTACTCCAAAATTTCAAAGGACAAAAATACCCCTACGGGGTGGCGGTTAGGCTTAAAACTACCTCGAAGTCCAAATAAAATGTCCGGGTATAGTTTTCTAACTATCTCGACCCTTCCGAACTCAATGGCAAACTCGAAAATAACATACGAGTTATACAAAAATAATTTATCTTTTTATTCCATACAATTAGTTCCGACACGACTCACACGTGCGCCCTGACTTAAAATGCCAAACTGTCGTATTTCGTACTCTGACAATTTATATTTTTTTATATAATTCAATATTACATATACCCACAATAATAATCCATTATTTCCATCAATTAGTATTACCCTTTGGCACGCTAGTTAATAATTATTTTAAATTCGGATTAAATAACAATTAAATTTCCCGATCTTTTTAATTTAATTAATCCAGGAATAATAATTAATCCCATTTTATTTAATATCATAAAAATGCAGGGTATTACACCCTCACGTCTCTTAGGACCGTCTAACCATCATTCTTAGATAGCTTGTATCCAGGGATGCTATGTTGTAAGGTACAAGTCAATATCCCCCATAAGGTCGAATCGAGATAAGACTGTCCCAGCACGGAAACCTCCTTGATAGCAAGTAGCGCGGGTATGATTACACACAAAAATACAATATTATATATATATATGCACACACACACACATGCACCCATATATATTCACATTGTTCAGCTAAGTACGCCTACGACCCATAATATTTTAACCACACGTGGCACATAATGCCCGAGTTCTACATATAAGTAAATCATTCTTTCTATTTTGTCAATTACTGCAAATCATTAAGTACTTCTCGACTCTCAAAGTGTATCCTTTTGATAAATATAAAATCAGTAAGTGTACACTCACTACCCTACTGGTGTAAGTCCATCTTGATTATCGCAAGACCTAATTTAACGTATGCACGGTTTCCCATTCAATTTATACCCTTGAAATCCTATGGTTAAATCCCATATAAAATCATCTTCCCCAAACCCTACTTATACCCTACTGGTCCTCCTCAAGTCTCGGTATAATATTTAATTTATGACCAAAGGTCCTTACACATTGGGAATGGACTAACATTTAAAAAGGGTAAAAAGTTTCCATTTCCAGGAGGAGTAGATCGATCGATGAAAGGGGGTCGATCGATGGATCGACATTCTTGAGTCGATCAATTGATCAAGCAGTTATTGCCCAGAATTCTTCATATTAAGCCTACGGGTTTCTTCCAACTTAAATTATCAAAACTCTATTAACATGTCCCAAACTCCCAACCAAACATTATGAACGTTATATAAACCAATATGGATGATTTCTAACGTAAAACATTTATTAATTCTTCAAGATTCGTCATCAAATGGGATTAATTCAAGAAATTATCATTTAACCCTAGTTCATCAAATTTTCTCAACAATTCATTTAATTTTCAGATTTCTATCTCTACTGGGCATCAAATTTCATGGATAATATTCTACATATTACAAGATATTCATCCTAACATGGTTTCTACTCCAAAATTGCAATAATAATCTCCCAACAACATTATATTTTTATGAAGATATAAAATAGTTAACTCCTACACTAGCATGCATGTGTTATCAACAAAAGAACAACAGGTTAGATACTTTCCTGGAAGTCAAAGGTCTGAACCGATGAATTTAAGTCATATAGGGACGATCCTCTTCTTCTCATCTACGCGTTGGTGGTGGAATTGGTTAGGATGGTGTTGGGTTGGTGGTTCTCCACCTTGGAAACCTTCTCTCTTCTCTCTTCCTTAGACTCTCTGCAACTCCAATATTTATAACCCTTGAGGACTCTAACTCCCATCAGATATAACCCTAAAATTTTCGTCATTAATTAAGGCCTAAAATGGAAAATTACTAAAATGCACTCCTGGATTGCCGGTTAGGCCTAAAAATGTCCCGAGACCCAAACTAAACCCCCAAGCACACTTTTCTGACTATCTCGACCCTTTCAAACACGTTGGCACACTCAAAATGACCTTACGGGTGACTTATAATTAATTTTTTTATCCCATTAATTTAGTCCCGATGCGACTGAAATGCGCATCCCGACTTAATTTCTATAACTGCCGTATTATTCACTCGCGAAAATTTTAATAAATTCAATCTCATATATTAATTTACTCAATAGGTAATATTCAACATAATTCTTATCAATAATTACTAACTCTCATCATGCTAGTAAATATTCAATTTAAAATCCGGATTAATATTAAATTAGTTTATCCCAATCAAATTTAATTAATCCCATAATTAAAGGCCATAAAAATACGGGATATTACAACATGTCATCCTCTAACTTGGAGATCAAACACTAACATGAATCATGATATTATTTAATAAAAAATGGTCCCTCCCAATAAATTACAGACTTAGGCAATGGGAGTCCTATAATGTATCTAGCACCTTCTTTTAGAACTAAATCTCCTTTCACAAATTTTCTTAGCTTCACCAAATTATCATAAGCTCTGGAGAGTTGCTTCATGTACATATGTAAATGTTTCCTCGATTATCTATGTGCTCTTCGTACGCTTCCAATTGAACTTGCCCATATTAAGGCATCATGATGCTTTGTAAGGCATATCCGGTCGAAGGTACTTCTAAGTCAACTTGAAAAATTGATTTTGCTCCATAAAATAAGGAAAAAGGTGTACAACTAGTTGGTTTCCTTTTAGTCATTCGATAAGACCATAGTATTACTGGAGTTTTATCATCCCATGTTCGAGGAAAGTTCTTCATCATCTTGCCAAAATATTGACCAAAGTCTTGTTTGTTGCTTTCGCTTGACCATTGCCTTGAGGGTCAACTATCTTTAAAGTGTGGTGTATGATCGAGTATTTGTTCGTGAGTAAGGTCAACTCTTTGATGATGAATGAAGTTTCATTATTTGACAAAATAAACTTAGGAATGCAAAATGGAAAATTATGTACTTTTTGATGAACTGTACCACCATGTGCGTTGTTGCTCTCTTCAAGGGTACTACCTTCCCTCACTTTGTAAAGCACTCTATTGCCATAAGTATCCAAATTTCTCCCCTAAAGGGAGGTTCAATTTCCCCCATAAGGTCAAACTCCCATGTGTGAAATGGATAAGGAGTTGTCAAGGACTAAAGGTCTACCAAAGGGGCATGGATTAAATTTCCAAGATGTTGGTAAGCCTTACACTTTGAAACAAACTCATTTGAATCGTTCTCCATAGTCGGACAATAATCTCCTAAATTCATGAGTTGATTACATAGTTTGGATCCTTAAACACGAGTTGGATCATGGGATTGATTAAGGACATCGCGTGGTTCCTCCTTTGTGATGCATATAAAAGGCATACTGATGTATCCTCTATAATAAAGATGCTCCTCATGAACGTAAAACCTTGGGGCTCTTCTTCTAATCCCCATGGTATTAATATTCTATGGAGGAACTACTCTATCTTTAATGAAATCAATGTGAGGCTGTCTCCAATATGTTTGGTCTTACACAAAATTACACTCAGCTACCTGAAAGAAAAGTTGACACATAATAAATTCTCTTTGTATTGATGTTGCATCTTGCCTCATCGTTGGACAATATTACCTCTTTTTTTGAATTTTTCGATATAGAGGAATATCTGTAGTATCATAATTCTACTTGTGGACTGTTATCATCCAAAAATGGAGTTAACAAATAAATGAAAAATAACTGAGAGAAATAATAATGAAGAGAATGGGGATGAGAGATAATGAGAATGAGACAGAAATTATGTTTTTTAACCCACGAAGGAAACCTACAACCATGGGTGTTACTAACTCTCATTTTTCTGTTATCAGGTGTACAATTAGGATTACTATGATTAAAGAATTATTGAGTCTCTTTTTCGGGTGGGTTTTCCGTCTATTTATAGGTGATTTTGTGAAGAATATTTAGGGGATAGATGGACTTCATTTATAAGTCCGAAAGTTACACTAATACAAATATGATAACTAATAAATAAAAAATTGATATTCCATGGATTCTGTGAAGGCATTATGATGTGTGTTAAAGTAATGAATACATAATAACCACACTCCATTATTTCCACATGACTAGTGAAATGTTTATCGTGTATATATGTGAACATGGATGTGTGGTGTGAGCAAATAACTGCACTAGAGGAGGAAAATTGTTCATCAAAGCTAGCTGAACAGGCTGGTACCTGATCCGACCTCCTGTTAGAGGTAAGGCCGATCACGTGGTGTAACCTCTACTAGTGTCATTTAGGCTCCACGTAATCAGGGTTTATTATGGTATAATAGAATGCCTCCAAGAATTCATGCACGAGCTATGTTGTTGATGCAGGGAAAGTAGATGGAGAGTTTATCCTGTTTGTACTAAAGTGGGATGGTCGACTCCTTTCTGGTCGGCCTATGTAGAGAATATTGACTTTATATTACTATGGAAGTACCGGGGACACGTGGAAGGAAGCTGAAGGGTCTTCTTGGTAATGATTATGGCAGGGCATGTGTGCAAATGCTTTGTATAGTCATTTGAAATTTGCAAGATTTTCGTATTCTTTTGAAACATTTTTTCAGCCACCTTCTTGAAAATATAAGTACCTTCCATCAATATCAATAGTCATAATAGATTCAAATATCCCAAGTTATATATAGAGGGAGAGAGAGAAAGAGAGATGAGTGTTATTGAAGTTATTTTGGCGAGGCATTTTTTATGGCAAAAATAATCATTATAGTTTCTTCTTGTTCTCTATTTTGTGACTGATTTGAACCTTCGTATTTTGTTGATTCCATTAGGTACATCTTGCCCCATCCTTTCTCGGGTTTCATTATTTTAGGTTTTGGTTTTTTTGCCTCTTATTGGTTAGTGTATAATTTACTGTTGATAATTTGAGGGAGATATTATGGGTTAAATGGACATAGAGTTAGTTGGCATAGGATTTAGGCAACGCTAAAAACCTACGATGTCAATTTGTTGTTCAATTTGAGTTTTTTTTTCCAAAACCCTAGTTTTATTGTTTTGTTTTATTTTCTTTGAAGTTAAACCGTTGCATATATGAGTTTCCCTCCTAAGATTCATCGTATCTACAACTTCATATGCAAACTTGGGTCTGAGCGCCCGGGGATTACTAAGTGAAGATTCCCACATACTTTACAAGTGATTAGACCTGAAGACAAACCAGTTCGCCCTTTGCAAGTGACTACGCTAACTTTTTTGGCTCTCCTATTTTAGATGACTTTGAGGTAAATCGTTATGTCACTCTTTCTCCTGGTACTAATCCGATAAACACCTTTTTTATGTTCGCTATAAATATTGACTCCCTTTTTGATGAGGTAAGTTCAGATACAGCTAAGGATATGAGGCTTGAGAGTGTGGGACCCTTTCCATTCACATTACCCTTAGACGAGTCTTTGGATGACGTGGAAACGAAGGAGGGAGATGACTCTTTTAGGCCATCTGACTTATATGATCCTATTTAAAACAATGACTAATGGTACCCTAGAACCATTATTGAATATGAGATTGATCACTTGAGGTAGAAATTTTGCCTCACAATAGCCATTTATTTGAATATCCCTCTACCTGGAGAGAGGTGTTATAATGTGAAAATCTCCGAAGAGGTCTGCCTTCCCCTTTTGGCTCTTTAGGTGGGATTGAGGCTACCTCTTCATCCTATGGTACGTTCGATATTAAAAGGATATTGGGTTACCTTAACTTAACTGCCTCCTAATTCTTTTAAGAGAATTATGGGATCCATGATGTTCTGAAAGCTTAGGACAGGGTTTGACCTTATAGGGGATATTTTTAGGTATGTCCATGGGCTAAAGAATAATGCCAAAGCCCTAATATATTTCTATTTTCTCCTATAAAGTCCTAATAACCGATGGTAACCATAGTTTAGACCAAAAATCACAACTGGAAGGATCAGTATGTGTTTGCTAAGGGTGAGTGACAGTGTAGACATCATGAGCAGGATAGATCACGTAGGATTCCTAGGGAGTGGAATGGACCAAATAAAATAGGTAAATATTTTTCTATCTCTTATTCAATTTCTTACTTTATATCACTTTATGATTCTGATGCTTTGTTTGCTGAGTATTTCAACGAAGAAAGCCCCCAGACTTCCTACATCCCTGGTGGATTTGGTTCAGATCTTCTATGAGTGGAAGCCCCCAAAGTTTTAGGAATTGTTTTCAATTGAGAAGTTTTTTATAGTTGGATATCACACCCTTTCAGGTAACCATCCCCTAGTAGAGATTCAGATTCTATGGGAGGGGTCTATGTTGTTTGAGACTCATCTTGACGCAGGCCAGAAGGTAATTGAAAAAGAAGAAGATATTGGAGCAGGTAGTGAAATATTTCCCCCCTTGGTTCTTTTTCTTCTTTATCTTTGTTGTTTAAATTATCTTCTCCTCTTTCATCAGGTGTCACGGTGCATCCTTCAAAGAGACATTTGGAATGGCTCCCCGTAATATATATCACACGGAATTGACATTAGCGAGGAAGAAAAAGATGGAAGATGATTAGGGCTAGGTCGAGGCCGAGCAAAGGAGGTTGGCTAAGGAAAAAGAGGTAGTCAAGCCGATTTCTCAAAAAAAGAGGAGAAGGCTACTGCATCCCGACCAAGTCCAAAGGGAATGCCCCTATGCATCCGTGAGGCCCCACTATTGGGGAGAAAAGTCCCCTTGATCCTATAGGTGATTAAAACGTGAGTAATATGCTTCGTGTGGAAGAAGATATACCTCCCCTTCGTAGGTTAGTAAGGTCAGACACCACTTCTCGTTATGGAGATGTACCGGAGTTCAAGTTTGACCCTTCTCACAAAATTACTCCTGGGGAGTTAATGGTTAATCCATAATCTTTTTTTTTACCATGAAAATAATGCTATTGATCTTATCGGCTATTATGGCAACAACAAAGATTTTGAATTTGTGAGAGGTTATGATCCTGACACCTTATGTAGGCTGAATCAACATAGTCTTTCATTGGTAAGTCCTTCTCCCATTTGATAATTTTACTTCTTATGCTTCATTATGATTCTAATGACTTTTATTTTTCTTATTATTTGGCTTCCATGACATATACAACTTTGAGGGAGAAGGCAGAGGTGAACCATTACCCTTTTGAGGAGCTGATTGAAGAGAATAAGAAGATGAAAGCAGACGTTGAGTAGGTGTCTGGGAATTTAAAGGAGATCGTTGATGAGTTGGTGGAGAGAGATGAACAACTGATGGTAAAAATGATCGAGCTGAGAAGGGCAGAGGATGAGATCATTAATATTAAAGGTAAGTCTCTGACTCATGATGCCACAATCAAAAGCTTGAAAGAGCCTCTTGCTGCTTCCGAGGAGGCACTAAAAAGCGGAGAAGGATAAGACTGTTATGTCTGTTGACCTGAAAAGTTCTCGTGAATCCCTCACTTCTGTCAAGAAGGTGGGCGTTAAGAAATATAAGTCTTCTGGTAATTATAATGTGGACTGTGTTCGCCTTTTCTTAGTGGGAATGAGGAGATAAATAAGAGAGCCATGACGCATTATCCAGATATTTCTGATGAATTGAGTAAATTTCAAGGGGATAATGAGGAAGTTAATGCCTTGGTTAGGGAGGATGGTGATGATGCTCTTATAGACGACCCTCTGTCAGCATTGACTGCTCCCGGATCTGCTGAGCCAAATCCTCCTATTGTTTGACTATTTATGAAGCTAATTGTATTTGTTACTTATATTCTGTATCTTTTTGGTGCGATCTCCATTATCATTTTGTCAAGGATCGCAAATGGAAATTTACGTAGTAATTATGTCAGGGTTGGCCTCGATACCCTATTGGTTGATGATAAATCCCAGAAATATGCCTTCCTCTACCACAAACACACATTTCATCGAATTCAACTTCATGTGGTGCTTTTCCAGTTGGTCAAAAGTCTGCCCAAGATCCTTAATGCGGTTGGCAGCCATTCAAATCTTCATAAGTATGTATCCACATATACTTCCATGTTTACCCTAATATTCTCTTCAAAAATGTTCACCAATCATTGGTAAGTGTCTCCTGTGTTTTTTAGAAAAAAGGCATGACATTATAACTGTAAGTACCTCTATTGGTTATAAAGGACATCTTTTCTCTATCAGAGGGTTCCATATGGATCTGGTTATACTTAGAATATGCATACATAAAGCTGAGGAGCTCATGGACTAAGGTTGCATCTATCAGCTGGTTAATTTGGGCTAATGGATAGTAATCGGTGGTCCACGCCTTGTTCAGGTTAATGAAATAGATGCACATCACCCATTTGTCATTCTTCTTATGCCCCATCACTATGTTGGACAAACAAACTAGGTATTTGACGTCATCGATGAAATTTTCTTTTTAAAGCTTAAGGACCTCCTCCTAGACTTCGAGGTTCTTCTCAATGTAAAAAACCTTAATTTTTTTCTTGACTAGCTTTGCTCCTTCCATCATGATCAACTCGTGGCAAATGAAATCAGGATCAATCCTGAGCATGTCCTCGTGGCTCCATGTGAACACATTCATGCGTTGTTGTAGGAATTTTATGAGCACCTCCCTCAAATAGGGATCTATTGATGATTCGATCTGGACTGTCCACTCTAGGTGATCGGCGTCAAGTAAAACTATCTCAAAATCTTTAATCACCTACTCTTTTATTATAGATCATTGATTAGTAGCTATGTATTATGCTTATAGCGACTACTGCATGTAGGCATTTATTTTATTCATTTCGGGAAGGGGATGCTAATTATAGTTATGCTTAGTCTCGAGAGAGGGTTTAACACACACTTGGCAATATATAGATGTGAGTTCATCATAGGTCTTATATCATAAATATGGGATGTCCCTTGGATCAATTGGGAGAGGAAACCTATACTCACACATCATCAGGAATGAGGTTATCCCCAACAAGCAACTTGGTCGGCCCCAGAATGCGGTCGACTCGACCGTTCTTAATAGTTTATTTAACATTATTATTTAGCATCCAGCCAACACTATTAGATGGCTTAGTTATAACAACAATTAATTATGTGATTGGATGACATTAATAATATTTCATACATGTGCACATGTGAAAGATATGCAAATATTCCCCCATATGTTGATAACTAACTTTATGGTTATTCTCCCACATGTATGTAAATTGTGTACTCACCTAAACTATAAAGGTGAGCCATATAGCACTCTCTTTTCTCTTTCTTCTAACAACCTATAGATAGCACACACCACCCACATTCAAGGGGGTCTAAGAATTTACTTTATGTTATGCTGCCATGTTCTAGAGAGAACTTGTAAACTTCACCATTGTACCCAACAATGGCTTTTACCCAGTAATTCAATACAACAAACACTGCACTTATGGATATAGGCTTGATTTTGGGCCAAACCACATAAATGCGATTATATTTCTCTTTCTTACATCTCTTTGCTATTTTATCTAGTATTTATTATAGTAATTAGATATCTTATATGTTATTTGATAATAATCACTAACTTTAAGCTAAGATAGTCAGTGTAATGGGAAACAATATAGCCATGGCTTATTCCCACCATTTTCATTTTCTAGGGCTCAAGGATACCCAGATGCAATGAACCAGTGAATTACGATTAAATTTAACTTGGTTTAAAAAGGTTAAAGATTTCATATAAGCAATTTTCATTTGATTACAAATAATTCCTTGCATCCCGAACTAGATTTATGTATTTAAGTCTAAGATTCATATTACCTGTAATTCAATTGGGTAGTTATTTCGATACTCAAGTTTTGTTGCTGCAATACTCTGTTTTCAATTACTTTTCTATCAAAGTTTTCTGAACACCCAAAAAGTAGTCGAGAAAGAGAGGAGTTTCCACCTTTTACTCCGATTAGTATAGGAGATTTATAAGGAATCCTAGTGAGCCTGGCTAGGAGTTAGGAAGATATGAAATAATTAACCCATAGCATCTTGGTAGACAAAATGGTTCGAAAATAAACCCAATCACCCCAACAATTAGGTAGAACCCAAACAGAAGGCATTAAATACCACCACCAGCCCCATACGTTGACATAAGGTAGGCATAACAAACTCGAGCTACAAAAAATATATAGAGTTGGGGTTTAGATTCTTGTGGGGAAGGAATCAGGACTAGAAGGAAGGAGTATGATCAGAGTGACCGATCCTATATGCTAGGAGAAACGTTAACCATCTGATCAACGGGGTATGATGATGATCAAACTTATTCAGTAGAGTGTCGCAGCATATTAGAGAAGTTGATTAGAGCCTCTGCCTTTGATCACCTGGGCCCAATTGTAGCACGTGCACACTAGTGCAGGGAATAAGAGGATACTAAGGAGTCTAAAGAAGAGTCCTAGAGATATGGGACAAGGAGGATTAAATGTTCGAACAAGTCTAGGTGAAGCCTATGAGGGTTCTGAAGATTTAAGAAGAGAATGGGAGGGTTAAGCAGTTTTGAGCACACATCAAAGAGTGAGGAGAGTTTGGATGAGAGTTGCAAACTAGTTGAGCTGACTATTATGGACAAGAAGTAGGACTGGCCTTAGAAGGGATCGATTCAATGATTAGAATATCAGTTGGTCAATATGGTAAACACAAAAATCCCCTTCTAGAGGGGGTATGTTCAAAGGTCTCCATTCATATCTTTTGTTATGGGTTATCTGATAACGAATAATTTCAAACCCTCTCTGATAAGACCAAGATATGATGGGAAATTCTCCCAGATGCTTCACGTGAAGAAGTATAAGGTTACTTCCAGTACTCTGATTGGATCATCCCATATTTAGAGTAATGGACTCCCCAGGGGTTAAATTTCCAGTTTCAAGAAACTTGTCGACTTGTTTGTAAGAAACTTTTCTTAGACATGAATCCTGGAAAAATGGTTGATCACTTATTAAGAGCCCACCAATAGGCGGATGAAACAACAAGGAAGTACATCACCCAATATAGAACGAAGAAGTTAAAGGGGTGAGACTACGATGATAATGTCGAAATTAGTTCCATAAAGAGTGGAATATTTCCTAGGAAACTTTAGTGGGCTTTGGCAAAAGAACTTCCTTACACAATGGTCGAGCTATTGGCTAAGGTGAGGAAGATAATGAATGTTGAGTAGGAAAAAGCTAAAAATGAGTTTAGTCTTGGTAAAATCTTAGACAAGAAACAAACGTCCCAAGAGTTAAAAAAGTCGGTATCAGATACCCGAACATATTTGACGAATACACACTGCCCACTGTGGATGTTAATTACATCCTGGATAAGATCCAAGGAATTGAAAACCTCGAGTGGTCGAGCAACTATAAGTAACTCCTAGACAAAGAGAGAAAAAATTATTTTTAGTTCCATAAGGACCACAATCACACTAATGATAAGTGTTTGGATTTAAAGAATGGGATCAAAGATTTGATCTAAATTGGCAAGTTGATGAAGTATATAGATAAGTTTGGCTGAGAAATTAAACTAATAGACAATAAAAAACAAAGGAGACAATTAAAGTCTCCTTACAAGGGTAAAGACAAGAAGAAGCGCGACCGAGACGAAGACTTAAATGATGGAATCAATAATTATTTTCTAAAAAAGCCCAAGGAACGAGTGTATAATGTTGACATGATTTGTTTGGATGTCATTTCATTGCCAGAGGAGATGTTGGTGGCACCAATGAGTTAGTAGAGAGGAAGGCAAACCTAAATGAGGCAAAGGCTTATGTGCATGTCAACAAAGTGAGCATGGAAGAGGTGTTATAGAAACTCTCTCGTAAGGTAAATAAAAATCTCTTAATAGTTGGTTTTTACAAGAATAATTTATCGATTTTATTGCATCTACATGACGACCTTTTGATTGACACTGTAATGGTTCATTAAAATTCGATTGCAAGGATCTTGGTGGACAATGGTATCTCCATAAATGTATTATTCCATAAATGTTTCAAGATACTAAAGTTGGCGAACAGAAAGCTACAGGCGTACCAATGCCCTGCTTATTGGTTTCTTAGGGGAGAAGGTGTTTACTTTAAGAATGATTGAGATGGAAGTCATTATTAGGATGTGGTCGACTTATCGAACTGAGATGATATGCTTATTCATCTTAGAAAAGAACATAGCTTAAACTTATAATATTATCGTCAGCATGGTTAGTTTAAAGAAGTTCAAGGTAGTTCCTTCCACTGTCCATCAATTCTTGAAGTCGCCGATGAGCTATGGAGTGGGTGTAGTGAAAGTTTACCAAGAAAATGTGCGATAATGCTACTACACATCTGTAGAATAAGAGGAATAAAATAATTTTACCCCAACTTATCAAATTGATACATTAGATGCTCGCGATACAGATAAGTTTGTAAAAGGAGAGGTGGTAGAACAGATTGAGCTAGTTATACTGGACAACGAGTATCCAGAAAAGACAACCTAGATCGGCTTGTCTGTGGATACAACCTTAAAGAAGGAATTGACAAACTTTTAAAGGAAGAGGAAGAGCATGTTCGCATGGGGCCATAAGGATATGATTAGAATAGATCTAGTTGTCCTCTTCCATGAATTTAACATTTTAAAGGATGTGAAGCCTGACAAGAATAAAGGTCGTGTGTTCTTAGAAGAGAAGAATATGCATATTCAAGAGGAAGTGAGCAAGTTGAAGAAAGAAAACTTTTATAAGATATGATATATCCTAATTGGATCTCTTATGTTGTGATGACCCTAAATAAGAATGACAAGTGGCGTATATGTGTTGATTTCACCAACCTCAACAAAGTCTGCTTAAAAGATCATTATCCATTGGCCCTAATAGACTAGTTAGTCGACACCATTATTGGGCATGCGATCCTTAGCTTCATGGATGCATACTCGGGGTGCAACCAAATAAAAATAAAGCCTGAATATAAAAAATACCACGTTCATCATCAGTTGAGGTATGCTTTGCTACAACGTTATGCCTTTTGGGATTAAAAATAATGGAGGTACTTATCAAAGAATGGTTAAAAAGCCTTCGAATAGAAGATTTGGAAGACAATGGAAGTTTACGTAGATGATATGCCTACAAAAACAAGGCAGGAAGCTGATCACATTTGTGACCTCGGTTGAACTTTTAATCAATTGAAAAAAGTACCAAATGAAATTTAATCATGCATAGTGCATCTTCGGAGTAAAAGAAGGAAGGTTCCTCGACTTCATTATTAATCATAGGGGCATAGAGTCAACCCTAATTGGATTTAGGTATTGATCAATATAAATCCTCCCAAGAGAAAGAAGGATATCCATAGTTTGACTAGACGAGTAGTTATTCTGAACATATTTGTCTCATGGGAAACAAATCAGTGTCTACAATTCTTTAAGGTGCTTAGAAAGACTTTTGAATGGAATGATGAATGTGAGATATAATTTTTAAGTTGAAGAAGTACATTGGATCTATGCCAATCTTATCTATACCAATCATAAGTGAAAATCTATACTTGTACCTAGAAATATTGAAGTTAGATTGAGCTCGGCACCCATGCAATTAGAAGATGGTGTGTAGAAGACAGTGTGCTACACTAAAAAATCTTATCAGGTAGAAGAAATTCGGTACCCAAGTTTTGGAAAAATTGGCATTGACATTGATTGAGGCCTCTATAAGGATAAAGTTGTACTTCCAAGCCCATATAATAGTATTGTACACATATTTGCCTCTCTGACAAGCCATCTATAAGACTTAAGAATATAGTAGACTACTGGATTGGTTCATGGAGTTAGGAAAAATACTATATTATACGTGATCTGAGAACAATAATCAAGGGATGTGTTATGTATGTCTTCGTAACTGAGTTATCATACGATGAGGATAAACTAGCGAAAGCTGAGCGCTTCGAACAACACCATGCCAGAATCTTCTTCCAGACAAGAAGAGAGACCTCGTGACCTAGAGCAAATGAACAAGTTGTTAAAAATGGCTCCATGGTAGAAGGTAGTTTTGAGAAGGAGACATAAGCTTGGAAATTATTTATTGATAGCTCATCTTGTGCAAATAAAAGTGGGGCCAGGTTAAGTATCACTACACTTGATGGGGATGATATGGGATACGCCCTTAGATTTAATTTTGAAGCCTCCAATAATGAGGCGAGGTACGATTCCCTAGTTGAAGGATTGGTACTAGTTTCATATTTTGAAGATGAGTAATTTTTAGCCCATAGTGACTCTTAATATGTGGTAAATCATGTGGTAGAAATCTAAAAGGCATAATAAGACACCATGAAAAAACATTTGGCAAAGGTTAATTTCTTACTCCAAAAATTTACTGCTATCCAGATGGTCAGGATTCTAAGAACCGAGAATGCTCGAGCATATGTGTTAGCTTGTCTAGCGTCACCCAGGAGGCATGAACTCAAAAAAATTATTCCTATAAACATTATTCTATGGTGAAGCCTTGATGAGGTGTGTATACAAGTGTTGGAATTAGATATGGGTCCATCCTTGATAGATACCATCAAATTATATTTGGAGATAGGAATGGTAACAGTAGACCCCAAGGAGGCACAAAAATTCCATCACAAGTAAGCAAGGTACGTGTTAGAAGACACGATACTATTCAAACGATATTTCATCATGCCCTTATTATGATGTGTCTACCCTAGAGAAGTGAATAACCT
This sequence comes from Sambucus nigra, assembly GCA_949130495.1. Lineage (NCBI taxonomy): Eukaryota > Viridiplantae > Streptophyta > Magnoliopsida > Dipsacales > Adoxaceae > Sambucus > Sambucus nigra. Next base: position 219,795,387 of record OX422218.1, read on the forward strand.
GATCAAAGAGGTTTACACAGCTTCCTCTGAGGCACATTCAACACGATGATAATAATGAAAAGGGTCATAATTTAGGGGTATTATTGGCCAACTATGAAGGCAGATTTCTCCAATTATGCAAAGAAATGAGATAAATTCTAGCAACATGAAAGTATGCATAAGAGACCAAGAGCAAATTTAGCATTGATCACATCCCCATGGCCTTTCTTCGTGTTGGTGATTGATTTGGTCAGCTCACTATTGAAAATGAGGAGCATATTCAAATAACTAGTTATTATGGGGGATTATTTCATAGAATAGGTCGAGGTAGAGCCAATGGTGAAGATGACTTATGTCAAGGTTTTCCATTTTATATGGAATAACATCATTTGTTGGTATATGATGCCCTACACGTTCATCACCGATCATGGTACATAGTTTAACAATGACTAGTTCATTGATTACTGCATCAAATCTAAGATTACAATTTTATATTTTGCACCTGGTTATCCCCTAGTGTAACGGGCCGACTGAGGAAACCAATATGACCTTTCTCAATGGGATGAAGAAGATATTAGATGATGCAAAAGCTAACTAGATAAATGAGGTCCAAATAGTTCTCTAGGGTTACAAAATAACTCTAAGTACAATTATGGTGGAATTTCGTACATATTGACATTTGGCACGAAGAACGTAGTATATAGAGAGATAGGTCTACCAAGTCACATTGTACTAAATTTCTACTCGCCATAAGGTGATTTCTTATGATGACTAGATCCAAATCTAGTAGAAAAAGTTAAAGAACATGCAACCTTTCGAGTAGTAGATTATTAGCAGACGATAGAGAGGGTCTAAAATAAGAAACTTAAGTCAATCACTATGAAGGAGGGATACTATATCTTAAAGAAGGTAATCCAAAATGGGTATAAGCTCGAGTCGAACTAACATGGCCTGCACATAATCTCAACAGTTATAGGACTAGGAACCTATAGAATTGAAACAATAAGGGTGAGAATTTTAATAATCCCTCGAATGTTGAACACCTTCGAAAGTATTATCATTGAGATGAGAATAACTATGTGAGAGTAAAAGCTTTATGTAGTCAATTTCAAGTTCTTGTAATCAATTTTTTGTTATGAATAAGAATCACGAGTTTCCTTTCTATTTTTTTAATTATTTAAAGTACTTCAAATTCATATTTTAAAATTCATCAGTATAATAGATGATCATGAAACTGAGGTCAAACACATCTTAGAGTTAAACCGATCAACGCGATTACGACCAAACTGCACTTAATAAAGTGCCTCATCTAAGATAAATTATAATAAATTTTTTTGGCCAATATGGGAAAACCAATGATGTCATATGGTCAGGTCGACAAGATCCATCCACAACTGACTAGTAACATGGGTAAAAGAAGGGTAAATCCTAGTATAATTGACACATCAAGAGAAAATCAATGTTGTCACATGCTAAGGTCATTAAGATCCAACCATAACTGAGCAGTAAGATGGATAAATAAATGGTAAATCCCAATATAAGTTGATAGTGGAACCTTAAGTTTTCATTTATAACCACCCTGTCAGGATAATTTCATCCAATTGGTAACTCATAAGTCAGATCAGGCTGGCAATATCCAACCACAAGGCCATAAGACTAAAATAATCTTAGGCATATTTTTACTTCCAAAAAGCTTGTAATTCAGGTCAGGTTGACAAGATTCGACCATAAGACCATACGGTTAAAAATACTGGAAGGTCGGCAAGATCCGACCATATTAACTTTGTGAAAATTATTCTCCATACACTAAAAAACACTTGATTATAGGTGAAGGCTAATAACTTAGCCGAGAAAAATAACTTGAAAAAAATTATGGAAAACAAGCACTGCATTCACGAAGACAAAGAGAGAAGAATGGAAAATATTTTCTTTCTAATAGAAATAACTATTTAAATTAAAATTGTCACTAGTATGTGTGATTGATCAAAATTACAAGTCAATAATTGTTCAAAATATTTGAGGACTAATAACAAGACAAATCTTCACTTGAAAATACAAGAAAATATGCTTAGTCAGCAGGAGGATCTTAAGTCATATGAAGAACTTGAAGAGCATTTCAATCAGTAGCCCCGATAATGGGAATATCCTATGGATTCTTTAGAGTATTCTCTAGCTCAGTTTTAGAAACAATGAGAGTAATTGACTCATCGACAATAGCCTGATCGGTCTACCAATAGTCTGATGTTCAGTATTTTACTCATCCACCTCCATGCCATTATGCTCACTAGCTAAGGCCCTGACCTCTTTATCATCTCCTTACCACTAGCCGGTAACTTCTTCGATGTCGAGGTAATGTTTTATTGCCCTTTTGTTCAGTTCATCTCAGAATGTGGGGATTTTATTGAATGATCTGTATATTAGGAAAACCATTCATAAATATAAATTTTTATCCTGAATTAATTTAGTGTGCATGTAGTGATGTAGTCCAAATTAAATATGGAAAATCAAGCAAGAAAATATGAGAAGAAGTCGGAGAAATCCCTTTTGGGCAAAACCTCTATTTTAGTTATGTACAAGATGTGACAGATATAGTACGACTTACAGACTACTTAGCTCTCTAAGTAAATAACACAGTTCTTTATGTCTTTTACAATAATGGCATAGTCCAGCACCGCCCACGAGAAGCAGTCTTCCCTTGGTATCCATCGATCACCCTCATTCTTCAGTAGTAGAGCCTCTGCTCCATAAATCATTAGTATAGATGAACTCTACAAGGGTTGTTGAACATGAAAGTGTTCTTCTTGATTTTATAAAGTGATCTCTAAATTTCCAAAGGATTTGGATGAAGACTGATAGAGTTTGATCACAAAAGAACCTTTAAAAGTGTGTGTAAAAGTGTTACAAGGTGTTATAAAAGACAATACTCATGCATCTCTATTTATGAGGAAGTTTGTTACAAAAGGATAAACATTAGAGGTTTGGATTAGATTTTATTAAAAAAAATCTCACACGCTTGCTCCCATGACAAGGTGCCCTGTTCAAATAATGTACGCTTTTTCATTCGATCAAGCTTCCGATGAAATTTCGAATGACATCCAGTGCTTGATGAAAAAACTTCTCGTTCGATCATGGTACCCCTCATTCTAATGACATGGCCCATCTCATTTGAACGACTTCTAATGAAATTTTGAATGACATTCTAGAACTATCTAAAAGGCATCGTCCCAAATTTCGTTCGAATGTTTGAAATCTCATTCTAACGACGCAGTATAACTCGTTCGAATGACAAACAAATCTAGTTCTAACGAGTCTTCAAAATTTTCTTAAAAACTATTCAAAAACATTTGAAATGGAAACTCTTAAAAATATGTAAAGGTCTTTACAAATTACCATAACACTTGTAAATGTTGTTGAGACGAACGATTCTTCAATATCCCAAAAGTCTTCAACTTTGTCTTAGAATATGTGGAAACAATCATAATGGTGCAATGTATGTGTAACAGGATAATCCAAGTAAAAAAAAAGTTCAATTATAAAACTTGCCTTTACAAATGTCCCCCTTTATCTATTTCAGTACAAAACACAAACCAAAGCCAAATTGACTTATATAGACTAAATAAAACTAATGCCCTCCCAAATCAAGAAACGAAAATAAAATCTTCTATAAGTGTTCAACTTAAAAGGCTTCATCTCATGAGGTGCATGAAATCATCATCAAGGTAATATGAATTACACATATGAGACAAAAAATATCGTGATGCATACGAGTTTTAAAAGATAAATAAAACTCCCCCTCAATTTATTCTCTACCTTTTGTTCATGATAGACAAAGTAGTAGAATATAATCTTAAATAAAAAGTATCACATGAAGAAGAAAGATATCATCACAGAGAAAACAAAAAAAGCTCATGTAATGATAATCTATAAGGCATTGTGTTCTCCATTATGAAATAAATCTTTTTGACTTTTTTTTTAATTTTTCAAGTAGGAGTATAATTATAAAAAAATACATATAAGTACAAAAAAACACAATCACCATGCAATAACACTAAAATATCCGAATCATGAAAACAAAATATAATTGTGTGAACATTTTCCATAGGCAAATCAACATAAACATTCATAACATAGGTGCACGCAGTCATGAGATACTTCTAAAGAAAGAACTCAATTTAAATCTTAGGTGTAACATGTTGAACTTAAATGAAGTTGACTCGACTTATGCAATATGCCATGAATTTTAATAATTTTCAAAACAATAATGCCAAACTATTTAATATTTTTCAAGAAAGTACAATGAGAAAACCCATTGATCTTATCCTTATAACTCACCCAAAATCTCACATATATGAGAATTCACTATTAAATATTTTTCAAGAAATCATAATGCTCATAAGTAGTGAAGCATCAATCAATATAAACTAATTAGCCTTGGAAATTTTGTTGTTGTCTGTCCTTAATATTTTTAGGATATTTTTCAAGATGGAGGCTGTAGACACCCCATTTTGTTACCCCCTAAACTCTCCTTAGGTCCCTAGCACCTCCCTTCATCACTACAAACCCAGGTCATACCCCGAGTACTGACCTAGAAGCCATTAAGCACTCATAGGCTCCGTTTGACCAAAAGTCAAAGTCTTCAGCTCGACCAAGACTGAAAGAATCTTCGAAGGTCACTGAAACCCCTTTCCAATGGTCCATCCCGTGCGTGATTCTGACTTACCATGCGGACGAACGATCGATTTTCCACCGAAACCTGATCTAGAGGTCATCGGACGCTCCCAGGCTCCGTTCGACCTAAGTCAACTCTTCAGCTTTATCGAGACTGAATGAATCTTTGAAGGGAACTTAAACCCCTTTACAACGGTCCGTCTTGTGCGTGATTCTGACTTACGATACGGACGAACAATCCGTTTTACTTCGAAAGGTTACCGAATGGTTCCAGGTCCCTGTTGACCAAAGTCAACACCCCGAACAGGATAAAACTCTTTGGAATGTCTAAGTACATCTCCTAACCTTTCCAACGGTCCACCCCGTGCATGAGTCGAACTTACCATGGGGATGAACGATCCGTTTCCGTCCGACGATTCCCCATCCAATGGACTGATGAATGCTTCCAAGCCAAATTTGATCCAAAGTCAACTCCTGAACCTAGTAGAAGTCCAAAGTACTTTCAAAGGTCTCTGAATTAGGTTTCTAAGGTCTTCCCGATGCACGATTATGATCAACGGCTTGCGTTCTACGGCTGATTTTCCAAAAAGGCCTGAAAGACACTACCAAACGACAGGTTCCAAACCCTGCCTATCGGCAGGTGCAGATAGGCAGGACCAGCGATATACCGATCAACAATGCCCTAGGCCTATAAAAATGAGGCCTGACCTATCTTGCAAGGGGATCCCAAAGCAGAAACATATCACTCTCAGCAAATCCAGAAAACCTCTCTCGAAGGCAGCATGATTTCCACACCCAAATCCCTTTCCAACCTTCACTTTTCTTCATCCTTTTCATAAAACTTGGTCAATTCACTACCCTCCATCATCATCCAAGTCTAAGGGTTTCTCCCCAATAGTCCAGATCAAGCTCAAGATCTTCAAGAAGGTCCAATTTTCTTAACTCTCTCCTTAAATTCTCATAAATTTGCAATAACCTGTTTTATTACTTAGCACTTTTAGTATCTCATCTCACGTATCCTAATATACTTTTTATTTAGTATTATTGTACATCTCTTATTTTTATATAAATAAAAACCCAAAAATAAGAAAAATAGGCTTTGCTCATAAATTCCAAACGGGAATTCTCATACTTTTCTTACACTTTTCTCACAACTAAAACACTTTTTCTACATACACACAAACACATAGAAATAAGAGAATCCCTGGTTGGATTTATGGGATAAACCCCACCCCCCGTTTGCATGCGAACTACGTGGGCTTTGATGCCTCTATAGGCTACCTAGGCATCTCGGGTTAAAACCCGAGACTCGAGTCCTATTTTTACTTTTTTCTCATTTTCTATTTTCTCTAAACTCCACTCTCTTATATTATATATATACATGTATTTGTTCTTAGTGGCGTATTATTCGACATGCGTTATCGTTCCATCATAACGGTCAACGTAAGGATAATCGCATAAATCCTATTTTCTAATATTTTTATACCTTCCTATAGATGACTCGCTTTACCTCTTCCATGGTATAAGTCGATGATTCCTATCTCCACTATATATACACATGCACACACATCACGGGGAAAATAAAAGGAAAATAGCAAAAACTCATGAGAGATCGAAAGGGCGGAATGGGTGCCTAACACCTTCCCATTTCGTAACTTAGCCTTCGGACCCTTTTCGAATCATTTTGGTTTCGTATGCATCAGTATGTCTTTGGATGTTGTCCTTTGGGATGGCTCACTTTCTTTTGTCTGTTTTGAGTAAAATAGACTGGCGAATCTAATCTCTCTACATTTTTACACCTCACCCAAATGACGTCGGTCGAAGCGCTCCCGAGAGGGATGCGCGGGACCTAGGATCCTCCATCGCGTGCCCGCCCTCCATGAGGATCGGAGGGAGGAGGAATGGACACAGAGGCTTTTAACGTAAATGGAAAGTCATGGTCTACACGGTGAAGTCTGGATAAGCCTTAATACCTTTTAACAACACTCTCCTCAACTTTGGCAAGAGATTCAATGGCTTTAGCAAGAGTTGCTTCTAAGATCTAAATCGTTGTGGTGTTAGTGGGGGCCTACTTCTTCAGTTTCTTATTCTTTTCTTAAGGCGGGCTATGAGATAAGGTTTTCTTAATGAGCTTCTCATCCTTCTTTTTCACCTCCTCTCAATTCTCTTTCAGTTCATCTAGAACTTTATTGTCCTCTACCTACAATTTGAATACCTCCTGGATACAAGTATTGGATTTTCTGTAGAGCTCTTGGTTTTCCTCTTTTTTCAATTAAAAGGCACAAACACTTTCCAAATCCTTTTCGCAAAGGATGTTAGAGGCCAATGCACCATAAAAGAGAAGAAAATGATGTCAGAAAATAGTAAAGAACTTTGAAAAACAAGCAACGTTAAATTTTCTAAGAACTTCCCACAAATTCCCTCTAATGAGCAACATTCCATAAGGTGTCAAACTCTAACGACTTGAAGAATTCAAAATTAGGATTATGCCCGCGATAGCTGAGCATATCCATAGAGTTACTCATATGTTGGAAGATAGAGTCATTGTCCTTCTTCAACTAATTATAGGATGCAATATTTTCTATGTCGAACTTGAAATCCCCCGCCAATGTATAATGAGAGAACGATCTAACTTCCTTGGTAATATGACGAGCATAATGCCCCTCAATCATCACATTTTTCATGTTAGGACTGTTCATCCTTAGCTCTTCGATTCATTGATGCTTTGGATCATTTTGGATAGTGGGGCCTTCATCTGGCCTCTTGTTTCTAGTGAAAAGAAGATCAAAAATTGCAATGGCTTTATATCTATCTTTGACCTTAGCATAAACCTTGTTTTTGGCCTTAAGGTTAGCCTTTTCTTCTCCTCAATTTTGTCTTTCTTTTTAGTTTCTTCCTCTTCATCATCTTTCCTTTTAGTTATGGCCTCAATATAAGCCTTCTTGTTGGCTTTTTTCCCAAGTTTTTTCTAGCGGATGAGATTGAGGGCATCATGATCCTTTTTCTTGGGTGACATCCCAAAAGATGTTTGAACATGAAAACCTGATGCTGATGAAGTAGAAGCTGCACAGAAAACTCAAACAATTAGTGAGATTACAAGGCAAATATGACCTAACACTTGAAGAATTTTTTCTCATCTTCCTTATCCTCTTGTTTGGACTTTTCTATAGTTAACAGTCAGGATATCAATTGATCCTAAGCCAAATCTACAGCCTTGTAATATCCAAGAATTATAAACTTGTTTAAGGAGAAGATGTATTCAAATTTTGGGTGGTTAGGCACACTGACTTTATTGAGAAGACTTTTCAAAGCTTTGGACTGACTGTGAGATTTCTTTATAGCAAAGAGCAAGAATAGGTTACATGGTGATTCATTAAAGAAAAAAGAAAATATGAGATAGAAAATTTATATCACAGTCTCGTTCGGCCCACTCCATTCGCGAGGAACACTGTCAGTTATATGCTTAGATTTTGGTTGAACTCCTAGTTATCCTTTAAGAAGACAAATTTTGTCTTCCAACTTTAACTGTTTATTTGGGAAAACTTCACACATTTTAGATTAATTTTGGGGGTGATAAATAGTAATACCCTAGGGCTTTGTCATTATTTTTATGACATATATGAACCTGATGACACCCCCAGTGATGTCAAACCCAAAATTTTCCACCAAAATACCATTGCACTAAGTATGTCCCTAAAATAAATGGGGGGAATTTAAGTGGGAGCTACCACATAACCTCGCAAGATCAATCTAATGATAGGGTGGATATAAATACGAACTCCAACCTGTAATACAAAAAATGGGAAGCAAATATCATCGGCCTAAAGCTAATCATAAATCCTCTCATCAATTTTTTGCAACCTGTATTTTATACTATTGGGATATCATAAAGTTCCTGTCAGTCAGCAAGGTCATCATCACTAATATCAAAGGCGTGATACCAGGTCTCAGTGTTAGTAACATTACAGGTTCTCTCCCTACCATATGTTCTAACCTTAGTTGGATAAACTATAGGGGTACATACCTTGAAAGGAGGATCAGACGCCAAATACTCCTCTAATGAAGTCCTAATACTAATGATTATCACATCAGAGGTCGTATTTGTATAATTCCTACCACCTGACTCACGATTAACACCATTAGAGCTCTTGGAACCTTGGAATTCAAACCTATTTTAATAGATATATGGGGATAAGGAGCGGATCCAATAGAAGATAGAACATGAGGTATAACGTTTTGGTGGTTTAGATCATATTCACAAGGAATGATTTGTAAAGGAATTAGTCTCCTAGCCTCGTAGAAACCAGGACATATTTTTTTGATTTTACAAATGTGATTCAAGACTCTTCAACCCACGAGTTTTCATTCATAGGGGGTTTTCCTGAGAAAATAAAAGGCTTATGGGCTGTTTGATTTGTAAATAGATGGTTTTGGGTAAAGAAACTGAGAAAATTCAAAAGAAAACCCTAAACATAAGAAAACCCTAGCCCAAACAACTCAATGGACACCTAAAATCATATAATCCACCAGCTAAACACCAATCAAAAACTAAATAAACAACACCAACATCAGTGCACAATGAATAGAAACCAAAACAGGGAGAAATTGAAGAAAAAGCCTTAGAGAACTTAAGAAATGGGGAAAGTCGCACTTGAAAAAATCCAAATGAAGAAAATGACTCAAAAATTGAAAATAAAAGAACTTCAATAGCTAAAACAAGGAAACTATCACTGAATACAAGTTTTTCAAATAATAACACAATCGAAGATGGTAAAAATCAAGTAAAAGATGGGCAAAAAATATGGAAAATAGAACATGGAAGGTTTTTTCCTCTTTGGGTTGTGTGGGGAAGATTTAAGGATTGAGAAAAGTTAAAATAATTTGTAATAGACTATTTATACCTTCTAGTAGGTAATGATTACCTTTCTAAAAGAAAGCATGGCATCATGCCTTGAAAAGGAAACGGACGCGTTGAAACTGAGTGTGCACTACGTTAATGACACGTGCATTAAATACACGTATGGCCACTGCCAGTTCTCGACGCATCGCATACTCAAGACCTTGAAAAAATTATGCAATCTCACAAGTCAATATGGTTGACCAAAGATGAGTTAAGGACATCCCAATACAATATGAACATGAGCTTGTGACATCTTTCAGTTAAAATTTCTCTCCCTTAATTTTCCTAACACGTACCCAAAAGATGTAACACTTTAGAGAATCTTGTACAACCTACAACCGTGAGCAAAGTCTTAAGGGCTATTATTATACCATACATGTGGGATGGCTCGTGGACTAATTTGAAGTGGACAGATACATTAACACATCATCAAGAGTAAGGTCATGCCCAACTATCGACCTTGTCGGACCTAGAGTGAGGTCAACTCGACCATTATTAGTAGTTAATTTAACCTCGTTATTTAACTATTGGATAATGTTGATATTTGAATCCATTATATCAAGCATGTATTGTGTGACTGTATGATGTAACTAGCATTTTGTACACATGCAAATGTGGAAGTTATGAAAACATTACACCCATGTGCCAATAACAAACTTTATGGTTATTCTCTCACATTGATGTAAAATGTGTACTGACTTAACCTATAAAGGTGGGCCATATGGTACTCTCGTTTCTCACTCTTATAACACTATAAATAGTTCATGCCACCCATATTTAGGGGGATTCAAGAATTTACTTATTGTTATGCTACAAAATTTTAGAGACAAATTTAGAGCTTCACATTTTGCCCAGTTATACAATACAACGAACACTTAACTTGTGGATGTAGGCACCCTTTTAGGCCAAACCACATAAATCTAGTTTTATTTCTCTCTCACTGATCGCTTAACTATTTTTCTAGTTTTGATTTCAGTATAATCAATGAACCAATTTTAGGAGATAATAATAGGGGATTACGATTTCTTAGAGATATTATCGATAGTCTGCAATTTTCCTAGTTATATTTGAAGATTTACCGGCTTACCACCTATATAAGATATTAATTTTAGCCTTAATTTTGGCGCTAGATTTAGACCCGTTGTGATTATATCTTATTTGGTTGGATAAGTTGGTGCTCATAGAGTGTTGTGGGAGCAGACAACGCAGTGTAGAGTGAAAAATTTGTATGGAGGAGTACTTAACCAATGCAGTGTAGAGTGAACAATTTTCCTATGTGTTAAGTTATGGGAGGTTCACTAAGTTTGTGAGGACACCTGGAGTTGGGCAAGGTCAAGCGAGTATTCATTGTAATGTTTTGATGATTTGTTAAAGGGAGTGTATATTTTTTTTGAAGATGAAATTGCAATCAAGTTATCGCCAGTTAGGGATTCGAGAGGAAAGTTTCCCAAGAGAATTTTTTGACATGATATGAAGCATATACAGCTCACAAAATAGATAGAATATTGATTGTATGTGACTATCATTGTTATGTTTATCCACGATGCTTTAATGAATCAGAATCTTTTGTAGTATTAATGGTCGTTAAGCCCGATATTGTGTTACATGTAGTTCATGTCCAAGCGTTTGGCATTTTTATAAGGAGGGGTATATAAACCATTATTTGAAGGAGTTCACTTTCTTCTTTTGATTAAGCAAGGGTTGTGTTTTCAAGGGATATTGATTGTGCCAAAGGGTCCTAAGCTACGAAATGTAGTTTCGACGAAAGTGAGTGATTTGTGGTTTGTTATTAATCTCTAGGGTGACCAGAAGTATTGTAAGTTAAAGAGATAGTATCGATGGTCAGGGCTAGTGGATATTAGCATAGTTGGTGTTTAGGTTTATTACTTCTTGTAGTGAGGGTAGATAATCATAGACATTTGAAAAAGTGTAGTTGTTAGTAATTCTTGTGTAGAGTGGAAAAGTAGACCCTTTTAATTTTTCTTATAGGGAAGAGAGATCCGAAGGGGGGACATGGGTCCATATGGTTAATTTATTTAGATTGATTGAGTTGAATAGAGATAAGATATAGTAAGTTATTAGTATGAGAATGTGTTTGGGATACCTTGGAGCAGGTGGTGTTCTTAATGGAGATTATAAAGATTGTCGAAACATGGAAAAGAGACTTGTGAACAAGCAAAAACATGGTTTGGGTTACCTGGTGGGATATCAAATTCGTTTGAAGGTATCTTAGGTGAAGGGAAATATGAAGTAATGGTTTCAAAGAAATGTTGGCACCCCAATACCTTGGTCTTTTTCACGATCTTGGATACCCGATCACCGTCAGAATGTGCACGATGTCTTACATGAGCACATGACAGAGGGAGTTCCTAAGGGACAAGTGGAAGCTTCACCAACTAGACTAGTTTATTTTGAGTCTTAACCGAATGTGATTTATGATGAGCAACCTTAGTATGCATTAGGTTGAAGAGTTAGTCAATTCCTCTATATTTTGGGTCAGTACGCTATGTCGAAAAATAATAAGATAATTAGTTCCTTAAAATTTGTACTATTGTTGATAATGCTGGGTCTAAGACTAATTTCGTGGGAATATTTATTATTAGGTTAATTAGATGTAATACCCCGTAATTTTATTGATTTTTATTTAATGGATTAATTGAATTAAATGAGAATTTATTTGGAAATTAATCCGGAATTAAATACAAGCGAGATGTGAGTTGGTGTTTTAGTATGAGGTTAAAATAAAATATTACTGAGAATATATGGTAACATATGAGTATTGAAAATATTAAATTTGTCGCGAGGCTGAAATACGACAATTTGAGAAATTTAGTTGAGACGCGTGTGTGAGTCACGTTAGGAATGAATTTAATTAGATTAAAAAGTAAATTATATTTTTATCAACCGAATGGTCATTTTGAGTGCGCTAATGTGTCCGGAAGGGTTGAGATAGTCCGAAAACACTAGCCGGGGGTTTAGTTTGAGTCTCGGGGCATTTTTAGGCCAAACCGGCAATCTAGAAGGGTATTTCAGTAATTTAAAAAATTTAGGAATTAAAACCCACGAATTTTAGAGTTAAATTAGATATTATTAGAGAGGCCACTAAGGCCATTACTAGTCAAAAACAAAAGATTGGGCTACAAGGGTTTTTGAGAGAAGTTAGAGAGAGGTAAAAGGAGGTTCCAAACCAAACCATCTCCCATGACCATCATTTTGGAAGAAATTGTGAGTAGAAAGAGGAGAGAATCATCCTATAATCACCAACAAAAGATTTGAAGGGCAAACCTAAGGCAAGTGATTTGATGTTATTAGTTTCAATGAATATTTCCTCCATGTTTAGCGTAGAAACTTTATATGCTTTGAAAGTTTTGATGAAAACCCATAGTATTTGTCATGGAACTCATAAGTTTGGATAGGGATTGCATGTGTAATGTTTATGGATGAAATTAGTACCCAAAAACTTAACTTTGATGATTTAAAAATGGATTTATGATGAGTATTTAAGTGAAATAAAATTATGTGTTCATGTTCATAGGGTTTGGGGCAAAATTTGGGGATTTATGATAATTGCATGTTGATTAGGAGGATTTGACCCCAAAAATATGTTAAGAAGTGACCTAGGAGGACTTAGAGTAGTCTAAAAGCAATAAAACTGAATTGTGATGATCTTAGGATGGATTTAGAGAAGAGAAATTGAAGAAAAACGAAGTTGGGAAAATTTTGGGAATTTTCTGCAATCTCGTTAGAAGACCAACCTAGGTCGTTTGAACGACATCGTTCGAACGAGCTTCTAACGAGATTCCAGTTGTGGTGACAATTATTGTGAAACGCAAATAAATAAGAAAAAAGCATTCACCAAGTAAGAACAAGAAATATAAAATGACAATCACACAACAAAGGATGTACGTGGTTCAGCAAAGATGTGCCTACGTCCACGGTGGTGCAGTCGATATTATTTCTATATACTCCGGAGAGTAATTATAGAGAATAAAAATTATCCTTTTGCCCCGAACCTAGGGTTTAATATATACATGTACATTTAGGTGAGTGGGGGTGATGGTTTCCGCACGTCTTCCATCCTTCCCATAACTTCCCTTCAAGGGAACGTGGGAAGAGACTGCATCAAAATAAGAAGTGGGGGGCCTAGACTTTGGGCCGCTAGAATTGGGCTACTCGTCTAGGCCCATGGTATTAATTCTGGGTACCCACAATTACCCCTAAGTTTGTTGGGCCATGTTCATGGGCTCAATAAATTTAAATGATTGGCCATAATGGTTCTTTTGCAATTCTTCGAAAACTGTGAAGCTGGTTTTGGCGGCACCCGCTTTGTATCTTGTGCACTATGATTATCAGAACTTGAAGGTTTCTTGGATTAGGTACTTTTCTATCATCGTTTCAATTTTTCTAGCACTTTCTCATTCCTTGTGAGTTCTAGCACTTCGTATCTTCTTCTCTCAACCTCCATTCTCGTTGCTTTCTCACCGTTTGGGCTCGCGCTTCTTCATCGTTCGAATTGATCTTCTATCTTGTAAGTTTTCTGTACTTTTTCTCTGTGCTTTCTCTTTGAGTTTGTAGTTTTCTAGGGTTTTCCAATGGCGAAGATTGGGCATAGGTCTGTTTCCGAGTTTAGGGAGTTTTACAATATTCCTGAATGGGTAGATATTGAGTGCTGGTCCTTCCCTCCTAGAAATATTAGGGAGATAGATGATGCCCACTGGATCCATGTTCTGTTGCTTTCCCAGGTGGGACTCACTTTTCCTCCCAATGACTTGTTTTTGCATTTCTTTGGCTATTTTAATATTGTTCCTGCACAATGCTCGCCCAATGTGTGGAAAATAGTAAATGGCGTACATAGGATAAATCAATTGTATGAAACTAGGTTAGGGCTTGTTGAAATTTGTTTTTGCTACTCCTTTTCTCGGACTAGTTTTGGTGTCCTTTACCTCAAAGCCAGGAGCCCTGACATGGTATTGGTAGTAAATCTACCTGATTCCCATAAGAACTACTGGCAAGAGGGTTTCCTTGTTAGAAATTGGCAGTTTTCTCCCCAACTTGAAGGGTCGAGGTCTGAGAGGTTCTCAGTTCCCTTTTATGGGGAGGAATACATAGGTAGATATTGTACTGTTGTTTCGACTTTTGTTGATTTGTAATCTTTCTAACACTTCTTTGCTTTTTCTTTCACAGCGAGGTCGAAGAACTTGTAACCTGCACTCAGCGAGGTCTGTCTTTCAGAATTGATAAAGGCTTGGAACATTAGAGAGCCTTTAGGTGACGGCGAGCATCCCAGGTCTGCTGCCTTCCTGCTTGAGTACAAGAACATTGGTTCCAGCTTCATAGCAAGGCCTTTGGATAGTAGCCCAGAGTTTAGTTCACCTGAAGAGATTGCTTCAAGTCCTACCCAATTGGACGAGGAAGAGGGCAGCTCTGAGAGTGACATTGTTGGAGCTGTAAGTAATTTACGAGGAGAGAGCTATAGCAGTAGCAGCTCCTCTGATCGTAGGGAGGTTTCTGAAGCTCGAGGGTCGTCGAGCACTTCCAGCAGTTCAAGTGAAGGAATGGTTCCACCCTGGAAGAACCTAATCCGGGATGATGACGATGAAGACCATATGTTCCTCGCTCAGAGGTCGAAGAAATAAAAATCTGCCCCGGGGGCTGTGGCTACTAGTTAACGATCTTCTACTCAGGAGCAGGAGAGGAAGAGGAAGGAAGAGGAGCAGGTGAGAGAGAGAGAGAGAGTAAAAAGGAAGAAGAGAGGAAGAAAATGGAGGAGAAACAGAAGGTAGAGGAGAGGAGGAAAGAGAGCGAGAAGGAGGAGGAGAAAAGGAGGGCTGAAGCGAGAACGATGGCCGGGCAGGCCGTAGTCCCGGTGTCCGCTCTGCTCGAGGGGGCCTCCGTGGTAATTTCTCCCCAGCTGGCCCCGGCTCTGCTCGAGAGAGCTGTCCTCCTGGCTGATCGCCACGGGGCAGTAGGGTCAGAGCACTTGGCCCTTCAGGCTAGTCAGAGGCTTGCTCTCGTAAGGTTTTTACCTTTTTCTCTTATGTTTTTCTGACTTCCCTCATTTTCCACTTCTAATGCCTTCTCTTTTCTGCAGTTTGTTACTGACTTTGCCGTGCTGTATCGTTCACACGATGAGCTGGTGAAGAAGAATAGTGAGCTGGAGCAAGAGAACTCTGCCCTGAAGCTGAAGGGTAAAGAGCTCGAGGCCAACCTCAAAGCCATTGAAGCTTCTCGGATTTCATCCGACTTGGCTCTTTCCACTACCAATAAGGAGAAGGACGCTGCAGTCCAAGATCTGAAGGAGCTGAGGTAGGCGTATGACTTAGTTTGCTCGAGCAAACTTAGAGTCGTTGAGGAGAACAGGGTGCTCTCTAAAGAGCTGAAGAAGAAGGAGTCCGAGGCTATTACCGCCAAGGAAGACTCTTACAATTCTGGCTGGGCTGCAACATATGAGGATGCTGAAGTTCAGATAGGCTATATTAGCCGTCTGAACTTCAAGAAAGGATGGAACAAGGCTCTCATTGTTGTTGGAGTGGATGTTGCATCTCCTCTTTTTGACGAGCACGACCCAGGGCTGAGTCCATTCGTAGATGAGGACCCTGCCCCAGCCATTGAAGGCTCTGATCCTGTTCCTCAGGCGTCCCCTACGAACTCTTATCCTATTAAGGTGACAGAGACCACCCCTGTCGAGGGCAGTGCTCCTGTTAATGCTGAATAAGGGGACAGGGCCATCAACCTCTGGGCCACCTGAGGTTGCTAATTAGTTATCTGATAGGATTGCTTTGTAATTTTGTTTTTTCCAGTCTGTAAACTTTCTTTTTTCAGTTCGATGTAATTTTAATTTTCATTAATGAAAAAGGCTTCATTTCTGCTTGTACTGATTTGTTCCTTTCTCTCATTTTTCTTTCTCTCTCTTGTAGTTAGTTGATGTGGATGATTACATTCCTGCTACTTCCCAGTTGGGTAGGACCCTTGGTCCCAATGCGAGTCCCGAAGTTCACCAGGCCTTTAGTAAGCTTTGCATGTCCTTTAGGTCTAGAAATCAGAAGTATAAGGAGCAATCTGAGCTCGTGGCCAAGCTGAAGGACAGGCTACAGGAGATGGAGGACATTGGTGCTTCAGTGCAAGAGGAGGTCAATGTGCTGAGGACAAAACTATTAGAGGCCTCCGAGATCAACCAAGTAGGGTAGGTTCTTCAGCAGGAGAATGAAGACCTGAGGAGAGAAGTCTTACGACTCAGGGAGCATGCACTGAGCATTGTTCGAGCAGTATTACAAGGCTCCTCATCATCGTGAACTAGAGCTGGTCATAATGTCACTCCTCCTATGTCACGAATTCCTACTCACCCTCCCCTTCCGAGAGCTGGTAGGAGCACCAGGAGCAGAAACAAGGAAGCTGAAGAACTTCGCGATAGGGAAATGGAAGAACTCTGCGATGATGTTCAGCGAGCATATGTAATCGATGATGGGCTTCAAAGGGACGTTACTCGGTTGTGACACTTATTCAAGAAAGGCCCTCGGCAAGCGTGGGCTGACGGTTATGATCAAGGCTGGTCGGATGCTCCAACAAGGTTGTCTGAGTTTGAGGAGATTTCTTTTATCAGGGGGTGGTTAAGTGCCTTGAAGGAGATGCAATTACCGAGGAACTCAGTTCCATGGTATCATCATGAGATGTCTTACTCCACACTGATGCCTAACCCATTCCGGAGGGATGATCGATGGATCTCCATCGATGCTATTTCTCGGCAATTACTAGAGTCGGATGCGAATGAGGTTGTGGAAGAGTTAGCTCCTGCTCCTGATGACGGATGAAGAGCTCGAGTGGCTGATTATCTTGCTCGGAGGCTGCCACCCCATTGAGATTTTGCCAGTTGTTATTATTATTTATTTTTTTGTATTTTTGATAATGTAAATGCTTTGGGCGAGTTCGCCGACTAAACATGTATTACCATTGTTGTAAGTATGATGAATTAATGAAAAGTTTGTGTTTTGGGCAATTTTGTCGACTAAACGTGTGCATCCTACTTTTCATATTCTTGCTGCTCTATAATATTTTTTGTTTTGTCATACAAGTGTCCCCCCAGTCCAGTATAATACCAAGATACCATTGTGCTCCACTTTACCTTTTAGGTTGTGTCATCACACTCCCTTAGGCCTAAGTGGGGCAACTGACGAGGACACACCTGGTGTTGGACGTCGTCATCCGATCAGGATTTTACTCAATCAAAGTAGGTTTGATGACCAGTATAGAATTTGGTCGTATTGCCTAAGGATCCCCTGTAGGGATTCATATATTTCCAGGGGCAATGCTAAGAGGTCTCTCGTGTTTTATGACGATGACCTGAGGAGGGGTATTTCCCTGTTGTAGTGATTAATGTGCCTATTATTTGGAAAAGATGTGTGATAAATGCAGCTGTTGCTAATCAGAGTGTAACCAATTAAGTAGCTTTCATTAGTAATAAGGGAAATGAACTTCTATTTTCATAACAAAAGAATACAAGAAAAAGATCTAAAAATAGAATTTCTTGAGATTAGCTACGTTCCATGGTCGTGGTATTTCTCTTCCCTCCATCGTTTCCAAGTGATAGGCACCTTGCAGATCGTCTTTAGTTATCTTAAAGGGTCCTTCCCAGTTTGGGACTAGCTTGCCGTCTGACGACTTCACTGTGCTGCCCAGGACTTTCCTTAGAACATAGTCCCCAACTTGGAATGTTCTCGGGTTAACTCTTTTGTTGTAGTGCTTCGCGAGTTGTTGTTGATAGCTCGCTAGCTTCACAAGGGCAAGTTCTCTGCGCTCGTTGGCTAGGTCGAGTTCGGCGAGCAATGCCTCATCATTTTGGTCTTGGTCAACAAGGTTGGATCTCATTGTTGGCAAACCCGCTTCTAGTGGGATAACTGCTTCCATGCCATATGTCAACGAAAATAGGGTTTCTCCTGTTGCTCGCCGGGGAGTGGTTCGGTACGCCCATAGGATATGGGGTAGCTCTGTTACCCATGCGCCTTTGTCTCGCTCTAATCGCTTCTTCAATCCATCGATCACAATTTTGTTGGAAGCTTCAGCTTGGCCATTGCTCTGAGGGTAGGCCATCGAACTGAAGTGGTGTCTGATCCCGTGTTCGTTACAGAAGTCCTGAAAGGGGCCACTTTTGAACTGTGTTCCATTGTCGGTGATGATGGTTCTGGTAATTCCAAATCGAGTGATTATGTTCCTCCATATGAACCTTATCATATCAGCATCTTGGATGTTCACCAGGGGTTCTGCCTCGATCCATTTGGTGAAGTAGTCAGTCGCAACCAACAGATATTTGCGATTACTGGCAGCGGTAGGCAGTGGTCCCACGATGTCCATTCCCCATTGGGCGAAGGGCCATGGGCTGGAGAGGGACTTTAGGTCGTTGGTGGGTTGGTGGGCCATAGGAGCGTGGAGTTGGCATTTTAGGCATTTGCGAACATATACTGCGGAGTCCTTTTGCATATATGGCCACCAATAGCCTTCCTTCATTGCTCGAAAGGCTAGATACCTTCCTCCGATATGACTTCCATAGATTCCTTCGTGAAGATCGTGTAGCACTTGCTCGACATCACCTGGGTGGACGCATCTAAGGTAGGGACCGAATAAGGATTTCTTATAGAAGTCGCCTCCTGTGGATAAGTGAAAGCGAGCAGCTTTGACTCTTATCTGGTGGCAGTTTTCTTGTCATCTGGGAGCATGCCATCCTTTAAATAGTCCATTAAGGGGTCCATCTAGCTGGGGGCTGACCCCACCTGGAGTATTTGTTCCACGTTTGGTAGCTTGCTGTTGTGGTTAATGCTCGGACAAATGAGGAAATTGATGGGGAAGATCCTTTTTATGTCAGAGTCAACTGCCGAACTCAGGGCTGCTAAGGCATCAACATGACTGTTTTTCCCCTTGAGAAACTGCTGGATGTTGATCTCTTCAAAGCTTGTCATTAATTTTTTCACTAAGGCGAGGTAGGCTTCCATTCTATCATCCTTTGCATTGTAATCTACACTTATCTGATTAGAGACTAGTTGAGAATCGCCGAACACCTGTAAACGTTTTTCTCCTAGAGTTTGCGCCTTTTGGAGACTGGCTATTAAGGCTTCGTACTCTGCTTCTTTGTTGGAGGATGCAAATCCATGACTGATTCCTTACTCAAGGATTGTGTTTTCTGGAGTGATGAGAACAACACCTACCCCTGCCCCCTTTGAGTTGGAGGCTCCATCAACGAAGAGTTTCCAAGTTTCCTCTGTTTCCTGGTTCTCCTCTTGCCTTGTTGGTTGAGGTTGGTCGGAGAGTTCTTCGCCTGTGAATTCGGCTATGAAATCAGTAAGGATCTGACCCTTGATAGTTGTCCTTGGTTGAAATTGGATGTCAAACCGGCCGAGCTCGACTGACCACTTAGACAATCTGCCCGACAAATCCGCTTTCCTTAGGACCGCCTTAAGAGGATGCGATCTAAGGACGATGATAGTATGAGCTTCGAAATAATGCTTCAACTTCCTCGAGGCTATTACTAGTGCAAAGGCAAGCTTCTTCAATGGCAGGTACCTTTGCTCGGCGTCTAATAAGGTCTTGCTTGCGTAATAAATGAGGTGTTGGATTCCTGCAACCTCGTATATTAGCGCAGAGCTGATAGTGTGATTGGATACGGAGAGGTACAGGTACAAAGAATTCATTTGCTGTGGTATGACAAGCAGCGGTGAAGTGCTTAAGTAGGACTTGAGCTCGTCCAATGCTCGCGAGCAATCTGGGCTCCACTCTATTGTTTTACTCCCCTTTAGAAGCTGGAAAAAAGGCTTGTACTTCTCGGAGGATTTGGAGATGAAGCGATTTAAGGCAACGAGCATTCCAGTGAGATTCTTCACATCCCATATTGTGCGAGGGGGTTTCACCTTGTTGATTGCATCGATCTGATCTGGATTAGCTTCTTTGCCTCTGTTACTGACCAAGTATCCAAGAAATTTTCCTGACTGGACACTGAAGGAACACTTGCTCGCATTAAGTTTCATCCGGTACTTCCTGAGGATTTCGAAGGAGTTTGACAGGTTCGAGAGGTGATTTTCTTTCTTCCTAATTTTAAAGAGCATGTCATCGATGTAGACCTCCATGGTGTCTCCCATTTGATCCTTGAAGATTTTAGTGACCAGCCACTGATTGGTTGCCCCTGCATTCTTGCACCCAAAGGGTATGACCTTGTAGCAATATAACCCAGCTGTTGTGATGAACGTCGTTTTGTCTTGGTCTGGGGCATATAAGGGGATCTCGTGATACCCTGAGTACGCGTTCAGGAAACTCATTCGCTCATGAGCTGCAGTGGCGTCTACTAGTTGGTCTATTTTTGGGAGGGGGAAACTATCCTTAGGGCATGCTCTGTTGAGGTCAGTGAAGTCGATGCAAACTCTCCACTTCCCATTATTCTTCGGAACTACTACTGGATTGGACAACCACTTGGGGAATTGTACTTCCCGTATGGATCCTGCATCCAACAATTTTTTTACTTCCTTTTCGACCGCTTTAGCCTTCTCGGGCGCAGTTCTCCGTGCCTTTTGGGTGATTGGCTTGAATGTGGGGTCGACGTGCAGCTGATGACGGACCGCACCAGGGTCGATTCCAGGAAATTCGTATGGTTCCCATGCGAAAACATCTATGTTGCGCCTCAACAAGGTTGTCAACTCCTTCCGTTCTTGGTCGGTGAGAGATGCTCCAATCAAGAAGACTCTATTACTGTTGCCATCTTCAGCTGTAATTTCTACCAGGTCCTCGATGACATGCTCGGATGGGGGGAGCCTGGTCTCCTCTACTCTGGGTCTTCCGTACTTTAATTGCTATTCGGAAGGTATCACACCTTCTTCAACTTTCTCGCTGGGTTGTTCGGCCTTCTTCTCTAGCTTTGGTCGGATGGCTGCTATGAAGAACCTCCTCGCCATCGCTTGGTCGCCATGGATCTCCATTACTCGTAGGTCGGTTACATACTTTAGCTTCTGATGGTAGGTCGAGGGGACTGCCTTCATCGCATGAAGCCATCCCCTGTCGAGGATGGCCTGGTATGGCGAATCGATGTCGACTACCAAAAACTCGATCATCTTGGAAACGTTTCCAGCGCGCACCGGTAATACAACCTTGCCCAGGAGCATAGTTATTTTCCCAGTGAAGCCAAGTAAAGGAACAGTAGCTTCCTTTAGGTCGGCGACGCTTAACTTCAATTTCCTGAATAGGTCGAGGTACATTACATCGGATGAGCTTCCTTGATCGACGAGCAGCTTGTCGACGTCAAAGTTGTCTATCCTGAGTGTAATGACTAGGGCATCATGATGTGGGTTCCTTACTCCCACCAGATCTTTATTCATGAAAACAATATGCTTGTTATAGTTGACGTCCTCTGCTCGTCGACGCTTCCCTGACTGTGATTTTGCTGGGTCGATTTGGAAAGCCTGCATTACCGCTGTAAGTTTTTTTATTTCCATGAGAGCTGAGTTTCCTTGTATCTGCTTGACGTCAGATGCTCCGTGGATTACTGCGAATTCATGTCCAGTATCATCTTCCAGCACGTTGTCAGGTCTCGCCTCTTTGTTGGCAACTACTCTTTCTGCCCTCTTTTCCACAAACTCGTTCAAATGCCCAAACTAGGCCAACTCTTCTAGGTGAGACTTTAGAGCTTTGCAGTGCTCGGTCTTATGTCCTCCCTCTTTGTGTAAAGCGCATCTTAACGCATTATTCCTCTTCGAGGGATCTCCTCCCATTTTCCTGGGCCACTTGATGAATGGCTCATCTTTGATCTTCGTGAGAATTTTGTAAATTGGTTCTTTGAAGACGGTGTTGACTGCCTGGAATGCTTTCGACGCGTCATGGTTCCTTCCGTTCTTGGAGACATTTTTTCCCCCGTTCTTTCCTCCTTTTTTCTAGTTCTCAATTTGTCACTTCCCTTAGTAGTGAGTTTAGCTCGATCATTTTCCCCCGTACTTGGGCGGGTGACGTCTTCACCTTGGCATGCTTCTCGATGTGAGCCATTAGGTCGTCGATGGTTATGGATTCCTTCTTCGTCAGAGACTCGTAGAGAAGGGAAGAACTGGGTAACCCAATTTTGAAAGAGGCCACCGCCACTTGCTCCGAGCAGTCCTCGACCTCATTGAACAACTCCCAGTACTTTTTTACGTTGTCTCGGAGGGTCTCCTGAGGCGTCTTCTTCATTGTCAACAAGGCATCCATCCTTTTGGGATGGGAGCTACTAGTAATGAAGCGGGCCGTAAAGAGTTCGACCAGGGAGTTGAAACTTCGGATGGATCGGTGGGGGAGTCTTTCGAATAATTTTTGCGCCACATCATGCAATCTTGAGGGGAAAATACGGCACATCAATGCATCCTGGTGATTCCAGAGGGCCATGGCCTGTCGGTATTGCCTGACGTGATCGATGGGATCAGTCTTACCGTCGTAAATCTTGAACCTTAGAATAGTAAATTTCTTGGGGGCTTCTTCCTCTTCGATTTCCCTCATGAAGGGCGACTTCATCTGGGTTTTGAGAGCTGGCCTCGTGAGTTCTCTGGTTGATCTGGCACCGTGGTGGGCAGGATGTTGGTCCATTTCCCTGCGGACCAGATCTCGTATGTTCTTATTGCCGCGAGCAGGGCTCTGGTAACGTCGAGCTGTTCGCAGAGGTCGTCATCTGATTCGTCTCCCTCGACCTTTCGAAATCCTCGCCTTGGGCTCCTTCCTCGACTGCGAGATTTGCTCACCTGAGGGCTAGGAGTGCGGTATGGATGTCTCCTGTTATCAGGACGAAGCTCCCTCTCCAGTCTTTCCAGTATCCTTTTCAAGCGAACATTCTCAGCTTCGTACCCGCGAGAAGACTCCCTCTGCTCGTGGAGCCTTGCCTCGTACGCATCAATCAATATGGATATCTGTGTGGACCTTACTGGTCCCTGGCTTTCTTCTGAGGCTGGCCTTTCCAAGCGAGCCCTCTGATCTGAACGTCGAACTTCAGACCTAATCCTGCGAGGAGCAGGTGGTTCTTGAATATCCCCTGCCTAAGGGGCATTGCTGCTGTGACCAAACATCTTAAACTCCTTTCTTGGTGTGGGCTCTTCTCAGGGAAAGATGAATGGTTCCCACAGACGGCGCCAATTGTGGTGACAATTATTGTGCAACACAAATAAATAAGAAAAAAGCATTCAACAAGTAAGAATAAGGAATATAAAATGACAATCACACAACAAAGGATGTACGTGGTTCAACAAAGATGTGCCTACGTCCACGGTGGTGCAGTCGATATTATTTCTATATATTCCAGAGAGTAATTACAGAGAATACAACTTGTCCTTTTTCCCCGAACCTAGGGTTTAATATATACACGTACATTTAGGTGAGTGGGGGTGATGGTTTCCTCACGTCTTCCATCCTTCCCATAACTTTCCTTCATGGGAACGTGGGAAGAGACTGCATCAAAATAAGAAGTGGGGGGGCTAGACTTTGGGCCGCTAGAATTGGGCTACTCGTCTAGGCCCATGGTATTAATTCTGGGTACCCACACCAGTACCCCTTTTAACGAGTTCGTTAGAAGCCTTTCGTTCGAACGACACTCGTTCGAACAACCTCGTTCGAACGAGATTTCTAACGAGTTGACGGAATGACCTTGTTTGGCCGATTTTAGTTCGAACTTTTCGTAGGCTAATTTAATTAAGTGTGATCCTTTCCTTGTTAATTAGTGGCATAATTGTGAGATTGGAGTACGTTGAGGATTGAAACTTAGAATTATATAATAGACCGGGTGACTTCTATGGTTAGGTTGTAAGTACACGAATTTGCGAAGTGAGAAGTGTTGGCGATCTATATTGTATATTATCCGGGAACTTGTAAATGCCCAACATTTAATGACAGTATAGGAATGTAAAATATACCTCTATTATTATTATTATAAGTTATCTAAGATGTGTGAATGCTTGGTATATGAACTTACATGTTTATAACATACCTACCATACTTGCTATCATGGGAGGTCGGCTTTCGATCAAGGCCATCAAATCTTTGTGTGCCTACGGGGGGATTTAGATTGGTACCTCAAGGACATAGGTCAGAGAATGACTTATTGGTGAGTTAATAAGTTTGCTGACCATGGGAGCGTAGGTATGTGCGTGACCCATGAGATGTGAACTATGTCTGCCTCCATTATGTGTGATTGTTACTTATCGAAACGGTTCCTGAGAGATTCGGAATATGTGATCCTTATGTACGTGATGTACCGGGACTTGATAGCAGAGTATGTGTCCACCGCAACTTAGCCTAGGGGTGCCATTATTGTATATTTTTACGATGAGATTAAATACTGATAATTGAAATGGACTGCTTATTTATGTGTAAGTGTGAATAATTTGTATCATTTTTATAGAGTTAAAAGTGGGAACTTCTTAGTAATTATTATAACTAGTTCTTAGAAACACACAGTATGACTGTTAGCTTATATTAAGATATCTGGAATTAAATTCTAAACGAAAAATTAAAGTCAGGTTATGGATTGGACTAGTTAGATAGTGGAATAACTAGAACGGGTACGGGTACGATAGGCGTGCACAATTAGTTGAGAGGTGAAGAACTCATGTGAGAGCACGCACTATCATGTATTTTATATTCACTGTTTAATGACATTAAACACTTGCTAGATTTTAAACTATTTTCGGAATCGGGCTCTTACCCGTTTGCTTTCAAATCTTTTTTTTTTTTTTTGTAAAAACCTTTTTGGTGCCCAGCCACAAGGACACCAAGTTAGAAGTTCCATTCCAGTGACGTGATGTAGCTTCTGTGGAAGTTATAGGACCCTAATTATAGACGCCTCCACTTTCTACCTTGATTCCATTTCAGACTCATTTATCTGTAGGGCATGTCTCCCCTTTTCTCTTAGAGACAGTTTATTTATTTAAGTTTTATTTCAGTTTTGGATGTAATTAATTAGTGATTCAGTCTTTATATTCGGTTTTTTTTAGTAATCGAATTATTCTGAGGAGTATTCCACCAGATTCATTTTATTCCATTGATTATTCTATTATGACTGTGATGTGGTTGTGGTATTAGCATTTCCTAATTGAAATTGGTTGTATGTTAATCTAATTTAATTAAAATTGACAGATCACTTTTTAAATATTAGGTGGCTAGAAATTGTTAAAATGCTTTTCGACAGTGATGCTATGAACTGAACCAACTTGACATTCTGTATTAATTTGAATAAAGGAGTAGCTACCCGGTATTTAATTAATAGGGGTGTCACAGGCGGTATCAGAGCCAGGTTCTAGTGTCCTTAGGATCTGTATGACTTGTTATGTTTCCGCGTAGCATTCTTTGATATAGTGCCCTATATTTTAGAATTTTTGTATTCTATTGTGTATGTTTCTCTCTTCATCTACTTTGAGATAATAACTGTAGACTTATACAACTTCTCATTCATTTCAGATGCCTCCACGACGTGCACATCGAGTTCCCAGGGATGTTTAGCCCGGTCCACAGCCTGAACCAGTTCAGGGCACAATGAATGCCGCCGAGGTTGCTGCTATTATGGGCCAAGCGGTAAATGCCTCTCTAGCAGTTATGTAGCAGGCACCGCCTTAGGCTCTTGTAGTAGCACCAGTACAGGCTCATGCATTCCTGTCTGCTTGGGAACGTGTTCGTGATGATTTTCAAAAAGCACACCCTTTGGAGTTTGTATGTAGCTCCGACGTCGTTGTGTCTAGTCAGTGGGAGAAGAACAACCAAAGACACCTGAGGATGTATGAGTGTACGGATGTACAGAGACAGATACTAGCTACTTTTAAGCTGGTAGGGTCAGCGTTGCAAAGGTGGGAGTCCATTACCACCGTGGAGGAGAGAGATGCCCTTTCTATTCTGGAGTTCTGGGTGCGGTTCGACCGCAAGTATTTTCCCTCAGCCATCCACACCGAGTTGAGGAGAAAATTGATGAACCTCAAGCAGGAGAGGAGGACAGTTGCTGAATATGAGGCCGAGTTAAAAAAACTCTTGAACATCATCCCCGATGAGATTCCGACAGAGGAGAAGAAGATACAGAAGTTCATGGATGGGTTCACTTGGAAGATCCGTTAGCATTTACTAGGAAATCTCTCGTTGGCCACTTATTCTGATGTGGTTAACGCAGCACTGCTTCACTGCTAGGACCATCGCTTTCATTTGTCAGAGGGTAAGCGATCAGGAGACTCTAGCCAAAAGGTCAGAACAGGGGGAAATGGTGCCAACGGGGCACAATCAGTTCAGGGTCAGCACACGCAGGGTGATCAGAGTTCCCAGCAGGGGGATTCTAAGAGATTTAGATGTGGGGGTTTCAGAAATGGACAGGGAGGTTTTCGTCATGGCCAGCAGGGTCATCACGGCCAACATGACCAACAATAGCAGTTTCATTAGGGCCAGCATGGCCAGGGGAGGAATGGCAACGTCCACCAGGGCTGTGGGCAGTAGGGTCAGAGTGGGGGAAATTTTTCGGGGAAATGTTTTACTTATGGCAAGATTGTCCACAAATGCCAGGAGTGTCTTGATAGGGGCAGAGCCCCACAGCAACAGCAGTAGGGTGCTCGACATGAGCCCTAGAGGCCTATGTTTCCTGCCGCCCTCCGAGCACCACCGCATATGCCAGTTTTGCCACCTATCCCAGCAGTCTCAGTCCAACAGGGACATCTTCAGTACGAGCGAGTTTATCATCTCCAGCAGGCCGCAGTCCCACAGGATCCACGTGCTATTGAGGGTATGTTCTCTATTCTGGGGACTATGGGGTGTATTTTATTTGATACGGGAGCCACACACAATTTCATTGCCATAGAATTTGCACGCATTATAGGGTTGTTAGACACTACAGAGAGCACGATTACCTGCATAGATTCACCGATGAGTAGGGGTTCTGTGATTTCTCTTATTTGTAGAGGTGTGGGTATTGGGATCGGGAGGTTTACTTTGCCTGCTGATATGTTAGTATTAGATATGACTGAGTACGATGCGATCGTTGGTATGGATTGGCTAGTTGCGTATCGAGCCATGATTGATTGTTTCAGCAGGAGTATTATTTTTTCCATACCAGGATAAGAGATGTTCTTAGTGGTGATGCCTTGTCCTGAGGGAGGATCGTCCACTCACTTGTATTATATAGAGGATGAGACCTCAAAGGAAGTGGTAATACCACTCAATTCGATTCCCATTGTTAGTGAGTTCGCTGATGTATTCCGGGATATTCTGGTGTTACCGCCTAGTAGAGAGATAAATTTTGTTATCGATTTGACGTCGGGCACTCGGCCAATTGCCCGCGCATCTTACCGTATGGCTTCAGCGGAGATGAGAGAGCTAAGGGATCAGATAGAGCAGTTTTTGGGACAGGGGTTTATTCATAGGAGTACTTTGTCTTGGGGTGCCCCTCTACTGTTCTTAAAAAAGAGGGATGGACCGTTGAGGTTGTGTGTAGATTACCGGGAGTTGAATAAAGTCATGATATGGAATAAGTGTCTGTTTCCCTGAATCGATGACTTATTTGACTAGTTGAGGGGAACTTCCTTCTTCTCAAAGATTGACTTGCGATCAGGATACCATCAGTTGCGTCTCAGGGAACAGGACATCTCAAAGACTATTTTTTGAAGAGATATGGTTCCTATGAGTTTTGGGTTATGCCTTTTGGCCTCACCAATGCCCCATCCGTGTTTATGAACTTAATGAATAGGGTGTTCAGAGCGTTCATAGACCAGTTCGTCATTGTCTTTAATGATGACATTCTAGTTTACTCCCAAACAAAGGAGGAACACGCAGAGCACTTGAGGCAAGTTTTACAGACGCTGCGTCAGAACGAGCTATATGCAAAATATGAAAAGTGTGGGTTTTGGCTGAAGGAGGTTCAATTTTTGGGGAACATTATTTCAGATCGGGGAATATCAGTTGATCCGAGGAAGGTATCGGCGGTAAGAGAGTGGGGACAACCCACGACACCAACTGAGATCCGTAGTTTCTTGGGCCTAGAAGGACACTACAGGAGGTTTATTCGGGGGTTTTATAAGATAGCGGGTCCTTTGACACATCTGACTCGCAAAGGTGTGCCATTAATCTGGAGCGATGCCCGTCAGTTGGCATTTGATGAGTTGAAAGACAAGTTGACCTCAGCGCCTATGTTAGCATTGCCCAGACCGGGAGTTGAGTATCTAGTCTACACCGATGCGTCCTTACAAGGACTTGGGGTTGTACTGTAATAGGAGAGTCAGGATATAGCTTATGCTTTCCGTAAGCTTAAGCCTCACGAGAAGAATTACCCCACCCATGACTTGGAGTTAGCGGCAGTCG
Organism: Sambucus nigra; assembly: GCA_949130495.1. Taxonomy (NCBI): domain Eukaryota; kingdom Viridiplantae; phylum Streptophyta; class Magnoliopsida; order Dipsacales; family Adoxaceae; genus Sambucus; species Sambucus nigra. Next base: position 219,824,236 of record OX422218.1, read on the forward strand.
TATTTTCTCTTCACGCAGAAAGAACTGAATATGCGTCAACATAGGTGGCTTGAATTCATGAAGGATTATCAGTTCGATATCCAATATCACCCAGGGAAGGCTAACGTGGTAGCAGACGCGTTGAGATGTAGTCCAGTAGGTGAGGTGGCCAAAGTGTGGAAAGCAAAGTGGAAGGAGTTAGGACACTGGGATGCAGTGGCCCGATCATTCATGTCTGTGATTACCGTTATGCCTTAGACTGTTATGGGAGTGATACAGGCCAAGGAAAAAGACTCATTCTGTCAAGAGAAGATAGTTCGACTACTAACAGAGGGAGCCGAGTCATATATCATTAGTTCAGATGGTCGCTTACGCTTCAATGAGAGACTAGTTGTTCCAGAAGGGGAAGACTTGCGGCACGAGGTAATGTCAGAGTCGCACGGTTCGCGATTCGCAGTACATCCTGGTGGGGATAAGATGTACCAGGACATGATGCAATAGTACTGGTGGAACGGGATGAAGAGGGATATTGCCGAGTTCATTTCTAAATGTGCCACTTATCAACTGGTAAAGGTGGACCATTAGAGACCGACATGACTTTTACAGACGTTAGAGGTTTCGCTGTGGAAATGGGAGAGCATTTGTATGGACTTTATCACGGGCTTACCTACTTCGCAGAGGGGTCATGACTCCATATGGGTAATCGTGGATAGATTGACAAAAGTTCCTCATTTTTTACCAGCCCGGACAGACTACACTATGGGACAATATGCCCAGATTTTCATAGCGGAGATAGTGAGACTTCACGGGGTACCTCTCAATATCGTGTCTCACCGAGACAATATATTTGTTTCACGATTTTAGAAGAGTTTCCAGGAGGCCATGGGTACGAAGTTGCGACTGAGTACGGCGTACCACCCGTAGTCAGATGGGCAAACCGAGCGGACGAATCAGATGTTGGAGGATATGTTGCGTATGTGCATCCTAGACTTTGGAGGTGGTTGGGAGCAGTACCTTCCAGTGGTGGAGTTTGCTTACAATAACTCATATAAGTTCACCATTGGCATGGCTCCATTCAGGGCCTTGTATGGTAGACCTTGTCGTTCTCCAGCGTGTTGGTTAGAGGTGGGGGATAACAAACTCCTTGGGCCGAAAGTGATTCAGGATACTTCAGGAAGGATAGAGATGATTCGGAGCCGTATTCGGGTAGCTCAGGATCGATAGAAGAGCTATGCTGATGCCAAGAGGTTCTTCAGAGAGTTACAGGTGGGGGATCAGGTGCTACTCAGAGTATCTCCAATAAAGGGTATTATGCGCTTTGGGAAGAAGGGGAAACTGTCTCCTAGATATGTGGGACCATTCCCTATCATCGAGCGGCTTGGGTCAGTAGCGTATAGAGTTGGGTTACCGGAGCAGTTGCATAGGATTCATGACGTGTTCCATATTTCCACGCTAAGGAGATATCTTAGGGATGATTTGGCCCATACCCACATTGCTTTAGAGAACATCGATCTTCAGCCTGATAGTTCCTACGAGGAGGGGTCGATAACTATTCTGGACCACAGTGAGAGGAATCTGAGGTCGAAAATAGTACCGTTAGTACGTGTTCAGTGACGGAATCATAATGCCAAGGAGTCCACATGGGAGCGCGAGGATGAGATGCGCGAGCGTTATCCAGAGTTATTCTTGCCAGGTACTCTTTAGTTTCGAATTTAGGGACGAAATTTTGTTATTAGGGGGGAAGTATGTAATACCCCGTAATTTTATTGATTTTTATTTAATGGATTAATTGAATTAAATGAGAATTTATTTGGAAATTAATTCGGAATTAAATACTAGCGAGATTGAGTTGGTGTTTGAGTATGTGGTTAAAATAAAATATTACTGAGAATATATGGTAACATATGAGTATTGAAAATATTAAATTTGTCGCAAGGCAGAAATACGATAATTTGGGAAATTTGGTTGAGATGCATGTGTCAGTCGTGTCAGGAATGAATTTAATTAGATTAAAAATAAAATTATATTTTTATCAACCGAATGGTCATTTTGAGTGCGCCAACGTGTCCGGAAGGGTCGAGATAGTAAGAAAACACTAGTCGGGGGTTTAGTTTGGGTCCCGGGGTATTTTTAGGCCAAACCGGCAACCGTAATTTTAAAAATTTAGGAATTAAAACCCACGAATTATAGAGTTAAATTAGATATTATTAGAGAGGCCACTAAGGCCATTAACAGAAAAAAAAAAGAGTGGGCTACGGGGGTTTTTGAGAGAGGTTAAAGGAGGTTCCAAACCAAGCCATCTCCCATCACCATCATTTTGGAAGAAATTGTGACCAGAAAGAGGAGAGAATCACCCTATAATCACCGACAACAGATCTGAAGAACAAACCTAAGGCAAGTGATTTGATGTTATTAGTTTCAATGAATATTTTCTCCATATTTAGTGTAGAAACTTTATATGCTTTGAAAGTTTTGATGAAACCCAATGTATTTGTCACGGAACTCATAAGTTTGGATAGGGATTGCATGTAGAATGTTTATGGATGAAATTAGAACCCAAAAACTTAACTTTGATGATTTAAAAACAGATTTATGATGAGTAAGTGAAATAAAATTTTGTGTTCATGTTCATAGGGTTTGGGGCAAATTTTGGGGATTTATGACAATTGCATGTTGATTAGGAGGATTTGACCCCAAAAATATGTTAAGAAGCGACCTAGGAGGACTTAGAGTAGTTTATAAACATTAAAACTCAAATTGGGATGATCTGAGGATGGATTTAGAGAAGAGGAATTGAAGAAAAATGAAGTTGGGAAAATTCTCGGAGTTTTCTGCAATCTCGTTAGAAGACCAACCCAGGTCGTTCGAATGACCTCGTTCGAACGAGCTTCTAACGAGATTCCAGTACCACTTTTAACGATTTCGTTCGAAGCCCTTCGTTCTAACGACACTCGTTCGAACCACCTCGTTTGAACGAGATTTCTAACGAGTTGACAGAATGACCTTGTTTGGCCGATTTTAGTTCAAACTTTCCGTATGATTATTTAATTAAGTGTGATCCTTCCCTTGTTGATTAGTGGGCATAATTGTGATATTGGAGTACGTTGAGGATTGAAACTTAGAATTATATAATAGACCGGGTGACTTCTATGGGTTAGGTTGTAAGTACTCGAATTTGCGACGTGAGAAGTGTCGGCGATCTATATTGTATATTATCCGGGAGCTTGTAAATGCAAAACATTTAATGACGGTATAGGAATGTAAAATATACCTCTATTATTATTATAAGTTATCTAAGATGTGTGAAATCTTGGTATATGGACTTATATGTGTATAACATACGTACCATACCTGCTATCACGGGAGGTCGGCTTTCGATCAGGGCCATCAAATCTTTGTGTGCCTACGGGGGGGATTTAGATTAGTACCTCAAGGACATAGGTCAGAGAATGACTTATTGGTGAGTTAATAAGTCTGCTGACCATCGGAGCGTAGGTATGTGCGTGACCCATGGGATGTGAACTATGTCCGCCTCCATTATGTGTGATTGTTACTTATCGAAACGGTTCCTGAGAGATTCGGAATATGTGGTCCTTATGTACGTGATGTAACGGGACTTGATAGAAGAGTATGTGTGCACCGCAGCTTAGTCTAGGGTGCCATTATTGTATATTTTTACGATGAGATTAAATACTGATAATTGAAATGGACTGCTTATATAAGTGTAAGTGTGAATAATTTGTATCATTTTTGTAGAGTTAAAAATGGGAACTTCTTAGTAATTATTATAACTAGTTCTGAGAAACACACAATAAGACTCTTAGCTTATATTAAGATATCGTGAATTAAATTCAAAATGGAATAGTAAAGTCAGGTTATGGATTGGACTAGTTAGATAGTGGAATAACTAGAATGGGTACGGGTCCGATAGGCGTGCATAATTAGTTGAGAGGTGAGGAACTCACGTGAGAGCACGCACTATCATGTATTTTATATTCACTATTTAATGACATTAAACACTTGCTATATTTTAAACTGTTTTCACAATCGGGCTCTTACCCATTTTCTTTCAAATATATTTTTTTTTGTAAAAACATTTTAGGTGCCCAACCATAAGGACGCCAAGCTTAGAAGTTCCATTCTAGTGACGTGTTGTAGCTGCTGTGGAAGTTACATGACCTTGATTATAGATGCCTCCACTTTTTACCTTGATTCCATTTCAGACTCATTTATCTGTAGGGCATGTCACCCCTTTTCTCTTAGAAACAGTTTATTTATTTAAGTTTTATTTCAGTTTTGGATGTAATTAATTAGTGATTCAATCTTTATATTAGGTTTTATTCAGTATTCGGATTATTCTGACGAGTATTCCTCCAGATTCATTTCATTCCATTGATTATTCTATTGTGACTGTGAGGTGGTTGTGGTATTAGCATTTCTTAATTGAAATAGGGTGTATGTTAATCTAATTTAATTAAAATTGACAGCTCACTTTTTAAATATTAGTTGGCTAGAAATTGTTAAAAATTCTTTTCAACAGTGATGCTATGAACTGAACCAACTTGACATTTTGTATTAATTTGAATAAAGGAGTAGCTACCCGGTATTTAATTAGTTGGGGTGTCACATTAGAAAATCTTAAAACACACTTTAGATCATTGAGAAAACCCTAGGGAGCTTCGAAGAAGAGGCACCATGGATTGATGAGAAATGGAAGGTTTTTTGGACTTTGATTCATTAATCACTTCATGGAAAGTGATATATCGATTAAGAATTTAATTTGGATTGTGTTATGATAGTAGTAGTCATTGTAATATGAAATTAACATTTTCATACTGTGATTTTGATTGTTATACTAAGGCTTCATCTCTTGTTAATGAAGTAAGCGAATTTGATGATTGAATCCTATTAATTAGTCTAGTCATCTGAACGAATTTGATATATCCAAAATTACTATAATGATTCAAATGAAATTCCCGTATTTAATCGAGAGTTGAATCAAAATCTTACCTTAAGTTAGTAGAAACATGAACTTAGTGTTCTTAAAACATAATTTGAATTTGATCCATAAACCTGGTAAATTTCATAATAAATTTTGTTTTAGGTTAGTATTAATGCTATACATGTTATATATGAATAGGACAGGGCTTTGATCATTTAAAGGCTTAGAATTTATGTTTTAGTGTGTTAATGGACGTATTTTTACGTTTGGAGAAGATGAACGGCGCCATCTTTGTAAGAATTAGATTTTGAGTTCGTTAGAATGAGATAGGAAATCTCGTTCGAACGACTTGTGGACTTGTTCAAATGAATTTCACAATTTCGTTATAATGACCTTGGACTTTGTTAGAACGACATAATTTTGGTTTGAATGACTCTATGGTTTTTCTTCAAATGAGTTAGGGTTCTCGTTCGAACGACCTAGGAACAGTTTGGTTTTTAATCCTCTTATTTGTTTTGAGATATTTGATAAAAGCTTCTGGCATTGTTAGTAAGTCGGTAGTAGATGGTATTTATATATAAATTCTTGGAGGTTTAAAGTATCGATCTGTGTAGAATCTATGGTAATCTTAAATAAGTTTACCCCTAGAGTGGGATAGTTATGATACTAAGATAATTATTGTAAAGGTTAGGTGTGAAATGAAACCTAGATTTGGAGAGCATAGGAGTTTAGGATAATATTATATATAATCAATTATAGTTAACGTAAATATTAACTTGGAATAATATGAGAGATTATATGTAACCCAATTAAGTGGGTTGTGTTTATTTGTTTAACCCATTCGAGTAGGGTTTGTACTTTCTTTTTAACCCAGTTGCTTAGGGTCGTGTTTGTTTAATAAATTTATATTCAATCATACCGATGATGGAGATGTTGGAGCGGAAGTCCAAGGGTCTATTCAATACGCGTATATATTGAACTACAAAAAAATTACATATATGTGAAATCCTACAAGGAGTTAGGATTGACCTTTAGAGATCTCTTTTATTTGATATCGTGTTAGCATAAACCATATATTATGACAACTGATCAAGAACGCGGGATGATGCACCTCACGGTCTTCTACTGTATTCTTGATATGGACTGTCATGAGCAGAGTGTGGGATCTATCTCCGTGACCAACTTCTCTTCTCACTTTTCCTATTTGTTGTCTCTCTTTCTCACAATTTAAATTTGGGTCTTTTGAGTATCAAATAGAGAGGACTTGCTTAACAAAAACGAGACTAACGTGCAAATATATAGGCTACAGTAGGGACCCTGAGGAGAGATAAGGATGTGGCTCCTGATGGGCCTATGAAAACCTAATCCTTCCCGGATCCTAATCTCAATCCCTTAAGTATAATTAATGCTATTAAATAATTATAATTGCAACTCAATTCCTTAACTCAAAATTATATTTTGATTTCCTCATTATTAATTAATTAATTTTCCCCACATTAAGGTTACAGATACCCGTTATTAAAATAAATTACCAATAATTTATTTGATTAACGTTTTTAAGTCCTTCAGCATTCCAGCATAACTTATTTGTAGTATCAAATTTACATAATCCACATGCAGGGTTTGACACATACAAAACTTATAAGAATCTCAAGGAAGTATCACTAGTCTCTTTATCGATATGTGGATTTCATCCATAAAAAAACTTTAACCATATAATAATCACCATTACCCAATCTATCAACATTATAGATCCAATAATGAATCTCAACCGATAGGTCAAAACCATAAATAACTAGTGCATGTGTCTATCAATCATATCTGAATTAAGAGCCTTTCGTAAACCTAATAATCATGAGGTTTACATTGTCTTATAAAATCAGTATAAAGGCAATGACCTCAACGTGGTCCCATTCAATATGCATAACGTGTACAAGAATAATAAGTTAAAACTATACAGTTTCTCAGAATCAAGATAGACCTACTAAAATATTGTGCTATATCCCAACTGATTGTGTGTCCAGTTCCATATAAGACGTTTTACGATAAAACTTATATTCTACAGAATTGGTGATTTTATCCTCTGTGTGTAAGTCATACTCTACACACAAGAACACATAATGAGAAGAATAAAAGACATTGGCAATATATAAAATAATGCAAACATTATGTCCATACATGATTCTCATTAAAACAGGAAAACATGATTTTATTTTAAAAATAAATCCATAACTAAAACTAATACATAAATCATGGTTTTAATCTAATTCTCTAACAATCTCCCACTTTGACTCAAAGCAATAATGAAATTCATCTCACTCCCATCCTCTTTACGTGACTATCAAAAGTCTTGACTAGTAAGCTCCTCATGAAAGAGTCTGCTAGGTTATTTTCTTATGCGATCTTCATAAATATGATATTACCTCGATGCATAAATTCTCCAATGAGATAATGCTTAAGCTCGATGTGTTTACCTCTCTTATGGCTCATAGATTCCTTTGCGTTGGCAACTGCACTGTTATTATCACAATAAAGTGTAGTGGTCAATTTAACAAAAGGTACCAATCTAAAATCCATTAGGAAGTTTCTAATCCATACTACTTCCATGGCTGCCTCAGAGGCCGCCACATATTCAACTTCCATGGTGAAATAAACAATGAATGATTAATTGATACTCCTCCAACTAATGGCTCCACCTCCTAGGATAAACATATATCCATAGGTAGACTTTCTAGAATCTCTATCAGACTGAAAATCTAGGCCAGTTTACCCAATAGGTACTAGACTCTCTATCTGGTAAACTAACATATAATCCCATGTTCTTTTTAGGTGCTTGAGATAATATTTTGCCATAGTTCCGTGTTCTTGCCCATGGTTAGACTGCTATCTACTAACCATGCCAAGAGCAAAGAAAATACCATGTTTAGTTCATAGCATAGGATCCATAAGTCTCCTAATTGCCGAAACATAATGGACACTGATCCTTGGAAAGAGTTATTCCATGTCTAAAAGGGAGGAACCCTTACTTGGAATGTTTCATGCTAAACCTAGCAAGAATGGAATCGATATAAGTTTCTTGTGATAAACTCAACATCATTTTCTTACAATCTCGCATAAGATTGATCCCAATGATGTGACTATCTTCTCCTAAGTCTTTTATATCGAATTAGCTAGATAATTATATTCTAACCAAAGATAAAAATCCAACACTATTTCCAATGTGAAGAATGCCATCCACATACTCATCTGGACATTGATCAAAACCAACAGATTTGATTTCCTAATCAAAACAGATGTTCCAAGTTCTAGATGCTTGCTTAAGTCCATAAATGAGCTTCTTAATCTTTCATAATTTATGCTCTTCGAGTTGGGTAATAAAATCGTATGGTTTCACCATATATATGCACTCGTCAAAATTCCCATTAAGAAATGTAGTCTTGACATCCATTCGCCAAATTTCATAATCAAAATGAGTCGTAATGGATAAGAGAATTCGGATGGACTTCATCATAGCTACCAGTGAGAAGGTTTCCCCATAATATATGCCCTCCTTTTTAGTAAATCCTTTCGTAACAAGTCGTTCCTTAAAGGTATAAACCTTCCCCTCCGCACCTATTTTCCTCTTATAAACCCACTATAATCCTATGGGTTTTATCCCTTTGGGTGTATCTATAACATTCCATAACTAATTGGAATTAATAGATTCCATATAAAAATTCATAGCTTTAACACAAAATTCTGCATCTTTATCTTGGCTAGCCTCGTTGTAGTTATAGGGATCGACTTCGATTTGATCAGGGACCTTGTCATAAGACTCTCCCAAAAACATAAATCTTTTCGGTTGACGTAAAAACCTCCCATTACGACGAGGTAGTCCCTGTGCTAGTGCCCATAACGCGACACATTGTGTTCTTTCATCATGTATTGGTGGTGTTAAAGAATCTTATCGGTTCCCTGACAAATCTTCAAGAACAACTTTACTTATGGGTTTATGATCCATTATATAATCCTTCCAAGAAATGGGAATAGTGCTAACAATGACCTTATGATCCATAGGATCATATAATAAATAGACCTTAGTTTCCTTATGATATTATATAAAGAAACAATCTTCTGATCTTGATTCCAACTTACTAGGATATCTCTTCAGCAAATGTGCTTAACTACCCCAGATCCGAATATATTTCATACAAGGCTTGTGTCCAAAATATAATTCCTTGGGTGTAGTATAGATCACCTTTGAAGGTACCAAGTTCAGTAAACAAGTGGTTGTTTCTAAATAATGTCCCCAAAAAGAATCTGGGAGATATGTATAACTCAACATGGACCTAATCATATCCAAAGGAGTCTTGTTCAGTATTTCTGCTACACCATTTTGTTTATGTAATCCCTTGATTTTCTGTATATTGCTTACACTTCCCTAAGAGTTACTAGCCACCACAATTATATTATAGTGTCTTGATAGTTTTACCTTGATGCCTCTCCATTTCCTCCCTAGAAACTTTTAATTTCTTAAAGGCTTTGGACATATGGAGCATTAGGTAAATGTACCCATACCTTTTGTAATCATATATGAAATTCATAAAATACTCAATGCCCCCAATTTCTTGGGTTGTCATTAATCCACATAGATCAAAATGAACCCATTCCAATAGTTCTTTGGCTCTATAGCCCTTGCCTGAGAAAGGCCTGTTGGTCATTTTACTATCTAAATAGGATGCACAAACTAGAAGCTCCTCCACTTCTAGTCAGCTCAATTGCCCACTTTTTACCAGTATACGAATCCCTTTTAGATTAATATGACCTAAGCGTAAGTACCAAAGATACATTTGGCTCACTGAGGAGGATTTATCTTTAAATTTTCTCCAATTAAATGATGAAAAATATTAATTTTTTGGGTGGGAGAGATAGGATTAACAATATAAAGATTATTAACTAATATGCCAGATCAAATAAAAGATTTAATTTTCTAAATAACCATGAGTTTATTAAAAGAAACCGAATATCCATAATAGGCTAAACAAGAAACTGGAATCAAAATCGTTCTAATGGAAGGTTCATAAATACAATCTTTAAAAACTAAACTCCTATCATGATTAAAGCTTAAATGAGCATCTCCCACATTAACTACTGTTCCTCTCGTAGCATCTCCATTAGTCAGATAAATTTCTCCATCACTTAGACGCCTGGTTTCTTGGAAACCCTGCAAAGAATTCCATACATGATTAATGGCTCCCGTATCTACACACCAGGCACCGGTAATACGAACCTCGAAACATGATTTAATGAAAAATGAATGGAATTTACTTGCGTTGTTCTATTTATTATTATAAACTGGATAATTGTTCTTTCAGTGTCCTGACTGTTTATAGTGAAAACATTTACCCTTTTGGCCTTTTCACACCTCCTCGAGCACCACGAGCTTCTTGAGGGACCGTAACCAGTTTCTGAGCCTTAATCTTCTTTTTATTATTTCCCATAGGCTTAGAAGTAGAACCTTTCTAAAAAATGAAATCACTTACTGACTTCTTGATTAGACCCTCATGTTCTTATAGTTATTTTAAATAGTTATACCAAAGAGTAAGAAAGTTTGTTCATGTTGTAATTTAGGTGGAATTGCTTAAAGGACTCAGGCAGTGACTAGAGAGTAATATTGACCATGGTTTACCCATTAATTTCCGCTCTAAGGATTTAATGCTCATTGAGAAGAGAAATCATCCTTAAAAATATGTTTCCTCACTGGGATCCCTCCATCCATGTTTGTATTCATGAGTTCTTTCATGGCAATCTACCTTGCAACACGATTATGAACCCCAAACATATCTTTGAGGTTCAACATAATGTCATAGGCATGCTGATGCTGATGTTGTAGAACATTTGACATAGATGACAAAATATAACACTGTGCCATCTCATCAGTCTTGATCCATTTTTAGTAATACTGGGTTTCCTTTTTGGTTGCCCCTTCACCAAGTTTCTCAAGACAGATCTCATAGAGCATAAACTTGTATCCTTCAGCAGCCAACATGATATCCAAATTATTTATCAAGTTAATGTTATTAGGTCCAGTTAATATGTTTTCATTGAGAATGACAGTAAGAGGATTAAAAGAGCATCCTAGCATAATACTGAGAATCAAATAATAAAATGAATTATTATAGGGCATAATTTTTTTTAATTCTAAATAAAGTTATTATTCCCTCTAGCAATTTTAAAAGAGTTTGTCAGCATCCCTATTACCATTTGAATAGTATTCCTCTTTAAAAAACCTACATTCCAAAAAAAAATAAGTGGGCTTATTCCTTGTAATTTTATTATATAGACAAAATCTATGTCAAATAAAATTAAATAGATGACACTTTGGTCCCACAATATCATATCATTCCTCTTTGTAGAACCTGACATTATTTTATGTCTAATTGTGTACCATAAACTAACTTTAGATTATCTCATATCACATAGACTCCTCCTTTGGGGGCTGCCTATATGAATAATGAATCCAAAATTACCCTTAAGGAAATTTATACTGACTACCACAATACTTAGTATTCCTCGTTGGAGGACCTACTTATTATTGAAACTCTATAAATCAGTGATGGAGACCGTGAGATTTTCTCTTGAAAAATTGCCTCTCCCACTTAGTAATTTAAAAACCTTTGTGAGGTTTATAAAAAAATGTGTCCAATTTTTAATTTAATTTGAAAAATTTAGGACATTCGATATATTTCCAAAAATGTCGGGATATGACTATTTTAATATATCAAGGAAATGTTTGATACATAAAAATTTCAAATACCCTTGATAATTTCAAAAAAATATTCATTTTGTTATTCTCTAACCACACATATTAATGTCCACAATTAAAAAAAAAATATGAATTATTCACTTTTAGAATATACATGATTTAAGTTCGGTTAGTATTCCGTGTTGTCCATAATTATAAGGGAACTGTTAAAACATATTAACAACCCAACAATTAAAACATAAATAATAAAGACATTAATTAACATAAATAGAAAATCAAGATAAATAAGGATTCCTGACTATTATGATCAAGATATAACTATATCGTAGGGGTTCTGAGGGGATCCGTTGCATTAGTGGTGGTATGATCACACTTGAAGGGATAAAACCCATAGGATGCAAGTGGGTCTATAAGAGGAAAATAGGGGTAGACGATAAGGTTGAGACATTTAAGGCACAGCTTGTTGCGAAAGGATTTACTTAAAAATAGGGAATCGATTATGAGGAAACCTTCTCCCCGGTAGCTTTGATACGGTCCATCAGAATTCTCTTATGGATTGAAAATTATGATCAAAACAATAACAATTTACAGATGTACTATTCCTCCATCAAGGAGTTCACATTCTACCTCAATATTACATTAATCAACAGAAAAAACTACGAATAAATCATCACGGAATTCAATCACATAGAACATACACATAAATGTGTGACATTAATATTGGTACTAAATCGTTGCAAAACAAAAACTAGCATGTATTTATATTCTACCCTACATCCAATCATGTATATGAATGTTTCAATTGGACAACATGGATGATTTCAACCTATACACGGTATCAACAGGAATCTGATACCAATTGTTGGAGCGATAATCCAAGGGTCTATTGAATACGCGTATAGATTGAACTATCATAAAAATTACACGTGCGTGAAATCCTACAAGGTAGAATTTGGATTTACCTTTTGAGATATCTTTAATTTAATCTCGTGTTAGAACAAATCATATGTGATGAGAGTTGTTCAATAATGTAAGTCCGATGCACCTCTAAGACTTCTATTGTATTTCTGATATGGACAGTCACGAGCACAATATGGAATCTGTCTCCGTGACCACCTACTCTTCTCACTTTTCCTATCTGATATCTCTCTTTCTCACAAATTCAAATTTTGGTCTTTTGAGTATCAAAGAGTGATGGCTGGCTTAAAAAGAATGAGACTTATGTGCATATATATAGGCCATAGTAGGTACCCTAAGGAGGAGTCAATATGTAGTTTGTAATCGGACTAAGAAAACCTAATCCTTCCCTATCCTAATCTCAGTCTTAATTAATACCACTAAATAATAATAATTGCAACTCCACTCCTTAACTCAAAATTATATTTTTATCTCCTCATTATTAATTACTTAATTTTTCCCACGTTAAGGTTATAGAAACCTGTCAATAAAATAGATTGATAATTTATTTGGTTAACGTTTTAGGTCCTTTAGTGGTCCAACTTAACTTATTTGTAGTATTGGATTAACATAATCCACCTGCATGGTTTAACACATAAAAAACTTATAAGCATCTCAAGGGGGTATCACCAGTCTCTATATCAAGACGTGGATTCCATCCGTAAAATACTTTCACCATACATTAATCACCATTACCCAATCTATCAAGATTATTAATCCAATAATGAATCTCACCCAATAGGACAAAGCAATAAATAACTAGTGCATGTGTCCATCAATCATATTCGGATTAAGAGCCTTAGGTAAACCTAATAATCACGAGGTTTACATTGTCTTAAAAAATCAGTACAAAGACAATGACCTCAAGGTGTTCCTATTCAATACACATAAAGTGTACTAGCATAATAAGTTAAAAATATACAGTTTCCCGTAATGAAGATTGACCTAGTAAAATATTGTGCTATAGCCCTACTGATGGTGTGTCATGTTCCATCTAAGACTATGAATGATAAAACTTATATTCTACAGAATTGGTGATCTGATCCTCTGTGTGTAAGTCGGACTCTACACATTAAAACACGTACTGAACATAATTAAAGACATTGGCAATATATAAAATAATGCAAACATTATGTTCACACATAATTCTCATTAAAACATGAAAACTTGATTTTATTTTAATAACAAATCCATAACTAAAACTATTACATAAAGAATGATTTTAGTCTACTTCTCTAACATGGGCACATAGATGTTGACCACCCATGGTATTCCTAGTGACGAGACGGTCTTTACCTAGGTCCTATTTACCCTGATCCTACTCGTGATGTACTTGTATCCTAAGGGGGAATAAATGGTAATATGCCTTCGTATTGTCTTGGATATGGGACCGTACGAATTTCGAGGAAGGCATAATGATCCCTTGGATTGATTCGGTAAGGTTATAGGGTTGAGACACCTTATAACTATACCTAGTATGCACGAGTTATCTTCGAAGGAAATTGGAATAGTCATTTGTATCTTTTATTTGTGAGATTGTGTGTAGCCCGTGTGATTTTATCTGAGTTCTGTACACTTACGGATATTCTAGGTGTTATGGTTTTGTATTATGGTACCTTGAGAAAGTTGTACCAGATTATGACTTCTACTAGCTATGTATAATAGTTGTTAATGACTTAGGAATATTGTAGTAATAATATACGTGAGGTGTATTATGATAAAGTGTGACTTGAGAACATTTAAGAATGATATATTAGATATGCACGTATTTAGAATCCTAACTTAAGAATAAAATTTTAGTAAGAGAATAACTATTAATGTATGAGTTTATCGTATAATATCATAATCTTAACAAGAGTGCATAATAATGATGATAATAATAATAATAATAATAATAATAATAATAATAATAATAATAATAATAATAATAATAATAATAATAATAATAATAATAATAATAATAATAACAATAATAATAATAATTGTTATTATTGTTATTATTATTATTTTATTATTATTATTATTAAATTATTATTATCATTATTACGATTATTATTATTATTATTTAATTATTTTCTCCCAATTTCAGTTAAATTCTTGCTCTTTGCAGAGTTGTTGGGTTTAATCCTCATTATTGTACTATTTTCCACAAGCCTTAGACCCCTGTTGATCCTTTAGATTGGATTATTCCTTGGAGCAAATTCTCTAGCAACCTCATAGTCATCCTTACTAGGGTTTAGGTGTCAAGTAGTGTGACTCCTTTACATATTGTATTTATTCACACTTTAGTTTACACAATTGTGTTTTTCATTTCAAAGTTTTTCTCGAGTCAAAGATTGCATGGGATGTAGTCACATTCAAAGTTAGATATTGTACCATGGAAATTTTATGTTCTTGAGTTGAATTTGATTCTTATGGAGGTGATTGGTATCAAAGATGTTTTATTTGATTCAGTAGTTTATTATATTGTTTTGCATTTATGCACATCATTTTATTTTATTCGTTACGCTGAAAATGTTACCAAAATTTTTTTAACCCTGTAATTTTTTATTCGAATTGGTCAATCTATTTATGGATTTTATGGACAGTTACTAAAATTTGATTATGGAGTGCCCGGTGTGGATGATTGTGATGTAAACCCCACCTATGATAAATTATTCCTAAACCCTCTCAAGTTGTACTCATATCCACAATCAGATCATAGAGTTTGAACTAGCTTACCATGCCTACATTTTACCTCAATCTGTTACACTTTGAACTTATCAAATGTTTCATACTTGTATTGGGTTTGGAAAACATATCCAAATCTCAGGTAATCATCAATGAAAGTGTTTTACTCATAGTCACTTTTTCCTAGATTGTCATAGGGCCACACATATCAGAATGAACCAATTCCAACACATCTTTGGCTTTATAGCCTTTGGTCGTGAATGGACTCTTGGTCATTTTACCTTCTAAACATGATGCACGTATTAGAAATGATTCCACTTTCGATAAACTTAATTGTCCATTTGAAAGAAGTCTTTGAATTATTTTTATAGGTCATTTCCATTTAATTCATTCATTTCATTATTTAGAAACAATGGTGAGGTGGGCTATGTAACACAAATATCATTTTCAAATGTGGCTGAACATATATAATATTTCCATTTTTAGTAAAAAAACCTTTATTAATATAAAAAAAATATCCATTCATAACAAACTTAGAAACCGAAATCAAATTTGTTCTAATAATAGTAACATAAAACAATCTTATAAAATTAACTTTTTGTTTTACCAAAATTTAAAATTAAATTTCATATTGCAAAAACTATTGCCTTACTAAAATACCTCATGAACAAAAGTATTTCTCCATTATTTATATCCTTGGTTACCTCGAACCCATAGAAAGAATTTCAAACATGATTATTAACTCCCAAATATACACACAAGGTACTGATGAATTGCACGCAAAAACATGCTTCAACGGCTAAAGAGAATTTATTGTTTCCATTTTTCCTGCTTTGTCAAGTAGACCTGGTATTAGTTCTTCTAATGCCATGACAACTTCAAGATATAACACTTGCCTTTCATCTATTTACATATTACTTAAGCACTAAACACAATTTTAACTACCACCTATTGTACCTGAGACTTCCCCTTCTTGTTGGAAACGTAGGACCCCCAATTTTAAATATTCTTTTAAAATTAAATATAATTTCCTTTTAAGTGCGGAATACAAATGGTTCAACACAACACACACAAATCACAAATTTTAATTTATATTCAAATTAAAATAAAACTAAACACAAAGTGAATAAATTAAACAACAAATGGATTTTTCACTTAAACCAAATTAGTTCAACCCAAGTCCTAGAAATTTGCGTAACAATAATTAATTCTATTTTACAAATTAGGCCAAACCAAATTATATGACTTAATTAAATTAAGTTAAATTTCACCTAATTAATTTTAGCACCAAAATAGATACATGTGATTATAACACCAAATTTTATCTTGAATTACCTAAGCATGCATCTACCTGTTTTGCAAGATAAAATAAATTCACTTCACACTACGCGCCGATGTACGAGGAAAACCCAAAATGGGAAACATCTTGGATGGCTCTGGCCTAACAAATCCACTAAGTACGAAATTATAAATTACAAGACGGTAGAGTTACACCAACAACTTGACTCTGTCCAAGCCTTGGCGCTCCTTCTTGTAATCACCTATGCCTAGTAGATAACCATGGACTCCTCCACAGTCTCGGACTCCTCCGATGGGACTCTTGGACACCGTCACCCTCACGCAAAGCTTTTCTTCGAGTGGGAACACCGTATCGCGAACCAAATGTCTTCTTCTTTGTGGGATGTAGAAGTAAAGCCAAAATTCTCCTTTGTTGGTAGAGATGAACCAATGGTGCCAAACAACTCCAAGCAAATAAAATATATATGAGGTACTTGGATAAAAAACTATGGGTGTAAACTCATGTGTTTGTTGAAAATACTTCTTTGAAATTCAACACATAAAAACATGGAACTTTGGTTGGTGAATTTCCTCTAAAAAATGCTCTTTAGGAAGGTATCAAAGTCTATTGAAACATCTGTCCCGAGTAACTTTTAAACAGTCAAAAGGAAGTGGGACAAAAGAGTGGAAAAATGGGTTAAAACTGCCAAAACTGTTCCCGCCCAGAAATCTCGTTCGAGTGACTATCGAACAAAATTCCAGAGGCCAAAATCGGAAAAGTCGTTGGCAAACTCGTTCGAACGAAATTCTTGTTCGAATAACATTCTCATTCGAACGAAATGTCAGAAGGTCCAAAATTACATTTTAAGCCCCAAAACTTTTTATTCAAAGTTCTTAAATAACTTTCTAAAAATAAAATTCGTTTTAAATAATATTACACCAATAATAAAATTATTCCAAGTCTCCTTATATATATATATATATAAATGCATTCATACCTTTTGGAGACTATGGAATCAATTGTCGATGACGTAGAAACATGGCACTTGAAACTCGACACTTTGATATCTTCTCTTTTAAATACAGGCCTCTACGTCTTCAACTGAAACTTCAAACGTCATAGGCTTGGAGGATACTCATGAACACTATTCTATGACTCAAATGTTTTTGTCCAGAATTGAGCCAACACTACATAAGACTCAATTAAAAATTTGTGTCCTTACAAATCTCCCTCCTTGGCTATTTTGGGACAAAAACCAAAATAAAATCCTAAAGGTCCGTCAAGCTCTACTAGACTAAAAAAAAGTCCCCACTTAAAAATAAAAAAATACAAGCTTGACTCAAAACCCAAGGATGACTATCTTTGCCGATGAAAGCTGTCGTTAGAATAATTCCTGCACATTTAAGCAAAACATTAAATTCATACGGAATATCAACATATTAAAAGAAATTGAAATAGATACCCCCCTTAAATTAATTCACCCTGTATCAAATATGATCAACCTAAAAAGGTAGCGCTCTCCCCCTAAATTAGATCTCATAAACTAAAGGATAGAAACCACTTCTCCACCTTTTTGTTGAGGAATAGACAAAGGTATAGAATCAATAAACTACTCATTTCTCCCCCAATATAACTAAGTACCATTTATCCCCCTAAAAACTACATAAGGGATATAAATATGGTAAACCAAGTAAACATGATTGTGCATAAGATGATAAGAACATGAAAGCATATGGGCAACAATAGCACGAACTCATCCACAACAAGGATAAATAAATACCCATATATGATGGGAAAAAAATGATACCAATTTGGCAAATAAGATACTAAGCATGTGATATCAAACAAAATTCGCAATGATGAATACCAATTATGAATTAAAAGCATGAATGGACTAGCTAGACATGGCAAAGACTCAAAAACAAAAAAAAATAACATATATGTGTATGTATAATGAATACCACTAATCACACGCACATATACATAGGTATAAATTCCACACATGTCACAAAATATATAAACGTTTCACACTCGCATGGAACAAATGTGTCCAAATATATGTGGTAAACAAAAGTGTAGGGGTGTGAACTAGTAATAATTAAATTTTGACCCAATTACTTAACACATGTTCACGGAGTTCTCATTCGATTGCAAAAACTTTATCACATTTAGATATAGCCTCATTGGACAATATAAACTGAACTCAGTGAACAAACATACACAATGCACATAAGCCTAGAATTTTGATGATTTCACAAACCAATAGAGTCATGACAATAAAAGCTTAACTAGGATTCAAAGCCATTGTGCAAACCCGTTAATATATCCAACCAAACTCCTCATAATTTTCTTTTTCTTTTCTTTTGAACATATTAACTAAACTATTTCGGCCTTGGAAAATATTGTTTTTAATTCCATATTTTTAAGGCCTAAAATTCAATGGTGGATTCTCACCCAAAGTAATTTTGTCTTTCACAGCCCGATTCCATTGATAAACAACTACACCGGATAAACATAATTTTTTAATTTTAAATTCAAAAAACGATTATTACTTTCACAAATCCTCCATAGTCATAGCCAAATTTAGATGACTAAATTGATGGGAGAACATCTTACTTAGCTCAAATATACATGTGACGATAAAATTTCAAGTGATCTCGTGCATGTGTGAATTCGGGCATATAAAAATAGAATCCATTGAGCAACATAAAATCCAACTAATCCATGTAAGCATGGCAAAGAACATTTTAAGGATTAGAATCTTAACAAAAAATTCTAACCAAATGGAAGCGAAAAAGAAGGGATTCGAACACAACTATATGCCACATAAAGTGTGTCAAACTAAAATACACACAAAAAGAAATCCTTATGAGTTTTTGAAAATTTTTAACCAAACATACAAAAATATTTACTCAAAAGACAAACAAAATCTTTTTGTAGTTTTTCATTTAATGCAAACTAAAATGAAAGAACTATAACACAAAAGATAAATAAAAAATCATAATTCTAGCATGAGATATGAGATAAAGCAAAGACTAGAAAATGATAAACATGCATACAACTAGAAAGGATATATGATATAAAGCATAGAAAGCTATAGTATGCAAACAAAACTGACACATTTAACCTTTAGATTTTGCTAGGGAGGAAGCATGTGAAAGCAAATGAGAATAAAAAAATACTATTTTGTAAAGCTACCAAGACGGATCTCCTAACCCAAACTAATGAAGAATTATGATCTCACGATATAGGAATCTTGGCTACCTCGGCTGCCTTATGTTGTAATTTTCTAGGACCTTGTTTAAGATCAAAGAAAACTTCTTAAGATGACCTTTTCGACCACGATGTGAGCACCTAAAGACTTGGCAAAAAGACTTACCTAAGGAATGATCTATAACATTGTTCCTAGAGGATTCTCCTAAAACATTGGTTTTGGATTTATTAGTGAAATCGTTATAAGAATCTAAGCCTAAACCACAAGTGTCATTTTTAATTTGGACCGTTCCTAAGATTTTATCTAATTTCTCCGAATGACTCTCCAAAACAAATTTGACTCTACTTGAGTCTCTCACTTTCTTCTCAAGATCTATAATCCTAGACTCAAGAAAACTCTTCCTCTCTTTAAACTCAAGACGCTCCTTTTTCATTAACTCCATTAAACCTCTAAGACTATATCTCTCGCCTTCTACATATTCAAGCTTGTCACGAAGAGCTCTCTCTCGTGTCCTAAGGTCATCCACTAATGCACTCTCATCAACGACCTTGGCACGCTCTTTTAAACTAGCTTCTAACTTCAAATTTTCTCTTTTTAATTTAATAGATTCTTCATATAATTCTCTAAAAGCAAATTGAATTTCACTCTCATCAACCTCTTCATCACTTTCACTATCTCTCTCTTATTCACTCTCACAACCATAAACAATAAGGGAATCATAAACTTTGGCCTCGGAAGTGTCATGTATTTTAGTGTCATCATGGGATGAGCTCTCACTATCACTCATATGACTTACCATGAACGCGGTAAAATTACGCTCAATGGGGGAATTGGGTCCCTCTTCCTTTTCACTATCACTAAGGGTGGCATTGTATGAAATAGGTTTCTTACCCTCTCTCCTTAGTTTAGTGGGACATTCAAAAGCCCTATGGCCATACTCTTCACAACCAAAGAACCTATTTAACTCGTCCCTATTAAGGTTTTTATTAACAGTTTTAGGGATCTTTTCGGCTTTGTCATGCTTAGAATTTTCAAATTTCTTAAAATCATTTTTAAACTTATCTTTATTAAATATAAGGAATTTTTGAAATTTCCTAGCAAACATAGCCATGTCCCCCGAGTCACTATAACTCTCATTTACCATAAATTATTTTTCATCCTTTCGAGATTTCAAAGCGAAGCCCTTTTCTATTTTCTTTTCATTTTTGGAAGGAAACATATCTAGCTCATAGGTTTGCAAATCACCTACTAATTCCTCCAGTTTGGTAGAGTGCAAGGTGGGTAAAGAATTTAAAACGGTCACTTTAGGGATAAATCTCTCAGGTAGGGACCTTAAAATTTTCTTTACTACTATGTCGTCGGGTATTTTCTCTCCCAAATTAAAAGATGAATTAACTATATCAGAAAGTCTAGCATAAAATTCATCAAAGGTTTCCTTTTCATTTATTTTGATCGTTTCAAATTGAGTGGTGAGGTTTTGGAGTTTAGAAGCCTTAACGACACTAGTTCCATCGTGAGTGAGTTGTAATATATCTCAAGCTTCCTTAGCAGTTTCACATGTTATGATACGTCGGAATTCATTTGGTGTAACCTCACTAAATAAAGCGTTTAAGCCTCGGGAATTAAAATTATATTGTTTAAATTCATTCTCACTCCATCTATCTACGGGTTTCGGGACACGTTCATTTTCAACTAAACATGTAGGTGGAGACCACCCATTCACGACCGATAACCAAACCCTCTCATTGATAGACTTTAGTGCCTATTTCATATGTTCTTTCCAATACGCGTAGTTGGAACCATCTAAAACAGGAAATTTTGAAAATGGAGAAAATTCCATTTTTGACCAAAAATATGTAAAAGGACCTTAACGCAATAAATTAGCGCTCCGGCTCTGATACCACTTGTTGGAAACGTAGGACCCCCAATTGTAAATATTCTTTTAAAATTAAATATAATTTCCTTTTAAGTGCGGAATGAAGATGGTTCAACATAACACATACAAATGACAAATTTTAATTTATATTCAAATTAAAATTAAACTAAACACAAAGTGAATAAATTAAACAACAAATGGATTTTTCACTTAAACCAAATCAATTCAACCCAAATCCTAGAAATTTTCCTAACTATAATTAATTAAATTTTGCAATTTAGGCCAAACCAAATTATATGATTTGATTAAAGTTAAATTTCACCTAATTAATTTTATCACCAAAATAGATACGTGCAATAATTAGACCAAATTTTATCTTTAATTACCTAAGCATGCATCTACGTGTTTTGCAAGGTAAAATAAATTCACATCATACTACGCGCCGATGTACGAGAAAAACCCAAAATGGGAAAAACCTCGGACGACCCTGGCCTAAAAAATCCACTAAGTGCGGAATTACAAATTATAAGACAGTAGACTTACACTAACAACTTAACTTCGTCCAAGACTTGGCATTCATTTCTATAATCAGCTTTGCCTAGTAGATAACCATGGACTCCTCCACAGTCTTGGACTCCTCCGATGGGACTCTTGGACACCGTCACCCTCACGCGAAGATTTTCTTCTAGTGGGAACACCACTACGCAAACCAAATGTCTTCTTCTTTGTGGGATGTAGAAGTAAACCCAAAATTCTCCTTTGTTGGTAGAGATAAACCAATGGTGCCAAACAACTCCAAGAAAATAAAATATATATAAGGTATTTGGATAAACAAACTATGGGTGTAAACTCATGTGTTTGTTGAAAATATTTCTTTGAAATTCAACACATAAAAACATGGAACTTTGGTTGGTGAATTTTCTCTCAAAAATGCCCTCTAGGATGGTACCAAAGTATATTGAAAAAAACTTTCCCGAGTATCTTTTAAATAGCCAAAAGGAAGTGTTACAAAAGAGTGGGAAAATGGGTTAAAACTGCCAAAACTATTCTCGTCCAGAAATCTCGTTCGAAAAAGATTTTCGTTCGAATGAAGTCTCGTTCGAACGACCATGTAACGAAATTATAGAGACCAAAATAGGAAAACTCGTTGTCAAACTTGTTCGAACAAAATTCTCATTTGAACGACATTCTCGTTCGAATGAAATGTCAAAAAATCCAAAATTATATTTTAAGCCCAAAAACTTTTTATTCAAAGTTCTTAAATAACTTTCTTAAAATAAAATTCGATTTTAAATAAAATTTCACCCGTAATAAAATTATTCCAAGTCTCACTATATATATATATATATATATAAATGCATTCATACCTTTTGGAGACTATGGAATCAATTGTCGATGATACAGTAACATGGCACTTAAAACTCGTCACTTTGATATATTTGCTTTTAAATACATGTTGCTACGTCTTCAACTGAAACTTCAAACGTCATAGGCTTGGAGAATACTCATGAACACTATCCTATGACTCAAATGTTTTTATCCGAAATTGAGCCAACACTGCATAAGGCTCAATTGGAAATTTGTGTCCATACATTTCTTCTTCTTCTTCTTCTTCTTCTTCTTCTTCTTCTTCTTCTTCTTCTTCTTCTTCTTCTTACCTTTTAGAACTAAAGAAGATGTGACTCTCTTAGTAACCCGAATAACACCCTTTTGTTTGATGATACTCTATGCAACTTTGAGTTTTTTAAGTAGTTACACCAAAGAGTTGTAAAATTTGTTCATAAAGTAACTTGGGAAAACTTCTTAAAGGAGTCCTTGAATTATTAGAGAAAAAAATTAATTTGGGTTTCCCCATAAATTTCTAGTCCAAGTAACTCCAGTTACCCTTAGATGGAAATCATATTTAGAATACGATCCATAATAGGAGTACAATCAACCATCTTTATATTAACCATCGTTTTTATAACATCTAGTCTTTCAGCACGATTTTGATGCTCAAACATGAGCTTAAGGTTCATAATCATGTTATAAGAACTCGACATATTCTGATGCCAATGTTGTAACACATTTGTCATAGAGGATAATATACAACAACGAGTTATCTGATCATCTTTCTACCACTTCTAATAAGCTCGATCATTCTCTTCGGATGACACCTTATCAGGCTTAACA
The DNA here is from genome assembly GCA_949130495.1 of Sambucus nigra. Classification (NCBI taxonomy): domain Eukaryota; kingdom Viridiplantae; phylum Streptophyta; class Magnoliopsida; order Dipsacales; family Adoxaceae; genus Sambucus; species Sambucus nigra. Next base: position 219,848,070 of record OX422218.1, read on the forward strand.
GGGTGTGGATCAATGAAAATAAACTTGTAATCCTCAGTAGTTAAGACAATGTCTAAGTTTCTTTTCCAATCAATAAAGTTCATTCGCAATAATTATTTATCCTTTAACAATGAAGACAGTGGGTTGAATGTTGAGACCATTTTCAAAGATGATCATCATCATTTGAAAAAATAAAATTAATTCAAATTAAATATGTGATAATTAACTTTTTTAATTTGCCATCCCTCTAACGCAAATTATAATTAATCCCATCGAACATCCTAGCTCCCTTTTGAAGTGATATTTCTCGATGGGATCTTAAATTATCCCACCCTTAACTAGACATATTTTCATCTTTCAATTATGTCCTCTGGGTAGTCCAAGACACTTTTATCCCGCATAATTTAATAGCCGATGTCTTTTGGTCCCACAGTTAATAATAGTTACTTCCATGGGGAGGAATTCATTAGTTGTGTTTAAGTATGTACCATCATTTCATTCTTTAAAATGAAATCCTCCTATATGGAACTTCCCCTATGGAGAGACCGAGCTCACCCCCATTAAATTTCAGGGAACTATCACATTAAAATTTCAAAAATGTCATGATGCCATGATTAATTCCCTTTAATGCGGAAGAAATCCAAATACTAACATCGTAATAGCCCGTATCTTTGTGGTGTTTATTTATTATTAATTACGTGGATAAATTAATAAATGAGAATAATTGCTACATGTGTGTATTTTTTGTTCTTTGGATTGGGCCCTGGGGTAGGTATACATTTGTGAAAAGTTTTAAGTCAGTTAGGGAAGTATAGAGCTCATATGGGGTCCAAAATTAGGCCTTTTATGGATTTTTGGGATGTAGGGTATATAAGTGTTGTCAACACTCTTTAATTAATTAAATTAAACCTAAAACACAAAAACTAGAAGAAAGAGCATTTTGGGAGAGATCTATAAGGTCTTTTAGGAGGAGCTAAAACATCATAAAAGAGAAAATCGTACACCTTCATAATCAGGCAAGAAATATCTTTCTTTATCATAGCATAATCTATAACTTGTTTATGTCTTGATTGATATTTAATTAATTCGGGATTAGAATAATGTTAGGGTCATAATATGCTTTTTATTGATGGTTTATATTTAGATAATGTGGATTAGTGTTGTTAACTTTTATTGGGTAGCAAATTAGAATTTTTTTAGAGTTTATGTTCAAAAGCATTGTTAAGCTATATTGGTATATGATTCTTATGTTAGAACCCGTGTGTAAGAATGATCTTTATATGCTGATGAAATTTTTCCATGAAGGAGATGTAATTAATGGTGAAATTAAATTTGTTATTGAACCCTTAATTTAGTTGTCTTAAAATTTAAAACATTTATGAATCGTTCTTGGTAGATTGTGAAGCTATGTTACGAGGAATTAGATCAGGTTCCTTTATAATTAATCAGAATATTATTAGTATATAAATGAAAATTTTAGGGTCGTTAATGGTGGAAATTGGTTTGGATGGTAAAGCGACGAAGTTATAGAGGACGAACAACAAGGGACACCCCTGTCATACTGGGGATCAGGCTACTATAGCTCCGCTATAGCGGTGGACACAATGACAGCTAGGGGCTACAAGAGTGTAAATGATGGTTAATGTAAATATGGATTGGTAAATCTTTGGAAATATTTAACTCGAAAATTAGGGTTTAGGAGTAAGAAACCTGTCATTATGGTAAAATCAAGTCTTGGGTATTTGGATTGTAAATAGGTACGCGAGTGTTTTTTTAATAAAGAAAAGATAATTTATTGATTAATATATATAAAATCCCTCTATGGGTGGCTCACATAAAGAAAAATTGAGAAAATTAAGTACAATGATGGTAGATGAATCTCGAATAATCTAATATAATAGCTTTTGAAAAATCTCTAGGAATATCTTCAAGCTTATGAAACCAATCAGATCTTTTCTGAAGAATTCCTTTCTTGGATAAAAGGAGATCTACCATGTTGCCTCCTTTAAAATACAAAGATATGGGACAGTTTAGCTTCAGAAAAAAGGTCTTAAATATTCTTGAATTTAGATTTAGTTATCCAAGGAACAGATGAAGAGGATGAAGAATTAAAACAAATATCAAATAAAGATTTAGATCCAACCTCTATATCTATATATTTAAAATTCTTCTGATCACAAAGAGATAGGTCCTCACAAATGTTTTGAATTTGCACTTCAAGATATGACACTTTATTTATAAAATTGGATGTTGCCCGAATTAAATTGCCCTTGAAGTCTTTTAAAATAGCTCATGTACCCATGGATGATAACTGATCTTTAATTCCAGAACTATTTAATATTAATCTACCTCTAAGTGTCTTATTCTAGTGATGAAATAGAATGGAACTATTAAAAATATGATCCTTCTAGATGTTTAACATATCCAAAACTCATGAATCAACAAACTTTACCTCCCCTTTAATTGAAATCCCCTGAGATACATATGATATTATTTGAATCACTTTGTTAATAATTGTTGCAATTATCATATAAACACCCTCATAGGGGGATTTGTTTCTGTTCAACCATAATTCCCATAAGATACTAACCGGAATATCCTTATGCAGCCACCGAGATATTTTTGATGTACATGATTGAATCCACTACTGAATGATTACTCCATGGATTGAGGAACAATGATCCTTAATCTTCATTAAATTCCTAAAGAAATCCCATATATTAAAATCTACTGGACTAGATATGAAGAGATGGGAAATTGATTCTGAATTATTTTGGTAGCATTGACATCTAGAGGCTAGTTTTACTCCAATTTTTTGGTTAATTACTTAAACAAGATCACAATTAGATAAAGATTTCCAATCAAAATAGACATTTTAGGAGGTATATTTGGATGCCAATTGGATAACAGGCTAAAGAAAAGAGCTTGTGACTTATGGCTAGCTCATAATCTGAAGAAAAAGTAAAGTGTCCACTTTCTATTGGACTCCAGACCAAAGATTCTTCCACCCATTCTAAATTCATGTCCATTGCTTCGCAATCTGATCTAATTCTATTATAAGCCATTGAGCCATAGGTCTTATTTAAATCATCATATTTTGATTGCATAAAATTAGCCTAGAGGCATTTTCCTTCTTTGAATATCAATGTAAGTTTGATATTTGAGTAATAGATGACAAAAGACAATTTTTTATATCAAGACCTTCTTCATGTTTTTGATGACTTATCAAGTCCCATTTAATCAAGTGGTATTTACTACCATAATAGTTGTTAACTCCCCAAAGGAAATAACTAATTAGCTTCTTAATATATCGTATGGTTAACCTTAAGCTTTAGGAGCAATGAAAGTATAAAGAGCAATAGAATTCAGAACAGACTGGATCAAAGTAACATTACCTTCCATCAATAAAAAAATTGATTTCCATCTTTGAATTTTTGAAGCTATTGAATCAACTAGGGGCTCAAAGTAAATAGATTTCCTTCTACCTTTAAAAATAGGGCAACCTAGGTACCTTAAAGGACCTTTTTCAAATACAAAATTAGTAGTTCCAGCAATACTAGAAACTGAAGAGGCATGACACTTTTAACTTGTTGAAAAATAGCTATATTCTTTACTTATTCGTTGGCCTGATTCAACTCCATAATTTTGAAAATATTTCATCAAATTTCTAAGGATCCTTTATAATCCTCTAGTGAATATAATTATGTCATTAGCATAACTCAAGTGGCTTATCATAGGGTAGCCCCTAGGATGGGAAAAAGGAATACTGACATTTTTAGACATAAGGTCATTAAGACCTCTACTAAATGATTATGCCATTATAATGAAAAGACTTAGGGAGATAGCGTCCCCTTGTCTTATACCCCTTGATTGTTTAAAAAAACTTTAGGTTGCCCATTGATGGTAGTAGAAAACCAAGGAAAGGATATGCATCCCCAAATTAAACCAATAAAAGTTTCTAAAAAGCCAAAAGCTCTGAGATTTAATCAAGAAATTTAATGAAGTCCTATCATATGCCTTGTCCATATCCAATTTGATAATGATGTTACCTCCTGAGTTCTTCCAATAAACCAAGTGCATTGTCTATTGGGCTAGAAGAATGTTGTCTTGGATATTTCAACTTGGAACAAAACATGAAAAATTTTTGAAGATGATTTTGGGAAGGATAGGGTTCAGTCTAGTGTTTATAATCTTTGTTATAACCTAAAAACTAAAGTTACATGGACTAATAGGTCTAAAGTCCTTGCAACAAGTAGTTATAGTAACTGTAAGTGTAAGGCATAAATGAGTAGAACTCCATGACTTGGGTCATTTGGCACCTAAGAAAAAGGATTAGATGGCTTGAATAAGGTCCTCCTTGATGATATCCCAACAAGAGACATAGAAAATCCATTGAAGCCATCAGATCCTGTGACACTATTTTCGTTTAAATCTTTTATGGCTCTCCAAATCTCATCTTCATCCAGAATTTTGATCAGGCTGAAGTTCATATCATCTGCGATTAGTTTGGGAGTCAAATTTAGAATATCTCTGACTTCATCGTGACATCGTGACAGAGTTTTGGACGTGATTATATAATCGAGACCTTAAGCAAAAGGAAATATTTCAATGTGTAAGAGTTTGAATGGACTTGTCTATAATATGGGGTTCGAGTGAGTAGACCTTCAGTAAAAATGGTACCATAGGCTTGTGTATAATGGAAACACCGAATCATTATTATGAGTTAACATTAAATACGTTTGGAGGTATTGTGTGTGGGGATTCTAAGTTTTAGTACCGAGCATCTCCGAATTTTGGGGACGAAATTCCTTTACAAGGGGGAAGTATATAACACCTAGTATTTTTTTAATAATTATGGATTTCATTATTTTTGGTGTTTTTAATTACACTTGTGCAGGAGTTTAATTAAAAAGAAAAATTGCGTATTTAGTATATATTAAATTATATAAATAAAATTAATATTTATGTGATAAATTTACTAACTGTGTTTATAGTAAATAAAATATGGTGAATTGTTAGTACGTCGTAGTGAGTGAAAATGACGGGATTTTTTACGGTATCTCAAATTGGGCTTGTGAGTAGTGATTATACGCAAATATTGTGTATTTCATCCTCCGAACAGACGCATTTTAGCCCCTCGGGTATCTTATTCCCTATATTTATTCTCGTTAACCAGACAACCTCGTATTTCTATGTTAACATGTTTTTTAGGGGTTCATTGAGCTTTTATAGGTATTTGGATGCTAAGTGTGAAGTTCGGACGCATTCCGCTCGATTTTCGTACACGATCGCACGTTCAAGGGCATTTTAGTCTTATCACAGCTTGGGAACCTGGCCCAACATCTACACAGAAGTTTTAGCCATCCTCGCAAGCTTTATGTGGCCGCGAATGGTGCACGATTTTGATTCAGAACGAAGTAGTTACATGAGTTTCAACGGACGAGAAATGCAAACAGTCCAAAACAGCATGCAGTTTGGCTGAGACCTGCTTGATCGATCGATCGATCCTTCGAGACACTGGCCTGATTTATTCACCATTGATCGATAGAATGTTTGGGTCGATCGATCGATCCCCTATTTCCAGGAGATATTTTGCCTTATATTTTCTTTTTCCTTTTCTTTTCTTTACTTAGACCAACTTACTATAAATACCAATTTTTGTTGTAATAATCAGATATTCTAGTTTAGGATAGATTTTAGCTTAGAATAGCTTAGGGTTTGAGGGTTTTGGAGAGTTCTTCTTCAATTGTTCTTGGTTTCACACCACATTTGGGTTGAATGTTGCACTATTCATCATCCTTCATTAATATAGTGTGTATTTACTTATTTCTTGCTTTGATAATTAGATTTACGTGCTTTGTTAATTAGTTTAAATGCTTTGATTTACTTGCTTTCTAGTGTAGATTTATCGCGTTTATTTACCGCATTTTTAATATTCTTTCCAGCTAATTTAAATTAGGTTGTGTTTGAATTGAAGTCACTCGAGTTGACGCATTGCTTGGCTTTGGTGATGGCATTTACGGGTCTATTTCGGGTACCTTGTCCTAGTTATTACGCCTAGGAGATTTGATGGGGCATATCATGTATGTCCCATGCTTACGACCTTGCGTGCATAATCTCCAGGGTATTTGTTAATGCCAAAATCTTATTAGGCTTTTATGCGGATTTAGGGGCGTGACAACCCGTGGTCCAATTAACTGTCCAAACGAGACGCATTCGTAATAACTCATCGACCCATGTATCCATTTTATACAAATTAACTCGGGCGAGGGATATTCGACGCAACCTATAGTTTTACCCCTTTGTTAATCTAGTTTCAATACCCTCGCCTTGATTAATATTTCCCTTTTATGCATCTTTTCCTTTTTAGTTTGTAATCACCTTTTACACTTTTATTTCGGAGTGTTAAATCATATAAATTCTAGCAACTCGTGTCAGTGGATCTTTTGATACCCGGACTTGGCTGTTATACTCACCCGTTAAATTAGTCATAAGTTTAGGTTTTTGTATTAAGGTGGTGAACACAAAACAACGATCAACGTTTGACACGTGCTACTTATCGCCCTCGATGAAAATGGCACCGTTGCCGGGGATGATTTTGTTTTAGACTTTATTTTATTTAGTATTTCATTGTATTTTCTTTCTACGTGTATTATTTGCTAACCTTTTTGTAGGACTTCCACATTTGAGCACTTAGAAATGCTTGAATTTTTTCCGCGCGCACTTACTTTGTGGAATTCGCCACTTCGAGCCATTTTTTAGGTAAGCATGTCCTATCCCAATTCTTCCGGTAATCATTGTTATCATTCTCAGAATTCTCGCAAACCTATGACTTTAGGTCAATACTTAGAATCCCAAAGTATTTTAAATTCAAATATTACTTTGAGCGAGTATAACAAAAGTCAAAATTTAGGTTATTGGAATTTTGATGATGATGATGATAATGATTTTAGGCCTTTACCTCCTTATAATAGAAATTTTGAAACAAATTCGAATGGTTTTCAAAATTCATATAATAATGAGTTTTTGTTTAAGTCCAATGACAATTTTCAAATTTCCCATTTTCATGCATCCGCACCTCGACCTATGACATTCGGTGAGGGCTTGCGTATGTATAAGAATGAGAAAATTAAAAATTATTATTAGGAAGAAAATCGTTGTTGGGAGCATGAATTGGATTTATTATTTGAGTTCGACGATGATTTGGCTTCCGAAAATTTCGAAGTCAAAGAATATTTTGAACCAAATGAGGTACTTGTGCCTACTTTGGAACAAACCATTCTAGACTTTTCCCATTGCGTAATATATATTGAAAATGAGGATGAAAATGACGTAGTATCTATTTGCAATAATGATTTCTTCTTTGGCCCCCAAAGAAGAACATTTCATTGAAAATTATATTATTTCCTTCGAAACTCAATCTTCATGTGATGATGATTCATCTCATGAGTTTGAATTTCTTTCATCCCCATTTTCATTATCTGTTATCACACCGTCACAAGTACCCGGTGATTCGGTTTCAAACTTTAGTGTTTTAAACCTTTTCGTTGAAGAGGAGTACTTGCTCGAATCGCCATCCATGATCACATTCGTGCCTTTCTGTTTGCCGCCTCCCATTCTAATTTCAAAATCATTGGGAGGATATTAAGCTTTTCTCGGTCCCCACATGTTTTTGTCACCCGTTCAATCCAAATCCCCCATCGTCCCTCCAAAAATTTTAATTGGCGATGGTTCCTTTCTTATGCCTTACACATGCCTTCCGTTGTTAAAACAAAATTCATATTTTTGGAAGGTATGCTTATATGTGAGGGTACGCTGGTTATCCTCCAAAGTCAAATTGTTTTTACGGTGGACCCTCAGCTATTTAGACTTTAAGTGTACAATTAGTGTGATGCCTAACTAGTAGTTTGTATACAGTTAGCTTTTTATTCTTTCTTTTTATTTTTTCTTTCCTTTTTAACTTAATGTAGTGTAATTAATTAAATTTTAGTTATTTGTTTTTGCTATTCTTGGTATTAACTTGTTTTGTAGATTCTTTGGACTTGTTCTTATGGGGATCGCTGCAATTTTGGGTAATATCGCTTTTTTCCTCTCTTTAACTTGGTTCTTTATTAACATTAAGGACAATGTCAGGTTTTAAGTTAGGGGGTGTGGGATATTCTATCCATTTCTTTGTTTAGTCCATGTTTTTGCTCACTTGTTAGTTACTTAGTATGCTTTTCTTAGAAAAATTGAAAATTTCAAAAAGATTTTCTTTCTTTTTTCTCCTTTTTTGAGCTTTTTGCCTTTGTTTCTGATGATAAATTTCAATAATTGACCGATCCAATTGACAACCCATTGATGCATGTTCTCGATTTTAGAAGTGATTAGACTTTAGTCCTCCATTATTAATATTATGAATAACTTCATGAATTAAACTTTAATCCCATGAGCACATGCACTTTTATTGCCCTATTGATTTGGTTTAAGATTTTTATAACTCGGTAATCTTTAGTTGCATTGTATATACTTACACCGGGAAAGATTTATACCTTTCATCGTTTATGAGTGTATACACTATTCTTTTCTCATTAAAAACGTTGAATTCGTCGATAATCTCTCTATTCTTTCATTTGATCGTTCATACTTGAAATGTGTTACTTGAGCATGTTTTTCATATATTGTTTTGAATCGAGAATTGCGTTAACTTTTGGAAATGATCATAGGCCCTCTTTGTTATATCACCCATATTAGCCTTGACCTCACCTTATATGTTTACCCTCGTCAACCCCTTTGAGCCTTAATATAGCCTTTCGTTTCATAACCCAATCCTATAACAAATTCCGCATTGGAGTTTTAGCCCATATATACACTTTACATACCTTTGTTTGGAATGTTACTTAGGATTGATTGATGTTGTTGTGATATCGGTTGCAATTGAGGCATGTGAGAGTGAGAAAAGTAAAGAAAAGAAAGTAGTGAAAAAAGAAAAGAAAAAGAGAAAGAAGAAAACAAAAGAAAACAAAAGAAAAAGTGAGAAAAAGAAGAAAAAAAAGAGAAAGAGAAATTTATATATATTTTCTATACTGATTCAATAAGCTTTGATTACTCTCCAATTGTTATATCTAATACCGTTTTGGAACTTGTTTTCCAATTTTGATATTGCTAACATTTCTCCCATTATCTCGAGTTTTCATTTCGAACACTTTGAACCCGTACATACATATCCTTCATTTTTTACCCTAGCTTAGCCTACATTACAACCCTATTAAAGTCCTATGTGCTCTTAGGTTGATGTAATTCAAAAGTCACAATAGTTTTAATAATTTGTGAAAATGCATTTCGCCTCTTTTTATGTGCGGTATCTTTCATTGAGATTACAATTTTTCAGTTTTTATATAGCGTTCTTCATTTGTGACATGTGTGCGGCCTAGTTTCCATTTACATTTACTCTTTATGCCCGCATGTTTCACGTGTTACCTCCCTGTTTTGAGTGAATTCGCTTCATGAGGGTAATGCCCGTGAGGATTGAATATATGCTTGCTTTAATGTTTATTCGGTTTATATAAGTTTTTCGTCAAATCACACTTTGCATGTGCTCTCTCTCCCTCCCACATTTTAAGGTTTCAATTCTATGAGGTGCATTATATAATGTTAATGGTTTTGACTTTTTCTTGAATTCATTCAATTTGCTAATAATGTGTATGAAATCTTTTTCGCCATTGTTGGGCTTGTCGCATGTTGGTTTGGGTATATTTTGAGGGAACCATGTGATGTTTGTGGGTAACATTCCTGAAAATCCTCACGAGACTACACTCGTCCACTAGGGTGACCTAGGAGTTTAACGGCTTATTTCATACGCTAAATGCAATCGAATCGCCCGCGAAAGTGGCATTTTGCTTTTATACCATACTTTTGTACTATCTCCTATTTTTGGTTTGCTTGTAGTTCTTGTTACATCCTATTTCATTGCTAGGGACTAGCAATGTGTAAGTTAGGGGGTGTGATCATACGCAAATATTCCATATTTTATCCTCCGAACGGACGAATTTTAACCCCCTCAAGTATCTTATTTCCTATATTTATGCTCGTTAACAAGACAACCTCGGATTTCTACGTTGACATGTTTTGCAGGGGTTAATTGAGCTTTTATAGGTATTTGGATGCTAAGTGTGAACTTCAGACGCATTCTGCTCAATTTTCATACACGGTTACACGTTTAAGGGAATTTTAGTCTTCTCACAGGTTGGGAACCTGGCCCAACATCTACATGGACGTTGTAGCCCTCCTCGTAAGCTTTGCGTGGCAGTGAACGGTGCGCGATTCTAATTCAGAATGAAGAAGTTACGGGAGTTTCAGCAGACGAGAAATGAAAACAAACAGCATGCAGTTTGGCTGAGACATGCTTGATCGATCGATCGATCAATCGATCCTTCAAGACAGTGGGCTGATTTATTCACCATCGATCGATCGACGGTTTGGGTCGATCGATCGATCCCCTCTTTCCAGGAGATATTTTGCCTTATATTTTCTTTTTCCTTTTCTTTTCTTTACTTATTCCAACTTACTATAAATACCAATTTTTGTTGTAATAATCAGATATTCTACTTTAGGATAGATTTTAGTTTAGAATAGCTTAGGGTTTGAGGGTTTTGGAGAGTTCTTCTTCAATTATTCTTGGTTTGACACCCCATTTGGGTTGAGTGTTGCACTATTCATCATCCTCTCCATTAATATAGTGTGTATTTACTTATTTCTTGCTTTGATAATTAGATTTACATGCTTTGTTAATTAGTTTACATGCTTTGATTTACTTGCTTTCTAGTGTAGATTTATCGCATTTATTTACTGCGTCTTTAATATGCTTTCTAGCTAATTTAAACTAGGTTGTGTTTGAATTGAACTCACTCGAGTTGACGCGTTGCTTGGCTTTGGTGATGGCATTTACAAATCTATTTCGGGTGCATTGTCCTAGTTATTGCGCCTAGGAGATTTGACGGGGCATATCATGTATGTCTCATGCTTACGACCTTGCGTGCGTAATTTTTGGGGTATTTGTTGACGTCCAAATATTATTAGGCTTTTATGCGGATTTAGGGGCGTGACAACCCTTGGTCCAATTAACTGTCGAAACGAGACGCATTCGTAATAACTCGTCGACCCATGTATCCATTTTATACAAATGAACTCGGGTGAGGGATATTCGACACAACCTATAGTTTAACTCGCTTTGTTAATCTAGATTCATTTTCCCTCGCCTAGATAATCATTTCCCTTTTCACATATTTTCCTTTTTGTTGTTATTTATCTTTTACACTTTTATTTCGGAGCACTAAATCATATAAATTCTATCAACTCGTCCCAGTTGACTTTCGATACCCGACTTACTGTTGTGCTTGCCTCGTAGGTGTAGTCGTAATTTAGGTTTGTATTGAGGAGGCGAAACGAAAATAACGACTGTGCCCTTACACGCGCACACCTTTCGCACTCGATCAAGGAGATTATTGTAAGATTGAGATATAAAATTTATGTAGAAAGACTCGGATGGCTATTTTGAGTTCACGATTGGTTTTTAATATGTCGAAATAGTCAAAATTATGTACCTTGTGGTAGTAATTGGGTTCCAGGGACTTTTTAGACTAGTCTGGACTCACGTAGGGGTATTTGGGTCATTTTGAATTAGTCTGATAACCTAATTAATGTATTTTTCATTTAAAACATAAGGGTTATGTGGGTGAGGCATCCATATCATTAGTTTTAAACCCTAAGAGAGGAGAAAGAAGAGAAAATAGGGGAGAAAGCTAGATGAGGCCAATACAGTAAGGAATTCGGGGAAAATCTTGCAACAATCCATCACATACAAAGTAGATCAGACTCTACAAATATCCCAAGACAAGTAATTGACTTGATTAAATTTAATAGTAATAGATTCTATTCATTTCAAAGTAGGTGATGTGAAAATCTATTTTAGTACGGGGATTGATTATATGAAAAAAAAGGTTTGGGAAGACAAACCTCGTTGAATATGTATGAAAACTAAAATTGGATGAACTAGATATTTAATGGTGTCTTCTTTATCAAAATGGGATTATAATTCTTGATATAAAAATGGTAAAACATTAGAAAAGAAATTAGGGTTGTGAGGGTGATGAACAAACCATAAGTTTATCTGAAGATGAAATCTGTTGCAAAGTTTAAATCTTTAGGTTTTAATCTTGGATTTGATGTTCTTATACCCATATGATGATGTAAAAAGGGTTAGAAACGGGTTCCTATACTTGCCTTGGGTTAGGTTATTGATTGGGCGTTATTTTGGAGATTGGTTTGGGCATTAATGGAAGTTTTGGAGGCCTCATATTCGTCTTAGGGCATCTTGATTTCTACCTAGAAATGTATCGATTCGGCCTAGTGGTGAATCGATTTGGATCATGGAATTGTAGATCTTTTCGTTAGGATCACATGGCACCGACCTTGTATTTTTTTTTAATTAGTTGTGAATTTTCTACCGAAGGGTGTCCCAGATCAAAATCTTTAGTCAGAAATTAAATCAAAGTATAAAATTGTTTATGAACTATATGAGGACTTTAGGAATTTCAATAGACCTATTGTCGATGCTTAGGCTTAGGCTTAGGCTTAGGCTTAGGCTTAGGCATAATGATTGTAAAATTAGACTAGGGCCTACGATATTTAAATAATTGTGTTAAGAATCAAGAATTTAAAACGGGTTATGGGAAGCGTAGACGATAACCCTGGAATTTATACCAGTATGTTAGTAATGTATTAATTAATGAAAATAATTAAGGGATAACTAAAAACCTTCGGGTAGTGATTGATACATGGAAAAAGAAGAAAAGAATATTAAGTGTGAATCGTTAGTACGTTTGGCATTCGAGAGATATATACTACGTACTAGATATACTTATAGGTTATGTGTGTTCCTATACTGACTATATTTATAGGTTGTGTGTATACCTGAACTAGACATACTTATAGGTTGTGTGTATACCTATGCTTGATATATTTATAAGTTGTAAGTATACCTATTATATGTGTGTAAGCATACCTAAGATGTCGGCTATCACGGGAGGTCACACGTAGTGGGAGATCCCACCTCTACAATGCCAGGGAGGTTTGGATGTGTACACCAGGTCATAGAACTTAGGGATGATCACTATCTAAGTGTACGATAGTGTGGACGGTCATTTGGGTACATTAGATATGTATGTAGCCCAAAGGCCTAGGAATATGTCCGCCTCCAATATTTGTTGATTTGATTTATGGTTCGAGGTGCCATTATGAACTAGTAGTCCTTGATTTGGTACGAAAGGTATATGGACTTGATAGCATAGTATGCATGCATTCATGGATCTTAGTCCAAGGATGTTGTAGTCGTATATATATATATATATACTGACATGTGTGATTTGTTCTACTCATTTATGATAGTATAAGATATAGATAGCGTGTGTCTAAAGAAACATAAGTAAGATAAATTTAATTAAGGGTTCAAATATAATATTCGAGAAATATATTATGGTTTTATAGTAGCATATCGTATGGGCGGTACGGGTGAGCTTAGCATATTAGTGGTTAATTAGATGCCTTGGGACTAGTTAGGCTGGGTAGAATAATTAGGTGGGATAAATAAGAGATGTTAGGTGTGCACAATAGTTGAGAGGTGAGGGATAATCTCATGAGAGTGCGACATTGACTTAAATATGGAAAGTTTTACTACATATTTATATACTGCATCTTAATTCTTGCAAATATTTTTAAAAGGTTTTGGGATCTTACCCATATTAAGTCTATTTTCCAACACCTTTTAGGTGTCCATCCACATGGATGACATGGATGAATATTCTTTCCAGGGACACGAAGCTACAACTGATGTGGAGGCTTGCAGGTTACTGAGTAACTGCTTCACTTATTACATTCTAGATTAGGTTCTCTACTCCGGTACTGATTGGGCATGTTGCCCCTTTTCATTAAAACTTATGTATTTCAGATTATTTTAGTCAAATGGATTGGATATACTGGATTCTTACTCGATGATTTATTTGGGGAATTTATCTATTTATCTTTTCTTTTCATCGTGGTTTCGTTTGTATTGATTATTGTGTGTGGGATTATTCTGGTTTGGTCAATATTGTTGTATGTTAATGAAAGATAAAATTCGGCCCCGGGTTATTTATTTAATATGTGGTTAGTAATTTAAAAATGTTTCTGACAATGATGTTGAGAATGAACTGGATGAGACTCTTGTTTTATTTTAGTAAATGACCCATCACCCATGATTGAAATAGGTGTGGTGTCAAAGAGGCCTTTATCCAATATTTCAAATATTAATGAACCATTTACTTCTTTAGACCAAATGGATTTTCATCCAATAAATCCGATATCTTGCAAAGAACAACTTGTAACGCATGCATTGAAATCAGAAGCTCCTCTAACATCTATCTCTCTACCTCCTGCTCTTTCTACACTTGAGGCAACTATATTAAAATCTCCAACAACTAGCAAAGTCTTATGCTGAAAAAGAAGCAGTACTATGAGCTAAGGGATCCCATATAACCCATATATCCTTCCAATTGCATTTGGCATACATTAAATTCATTCTTATCTCCAAATGAAGTTGTGGTTATCTAATTTGAGAAATAAGTTTTGAAAACAATCATCTAAAACCTCAGCTAGAATTCCATGTTTCCAAAACCACCATATTTTATTGACTCTATTATAAGAGCTACCTTCAAAGTTTATAATTCTCCTAATATCCTCAATTTTACCACAATCTATCATAGGCTCTAGAATAGCTAAAAAAGAAAGATTTTGAAACTTACACAACTTTTTTAACCTTCTTTTAGTTTACTTGTTTCCCATACCCCTTTCATTCCACACTAGGCCCTTGATCTTTATTGCTTGGATAGATATCTTGTAGGTATTTCAGGAATTTTCCTTGACTTCTTTTCCTTTGCTCTCTGATAGGCAATTATTTTATGTGATAACATCTTAGAAATAATAATTATACCATCCCAAACTGCTTCTTTAGAATTCTCTATTATGTCAGTATTTGAATGATATCCCTTATAAACTTTGCTAACCATAGCCTCCTGCTTTTACACTTTTGACTCTAAGCAAAAATAATTTTCAATCTCTTCTAAGGTGTTTTTCTTTACATTTATTAGTTCATCTAAATCCATGTCATCTTCAGTAACTTTAGTCCATTCTCCATCTTTATTTTGTTCTTCATTAGAATCTTGAAGAATATTGTGATCATTAGGCTTTTGAAAACCTTCCCACCATTGCTTCTTGTTATTTATTTATTATACTTTTCCTGAGGAATTAAAGACTTATTGTTAATTCCTTCTTGATCTCCTTTTTCTTGAACTTCTTTTTCTCCTTTTCTTGATATCCTTTTGTTGTTGTTGTTGGTGGTGGTGGTGGTAGTGGTGGTGGTGGTGGTGGTGGTAGTGGTGGTGTCATCTTCATCGTCGTTGTCATTGTTGTTGTTGTCATCGTTGTTGTTCTTGTTGTTAATATTATTATTATTATTATTATTATTATTATTATTATTATTATTATTATTATTATTATTATTATTATTATTAGTAGTAGTAGTAGTAGTAGTAGTAGTAGTAGTTTTTTCTCAGAAACTAAAGGCCACGAAACAGGCATTAGCCATCTGGAACAAAGAAACTTTCAAAAATATTTTCCAAGCCATTATCAAAGCAGAAGATGATGTGCTTAGAAAAGAAACTGAGTTAGAGCCCAATTTTACAGAAGCTGCCAATATTGAGTACAAGCTTGCTAGAGCTAATCTGCAGCATCAATTAGCCATAGAAGATGATTTCTGGAAGCAAAAGGCAAGGGTTAAATGGCTGCAAGAAGGGGATGAAAATTCCAAATTCTTTCATGCTGTGGTAAATCAGAAAAGGAACAAACTAAATATTTCTAGAATCAAAGACTCTAATGGTGTTTGGAACTCAGATCCAATCACTATCAAAAGTCTGTTCTCGGATCATTTCAAAGGTATTCTATCTTCCACTTCTTCCATTCCTGTTGATTTATCCTTACTAAACTACATCCCAAATGTTATCACTGAGAGTGATAATATCCTTATGTCCTCTCCTCCATCTCTGAAAGAAATTAGAGATGTTATTTTTCAAATGGATTCATCTAGCACTGCAGGGCCTGATGGATTCAACTCTTTATTCTATAAAATATGTTGGGATATTATTAAAGCAGATCTGCTTAAATCCATCACTTCCTTCTTCATGAGGAATAGTTTACCCAAAAGCTGGACTTCCACCCTAATCACTCTCATTCCCAAATCAGAAAATCCTTCCTCTTGTAATGATTACAGACCTATCAGCCTTTGCAATACTTCCAATAAAATAATTTTCAAAATTCTTGCCAATAGATTGGGATTACTCCTTAATGGTATTATTAGTCCAAACCAATCTCGCTTCATTAAAGGCAGATCTATTTCTGAACAAATCCTTCTGGCCCAGGAAATAATGGCTAACTTCAATAAAAAATTGAGAGGAACAAATTTAGTTTGCAAACTTGATATGTCCAAGGCATATGATCGAGTTTCATGGCTATACCTCACTCATGTACTCTGGAAATTTGGCTTCAATGAATCTTTTATTAACATGGTGTGGAGATTAATATCATAATGTTGGTTCTCCATTCTTATCAATGGAACTTCTCATGACTTTTTTAAGTCTTCTTGTGGCATTAGACAAGGAGATCCTCTCTCGCCTGCTCTATTTATCTTATCAGCAGAAGTTCTAAATAGAGGGTTGCAAAAGTTGGTTGAGGATGGTAAAATTGATTCCTTTTCTATGCCCCCTGGTAGTCCCGTTATTTCTAACCTCTCTTTTGCAGATGATAATCTAATTTTCACCTCTGGCAGTCAAAAGTCTCTCAAGCATCTCATGTCTTTTCTCAATGAGTATGAAATTATCTCTAGTCAAGTTCTGAATACATCAAAGTGCTCTTTCATGATTCCCCAATCATTCTCTTTATCTAGAAGAAGGATTATTGAAAGAACGACAAATTTCACTTTCAAATCTCCTCCTCTTCTTTACTTGGGGGTGCCTCTTTATGCAGGGAGAAAGAAGAGCTCTTTTTTCAATGGGATTATTGATAAAATCAGGTGGCGACTCGAAGGCTGGTCCTGTAAATTACTGAGTCAAGGAGGGAAACTTATTCTTTTAAAACATGTCACTCAATCAATGTTTTATCACTTATTTACAGCTTTGGAGCCTCCAATTTCCATTATCAAGACTCTGGAAAAGCTATTATCAAATTTTTTAGGGGGTTCTTCCGAAGACACTATGAAAAGACATTGGAAAAGTTGGAATTCTCTTTGTATCCCTATTGATGAAGGGGGCTAGGCATTAAGCTCATTCCTGATTATATTAAAGCTTCCTTGTGCAAACTTTGGTGGAGATTTCTAACAGTAGATTCTATCTGGAGCAGATTTCTGACTAATAAATACTGTAAAAGATATGCCCCTCTTGACTCACCTTACAAAATAAATTCTTCCCATGTATGGAAGAGGATGCATAAGGTTCTTCCAGTGATTAAAGAGTGGATCAATGATGATGGGGATCTCAAATGGATGGCCAACACCAATGGCTCCTTCTCTCTCAAATCAGCTTGGAACGTTGTCAGACATAAAAGCTGCCCTCAATTCTCTTTCAAAACTATATGGAATAAGAGACTTCCTAGTAAGGTTTCTATTTTATGTGGAAATTACTCCATCAAATTGTTCCTACTGATGATATAATTTCCAATATAAAAATTCCTACCGTTTCCAAATGCCACTGCTGCACTAGACCTGACCAAGAATCAATTGACCATCTTTTCGTCACTGGTGATATTGCTTCATCAATTTGGACTCATTTCAAAGTCATCATAGGTATCAAAACTTTCTCCAATTATATCAGAGAAGAACTTATGTCATGGTGGATAAAAGTCAAAGGAAATTCTATTCTCTCTACTCTCCTCATCATTATTCCTATTCATATTTCTTGGGAAATCTGGAAAGGTCGTAATAGAGCGGTTTTTGAGGATTAGGCAATGAAGACTGAAAATTTAATTTCTAATATTCGAAATGTCATTAGAGAGTCCTTTTTAGCTTTCCCATTCACAGATTGTAAATCTTTTATGGATCTTGAGCTTGTTAGGGAGTTTAAAATTCGATGTTGTTAATTTTGTTTCTGCCACTGGAGAAAGGCTTTTTTTCTCCTTCTGAATAATATAATTTATTTCAAATAAAAAATAAAAATAAAAATAAAAAAAAAATCTTCGACAATGGGGCTTGGCAACTCCATACATGGAAAATAATGGGTGTTGCAAACACGAAG
Organism: Sambucus nigra; assembly: GCA_949130495.1. Taxonomy (NCBI): domain Eukaryota; kingdom Viridiplantae; phylum Streptophyta; class Magnoliopsida; order Dipsacales; family Adoxaceae; genus Sambucus; species Sambucus nigra. Next base: position 219,866,402 of record OX422218.1, read on the forward strand.
AATTAATCGTAACACATTTTTAAAATACTGAGGGAGACCGTTCGGTTTATGTTCGGTTTATGTTGTGATTTATGTTGAGGGTGGTGTGTGATTAAACAAGAATTTTAAATTTTTACAATTTAAAAATTCACTTGTCCAATTTTAGGATCAAAACCAGTTAACATGTGTGAAAAATCTAATAGATCGAAGGTAATTAAGCAATTTAGGAACAAATATATCTTAACTGTGTTAATTAACTAGATGCAAGTCCAAAGTTAATTTTAGAAATGGATTATGTTGCATCCAAACATAGATCTAAGTGTGTGTGTGTGTGTGTGTGTGTGTGCATGTCTGATATAAATTATGTACATTAACAACAAATAAATAAACAAGAGGCAGAAGGATATATTAACAAGGAAAACCCCACCTAGGGTTGAAAACCTCAATGTATACTAGTCTCTCATTCTATTTTTAAAAGAAAAATTATAAAAATGTGAGAAGGTAGCTCTTTCTTGTTGCCTAATTAGAAGTTACCTATGGATGTTGAAACTTTTCCTCATTTTAATGAGTGATCCCCTTATATCTCCATCAAGAGAATATAAAATCCACATTTTCCATCCTCAGGTCGATCCATGCTTGATATCCCCAATATATCAAACACCTCCATTTAGATTTAGAGTGAAGATCTTCAAGTTCGGATATGAATCAAGTAGAATTGGATCTAGGTTATGTGGTTTTTAACTCAAATCACTCTCAAATCTCAAAAATTATGAAGCAAATATTTATTCAAGTTATTTTATCAAAATTTTGTAGATCAAGTAAAATTAATAATTGAAAGGTATTCCACCCATTTGCCTAGAAAATACCATCTCTATATGTCAGAAGTACTCAAGAAAAGGATCTTTAGAAATGGGAGGGAGAAACTCCTATTTATAAAAAAATTGAAATATTTGTGGACACGATTAAAAGGTTCACCGTGGGCATGACTTTGGGTAGTGGCCTAAGTCAAGTTGAACATATGACAGCCATAAGCACCAAGATATTTTAATCCATTTGCACTTTTTTAGGAAGAAGCTCAATAAGCCCCAAAACGTCCATGTCGTGCTCACAGTATGGCTTTTCACCCATGCACATGGTTTTTTCCAGAAAATTTCTCGTGCTTGAACTATGTTTCCTGCACACGGGTTCAAAACCTTGTCATGCACATGATCATACCAAAATCCCATATTCTCCTAAAGAAGCATACAAAGAAATGAATTTTTGAAAAACATCACTTAATAAATTCACAAAAATAATTTTTCACAAAAGATAGTATCGTGTATGTGTGTGTATGATTCATTCAAAACTATAACAAAAAGGATATAATCTTCAATCTTCAGAATTTGCGTGCAGAAGCTTTGACATAGAGAAGAAGTATGATCTTCAATTTCAATTTTAATAGATTATAATGAATAAGACTCTTTTTATTTATTGTGTAAGTATGAATAAAGATTTTTAGCTCAATGTTGTGTAAGATTAAATTATCTGACGCGGAATTAAGACAACTAAACTATATAAAAAAATGTTTACATTTTTAATCTCTCCCTCTCACTATTCCGTGAAAAAACAACAATCTTGATTAGGACAATCAAACTAACCCCAAATTAGCCAGATAATGAGAGTATAGTGTCACAATACACATGAAATCCATAAAATAATTGATAACCAACAAGTCGAGTATGAAACATGGGTTTGAGCCGAAATATCACGACTCAACCAAAACACATGCAGGTATGACATGCACAAAAAGAAACCCCCTACTTTGAGAGTCCTCTAATAAGGAATCAGTATAACCAATGAAGATGGGAAAATGCATGAAGTCATATGAAAAATATAATCCCTCTATATCATATCAATTTAAACCAATGAATATAACTAAAAATCAAGATGTTTCCCCTATTGAAAAAAAATAAATTTCTCCTTCTTCATCAAAAGACACTCGCCAACCGCAACATATTTTTCACCTTTTGAAAAAAGCATTTCTTCGTAATGGTTTCAAGATGATACCCCCCCCCCCCCCCAATCATAGAAGTGGTTCCCTCTTTTGTCATGAAAAAGTGAAAGAGAGGTAGAAAAGACATAGATAACATGTATACCATGGTTTAACAACAAAATCACAATGAGTAAGCACTTGGAAAGTAAAATCTAGATAAACATGTGATAAACCAATGCTAAGATGAAGGTAAAATAGAGAATTATCATGAATATAATCATAATATCTCAACAAAGTCAATAACATTAATGAAAACACATGAACATTTAAAATGGGATATATATATATACTTACTAGTGTATGCCCATGCCTGAAGGCACAACGAAAATTTCCAACATACGTAATTGCAAAATGGCGAAATTTTTTAAAGTGTGTAATTGCAAAACGAAAAAAAAAATTATCCCCCGTACTATGAATATTCATATACAAACCGCTACTATGAATACACCACAAACCCTTATTGAAATATTTAGTAATAAAATATACAAAATATTTCAAGATGATGATTGTCAATAGTTTACAAAGATTTATCTCAAAACAAAACAAAGTGTACAAAAATTTTAAATTTGGGCATAATCTCCATTATTTATACAACAATCCACCTGTTTAATAAAAAAATTACTTCAAAAATAATGTTAATAGTCCACCTCGGACATCTTTTAAACAAACACATCAAGTACATAGCATACCAATATTAACAATTTGAGCAACATAATGAAGATGTAATAAAAATATAAACTTTCAATATAACTAAAAATATGTCGATTCATCAAACCACTCATGGCACAATTGTCATCTTCTGTAGCACACTAACACTTTCTCCACATTCCACGCATCATCTTCTATAGTAAACCAAACTTATTCCTCGGTCTCAAAGAACTAATTGCTGCATCATGGGACTTGAGGAGGACCTCAGATGCCCTACTCTACATTCGGTTGGCATCAATAAACCAAAGTAGTGCAGTATATAATTGTATATGCATCTACATACAAACAGAGAACAAAAAAGCGACAAAATTACATTAATAATCAATGTGATAGAAGAACATAAAAGGAATTATATACTATCACAATCTCAAATATAATACATATATCATTACAAACATTGCAAGCATGTAAAGAATCTTTTGTTGGATAGAGTTGTAACTAATTTAATTTCATTAAATTGGCATTTGTTAGTTAACACCACTATTAGGTTAACTTCAATTTATGAGAAGAAAGATCTAACAAATAAAGATAATCCGATATCCCCGAATTTTAGCAAGGCCATTTAATGTTATCAACAAATATTTAATAATGTAACTAGAACAATATATATATATATATATATATAAAAACACGGATAGATAAAGAGAAAGAGAAATTTAAAAACATGAATTCTGTTTTGAAAACATTCTCTCCCTCCCAAAATCTAAAACCATGAATTATGTTTTGAAACCTGAAATCTTAAATGTAAATTGGTGTTTTGAAAAAAATATTAGAGCAAGAGAGAGAGGTATACCCAGTATTGAACACGGACGTACTACTGAAAACACTCGAACAATCGTGTCTTATTTACTAAATTTGGTGAAACAGTCTGCTTTAAACATTAAAACCCTTACCTTATACCAATGGGGAGAACCACACAATAGTAGGATTACAACTTGTGGAATGAAACGCTTTGCCTTCTGAACAATTAAAGACAAAAAATCAATTTTATAAAAGAACCTAAATAAATAAAAGGTTACAAACCTAAATGAACAAAATACCTGGTCATATTGATCAACTTGACAGAGCACTTAGTGACATCAAAATGAAGGAGAAAATTTAGAGAATGAGGGATACTTCCAACAAATTTCAGACCGGGAACTGCAATTTAATTAACTATAATAATTTAATTAACACGATATAGATAAAAAGTTATATACAAAAGCACTGCCAGATGTTCATTTCAAAACATATGCACCATTTTAAAACATATGTGACAAATCAACTATATATACTTCTCTTGAATTCATTGTAAAGTATATGATCTTCTTAGATCAGTCAATGGAAATTCACCTCTTATAGGTAGATTAGCTTTTCTTTCAGACCCACTCACACTTGAAAATATCCCTGAACGCCTAATAATAAAAACTATGTTGCTCATAAATCTTGAAGCCCCACAATGATTTCAGATGAACAGTTATGTAAATGTTTCTAGGTATATGTAATACTTAGCATGATATTTTGCCTACTATTTGTTGCACATACATTGATTTTAGATGAACAGTTATTCCTCCTATATAGTACTTAACTGATCAGATGAACAATTATATAAATGATTTCAGATAAATAGTGTGAACCTCTGTTAAGACGAACAATTAGCTTTTCTTTCAGACCCTCTCACACTTACAAATATCCTTGAACGCCTAATAATAAAAACTATGCTAATAATAAAGCTTGAAGCCCCGCAATTATTTCAGATGAATAGTTATGTAAATGTTTATAGGTATATATAATACTTAGCATGATATTTTGCCTATTATTTGTTGCACATACATTGATTTCAGATGAATAGTTATTCTGCCTACATAATACTTAACTGTTTAGATGAACAATTATATAAATTATTTCAGATGAATAGTGTGAACCTCTGTTAAGACGAATAATTATATAAATGTTGAAATGAACAAACTAAGAAAGAAGGCAAGTGTATGCCTCTGTTAAGAACCAATAATACTCCCAAATAAACATTCTAACTGATAACAAACTTTAAAATTATACGAAGACTAAGTCATCTTAGTTTTAAAAAAAGTAGCTAAAACAAAACTTGAACTCCCCTCAAGTAGAGGAGTGAATATTCAGTGAACTCTACTTGCCATCCAGAGTAAGGAACTGGTGTTTACTTAATGTATTACAGCACATTACAAAATTTTGAAATCAATAAGAAACAATTATTAAGGAATAAAAAGGCCTGAAATATACTTTTGTGTATAGAACGCCTTAAACTAAAAGAAATAAAAATGACACTTAATCAAAACAAAAATATAATACATCAAGAAACCACAAATGTATTAGCTCCACTTACACTTGCATCTTTGAGAAAGATCAACATTTTCGCAATATTCCAACTTTTAATTTTCCATGCATACACAATGTAAACTTACACGACCACTACCCTCAAAAACAAATTTTAGAGAAAGACGTGTATACCCCATTTTGAACATTTATTAGAGTTTCTAAAACCCAATAAAATATAAAAGAGAGAAAGAGAGATATACACTATAAGGGCAGCGACGGTGTAAGTTTGGGAGAATAATGTCGCAAAGCTTGGCTGAGCAAATTTGGGAGAATTAATTATGATAAAAAAAAAATGGTGAATAGGAAGGAGTTGCAGGAATGGCCTAAGAAATGAAATCAACACACAAATCAGGTAATATAGCAGGAAATAGTACCTGTTACTGATGAGTTTGATGTGTGTGTGAATCTCACCACACAACCCCTATTTTGTAAAATCAAGATCAAATCAACACACAAATCAGTTTTATGACAAAATCGCACCACCCCAACCCCTATTCTGTAACAGCAGACATGAAATGATTAACAAAAAAATCAACAACAAATTAAATACTCATTAGAAATAAACAACAAATTAAAATCAACAACAAATCTGAAGAAAATCACAGCATCACATGTGTGTGTGTGTGTGAAAAACAAATCGAACCATTAAAAATCGAAAATCGCACCATCAGAAATGAAAATCGCACCCATGAAACAAACACATATGATGGCGCAATTTTTTGTGTGTGTGGGATAGAGGAATATAAGGTGCAATTTTGTTTGTGTGTAAAAGAGAGGGAGATTACCTCATGAGCGTGGGGGAGATTACCTCATGAGCGTAAAGAGTGGAGGAGAGGGCGGCTGCTGGTATAAGAGGGAAAGAGTAAGGGGTGCACGCAAGGGGATAGAGAGACAATGAGGGAGGCGCCGAATGAATGAGAATGATATTAGGGTTAGGGTCCGTTTGGGGTTCTCTCGCGTGCATTCCTTAAACCCTTGTATTCTCAAGGTGCGGTTGGATTAGAACCCTTGGATTGTACACGTGGTAAAAATGTAGACCCTTTGATTACTTTGATAAGATAAGATAAGATGTTACTATTCATAATACCATTGTCCCATATATATATATATATATATATATATATATATATATATATATATATATATATACTAGCGGATGCCCGTGTCCGAGCACACGGCAATAAATTTTCTCCCGTGATAAAACTCAGCCCATAATAACCAGCATTTTAAAAAAAAAACTTAAAAAAAATATTTTTTTAAAAATATATTTAAAAAAAATATTTAAAAATATATTTTTTTTAAATATTATTAAAAAAATAATATTGTATATATGTATGCATGCATACATGCATGTGTATGCATGCAAGCATGCAACACATAAAATGCCATAAATGTTTATCATGCATAAGTTACTATTCATAACACCATTGTCCCATATATATATACTAGTTTATGCCCGTGCCTCAAGGCACAGTGAAAATTTTTCAAAATATGTAATCGCAAAATGGCAAAAAATTTCAAAGTAAATAATCACAAAACGACAAAAAAATTTCGAAGTAATTACAAAATGGCGAAAATTCCGTTCCCCGACAAAACATAGTGCAGTCTAAAATGTGTAAACAATTTGCATTAATTTAACACAAATCTGAAAACAATTTAGAAATTTGGGGAAAAACTTACTTTATTTATAGGACTGTCCACCCTGTTAAGAAATAAAAATAGTCCACAATACATATAGTAATAGTCCATCTTAGACCTCAAATAAACATCATAGACATCAAATACAAATTTAAACATCGTACAAACAAAATCATCAATTCAACGCAAATTTAAATTTTGGACATAATTTTCTTTGTTTAAGAAATAACAAATACTTCACGACAATAATAATAATCTCTTGAATCTCACATAAACGACATCATACCCATCAAATATTAATTTAAGTCATAAATTTTTTTACAATACAATGTATAAACAATTAAAAAAATTGGGCAGAATCCACTTTGTTTATAAGACTATCTACCATGTTTAACAAATAGAAAAGAAGTAAACAACAATACTAATTGTTCTTAACAATAATGCTAATAATACGCAAAGTGACAACATGGGTCGATTAGGTTTGGTTTCCCAACTATACCAAAAGGAGATAAAAAAACATTAACAAACACCATATGTCTTTTTGTTTCTAAGCACATCACACACACCATGCATCGTAATTACCTTCTTCACCCTTGGATGGGAGGACAGAAACTCAGCAAACTCAACATAATTAACCTTCTCAATTGACTGTCATGCTGAAATATTTTGTGCATTCTCCGGTTGCTGCCATTATCTTAATGCCTATTAAACAGATCCAGCAATCTAGGTAATTGAAAAAACGGATTTTGAACCCAAATAAAAAAATTGCTCGGTCTGTGCAGGAGCTCCATAAGAGAAGACTGCCCAAAGAAAACCCATTCAGTGCCCATGATAGTTTGTCCGTGATATTGCTGCCCGCCACCTTAGGGAACGGAAGCTCCGCCTTTGAGCACTTAGCTGCAACAAAAATAACCTTATAAAAGAGAACACGATCTAAAATGAGCGGACAAAAACTTAGTGAAATGAGAGTTGCATAAATGAATAACAATGAGCCATTGAGATTTTTCAAAAAATTTAGCAAATGGCTATACTCTGCCTAATGGAGTTAGCAATACTTTATGGTACTAAACCAATAATTAACATATCAAACTCCCTTACATATACAACATCAATAAAATGCAGGTCCCAAACTCCATAATCAGTATAAAAAACACAACATGATATAAGTCCTTAACTATAAAAAAGAGCATTTGTATTATAAAAAAGAATATACATGTTTCGTATCTATGTTCCTCAATTCTCATCTCTGAACAAAAAAAGAATGCACACACAAAAAAAAGCACAAATTGAATAAAAAAGAAAAATGTACAAATAATGGCCCCATACCAAAAAAAACTGTGAACAAAAAAGAGACCATTGTGAACAAAGAAACCTGTGAATAAAAATGCACAAACTAAACAAAAAGAGAGACTAACACTAATACGTGACATGTATGGCATCCATCATAGTGCAACCTAATCTTGAGAACCACGGTACTCACGGGAAGATAAACAACCACAACAAAAACAAAACAAAAAAAGTCAACCAACTAAAATATTAATCGAAAAAAACCAGTGAGTAGCCGAGTATCAACTAAAAAAATAGCTAACATGCCCACCTCTTTAGGTGTTTTTTTCTCTTCCAAATTTTTTCTATTCCAATGCCTCTTTAATTTGTTGGTGGCACAGTCAGCGTTGAAGCCTGCAAATCATCCACGCCGTCACATACCGTCAATTGTGTTTTGAAGCAATTTGTAAATTGTAAAATATCTTAACCATCACCGTATTATGCGGATCTAAAATTTTGGTTTCCTTGAGACCTCCGCAAAGTTGGAGACCAACATAACATAAGTGCATTGAATCATTTTGTTTATGAAATTTTTTTATACCTTCAAAATGATGAACGGAACGTTTCAATTTTTTGGCACACCATTCGCAATGCAAGTCAAGTTTTAAGATGATGGGGGTTGGTCCATCATTCTTTTTATCGCCAGCTTACACCTTTTCACCTTATTTTCTTCAACTTTCTGCAAAAAATATACTTGCAAGTTTAAGAGCCATTGTGTGAATGTAAATGGATTTGAGGACAGGAAATACCAATAGGGATAGTGAGTGATGGGGGTTGGCCCATTTTTTAATGTGTGTAGATTGGATACTAACAAATCTTACACAACACGTAAAAAAGAAAAACCTCCATTTAACAAATCTTACACTAATTACATCAGAGTGATCCATTTAACAAATCTTACACTAATTACATCAGAGTGATCCATTACCTATTAGAATGCGTTTGACCCCTCCCTTCCCCAAAGGTTGTTGCAGCAGCAGCTGCACCTCCAGGTGCCTCCATCAGTTGACAACATGAAGGGAATAACCTCCATTTTAGAAGTAAGGCAATCATTTTAGAAACTGACATTAATAAAAAAACAGTAAACTAAAATCATATAAGAGACTTAAGAAACATATGTTCAGCAGCCTATATGTTAACTAATTTCATCAAAGTGAGCCTTTTCTAGTTCAGCAGCCTCTTCACATGCTTTGATTGGTTCTTCATGATCACAATAAGAAACATAAGTTGCATATTTCTTCTTTGCTTTCTTCTCACAATCCTTAAGCGTTGAAATAAATTGGTGACCTCTATTTTAAGCATACATCGCTATATGAAAAATAGAAAAAGGAAATTAGACACGAAGTTAACTCTTATGTCTACAGAAGGATTCAAAATTAAGTTGATATATGCTTGTTGAACTATAGCTCCTAAATTAAGCTGATATATGCAATTTTTGGACTTTCAACCACTTTTATGTTGACACACTGAAAACAAAGTTGAAAGAAAATGATTAAGGTAATATGTTTGCACTGAACAGGGGGCTGAAATTAATAAAAGCAACATATTTGTCCATTTGTAGCATTATTCAAGTTTTTCTCTTGGCAACAACACAGTAGACTGAAATTAATAAAATTTCTAATATAACATTTCTCATACTTGGTCCCAAGTAAAAAATTTCAATGCGAGGAAACGGTATGCAACTAATAGTGATATATTTCAAGCATTAGTGCAACGGGTGAAATATTTTACCTTCAGTTCAGATTCACTTCATCGTCATAAGTATAAAGTCGGGCAATGGAGTGATACCTACACACTGGGGTATACATGAATCAAAATTATATTAGACTACAACAAAACCCTAAAAAGCTAAATCCCAAAATATGAAACAAAAAATAAAACCCCCAATTTAAATCCCAAACATAAATAAAGAAAAAAAGTGCAAGAAGACAATGCTTTAGAGTTACATGGTCAAAATAAATTAGGCAACAAAAATTAAATAATAACCATCACCAGTACCTGACTTTTTCCCATGAGAAATGGCACAAAAGAAGTATTTGTATAAAGAAGAGTGGATCCACATTTGGAGGAGAATTGGACAACACTCCTGGTTTCATCCATCTCAGCAACCTCAATCAAGTAATGTCGACTTTGAATAACTTTGAATAACTGAAATTTAAAATTTAAAATATGAATACTAAAATTTAAATACTAAAAAGGAAAGAAAATAGTAAATATCCCATTATCCCCTTGCATCTATACCTCCATGTTGAATGTGTGGCCATGTTAATGATCCAAAAATAAAAGCAAATAGTAAATATCTGTTACTTGACAGAAAAAGAGAAATGAGCCAACAAATTCCCAAACTTGCCAACAAATTTTCAAATTTATATAGAGCAGTAGAAAGATAAAGATATTGACGTCATAGAGAATAGATAAGATAGGGCATACCGAGAATGAGAGGCACCTTAGCTCAAATACATCGCCAATGTGAAAGTTCGTCTAAATCACATAGGGAGAGGGATAAAAAACATTTAACCGTCAAAAATGCGAAAACTCATCAAAAATGGAAAACCAATTGTTTATCCCACCTCTGTTTTAAGAGAAGCCATTGGTATGAAATTAATGAAATTATATAAATAATAACTGTCAAACTCGTAAAAAGAGGTCGGTTCGTAACCTAATTTCTCCATCCAAAAACAGATTGAAACCTCAACAAAATCCAAGGTATCAAAGAGCATACCAATGGTACGGTTATATCATTCCCTCTTCCATGAGGAAAAGCAACAACAAATTTTTAAGAGACGATGCTAGAGTCATCAAATCTGCAGGAAAAAATAATGTTTAGAACTGATACAAATAACACCATACAACACTCTTGATTAAACAAATAGACATTCTACAAATAACAAATAAAAAATAAAAATAAAACTTTATTGATTAAACACCAAAATTTACATATCCACCAAGTACCTGTGCAATATCCAAGAGTTGAGTTAATCACTTCATATCTGAAAATAAAAATATAGTTCACAATTTTTGAGAGACTATCCTAGAGTCATCAAATCTGCAGGAAAACAAATTTAGAACGGAAACAAATAGCACCATATAACTCTTTATTAAACAAATAAACATTCTAAAAAGAACAAATAAAAAAGAAATAACAAACTTTATTGATTAAACACTAAAACTTACATATCACCAAGTACCTGTGCAATAGCCAAGAGCTGAGTTAATCACTTCATATCTAAAACAAAAAATAGTTCACAACAATCACAAATGTCACCTAAACCATGAATCAGTGTTATGTAAAATCTCACCAAGAAATAAACTTGTGAAAACCCTAAAAAACACAAATATCACCTAAACTATGAATCAGTGTTATGTAAAATCTCACCAAGAAATCAACTTGTGAAAACCCTAAAAAACACAAATGTCACCTAAACCATGAATCCGTGTTATGTAAAATCTCACCAAGAAATCAAGTTGTGAAAACCCTAAAAAATGAAATAATTTTATCCAAACTCAACCCAAAGGCTACCTGATGTAGGAGTACGGCAACGGAGTAGGGCGAAGGGAGTCGGAACCGTCACATGAGGCGGAGTAGGCCGTAGGGAGGCTGAATCAACACCAGATCCAGTGGGTATAAAGCGGCGCGCAGCATGGAGAGTTTGAGAGTGAGAGGGAGGCGTGGAGGAGGGAGAGTTTGAGAGGGAGGCGCGCGGCGTGGAGGGTTTGAGAGGGAGACAACGATGGTGGAAAGTTTTGAGAGGGAGGTGGCAGTGAAGGGTTGAGTTTTGGGGGTTTAAGTTTTGGGAGAGAATGAGGGGTAATCGTGCGGGAGCGTGGAATGAGTAGGGTTTACATTGGTTTGTTTCATTTTGCCACATCACAATGCTAAAAGTGTGACATGTCTCAACCTTAGACCATTAGATCATCTCAAAAAATTCGATCCCAACCGTTAATTCTTTGGTACTATTCAAACAACCCTCTCCCATATATATATATATATATATATATATATATATATATATATATAGAGAGAGAGAGAGAGAGAGAGAGAGAGAGAGAGAGAGAGAAGCAGACTCTCAAACACACCAAGTTTGCACACTTATTTTTTACCCTTTTTTTTAAATTAGTAAAAAACATAATTTTGAGTTAAATTTTTTATATGGCATTTAAACATTTCAGTGGACCCATATAAAAATAAATAAGCTCATAATACCTTTTTTTCCTAGTTTTAAAAAATCGATCAAACTTTCACAACTTTTAGAATGCGTTAAAAGGTGTGAAAGTTTTACCGATTATTTAGATATAACAAAAAAACGTTATTTTGAGTTTTTTTTATATGGGCCCCTTGAAATATTTAAATATCATATAAAAGAATTCAACTCAAAATTATTATTTTTTATTATTTGAAAAAATCAACGTGAAGTTTTAGTGTAAAAATTTAGTATATATATATATATATATATATATATATATATATATATATATATAATGCTCCTCTGCAGATTAGTCTGCATTTTAAGAATGCGGATCGGACATGTATCACCTAACGGTGCGCCTAGAAATTATTGCCTAAATTATAGGTACGCTCTCTCTCTTTTCTGGACTCATCCCAGGTGACACATGTCCGGTCCATTCTTAAAATGCGGATTAGTCCGCACAAGAACATAACTATATATATATATATATATATATATATATAAAACAAGATATCTCCAACCATGTGGATATGTGAAACAAGATATTGCCAAAAAGTCTAACCAGAAGAGATCACCAATATACAGAAACAAGATATATAACTAACAATAATCATATCTTTATGAAAACCAAATGTAGTAAACATAAATAATATAAAAACGCTTTACAATAAATAGGGATAAGCATGAATCTCTAATTGCCATCACTAAAAGAGTAAAGTTATATAGACCCTCATTTGTATTCTCCATCCATACCCTTGTAATAGGACAAAATTTGTGGGATCTACTTTTTATAAATCAGTCCAAAACAAACCACCCAAAGCAGTTAACTATTTTTTGTTTAAACAATAACTAAACAAATAACATTCATAATTTGATTTCTAACTATTAAAAAAAGTGTTTTTAATATTTATTTTTATAAAAGACCTGTTTTAAAAACTTTTTTGTTTTATAAAATAACTTTTTTTTTAAAAACAACTATTTTTCTTATTTATATATATATAGAAAACAAAGTTTTTTTTTATAAAATGGCTTTTAAAACTACAATTTTTGTTGGGAAAAAATTAATGGGTCGTGCTGTTGACGCGGATTGACATCTATTAAATGGTATGGATTCGCGCCAGCGACACTAACCAATTGCGATTAGAAATATCAATTTTTTTGCCATTTTTATTTTATAAAAAAGACAAATCTATATAATTTTTTTTTGTATAAAATTGTTTTTAAAAACTTGTACACTTTTTTTTGGAAAAAAAATTGATGAATTAGTGCTGATGGCGCGGATCCATATCTATTAAATGACATGGGTCCGCGCCAGCGATACTAACCAATTGCGATTAGAAACATCAATTTTTTTGTCATTTTAATTTTATAATAAAAACAGTTTCTATATAATGTTTTTTTTAAAAACTTGTACACTTTCTTTTTGGAAAAAATTGATTTATTAGTGTTGATGGCGCGGATCCATATCTATTAAATGAAGTGGGTCCGCGCCAGCGACACTAACCAATTGCGATTAGAAACATCAATTTTTTTGCATTTTAATTTTATAAAAGAAAACGTTTTTATATAATGTTTTTTTTATAAAATTGTTTTTAAAAACGTGTACACTTTTTTTGGAAAAAATTGATGGATTAGTGTTGATGGCGCGGATCCATATCTATTAAATGAAGTGGGTCCGCGCCAGCGACACTAACCAATTGCGATTAGAAACATCAATTTTTTTGCCATTTTAATTTTATAAAAAAAAACGTTTATAAAATTATTTTTAAAAACTTGTACATATTTTTTTTGGAAAAAAATTGATGGGTTACTGATGCTGGCACGAATCCACATCTCTTAAATGATATTGGTCGTGCCAGCGGCACTAACCAATTGCGATTAGAAACATCAATTTTTTTTGCTATTTTTGTTTAATAAAAAAACAGTTTTTAGACCACTTGATTTTTTTATAAAATTATTTTTAAAAATATTTAATAAAATAAAACAGATTTTTTATATAAAAAATATTTTATTAAAAAAATATTATAAACACTGTAATATTTTTGTTAAAAAAATTGGCTTTAAAATGGGAGGGCTAATTTTGTTTTGAATTTAAAAGTGATTTTTTATTTGATAGAGTTGATGAAAAAAAAAAAAGTGATCCCATAATTTTTATGTTATTGCAAGAGTATGAAAATGAGGTAATTAAGGGTTCACGTAGTGAACCTCTCACTAAAATCTACAAAGATATCCTTAACCTCATCTCCATCATCAACCTTACGTCATCAGCATCAACATCATCTGTAGCAATAGCATCCTCATCCTCATCCTCATTATCTGCATCATCTTCTACAAGAGCAGGAGTAGGAACGACACCAACCCTATATGAGATTAAAAAGACATTCCACAACACTCGATCACTAAACTCCATGTAAAATTGTAATTTGGTATCATGTCGAGTTGTGTGAAGCAATAATCAAATTCTCTATCATATACGTCATCCTCATATCCATTTGAGCAAATGCATCACACATGTAGGCAAAATGAACATCAAAGAACTCTCTGGAAGACTAATGTGCTCTAGGTGTAAGTGCAGCTGAAGTTGGAACTGGAATAGCAGGAGCATGACCATGTGTGATATCCTCAACATCGGGGTTAATGGAAGGTGCAAGAATTTGGCGAGAAGTCCTTCCCTCAAAAAGTGCAACACTGTAACTTGTGATCAGACCTAGAATGGGCGTAGAATGATCGGATCCTATATGTGGAATACCCAAAAAATATAAGTACTCCATGGAGATACAAGCAAATGTTAACACATCTTGAGTCGCATTTAAACAATCATTATTCATAACCTCAAGAATGAGCGACGGGTAATCCGATTGTCTGATATATGGATATGGAATGTATGAGACGTCCAATAAAGTATGGAAAAAACCTAAATCGTGTCCATGGCATGAGGTCATAAATAACCACAAACTATAAGATAGAGTATTTCTGTATCAATGATACATGCAAGAATAAACTGCCTACCCACGCCATCTCTCTACCTGCGATAAATGATGCTAACTGATGTACGGGGTGGACATGGGACTCTTCTCTCTCGCTAAACTTAAATGAGAGTCCTACACATATTTAGTTAGGATAATCTCCAAGCCATGAACAAACGATGTCAGGATTAAAGTATCCTCAAAAGAAACAATCATGTTCTCATAGAACTCTCAAACAAGTGTAGAGTTAGCTAACGCATATGGGCTAAGAACACGAGAAGATGCGAGGTGTTGAAACCTCTTTTAGCAATACAAGCCCTTCACAATCTGATTGAGATGTTTTAGGTCCACATCCCTCTCATTTCTGATAGCCTGCAAAATGAAATAATTCTCAAAGGCATGTTATCCCTTGTGAATCGAATTGAGGATGAATGTATGGTCATATTTAGAATGGATATAGAGCCACTTAAAGATTGAGTACGCTACCTAAAGTGCTCGGTGCACTAAAAAGTGTGATAGTGGTCTCTCTAGAATGAGATGTCTAACTGGGACCACTCGGGGGTCAAGAAATGACTCTCGTTTGTGTATTGTCATCTGACAAACCGTAGTGATAAACAAGATTAAAAAAATGCACATAAATAACGAAATAGAAAGAAATTCAAAGAGAATGTATACGGTGATATAAGAAATTGATCAAAAATAACCAAATCCAACCTATAATCAATAATACAACACCTAGAGATCATGAAATATCCTAGAATAACTCTAAAATATATCAAATCAAGAATAATATATAAAGGAACAGCACTTACTTGAGCCAAATAAGGAAATATCTATAGTCTTAGAATTTAGGGGTTCTCACTCCCAATCCGAGATAAAGATGCCAAAAGTGGAATCAATCCTCAATGCAAGAATAAAATCAATGTCTTCTCTTAAAAACTACGTAGGGTTTGCTCAGGGGTAAAGGATTTTAAAATGTTTTGAAATGAAGCCTGAAAACCGACTTAAAACCCCCAATACACGAAATGACTATGAATCTGTGCATATGAATAAAAAATGCATCATGTGTACGGATGATGTGCGTATAAGAACTAATTAGAACCATGAGAATAGTTCAATCCAATAGCTAAAGTTAGGCAAAACACTCCATAAAAGGCTTAGATAACAAGAAACAAAATGCCACACACACACAAATACGTTACAAATTTCTTTATATGCATGTGAAAACATTCATTTTAACATTGAAAAGAAAAGTTTGAGATACATGTAAAGAACAACAACTCACAAACACACATATAGATCCAAGCATATGTAAGGTGTGAACATGATTAGGATATTAATGACGAATATGATTCATTGTATAAATTTCCTTTGAATTTTGATTACTCACATAACTTAAAAACAATTCAAAGGAAACATTAAACACTCCACAACATATTCAAAATTCAAATCGAATCAAAATAAGAAACTCTTGTATTTTAATGAAGGCATGATCGTGAATGAGACTAAGTCACAAAATTAAGTGAATGCATATAATCAAGTTATAAGAATTACAACTAATGCTTAAGTTTATTATTTCATTAATATCCTTTAGATATCTTCTAAATGACATAATATAACCATATAATCTACCACGGTGGGAGTGTAATGCGTTGGTTTAGATTTATGGGTTACCCGCGATCAACCCGATCTAACCCGAGCGTTAGGTGTGAAGTGCAATGAATAACCTATATAATGTTGCTAATCCAATTTTATATAAATAACATTTCCCTTATTTAGCAAGCGATTTCCATTTCAATTCAAACTATGTGAGGGACCCGTGGAAAGAGTCCCTATAATTCAAGCATACAGAGCTACTAATGTAAAATAAAAGAGAGCACTTACTTGTAAAACGCTCTCAAGCTACGGAACCACACCCCATCCCGCCCTAACAAAACTTAGGAATGAGTCGAATGCCCAGTGAAAAATTACAACAAAGCAATATATATATATACATATATATGCTTTAACTCATTATCACTGTATGCAGACCCACTTATACACACACACACAGTTATGCATGAAACTATTTTTATTCCAAAAACGTTACTTGTCCCGATTAATCCACCTTAATATTTTAAGAAAACTCCCCATTTCTTAACTTGACATTTATTCCTTGATATAACACACCCGGTTAAATACTAAAATAAATATACCTTGTTTAAGGAAAAATCATTTCTTTCACCAAAATTACTCATTTATTCATACCAGTCCACGTAAGTATTTTCATTGAAAATCGCCCTTTGAGCACACGCAAACGTCGTGGTGAAAAATACTTATTTTTCCATTAATTTTTTTATAAACACACTCTGGTATTAATCATGGGTTGAACCTCTTTATGTTGTTTAACTACCCATTTAGCCAATATGCATTACCATTCCTTTACTTTACAGGCATTAATCGATTTTCACAATTGTTTGTCCATGTTATTCTTTTTCAGAACATTTAGTAATTCATTCAAGTTAGGTTTCCTTTTCTCATATTCACTACACAACCCATTTCTTGATATGTTCCACTTTTCATTATCTTTTCTCGAAAACTTTGAATATCTGCATACGTTAATGGGCTCCACACCACTTGCTATGCTACTATATGCTCTGACTATTGATTTTGAATCTTTCACCCATGGCTCTGGCCCCTCCTTAATTATTCCCGGTGCATCGGAGTCCTTATTAATTTGTTTTAACATTTTACAATTATCCACATTATTACAATTTTTCTTTTTCGTATCGAGATCAAAATCTGGGTTGGCACCCCAACTTGTATTACACTTTAAAATCATCATTGTTTTGTAATACCCCGTATTTTTGCGCATATTTATTTTTATGGAAAATGGGGATTAATTAAATTAATGGGAGAAAATTTAAATTATAATTAATCTGATTTTATGATAATAATCACTAACGTGATGAGAGTTAGTAGTTATAGAAATAATATTTTGGCCGGGGATGAGATGCATGACAGTTATGTTATAAATGTTTAGGACGCGTAAGAGTCGCTAATATTTTGGCTGAGGATGAGATACACGGCAGTTATGTTATAAATATTTGGGACGGGTAAGAGTCGCGTCACTAGTAGTTATTTGGGGGTTTAAAAAATAAATTATTTTTGTATAACTTAGATGACTATTTTGAGTGCGCCAGAGTGTCCGGAAGGGTCGAACTAGTCAGAAAACACTACTCGCGTATTTAAATTGGAGTCCGGAACATTTTAGCCCAAAACGACACCCTGGAGGAGTATTTTGGTCTTTTGAAATTTTTGGGTAATTAAATGGACGAAAATTGAGTTTAATTAAAAACAATTAGGGTTAGTGTCCTGTTAGTTCAATCTACGTGAGATAGAGAGGCACAGAGAGAGAACCAAGGAAGAAGAAGAAGAAGAAGAAGAAGACGTCATTAGAGCGCTAAGCCAAGAACTCAACCTTTCATAACAAAAAGTACACCAACGCGTAGATCGTGTCAGGAGGATCGTTCCTATACCACTTTCAATCCTCAAATCAGAAGTTCATTTTAAGGCAAGTGATCATCTTTCTCTTCTCTTAGCAATTATCACTCTTGTTAACATGTGTTGAGGTTTTAGAACAACTAATACCAAATTTGGGTTTACCTATGATGAAATCGTGTAGGAATTTTAGAAATCCGATGGGGTTTGCATGCAGAGGATTTTCCCCTTAATAGGAATGTGAAATTTGAGGAAGTAGACGTTAATCACGAAATAAAATTGGAGTTTTTATAGACAAACAAATTATGGGTTAATGTTAGTATGGTCTATGATAAAATTTGGGAATTTATTGAAATTACATGATGATTAGAAGGATTGGACCCCAAAAATATGCTAAGAAGTGTTCTAGGGTGACTTAGAGTAGTTTGGAAACCTTGCAATTGGGTTGGAATGGATTTAGATTGAGATTTGAGTGGAGAAAATCTGGAAAAATGAATTTTGGAGATGAACTAGGCGACTTTGGAAATTTCGTTAGAAGTCCAGCCCAGGTCGTTCGAACGACCTCGTTCGAATGAGACTTCTAACGAGATTCCAGTAGCCCTTCTAACGAGTTTGGTGGTTCGTTCGAAGTACATTCATTCGAACGACCCTCATTCGAACGACCTTGTTGAAACGAGATTTTTGGGTTTTCTAACAGATTCCATAATGACCTTTTTAGGTCGATTTTTGTTCAAACTTCCCGTAGGCTTACTTCAATAAGTTTTAGGCCTGTATGAATGTTGAGGCACTTAAAATCTATAATTACTAGTGATCAGAGAATATGTCAACTTTCGGAAGGTAGGAAAATTTATAAAATTAGAGATATGCGAAAATACAAGGGAGGATATATATATATATATATATATATATATATATATATAAGTTGCGGTGTATAATAAGGGATACATACTATTCGTACTGCAAATACTAGATTATGGGAAAGCTAATGAATTTACATAAGTTGTGTGCATGCTTTTTATTCAAAATATTATGTTTATGACATACCTAGCTACTGGCTATCGAACGGAGGTTAACACGTTGTGGACGACCGAATCTTGTGTGCCTTCGGGGGATTTAGAGTCGTACCACTAGAGCATGGAACCTAGGTACGGGTTATCCGTGAGAATGATAGTGATGACAGTCGTATGGGTGCATAGGTATGTGCGTAGCCCATCGGCTTGGGACTATGTTAACCTCCAATAGGTGTTTATGTTTTTATTAGTTCTCGAGAGATTGAACCAGTTGTCCTCTATGCATGAGCGTTGAAATGGGACAAGATAGCCGAGTATGCGTAGCACTAGGGGTTTCTCAACCAAGGGTGCAATATTGTCGTATTTATATAAATTAATATGTATACCTAAAATGAATTATGTGTGTATACCAGAATCATATTTGGTGTCTTATGTTAGTGACGCTATTTTAAATCAAAACTTATGGTATTATCAGTTGGGCATTTAGAAGGATACGAGAATAGACTAAAGTAATCCTAAATCTATATCGAAATCACAAGTACGTCGGTTTCGAGTTATTTAGGGAGACTTTCAAGCATATTATCACACACTCAATAGTCGGTCAGGGCATCATGGATATTATGGGTAGTTAGGCTCGTTATATGTGCATACTAAATCGAGGGGTGAGTACCTCAAGTGAGTACGCTAAGTTAACTTGAAGAATAATTGTGTTAATTGAATCAATTTAAGCACTTTCTATTTTAAACTGTTTTCAACTCGGGCTCTGACCCATTTTTCTGTATATCTTTCTATTGTTCCATTATTTTAGGTGCCCAGCCACAGGGACACCAGCCTTAGGAGACTCTTTTTAGTTGTAGCTATTGTGGAAGTTACATAATTATTGCTAGTAGACAACTCAGCTCATTCTTTCCTTTTTAGTTATCCATTCTGTTGGACATGTCGTCCTTATTATGTTTACTTTAAGAGATTTAGTAATTTTAAATTCTCTCTTAGATTTGATTTCTTTTATTGGATTTATTGTATGAGATTGTACCTGGAGATGTTTACTCCAGACATTTATTTTACTTCAGTCAGACTTTACTTATGTTACTGTGATGCATGGTATTTATTGGTATTCTTTTGGTAGTAGTTAATGACAAGATAAAATTTGGACATCACGCTTTTTAAATATTAGGTGGTTAGTTTTATTAAATTAAAATTGGAGTTTTCAACAGTGATGCATTATTTGTACCAACTTGATATTCTGAAATTAATTAATTAAGGACTGATCACCCGGTAATTAATTAGGCGGGGTGTCACAGGTGGTATCAGAGCCAGGTTCTAGTGTCCTTAGGATATGTGCAGCTTATTATGTTTCCGCGTAGCGTCCTTTGATATAGAGCCCTATGTTTTAGGATTGTTGTACTCTGCATACGTTTTACGTACTTCTGCTATAATGTTATGTATGGATGGTGGTTTTATAAAATTTATTTAAATTTCAGATTTTGCCTATGGGGGAGAGGCACACTAACACCGTTAAAGAAGTCAATGCGGGACAAGACCAACAAATACCCCAGGTACAACAGGAAAGAGAGGAAATCACTAAGATTGCGAACATCGTGGCACAAGAAGTGACTACCGTAATATTTCAGTACCAAAATCACAGTGTGCAACTTACAAGGGAAAAAGAACAGGAGAATTTTATCAATATGATATTTCGAAGAATGATAACAATGGGAAAATACCATCGCAACAGTGATAAGCTCCTCAGAGACATCAAGACCAAAAAGACTATGAGAACCGTGGGAAGAGCCAAACCCACCAGGGCTAACAAGGCCAAGGATAGAAGGATTTCATAAATAGGTGTTTTAAGTGTGGAAGAAGTGGCTACAAATGCCAAGTTTTCCAAAAAAGAGCTAGAGGAAAGCATTAGCCAATACAACAAGGTCAACGAGACCATCAGGGCCAGCAGTGTGCTCAGCAGGTCCAGCAGAACAGAAACTGTGTGGGTAAGTGTTTCATATCTAGCGAACGGGGTCACTACCGTCAAAATTTTCCTAATAAGGGAAAGATACTGCAACAGTCATTGGATGTTCACCCGACACCACAGAATACTCGAATTGGGGAAACGGGATTAATCACCCCTGTAACATAGACTTCACAACAGCAGTAGGTAGCACAGTATGGACGTATTTATAATGCCCGATATGCCACTGATACCGCATCTACCACCCACGTTTGGAGGTACGATACTTTATCATTTATAGTGTTTCCTTTTAGATGCAAGGAAAATTTCAAATAACCTATGTGCGTTACAACTTACTTGTACTACATGAGAAACATGAGCGTAAAATGTATTGCTATCCTGATTTCAAACCGGATAATTCAAGTTTGTGTGATGATAGACCACTAAAATCATATTAGGTGTCCATTAGTCCTGGAGATGAAACAATTTATGTTAAGTGTCATCCGAGAGGAAACGGAGCCACTTGTATGCATATGTATTAAATCCTACAGAGACTTGTGGAGTATGTCGTCGGGTTATACCAAATCCCGGTGGGTAGAAAGGTTTACTATAGTGAATCAAGAAAGAATGAAATACCTCTGGGCATGGGAATAATTTTATGGAAAAGTGAAGAGCCTGAAGCCAAGTTAGTAGTAGTAATGTGTTGAATATCTTTTTCATAACATGAGAATAGATATGCTATTGTTAGCAGGAAGAAGGGATGTGGGGTACGAGACAAATACTGAGGACCACAACTCTCGTTGACCGACAATGTTAGTTAGTAGTGTATCGGGGGGGGGGGGGGTCCTTGTTTGG
This sequence comes from Sambucus nigra, assembly GCA_949130495.1. NCBI lineage: Eukaryota > Viridiplantae > Streptophyta > Magnoliopsida > Dipsacales > Adoxaceae > Sambucus > Sambucus nigra. The sequence goes on from OX422218.1 coordinate 219,888,862, forward strand.
ATTTCGCTTTGCGAGACATACCACGCATGAAACCTAGCGAATGTCGGGAGTTGGGGATGGTTGGTCTTTAGCACATGAGTTTAGTAACCTATTTATCAACCGTAAGAGAAACCGTAACCTTAAATTTAGTTTTATTCCTAGAACCATACGATATGACGTAAGTAGTGATATCAAATTCTTACATCGAGAATAAATCAGTGTAATAAGGGATGATGATAAAGTCATGATACGGAACAAATATTTGTTGCCTCAAATCGATGACTTATTCGACCAGTTGAGAGGAGATACTTTCTTCTCGGAGATTGATTTAAGATCAAGATACCATAAACTACATATCAGGGAGCAGGACGTGTCAAAAACTGCCTTCCTGATGAGATATGGTTCCCATGAATCCAGGATTATGCCTATCGAGCTAACCAATGCCCCAGCCGTGTTCATGGACTTGATGAACAAGGTGTTCAGAGAAGTCTTGGACCAGTTCGTCATCGTATTTATAGATGACATTTTCGTCTACTCACAGATCGAGGAGGACCATGTCGAGCACTTGAGGCAAGTTTTACAGACAATGCGCCAACATCAGTTGTACACAAAATACAAGAAATTTGGGTTTTGGCTAAAGGAGGTATAGTTTTTTTGGAATATCATCTCCGACAGAGGGATATCCGTGGATTCGGAGAAGGTGTCAGCGGTGAGGAAGTGGGTATAACCCATGACACCAATAGAGATACGTAGTTTCTTTGGTTTAGCCGGGTACTACAGGAGGTTCATTCGAGGGTTTTCTAAGATAGCAAGTTAGTTAACACACCTGAATCGCAAAGGGGTGCCGTTTATCTGGAGTGACGCCTGTCAGTTAGCCTTTGATGAGTTGAAATACAAGTTAACCTCAACACCAATGTTAGCATTACCCAAGTCGGGAGTGGAGTATCTAGTCTACACTGATGCATCCTTGTTAGGACTTGGAGGTGTACTGCAGCAGAAGGATCAGGCTATAGCTTATGCTTCCCGTAATCTTAAGCCTCACGAGAGGAACTACCCCACCCATGATTTAGAGTTAGAGGTGGTGGTGTTTGCACTTCAGATTTGGAGACATTACCTCCTAGGGGAGAAATTTCATTTGTTCACGAACCATAAGTCATTACAATACCTCTTCACGCAGAAGGAGTTAAATATGCGTAAACGTCGGTGGCTTGAGTTTATGAAGGATTATCAATTTGATATCTAATACCACCCGGGGAAGGCTAATGTGGTATTAGACGCGTTAAGACGTAGGCCAGTCGATGAGCTGGTCGAGGTGTGGAAAGCGAAATAGAAGGAGTTAGGGAACTAGGACGCGGTAGCTCGATCGTTTATGTCTGCGATGGCGGTTATGCCCCAAATTATTACGGGAGTAGTACAGGCTCATGCATATGATCCGTTCTGTCGAAGTCAGATAGTGAAGCTTCTAGCCGAGGGGCTTGAGTCGTACACTGTGGGTTCAGACAGGGGTTTACGTTTCAATGGGAGATTGGTTGTTCCCAAGGGTGAAGATGTGTTGAGGTTTTAGCAAATATTACTCTTATTAACATGTGTTGAGGTTTTAGAACAACTAATACCAAATTTGGGTTTACCTATGATGAAATCGTGTAGGAATTTTAGAAATCTAATGGGGGTTTGCATGTAGAGGATTTTCCCCTTAATAGGAATGTGAAATTTGAGGAATTAGACGTTAATCACGAAATAAAAATGGAGTTTTTATAGACAAACAAATTATGGGTTAATGTTAGTATGGTCTATGGTAAAATTTGGGAATTTATTGAAATTACATGATCATTAGAAGGATTGGACCCCAAATCTATGCTAAGAAGTGTTCTAGGGTGACTTAGAGTAGTTTGGAAACCTTGAAATTAGGTTGGAATGGATTTAGGTTGAGATTTGAGTGGAGAAAATATAGAAAAATAAATTTTGGAGATGTACTGGGCGACTTCAGAAATTTCGTTAGAAGTCCAGCCCAGGTCGTTCGAACGACCTCGTTCGAATGAGACTTCTAACGAGATTCCAGTAGCCCTTCTAACGAGTTTGGTTGTTCATTTTAAGTACCTTTATTCGAATGACCTCGTTCGAACGAGATTTATGGGTCTTCTAACGGATTCCAGAATGACCTTTTTAGGTCGATTTTGTTCAAACTTCCCTAGGCTTACTTCAATGAGTGTTAGGCATGTATGAAAGTTGAGGGACTTAAAATCTATAATTACTAGTGAGCGGAGAATATGTCGACTTTCGGAAGGTAGGAAAATTTATAAAATTAGAGATATAAGAAAATATAAGGGATGATATATATATATATATATATATATATATATATATAAATAAGGTGCAGTATATAATAAGGGATACATACTATTCGTATTGCAAATACTAAACTATGGGGAAGCTAATGAATTTACATAAGTTGTGTGTATGCGTTTTGTTCAAAATATTATGTGTATGACATACCTAGGTACTGGCTATCGAACGTAGGTTAACGCGTTGGGGACGACCGAATCTTGTGTGCCTTGGGGGATTTAGAGTCGTACCACTAGAGCATAGAACCTAGGTACGGGCTATCCGTGAGAATGATAGTGATGACGGTTGGATGGGTGCGTAGGTATGTGCGTAGACCATTGGCTTGGGACTATGTTCTCTTCCAATAGGTGTATATGTTTTTATTAGTTCTCGAGAGATTGAACCAGTTGTCCTCTATTCGTGAGCGTTGCAATGGGACAAGATAGCTGACTATACGTAGCCCTAAGGGTTTCTCAACCAAGGGTGCAATACTGTCGTATTTATATAAATTAATATATATACCTAAAGTGAATGATGTGTGTATACCAGAATCATGTATGGTGTCTTATGTTGATGATGCTCTTTTAAATGAACATTCATGGTATTATCAGTTGGTCATTTAGAAGGATAAGAGAATAGACTAAAGTAATTCTAAATCTATATCGAAATCATAAGTACGTCAGTTTTGAGTTATTTAGGGAGACTTTCAAGCATATTATCATACAATTAGTAGTCCGTCAGGGCATTATGGCTAGTATGGGTAGTTAAGCTCGTTAGATGTGCACACTAGATCGAGGGGTGAGTACCTCAAGTCAGTACGCTAAGTTAACTTAAAGAATAATTGTGCTAATTTAATCAATTTAAGCACTTTCTATTTTAAACTGTTTTCAACTCGGGCTCTGACCCATTTTTCTGTATATCTTTCTATTGTTCCATTATTTTAGGTGCCCAGTAACAGGGACACCAGCCTTAGGAGACTCTTTTCAGTTGCCGTGTTATAGCTTCTGTGGAAGCTGTAGGATTATTTCTAGTAGACAATTCAGCTCATTCTTTCCTTTTTAGTTATCCATTCTGTTGGACATGTCATCCTTACTTATGTTTACTTTCAAAGATTTAGTCGTTTTAAATTCTTTCTTAAATTTGATTTCTTTTATTGGATATATTGTATGGGATTGTACCTGGAGATGTTTACTATAGACATTTATTTTACTTCAGTCAGACTTTACTTATGTTACTGTGATGCATGGTATTTATTGGTATTCTTTTGGTAGTAGTTAATGACAAGATAAAATTTGGACATCACCATTTTTAAATATTAGGTGGTTAATTTTATTAAATTAAAATTTGAGTTATCGATAGTGATGCATTATCTGTACCAACTTGATATTCTGAAATTAATTAATTAAGGACTGGTCACCCGGTAATTAATTAGACGGGGTGTCACATGTTTTTTCTTTTTAGTGTAAAATTGATTTTTATCCCAAAATCATGTTCATTAAGGACCATTTTGTGTGACACATTTTCTAATATTTTTATTTCATTAAAATGTTCCACTTTACATAAAATTACCATTTTACCCATTTATTTCCAAACTTGTCATTCCCTATATTTTCCAAAGTGTTATTCCCTAAATCGTCATTAAGTTACCCACACTAGGTTATTAAGAGTTTTTAAATCATTAACACTTATTCAACACTTTGGATTAACAATCTTATCAATTTAGAAAACATATTTATTTTAGCACTTTCTTTCTCTAAGAACTCATTAGACATAAAGACTACTTTATACGAAAACATCATTTTCCTTCATTAATCCATATAGTCTTGAAACCATACACTTATCTTCTTATTAATCACTTTTTTCACACACTTTAAAGTCTCAAACTTTTAGTTTCTTTATTTTATGTTTATACCCAATAAAACACTCATTAAACTTATTTATATGTTCATCCTTAAAATACTATAAGTTTATCTCAATGAGAAGATGGATTTTAAGTCCAAAAATCCTATCAAATGGCTTTAACATATGATTTATTCAACAAATTTTGATAATGTTTGCATAAACATAATTTTCAAGGCTTTGTTACTTCAAAAGTTGAATAAAATGCCCATTTATATAAAATCCCAATTTTTCTCAAGAAAACTTTGAAACATATATTCACAAAATATTACCAACAAGATTGACATTCTTCCAACATTTTTATTCCATAAAAATGTTCAAACACCAAGTTTTCTTGAAATATACCATTTTTCTTAGGACCATTGAAACCCTTTTTTCTTAAACCCATTTTCACAAATCCATAAGAAATATCATTATGTTAATCACATATGCATCATACTCTTAAAGTCTATATGCAAGATCATATACTAATAACATAGAGTCTTAAACATAAAAGTAGAGTTTTTCCCACCTCAAATGAATATCCAAAACGGTGGATGAAGAAGAAGATGATGGAAACACCCCACCGTCTAAGGTTATCTCAGGGAGGCTGCCTAGCGCCACACGCATGCTCCAAGAAAGCTCCAAGCAACCCCCCTTCAAAAATCCATAAATTTCTACTCCTTATTCATTAAAAACCCCAACAACAACTTCATAAATTTGTATCTCTGCCTAACAACAAAAGAAATGGGTGTATAAGTCTCACACTGGAATTATAAGGTGTAGGGGTGGTGGTATAGTGTGGTTTATGGTGAAAGGGGCTTGGGGAGGTGAAACATTTTTTAACTAAGAGAGAGGAAATCTGAAAATGTGAGGGAGAAGACTAACCCCCTACTCTCCTTCTAAAACCCAAAATAAAACCCATCAAAACTATTAAAAAACAAACCCCAAACACACCAAAAACATGTATGATCATCAAGGCCACCATAAGTTGAGAGGTCATCCATCCAATAGTCAGAAATTTGACAGCAAACCAAGCTAAATCGATTTGATCGATTTCTGCCTAGGTCTTTCGAATAAGAATGGGTCCTCATTCGAACGAGATTGGGGTCTCGTTCGATCAGCCTTTCGAATGACCTTCTAATGAGGTTGATCACATATGCAAAGGTGGGTCGTTTGATCGTCATTAGATGTCCACTTCGAATGAGGAGGGCTTTTCGTTCAAACCATTACATTCTTGTTCAAACGATACTGGAATCTCGTTCGAACGAACGTTATTTTCGTTTGGTCCACAAAATATCCTTAAATGTTCAATTTTACTCCCAAACTTCCAATGATTACCATCAAGGCTCAAAGAATAACAAATTAGAGATAAAATTCCAGGTATTAATGATCCAAATCTAAAGGTTTTCATATGATTGCCATTTATACAGGTTAAATAATAAAATATTGGGCACACCTCCTTAAGAAATTCCATCCCCGATATTATTGATTTGTCAACTCCTCAAGTTCGCGGGGCCTACCAATTCTTACTCTATGTCATAGGAACCCTCCAAGACTAAATCATCAAAGTCTTCAATAGCTAAGATGACATCATACGCCTTATCACAGGGTTTTCATTAAAAAAATTCAACTTACAACATGTTCTAATGCCCACCATCATGCTAGACCTCAAAGTCACCTAACAGTCATCGAGTCTCCACTTAATCGGTGACCACATTCAATCAAGTCTTAAGGCTTCTTTGTTAATACCCAAATCATACTGGTGCCCCTACCGGGTAACACTCTTTAGTGATTGACATCACTAAAGTGTAACTGCAATACAACTAACACCTGATTCATCACCAAGAACCATTTCAAATCCTCGGACTACACGTCCCACATATCCACGAATTCTCGGGTCATGATAAGAACCCAAAAGTGTCTATTTTATACCCCGAATAGATGCATTTTAGTCGCTCATTTTTTTTTTTATAAAAATGGCCTTATGTTCGTATTTTATCATTTTGCAGGTCAATACGCAGTTGTGGAATAAATAGTGCTAAATCCAGTCAATTGCAATAAAGTAGCGGTAAAAAGCGTGCATCGAATAAATTAAAGAGACCGTGATATCAGAAGTCTCATTTGAGTTTGCACCGAAAAGTTTCGATGTCCCGACTCCGAACCAAACCTAAACCTAAACCAAGCCTAGACCTATTCCCGAACCCTTGTGTGTTTGATTTGTACCCTTTTATTTTACTTCTATTTTTATCTTTTTTCGATTTTTATTTGTGTCATTCTTTATTTTTAGGATTTATTTGTGTAGGCGTAAATTTTATTTTAATTTTTTTACTTATTTTTTTATTATTAGGATAGGTTTATTTTTATTTTTATTAGGAATTTATTATTTTTAGTCTTATTTGATTTTTTTAGGACTTTATTTTTTTTAGTTTTATTAGATTTTTAATTTTATTTTATTAAGAGTCTTTTTAGTTTAATAGGTTTTATTATTTTATTGTAATTTGATTTCTTTTTATAAATTTTGAGTTAGGATTTTATTTTTATTATTGAGTTTTTATATTTTTAGTTTATATAGTTTTAGTTTTCATTTCTTTTAAAGGTACAATTAAACACATGCACTCACCCTCACCCACACACTAATTCCATACACAAACACACACACTCACTCTCACCCACACACTAATTCCATACACAAACACACACACTCATACACCAACACACACCTAATCACAAACCCATTTCATCTTCTCTACCCACATCGACACTTACTCTCTCTCCTCCATAACCCAACACACCACCACCATTAACTACCAACCCATCTCCCACCATACTAAATCCCTTCCAAACACAAAATCAAAACCCTTTTCAACCCACCAAACCAACACCTGCCATAACCTATTTCGTAAATCCATCCACAAACTCGGAACCACGAACCCGGTGGTTCCGGTTCGAACGCACCTTCCCACACCTCAACCACCACTGCCCCAGCCTTATTCCTCCAAAACCCGTACCTGCTGCAAATCCGGACACAAACGTTAATCCATTTCAACCTAAACTCGATTTGACCAAACCCAAGCCGAAACCAAGCCACCTGCCTAGCTTTAAATCCTAAAAAATCGGAACAAAAAGAAACCCACGAGCATATTTCCAAAAGAAAAAGAAAATAAGTTCCCTTGACTTGGATTCAAAACATCCCACAAATATCTCATCCAACAATAAAAGTCGTGGGTTATAAAACAAGGTCTATCAGCTCATTTTAAAGGGGACTCTCAGATCAGACTAGAGAGCAACGAGAGACAGAAAAGAAAAAAAGAGAGACTACAGAGGGTAGAAAAAGTCAGGAAAAAAAATAGTTTAGGATTATAAAAAATTGTAGGTTCAATTTTTAATTTTACTTTTGAAATCCAGCTGAGTTTTTGTGATAAGTTTGGATGTGTGTTTATGCACACAGTTGACTCAAGGAATTAATGCGTATCGTATCTCTTTCTATCTTCTTTAATTTCTTGTTATTCAATTGTGCTTGTGCTGAATCTTTAATAATGTATGGCTAAACACCTAATTCAAGAACTACAACAAAAAACTTCATTTATGTCAGTTTAAAAATTGACGTTATGTTAGATAAATGTAAATTGATATAAATGATATTTATTTATGTCAATTTGACTTTAAAGGTACATTTTTATTTCAATTTAAGTAAAATTGAGATAAAAAAAAAACCATTTATCTCATTTGTATATATAAATGGCATAAATATAATGTTAATTATTTTAGCCTTCGAGTCAAAACTGAGTTAAATGGAAAAAGGAGCGGATTTTTTTCCGTAACCCCGCTCCAAAATTTGTTCCTCAAAATTCTTTGGCCTGTCTCTCATTTAGGGATATCTCTCTCTATAACTCTCTCTCTCTCTCTCTCTCTCTCTCTCTCTCTCTCTCTCTCTCGCTCGGACGACTCTCTTTCTCTCACAACTCTCTCTCTCGCACATACAGATTCTTTGCTCACCTCCGTGTAACAACCTGCCTAATGGGATACCGGGCGATCACTCCTATATCAAATTAAAACAGGAGTCACATATGGATCATCCTTAGCATCACTGTCAAAAATCCATTTAATTACTAATATCCTATTAGGCGAGCATTAAAAACTTTTACTTAACTACTCTTTTTACGATTAAAATAAAACATCAACAAGTTAATGCGTAAATGAAACTGAAATAAATTAAAATAATCGAACACTCAGTTCAAATATACAACCATATCGAATGCTGTACTGAAAGAATAAATAAATGCAATTGAGCCATTGGCTCGAATGTTTATACAGTACCTCCTATCTAGAGTACAAGGATGAAAGCGGCTATCAAAAACCTACACGCATCCACAGCTACTGCAGCTGACGTCTGACTCGAAGGAATTTTCATCCAGGCGTCCCTGTGTCTGGACACCTATGTATATATATAATATAGAAACAAAGGAAAAGCAGATAAACGGGTCAGAGCCCAAGTTTTTGAAAATATTTTGCAAGTGCATAAATGCCTTATTATTTTAAAAAAGGTTTTATCTCATATTTAAGTTTGGTATCGCACTCCCATGAGATACCCTTCACCTCTCCGCTAATAGTGCACTCCTAGCGCATCTATCTAGAACATTCTAGTCAAGCTACCTTGCAAAACTAGTCTATCACCCAACCACTATCAACCCTAGATAGTCCAAGCAGTGTACTAAAGGCTAAACTTCACCCCCGTCTCAATTCTATGCCATGTTCGTGCGTAGGGTGTCTCGCAAAGCGAAATCCTAACAAGGAACCCCCCCGATACACTACTACGCAGCACGGTCGATAGTCGAGATCCGTCAGTCCCTCAGTACAGAAAGATATATATAAATATATATACCATAAGAATTTATAATATAAGAGCACTAAGGATTAAACTTCTCCCCAGTCTCAACACACTGCCATATTCGTGCGTGGGGTGTCTCGCGAAGCGAAATCCAAACAAGGAACCCCCCCGATACACTACTATGCGGCAAGGTCGATCATTGGGATCCATTAGACCCTCGATACTCGATTAATCCATATATACATATTCATACTACAATATACATCCGGATCTATCTCCCGGACTGAGGATTTATATACAAGTATTTATTAGTACTTTTTATTTTCTCAAAAATTTCCATTTCCCTTTTTATACTCAGGAAATGTAAATATAAAAGCCAATTCATTATCATGAATTGCTTTAACAAATCTTATACTTTTAAAAGCCATTTTTATTATCATAAAAATGCTTTTCCTTTATGTCATCCCATTTCCCTTTTTATACTCAGGAAATGTACCCAAAGCCATTTCCATTATCATGAAAATGCTTTGATCAAATCATGCTTCCACATCCCTTCTTCCATCCGGGAGTGTTACCGAAGCTAAACCTTTATCCCATTTCCCTTTTTATACTCGGGAAATGTAAATTGAAGCCAATCCATTATCATGAATTGCTTCAATAAATCTAAGACCACCCCTCCGGGTTTTTCCACTGGACGCACCCCTAAATGGCTATCATCTTCCAGGGCCTATCTATACAAGACAACCTGGGAACCTACCAACGACGGGAAGCGGCCATATTGCCTGCGGGAAAGTCAGGACCACACTCAGAATCCCCTAACCAGCGCAGAAAAACAAATAACCGCCCATATGGCCTAGGGATTATATCCAACTTGCTCAACAGCCAGGAAGGCTTCACCATAACGCGCGCAACTTCCCTTATGATAGCGATTTAGGGAGGTGTGTAACCATAATTTATTAATTATGAAAACCATTTATCTTTTTCCCATTTTGAAAATATTCATTTTTATATTTTCAAAATCATTTATATCACATCATATATATACATAATCACATAGTATATATATATACCATATATTCCTACCTGAATATATAAAAATGGCTATATTTGCCAAACCATCTATCGATGACCAATAATCCCAAAGATTCTCTCAAAGAATCATAATCATGCATTCATATTAGCATGATACTAAACCCAAACTATTTTCTTACTTTAATAAGTAATATATATCAAAATCCCATCTATGGATTCATTTGGATATCTCCAATTATGCTAATTCACTCTAAGTGAATATACACATATATAAATTCCCAATTCCTCAAGTCCTTTAGGACATAACCCTCCATAATTTCTAATTTGGAAGGGCCTTAAACATTAAACTCAAAAAGGAGAAATAATCCTAATCTCCAAAATCTTGGGCTGAAAACAGGGCACCGGTTGACCGGTCTTAGACCCCCGGTCGACCGCGGGTTGTAAATAGGCCTACGAAACAAAGCAGTAGGCCCTTTCTCCTTGACGCGGTCGACCGACCTTAGGGGCGCGATCGACCGGTCACACCAGGTCCTCAAAACTTTAATTCCTCAATTCCCTTAACCAACAACCCAAATTCATTTTCGGGATTTCTAAACTACCCCAAAAATTATCCCGAACATCTACGACATTAATTCTAGCCGTAAATTTTCCAATTCCCGATTTGATTTCCGAGTTGATGATTTCAACCCGGAGCTGTCATCTTGTAAAAATCATATCAAATCGTAGAAAAATCAGAAAAATACGCCGTCAGCGCCCACGCGACCGTATCAAAAAGATCTACAACTTTCTTGTTTTGGCCGAAAGATAAATCAATTCTTTTCCTGGCCAAAAATGCCCCCTAAAGTGACGGGTTATTATTCATCGTCTTCTCCGAGACGATTTCGGCCATTAAAGCTTCTCCCAAGGTTTTGTCGCCTCACCCAACGTCCTACAACCTCAACCAACTACAACTACACATATATTAAGGGTTCTAAACATCCTAGAACCCAAAACCATCAATTAATTTAGGTTAAACCTAAGTTCCACAAAATTGAAATATTATTGGGGTTTAATTGTTTTAACTCCCAAAAACCCGTTTTATCCACGATAACCCACCCCAAAACCATTAGGGTTTAATTATACCAAACTACGGTATGAGATATTTATGCAAAAAGACAAATAAAGCAAGTAAACACTTGCCTCGTGGATAAAATTCGACGACCTCGAGTCGAATCCGACGGAGTTTGGCCCGAATCTCCATTTCTCCTCCTCTTTCTCCTTCCTCTCTCTCTTCTCTCTCTTTTCTTTCTTTCTTCTTTCCTTTCCCTTTCTCCCTCTTTATATAGGAAGAAAAGGGTTTTAACCCTTAAAACCCAAAAACGACTCGTTTACCCAATTACGAGTTACTTTTACCTCTAAAATTATCCGAAACTCATTTTCGACAATCGGACACTCTTTTTCGACTATCTCGGCCATTCCGAGAATTATGGCGCAGTTGAAATTCCCATCCGAGGTACTTGACCGCAAATCACTATTCCAACCCAAAATAAATAAATGCGAGTTTTCCAATTAAAAATCTTACCTCATGTCGCTTTACTCAACGACGACATATAATTAAAATATTTCGACCTATATAGTCCCAAAAATAATTACAGCACCCATCGAAAATCATTCAATCCTCGAGAATCCCAAAAATTACTATTTCGGGAAATTCCTCAAATCTCCAATTTATAATTAATTATGGAATTTAATCGTCTCCAAAAAGGACGGGTTGTTACACTCCCCCCCTTACAACGGAATTTCGTCCTCGAAATTCAGATACGACCTACACCATCTACCTAGGATCACTCCAAATCCTAATACCTCAAGGGAAACGATACTAACCCAATGGTTCTCAACCATATGCTACACTACTACCACAATCGCAAAGTGACTCTTATACGTCACATAATACCCATCATCTATAATGCCTATCGGCATGAATTTCAACCTTATATACTACGCCCATTCTATTTCAGGTGGTATATAAATCAACTTACCAAGGTGCCCATACACCTTTCTAACTTGTGCACATCTGCACATCCGTAGTGAACGTCTGACACGTAACACTCTCTCCCAATAAGGGTCTCCTTTCCTCGGTGCAATACTCATCTATGGGTCCCTCCAACCCGCGAAATTCCAAACTCCTAACCTCTGTATCGCTAACTCTATCGAGCCTACATCCTACAATGTTACTATCTATGCGTTACCCTACCTACGCGAAACTAATATAATCCTAAGTATGTCCCTAGTGCCTAAGGCCTCTCTCAACTCCCGACAATTGCTTGGTTTCATGCGTGGGATGTCTCGCCGAGGCGAAATCCAAACAAGGAACCCTCCCGTTACACTACTCCCTCGCGTAGTCGGTCATCGAGATGTAATGGTTTAAGGCACACCAGCGGGACGTCCTAAATCCTGCCTACGCTAACCTATGAACGCGTTTCTACTATCTTATCCTTCCGCCCATACAGAAGGAAACCTAATCCATCGAAGTGCCCACTTTCTGTAGAAAGTGTCACGAGCATAATACCCAATTTGTAACTCCTCAAAATTTTCCTTTTCATTAAGGCTGGTTATATTCCTCAACCCAATTTCTCCAAATTTGCCTTCTTATTAAGGCAGGGATATCATCCTCAAATCAAATTCTCTAAGTCCCACTCCACCCAACTACTTGTGGTGAGAGGACCAATTTAGTGCTTTTCCATAGCACAATATCTCCCTAAATATACCATCATCACAGGGCTCATAGTCTATAGTGGTTCATCCACACTATAAGACTAACCCAAATCCTTGCATCCTATAACAGCTCTCCACGCCCGGCGCCGTTAAGAGTCATGTGTGGAGTGTCTCGCAAAGCGAAATCCAAACAAGGAACCCCTCCACACATTAACACTTGACTTCCTCGGTCACGGAGTCCCGTTATTTCAGACATGGAACCGGGATAATCCTATCCCTTATCATCGAAAGGTGGTCTGAACTCCTATCTCTAACTAAGAGTCACACCATCCAGCACTCGCACTAATATTCAGTCCTCGCGCACACAAACCCTGAGCTTAATCTTACCGCTCACTAATAATCCTGTGGGCCTTAAATTATATCAATAAGGTTGCCACATATACAAACCAAAATAAGGAAGCCTCTGTTCATCGAGGTTCCATCAACTTATAACAAATAAAGTGAACTCAACCTATATCTAGGTGAGACACCGCAACAATAACCTGTTCCCTCGAGGAACCATGGACACGATAGACTTGTCATTCTTAGCCTGCTATCGCTCCGAAAATACACCATAATGTATTATACTCATCATACCACCATGCTCGTATAGACATATAAAACGAGCATCACTAACCCGATATGTATATATATACCATATATCAACACCCGCCTCTATGGCGAATGAAGGAAAATAAAACTCCTCTACTGCGGACAACACATAGGCATACATGATATAATGTTATCGATACTGCCATAACTTAAATTACACACACGATTCTAGGGCTAACTAATATCGCGATTTTATTTAGTCACTCCAAATATACCTCCTCAATTGAGGTAAAACTCATAACAACATCCTTCTCATTCATGCTGAATCATGGGGACTCACGATTAAAACTATCCGTAAGGCCCCTTTTGAACCCTCAATTTCAATGAGGAATTCGACTTTAGTACCACTCTCTACTTCAGCGGTACTACGGCACCCCTAACTACTATTATTTAGTAGTCGCCACCGAAATCTTTAGCAATTGCCACAAGGAGAGTGACCTCTACTAAGGCCCTCGTCCCCAACTTCCACCAGCTGCTCCAGCTAAGCCTCACCTCCTGCTTCCATCCAAGCTCCGCACACGATTCTCAAACGAGCGCGCAAAAGATTTCTATAATCTCATAATATGGCAGGAGAACGAAATCTCACAAGAGAAATCAACAATCCTAGTCCTGAGGCTCTATAACAAATGAGAGTAACGCTGAAAGCGTAGTACGTCCTCACAGATTCCTAAGGACACTAGAACCTGATGCTCTGATACCATCTGTAACAACCCACCTAATGGGATACCGGGCGATCACTCCTATATCAAATTAAAACAGGAGTCACATATGGATCATCCTTAGCATCACTGTCAAAAATCCATTTAATTACTAATATCCTATTAGGCGAGCGTTAAAAACTTTTACTTAACTACTCTTTTTACGATTAAAATAAAACATCCACAAGTTAATGCGTAAATGAAACTGAAATAAATTAAAATAATCGAACACTCAGTTCAAATATACAACCATATCGAATGCTGTACTGAAAGAATAAATAAATGCAATTGAGCCATTGGCTCGAATGTTTATACAGTACCTCCTATCTAGAGTACAAGGATGAAAGCGGCTATCAAAAACCTACACGCATCCACAGCTACTGCAGCTGACGTCTGACTCGAAGGAATTTTCATCCAGGCGTCCTTGTGTCTGGACACCTATGTATATATATAATATAGCAAGAAAGGAAAAGTAGATAAACGGGTCAGAGCCCGAGTTTTTGAAAATATTTTGCAAGTGCATAAATGCCTTATTATTTTAAAAAAGGTTTTATCTCATATTTAAGTTTGGTATCGCACTCCCATGAGATACCCCTCACCTCTCCGCTAATAGTGCACTCCTAGCGCATCTATCTAGAACATTCTAGTCAAGCTACCTTGCTAAACTAGTCTATTACCCAACCACTATCAACCCTAGATAGTCCAAGCAGTGACTAAAGGATAAACTTTACCCCCGTCTCAACGCTATGCCATGTTCATGCGTGGGGTGTCTCGCAAAGCGAAATCCAAACAAGGAACCCCACCGATACACTACTACGCGGCACGGTCGATAGTCGAGATCCGTCAGTCCCTCAGTACAGAAAGATATATATAAATATATATACCATAAGAATTTATAATATAAGAGCACTAAGGATTAAACTTCTCCCCAGTCTCAACACACTGCCATATTCGTGCGTGGGGTGTCTCGCGAAGCGAAATCCAAACAAGGAACCCCCCGATACACTACTATGCGGCAAGGTCGATCATTGGGATCCATTAGACCCTCGGTACTCGATTCATCCATATATACATATTCATACTACAATATACATCCGGATCTATCTCCCGGACTGAGGATTTATATACAAGTATTTATTAATACTTTTCATTTTCTCAAAAATTTCCATTTCCCTTTTTATACTCAGGAAATGTAAATATAAAAGCCAATTCATTATCATGAATTGCTTTAACAAATCTTATACTTTTAAAAGCCATTTTTATTATCATAAAAATGCTTTTCCTTTATGTCATCCCATTTCCCTTTTTATACTCAAGAAATGTACCCAAAGCCATTTCCATTATCATGAAAATGCTTTGATCAAATCATGTTTCCACATCCCTTCTTCCATCCGGGAGTGTTACCGAAGCTAAACCTTTATCCCATTTCTCTTTTTATACTCAGGAAATGTAAATTGAAGCCAATCCATTATCATGAATTGATTCAATAAATCTAAGACCGCCCCTCCGGGTTTCCCCACTGGACGCACCCCTAAATGGCTATCATCTTCCAAGGCCTATCTATACAAGACAACCTGGGAACCTACCAACGACGGGAAGCGGCCATATTTCCTGCGGGAAAGTCAGGACCACACCCAGAATCCCCTAACCAGCGCAGAAAAACAAATAACCGCCCATATGGCCTAGGGACTATATCCAACCAGCTCAACAGCCAGGAAGGCTTCACCACAACGCGCGCAACTTCCCTTATGATAGCGATTTAGGGAGGTGTGTAACCATAATTTATTAATTATGAAAACCATTTATCTTTTTCCCATTTTGAAAATATTCATTTTTATATTTTCAAAATCATTTATATCACATCATATATATACATAATCACATAGTATATATATATACCATATATTCCTACCTGAATATATAAAAATGGCTATATTTGCCAAACCATCTATCGATGACCAATAATCCCAAAGATTCTCTCAAAGAATCATAATCATGCATTCATATTAGCATGATACTAAACCCAAACTATTTTCTTACTTTAATAAGTAATATATATCAAAATCCCATCTATGGATTCCTTTGGATATCTCCAATTATGCTAATTCACTCCAAGTGAATATACACATATATAAATTCCCAATTCCTCAAGTCCTTCAGGACATAACCCTCCATAATTTCTAATTTGGAAGGGCCTTAAACATTAAACACAAAAATGAGAAATAATCCTAATCTCCAAAATCTTGGGCTGAAAACAGGGCACCGGTCGACCGGTCTTAGACCCCGGTCGACCGCGGGTTGTAAATAAGCCTACGAAACAAAGCAGTAGGCCCTTTTTCCTTGACGCGGTCGACCGGCCTTAGGGGCGTGGTCGACCGGTCACACCAGGTCCTCAAAACTTTAATTCCTCAATTCCCTTAACCAACAACCCAAAATCATTTTCGGGGTTTCTAAACTACCCGAAAAATTATCCCGAACATCTACGACATTAATTCTAGCCGTAAATTTTCCAATTCCCGATTTGATTTCCGAGTTGATGATTTCAACCCGGAGCTGTCATCTTGTAAAAATCATATCAAATCGTAGAAAAATCAGAAAAATACGCGGTCGGCGCCCACGCGATCGTATCAAAAAGATCTACAACTTTTGTGTTTTGGCCAAAAGATAAATCAATTCTTTTCCTGGCCAAAAATGCCCCCTAAAGTGACGGGTTACTATTCATCATCTTCTCCGAGACGATTTTGGCCATTAAAGCTTCTCCCAAGCTTTTGTCGCCTCACCCAACGTCCTACAACTTCAACCAACTACAACTACACATATATTAAGGTTAAAACTAAGTTCCACAAAATTGAAATATTATTGTGGTTTAATTGTTTTAACTCCCAAAAACCCGTTTTATCCACGATAACCCACCCCAAAACCATTAGAGTTTGTTTATACCAAACTACGGTATGTGATATTTATGCAAAAATATAAATAAAGCAAGTAAACACTTGGCTCGTGGATAAAATCCGACGACCTCGAGTCGAATCCGGCGGAGTTTGGCCCGAATCTCCATTTCTCCTCCTCTTTCTCCTTCCTCTCTCTCTTCTCTCTCTTTTCTTTATTTCTTCTTTCCTTTCCCTTTCTCCCTCTTTATATAGGAAGAAAAGGGTTTTAACCATTAAAACCCAAAAACGACTCGTTTACCCAATTACGAGTTACTTTTACCTCTAAAATTATCCGAAACTCATTTCCGACAATCGGACACTCTTTTCCGACTATCTCGGCCATTCCGAGAATTATGGCGCAGTCGAAATTCCCATCCGAGGTACTTGACCGCAAATCACTATTCCAACCCAAAATAAATAAATGCGGATTTTCCCCATTAAAAATCTTACCTCGTGTCGCTTTACTCAACGACGACATATAATTAAAATATTTCGACCTATATCGTCCCAAAAATAATTACAGCACCCATCGAAAATCATTCAATCCTCGAGAATCCCAAAAATTACTATTTCGGAAAATTCCTCAAATCTCCAATTTATAATTAATTATGGAATTTAATCGTCTCCAAAAAGGACGGGTTGTTACACTCCGGCGCCGGCGAGGCTCCATCACACAGGTACAAAAAGCTCATGATTTGTTGATTCGATTTCTGTATATGTGTTTATGTGTGTGCAATTTGTGTATATGCTATCTGTTCTTGATTTTTATGTATGCTATTTGTGTATACACAATTTGTTCTTGATTTGTGTGTGAGAGATGTGTGTGTATGTCTTATGAATTCAATAAAAGCACCGTTCAACCACTATTTCCCATCATTTAACTTATCTCTGAATAAGAAGATGAACACGAACTATACTAAGACGGTACATTAACTTTATAGCAGCAGCAATGGTTTTAGTCTTTGCCAAACTTCTGGTGTTATATCTGCCACTGCTATTAATGGTGTCCTTTGCTCCATCAAATCCTCTGATTGTTCTGGCTTTACATGAAAGGTACACTATTTTTTTCTTTAAGTTTTCTCCAGACAACTTTTCAATTTATGGGTGAACATTTCTTGCACAAATTTGTGTTCAGTTTTGCTAGGTCTTATTTTACTATTGTTGTCGCTACGATAGTATTTGCAATAACAATTTAATTCTCTACGAGCACTTAATGCATTATATTCAACAATCATGTGGGTTTCATATATAATTGTAATCACCTAAAAACTGATAATTCAAAAGTACATGTTTTTAGCATTATTGTCATGTTTGTGGAGAGAGGGGTTAACTAATCACCTATGTTTAATATGTATGTTAATAATTTATTGAGAATCGTGTACCGATTAACTTTTACCCCTTGGATTACTGATGATAATCATATCCTCTATTAGAGGAGCTCTATTTTGTAGTATCTTCCAAAATTACGTCACTCTATCTATTTCTCTATGATGTTTTTGGGCAACTAGAAAATATAAAAAAGATAACGAAACTAGGAAATTGTGTAAAGTATATTAAAATTGTTGGTTAAGCCGTATTCTTAGTTTAAGAAAGCACAATTCCATATATTTGTGGGCATGTAATTGCTATTGAAATGAATTGAATGGTACCATATATTGAAATTCTAAATAAGATAATTCACATTAGGGAATCGGTAATTGCTACGAATGATGAAGTCAGAGATCACTAAAATTAGCAATGATTTGTAACTCATTAACACTAACTAATCAATATGAAAGATTCACAATATTTTTATTATTATGCTGTCACTTATAAGCAGTTTCAGAGCCCTTGTTTACTTTTATAGGTGTTAAAAGATGCTCAATACCTAATTCCAATACAATACAACACGTCTTATTAAAATCCAATTATGGTACTTGTACATGCAATTTTGAACCCCAATGACACTGTCATTCGACATTTGCTCACTACTATTGTTGATGTAAAAAACTAGATCACTCTAATTCTTCAATCACAGATAAATAAATAAGACAAAGATTTTTAAAGTGGTTCGGCTAGGAATAAAGCCTACGTCCACTGTTATGTTATTGCTGAGTGTTTGTGGAATTCTTGATTACAAGTTCTCTCAAGAAATTCCGGTCCCCTTGAATGGGATTGATACAAGGTATTTATAGCCTCAAGGCTGTTCATGAAAGGTCTACTACATTAAATGATATACATATGAATGGGTAATATATTTAATGCGGCGTGTGCGTCAAGAATCTAATGAATAGTTGAACAGTTGTCCGTCTGATAATTGATGATACGGCCGAGGTGCAGTTCGGACCGCCTTAGTTGTTCGTCGATCAAGAGTTCCTCGGAGTACTTAGAGTATCTCGGGATGAAAGAGTTCCTCGGATGGAGTTCCTCGGCATGATAGAACTCCTCGGTGTATTCTCGTTGCTCGGTACCAACCATGGTTGTTCAGTAAATGATCTTCCTCGCTGTTATTGTGCCACGTAGATCGACACGTGTCTTCATACTATTCGTCCACGTCAGCATATTAATTTTGGTATCAACAACTATTTTGACGTAGCAATGCGTATACAAACACTTAGATAAAAGATGTATTGGAAAAAGGAATAATGTACAAAGCCTATTTATGACAAGGTGATAATAACCAAGAAGAGAGTTTAAATAAGATTCAAACATCATGTTTTTATAGTATCCCCATTAAACTCTGATATTCATTGGATACCAGAAGTTTTCCATTACTCCATGAATGTGTTCATAACTCACAATTATAGTGTCTGACCTATTTATTTAATGTTGAACATGTGGCATTTCTTGTGTAAAAGTATTAGTTATTTCTAAACACTTCATTATCTCTTAATGAGGTATAATAAGGGCTGATTTAATCAATTTGCTTCCGTTCATGTTTGAGTAAAAAATTCTCAATTTTCTCAAGCAAATCTTGATGATATATTTAAAAACTTGAAATTTATGATAGATTCATAAAAGTGGCTTATTTTCATTATATTTATTTGTTCATTATATGGTGTATTGACATATAGACTTATTTTTATATTTGAATTTATCACTTTGATGTGTTTATTTCTTTCTTATTTTTCTTGTATGCATATCTTCTCATTGCCAACCTTAATAGAGCAATAATCCTTGATGAACTATCGTAATAATTCACCGGACCGTTTAATAGGTAATAACTCATCCAAGTCTATATTTGAGAATACTTTCTTAACAACTATTTAGCATAGTATCCAAGAACTCTTACCCTTAGAGGACACTTTTGAACACAGTCATTGGGCAGAAATGGCCACGACTCAAACCTTCATTGCTTTTCATTTCTTGTTGATTGAGTTCAACAACCCACTGGTAGGATCGACAATATCACATTGTAGGTGTTTAGGTATAATAATTTCAGGTGACTCACTACAGTTGTGTTCTTGTCCGTATGAATAAAAGGAAAATTATATACCATAGGGTGTGTTACAATATGTTAAAGTTTGGTTTTGAAGTTTCATTGTCTTGTTTTAGTATGTATATCATATACTCGCTAATGCCTCACTTGTGTGCTTTCATTAATTTTTCGTATTGCTTCATATGTTCTTGTCCCATGCTTATACTATGTGCTTTCATTATATTATAGGTATATGATCGCTAATGGTTGTTGCTTATATGTATAATATGTATAACAACAACTTTTGTTATACATATTATATATAACATCATAGTATAATTTTTATAATAATTTTGTGAATTGAAGTTATTCAATGATTGGAATTGGTTTTGGTTGTATAGTGGTTGTGTGTTATGTTAGTGTTCTTGAGTTGGTTAGTTATAATTTATTGAGCCTTATTACTATTACGTGTTGGTGTATTTGGTAGTTATTGTGATAGTTTTAGAGGGATATTATGCTTTCTACGATTTTCTAAAGGTGTGAATGTATTATGTTGTATGATATTGCATTATGTTTAGCAATTACACATCTTTTATTGTTTATATATCACTCGTGGTGGTTTACATACTTAGGCCAGAAGGGACAGGTCTTGGATGAGTAAGGACAAATTATCAAAAGAAAACATAGAATGTGTTGATAGTTTTCTTGGGGTTGCTCAAAATGCTTCCTTGGATGAGAACTTCATACGACGCCCTTGTAATCAATGTGAAAATAGATTAAAAATGGGTGTTAAAGAAATTAGACAACACTTTTACAGTTTGGGTATAGATTAGAATTATACTGTATGGAAATGGCACGGAGTGGAGGATCATCGTGAAACACTGCCAGATGTTAATATGGGTGATCCTATATGTGACGATCATAATATGGATACCATAGAGGATGTTAAAGAGTTTATTGACATGGTGGAGGCTATAAAAGAAGACTTCACAGGAAATGCAAAAAATTTCAGAAGTTACTTGTAGATGCAGAGAAGCCATTGTATGAAAGATGTAAAAACTATACAAAGTTATCCTTTATCATCAAGCTATTCAATCTTAAAGTGAAGAGTGGGATGTCTGATAAATGCTTTTAAAATATGTTGTCAATCATTGACGACATGCTTCTGGATGACAATGTATTGCCTTCATCCAATAATGAGGCAAAACGTTGCTTATTGGTATTTGGAATGGACTTTCAAAAGATACACTCATGCCCTAATGAATGTATACTCTATAGAAAAGAGTATAAAAAAGTTGTTGAATGACCCACTTGTGGAACATCTAGGTTCAAACAGAAGAAGAATTTTAAAGAACAAAAAATGGATGAGGGGAAACTAGGTGTTCCTGCGATAGTGTTATGGTACTTTTCACCTATTCCGAGATTTAAAAGGTGGTTTCAATATGGGGAGACTGCTAAGTCTCTGACATGGCATGCAGATGATAGAACTGTTGATGGTTTGTTACGTCACCCAGCGGACTCACCAACATGGAAATTAGTTGATGAAAAGAGGCCCAATTTTGCAGCAGAACCAAGAAATCTTCGGTTATCACTATAAGCAGATGAAATTAATCCTTATAGTTCCCTTAGTAGTAGGTACAGTTATTGTCCAGTTATGTTAAACACATATAACTTTGAACCGGAATTGTGTATGAAGAGAATTTTTACAATGTTGACTATGTTGATATCGGATCCAAAACAACCGGGAAAAAATATAGATGTTTATTTGGATCCATTAATAGAAGATTTGAACACCTTGTGGCATGAAGGAGTTAAAGAATACGACGCCTTTCGATAGGAATCTTTTACTTTGCTGGCAATACTGTTGTTGACACTTAATGATTTTCCAGCATATGGATATTTATCTCGAAATGTTGTTCAGGGCTATAATGCTTGTCCAATATGTAGTGAAAAAACATATTCCACCATATTACGACACTGTGGCAAGTGCATTTATATGGGACATAGGAGATACCTTCCACCAAAATAATCCATTTTGAAGCAAGAAAAAGGCTTTTAATGGTGAGTAAGAGTTCCAAACCTCCCCTGTACCTTTAAGTAGTGAACACATATTGATAAAAGTTGGGAGGCTTAAGGTTTTATGGGAAGAGAAGGTAAAAAGGGCGAGGGAGGTTAATTTGAAGAAATCATCAAAGCGTAAGAGATCAAGGAGGGTAGATAATGGGATTAAAAAAGGCGATCTTGAAAACGTTGGGGTTGAAAATTTTTGGAAGAAGAAATCGATATTTTTGAACTGCCGTTTTGGAAGGATTTTCCTATTCGACATAACTTAGATGTCATGCACATGGAAAAGAATGTTTGCGATAGTATCATTGGAACCTTGCTTAATATTCCAGGGAAAACGAAGATGGGGTGAAGTGTCGACTCCACCTTGAAGAAATGGTCATAAGAAGTGAGTTAGCACAACATGTTAATGAAAAAGGGACATACCTACCGCCAGCATGTTATATGTTATCGAGAGAGGAAAAAAAATGTTCTGCCAAACTGTGCATGACCTTAATGTCCAGACTGGGTACTCTTCTAATTTTAAAATCCATATCTCTATGGAAGATTTGAAATTATATGGCTTGTAGTCTCATGATTGCCATATTATAATGCAATAACCTCTTCCAATTGTAATTCGATCGGTGTTGCCAATACATGTGAGATATGCGATCATGAGAGTATGGTTTTTCTTCAATGCCCTTTGTGTCAAAGTAGTGGACTTGAAAAACTTGAAGAAATTCATAATGAAATTGTGATCACATTGTGTTTGCTGGAAAAATACTTTCCACCATCCTTTTTTGACATTCTGGTGCATTTAATGGTGCATCTTGTGAGGGTGGTCGAACTTTGCGGTCCTGTTTTCTTTCGATGGATGTACCCAATTGAAAGGTTAGGTCAATCTACTTTACTATCATGTATTAATATAAGTAGATAAGAGTACCATTTAGTTTTTTTAATGTGTTAGGTACATGAAAGTATTAAAGGGTTATGTGAGAAATCATAATCGCCCAGAAGGTTGTATTGCTCAATGTTACATAGAAGAAAAAGTTATTGAGTTTTGTTCACAGTTCTTATCGGAATTAGATTCAATTGGAATTTCAGCGAGTAAGGATGATGATAAACCGATAGGAGGCTCGAATGTCGTTGAAGTTGATCGCATGTCCGTGGAGGAGGCACATCTTCATGTGTTACATAACACGAATGATGTTCAACCTTGTATAGAGTATCACTTTCCAAACTTCCCATTAATATGAAGTTAGTTCCTCATATACTTACCTCTAGATATATTAATAAGTAATGTTGCGTTACTCATTAATACATTGTCAGGGAGCATGAACAGTACTTGAAAGAAACCCATCCTCGAAAAGGAAAAAATAAAAAGTAGCTTGAAGATGAGCACAACCGCACATTTATCCATTGGTTACATAAAAGGTTATGATTAATTTAGGGACATGTTGACTTAACCACCATTTTAATTTTCATTAGACATTACCTATTTTTTAGTTTTCTTTTTAACAATGCCACTGCTTGTTTATTTGCCACTACTTTTTTATTTATTAGTTGCAAATCTTAGTGAAAAATAATATTGAAGTCTAATATCAACTAGTGGAAAATAGTGGCAAAGTGTAAAGTAAAACTAAATAGTTGGTGAAGTCTAATAATAAAAACTAAAGTGGGAATAAAGATGAAATATCCCATTACTTTAATATGTTAATTTGAATTTTATTTCGTAAGTAATTAAAATTCTTATATTAATAGGTTGCACTTGAAGAAGAACTCCTAAACAACAATATCTCAGATGACTTAAAATGGATTGCTCGTGGACCTTGTCGAGACATCATCAAAGTTCACGGATATGTTATTAACGGTATTCGTTACCTAACAAAGTGTAACACCCCGTGTTTTAATTAATTAATTTAATTAATTAATTAGAATATTCAAGAAAAATAAATTTTTGGATTTAATAATTTTTATTAGTTAAATATGTTGGTATTAATATTAGAAGAATAAAACTCCAATCGAAATTAAAATTAGAGTCATAATGGGATTTTAAAATTAAAAGATAAAAAAGGCATTTGTTACGGATTTAGGCCATGACTAATGGGAAATATTTTTTTTAGTTAAATAGAATTAAACTAGGGGCTTTGGCAGAGGTAGCGTACTCGATCGATAGATCGACCTAGGGAGTCGATCGATCGACTATGCCCAATTTGAGGCGATTCGGTGATTTTATTTGTAGAGTTTGAGTTGATTTAGGATTTTTAATTGGTATTTAACCATTCTAATTCTTGGGGGGACTTCTAATAATCACTTTTTCTCAATTTTTTCACTAGAGAGATCTTTTAAAAGTTTTTCCTCTCCACCATATTCATCAACCTCCAACATAATCAAGTTTTTTGTCACAAGTTTTGGAAGGCCTAATTGGGGTTTAATCAAGTTTGTTCAAGAACACTTCTTTGTTAATTTTTCAAGAGGAATCCAACCGTGCTACCAATTTTTCTTCAACTTAATCTCATGCATGAATACTATATTTTTTCCTTTAGTATTATGCATTTTAAGTGTCTATTAAACCCTTAATCATGTGTTTTTGATTAAAATCAATTGGTAACTGAATTAGAGAAACTGGACACTAATTATGGGACTATTTTTATTAAATCTTTTAATCTGAATAATATTTATAACCCTTGGGTACGTAGGACTGATGAGTGGATTTTGGGTTTTATTGGTATATGTTGCATGTAGAAAAACCTTGGTTTTGAATTAAATGAATTTTGAGGAAGTATAACTCATATAAATTGTGTAGAGATAATGAGATTGGAAATATGATGCATTTATGGTGAAAGACCGGTGTATTTAATTTAAAATAATTAAATGGAATTAACTGGGTGTTTATGACGATGTGATAATTAAATTATAATTTAATTAAATTGGACTATTATGTGTAGTTTTATACGTTGACTTATTTATGCTTATTTGCGTAACTTGTTGGTATTATTAAATTGCCATTGTGATGTTGGGTCATTGGATATTTTTGCTCTCCCTATATTTTAGGACGCCTTCTAGGTATGGGACTAGTGGGTAGTCCTTTTCATGATTTACGCCTTCTAGGTATGGGACTAGTGAAGGTAGATTATTGCGATTTTATCATGTCGGGGGGTGGGCTGATTTTTATGCTTTATCGTCGTCACGCTAGCCTAGCTATGAGTCTAGGATGAATAAATGTTAAAAATCCATCTTATATATAGGATAGGACATATGTGTACTATGGTAACCCTTAGGTATGGGACTAAGAGATATTTTGAGGATCTCACATCGATTAAAAGGGTGGGGTAAATTGTTAACTTAATACATAAGGTAATAAAATGGGTATTAAAATATATTGGCGACATAATCAGCGAGGGCCGACAGTTTAAACGGGCCAGCCGGTGTTTTATATCGTGTTGTGTATGGAACCTCGTCATGTAGCAGGGGTAGACAGTTTAAACGGACCAGTTGGCGTTTTGGAGAGGGGATGTGTATTTTGATAAAGAAATCACCCGAGACGGGAGGACCACTGTTCTTAAGTGAAGTAATTGAGAAAATGATAATTGGGGTAAATTTAATTAAATTAAGGTTTTGGGGCTGTGGGATAATTAAAATGATATTGGTGTGTCTTTATCAGAATCTTTAGGGGAGGTTAGTAATTTATCTTGCCCGCATTTAATTATATTAATAATTAAAATAATCTGTTGTGATATTTATTGCGTAAAATGGTACTATCTGGGTTCACGGACCCTATTTGAGGGGAGTAGTGTGTATTCATGCTCTGGGCTCTGACCTCGTGTGTTGACTAACTTTTTCAAGAAATCGTATTGGGAGAATGTGCATAGAAATATTTGAAGATTTTCTTAGAGGTGCAGTTGGAGTTGCTTTACCTTATGAGTATTGATTTAGGTTAGTTTTCCATTCCTTTGTATTTACTTTGAGATGCAGTTTATGATTTTGATTGGGCCCTTCGGTTCAAAAGTTGTTATCGATTATATTCAGTTATTTCACCGAGATTCAGTTGGAGATTATTCAATTTCATATTATTAGAGATTGGATTTACTTTGAGTTTAGCATGGAGATGGATCTTTTATCTCTTAGTTGGCTAGTTTATATTTTGGGATTGATTATCATTTATCTTGTGGATTAATTTTATTATGTCTCATATCTATCTCATGTTGAGAATGGTATTTTATTTAGTTCACACCTGACTTAGTTTTGGTGGCGATCGACGTCAGAATTAGGCGGGGTGTGACACAAAGGATCGTGATGATGCACGAGTAACCCAAAATAGTGGAGTGAGCCTAGTTGGTAAGACAGTGCAGATAGCTAGTGCAAATGACATCAATCATGTTCGTACCGATATGATTTTCTACGGTGTTATAAGGGAGATAGGGATACTTGACTTTTTTTCAATTCAAATTCCTTTATTCAAGTGTGATTAGGTTGACAATAAAAACAGAATTAACATAGACAAGCTTGGTTTTAAATCTTTCGATCTTGATAGAGTTAGTCAGAAATCTGATTCTTTCATCCCAGCCTCCCCAACAAAAAAAGTTTCCTATGTTCCAGACCAAATGAATCCTAAATATTCAATTGTATTGTCAACTCCTCAAAGTGATTACTATGATAAATATGATGGATGTCTCGTGGATGATATTTGCACTAAAGGTTTGCCAACTATTGAATCTTTTGACGTGGTTGACGAATCTTCTGAAACTTATTTGCATGATGATTGTGAGGGAACATGGATATACAATACAACAACATAATTGTGTTAGACGATGCTATGATGCTTAATGTTTGAATTGTCCTTTATTATTAGTTATATTTGCTTAAAATGTAAGCTTGTTTGGTGACGTTGTCCAACTTTTTTGTTTTTTGTGCAGAACCTGCAACAGTTAATTGTTGGAAATTGAATGTATGGAATATTGGCTATGTGAAATTTATTCTAGACCGTGGTTTATTATTTTTGGCTTAATATGTTGACAATTGTTCTCTTGTACATTTTAGTTAACATATAATGAAATGATGAATTTTAATTTATGGTACATTTCAATAATTGTATTGTTTGAGTATTTATGACTTACTTGTATTAATGAAATCTATATTATCGCTCTTTTTTGTCTTTCAATAGTTCGAGCTTCAACTTGAAATGGAAGACATTGACCTCGAACCCATGGAGAAACCTTCACAATATAGTAGTAAAGGTAGAGGTGCGGCAAAGCTAAAGCGATTAACTAAAATAAAGAGCAGTGAAGAATGGATAAGAGTTGTATATAACGATCTTGGGAAACTAATAGATACTAGAACAAAAGAATTACAAAGTTATGGGGGTTTGATGGTAAAGTGCGTTGTGCCGATAACTTATCCAAGTTGGCGTAAAGTGCCAATCAAATTGAAGAATGATTTGTGGGAGAATTATATATATATATATATATATATATATATATATATAGTTGTTATATATATAAAAACTACTGTTTGATGCATTTTTGTTGTATGTATGTGTGGATATTAAACTGATGCGGATCAAACTGGGATCCCTCTCGTGCCATGCCTGCCATGACTGCAAATAGAACAACCTTTCATGAGCAAAAAATAACAACATTGCAACTAAAGGCATGCATAAACATTAAAATCACCGACTCACAAAGTACTACACGTCTAAACCTGTTAACCTTTTTTTTTGTATGCGTGTGTAACTTTTTCGCTCTAATTTTTTTTTTACCTCATTATATATAGACATGTGTTGTTATCGATCGTAGTTATTTGGTATTGATGTCCTTCTATTTTCCAAGTTGATTGTGTTAGCATAGCATGCATATGTAAACAAATTCAACAATTTACTTTTTACTGTATTACAAATGCGGGAATGCTTATATAAAGTGGTGTGTGGTGTTATTAGAATGGGCTGACATTTCTTGTACTATATACTATATTTCTTATTCGTATATATATGAATACAACGAGAGGAGGAATGAGAAAGTAGAAACACGGAAATTATGTAAAAACAGGGTAAGAGAAAGTAAAAACAATGTCATTATATTATGCCTAAGGTTATGGTCTTAGATAAGATAATATTGTCCTTCGTTGATAATATAGCAATATGATTCTATACTATTATAGTATGTATTTTAAAGTATTATTTAAGTAAAATTACATAACATTGCTTAATCACTTGCATTCGGAACCGTTTTGTGTCCAAGCGGACCCTCGACTCGAGACAACTTGACGACGAAGTAGACCCTCAAATTTTCAATTTCTACTAATCATGGATGATTATAAATCCCCAGATCTAGTTGATCTTTGTTCGCGAATAACTCTGGAACATAAGACAAAACAGATTTTCAAAAAATTCAATACACATATGTGAGCATACAAGTAACAAGGAAGCAAACCCAAACCTTATTGTTTTCTAGAAAAAAAAGTGATACTTAAAAGCATCACCGCTAGAAAGTAAAACCCAACCATATTAACCAAAAATTATGGTTTATGTTGATCTATCATCTCGACTTATTAGTACTGAAGCATGTGATACTAGTGCACCTGAGGCTGAAGTCATAGTTTGGTACTGAGGTTGCATTGATGAAATCAATTGTTGAGCATAGTACATTTGGTTGTGTCTGGGCTTGCCATATTCAAAACCATAATAGTAGTAGTGGAATTAGATGGATGATTCATCTGAGAGAAATTGGATATCAAGGAGCCACCAATTGTGGCGTGATGAAGCCAAGGGCTTGCTGTTATTGCTGGAATGGCAATAAATGACTTAACATCTGTTGTTTGCATATATGTTGCATATATGCAACATATATGCACAAAGTTGCTCCATATATGTTGTTGTATGCATATAGGTCGCATATATGTTGATGTGCATATATGCTTCTCCGACCCTACCTCCCATTAATGACACAAAGGATTAAAACATTTTCAACATGGGATTAACCCTCATTTATTTATCTTAGAATCTCCTATTTGAATACACCCTATAGATTATGACTACAAATGTATTAAAATAAAGATAAAGGAATAAATGACTTCCAAGAATCATACATGCATTTAGTAACAATCGAGAATATTACACCAAATTGAATATTGAGTTTTGTGAATTGTATAAAACCTTAAATAAAATTAGGAAACTAAGAATGATCTAAATCTAAGAAAATTAGGAAACCAAGAACATTTGTTTTATATTTAAGTTCCCATGTTGGATCTTTGGACAAATTTCCAAAATTTCATATATAAAACCGAATAGATAAGAAACAATAAAAATTCATTATCACGTGCCTACAATGTCCCAAATAAAGTTGTAATGAAAACAACAAAAAGAAGCATAAAATGTAGCAGGAAAGTTTTGATATCAAATGCATAGAAACGTGACATCGGGAGCTAAAAAATATTATAGGTGCATTGAAAACATTATGGAACCAACCAAATCCAAACACTATAAGTGGGGTACAAATATTTCAAGAAACTAAATTAAAATAAAAGAGGTGGAAATAATATATATATATATATATATATTAATGAATGCTAACTTGAAAATAATTCACAAAAACATCACCAAGGGCCTTCCCCTGTTATAGGATTACCAAGGGGTTTCACCTGTTACATAGGTCTCCTTGTTAAACATGATAGGAATGGAAAAATAAATAAAAAAGATGTAACATACATAGTAAATAATAGTGTTACTTACAGAGTCGATATGTGTAACTGTATAATATTTTTTGAATCAGAACAAACACATTCAGGGTGTTACCTTTATATTAGAATAACTTTTAATGATAATGTCTTAATTTTTCAAGTGAAATGTCACTAATATAAAAAAATAATTAGAGCCTGACATTAATCTCAATAAAAAAACAGTCCAGCATGTTAATCAACAAATAAATGAATATAGTCCAGCATGTTAAAAAAATCCAGATAACTGTTGATTCTCATACCAAGTGGTTATGTATATAGCTAAGTGGAAAATTCAGTAACCAAAATTCTGATGGTTATGTATATAGACCAATGAAAATGCCGCTACAATTCCAATCGTATGTGGAAACGCAAAACTTCCCTTCCATAACCTTCAATTCGCAATCAAACATGGTGTCACAGCATAGGCTCCTATTGTCAACATGCTCCACCTCTAACCAAATTAACCACGTTCCCAGTGAAACATCTTCATTGGAAAAATTGTGTAGAACATCCTGGGTTTTCGATATATAATCTGCATCCCATAGAACAAACAATTAATTGACAATAAAATGATTAAAAGGCGCCTAATATTTTTAAATCTCGATATATACTTTTGTCAGCAGCATCATCAACATATTATTATTATTATTATTATTATTATTATTATTATTATTATTATTATTATTATTATTATTATTATTATTATTATTATTATTATTGCTACTACTACTACTGCTACTACACACATATATGCATAAATGTAACCATTAAAACAAATGGCCCCACTTTTTTGCGTGTCGTATTGTGTAATGCTAAAATATGATTTGGCACTCCTAGCTCTGCTTGGTCAAAATACAGAAGGTGTGAAGTTAATGAGTACTGTGCTTTTGGTGTATATGGCAATAGGATCTCATTGGAAACGTTGTTGTTTTAATTATATGGTGTTGACTATTGTTTAATTAAAAACAGCTCAAACTAGAAATAGTTGAAGGAACAGTTCAAGCTGGAAAAAATTTGTCTAATTCTTCATAAATACTTGAAACATGTATACCATAGAGGCTTACTTCGTGAAAGTTGATGCACTTAATATATACCTATCCTGTCAGGATCAAAATCAAAATATCTCATTTAGGGGCTATCACTTACATACATATGCCTCCAATTAATAAGGTTCACCAAAAGATCTTTGATTCAATTTATTCTACAATTGAACACAAAGGTTGTGATGACCCTAATATCACCTATTTTCTAATTGCAAACACACAAATATACAATTAAAAATGTAGAAATACAATTCGTGAGATAGAAAATAAATCGTGTGAGGATGTTACCATCAACATTGCAACAACATTAGAATCCAGTATAAATTCCGTTCTACAAACATAATATACGCACATCATCCATAGAAAATAATGAAATAACAGTACATAGTCAATTGTACATATGACCGAACACAACTATGCAAGATTATAAACAAATTCAGAAACTAATGTGTTTAAGTGTGTGCAAAATCAAAAATAAGTTTTAAACAATAAACATATATAGATAACAACTATGAGGATTCCAAACTAAATATTGAGTATAACCTAAAATCAATATAAAAACATGGCCATAATTTTTCCCATTAAACATTTCACAAAAGAACATTTGAAAATGCCCTAACTCCATGGAAATTTGGAAGCTTGGCTCTTATACCTCCCTACAGATATAAATTAAAATTCTCAGTTCTGGGAAAGTTAGTCATACATCGAAAAACATGCTTCATAATGAAGTGTGTTTCATAATCACAAATAGGCTCTCGAATTGGAGATAATTACTGACGCGACTTAAAATTTGTCTCAAAAGTGCGTACAATCTAGGCTCAAGTGCAAGCCTGTCGCTCAAGTAATAAATCCGGTAAGTCGGGATCGTATCCACAGGGATCGAGATTGCCAAATAGTAATAAGAAAAATTATTAAATCTTGAAATGATTTCTTAAAAGAAACGAAAAGATGATTAATAATTGGGAAAATTTAACAAACTGAAAAGTGCAAAAGAAATTAGATCTGACAAATGGGAGAAAATAGGGTAGGGTACAATCCCTCAATCCTTAACAAATTACCGTATAGATTACCAGAATTGTAAATTAAAATTATTGACTAGATCCGGTCTTTATACATTCTAAGCATTACATATATGAGGGATCTAGCCCACATCATATGAAATCAAAGATAGATATAAAGCGGTGAATGAATCCAGTCTTTATATATTCTAAGCATTACGTATATGAGGTTCAAGCCCGCACCATACTAAATCAAAGATAAATATAAAGCGGTGCTTTCACAATTCAATCAATATTTTAATTTAACCTCTATTTTCTACATAAATAATTTGCCTTGGATTGAGTTCATGTACCCCAACCCTTGGGAATTTGGCTACTCATGATTTGGTTCAAGAATAAATTCACACACAAAATTATGGATCTACAAGACATGGGAAATAATTTGCAAATAATAAAAATAGAGAATGGAAAGATATTACTTGAATTCAGCAACAAAAATGGAATTGGAATCCATAAAAATTCTTCTTCTTCAACCTTACAAACTAGAGTTTATGAAAACTTCTACCAAAGAAAACTACAATCTAACTTTCTCTCTCTAATCCTACTCCTACCCTCTAGAATTTGACTCCCTCTCTCTAGAATTCAACTCCCTCTCTCTAGCAACTCCCTCTCTCTAGAATTCCACTTTGAAAATGAGGTAGGGCTTGGTCTTTTATAGAACCAAGTTGCACGAATTTGGCATCAAATTTCGCTTGTGGCACAAGTTTTCCAAGAGTTGCACTGCATTAAATGCATAATTAATTACAGAAATATGCACATCTAGACTCTTCATTATCGCGCAACTTCAAAACATCGTAACTTCTTCACCGTAGCTCGGATTGAGGTGACGTTTTTTTCAGTATTCTTGTAATTTAGATCTCTTCAATTTTCTAGTTGGCCCCACCTCTGGACTAAGGCTGAAAAATTACGAAAATGCCCTTGAACTCTCCATTTCTTGGTTTCTTTCACTGTTTTGAGCTCAACTTGCGTGAAATACCTGTAAAACACATGAGAAATACACAAAACGCGAAATACTTGCCAAAAAAGGTTAGTAGCATAAATAAGAGACAAATCCAAGCTAAATACACTGCACGGTATCATAAAAATATTGAAATTAAGGGGATAAATGTGAAGAATATGTGCCTAATCACACCCCCTAACTTAGAACTTTGCGCGTCCCGAGCAATGTAAATGAAATTAGCCAAAATTCTACTCTTGAAAATTCTTTTATTAAAATAAAATTCCATTTTCGCAGGCAAGCGATTGCATTTAGCGTATGCAACAAGCCTTTAAACCCCTAGGTTACCCTAGTAGGACGAGTTTTGTCTCGTGAGGGTTTGTAGTGAATTTACCCACAAAATTCTTTATTGACTCAAATAAATATCAAAATATTTAAAAATTGTACAATTTAAACTTTTTGAAAAATACTCACCATAAATTCATATTCAAATGTCTCAAACCGTAGTGTGTGTCTGTGCAAAGTCAAAAATTAAACCTCAAATTTCCACCGATTGAGCATTACGTTACTTTTCGAAAATTCGTTTTGGTTCAAATTCTTACGGATGCACTCACAAACGAATCACTCGGATTGTGGTTATTTTCTCTCGGTATGCATGATATAAAGAGTAAATATAATGGACACAAATTCATGCATACAAAATTGAAAAGAAGGAAATTTATGGTGAAAAGATCTCATCATCGGATTACAGTTATTAGGAAACGGGAACATCACCTCTAATTCACACCATTTAATCTCTCATTTTATCTTTTCATGTCTTAGCTCTCCATGCGGTAACCAATTTCGCCATTCGGACTCAGTTAGGACTTTTCGGGTTAAAAAGTGTAAAGGGTAAAAATTAGAATGGATGGAATGTTCGAAATTGGAAAATGTCCTTATGATGTCCATTTGTGCTTTTTCGGGCATTTGCTCATTTTTCTCTTTCTTTTTCAATTTTCATTTTTTTTTCACTATTTTTTTTTTTCATTTTTTTGTTGTGCATTTTTTTTTCTGTTTTTCTCTTGCCCCTTTTTATGCACACTTTGGACTTGATGAATTTTCTCTATTTTCCCAATTCCGGGCTATTTGAGTTTTTCGGGTTATCAAACGAAAGGAAAATATTTTATTAGGCTCAAATTGGGTTGCAAAGGGATAATTTTTCACATCTTTTTATGGCCAATATTTTTGGGTAACAAACGAGGGCCTACTTCATTGTCCAAATTGCTAATCACATTACCATATGCATCTCGAGATTAGTTAAGTTTAGAGATATATTTAGCATGAATTTCGAGACAATAATTTCACACATTTCCCATAACCGATCAAAACAAAGGATTGAGATCATCAACGACTTATTAAAACGCTGAAAAGAACTTTGAGTTAATCATAAACTCGGATTGATTTAAAAACTCATAAAAAATTGAAAGGCTCGAAATCTCACCGGGTTCAATCAATCTCCACACTTATTCGTAAAGTCGTCAATTTTCTTTCAATTTCCATCTTCGGTCAATTTTGGCTTAGTGCAATTGATTGTTAACAATTTGAGACTTCAAACAGAATAAAGGTGATATTTTTGAAAATTTTAAATTCCAATTTTTATTTATTTTAAACAAAAATATTTTTGGCTTTTTCTAAATTTTTCAAAATTTTCTAAAAAAACACACTTGGAAAGAACATGTGATCGAATCAATGAATCTAAACAATAAATGGGAAGAATATCCCACACCCCCTAACTTAAATGTTGAATTGTCCTCAATGCAAATCAAGAACACAACATAAAGAGAGGAAAAGAAAGATATTACCCAAATGGAGCGATCCCCGATGAGTGCGAGTCCATTGAATCTACAAAACATGTTAGAACCAAGCATAGCAAAAAGAATAACAAAAACTCTAACTCTCAAAACTAGACTATAATAAAAGAGAAAAAGAAAAAGAAAAAAAACTAACTATTTACAACCTAAAATTGGAACGGCTAATAAATCATACACTAAAAGTCGAAAAATTTGAGGGTCCACCCAAAATACAATTTGACTTTGAGGGATTAATGGTGTGCCCTCACTAGGATGCATGCCTCCTGAAAAGTAAGAATTCCGTTTGAAAAACGGAAGGCATGTGAAAAGTTTAAAAAATGAACCATCACCAGTTACAAAATTTAGGGGGATAATGAAGGATTTTGGTGCATAAGAGGACAAGTCCCACTGGGATCCATGAAATATAGAATCACGTTCCAAAGATTTTTCAAGTAGTATGGGGAGAGGGGCACACAAAAAGGAACAATCCATATTAGAAAACAATTTAAGCATAGAGTGCTTGTCCTCATAAACCGAAAAATGATCCTCTTGTTGCGTAGCACGTGTGTTGGTCTCTAAGTCGGACGATATTTGAGTCGTATCTTCAAGTACCTCCGAAGACTCAAATGGTATGGGTGGAGGTTTAGGAAGGAGAAATTCATCAATTCTATTGTCCCACTCGCTTTTGTCCAAATGACAAATTGAGGCCCAGAAAGATTGGACTTCATCATTTAGGCTCGCATCCACCGGTCCGAACTCGCGCTCAAACTCTGCTAGGCTCAAATCCTCTAGCTCTCTCTCTTGCTTGGTGTCCTCAAAATTTTTTCCCTCAAAATTTTCAATTGGATCTGGTGGAGTGACACGTCTAAGTGTGTGGCCCGTAAGATGAAGCATCTCAAAATAACATTCCCATACAAGAAGCGGATCAAGATCCTTAAGACATTCATCCAATTCTTGTGATGGATTTAATGGTTCGATAATAGTGGGGACACAAGGAGACAAATGATCCTCAACCTCAGTAGATTTTTCAATATTTATAATAGGTTGAGATTCAAAAGAACTTGGATCAATTTCAATGATTACATTCTCAAAAGTATTAGGTGAAGCGCAAGTCTCGACCTTTTCTAAGTTGTCCAAATAATCATTCAACTCCTTGCAAGTTGCTATAATTTTCGACTCGAGAACAGCACGGTCATCAGATTGCTTTTGTAGATCAAGTAAGAGTTCTTCCAAAGTAGGCTTTCTTGGTTCTAGCACCTCGAATTCCTCATTTGGTTGAAAACTTACTTCATCTTCAAAACTATCAGAAAAAAAATCCTCATTGGGTTCAAATAATGCATCTAACTCTTGCTCCCAATAACGATTTTTTTCGCGATATTCTTTTTCAAGTCTTTCTTCTTCAAGCAATTGATTTTGATAAATTTGGAGTTTCTCAGCACGAGGCTTATATTTAATATAATCATTTTTAGTGATATTGATCCAATGGTCATAAGTCTTGAGTGCCTCCTCCTCCTCACTATTAGCATAACAATTAAAGCCACCAAAAGAGTTAAAATAAGACATTTCAAATTGGGCAATTCAAGAACGTGACACCCATTTTTTTTTTCAATTTTTGTTATATTTTTTTTTTCGAAATCACTTGTAGATAAAAATAACTTTTTTAAAAATTTAACAATTTCATTCCCCGGCAACGGCGCCAAAAACTTGACGTGACTTAAAATTTGTCTCAAAAGTGCGTACAATCTAAGCTCAAGTGCAAGCCTGTCGCTCAAGTAACAAACCCGGTAAGTCGGGATCGTATCCACAGGGATCGAGATTGCCAAATAGTAATATGAAAAATTATTAAATCTTGAAATGATTTCTTAAAAGAAACGAAAAGATGATTAATAATTGGGAAAATTTAACAAACTGAAAAGTGCAAAAGAAATTAGATCTGACAAATGGGAGAAAATAGGGTAGGGTACAATCTCTCAATCCTTAACAAATTACCGTATAGAATACTAGAATTGTAAATTAAAATTATTGACTAGATCCGGTCTTTATACATTCTAAGCATTACATATATGAGGGATCTAGCCCGCATCATATGAAATCAAAGATAGATATAAAGAGGTGAATGAATCCAGTCTTTATATATTCTAAGCATTACGTATATGAGGTTCAAGCCCGCACCATACGAAATCAAAGATAAATATAAAGCGGTGCTTTCACAATTCAATCAATATTTTAATTTAACATCTATTTTCTACATAAATAATTTGCCTTGGATTGAGTTCATGTACCCCAACCCTTGGGAATTTAGTTACTCATGATTTGGTTCAAGAATAAATTCACACACAAAATTATGGATCTACAAGACATGGGAAATAATTTGCAAATAATAAAAATAGAGAATGGAAAGATATTACTTGAATTCAGCAACAAAAATGGAATTGGAATCCATAAAAATTCTTCTTCTTCAACCTTAAAAACTAGAGTTTATGAAAACTTCTACCAAAGAAAACTACAATCTAACTTTCTCTCTCTAATCCTACTCCTACCCTCTAGAATTTGACTCCCTCTCTCTAGAATTCAACTCCCTCTCTCTAGCAACTCCCTCTCTCTAGAATTCCACTTTGAAAATGAGGTAGGGCTTGGTCTTTTATGAAACCAAGTTGCACGAATTTGACATCAAATTTCGCTTGTGGCACAAGTTTTCCAAGAGTTGCACTGCATTAAATGCATAATTAATTACAGAAATCCGCACATCCAGACTCTTCATTATCGCGCAACTTCAAAACATCGTAACTTCTTCACCGTAGCTCGGATTGAGGTGCCGTTTTTTCCAGTATTCTTGTAATTTAGATCTCTTCAATTTTCTAGTTGGCCCCACCTCTGGACTAAGGCTGAAAAATTACGAAAATGCCCTTGAACTCTCCATTTCTTGGTTTCTTTCACTATTTTGAGCTCTCCTTCGCACTAACTTGCGTGAAATACCTGTAAAACACATGAGAAATACAAAAAACACGAAATACTTGCCAAAAAAGGTTAGTAGCATAAATAAGAGACAAATCGAAGCTAAATACACTGCACGGGATCATAAAAATACCGAAATTAAGGGGATAAATGTGAAGAATATGTGCCTAATCAATTACCGCTCCAAACATATTTTTATGTCTATGATTAAGAAGGAACATTGATGTGACACCCCGACTAATTAAATGACGGGTAGCTGCTCCTTTATTTAAATTAATACAAAATGTCAAGTTGGTTCAATTCATAGCATCACTGTCGAAAATGTTTTATTAATTACTAGCCACCTAATATTTAAAAAGTGAGTTGTCAATTTTAATTAAATTCGATTAACATACAATCCATTTAAATTATGAAATACTAATTACCACAACCTCAACACAGTCACAATAGAATAATAATGGAATGACAATGAATCTGGAGGAATACTCCTCTAATAATCCAAATACTGATTACAACCAAATACAAAGTCTGAAGCACAAATTAATTACAATCCCGAATCTAAAAATAAAACTGAATAAGTATGATGTCTCTAAAAGAAAAGGGGCGACATGCCCTACATATGAATAAATATGAAATAAAGTCAAGATAGAAAATGGAGGCGTCTACTATCGAGGTCATGTAACTTCCACAGGAGCTACAGCATGTCACCTGAATGGAACTCCTACACTTGGTGTCCTTGTGGCTGGACATCTAAAAGGTTTTACAAGAAAATGGGTTTAAAAGCAAACGGGCCAGAGCCCGATTGTGAAAACAGTTTAAAATACAGCAAGTGTTTAATATCATTAAAAAGTGAATATAAAATACATGATAGTGCGTGCACTCACATGAGTTCCTCACTTATCAACTAATCGTGCACACCTATCGTACCCGATCCTGTCCTAGATATTCTCCTATCAAACTAGTCCAATTCAATATATGACTTTTACTACACTAATCATGGTTTAATTTCCCCGACGCCTTACTATAAAATGAGAGTTTTACCTTCATTCCTCGAAATTAGTTTCAATAATTACTAAGTGTTTTCCTCTTTTTTAACTCTACTAAGATATTACATTAATTCACACTTGTACTTATATAAACAGTTCATTTCAATGATTTAGTATATCAATCTCATCATAATATACAATAATAGCATCCCTAGACTAAGCTGCGGTGCACATATACTCTGCTATCAAATCCCGGTACATCACGTACATAAGGATCACGCATTCCGAATCTCTCAGGAACCGCTTTGACAAATAACAAACACATATAATAGAGGCAAATATAGTTCACATCACATGGGTCATGCACATACCTACGCTCCCATGATCAGCAGACTTATTAACTTCTCAATAAGACCTTCTCTAACCTATATCCTTGAGGTACCAATCTAAATCCCCCCCGTAGGCACACAAAGATTAGATAGCCCTGATCGAACGCCGACCTCCGTGATAGCAAATATGGTAGGTATGCTATACACAAATAACTACATATTCCAAGCATTCACACATCTTAAGTATCCCATAATATTAATAGAGGTATATTTATCATCCCTATACCGTCATTTAATGTTACACGTTTACAAGTACCCGATTTATATACATTAAAGTTGTCAATTCTTCTCACGTCGTAATTTTAGTTACTTATTCTCTAACCCATATGTGTCATCCGATTTACTACTTAATTCTAAGTTTTAATCCTCAACGTACTCCAATCTCACAACTATACCCACGACTCAACAAGGGAAGGTTAACACTCAATTAACTAAGTCTAATGGAAGTTCTAAATAAAATCATGCCTAAAAAGGCCATTCTGTCAACTCGTTAGAAATCTCGTTCGAACGAGGTCGTTCGAACAAGTGTCGTTCAAACGAATGGCTTAGAATGAACTACCAAATCGTTAGAATAAGTATTGTCTTCTCGTTAGAAGCTCGTTCGAATGAGGTCGTTCGAACGACCTGGGTAGGTCTTCTAACGAGATGGCAGAAAACGCACAGAAATTTCCCAACTCAGGTTTCTTCATTTTTCTCTTCTCTAAATCCATCCTAAGATCATCCAAATTACATTTCAATGTTTGTAAACTATTTTAAGTCACCCTAGATTACTCCTTAACATATTTTTGGGGTCAAATCTTACAAATCAACATGCCAAAATCATAAATCCCCAATTCTTATCCCAAACCCTATGAACATAAACTCAGAATTTAATTGACTACAAGGACTTCTTATAAATCCATTTCCAAATCATCAAAAGTTAAGTTTTGTGTATTGAATTCTTCCATAAGTATTCTACATGCAATTCCTATCTTAAAATCATAAGTTTCACCATAATCCCATTAGTTTTCATCAACACTTTCTAGGCAATTAAAGTTTTTACACTAAACATGGAGGAAATATTCAATGAAATTAATAACATTAAATCACTTGACTTAGATTTATTCTTCATATTTGTTGTTGGTGTTTCAAGGTTGATTCTTCCCTCTTTATGGTCACAATCTCTTCCAAAAATGATGGTGGTGGGTGTTTTTGGTTTGGAACCCTATGATAACTTCTCTCTAACTCCCGTAGCCCACTTCTAATGCCTTTGGCTGGTAATAGCCTTAGTGGCCTTTTTAAAAATATAAAAATAAACTCTAAAATTCGTGGGTTTTAATTCCTCAATTTTTAAAATTACCAAAATACTCTTCTAGGTTGCCGGTTTGGCCTAAAAATGCCCCGGGACCCAAACTAAACTCCCGGCTAGTGTTTTCTGACTATTTCGACCCTTCCGAACACGTTGGCGCGCTCAAAATGACCATCCGGTTGATAAAAATATAAATTACTTTTAAATCTAATTAAATTCATTCTCGACGCGATTGACACCCGTGTCCCAACTTAATTTTCCAAATTTTCGTATTTCTGACTCGCAACAACTTTAATATTTTCAATACTCATATATTACCAGCATAGCTCTTCTACCGGTCGTGAGCTACCCGAATACAGCTCCATATTATCTCTATCCTTGCCAAAGTAATCTGAATCACTTCTGGCCCAAGGAGTTTGTTATCCCCCACCTCTAACCAACATGTTGGGGAATGACAAGGTCTACCATACATCGCCTCGATTGGAGTCATGCCAATAGTGAACTGGTAGGAGTTATTATAAGCAAACTCCACCAGTGGAAGGTACTGTTCCCAACCACCTCCAAAGTCTAGGATGCACATACGCAACATGTCCTCCAACATCTGATTTGTCCGCTTTGTTTACCCATCAGTCTGCGGGTGATATGCCGTACTCAGCCGCAACTCCGTACCCATGCCCTCCTAGAAACTCTCTCAAAATAGTGAAACAAATATCTTGTCTCAGTCAGACATGATATTTAGAGGCACCCCGTGAAGTCTCACTATCTCCGCAATGAAAATCTAAGCATACTGTCCCGTAGTGTAGTCTGTCCTCACGGGCAAAAAATGAGAAACTTTGGTCAACCTATCCACAATTACCCATATGGAGTCGTGACCCCTCTGTGACGTAGGTAGCCCCATGATAAAGTCCATGGATATGCTCTCCCATATCCACATTGGAACCTTTAACGACTGTAGAAGTCCTGCTAGTTTCTGATGGTCCACCTTTACTAGCTGACAAGTGGCGCATTTCAAAATGAACACGGCGATATATCTCTTCATCCCACTCCACCAATACTGTCGTCTCATGTCTTGGTACATCTTATCCCCACCAGGGTGTAACGCGAACCGTGAGCCGTGCGACTCTGTCATTACCTTGTGTCGCAAGTCTTACCCTTCCGGAATGACCAGTCTTCCATTGAAGCGTAATCTCCTATCTAAACCAACGCTATAAGACTCGACTCCCTCTGCTAGTAATCGAACTATCTGCTCCTAACAGAACGAGTCTTTTGCCTGGGCCTTTATCACTCTCATAACAATCTGAGGTGTAATAGTCATCACAGACATGAACGATCGGGCCACTACATCCTGGTGTCCCAACTCTTTCCACTTAGCTTTCCACACCTCGGCCACCTCATCTACTGGCCTACGGCTCAACGCGTCTGCTACCACGTTAGCCTTCCCTGGGTGATATTGGATATAAAACTGATAATCCTTCACAAACTCAAGCCACCTACGTTGACGCATATTCAGTTCCTTTTGCGTGAAAAGGTATTGTAGAGACTTATGGTCTATGAACAACCAAAATTTCTCCCCTAGGAGATAGTGTCTCCAAATCCGAAGAGCGAATATGACTACCACTAACTCCAAGTCGTGGGTGGGGTAATTCTTCTCGTGAGGTTTAATCTTACGGGAAGCATAAGCTATGGCCTGACTCTCCTATAGCAGCACACCTCCAAGTCCTTGTAAGGACGTATCGGTGTAGACTAGATACTCAACTACCGATCTGGGCAATGCTAACACAGGCCCTAAGATCAATTTTTCCTTTAACTCATCGAATGCCAACTGACAGGCATCGCTCCATATGAATGGCACACCTTTGCGAGTTAGATGTGTTAAAGGACCCGCTATCTTTGAGAAACTCCGAAAAAACCTCCTGTAGTATCCTGCTAGGCCCAAGAAACTACGAATCTCAGTTGGTGTCATGGGCTGTCCCCACTCCCTCATCGCGGATACCTTCCCCGTATCAACAGATATCCCCCGGTCTGAAATGATATGCCTCAAAAACTGAACCTCCTTCAACAAAAACCCACATTTTTCGTACTTTGCATAAAGCTCGTTCTGACGCAGCGTCTGCAAAACTTGCCTCAAATGTTCAGCATGCTCCTCTTCTGTTTGGGAGTAAACCAGAATGTCATAAATGAAGATAATGACGAACTGGTCTAGGAACTCTCTGAATACCCTATTCATCAAGTCCATAAACACGACTGGAGCATTGGTCAAGCCAAAAGGCATAACCCGAAACTTGTAGGAACCATATCTCATCAAGAAAACAGTCTTCGAGACGTCCTGTTCCCTGATATGCAACTGATGGTATCCTGATCACAAATAAATCTTTGAGAAGAGGCAAGCTCCTCTCAGCTGGTCGAATAAGTCATCGATTCGGGACAACAGATACTTATTCCGTATCGTGACTTTATTCAACTCTCGATAATCTACATACAACCTCAACGATCCATCCCTTTTCTTTACGAACAACACAGGGGCACCCCACGACAAAGTACTCCTTCGGATAAACCCCTGACCCAACAACTGCTCTATCTGATCCCTTAGCTCTCTTATCTCTGCTGGAGCCATACAGTAAGGTGCGCGGGAAATGGGCCGAGTGCCCGGCATCAAATCAATAACAAAATATCTCTCTCTACTAGGAGGTAATCCAGGTATATCCTGAAATACATCAACAAACTCCCTAACAACTGGAATTGAATCGAGTGGTAATACCACTTCCTTAGAGGTCTCCTCTTTTATATAGTACAAGTGAGTGGACGATCCTCCCTCAGGGCGAGGCATCACCACTAAAAACATCTCCTGCCCGGGAATGAAAAAAATAATACTCCTACTAAAACAATCAATCATGGCTCGGTATACAACTAGCCAATACATACCAACAATCGCATCATACTCATCCATCTCTAATACTAACATATCAGCAGGTAAAGTAAATCTCCCGATCTCTATACCCACACCTCTATAAATAAGAGAAATCATGGAACCCGTACTCAACGGTGAATCTACATAAGTAATCATGCTCTTTGTAGTGTCTAACAATCCTAAAGTGCATGCAAATATCGTGGCAATGAAACAGTGTGTGGCTCCCGTATCAAATAAAATATGCCCCATAGTCCCCTGAATAGAGAACATACCCTCAATGGCAGGTGGATCCTGTGGGCCTGCGGCATGCTAGAGTTGATAAACTCGCTCGTACTAAAGTTGTCCCTGCTGGATTGGGACTGCTGGGATGGGTGGCAAAGATGGCATCTGTGGTGGTGCTGGGAGGCCGGCGGGAAACATAAGTCTCCAGGGCTCATGTCGAGCACCCTACTGCTGCTGCTGTGGGGACCTGCCCCTATCAGGACACTCCTGACGCTTGTGGCCAATCTTTCCACACGTGAAAAACTTCCCCAAAAAATTTCCCCCTCTCTGACCCTGTTGCCCATGGCGCTGGTGGCCGTTGCCATTCCTCCCCTAGCCGTGCTGGCCTTGATGAAACTGCTGCTGTTGGCCATGCTGGCCCTGCTGACCCTGATGGCCATGATGACCCTGTTGGCCCTAACGAAAACCTCCCTGACCAATTCTGAAACCCCCAGATTCGAACCTCTTAAAATTCCCCTGCCGGGAACCCTGATCTCCCTGCCTATACTGACCTTGAGCAGATTGTGCCCCGCTGGAACCATTTCCTCCTGTCCTGCCCTGATGGCTGGACTCTCCTTATCGCTTACTTTCTGACATGTGAAAGCGGTGGTCCTGGCAGTGAAGCAGTGATGCGTTAACCACATGAGAATAAGTAGCCAACGAGAGATTACCCAATAAGTGCTGACGAATCCTCCAAGTCAACCCATCCATGAACCTCTGAATCT
This sequence comes from Sambucus nigra, assembly GCA_949130495.1. Lineage (NCBI taxonomy): Eukaryota > Viridiplantae > Streptophyta > Magnoliopsida > Dipsacales > Adoxaceae > Sambucus > Sambucus nigra. The sequence goes on from OX422218.1 coordinate 219,933,409, forward strand.
TTTTCTCCTCGGTTGGAATTTCATCGGGAACGATGTTCAAGAGATTAGTTAATTTGGCCTCATACTCGGCCACGGTCTTCCCCTCCTATTTAAGGTTCACTAACTTCCTCCTCATTTCGCTGTGAACAGCTGATGGAAAATATTTTCGATCGAACCGCACCCAGAATTCCTGAATAGAAAGGATGTCTCTCTCCTCCGTGGTGGTAATGGACTCCCACCACTGCAACGCTGATCCTACTAGCTTAAAAGTAGCCAGTATCTATTTCTGTACATCTGTGCACTCGTACATCCTCAAGTGCTTTTGGATGTCCTTCTTCCACTGACTGGACACAACGACGTCGGAGCTACCTGCAAACTCCGGAGGGTGTGCTTTCGTAAAAGCATCACGAACACGTTCCCAAGTAGACAAAAATGCATGAGCCTGAACTGTCGCTACTACCGGCGCCTAAGGTGGTGCCTATTGCACAGCTGCTAGGGCGGCATTTACCGCCTGGGCTACAATAGCGGCAACCTCTACGACATTCAAGGAGCCCTGAACTGGTGCAGGCTGTGGCTCGGGCTGAGCATCCTTGGGAACTCGCTGTGCATGTCGTGAAGGCATCTGAAATGAGAGTAAAGTCTTATAAGTTCGTAGTTATTATCTCAAAATAGCTGAAGAGCTAAACATACACAAAAGAATACAACAATCCTAAAACATAGGGCTCTACATCGAAGAAAGCTCAGCGGAAACATAACAAGCCGTACAGATCCTAAGAACACTAGAACCTGATGCTCTGATACCACCTGTGACACCCCGACTATTTAAATACCGGGTAGCTACTCCTTTATTCAAATTAACACAAAATGTCAAGTTGGTTCAGTTCATAGCATCAGTGTCGAAAATGTTTTATTAATTACTAGCCACCTAATATTTAAAAAGTGAGTTGTCAATTTTAAATAAATCCGATTAACATACAATCCATTTAAATTATGAAATACTAATTACCACAACCTCAACACAGTCACAATAGAATAATAATGGAATGACAATGAATCTGGAGGAATACTCCTCTAATAATCCAAATACTGAATATAACCAAATACAAAGTCTGAATCACAAATTAATTACAATCCCGAATCTAAAAATAAAACTGAATAAGTATGATGTCTCTAAAAGAAAACGGGCGACATGCCCTACAGATAAATAAATTTAAAATAGAGTCAAGATAAAAAATGGAGGCGTCTACTATCGAGGTCTTGTAACTTCCATAGCAGCTACAACACGTCACCTGAATGGAACTCCTACGCTTGGTGCCCTTGTGGCTGGGCACCTAAAAGGTTTTACAAGAAAATTGATTTGAAAGCAAACGGGTCAGAGCCCGATTGTGAAAACAGTTTAAAATACAGGAAGTGTTTAATATCATTAAATAGTGAATATAAAATACATGATAGTGCGTGCACTCACATGAGTTCCTCACCTCTCAACTAATCGTGCACACCTATCGTACCCGATCCCGTTCTAGATATTCTACTATGAAACTAGTCCAATTCAATATATGAATTTTACTACACTAATAATGGTTTAACTTCCCCGACGCCTAACTATAAACTGAGAGTTTTACCTTCATTCCTCGAAATTAGTTTCAATAATTACTAAGTGTTTTCCTCTTTTTTAACTCTACCAAGATATTACATTAATTCACACTTGTACTTATATAAACAGTTCAATTCAATGATTTAGTATATCAATCTTATCATAATATACAATAATAGCACCCCTAGACTAAGCTGCGGTCCACACATACTCTGCTATCAAATCCCGATACATCACGTACATAAGGATCACGTATTCCGAATCTCTCAGGAATCGTTTTGACAAATAACAAACACATATAATGGAGGCGAACATAGTTCACATCACATGGGTCACACACATACCTACGCTCCCATGATCAGCAGACTTATTAACTTCTCAATAAGCCCTTCTCTGACCTATGTCCTCGAGGTACCAATCTAAATCCCCCCCCCCGTAGGCACACAAAGATTAGATGGCCCTGATCGAACGCCGACCTCCCGTGATAGCAAGTATGGTAGGCATGTTATACACAAATAACGACATATTCCAAGAATTCACAACTCTTAGGTATCCCATAATTTAATAGAGTTATATTTCTCATCCCTATACCGTCATTTAATGTTACACGTTTAGAAGTCCCCGATTTATATACATTAAAGTTGTCAACTCTTCTCACGTCATAATTTTAGTTACGTATTCTCTAACACATAGGTGTCATCCGGTTTACTACTTAATTCTAATTTTTAATCCTCAACGTACTCCAATCTCACAACTATACCCACTAGTCAACATGGGAAGGTTAACATTCAATTAAATAAGTTTAATGGAAGTTCTAAATAAAATCAGGCCTAAAAAAGCCATTCTGGCAACTCATTAGAAATCTCGTTCGAACGAGGTCGTTCGAACGAATGGCTTTGAACAAACTACCAACTCGTTAGAAGGATTACTGTCATCTCATTAGAAGCTCGTTCGAATGAGGTCGTTCGAACGACCTGGGTAGGTCTTCTAACGAGATGGCAGAAAACGCACAGAAATTTCCCAACTCGTTTTTCTTCATTTTTCTCTTCTCTAACTCCATCCTAAGATCATCCAAATTACGTTTCAATGTATGTAAACTATTTTAAGTCACCCTAGATTACTCCTTAACATATTTTTGGGGTCAAATCTTACAAATCAACATGCCAAAATCATAAATCCCCAATTCTTGTCCCAAACCCTATAAACATAAACTCAGAATTTAATTGACTACAAGGACTTCTTATAAATCCGTTTTCAAATCATAAAAAGTTAAGTTATGTGTATTGAATTCATCCATAAGTATTCTACATGCAATTCCTATCTTAAAATCAAAAGTTTCACCATAATCCCATTGGTTTTCATCAACACTTTCTAGGCAATTAAAGTTTTTACACTAAACATGGAGGAAATATTCAATGAAATTAATAACATTAAATCACTTACCTTATATTTGTTCTTCAGATTTGTTTCCGGTATTTTTAGGTTGATTCTTCCCTCTTTATGGTCACAATCTCTTCCAAAAATGATGGTGGTGGGTGTTTTTGGTTTGGAACCCTATGATAACTTCTCTCTAACTCCCATAGCCCACTTCTAATGCTTTTGGCTGGTAATGGACTTTGTGGCCTCTTTAAAAATATAAAAATAAACTCTAAAATTCGTGGGTTTTAATTCCTCAATTTTTAAAATTACCAAACTACCCTTCTAGGTTGCCGGTTTGGCCTAAAAATGCCCCGGGACCCAAACTAAACTCCCGGCTAGTGTTTTCTGACTATTTCGACCCTTCCGGACACATTGGCGCACTCAAAATGACCATTTGGTTGATAAAATATAAATTAATTTTAAATCTAATTAAATTCATTCTCAACGCCACTAACACACGCGTCCCAACTTAATTTTCCAAATTATCGTATTTCTGCCTCGCAACCACTTTAATATTTTCAATACTCATATATTACCATATATACTCAGAAACATTCAATTTTAACATCATAATCAAATACCAACTCACATCTCGCTAGTATTTATATCTGGATTAATTCCCAATTAATTCTCATTTAATTCAATTAATCCCTTAAATAAAAATTAATAAAATAATGGGGTATTACAATTGAGGCATTAAATCTAAAGATTCAAATAAATTTACTCTATAATCAAATCATCATAATTAAGTAAGTTCTTGGGATGGCACAATTACAAATATTTGTTGGTTAATGTACTTAAATTTTCTAACAAAAGGACAAAAAAAATGTACTGTCATTTTCTAGCAAAATGTGGCCCTTGTTCTTCACACACTCGGCAAAACAATGACAAACACACATCTAAAATAAATAAATCACACAAAAAAGTAATGCATTAGACATGGACTAAGATTTTCAAGGCACAACAAGTTCAACTATCTTACGATTAATTATAAGATAGTTGACATTGGTATTACGAACATCGCCTACAATACATGACAACATATGTAATAATAATTGATTTAATACTAACTTAAAGTACATATATCCAATATATAAAAACAGAGCATAAAACCTCATCCTTACCATAGAATGTACATCTTTCATAATTCCTCAAACTTCAAGATACTTGGGTGGTGATATGTGTTATTGACAATATAACAAAATATTTAAAATTGAAAAGAAATAAGAACATATGCCCTCTTTTGAGTCCCAAAATGTCATAAATTAAACAAAGCCCAAGATAGTCAATTTCAAACCACAAAACCCAATCAATAACTAAATAAATAATTAATTAAAAAAAACTAATTTTAACCTTCAAATCATCAAACTCAAGCATTATACTTGTACATTTGTGTGTATCAATACAAATGCAGATGTAATAGAAGCACCAGTTAGCATTTTCAAAGTATAAAAACATTAATATAAGGATTTTAAGAATTTGAAGCTTAAACAATATAGTAATGGATGATACATTTCATGATGAAGAATTTGAATAAGCTTTATTGCAGAACAATAAATTAAACTCCAACATCATAATTTTCAACCCCCCAAAAAAGGATTTAAAACCCCAACATCGTAAACTAAATCCTCAAGAAATCAAATAGAGGGTTATATAACTCACATGGTTATTTCTCGGTCATAAATACATATACATAACTCACAACCAGTCATATTTCAAAGCTACTACAAAATACCTGCAAAACATTGAAGTTTACATGCTTGGAGAGTCAAGTAAATGCAATACCTCAAAGTTTACTGCAAAGTGCCTCAATAAAAAGTCCCAAAAATTGTTAAAAGTTTAGAAATATCTGAAATTGGAGAGAGAGAAATTAAGCAGATACCCAAAGAATCCCAAACATGTATACTCAAAACCTTAGTTCGGAAAGGAAAAAATATGTAAAAAAAATAAATCACCAAATAATAAAAACCTTATACTAGAAAACAGGGTTAAAAGAAGAGCCAAAACAATGTCTCAAATCCATACCATACTAAAAAATAAAAATCTTCTGATAGGTGATGGTTATTCTCAATCAGCTGGAGTTCTATGTTTTCACCATAGATTTTTGATCTGTTGAAGGAGTGGGTTTGTAACACAGTGGGGGAGTGTTCGAGCGCTGCTCTGGCAGACACTATGGTGGTGAATTTGGAGTATTAGAGAGAGAGATCATGTAGGCTTTGGAGTGTGAGAGAGATATCTACCCATATCATGTAGACTTTGGAGGGATGAGGGCGAGGGTTTTTGAGAAATGAGCCTGAGGGAGAGATAGAGAAGGAGAGATACGTGGGGACTCCGTGTGTAAAGTGAGAGTGTGTTACCAAAATGTCAAAATTTTTGAATTAATGGGGAAGTTTAATGAGTAAAAAGGGGTAGGAAATCAAATAATTCAAGGGTAGATTTGTAAAAAAAAAGGATGGGATCTCAACCATTAAAATATGTAAGGAGGTGGCATCGATCTGCACCATTAGAAATGTGTATATTTTCAAAAAGCAAGCTCCCATATTATATAGATGTATAGCTACTATATATATAAATTGACATTAATAATACATATTTAAACTGATTCTGAGACATGTATTCAACATCCTTTTTTTTCAGATCAAATTTGATATTGATCCGAATAGCATGAGTTTGTCCAGATGTGTGGACTCAATTTGTTTGTTGCCGACTAGCCAAAGGATTTGAGGTATAATTGAAAAAATAGTTGAAGATTTGTGGGGTACTTTTTTTTTTCTTTTCTAATTTATTGCTTTGATTTATAAGATTGTAAGTGAGGCATAAAGGGAAAAGCGATTAAATGTCACATATAATCATCGTATGAGCAAGAAGGGTTACGCCGGTCTTGCTGAAGATTTGGTATGTTTTAGTTTGAATATTTTCATTAGATTTGTGATGGTTTTGAACTTTAACATTGAATTATTTTTTAATAAAATAATTTTTTTTACAATTGATACTAGAAAAAGAAGATGGGTTGAGAATATGAAGATGATAGAAGTTTCTTATAGTTGAAAGGCCGTGAAAAAAAAGATGGTGAATATGGAGATGATTCATTAAAAGAGGTGGCAGATAAAATGGTTAGTTTTTATAAATTACGACACGAGTTCCTTTGTTTGGTGTTTATTAGTGTATGATTTGTAATTATGATAATGTTTAGATGACATTCTAAATGATTGAATCTACTTCATTATAGGCTAAATTGAAAAGACAAGTTAAAGATGGTAGTTTAATCATCGAAGAAAGTAATGATGTTCTCCCTATGACATGAGTACTCCCAAACACTTGGGCCGTGTTCAAGGGTTGGAATTTGGAGTTGTTCCCACAAGGTACTTAAATCTTCCAAAGCGTGGTTCCAAGAGACATACTAGTGAATTACAATCTGAATTAAGAGAAGGGAAGAAAAAATTAAAAGATATGGAAGCTCAATTAAAGTTAAGAAATGAGTCGATTGTCGCAATCCAATTAATCTCACCCCGAGCTGAGAAAGTTGCTTCATACATGCGTGAACGTGAAATTATAAAGCGTTCTAGTTCAGGTGGAAAAATTGCAACACCATCACTTTCTTCAAAGTTATAATAAAACAAAGATAATTATACAAACACATACCATTAAGGTTTAGTAATTTTTGTTATAATTGCAATTTATTTTTCTGTTTCTTTGGCATAGCTCAAAGATAGTGGTGTAACACATAGTGAAAATTTGCCACCTAATTCAGTAGCTTCTTTCAAAAGTAAGAAACCTTCTTCGATAGATGGTAATAAAAGTACGAAACAAGCATCTTCTTAAAAGGTAATGGGATCACTTTTATCGATTGTGATAACTTTGTAATTTTACTTGGTTGGGTCAGTAGGGTACTGAATTTTATGTAGTTTTACTTCGTTGGGGCCAATACATTTCTAAATTTTAATGTGATTATTTTTTGTAATTTAGGTTAGAGAATGTAAGTTGGCTACTGGCAATAAAACTAACATCGTTGCCGAGGGGATCGTATTCAATAGGAATGGAACAAATGAGAAAATTCATAATATATCATTGGGAGAAAACAATGTTCGGGTTTCCATTTATAAAGTTATTTCTTCTAGTGTCATCCTCCCGATACCCATTCCAAGTGAAATGTATTTTGTTAAAGATTCTATTGGGTCATATGTTGCTTGGCCCAAAAAGTTAATGTTGTTAGTATTTGAGGTAAAATATCGGTTCTTATGTTTATTTATAAGTCTATGTTTTACATTGCTTTCTGAAATTTCACATGATTCAATGTAGAATAAATGGAAGTTGGGAAAAAAGTAGGCCATGAGAAAGAGAAGGATGTATTTGGTGAAAGTAGATTTGATATAGTTAAAAAGAATACTTATTGAGATTTGATAACCGCCTTCATCCGTAATTTATTGATAATGAAGACGAATCAAATAACGATTCCACTGGAGAAAGAGATGTTTGGAGAAGATAAGGGTCAATGCTATGTTCTTAAGACTGATTTGTTGGACTTTTGTGCATTGAAGCGTTTAGATGTAATGTGCATTGTTACATATATGAGGTATAACTTAATTCAAACGTGTTATTTAAGATGGATTGTTGCATAAATGAGGTATAACTTAATTCAATTGTGTTATTTAAAGTGCGTAGTGACTAATTTAGTTACTTACTTTTTCAGGTTATTGTATGATAAGTTTCAGTGCTCCCGGGAAGGGTTTCAGTTCTTCAATCCTGAGTTTTTCAATGGTACAAAAAAAATTGGTTTAACTCGACTTATTGGAAAAAAGTTGGAGAATGCAAAAACAAGTCAGATTTGCTTCATTCCATACAATCTCAAAGATATGTGAGTAGTTAAATTAAAATCATTCCTTACATTCTGTAAACTATATAATTATGATAATATTCATTTTACAGGTTCCATTGGCTATTGATTGCCATTGATTTGTCCACAAGAACTATTTATTGGCAGGATTCATTGAATACGGTACCACGTGACAAACATAAGATGTATATCACTACGTGAGTATAATATAATTTTCAATTTTGTTTGACATGCATTATGAGTACTATATTATTGTGATCTCCTTATACACATCTTTGAATTCTCTTTACGTGTAGTAGGATTAACACATTGAACATTGATGGGAAAAGGTAGAACGCATCGTGGAGTTGTATTAAGGTAAATTTTAATAGTGCTTGTGTGGAGAATTCTTTTGGAGAAAATTCCTACTTTAAATTCCTGCTTTACATCCTCGATGTTGATTTTTGATGTCATTTGGAGGAACAAGAACCTAACCATTTTTAAAAACCATACTCCATCTATTTTGTATTAAATAGATGTTTAAGCACATGGCTGTTATATATATATATATATATATATATATAGCAGATAGCAGGGCTGCTATAGCAAGGTTGCTATATAGCCCACTTTCCTGATTGACATGGGCTTTGTGGGTGTTGGTTAAAATCGATTTTCATTATGGTTGAACCAGGTTGGATTTAAGAGGGTCCAGTAGTTAAGGAGTATGGGGTAGGTGGTGCTGGCTTGGGTTAGTTTAGTGGAGGGTCGTGGGGTATGGCAGGTGGGTAGCAGCTGGGGGTATAAGGTTGGGTTTTATGGTGGGTATTAGGTCAGGTTCCGGTGGTTTATTCAAGGGTTGAGGTGGTTTGGAGCTCGAGTTAGGCAGGTGGATAGAGGTTTGTTAATTTGGGTCAGATGTTGGGTCACCGGGCATGGTAGAGGGTTGGTTCAAGGTCAATGGGTGGAGGTTGGGTTAAGGCAGCAGGTATAGTGGTATAAATGACTGTTGTTGGTGGCTGGGGGGTTGGGGTAGGTGTGTGTGTAAAAACAAAATGTTCGATCGACACGCGTGTGTTCGTTGCCGCTGGCGCAGACCAATTGCAACATAGGAATTGAAATTAATAGGTTGTTAGGTGCTTTTTGTGAATGTTCACTCAAATGTTCGCTTTTCAACCCACGCTTTTGACCAATTACAACATATGTATATATATATATATATCCGCTGCAATCCTGGGTCTCGCTTTACCTAACACAAACTACCCCTCACGGAATCTACAAGGTGATTATGAACAAGATACCTTACCATTGTCCGCAACAGGCCGTAAGGAGGGGACTGGACCAGGAAAGGAAAAGCGAGTTCCCTTATTCAACCATAGCGCCTAAGGGGCAAGTTCTAGGGTAAATAAGGCCTATAAAGATAGAAGGAAACCGATATATATATGGTAAAAGAATTGGGATTGCTGATGTACTGTCCGCCCAAGGCAGTAAAATGGTTCTACACGCCCTGCTATATATATAGCAACCCTATATATTTTGTTGGTGTATTTTATATTTATTAAATAGGGTAGATAGTCCGGCATATAAAGGGAACTCTGGACAATTTTTTTTGAAGTTTTTATAATTGTTTGTGTTGTATAAAAAATCTTCTCGACTTGTAATCTTTTATTATTTGTCTGGTAATAATGTTTTGGGGTAACTAGTGCCCTTCATTGCGGATATTTTGTGTTGAAGTTCATGAAGCACTTAATGGAGGATCCTTCCATACCTTTTGGAATAAAGGTATTTACCAATGTTTTCTTTTTTTCTCTTATTATATAAAATATGGCTTAGTTATTAACTATTATATACCATAATAATAAATTCAATTCCATCTTCAATTTTTTAGACGAGAAGATTTCCCGATAAAGCTACGTACACGTTGAATGAGCTAAATGGAGTTAAATTAGAGTTCATTGAGTTCATTAAGGATTATATACATTAGGTACTTCCGAATAACTGTATTTGTTATGTCGTAATGACAATTTATTGAGATGAACGTGTTATGATATAAATTATGTTGATTATATTTGATTCCAGGGTTACTCATTTTTGGTTGGATAGCGTTGAGAACAAACTTGATCGAGTATTACGTTCGACACGTCTTAGCTTGAGTAATGTGGATCTTATGATGTAGTTTGCAATGCTAGTTTTTAGATATTTTGATGTATCATCACTATTTTTAGGATATTATCACGTAGATAACTAGACGTTAGATAATTTTTGGATATCATCACATAGCTCACATACTAGCTAGTTTTTGGATATGATGTAGCTCACATGAATATGTATTGATTGTAAGTATCTTAAGGTATATATCAAGTTCGTGATATTTATGACCTTGATTACTATCTATTTACAAGGGTTCATTTAACCTGAAATAATAGTTGTTTATTGATGGAATAATGATTTATTTTTATAAATTATATCAACATTTATGCGAGTTTTAAAAAAAAACTCATAAAATTTCTAAAACTGAGATAAATGTGATGTTATTTATGTCAATTTTTCATGAAAATGTGATTAAAAATATGCTGAATACTGTAGTTTTCCTATGTGTCCTTAAAAACTGAGATAAAGGTGGTCTTATTTATGTCAGTTTTATGAACATTTATGTTAGGACTTTATATTTCAGTTTTGAAAATTTCTAAAACTGACATAAATTACTATTTTTCTTGTAGTGAAGGTTGGGATGAAATGCGTATGTTGAGTTATTTAATTTAATAATTGTTCATTGACGTATTCTAGGCTAATTAATATGGGAAAAATCACTGATTATTTTATTTAACGAGAGTTAATAGATTAATGTTGAAAATTGATATTTGATTTCAGGATTTTACTTAGAGGTAGGTCCGATTCTTAAATTGAAGTATTAATTCTTTGTGTGCAATTCAAAGATCCATACAAATTTTTATGAATTGTTCTTAGCAGACAATTTGTAAGAACAAGTATGAATCTTAATTTTTTTTATATGTAATGACAATTCCTGATTTAATTGCTGAAAAAGATAAAATTGAATTTAGGATTGTAACGAGAGTTAAGTTTTAAATTCAATATTATTTCGAACTATTCAATTGAATAATTAGGACATTAAATTAAATTGACTACGCGGTGTAATCCCATCTCTTGTTTCTTCTCATAAATTCTAAACTAGATTAATTTTTAATTTTTCGTAGTCATTTTAATTGCATAAATTTTTCTTTTCTCCCTTGAAATTATTTTTAATTATAAAACTAAAAAAAATATTAAAAAATTAAAAACACAAAAAGATTATTTTTATAAAAATTGAAATTACAAATTTTCACGATAACGGTTTTGACGCTTGAAATTGGATTGATACCCAATTTACCACGATACTGAATTTTTAACAAGTTTTGTTGGTGATTTCAAGGGAATTTTGATACTGGAAGTTTGACCGCAATGACTAACGAATCAAGAAAATAAGTCACACAAAAAAAGAAGTATCAAATGGCGTCTTTGCCGATTTCTTGAGGATCGAAGTCCATGAAGATTTGTAATTTTTATTTTTATTTTTTATTTTTTAGTTTTAGTGTAGTTATTCCTTCCTCTCCCTCGTTAGACTGGTTGTTTAGGATTATTGAGGCCTTGTAATTAATTAGGGTGCACTTTGACACCATTTTATTTTTTGTAATAATTATTCAAACATTCAAAAAAGCGAAAGGGAAACCGGACAAGGTAGAGAGAGGGCGTCCAAAGGTGAGGATTTTCGAAGCCTCTCTACTTTGGATCGGTAGGACTCCCGGGGACGACGGAAGTAGGCATACCCCCCGGTAAACTCAACTCGGTCATCACCCCATGCGTGTAGAAGTTATGGGAGGTAAACTCTTTATCACTCATGAATCTACTGCAAGAGAGTTATTTTTTTGTGCTACTTTCTCCTATATGTTTTTCATTTATGTATTGCACATCAATTTGATCGTTTAATGAATAAATTTACCTAAGACCTATACACGGTCATTGCAACGAGTTGGGATTTCATCACCCACTCAAGTACATCTCCATTTGCTTGTTACCCGTGCTCTCACATAAATTAAAATCAATCAAATAGCAAGACAATTAGGAACGGTGTTCATTAGAACCCTTTCGGAACGAGGCCCTCGTAGGATACTCTAGTGAGTCATTTCCACTACTGCAAATCTTCATTCAACTATCTTAAGACTTTTGTCTAGGGAAACCGGGTTTTAAGTGAGGCCGCCCAGTAAAACGGGTTTGTGCTTTCCCCAAGGTGGTACCAGATAATTATTTGTTGTAGTAGCTAATGTGGTGAGCCTTAACTAGTAAGCCTCTTATCTCTCGGGAAGAAAGTAGGAGCACAATTTTATCGACGAGTCCTAAGCTTTCGTGTTTTTCTCGCCCACAGACTAATTAAAATTTACTACCCACTCACTTAACTTGAAGATACTAATTTGGCTATGTGCTTGTTCGGACTTGTTCCCTTTGTGTACGTGTCTATATTGTTCCTTTAGGTAGTCAAATTTTCTCTCCATCTATCAGTTTTTCCAACGTGTAATACCCCGTATTTAGAATTTAATTCATTGGGTAGTTAAATAGTAAATACATTTTAATTTAAATTACATGATTATAGTAATTTAATATGGTTTAATGATAATTATGATTATTAAACGAATAAATAATAATTGTGATTATTAAATATTAATCGAGAGATAGACACTGATTAATATTATGACTCGAATTTACTAAGTGTGAATAGTAAATATTGATAGTTAATTTGTACGACATAGTGAGTGATATGGACGTACTTGATTTTTATCTCACCCGGGTGTCGCGTGTAGACTAAATTGAGGATGAGTTAGGAAATATATTTTAATGACTCAAAAAAATAATTTAGACGTCACAGATGATTTCGAAAGGGTCGAATTAGTTAAAATAGTATACCTAGGGTACTAGCCGGGTACCGGGACATTTTTAGGCTAAACCGGGACCGTATGGGGGCATTTTAGTCTTTTGGCATATGGGGGTGAAGAGACCTACGAATTTACAAAATCTAAATCAGATTATAAGAGTTGGAGGCTAGGGCTAGAGGAGAAAAAACACACAAAAGCCATTAGAGAGAAGAGAGAAACAATTCTCAAAGCCCGAGGAAGAATTAATGAAGGATTCAAAAGGTTCTTGCACCACAAACTAGTCGGGAAGGAAGATTGGAGGAGAAAGACAATCAATCACTAAAAATAATCACGAAATCAAATCATCTCTGAATAAGGCAAGTGGTTATTTGCAAATTATTTTGAGTTATAATATCCATGCGTAGGATTTCCAAATAAATTAATTTGGATAAATATTATTGTAGAAAAAGAATTAATTAATTGCATGTTTGGGTAGAAATAATATGTTGTTAAATTTATATCTGTAGAGGATTGAAAATCATAGGAATCATGATTGTTAGTACGAATTAAAAATCTAGGTTGATGATTGAAAACATGGGAATAACATGTCATATTAGGGTTCTTGAGTAGTTAGAAGATTTAGATTATTCTGGGCTAAATTGGAAGGCTTTATTATGTTTAATTCGTTGAAAATCATCCTAGCATGTGTAGGAACGGTTGGGTATCGTTACGTACAAGTTTAGTGGATTATCGTGTGAGTTAGATAATTGAATATGGTGGAAAATGCATGAAGAAGAAGAGGAACTACATCTATCACTAGTCAATCGATCGATTGACCCTTGAATGTCGATCGATGTTCAAGGTCGATCGATCAAACCAGGCCGAATTTAGGTTCTTTTGTTGGTTGAGTCCTATTCGATTGTCGATGCTTGATGGGAACCTTAGTGATGATATTATACCTATGTAGGGATTAGAGAGTCCCAATAGGTGTATAGTGGGGATCCGTTATAATCATTGAGTGCAATATTTGAAGTGATGGACCGACGAGGGTAAACCGATCGAGTAGTGCATCGAGAATTTAGAATTTGAGTTACGGAGAGAGTAAACGTCATCCCAAGGAGTAAACCAGTAGGTTAGAGATAGTTTCTAATTTTATATTTTGACAATTCTTCGTATGCATTGTTTGGTGAGGTATTCTAATTCATTTTTTTAATGGCTTCCTAGATGCTTGACAAAATGCTCTCTACTAAATTGATTTCAATATATTCACTCAGCTTACTTTCATGTGCAAGGACACGCACGCCCTGCACTCTCACACAATATATTTCTCCCTCACTCTCACAAACACGCACGCGCGTGTGAGCATAGACACACATTGGTTATGTTTTGGAGTTCAAGACAACACTGCGATGTTAATTTAAGAACATGGGATGTAATTTAAGAATCAAAGCTTATTCCAGTGCTGGATTAATCCATGCACATTTATTATGAAATTTACCAGAAACCACCCACTTATACTGTGGAAATTAGCAATAAATATTCAGCCATTCGCTGTTCATAATGTGGCATATTCTGTTCGTTTTTTAATCTTTGGATGATCCCTATTTCAAGTGTGCATGTTTAAAGATTCTTTAGTTTGGATGCTTATTATAATGTTTGATTGCTGCCACAATTGACCGAGAAAGGAAAACGACGGGGAAACTTGAATCCATCTGTGTATATCTTCACACATTCAAACAATTGTTGTTTGTTATGTTATGCAAGATAAACATTTGTTCTTGGTGTTTGATCCATATCATGTTATCATGATCTTAGTAAGCCATCTTTTCATTAATTTTCCATTTTATAGTGCAAAATGATGCTTGATCCATACCATGTTATTATGTTTACACGCAAATCAATGAGTTCATCCATTTTTCATTTGTTAGGTTAAGATGCTTAGGTTTTCCGTTTCTTCTAAATCTGGATTATTGTGGACCCATTTAGTTTGATTTCTTAAATGTCATTCTTATAATGCTCTAATTAATCATCTGCACCCAATCCAAGTTTGTTATACAGAAATTGTGTTTTATACAACTTATTTAGATGGGAGTGTATTAGGAAATCGTGTCTGATAAAGCTGTGTGCATTTTGTTTTTTATCATTGATAGAGAAATTGCGAATTTTGTATTATTTGAATGCAAATTTGGAATCCATTAGATGTTTTTTGGGCATTATATATTTTTACTGGAGTTCCTTGGTCCTATTGTTTTATATTCACAACACATAGGAATGTTCTCGGTTGAATTGTGTTTTATTTTATTTTCGTGTTATAATGTACAATGAAGGATATTTGGTTTACACAACATCTTACCATAGGAATGTTAATACGTACATTGTAGGTAATTTTTTCTGGAGTAGAGACCATGTAAAGTAGATACTGTGTCGAGAACCCTTGCCATTAACCATGATAAATTTGAGACAATCCATTCAACAATCAAACTGCTAATATGCATACAGTTACTATCTACCCAATTCTTGTTATAATTTCATCTAAACAATTGTGATTTAGATGTGGGTATTGCATATTTTGTATGTTGTACTTCGTGAACCCTCATTCGTGGTCGTATGATTCATAGTATTCTCTTATTTTTTTCACATGGTTTGAATATATAGTGAAGCTATTATTTCAGAACAACATGGATCAGAGAAATCATTCACTTCGAATCTTTTTTTGGTTTACAAAATATCCAAATTTCAATTGGAGTTCTTGGGTTTACCTAGCAAAATTAAGTATTTTAGATTATGGTTATCTGAAATTTTTACCTTCTTTGGTAGCTGCATCAGCAATATTTCTTTCAAGGTTTACATTAAGACCAAAGTTGCATCCTTGGACTACAGTTTACAGTAAGACTAAGTTCTTACTTTCTTTACAGCCTTGCAAACTTACTCAGTTTAACCTTGGCCTGTATGACGACCGAGGTAACAAGAGCTCAGGATTACCCATCAGCAATGTCATCCTCCACCAGGTCGGCCATAGACGATGTTGTGAGTATCACCATGATTGGGCATCAATCAAGGTCTGCATGACTCATGGGGTCAGATATCCATTAGGTCGACCACAACCTACGTTACAAGTATCACCTCGATGAGGGCAACAACCAAGGTAAGTATGGACATGGGTTATCCATCAGCATCAATAACGGCCATAGCTGATGTTACAAGTTTCACATAAGATCAGCAAAGCCTCGCAGGCTCAGCATCAAGTGTTAAGACAACATCGGCCCTGGACGACGTTCTAGGTGTCTAACCTCGGCTGGCATCCCAACCATGGTCATCATATAATTCTCAGACATGGAAAGGGTCAGCAACACCAAACCTCGTACTCATCCAAGCTGAGGTTGGTACCAAGCGTAGAAAGCTGAGCATTTACATGCAAATGGATGGCTTGGAACATGTGGACTAATCTATTATAACTGAATCATTCCCTCCACGTGAGAGAATATTGAGGTCATCATTATTTAGTTAAGATCAGCCAGGTGTCATCCTTACACTAGTTGGATCTTCATGCACATGTTCATGACATGCTTGGGGGGGTACATTACACCCCCAAGCACAATATATAGAGGTCATCCTCAACATTGTAAAGGATCGAGAATTACAACCCTATCTAAAACTCTCTCAATTTACACAGTAGAGAGAGAAAGCTTGAGAGATTGTATCCATGGCCGTTAGTGCCTCATTTCAGTGACATTACTCACTCACTTGCACAGTGGACGTAGGCCTAATTGGCTGAACCACTTACATATTGATGTTCGTCCTCTTCTCCTCACCTCCTTCTACATATACACTTATATTCTCCTATGCTTCCATTGTTATCACTTGTTTGATCTTGTCAACACCTTATCTGGTGGTGCTAATTACTGCATCATCATTTTGGCGCCGTCTGTGGGAACGAGAAGATATATCTCTTCCTTTCCTAGCTTAACCTCACTCGAGACTCTGGTGGTGAACCAGGCATCACCCTTCGTGTGAAGCTGTTTCACCATTGAAACAGGTCCATTAAGGTATTAAGTTCATCTTCTTCATAAGATTTTTAGCGTTAACAAATGGCACCGGAGTTACCACCACCTCCACCACCATCTGGTGTTGGAGGACCTAGTTCCATCTAGGCACCACCCCAGTCCGAAATCGTTGAGGTGGTTGCAGCCTTGAGGCCTTTGGATGCAACACAGTAAGCAATGAAGGAGAAATTTGCACAACTTAGTCAAAATATGTGTGACACCTCGCCTAATTAACCCCAGGTGATCAGTCCTAAATTAAATTAGAACAGTTTTCTCAGTTGGTTCATTCTTAGCATCACTGTCGCCTTTTTAATTGCTAACCACCTAAGTGAGAGAATTAGACTGGTGCTAAGTTTTATCTTTTATTAATCTAATGAAATACTCACGTGGAAACAAAGTAATTTAAACAATCACAATTAACAAAAATCAACCATTCACATCTAAATAACCGACCAAATAAACCATCGGCTCAAAACAAACAAAAGTAAAGACAAGTAATAAATCTCAACAAGTCTGACATAAATACTGAATAAACTGTGAGCGACATGCTCGAGTAACTAATAGGAAATCTCTACACTAGAAATGTAAAGAACGAGGTGCGTATCAAACTCCTGCAACATCCACATATGCTTCAGCAACGGATCCCTGGAATGAGTCAAGCCTGGAGTCCCTGTGGATGGACACCTAAAAGGTTTTTAAAAGTTTTTATAGCAAGGGTTAGTACCCAAAACATTTGGAAAATATTAAGCAAATGATTAACTTGCAGTAATAAATAAGTATGCATGCTCTTCATATTTTAGTTAGTGCCTCACTCCCTTGAGGGCATCCTCACGTCTCCTCTAATGTGCACTACTAACGCCATAATTAATTTACCTAGTAATTTATCCCATGACTAGATAACTGATATAATACCTTGCAACCACCCTACTCTAACCGAGTATGACATAATTATGATTTCTAAGTTATTATCAACACTAACTTAATTAATCATTCCCCTTTTTAAATTCATATAACTTTCCCACCCATTATACATATAATACAATTCACGGTCTGTATTAATTAACCCGTATATAATTATTTACCTCATTATATACGTATAGTCATATTACAACGTTCACAAATATGCTAAAATAATAATTAATAATGAACATCCTCCTGAGTAATAACTCGCAAGATGTATATTCTCTAAAGTGCTATCCCACTAGGTATATTCACATAACCTAGATACCCCAAGTCAGAATCGCTCACTAACTTGGTTAATACATAATTATTGGAGGCAGTCATATTCCTTCCCTGAAAGTGAGATGCTCCTCACCCATATAATAGACGCTATGACCTGGGGATGTACTCACCCTACTCCTCAAGCTAGGGTGTTTGCCCTCTACGCGCAACCTCCCCTAATAGTACTAGAGTATATCTAATAATAATATCTAGCCACTGATATTAATGTACACGCCATATATATATATATATATATATATACTATTACACACCGTATATAAATAAAATAAAACAATCCGTCTATACCGTGTACTAAGTCCATAACACAAGCCTGTACAAATTATCAGGAGTTTATGGCCCAACTCTGATTATTAATTAATTGCACATTAATTAATTAAATTACTTTTGGTGGCGCTCCAACCAATATATTCAGACTCGCTCTCATGGCCCGAAATAAAATAATACCCGAGTCTAAATCCCCGACTCCAAATTATTTAGCTTTCACTCTAAATTAATTCAATGCCTTGGTATCGCTCAACCAATCTACCCGGACTCGCCCACTTGATCAGTATTTAATTATTTCGAAATATTCTTCCCAAAATTTAACCATAGCGTGTCACACATAAATTCCCTCCAATCTCAATTATTTTTCCCTCATAATTAATTAGATTGTATCTCCTATGTTTATTCCTCATTAAATAAGGTATGGGAAGAAATTTTTAATTAAATCCCCCTTATATATTCAAATTGTCCGAACTGTCAAAAATCCCCGACCATCGATCGATCAATCCCCAACCATCGATCGATCGATTGAACAAGTCTTCATATTCTTTGAGTCTCTATTTCAGCCATGGACGAAAATTTAAATCCCTTACTTATTTTACAGTCTAACCCAAGTCTTCTCATCAATAAAATCTACCAGGAACCTCATAAGGAACCCCCATAAAGTTCCCCAAACCCTGTTAAATTTTCGTTCTCTACTGTTTTTCTAAATTGGTGAAAAACCCGTATTATTTGTTGGCCCATCTCCACATCAAATTTTTATCTCAGTTTCGTTCATAACTCGTCTGGGTTTACAAATCTTACCAGATATATATACAAATCTCAAATTATGCATAAATTTCTACACAAATTCGAAATTAGGAGATCGAATTATAAAAACCCCATTTTTGTACCCCTTTAATCCCAAAATGAATTTTGTTTTCTCACATCACATAAATATGAATCATAATGCAAATTGAATGCTACAACAAGTTAAACACTTGCCTTATGGTTTCATAGGGTCTGATTTGAAGTTGTGAATCTCAAGGTTGAAGATGAAATCCCCTTTTGGCTCTTTCCTTTGTCCCCCAAATTGCCTTTAATTGCCTGTTAGGTTTTCTCTCCCACTAAGTGTTTTCTAATTTTCCCATCAGTCGTTCCCTTTTTCCTTTTAATTAAGTGATTTGGCTTAATCCCGTTTTTTGCCTAATAGGCCAAGCCAAAGTGACCTAAATACCCCCGTGTGGGCCGACTATGCCTAAAAATTTCCCGCGACCCGTTTACTACCCCTAGGTACACTTTTCTGACTATCACTGCCCATCCGGACTAAACCGCACACTCAGAATTGGCATCCGAATTAATTTATAAAAATCCTTATCTCACACCCAAATTAGTCTATACCGACTCCCGATTGAGATAAGTTCATACCCCGTCACTAATACCCGAATTGACGTAAATAAATTATTACTATTCACTTTGTAATTAAATTTCCCTAAATATTAACCATTCACTCCCCGATTAATATTTGAATAAATATTACCATAATTAATTCAATTAAAATTACAATGCACAAGTAATTTAGAATTTCCGAATTAATTAATTATTAAATGCATAAAATTACGGGGTGTTACATAGTCCCCTCCCCCCCCCCTACAAAGGAATTTCGTCCTCGAAATTAGGTCATAGCTATGGTGAATAGCTCTGGATATTGTTCCCACATGTCCTCCTCCCTCTCCCAGGTAGACTCGTCAGCGTTGTGATGACCCCACTGTACTCTAACTAGTGGAACAACCTTGTATCGTAACTTTCGCTCACTACGGTCCAGAATAGCCATCAGACTCTCCTCATACGAGATGTATGGCTGTAAATAAATTTCCTCGAGTGGAATGTGCCACAAGGCCCTCTCGCTCCTTCGATATTTCTTCAGCGATGCCACATGGAGCACTTCGTGTATCCGCAGAAGATGCTCTGGAAATCCCAGTCTATATGCTACCGGTCCCACCCTCTAAATAATAAGGAAAGGTCCCATGTACCTCAGTGCTAATTTACCCTTCTTGTCGAACCTCATCACCCCTTTCATAGGGGACACCCGGACTAATACCTGATCCCCAACCTCTAACTCCACATGTCTCTTTGAAGCATCAACATAACTTTTGTGCTTATCCTGAGCTATCCCAATTCGCCCTCGAATCAACTCTATCTTGGCAGACGTCTCCTGGACAATCTCCATCCCCAATAGTTTGTTCTCCCCCACCTCTAACCAACAAGAGGGTGAACGCCAAGGTCTCCCGTAAAGTGCCTCGAATGGTGCCACGCCAATCGTGAATTGGTAAGAGTTGTTATACAAGAACTCTACCAAAGGAAGATATCTCTCCCATACTCCCCCAAAGTCTAAAATGCACATCCTGAGCATGTCTTCCAGCATCTGATTGACTCTCTCAGTCTTCCCTTCAGTTTATGGGTGATAGGTTGTACTCAAACATAATTATGTGCCCATGCCTCCTGAAACCTCTGCCAAAAATGGGCCACAAAAATTTTATCTCTGTCAAACACAATATTTATCGACACCCCATGCAGCTTAATAATCTTCGGTATGAAGAGCTGCGCATAACGCATCATCTCAAAGTCTGTAGCATCCATGGTGGTCTCTGATGGTCAACTTTCATAAGCTGACACGTGGCACATTTCGAGATAAATTCTTTTATGTCCCGTTTCATTCATGCCCACCAAAACTTCCTCCTCATATGCTGGTACATTTTATTCCCATCAAGATTTACCAAAAATCTCGAACCATGGGACTCTATCATAATAGAGTGCCTCAGCTCCTCATCCTCTGGCAGAATTAACCTGCCATTTAGTAGTCGGCCTCCTTCCGAGATGATCGAGTAATCCTCTGCTCCCTCAGATAACAACTGGCTTACCCTATCTTGGCTGATCTGGTCCTTCACCTAAGCCCTCACCACTCGCATAATGATTTCCGATGTGATGGATAAAGCTGACATGCAGCCCTGGCTACATCGTCCTCATATTGAAGCTCTCTCCACTTCGCTTTCCAAACTTCAGATATTTCCCCAATTGGTCTCCGACTCAATGCATCTGCTACCACATTAACCTTACCAGGATGATACTGAATATTAAACTGTTAGCCTTTCACGAATTCTAGCCACCACCTCTGCCTCATATTCAGATCCTTCTATGTGAAGAGATACTGAAATGACTTGTGATCCATGAATAAGGTGAACTGTTCCCCCATCAGATAGTGTCTTCATATCCTCAAGGCACAAATGATCGTTGCTAGCTCTAGGTCGTGAGGGGGATAATTCATCTCATGGGGTTTAACATTATGGACGCATAAGCTATAGCCCTCTCCTCCTGATGGAGTACACCTCCAGGTCCCTGTAAGGATGCGTCGGTGTAAACCCGATACTCTAATCCTCCCCTCAGCAAGGCAAGTACTGGTGAAGATGTTAACTTTTACTTTAGCTCTTCAGAAGGCACCCATTTCAAATAAAAGTCACCCATTTCCGAGTCAGGTTCATCAAATTGTCCGCAATCTTTGAGAACCCCTTAATGAACTGCCTGTAATAACCTACCAATCCTAAAAAATTATGCACCTCGGTCGATGTCGTGGGATGTCCCCACTCCCTCACTGATGACACCTTACTCGAATCCACCACAATTCCTTAGTCTGACACCACATGACCAAGAAACTGTACCTCCCGCAGACAAAACCCACACTTATCGAATTTGGCATAAAGCTGGTGATCCCGTAGTGTTTGTAGGACCATACGCAGATGATCTGAGTGCTCCTCCTCAATACGTGAGTACATCAAGATGTCATCAATAAACACGATGACAAACTAGTCGAGATACTCTCTGAAAACCCTGTTCATGAGATCCATGAACACTGCTGGCGAATTTGTGAGCCTAAATGGCATCACCCTTAAATCATAAGATCCATACCACGATAGGAAAGTAGTCTTAGGAACATACTCCTCTCGGATAGACAGCTGATGATACCCTGACCTCAAACTGATCTTGGAGAAGTAAGATTCCCCTCTCAATTGGTCAAATAAATCATCAATCCTAGGCAACAAATACTTATTATGTATCATCACCTTCTTCAGCTCCCTATATTCCACACATAATCTAAGTGAACTACCCGTTTCTTTATAAATAACACCGATGCACCCCATGGCGATGTACTCCACCAAATGAAACCCTGACCCTGGAGTTGCTGAATCTGCTCTCTCAACTCATGCTTCTCTGAAGGGGACATACGGTAAGGTGCTCGAGCAATTGGCCTCGTTCTCGATGCTAAATCGATTACAAACTCGATTTCCCTGCTGGGTGACAACCCTGGTATTTCCTGGAACACATCCTCGAAGTCCCTCACTACCGAAATTGAATCCAACAGAACTACCACCTCATGTGAGGTGTCCTCCTCGATATAATACAAGTGTGTGCGTGACCCTCCCTTAGGTAGAGGCATCTCTATTAGCAACATCTCCTATCCCAAAATGGAGAACGCGATTTTCCTTTCGTAACACTCCACAATCGCCTGATAACCTGCTAACTAGTCCATACCTAGGATGACATCATACCCCTCCATATCTAACACTAAGAGGTCCGTCGCTAAACTAAGGTTACTCGCGGTCTCTAGTAACCCGACCCGTTTAGTAAATTTTGATTTAATGAATGTATGAGATGCTCCCATGTAAAAAAGTATACTACCCTCATAACCATGGATGAGAAGCATACCCTCAACCGCTGGTGGCTCCTGCTGTGCTGGAGGATTGGAAACATCTCGGGCATTGTAAACACGCCCGTAGTGGATTTGACCCTGCTATTATGGGGCTGGTGGAGTCGGTGCTGCTGGCGGCATCTGTCCATGTTGCCCTTATTGGGCACCCTACTGTTGGACTCTGCCCTTCTACGAGCACTCCCTTTTGAAATGTCCTATCTGGCCACAAACAAAGCAGCATCTCAGACCGTCTCCCTGCCATTGGCCCTGACGTGGCTGACCCTATTGGCCTCCCCTATTGTTCCCCAGGCCCTGTCGTCCCTGAGGAACCTGCTGCTGCTGATTTGGGCCCAGCTGGCCCTGCCTAAATGCCTGTCCTCCCGGTCAGAACCCACTGGGCCAAAATTTCTTTGCCTGATTCCCTTGCTGACTACTAGTCTGTTGTTGAGCACCATTTGTGCCACTACCAACAACTGACTTGCCCTGCTGGCTCGGCTCCCCTACCCTCTTTCTCCCCTTCGCATTGAAGAGACGATCCTAGCAGTGTACAAGAGCGGCATTAACGACATCTTTATATGTAATTTACATCGGATTACCAATTAAGTGTTGCCTGATCCTCCAGGCCAGGCCATCCATGAACTTCGGCTTCTTTCCCTCCTCGTCGCTCACCTCATTTGGCACAAAGTTCTCCAAATAGGTGAACTCTTCCTCATAATCTACCACTGAACGATCACCCTGTACAAACTCGCTAAAATTCTTCCTCATTTTGTCCTCAACCGCGGGTGGGAAGTATTTGCGATCGAACCGCACCCAGAACTCGGATATCGTCATCAAATCCCTCTCCTCAATGGTGGTAATTGACTCCCACCACTGTAGGGCTTCCCCCGACAGATGGAAGGTAGCAAGCATCTATTTTTGCACATCGGTACACTCCATCATGCAAAGATGGCGCTGAATATTCTTCTTCCAGTCACAATCCTCTACTACATCGGTACCACCCCGAAACTCGGGTGGGTGACCTGTGACAACCCGATATCCGAAATAAGGGGTGGCTAGCCCGATACTCCAAAAATACAGGAATCATGGATGGAATCATCCTCAGCATCGCAACAACATAAAGAGTATACGGGATAACCACACAATATTTCAGAAAACGGGTTGTCAAAAATTTTGTTTGATAATTTAAAGAAAGTATTGTCAACAACCCATAACAGAAAAGAAGGTGGAAACCCCAAGAGTATATATATAACAACAACAATTATACAATAAAAGGACCGTATGAAGTATCGGTCAACAAAATTAATACAATGTACAATAAGTTCCATGAGTTGCATATTACATCCAATATACAATTACAATAGTTTGGGCCACATGCCTGAATAAAGAACCGATCATAACTAGAAAACAACAATGAAGGCGTCTACACAAAATATCCCGTGATATCCGCAAAATGTCACGGCTCCTCATAAGACACTGGAATAGGGAAGTCATTACGGGCGTCCTTGCGGTGGAGCACCTGAACGGTTACATAATATATATGCACAATAATAAAGAACAATGGGCCAAGGCCCGGTTTTATGGGATCAGCAGATAAATGACAAGTATGACAATAATGAATAGTTAAGCATGGATGATAAAGATGACATTCTAGCATGATAGCATCCTATAATGAATCAAGACAATTAAAGGATTATAAAGTGAAGTTCGATTATATAAGAAAATAAGAATAATTATAATCCTTTTTCACCTTTCACCATTTTCATTTTTCATCTTTTCATTCCTTATCAGGAACACAAG
Organism: Sambucus nigra; assembly: GCA_949130495.1. Lineage (NCBI taxonomy): Eukaryota > Viridiplantae > Streptophyta > Magnoliopsida > Dipsacales > Adoxaceae > Sambucus > Sambucus nigra. The sequence continues at coordinate 219,958,181 of OX422218.1, forward strand.
TTATATCATGTGCTCTTTGTGGCACGTATCTCAATAGAATGCTCATTGTGGAATGGACTATGCTCTTTATGGAACTAATATCCATCAAGTCCAACTTGATGATTAGAATAGTTATAAGTATATAAATATAATGATTCTAAGACCGCCCGTCCGGGTTTCTCCACCGTGCGCGCCCTTAAATGACCATCATCTTCTAGGGCCTATCATAAGACATCTTGGGATCCTAATGAAATGTTGGGAAGCGGTCATATGCCTGCGGGATAGTCAAGACCACACAAGAATCTCCTACCCATCGCATAAAATATAAAACAAGCGCTCATATGGCCTAGGACTATATCCACCCTGCATTCATTAGTCAGGGGGCTTCACCTTACACACGAACTTCCCTTATGATGTCATTTAGAGAGGTTTGTTAAAACCATTTCATTAATATCTATTGCATGATTTAGTAAATTATCATTTACTTTATCCATTTACATTTAATCAAATGTGTTAAGGTTATCCGGAACTATACATACCTCACATCATTATAATAACCTCGAAGAATATTCAGACACCCAAGTTATTTTCCAAAGTCTCTTTTTTTTTGGACTTTATATAAACCATCATACCTCAAATAAATTTCTAAAGTCTCCAAATACGACTTAGTAACCTCCTAGACTCCTACTAATCTAGAAATGAAAGTAATGCCTAAACATCACTTTACGCACCCTCGAACTAAGTCCCATATATACCAATTCTAACCTACGGTAGTAATCTAACTCATCTAGAACTCTAGGACTCTAAGTTTACTTCATACAAGAAGGTTCCTAGGCCTAAATCCTAAAGAAAATGAGTTAGAATTGAATTTAAAAAATAACTCAAAACAGAAGGAAAACGAATCGATTCGCCCTAAAAGTGAATCGATTCGGATAAGGGAAACTAACATTCTGTAAAGTGCCGAATCGATTCGGTCCAAGCAGACCTGGAAACTGGACCTAGGCAAATCGATTCGCCCCTAGGGCCGAATTGATTCAGTCTTGCGATTTTTCCAAGAATGGCTATGGATTCTTGGACTCCAAGCTTACCCCAACTCAAGTCCTTTCAAACCCAACTCATTTATTGTCACTCATACATCATAAATACTACTAACTACTACCATAACCATCAATAATCATCCAAATCATTCTTTAATGAGTCAAGACCCACAAATACACAAAAAACCTAAACTAGTTAAACCGTGATCAATACACCATTATCACAACTAATCATTTATCTTAAACCACATATAGCAAGTAGAAAACTTGCCTCAATCTAGCAAATGCAGATTTTCCTTGTGTAGGAGCAAGAATTCCTCCTCAATCTTCAATCTCTTCTCTTTTCTCTAATCTTTCTCTTCCTCTCTCTAGTTCTCTCTAAGTTTAAGAATGAAATTAGGGAAAATAGAAGACTGAACAAGACTAAACCGTGCCTTTAGTCAACAATCCCAACTTAAATGACCAATACCGCGATAAAATAAAACGCAACTACATATTTAAGGTATAATCAATCAAAAGTGCCCAAAACCTCAAAATACAATATGGCACATAATTTGACTATCGCGCACGTTCCGGAATCAACTACGGCCTCCAAATTATCAGTTGGATATTTTATAATTCATTTTAAGTTCCGGTTCCATTTTAAATCATAATGTCATTTTAATTCTTATGACACTATAAAGCTCATCATGAGGATATTTACATGCACAAATAGTAAATATACAATAAGTTAGTAAATATTAACTTTTCTTCATTAAATTAATACTTACTCCATAATTAAACATTTTATACATAATTACCTCACACAGTTAGTAGATATAAAACAGGTCATCATAAGCGACGGTTATTACATACTCCCCCCTTATGAGGGAATTTTGTCCCCAAAATTCAAGCGTACCTTGTAAGAAGAGATGCAGATACTTCTTCAGCATGTCATCCTCACTTTCCCATGTTGATTCATTTGCATTGTGATGACTCCATTGGACTCTCACCAAGGGCACCACACGAGACCTCAACTTACGCTCCCCATGCTCAAGAATAGCAACCTGTTGTTCTTCATATGAAATGTCGGGTTGTAAGTCAATATCCTCGAAAGGGATATGCCAAAGGGCGCCTTCGCATCTCTTATACTTCTTCAAAGAGGAAATATGGAATACATTGTGAATTTGTTTCAAAGGTTTCGGTAAGGCAAGTTGATACGCCACTGGACCGACTTTGGAAATAATTGGAAAAGGTCCAACAAAGCGCGGCACAAGCTTTCCTTTCTTCTCTAAATGCTTAATGCCCTTCATTGGTGACACTCGCACCAAGACGTGGTCTCCAACCCCCAACTCCATGTGTCTTCTACCGGCATCGTCATAGCTCTTTTGGCGATCTTGGGCTATCCGAATGCGATTTCGAATGAGTTCAATTTTTGAAGAAGTATCTTGGATCATTTCAGGTCCAAGGAATTTATTATCACCCACTTCCAACCAACAAGCGGGTGACCTACATGGATGGCCATAAAGAGCTTCATAGGGCGCCATTCTAATAGTAAATTGGTATGAGTTATTATACACAAACTCAACCAATGGGAAGTATTGTTCCCAACCACCTTTGCTTGGATCCACTGATATACCTTGGGATGACACTACATGACCCAAAAATTGAACTTCCTTCAACCAAAATCCAACTTCTCGAACTTTTCATGTAACTGGTGATCCCTCAATCTTTGCAGGACCAACCGTAAGTGAGAAGCATGGTCGGATTCTTTCTGACAATAGACTAAGATGTCATCGATGAATACAATAACAAATTGATCAAGGAAATCCCCAAATACCCTATTCATGAGATCCATAAATATAGCGGGGTATTGGTTAGTCCAAAGGGCATAACCAATAATTCATAGGATCCATATCGGGTCAGAAATGCGGTCTTGGATACATCATGTTCCCGTATCCTCAATTGATGATACCCCATCCTCAAATCGATCTAAGAGAAGTATAACGCTCCCCTAAGTTGGTCAAATAGATCATCAATGAGTGGCAAAGGGTATTTATTCCGGATGGTGACTTTGTTCAACTCTCTTTAGTCCACACATAGCCGGAGAGAACCGTCTTTTTTCATTACAAATAATACCGGAGTACCCCAGGGTGACGTATTACGCTTAATAAATCCCTGCTCCAACAACTGCTGAATTTGATCCCCTAACTCCCTCATTTCCATAGGAGCCATGCGATATGGAGCTTTCCCAATAGGTCGAGTTCGCGGCACTAAATCAATCACAAACTCAATCTCCCTACTAGGAGGTAATCCCGGTATTTCCCGAAAAACATCTTCAAAATCTATAACAATAGGAAGAGAATCCAAGGGAACAACTACATCCCTAAAAGTATCCTCCGCAATACAATATAAATAAGTACTCATACCTCCTTCCATACAAGGCATAACAACCAAGAACATTTCTTGTCCCGGAACTGGGAAGACTATACTCTTCCCGTAATAATTCACTATCGCGTGATATTTCACTAACCAATCCATAACCAAAATCACGTCATACCCGACCATGTCAAGGACGAGCAAATCGGCCTCAAAGCACAAATTACCAAGATTAATCCCTATGTTTTTACAAACAAAGAAAATCAATGAACCATCTCCCATCGAGGATTCAACGTTAGTGAAAGTATTCTCAGCAGACTTTATCAAGCCTATGATCTGAGAAAAATTCCTAGAGATGAAAGAGTGTGTCGCACCCGTATCAAATAACACACGACCCATATGCCCTTGGATGAGAAACTTACCCTCAATCTCTGGTGGTACCGGAGGGGCTAGAGGAAGCATAGCCTCCTGAATATGATAGACACGTCCATACTGCAGTTGCCCCTGCTGTGGAGGAACAACTGGATTTGGTGGCAGGGGCGGAAACTGAACATATGGTTGCTGTGGAGTCCTAGGAAGATGCCCTCTAATCAACTGAGGACATGACCTCTTATAATGACCCAGCTCTCCGCACTAAAAACATTTGTTCGCCACATTCTCCTAGTTCCTCCCTTGATTGTTTCGAAACTGCCCCGAACCTCTGCCCTGCTGGCCTCTACCATCATTACCACCTCTACCTGCTTGTTGTTGTGGCGGTCCACCTTGACCCAACCTATGGTTGTTACCACCCGCATTAAATCCACCAAAGCATTATCGTTTAGACAAATCACCTTGCCGGGTCTCTCTCTCTTTGCTTACTCCCCGAGATTGGGATGAAGAAGATGTTCCTCCCCCGATCCCATTGCCTCCAGGTTTTCCCACCTGCCCCATCGCGGTAGCCTACTTACTATTCTGCACAAATAATATATGCTCTTGACAATGAAGTAGGGCCACATTCATCACATCCCCAAAGGTTCGTAAAGCCGGATTTCCCAATAAGTGTTGTTTTATCCGCCAATGTAAACCACCCACAAACTTGGAGATTCTCTTCCCTTATGGAGTCACTTCCTCCGGTTCAAAACTTGCCAACCGGGTGAACTCCTCTTCCTACTCTACAACAGATCTCTCTCCCTATACTAAATCTTGAAGCTTCCTTTGCATCTCCCTTTTAACTACGGGAGGTAAGTACTTTCCGTTAAACAAGGCCCAAAAATCAGTGATTGACATCGTATCCCTTTGCTCTGGTGTAGTCATCGACTCCAACTAATGTAATGACGATCCGACAAGCTTGAAAGTAACAAGGATTTTCTTTTTCTCCTCACTACATTCTACCAAACGAAGATGGCGTTGCATGTTTTTCTTCCACTGATTTTCCCTTATAACATCCGAGCCTCCATCGAATTTCGGGGGATGGCCCTTTAGAAAATACTCTCTAACTCTTTCCTACGGAGAAGGTCCCGTAGGAGCTTGTGCCTCTTGCCCTCGTGGTTGAGCTTGTGGAATTTTTTGTACCACTGTAGTCATCACTGTATTGACTGCCTGGGCCACTATGTTTGCCACGTCAGCGGCATTTATACTCCCCGGTGGCGGCGGTGGAGGACCAACCTCCTCCTCCACAACTCTATTACGTCGAGCGGGACGTCCACTCTTAGGAGGCATCTGAGATGGAGAAACAATAGAGTTAGTATACTATATAAAACTATCTATCTTGCAGAAGATCGCAACCATAAGCAAAAAAGTAGTCCTAACATTAGGCTCTATATCAAAGAACGCTACGGTAAAACGTGACAAGCACGCATATATCCTAAAGACTCTAGAACCTGGCTCTGATACCATCTGTGACAAACCGATATCCAAAATAAGGGGTGGCCAGCCCGATACTCCAAAAATACAGGAATCATGGATGGAATCATCCTCAGCATCACGACAACATAAAGAGTATACGGGATAACCACACAATATTTTAGAAAATGGGTTATCAAAAATTTTGTTTGATAATTTAAAGAAAGTATTGTCAACAACCCATAACAGAAAAGAAGGTGGAAACCCCAAGAGTATATATATAACAACAACAATTATACAATAAAAGGACCGTATGAAGTATCGGTCAACAAAATTCATACAATGTACAATAAGTTCCATGAGTTACATATTACATCCATTATACAATTACAACAGTTTGGGCCACACGCCCGAATAAAGACCCAATCATAACTAGAAAACAACAACGAAGGCGTCTACACAGAATATCCCGTGATATCTGTAAAATGTCACTGCTCCTCAAAAGACACTGGAATAGGGAAGTCATTATGGGCATCCTTGCGGTGGAGCACCTGAGTGGTTACATAATATATATGCACAACAATAAAGAAGAACGGGTCAGGGCCCGGTTTTATGTGATCACCAGATAAATGACAAGTATGACAATAATGAATAGTTAAGCATGGATGATAAAGATGAAATTCTATCATGATAGCATCCTATAATGAATCAAGACAATTACAGGCTTATAAAGTGAAGTTAGATTATATAAGAAAATAAGAATAGTTATAAGCCTATTTCACCTTTCACCATTTTCATTTTTCATATTTTCATTCCTTATCAGGAATACAAGTTATACCATGTGCTCTTTGTGGCACGTATCTCAATTGAATGCTCATTGTGGCATGCACTATGCTCTTTATGGCATTAATATTCATCAAGTTCAACTTGATGATTAGAATAGTTATGAGTATATAAATATAACGATTCTAAGACCGCCCGTCCGGGTTTCACCACTGTCCGCGCCCCCAAATGACCATCATTTTCGAGGGCCAATCATAAGACAACCTGGGATCCTAACGAAACGTCGGGAAGCATCCATATGCCTGCGGGATAGTCAAGACCACACCCAGAATCTCCTACCCATCGCAGAAAATATAAAACAAGCGCTCATATGGCCTAGGACTATATCCACACTACATTCATTAGTCAGGGGGCTTCACCTTACGCACGAACTTCCCTTATAATGTCATTTAGATAGGTGTGTTAAAACCATTTCATTAATATCTATTGCATGATTTAGTAAATTATCATTTACTTTATCCATTTACATTTTATCAAATGTGTTAAGGTTATCCAGAACTATACATACCTCACATCATTATAATAACCTCGAAGAATATTCAGACACCCAAGTTATTTTCCAAAGTTTCTTTTTTTTTGGACTTTATATAAACCATCATACCTCAAATCAATTTCTAAAGTCTCCAAATACGACTTAGTAACCTCCTAGACTCCTACTAATCTAGAAATGAAAGTAATGCCTAAACATCACTTTACGCACCCTCGAACTAAGTCCCATATATACCAATTCTAACCTACGGTAGTAATCTAACTCATTTAGAACTCTAGGACTCTAAGTTTACTTCATACAAGAAGGTTCCTAGGCCTAAATCTTAAAGAAAATGAGTTAGAATTGAATTTCAAAAATAACCCAAAATAGTAGGAAAATGAATCGATTCGCCCTAAAAGTGAATCGATTCAGACAAGGGAAACTAACATTCTTTAAACTGCCGAATCGATTCGGCCAAGATGAATCGATTCGGTCCAAGCAGACCTGGAAATTGGACCTAGGCGAATCGATTCGCCCCTAGGGCCGAATTGATTCGGTCCTGCGATTTTGCCAAGAATGGCTATGGAGTTTTGGACTCCAAACTTACCCCAACTCAAGTCCTTTCAAACCCAACTCATTTATTGTCACTCATACATCATAAATACTACTAACTACTACCATAATCATAAATAATCATCCAAATAATTCTTTAATGATTCAAGACCCACAAATACACAAAAACCCTAAACTAGTTAAATAGTGATCAATACACTATTATCACAACTAATAATTTATCTTAAACCACATATAGCAAGTAGAAAACTTGCCTCAATCTAGCAAATGCATATTTTCCTCGTGTAGGAGCAAGAATTCCTCCTCAATCTTCAATCTCTTCTCTTTTCTCTAATCTTTCTCTTCCTCTCTCTAGTTCTCCCTAAGTTTAAGAATGAAATTAGGGAAAATAGAAGACTTAACAAGACTAAACCGTGCCTTTAGTCAACAATCCCAACTTAAATGACCAATACCGCGATAAAATAACACGCAACTGCATATTTAAGGTATAATCAGTCAAAAGTGCCCAAAACCTCAAAATACAATATGGCACATAATTTGACTATCTCGCACGTTCCGGAATCAACTACGGCCTCCAAATTATCATCTGGATATTTTATAATTCATTTTAAGTTATGGTTCCATTTTAAATCATAATGTCATTTTAATTCTTATGACACTATAAAGCTCATCATAAGGATATTTACATGCACAAATAGTAAATATACAATAAGTTAGTAAATATTAACTTTTCTTCATTAAATTAATACTTACTCCATAATTAAACATTTTATACATAATTACCTCACATAGTAAATAGATATAAAACAGGTCATCATAAGCGAGGCTTATTACATGACCCTTCTGAAAGGTCTCCCTAACTAGCTGCCAAGACGGTGACCCCACTGGAGCCTGAACTGTTGGTGCCAATGGAGGTGGTGCCTGGGGCTGGGGAAAATGGTCTTCCATAGCCCTCATTGTTGTCTCACCTGCCTGGGCCACTATCACGGCCACCTGAGTAGTGGAGATCAACTCAGGTGGGGGTGGGGGTGACGGTACCTGTTGCTCCTACCGAGCCTCCCTGAGCTCATCCCTAGCCTCAGCCCTCTCCTCTCTCTCTCTCTCTTCGGTGGCATCTGAAAATAGATCGAATCGTATAAGTACACAATTTATACAAAAATCAAATAGTAGAAAGAACGATATCTCAAAAATGGAAAGTGAATCAACAGTCCTAATAATAGGGCTCTATAAAACCGAACGCTACGTGAAATGTAGAAAGCCTCACAGATCCTGAGGACACTTGAACCTGATGCACTGATACCATATGTGACACCCCGCCTAATTAACCCCGGGTGATTAGTCCTAATTAAATTAGAGCAGGTTTCTCAGTTGGTTCATTCTTAGCATCACTGTACCCTTTTTAATTGCTAACCACATAAGTGAGAGAATTAGACCGGTGCCAAGTTTTATCTTTCATTAATCTAATGAAATACTCATGCGGAAACAAATTAATTTAAACAATCACAATTAACTAAAATCAACCATTCACATTTAAAGAACTGACCGAATAAACCATCGACTCAAAACCAACAAAAGTAAAGACAAGTAATAAATCTCAACAAGTCTGACATAAGTACTGAATAAACTGTGAGCGAGATGCTCGAGTAACTGATAGGAAATCTCTACACTAGAAATGAAAAGAACGAGGCGCCTATCAAACTCCCGCAACATCCACATATGCTGCAGCAATGAATCCCTGGAATGAGTCAAGCCTGGCGTCCCTGTGGCTGGACACCTAAAAGGTTTTTAAAAGTTTTTATAGCAAGGGTTAGCACCCAAAACATTTGGAAAACATTTAGCAAATGATTAGCTTGCAGTAATAAATATGTATGCATGCTCTTCATATTTTAGTTAGTTTCGCACTCCCTTGAGGGCATCCTCACGCCTCCTCTAATGTGCACTACTAACTCCTTAATTAATTTACCTAGTTATTTATCCCATGACTAGATAACTGATATAAACCCTTGCAACGACCCTACTCTAACCGAGTATGCCATAATTATGATTTCCAATTTATTATCAACACTAACTTAATTAATCATTCTCCCTTTTAAATTCATATAACTTACCCACCCATTATACATATAATACAATTCACGGTCTGTATTAATTAACCAATATATACTTATTTACCTCATTATATACGTATAGTCATATTACAACGTACACAAATGTGCTAAAATAATAATTAATAATGAACATCCTCCCGAGTAATAACTCACCGGATATATATTCTCCAAAGTGCAATCCCACTAGGTATATTCACATAACCTAGTTACCCCAAGTCAGAATCGCTCACTAACTTGGTTAATACATAATTATTGGAGGCGGTCCTATTCCTTCCCTAAAAGTGAGATACCCTCATATAATGGACGATATGATCTGGGGATGTACTCACCCTGCTCCTCAAGCTAGGGGATTCACCCTCTACGTGCAACCTCCCCTGATAGTACTAGAGTATATCTAATAATAATATCTGGCCACTGATATTATTCAACACGCCATATATATATATATATATATATATATATATATATATATATATATATATATATATATATATATATATATATATATATATATATATATATATATATATATATATATATACTATTGCACACCGTATATAAATAAAATAAAACACCCCGTCTATACCGTGTACTAAGTCCATAACACAAGCCTATACAAATTATCATGAGTTTATGGCCCAACACTGATTATTAATTAATTAAATTACTTTTCGTGTCGCTCCAACCAATATATTGGGACTCGCTCTCGTGGCCCGAAATAAAACAATACCCGAGTCTAAATTCCCGACTCCAAATTATTTAGGTTTCACTCTAAATTAATTCCATGCCTTGGTATCGCTCAACCAATATACCCGGACTCACCCACTTGATCCGTATTTAATTATTTCGAAATATTCTTCCCAAAATTTAACCACAATGTGTCACACATAAATTCCCTCCAATCTCTATTATTTTTCCCTCATAATTAATTAGATTGTATCTCCTATGTTTATTTCTCATTAAATAAGGTAAGAGAAGAAATTTTTAATTAAATCCCCCTTATATATTCAAACTGTCCGAACTGTCAAAAATCCCCGACCATCGGTCGATCAATCCCTAACCATCGATCGATCGATCGAACTAGTCTTCATCTTCTCCGAGTCTCTGTTTCAGCCATGGACGAAAATTTAATTCCCTTACATATTTTACAGTCTAACCGAAGTCTTCTCATCAATATAATCTACCAGGAACCTCATAAGTAACCCCCATAAAGTTCCCCAAACCTCGTTAAATTTCTGTTCTCTACTGTTTTTCTAAATTGGGGAAAACTCGTATTATTTGTTAGTCCATCTCCACATCAAATTTTTATGTCAGTTTCGTTCATAACTCGTCTGGGTTTACACATCTTACCAAATATATATATAAATCTCAGATTATGCATAAATTTCTACACAAATTTGAAATTAGGAGATTGATTTACAAAAACCCCATTTTTGTACCCCTTTAATCCGAAAATGAATTTTGATTTCTCACATCACATAAATATGAATCATAATGAAAATTAAATGCTACAACAAGTTAAACACTTGCCTTATGGTTTCGTAGGGTCTGATTTGAAGTTGTGAATTTCAAGGTTGAAGATGAAATCCCCCTTTGGCTCTTTCCTTTGTCCCCCAAATTGCCTTTAACTGCCTCTTAGGTTTTCTCTCCCACTAAGTGTTTTCTAATTTTCCCATCAGTCGTTCCCCTTCTCCTTTTAAGTAAGTTATTAGGCTTAATCCCGTTTTTTTCCTAACGGGCCAAGCCCAAGTGACCCAAATACCCCTACGTGGGCCCGACTATGCCTAAAAATGTCCCGCGACCCGTTTACTACCCCCAGGTACACTTTTTTGACTATCACTGCCCATCCGGACTCAACCGTACACTCAGAATTGGCATCCGAATTAATTTATAAAAATCCTTATCTCACACCCAAATTAGTCTATACTGACTCTTGATTGAGTTAAGTTCATACCCCGTCACTAATACTCGAAATGGCGTAAATAAATTATTACTATTCACTTAGTAATTAAATTTCCCTAAATATTAACCATTCACTCCCTTAATATTTAAATAAATATTACCATAATCAATTCAATTAAAATTACGACGCACAAGTAATTTAGAATTCCCGAATTAATTAAATTTTACTTGCATAAAATTACGGGGTGTTACATACTCCCCACCTTACGAAGGAATTTCGTCCCCGAAATTAGGTCATACCTGTGGTGAATAGCTCTGGATATTGTTCCCGCATATCCTCCTCCCTCTCCCAGGTAGACTCGCCAGCGTTGTGATGACCCCACTGTACTCTAACTAGTGGAACAACCTTGGATCGTAACTTTCGCTCACTACGGTCCAGAATAGCCACCAGACTCTCCTCATACGAGATGTCTGGCTGCAAATGAATTTCCTCTAGTGGAATTTACCATAAGGCCCTCTCGCTCCTTCGATATTTCTTCAGCGATACCACATGGAACACGTCGTGTATCCGCTGAAGATGCTCTGGCAATCCCAGTCTATATGCTATCGGTCCCACCCTCTAAATAATAGGGAAAGGTCCCACGTACCTCGGTGCTAATTTACCCTTCTTATCGAACTCATCACCCCTTTCATAGGGGACACCCGGACTAATACCTGATCCCCAACCTCTAACTCCACATGCCTCCGTAAAGCATCAGCATAATTCTTGTGCTTAACCCGATCTATCCGAATTCGCCCTCGAATCAACTCTATCATGGCAGATATCTCCTAGACAATCTCCAACCCCAATAGTTTGTTCTCTGCCACCTCTAACCAACAAGCGGGTGAACGATAAGGTCTCCCGTAAAGTGCCTCGAACGGTGCCATGCCAATCGTGAATTGGTAGGAGTTGTTATACACGAACTCTACCAAAGGAATATATCTCTCCCATCCTCCCCCAAAGTCTAAAATGCACATCCTGAGCATGTCTTCCAGCATCTAATCGACTCTCTCAGTCTTCCCTTCAGCTTGTGGGAGATAGGTTATACTCAAACATAATTATGTGCCCATGGCCTCCTGAAAGCTCTGCCAAACATGGGCCACAAAAATTTTATCTCTGTCAAACACAATATTTATCGACACCCCATGCAACTTAATAATCCTCGGTATGAAGAGCTGCGCATAACGCATCATCTCAAAGTCTTTATGAACTGACAGGAAGTGGGCCACCTTGGTCAACTGATCCACAATGACCCATATGGAATCGTGACCTCTCTGTGATGCAGGTAACCCTGTAATAAAGTCCATGGAGATTCTCTCCCACTTCTACACAGGAATCTCTAGTGGATGTAGCATCCGTGGTGGTCTCTGATGGCCAACTTTCACAAGCTGACACGTGGCACATTTTGAGACAAATTCTACTATGTCCCGTTTCATTCCTGCCCACCAAAACTGTCTCCTCACATCCTTGTACATTTTATCCCCGTCGGGATTTACCCAAAATCTCAAATCGTGGGACTCTATCATAACAGCGTGCCTCAACTCCTCATCCTCTGGCACAATTAACCTGCCATTTAGGTGTCGGCCTCCTTTTGAGCTGATCGAGTAACCCTCTGCTCCCTCAGCTAACAGATGGCGTACCTTATCCTAGCAGATCTGGTCCTTCGCCTAAGCCCTCACCACTCACATAATGATCTTCGATGTGATAGATAAAGCTGACATGCAGCCCTGGCTACATCGTCCTCATATTGAAGCTCTCTTCACTTCTCTTTACATAATTAAAATATTTCCCCAGTTGGTCTCTGGCTCAATGAATCTGCTACCACATTAGACTTACCAGGATGATAGTGAATATTAAACTGGTAGTCTTTCAAGAATTCTATCCACCGCCTCTGCCTCATATTCAGATCCTTCTGTGTGAAGAGAAACTGAAATGACTTGTGATCCATGAATAAGGTGAACTCTTCCCCCAGCAGATAGTGTCTCCATATCCTCAAAGCAAAAACGATCGTTGCTAGATCTAGGTCGTGAGTTGGATAATTACACTCATGAGGCTTTAACATTCTGGACGCATAAGCTATAGCCATTTCCTCCTGCCGGAGTACACCTCCAAGTCCCTGTAAGGATGCGTCGGTGTAAACCCGATACTCTAATCCTCCCCTCAGCAAGGCAAGTACTGGTGCAGATGTCAACTTGTCCTTTAGCTCGTCAAAAGCTAATTGATAATGATCACTTCAAATAAAAGGCACCCCTTTCCGAGTCAGGTTCATCAAAGGGTCCACAATCTTTGAGAACCCCTTAATGAACTACCTGTAATAACCTACCAATCCCAAAAAATAGCTCACCTCGGTCGGTGTCGTGGGCTGTCCCCACTCCTTCACCGCCGACACCTTACTCGGATCCACCACAATTCCCTAGTCTGACACCACATTACCAAGAAATTGTACCTCCCGTAGCCAAAACCCACACTTCTCGAATTTGGCATAAAGCTGGTGATATCGCAGTGTTTATAGGACCATACACAGATGCTCTGAGTTCTCCTCCTCAGTGCGCGAGTACATCAAGATGTCATCAATGAACACGATGACAAACTGGTCGAGATACTCTCTGAAAACCTTGTTCATGATATCCATGAACACTACTGACGCATTTGTGAGCCCGAATGGCATCACCCTGAAATCGTAAGATCCATACCGCGATAGGAAAGCAGTCTTAGGAACATCCTACTCTCGGATACGCAGCTGATGATACCCTGACCTCAAACCGATCTTGGAGAAGTAAGATGCCCCTTTCAATTGGTCAAATAAATCATCAATCCTAGGCAACAGATACTTATTCTGTATCATCACCTTGTTCAGCTTCCTATAGCCCACACATAATCGAAGTGAACCATCCCGTTTCTTTATAAATAACACTGATGCACCCCATGGCGATGTACTCCGCCAAATAAAACCCTGACCCAGGAGCTGCTGAATCTACTCTATCAACTCACGCTTCTCTGAAGGGGACATATGGTAAGGTGCTCAAGCAATTGGCCTCATTACTGGTGCTAAATCGATTACAAACTTGATTTTACTACTGATGTCAACCCTGGTATTTCCTGGAACACATCCTCGAAGTCCCTCACTGCCCGAATCGAATCCAACGGAACTACCACCTCCTGTGAGGTCTCCTCCTTGATATAATACAAGTGTGTGCATGACCCTCCCTTAGGTAGAGGCATCGCTATTAGGAACATCTCCTATCCTGGAATGGAGAACATGAATGTCCTTTCGTAACAATCCACAATTGCCTGATAACCTGCTAACCAGTCCATACCTAGGATGACATCATATCCCTCCATATCTAACACTAAGAGGTCCGCCGCTAAACGAAGCCTCCCAATCAAAATGTCTACCCCTCGACAAATTAAGTGAATCAATGCCCCGCTGCCTACTGGCGACACTACACACATACAAAGATTACCCACGGTCTCTAGTAACCCGACTCATTTAGCAAATTTTGATTTAATGAATGTATGAGATGCTCCCGTGTCAAAAAGTATACTACCCTCATGACCATGGATGAGAAACATACCCTCAACCGCTGGTGGCGCCTGCTATGTTGGAGGATTGGAAACATCCCGAACGTTGTAAACACGCCCATAGTGCATTTGACCCTGCTACTATGGGGCAGGTGGAGCCGGTGCTGCTAGAGGCATCTGTCCATGCTGCCCTTGTTGGGCACCCTACTATTGGACTCTGCCCTTCTGTGGGCACTCCCTTATGAAGTGTCATATCTGGTCACAAACAAAGCAGCATCTCAGACCAGCCCCCTGCCGTTGGCCCTGACGTGGCTCACCCTTTTGGCCTCCCCTATTGTTCCCTTGGCCCTGTCATCCCCGCTGCTGCTGATTTGGGCCCAGCTGGCCCTGCCTGAATCCCTATCCTCCGGGTCAGAACCCACTAGGCCTAAATTTCTTTGGCTGATTCCCTTGCTGACTACTAGTCTGTTGCTGGGCACCATTTGTGTCACTACCAACAACTGCCTTGCCCTGTTGGCTCAGCTCCCCTACCCCTTTGCTCCCCTTCGCATTGAAAAGATAATCCTAGCAGTGTAGTAGAGCAGCATTGATGACATCTTTATATGTAATTTACACCGGATTAACAATTAAGTGTTGCCTGATCCTCCAGGCCAGGCCAAAAATGGGATGATCCAGATGTTACCTCATTACCATGGTATGGATTATGAAAAACCATATCTTCACATTAGGGAATTTGAGGATGTGTGTGATACTCTCAATGATCAAACTTGCACACAAGAGGTGATCCGCCTCAAACTCTTCCCCTTCTCACTGAAAGATAAAGCAAAGACCTGGCTATGGTCTCTACCTCCAAGCTCGATTCCATCTTGGAATGAGTTACAATCTAGGTTTCTCAAGAAATTCTTCCCACCACATCAAATAATCTCCATAAAGGCTCAAATTCAAGCGTTTAGGCAATCTGAAAGTGAGCCATTTCATCGATGTGACGAGCTTTTAAATGAGTTAGTTTCTTCATGTCCTCATCATGGATTTGATACAGCACAAATCATATCTTTTATATATAATAAGCTGAACCTTACTTTCAAGTAACTCGTTAAAACCATGGGTAGTGGTTCGTTTGTCGATTTATATGACCACGATACTGAGCTCCACCTAAGGTACATCGCAGAGACTACCCAATCCCGGGATACATCTAATCCTAATGCTCAAAATTAAAATCATCAAGTAGCCACCACTCTAGCAAGGTCCGGGCTATTTCATGAAGATAAGAGTTCTATGACGGACAGTAGATTAGATACGCTGGAGAATGGATTTTGAGATCTATGTGAGGTATATGGAAGAGGATCAACTGGATCCATACCAACTCCCATCGAGAAGGTGTGTGCAATTTGTGAGGCGGGTCATTCAACCAAGGAATGGCCTAATATACCCACCTACAAAGTTATGCTTCAAGAGCAAGTTAGTGGTATAGGAGGATTTAAGGGTAATTTTCGTGCACCGCACGGGAACTCTTAGAACCCTTCATGGAAAAACCATCCTAGTTTTAGCTATGGGAAACAACATGCGATGAACCCTCCTTCACATGTTGCCCATCCTCCACCACAACACTTTCAACAAGATCCACACATGCAAGGACATGTGCAAGCACCACCACCTCAAGGATCATATATTCCGCCACCGCGAAGAACTCTCGAGGATACTATGAATCAATTTATCACTATCCAAACTGCGACCAATGCTAGATATGATCACATAATTAGCGACATAAATACAAGTCTGTCAAGGATACAATTCTCATTGAGTGTTCAAGAGAAGGGCAAGTTTCCTTCCCAAGGCCGAAGACCTCCCCAAGGTCAAACTAGTGTTAGCTCCACCTCTAATGAACATCAGGAGCAATGTCAAGCTGTGACCACTCTTCGTAGTGGGAGAGTCGTTGATTTATCACCTCCCCCACATGACACAATGAAAGACAAGGAGATTTTTCCCGACAAGAAAGAGGCCGAAGATGTCCCCTTGAATGAGAGTGAAAAATAAGACACTAGTGAGCCCTAGGCAGTAGTGAAACCACCCTCCATGGCGTCATCTCCTCAAAGGTTGATTCCCTCCCGTAAAGGAAACCCATGTGAGGACGTGCTATAAGTACTAAATCAAGTAAAGATGAACTTACCTTTCCTTGATGCCATTAAGAAAATTCCAGCTTATTAAAAAGTCACCAAAGACTTGTTGACGGTAAAGAGAAAGATGAAGGTAAAAAAGAATGTCTTTCTAGCACAGAACGTGATCTTCATTCTACTAAATGATCTTCTGTCTAAATTCAAAGATCTCGGTGCACCCACCATTTCCTGCATCATTGGAGAAAACAAAATCAAAAAATACTTACTTGACTTGGGAGCAAGTGTCAATATACTCCCTTACTCCATTTATAGGCAACTTGATTTGGGCGAACTCAAGCCCACAAAGGTCACTCTCCAATTAGCGTATCGAACAGTGAAGATCCCAAGAGGCATAGTCGAGGACGTGATCGTCCAAGTTGACACTTTCTACATCCCGATAAACTTTGTCATTTGGGATACGGAGCCCTCCTTCAACTCGAGAAACCATGTTCCCATCATCCTTGGGCGCCTTTTCTTATCTAAGGCTAACACAATCATCAATACTCGGAATGGGAAAATGCATCTCACCTTTGGGAATATGACCTTAGAGACCAACATCTTCCACATAGCCCAACATACGGGGGAAGAAGATGATCTTCACGCGGTGAGCTTCATAGATGAGATAGTAGATGAGTACTTTGAGGAGAATTATTGTGGAGATGCCTTAGAGTCCTATTTAGTGGCGAGACACGAGAGTGAGGGGACGTACACCAATTTCGAGAGGGAGGTTGAGGAGTTGTGAGAGTTACTCGATAAGAGAGCGTCGAACGAGGACGTGAGAGATGTTAGTTGGGTTTCTAGATTCGAGGAGTTACCTCCGAGGGATACACGCATGGTTCCCTCCTACGAAACAATTCCAACCCTCGAATTGAAGAAACTTCCCTCCCATATTAAATATGCATACCAAGGAGAGGATGAGACATTTCCTGTGGTTGTCTCCTCTAGCCTAGACGAAGAGCAGGAGGGAAAATTGTTAAAAATTCTGAGGAAGCACCAAAGTGCTTTTGGTTGGTGCATTTCTGATTTGAAGGGGATAAGTCCTTTGATTTTCACTCACGAGATCCATCTCAAAGAGGATGTTAAACCCTCAAGAGAAATGCAAAGAAGGCTAAACCCCAACATGAAAGAAGTAGTGAGAACCGAGATTATCAAGTTATTGGATGTTGGGATTATTTACCCAATCTCGGATAGCAAGTGGGTGAGCCCCATTCAAGTCGTCCCAAAGAAGTCGGGCATGACAGTGATTGAGAATGCAAAGGGAGAGCTAGTTCCCCAACGTACCACCACCGGTTGGCGTGTTTGCATTGATTACCAAAAACTCAATGCGGGAACTAGGAAAGACCATTTCTCCTTACCATTTATTGATAAAATGCTTGAGAGAGTAGCCGGACACCCTTACTATTTCTTCCTTGATGGTTATTACCGATATTACACGATTTTAGTGTTCATGGTCGAGAGAGGACTCGAAGTGTTCATGGACAATTTTAGTGTTTTTAGCACCTCTTTCAACCTTTGCCTCGAAAAACTAGAAAACGTACATGCCCGGTGTGTGGAAAAGAACTTAGTGCTGAATTGGGAGAAAGGCCATTTCATGGTCACCGAGGGAATAGTTTTTGGCCACATAATATCATCTAAGGGAATAGAAGTTGATAGGGAAAAAATAGATGTCATAGCTGATCTTCCCCCACCAAAATCGGTCAAGGATGTGCACTCTTTCTTGGGCCACGCGGGGTTTTATCGAAGGTTTATTAAGGACTTTAGCTCCATCGCTAGACCCTTAAGCAACCTACGCATGAAGGACACCCCATTCGAGTAGACGGAAGCATGCCAAAGCTCTTTTGAAAAACTAAAAACCATGCTTGTGTTCGCTCCCATCATGCAAGTTTCGGATTGGTCCTTACCATTCAAACTTATGTGTGATGCTAGCGATTGTGAGATAGGGGCTATTTTGGGCCAAAAAAAGATAAGCAAGCTCACGTCATCTACTACGTTAGCCGGACTCTTACCGGACCACAACACAACTACTCTACCACGGAGAAGGAGTTGCTAGCGGTAGTCTTTGCCCTTGATAAATTCCGATCGTACCTCATCGGTTCTCCCATTACTTGTTTCACCGACCATGCGGCATTGAAATACCAACTTGCAAAGAATGATGCAAAGTCGCGCCTCATAAGGTGGATCCTACTCCTACAAGAGTTCAATCTATCCATTAAAGATAAGAAAGGAGTCGAAAACATCATTTTCCACCACTTATCAAGGCTTTTGTTCTATGTACCTAGTGATCCCATAGCCATAGACAAATACTTTTCGGATGAGCAACTTTTTGCTACCTCTTCTTTGCCCTGGTTTGCGGATATAGTGAATTACCTTGTCACGGGAGCCATCCCTCCCGACTGGACACCGCAAGATAAAAAGAGGTTTATTACTTAGTCCCGCATGTTGTTCTATGACGATCCATTCCTTTCTAAATATTACGCCGACCAAATCATCCGAGGATGTGTACCGGATGACGAAATCCTGAAAGTCATCCAGTTTTGTCATTCGAAAGCATGTGGAGGCCCCTTTTTGACGAAAAAGACGGCCACTAAAATTCTGCAATGCGGCCTCTATTGGCCCACAATATTTTAGGATGTAAACGCTGCTTGTAAAGCTTGCAATAGGTGCCAACGGATGGGAGCCATTACCCGACGCGACATGATGCCTCTTACCCCCATACTCATCATTGAGATCTTCGACCGTTGGGGTATTAACTTCATGGGTCCCTTCCCCCAATCCTTTGGTTTCCTATACATCCTTATCGCGGTAGACTACGTTCCTAAATGAGTGGAAGCAATAGATACCAAGACAAATGACAACAAATTGGTGATAAAGTTCCTGCAGGAACACATACTTTCCCGCTTCGGTGCTCCGAAAGGAATAATTAGTGATAATGGCAAGCACTTTTACAATAGGCCATTGGCGAAGCTCATGAGAAAGTATGGTGTCGTTCACAAGGTTGGAACGACTTATCACCCGCAAACGAATGGGTAGGCCGAACTAGGAAATCGGTAAATCAAGAACATTCTCGAAAAGACCGTCAATCCTACCCGAAAAGATTGGTCACTTAGATTGAACGATTCGCTATGGGCCTATCGTACCGCATATAAAAATCAACTCATCATGTCCCCTTTCCTCTTTGTGTATGACAAACCTTGCCATCTTCTCGTGGAGCTAAAACACAAGGCGTATTGGGAGATTACGCAATTGAATTATGCTATGGATAAGGCCGGTGAAGCCCGCAAGCTTCAATTGAATGAGTTAGAAGAAATACACAATGATGCATATGAGAATGCCAAAATTTCCAAAGAAAGGATGAAACTCTCTCACGATAACATCATTCGACGCAAAGAGTTTCTTCCCGGGAAAAAAGTTCTTTTCTATAACTCTCGGCTTCATCTCTTTCCGGGCAATCTACGATCACGATGGTCTGGCCCATTCGTTGTGAAGAATGTTTTCCCCCACAGAGCTGTTGAATTAGACGATTTAAAATGGGGAAATACATTCAAAGTGAATGGACAACGCCTAAAGCCATATCTAGAGGCATGTGTGGAAGAAGTCGGGACCGTCTGGTTGTCGAACACCGTTTATGGGGTAGAGTGAGCTGTTACAGTAAGGTCGTCGCACCCCCGACGCGTATAGGGTGAGATTTGTGAGTGTAGTGAGAGTCGTGTATGTAGTGAGCGTCGATAGGATTAGGGTACATTCGGTAAAAACATTCGCATGTTTCGGAAATATTGCATCCAGTTGCGTTGGTCATTGGTTTCGAGAGGGTATGATCCAAATTGATAGGGAGCATGTTGCGAAAGTGAAACATTTCAAAAAAGAGAGATCGAAATTCAGTTCGGTGAAAAATCCAGCTCAAATACAGAGGCCGGACCGGTTCCTTTTTTTTAGGGGTGGACCGGTCCACCCCGGACCGATTCCTTTAAATTTAAGGTGAACCGGTCCACTAGTCGGATTTGCGTGTATAAAAAAGGACCGTACCGGTTCGGTCCCCAGGCGGACCGGTCCGCCTTCTGCAGGTCTATTTTTTCCCCTTCCCTAGATTCACCCCCCCTTCTCCCCAATCCCATTCATTCCCTCCAATTCATTTCCCCAACTCCCAACCCTAATCTTTCCCTCCCAAATTCACCCCCTTTTCCCTCCAACCCTTTTCCCTCCAAATCCAACCCCTACCCCCACCCCTTCACCTATAAATTCACACCCATACCCTCCCTTTCCCTCCACACCTTCAACCAAACTCCTCTCTTCTCCCCCCCCTAATTTTCCAAGAAAAAATCTCTCTTGTTTCCATGGCTCAACGCGCTCCACCCACCAAGTATGAGTCCACCGACATCCTCCCCTCTGGTCATGGAGAATTCCACTCCCGCCAAGAAGAGCGATGGTGCCATCGATTCTTCGGCCCGGATTGCAAACTCCATATGGAGCATGTTGTCCAATGGACCGGGCTGCCCAACTCTATCACCGCCCTATTTATGGATAGGGGCTAGTGCCGATTCCTCAATGAACGCTATGAAGCGATTTGGGCAATCGAGGTCCGAGCCTTTTATGGAACCCTTGTGCGGACGGGCCAATTCGAGGCCCAAGCTTACGTGGATGGGAATGTCATCCCATTTTCATTGGCCCTTATCATGGCCAAGTTGGCCGAGTATGATGTTCCCGACGTTCAAGACTTCATCTATCCACGAAATGTCCCTCTGATTGCCAAAGACGTGATCATGGAACACATTGTCCCGAATGTTGCATGGACGGAGCAAACTGTCTCCATTGGACGCCTTAACGAGATGGCATGCCTCACTTTTCAGATTGTGTGCGCTAACATATTACAAACGTCCAACGATTCTGCCATGCGGCCCCGGCAGGCCACTTTAACATACCATCTATTTGACCCACACACTTCCATCCACTTAGTCCGCTTCTTATACGCTGATATCATCAACGCGTCCATGGATGAGAAAGGTGCTGTCCCATTGCCTTATGCCCGTTTGACCACTTCTATCCTCAAAGATGCTGGAATAGCGGCACCGCTCTATCACACTCGCATTCCCGGTCCTTTTGGACAGGGAACCCGCACAAAGAGCGCCAAATAGCTAGTTGTCCTATGGGTAAGGCGGGCAGGTGATAGTGAAGATGAGGATACTTCGAGCACGAGCGAAGAAGAAGAGGCAGCCGATGCATATGTCGAAATGGGGGATGTCGGTCCAGATGAAGAGTCGACGGACGATGAGGACGATCCTGATTTTGAGTGGGCAGGAAGCGACCTCACAAACAGAATGGCGGCACTTGAGACGAACTTCAACAACTTTTGACTGAATACCGCCGTGATACGAGCTTAATACTCTGCTTCCAAGCGGACATCTATCGACGCCAAGAGGATCCTAATGAGCCATTTCCCTCATATTACTATGATCCCTATGGCCCCGACGCGCCCGGTTCTTCCCAACCCCGCCCCAATGAAGCTTGATGTGGTTCTCACAGTTTTTTATTTGTTTTTCCTGTTCACATGTTTGTATGCTTTTCCTTGTAATTTTACCACAGTCTTATTTGCTAGAAAAACTGCATTTTTCTCCGTTTGTTTGTTTTATTTATCGCACTTATTATTTTTTCTTATTTAGATTTTATTCCTTTTTGCTTGAGGACAATGCAAAAGTCTAAGTTAGGGGGTCACAAGTGCGTATTTCTAAAACTTCACAAATTTTCCAAAATGCCCAGAAATTTCCGAAAAAATCATAAAATTTTGAAAATCCAAAAATATTTTTGTTCCAAATAAATAAAAATTAGAATTTAAATTTTTCAAAAATATCATTAAAAGTCGGATTGAAGTCTCAAGTTGTAAAAATTCAACATACACAAAGCCGAAATAGACTAAAGATGGAAATTGAGCGAAAATTGATGACTTAACGAATAAGTGTGGAGAGTAACAAACCCGGTGAGATTCGAGCCTATCACTTTTTGCGAGTTTTTAAATCAATCCGAGTTAATTGTTAACTCAAAGTTCTTTTCAGCACCTAAAACGTCGTCGAGGATCTCAATCCTTTCATTTTGATCGGTTATGAAAAACGTGTGTAATATTGCTTTGAAAAATGTGCCAAAATTGATCTCTAAACTTAAATTCATCTCGAAACGCATATGGTAACGCAATTGGCATTTCGGACAATGAAGTAGGCCCTCGTTTGTCACCCAAAAATATTGGCCAGAAAAAGATGCGAAAAATCACTACTTTTGCAACCTAAATTGAGCCGAATAAATTTTTCCTTTAGTTTGACAACCCAAAAAACCCAAATAGCCCGGAATTGTGAAAAATGGAAAAAATCAGAATTTAAGTCTAGAAAGTACATAAAAAGGGCAAGAAAAAAAATTGATATGCTCAACAAAAATAGTGGCAAAAGAAAAGAAGTGAAAAACAAAAAAAATAGAAAAAAAAGAAGAAAAAAATTAGAAAAAGCCCGGAAAAAGCACAAATGGACATCATAAATGACTTTTCCAATTCCAATCTTTCTTACCATTTTCATTTTACCCCATATACCTTAAAACCCGAAAAATTTCTAACCGGGTCTAAATTGCAAAATTGGTTACCGCATGGAGAGCTAATACACCAAAAAATAATAGAAGAGATTAAGTGCGCGAATAAGAGGCAATGTTCCCGTTTTTAAAACCGTAATCTGTTGATGAGATCCTTTCACCATGAAATTTCCGTCTTTCTAAATGTATGCGTGATTTTGCGTCCATTATATTTACTCTTTATATCACGCATACCGAGAGAATAGCCACATTCTGAGTGATTCGCCTGAGAGAGCAACCCGTGGGAATTTGAAATCAAAATGAATTTTAGAGTAAGTAACTTAATGATCAATTGGTGGAAATTGGCGGTTATATTTCCGACTTCGCACACACACTACGGTTTGAGACTTGTACATGTGACTTGATGATGACTATATTCTGGAAAAGTTTGAATTACACAATTTTTGCATATTTTGAATCTTCTTTGAGTCGAATTTTGTGGGTATATTCACTGCAAACCCTCACGAGACACAACTCGTCCTACTAGGGTAACCTAGGGGTTTAAAGGCTTGTTGCATACGCTAAATGCAATCGTTTCCCGCGAAAAAGGCATTCTATCCCAATAAAATATTTTTCAAGAGTTGAGCCTTGCTAGGATTCTTTTACATTGCTCGGGATGCGCAAAGTTCTAAGTTAGGGGGTTTGATTAGGCAAAAATTATTCCTAATTTATCCTTTAATTTAGTTACTTTTAGCACCTCGAACAACATAATCAATTTGACTTTATCTCATAATCTTGCTACCGACTTATCCTAACGAGTACACTGAGTTTCTGGTATTTTATAGTGATTTTACAGGTATTTAATGTCAAGAAACAAAAGAAGGAAACCGAAAGAATCAAGGAAGATAAGAAGGAAAGTCAAAAGGGAAAAAGTCTAATTTCTACCCAGAATTCGGATGAGGTGCCAAAAGAGAAGTTGAATATATCACACTCATGAGCACATAGGAAGAAATTTCACCTCAATCGGAGTCCCAGAACAAAAGATATGAGCAGTCAAAGTTGAGAAGAAAAGTCAAACAAGATAGTGCTCTTGAGTGTGATATATTATTCTTATCTCCTCCTAAGAAGAGTAGCTAAAACTCCTTAACTCTTGTAGGGGATAAAAAACCCATTTTATTATTATTATTTGGGCGGATAATTTTAGTTAATTTTCCATTCTTTTTCAGAAACCCTAGTTTAGATACAGTTTGTTCTTTTAATTCCAAGATTGAAGCTTTGTTCAGATTTTAGTGATTACCAGTAGTTCTAGCTAATACTTTGAGTGCTTTGGTAATATTAGTAAGTAACTTCATCTATTTAATTCCTTTCTACATCATTCTACCAATTTTCCATAGTTTAATCATGGTTTTCTGCACATCAAACACTGTTTTCATTACTTTCAACATGCTAGGATAGACTTTCTAAGGTCGGGATACATGAACCCAACCTGAGGTGTTAATTGCATGTGTATAACATTAATCCTCTGAATTTAGTGATTGATTACGACCGTATTGCATAGGAACACAACAATTGTATATCTTTATATCTCGTTTGCCTCTGGGTAACCGGGATGATTTAGAATGCAATTCGAGTGTCACTACCGCGATACCGATTTACTCATCCTTAGATTAAGTATGATGCGGGCTTGAACCTCATATACGTAATGCTTGGGAGTACTAAATTCTGGGTCAAATTAATTAGTTAAATTTACGATTAGTATTATAACTGCAATACACTAGGGTTGGGGAATTGTATTCACGTCCAGTTTTTCTCATCACTTAGTTCAAAAGTTTCAAATCATCTTTCATCAGGATTTTAGATAGTTTAGTACAATTGCATCTCTTCATAATTTAATAATTGCACTTTGTTATAATCAATTCTCAAAACCAAATCATTTTTCCTTTCTTTTTATAGTCAGAGTTAGGATTCATTCATCTTTCCCGTCGTTACAACTCTGTTGTCCTTTTTTCCTATGGATACGATCCTGACTTACCGTGTTTATTACTAATGA
Source organism: Sambucus nigra (assembly GCA_949130495.1). NCBI lineage: Eukaryota > Viridiplantae > Streptophyta > Magnoliopsida > Dipsacales > Adoxaceae > Sambucus > Sambucus nigra. The sequence continues at coordinate 219,983,576 of OX422218.1, forward strand.
GACACGCTTACACTTGAGCCTAGACTGAACGCACATTAGAGACACTTTCTGAGTCACGTCAATGACCCTTCTGAAAGGTCTCCCTAACTCGCTGCCAAGACGGTGGCCTCACTAGAGCCTGAACTGCTGGTGCCACTGGAGGTGGTGCCTGGGGCTGAGGAAAATGGGCTGCCATAGCCCTCATTATTGTCTCAACTACCTGAGCCACTATCACGGCCACCTGAGTAGTGGAGATCAACTCGGGTGGGGGTGGGGGTGGCGGTACCTATTGCTCCTAACGATCCTCCCTAAGCTCATCCCTAGCCTCAGCCCTCTCCTCTCTCTGTCTCTTCGGTGGCATCTGAAAATAGATCGAATCGTATAAGTACACAATTTATACAAAACTAATAGCAGAAAGAACGATATCTCAAAAATGGAAAGTGAATCAAAAATCCTAATAATAGGGCTCTATAACGTGAAATGTAGTAAGCCGCACAGATCCTAAGGACACTAGAACCTGATGCTCTGATACCATATGTGACACCCCACCTAATTAACCCCGGGTGATCAGTCCTAAATTAAATTAGAACAGGTTTCTCAGTTGGTACATTCTTAGTAACACTGTCGCCTTTTTAATTGCTAACATCCTAAGTGAGAGAATTAGACCGGTGCCAAGTTTTATCTTTCATTAATCTAATGAAATACTCATTCAGAAACAAATTAATTTAAACATTCACAATTAACTAAAATCAACCATTCACATCTAAATAACTGATCGAATAAACCATCGACTCAAAACCAACAAAAGTAAAGACAAGTAATAAATCTCAACAATTTTAACATAAGTACTGAATAAACTGTGAGCGACATGCTCGAGTAACAGATATGAAATGTCTACACTATAAATGAAAAAAATGAGGTTCCTATCAAACTCTCGCAACATCCACATATGCTGCAGCAATGAATCCCTGGAATGAGTCAAGCCTGGCGTCCCTGTGGCTGGACACCTAAAAGGTTTTTAAAAGTTTTTATAGCAAGGGTTAGTACCTAAAACATTTGGAAAATATTTAGCAAATGATTAGCTTGCAGTAATAAATATGTATGCATGCTCTTCATATTTTAGTTAGTGTCGCACTCCCTTGAGGGCATCCTCACGCCTCCTCTAATGTGCACTACTAACGCCTTAATTAATTTACCTTGTTATTTATCCCATGACTAGATAATTGATATAAACACTTGGAACGACCCTACTCTAACCGAGTATGCCATAATTATGATTTCCAATTTATTATCAACACAAATTAATTAATCATTCTCCTTTTTAAATTCATATAACTTTATCCACCCATTATACATATAATACAATTCACGGTCTGTATTAATTAATCAGTATATACTTATTTACCTCATTATATACGTATAGTCATATTACAACGTACACAAATATGCTGAAATAATAATTAATAATGAACATCCTCCCGAGTAATAACTCACCGAATGTATATTCTCTAAAGTGCTATCCCACTAGGTATATTCACATAACCTAGTTACCCCAAGTCAGAATCGGTCACTAACTTGGTTAATACATAATTATTGGAGGCAGTCATATTCCTTCCCTGAAAGTGAGATGCCCCTCACCCATATAATAGACGTTATGACCTGGGGATGTACTCACCCTACTCCTCAAGCTAGGGTGTTCACCCTCTATGCGCAACCTCCCTTGATAGTACTGGAGTATATCTAATAATAATATCTAGCCACTGATATTAATGAACACACCATATATATATATACTATCGCACACCGTATATACATAATATAAAACACCCCAGCTATACAGTGTTCTAAGTCCATAACACAAGCCTATACAAATTATCCTGAGTTTATGGACCAACTCTGATTATTAATTAATTGCACATTAATTAATTAAATTACTTTTGGTATCGCTCTAACCAAAATATTCGGACTCGCTCTCGTGGCCCGAAATAAAACAATACACGAGTCTAAATCCCCAACTAAAAATTATTTAGCTTTCACTATAAATTAATTCAATGCCTTGGTATCGCTTAACCAATATACCCGGAGTCGCCCACCTGATCCGTATATAATTATTTCGAAATAATCTTCCCAAAATTTAACCATAGTGCATCACACATAAATTCCCTCCAATCTCAATTATTTTCCCTCATAATTAATTAGATTGTATCTCCTATGTTTATTTCTCATTAAATCAGGTATCAAAATTAATTTTTAATTAAATGCCCCTTATATATACAAACTAGTCGAACTGTCAAAAATCCTCGACCATCGATCGATCGATCCCCAACTATTAATCGATCGATCGAACAGGTCTTCATCTTCTCCAGGTCTCTCTTTCAGCCATGGACAAAAATTTAAATCCCCAACTTCTTCTATAGTCTAAACCAAGTCTTCTCATCAATATAATCTACCAAGAACCTCATAAGGAACCCCCATAAAGTTCCTCAAACCCTGTTAAATTTCCGTTCTCTACTGTTTTTTTAAATTGGGGAAAAACCCGTATTATTCGTTAACCCATCTCCATAATAAATTTTTATCTCAGTTTCGTTCATAACTCATCTAGGTTTACAAATCTTACTAGATATATATATAAATCTCAGATTATGCATAAACTTCTACACAAATTCTAGATTAGGATATTGATTTACAAAAACCCATTTTTGTACCCCTTTAATCCCAAAACGAATTTTGATTTCTCACATCACATAAATATGAATCATAATGCTAATTAAATGCTATAGAAAGTTAACCACTTGCCTTATGGTATCATAGGGTCTGATTTGAAGTTGTGAATCTCAAGGTTGAAGGTAAAATCCCCCTTTGGCTCTTTCCTTTGTCCACCAAATCGCCTTTAACTGCCTCTTAGGTTTTCTCTCCCACTAAGTGTTTTCTAATTTTCCAATCAGTTGTTCCCCTTTTCCTTTTAATTAAGTGATTAGGCTTAATCCCGTTTTTTGCCTAACGGGCCAAGCCTAAGTGACCCAAATACCCCTGTGTAGGCCCGACTATGCCTAAAAACGTCCCATGACCCTTTTACTACCCCCGAGTACACTTTTCGGACTATCTTTACCCATCCGGACTCAACCGTACACTTGGAATTGGCATCCGAATTTATTTATAAAAATTATTATCTCACACCCAAATTAGTCTATACCGACTCCCAACTGAGATAAGTTCATACCCCATCACTAAGACCCGAAATGATGTAAATAAATTATTACTATTCACTTAGTAATTAAATTTCCCTAAATATTAACCATTCACTCCCCGATTAATATTTAAATAAATATTACCATAATTAATTCAATTAAAATTATGACACACTGGAAATTTAGAATTTCTGAATTAATTAAATAGTAAATGCATAAAGTTACGGGGTGTTAAAATATGATGAGGCCACCAGGGACCTCACCGGAGATGATTATTCCGGCGGCTGCTCAACCCCATCCAGAAGCCAAGGGGCCACCCCAGGCACTGCGAATAGACCAACCTACTCCTCAATGGAGGAGGAACATTGCTGACCCTAGGCATTTATGTCTGGGGAGGCAAGGAAGCCCTTGCCCTGAGGATATGTATGACGATATGGAGGACGAGGACGCTCCAGAAGATTTCTGGGAGATGTATGAGGTTTCAAATAACACGGTACGTCCTATCCAGCAGAGCAGAGGTTGTAGGGGCAGAAGAGATGGTGGTGCCCAACAAAGAGGATCATCTTTTGATCGCTTGAGCAGAGGGTCGGCCTTTGAAAGGCTCGACCCAGTCAATGACCTAAGAAAAAGGCTATCCAGGGCACGAAGTGCTGCTAGATCTCAAAGGGGAGATGGTGAACATCAACGTCATCATGGCCGACCTCATCAAGGCCGAGACTGTGTCAAGAGATCAACATCCGACGTTGTGCAGCGGCTGGGGAACCCTCAGTTCACCCCTCGCTGAAGACAACCTCGGCCAAACCGTCACTATAAAGTCATGGAACGATTCCATTCAACGTTTTGAAGAGAAGATAGGGGACCTCATTAAAATCCGAGACCCAATACAAAGAGGGTTCTCAGAGGGCTCCCTATTTGTGGCAAAGATAGTGAACTTCCCAACCCCTGCCAAGTTCCAACCACCTACAGTGTCTCCCAAGTATGATGGTAGTACTAACCCTGTGCATCATATTGAGATGTACCAGTTTATGATTGACATTTATTCAATCCCAGATGAGATGAGGTGCCAGGACTTCTCTGGGACTTTAACGGGAGATGCACATATTTGGTTTACCTCTCTTCCGAAGAAATATGTTGAGAACTTTAAGGGCTTGGCTAAACGGTTTATTCATAATTTCTGTTTTAGGGTAAGACCTCATAAGAAGACCACTCATCTATTGTATGTCAAGCAAGGCAAGAATGAGAGACTAAAAGACTACATTGCTAGATTCAATAAAGAAAAATTAGAGGTTGAAGATTACGAATAGAATATAGCTATGACAACCCTCATCGGAGGACTCTAAAAGGGGAAGTTATTATGGAAGCTTATTGAAGACCCTCCCAAGTCCATGGCAGAGCTGTTAGCAACTGCAGGAAGGGTCATGAAAGCTGAAAAGGCTATGGCTGCAAAGTATGAGGATAAGAATAGAAGTAGCAGCGGGAAATTCCAAAGGAAGAAAGACAAAAAAAAGAGGTTTATAGGCGACAAGTTTGCACACTATAATCCTCTGACTGTGAGCTATGAATACATCCTTAATGAAATAAAAAATTACCAATCCCTGAGATGGACGGAGAAGCTGAAGGCTCCTTCGTATAAGAGGAACAAGAATCTATGGTGCAAGTTCCACCAAGACCACGGTCATATGACTGACAAGTGCTTCTCCTTGAAGGATGACATTGAGAAGATGTTGAAGTCCGGAAAGCTCAGGAAGTATGTCGAAGGTAAAGCTCCTAATAGGGGAAGAGATGACCCTAAAAAAAAGAGAAACGGCATATGTCTAGAAGATCCCCTAGAAAGAAGAGATGATGACTCAGATAGTGATTATAAGGATGATCGTGACCTCATGCCGAAAGATGACAATGCACTTGTGAAGAGGGTTGGTATGATCTTATTTGGTGTTAACACATATGTGGAGGACTAGCAGGGGTGGCTCCGAAGTACCGATCGTAAAGCTCATGTGGTAGAGACTAAGTCAGTGACCAAAGTGGAGGTTATGAATCTGGCATCTTCAGAGGCTAAGCAGAAGAAAATAAAGGTAGATATGGATATTCTTGTAGTTGGATTCTCCCGACTTGACTTGAAAGGTATCCTAGCTCCACACGATGAACCATTATTAATTAGCACAAGGGTGAATGGATGTGAGGTGCAGAGAATCCCAGTTTATGGGGGAAGTTCAGCTCATGTAATGTTTTGGCCATGTTTCAAGAGCCTAGGCCTTAGAAAAGCTAGGCTTGTACCGTACCATTATCCGTTAATTGGATTTAGCGGTGAAAAGGTCCATCCGTTGGGCATATATGAGATGGACGTTTCAAATGGGAGACGAGTGGCCTAAGAGGTTGACTCGGAAGGTTAATTTTTTCATAATGGATGAAAACATCTTCTCGGCCTATAACCTCATCATAGGATGAGTAGCCCTCAAAGAATTTGAGGACTTGCCTTCAACGACCCACCAAATGCTAAAATTCTCGACCCCCTATGGGGCAGGGGAAGTACAAGGTGACCAGACCTCGGCACGAGAATGCTACTTCAACTTGGAGGAAGAGAGAGAGGACCATAAGAGGGAAACAACAACATATAACATTGATACACTTGATCCAAGGGATAAAACAAAATTGAAGAAGGAAGAGGCCGCAGAAGAGGTATAATCCATCGTCCTCAATGAGGATGAGCCAGAAAAAACTATCCAAATCGGCAAAGCCCTAAGACCCGAAATCAAGGAAGAGATAGTAAAGCTTTTAAAGAAGAGTTGTAGTGTCTTTGCTTAGAGCCATGCAGATATGCCAGGCATTAACCCTGAGATTATGTGTCACAAACTCAATATGGCAGAAGATGCCAAGCCAATCAAGCAAAGACGAAGAGTTTACTCTAGAGAAACTTACGATGTCATCAGGGAATAGGTCAAAAAGCTTGAAGAGGCCAAGTTCATCAGAGACGTCATATACCCTAAGTGGTTATCTAACGTTGTTATCGTGCCAAAGGCTAACAGGAAATGGAGGATATGCGTAGATTTAACTGATTTGAACAAGTCTTGCCCAAAAGACATCATCCATTTGTCTTGAATTGATTAGATGGTAGATGCCATAGCAGGGCATGAACTTATGAGCGTCATGGATGCATATTCAGGGTACAATTAGATTTTTATGGACATAGAAGACTCAGAGAAGACTGCTTTCATAACCGACAAGGGGACCTATTGTTACAAGGTCATGCCCTTTGGCTTGAAGAATGTAGGGGCCACTTATAAACATCTTGTAAATAAGATGTTTGAGAGTCAGATTGGAAAGACTATGGAGGTATATGTGTATGACATATTAACAAAGAGCTTGAAGGCTGACACTCACGTGGCCGACCTGGAGAGGAATTTTGACACCATTGACTTATACAAGATGAAGCTCAATCCTGCCAAGTTTGTCTTCGGAGTAGGAGCAGGAAAGTTTCTTGGATTCATCGTCAATCAAAGGGAAATAGAGGCTAACCCAAGAAGATCAAAGCTATGCTTGAAATGAAGATATCGAGAACTATAAAAGACATTCAAAGGCTAACTCGAAGAGTTGCTGCACTTAAAAGGTTTGTCTCTAGAGCACCAGATAAGTATTTTCCTTTTTTCAAAGTGCTGAGAAAGGCCTTCGAATGGGATGAGGAGTGTGACAAAGACTTTAGGGATCTCAAATCCTATCTTGGATCTCCTCTACTCTTATCTACGCCCATTTTGGGAGAGAAGTTGTATGTTTATCTGGCAGTCTTAGAGTCAGCTATAACTGCAGCCGTAGTATGGGAAGACGATGGAGTACATAGGCTGTTATACTTTAATAGTAAGTCCCTTCAAGGGTCTGAATATAATTATACTTGAATGGAAAAGTTAGCCTACGCCTTGATACACGCTTCCAGGAAGATGAAGCCCTATTTCCAAGCCCACTCTATGGTTATCCTCACTGACTCCCCATTAAGACAAGTCCTCCACAAGCTCGAGAAATCGGGTATATTGTTGACATGGGCCATCGAGTTGGGGGAGTATGACATTGTTTATCAACACATGATGGCCATCAAAGGGAAGGCACTTACAGACTTTGTCGCTAAGTTTACATGGGAAGAGGCTGAGATTGAGAATACTCCAAAGATTACAGATGGATCAGACAGTATCGTCTTCCAAAATCTGAAAGAGGTTGTGTCCAGCAGAGATAGAAAAGGAGTAGCTGAGAATGAGGAAGATAGGTACCTCTTCAAGAAAGAGACCATATTAGAGGGGAACTTCTCTTCAAATGAAAATGTTTGGAACCTCTTCATTGATGGGTCTTCTTGTGAAGTGGTAGCAGAGCAGGGCTGATAGTGTTAGTATCGAATAGTACTGACATTAGATATGCACTTAGATTCAACATCAAAGCATCGAATAACGAATCAGAGTATGAGGCCTTGTTAGAAGGACTCTCATTGGAAAAATCTCTTAGTGTTGGCCAACTCCTAGTCCACAGGGACTCAAGGTTGGTTATCAACAAAATCCTGGGAGTTTATGAGGCCAAGGATGAAAGGATGGGCAAATATCTGAAGAAGGTGAGAACGATACTAGGAAGCTTCACAGAAGTGAAGATGAAGAGGATACCCCAGTTAGACAACAGTCGTGCATATATACTAGCAAGGTTAGCCTCAGCAATAAGGACAGACATCAGAAGGAAAGTACCAGTTGAGATCCTACTCAAACCGACCATTGAGGAAGAGAGGGTTGTCAGAACTTACCTCAAATTGAAACTAGGGGACTCATAGATGGACCTCCTTATCAGATATATCAGATAGGGAGAGCTTCAAGAATCAAAGTTGGAAAGGAGAAAGTTGAGGTACAGAGATGCCAAGTTCTCAATAATAGGAGATGTAATGTATAAAAAAGGATTCCTACTACCTCTTCTCAAATGTGTCCATTCCACAGAGGTCCCCCACATCCTGTAGGATTTACACTAGGGTTCTTTCTCTATTCACATTGTAGCAAGACCTTTAGCCAAGAGGATAATTACGCAGGGATACTGGTGGCCGACCTTGGCCAAAGATGCTACTGCCTACGTGAAAAGGTATGGTAAGTGCCAGAGATTCTCCACTATCCCTCATCAACCACATCAACCTATGATGTCAATCAGTTATCCTTGGCCATTTGCAATGTGGGGGATTGACTTGGTGGGACCATTTCCGAGAACTGTGAACAACTATCAATTTCTAATAGTAGCAATTGATTACTTCTCCAAGTGGGTAGAGGCTGAGCCATAATCACTATCACCTAGCATAAGACCTTCTAGTTCATCTGGAAGAACATCATATGCAGATACGGTCTCCCAAACACCCTCATCTCAGATAATGGAACACAATTCAAGAATGCTTCCTTGGAGAAATACTGCGAGAGAGTCAGGATCAAGCAGTTCTTATCTTCTTCTGGCCAACCTCAGGCAAATGGTCAGACTAAAGTCACGAATCGAACAATCCTTGATGGGATTAAGAAGAGGTTGGAAGAAGCCAATGGGATATGGACATAAGAGGTTTATGTAGTGTTATGGGTCTACAAAACAACAGCAAGGACACCAATGGGGGAAACCCCATTTATGTTGGCCCGTGGCTCAGAAGTCGTCATACCTATAGAAGTAGGACTCCCCACCCATAGATTTCATACCTATGATCCTTAGAGGAACGGGGAAGAAAGAAGATATGAATTGGATCTAATTGAAGAGAGAATGGTAGATGCTGAGATCAGACAGGCAGCTTACCAGTAGAGAACAACAAAGTTCGACAATCAAAGGGTGAAATCAAGACCTAGAGCTGTGGGAGACCTAGTGCTGAAGAAGACATTGCAGAAAGAAAATAAACTCCACCCGAACTGTCATGGTCCTTACAAAGTAGTCGATGAGGTAATACCTGGTACTTATCGACTAGAAAATCTTGAAGGGGAACCTTTCTCCAATACATGGAATGCTGATCACCTAACGAAGTATTGCATACGATGTTGCAGTTGTTTCTTTGTAATTCATGTATCATTTCATGAAGAGGATATTAATGAGAAGAGCAGTTCCTATGTCGATAATGTTTCATTATGCTTAAACATCATCAATTTGGTGAAATTATGAGGTGAAACATCATGCTGTGATGACCTCAGACCTTAAACATCATTAATTTGGTGATATTTATGAGGGTAAACATCATATGCTGGTGACCTCAGACCTTAAATATCATGAATTTGGTGAAATTATGAGGTGAAACATCATGATTTGGTGACCTCGGACCTTAAACATCATTAATTTGGTGATAATTTATATGGGTAAACATCATATTATGATGACCTCAGACCTTAAAACATCATTACTTGGTGATAATTTATGAGGGTAAACATCATACTGTGATGACCTCAAACTTGGAAACATCATTAATTTGGTGATATTTATGAGGTTAACATCATACTATGATAACCTCAGACCTTAAACATCATTAATTTGGTGATAATTTATGAGGGTAAACATGATATTATGATGAGCTCAGACATTAAAACATCATTAGTTGGTGAAATTATGAGGTTAAAATCATTTTGTGAAGAACTCAGACCTTAAACATCATTAATTTGGTGACAATTTATGAGGGTAAACATCATATGATGATGACCTCGGACCTTAAACATCATTAATTTGGTGACAATTTATGAGGGTAAACATCATATCCTGATGACCTCAGGCCTTAGACATCATTAATTTGGTGATAATTTATGAGGGTAAACATGATATTATGATGACCTTGGACCTTAAAATATCATACTGCGATGACCTCAGATCTTAAAAATCATTAATTTAGTGATAATTTATGAGGGTAAACATCATATTATGATGACCTCGGACCTTAAAACATCATTAGTTGGTGATAATTTATGAGGGTAAACATCATACTGTGATGAAATCTGACCTTAAAACATCACTAATTTGGTGATATTTACGAGGGTAAACATCATATGCTGGTGACCTCAAACCTTAAACATCATTAATTTGGTGATAATTTATGAGGGTAAACATCATATTATGATGATCTCAGACCTTAAAACATCATTAGTTGGTGCATTTATGAGGTTAACATCATTTTATGAAGACCTCAGACCTTAAACATCATTAATTTGGTGACAATTTATGAGGGTAAACATCATATGCTGATGACCTCAGACCTTAAATATCATTAATTTGGTGATTATTTATGAGGCAAACATCATATTATGATGACCTCACACCTTAAAACATCATTAGTTGGTGAAATTATGAGGTTAACATCATACTGTGATGACCTCAGACCTTAAACATCACTAATTTTGTGATATTTATGAGGGTAAACATCATATGCTTGTGACCTCAGACCATCATTAAGTTGGTGATAATTTATGAGGGTAAATATCATATTATGATGACCTCGGACCTTAAAAAAACATTAGTTGGTGAAATTATGAGGTTAACATCATTTTATGATGATCTCGGACCTTAAACATCATTAATTTGGTGATATTTATGAGGGTAAACATTATATGCTGGTGACCTCAGACCTTAAACATCATTAATTTGGTGATAATTTACGAGGGTAAACATCATATTATGATGACCTCAGACCTTAAAACATCATTCGTTGGTGACATTATGAGGTTAACATCATTTTATGATGACCTCAGACCTTAAACATCATTAATTTGGTGACAATTTATGAGGGTAAACATTGTTTGGTGAAAATTGTGAGGTAAACATCATATTGTGATGACCTCATACTTTAAAACAACATGAAAGAGAAGGCATTAATTAAAAGAAGAAAAATCCTCTGAAGAAGATGATATTACATTTAAGTAGTCAGATTTATATATCAAATGTGTTGAAGATCCATCAGAATTCAGAAAAATTACAGGAAAAAATAAGCACAAGTTATAAATTAAAAGCTTCACATAGAAAGGCCTAAGTATTTGCAGCTGGAATGGTGTCCTTTTGGCCAACGTTAGTCACCTCTACAGTGTCTACGTGATGAATGGCCTCTTCTATTTCAGTAAGATCCAAAGGAGCAATCTCTGCAGGAGCAGCACCTTCCTCCTAAACCTCTTACAAGGCCTCAGCAAAATGAGGGTCACCAAAGCCTAGACCGGTAAAGTCCGAGGCAGATAAGCTCCCTGACTCATGTTCCTTAGAAGTTGCCCACTTACCAATTGCTTTAATAACTCTTTTAAGTTATTCAAAGCCGAAGCTGATGAACTCATCAGATGCCTTGTAATCTATAAGGATCTTCTCTAAGGCGTCCTCCAGTGAGGCTTTGACCCCAGTATCCACTTTGGTCTGAAGGGAATCACCTTTGGCCTTCAGGGCTACTTCGTGGTCTTTCTTGATGTCAACTATGTCTCTATCCCTCTGCTTAATCATCTTATCAACCTCTTTTAACTCCTCCTTCAGACGATCAACTTCAGCGTTTAAGGAGGCTTAGACCTTCAGGGCTTCTCTTCCCTTCTCAATAAGGGGCATCTTCCTCAGAGTCCAATCAAAAAATTAGTGCATGCAGAGAATACCCTGTAATGAAAAGTCAAATGTATGAGTTCAAGTCTTAACCTACATCTAGGCTGAGGTTACACTTGGAAGAGCAAAAAAGCAGAAGTTGGTACCTGAATTAACCTATAAAGGCTAAACTCGACCAGCAAGGGGGTATCCAGGGAGCGTCAAAAAAGCTTGTCTGCTTAGATAATTATAGAGCCAATGGCATCCATTACCTTCAGACCATGTCCTATCAAATTATCAATGATCTTTAGCTGGGCCTGATGAGCAGCCAGAGCATCGTCTGTTGAGATAGGGATGGCACGATCTCCCTTTTTATTTTTTCTTAGCCTCTGATCCTCTAAGTCAGTGGTTGTCTTCCTCTTCTTTGTAATGTCGGCCTTGGACATCCTGAAATTTTACTTGGGTGTAAGAGGGGTTGTATTATGCCGTGCTTTCTTTATCACATTAACAAGGCTTGGGGAAGACATCTCCCAAAGCTCGTCAGAGATGCCTTCTAGGCGTTCTACAAAAAGAAACATCTGAGTTAGTAAATCAGAGGTATTAAAAGTCAGAGGTACAACTTATAAAAAAAATAATACTCATGAAGCTCAGTCAAAGGACTTCCCCCCAAGCCAGTCTCAAAGAGGTAATAGGGGGTCATCAGATGTTCGTACTTGACTAGCCTACCGTGCTCCCCTTGATCATGAAGATACTTAACCTTTTATAAGTTATACTGGCTAAGCCCAGGGTCGGCCTTGGCAGCAAGAGACACCTTCCCCCATCCCAGAGGTGTCCTCGTCTCCAACGATGAAGAAGTGGCACAAGGATCAAATTCCCATGCCCCTGAGGCATAGAAATACCGTGGTTTCCAGTTATGATTTGAAGTCTGGGTAACCAACGACATCTTCTTGTCTGATTTCCTAGCTAGGAAGTGGTAGTAGCTGGGGTGGTTTTTAGCAGAGGATGGGACGTAGCGCCCTGTGAAGAACCTAATTGGAAGGTCTGAGTGGTGGACTGCCCTCCAAAGGACGATAGCCCCAATCATCACCCTCCAGGCATTGGGCGATAATTATGAGGGGGCTAGGTTGATATGGGATAGTATTGATCTGATTGAAGTATGGATGGGGAGACGTAAGCCCAACTTAAACATCTGCTCATAGATGCAAATCTCACCATCTCGGCCATCAAAGTCCCTCTTACCCCTCAGAGGTCTCCTGAGATTAATGGAAGGACCTATAGAATAGAGGTGCCTAAAGGCTAAGAGGTCATACTCAGTGACAGAGCTCTCTATCTCGACTGCCTCCTAGGTATCAATATCTCTCTCATGACCATTATATTCATCCCTGGTAACGTCGGCCTGGGAAGGTGAAGGGACACCAGTGGGAAACCTCTGAGCGAACTCAGCCCTGGTGGAGACCGACATAGGGATAACATTAATGGGTGGGGGAACATCCACACTCAGGCCCCACAATCTCAACATCAGAAGAAGTCTGTGAAGTTCTATCACCATTGTGGGATGAAGAACAACTTTGGACCTCGTCCTGATCAGGGACCTTATCTTGCCTAATGCAATAATCCATAGCCTCTTGGAAAGAGTCTATAGAGATAGGGTCTGAAGTAGATGACTCAGACTCAGACATGGAAGTGGGGTCTATTGGATCCTCTGTGGGCTAAGCTGGCTTAGGGTATGTCACCTTTAAAGGTGGAGGGAAGATAGGTCTGAGGGGGAAGGCCTCATCCCTACGAGCTTCCTCTTGGACTAGCTCTATCTACCTAATTTTTTCAAAGGTCTTCTCTCTAAGAGAATGGAACTCTTCTATAATCTTATACAAAGGCCTGAGCATAAGAGAGATGACCCTACACTTGGTAAACCAATAACAAATAACTTGGCACAACTTAAACTAAAGATCAAACTTGGATTCTGAAAGGTTTCAAACTAAGAACAACAAACAATAAGTTCACTAGAAAATTCAAACTGCCACCGAAAAACCTAAATCCTCACCGAAAAATGCAAAAATGGAAATACAATGCTAAAAATGGAAAGGCAAGGTAAAAAATGATACATGAGGAAGTACAAAATGAAGAAGAAGAAGAAGAAGAAGATCGAGAATAATGAAATCCTCAAACACAGCAACGATTGAGCTCTTAAAGAGAGAGAAAACACAGGGAGCATAAGTGGGAAAAATGGAAAGAATGAAGAAGAAAGAGAAGAAAAACCCTCAAATAGTTTTGCATACATCCCAAGTCCCAACATTTCCATGGGAGCCCAAAAGACAAACATCATCATTTACACATTGTCAGACATGTTACCCACTTCAGGAGTTCACACAAGTCAAGGAAATATTGGTATATAAGGAAATATAGCCTCAGACATACATACCCCTTAGTCACCTATTAACATAGCTAATTAAGGGCTAAGGGTGATTGATATGCCCAAAGTGCACCTGCCATCTCAGAGACATTAACCTCGGCCTTTATGACGGCCTTGGCCTGTATGATGGCCGAGGTAACAAGAGCTCAGGATTACCCATTAGCGATGTCATCCTTCACCTGGTCGGCCACACCCGATGTTGTTAGTATCACCATGATTAGGAATCAATCGAGGTCTGCATGGGGTTAACTATCCATCAGGTTGGCCACAACCAACATTATAAGTATCACCTCGATGAGGGCATCAACCGAGGTAAGTATGGACATGGGTTATCCATCAACATCAACATCAACATCGGTCATAGACGATGTTACAAGTTTCACCTAAGATCACCAAAGCCTCGCAGGCTGAGCATCAAGTGTCAAGACAACATCGAACATGGTCGACGTTCCAAGTATCTAACCTCGGCTGGCATCCCAACCAAGGTCATCATATAATTCTCAAATATGAAGGGGGTCAGCAACACCAAACCTCATACTCATCCAGGCCGTTGGTACCAAGAAAAGACCACCGAGGATTTACATGCATATGAACGGCTTGGAACACGTGGAGTAATTTGTTATAATTGAATCATTCCCTCTATGTGAGAGAATATTGAGGTTATCATTATTTAGTTAAGATCAGTAGGTGTTATCCTTACACTGGTTGGATCTTCATGCACGTGTTCATGACATTCTTGGGGGGTACATTACACCCACAAGCACTATATATAGAGGTCATCCTCAACATTGTAAAGGATCAAGAATTACAACCCTAGCTAAAATTCTGTCAATTTACATAGTAGAGAGAGAAAGCTTGAGAGATTGTATCCATGGCCGTTAGTGCCTTATTTCAGTGACATTACTCACTCACTTGCACAATGGACATAGGCCTAATTAGCTTAACCACTAACATATTGATGTTCATTCTCTTCTCCTCACCTCCTTCTACATATACACTTATATTCTCTTGTGCTGCCATTGTTATCACTTGCTTGAGCTTGTCCACACCTTATCTGATGGTGTTGATTACTACATCATGAATTAAACTATTTCACATTCAATTCATTGTAAAAAAAAACATTATTTTCCCTTTATTTGGCAGATTTGTCATATTTAGTAGTAGTACACTATAATTTGCAATATTAAGTTTAATTTCTTAATTAGTAATAATAATGATAAAGTTTAAATTTAAATTTGTATCAATGGGTTCAAAACTATTTTTTTACATTTCGTGGGTTGCTTACAGGTGATAGTAACTTGATTTTATTCTTAGGAAAATCTCGACGCTTATAAGCTATAGAGCAGGATATTCTATTATTGAGGTAATCTTGAGTTTTTCCTTCTTTTTTAGTTTATTAGATCTAATTATAATGAATTTCCTTAAGTATATTTATTGGATTTGATGCTTTTTTTTTTATTGTTGCGTACTTTGAAGACCTGTTTACATAAATAGTTTAAGAGAATACCTATTCTGAAAATACAAGTTTACATGAATATCTTAAGAAAAACTAAACTTGAACTGTGCCAGTTTACATGTACTTGTAATGACTGCCATTTGTTGTATTTGATCTCATATGGTTTTATTTCTTTGGTATTCATTTGATATGGCACTCTATTTGAACTCATGTGATTTAATTTGTTTTCTACAAAATCTTTTCTCACTGACTAAGTGGAGAACCAATATAGCAAGACTTACAGGTCCAGGTAATTGCCCAATATTGGAAAGTGAAAGAAATCCCACTATCCCATAAATTTACTTAGATGTATTCATTTATATAATACATCATGGTAATTTTCAGTTGACGATAGTAATATGATATACATATTGCATCATGATCCTATGCATAGCATAAAACAAGAGAGAAAAGAATCGAAAAGTTACATGATCACTTTAATTTCTCACTTGATCACTTTAATTTGAAAGTTGTCTCTTTATTTATTTCACATCAACGGACTCTTTCTCGAATTTAAAACCAATATCCTCACTTTGTATTTGCAGGTATCACCTACTACCTTGGCATCAGGTGGGGGATTATATCCGAAGGATAAGGGTGGTTTATGTAACACCCCTCCTAAAATAATAACGGGTGGCCAGCCCTATACTATACTAAATCACGAGTTTCAGATGGTCCAGTCTCAACATCAACTGTCGGTACTATATAATATAGTACTAACTACCCAATATCATATAGGCGAGATGTTAAAATTAAATAAAATGTGCCACAGATAACCAACTAACACTACTAATAAAAGAAAGATGCATGTAAGAACTAAGATAAATGAAATGCTAGAATAAAATTGAAATAAATAACTTCCACAGAATATACTACAAAAAGTAGACCCGAATAAGCTGTCGAGTCACAGCTAATACAATAACTGGAATGGAATAAATATAAACATCTATAAATATCCCTTGAGTACAAACCTGATATACAATGAATCCTACCTAGATTTTTTTAAAAGTAGGAAGCGACTACCATCAAAGTCCCGCAACAGTCCGCACCTGTCACGGCTCCCAAGACTCTGGATAGAAGGTCATCCGGCATCCATGCGGTAGGACACCTGTAGTAATATATATATATATATACAAGCAGGAGGGAAAAGTAAACGGGTCAGAGCCCGAGTTGTAAAAATATTTAGCAAGTGTGTTAACCGTGCATAATAAATATCGGTGCACTATTACATAATTAAAGTGGAATCGCACTCTCGTGGAACCCCAACTCACCTCTCATCTAAAGGCGCACACCTATTCGCGTCCTCAATTTTATTAGTTAAATTACACCAATTTATTAGGAAAACCTAACTTATCATAGGCCTAGCCTATACCCACGAGATCTACCTTCCTATCATAACCCAAGAATCCACCCCTTTTTTTAACCACAGATAAGTATTTATTTTCAATCATATGTGCCTTATTAGGCTTAGTGGATTCCGGTTTATAATTTAACCATTTATAATTTAATAAGTTGCCCAATATGCATTTGGGTTGAAACATATGATTTAAATTTCTAATTAATAAGCATGCAAAATTATTATTGACACAAATTCCCTACAATTTCAACGCTGCGCTGCGTTTCGTGCGTGGGGTGTCTCGCAAAGTGAAATCCAAACAAGGAACCACCCCATTACACTACTCCATGTCAACGTTGATCCTGGAGATCCATTATGCCCCACATAAATATCGACAAAACTTCTCTCTACTCTCAACAATGTACTACATTTCGTGCGTGGGTGTCTCGTAAAATGAAATCCAAACAAGGAACCACCCCGTTACACTACTCTTTAACAATGTCGATGATAAAGGTCCATAATTCCGTACATACCATAATTGGCAGAACTTTTCTCCAATTTCAACACTGCACTGCGTTTCATGCGTGGGGTGTCTCGCAAAGCGAAATCCAAACAAGGAACCACCCCGTTACACTACTCCTTGACAATGTCGATCCTAGATATCCATAATGCCATACATACCATATAATACTACTACTACTACTACTAAATTTTAAACTACAATATGGAAATAACTAAAAATCTCCAATAATATCCTTGGGATGATGTAACCGAAGTATTCCTTAAATGCGATACATCAACCCTCGTCAATCTAGTACATCATAATCATCCAATATGTACTCCACAAAGTTTCCATATCCTTTCATCTATAGGATATATAAATATATATATATATGCATTTCATTCTAGCCATATATATATACACACCATCATCCAATCCCATGACCATGTATACATACCATATATGATGTACAAAGGCCATGCACAAATAAATACCCGGCTATATATAGCGCCGATAAATTGCATCAATGCTATCATCTTCCCAGTGCCCGGCTCACGTAACAATACTGGGGCGACCATGGTGGGACTAAACGACACCCATCTCGTGGTAAACTCACGCACACGACGTCCCGGGAAGCAGTCATAACTCCTAACCGGCAATGAGACGAAACATACCCACCACGTCTCATCCCAAAAATACATATATATATATATATATATATATATATATATATATATATATATATATATATATATCATATAATAACACACATGACGACTATGACCTAGGGAATATCCACACCCTGCTTTTCTAGCCAGGATGCTCACCCTCTACGCGCGCAACTTCCCAATGATAGCATGAGCGGGGTATGCTTAACCAAATAAGTATATATATCATTCACATGCATAATATATATACATCCATATGATCCAATCATATAATTAAACATTAAACCATCATACACGGTTTAAGTATCCATACCACATATGTCCACAACATAAATATATCCATATTTTCACATCTATATAGATATATAAACATATATTCACATATCTTTACATATGTATACAAACTAATTTTTGTTCACATGTATAAGATATCTATATACACTCGGCTATAAGTATATAATATCCTCAATATTCAAGTCGTCACCACAAACTGATTTAATTTACCTCGATATGTGAATACAATCCCTTATTTGAACCATATTCAATCATTTTTCCTATGATGAATAGTCTCCCAAAAATCATATGTATATATCTATACATATATATTCAACATTAGGGTTATCACCCGAAATTTTGTGTAGGAAACCATCACTACACATTCCATCTGTATCCGAGATGCACATCATAAATCTAGTAATAATTTCGACTATCGGTATACATATAACTAATAGTCTATAAGCCTCAAGCTCATTCTTTCATTCATCAAATAATCTCATTTCTTGGGAAAATGCCGTTGTAAATCACACACCGATAAACAACATCTATTCCAACTAGATTTTCACATTCTACTCTAGTTGGTAATATAATCCCGTCGCTCTCAGTTCCGGCTACGGTTCAATCACTTTTATGAATCCCCTAGTCTAAGATCTCTCGAATTTATTCCTTAAATTTTATCATTTCTAAGGGTAGGCAATCACTCTCTTCCATTTGGCCCAAAATTGTATCTTAACAATATCCTATCCTTATAAGGATTTGACATAAATGTCAGCCTAGAAATTTCACAACATACATGGATATATTATTCTCCAATTATTCCAAGAAGTCCCCACTATCATATACTAAGTGAGAGACCCCCTATAAGTCTCCAAAGTATCTCTTACTTCATAAGAGAAAACCTCAAATTAAAAAACCCAACCAAAAAAGGGTAGAAATCATCCTAGAAAAACCTGATAAAATAACTCATTAAGGAGGCCCCTAAGAATAAACTCCAAAAGAAAAGGGAAAGAAAGAAATCCCAAATTTTGGGCTAAAAATAGGGGACCGGTCGACCGGTCCCAGACCCCCGATCGACCGCGGGTCCAAATTTTGCCTACGTAGAAATGCAGTAGGCTTTTCCCTTAAAGCGCGGTCGACCGGTCCCCTGGGCGTGGTCGACCGGCCATACCAGTTATCTTGGCCGATTTTCCATTTTCAGCAGACCCTAAATCCTCAAACACCCAAATATCATCACTAAGCCCCTAAATCTTTAACCCAATAATATTATTAACAAGAACACCTATCCTACATCTCATCCCAACCATTTATATGTCATTAAATCATATTATAACATTGATTTCAAGATTTAAACCCAAAAATCTAGGTTTTGATATTTATACCCAAAAATCCATTTCTTAATCCCACAAATTATGAAATGAAATACACAAATAACTATATAGAAAGATTAAACACTTGCCTCAGATTTGTAGAGGTTGGATCGTCCTCGATGTCGCGGTTTTGGGCCGGAATCTCCAAGCTTTCTTCCTCTCTCTCTTCTTTTCTTCTTCTTTCTCTCTTTTCTTTCTCCCTCTAGGGCTTTTTCTCTCTTTCTCTCAAATGAGAAATGGCTTAATCCATAAGCCTCATGAACCTTTAAAATAAAACCCCAATTTTAAATGTTAATACACGCTTTAAATGACTCGTTTACACCTATTCGAGTCAAACTAACTTAAAATATTTCGGAGCCAAAATAAAACTCAATGACAGTCATTTTGACTATCTCGACCCTTCCGGGATCAATGGTACCCTCAAAATCATCATCCGGAATACTTTAAAATATTCTCTATTTTTGGGCCTCAATTCCCAAATTTTAAAATTCTCCAATTTAATTAGATTTTATTTTCCCAAAATTAAATTTCTCAATCTCAAAAATCATGGGGTGTTACAATCTTCCCCCCTTACAAAAATTTCTTCCACGAAATTTAAGATATGCCTAGGACCTCAATATCATCTAGTCCTTACAACAACCTTTAGGATCATCATACCGATCCTTCCTAGTTCTCATTTCGAACCATATAGTTTTAAAGTAACTACTACCCAGGGCGCCCACACACCCCGTATCCGAGTTTCCACTCGTAAAATTATGATCAGGCTCCATTAGCCTCAAATCATAATATAACCCTCAGCAATATGATCTATAACAACATACTAAATATATCAAAGTTTTAAAATTTCCCAATGGTTGAACTTTCCTCAATTCCTGACGCTAGCCACTTTCGTGCGGGGGAGGTCTCGCAAGCGAAATCCAAACAAGGAACCCTCCCAATACACTACTGTGTAGCTAGGTCGGGGATTGAGATTAGTTGAACCAGGGTTAAGATTTTATAAAAGATTTTCATATTTTAGATATTTCCAGAGGGCCTATACAACAATACAATATAAATAAATTCAGCGTCTTTCGACACGCCAAACAAACACCTTATGTTTAGGACACAAGGCCTCAACAAATACAACACTCTAGCCAATACCTAGTTCTCAAAACTAGCACAACTATGAGCTAAACTATCCGCTCCACATAAATCTACCAAACTCTGAACCTCTCAGTTATGAAATTCCTCTACATCACATCAATACTTTTATATAAAAATAAATTATTCCCTCATTGGGATTCCAAAACTTCCCTACTATTTCGTTACGAAAAGGTGTATCATCTCCAAAGATTCCATACAAAGGCCACACTTGCACACTTCCTCCTCTAGGAAAATTCCATACACCCTAGCGGTATAGCGACTAGATACTCATCACACCTCACACACGACGTTCCCAATATCGCACAAAGCGTAACTTAAACCCAAAGAAAGGTATTCTACCTTATTTTTCCATAACCCAATGGTTTCCCCTCGTCCTAGAATGTCAACTAAGGGTCCTCAACTTCTTCCAGGACAATCTTTATCCCTAAGCATGTTTCTTCACAAGAGAAACATCTTCCTCAAAATCCTTCCTAACCATATTGAAGGACAAACTCGACTACGACTATCGAAAACTCCCTCAGTCCCACTCAATGAAACTGAGTTTCCAAATTCTTTCTCCCTCTTCCCAGAAGGCAATACTCCCAATATTGGGACAACTCCACACACCTCACGTCGGGAAAAGTCACCAACACCAGGATTCCTAACAAAGGTGACGAGTTTCTCAACCTAAACCTCCCAAGGACTACACTAACCTCTCCTCAGATTTACTTTACTAAGTCCAAGGTTCTCCATTCGAGTAAATTTTCCTTTCTTACTCAACTGTAGATAAATCACCTCACACCACTACGAGAAATCTCCTCAATATCTCCTCCAGAATCGGGGAAAACAAATACCCCCGATTAAAGCGTACCCAAAATATGCTATGGGTATTGTACTTCTAATCCTATCCTTTCCTAGACGACAAAATCTAGGCGACGTCTGAAACGAAACAAGAGCAACTGTTATCAGAACGCCAATCAAGTGAATATACTTCACAGAAGAAAACAACGCAATGAACACAACAGTCCTATTTGTAGGGCTTTATGTCAAGAACGTTAACGGAAGAATGCAGAAAACTCCCACAGATCCGAAGGACTCTATAACCTGATGCTCTGATACCATCTGTAACACCCCGCCTAAAATAATAACGGGTGGCCAGCCCTATACTATATTAAATTAGGAGTTTCAGATGGTCCAGTCTCAACATCAACTGTCGGTACTATATAATATAGGACTAACTACCCAATATCATATAGGCGAGATGTTAAAATTAAATAAAATGTGCCACAGATAACCAACTAACACTATTAATAAAAGAAAGATGCATGTAAGAACTAACATAAATGAAATGCTAGAATAAAAATGAAATAAATAACTACCACAGAATATACTACAAAAAGTAGACCCGAATAAGTTGTCGGGTCACAATAACTGGAATGGAATAAATATAAACATCTATCAATATCCCCTGAGTACAAACCCGTTATACAATGAATCCTACCTAGATTTTTTTAAAAGTAGGAAGCGACTACCATCAAACTCCCGCAACAGTCCGCACCTATCACGACTCCCAAGACTCTGGATAGAAGGTCATCCGGCATCCATGCGGTAGGAAACCTATAATAATATATATATATATATATATATATATATATATATATATATATATATATATACAAGCAGGAGGTAAAAGTAAACGGGTTAGAGCCTGAGTTGTAAAAATATTTAGCAAGTGAGTTAACCGTGCATAATAAATATCGGTGCACTATTACAAAATTAAAGTGGAATCGCACTCTCGTGGAACCCCAACTCACCTCTCATCTAAAGGCGCGCACCTATTCGCGTCCTCAATTTTATTAGTTAAATTACCCCAATTTATTAGGACAACCTAACTTATCATAGGCCTAGCCTATACCCACGAGATCTACCTTCCTATCATAACCCAAGAATCCACCCCTTTTTTAACCACAGATAAGTATTTATTTTCAATCATATGTGCCTTATTAGGCTTAGTGGATTACGGTTTATACTTTAATCATTTATAATTTAATAAGTTACCCAATATGCATTTGGGTTGAAACATATGATTTAAATTTCTAATTAATAAGCATGCAAAATTATTATTGACACAACTTCCCTCCAATTTCAACGCCGCGCTGCGTTTCGTGCGTGGGGTGTCTCGCAAAGCGAAATCCAAACAAGGAACCACCTCGTTACACTACTCCATGTCAACGTCGATCCTGGAGATCAATTATGCCACACATAAATATCGACAAAACTTCTCTCTACTCTCAACAATGTACTACATTTTGTGCGTGGGGTTTCTCGTAAAACGAAATCCAAACAAGGAACCACCCGGTTACACTACTCTTTGACAATGTCGATCATAGAGGTCCATAATGTCGTACATACCATAATTGGCAGAACTTTTCTCCAATTTCAACACTACACTGCGTTTCATGCGTGGGGTGTCTCGCAAAGCGAAATCCAAACAAGGAACCACCCCGTTACACTACTCCTTGACAATGTCGATCCTAGAGATCCATAAAGCCATACATACCATATAATACTACTAATACTACTACTACTAAATTTTAAACTACAATATGGAAATAACTAAAAATCTCCAATAATATCCTTCGGATGATGTAACCGAAGTATTCCTTAAATGCGATACATCAACCCCCATCAATCTAGTACATCATAATCATCCAATATGTACTCCATAAAGTTTCCATATCCTTTAATCTACAGGATATATAAATATATATATAGGCATTTCATTCTAACCATATATATATACACACCATCATCCAATCCCATGACCATGTATACATACCATATATGATGTACAAAGGCCATGCACAAATAAATACCCGACTATATATAGCGCCGATAAACTGCATCAATGCTATCATCTTGCCAGTGCCCGGCTCACGTAGCAATACTGGGGCCACCATGGTGGGTCTAAACGACACCCATCTCGTGGTAAACTCACGCACACGACGTCCCGGGAAGTGGTCATAGCTCCTAACCGGCAATGAGACGAAACATACCCACCACGTCTCATCCTAAAAATACATATATATATATATATCATATAATAACACATGGGACGACTATGACCTGGGGAATATCCACACCCTGCTTTTCTAGCCAGGATGCTCACCCTCTTCGCGCGCAACATTCCAATGATAGCATGAGCGGGGTATACTTAACCAAATAAGTATATATATCATTCACATGCATAATATATATACATCCATATGATCCAATCATATAATTAAACATTAAACCATCATATACAGTTTAAGTATCCATACCACATATGTCCACAACATAAATATATCCATATTTTCACATCTATATAGATATATAAACATATATTCACATATCTTTACATATGTATACAAACTAATTTTTGTTCACATGTATAAGATATCTATATACACTCGGCTATAAGTATATAATATCCTCAATATTCAAGCAGTCACCACAAACTCATTTAATTTACCTCGATATGTCAATACAATCCCTTATTTGAACCATATTCAATCATTTTTCCTATGATGAATAGTCTCCCAAAAATCATATGTATATATCTATACATATATATTCAACATTAGGGTTATCACCCAAAATTTTGTGTAGGAAACCATCACTACGCATTCCATCTGTATCCGAGATGCACATCATAAATCTAGTAATAATTTCGACTATCGGTATACATATAACTAATAGTCTATAAGCCTCAAGCTCATTCTTTCATTCATCAAATAATCTCATTTCTTGGGAAAATGCCGTTGTAAATCACACACCGATAAACAACATCTATTCCAACTAGATTTTCACATTCTACTCTAGCTGGTAATATAATCTCGTCGCTCTCAGTTCTGGCTACGGTTCAATCACTTTTGTGAATCCCCTAGTCTAAGATCTCTCGAATTTATTCCTTAAATTTTATCATTTCTAAGGGTAGGCAATCACTCTCTTCCATTTGTCCCCAAATTGTATCTTAACAATATCCTATCCTTATAAGGATTTGACATAAATGTCGGCCTAGAAATTTCACAACATACATGGATATATTCTTCTCCAATTATTCCAAGAAGTCCCCACTATCATATACTAAGTGAGAGACCCCCTATAAGTCTCCAAAGTATCTCTTACTTTATAAGAGAAAACCTCAAATTAATAAACCCAACCAAAAAAGGGTAGAAATCATCCTAGAAAAACCTCATAAAACAACTCATTAAGGAGGCCCCTAAGAATAAACTCCAAAAGAAAAGGGAAAGAAAGAAATCCCAAATTTTGGGCTAAAAATAGGGGACCGGTCGACCGATCCCAGACCTCCGGTCGACCGCGGGTCCAAATTTTGCCTACGTAGAAATGCAGTAGGCTTTTCGCTTAAAGCGCGGTCGACCGGTCCCCTTGACGCGGTCGACCGACCATACCAGGTATCTTGGCCGATTTTTCATTTTCAGCAAACCCTAAATCCTCAAACACCCAAATATCATCACCAATCCCCCAAATCTTTAACCCAATAATATTATTAACAAGAAAACCCATCCTACATCTCATCCCAACCATTTATATGCCATTAAATCATATAATAACATTGATTTCAAGATTTAAACCCAAAAATCTAGGTTTTGATATTTATACCCAAAAATCCATTTCTTAATCCCACAAATTATGAAATGAAATACACAAATAGCTATTTAACAAGATTAAACACTTGCCTCAGATTTGTAGAGGTTGGATCGTCCTCCATGTCGCGGTTTTGGGTCGGAATCTCCAAGCTTTCTTCCTCTTTCTCTTCTTTTCTTCTTCTTTCTCTCTTTTCTTTCTCCCTCTAGGGTTTTTTCTCTCTTTCTATCAAATGAGAAATGGCTTAATCCGTAAGCCTCATGAACCTTTAAAACGAAACCCCAATTTTAAATGTTAATACACGCTTTAAATGACTCGTTTACACCTATTCGATTCAAACTAACTTAAAATATTCCGGAACTGAAATAAAACTCAATGACAATCATTTTGACTATCTCGACCCTTCCGGGATCAATGGTACCCTCAAAATCATCATCCGGAATACTTTAAAATATTCTCTATTTTTGGGCCTCAATTCCCAAATTTTAAAATTCTCCAATTTAATTTGATTTTATTTTCCCAAAATTAAATTTCTCAATCTCAAAAATCATGGGGTGTTACAGTTTATGGTTCTTTATATTTTCATTTTTTATATTATTTTTAACATCATCCTTATATTTTGTTAATAAGTATGGATTGATAGGGTAAAATAACGAACCTGATAGGATAAAATACCTGACCAATCAACGAATAAATGCCTTGAAAAGAACCAAACCTATCCTCAACAACTAAAATAATAGAGTCACACTGCTGGAGAAACTGTACCAGATTAGATTAGATATTTATAGGTAATGATGTACTTTATTTTGTATTTATAACAGCAGATTATTTTTTACCCACTGGAAAGTACAAGCACTTCCTCTCATTAACTAGATCAATTTCTTTGGTACAGTTTCGATAATCATGGTGCTGCTAGATATATGTTTGGATCCATTTCATTAGAGTCAAACTCAACATTTTCATCTCTGAACCATCCACCATGGCAGTCATGATTCCAACCAGCTATTGTGAACTTGAGTTCTCTCTCTCGACGTTCTCGATAGTTGTTGCTGCAGAACTTCGTCCCCAGCTTATTTTAATCCAACAGAAGTTCGTCACCAGCTGCTTTGTTACTAGATGAAAAACATCTCGATAGTCACTAGCTTCTTTGTTCTTAATTTCATTTTTAATGTAATTATTTTTGTACTTTTCTCAGTTGATAAATAAACTTAAGTATTCACCTAGGACGTGAGATTATAAAAGAGTGCCATTGGACCGTTTTCATTTCAGATTGATGTAACATATTAAAGAACAATTTTGTTCAGTGTTAAAATATTCAAGCATTTAATGGAATGGTCGAGCTCGAGACACCTCAAAATTGTAAAGACCAGTTTTGTTCAGTGTTAAAATATTCAAGAATTTAAAGACCAGTTTTGAGTTTTTGAATGGTATTGTCTATGGGATTCCAATATGCTATTCATTGTGTTTTCAATATAGACTATACTAGTTTTTCTGTTTTGCAAATGTTACATGGTTGTGTTTTTGCAGGGCTATTGTTATGTTTCGGGACGCACAAAGGGCTATTGTTAAGTTCCAGGACGCATAAAGAAATATTCTGGAATCCCAATCCGTTAGAAACTCACTACTAGATAGTCACCGATCAAGCCCTCGCTATACTCCTTTATTAACCACAGACAAAGAAATTGCAAGATAATCTTTCTGTAATCATTGACCAATTGAAGAGGTTGGCATCGTAATTCCATAAGAATCAGGAACCTAGAGGTGCATTCGCTGCTGCAACAATAACACAACAACATGTCATAGAGCAGGTCATTAGTTTCAAAGAAAGATAAAATCGTGACATGGAATTGGGGGGTATTGGTGAAAAGGTAATTTTGTTATTGAGGTATTGATAACATTTTTATCTGGTTGTGCGTGCAAAATTGTGTGATCATCTTCACAATGCTATATTATATTTCAGACTTAGTTATCTTTCTTTATTAAAAGGATGTTATAGAACAAATGAGACTTTTGTATGCTGTGCTATGTTACCAGCAAGGGGAGGAACAAGATTATGGTGGTGGTGTTAGTATAAAACTTACGACAAGACTTATTTTTTAGTGCAAGTGCCTTTATATTCTTGTATTATTCCATCCATTTCATGTGTATAATGTTGGATATTCATGATTTTACCTCGTCATGTTTCATAGCAATACATTTTCTAGATATTTGTCTTTGATGCTTGCTAGATCCTGTTTTAAATACACCCCAATGTGCTTTTATAACTCGAATCGATTAATGGCCGTTCACTTGCGTTGAGACTCATGTATTTTTTTCTATTTATATTGTTCCCATTCCTTTATTTCATGAAAGTGATATTTCACATAGAGTTATATTTGGCCAGGGGCGGACATAGCGATGGTTGGATGTTGCGTTTTGTCAAGTATATGATAAAATACTTTACAAACATTTGTTGAGTGATCAGTGTAGACTTGCTTAAGTATCTCTGCAATACTTCTAGGATGACTTATTTTCTGCCAAACAACTTCTATGAGCCTCCTCCTGATATTGGCAGGAAGATGAAATGTGCCAACCCATGGAAATATTCTTGGTAGTCTTTGAGATCTTATAGGATTGGGGAGAAATCCCAAAAAAGGGGTTACATTAAGCAAGGTGATACCTGTTGATGTAAAAAACTAGATGAAATCTAATTAATTTATCACAGATAAATAATGAATAAGTAAAATAAGACAATGGATTTTTAAAGTGGTTCAACCTTATAGAAATGGCCTACGTCCACTGTTGTTGTATTACTAATTGTTTTCCTCCAATCTCGATCACTAGTTTTTCCGGACATCCCATCTCTCATAGGGTTACAATGTATTTATAGCCTTGAGGCTATATGTATGAAAAGGCAATGTGTTGTCATTTAGTAGACATATACATATGTACAATAAGAATGTGCATTAAATATGACGTTCATTGAATCCGTATTCGTCCTTTAATTTTCCAGGCGAGATGTTTTGCACGCCAAGTAACTTGGACCGCCTGAGTTGCTCAGAACACTTAAGGTTCTTGGAATGCTTAAGTATCTCAGTGAAAGTGTATTTTCCACGTAGGTCAACACATGTCTTTAGGTAATTGGTCCACGTCAGTTGACTAATTTTTGTATCAACAGAAGCCCCCAATGTTTCATAGTTGAAATTAAACAGGAGAGTGTGGAATATTTTGTCCAAAAGTTGCTCGGATTACAAATCTTCAACACTTGGGAAAAAATTTCATTTGAGCACGTAGTGGTAAACTTGTAAATATTTTGAATTTTTAACCATCGCTTCGATGTTTGTGCTCTTTTCATCATTTAACTGTCGAAAATGAAAACGTCTTTCCCGGTAATCATTTCTTTTCTTTTTTCCCGATGCAAGGTATTTAAATGAGGTAGAAATCCAATCATCTTCTACTTTTCATATCCATATTTCTAAACTTTTTATTTTCTCTCTCTCTTTTGTATTATCGTTCTTTCCGTCATCTGCCATTAGCAGATTTCTTCATTTTCTGTAAGTTTTTTTTCCTTCTTCTTTCTTAGCTTTAGTCATCATGGTTTACCTTATTGAATCTTTAGATAAATTCCAGACTGATTTTTCAATACGCTCTTGGGTTATTTTAGAGGATCCTCCTTGTTCTTCTGATTTATTTTCTCTGCCGGAGGGACATTGGTTTCCTTCTCTTTTTGTAGCGGAGTGTGATTTTTCTTTCCCACTAAATCCCCTGTGTTTAGAGTTTTGCCAATATTTCAATATTGTTCCTGAAAGAATAGCTCCAAATACATGGAGGGTAGTTAACGGCGTATATAGGTTGAATCAAGTTCATGGAACTCACATAGAAATTCCAGAAATTATGTACTGTTATAGATGGGTTACCAGTGACAATATTTTTATTTAAAAACTAGGCTTTCTAATAGAGCTTTAGTAGTCAATCTCCCCGATGCCAACAAGGATTATTTTAATTATGGGGTTCTGATGAAAAATTGGCAACACCCACCATTAAATGGAAATGATTTGTATCAAGGTCCCAGATGTCCGCTTTATGGCAATTGGATAGGTTGTTTTTATTTTTTGAATATAACTTTCTTTGTGTTTGATGAAATGCGTCACTGACATAATTTTTTTTTAGTTGACAGTAAAAGGAAGCCCCCAAAAGAAATTGAGGTTAACATAAAAGATTTAAAACTTATCTGGAGTTTGCATCATTCAGTTACTGGGGAGCACATTAGAGTTGCTTCTTATTTGTTGAGGTACAAAAACACCACCTCGTCTTTTATTGCCCGTCCTATCGCACCTCCTGGGGTAACTGATCTTGATCAATTACAAACATCTCGAGCAAGTGCGAGAGAATCTTCTTCTGATTTGGATACATCCATAGTCTATTTGATGATGAAGAAAAGGAGAATGCCTGAGTTCTTTATCAAAGATGCCCCTGGTGTTGAGGGGTCAAAGAAAAGTAAATGGGATGTTCCAGCTGAGGGGATGAAGAAAATGGACATTGCTCCTTCCAAGGGAACAACTACAATCGTGAAGGAGGTGGGTAAAAAAACCCCAATTTTTCCAAAAGAGGCAGCACCTATGATTGAAGGTGTTGATATTACACAAGGAGAGGCAACACCTTTGATTAAAAATGCTCCTCTAAAGAGGATGAGAAGAGGTCTCACTGAAAGACCTCCAAAAACTGTTACTCAACCTTTTGATGTTGAGGGTCCTTTGAGAGCTAAATCTCTAGCTCTCGTCGCTCCAAGCTCGGCCAAATGTTTGATCAAATCTTGGGTCCTTCCCGAATATCAAGCTGCTGAGGATTCCCTTTTTCGGGAGAAGCTCACTGATTTAGTCGCTCAATATATTGCGTCAGTAAGTATCATCATCCTTATTACTTCCGTGTCTCTACATATTGCATTCATATTCTGAGTTGAGCTCTTTCCTTTTTCAGTTTATGTCGTGCTTTAATGGCATCTTGAAGAAAGATGAAGCTATCGGGGTTTTCACTTCCTCGGATGGGGTGGAAGAGACTTTTACTGGTTTATCCCACTCTTTGAATGAATCTCATCAGAAGTACGAGGAAGAAAAAGCTTCTTGGGAGAATGAACTTCAATCTGTCAAGACCACTCGAGATCAAGCTATAAGTGATTCTAAAGAGTTGGTGAACAAATTGAAGGCCATTGATAGCAAGCTTAAAGAAGCTAAACGATGTAAGAAAGAGCTTGAGGATAAGCTGAAATCTATCGAGGAGATTGAGGCCTGGCTTAAAAAGGCTGAACGACGTAAGAAAGAGCTAAAAGAAAAGGTGAAGCTTGTCGAGGAACACACTTTCTTGGAGAAAGTGAAGAAGAAAACTTATGTAAAGAAGTCTTTTAGCTCTGGCTGGGATAAAGGATGGAACAATGTTTTAACTGCCATTACTTGTCAGATGGAATATGCCAGCCTAAAGTACGTTAGAGATGGATCGGTTGCAGCCTTGAAAGAATTGAGTTTTGCAGACGATTCTGAATTGTTTCAAAAGCACACTCATGGACCTCCTCCTATCATTGGCGAAGAAGAAGAAGATGAGGCCGAATCTGATGAGTCTTCAGTGATGGTATCAGAATAAGTACCCGTTGCTCCTGTTCCGCAACCTTCCGAGAAAATTCAATAAGCAAGCACTTCTACCGAGCAACCACCACTTCCTTCCAAGAAACTTATTCCTTCCTCCAAACCTGCTGAAGATGTTGTAGGGAATAAGGAGAAGGTGTAAAGTTATTCTGTTGTTTACTTATGTTATTTTCTTTCTTGTAAGTTTGGTTGTAACTTCTCTTCTTGTGATCAATAAAATGGGTTTTTGTATAATCTGAATCTCTCCTTGACTTGCACTTGCTTGTATCATTGTTGATTAGTTTTTATTTTTCCTTGTTAGTTTATCGCCAGAATGGAACTCTTATCAGCTCATTACTCAGTGTTGATAAACAAATGTAATGATTATTTCAAAGTGGGTCATGCAGATTTTATTAAAACTCAAATAATTGGTATCCTTGGATCCGATTCTTTCGAACAAGCAGTTGAGGCATATCAATACTTGAAGTGTTTGCTTTATCGTGTTATATCCAACAATGTGGCCTATTCCGAAATGATTGAAAACCTTCAAGGCATGATCGAGGAACTTCAACTTCAACAGAAAGAGACCACTACACTCTTGCATAAAGGTTATGAGAAAAAGTACCACTAATTGAGTGCCGACAGGGGTTATGACAAGTACATTTCGACCCATGAGAAAAAGGAAAGTGTGTTATAGCTTGAAATTTAAGAGCATAGAAACATTGCCAAGCTGTTAGAGCAAGAGAATATCGCATTGCAAGAGGAAGTGAAACAGCTCAAATTTGCTACCTCCTCTTCTTCAGGATCCTTGATCCCAATTAATGATAACATTTTTTTTCCTTTTTAAAAACCGAAAATGCTACCTTAAGGGAAGAGTTAGAGACTTTGAAGAGAGCTGGACTTTCCACACATGCTCGCGGTAGAGCAAGGCCTTCTTCTCGTGGGCGAGCAAGGGCTGGTTGGGTTAATATTGAGGAGACAAGGACTCAATAGGCCTTAGAAAATCAAGTCGTTCAACTCATGGCAAAGGATCAGGCATTGGCAGAAATTTCTAAAAAAATTCTGAGTTTTACCGACCAACTCTCCAATCAGAGTTCTGCGCTGGAAAGTAAATAATTCTAGTGAAGAAACTCTACAAGAAGCTTGAAAGATTGACTTATTAATTTCACTAACAACCTAGAGAGGTTTGGAAGGCAGGGTACAATGAAGCTCTGTGTCATCTTGATGCTCAGTTGTAACAGTCAAATAATGAGGGGTACAAGCAGGGATGGTTGAATGCTATGTGTGTACAGATACTGTAGCAAGGACACTTCTTATGGGATTATTATGAACCTGGATGCTTAATTTTCCCGTGCCTCCCATTAAACTTGATCTTAGTTGGATTCCATCTCGTGCTATTCCTTGGTACTTGATCTCCAATTATCTTGGTGATTATAGTCTTCATTCAAATTTTAAGATATCTCGTCCTGAGCATTTGCTTCATCGACCATCCATAGTTAACGTCAGAATGCTGCGAGATATGAATTTTATAAACTCTCCCTGCGCATTAGATGATCCTCAAGTTGGGATGGAACCTGTATCAAAAGAAGAAGGAAAGAAACTCATAGAGTAGGACATTTGCGTATAATGAATCAAATTTCATTTCATATGTAATCTGCTTGGTTTTAAGAAAGATTTATTCTTTGTGCAATTTCATTGTTTTGGAAAAACTTTATAAAATGTTTTCCTTTGTTACTTGTTGATGAATATATATATATATATATATATATATATATATATATATATATATACGAAGAAGGACAAAGTATCCTATTTTGTTTTAGACAATTGAATTTATCCCATTTATTGTCTGATTATATTGACTTGTCACTCTTTGTGCCTAAGCAATGGAATGATTTTCATCCCATATTCCTGCTTAGTTGTAGTAATCGAGCCAGGATTACCTTGTTGCCTAGACAGTGGATGCCTCGGGAGATCACCCATCTTCTTGTCTAGTTTGGGGTGTCCCTTGAGATCACCCATGATCAAACAGGCTTTTTCCTTGTTTGATTTTTATTTAGCGATCAACCGGAGTTGGTGGTTATTGAATTGTCGACCAATCGGAGTTGGTGGTTATTGAATTTTTGACCAACCGGAGTTGGTGGTTATTGAATTATCGGCCAACTGGAGTTGGTGGTTATTGAATTACCGGCCAACCGGAGTTGGTGGTTTGTGTAGTGTGTAGCACTAATATTCCAAAGAAATTCAACAAAAGAGGAAAATGGGCAAAACACCACTTTTATTCATGTTGAAAGAAATGGGTTACACATGAATTTTTATTACTGATAATACTTGCGCAGAAGCTCTCCGTTCCACGCGTTCTTGAATTCTTCTCCCTCCAAGGTTTCAATTTTGTATGTCCTAGGATGAATAACTTCAGTTACTTTGAAAGGCCAATGCCAGTTAGACTCGAGTTTATTGTGCTTCTGGATTACCTTCTTCAACACATAATCCCCCTCTTTCAAATCACACTTCTTCACCCTTTTGTTGTAGAACAAGGTTGTTCTGTGACACCCCGACTAATTAAACACCGGGTAGCTACTCCTTTATTAAATTAATACAAAATGCCAAGTTGGTTCAGTTAATAGCATCACTGTCGAAAACATTTTAATGATTACTAACCACTTAGTATTTAAAAAGTGAGTTGCCAACTTTTAAGTTAACTCTGATAACATGCAATAAGTGAAATGTAAAGGATAACATAACCATTCACAATAAAGTCCAACTATAGTAAATCAAAAAGTAAAAATGAGTCTAGAGGAAATACTCCTCACAACAATCCCAATATGGAAAGAAATAAAACAAGTCTGCATCCTGAATTAATTACAAACCAAAAATCTGAATAACTGAAAGAAATGAAATGTCTCTAAAAGAAATGGGCGACATGCCCTACAACTGATGAAGTCTGAATATAGAGTCAAGGAAAATGAAGCGTCTACTAGCAAGGCCCTGTAACTTCCACAACAGCTACATCTCGTCACCTGACTGGAAATATTATGCATGGTGTCCTTGTGGCTGGGCACCTAAAATGGTTTTTACAAAAAGATAGATTTGAAAGTAAACGGGTCAAAGCCCGAATGTGGAGAGTATTTTAAAAATAGCAAGTGCTTTAATAACATTAAAACAAAAAGAATGCAAAGTACATGTTAGGACTTGCTCTCACATGAAATACTCACCTCTCGGCTAATTGTGCACTCCTAACGTACCATACCCATTCAAGTGTTTC
Organism: Sambucus nigra; assembly: GCA_949130495.1. Taxonomy (NCBI): domain Eukaryota; kingdom Viridiplantae; phylum Streptophyta; class Magnoliopsida; order Dipsacales; family Adoxaceae; genus Sambucus; species Sambucus nigra. The sequence continues at coordinate 220,017,930 of OX422218.1, forward strand.
TCATATTTATCTAGACGAAAACCAATACTGTCCTTTCTACTCGATTCGTACTATAAGTCCCAACGTTATCAATTTAATAGAGAGCTTTACTAAAATTCTCAAATTTCAAAGTGTTAGTAGAACAATTTACCAAAGTTCATCTCCCATTTTATATTCTCAATGCGTTATTATAATGATTCTCACATTCAAACATAACAATTCTTTTCATTTAACCGTATATTATTCACATCATAAATATACAATAGAAGCACCCCGAGGCTAAGCTGTGGTGCCCTCATACTCTGCTATCTATCCCGGTACATCACGTACATAAGGATCACAAATTCCGAATCTCTCAGGAATTGTTAGAATAAGCACAACACACGAAAATGGAGGCGAACATAATTCAACATATCCATGGGTCACGCACATACCTACGCTCCATAGTCATCTGACTTATTAACTCACAAATAAGTCATTCTATCATTATGTTCTCTAGGCACCAATCTAAATCCGGGCACACGAGGAGTAGATGGCCCTAAGCGAACGTGAACCTCCCGTGATAGCAAGTATGGTAGGTATGTTATACACATAAAATCATATACGTATACTAAGCATGCACACATCTTAGTAATTACCATAATTTATTAGTGGTATACTTCTCATTATTATACCAATACACGCGTCCCCGGTTTATATATACACATCATCCGTTATCCTCACGACGTAATTAGTTATCCGCGTCCTAACCCAAAATTTCCATTTGGTTCAAACCACACTTCTATGTTTTACTCCTCAATATATCCCAAATGTAACAACTATATCGATTAGTCGTCAAGGAATTGTCATCTCTACAATTAAACAAGGTTATGGAACACTAGAAGTCAAATCAGGACAAAAAGGCCAAACTGTCAACTCGTTAGAAGTCTAGTTCGAATGAGAGTTCGTTCGAACGAAGTGGGCATCTAACGAGATCTCGTTCGAACGAAAGGCATCGAATGAACATCCCTCTCGTTAGAAGGCAAACTGTCAACTCGTTAGAAGCTCGTTCGAACGACCTGGGCAGGTCTTCTAACGAGGTGACAGTTCGAGCCCAGAAAATTCCTATTACGTTTTTCACAAATTTTCTCTTCTCAAAACTCATCCCAATAATAACCCAACAGTGTTTTAAGGTTTCTAATCATTCCTTAACATACTTAGGTCGTATATTAACATAAATATGGGATCAAATCATTCTAAATCACATTTAATCATCCAATCTCCCCAATTTTCCCCAAATCCCATGAACATGAACCCTAGAAATTAAAGTCATCCATAGACATAATTAAATCCGTTTTTTGGTGTTATAAAAGACGTATTTCTATTAGAATAATCACCCTAACACAATTCTACATGCAATCTCCTCATAAAAAATGTAATTTTCTAATTCCAATTCAATGGGTCTTTATCATTCTCCAAGAACAAAACAATTATATAAATTTTCTACACATGGAAGAAACATTCTTTGCAAATAACGTAATTAAACCACTTGCCTCTAATCTTTCTCTGAATTTGATGTTGAATCTTGAAGGTTGAATTGTTCTCTCTCTCTCTGCAGGATTCTCTTTTCTCTCTCTCTCTAGAATTTCTTCTCTAAAGATGATGACAATGGAGGTGGGGTTTATTTTTTGGACCCTTAACTTGTATTCTAAACTTCTCTCGTAGCCCACTACTTAGTTTAGTGCTGATAATGGGTTGGTGGGTTTATTTAATAATCATAATTAAACTCTAATTTTCGTGGGTTTTAATTCCCAAAATTCCAAAATTACCAAAATACACTTTTAAGTTGCCGGTATGGCCTAAAAATGCCCCGGGACCCAAACTAAACTCACGGCTAGTGTTTTCTGACTATTTAGAACCTTATGGACGCGTTGGCGCACTCAAAATGACCATACGGTTAATAGAAATAAAATTCATTTTTTAATTTAATAATTACTTTCCTGACGCGACTGTCACACGCGTCTCAACAAAATTTCCCAAATTGTCGTATATCAATCTCACGACAAATTTAATAATTTCAATATTCATATAACGTCGTATGTACACATTATAATCAAATACTAACTCACATCTCGTTAGTATTTTATCCGAATTAATTCCCAATTAATACACATTTAATTCAATTAATCCCATAAATAAATATCACAAAAATACGAGGTATTACATGTTCATTGCTGGTAGGCGGCATTCCTGATCGCTGCTTCTTCCCTAACTTCTTCTGGCATATCCAAGTCTAAACGTCTCATCAAATCGCTTACAGGAGAATTAAAATTAAGCACCCTATGTGTTGGTAGACCCAATTCAGCAGGTATGACGGCTTCACTTCCGAAGGCTGACATGTACGGAGATTCCCCAGTTGTTGTTCGTGGTGTAGTGCAATAATCCCTCAACACAGAGTGTAGGTCGTTAATCCAATTTCCCTTTGCATTATCTAGCCATTTTTTCAAACTATTCAGCAGAGTTCTGCTCGTCACTTCAGTTTCCCATGGGTGGCACCAACACCTTCCACGGGACCAATGTAACTCGTAGGAACTGACCCCGCAGTCGCAGGACTCCCGATTTTAGAATACGACGATAATTTGCATATTTCTAGACTTAGGCTTAAAAATATGGTGTTAGTGGGTGGGAACTCGAAATAGCCCCCGAACGTCCCCGTGGGTGGTACCAACACCTCCTACGGGACCAATGTAACTCGTAGGAACTGACCCCGCAGTCGCGGGACTCCCGGTTTGAGAATACAATGATAATTTGCATATTTCTAGACTTAGGCTTAAAAACATGGCGTTGGAGGGTGAGAACTCGAAACAGCCCTCGAACGTCCCCGTAGGTGGTACCAACACCTCCAAGGGGACCAATGTAACTCGTAGGAACTGACCCCGCAATCGCGGGACTCCCGGTTTGAGAATACGATGGTAATTTGCATATTTCTAGACTTAGGCTTAAAAACATGGCGTTAGAGGGTGAAAACCCGAAACAGCCCCCGAACGTCCCCATGGGTGGCACCAACACCTCCCACGGGACCAATGTAACTCGTAGGAACTGACCCCGCAACCGCGGGACTCCCGGTTTGAGAATACGATGGTAATTTTCATATTTCTAGACTTAGGTTTAAAAACATGGCGTTAGAGGGTGAAAACCCGAAACAGCCCCCGAACGTCCCCGTGGGTGGCACCAACACCTCCCACGGGACCAATGTAACTCGTAGAAACTGACCCCGCAGCCGCGGGACTCCCGGTTTGAGAATACTACGGTAATTTGCATATTTCTAGACTTAGGCTTAAAAACATGGCGTTGGAGGGTGAAAACCCGAAACAGCCCCCGAACTTCCCCGTGGGTGGCACCAACACCTCCCATGGGACCAATGTAACTCATAGGAACTGACCCCGCAGCCGCGGGACTCCCGGTTTGAGAATACGACGGTAATTTTCATATTTCTAGACTTAAGAAAAACATGGCGTTAGAGGGGGAGATCTCGAAACTTCCCCCGAACGTCCCCGTGGGTGGCACCAACACCTCCCACGGGACCAATGTAACTCGTAGGAACAGACACTGCAGCCGCGGGACTCCCGATTTGAGAATACGATGTTAATTTGCATATTTATAGACTTGTACTTAAAAACATGGCGTTAGTGGGTGAGAAATCGAAACAGCCCCCGAACGGGCCCGTGGGTGGCACTAACACCTCCCACCAGACCAATGTAACTCGTAGGAACTGACCCCGCAGCTGCGGGACTCCCGATTTGAGAATACGACGGTAATTTGCATATTTCTAGACTTAGGCTTAAAAACATGGCGTTAGTGGGTGAGAACTCGAAACTTCCCCTGAACGGCCCCGTGGGTGGCACCAACACCTCCCACGGGACCAATGTAACTAGTAGGAACTGACCCCGCAGCCGCGGGACTCCCGGCTTGAGAATACGATGGTAATTTGCATATTTGTAGACTTAGGATTAAGAACATGGCGTTAGAGGGTGAGAACTCAAAATAGCCCCGAACGTCCCCGTGGGTGGCACCAACACCTCCTACGAGACCAATGTAACTCGTAGGAACTGACCCCGCAGCCGCGGGACTCTCGGTTTGAGAATACGACGGTAATTTGCATATTTCTACTCGGTTACTGATAATTTTAACTTATAAATGCAATTTTTCTTCTTGATTAATTTTTTTGTTAAACCACTTGGTTACTGATATTTTTTTTTATGTATCCCATCATTTGTAGGATTTTTGCACGCGTAACAAACGAAGGAGGCAATGGTCTACAACATGAAGATTGTTTATAGGTTGTGGACATTCCGGATTTTGATTTTTGTGTTTCAACCGTGCGGGCTTTTATTGTTTAGTTTTATGGCCGTGCGGGTTTTTGTAATTTGATTGTTGAATTTTATAACCGTGCGGGCTTTATAATAAGTAGGTTTTACATTTACAGGTTTTGGAATGTCTAGAAAATAGAGGAAACTCTGCCCAATTTTTTTTTGGTCGGTGAATTATTAAGACGTGTAATTTTTATAAGTTTGTATATATATTTGTTTATTAACAACGTTCTCGATTCGCAATTTGTGATTTTTTTTATTGTTTTGCCAATAATAAATATTTGTAACACCTCGTACGCGTCAAACGTTACACGTAGCAACTAATGGTGCACTCACACGACCCCCAATCTTAGGATTGGACCAAAAAAATACATTTTTTTAAAAATCGTAGTTAAATATGGTATTGACTTTGTCCACGACCATTTTTATTTTTCATCAAACATAAAAATGGTCGCGGCCAAAGTCCGCGACCATTTTTTTCGTCACGGTTATGGTTCACGGATCAGGGCCGCGACCAACTTTTTTTTATTTTTTTGTCACGGTCATGGGTCGCGGACTTTGGCCGCGACCAATTTGTCAGGGTTGTGGGTCACGGATCAGGTCCGTTACCAATTTTTTTTATATTTTTTTGTCACGGTCGTGGGTCGCGGACTTTGGCCGCAACCAATTTGTCACGGTTGTCACGGTCGTGGGTCGCGGACTTTGGCCGCGACCAATTTGTCAGGGTTGTGGGTCACGGATCAGGGCCGCGACCAATTTTTTTTTTTTTTTGTCACGGTCGTGGGTCGCGGACTTTGGCCGCAATCAATTTGTCACGGTTGTGGGTCACGGATCAGGGCCGCGACCAATTTTTATTTTATTTTTTTGTCATGGTCATGGGTCGCGGACTTTGGCCGCGACCAATTTGTCACGGTTGTGGGTCACGGATCAGGGCCGCGACCCTTCACGACATGGGTGACGACCTAAGTCCGCGACCATCTGCCGTGACCCCTCTCGGCCGTGACCATTTTTTGTTCACAGACTTGGGCCGCGACCCACGAAAAGGTCACGCCAGAAATGGTCACGGCCCAATTCCGCGACCCACAACTTTGGTCAGGGATTTTGGCCGTGACCAATCGCCAGTTTTGGTGTAGTGGGTGTACTGTAGATGGCACTGCCTCAAATTTCTTCAGACCTACCCTCCCCATGATAATGTTATAGGTTGATTGGACATTTTTATCCATTACAAAAAAGAATACTTTTTTTGTTCGGCAAGCAAGCCATGTACCAATAAGCATGTCCAACTTGATCGTCCCAAGCGGAAAAACCTTTTCGCCAGTGAAACTGAGGAGGGATCTATGATATGGATCCAATTAGGTTAACTTTAGATTCAAGCTGTCGAAGCATGGGTAGAACATGATATCTGCAGAGCTACCATTATCCACCAATACCCGTGAAATCACCACATCCTTCATTCTCATCTTAATTACCAAAGGGTCGTCATGAGGATATAGTACACCTTCCAGGACATTTTTATAAAAGACGATGATCAATTTGTCTTTGTTCATCTTCCTCGGGCGATCGTCTTCAGCCAAGTTTATGCACTGTATGTAAGAACAAGCTTGGGCCTCATTGAGGTAAGCTTTCCTCTCGCTGTAAGATCTTCGCCTCCTGCATCTCCACCTGTAATGAGATTCCATTCAAATGATCCAAAATGGATTAAAAATACCTCGCGCTTGGGCTGCCTTGGCCTTTTAGCGAGGTCGGGATAATCTTAGTGATCTCTCTTCTTGTACTCTTTTGCTCGGCGAGGAGATTTAGATCTTTGCCTTTCTCTGTCGTTGGTCTTTCCACCACTTTGGCGATTAACATATTTAGCCAGCTTACCTCACCTTATGAGCGCTTCGATTTCATTCTGGAGAGCTATGTAACGTTTGGTCATATGGCCATGGTCTTTATAGAATTCATAATATTTGGACTTGTCCCTTTTGTCAGGATCTTCCTTCATTTTTTCTGTCCAGGATGGCTCCTCGCTATTTTTTATCTCCTCCAGAATGTGGTTTATATATACCTTCAAGGGAGTATAATTTCCATACTTCCTCATTTGCTCCAGTGTTTGTTTGTCTTTTGACTTCTTGCATCCACCATTGCTCTTCGGGTCTTTCTTCTCGATTTTACTACCCTCAGCCTTGGTCTCCTTAGTATATATATTCTTCTTCGCAGCCATGGCTTCCTCAGCGTTCATGATCTTGGTTGCCTTAGCCATCAATTCCGCCATAGTACTAGGCGGATCCTTGTCCAAAGTATACTATAACTTGTTCGATAAATGACCACTCATCAGAGTAGTAATTAATGTCTTCTCCTCATAGTCAATCACATCAAGTTTCTCGTTATTGAAACGAGTAATATAATCCCTAGTGCTTTTCCTATCTTTTGTCTCACGCCTAATACGTGCACTACTCTCTTAACTGGCTTCGCTCCAAAGCCGAAATTTCCTATGAACAACTCTGCCAACTGATGGAAAGTTGCAATCTGCCCCCGAGGAAGATTATTGTACCACATCTGGGCTGATCCGATGAGAGTTCTTGAAAATGCCCTGCACCTCATCTCATTAGGAATCGCGTGGATATCGGCATCGTATTGATATTGCTCTATATGGAGGACATGATCAGTTTTTCCATTGTATTTAGGCTTCACTTCAGGAGCTTTAAATTTTAGTGGTGTGGGAAATTCCACAATTGCCTACACAAAGGGTGACCCTTGGACAAAAGTTCTTTGTAGAGGATTTTTAGCCTTAGTCATTTCCCCCAACCTGTCTTCTAGACTTTGGATAGAACCTTTCCATGCATCGATTCTTGCTTCAGACATATCAATTTAAGCAACTGATCGCACTGAGTTTTCCTCTTGTGACCTTTCGTTAAGGGTTGTTGGGCGTAATTGGGCAAAACCTTCTCTTAGATCGGTTGCTCGTTAAGAATTCCTCGATGCAATTCTAGGAGGGTTTCTATTCCTCCTAGGGCCCAAACAATTAAAAGGAGAGACTCTACTCAATCTTTCCAAAGCGTTAGTCCGTTCTGCAGTCAAAGTGACATTTCGGTGAGAATCTATAGCTCATACAGAAGAAGCCTGGCCCGATTGATACGAAGGATCACTAGATCTATCAGTTCGATAGGAGCCAGTACGCATAGAGTGAGATACTTCTGGGAACAGTGTTCGTCTGGTTCTTGGAGATGGCAGTTGAGTATTTCTTTGAATGCTTTGTTGTAATGATTGGGTGGGTTCTCCATCACGAACAGTTTGTATAAGTTGACGCATGGTTTCTTGCATGGTCGTTTGCCCTTAGGCTAAATTGGCCATTATGCCAGCCAAATCTTGAATATTTGGGGGAGTAGAGGGGTTTGGAGGGACTTCAATAGTGTTTCGATTACTGGATTCTTGGATCTCAGCCATAGATGATAAGTTTATTTGGTAAAAAATGCTAAGTATAGTAGCGTTCCCACAGACGGCACCAATCTGTTGATGTAAAAAACTAGATGCAATCTAATTAATTAATCACATATAAATAATGAATAAGTAAAATAAGACAATGGATTTTTAAAGTGGTTCAACCTTATAGAAATGGCCTACGTCCACTGTTGTTGTATTGCTGACTGTTTTCCTCCAATCTCGATCACTGTTTTTTCAGAGATCCCATCTCTCATTGGGTTACAATGTATTTATAGCCTTGAGGCTGTATGTATGAAAAGGCAACGTGTTGTCACTTAGTAGACATATACATCTGTACAATAAGAATGTGCATTAAATATGACCTTCATTGAATGCGTATTCATCTTTTAATTTTCCAGGCTAGATGTTTTGCACGCCAGGTAACTTGGACCGCCTGAGTTGCTCGAAACGCTTAAGTAGCTCGGTGAAAGTACGTATTTGCCACGTAGGTCGACACATGTCTTTAGGTAATTAGTCCATGTCAGCTGACTAATTTTTGTATCAACAATACCCTTCACCAGTCCAGGATTACATGCTGCAAAGTAGAGTGCAACAAAGCCTCCAAGTGAGTTCCCTACAATATAAACGGGTTCTTTAATGACATCTTCTACGAAATTACGAACTTGGTCATGTCATAAATCAATAGAATAAACCATCTCATCCGCCCAAACGGGGTCTTCCGTAAAAGGGTTCTTTTTTTACTTATTAGGTTCCTACCCCGATATATGTATGTATGTATATAAACACTGTCGTAGCCTTACTCCATAAAAATAAAGCGTACGGACACCATGCATAATCCCGTGTATATAAATAAATGATGTACTCTTTAATTAGTAAAGAAGCTTCCCTCTCCGTAAGAATCTAAACAAAACAAAGATGAGACCCTTACAGTCATTGTCATCACAGTGGACACCCCAATTTCCTTCTTTCATCATCTTTTCTTTTTTTTTTCTCTTCTTTCATGAATTCCCTTTCATATCTAGCATAGAATTTCTCCCCAAAGTCCTTCTTAAAAGATCTGTTGACAACTTATGCATTTGCAAAGGAAACTACATTTCCTTATTAAAATCTGATTTAGGCAGAGGCAAGATGGACCAGATCTTGCCAGTGGAGTATCTAATTTTCCACATTTGATTTAATGTCTTAACGCCATGTTAGTATAATTACTAGCTTGAAATTTTGTATAGAAATCAAATGGATATTTATGGTTGTGAGAAATAAAGCAGGGAGTGAAATTGTACTCTCCTTTTGATGTTTGGATTTATCGCTTTTGGACTAGGTTTGGCAATTTTTGTGTAGCACATCACCGTAAAAGATATTAAACAGGTGCGTTTACCTTATATGATTCTTAATACTCTACTTCTATAAGCATTTCATTTTAATATCTGATTTAGTTTGATAATGCTATAAGCATTTCAAGTTTTATAATAATGTTATATGCATTTTTACTATTTTTACCAATATTTGATATTTATCTTTGTTCAATTGTAGAAGTCGTGTATCAATCCAAGTATTTGGATTGGACTGGGAGCAGTATTAGTGTTCTAAATTGTGATTAGAAATTGAATTACTTAAACAAGGCTCTCGACACATTTGATACAACAGCTGTTTCACAAGTCATATTACTCTATCTTTACATCATTTACAATTTTAGCGAGTGCCATAATGTTCAAGTCATATTCAGTACTGTACTGTTAAACAAGTCATAAGCTTCTATGTGCATATATTGCTAAACAAGTACAGTACTGTTTAACAAGCATTGTGGTGTTAAACAGTCATAATCATTCCACGTTTAAGAAGACATAAGCATTCAGTATTGTTTAACAACATATGTACAAATAAATTATGTACTGTAATGGCTCCATAAGTATTCCATGTTAAACAGCTGCTTGGGTATATTTAGTACTGTACAGATTAGAATCCAAATAAATTATGTACCCAGTCTCTGCTTCAGCTCACAAATACTACTTGAGGTGGAAAATGTAAATTACTCTTTGTCATTATCAAATGTGCTGAGAAACTGTATTTCAAAGCTTTCTGTATGTATTTTAAGAAATTAACTCCCAAGAACTTCCAGAGTACATGTTCACACCAGGCTCTTAGGGTGCTAAAAAAAGCAAAATCATGATGAATGAATTGTTTGTTTTTCATATCTGGTACAATTAAGTTCGGTGATGGTATATACACAAAGATGTTACATAAATTGATGTAACCTTACTTAAGGATTTTGTTTTTATCTAAAGTGTAATCATGTGATACTTTGATGCTTTTGGTTATTTTTTTCAGAAGAGGATGCAAGGATAGAGTAAAGTGGCATGAACAAAATTGAGAGAGGATCAAAAAGAGAAAAAGAAAGGAAATGTGTAATACTGGAGCCAGGTATGACATGAAAGTACTTGACAAACCATTTGAACAGACTTGAGAAACTATGTGGACGTTTATTATGTTACATACCTATATGACCAAAATTTATGATTTTTTTATAAGTAGAATATCTAATGTTTCAGGTTTGTGCTACGTTTGCCATGTATACAAACAACACTTTAATTCTATAATGGCCTAATCATTTCTTTTATCTCATAATTATTTCCACTTCTTGATTTTATTATTTATTTTTAGGTGATGCATTACAATTACAGCTACCTCAATTCTAGGTATACTATCTCATCCACATCCCTTTGTGTTTTAAGCATACAAATGTCTATAAAGCATACAAGTTATGTTTTTGATTATTTGATTATTTGTTTGTTTTGTGAAGTGTCCCAGCTATGGTAGGACTTGAAATACTTGATGTTGTCGAGCAACGAAATGCCCCCCAGGCCCTTCGAAGAAAATGTTGATCACAAAATTAGCGTATATTCAAGTAGATGTTCATTTGATATTTTTTTGTTATAATTAAATAATTATGATGGTATTGTTTTTGTTGGGTTATTTTTTTTATTTCTTTAATAGGATGGATAGTCCTATAAACAAAGGAATGCCTACCCAATTTTCTAAAATGTTTACACTTTTGTGTTGTAAAAAAATTTAATGACTTATATGAGGCATATGATTTTTATGGGAGGTCCAGTACCTACTATTAATATTGTTGTTGTATACCACTTTTATTTTTCAACATGGTGGATAGTCCTATAAACAAAGTAATTTCTTCTCAAGTTTTCAAAATTGTTCACATCTGTGACTTAAATTGTTTACACATTCAATACCTTGGAAATTGTTTGATGTGGCTTTAGGCACGGGCATTCCGCTAGTGTGCGTGTATATATATATATATATATATATATATATATATATATATATATAATCTAAGAATTAACATGTAGTCTAATAATTATATCCTTAATATCTAGGTATACCAATATCAACCAACGTATGTGATTATCTACCCTAACACAATATTTGACGCTCGAACTAACCCAGCCCCTACTTCCATAAGTGTCCCACCAAGTAACCAAACCAAATATGTATAATATATAATTATACATACCATAAATAACATATAGGGTATAACATATCACTAATATACACAAGGCGTGCCCACATCCCCAAATCAGCTCATGATTATAGGTTTAATAAACTCAAACCCTAATTAAAACACAACCTCACAGCATACTGCCTTATGAGCCACTCGAAAACAACTCAAGCGAGAAAAACCCTAAGTTTGCCCCAAAATCATTGCAACTATAAATCCAGGTTAGCCCACTGGTCCTAGAAAGTCGAGTTTGTTCAGTTGTCTTCTAACGGGGGCCCGAAATATCAAAAACTTATTCTAAGGCTTCTGCACAAACTAAAACCCATTCCTCCACACATATAATTCATGAATTAATGAGTAAAATAAGTTCTTACAACGTTTAACTTGATTCCAGAAACATTAAGGGTCGAAATTCATATCTTGCTATTCTAACCCAAACTTAATCTTCTTTATTCAATTGGGCTAAATTAATATACTATTTACATCAATTATTTCATTAAAATTTGATTGCGCATTAATCAATGTTTTAAACTATAAAAGAATTACATTTACAACATCTAACTATTTAGAACATATTAATCAAGGGATTCCAACAATATAAGTAATATAGTTCTAGGCTAAACATGTGTTTTAACCTAAACATGCGATTAATCAACGAATCAAATTTCAACTATAATAAAAATTTATAGATTATATTTTATGAATTGAAATAATATTTAGAACCTAAAACATGCTCCTAACGCATTGATTCATACGAAGTTTTGAAAGTCATAAATCAATTATATTAATGCGATAAGCAAGATAGTATTTCATTCATTGAATGAAGCTTAATCTCGGATTAATTCCTCTTTCATACTCTTGTTCTACCAAAGTTTGCCTCTTGATTATGGGTTTTCATTATGATGTGTTATGATGTTTAATATGGGTTGTTAAAATATTAGAAATCCTAAACCTGCATGTCTACTATGGGGCCACTTTTGGACTCCCAAATAAGTTTAAAAACACTAACTCAATACTTTTAAAACTTGACTCAAAGGTGTACCTACCCGTGGAGACTATTTTCCCACATAAAAAAAACTATTTTGGACCTCTATACGCCCACATTATCCAGTTCAACCAAACCAACCCGCGACATCAAATTAATTACAACCGAGTTAATTTAACTTACGAATCATCCACAAATTAATTAAAATTCTAATTTTAAATTCAAATTAATAAACCAAACCAATTAAACCGAATAAATAATTCACTAATTCCTTTAAGTAAATATAAATTAATAATTAAGCAATAATCTACTTAATTCTCATAAATACAGGGTATTACATTCTTCTGCTCCCCTTAATAATGGAATTTCGTCCTCGATGAGAAAGCGGTGTGATATTGATTAAATGAAATTTGCATTACCCAATTGTAAACTTATTTAATTAGTGTCAAATTTTAAACCAAATAAATTCATCCCTAAAACATACATCTATGTAGGTAAAATCAAACCCACATAAATAAATTACTCACACACAGATTTCAGGAAAAAAAAAAAGAAGGGAAAACCTTTTATTTCACTTAATAATACTTACAATGATTACAAGAGAAATCTACAATGAATATCTATAGATACCCACAAGAACACACAACTCTGAGCTAGCAATGAATCAACCTCAGAAGATCCATAAAGACACGCAGTCCAATCAGCCAAGAACACCCACGAGTACTCCATATAACACATAATCAACGTCAGCCCATTACCTCCCTCAAGTGGCACCTAAATCAGCAGTAGGTTATCCTCACTTCAATACAAACTCCAGCAAAGATGTATGTTGGGTTCCAAAATAATTCACTAACGGATTGGGATTTTTTTTGAATTGAAAAAAAAAGGATTTTAACCTTAAATGAAGAAGACAAAGTATTTTGTTGGTTTGCAGTTTGTGCATAATGAAAAACACAATCTCTTTTTAACGAAAAAGGTCTCATTTAAAATTCTTTATATAAAAAATTTGAGTCGGCAAGTCATTTAAACGAAACCCTTATGTCGCTCGAAGGAGAACAAGTGTCACTCGAACCAGCTTCGCACGAGATCAACATGTTATTTGAACGACATGCTCAAGTCGCTCGAATGACAGAGCGAAAAAAAATTCTATTTTGTTCTTTAAAAATCCGCCTTAACACTTGGAAAAATATTTTGACGAAAAACAACGCCTCAACACTTAGAAAATATTTTAGAAAAAATATACCAACACTTTAAATGAACCGTAAAGTAAACAAAACACAACCTTGCCAAAATTAATCTCGCAGAGGCTTAATTATTGAAGAACTTGTGATATTCAGATACGTCTTCATGAATCTTCAAACTTGAACTTTTTCTTCGACGGTTTGTAGTGGTATACGACATAAACTAATGTAAACAGGATTTACAAAATATGTCCTTACAAATACAATATAAAAATATATGAATTATCAAATCAAAATGCCTATATAAATCTAATACCTTCCCATGAATACCAAAACTAAAAAGGTACTAAAAATGCAAGATAAAAACTTTTCTTCAAAAATCTTCAACATCAAATTTTCAAATCTTCATGATTTTCTCAATAGGGTGTGCGACATATGATCATCAATCTTTGTACCTACACACATGAGACAAAGCTACTACCTTCGCGATGTATCGAGTTTGAAATGAGATAAACATAACATCAAAATAAATATCGAATCTCAAATATCCCCCATAATGTAAACTCCCCATAATTCGTTCTCCCCATTTTTATTTGTCTCAAATAGGCAAGGAAAAGAATAAACCAAACAAGCATGGAGTTATAACGAGAATCAATGAAAACAACTACGATAATCAAGAATAAACTCAAACGCATTCTACCAACTATTTTTTATTTCAAATTTTTACACAAAAATGCAAAAACAATTTTACAAAAAGTCACACACCATGAACTTACACTAAGATAACCAAATCGTGGAAACGGAATGAACGGGTGTGAACAAATTTGATAGGAAAATAAAATTCCATTATGTGCTCAATGAATACGGATACTCCTAAGAATGATCTCAAAATCTTCCTTAGGTGTCAAAAAATGTGAATTTATATGACAACGACTCAATATAATCGACACATCAAAGTCTAAAATGATTTCCACACCAATAACGTATAAAAATATGTAATTCTTTTCAAGACTTTTTCAGGATGGCAAATCCCTTTTTTAAATTTTTCCATCCGAACACCCTCATAAATAATAATGCATTTATTTTTCTTTGAGGAGATCTATTTTTCTCTTCTTAGAGAAATCCTATTGACCCTAATTTTTGGCATACGATTACTTTTATTGCCTTGATTTTTTGTACTTTTATCGCAACCCTTTCTCACGAACACTCATCATTTTTTGCAATTTAATTCCTCACGATAAACGGCTCTTACATGAACTACTTTCATTGTCAAGTTTTATCCAATTTGGTTCATTTTAAAGATAGGATTGAGATGGAAATACTTTGACCAACATGTGATTTGACAAGTACAATAATCAAAACAATCCGTCTAAGTGTACATTAAAGGAATCTAAGAGTCAAACATGTAGGTAGTAATATCAAATTTCATCTTAATGACTCGAAACATTATAAAGCTCAATAATGAAATGATGATGCATATCAAAACACTATTAAACAGATACATGGATATGAAATGAAATTGTGACTCGATCATCCTAAATGTCTATCCATAAACGGTGTAAACAATATACAAAACTCTTTTTGTCTTTTTCAAAAAAATTTATCAAAATAAAATATTTTTGGTTTTTTCAATTTTTTCTCAAAAAAATAAAAAATCCTTTTGTATTTTTCCAAAAATTTTCAAAAAAAAATTATTTTGTTTTTTTTTCAAAAAATATATCAAAAGGATGGAAAATATATATACAAAAATGGTATATACTAAAAATAGCAATTAAATATCATCATGAAAGTCATCTTATGCTAGAAACAAGTCTCAAGCTCAACTGTTAGGTGCGGTGGAGTTTTTCAAAGGTCGTGACATCCTAAGAAAAACCTCCATCAAATCATGTGAAGTCTTGACCAAAAACTTAACTTTCTCCCTAATATGTGAAAACTCTCTCATGTAATCATCTGTATCATCATGTGTAGGTACGTGTGTGTGAACACGTAGTAAAACCTTGTGCGAACACCACCCAACTTAAAATAAAATTCCCTAAGGTGTCCTTTCATCTTATAATGGGCGCAAACATATACGGGCATAAGAACACCTCTCTCAAAACTTCTACGCACACTCTCCTATCTTGAACATGACGCTTATGAAGGTTATGTTGAGATCCATATGGATCAATCTCAAACTTGAGAATTGGCTCGGGTGAAACTTGGGAAGTGGACGCACCACCATGACCTATTCCTAGTCTCCTAACATTACCCAAAGCGGGACCCAGTATCATCTTTCCTTCCATCTTAGATGTATCCTATAAAGTGAACTTTACCTCCTAGGCACGTTCACGATCTCTATCTAATTTTGACACACGGGCTATAACGATTAACTTCTCACTCAAAGAAACCTTCACCTACTCGAACTGACTCATCGACGCCTCAAATCCCCTCAAACTCTTGATCTCTCTATCCAAATTAATCACCCTATGACCTAATTTCTTATTCAATTTCTTCTTCTTTAAGGTCTTGGTGTACAAATCTCTAAAAGCAATCTGGATCTCACTATCACCCTCACTAGCATACTCACTCTCACACTCACTAGAAACATTCAAACTATCATCCCCTGGGGTCTCACGTGCACACAAGTATCCTCATCATCATGGGAAAAACTAGGTGTGCTCACGTGACTAGAAAAAAAGGCAACAAACTTCCCATGTGAAGACTCATCCCCCGAATCTGTCACCTCTTCCTCACTACTGCTAAGAGTGGCTCGCATGGCAATCTTTTTGCTTTTTCTCTTTAGCCTAGTGGGACACTCAAATGCTCTATTCCCCTTGCCCTCACACTCAAAATATCTTTATTTTTCCTCTTCGTCTTTCACATATTCTTTCTCACCACTCTCTTTGGCCTCATATTTATTTTATTATTCTCAAACACCCTTTTATTGGAAGAATTTTCCTTTGAAAATTTGAGAAATTTTTTGAAAATTTTCGCAAGCAAGGCCATATCAAAATCAAATTCGCCCTCAGACTTGGACTCACAAACTTCTCCTTTCTTTTTTTTATCTCTCATGGACACTTATTCTCCCTTCCTAAACTGGGATATAAATTTTTACCCTATATCCTTAGGCTTGATAGTGTCAGGGACCATATCAATTTCATATGTATAGAGGTATTCTATCAGGCTCTTTAAATTTTAAAGTGCCCAAATTATCGAAGGAATTCAAAACAGTCACTTTAGGGATAAAACGTTTTGACAGCGATCTCAAAATCTTTTTAACTACTCGTACATGAGGTTTTTCTCACCAAGATTGAAACTAGTGTTGACAATATCAAATAAATGTGCGTAAAAATCATCAAAACACTCAAATTCAAGCATGGTTATTATTTCAAATTGAGTATTTAAATTTTGAATTTTAGACTTTTTGAACGCATTTGTTCCTTCATGGGTAAGTTTTAAATCATCCCATGCTTCTTTAGACGTGGTGCACGTCATAATACATCAAAACCCTTCAGGAGTGACAGCACCAGAAACTACACTTAGCCCACGAGAATTAAAAGTACTCAATCTAAACTTATCCTCAGTCAAATCTGCCACTGGTTTCAAATTAGTAACATTATTTACAGTGACAGTGGGAGGAGTACTGCCTCTTTCATAAACAGCCCAGACACTCCCATCAAATGCTTTTATCTGTGATTTCATACGGGCTTTCCAATAAGCAGTATTACACCTGTCAAAAATTAGCAACAAATTATATAGGTTTTCATTTGGAAACATTGTGATTTTTCAAAATCAGATTTTAAAAAAATCAATATCACAAAATTTTGCAAAAAAAAGGAATTCACAATAAATTAGTGGAACCTGCTCTAATACAAATTTAAGAAAGCGGTGTGATATTTATTAAATTGAATTCACAAATTTCAATAATAAACTTATTTAATTAGAGTCAATTTTTAAACCAAACTAATTCAGCCCTAAAACATACATCTACGTGGGTAAAACAACATAAATATATTAGTGACACATCGATTTCAGGAAAAAAAAATGGAAAACCTTTTATTTCACTTAATAATACTTACAAGGATCATAAGAGAACTCTACAATGAATATCTGCAGATACCCAAAAGAACACACAACTCTGAGCTAGCAACGAATCAACCTCAGAAGATCCACAAAGGCACGCAGTCCAATCAGCCAAGAACACCCATGAGTACTCCATATGACACATAGTCAACGTCAACCCAGTACCTCCCTCAAGTGGCACCTAAACCAGTAGTAGGTTATCCTCACTTCAAGAGAAACTCCAACAAAGATGTATCTTGGGTTCCAAACAATTCACTAACGGATTGGGATTTTTTTTAATTGAAAAACAAAAGGATTTTAACCTTAAATGAAGAAGACAAAGTATTATGTTGGTTTGCAGTTTGTGCATAATGAAAAATGTAATGTATTCTTAAAGAAAAAGGACTTATTTAACATTCTTTATATAAAAAAAATTGAGTCATCAAATCATTTAAACGAAACCCTTATGTCGCTCGAAGGAGGACATGTGTCGCTCGAACCAGCTTCGCAGGAGATCAACTTGTTGTTTGAACGACAAGCTCAAGTCGCTCGAATGACAGAGCGAAAAAATAAATTCTATTTTTTTAAAATCCGCCTCAACACTTGGAAAAATATTTTGATGAAAAACAACTCCCCAACACTTAGAAAATATTTTAGAAAAAATATCCCAAGACTTTAAATGAACCGCAAAGTAAACAAAACACAACCTTACCAAAATTAATCTCACGGAGGCTTTATTGTTGAAGAACTTGTGATATTCGGATACGTCTTCATGAATCTTCAAACTTGAGCTTTTTCTTCGACGGTTTGTAGTGGAATACGACATACACTAATGTAAACGGGACTTATAAAATATGTCCTTACACTCGAAATTTGCCCAAATCCTAACTCATATCACAAAGACAGATAGAGAAACTCTTATGGTGTTGGAGCCAAATCTGAACATTCTCTAAAAACTCATAAGTCGAACGTATAATCCAAATAAGGAAACTCATATATCTACTCGAAACTTACCCTTTAAACGCTAGACCCATAGTAGACCTGCAAAATCCCACCCCAAGAGAAGTGCCTAACCCGTGGCCATCATTTTAAATCACTAATCCATGCTTTAGAAAATTAACCATGTCGTGGCAATCTAAACATGCCCATTCCAATCAGCAGCTCACCCATCTCATGAAAAATCAACCATGCCATTATCCTTAACAAATCACTCACATTGTGGAAGTTTAAACTATGTTATTTAGTCTAACAGCTCAATCACGTTGCAATGGGAAAACATGCCAAAACAAGTATGAAACAAATAATCCATGTTGTCCTTATCAATAACTCACTCGCATAGCGATAAACAAATATGTTCAGTCTAACCTAACAGCTCAGTCACGCTGCAGAGGATTGACACGCTAAAAACAATCAGAAAATAACCTATGTCAACCTTCCTAGTAACTAAAAATATTACATCAAGTGCGTCTACATATCATTCTTACCATTCCCTCACACATTCACATGTAAAGGGAAACAAAATACACATATAAATAAATAACAAAATGACCTAGTCCTTCTAATATGAAAGCTAATCTCATAAGGTACAAAACTAGTTGTCTTCTTAGCGTAATAGTTTTTGTCTCCTGACTCCTAATGTGCCAGCTAAGTTAGGTACACATAATATGGTGCTAGAAACTACGGTGACAAAAAAATCGTTTAAAGAGGCAGGATCCTATTACCCTCCTCATCTTATTCTCATTGGTTAGCCTTCGATCACCTTTTAGACAAATGGACCTCCTCTTTATAGGATCAGCAACATCACTTAAAGAATCCATTCTAAGACCTTTGTTGCTAGCCCACGATTTCCCCTTTATTCTTCTTCCACATTTGGTAGTCTCCCTACTGATCATCACATTGTGACTGCTTACCATCTTAGCAATGAAAATGCTTCTATTCATTTACCCTAACCTTTTCTCTTGAATATAATTTGTCCTTTTTATCTTATAAATTTTGGACTTCTAAAAGTATGAATGCTCTCGATAATGCAAAGTACGAAATTTTTCACCTACGTATACGTGGTGTATGTCAGATTCAGTAATAAAACCTATCGGGTCCTCCAGGTTAGTTATCTTATGGAACATTCCATCAGTTCCTTCTTAGTGTTCACCTTCTTAGGTGCAAATAGAAATACAATGGTGAAAACTTTCCTGTACTTTACCACAATGTGCTTACCTTGAATCAAATCTAGATAATCATTCTTCTATGTGGATATAATCACTAAAGGACAATACTAGTCCTCAAACTTTTTTTGAATCTCATTAATGCCCATATTTGTCATGTCCTTTATAGTTGTGACAGACTCCCACTATTGTAGTGCCTCACCCTCCAACTTAGAGTTGGAAAGAATTTTCATATAAACCTTTATGAACTATGGCATCCTAAAGTACCTTTTAATGTATTTCATCCACGTAGATTCCATAAAGAAATTTATGGTCCCCGCAAACTTCGGAAGGCCACCCTTAGAAAATCCACACATGCCATCTCCCATATAGACACTTACGGTGGAGTAGGAACAACCCCTAGTAAATGTGGTTGCTGGGGCCATGAAAAGTGTTGTAAAACTATGGCCATTCCTACTTTGATAGCATAAGTAATGATATCACCATAGTCAATTGGTGTTGCTTGTGATGCCCGGTGTGGTGGCTTCTAATCCGACTCATTCTAGTAGCAATTGTCCGTCCTATTCTGCCTCAAATGTTTTTTGTCTTAAATGAAACATGAAGATCTATATAAGATATCGATCTCTAATAGAGAATAAAAACCATCAGAACAATAGGAATCTATCATCAAATAACGCAATGTAAAAAAACTACTAAGAACAACATAGATCTTAAAAACACTAGAGCTAGGATGCTTTGATACTAACTGTTGATACCAAAAATTATCCACCTATGTGGACCAATCATAAATGGGCACTCGTCTCCTGATGTGGAAGCAATCCTAGTCAGCAGTCACTTAATTAACCCCGAAGATAATTTCTCGACAAGCATGCCACCCAACATGAAGAATGCAAACCATAAAACTAAATGAACAGTCACCACTAGAGGGAAACAACCAAGGGTACTTCCACATGTGGTCTAGAGAATCAACCATCACATTCATTATGTACAATGTAAATGCTTGAATATATAAAGTCATCCCAACCCTTGATCTTTGGGTCACTATAAATACATTGTATTCATTTAATAAAAGGCAATATATAACATATTCTAGGATATTCTTCTTAACAAGAGTACCTACTTTTGTGTAATCACACAAATCAATATAATAACAGTGGACATTGGATTTTTAACACACCCGAATCACTTTAAAACCTCTTTGTCTCTTGTGTGATCATTTCATTATAATATCATATTTTGTCTATGGATAGAAAATTAAATCTAGTCCATTTTTAACATTAACAGATTGACGCCATCTGTGGGAATGTGTGTCTAATTGTCATTCTCTATATTATACATTCTAGTTAGAGGGAAGATGAATCATCCTGAGACTAGCCCAGAAATAAAAGTAACCCAACAGTCCCATCTACTCCACCTATGACCGCCGACCTAAATGGAATTCTTTCTAGTATTGCTTGGGTAATAATGCCATGCAGGAAATAATGAGGCAATTAGATCAATCATTGTAAGCTAGATCTTCAGCTCTTTCTAGGTAACAAACGGTTCCTTCGTCAGGGAGAGATATGCCACCTCCACCTCCTAGGCATAGCCGACATAGCTATTACATATCTTCATGAAATAGGTTTTGCCATCCACGAGTGAGTTCATCACTTAGATCCACAGAATTCTATGATGGTCATTCTTTCTCTCCTGAAATACCAACCTTTTTTGGAAATATTGAACAGAGCTTCACCTTATGATCTTTTGGACCTCGAGCAAACAGAGCTCCTCTAAGAGAGTTATCCAGAACTAATTAACATCCAGTCGACCACCGTGAAGCTTTAATCGGGTCCAAATCAAGTGTTTGATGATCTGTGCACACCGAGAAGATTTCTCAGGAAGAGAGATCAGCACCAATACATGGTCAAGATAGTCGATATGCTTCACACAAATCTAATTCATGGAACACTTCATAAAAGGGATCACTCCAGCAACTAGAATATCGGCTGGGAGAAATGGCAAAGGAAAATAATCCATTATCCAGGAACATCGTTAAGGGATCTCCCTTTATTCAGGTAATTATTAATTTCCCAATTCCATCCGAGTTTAAAACCTCAGTGGTTACCCCCCAAGTATGATGGTAAAAATGATCTAATTTTGCACTTCGAGTAGTATCAAACTGCAACTGACATCTATTTTGCTCCTAATGAGATGATATGGAGAGTTTTTTTCAATAACTTGTCTCGAAGACAAATTATCAATTTCAACTGTCTTGTCGAGCTGTTCATCAACAACTTTTATTTTGGGGCCACGCCAGTTAAGAGAGTATTCCATCTTCTGAGTGTCAGACTACGAGTAGGGGAAACCACGAGAGAATACATCACTCATTTTAACAACGAGAAATTAGATGTGGTTGACTATGAAGAGAAAATAGTCATCACCAATTTAATGAGTCGATTACTTCTAGAAAATCTATATTACACTCTGGCCAAAGATCCTCCTAAAACCATGATTGAGCTCATGGCTAAGGTTGGAAAAATCATGAACATTGAGGAAGTAATGGATGCAAAGCAGAGTCCAGCCACTAAGCTTAAGAAGAAGGAGAAGAAGGAGAAAAAAACTATAGAAGGATGATAATCTCAAAAACTATGGAACATATGCTTCATGGTCACATGACCGATAACTATATCACTTTGAAGAATGAGGTGCAATCCCTCATTCATCGAGGAAAGCTAGAAAAATTTGTTAATTGGCGAGAAAGTAAAGAAATAAGGGGAAGGTCAAATTCTCCTTGCAAACCTAGAGATGATAGGAAGAGAAACTATGAAGACGGTTATGAAGATGATCTCGACCTGCTAAAAAAACCTAAATAACTAGAACTTGAAGCACCCATGGTACGTTTTATCTCTATTGATTGTCATGTAATTACAGGTGGAGATATAGAAGGAGGGGATCAAAGTGCATAGAGAAATGCCTACCTGAACCAAGCACGTGCTTGTTCTTATATCCAAAGAATCAATATGAATGAAGATGATCTGCTTAATAAAGTCAATAAAGATAAGATGGTATCGAATTTTTCAAGAATGACCTCCCTGGGGTATTGTATCCCCATGATGATCCGTTGGTCATCAAGTTCAGAATTCAAAAAGCCATCATTGCCAGGGTCCTGATTAAAAATGGGAGCTCAATTGATATCATGTTTTACCCCTAATTTTAGAGTTTAGGACTGAAAATTATTCAGTTGGAACCATACCACAGACCATTGATAGGTTTTGCAGGCGAAAAAGTCTACCCTCTTAGGACAGTCAAGCTAGAAGTGTTGTTCGACACTTGGCCAATAAGTTGTACTGAAAAAATACATTTCTTTGTGATGGATAAGAACATTCAGTTTGCTTATAATGTGATCTTAGGTATGGTAGGAATAAATAAGTGTAAAGTGGTACCATCCACAGTCCATTAGTGTGAAGTTCCCTGCTCACTTTGGGGTTGGTGTTGTGAAAGGTGACCAAAAGGTGGTTGAAGAATATTATTACCCCTCTACTGAGCAAGAAGATTTGATTGATTTGAAGAATAAGACCACGATTTACAAGGTAGACCCTACGGATCCCAATAGTGAGACAAAAGTTGAAACTGTGGATTCTCGGGATGAAACGGTGTTAGTTAAAAGGCAGATTATTGAAGCCACCGAAAGCATAATCCTGGATGATGATAAATCGAAAATAGTCACCCAGAATGACTTTCACACTGGATCCACTCCTTAAATAGGAATTGATTGAATTTTTTAGACAATGGAGGAATGTGTTCACTTCGAGTCATGAGGATATGCCTGGGATTGATCCCAATTTCCTCTGTCATGAGCTCAACATTAATAAGGATGCCAAGCCGATTAAGCAAAGGCGTAGGGTGTTAAGTCCCTAGAAAAAACAAGATATACAAGAAGAGGTGGAGAAATTACAAAAGGTCCAATTTATTGAGGATGTCAAATATCCAGCCTAACCAACGTTGTGATGGTAAAAAATAAAAATGATAAGAGGATAATGTGTCGATTTTACTAATCTTAATAAAACCTGCCTAAAGGACCACTTTCCCTTGCCTAGATTTGATTAGTTTGTGGATGTTACATCAGGACATGCGATGTTAAGCTTCATGGATGCTTCTTCCGAGTATTACCAGATAAGAACGAAATAGAAAGATAAGGAAAACACTTTTTTCATCACTATTCGAGGTACTTATGGATACAATGGAATGTCCTTTAGGCTAAAAAACATTGGAGCATTGTTCTAGATATTGGTTAACAAGGTATTTGAAGAGAAGATTGGGAAAAATATGGATGTTTATGTAGATGATATGTTTACTACAATCAAGAAGGCTTCATATCATATCAAGGACCTCATTCAGACTTTCGATCAGCTGGAAATTCATCAGATGAAGCTAAATTCAATCAAGTGTGTATATAGTGTGGAAGAGGGAATGTTCCTTGGCTTCATAGTAAACCAAACATGAATTGAAGATAACCATGCTAAAATCAAAGATCTGATAGAAATAAAGTTGTAGACCTACAAGAAGGATGTTCAAAGGCTTACTAGTAGAATAACATCTTTAAACCGATTGGTTTACCGAGAAACAGATGGGTGTTTACCATTCTTCAAGGTGCTTAGAAAGACCTTTGAGTGGGATGCAGAGTGTGAAGAAGCATTCTAAGAATTAAAGAAGTATTTTGGATCACCACTTTTATTGTCCTAACCTATTTTGGGAGAAAAATTATACTTATACTTAGTTGTATTTGAGTCCGTAATTAGCTCGACACTTGTTTGATTGGATAATGGAATCTAGAAACCAGTTTAATATACCATCAAAAAACTTTGGGGAGACACAGTCAGGTATCTACGCTTAAAAAAATTATCCTTAGCACTCATTAAAGCCTCCTGGCATATGAAGCATTATATCTAAGCACACACCATGTTTGTGTACATTGACCTACCTCTTCGGCAAGAACTCCACAAAATTGAGAAATTATGAAGATTGATGAACTTGGAAGTAGAACTGGGACAATATTACATCATCTCTGAACCACGATCATTATTTAGAGGACAAGTTTTGGCGTATTTCATTTTAAAGTTCACCAATCCAAAGGTTACCAACAAACAAAACTTGACTGCCGAGCAGACTTCTTGGGAAGAGAGCTCGGCTCAAAAGCAAGCCAAAGTTATAGATGACCAACCTAAATCATCCAGAACTTAAGAAAAGGCTCAGAAATATGTAGAGGAAAGTAAGAAGATATTTCACATAGAATTCTATCTACGAAGAGCTTCAGTAGTTCCCTCCTATTGTGAAATTTATATGTAGATGGACCTTCATGCACAATTGGAAGTGGGGCAGGTATCATACTTAATAATCCCGATGATATTGATATTGAATATGCCCTTAGGTTTCAATTGAAGGCATCAAATAGTGAATATGAGTATAAAGCTTTGACAATCAGACTGGAATTATCCCATTTATTAGGTACCGAGAAAGTAGTGATGCATAGTGATTCGCAGTTATTTGTCTACCAAGTGCTTCATATATATGGAGTCAAAGGAGAATTGATAACTAGGTATTTGACTAGGGAGATGGAAGTCATATCCTAATTTCTAGGTGTGAAAATAAATAGAATACCAATAATAGCTAAAGCCCGAGGTGATGTACTTGCTCGGCTAGCTTCAGCAACAAGAATAGAACTGCGGAGAAGCATTCCACATAAAATATTGGAAATCATGAGCATAGATTAGGATTTAATAATTAATCTCATCAATGTAGATTTGGGACCTTCTCGGATGGATTCGATTAGGGATTACATAATAAAGGGATCCTACCAACTGATCCCAAAGAAGTAAAAAAACTCCGGTACGAAGCAGCGAGATATATGTTGGACAAAGAAGTCTTATACAAAAGGGGATTAACTATATTATTATTGTGTTGTGTTCATCCATTAGAGGTTGAAGACTTAATTAAGAAGGTGCATGAAGGTTCTTGTGGACCTCATTCAGCTGGTAGGGCGTTACCCCAAAGAATCAACAAACAGGGATACTATTAGCCAACTATGAGGGCAGACTGTAAGGACTTCGCAAGAAAGCGTGATAAGTTCCGGAGGTTTTCTACAATTAAAAAATCACCCAATATTTTTCTATCACCAATTACTTATCCTTGGCCATTCGCTATCTGGGTAATTGACTTGGTTAGCCCCCTGTCGACCACTAAAGGTAGGTTCAAGTACCTGGTAGTTGTTGTTGATTATTTCACAAAATAGGTGTAAGTAGATCCGTTGATAGAAATGACTTACGAGAAGGTGTACCAATTCATATGGAAGAGCGTCATATGAAGGTATGGCATTCCTTATGCCTTCATTACAGACCATGGAACCTAGTTTGACTATTATGAATTTAAAGCATACTGTGTTCAATCTAAGACCCAGAAACTCCATTCTGTACCAGGCCATCCAAAAAATAATGGTCATATGGAAGTGACAAATATGACCTTTATTAATGGGCTGAAAAAGAGGCTTGATGCTTCCAAAGGAAACTTGATTAATGAACTACATTCTGATATTTGGGAATATAGAACAAAGCCGAGAACAGCAATTGAAGAAACCTCTTATATGCTTTCATTTGGGATAAAATCCATGGTACCAGTGGAGATAGTCCTACCAACTCACAGAGTGATGAATTTTGATTCTCCAAAGAGTGCCATGATGACAAGATTGGACTTGTACATGTTGGAAGAAGTCTGAGAAGATGTTTCTCTTAGAAATGTTACATACTAAGAGAGGACTGCTCACTTTTACAACAAAAGGGTCAAGCCGTCTAACTTAAAAGAAGGAGACTATGTCCTTAAAAAGGTCATCTAGAAGAAAAATAAAATTAAGGCCAATTAGCATGGCCCATATCATATTTAAGTAGTCATACCACCATGGACTTTTTTCCTTAAGACCCTTGATGGGGAGGAATTCAAGAACCCTTTAAACACCGAGCACCTTCATAAATATTATCACTGAATCAAAGCATTGACATATTGTATTTATTTTTACCTTGTGTTCAGCATAATTATCTTCAAATTTTAATAAAAATATTGATTTTAGTTCCTTAATTTTTTTTTTGGAGTACGATGATATACATCCCCTAGAAACAACAAATAAAAAATGTCTATTGGTCTTCAGCTCTTGCCGATCAACGGCACATCATGTTGAACTTATCTGTCTATTAACTACACATACTTAATCAGGTTGAACGTATAAATTCGAGATATACCAACATCTTAATGCAGAATCGTATCTCGCCCGACTAAGATTACTTCATGTACGACTTCGTATTAACAAGTCACGAACAAGAAGTTCTACCTAACCAAGTTAAATGCAGGAATACACTCCTCAATACTTGGTCATCACAATAAATTACTTCATGTATAACTTCGTCTTTGACAAGTCAAGAATAAGAAGTCTGTAAAACTGCGTATACAACTCAAACATCTACAAACAAGTATTACCCAACTAAGTTAAATTCATGAGGACATGTAAATATTCCTAACCATTGGAATAAACACATATATTCATCTACACTTGGTCCCAACTGATAACTTATGCTAAATTTGGATCAATAAAATTATTTATAATTTCGTCTAAGTGCATTAGTAGAATATATGGCCTTACCATCACAGTTTAATAATTCATTATTAAACGATAATTTAGTTAATTGATTGATTGATTAAATAATCATAAGTTGAAAACACAAAAGTAGGAATTTTTATTCAAACACTAATTTTATTACATCGAAGATAAAATGAGAACAAAATAGAAAAAAGCTATTTAGTTGGACGTTTTCCTTAAGCATTGGAAGTTTGTTCCACTCTCTCCATACTAGCAAGAGGATCATCCAGAGTATAAGGGGAATTGGTAAGGTTAAAATCCCTCAGCATTTACCTATTACTTCTACTCGGCACATTGATCAGATGAGGAGGATGAACTATTTCATGCACATCATGCAGACGGTAATCTCCTAAATATTTGGTGATTAAGCAATGGGGAATAGCACTAGGAGGAATCTGTGATATGTCTAACTTGAATGGGGGATTGTCACAATCTAGTAGGCCGGGATCATTCTAGTACATTGATTTCTACTTTTATCATATTTCAGCAAGGTCATATAATTTTTCCATCCCCGTCTGTAACCTTCATGCTGGCTCTGGGCAAGATGATCATCAACGTGGTTAAGGGCGTCGTTGTAGCCTTCCATCCACACCTCCTTCGGTTGTTTTTGAAATTGAAAGGTTAACCTTTCAACCTGCTGTTAAAGTTTCTTCAAAACATCACTCTTCACTTTCAACTGAAGAGATTGGTCATCGATGGCTTTATCCTTAGCTTCAAGATTTATATACAACTCAATAATGGTCAAATTCTTTGCCTCCAATAGGGCACTTTGGTCGGCTATTGTTTGATTGGTTCTTCCCCCATCTACAGTTGGTTGACTAGTTCTTTATTATTTGGAAGTTTTCCCAGGCTTGGTTTTCTACAGTGCTTCAAGTTCTTCTACTAGTCTGTCATTCTCATCCTTCAAGAAAGAAACACCCTCATAAGCACCACTAGAAGATGACTTTTTCAAGCTATCCAACTCATTTATGAGCTTATTATTTTCCTCTTCAAGAATTTTAGCAATCTTTCGAGCTTCATCTACTTCTCGGTTCAACATAAATTCTTTTCTTTTATGCATGGGGGCATATTCTTCCAGTTTCTTCTCAAAGGACCAACCTTCACTAAAAGATTTGCAATTCTCCTCACACTCAGCATGGAGTGAAGATAAAGAAAACTTGTGGTCTTCTTTCATATATTCAATCATTTCATAATAAGCAGCATTATTTACCACTTCCCTATCCAGCAAGTAATGAATGTGAATATATGACTACTTAACTTGGTCGGACACATTTAGACCAAGCAAGCTGACTAAGTCTTCTTCGGACAAAGAAACATGGCCAGTTTTCAAAAGACTTCTACTCCTCCTAAACAGGTCGGATTCAGTAGAAACTATGGCCTTCTTCCTAGTATCAAACTGAAAATTGCAATTGTAAGCACAAAAATATGATTACTGAGAAAGCGTAACACCAAGTGTGTGATTTCATGAAATAATTCAACCAAGCAAGAAGGCATAGGTATGGTATATACGATACATTTAGCTGAAAGGGGAAATGTTTTCATTAATAATTTCGAGGCGTTATATAATGATGATCCAGTTATAAGACGGAGGGATAAAAAATAAAATAAAGGAGTTATGCCTTCTCCTTGTCCTGAACATTACTCCCAAAGGGCAGGTCGATAGAAGGAATGTCCTCATCAATGGGCTTTAAGGCAGAACTACCAGGTTGAATAGAGGATTCTCCCGGACCTTCCTCATCATTAAAATCTTCCTCCAAGTTTGGAGGGGAGACTAGATTATACCCCATGAATAATTAAGAATCCCTTACAATGCGAACCTCCTTGAGGGCAATGCGACTAGCCATCCTTAAAGGATTTCTCCTTGATGAACTCAATTTGAGCAGAGGTAACCAGAAACACCTTGTCCTAACTTTTATTGAAGGAGTCTTCTTTTGTTTTCTTATGTTTGGCCTTCTTTGCAACCAGTTTAGAGGTCAGACCAACAACTTTCTCCTCGGCAGACTTCATGAGGTCTTAAATTTCTACCAACTTGTACTCGGACATCTTGGCCTTATTTTTAGCAACTGCCAAACTGGTTTCAGAAATTACATGTTTCCCCTCAGTAGTGGTGGCTCTATCATTATCCCTCTTTAATTCTTCCTCCCAAGATTTCTTCTTAGACTCCAACAAATGCTTTGATGTTTCCACATATTGCCTTAGACTCTCAAGGGCCTCTTCAATATCTCATCTTGAAGAACGTATTTGATCGTCCTTCTCCATCAGTGATTGAAATTCACCAAAAATTGTACAAATGACAACATCGGATTACAAAGAGTACTAGAAGAAAATAAGACATTAAGGAAAGTAATATAGGGGAAAGAGTTACCATAGCCAAACTTTGGCAGGCATTTTCTGCCAATTTTAATCATGGCAGAGAAGTAAGGGTTGCTCAACAGTAGAGAGAGTACCAGTTTTTATCAACTTCCTGGACATACCAGGATGGATAATAATTAAGGATGACCCTACGACATCCAAATCCTCCTGAATCTTCTCGATCAACTCTTGGTCGGTAAACTCTTCTCAACATGCTTCTCAGACGGTCCCTTTCTTAACTTCTTGAATTGATGTGTAACAGTATCAATCTCCCTAGCAGTGATGACCTGGGGATTTTTTTTATAAACTTTAAAGGTTCTCTCTGGCTTCTGGGCATCAGCATCCATGCGAGTTTTCTCGACAGCTCTCTTAGTAGTGGGAGACAAAGCTCCAATCATTAAGTCAGGAAGTTATCTATTTCCCATATCAGCAAATGTGGAGGTGGGAACAATAAAAATGTTTAATGAATCGAAATAAGATGAAGTACCAAAATCCTTCTCAGCCCCTACAGATTCCTCAGCCAAAGAAATAGGAGTTGGTTCCTTTTCAAGATTTATGGGGGCTAAAGTTGCAACAGTGGTGGGCCTAGAAACAAAGTAAGTGATTGAGATCCTATATTGTGACAAGTATAAGGCAGATCTTGGGTGTTCCTTGCCATTCCTCCAATGAGTTCTCCACAAGAATTTCAATTCATGAATATTGATGCCCTCTTCTTAGGGACACTTCTTCTTTGTTTAAACTATGCCAAACAGGACAAGAAAACACTAGTCAGCATATCATCAAATTGTTGGTTAGCAAAAAAGAGGAATAAAGTAATTAAATTCAACAACCTATGCCATGTACTACTTAGGGGAACCTGGGCCCATTATGTACTTCTTCTCTTTAAAGAGGGGCCTGTTGTTAATTCTTCGCAATAACTCCATAGTTAAAATAGCCTTTATTGGAGTCAGGTAAATTGATGGCCATGGCTCAATTGGAAAACCTAGTCTTCATGTAATAGGTATTATCATTGGTAACCCATTTGTAATAAAACATCATCTCATGGATGGCAAAGTGGGTTCCATGTATTTGGTTAAGCCTGTGTATCTCATTTACCACCCTCCAGGTGTTGGGATCTACTCGAGTAGGGACGACGTCAAAATGGTGACAAAAATATAGACAAAAAGAATTGGGGGAAAAGTGAAACCACACTCAGCTATGAATAGAGAAAGAATCAAGTGGCCCTCTTGTAGTGATAACACTTCAACAGGTGGTACCGACATTTCTAACTCTACCCAATTAGAAATGTTCATTTCCTGCCTAAATTTATCTAGAGAATCAACGTGAACTATGTAAACCATGGTTACAGTAAAGAAAGAAAGAAATCGAAAAGAAAGGGGAGAAAAAATCTTATTGAGAAAATGGTGGCTGAAGAAAAGGTAGGGCACAAAGGAAAGCTCAAATACAAAGAACTTGGAGAAGAAGGAGAGTTCGAAAGCTTGGAAAAGTTGTGGTGTGAAAAAATAGCAAACTCTCGTATCTCATAGCTTACCTAGAAAATTGTGCAAGAAATTATTACTTGTATCGATGATTCACGTTCTGACCTCTTTACAGTTCTAAAAGCACAAAAATACCAATATATTCTTTGGCGATTCGATAATTTTCATATTGTTTACAAAAATGCCACTACAAGATCATGGCATGGAAAATTTTCACAAGTCCCACCCGTCGGCCTACATCGACCAACTTTGAAGAAAATATACTCCATCATTTCAATAAAAACATCAAGAATGAAGTATTGGGGGCTTCTGTTGATACCAAAAATTATCTACCTACGTGGACCAATCATAAATGGACACTCGTCTCCTTACGTGGTAAGAATCCTAGTCAGCAGTCACTTAATCAACCCCGAAGATAGTTGCTCGGCAGGTATGCCGACCAACATGAAGAATGCAGACCATCAAAGTAAATAGAATAGTCAACACTAGAGGGAAACAACCAAGGGTCCTTCCACACGTAGTTTAGACAATCAAGCATCACATTCATTATGTACGGTGTAAATGCTTGAATATATAAAGTTATCCTAACCCTTGTTCTCCGGATCAATATAAATACATTGTATTCCTTTCGTAAAAGATAAGATAGAATGAATTCTAGGATATTCTTCTTAACAAGAGTACCTAGATTTTTGTAATCACTCAAATTAATACAATAACAGTGGACATAGGCTTACTTACACATCCGAACCACTTTAAAAACTCTTTGTCTGTTGTGTGATCATTTCATTACAACATTATATTTTATCTGTGGTTAGAAAACTAGATCTAGTCTATTTTTTGACATCAACACTAACTGTAACATCCCTTATTTTCCACTTGTAGTTGATTAGGCTGACAAGCCATCGGCCAAAGATAGGGGGTGCAATACAATTTACATCATTCTCAGCATCAACAATAAAGAAAATTAATATTAAATAAAATACATCCTCTACAAAATAAGAATAAATGATAACAATATAAATAATTGAATTGATGATAAAATAAAACACTCTAATAAAATTGAATCCACTGTACTAAGACTCCATAATACCAAGGTCTCAATTGAAATGTAAATAATTATAACCACCTAGAATCATAAATAAACTCTTGAATAAAAATGACTACTAGAATTCCAACTAAAATGAAATAACAACTCCTACACTATGGATGATGAATTGGATCTCCAAGCTTTACAACTCTGACTGCTCAGTTATGCTGCTCCTGTATAAAGATAATAATACCAGCGGGGAATGTTTTATAGATTAGGGTTAGGGCCTAAAAGTTTCATGATATATTTGTATTACTAAATGTGACATAAAAACATCTCACGTCGTCACCAACCAACACTCATAAAATTCACCTTACATCTCCTCTATCCTGATGAAATTCTAACTAACTGTACCCAACCATACCTGACCATAATAAGGTTACTTTTCCATATAAGTAAAACATGAAGTTTAAACCAATAGTTATAGAACCCCGACGTTTGTTATTTATGGCCTTAAAAAGTTTCGCGCATGGAACGTCTCATAAATGAAATCCAAACAAGGAACCCCGCTGATACACTTTTTTATTTCTTAGTTGATCATTAAAATCCGTTGGCCCAAGACCTAAAACATCACTATGATAACCACATTATAGACTTTTGTCTAGTCATCTCATTCGTTTAAGACAATGGTAAGAGACTCCTTAGGAATATACCCTAAAATCTAAAATAGCATCATAATCGATACCATCGAGCACTACATCTTTTCATGTATCATTCAAATGTTCATGGAGCATTAACACAACTTATAACTATCCAATACCGTCGGGTACAAAATCCAACATGTATAAATTACATCAATCCAGAGGAATGAATCTACCCTGGGCCTATAAAATAAAGAGTATTCACCTAGCTCAAATCGTATATGGTCGATACAGATAAATGAAAACAATGAGTATTTACCCAACTCGTACCGTCTATCATTCATGCATATAGACCAAATCATAATCTTCCAACAGGAGAGGGATAACCCAAAATCAAACCCCACATTTAATCCATACATAGAGTATCATTACTAAAAGTAAATGTATCATTAAGATTATTCCATAATCATGTATTATTAATCATTATCCATACTTATGATGATTAACCCAACGCCTGGTGTATTTTAACATTTATCATCTAGTTATGAACACCTCCAGAAATGTTTTTTACGTATATCAATGTTTCTCCAAATTAGCCTCATAGTTATAAGAGTGTCTCATGTATACCTATACACATATACAAATAAATATTTCAACTTAGTCCTAACCACTAACGCATATATATCCAAATGTTAAACTACCCTCTGTGACCCCTCGCCTAATAAAATACTGGGTGATCAGTCCTATATCAAATTAAACAGGAATCTCATCTGTATCATTCTTAGCATCACTGTCGAATTTTTTTTTAAAATTACTAACCATCTAGTATTCAAAAAACATGGCGTACAATTTGATCTTTTTAATTAACATCTCCAATAACATGCGAATGAAAATATAATCAACCATTCACACAATAATGAATTAAACAATACTAAACAGGAATAAATAGAATCCTTGCCGAGACACCCACCGATTACAAATCAAGTAACAAAAATAAACCACATGAGGAATAACTAAATACATCATCTAACTAAAATAAAATGGAACAACTAGGGAGACATGCCCAAACGGAATACTGACTGCAACCTACTCTAGGAAAGAAATGACTGAAGCGGCTAAGTCAAAGTCCTACAATATCCACACGTGGTGCAACTGCGTAACCCTTGAATATAACAATTCTGGTGTCCCTGTGGCTGGACACCTAAAAGGTTTTGAAAATATTTTATAGCAAGAGCTAGAATCCAAAACATTTTGAAATATTTAGCAAGTGAATTTTACTGCAGTAAATCAAAATGCATGAATACTCTTCATATTTAAGTTAGTGTTGCACACTCTTTTGAGGACACCTCACTCCTCGACTAACGTGCACGCCTAACGTACATATACATGACCCAACTATCTATTTGCCCCAAACTAGTCTCGTCACATATATAACCATATCCTACTTTTCCCACTACTCTATCCCGATAAAGTTTAGTATACGAGTTATAAGATATTAATCACACTAACTTATTTAAATCATTTCTCCTTTGATATCTTATAACAATTTCATAAGTTATATCATTAATATGATTCTCGTCTTGTATTTACCCATGTATAAATCTACACCATATATGCGTATCATTATATTACAACATTCACACACATGTCACATGTATATAATTATTCCCTCGAGTGGGAACTTACCGGGTATTCTCTAAATGATGTTACAACCAAATATGAGGTTGCCATAGTTCTCCCCTAAAGTGACTATCCCGTACCAAAGATGACACACCCCTATAAAAAGGCTCTACGACCCGGGGCTTATACTCTCCCTGCATTCTCTAGCTAGGGGATTCACCCACATCGCACAACCTCCTAAATAGCATTAGAGCGGGTATGCTTTCTTATAAATATTATTCATAAAAATATCTATAAATCAAATAAATATATATACTACACAGTCACACACACACACACACACACACACACACACACACACACACACACACACACACACACACACACACACACATATATATATATATATATATATATATATATTAAATCTAGGCTACCGGTATACTACAAACGTAACACTAGCCTAAACATATTCAAGTCTAGAAACAAACTTGATATTTTAAATAGTTTTCACACAATTATTTATTTATTACTCCAATTGTGTCACCTAACTAAATTACTCGGACTTATTCCCTTAGCCTGAAATCTCATCATGTAGAACTTATTCCTCAATTCCACATTTTACGGTTAACACCCTTTTCATATTTGAATATTCCTTAAATTATTATCTCACCGTAAAATAAACTAACTCGACCAGATCCGTGCCTGAACGCTCGTAACACTAGTCCTTAATACCAGAGTCAATTTCCCCAACTCAAAATTTAATTAACCATACCTTAATTAGTTTATTAAAAGTGTGACACTCAACCAAAATGCTCGAACTCACTCATTGGACCCCTATTCCAATTTCATCTGAAATTTCCATTTGAATCCGTTCATATCTTTTCTAGTGTCGTTCATCTTAAACACTCTAAATCCATACCCCGAATTCCTTCACATCAAATTAAAAGGTAGAAATAATGATCCTTAATATTTTTCAGTGTACTACACTCACCTACGGACATCCCTAAGTAATCAAGATTTGATTTTCAACAAAGGATTTCAGCTTCGGACACCCTTTAGTAATAAAATCATAACTAATAAAAAATCAGAAAAATACAAAATCGGGGACCACGCGTTCGTAACGAAAAGATCTATCTCCATGTCAAAAGACATTGGCGTTTGAACGAGATAACCATCTCATTTGAACAAAATTCAATATCGTTTGAACGTATTTAACTGTCATTCAAACGAGATACCAGGTCGTTCGAACGACCCTAGTGTTCTCTCTCCTCCATCATTGCCCAAAAAACCCATTTTCGCCATTACAGTTTTTAAACCTTCGTTTATGCTCAAATTTTACACCAAAATCTTCCAAGATTAATCCTAAACCCACTCATTTAATTTTCTCAATCTAACTACATCATACACACAAACCAGGGAATTAAAATCCACATATTCTTATGATCTCTGCAGATTTTGAAATCACAAACATGGAATCCCCATATTAAATGTAGAACTAACCCTAACATATTAATTAATTCACACCTTCTTTAATATGAATAGGAAAATGTAATTAATCAAATGCAAGTTAAACCACTTGCCTTAGGGGTTGTGGGATCAGATCCCTTGATGAAGATGATGGGTTAATTCAAGGGTCTCCTCTCTTGTTCTTGGATTAATCTCCCAAAATAACCTCTCGTTGCTCTCTTCTTTGGATATCCTCAATTTACTCTTCTAAGAATGAATTAAAGTTCCCTCACCCTTTCACAATTAGGTTTATTACCTCTAATCCCATTTTTGGGCTTATATGCCTTCTAAAGAGGACCCAAACATTTATTTGGGAGCACAAATGTGTCTAGAAAGTTCCCGAAACCCATGTTATACCTAGGGTCACTCCTTTTCAACTATTTCGACCCATCCGAACTCAACCGTGCACTTCGAATTACCATCCGAATTAATTTATAACATTCTCCAAATTCTTGACCTCAAAATGCGACACAAAATTATTGATCCTCAATTCGCCAAATTAATAAATTCCTCAAATTAAAAATTTTCCCAAATCATGAATTTAATTCCTCCCAATAAAATATATTCTTTTTCTCCCAAATTATTATTTCAATTAAGGGTCCTTCAATTTATGGGGTGTTACATACTTCCCCCCTTACGATTGAATTTCATCCTCGAAATTCGGACAAGCCTAGTACTCCTAGTCTCAAATAACTCCCCAATCACTGACCCTTAGCATTGCTATACATAGTTCTTAAGAGAATGTTATTAACCAGAGATCCCATACACCTTGTACCCATTCTTAACCGTGCAAAATGAAACCCCGCTTTTACCAGCCCTTAAACCGTAATATAACCTCAATCCCACGGTTGTAACATCCCAAATACCTTTCTCCAGGAATGAAAGTATATGTATCCACTCTTATGCCAAAAAGGACATCATACTCTACTGCGCCCTTACTATAAATAGTTTTCTTGCGTGAAAATAAGTCTCAAGCTATATTTCCTCTCTCAAAAATAATTCCAACCACCCTGAATCACATAAAAAATGTCCCTACTCTCTGGGATTTCAATTAACAATATTAATACATTAATATGTAACACATTTAACATACATAACCGTATATATATGCTAGACCCTATATCAGGTGAAACCTAGCAATGATGATACATTCCCTGGTACAGCAAACACCTAGTCTTACTATAACTATCCACTATAGCCCCAAACTATAGCTACACAGTTGAAACTTGGAAAAACATCCACGCTACTCCCATAATTCTCGAAAGTAGAAATATCTATTATAATGTAACCTTCCTCTTAGTGTACCTTCCACTCTCTTATGGTTAACACCAAATAACCTCGCAATCCCACGATGCTTAGATATATACACTATGGCTATTTCAGCAATGCGCATCCACTACTATCCATCTCACTCGCGAATCCTAGGGGTAACAAACCATAAATTGTGATGCACTCAATGTCACTTCTAGAGACACCCACGATCAAGGTTTCAGAATCTGAAGAACATCTTATTCCCCTATTTTCAAAATATCTAAAATCATCGCCTTTGCGTCTTCTCCCCGAATCTGATAAGTATCTAGACAAGGTGCCCATACACCTTATATCTCGTGCATATTTGCGCAGCCCTCCGATCATCACATACGTAACCATATTTATCTCACATTTTTCTTCGCATGTTAGACGTGGATATATCCTCCAAATTTTTTTGATGACCTTACTCATTACTATTCAATTCTTCCCGATATTACCCCATCTATCAACTTGTGTTGCAAAACTTTACACTGTTTCTGTCACAACACTTCCCAACGCCACTACCCTATGTATTAGTGACTCTTTGCTCAACGTATTTTCTCCACATGTTCACTAACTATCATTAAATCCAATGACCTTGAATCTAATGAAGTCTTTCCACTTCCAGTATTTTATTAAGGCTTGTGGTTATAACACCTCCCAGCAAAACCCAAAAGAACTTTTCCTAATGCACTATTCTTAAGCATTTTCGGTCCTTGATTTTTGCACAACACAAAGCATATCCCCAAGACTCTCAAACCTTGCCCCTATACTCACAAGTCTATCTTGGACTCCCGTGTCTCTAATGGAGTCATATATTACTGCGCTCACACTATCACTAAGCCCTTAGTGCTAAATAATAATAACTAGCTAAATCTCTCCGCTCCATTGCAACCCAACATACTCTGAATCTCATAAGTAAAAGTCCTATGCATAGGGATCCAATATAACTAGACAATTTCACTTTATCAAGCCTACTTCTCACAATATTATCACAAGCTCGAACCTCTTTCAGGTGGAACATAAAAAATATACATCTTGTGCTAGAACAATGAACATAATAGCCTTGCTATAACCGCCCACCAGGTCGAACCCATCCGTACCCAAGATATAATCATACCTCGAATATCCCCTTATAAGGATGTTAATCATCGGAAAAAATATATCATCCCAATGTTCCCACCCATTCCTTTCAGGTGGAATCGAGGAGTTCCCCACTACTCCATGGTAAAATACCCATACTAGTGATATTAATGATACCTTCACTAAATCCATTTATCAAGCGAATATAGTACTAATACATTACCGTGACCCGCTCGCATCACACAAAATAGACCCCAATCATATCATAATAAAACTCTTAGTTTCGGTTACCCATAAAACTGGCATCTCAAATGATTACTGGACATAACACCCTCGTTCTAACCAAACCAAAAACTTCTCTAACTAGTGCCCTTTCTAGACATCCATTTCTTGTCCCCTGACTCGTTGTGGATAAGATCCACCCATATGTTTCTACTGTTTTACATATAAGACACCTCTCTACGTCATTCCTATTTCTCTGCCCCCCCCCCCCCCCCCCACCGGCCATGTCGGAGTTATCCTTATCAAGGACCATGTAGCCTTGACCCTGATTGTTACCCCAATTTTCCCTTTGGATCCGCTGATCCAATAGATTTGTTTCTGGCCTTGATGGGCCTAACTGAATCCACTGTTACTTGATAGAAATTCTATTGATATAGATCATAAATCCGGTTTTGGGTTATTGCTTCCCTTGGTGCATCACTAGGGCGTAAAATCCAATCTCACGCTTCTGATAGATTCTCCAACTTCCTTAGCTCCCTTCTGCCAAGAGGATTAATACAAATGTAAATGTACAACCTTAACGACAATGACACCAGTCATCCTAGCTAGATTTCCTATCCATACTTGTATATATCTACCCATAGGTCTATTATTAACTTGCAACCCTACTTGATTCTTTATATCCCTCTCATTGGTTAGTAAGTTTGCAAATTTTGGCAACTTTCCTTGCCATCCGGCCATTGTCCATCCATTTTGGAAAATTACTGAAATCTCCCTTGTCTCTTAATTTAACCTTTAGTGAGAGGATTCATAATGATCCACACCCCAAATTCCTCGTTATTCCCTGTATCTCGCCATGAATGTGGTAACTGTCTCCCATCACTCCATATTGCTTCTAAGAGCAAACTACTTTGCTCAAAATTTTTACTTGAGCATTACTACAATCTCCCCCATGTGATCCCAATTGGATGTTCTCCATCTATTAGTAAATCACACTTCCGTATCTCCCTCGAATTCTAGCGAATTGTTCTTCTAAAACAAAATCTTCTTCGACCCTCACCCCTTGTTGTCCACACTTGGGGGTTTATCTTTGCGCCATCGTCTTTCACAGCGGTTCTTGGGGAAGCTACTATGCTCTGGCGGTTACTCCAACTTTAATGGTTTGAACAGTATGGTGACTCCTATCGTGTCACTGTTTCCATAATATTCTATGGCTTCTGTGGAATCCTCCCCTACTAAATCCTTCTAACATCCCATGTTTGTCGTGCTATCATGTTCAATCTTTCCTACTCGACAAAAGTTGTATATGAATCACATTAAATATACCCTATAGTAGCAGAAGGTAAATAGAATATGAGAAGGAATGCAACAATCCTATAATAAGTCTCTATATCAAAGAAGGCTATGCTAAAACGTGAAAATCCTCATAGATCCTAAGGAATCTAGAACCTGATGCTCTGATACCATTGGTGACACCCCGCCTAATAAAATATCTGGTGATCTGTCCTATATCAAATTAAATAGGAATCTCATCTGGATCATTCTTATCATCACAGTCAAAAACGTTTTAAAACTTACTAACCACGTATTATTCAAAAGACATGGCGTAACATTTTATCGGTTTAATTAACATCTCCAATAATATGCGAATGAAAATATAATCATCCATTCACACAATCATGAATTAAACAATACTAAACATGAATAAATATATTCCTTGCCAAGACACCCACCAGCTACCAATCAAGTAACAAAAATAAACCACAAGAGGAATAACTCAATACATCATCTAATTGAAATAAAATGGAACAACTAAGGTGACATGCCCAAATGGAATACAGACTGCATCCCACTCTAGGAATGAAATGACTGAAGCGTCTAAATCAAATTCTTGCAACATCCACATGTGCCGCAACTACGTAACCCTGGAATAGAACAATTCTGGCGTCCCTGTGGCTGGACACCTAAAAGGTTTTGAAAATATTTTATAGCAAGGGTTAGAAACCAAAACATTTTAAAATATTTAGCAAGTGAATTTAATTGCAGTAAATTAAAATGCATGAATATTCTTCATATTTAAGTTAGTGTTGCACACTCTCTTGAAGACACCTCACTTCTCGACTAATGTGCACGCCTAACGTACTTATACATGAATCGTCTATCTATTTACCCTGAATTAGTCTTGTCATATATATAACCATATCCTACTTTTCCCACTACTCTATCCCGAGTAAGTTTAATATACGAGTTATAAGTTATTAATCACACTAACTTATTTAAATCATTTCTCATTTGATATCATATAACAATCTCACTAGTTATATTATTAATAAAATTATCATCTTTTATTTACCCCTATATAAATTTGACCATATATACGTATCATTATATTACAACATTCACACACATGTTATAGATATCTAATTATCCACCCGAGTAGGCACTGAATGGGTATTCACTAAATGCTGTTACAACCGAATAGGAGGCGGACATAGTTCCCACCGAAAGTGGCCTTCCCATACCAAAGATAACTCACCCCTATAAACGGACGCTATGACCTGGGGATTATACTCTCCCTGCATTCTCTAGCCAGGGGATTCTCCCACATCGCGCAACCTCCTAAATAGCATTAGAGTGGGTATGCTTTATTATAAATATTATTCATATATACATATTCTACACATCACCGCATATATATATATATATATATATATATTAAATATAGGCTACCGGTGTACTACATACGTAACACTAGCCTAAATATATTCAAGTCTACCTACCAAATTGATATTTTTAATAATTTTCACATAATTATTTATTTGTTACTCCAGTTGTGTCACCCAACTAAATTACCTAGACTTATACCGTCAGGCTGAAATATCATCGTGTAGAACTTATTCCTAGATTCCACATTTTACCGTTAACACCCTTTTTATATTTGAATATTCCTTAAATTATTATATCACCCTATAATAAACTAACTCGGCCAGATCCGTGCCCGAACGCTCGTAGCACTAGTCCTTAATACTTGAGTCAATTTCCCCAACTTGAAATTTAATTAACCATACCTTAATTAATTTATTAAAAGTGTGACACTCAACCAAAATCATCGAACTCACTCCTTGGACCCATATTCCAATTTCATCCGAAATTTCCATTTGAATTCGTTCATATATTTTCGAGTGTCGTTCATCCTAAACACTCTAAATCCATACCCCTAATTCCTTCCCATCAAATTACAAGGCAGAAATAATGTTCCTTAATATTTTTCTGAGTCCTACACTCACCTACGGACATCCCTAAGTAATCCAGATTTGATTTATCACAAAGGATTTCAGTTTCGGATACCCTTTAGTAATAAAATCATAACTAATTAAAAAAAATAAGAAAAATACGACACTGGCGGCCACGAATTCGTAACGAAAATATCTATCTCCGTGTCCAAATCCATGGTCGTTTGAATGAGATAACCATCTCGTTCGAATGAGATACAATATCGTTTGAACGCATTGTAATGTCTTTTAAACGAGACACCAGGCCGTTCGAACGACCCTGGTGTTATCTCTCCTCCATCGTTGTCCAAAAAACCCATTTCCGCCATTACACTTTTTAAAGATTCTTTCATGCACAGATTGTACCCCAAAACCTTCGAAGATTCATCCTAAATCCACCAATTTAATTTTCTCAATCTAACTACATCATATACACAAATTGGGGAATCAAAATCCACATATTCTTATCATCTCTACAGATTTTGAACTCACAAACACAAAATCCCCAAATTAAATGTATAACTAACCCTAATATATTAATCAATTCACACCTTCTTTAATATGAATAGGAAAAATGCAATTAATCAAATGCAAGTTAAATCACCTTCCTTAGGGTTTGTAGAATTAGATCCCTTAATGAAGATGATGGGTTGATTCAAGGGTCTCCTCT
This sequence comes from Sambucus nigra, assembly GCA_949130495.1. Taxonomy (NCBI): domain Eukaryota; kingdom Viridiplantae; phylum Streptophyta; class Magnoliopsida; order Dipsacales; family Adoxaceae; genus Sambucus; species Sambucus nigra. Next base: position 220,060,388 of record OX422218.1, read on the forward strand.
CTTGTTCTTGGATTAATCTCCCAAAATAACCTCTAGTTTCTCTCTTCTTTAGCTCTCCTCAATTTAGTCTTCTAAGAACGAATTAGAGTTACCTCACCCTTTCAAAATTAGGTTTATTAACTCTAATCTCATTTTTGGGCTTATGGGCCTTCTAAAAAGGTCCCAAACATTTATCTGCGAGCTCAAATGTGTCTTGAAAGGTCTTAAAATCCATTTTATACCTAATAACTCTTTTCCAATTATTTCGACCCATCTGGACCCAACCGTACCCTCCGAATTACCATCCGAATTACTTTATATCATTCTCCAAATTCTTGACCTCAAAATGCGACACAAAATAGTCCAAATAGTTAATCCGCAATTCTCCAAATTAATAAATCCCTCAAATTTAAAAAAACTCAAAATCATGAATTTAATTCCTCCCAATAAAATAAATTCTTTTTCTCCCAATTTTTTTTAAATTAAGGGTCCTTGAATTTACGGGGTGTTACACCTTTGAACCCAACCTATAGGTATTTAACAATAATATACTTATATTGTCACCAAAAATGGACTAAATATCCACATATATAATCATAATTGTGACTAATCCCATAGTTTAATAAATATCCATTAAAGAAAAATGACAAGAAACAAAAACTGAAAGAAAATGTTCAAAAGAAGAAATATACTCAGCATGGTTAAAATGATCATTCACACTGTTGCGCTTTTTGTCATAAAGAAGGTCATCTTAAGTCATTTTGTTTCAAAATGGAAAAATTACAAATGGAAATAAAAGATCTTTCCCAAGGATGTGATACATAATCCATATTTTTGAACTTTTTTTCATAGACATGGGCACCTTAGACAGTCTTATCGGGATTCACATGTTGGTCCTTATTCACATGACTTTGAGGTGGATGATGGCTTGATTCGAGAGATACACTCTCATATGTCAAAGTTGACAAATTATATTTGGAAATTGAATACGATTTTATACCTGGTGATGCATTCAACATAAGGATGAATGATGCTCGTCCAAGACCTTTGCCATAATTTGCACCTAATTTTTGTGAAAACAAATATTTTGACAATATACTACATTTTGAAAAGAATTTCGAGAGGCGAAATGATTTCTCCAAGAGATGACACTTCAATATGAATCATTTTTAGAGAAATGGGTGAACGTAAACTTCTGGTAGACTTAAAAATCAACCTATGGGTAGATATGGGAAGAATGTGAAGCCCATTCCTAGAAAGGAAATACCCATTAAATATGTGCCTTCAATTGATACGGGAGACACTTCACCTTGTACATATCTTCTTACGACAATGTGTTACCTAGGAAATAATAGATTTCCATATCTTAGTCTCACCCTAACTGATAATATTTATGGGGTTTATGTCTATTGGGTGATAAAATTCATTTGAATATCACGAATCATTGTTTTTACATTTGGTGGCATCTTAACATAACATTTCATACCATATGTTTATGTTCTTATCGTATTATTTTATGTGCACATGTTATAATTCCTTGAAATTTACAAAAATATATTGGAATGTTGTTAGTTTTTAATTTTTGATCATGTATTCATCGTATGAAATTATTTTCGCTCAAGGATTATGGAATGAAATTTTTTATATTAAGTTTCCTATTCATATGTTCAATGTTAGAAAAAAATTCATAAAATAAACAACTTGTATGGATATAATGGCTTTTATTTCCTACACTACATGTTCACTATTACCCTTGTTATTTTGATATGTTGGCATTCTTGGGTTATTTGCATGATTATTTTTCTAAGATCATAACAAATACCAATGTTGAAATTGGTTCAATTAAAAAAAAATTCTGGTCCATATTTTGGGTTGATGGAGTTGAACATGGAAAGTTGTTATAAACGGAAAGATCTATCATTGGACATATTGCACATAATTTGAATTTTAGTATCATTGGAAAAGGTTAAAGTTAATAAAAAACAAGACAGGTTATTCTTTGACCCCTATGTAGCAAATTTAATATTACTACTCTTAGGGAATTAAAAAATAAGCATCATATTGAGAGTGGATTTTTAGATAGAAACTATCTTAGTTGATAGGATTTGGTTCTAATACATTAAATTGATTTCTAGTTCAAGTTTAATTTCTAGTTCACATGTAATGTGTATGTTTCTAATTTGCATTGGTGATTCTATTTTTTTTAAAAGAAAATCAAATAATTTGGAAATAAAGTTGTAACACCCCGCTTAAAATAATAACGGGTGGCCAGCCCTATACTATATTAAATCAGGAATTCCAGATGGTCCAGTCTCAACATCAACTAACTGTACTATATAATATAGGACTAACTACCCGAAATCATATAAGAGAGATGAAAAAAAAAATTTAAAACTTGCAACATACAATAACCCAACACTATGAAACTACTAAAGAATAAGAGAGAGATGCAAGAAGCACTATAAGAAATGAAAGGAATCACTATACATGAATATGCCATAAATAAATAAACCCGAATAAGCTGTCGGGTCACAGCAAATACAATAACTGAATGGAATAAATATAAACATGTATGTAAATATCCCTTGGGTACAAACCCGATATACAACATGAATCCTACCTAGAATTTTGAAGAAGTAGGAAGCGGCTACATGAAACATCCCGCAACAGTCCGCACCTGTCACGGCTCCCAAGACTCTGGATAGAAGGTCATCCGGCATCCATGCGGTAGGATACCTGTGGAAATATATATGTATATATAAGAAGGAGGGAGAAGTAAACGGGTCAGAGCCCCGAATATGTAAAATATTTAGCAAGTGTGTTAACCGTGCATAATAAATACCGGTGTACTTAATTTCATAAATAAGTGAGACCGCACTCTCGTGAAACCCCAACTCACCTCTCATCTAAAGGCGCGTACCTATTCGCGTCCTCAAATTTTAGTTAAATTACCCCCATTAATTTTAGGACAACCTAACTTATCAGGCCTAGCCTATATCCACGAGAGCTACCTTCCCGTCATAATCTAAGGATCCACCCATTTCTAATCCTATAAGATTATGATTACAACAATTATGCCATAAAAGGCTTAATGAATTCCGATTAATAATCTCATGAATTATAATTATCATAATTCCTAAAACATTACCCCTATACATATACATATATATATATATATATATATATATATATATATATATATATATATATATATATATATATATATATAGGCTAAAAGCGTAAGAATTAATATACTTAATAATATGCACATGGAATATTGGCAAGACTTCTCTCTAATCCCAAAATTGTACTACGTTTCGTGCGTGGGGAGTCTCGCAAAGCGAAATCCAAACAAGGAACCGCCCCGTTACACTACTCCTGACAAGGTCAAGACCAGAGATCCGTGATGCCACCTATGGAATTACTTCTCTCAAATCCCGACATGGCACTGCGTTTCGTGCGTGAGGTGTCTCGCAAAGCGAAATCCAAACAAGGAACCACCTCGTTACACTACTCCTGGGCAATGTCGACCCTAGAGATCCATAATCCTCAACATACAAGTTAATACTACCATTACTACTAACTATAAGTCCTAAAGAAAGAAAGAAGAAAAGAAAAAGAAAACAAATAAAATAAAATAAAAGAACCTCCAATAATATCCTTGGGATGATGTAACCGAAATAATACCTTATGTGCGATACATCAACCCCCATCAGTCTAGTACACCATTATCATCTAAGATGTACTTCATAAAAGTCCATATCCTTTCATCTATAGGATATATATATAAATATATATATATATATATATATATATATATATATATATATATATATATATATAGGTATTTATTTTTAACCATATATATATATCATCATCAATCCAATAGCCAAGTGTACATACTACATGTGATGTACAAGGCCATGCACATAATATACCCGGCTATATATATCGCCGATAAGCTGCATCAATGCTATCATCTTCCCAGTGCCCGGCTCACGTAGCAATACTGGGGCCACCCTGGTGGGACTAAACGACACCCATCTCGTGGTAAACTCACGCACACGACGACCCGGGAAGCGGTCATAGCTCCAAACCGGCAATGAGACGAAACATACCCACCACGTCTCATCCCAAAAATATATATCTATATGTATAATAATCACAAGGGACGACTATGACCTGGGGAATATCTACACCCTGCATTATAAGCCAGGATGCTCACCCACTACGCGCGCAACTTCCCAATGATAGCATGAGCGGGGTATGCTTAACCAAATAAGTATATGTATTATTCACATGCACAATATATATACATCCATATGGTCCAATTATAGGATCAAATAATAAACCACCATCTACGGTTTAAGTATCCATACCATGTATGTTCATATCATAAATATATCCATACATTTATATACATACGGATATATATCAACACATCTACACATATCCTTATATCTATATATGATAAACTAATTCTCGTTCATATGCATAAGATATATATATATATACCTGGCTATAAGTATACATAGTCCTCAATACGTGAATATAATCCCATACTTGAAACATATTCGATCATTTTCCTATGATGAATAGTCTCCCAAACCATATGTATATATCTATACCTATATATATTCAACATTAGGGCTATCACCCAAAAGTTTGCGTAGGAATCCTTCACTACACATATCACCTATATCTCCGAGTACATTAAAGAATCTAGTAATCATTTGACTATCGGTATACATATAACTAATAGTCTATCAGCCTCAAGCTCATTCTTTCAAACATCAATTAATCTCATTTCCCTCGATTTCGACTATGGTTCGATCACTTTTGTGAATACCCTAATCTAAGATCTCTCTAAGAGTTCTTAGCCTCACGTCCCATCCACACTTACTTTTTAATCTACAATTAGGATTCTCAATCCCAAAGGGTTTCCCCAAAATCTCTATACATAACTCCAAATACATACATGGATACATTTCTCCCAAATTACCCTAAGGAGTCCCCAAAACCCTAATGTGTGAGAAACTCCTTATGTGTCTCCAAGAACATATCTCTTTCATCTTAAGAGAAGGCCCCAATTCAATAAACCCAACCAAAAAGGGTTTAAAATCACTATGGAGAAAATACCTCAAAATGCCCTGTTTCCGTATCGATTCGGCCCTGTTCCGAATCGATTCGGACTAGCGAATCGATTCGGCCTCCAGGGCGAATCGATTCGGGTCCAAAGACCTGGGCTTCTGCAATAGGCCGAATCGATTCGGCTTGGGGTCCGAATCGATTCGGTCAATGCAGACCTGCTAGATTTACCAAACCGAATCGATTCGCTTGAGGGGGCGAATCGATTCGGAACTGCAATTTTTGAAGGTTTCATCTGTTTCTTCAAAACCTACGAATTCTAAACCCTAAATTTCTCATTCCAACCCCCAAACCTTCATCAAATCATGATTTTAAATCCATTAACCAACCCAAAGTTGATCCCAACCATTTCTATGTCATTAATACTCAATTTAATCATTGATTTCAAGATTAAACCTAAAAATCTAGGTTTTGACATTAATACCCAAAAACCATTTCTTTACCCCACAATTTATGAAATGAAATACACAAATAGCTATTTAGCAAGATTAAACACTTGCCTCAGATTTGTAGAGGTTGGATCGTCCTCGATGTCGCGGTAGGGCCGGAAATCCCAAGCTTTCTTCCTCTCTCTCTTCTTTTCCTTCTTCTTTCTTTCTTCCTTTTTCTTTCTCTCTTTCTCTATTTGAGAAGGCTTCATCCGTAAGCCTTAAATCCTTTAAAAGAACAAACCCAGTTTTAAATGTTAATACACACTTTAAATGATTCGTTGACTCCAATTCAAGTCAAAAACAACTTAAAAACATTCCGGAGTCGAAATAAGACCCAATGACAGTCATTTTGACTATCTCGACCCTTCCGGGATCAATGGTACCCTCAAAAATATCATCCGAAATACTTTAAAACATCCTCTATTTTTGGACTTAAATTCCCAAATTTTAAAATTCTCCAATTTAATTAAATTTAATTTTCCCAAAATTAAATTTCTCAGTCTCAAAAGTCTTGGGGTGTTACAAAAGTGCCTCAATTATCTATGAGTGAATAATAATGTTTAAGTGATTGCTGATATATTTGAGCTTTAAAATTTCTTGTTATTCAATTTGTAATCCTACGTTAAAATCAACTTATATGATGAATGTGATTTAATTTTGAGTTCAATCTCGTGTTTTCATGATTTAACGTTTGTATATAGCATTTTTTCATTTGTGTGTGAATTTTATTAAAAATATTTCTTATGCATAAAGGTTGGATTTTGAGATTCATCTGTGCCTAACTTGTAATAAAATCAACACCTTAACGTGTTTTAGTTAATAAATAAAACTCTAACTCTTTCAAAATTAGTTTAAAAACTTTTATTGAAACTGTTGTGCACATACAAACAAAAGCCAAGTTTGTAATGATGTTGCTAAAATAAAATAATTTAGGATGGGATGAGGAAAAGAAGAATATAATCCAGTATTTGATCACGAGAAAACCACCGAAATGGAAAAACCTGGGTCCCTTAGTACCAAGACCACTCACACACCCAAGTCCACTATTACCAACGATTAGTTACAGATTACAGAGATACAAGTGTAAATGAACTAACTTAATCAATACAATCCATACACCAAGATTAAGTTAAACAACCCCACAATCAAACTGAAATACAACACTAATCACACCAAGGCTGTGAAAGCTTGAACTGACACAGAACTACACACCCAATACACGGATATCAGTGAAATAGTGAAACACACTTAATTAAAATTAAGATGTTTTTTAATCAGAACATAAAAAGATTATATACTTACAAAAGAAGATTAAACACACATGAGGTCTTATCTTATTTAGTTAACAAAAATAATCAACAGTTGTGATTAATAAATAAACAGGAACATATGTAAACTTCACACTCACAAACAAGAATATAAACCGGGTTTTTGCATAAGCCAAACACACAACAACTTCCTTCTGATTTAATAATTAAATTAACTCAGTTTTAGTAACCAAGAAAATTAATCAGATTTAAAAAATAAATTAACAAATACTAATATCCTAGTTTGTGACCAACAACAAACACACACATTTAACACTGATTTAAAGAAATAAGGTGTGTAACAAAAAAAATGATATCACACAACTGAGTACACGTTAACTCAACTCAGGTTCAAATAGTTAAACATGAGTAAGTTTTAAGTCTTTTTTCTTTGTTTGTTAACCCGAGAGAGTGAGTGAGGAGAGCACAAGTTCAGTTAACACACTTAACACAGATCTGAAAACCTAAAACAAACCAGATCTGAAAAATAAAGAAAAACACACACATCCGTATAATGATATTACCAGTTTACTTAAAAAAATAAGATCGATTTTAAACTAAGAACAGAGGAGTCAAAGTTTAAAAGTGATCTAACCTTACAGATTTTAGTTAGATCCTTTTTAACTTGCAAACAAAAGTCCATTTAGATCTAAACCACAAACAGTACCAAAGAAACCAAAAATGTATATATGTATTTATAAGTATACACACACACACACACACACACACACACACACACACACACACACATATATATATATATATATATATATACTAGTATATGCCCATGCCTGAAGGCACGGCGAAAATTTTCCAAAATACGTAATCGCAAAACGGCAAAAAACTTCAAAGTAGGTAATAACAAAACGGCAAAAAAAATTCAAAGTAAGCAATTGCAAAATGGAAAAAATTCCGTTTCCCGACAAAATTCCGTTCCCCAACAAATTTGAAAACTATTTAGAAAATCTCGACAAAATTTCCTTTATTTATCGGACTATCCACCCTGTTAAGAAATAAAAATAGTCCACAATACAAATAGTAATAGTCCATCTTAGACCTCAATTAAACACCATAGACATCAAATACAAATTTAAACATCGCACAAACAAAATCATAAATTCAACACAATTCATGAAATATACAATATTAACCAACCCAATTCACATTGTACCTCAAATAAACTAAATGTCATTTTTTTTTAAATGGACATAGTCTCCTTTGTTTATTAGACTACCCACCCTGTTTAAGGGACAACAGCACTTCCAACAATATTCGAAGAGCCCAAAAATAATTCACAAAAATAATGATCAACCCGATTTAATATCAATACAAATATGTTCAATACACACTTGTAACACTAAGAGCGCTACATAATAGCTGCCATAAAATAATAGTGCTACACAATAGCTGCCATAAAATAATAGTGTAAACAGAAGCAACTCCAATGCACCAAAAATAATTAGACAAATTCCAGTCTCACCCAACTATCATGCAATGAGAGGTATCCATTTTCCACCCAAAACCTACTGCCAAAACAATCAATTACTTCAGTCAATAGTAAGAGTGAAATATTACTTCTATTCATAATGAACATATATTGATCTTGACGATTAATTGAAAATATATTTAATCTATACCAAATGATAATTAATTTCTAATTTTGGACAAAGGAAGTATGATCATTTTAAATTGTACGTTATAAGGAATAAATTAACTGTTCGTGGTTGAGTCATTAAGCATTAAATTATAAATTTTGATATAAACCATTTTAAGCATAACATTTTACCCCGTTCATTAAAGTAATTCAATAAGCAACTGTAAAAGTTTATGTAAAAAGAGCATTACAGTAATTCAATACAAACTGTTCTTGGATTACAAAAAGCAGGTTAGACAATTCAATACAAATAATTTTTTAATCATAAAGAGTACAGAACAATAATTCATTGACAATACTATAACTTTTTCCCTAAAAAAAATTGTGAATATTGTGTAAACAAATCTGAGTTGTCCAACATTTTTTTTATACTTAATGCTGAAGATTCAACTTCATAATTCTGCAGTTAAAAAGTTATAAAATGAGTAGTTTTAACTATGTTTAACAAATGATGACAATAATTGAAGAGACATACCGATTTCCGAAGTGATGAATCGTTGAAGATTCAAGAGTAGAACAAAAAATGGGTTCATCCACCCAAGCCCACCAAACGCACAACCTTAATTAGTTTTGAGTAAACTTAAGCGGTCCTAACTGCATAAATTTAATTCCAAATCCCAAAATATGCACAGAAAAAAGAAAACCAATAGAGGTTAATGGTGGTGAAAAAGAACAAATAGCACATGCTAATTGAGACCAAAATTCATCAAATCTGCAAAACAAAACCAAATAAATCAGAACATAAAACAAAAAGTCCATCGTGCTTAGAATACATAGTTTTTATGAGACTCGGAGAGAATGGAAAGAGAGCTCGAATAATAAGACAGATACTTATATGGGATATAGATACTTACATGGGAACATGAAATAGAAGGATCAAGCTCAAGCTCAAGCACTGCTGGTCTCATACCGGTTTAGCATATCTGTGTAGTCCTATTAAACTAACTCCCATATCTAAGTAAATAGTAAACCAAAGTCCCAGTAAACTAACTCCCAATATATTGCATAGGTTTGATGACTCCAAGTACACCAGGTGCTGCTACTGCTAATTTTCGATGCCATTGAAGTGCAAAATGATTAAGGAACTGATGAGAATCAGTGCAACTGTCAAAATAGGGAATGACTGGTGAGCGGCGCATTTGATGCGTAGTCTTCCTTTATCTAGTGGTCTCATACTGGTTCAGCATATCTGTGTATTCCTATTAAAGTTTTCTCAATTACGTGTGAGCTAAGGGTATGCCTCATCTATCAGAGTAACATTTGGAATCTTTTATGTCTAGCTTAGTAATCCAATATAAGGTCTTCTCACATCTGTTCAGCACATACCTGTGTAAAATGAGTTACGAAAGCCATGGAACAAAAAATACATGAGAACAAAGACCTCATGGGAGTAAAGAAGAACGAAGTAAATAATTAATAAATGGAAGGAAATGGAGATGCACTGTCATTTTTATTATCGAGATTGTGGTAGTGGAGGGGAATTGTGTCTGCGAAAGAAATCTATCCCTAAACAAACATACATTTTCATTTGTTTGTCTTCATGCAACATCAATACCTCATAACTGTTGGAGTCCTTCACACCTGACTGTATGACTCCCATGTCCTGATATATCATCTATCCTCCGGCACACAACATTCCTATGCCATTTCTTGCATTAAGTCCCATTCCTACGATGTAATAACAACTTATATCCGTTACAAAATAAGTTAACATAGTAGTAACTCAATAATAGCATTTCAAATACCAAGTAGTTCATAAAATTCTTAGATATACCAAACAGATATAGCATTGCATGGTGTGTAATTCTTAGATATACCAAACAGATATAGCATAGCATTGCAGTGCAGCTGTGAGCTGAAGCATTACACCCTCGCAATGGCTGAGGCGAGGGGTGCGTGGCTGTGAGCTGAAGCGCTGAGTGGCAGTGAGATGAAGCGTTGCATGGTCCTTTATTGCAGCATAGAGCACCTAAATATCAAAACAAAAATATTGCAATTAGATAAAAAAAAGTTGAATATCAAGCGAATCGTGTCATTTAAAAACTCAAACAAAAAACAGGAAAAAAGTTTCACAATATTGACCAATAATATATATATAGAGAGTACTTCTAATAAAAGATAACATAGACCACCATCAATCTCGATAGTTAAAATGCCCAGCCTACTAAAAGAATTAATTCACTTCATAACAAATGAACAATACATATGAAAAATACATATGCTTTATAGACTGAATGAAGAAATTATGTAAATTAATAAGAACACTGTGAGTAATCAAACATAGAGATCAGACCTTTTGCAATTTATATCTCCAATTGTCCATGTTTTGACAACACATTTTCGTACAGATTTGAATGATGCTGCAAGATTCTTGTTTGTAATATACCAAACTCCAAATTAAGAGCGATTAAAATTGATGTCAATATGGAACTCAAGCTAAGCAAACACAATGGTTAAGAACTGATACCAAGAATTTTGAATCAGAGAATTAAGGCCTCCAATACTCTTGAATCATATGCACGTGCAGAGCATGCATATGGAGAGTATTCAAAAGAGAAAGAACCTCATCACGGAATCATATGCATATGCAGAATATAGAAAATTAAACAAAAGAGTAAACTATTATGGAACCTCAGGTCTGATTGGGTTTACGCTCCCAAATGAACGCATATCGATTCTCAATCATGGAACCTCAAAGTGATGAGTCCAACAATCCAAGTCTGAAGGCTACAGTCCAATTCAGTCTCCTATTAGAATTCAACAGAAATCTCATTAAGGTGGTCTAGTAATGGGCGTCGATGATTTAGACGTTAGTAAATTTTATCGAAGAACTACATGTAAAGACAACAAAATCACAGTGAATGCATAACTGAATTCATAACTGTAGGTAGATCACAGTGAATGCATAACTGAATGTTAATAATATGAATGAATAACTGAAAGGGTTAGCTAAACTCATAGCAGGTAAATCACACTGAATGCATAACTGAGTGTTAAACTCATAAACACTATTTTAAATTCATAATTGAAGAACAACAGATAAACTCATAAAGAAACATATTATTAGATGCACTCAGGTAAATCACACTGAATGCATAACTTAGGTAAATTACTCAGTTATGCATTTCACAATAGGTAAACCATTCAATTTGGTCTTTATGAGTTTAGCTAACCATTTCATAATACCAAACCATTTTATCCTATATATTAATAATATATTACTATGCATATTTCTCCCTCTAGGCCTGAAACAGTAGTAAAGTGTTATGATCCTGCAAGATATTAATGTACACCAAAATATCACCAAAGAAAATGGATGACAAAGATTAAAACGTTTTGCCGAAGTCCAACTTTTGATAAACCACTTATTAATTCCACTAACTAATCTTGTTCAAACATAGAAAACAGTACCAACAGAGATAACATAACAAATAGATAATATAGATAACTAATCTTGTTCAAACATAGAAAGTAGTATCAAAATGACTTACTAATCTAGTTCAAACATAGATAACATAACAAAAAGTACCAAAATACAGTGCCACTATGACCATATGTCCAGAAGTCTGATTTGTCTAACTTGGGTGATACCCCTTGACCTTTGGCGACATATGGACAACAATGGAGTTACAATGTAATTTCAAGTAGCCTTCGTACATGTGAAATTAGTCAATGAGGCCCTACATAGTGAGAACTTATCTGTTAAAAACTTTTTTTTGAAAACTTCATATGTATTGTTCATGCCAAACCTGAAATATAAATATGCCCCATGATTAACATAGCTACTGACACATTTGTCATGCAAAACCTGAAATATGCCCCACGATTAACATATGCGTGTTAAAATATCTACACAGCCGCAACATAAATTTATGCTAAATCTTATTGTATTGAAAGCAAAAATTACTATAAAAAAAAATAACATATTAGTGTTAATAATTTGCATCGCAATCAAATTTATTGAAAAATATATGCCCGTGTAATGTTATTTCTTATCAAAAACATTTAAAAGAAAAACAAAAGCAATAGGAAAAGGAAAAGAGGACTTCACTGTTGTAAATATGGCCTCTAATTTTACAACTACAAATATGGCACAGATTCATGTGGTGGAAATCAACAGTTGCAATTTCAAATCAACATATGTTTAGTTCAAAGCGATCCATCAAAACTTTACAAAGGGCCCCAAACTGGTTCCAATTTCAAAGATCACCAACATCAAAAGCAAATAAATGATGATGGATTACCTTAGTAGTTTAATTACAACATCAAAATTACTAATGGTTACTTGTTGACTACGTCCAAGATACACATAAATAAGGTAAATATTGTCAATTACTTTACTTAGAATATCAAGAACCCCTATTTAATTTTTAGTTACAAATCCCAAAATAATTTTTCATATGTTTCAAACAAAAATGGATGAAAGAGAAATTAGTGGGAAAATGAAAAAGTAGCTCTTTTGATATTAGGGCATTATTGAACTGAACATTGAAATGGATGTGTATACATAACCTGTAACTCAAAATCAATAAAAATAAATCAAAGGTTCATGGATGACAAAAAAAATCTCTAATTAGTTAACAATCCCAAACATAGATGATTGTGAAAATTCTTGGCCAAACAATAAAATATAAATAATCACCAAAAATTAATAAAATACGTATGCCCTAAATACCTATCTTCTTAGAAATATATCATCAGATCTAAAACAAAATGAAAAAAATCATATCTAAAACAAAATGAACAAAATCTGTAAACAATACCCTGCCATAAATTAAATAAGAAACTTATTACAACACACCACCATGAAATCAATACCCTTCCATAAGCAGGTCAAATTGTACACTAAGAAACTTTAAAATACATCATCTTAATAAAAAGAAAATATACAGACATGCATGTGGCTTACAACCTGTATAAAAATAGAGTTTTAGAATAGAACATGCATACAAACTATAAATTCATATAAGCAAAAACAAAGAAGCAAAAATAGGAAAAAAAAGAATTGATGACGGATTACCTCACCACAAATCGAATCTCATCTAAACCACGATTCAAAATGTAAAGATATAGTCACATTTGCACAAAAGGGGGATGAAGATCAAGAGATCATAAAAACCCTAGGAACATAAATTCAAGTGAAAACAATCGGTGGAGAGAGGAGAGAGATACCTGGTGATCGTGTGAGAGAATGGAAAATGAAGAGAGAGGAGAGAGAGTTCGTGTTATCAAAGTTAGCATCTAAAGGGGTAATTTACGATTGTATCCGTGTTTTTGAATTTTGGGTAGGAGAACAAAATGAAATCTAATAGAAAAAAGGGGGGGAAATGAAATAATATAGGGACATAAGAGGAAATGAGATATTTTTGAAATGTGTATGTAGGTGGCATCAATATCAACCCTTCATTTTGGCCAAAATGTGTAAGGAGGTGGCACACATCTTGATCGTTAAAATGTGTACATAATTCAAAAACTTCCGTAACTTATTATATAGATATATAATAAAGTAGAAAACTTATGTATGTCATAAGATCAAAAGATGATGTCATCTTTATGAGTTTTTATACACTATCTATTTTGCCCTCAATTCTTTGATTTCCCCCTCTTTTGAGACACTTTAAGTTGTTTCTTCCTTTTATTCAAAATTCAAAAACAAGGGCATAATAGTATTATACCATTTGGACTCATTTTTCTTACCCTCTTTCTCTCTCCCTCCTAGGACTATCCCCCCCCCCCTACATTCTATCCTCTCTCTTCAACTTCAACATAGTCTCCCCCATGACCTCATCCTTTCCATGCTGAGCTCCAACGGTGCCAAAACACAAACCTCCCACACTGGGCTCCTATAGGTAATGTATCTCTCTCTTTTTCACCCACACCCACACACGATGGGATCCTTCCACGCTTTGCAATTTTTCTGTTCTAGGTCTTTGAATTAGTTTTTAGGTCATGGTTTCGTTTATTTGATTTTTAATGTTTGATCATAGATTCTTCAACTCTCCGACCAATTCTAGCAACCACTAGGTATTGAAAGTTTTAGATCTTGAATTTTTAAGGGTTGTTTTCCAAATCATAAATCTTTGGGAGGTTTCATTAACAATTTTCTTACAGGGTTCTTAGTTCCAAATTTACGGAGCATCAACAATCGGTGTTTAATTTTTTTGGATTGAACACAGGTAAATATATCCACCATTTTTGTTTAAGGGGGATATCTGGAGTTTAATCGGTTTTAGTTATTTCTGATTAAAATTTTGGGCCTCATTTGTTAATTTGTTTTGATTTTTAGGTACTAATTTGGTGCCTCTACAATTTTTGGTGTTAATATATCTCAGATACGATCTCTACAATTTGTTTAAACTTTTACTCAATGACATTTAGGTTGAAAGTTTACAACAATGGATTTCATGATGAGAAACTGATATGTAGGTGGCCTTGATGCTATGATGTTAAAGTGACACTTAAAGAGGTATTATACAATGGTTCTTTATATTCAATATGTTGAATGTTTAATTCATGGTTGAATATTATTATTCTTGAAGTTATGTTTTTCATGATATTAGACTATCCCACTAACTGTTTGTAAGGGCATAAATTTCCAATTGAGTCCCTGTATTGTTTTGACTTAATTTTGTGAACAAAACTGTGTTTGTAATATGTCATAGGGAGATTTTATTTTGTCACGATCCCACTTCGTCTATGACGTATTGAAGAAATTGAAGACGTTGTGGAAAAGATTCAAAGAATTAATCATGTCTAAGTTTAATTGGTGCAAGTTTATTCGTCTTCAAGTTAATTGCATTCCGAGATCACACGGGTATGAATGTATATAATTAATGGTGATCGGAATTATTTTTATAAAAGATAATGATGTAATTTTTATATGGAAAATGTTTTTAAAATGTTTTTAAAAGTGTTTTAAATGTTTACACTACGTTTTTATTCCGATAAACTCGAAAAAGAGTTTGACTTATTTGGATCTCTTTTGGAAGAGACGTTTTAAACAAAAAGTCAAAAAGTCAAACTGATAGGACTGTCGTTCGAACGACATATATCCTTCATTCGAGCTAGATGCTCATGTCTCGAGAACGATGTGGCGATCTCGTTCGAGCGACACGATTTTCGAGGAGGCGCTTAACTCCTATTTAAATTGTGTTTTCATCAGAGTTAAGGTGTGTGCATTCGGGAAAAATAGTTTACGATCCAATACGAGTTTTGCACATGTTTTTCTAAGGTTTCAAAGCTAAAACACATCCTTAGAGTTTGCAAAGATCCGAGATATCATTATTATATGTTTATGTGATCTTGCTACACCAAGAAAGTTTGTTATATACTTGAACATCAGGTTTTTGCGGTGAAGAAAAGATAAGGACTTCTTAAACGACATCGTAGACATATCAAATCCATTCGGTGGACACTGAGACATACGTGGATGCGTGTGTTGTGGACAGGTATCGTGGAAGACGGAATTTATGCGTGGTCACTATTGAAGAATGGTAAAAGATCAGAAGGAGCGTCAAGACCCGTGGGGATCGAGTCATTGAGTAAGGCTAATATGTCTTTGTAAAACCTTTGTTCATTGTGATTGTCTGGCTTGGACAGTCCGAGGTTATTTTTCCATTTTGGATTTTTTCCTCGTACATCTGGCGTTGTGAGTATTCTTTACTTTACTTTACTTGTTTTAATCACTATATGCATATTTAGTATTAATCAAGATAAAAATGATTTAAAGTAAAAATTGGTTTTTCACAACTTGGTTTTGTGCTAATTAAAAGTTGCATAATTTTTGGTAAAAAATTGGTTTGATTTGAAACACACGTAGGGACCACCCGCAATTTTACTATTGACTAGAATTTAACATTCATTTCCATGTTCTTAGAAAATGAAAAAGCTTGGCAAGTTTATGTAAAATGCATGTCCATTTGGATTGGGGTGAGTTTGTTGAATTTTTGATGATGGTGGTCATACATGTGTATTATATTATTGTTTTCTAATATTTTTAATGTGATTATCATCCTATAATTCAATAAATACTAAGGGATTTTTATTGGTTTTAATAGGTTTCAAATGTATTTGGAGAAAAATTAAGGACTTTTGAGAAACGCCACAACTGAAGGATTTCAAAAGTTTATTGGTTACCTATAACTTGATAGATGGAATTGTGATTTTTCTGAATCCCTTTTTATTGTATGGTTTAGTGGCATCGTCATGAAGAACCCTGGAGACAGAAGTAAGTTTATATTTAAATTTCATTTTATGTTTTATTCTAACATGAATTCTCCATTTTTGGAAATTCTTTTGTTCTGTTTTTTAACACCATGTTATATGAAAACATCATCTCACTTTTGTTCTTCACCTTTTCATGCATCGACTCTTTATGCATCGAGGATAACGTGATTCCTTATGCTGATTCTTCCTCTCAGCAAGCGACCTAATTTCTTTGGGCGATTTTAGAAACAAATCTGAGGGAGAGTTTTCATCATGGGTTGTTATGAAAAAGATCATGTTTCTTAATTTATAAAGGATGAATAGGTAATGATTAAATGGGGACCATGATAAAAACATGAGCTTTTATGAAAAGGACCATAAATTCCATGGTAAAATCTTTTTGAGGAAACCAAAATCAGCTGGAGCAGGAACTTTGATGAACCTAACAATTATATTGAGATGTTGTCCAATTGCAATTAAAACGACATTTTTTTGTCTATGCGAGCTTTTATCGACACTGTTTATATCCACCACCATATTTTTTAACTCTGTTTATTATGGTGTCGTTAATTACGCATATTTTTGTACTATACCAGTGATCTGGGTTGAATAATTTTTATTTGTTTGTCGATTTATTGAGGTAAGTTTTTTCAGAATTTGATTAGAGTAGGTGCCAAAAAAATGAAGATATGGTTTTATTGTTGCTCTGGTCTACACGTTGCTGCTTTGATTTACACATTTTATATTAGTTAACACGTTGCTGCTTTGATTATATATTAGATAACTCAATGCTTATCTGATTTATACGTTTTTATTAGCTCAAGACTTGGTCAGATATGCATAGAATTGCTGCACGTTTTTAATAGTTGTGTGTGGTAGTTATCAGCAGCTATATAGGTCTAGAGTTGTTACTATCCATTGGTGGTTGAGTTCTAACTTATCACCTTATCTGAAGATTTTACAATTCGTATATTGGTATTGCAATCCGCGATGAGCCTCAATGAGATATTATTCATGAACTAATAACTTATATAAACCATGTTCTATTTTCATTGTTCATTTCAGTTTTTGATGTCATAATTCCAATGTTAAATTACTGACAGGCGTTGCCTCAATGACTATGATAAAGGGCACAATAATTACACATCACGTGAATAACTCCAATGGTGCATTACGTTGTTGTGTTGCATCATTTCTTAACTTCCACATACATCCAGTGTTTCCATAGTTCCTGTATTTCCTATTGCTTGAATGGTACAGGAAACTTTGCATAGGGTTGCATTCCGATAATTTCCACATTCAATCCCACTAATTGGGATGACCGACTAGAAATAGGTACCCCTTTTCTTTTCCTTTTTTAATTATTTTTTATAAATAGATGATGTTTTGAGTTAATGATAATAACTCATATTTCCTATACATTCTTTTTTACTTCTTATGATATATCGACAGGTACATTAGTCTAACATATGCTCACACTTTGCTACTTCTTATGATAGGGGTTATTTGAATTATATTAGGATCCCATAACAAATATCCCCTATGTGAATAAATTTCACTGTATTTACATTTTTTTATTTCTACAATGTGCGTACTACATAAGTTTTTGTGTAATGTGTCTTTATATTTGTCGTTTATTGTAAAGCTATTAACACCCCCACACAGTTTTGATGCAACATCGGTAATTAAGGCATCCACTTCCCTTTTCTTCCCATCTTAGAAATTGATTTCTATTATAGAGAGGATTTCCTTCAATTCTATGTATTAATTATCAAATGTAGATACATTTAAGAATTTTAGAATTTTCTCTTCTTGAAACAGAGAACAATGCATTTAAGAATTTTCTCTACTTGAAATAGATTGAGTTTTTGCGTTCTACATTATGATCATTCTTCTGATTTCAACCAATCATGTGATATGCTCTAAGTGAAGCGAAGCACGATTTAGCGATAAATGGTTTTCGAAGTTCGTTATTCGGTGGAGTCTTAACAGGTTCTATTTTTCATGTTTTGATTTTCTTGCTAATGTTTTAACATATATATGTGTGTGTTATTCTTGATCTGTTCCAGTATGACTAATAAAGCTCTTTATGTTTTCATTATTTTCCTTCCAAAACTGAGAACACCTGCTAGAGCAACTAAAGCATGTAACTTGCCACCACCTGCTACAGTACTTTATGTTTGTGCTTATTCTTTGATTGTTCGTGAACAAAAAATATGTTTTAATTTGGGTCTACGTGTAAACTATACGTTTCTACACATTAAGTAAAATTCTTCATAGGGGTAGAAGCTACAATCTCAATGAGGATTTGTGCGATGAGGAGAAAGGCGAATGTCCTCCCAGTGCTCAACAACTCATATCAAACGTTAGATTAGTGATTGATTTCCATAATGAGGATTTGATCTTCATTGTTAAAGATGTGAGGATGTATATTTAAGACAAGACTATTGCTAGCCATATCATCAAAGTTCATGCATCTGCTAATATGACCGCTAGTGACACAAGACCTTCAAAAGAAGACAACTTGCTCAATAGGTATATTCAATACTATCAAGCTATATGCCACCCCCGTTTATCAGATTCTGCAGACACATTATTGTAGGAGAGTTTTGTTAAAATTATACAGATTATGAGGCGACATGCAAATGAAAATGGAGAATCAACTGTAGTACCAAGTACAGTGAGGCAGCTGGAAGTTAAGGTTGAGCGAATCACTTGCGAAGTTGAAATTGTACCACGTTGCAAATGATAACCATGTTATCGAAGCTATTAGGCTCTTCAACAATGCTACAATGGATGTAGCACGGTCCAAAATAAATCAACACATGAATCTTACTCCTAGATGGAAAATGAGATTAAGCAAGCAAAAACCCAAATAAAGAGAGGAATAGGAACGCAAGTTATCATGGGAACGAAACTTGATTATATATATGCGCTTTAATGGTTACTTTGTATGGTTTGGCAGATTAATCTGTGTCAATTATATCGAAATTTATATGTATACTTTACTGATTTTTACAGGTGCGAGTTATTCTTTTACTGAGGACTATTATACAATTTGGTAAGTAGTAACAATGTCTCAATTTTGAGGAATTTAAATCTCACGTGTGGCAACCAGTGATTAAAGTTTGTTATATATCGTGAACCGCACTAAGATCCACCTACACCAAAATATTGGATACAATGGGTTGTTCGGTTATCACACAGCTGGAACCACTCTTGATCGAAATCCCTATAAGGCTGCTCAGGTATTGCACGAGGGGCCAAACCCAATATCCGTTTGAAATCCCTATAAGGCTGCTCATTATACATATGCATACATGGTTTTGTTATTTCAACATATAAATAAGCTTCAAGTCAATATTAAGTCACACATTCCTTTTTCACTTAATATATTTTATACGCTATAATTAGGGATTACTTTTATATTTTATACATATGCAAACATGGCTCTGTTATTTTAATCAGTTGCAATAACCAATGCTTGCTTCCATATCAATGTTTTTATATGCAACTGCAATAACTAGTGCTTGCTGCTCACATGGCTCATCACCCTTGAACAAGTAGGTGAAACTGAGTCTCTATAGTACTCGCTCACACACCAATAATAATTGCACATATTCGTGAACATTTTTGGCTTGGTTTTAAATATTTTCTTTTAAGATTTTAGTTTAACTTTTCTCACTGTTTGTATTGCAGAGCATCTGTATGGATATTGGTTGTGTTTTCTTGGATGTTCGATCAAGGCAGGCACTTAAATACCTATGCTAATATGGAAATGACGAAGGCTTGGATTTCAAAATGTCTGCTGATATGAACACCCTAAGGGTTGAAGAGAAAGATCTGGAATGAGCCGAACCACCAACTTTTATTTTAATGCATTTGACACTGAAATCATCATGATACCACAGTTCATCATCAACTCTATTGAAGACACATTTTTTGTTGATCAGTTCATTAGGAAGGTCTATTAGTATTAGCCGAATAGTTGAAAGCGATTTCTTGGGCGATTACAGCGTTGAGTACGGAATCATGCCTCTTTCCACGGGTCAATTATGTCATTACTTTCTGTATATATGAACTTTTTTTCAAGAAAGCAAAGGCAAGAAGCCAACAAGGGCATATTTAGATGGGATGGCGGTGAAACTAGGCAAGGTTGCCCCGTCCCAAAAGATTTAGTCTGTTTGTTGGTTTTTCGTAGTGTATGGTTAACCATTTGTACAAAACATACATTTTCGAATGGTAAATTGTTATAAGAAAGGTAAATTGGGGTGTAAGTTGGGTGATAGTAAAATATACCATAGTAGTACATGAGCATGAAGTTATCACAATGCCAACGTGTTGTAGCCATTAATTATGTAATATGCCACAAATATGTTGCATTGCGTGTTGCGATCTGATGAGTATGTTGTAAACAAGGTATTTGTTTTCAACGTCATGATATAAATCTTATGTACACCCACTATCAACTCACTATTTAGAGACACTATCAACTCCCTATTTAGACCCACAATTTTATTAATTCTTCACTAATTGGTCTAATCACGTCCAATCATGTCATGTTAGGTCGGATCTAATCACGTCCAATTAAATCATATTTACTTATCATGTTATTGTGTCGTATCATGTTTTTAACATGTCATGTTCAGGTTAAGAAAAAAATTATGTTATTGTGTTGTGTCATGTTCGAGCCATTGGATTCTTATCGTGTCATGTCGTGTCGGGTCATATGATCCGTTTTGCCAACCGCAATATAAATACATGAAAAACTATCTAATTTTTAAAAATTGTTTACAATTTTGCTGTAAAAAAATATTTTTACTTAATTATACAAGATTAAAAAATTTCCCAGTTTTTCTAAACTAATAAGTTTGTACCATAGGTTATTTGAAAAAAATTGCTTATCTATTGCGCACTCAACGACGTACAATTTTTAAAATTAGTGGCATGCCTTCAGGCACGTGCATACCCTACTATATATATATATATATATATATATATATATAAAGAAAAATTATGAATATATTAAAAGAGGGAGAGAGAAAGAAAAATCTCACAAGGAAAGCCTAATAGATTCAACAAAGACTCCAAACTCCAAAGAGATCAAAACACCCAAAATAAGAATTCCAACCTCCTAAATCCAAGCCTCTCATAATTCTCAATCAGGACTTTAAACAATCGAAGGGCAACATTACTCTAAAAAGGCATATTGAGCAAGTAGAGGTTGAATAAAAGGAAGAATGAAATCTCAAACAAAACCAAAGGTATGTTTGAAGAACAAATGGTACCAACTTCAAACTGAGATTTTGAAATCGAGCCAAATCACCAGATCGTGAAACTAAGCCAAGATCACACACTCAAAAAGCTCACGAACATATGAGAGTTTAATACAGAAAAGATTTAACACACGAAATATCACAAAAATGAAGTCTTTGTGAAGATTTTAAGAGAGAGAAAGTAAGGGGAAAATCGATCAAAATTTCGACTGCGTTTTGAAGAAATCTCAAACCCACGCTCTCTATAGGCAACCTCAAATGGCAGAGGTTGGTAATTAAATTACCATGAAGCATAAGGGTAATTCAGTCCTTTCATAGAAGAGGTAAAGGGTAAAATTGTATAGACAAAACAAAGGGAGACATGCGTAATTTGCCATTGCAACATGAGGGGCACAAGGGTCATACAACATCTCAAATGGTCGACTGCTCCACGTGGTGAAATCGTGAGAACAAAGGAACCATACCTCACTGGTTATAATGGCATCGCATGGAATCAGAGAGAAAACACAAAACGTTTAATCTCAGCCACCAAAACTAGAAATAAAATCACAGCCTTTGAATTTTGTTTAAACATTTAAACTAAACAATATTAGATTTTTGTTTGATGAAACAAATGTTTAAACTAACAAAATAAAAGAAAAACTATATAAAATATATATTTTAAAAATACAAAAAATATTTTTAAAATACACAACTGCTACTAAAAAAATAATTTCAAAAAAATCAATATATATAAATTTTGAAATTAAATAAAATATATAATGCAAATAATAAGTATAAAGGAAAAATAACCCTTAAAGGGGGCACAAAATATTGTAACCAAAAAATAAAGTCTCTAAATTGAGACAAACAAGCAGGGACAATTTCAATCTCTCCCTTTGGTCAATTTTGAGACAAACAAGACTTTGAGACAAAATACATAACTCAACTAACTATATTTTGAATCCTAAAAAATACATAACTCAACTAACAGCATTGTGAGTCCTAAACAAAATTAGAAGAGTACATAACTCAACTAACAACATTAATCCTAGAAGACCATAAAAGACACACAAAAGAGTCTCAAATTATCCCCATGTTTGTCTGAAATGGAGAAAGGGAGGAAACTAAAACCAAATTAAGTTTGAAAATTAGCACTCTTCAATTGATAACCTAAGCCATCTTTCTTAATCCATTTAACATCACCTTTGGGAACAACGGTTTTAAAATGGGTATTACTAGAAACAACTTTGGATTTATTCATAACAAATTTAGATTTTAAAGGGATCTTAGGCATAACATTACCACCATTTTGTTGTCTATTTAAACGGTTATAGTAGAATTGTCCTACATGGCCCATTTTAATACATAAGTTGCACTAATACACATGCCTAGCTTTGAATTTCCCATTAAAGGGAACGTTACATTGTACAACATTCTCACATTTTATAGTTGAATTCAAACGCTTGAATCAAAACTTTTCTAAGTGATCAAATTTGTAACAAAAGTTACAATGAAAAACATTTCTTTCAACAAACTTGGCATTATTACACTTGGTGTATTTATTATTAACTTCAACATTCATGTTCAAATTCAGCTTTTATAATAAAATTTCTCTAAATGTCCTAATTTAGAATAAAAATTACAGTGAATAGTAGGTTTTGCAGTTTTAATATTCCCAATATTTTGAATTTTCCTAAATTTGCGTAAACTAGTTTTATTTTATCCAAACTTTTTAAAATAAAATTCTTCCAAATGTCCAGCTTTGTGATAAAAGGTACATAAATATACCTCAATTTTATCATGTTTATAGCTCAATTTAATTTCAATCGAACAAGGACATAGTTCACTATAGCTAACAAAATTAGTTTCATCAAAAGTTTTGCCATTAAACCCAATCGCTAACAAATGAACAAATTCTCACAATTAGACTCGAATTTGAAAAATCATCAACCTTTTTCAAAGAAATCTTAAGTTCTTTTTTACATTCATCATATTTATTCAAAATAGCCTTAAGTTCATTTTGAGATTCATCATATTTAAATAAAACTTCAATATTTTTCGTTTCAAGAGAGTGATTAAGCTCAGTTAACATGACAATTCTTTTCTATAAAAATGAATCATCATTTTCAAGTTCACCTATATGAAAGTCAGATTGTTCGATTATAGAGTTGATTTGATTGTTTAAAATGCCAATTTTGGCTAGCAACTTAGAATTAATTGTGCCTAAATCAATGTTGTTTTCAATAGTGTTATCAATTGAACAAGCACTCGGACAACCTTCTAAACTCGTAATCATGCACACTTATATAATGAAAGAATTGTCTACATCATTAGATTAATCAACTTCATCAAAAATAATGTCAATAATAAATAAAGAAGTTGTGACAATAGGGTGATTTTGAGCAGATGCAATATGAAACAAATTCACATAGTCTAATTCACAATTATCTACATGTAAATCAGAATAATCAGAAGCAGTAGATAAGCTATAAAAAAATGTCCCAGATATAAGAGCACAAAAAGATGCAAAAGCCATATAGTTCTTATTGCTTCATCATTGTCACTACAAGAACTATCATCCCAAGTTTTAGAGATATGGGCTTTATTTGAGGATTCCCCTTTTGATTTGGTAAAATAGTTATTAGCATAACAACAAAATTTATTACATTTCCTACATTGAATATGACTAATTTTTGTGGTAGTTTTAATAAATTCATTTGGTTTCTTCTCAAATTGTTTATCAAAAGTCCTACGAGTATAACAAGATTGATCTTCTCTTGAAGCAACACTATTTACAAACTTGAATTTTTTTAAAGTGCTTAGAAAACAAATCAATTTCTTCATCCAATGACTCAAGTGGTAGAATCATCAATATTTGATAAGGAAAAAGAAAAAACAAGATTATTTACATTAGATTTAAAATTCAGCATACTTTCTGTAGGAACTTTTCCTCTTTGTTCATCTCTAATAGTGTTTTGAAGTGCAAAAGTTTTGAGTTTACTACAAAAATAATGACGGGTATAGTTGTCATTTATATTTTCACTCGTAGCATAAAAAATTAAATCAAAACTCTTGGGAAGAGACCTAATTATTTTATCACATGTTTCAGAATCAATATAAATAACACCATTAGCATGTGCCTCATTAATAATATCTTGTAATTTAAGGTAAAAATCATCAAATTTCTCGTTATCTTTCACAAAAAGAGAATCATACATTCTAACTAGCATTTGAGACTTAGCCCTTTTAACCCTAGAGTCTCCTTCACAAGTCATCATTAGAATGCACCAAGCCACTTTAGATAAGGTGCAAGCTGAAACACTTTTAGATTCAGTTGCATCCTTCGCTTGGAAAATAGTATTTCTGCCTTTATTCTTATACTGAGAATTTAACTTTTCCTCTTTAGTCCATTCATTCAGAAAGGGGCTTCTTAACTGAAATTTGAGAATTACCATCAACAACAAAATGAGAAGAAATAGAAAAACCAGTTTCAATCATTTCCCATACCTCATCTCCCAAGTGTTGGAGGTGCATAACCATTCTTAATTTTTCGTAAGAGAAGTTGTCACCATCGAACACGGGAGGACGTACAGAAGAACCAATTTGATCACCCATAGTAAAAAATTGTATATTTTTAAAAACAAAAAAAAAATAGAGTTAAAGATCTTTGCAAAATAAAAACATTGAACATTGAATCATAAAGCTCTGATACCACTTGTAATAACCTCAACACCCTAACGTGTTTTAGTTAATAAATAAAACTAACTCTTTTAAAATCAGTATTTAAACTTTGAATGAAACTGTTGTACACACACAAACAGAAGCAAAGTTTGTAATGATATTGCCCAAATAAAATGATTTAGAATGGGATGAGCAAAAAAATAATATAATCCAGTATTTGATCACGAACAAACCACCGAAACGGAAAACCCCAAGTCACTTAGTACCAGGACCACTCACCCACCCAAATCCACTATTACCAATGATTAGTTACAGATTTCGTAGATACAAGTGTAAATGAACGAACTTAATCAATACAATCTGTAGACCAAGATTAAGTTAAACAATTCCATAATCAAACTGAAATACAACACTAATCACACCAAGGCAGTGACAGCTTGAACTCACGCACAACTACATACCCAATACACGAATATCAGTGAAGTAGTGCAACACACTTAATTAGAAGAAATATTTGTATTAATCAGAACATAAAAAGATTATATTTTTATAAAAGAAGATTAAACACACACAAGGTCTTATCTTATTTAGTTAACAAGAATAATCAACAGTTGTGATTAATAAATAAACAGGAATATATGTAAACTTCACACTCAAAAACAAGAATATAAGACTGGTTTTTTCACCAGCCAAACACACACCAACTTCCTCCTAGTTTAACAATTAAATTAGCTCAGTTTTAGTAACCAAGAAAATAATCAAATTTTAAAAAAATTAACAAATACTAATATCCCAATTTGTGACCAACAACAAACACACACATCTAACACTGATTTAAACACGTAAGACGTGTAATAAAAAAATGATATCACACAACTGAGTACACATTTAAATAGTTAAACATGAGTTAGTTTTAAGGTCTGTTTTTCTTTGTTTGTTAACCTTGAGAGAATGAGTGAGGAGAGCATAAGTTCCGTTAACACACTTAACACAGGTCTGAAAACCTTAAACAAATCAGATTTAAAAGTAAAGAAAAACACACACATCCATATAATGATATTACCAGTTTACTTAAACAAAAAAATTATATCGGTTTTAAACTAAGAACAGAGGAGTCAAAGTTTAAAACATATCTAACCTTATAGATTTTAGTTAGGGCCTTTTTAACTTGCAAACAAAATTTTGTTTTGATTTAAACCTCAAACAGTACCAAATCAACAAACACACACACACACACACATATATATATATATACAGAAAGTCTCCTATAAGGACTCCTTATGATGCAGACCCAGGTACATACCATTTTTTTAAAATAGTAAAAAAATGAATTTTTTTATAAAACTTCATGAATATGATTTCCATGGTGAGAAGATCATCTCCAATTTTTTTCGTCGAAAAATTCAATTAAAAAACCGTTGAGATGAAGTGATATGTAAAAAAATGGTATAAATATGCATTTTCAACCGTTGAAATATTGGGTCGGTGCCAGCCGCTTTATTGATTGAATTTTTTGATGAAACTATATGTATATGATCTTCTCACTATCGAGATCATATCCATGAAGTTTCATAAAAAAATTCAATCAAAAAGTGAGTGAGATGATCGCCAACATTTCAACGGTCGAAAATGCATATTTATACCATTTTTTTACATATCACTTCATCTCAAGGTTTTTTTTATTCAATTTTTTTGTGAAAAAAATTGGAGATGATCTTCCCACCATGGAAATCATAATCATGAAGTTTCATCAAAAAATTCATTTTTTTACTATTTTAAAAAAGTGGTATGTACCGAAATCTGCACTATAAGGAGTCCTTACAGGAGAGGGTCTCTCTCTCTCTCTCTCTCTCTCTCTCTCTCTATATATATATATATATATATATATATATATATATATATATATATATATATATATGAGAAGAGGGAGAGAGAACCAAGCAACTCACAGGGAAAGCCTAATAGATATAGCAAAGACTCCAAACTCTAAAGAGATCAAAACAGCCAAACCAAGAATTTCAACCTCCCAAATCCAAGCCTCCCACACTTCTCAATCAGGCCTTTAAACAATCGAGGGGTGACATTACTCTAAAAAGGCCTATTGAACAAGTAGTGAATAATAAGAAGAATGAAATATCAAATAGAACCAAGGTATGTTTGAAGAACACGCAGTACTAACTTCAACTGAGATTTAGAAATTGAGCCATATCACTAGATTGTGAAACCAAGCCAAGATAAAACACTCAAAATTCTCATAAACATATGAGAGTATAATAGAGAAAAGTTTTAACACACGAAATATCACAAAAATGAAGTCTTTTTGAAGATTATAAGAGAGAGGAAGTGAGGGGACAATCGAGCAGAATTTCGGTTGTGTTTTGCAAAAAATCAAACCCTATAAATAAGCAACCTCAAATGGAAGAGGTTGGTAATTAAATTACTACGAAGCATAAGGGTAATTCAATATTTTCATATAAGAGATAAGGGGTAAAATCGTAAAGACAAAACAAAAGGAGGCATGTGTAATTTGCCATTACAATAGGACGTGTACAAGGGTCATATAACATCTCAAATGGTCGACTGCCCCATGTGGTGAAATCGTGAGAACAAAGGAACCATACCTCATTGGTTGTAATGGCATCACATGGATTGAGAGAGAAAACACAATACGTTTAATCTCAGCAATCAAAACCAGAAACGAAATCACAGCCTTTGAATTTTGTTTAAACATTTAAACTAAACAAAATTAGATTTTGTTTAGTTAAAAAAATGTTTAAACTAACAAAATAAATATTTAAAAAATACAGAAAATATTTTTAAAATACACAACTGCTGCTAAAAAAATAATTTTAAAAAAATCAATAAATATAAATTTTAAAATTAAATAAAATATATAATGCACATAATGACTATAGAGGAAAAATAAACCTTAAAGGGGAACAAAATGTTGTAACCAAAAAATAAAGTGTCAAAATTCAGACAAATAAGTAGGGAAAATTTCATAACTCTTTTCTTGAAATGGAATTTACTATGGCTTACCCTTTTCGATTACAAGTGCTCATAACTAAAATATTGCCCCGTTTACGCACGGTTTTCATACTGATTCTATTAGAATTAAATAAAATAATTCTCCATTATGTGCACAATAATTATATTAATACTAAGAGCCACTTTGGTTAATTAAATGGTACTCCAAATACGAAGAGTCAAAAGGACTCTTAGGCTTCTAGCTTTATGGATGGTTGATATTAAGTGATTGTTGAAGATTTAGGTCCTATTACAGCCTATAAATAAATGACTGATTTCCATCATTCAGACACTCTAGAAAGACAACATAATAAAATTATAGAAAAGGGAGAGAAATCTAAATTTTCAAGGAGTGTAAATTTTGAAATAGTGTTTTGACCATACTAGGAGATCTAACTGTTGTAATACATTGAAATTGGAGTATGTTCTTGCCATATACAAGATGAAGTCGTGTTTCGAAATTCAGTCTGATCAGATATCATTAATGTTGACTGTTGCATAAATCTTTCTAGTTGTGACATGATGGAGGTATGCTATTTTAATACCATTTTATGTTCCGCATAATGAATATATGTGATTATCATGAAGATCCAAGATCCTTTTATTAAGAAAAATTATATGTGAGAATTTAATCAATAATATATTCTTAATTAAATATTATGGTGTTCTTGAAAATAGTTCTACATGTAGTATCAGAGATAAAGTTTAAGATCTCATGATTTTCCTCTATTGGTATTTGCCTATAATGGAGTCTACATTAAATCAATTTTTGTGTGTGCTTGGGATTTTTTTGTGACACTTTTCTTCTGTCGCTTATACTCACTAGTCGGAATATGAAAGGTCAAAACTTGATCGGCATTTTGTGAAACTCATATGGTCGACTAAAAACATCGAAATAAACAAAACCAATTGAACGCAATGGGGCCCCCTCTAGTTTTACGTTTTGACGTCGTTTAGACCTTTAAAAATGCATTTTTGCCATTTTTGGTATTAATGTCAACGCTTATAACTCTCGTTTAAAATTTTATTTTACAATTTCGCAAATTGGAGAGTGGTTCTGAAAAGATTATTTATGTTATTGTAGTGATAACTCAAAAATTTCCATTTTGAGAAAAATAAATCATTTTCCATATTTTATGGTATAAATCACTGCATATATTTTTTTATTTAAAGTTTTTATAATATTCATGTTATGTATTATTTATATTGATCAAAAGGTTTAATATAAAATTTTGAATATTAGTTGTATGATTATGTGTTTGACAATAACATATAGGTAAATTAGATTATTGTGCATAATCTATATTTGGTAGTCCAAAAGTGTGCATACTCTATATTTGTTAGTCCAAAGGTCCTAATATAATTAATGTTTCGACACTAACATTTATATGATTTTAGATGGGGAAAACATTAAAGTGTCTTAATCTATAACTATAAATATTATATTATTGTGTACGCATCTATATTTTGACCCTTAATTATACATTAAGTTTCGAGTGTAATATTTTTGGAGGCATTGATTCTACATATATAATGTTTACGACAACATCTCATTACAGAAAAATTATTTTTGAATTCTGTCGAATATTTTGGGATTCTGGAGTAATTTGCTACAGTTCGTTGATGCTAACTCATTTTTTTCGTTTTTAAAAAAAAATTAGGTTTCTCCATATTTCATGTATGTTTTATCTAGAACTGTCACGGACTTGTCACGGTCAAAGTTTCCCCAAGTTTCTTCATCAGGATCAAAGTCCGTGATAATTCTGGGCAAAATTAAAAAAAAAACTACCGGGCAGTATGACCACTGCCACTATCCAATAGTATATTTATACCTGTTATAGCAAAATTGTACCTGTCCAAATAGCATATATCCAAATAAAATAGAAATAATGTACCAAATCAACATTTACCAAATCATGGCATATATAATCCATATCCAAATAACATAGAAATACAAATATTTGTATCCCTCTCCATATCCAAACCAACATTTACCAAATAAAAAAAATACAAATATAATCCAATATCCAAATAAAATAGATAGAAATAAGGTCATGGCATAGGGTTTGGAGTAGGTTGGAGGAGGAAGGAAGGCCACACGACATATGAATTGACACACTTATCAATTCACTGAACACCACATTGTTCACGCAACCACAAAGGTGAGCTATCCTTTTCGGACACCATATACGTGACGAGCACCCTTGCTTCAATGTCTTAGAGGTGATATCCATGAACCACCATACTCCGGAGGATGTCCGAGTCCCTCAACCCCCTCTCTCTTCGCTCCCCATAATATATGTCGAGTAGAAACATGCTCGGCCAACTGATAATTGACATAGGATGCTCGACGGGAGTCAAGATGGGAAATGGATCATATAGCGGCCAGTCCATGCGTATAGGAGATGAAGTAGTGACGTCATCGTATACCTTTACCTCCTTCTCCTTCTCCTTCCCCTTCCCCTTACCCTTGGACCCCAACAGATTCTTTATAAAGGCGTACATATCTAGGTCCGTCGCCTCAAATCTTGATAGCTTATCGTCATGTGTGTCCACCTTATGAGCCAACCCGATGTTGATCGCCTCCATTCTGATGATCCTCAACCTCCCCACCCATGAGCTCACCCCCTAGTCTTCCCCTTGCGATCTTCCCCGAGAACTTGGCTTAGTGCGTCCGTATCAAAAGATGCTTTGTCGGTATCAAACTGCAACTTCCTTAAGCTTTGCCTGAAATGACAAAAAGTACACGATTAGTTAATTAAGTAAATACAAAAATTGTAAGGTAATTAAAAAAAATTAACATTTATAACTTACAATCGTGGTTGCAATGCTCAGGGACACCTTCTTATCCTTACCCTTCTTCATATGAATTACCACATAGGCACGAGCCTATGTGGTCTACCCCTGGGCCACTCCCTGTGTCCTGAAATAAAATAATGCAGAATTAGTAAGTAATGCTAAATTAAAATAACATAAAACTAAAATTTAAGAAAAATAAAAACTTACCATCCTGTGATCCATCTCGGCATAAGACGTTCGCTCGGTGTAGTGCAGATCCAACATTTTCACCTGATTTTCCCTCCCCAATTGGCGCGATGCCAATTTCCGCTCATCGATCTCATTGTCGACAAACTTTTGCCACTGTGCGAGTGAGATCGGCTCCTTCAAGGGGACAGTGTCACATACTCTCCATATGGACTCTTGAGTCTTCCTAAACTATCCTGCCCACATATTCTTCTTCCATGTCTTATATTGATCCCTCAACCATTCCAACGTGGAGTCGCAGACGTATGGCGCCAGGACGAATTATTCCGGTTAAATAACTACAACCCAAAAATAAAGTAAGTGTTAGTTGCTTATAAATATAAATATAAATATAAATACACTACCTTTAGTGTCCTCCCAGATGCCAATCTTGAGCTAATTAGGCACGACCCTCCAATAAATGTACCCCGGGCCAACGATCTCCTTCAGCAAATCTAGGGATATAGTAAAAAAATGCGGTCTTATTCTTGACGACAGACCCCAATTTGCCCCATTTTGGGGGCCTACTAGTCGAGAAACCTCTTCGCCTCCGCTACCGCGCTGGGATGAAGACATTTTCTGCAAAAATTGTTATTATTAGTACAATCATATATATGAACTTTGAATTAGTGCTCAAATCCGATCATAACAAATTCGAGAGATTTCATGTAATTATGTAATTTAAAGTACGTTTCGTTTAATTTAAAGTACGCATAAGAACTAAAACTTATACCAATTTCAATACATAAGATATCAATATCAATTTTAATTTATACCAATACCAATACCAATTTATACCAATTTCAATTTATACTAATACCAATTTATACCAATACCAAAACCAATTCCAATTCAATTTCAATTCATACCAATATCAATACCAATTCAATTTCAATTTCAATTTATACAAATACCAATACATACGATATCAATTTCAATTTCAATTTACACACAGACCCCCCGCACACTGCGCCCCCCCCCCCCCCCCCCCCCAGCCCCTACACACACACACACAAAGGAAAGAGAGAGAGAGAAAAAAAAATCACTTGAAATATATATATAAATATATATATATATATATATATATATATATATAGTGATAGAGAGAGGGAGAGAGAGAGAGAGAGAACAATCACGCGTGAGAGAGAGAAAAGGAAGGGAAAGAAAAATGATAGAAATAAGAGGTGTCTAGGGTTTTTAGTTAAAAGAGTTGTCACGTACCTGTCGAGGTCTTTGACCGTGACAAGTCTGTGACAACTGTACTTGTCATGAGCTTGATACGGTCACAGTCATTGATCGTGATAAGTGTGACCGGCTCAAAGGTGACAATTTAGCCTTTTTGATGTAGTGTTAGTGTCCTGTGACATGATCGTTCTTGTTTTTTCGAACAATTTAATTGTTAAATTATGTTTCCACCCCCTAATAGCCTATTTTCAAGGTTAAACCCTTGTTTTTTTTCCCTACCAAATTCAGGCCGCATCAAGTACACAACTGCAATGGTATTTTTTACAAGTTAGTTTAGCACCGTTTTATATGATCGTGCCTCTTTTCTAAAAGTTTTGTTGTTAAATTAAGCTTTAACCACCTAACCCTCTATTCTCAAGCTTAAGCCACATTTTTTGAATTTCTACTAAATTTTCACTATATAAAGTACACGATTGCAATAGTTATTTCTACTAGTTAGTGTGGTACCCTATAACGTGATCGTGCCTCTTTTCGGGAATTATTTTTATTAAAGTACGTTTTCACTCCCTAACGCCCTATTTTCAAGTTTAAACCTTGATTTTTTGAAATTTCTACCAAATTCTCACCTCGTGAAGTACAGGATTACACCGGTTCTATTTACATATTATTTTAACGCCATGTGATGTGATAGCCATTCTTTTTGAGCAGTTTTATTCTTAAATTATTCTTTCACCCCATAACTCCTTTTTTTCAAGCTTGGGCCTTGATTTTTTCAATTCTCTACCAAATTGTCACATCTTTAAGTACATGACTAGACCAGTTGTTTATAAAAGTTAGTTTAGTGTTGTGTGACATGATCGTGCCTCTTTTCAAGCAATTTTGTTATTGATTATGTTTTCATTTCCTATCGCCCTATTTTCAAGCTTACGCCTTAGTGTTTTGAAATTTCTACGAAATTCTCACCCTGTTAAGTACACAAATACACCTTTTGTTTCTAATAGTTAGTTTACTGCAATGTGACCTCATCGTGCCTCTTTTATGACAATTTTGTCGTAAAATTACATCCCGCCCCCTAACGCTCTTTTTTCAAGCTTAAGCCTTGGTTACTTAAAATTTATACCAAATTTTCAACTAATTAAGTAAACGACTTAACCGATTATTTCTACAAGTTAGCTTAATCGTGTGTGACATGATCATGCCTCTTTTAGGGAACTTTAATTATTCAATTACGTTTTAGCCCCTAATGCCTTATTTTAAAGCGTAAACCTGAAGTTTTTAAAATTTTAATATAACAACCCACATTAGACTTTAAAATTAATAAATTAGAGTTTGAGATCCGCATTGCATTTAACAAACTATATAATAAAGATTACAAATTAAAATCCTCTTAATCCTCATCTCACAAGTTTGAGATGCTTTCGTGCGTGTTAAATGATTGAACACGGTTCTCTGTTTATACACTTTGAGTAAAACGCTTATTTGGAATTTTCAAATGCATAAACAAATGCCTCATCATTCATATGCTCCTTGCTCTACATCTTGAACAACTATACGATTATCAGATTGTTAGCCGAATCGAATTTACAAACATTTTTCCTCAACTCCAACCCAATCACAATAAAGTATAACCTCTTTGAAATATATATAGTCCAATTCAAAAATCTTTTTAAAATTACCATACTAAGTCATTTAAGCTTCAACGAAATCTTTGTTTTCATCACTCGCCTTAAAATACGTAAGAGCCTTATATGAAATATCTTTATTTTGTAACAAAGTATTTTTCTCCTATAACCTCAATGATAATGCACGTACAAGAACTGGAGGACCGTGTCGACGAGTTAAAAATGGCCATTTGGAGGGTGTTAGAGGTATTAAAATCTCAAAATTTATATTAAATATATGACTTTCATTTTAGATTTTATTACATGTTTGTTGAATGTTTATTCACTAACTTTCTTATATTATATATTTTATGGACATAAACAATTCTACTTAACCCCTAAACAATGGGACAATATCTTTGTTATGATTCGAGAGCAGTGGAAGACATTGAATTTTTTTTACTCAATTTCTATCTTAGGAAGAGCCAAACATTTGTGGTGACATGGAGAGACCAAGCCATGGATAAGGAGCATGTGATATTGTCCAACAGGAAAAAGTTTATATACTCTTAGGAGTTTGATAGCATATTGGCCACTAGAGAGTCAGTGTGGACTAATTGGACATGCACTACTCCAGGTGGACATGTTACGCAAAGGTAGGGCATAACATGATAAGTAAATTGGTTTAAATTGGTCACATTTTGTTTAATGTTCAAATAAAATTTTAATGAATGATTTAATCTCTCTAGAAGGTTGGTAGTGGCCCATGGTAAAGATACACGTAATCGGCTCCCATGTATATGTTCGGTTAAAGAAGGGTGCGACTACTAATCCATAGGTCACTGAGACTCTGATAAGTTAGAATTTAAATTATACGTCTTAAATAATTTATTAATATTATACTTTCTAGGTTAATGATGTGATTTATACTATTTTAAGAAAGGCCGTAGGGGATGAAAAACATCCATAATGATGATGAGAAGGCATTTCTAAGTATAGATGCAGTAAGAAAAGTGTTGGACCATGATATAAAAGGACGTACTCAAGGTGTCAGCTTGAGGATAGGAAAGTTGAAGTTGATGGGCCTTGCTTGACTCTAAAGAGCCTTATCTCCGAAGGTTGACATGTAAAAATCAAAAACAGACTGGAAGTTGGACAATATCCTAAACACCATGAATCATATGTTCGAATGGGTGAAATGATAGCATGGATATGGAAGTAAATAGGAGGGGAAAGAGAAGGAAAAAGTAAAGGGTAAGGAGAAGGTTAGTGAGGATACCTCTACTCTATCTCCCTCACCAATGGTGGAGGAATCATCACCTTTTGACTTTTAATCAACCCCCAATCACACTATCCCATTAAGACTTGATCCAGCTGGGTAGAGTCTATATCCCTGACACATATGGAGGAGCTCAAATTATAGAAAGAGAGAAGTATTTGAGTGCCACCTCTATGCACGGTCTCCCATCACAACCTTACGAGTCTCGATAAAAGTTATTGAGGTGTTGTCAAGGAATGTGGATAAGCTATTATGGATAAATAAGAAAGGTGGTGTTCGACATATTGATGACATGGTGGGATCGCATGTCAGTTGGCCGACGCACCTTATGGATCAATTTTTATCTTTTATATTTGATTGACATTTTCTATGTGATACATTCTAATTTAAACTTATGTGAGTGCAATTTAATTTGTTTAATTAATTTTGAGTTATTGTAATTTATTTTATTAATTTAATTGCTCAATTGGTTTGATAAATTTATTTGGTTCGATTAGTGTTGTGGATGTTGTAGTTTTCTTGTGGATGAAAACGGTTTTTTGGGGTAATTTGAAGTAGGTTTTTTCCTGGGAACTGTATTTATCCTAGCGATTATTTGTTTTGTCCTTGGGTTGTCATGGTCAAGGACATGACAAGTCCCTAGAAAAGTTTTTAGGTCTTGTCACGATTATTGATCATGATAAGACCATGACATTGACAAGGTTATTGACATTGATAGGACCATGATTGTAAGATTTTATGACGATTATGGACCGTGAAAAGATTGATGTCATCCCTAATTTTAGTCAAAATTCCAAGCCCAAAGACTACGATAACGAAGGCTTTTCATGGTCATGGACCGTGATATCTGATATTATTGTGCCCTGGGATATCACGATTCTTAACCATGATAATATTTTGTTGTCACGGTAAAAAATCGTGGAAATTTAGCTATCTTGGAATTCACATACTAGAAGTCCCTTCACTTCTTATGAACTCAATTTTTTTTAATTTTAAACTAGTCTTTGAATTACTTTTAGAGTAAAATAACATAAGCATAACTGCAGAAATCATGTTTGGTTCAACTAAAAAGGAACCTTTCTCTTTGATGATTGTCCAATAAGGTTATTCATTTCACTCTTTAGAAATATTAGTGAGATAGACCATATAATGTATTAATTATTTTTCAATGTACCAAAACCGATAGAAGATATCCCAATTTTAATAAAAAAAACTATTAAGATTAAATGAAAATGTATTCGAAACCAATTTAGAAATGGAAATCAAATTTTCTTCAAAAACCTGGCACATTAAATAATTTTCCTACAATATCTTTATGTATCCACCATAATGTAAAAATATATCATGACGCTAATAATGTTGCCTTATTCTTATTACATATTATTTAGGAACCTGTTTTTTTAGTATTTTTTCGGTTACCTAGAACCTCTGCAAAGAGTTTCCATCCTGACTTGTGATACTCGAGTCTATACACCAAGTTTATGTCTACCAAACCATAAATCAAGCATTTAATTTTAAGCGAAAAAATCATTACGTTGTCTTTTTCCTTATAGTTGATGCGACCACAAATGTGTCTAAAGTGCTTGCTTTATAGGCTCAAGTGCAAGCCTGTCGCGTTAGTAATAATTCGAAAAGTCAGGATCGTCTCCACAGGGAACAGAAATTGGCAGTTCTGAATAACGTAGGAAAAGCTTATTTAATCTTCAATTGATTCCTCAAAATAAAGGAAATGATGATGAGTGATGGTTTGAAATTTCCAGTTGGTGATGAACTAAAAATTTAGAATGAACTACGTTCACAAAAATAACTAAGAATTGTAAAGATAATAGATATGAGTATGAGAGGAAATAGGTTGGAATACAATCCCCCAATCCCTAGTAGTTTACCGTATAGAATACTAGAATTGTAAATTAAAATCTTAACTGAATCCAGTCTTTATAGATCCTAAGCATTACATATATGAGAAAAACAGGCTGCATTATATGAAATCAAAGGTAAATATAAAGCGGTGTAGAACAATTACACTTGCATAGTATTCTTAAACATCCCAAGTACCTATGGCAATAGAGATTAAAAGATCTACTATGTTCGTATAATTTCCCTACATGATTCGATCAATTTTTAATTTAAACTCTATTTTCTAGATGGGTAATTCACCTCAGGATGGGTTCATGTATCACAACCCTTAAAATTTTAGCTAGACATGGTTTTGTTAGATGAAAACAGAACTATAACTATGCATGGAATCATAGATCTAAGAAACATAGCTTCAAAAGAGAATTGCAAAACAATTGAGAATCGAATTGAAAATAAAATAGAGAAACAAATAAGAGAATTGAAATTGATACTTGTATTGAAGATTGAAATTTGTAACCACAACTTGGAAAGAGAATTGAACTGGAATCTTGAATACTCTTTTTCTTCAAACTTACAAACTAGGGTTTCTAAAATATGAAATTGTTTGTCAAAAAAAAAACTCTCCCTCTTCGTCCTAGGGTTTGCCCTTTTATATATCTCAGAAAATGACCCTTCCCATGCCTCTACACGTTTTATAACTAATAAAAAGGAATTATATAAGAAATTTGAAGAGTTGAAACTCTTCAGCTTCCAGAATTAATTTGAACTTTGACTTTCTTTCTCCAATTTTGACTTGCCATATCTTTTGATCTAGAGCTCCGATTTGACTGTTGTTTTTCCAGTGTTCTTTTAATTTAGAGATCTTCAAATTATAGTTTTCACCACCTCCGGAATATATATGTAAAATTACAAAAATGCCCTTCAACTCCCCGTTTCTTGGTTTCTTTCACTGTTTTGCGTTCTCTTGTGCAGTAATTTGCATGAAATACCTGTAAAATACATAAAAGATACAGAAAATATGAAATACTTGCCAAAAGGGTTAGTAGCATAAAAAAAAAGACAAATCCAAGATATT
Organism: Sambucus nigra; assembly: GCA_949130495.1. Classification (NCBI taxonomy): domain Eukaryota; kingdom Viridiplantae; phylum Streptophyta; class Magnoliopsida; order Dipsacales; family Adoxaceae; genus Sambucus; species Sambucus nigra. The sequence continues at coordinate 220,099,099 of OX422218.1, forward strand.
TACAATGCACGGGATCATAAAAATACCGAAATTAAGGGGATAAATGTGAAGAATTTATGCCTAATCAAATTTGCCTAACTTAGAACTTTCGCGTCCCGAGCAACATAAGAGAAATGAGTTGACTTTTGAAATTCCTTTCATTAAAATAAAATTCCACTTTCACATGCAAGGGATTGCATTGAGCATATGCAATAAGCTTTTAAACCCCTAGATTACCCTAGTAGGACGAGTTTTGTCTCATGAGGGTTTGCAGTGAATACACCCACAAAATTCTTTATTGACTCAAATAAATATCAAAATACTTAAAAATTGTACAATTTAAACTTTTTGAAAAAAACTCACCATAAATTCATATTTAAATGTCTCAAGCCATAGTGTGTGTGTGCAAAGCCAGAAATTAAACCTCAAATTTCCGCCGATTGAGCAATACGTTACTTTTCAAAAAATTTGTTTTGATTCAAATTCTTACGGGTGCACTCACAAATGAATCACTCGAATTGTGGTTATTTTCTCTCGGTATGCATGATATAAAGAGTAAATATAATGAACACAAATTCATGCATACAAAATTTAAAAGAAGGAAATATATGGTAAAAAGATCTCATCATCGGAATACAGTTATTAGGAAACGGGAAACATCATGTCTTAATCACACCATTTTAATATCTTTTATTATCTTTTCATGTCTTAGCTCTCCATGTAGTAATTAATTTCGTCATTCGGACTCGGTTAGGACTTTTCGGGTTAAAAAGTGTAAAGGGTAAAAATGAGAATGGACGGAATGTTCAGAATTGAAAAATGTCCTTATGACGTCCATTAGTGCTTTTTCGGGCATTTGCTCATTTTTCTCTTTCTTTTTCTATTTTCATTTTTTTTTTCATTTTTTTTTCATTTTTATGAATTTACAATTTTTCACAATTTCGGGCTATTTGGGTTTTTCAAGTTATCAAACGAAAGAGAAATATTTTATTAGTTTCAAAGTGGGTTGCAAAGGGATAATTTTTTTCACAACTTTATTATGGTTAATATTTTCGGGTTAAACAAAACAGGTCCTACTTCATTGTCCAAATTGCTAATCACATTACCATATGCTTCTCGAGATTAATTAAGTTTAGATATATATTTAGCACAAATTTCGAGACAACATTTCACACATTTCCCATAACCGATCAAAATAAAGGATTGAGATCATCGACAACTTATTAAAACGCTGAAAAGGACTTTGAGTTAATCATTAACTCGGATTGATTTAAAAACTCATAAAAAATTGAAAGGCTCGAAATCTGACCGGGTTTGATCAATCTCCACACTTATTCGTTAGGTCGTCAATTTTCTTTCAATTTCCATCTTCGGTCAGTTTTGGCTTAGTGCATTTTGATTGTTAACAAGTGGAGACTTTAAATAGAATAAAGGTGACATTTTTGATAAATTTAAATTCCAATTTTTATTTATTTTGAACAAAAATATTTTTGGCTTTTCAAAAATTTTCAATTTTTTTATATAATAATTGTGAAGTTTTATGAATATGCACTTATCATCCCCCCTAACTTAGTCTTTTGCATTGTTCATGATCAAAAGGAAGAAAATCTAAATAAGACGAAATAAGGAGTGCGAAAAATAAAACAAGCAAATAATGATAACCGAAAATGTTCATTAAAACATAGTTGTGTACACAAGGTAGTAAAACATGAAAATGGCAACATACGGTAAAAACAGCGAGGGACTGTGAAATAATGCAACAAGTGGTATTTACTGTACTGGAGGGTGGTGGGAACTACCGGGCACATTGGGGTCAAACTGATCGTAAAAATATGCAGGAAGTGGGGCATCGAGACCCAACTGGAGGCGATAAAGATCAGCCTGTAGGCGTAACATCATACTCATGTCGCGACGGTAGGAAGACATAAAACTGTCGAAATGCGCCTCAAGAGCAAGTACGCACTCGGTGAGTGCTGCACCTTCGGGCACATAATTGGGATCAACAACTTCATCATACTCAGCCTCATCACCTTCTCCCATCTCAACATCGGTCGTACCAATACCCTCCTCCTCATCGGACGACTCATCTTCCGAAGCATCACTATCACCCCCGATTCAGACCGAAGTGGTTCTTTTTTCCAGGGCCGGACCGATCCGGCTTGTTGAAAAATTTTTCTTCCCCTATTCAGATTAGTGGTCACTCTGCTTGTAATTTTTACCATCCCAACATACCTACCAATGCACATGGACTTTGAAAATTTTTGGAACTTCCAACCAATCCCTAAATGCTCTTATGACACGTGCGTGACTCCCGCCTCTGATAGTAACACACAACCATGAATTCCTAACTAGCCTAAAATCCTATCACTATTATACACAAAATTCACCCCATACCCGTCGGGGGTGCGACGACCTCACCTATTTAGCTTAGTCAATCCCCATACATGGGGTCCGACAACCAGATTGTGTCGGCTTTCACAACAACCGCTTCCAGATACGGTTTGAGACATTGTATGTTAACCTTGAATGTGTTTTCCCCTTTTTGATCCTTTAATTCAACAGCACCATAAGGGAATACTTCCTTCACAATGAATGGACCAGTCCATCGTGACCGTAATTTTCTGGGAAACAAGTGTAACCTCGAGTTGTAGAGAAATACTTTCTGTCCCGAATGAAACTCCTTACGTCGGATGATTTTATCGTGAGCTCATTTCATTCGTTCCTTTGAGATTTTAGCACTTTCATATGCATCGTTGCGTATTTCTTCTAACTCGTTCAACTGAAGTTGGCATGCTTCACCCTCTTTTTCCATGTCAAAATTCACCCTTTTAATTGCCTAATACGCCTTCTGTTCAATTTCAACAGGAACATGACAATTTTTTCCATACACATAATGAAATGGGAACATCCCAAGGGGATTCTTGTATGCAGTTCGATAAGCCCAGAGCGCATCATTCAATCTGAGAGACCAATCTTTCCTGTTAGGTTCGACTGTCTGTTCCAAGATATTTTTGATTTCTCGATTGGCTAACTCGGCCTGACCATTCGATTGAGGATGATAAGTCGATCCAACTTTATGGATGACCCCACACTTTCTCATTAGCTTTTCTATTGGCCTATTACAGAATGAGAGACATTATCACTGATGATAGCTTTAGGAGCTCCGAAGCGAGAAAATATATTTTCTTGTATGAATTTTATCGCCACCTTATTGTCATTCGTCTTTGTAGCTATTGCCTCTACCCATTTTGAGACATAGTCTACTGCGACGAGGATGTACAGAAAGCCAAAAGAGGGTGGAAAAGGTCCCATGAAGTAAATTCCCCAGCAATCAAATAACTCTATGACAAGTATGAGAGTTAATGTCATCATGTCACAGCGAGTAATAGCTCCCATTATTTGGCATGTATCACACGATTTACAATAACTATTCACATCACAGAAGATTGTGGGCCAAAAGAGACCGCTTTATAGGATTTTAGCAGCCGTTTTGTTTTTGGAGAAATGACCTCCACATGCTTCCGTATGACAAAATCGGATTACTCCTTTTATTTCTTCATCAGGTACACATTTTTGGATGATTTGATCGGCGCAATACTTAAATTAATAAGGATCATCATAATAGAACATGTGACACCTAGTAATGAACTTTTTTCTCTCTTGCGGAGTCCAACTGGAGGGAATGGCCCTCGTGGCAAGGTAGTTCACTATATCTGTAAACCAGGGAAGAGAAGAAGTAGCAAATAGATTCTCATCTGAAAAATGCTCGTCTATGGGAATTGGATCAATAGGTACGTCGGACGATAGCCGTGACAAATGGTCGGCAATGGTGTTTTCTACTCATTTCTTATCTTGGATTGAGAGATTAAAATCTTATAGGAGTAGGATCCACCTGATTAGGTGTGGTTTGGCATCTTTCTTGGTCAGAAGATATTTGAGTGCCGAGTGATCAGTGAAGCAAATGATGGGCGACCCAACAATGTAAGAGTGGAATTTATCAAGAGAAAAAACAACTGTTAGTAATTCTTTCTCCATAGTGGAGTAGTTAAGCTGGGGGCCGGATAATGTCCTACTACCATAGTAAATAACATGAGCTTTCTTGTTTTTCCTCTGTCCTAAAACAACCCCAATCGCGTAATCACTTGCATCACACATAAGCTCGAATGGGAGTCACCAATCGGGAGTTTTCATGATAGGAGCTGAAATCAACATGCTTTTTAATTTATCAAAAGATTCTTGACATTTGTTATTCCATTCAAATGGAGTGTCCTTCATAAGAAGATTACTCAAGGGTCTCGCGATGGCGCTAAAGTCCTTGATAAATCTCCTGTAAAATCCAGCATGGCCTAGAAAGGACCTCACATCTTTAAGCGATTTTGGCAGGGGTAGCTCAGCTATTACTTTAATTTTTCCTTGATAAACCTCAATTCCCCTATATGAGACTATGTGGCACATAATTACACCCTCAGTGACCATAAAGTGGCTTTTTCCCAATTTAGGACTAAGTCTTTTTCCATACACTGGAATAAAACTTTTTCAAGATTAGATAAACGTTGGTCAAAAGAGGGGCTGAAAACACTGAAATCATCCATAAACACCTCAAGACCTTTCTCTGTCATGTCGCTAAAGAGACTAAATATGCACCTTTGAAAAGTCGCGGGCACATTATATAGTCCAAATGGCATACGTTTGTAAGCAAACGTGCCAAACGGACATGTAAAAGTAATCTTTTCCTGATCAAGTATATCCACTTCAATTTGATTATACCCAGAATACCCATCTAGAAAATAATAGTAAGGATGGCCCGCTACTCGTTCAGTCATTTGGTCGATAAAAGGCAAGGGAAAATGGTCTTTTCTTGTTCCAGTATTGAGCTTTTGATAATCAATGCAAACACGCCACCCTGTGGTGGTGCGTTGAGGTATTAATTCTCCCTTAGTATTTTCAACCACAATCATACCCGACTTCTTCAGAATGATCTGAATTAGGCTCACCCATTTACTATTGGAAATGGGATAGATAATCCCAAAATCTAACAATTTGATGATTTTCGCTCGAACTACATCTTTCATAGTTGGGTTCAGTCGCCTTTGCATTTCTCTCGAGGGCTACACCTCCTCCTCGAGGTGGATTTTATGGGTACAAATCAACTGACTTATACCTTTCAAATCTTCTATTGTCCAACCAAAATCACTTTTATGCTTCAGCAAAACATTCAACAACTTTCCCTCTTGCTCTTTTTATAAACTAGAAGAGACAACAACAGGAAACGTATCATCTTCTCCTAGAAAAGCGTATTTTACATGAGAGGATAGTTTCTTTAACTCAAGACTAGGAAATCTATCTTCAGAGGGGATTATGCGTGATTCCCGCGAGGGTAATTCCTCAAATCTAGAAATCCAACATCTCTCAACTTCTCAAAAGTCACTTCATCTTGCAACAAGACTCTCAACTCCTCCACTTCACGCTCATACTTAGTATAGGAACTCTCGCTCTCAAAATCTTGCACTAAACAAACTTCAAGCGCATCCCCACCTATGATCTTCTCAACGTGCTCCTCCACCACGTCTTTAATAAGATCAACCGCATGAATTTCATCCTCATCAACCATTTAGTTAGCAACATTGAAAATATTGGTCTTGAGGGTCATGTTTCCAAAAGTGAGTTGCATTTGGCCATTCTGTGTGTTGATCAAAGCATTAGCAGTAGCTAAAAATGGACGACCTAAAATTATGGGAACATGATTACTAGAATGGGGGGAAGGCTCCGTGTCCCAAATGACAAAGTCTACAGGGAAGTAGATTGTGTCCACTTGAACAATCACATGCTCCATAATCCCTCGAGGTACTTTCATTGTTCGATCTGCTAAATGTAGAGTGATTCGGGTAGGTTTAAGATCACCTAAATCAAGCTGCTTATAGATAGAGTATGGAAGGATATTCACACTCGCACCTAAGACGAGCAAGGGTTTTTTAACTCTACGCTCTCCAATAACACACGAGATTGTAGGTGCACCAGGATCCTTGAATTTTGGTGGAAGATCGTTAAGAAGGATCGAGCTCACATTTTGTGCCAAAAAGACGTTCTTCTTCACCTTAAGTCGTCGTTTGATAGTCAAAAGAGCTTTGATGACTTTGGCATAGGTAGGAATTTGTTGGATAGCATCTAGAAATGGCAAGTTCAACTTTACTTACTTCAGAACATCTAACACTTCAGTACGCGAGGCTCCCTTTTTGGGTGGTGCCAAGCGTTGAGGAAATGGAGCAACAGTGGGCAATTTTACTTCAACTTTAGGCTCACCTGCTTCATCCTTATCATCCATATGCAATGGGGTTTCCTCAGACTCTGAAACTTCTTTAACTTTAGATTCTTTGGGAGGTGGTGGCACTATATCAATTACGCGACCACTTCGCAGGGTCGTGACATCTTGACATTGCTCCGGAGAATTCGATGATGTAGAGCTAATAGTAGTTTTCCCTTAGGGAGGTCTTTGGCCTTGAGTTGGTAATTTACCCTTCTCCTAAGTATTCAATGCAGATTGCAACCTAGAGATACTAGTATGAATTTTCGTGAACATTCGATCATATTTAGCATTGTTCTCCTTTTGAGATTGGATGAGTTGATTCAGATTATCCTCAAGAGATCACCTAGGCGGAGTAACATATGGACCAGGAGATGGTACTTGCATAGAGGTTTTCATCGGAGGAGGCATTTGCTGAAATTAAGGAGGGGGTGGAGGCAAAGCAACATGTGAATTAGGAGTAATCCCACTTTGTGGTTATCCATAGTTGAAAGCAGGATAATTCCTCCAAGATTGATTGTATGCATTCCCCTGAGGTACATTAAAATTTCCTCGAAACCCTCTTATAGCTTCTACTTGCTCAGTGTACATTGCTTTGTAGGTAGGTATCGTAGGACATCCTTTGGTAGAATGGCCAGCTGCACAAATGGCACATACTTTCTCCTTTCCATCTTGGATGGGTCCGACAACTTCTCTCAATCGCACCTCAAGTATGACTCTAAAACTCTTTTCCAATTGGTCCAATCGACGATCTAACAAAGTGTCTTTGTCCAAGTGATAAATACCAGACGCAGCAGGCGAGTTGGACACTTGTCTATTTTTGTTTTGGCTATTGGGGTTGGAAACATCCCATGCTTGCATAGTCTCTGCTACGTATTTCAGATGAGCCTCAGCATCGCTTGAGTCTAGCTCCCAAAATGGTCTTTCACACATTGTCTGCACGAGTTGTTTAGATGCTATAGTATGACCTTGATGAAAGAATGAAATGAGATGATGTTTTTCAAACCCATGATATGGGCAAGCGCTAACTAACTCCTGAAAATGTTCGCAACACTTGTCGAAAGCTTCAGTCTCATTTTGGCGCAAAGCTTGGATTTGGGCTTTGACATAGTTGGTTTTGTGCTGTGAAAAGAACTTGGAGAGAAACTTAGTCTGCATATCTCTCCAGGATAAAACAGAATTCAGAGGTAGTGAATATATCCAGGTCTTAGATTTATCCTTTAAGGAAAAAGGGAAGAGCTTTAACCGGATAACATCTTGTGGGCAGGTTTGATCACCAAACGTCTCACATGCTTCTTCAAATTTTCTAATATGGAGATATGGTTTTTCCGAATCCATACCATGGAATGTAGAAAGAATTTGAACCATCCCATTACGAAAGTGGAACTGACCAGCATTATAAGGAAGTAAAATATAACCAGGGGTGACAGTTCGCTCAGGAAATAAGAGATCTTTCATGAGAAGATATGGTAACTCTTCCTCTCCAGCACCAACACCAACACTACCGTGCACAGACATATTGCTACCAAACGATTCAGAACCCTCACTCAGTGTTTGACTCAACGTGCGACTTGTGATTGAATTTTGAGGTGAAGGAGGTGGAACCCAAAACTGTGGAGAGTCGGTGGGATGAGATTTTTCAGAAGTAGCTTCAGTAATGGGATTTTCGTGAACTTGGGTTGCAAAGGGATTTTGCATATAATTTATGAGAGATGAGATGAATTTTTTTTTTAAAGAAACAAATTAGGATTAATTTCACTTTCGTAAGTATGACCAATTTTGGTCGAATCCGAGGCAACGGAGCCATAAACATGACGCGACCACAAATGTGTCTAAAGTGCATGCTTTATAGGCTCAAGTGCAAGCCTGTCATGTTAGTCATAATCCGATAAGTCGGGATCGTCTCCATAGGGAACAAAAATTGGCAGTTCTGAATAACGTAGGAAAAAGATTATTTAATCTTCAATTGATTCCTCAAAAGAAAGGAAAAGATGATGAGTAATGGTTTAAAATTTTCAATTGGTGATGAAATAAAAATTTAGAATGAACTACGTTCACAAAAACAACTAAGAATTGTAAAGAGAGTAGATATGAGTATGAGAGGAAATAGGTTGGAATATAATCCCCCAATCCCTAGTAGTTTACCGTATAGAATACTAGAATTGTAAATGAAAATCTTAACTGAATCCAGTCTTTATAGATCCTAAGCATTACATATATGAGGGAACTAGCCCACATCATATGAAACCAAAGGTAAATATAAATCTTTGTAGAACAATTACACTTGCATAGTATTCCTAAACATCCCAAGTACCTAGGGAAAGAGAGATTAAAAGATCTACTATGTTCGAATAATTTCCCTATACGATTCGATCAATTTTTAATTTAAACTCTATTTTCTAGATGGGTAATTTACCTTAGGATGGGTTCATGCATCCCAACCCTTGAAAATTTAGCTAGACACGGTTTTGTTAGATGAAAATAGAACAATAACTATGCATGTAATCATAGATCTAAGAAACATAGCTTCAAAAGAGAATTGCAAAACAATTGAGAATCGAATTGAAAATAAAATAGAGAAACAAATAAGAGAATTGAAATTTATACTTGGATTGAAGATTGAAATTTGTAACCACAACTTGGAAAGAGAATTGAACTGGAATCTTGAATACTCCTTTTCTTCAAACTTACAAACTAGGGTTTCTAAAATATGAAATTGTCTGTCAAAAAAAGACTCTCTCTCTTCCTCCAAGGGTTTGCCCTTTTACATATCTCAAAAAATGACTCTTCCCATGCCTCTCCACGTTTTACAACTAATAAAAAGGAATTATACAAGAAATTTCAAGAGTTGAAACTCATCAGCTTCCAGAATTAATTTGAACTTTGACTTTCTTTCTGCAACTTTGACTTGCCATATCTTTTGATCTAGAGCTCCGATTTGACTACCGTTTTTTTCAGTTTTCTTTTAATTTATACCTCTTCAAATTTATAGTTTTCCCCACCTTCGGAATATATATGAAAAATTACAAAAAATGCCCTTCAACTCCCCGTTTGTTGGTTTCTTTCACTATTTTGTGTTCTCTTTCGCACTAATTTGCATGAAATAACTGTAAAATACATAAGAGATACACAAAATATGAAATAATTTCCAAAAAAGGGTTAGTAGCATAAAAATAAGACAAATTCAAGATATTTATAATGCACGGGATCATAAAAATACCAAAATTAAGGGGATAAATATGAAGAATTTATGCATAATCAATAGTGCAAGGGAAAACTCGAGCATCATTTCTATTAATGTTCTAACTATTTATAGTGAGAACATCTGTCTTTTGGCTTATTCATTAGTACCGTGGAATATTAACCTTATTGACACCAAACTGTTGAACCTGAGATTTAGCCTTCTCCTTCCACCTCCCTTTCGGAAAATAAATTAAGCATTTCTCAACAACATAACACCATCCATTGGCCTTCGATAATACTCACTGTTGGGCTACAAAATGGATCTAGTTTTCCCCATCTAATTCTAATCCAAAAAAATCCCTTATTTAATCAATGATGGAATCATTTAAAGAACATGATTTTTACTTGAGCTTCATCAACTAACATTGGTGTTTATAAATTTCCATCGGTCAATTATTTAAAATTAAAATGTCCATATAGAACTTCTCCAATAGGGGGACCGAACATGTTCAACATTTAGTTTGAAATAATTATCATAAATTTCAAAATATCGTGATTATGTGATCAACTTCCCCTAATGGGGAGCATAGCCAAATACTAACACGAACAATTAATCACATAAAGTTTTTAAAATATAAATAGGAATTATGGGTTATACAATTTTATTATCCCCTGAAATCAAAAAAATATCTAATTATCATTTTCAACCTTAAACTTTATTCCATTTAAAACCTTTTATTTTAAGGCTAAAACCAGTGAGAAAAGATGGAATCCATTTTTATCTTAGAATCATCATTAAAATAATTAACTTATAATTAAATATGTGATAATTAATTTGATTAACCGTTGAGCATCCTAATTTTCTTATGAAGTGAGATTTGTTAATAAGAACTTAAATCACCTCACCCTGAATTAGACAATTTTTATATTTCAATTATTTTCTCAAAGCAGTCAAATAATCTTTTATCCTACATAATTAAATAAATGACCACTTTTGGTCGCACATCTAATGATAATGACTCATATGAGGAGGATATCATTAGAAGTGTATACCATCGGCTCATGTATTGAAATTAAATCTACTCATGTAGAGAATCCTCTATAACAAGATCAAACTCACTCATATTTAATTTCAAGAAACTATCACATAAGAGCCTTAGGAATACCAAATGCCTTATTCTAGCTGATGGACGACCATATCAAGATCACATGATGAAGTAATCAAGTCGCATTCTTAAAACACCAATGAAGGTCGTGGTCGTGGGGGTTTATATGGAAACACCTCTTCCACTTAATATTTTAAACTTAATAGTATTTTTAAAAATTATTCATTTAATTTTAAATGCCCAAATTAAATTCTTGATAATTTCCTATTTAGTATTACAAATTAAATTTTCTAATATCACTTTTTATTTTTTTAAAAATAAAACCATTCTTAACTTAAAATAAAACTCGGAGATCACAATTTAATTGATACCTTTAAATTATTAGTCGATTAAATTCAATTTAAAAAAGAATAAATAAAAAAGAATTTTTCAGGAAAAAACCGTGATCTAAGTCGGTCAAAATAATAATCCATATTGTTCACAATGACATGAAACCCTAATTTATTAAATAATTATCTGGAAATAATCTTCAACATGAGCAAGATGGGAGAATCATAATAATACAAAATCACTTATAATCATAGTTCAAATCGGAATCAAATTTGTCTGTCCATCAAGGCCTAGAATTCTTCCTGAAGTAAAACTCTTCAAGATCAAGAATCATGCTTGATGTAGAATTCCTTTCAAACATACATCTTCTTTGAATTAGATTCTTCATACAATGGATTTCTTAACGTATTTGAATCTCTGGAAATATCGATTTTTGATCCGAGAACAATCGAGACAAAGATTTGTTGTGTAAATTGGTGAAAAATGGCAACAATGAACAAAACGATAGCCTCCAAGGGCCGGATCAATCCGTACCGGGTCCGAATAGATCTGAGGCATGTCTGGATCAATTCAATAGGTTTTTGGATCAACCTAGGTATATAGCCCTCCATATTTGTTCCAGGTTTGGCATATGTGTACAACAATCTCCCAAACTCTTTCAAAACTTCACCAAACACCATGAAACTTTTTCCAAGACCATAATCCATGTAAATAATGGATTCTAACTAGTAAAAATTATGACGTACTCTCATAATTTCCTCCAAATAAATTAATTAATGCAATAATTAAAAATAACCTAATTATTATAGCCAAATTAAATTTATAAAAAAATAAAAAAAATTAATCATTGTAGGATCGATTCACATAAAACAACATTCATGTGCCATGATGGAAGAGGTAAATACATTTTAGCCTTGAAAAATCATGCAAGTACGAAGCAACATACAAATATGTATTTTTTACAATAAGCAAAACTCGGGTTTCATGGTGGACAACATGGACCTTTCTAAAACATGATCGATTTAAAACTGGGGTTTTGATACAAAGTTGATATGGTACATAATATGATTCACTGTATTAAGTATACGATACCCGAATGGTCAAATCAATTCGTCGCTAATCTATTTTAACCAACTTCTTACTTATTTCTTTTTCAGATTTAACTTATTTGACACTACCGAATATAAATCCACTCACCAGGTTAATTGAGAGAATAAAAAAACTAGAATTCTATCAAGGGGTATTGCAATCCAAGATCTTTCTTGGATGTCAAACCTACTTACACAATGATTGTTCAACTTACATAGATTTATTGATCCAATCTAAAATTGAATCACATGCATAACAATCAAAGCCAGAATTGAAAAAGCATTTCAATTCTCATATCCCTTAGGTTTAAGAACCGATGCACAATTTTCAAACGTTGTGAGATTGTCCAATTCTAATTTAGTCAGTACCTATACTTGAATCTCACCGGTGGTCCTATTCAATACAATTATAAATGTACTAGTCATATTCCTCTTTGAACTATTGGACAATATCCTAAACCATCAGACAGTCCCCATAGTTTGAGATAATCTACGAGGAATACATTCGCAGCTATATCGATAGGACGTTAACTCCATATCTAGACTGTGAACTATTCAATGTACTAGAATCGAAATTCCAATCTCCCATGATATGGTCGAACGCAACTCATCAGAATTCCTACTTAGTCCATTTGATCGACATGGTATACAATAAATTTAACCCTAAATATAAGGCATTCTCACAAACATGATTCTTATGTCAAAATAAAGTGACACACCTTTACTGAAAAGTAAATGTTATAAATGGTTTTAAGAATAAAACCCCAATAATACCAATAACGTTCCCATTAAATCTTTGCCTTTAGAATGGTAATCTCTCGATTGTCCAAAGATGTTTATATAGATCACTTCTCCTCACAAGATGGAACCATCATAACCCATTGAATCTCACCTTCTGCATCATTTTTCCTACTGGATTTATTATTTTTCATTGCCTTGTTAGTATATCTTTTATTTATTAGTACTAACATTAACAGGTGGGCTGAGGACTTTCATTTAAACCTTGTTGAGCTATTTGGGATCATTCATGTTCTTTGTTTCCTTAGGATAGAGATTGCGGATATTGTTAGTAGTGGAGTAGAATTTAGAGGTCGCAGAAGCATTGGTGATCGAGAAATTTACTTTAGAAGTTTTACTTAAAATTCACTCGTACTTGTAATTAATCAACCTATGGTATACTTTAAGGTTGTAAAAGGAGAAACTTTAGTAAGGCGTGCTTTGGAGACTTATATATATATATATCACTCAAGTTTGGGTACCACATTTGCACACCAACTTTTTGTCACAGTAAACAAATTATTTTTTAATTGAATTTTTTATGTGTTGTTTAAACATTTTAAGGAACCAACATAACAAAAAACTTAAAAAAAACTTTTTTGGCTATTTTAAAAAAATTGGTCAAACGTTCACAATTTTTAAAGCACTTTAAAAGCTGTGAAAGTTTGATCAATTTTTTTAAAATAAAAAAAAATAAAGTTTTTTTAGCTGTTTTTTTACATGGGTCTCTTGAAATGTTTAAATATCAAATAAAATTAAAAAACAAAAAATAGGTTTGCACCAGCAAGTATACAAATTTTGTGTGCACCTGAGTCTCTCTCTCTCTCTCTCTCTCTCTCTCTATATATATATATATATATATATATATATGCAGTCCTGCTCTTGTGCGGATCAGTCCGCATTTTAAGAGTACGGACCGGACATGTGACACCTGGCGGTGAGCCCAGAAAAGAGAGAGAATGTGCGTATAATTTAGGCGATAATTTCTAAGCATACCGTTAGGTAACACATGTTCCGTCCATATTTTTAAAATGCAAACTAATCCGCACAAGAGCATTATTATTATTATTATTATATATATATATATATAGTCCTGATCTTGTGCGAACCAGTCCACATTTTAAGAGTGCGGACCGGACATATGTCATGTAACGGTGAACCTAGAAATTATCTACTAAATTATAGGCACATTCTCTCCCAGAAAAGAGAGAGATTGTTGGTGATTTTTAAAATAAGTGAGTAAGAGTTTTTAGGTGTAAGAGCTTTAAGGGCTTGTCCCACATTGGAAGTGTGAGAAAGAGGTGTGAAGCTAACCCAAATATAAAAAGGGATAGTGTCCCACATTGGAAAATGTACAAAGCTAAGTGTCACCACTAAGCTATAAAAGGAGTGGGCAACCTTTGAGTCCCACATTGGAAAAATATTAAGAATTTGTACACTTAATAAGTACAAATGGAAGATGAAGAGTTAATTCATCTAGCATTTAAGAGGCTATTCAAGAGACCTCAATACGGTACGAAGCAACGTATGCACACGCGCGCGCGCGCACGCGCGTGCGGGTGCGGGGCAGTGGGCTGTAGAGGCGGTAGTGGCGCACTTCGCACGCCGCAGTGGTAGCGGGTTGCCGGGATTCGTCCAGGTCGGATCGCGGTAGCTCGGGCACGGTCACTTTTTGGTTGACCGGTGCAAAACCGATTCGGTATTAATTGTACCTGTTCGGAAATGACTTAAGACTGTTGGTAATTAACAGTCATACCATTTCGGAATTGATTAAGACTGTTAATCCAACAGTCATGACTTTTGAAGACAAAGCCTTTCATTATCTATAAATAAAGGCTGCCTAAAACGAATTTGCACATATAACAGATATTACCCAGTTTCGTTCCAACCCTTGCTATTACTCTCTTATAATTTTCAGGAGATATAAATTATCTTATTCTGTTTTGTGTACATAAACAGAATAAGAACTTGATTGACTGTTCTTCGCTGCTGCATCCAAAGGCTGTCTTCAAATATACAAGTTGTAGGCAGTGCAAGTTGCTTCATTGTATCTTGAGTACGGATTTGCGGATTCCCGTTTGTATACCGAAATTATTCATGTGGGGCAAATACTGTATTTAGGAAAGTGACATCACGCCTTGAAGCTTTCTAGTATCTATTCCGAAGTGACATTTTTGTATTGAAGTTGACATTATTGTGATATATAAAGAGTTCCATTTCTGTATTTGCATTCATATTATTCAACAGAGAATGTGCCTATAATTTAGGCAATAATTTTTAGATTCACCGTTACGTGACACATGTCCGGTTTGCACTCTTAAAATGCGGACAAATCCGCACAAAGGCATATATATATATATTCGATGATTCCTTTATATAGTGCATTATTAAACTATGCAAATTTATTTATCTGCGAATTCCCAGAATTGGGCCAAGGCTTTATAGAAGTCGCGTCATGTAAATTTCCCTAACGATAAAGTTTTTTCCCATATGAGGATAACTGACCTTAACGACTATGGCCTAATAAGGCTAGTGTCAGAGCGTTACAGTTGTACAGGTCTTGCACCAAATATAGATAGTAGGAAGGAAATTTGTTTCAATATGAGCACCTATTATGCCATTTCATATGAGCTGATAATATTATTAATGCAACTTTGTCATTAATGGCGTTCCTAATGTGTTAAGCAAACCCTCTTATCACTACACTTCTAATTGACTTAGAATAAGTACCATCTATTTTATGTTTAAAAGCAAAAGGCGAAGGGCTCCACCTTAATCGAATGTGAAATTCATTATTATTAATGGCAGTAGGAGTACTGGAATGATTATACAACTTCAAATCATATGTCGTTATTAATATGCTAATTTAACTTGGGTTGTTGACTTTATTCATTTGGGAAAATAGCAATATTCATCTCATTCCATACTAGCTAGTATAAATTTGTTCAAATAATGTAAAATTGTTCTTGAACTGATTTCATGTGGTAGTCATTATTAAATTAATAGTTTCCTTAGGAATTTGTTTTAACCAACTGAAAATAGGTAAGAAGATGCACACTTCATAAAAATATGATTATTCGAGTCGGGTTAAACATATAGCGTACATCTCAAGGTAAATATTATGACGAGAAAAAAAGGATATGAGCAGTAGGAAGACCACTACGACATAAAAACAAATAAAAGGTTTAGCTTTGGAAAAAGGTATCCAGATTCTATTCGAGGGCAAGGAAAAGTTCTATTATAATTTATGTTGTATAACTAGTAGCAAGTTGCTTTAATTTAAAAAAATATTGCTCTAACTATTTATTGGTAAAAATTAGGAATTTGCGCCATTTTTATCTGGGTCGTGTTTATTTTAAGTGAAAAAAATTAATATTTTCATGCCGCAACATATCATAACTGAGCCGTGTTGGTTTTTGGTAAAAAAAAAATTGGTGTCGTATTGTGTTACTTTTATTTGGATTGGGTCCGTGATAGGTACAAATATAAAACTCCCTATCGTGTCCCGCTGAACTTTAATAGGGATGTGTGTGTGTTCGCTAAGAAAAATAAGATCCATGTAATGTCGTATTTAAATTGAGTCGTGTTCGTGTTTGGTTAAAAAAAATAGGAATGCATATCATTTCTTATCAGTTTTATTTGGGTCGCGTTTGTGTTAGGTAAAAAAATAAGACTTCGTATCGTATCGTGCGTGTTGCATTTTACTTAGGTCCTGTTTGTATTCGGTAAAACAAATAATGTTCTGTCGTATCGCTCATATTTAGGTCTTAGGTAAAAAAGAAAATATTTCACGTTGTTACGTGTAGTCTCGCATTTTAATTGGGATGTATTCGAGTTTGGTAAAAACATAAGATTTATTTTTTTCTCGCTTTTATTTGGGTCGTTAGTTTCATGTAAAAAAACAAGATTTCATGTTGTGATATGTTAATTGGGATGTGTTCAGGTTTTGTAAAAAAAAATATTTCATACCGTGTCGTCTCTAATTCGGTTGTTTTCATGTTAGGTAAAAATAAAAATAAGATTTCGTGTTGTGTTGCATTTAATTGGACTGTGTTCGTGTTTGGTTAAAAAATAGGAATTTGTGTAGTCTTGTTTCACTTTTACATCCGTAGTGTTCGTGCTAGGTATTAAAAAAAAATTGTGTCGTGTCGTGTTTTAATTGGACCGTCTTTGTGTTTAGTAAAACAAAATATTATTTCGTGACAAGTGGCTTATTTTGGGTAATGCTCATGTTTGGTAAAAAAATAAGATTGCGTGTTAAGATGCATTTTAATTGGATCGTGTTCATATTTATATGTATTGAATATATATTAATACAAAAATATATATTAATATATTAATGTATAAATTCGTGAATGTATATTAAAAAATATACTTATTAATGTAGTTATAATATATATATATATATATATATATATATATATATAGAGAGAGAGAGAGAGAGAGAGAGAGAGAGAGGTCCACAAGTGAACATAAAAAATGAACATTTTAATGAACCTTAACAAAAGACACCTAATAATCAATTAATTTTAATTCCTATGTTATAATTGGTTCGCACAAGCAATAACGACACGCATGTAACACGCACATTTTTTAATACACACACCTTATCTCGCATCTTGTGAACCACTGCCTTCCGTTAATTACAATTGACAGTTGAACTCTCTGTTGGGAAAGCAATTATACCAATTGACCAAATTACTGTGCTTTTTACAATGACGGATGTGGTGAGATACATCACCTCTAATACAAAGATACGCCGATTTCATGTAAATTGTTAATTATAAAAGTTAGAGAAGTTTTCTTGACCTTCTGGGTTAAAACCTCATTTGTGAAGATTTATTAAAAATAAAAATAAAAATTGTAACCAACAATGAAATCACTGTTTTTTTTCATCCATGTAAACAGAAATGGGGTCATTGTGTATCCATGAAATAATGGATCTATATAAATTGTTAAACATGGAATTAAAGGTGACCTATGACCATTCAATAGTTAGTCGTAAGAAGTTGTGTAGGGTCAATAATCTTATTTTCAGAAACAGTGCATTACCTACTTAAACGGGGGAGGGGGGAGGTGTAAAAAAAATATTCGATCGACACGCTTGTTCATTGACACTGGTGCGGACTAGTTACAACATAAAAACTGAAATTAATGGGTGGTTAGATATTTTTTGTTAAGGTTTATTAAAATGTTCATGTTTAAGTTCACTTGTGAACCTCTCTCTCTCTCTCTCTCTCTCTCTCTCTATATATATATATATATATATATATATATATATATATATATATATATATATAGTACTTCTCTTATGCAGATCAGTTCGCATTTTAAGAGTGCGGAACGGACATGTGTCACCTGATGGTGCGCGTAGAAAATATATGCTAAATTATATGCACACTCTCTCTCTTTTTTGTGCTTACCGCCAGGTGACACATGTCCGGATATGCACAAAAGCAGTACCGTATATATATATATATATAATCTTTATCTTGTGCGGACCGGTCCACATTTTAAGAGTGCGGACCGGACATGTGACACCTGGCGGTGCGCCCAAAAGAGAGAGAGAGCGTGCATATAATTTAGGGAATAATTTCTAGGCGCACTGTTAGGTGACACATGTCCGGTCCGCATTCTTAAAATGCGGACTAGTCCGCACAGGAGGATTATATATATATATATATATATATATATATATATATATATTGACGAGCATGTTATGAGTAGAATAACAACTTGATTGATGAAATGGAGACAAACGAGTGAGGTATTATGCGATAAGATGATAAGTAATAAATTCAAAGAATTTTTTTATAAAACGGTTGATAGGCCATCAACCCTCTATAAAGCAGAGTGTTGGAATTTAAAGAAAAACTTTGAGCTAACTATCCATGTTAGTGAGATGAGAATGCTTTGATGGATGATAGGAATTACTAAAATGAACAAGATTAAAAACTAGTGTTGATGTAAAAAACTAGATTATCTAATTAGTCAATCACAGATAAATAAGACAAAGGATTTCTAAAAGTGGTTCAGCCTTATGAAAATGGCCTACATCCACTGTTTTGTATTACTGACTGTTTGCCTTGAATCTCGATAATAGTTTTACTAAGAGATCCAAAGTCCCCCTCTTATGAGGAGGTTACAATGTATTTATAGCCTTGAGGATGTACATATGAAAAGGTAATGCGCTGTTATCTAGTAGACATGTGCATCTGTACAATAATAATGCGTATTTAATGCGTAGTCGCCTTTTGGTTTTCTTGATTTGGATGCTCTGCACGCTAAGTAGCTTGAACCGCTTAGGTTGCTCGGTATGATTAAGTAGCTCGGAGAGCCTGAGTAGATCGGTGACAATATGCTGTTCGTTGAAAGTATTTGTATTTGTTATGTATGTTGACACGTGTCTTCATATGATTGGTCCATGTCAGCTGACTAAATTTGGTATCAACAGAATCCCCCAATGTTTCACAGTTGAGGTTGAAGAAGAGTGTGGAACATTTTGCTTGAAAACTACTCGAATTACTGGTCTTCAGAGATTTTAGGAAAAATTTCATTGTATATAATTGCTTTTGAGCGCATAATATCAAGCTTCATAAATATTTTGAATTTTCACGATCACTTCGATATTTGTGCCCTTTTTCCTCTTTTAGCCGTCGGAAATGCAGACGTCTTACCTTGTAATCATTGCTTTTCTCTATTCCCTAGGTAAAGTATTTAAACGCGACAGAAATCCCATCTTCTTCTACTTTTCAAATCCGTATTTCTGAACTCTTCATTTTTTTCTCTATCTTGTGCCTTCGTTCTTTCCATCATTCATTGTCAACCGATCTCTCTTTCTTCTGTAAGATTTTCTTCCTTCTTCTTTATTTACTTTATTCACCATGGTTTGTCTTGTTAAATAGTTTGATAAATTTCGACTTGATTTTTCAATCCCTTCGTGGGTTATTTTGGAAGAACTTTCTTATCCTTCTGATTTATTTTCTTTGGCGGAGGGACACTAGTTCCCAACTCTTTTTGTAGATGAGTGTGGCTTCTCTTTCCCGCCAAATTCCCTGTGTTTGGAGTTTTGCCAATATTTCGATATTGTACCTGCAAGAGTAGCTCCAAATACGTGGAAGGTAGTTAACGACGTATATAGGTTGAATCAGCTTCATGGAACTCATTTGGGAATTCCAGAAATTATTGATTGTTATAGATGGGTTACCAGTGACACTACTTTTTATTTAAAAATTAGGTTTTCGAATAGAGATTTATTTATCAACCTTCCCGACGCCAATAGGGACTACTTTGATCATGGGGTTGTGATGAAAAATTGGCAACACCCCCTATTAAATGGAAATGATGTGTACCAAGGTCCCAGATGTCCGTTATATGGTAATGGGATATGTTGTTTTTATTTTTTTGATCTTGTTTTCTTTATGTTCGATGAAATGCATCACTGATATTAATTTTGTTTATTACAGTTGACAGTAAAGGAAAACCTCCAAAAGAGACTGATGTTAAGATAAAACATTTAAAACTTATCTGGGGCTTACATCATTCGATCAATGGAGAGCACGTGAGGTTCACTTCATATTTGTTGAGATACATAAGCTCTAGTTCATCTTTCATTGCTCGTCCTATAGTGGTTGATCTTGATCGGATACCAACTTCTGAAACCAGTGTGGAAGGATCTTCTTCTGATTAAAGTACTCCTATTACTGATCTGATGAAGAAGAGGAAAGCTCCCGCATTTTTTGATAAGTCTACGTTTGCACTGAAGAAGCAAAGAAAAATAAGCAGGATGTCTCGGATGAGAGGACAAAGAATGTAGATGTACCCCCCTCTACTGCTGCTAAGGAAACTGGCAAGAAGCCCCCTGTGCCTCCGAAAAAGGCAGCACCTTCGATTGAAACTGTTGCCATCTCCCAAGGAGAGACAGACTCTTTAATTGAAAGTGCTCCTTTGAGGAGATTAAAAAGATATCCTACTGAGAGACCTGTTGACTCCGTTTTTCAACCTTCAAATGATAAGGGTAATGTTCTAGATCTTAATCCTCTGAGCTCTGCTATGGGCTTTATTAGATCTTGGACTGTCCCAGAATTCCAATGTATTGAAGACACCTATTCTAATGAGATAATTACTACTTTGTCTTCTCAACACATTACGTCAGTAAGTATCGTTAGCCTGAGTCCTTTATCTTGTAGTATTATATTCATATATTGAATTAAAATTCTTTCCTTTTTCAGCTCGTGACATGTCTCAATAGTATTTTAAAGAAAAATGAAGACATCTGGTCTTCCACCTCCTCAGGTGGGACAGAATAAGCTTTTACTGGATTAACTCGATCTCTGAAGGAATCTCGTCAGAAGTACGAGGAAGACAAAAATGCATGGGAGAAACAATTCAAGTCTGTTGAACTAAATCGAGATCAAACTGTGATTGCCTCCAAAGAGTTGGAGAAAAAATTAAAGGATGCTGAACAACGTAAAGAGGAGCTTGAGGTCAAGCTTAAATATGCCGAGGAAAATGTCGCTAAGCTTCAAGATGCTGAACGGCATAAGATAGAGGTAGAAAAAAAATTAAAATCTACCGAAGAGCTCCTTAGGGAAAAGACTTCCTCGGAGAGAGCAAAAAGGAAATTTACTGTTAAAAATCTTTTAGTACTGGTTGGGACAAGGGTTGGAATAAGGGCCTGGCTATTCTGTCTTCTCAGATGGAGTATGTCAGTGTTAAATATTTTAGGGATGGATGGATATTAACTTTGAAGAAATTGAACGTTGCTCAAAATTCTGAGTTGTTCCAGGAGCATACTCATGGCCCTCCCCCCTCTCTTGGAGAAGAAGAAGAAGAAGATGAAGCTGCATCACATGAGTCTTCTATGATGATAGGAGAGCACATCCCAATTGTTATTGTTGTTCAACCCTCCGAGCAAGTCCAACAAGCTAGCACATCTATCGAGTAACTGCCATTGCTCTCCGTCCAACCAACCCCTTCATCCAAACCGTCCAAAAAAAATCGTAGGAAATAAGGAGAAGGTGTAAAGTTGTTCGGGTCTTTTATTGCGTTGTTTTTTGGATGTAACCCTGAATTGTGTTTTCCTTTGTCGTGATGAATAAAAATGAACTTTTGTTGTTCATTTAGAATTTCTCTCTTTCTTGCTCTGTTCGCATCATTGTTGATTTTGTTTTTTCATTTTCTCTTTGCTAGTTTATGGCCAGGATGGAACTCTTCTCAACTAATGATACAGAGTTGATGAAGAAGTGCAATGACTATTTCAAAGCTGGTCATGAAGACTTTACTGAGGCCCAAATAATTGACATCCTCGGATCAGGTGCTTTTGAACGAGCAATTGATGCTTACCAGTACTTGAAGTGCCTACTTGATCATGCTGTAGCCAACAATATGGATTATTACGAAATGATTGAAGATCTTTAAGGAACGATCGAGGAACTTCAACAGCAGTACAGAGAATCCACTACACTTTTGCATCAAGATTATGAGAAAAAGTACCAATAATTGAGTACTGACGGGGGGTACATCTACATTTCAGTCCATGAGAAAAAGGAAAGTGTGTTAAAGCTTGAGATTGAAGAGCATAGGCATATTACTAAGCTGCTGGAGCAAGAGAATATCGCGTTGCAAGAGGAAATAAAATAGCTTAAATCTGTTGCCTCCTCTTCTTTAGGAGCCTTGGTCCCAATTAATGATGATGGTTTTTCCTTTTTAGAAATAGAAAATGCTAACTTACGAGATGAGTTAGAAACTTTGAAATGAACTGGACTTTCCACACCTGCTCGTGGCAGAGCAAGATCTTCTTCCCGTGGATGAGAAAGGGCTGGTCGGGTTACTATCGATGAGACAAGAACTCAATTGGCCTTAGAAAATCAAGTCGTTCAATTGACGGCGAAGAATCGAGCTTTGACAAAAATGTCTAAAAAATTCAGAGTTTCACCGACCAACTATCCAATCAAAGTTCTGCATTGGAAAGTAAAGAAATTCTAGTAAAAAAGCTCCATGAGCAACTTGATAGATTGACTTATCAATTCCATAAGCAGCCCATGGAATTTTGGATGGCTGGGTATAATGAAGATCAGTATCATCTTGATGCTCGTTCGCAGCAGTCGAATAATGAAGGATATAAAAAGGGATGGTTGAATGCCTTATATTTTCTGAAACTTGAGCAATGTCATTTGTTATGGGATTATTATGAACCTGGAGTTCTTTATTTACCTGTGCTTCCCGTCAAACTTGACCTTAGTTGGATTCCACCTCGTGTCATTCCTCGAATTTTGATCTCCAAGTATCTCGATGATTATAGCCTTCATTCAAACTTTGAGATATCTCGTCCAAAGCACTTTCTTGATCGACCATCCATATTTAATGTCAGAATGCTGCGAGATATGAACTTTATAAAGTCTCCTTATGAATTAGATGATCCTCCAGCTGAGGTGGAACCCATGTCAAAAGAAGAGGGAAAGAAACCCATAGAATAGGACATTTGTAATGAAACCAATTTCATATCGTATGTAATTTGCTTGGTTTTAATAAAGAAAGATTTAGTTTTTTTTTACAATTTCATTTGCTTGGAAATATTTTGTAGAATGTTCTTGTTATTCGTTGGTGAATATATATATATATATATCATGTTTCATTTTTAGATAATGGAACTTGTCCCATTTGTTGTCTGATTATAGTGACTTGTCACTCTTTGTGCCTATGGAATGGAATGATTTTCATCCCATGTTCCTACTTAGTTGTAGTAATCTCATCAGGATTACCTTATTGCCTAGACAGTGGATGCCCCGGGAGGTCATTCATCTTCTTGCCTAGTTTAGTACCAACCAACCGGAGTTGGTGGTTATTGAATTTTTGACCAACCGGAGTTGATGGTTAATGAATTACCGACCAACTGGAGTTGGTGGTTAATGAATTGTCGACCAACCCAAGTTGGTGGTTAATGCTCTGAATTTGTGTCTGTGTAGTGTGTAGCACTAATATTTCGAAAACAATTCAACCAAGGAAGAAATATGGGCGAAGCATCACATTATTCATATTGAAAGAACTGTGTTATAAATGGATTTTAATTACTGATAGTACTTGCGCAGATGCTCTGCATTCCATACGTTCTTGAATTCTCATCCCTCCAAAGTTTCAATTCTATATGTCCCAGGACGAACAACTTCAGTTACTCTGTAAGGTCCATGCCAGTTGGCCTCCAGTTTGTTATGCTTTTGGATAACTTTCTCAGCACATAATCCCCCTCTTTAAGATCTCACTTCTTCACTCTTTTATTATAGAATAAGGTTGTTCGTTGTTGGTATGCTGCATTCCTGATTGTTGCTTCTTCCCAAAATTCTTCGAGCATATCCAGGTCTAATCGTCTCATCAAGTCGCTTACAGGAGAATTGAAATTAAGCACCTTATGTGTGGGTAAACCCAATTCAGCAGGTATGACAGCCTCACTCCCAAATGTCAACATGTATGGAGACTCCCCAGTTGATGTTCGTGGTGTAGTGCGATAAGCCCACAACACAGAGTGTAGCTCATTAATCCAATTTCCCTTTGCATCATCCAATCGTTTTTTTCAAACCATTCAGTAGGGTTCTGTTCTTCACTTTAGTTTGCCCATTTCTCTGGGGATGGCCTGGCGCAGAGTGGATCTTCTGTACATTAGATTGATGACAATATGTAGCAAATTCCTCGTTGTCAAATTGGGTTCCATGGTCAGTAATGAATGCGTGTGGGAGACCATATCTGCAAATAATACTCTTCCAAATAAATTAATAGACCTTGTCATATGTCATATCAATGAGAGGTTCAGCTTCCACCCATTTGGTAAAATAATCCACAGTAACCACGAGGTATTTAAATCTTCCTTTGGTCGTTGGAAGTGGCCCGACCAAGTCTACCCCCCACATGGAGAATGGCCAAGGGGACGTGATGGGTGTTAATAATGCTTGGGGAGTTCTTCGGATGGAAGAGAAACGTTGGCATTTATCGCACTTCTTAGCATAAGTTGTGCAATCAGCTTTCATCGTTGCCCAGCAATACCCTTGTGTTGTTATCCTCTGCAAAAGCGTTAGACCTGCTACATGGGCTCCGCAGGACCCTTCGTGAACCTCTTCAAATAAGTATTTAACTTCGTAGGGATGGACACATCTTTGTAGTCCTAATATAACACCTCTTCTATACAAAATGCCACTGGTCAATACGTAACGAGCATCTTTAAACTTCAATTTCTTGGCTACGAGTTTATCAGGTGGCACAATCCCTTCTTCGATATAGGCCCTGAAGGGATCCATCCAGGATGGTCCCAAGTCGAGGGCAATGCAGTTCATCATCAAGTCTTCGTCTACACTCTGTTACACCAGGATTTCTATTGGAATTATTCTTCGTAGCTCGGTGCGTGTTGCTGATGCCAGCCGAGCTAGGGCGTCGGCTCTTGCATTCTCCAATCTCGGTATTCTGATCAACTGAACTGCAATAAAATTCGAGACAACCTCCATTGCTTTTGCATGATACTTGACCAATAGTTCTCCCTTTGCTGCATACACTCCGAGAATTTGATTTACGATTAATTGTGAATCACTGAATACAACGACTTGCTCTGCCTTCATGGTTTTAGATAGACTTAGACCCACGATCATAGCTTCATATTCATCCTCATTATTGGAAGCCTTAAATTGAAAACGTAGAGCATACTCCATATCAATTTCATCAGGACTGTTTAAAAATATTCCTGCTCCATTGCCAGTGGCGCATGAAGATCCATCCACATATAGGTTCCATACGGGTACTTCATTATCAAACTCTTGGTCTGACAGAGCTCCTCGATGAAATATTTGATACATCCTTTTGTCTTCCCCCGACACTTCTCGCTGCTCGTTGATTATTTTCTCTTGATTATCCACGGATGGAAGTTGGTCGGGTGCTATCTTCGGTGATCCCGTAACATCCACGGGTTGGTCTGTATTAAACTCCTACTCTTCGAATGTATCAGAGTGAGTAAAATCTGCTATAAAATCTGCTACTCCCTTCCCCTTAAGTGACGATGTAAGCTCATAAACTATGTCATATTCACCAAGTTCTACTTTCCAGTACATCAATCTTCCCGATTTCTTCGGTTTATGAAGAGCTTGTCTTAATGGTATATCAGTATACACTACTATAGTATGGGCTTGGAAGTATGACCTCATCCTTCGACTTGCTTCGATTAGTGCTAGTGCTAACTTCTCCAATGGGGGATATCTGATATCTGCTCCTCGAAAAGCCTTGCTGGTGTAATAGACCGGTTTTTATACTACATCCTCCACTCTTATCAACACCGAGCTAACTGCATTCTCTAAAACTGGCAGATACAAGTATAGTCTTTCCCCCATCACTGGTCTAGATAACAATGGAGGTGTCCCCAGATATTTCTTCAACTCTTGAAAGGCATCCTCACATTCATCATTCCACTCAAAAGTTTTCGAAGTGTTTGAAGAATGGGAGGCAGCTGTCTGTTGCTCGTGACATAAATCTGTTAAGTACTGCAACTCGCCCTGTGAGACTTTGCACCTCCTTTTTTGTAGCTGGATATTGTAGCTCCAATAAGGCCTTGATCTTTTCGGGGTTCGCCTCGATACCTCGTTGGTTAACAATATATTCGAGAAACATACATTCTCATACTCCAAATATGCATTTGGTGGGATTCAACTTCATTTGATATTTCTCTAGTTGATCAAAAGTCTGACCTAGGTCAACTAAATGATCAGCATCTTTCTTTCTTTTTTTCAGCATATTGTCGACATAAACCTCCATATTATGACTGATTTTCTCTACAAACACCTTATTCATCAGCTGCTGATATGTTGCAGCTGAATTTTAAGTTCGAAAGGCATAACATTATAGCAATAGGTCCCCCTTCGGGTGATAAACTTGGTATTTTCCCTGTCCTTAGGTTTCATTTTAATCTGGTTGTAACCAGAATAAGCATCCATAAGACTCAATAATTCATGCCCCGAGGTAGAATCCACCAGTTGATCGATTCGGGGTAAAGGAAAATGATCCTTTGGGCAGGCTTTATTAAGATCAGTGAAGTCCACACACATCCTCCACTTATTGTTTTTCTTCTTCACCATCACTACATTTGCTGGCCAGTCAGGATACTTGACATCCTCAATAAAAAAAGGCTTTTTGTAGTTTCTCTACCTCTTCCTGTATAGCTTGATTCTTTTTAGGACTGGACACTCTTCTTCGCTACTTCACCGGCTTGACTTCCTTGTTAACGTTGAGCTCGTGGCACAGGAAACTCGGGTCTATCCCTAGGATATCTTCATGACTCAATCAAAAGTCTATTTTCTGCGCCTTAGAAATGCTACCAGTTCCTGCAGAATGATATTTTTGGTAGCTTCCATGACCTGGACCTTCACTAGCTGAGACTTATCTCTAGGATCTAATGTTTCAATCTCTGCAACTTCTGTTTCATCCACTTAATATGTAGTAGTCTTCTTCCTGGATTCTTCTCGTTCCTCCTATTCGGCAGACGAATAGTAGCATTCCCGAGCTACTTTCTGGTCGCATTTCACAACTCCCACTCCAAAATTGGTTGGGAATTTTAAATATTGATGTACAGTAGATAGTACTCCCTCAAACTTCTTCTGACCTACCCTTCCTATGATGATGTTTTAAGTTGATTGAACATTTTTATCCATTACAAAAAAGCGTACTCTTTTTGTTCGGCAAGCAAGCAATGTACCAATAAGCATATCCAACTTGATCGTCCCAAGCGAAAAAATCTTTTCCCCAGTAAAATCGAGGAGGGGCCTACAATATGAATCCAACTAGGCTAACTTTAAATTCAACCTGTCAAAGCATGGGTAGAACATGATGTCTACAGAGCTACCATTATCCACCATTACCCGTGAAATTACCACTTCCTTCATTCTCATCTGGATTACCAATGGGTCATCATGAGGACATAGTACAGCTGCCAGGTCGTTTTTAGAAAAGCCGATGACTAGTTTGTCCCTATTCACCTTTCTCGGGTGATCATCTTCAGCCAAGTTTATTCGCTGTATGTAAGAGCAAGCTTGGGCCTCATTGAGGTAAGTTTTTATCTCCGCAGTTAGATCTCCACCTCCTGTATCTCCACCTGTAATGGCATTACATTCAAATGACCCAAAATGGATTGAAAATACCTCGCGTTCTGGCTGTCTTGGTCTTTTGGGGATATCGGGGTCATCTTATGGATCATATTTGTGATCTCTCTTCTTGTCTTCTTTTGCTCGACGAAGAGATTTAGATATTTGCCTTCCTCTGTTGCTGGTTTTTCCACCATTTTGGCGAACATATTTAGTTAGTTTTCCTCGCCTGATGAGTGCTTCAATTTCATTCTGAAGATCTATGCAACTGACGCGACTCAGAATGTGTCTCAAAAGTGCATACTCTCTAGGCTCAAGAGCAAGCCTGTCGCTCAAGTAATAATCCGATAAGCCGGGTATCGATCCTCAGGGAAAAAGGACAACGCAGTTGTAACGACGGGAAAGATGAGTGAATCCTAACTCTGACTCTAACAAGAAGGGAAAAATGATTTGGTTTTGAGAATGATTATACTAGATGAAATTATGAAATTATGAGAAGATGCAATTACACTAAATTACCTAAAATACTGATGAAAGATGATTTGAAACTTTTGAACTAAGTGATGAGAAAACAAGACAGGAATACAATCCCCCAACCCTAGTGTATTAAAGTTATAATACTAATTGTAAATTTAACTGATTAATTTAAACCCAGAATTTAGTACTCCCGAGCATTACGTATATGAGGTTCAAGCTCGCGTCATACTTAATCTAAGGACGAGTAAATCGGTATCACGATAGTTACACTCGAATTGCATTCTAAATCATCCCAATTATCCAGAGGCAAACGAGATATAAAGATCTACAATTGTTGTGTTCCTACGCAATACGGTCGTATTCAATCACTAAATTCAGAGGACTAATTTTATACACATGCAACTAACCCATCAGGCTGGGTTCATGTACCCCCGGCCTTAGAAAATCTAGCTTAGCATGCTGAAAGTAATGAAAACAGTGTTTGATGTGCAGAAATTCATGATTAATCTAAAGAAAACTTGTGAATTGATGTAAAAAGGAATTAAATAGACGAAATCACTTACTAATCTTACCAAAGCACTCAAAGTATTAGCTAGAATTACTGGTAATCACTGAAATCTGAACAAAGCTTCAATCTTGGAATTAAAAGAATAAATTGTATCAAAACTAGGGTTTCTGAAAAAAAAATTGGAAAAATACCTAAAATTCTCTGTGCAAATAATGATAATAAAATGGGTTTTTATACCCTCTAAGAAATCAGGAATTTTAGCTACACTAGGACTCTTCTTAATAGGAGATAAGATTTCAAAATCTCGACAGTCGGACCGGTCCGGGCCTTAGGCGGACCGGTCTGCCTCCCATGCAGATCGGTTCTTTTTATTTTCTGGCGGATCGGTTCTTTTATTTTCCTGCCTTCTTCCATTTGCTTTCGATCCGAGGTCTACTGGAGTTTGCACATCAGACCGGTCCGGGGTGAGGGCGGACTGGTCTGCCTGTTGACTTTTTCTCTCAACTTTGATTGCTCATATCTTTCGTTCCGGGATCCGATTGAGGTGACGTTTCTTCCTATGTTCTCATGAGTGTGATATCTTCAACTTCTTTTCAGGTACCTCATCCGAATTCCGGGTAGAAATTACACTTTTACCCTTTTGACTTTCCTTCTTGTCTTCCTTGGTTCTTTCGGTTTCCTTCTTTCGTTCCTTAACATCAAATACCTGTAAAATCACTATGAAATACCAGAAACTCGGTGTTCTCGTTAGGATAAGTCAGTAGAAAGATTATGAGATAAAGTCAAATCGATTACGTTGTTCGAGGTCTTAAAAGTAAATAAATTATGGGATAAATTAGGAAGAATTTATGCCTAATCAAACCCCCATAACTTAGAACTTTGCGCGTCCCGAGCAATGTAAAAGAATCCTAGCAAGGCTCAATTCTTGAAAAATATTTTATTGGGATAGAATACCTTTTTCGCGGGCAAGAGATTGCATTTAGCGTATGCAACAAGCCTTTAAACCCCTAGGTCACCCTAATAGGACGAGTTGTGTCTCGTGAGGGTTTGCAGAGAATATACCCACAAAATTCGACTCAAAGAAGATTCAAAATATGCAAAAATTGTGCAATTCAAACTTTTCCAGAAAATATCATCATCAAGTCATATTTACAAGTCTCAAACCGTAGTGTGTGTGTGCGAAGCCGAAAATATAACCGCCAATTTCCACTGATTGATCATTATGTTACTTATCCGAAAATTCATTTTGATTTCGAATTCTCACGGAATGCTCCCTCAAACGAATCACTCAGATTGTGGCTATTCTCTCGGTATGAGTGATATAAAGAGTAAATATAATGGAAGCAAAGTCACGCATACAATTAGAAAGACAAAAAATTCATGGTGAAAGGATCTCATCAACGGATTACGGTTTCAAAAACGGGAACATTGCCTCTTATTTGCGCACTTAATCTCCTTTATTATCTTTTGGTGTATTAGCTCTCCACGCGGTAATCAATTTCGCAATTTGGACTCGGTTAGGACTTTTTCGGGTTTTAAGGTATATTGGGTAAAATGAAAATGGTAGGAAAGTTCGGAATTGGAAAAGTCATTAATGATGTCCATTTGTGCTTTTTCGGGCTATTGCTCATTTTTTTCTTCTTTTTCTTTTCTTTTTTTTGTTTTTCACTTCTTTTCTTTTCTCACTATTTTTGTTGAGCATATCTATTTTTTTCTTGCCCCTTTTTATGCACTTTCCGGACTTAAATACTGAATTTTTTCATTTTTCACAATTCCAGTATATTTGGGTTTTTGGGGTTGTCAAACAAAAGGAAAAATTTATTCGGCTCAATTTGGGTTGCAAAAGGGGTGATTTTTCGCATCTTTTTCTGGCCAATATTTTGGGTGACAAACGAGGGCCTACTTCATTGGACAAAATACCAATTGCGTTACCAATTGCGTTTCGAGATGAATTTAAGTTTAGAGATCAATTTTGGCATGTTTTTCAAAGCAATATCACAAACATTTTTCATAACCGATCAAAATGAAAGGGTTGAGATCCTCGACGACTTTTTAGCCGCTGAAAAGAACTTTAAGTTAACAATTAACTCGGATTGATTTAAAAATTCGCAAAAAGTGATAGGCTCGAATCTCACCGGGTTTGTTAATATCCACACTTATTCATTAAGTCGTTAATTTTCGCTCAACTTCCATCTTTAGTCAATTTTGGCTTTGTGTATGTTGCATTTTACAACTTGAGACTTCAATTCGACTTTTAATGATATTTTTGAAAATTTTGAATTCCAATTTTTATTTATTTTGAACAAAAATATTTTTGGGTTTTTCAAAATTTTATGATTTTTTTGAAAATTTCTGGGCATTTTGGAAAATTTGTGAAGTTTTAGAAATACGCACTTGTGACCCCCCCTAACTTAGACTTTTGCATTGTCCTCAAGCAAAAAGGACTAAAATCTAACTCAAAGCAAATGAAAAGTGAGGAAAAATAAAACAAACAAATATTTAAAATGCATAAAGACACTAAATGACCCTAACACATGACTCAATAATACACTAAAAATCACCCCATACGCGTTGGGGGTGCGACGACCTCTCATCTCTCCACAAACTCACCCGACTCCACTCACGGGGTTCGATGCTCTCCTCCTCCCTCCCGTCCTAGGATTATAATCCAACAATCGGAACAAGTTGGGACCTCGCCCATAGATGAAGGGTAGACCGGGAGACTCATCGTGACTAATTGGAAAGGGATCCTCGTGATGTTGACTCAAAGCATGGTCTGTGTGCGCTGACTCAGAGGGAACACCTAGGTTTCTTTCAATTTTTAAGATGCATGGGTCGGGCTCTAAGTCGGATGAACCACAACTTTTCTCCTCACTCGCCTTCTGGACCTCTAGTAGTATGGGTAGATGGTCACAAAGAAGGAATTCATCAATTTTATCTTTCCATTCGATTTCTTCTAGGTGACTACATGAATCCAATAGAGTTTGGACTTCATCGTTAAGGCTCTCATCCACCGGACCGAATTCTTTTTCAAATTCTTCCATGCTCATGTCCCCTAGCTCTCTCTCTCGAGTAGTGCCTACGTCCTCTCTTACTTGCTCGATCTCTAACTCCACCATTTTTCTCTCTTCTAACCCCTCTCTCTCTCTTTTAATTGTGGTATAAGTTCCCTCGCTCTCATGACTAGACACTAAGCAAGATTCTAAGGCGTCCCCATATAAATTTTCCTCAATGTTCTCTTCTATGATCTCATCAATTAGGCTCACCGCGTGAAGATCATCTTCTTCCCCCGTATATTAGGCTATATGGAAGATGTTAGTCTCTAAGGTCATGTTCCCAAAGGTGAGTTGCATCTGCCCATTCCTAGTGTTGATAATAGCGTTAGTCGTAGCTAAAAATGGGGACCCGAGAATGATGGGAACATGATTGCTCGAGGCGAAGGAAGGCTCCGTGTCCTAAATGACAAAGTCTACCGAAAAGTAGAAAGTGTCAACTTGGATGATCACATCCTCAACTACACCTCTTGGGATCTTCACAGTTCGATCCGCTAATTGGAGAGTGATCCTTGTTGGCTTGAGATTATCCAAATCATGTTGCCTATAAATGGAATAAGGGAGGATATTGACACTTGCTACCAAATCAAGTAAGGCATTTTTGATTTTATTTTCTCCAATGATGCAGGAAATGGTGGGTGCATCGGGATCTTTGAATTTAGGTGGGAGATCGTTAAGTAGAATGGAGCTCACATTCTGTGCTAGAAAGACATTTTTCTTTACCTTCATCTTTCTCTTTACTGTCAACAAGTCTTTGATGACTTTTTCATAAGCTGAAATTAGCTTAATGGCATCGAGGAAAGGTAAGTTCAGCTTTACTTGCTTTAGCACGTCCAGCACGTCATCACGTGGGTTTCCTTTATGGGAAGGAATTAGCCTTTGAGGAAACGGTGCCGCGGTGGGTGGTTTCACTACTACCTCGGACTCACTAGTGTCATCTTTATCACTCTCATTCAAGGGGACATCTTCGACCTCTTTCGTGCAGGGCGAAATCTCCTTGTCTTTAGGCACATCTTGTGGGGGAGGTGACAAGTCAACTACTCTCCTACTACGTAGAGTGGTAATTGTGCTACATTGCTCAGGATGGTCATGGGGTGTCGAGCTAACACTAGTTTGACCTTGGAGAGGTCTTTGGCCCTGGGCAAGAAACTTACCCTTCTCTTGGATACTCCACGATGATTGCAACTATGAAATGTTCGCATTCATGTAATTCATCATGCACTAATGCCTAGCATTAGTTATAGTCTGGGTATTGATAAAGTGGTTGATAGTATCCTCGAAACTTCTCCACGGAGGAGGGATGTATGCTCCTTGAGGTGGTGGTGCTTGTACATGTCCTTGCATGTGTGGACCTTATTGAAAATGTGGTGGTGGAGGAGGGGAAAAATGTGAATTAGGATTCATTGCAGAATGTTGTGGCCCATAGCTAAAACCAGGGTGGTTTTTCCATGAAGGGTTGTAAAAATTCCCGTGCGGGGCACCGAAATTACCCTTGAATCCTCCTATACCGCTTACTTGTTCTTGAAGCATCACTTTGTAGGCGGGTATAGTCGGGCATTCCTCAGTTGAATGACTTGCCTCACAAATCTCACACACATTCTCGACGGTGTTTGGAATGGATCCAGTTGGTACTCTTCCATATATCTCACATAGGTCTCGCAGTCCTTTCTCAAGCATATCGAGTCGACTGTCCGCTATAGAATTCTTTTCTAAGTGAAATAGGTCGGACGCCGATGGAGTGGTGGTCACTTGACGATTTTGATTTTGAGCATTAGGATCTGATGTATACCAGGATTGGGTAGTTTCGGCGACATACCTCAGGTGAAGCTCAGCATCGTGGGCATCTAGTTCGACAAACATACCACTACCCATGGTTTCAACGAGTTGTTTGGAATTAAGGTTCAGCCCATTATAGAGAAAAGAAATGGTTTGTGTTGTATCAAATCCATGATGGGGGCATGAAGTAATTAACTCCTTGAAACACTCGTAACATCGATGAAATGACTCATTTTCCAATTATCTGAAATCTTGAATTTGAGCCTTTATGAAGATTGTTTGATGTGGTGGAAAGAATTTCTTGAGAAACTTAGATTGCAACTCGTTCTAAGATGCAATCGATCTTGGAGGTAAAGACCATAGCCAGGTCTTAGCCTTATCTTTTAGTGAGAATGGGAAGAGTTTTAGGCGGATCACCTCTTGTGTGCAAGTTTGATCATTGAGAGTTCCACACACATCCTCAAATTCCCTGATGTGAAGATATGACTTTTCAGAATCCATACCATGGTAATGGGGTAAAATCTGGATCATCCCATTTTTAAAACGAAATTTCCCGACATTATATGGTAGTATAATGCATCCCAGAGTGACAGTGCGATCGGGATATAAGATTTCTCTCAGTGGGCGGTATGGGGCCTCTTCCTCACCAGCGGCTGCACTACCGTGTTGCGACATCTCTCCCTCTCTTAACGACTCGGTATCCTCACTAGGTGTGCTCGAAGCATGCTCTGAAGTGTGTCCTAAGAAAGAAAACAGAGTGTTATTTGAGATTGAGTGTGACGGTGTGGGAGGTGGAATGCAGAACTGTGGTGCGTTAGGCGTGTGGGGGCTATCGGGGTTGTACTCAACTATTGGATTTTCGTGAATACGAGTTGGAGTATTATGGGGTGTGGGAGTGAGTTCAGAAATTTTCATTAACAGCTTATGAGAGATGATGATGGATCTTTTTGTGCTTTTTGAATTTTTTTATGTTTTTGGATTTTTGGAAATTTTTGGTCAAAGTTTTAGATTGTCTTGATCTAATCCTAAGTCTACCTAATTCCTCGAAAACGGCGCCAAAAACTTGACGCGACTCAGAATGTGTCTCAAAAGTGAGTACTCTCTTGGCTCAAGTGCAAGCATGTTGCTCAAGTAATAATCCAACAAGTCGGGTATCGATCCTCAGGGAAAAAGGACAACGAAGTTGTAACGACGGGAAAGATGAGTGAATCCTAACTCTGACTCTAACAAGAAGGGAAAAATGATTTGGTTTTGAGAATGATTATACTAGATGAAATTATGAAATTATGAAATTATGAGAAGATGCAATTACACTAAATTACCTGAAATACTGATGAAAGATGATTTGAAACTTTTGAACTAAGTGATGAGAAAAACAAGACAGGAATATAATCCCCCAACCCTAGTGTATTGCAATTATAATACTAATCATAAATTTAACTGATTAATTTAAACCCAGAATTTAGTACTCCCAAGCATTACTTATTGTAGTTCAAGCCCGCGTCATACTTAATCTAAGGACGAGTAAATCAATATCACGATAGTTACACTCGAATTGCATTCTAAATCATCCCAGTTACCCAGAGGCAAACGAGATATAAAGATCTACAATTGTTGTGTTCCTACGCAATACGGTCGTAATCAATCACTAAATTCAGAGGACTAATTTTATACACATGCAACTAACACATCAGGTTGGGTTCATGTACCCCGGCCTTAGAAAATCTAGCCTAACATGCTGAAAGTAATGAAAACAGTGTTTGATGTGCAGAAATTCATGATTAATCTAAGGAAAACTTGTGAATTGATGTAAAAAGGAATTAAACAGACGAAATCACTTACTAATCTTACCAAAGCACTCAAAGTATTAGCTAGAATTACTGGTAATCACTGAAATCTGAACAAAGCTTCAATCTTGGAATTAAAAGAATAAACTGTATCAAAACTAGGGTTTCTGAAAAAGAATGGAAAATTATCTAAAATTCTCCAAGCAAATAATGATAATAAAACGAGTTTTTATACTCTCCAAGAAATCAGGAGTTTTAGCTACACTAGGACTCTTCTTAATAGGAGATAAGATTTCAAAATCTCGACAGCTGGACTGGTCCGGGCCTTAGGCGGACCGGTCTGCCTCCCATGCGGATCGGTTCTTTTTTATTTTCTGGCAGACCAGTTCTTTTATTTTCCTGGCTTCTTCGGTTTTCTTTCGATCCGAGGTCTACTAGAGTTTGCACATCGGACCAGTCCGGGGTGAGGGCGGACCGGTTTGCCTGTTGACTTTTTTCTCTAAACTTTGACTGCTGATATCTTTTGTTCTGGGACTCCGATTGAGGTGCCGTTTCTTCCTATGTTCTCATGAGTGTGATATCTTCAAATTCTTTTTAGGTACCTCATCCGAATTCCGGGTAAAAATTACACTTTTTCCCTTTTGACTTTCCTTCTTGTCTTCCTTGGTTCTTTCGATTTCCTTCTTTCGTTCCTTGACATCAAATACCTGTAAAATCACTACAAAATACCAGAAACTCGGTGTACTCGTTAGGATAAGTCAGTAGCAAGATTATGAGATAAAGTCAAATTGATTACGTTGTTCGAGGTCTTAAAAGTAAATAAATTACGGGATAAATTAGGAAGAATTTATGCCTAATCAACAACGTTTGGTCATGTGGCCGTGATCTTTGTGGAATTCACAGTATTTAGACTTGTCCCTTTTGTCAGGATCTTCCTTTATTTTCTCTGGCCAGGTTAAGTCCTCGCTATTCTTGATCTCTTCCAAAATGTGATTTATGTCTATCTTCAAGGGAGTATAATTTACATACTTCCTCATCTCCTCCAGCGCTTTCTTAGCTTTCGACTGCCTTTTGCCACCATTGTTCTTCTGATCCTTCTTCTCGATTTTACCAGCCTCAATCTTGGTCTCCTTAGTGTCTATATTCTTCTCCGCAGCCATGGCCTCCTCAGCGTTCATAATCTTGGCTTACTTTGCCATCAGTTCTGCCATGGCCTTAGGCGGATCTTTGGCCAAGGTATAGTACAACTTGTCTGGTAACAGTCCACTCATCAGAGCAGTAATTGTTGTCTTCTCCTCATAATCAATTACTTCAAGTTTCTCGTTATTGAAACGAGTAATATAGTCCCTGGTACTTTCTTCTGTCTTCTGTCTAATGCTCAGTAAGTGTGCTACTCTTTTAACTGGTTTCGCTTCAAAATAGAAATTCCCTATGAAAAGCTCTGTCAGTTGAAGGAAAGTTGCAATCCTTCCCCGAGGAAGGTTATTGTACCATATCTGAGCTGACCCCGGTGAGAGTTCCTGAAAACGCCCTGCATCTCATCTCGTCTGGAACTGCATAGATATCGGCAGCAGCTTAGTATTGCTCTATATGGAGGACATGATCAGTTTTTTCATCATATTTAGGTGTCACCATAGGAGCTTTGAATTTTGATGGTATGGGAAAATCCACAATTGCCTGCACTAACGGTGTCCCTTTGACAAAAGTTCTTTGTAGAGGATTCTTGTCCTTAGCCATTTCCCCTAACCGGTCCTCTAACCTTTGAATAGAGCCTTTCCATGCATCATTTCCCACCTCGATACTATTTGTTCGAGCGACTGATCGCATTGAGTTTTCCTCTTGAGACCTTTCATTACGGGATGTTGGACGTGATTGGGCAGAGCCTTCCCTTAGGTCGGATGGTCGTTGAGAGTTCCTCGATGCAATCCTTAGAGGACTTCTATTCCTCCTAGGGCCCAAACGATCAAAAGGAGAGACTCGACTCAACCTTTCTAGAGAACTATTCCTTTCTGGAGTTAGACTTACGTTCCGTTAAGAATCTATAACTCGTACTGATGAGGTCCGGCCAAGTTGATACGAAGGATCATTAGATCTCTCAGTACGATATGAGTCAGTACGTTTAGATTGAGTGACTTCCGGGAATAGCGTTCTTCTAGTTCTTGAAGATGGAAGATGGATATTTCTCTGAGCATTTCGTTGTCTTGATTGAGCGGGTACTCTACCTCGAACAATTTGTATAAGTTGACGCACGGTTTCTTGCATGGCCGTGCCAGCCAGATCTTGAATATTTGGTGGAGTAGAGGGGTTTGGAGGGAGCCCAATGTTTCGATCACTGGATTCTGGAATTTCAGTCATAGATGATGAGTTGTTTAGTGAAAAACGCTAAGTATAGTCCTTTCCCACAGACAGTGCCAATGTGTTGATGCAAAAAACTAGATTATATCTAATTAGTCAATCACAGATAAATAAGACAAATGATTATTAAAGTGGTTTAGCCTTATGAAAATGGCCTACGTCCACTGTTTTGTATTGCTGACTGTTTGCCTTGAATCTCAATAATAGGTTTACCAAGAGATCCAAAGTCCCCCTCTTATGAAGAGGTTACAATGTATTTATAGCCTCGAGGCTGTACATATGAAAAGGTAATGCGTTGTTATCTAGTAGACATATACATCTGTATAATAATAATGCGCATTTAATGTGTAGTCGCCTTTTGGTTTTCTTGATTTGGATGCTCTGCACGCTAAGTAGCTCGGACCGCTTAGGTTGCTCGATATGATTAAGTAGCTCGGAGCACATGAGTAGCTCGGTGACAGTATGTTGTTCGTTGAAAGTATTTGTATTTGTTATGTATGTTGACACGTGTCTTCATATGATTGGTCCACGCCAGCTGACTAAATTTGGTATCAATAACTAGTATGTGAGAGATAAATTAAGAGTAGCTCTCATCAGTGATAAATTAGGAGAAAATAAACTTAGATGGTATGAACATGTCTTGCATAGACCATTATACGCACCTATAACAAGAGGGAGACTACTGAAAATCAAGGTTCCAAAAAACGGAGACCGTGATCGAGGCGTGGAGGTCAAGCCTTAAACCTTAGAAGCCTTGACGCGACTTAATGCGGGAAAAATCGTTTAGGCTTTTTTTAAATATATTTTAATATTTATAACCATAATAAGGCTACTAAAAATACTACAATTATATATACCATAAAAATATATCTGGATATTTGCAAATTAAAATACTATTTGATTGTTTTTGACGAGATAATAGTCCGGTTTGTAAAAAAAGTCTTTAAAATGCGATATTGTTTCACTAAAGTATTGTTATTTTTAACAAAAAGTTGTGTTAAGAATTTTATCAAGAATAAGGCGTAAAAGACTTAAGGCGGGACGTTTCTTTCAAGCCTGAAGCCTAGGCGCGCCTAGGCGAACTTTTTAGAGCACAACCAAAAATAGAGGGTAAAAGACAATGGAGTCGTCCTAAGCTACCTTTGGAATAAATTATTAGAAGATATCTTAAATAATTAAATTTAAATGATAATATTGCTTATAATAGATTAGCATGGAAAAAGAGAATCTATGTGATCGATGCCATGTGATGAAATTAAGAGACAGATGATGATAATGATGATGATGATGATAATATATAGGAGTTTTGTAAATTTAGGACCTATTGTAATCTGTATTTTGTAAATAGGACAACAAACATTTTATTTATAGTTTTCGTCCTTATTTTTTAATAAAATCGCTGGCGCGGACCCATATTCGTTCAACGTCGACCAAATACAGCATGCCACGAGTAACTTTAATTTGAAAATAAGGACTAAAAATAGAAATAAAATGTTTGTTGTCATATATCCATAATCAATAATATGTATTTGATCTTTTTAATAAATATTGATTACATATTAGGTGGGTGACATGTCTAGAAGCATACATGGTTTACCTCAACATGTAGTCATTAGTGAGGTAACATTCCAATTATCATCAGGTGTGAATCCAATTTGCCGAGTGCTAAATTGGTGGAGTAAAAAGAGTAGAGACAGAACTCCGCTGGCATGCTTGAAACAGATCGAAGGTGCATTTATGACCGTAGTAACATCATTGAATATGCGCCATTAACACATCCATATGCCATCCCACCATTTATTTTGCTTTCCATTCCCTGCTATATTTTGCTACAATCACATAATTAAGGGCAAGACTCTTGTAAAAAAGAGGGAAAAGTGAAATGGTTTAATGTCACTAACCACCCAAGCCAATTATTGTTACCAACTAAAAGAAAAGCAAGCCAACTCATATATCTCGATAGAAAGAAGTCCACCACAATCGTACTCCCAGGGCAGAGGGTCGTGTATGTACGAGTGTGCAATGTTTTGGTGGGTTCACCACCAAACTAGAGCCAGCTCTCTCTCTCTAACAGCGAGGAACCATAAGTTTAATGTCGTTAGTCTAGATTTAAATAGGATAGCCCCACATGGGGTATTCAGTACGGAGTATTTATCCAAAACACATGGCTTCAATTATTCAATTATCCGTTTATCCGTTTATGTTAAACATGATTTGCGACATTTTTATTTTCAACTTTTATGTCATAAATTTATTTTGCAAATGTTCCAAAAAGCACATAATGAAATAAAGAACTATTAT
This sequence comes from Sambucus nigra, assembly GCA_949130495.1. Taxonomy (NCBI): domain Eukaryota; kingdom Viridiplantae; phylum Streptophyta; class Magnoliopsida; order Dipsacales; family Adoxaceae; genus Sambucus; species Sambucus nigra. The sequence continues at coordinate 220,139,227 of OX422218.1, forward strand.
AATAAATATTTAAAATATTATTAAATACAATATATATTGATTAAAAATATTATATATATACATATATTTATATATATATTTATATATATATATATATATATATATATATATATATATATATATATATATATATATTAATCGGATCGGATTATTAATGGATCAGAGTATATGAATCCAAATCCACTCCATTTAATAAACGGATAATCGGATTTTAGGCATGCTCTATATCCGCTTAAACGGATCGGATTCGGATTCAGATTCGAATAAAATTCGATCCATTGACATGCCTAGTTGCGATTTGGATGAAATTGTAGTGATGGTGATAGGTAAATAGTCTTGCGACAATGAAAAGTCGGATAAGGAATATGAGCGAGAGAGAGAGAGAGAGAGAGAGAGAGAGAGAGAGAGTTTAGAAATAAATGAATAAAAATATGGGAAAGTGACGGGGTAGGAAGATAATCGGGTGAAATAGAAAATCTCAAAATCAACTATTTGGAAGAAAGAGAGGCGTTCCAATATGATGGAGTATGGTGATAAAGTGATGTGTCAATCTCTCACCTGATTTTCTTAACTCTAAAGGAATTAATGCAATGACACTTGGTAGTCTCTCAAAAGAAGGCTCCGTTTTTATATAGTACTATAAGATTTGTATTAATACAATCTAAATGATTTAATTGTTTTCCCTAAATTTTCAATAGATTCTAAAGATTTTCTTTTTTACTTTTGACCCATTAAAATTTAATATTGTAATACTTAACCTAATACATTTTCTTATTTATCTTATTTTTTCAATGATGTTGCTATCTGTATTTTTACCTAATTTATGTTGTATTGTTTCATTTCGAACAAGGATAATGTTATATGTGTCAAGGATTTACACCCATAATGTGCACCTTAAAATATTGTACGCACTAAGAGTACAACACTTTTATGCACTCGGTGACCCCTTGTGAATATTTGGCATGCATAGCATTTTCCTTTAAATAAATAGGAATAAAAAGATAATTTCCTCAAGATCCTTCTAGATTGACAGAAATAAGTACCTCAATGAATTTGAGATAAACGAGATACGGAAAGTAGAAGGTGATAATAAAATGAGGACAATGAGGATATTCGAAAACAAAATATGGTTGAACTTTATGCTTCGTATGTAAAAAATATCATATTCTTCACAAATCCTGGTTGTATTAGAATTTTATTTTATTATTTTTTTACATCAATATGATATCAAGGTAAATAGTGTAACAAAATTTATATTTTTGTTTAATTCATTCATCAATAATATATATTTATTTGATACTTATTTAATTTCTAGGGACACAAAATACATTTATTAAGAATAATTTAATTATCATGTACACAAAATAACACAAAATATTATCGTCGTGACTCTTTACGGGTATTTAAATCAAAGTTAAACACTTGGAATCTCATACTTTTAATTTATTGAAAATTCGTTGTGCAAAATAAAAATAAAATAGTGCCATAGTTTTGTAAGAAAAATAAACTATTGGATTTTTTTAAAAACAATTTTGAAGTGCATTTATAAAAAAAACTCAAGACATTAACTTTTTTTTTGTGTTTATTGCTATTTTTTAGATAAAATATTATCTATTTAAATATTGTAAAGCGCAAGGCAAACATTTATTCTTCACTCCTTTCCTTTTTGAGATCGTGCCATGTGGCACTCTCATAGCCAACTTTTGTCCAATTCACTTATTTAATCTATGCATAGCATTTGTGAGTCATAGTTTTACTATTTGTTGTACCGTGAATATAGTATGTTCTCTGGACCAATTGTATGTCGACAGGCAGACTCATCTCTCTTAGAAAGGAGGTTGGCTCAGCTACTAACGTGGTCGGCCAACGGAATTCTGGTTGGCCCCAGTATCACAAATTGTGAATTTAGCCCAACAAATTCACAAATGTAAATACTGTTATAGAACATAGTCAAAGTAGGCATATACTATATGATTGGGTGACATGGGAAACACACACCATGTGAGGAGATATGCAAATATTCTCCATGTGATTTGTAACAAACTTCATGATTATTCCTCTACTTGCATGTAAAGTGTGTACCTGCCTAAATTATAAAGCCATAACACCTTTCACTCTCTATTCTCTCTCTTCTAATAGCCTATAAATAACACACACACACCCCCTCACTTTGAGGGGATAAAGATATTTTTTCATACCATTATGTTGTCCAAATCTAGGGCGAACTTGAGAGCTAGTATCCAATCCTCATTTATGGATTTTTCCTATTAAATCTATGGAATCAATACTATCACCTGTGGACTTAGGAACCTCTTTGGACCGAACAATGTAAATCTGGTTTCATTCTTGTTCTCCCACCTATCCCTAATCTTTGCTCTAGATAAGTATTTTTGTGATTATATCGCTTTATCTGTTATTTTTTATAATTGATGTATATCTGTTAAGACCAACTCCATTTACTAGTTTTAGATGTTAACAGATTGGTGTCATCTGTGGAAATTGGCAAGCCATTTGTTACTTTCCACCAGTATTGATTATTTAAACTCAAGGATACTCAATAATGAGATAACCGTGAATTGCAACCTGATTCATTTATGTTTCGTTGGCTTAAAGTCCACTGATCTGCAATTTTCTTTCAATTCTCTTTCATTCCTTGAATCTACCATCAGATATAGATTTTCCTGCTTTAAATCCACTTTTTGTAATTTTTGATGTCACAACTGTTGAACTTTGTTTTATATATTATAGTACTCTATTTTTCTTGAAATTTTGTGAAGATGGATGAAAATCCAGAAAGTAGTAGTGGCGCTAAGGGGATTCTACCTACCACACTTATGGGTATAGGATCTGCAATTAATATTACAATGCTTGGCCTTAGGTCAAAAGGCTATGCAGTAAAGCATTATGAGGTTGTCATAGAGTATTGTAGCGGGCCAAAATAGGCCCTCAGGGAGCCTAGTTACCTTAGTAGGGGTGAAATCTCTAATAAAAGGAGAGAGATGCCTCATTCATCCCTGTACAGGGATAGGAGGCAGACGCAACACGAGAGAGCAGTGGAAAATCCTATACAATGGGATTTGGGTTCTAAAAGGGAAGGTAGAATGTCTAAATACTCTGGATCAGCTCGCGATGACATATCCCATCGCACAGTGGATACATACACTATCAGATAAGGTGGATATGATGATGAATAAACTTACTTCCTGAAGGCTCAAGTGTTTTAAGGAGGCTCACTAGAGGATCTGCCTTTGATCGATTGGGCATAAAAGCTATGAGGGCTCACCAGTATAGAGATTCGAGGGAGCCTAGGGAGTATAGAGAAAAACCAAGAAGAACTAAGATTGAGAGGATTGAAAGATCATCAAGATCTATACCAAGCGTGTAAGGGTCAACCAAAGTCGAGCATACTTCTCAGGAAGAGATCTCAGTGTAAAGTCAAGGTCCAAAAAGAAGGAAAATGTCGGTTAAAGTCGAGAAGGAGGAACAACCTTAGAATGGGATTATCCAATGCCTAAAAGATCATCTGGGAGAGATAATAAAGACAAAGAATTATTTTTATAGGGGTTTTGTTCAAGGATCACAATTTATAACATCAATTAAGGGTTATCCAACGGCTACAATATTCGAATCGCCTATCATCTCCCTCAAATATGATGTCAAATCTGATCCTATACTTCATGTGGAGTAATACTAGGCTAGTGCTGATATTTATTCCATCCCTAATGAAATGTGTTGTAGAGCATTCTCCAGTACCATTAACAGATTAACTTAAATCTTGTATGACAATGTAAGGAATCACCACGTCATATGCAACTCAAGTTTTAACTCTCCTAACAATGGTGAAATTGCAGTAATAGTCTAAGAGATATAGGTAACTAAAAGAAAGGATGAGAGATAAGGAAGACACAAGCATATAAGTGGTTTGACCTCGGCCTACGTCTACTGTGTGGACAAGTGGTTATTTTACTTTAACTGTGGCAAAAAGGCCATTAATGGAGTTACAAGATTTTTCTCTAAATATGCATAGAGTGACAAAGTTTCAGTAGGTTTTTCTATTTTCAATCCTTTTGGAGGATGAAAAAGTTGCCTTTTATATGGTTAGGGGTTCCTAATGTCACCCAAAAACATGCACCTGATGTGCACAAGATGAATGAACAAATGAGAGAATGCCACTTATCTCCTCCATGCGTATCACATGATGAAAGAATATTCTCTCCATATGGGGGGTTAATCTTGTATAATGGTTTTGTCCACGTGTCTTGGAAAAGTACATGTCACATGCTTTGTCTGAGATGTTGATGCCATCTCGAGGAAATCTTGTCTAACCGAGATTAATGAAGTGACTTCCTCGTGGATAATGCTGAGAGTGAAATCCGTCCTACAAATTTTGTGATAGGTCTCGACCTAAAAACATCGTATTAGGAAGACACATGGAAGGTCCTAGACTTGATAACACTGCGTCGTGAATACTATAATAACCTTTGTGGGAGTTCATAAATATTCTCCTTTTTGGGCATTGAAGGCCGAGACTGTTTGGCGTGGACGAGACATGGGCCCATATATGGATGAGACTGAGTTACACTCAGGCGGGATCATAATGGTGGGTTGAGTCTTAGCTAGACGAGGTCACACTATGTATATCAATTACCCCTAGACCTTAGTCTTCAATGTATATGGGAGGTTAAGGTGTAAAGTCATTTGATCCCTTGCGATGAGATGTCCCTTCAGTGTTAGAGGGAACCTTGGTGATGTGAGTGGACTGGTGAGGTACCAAAAGCATCGTTTCAGAGTCTTAATTGTGACATCTTGGTGTCCTATAATGGACACTTGTCAACATGTAGTTCATTTGGATTATAGCCCTAGAAGTGGATGCATGAGTGCGCCCTGGGAAGCTGCAACCTAATGATATGTAGTGGTAAATATGTTTAATCATTCCCAGGTTTAACAATTCAATACCATTTCCTTTTCTCTTTCTTCTCCAACCTTCCCTCCTAAGCGTTATTACCAAACCAAAGCATTATATTCTCTCACTCATCCATTTTCCTTGTTGTATGAGAGTTTTTCCTTCCTTTACTTCTCTTCGATCTTCCTTTCTTCTCAAGTAACCCTTTTTTCCTTTCCTTTATTTTTCTTTCCCCTTTTTGTTCATAGATTTTTATTTTTATTTTTATCCGGTGAACTTTTCATTTTTTAGCCTTCATTTCTAGTGGTAGTAAGGTATATTTGGTGAGTTTAGGGTGGTATTTAGGTTGCAAAGGATATTAGGTCAGCATTTAGGAAGAAATATCACTTTCTAGTCTCGGTTGATTTTCCCAATGAGTTTTTTGGTCTTCTTCTCCGCCATTACTCAAACCTGTTCTTGATTGGTTCTTGGTTAAAAATATTTAAGTTCCCTTGCTAGATCTTAAAGTCAATACAAGTCAACGTCATTTCTTTTTTTAATGTATTGAAGATTATACGAGCTAGGGGAGTAGTATTCTGATCTTAAAAAATGTATACTTCGTCAAATTTGCAAGATCGAGGCCAAGGCTAAGAGGATTGCCGAAGCATAGTCCAAACTTACCCAAAACCCAATCCCTTTATTTGTCCCTCATCCTCCTTTCCTTCTTACTTACCCCACTCCAGCCGAGCCTAGGGTTATCATCAATATAAACAGTGACAAAATGTCACTTGCCTCCTGTGGGGATTCTCAGTCCACCTATTCTCCAAGTTATAGCCCATACCACATTCCCAGACCACCAAATTATCAGTGTAGGGCTAGGGATTACTCTTTTAAGGAAGCCATGTAGGTCTCTGACTCTCATCTAGATGAAAGTGGGATCATTGAGTCTAGTAATATGGGTCACCCCCAAACTCAATCAAACCAGTCAGAAGGCACTGATCTAGAGGTTATTGAACATTCGGATGACAATAATCCGATAGTAGAGTTTGAAACCACCAATGGCCATACTAATCCCAGCTATGATTGAGGCTGAACTTGCAAGAAGATATCCCTATAGTCAAGACCAAGTATACGACTAGGAAAAGGACGAGGATGAGGATGAACTGGACACCTCATAATCCTCAATAATCTCTAGTGATGCTAGAGAAATGGATTTAATTTTGTGGATACATATCTATGACATTAAGTCTTCAATCAGGATGAGAGTCCCTTCTGAGGATGAGAGAGCATTTATAAGCCAAGTTGAAGATGAGGTTGGTGTTTACGAACAAATGTTTTAAGTTGGTTTTCGGTTGCTAATCCATACAAATATTAAGGTTATTCTTGCCAATATCGGGCTCTCTCCTGCATAGTTATCCCCCCAACGCATGGAGGATAATGGTTAGGGACATTTAACTTTGGAAGATGGAATATAAGGCCGACCTTACAGTTAGCAGTTTCAGGGAAATATACATGGTCTCTAATAAAAAAATTGTACTATGATACTTTCACTTTGTGTCTCAATATTTCAATAAGAAATTTGTGCATATCAACCAAACTTCTAATCATAATTGTATGTCTCGATACTTTTTTATCTCTGGTGCTTGGGAGTTTGATGGCGATGCCCCTTCTAGTGGAAATGAGTCAAGAGTTTCCTAAAAGTGGGGTAATGTATCTATGTCTTCCAAATTTGATCTAAGCCTTAGTATAGACGGCCAGACGAAAATTGATCATATCCATAAATGTGGAAAAAGGAAGAGGCTTGTTGTTTGAGGTTCTGATGGAGCCCAATCTTTTAGTTGAGAGCGAGCTGGGGGTCGACCTGCTAACTAAATTGCATAAGTTCATTTTTGAAAATAACTTTATTTTCGTATTTTGTTAATTCTTTTCCATATAACACTTATCATTTGATCTATTACAGATAGTCCAACCGAAGTTACAAAAGAAATTTGGGCCATAGTTCCTCTTGTGACTGGTAACCCTCTTTCAAAATTGGCAGAAAAGAAGGCAGTTCCCTCAAAAAAGACTACCACCAAAAATCCCCCCACTACTGAGGGGTCAAAAAAGAAAAATGCAATGCCTGAGGGCACTGGTGCTAACCGACCTCAAGAACCAAAGAAAAAAAAAGGACGTATCATCCAAAACTACGAGGGATATGGCCGTCCTTATTTCTGATGATGTTGTGTCCGCTGCTCATCTAACTTAACTCAGCATATCAACTGAGTCATTGCTCGATAGCCAACTAAAGGCTTAAGATGATGTGACGTCAATCCTTCCTGAGTGTGACAACCGATTCTTCAACTCTTTGGACCCATCTCGGGTCATGGATTTTCCTCTTCATCGGGCTACCCCATTAACTATTCTTGTAACTTTCCATACTTGCCTAGTGTTATCTTGTCTTGTCCTAATTTTCCTTCTGTTTCTATTTTTTAGTCCGTTCTTGAACTTTACAATATGCAATCTTAGGTAAAAGAGAATGCTCCCAATGTTAAACAGTTTGAGTCCACAATAAAAGAGTTTGAAGATATAATGAATAAGCTTTGGGCGTTGAAGAAACTAAGAAGAATGAGGTTGCTGAGTTGGGCAAGCATCACACAGAGGCACTTTTGACTTAGATAATGGGCCTCAGGTCCGAGATAGATGATCTAATCGAGAAGCACAAGGACGAGATTAAGGAAGTAGTGGGGAAAGGAATCTCATCCTTCAAGTTATCTGACGAGTTCTCTAACTATGTAATCCAGTATCTGGACAAGGGGGCTAGGAGTGTCTATTATCGAGTATTGAATTTCCTCCTAGAACTTGCTTTTGGTATCCTCAGGCTCCATGAGATTTTGGAGTTGTTTGATCTGGGTACCCAAAAGGCATCGCTACCCTTAACAAGGTCTAGGACGAGATTGAGGCCCAAGAAACTGCTATCGAGATGACATTAATGACCCAAGATGACACAGTTAGATTCGAAGATTCTAATGACCAGGAGGGAAGCACTACGACTATTCCATCTCCCATTACCTCTGAGGTTCCATCCGAGGTCGAAAATGTCATTGTTAATAGTTAAACTCATCACTTTTTGGGGGCGACCCCTTGTGGTCTCTGAGTGCCCTAGTGTAATGTCTATCTGAACAATGTCATTTTTTACTTCATAACACATGTGTAATTATTCCACTATTTAACTTCATTTTTTGATGTATTATATACAAATGTGAATGCATTTAATATATGAATGGAATTTGTGATTTTTGGGCAAATGTGATCTCTGATTTTTACTTTCATCAGCATCCATTGATGTTTATGCACGACATTCATTTATGTTTTACCACTTGTTACAAAGAATTTCACCACCTCAAGTGACATTTAATAATGAAACTTTCACCACTATAAGTGATGTTTAATAAGGTTGATCCCCCTTCTCGGCATTACTGGAAGAGTATGAAAGAGACGAGACTCCTCATACACTCTCGTATCACCGATGGAGAGAGTTATTATCTAATTTCACCATAAAATGATGTTATAAAACCATAATAAAATGATTTTTAATTTTGTCTTCACCGCTACAAGTGATGTCGTAATGTTGATCCGCCCTCTCGGCGTTATTGGGAGAGCATAAAGGAGATGAGACTCCTCACATAGTCCCTTATCACTGAGGGAGTTATGATCTAATTTCACCATAAAATGATGTTACACAACCATAAGAAAATGATTTTTTATTTTGTCTTCACCATTACAAGTGATGTCGTAAGGTTGATCCTCATTCTCGGTGTTATTTGGAGAGTACGAAGGAGACGATATTCCTTGTATAGGTTCGTATCACCGAAAGAGTTATGATGTAATTTCACCATAAAATAATGTTACAAAACCATAATAAAATGATTTTTTTATTTTGTCTTCACAACTAACAGTGATGTCATAGGGTTGATCTTCCCTCCCTGACTTATTAGGAGAGTATGAAGGAGACGAGACTCCTCATACACTCTCGTATAGCCGAGAGAGCTATGATCTAATTTTCCATACGTTCTTTAGTTAAATGTCAGCCAAGCCATAAAGCAATTGATGAAGATAAGAAGAATAGGTATGAAACAACACTTGGAATTTTCATTGAACTGAGATTTTTCATTCAACTGGATTTTCATTGCATTATAATACAACTCTTTGACATATATGTAAGACCGATATGGACATTGAGTTAAGTAAGACATTGATGTTCTACACAAATAGCACAAATAGGACTATTGATAATATCTCTTTAAGTGGTCGACATTCCACGAATTTGAGGAGGGTTTAACCTCAAGGTTTTCAACCTGAATGTCCCCGGTACAACCTCCTTTGTTAATCTATAAGAACCATGCCAGTTAGGATGAACCTTGTTGAGTTTCTTCCAAACCTTCTTCAAGATTAAATCTCCAACTGCTATCGCCTTGATTTCACCTGATTGTTATAAAAGCTTGTAGCTCTCTATTGATAAATCGATTGTCTGAGTGTAGCATCCTCTCTTCCTTCATCGATCAGATCTAAATCTAACCTCCTCTCTTCCATGTTAGACCCTGGGTTGGACTCTGTGGATTGGTAGTCTTAGCTCCATTGTAATAACCTCCTCAAACCCATAGGCTATCATAAATGGTGTCTCACATGTTGACATTCTTTTAGTAGTCCTATATGCCCATAGGACCCTATGAAACTCCTCTGTCCATTCTGTCTTTACATCTTCCAAGTTCTTTTTGATCTTGTCAATTATGGTTCTATTGGTGACCTCGGTCTGACCATTATCTTGCCGTCGGCTAGGCGCAGAGAATAACTATTTAATGTCGACCTTAGTGCAATAGGCTTCCAGCGACTTATTTTTGAATTCCTTGCCATTGTCTGATGTCATAGTATGGGGCAACCCATATCGAAAAATGATGTTTTTCCGTATAAACTTAAAAGTCTTCACCTCTGTGATAGTTATCATTGCCTCGGCCTCCATCCATTTTAAAAAATAGTCTATTGCTACCATACAAAATCTGTAGTTTCTTGTCGCTCGAGGAAGATAGCCGACCCGGTCTATTCCCCATACTACAAATGACTAAGGTGTTCTTATTGATGAGAGAGGCTGATGAGGTTGGTGAGGAATACTTGCAAATCTTTGGCATTTGTCGTATATTTTGACGTACTCTGCCAAGTCTTTTATAATTGTCGACCAATAATATCCCTGAGTGGTAATCCTCTTAGTGAGAGACTGGAAACTAATATAACTTGCGTAAGACATTTTATGAACATCTTGAATAATATATTCGGTCTCTAAGGTGTGGACTCACCGGAGCAGCGGGAGTAGGAAGCATTTTTTTTATAAAGAACGTCGCCTATGATGGTGAACTTTACTACCCTATACCTGATTTTCTTACTTTACGCCTTTGATTCTTGGATCTTTTCGCCCCTGATATATTCAATAATGGGGTCCATCCATTACTTCCCAAGATTAAAACTGAGAAAAAAATTCATGGAATTCTTGTCTTCTTCAATATTCTACCACTCCGGGATTTCAGTAAGTGTGGATCCCTAATTTCAGCCCTAGTTACTAATACCAATCTATCCAGAGCGTCACCTCAACTATATTTTTAGCTTTGGAATTATCTTTAATTTGACTTCACCAAATTCATTAATATTTTTTTGACTCTAGCCAGGTAATCGGATCTCTTCTCGTATTTAGCCTCATAGATCCCCAAAATCTGATTGACAACTAACTAGGAATCACTATGGGCTATCATCTAGCCGACATTTAAAGCTTTGACGAGGTTTATTTTGAACATTGGGTTGTCATAAAAATTTGGCAACACCCTTCATTAGCTGGAGATGAGGTTTACCAGGGTCCCAGATGCCCTCCTTATGGCAATGGGATAGGTTATTTTATTTTATTTTATTTATTTTGAAATCATGTTTCTTTTGTGTTTGATAAAATGTGCTACTGATAACAATGTTTATTTATTTGCAGTTGATAGCAAGAGAAAGTGCCCAAAAGATGCAGATGTCAATATAAGGCATTTGAAACTTATCTGGAGTCTGCATCAAAGTGTTGCCGACGAGCACATTAGATCAGCTTCGTATCTGTTGCAGTACAAAAGCTACACCACTTCTTTCACTGCTCGTCCAGTGATAAGTGAATCAGAGCCAGTACCAGCTTCTACAAGCTCATAAACCTGAATCCCATATTCCTTTAAATGAAAGGATGAAGAAGAGAAGACCTCCTACCCTGTTTGAGAAAACTGCCTCCGGTTCTGGGGAGGTAAAAAGGAGTAGGATTGATGTCCCAAGGGAGGGGACAAAGAAGACTGATGCAGCTCCTCCAGCTTCTCCTGTTAAAGTTGTCGAGAAGCCCGCAATGGCTCTGATCAGGTCTGCTTCTCCTGGAGAGGTGATTGTGATATCACCGACCAAGGGTTCTTCCTTGGTTGAATCAGTATCTATTCCCCCGAGGAGGCTGAAGAAGAGCTCCTCGGTCAATTTGGCTGATACCATTACTCAGCCCCCAGTTACTGGAACTGGGGTTCCAACTTTTGTTCCCCCGAGCTCTTTCATGAGCTCGGTGAATTCCTCGATCATTCCCAAGGTCCAAGGTACTGAAGAAAACCTTACTCGGGACATGGTCACCTCACTAGCTGCTCATCACCTTGCTTCTGTAAGTCTCTTTACTTTAAATTTGTCATATTTCCTTTGTCATTTCTGCTTCTAACTTGCTTTCTTTTCCTGTTCACAGTTGGCGAGCTGCTTCAATATAATCCTGAAGAAGGATGAAGCGATTAAGGCTTCTTTCTCCTCATCCAGTGTGGAGGGAGCTCTGGAAGAAGCTACCAAGTCTCTGGTAGATTCTCGCCAGAAATATACTAATGACAAAGTTATCTGGGAGAAGAAGCTTGCCTCCTCCAAGCAAGAAAAAGCTCGGGAAGTTGATGCCTCCAAGGAGTTGGAGAAGAGAATAAATACCTCGGAGAAGGAAAATAAGGAGCTTGAAGAGAAGCTCAAAACTGCAGGAGAGTTTGAAGAAAAACTCAAGGCTGCCGAGGAGGAGTTGGCTCAACTTCGAGAAGTAGGTCGGCAAAAGGAGGAAGCTGAGCAAAAACTGAAAGCTGCTGATGACTTTCTGTCAGAAAAGCTTGCCTTGGAGAAGACCAAGAGGAAGATGGCTATGAAGAAGTCCTTCAGCTCTGGCTGGGACAAGGGGTGGAACAAGGGGTTGGCTGCCATGGTGTCGCAAATGGACTATGGCGGTCTCAAATATTTTAGGGATGGATGGGTCGTTTCCCTTCAGGAGATGAAGGTCGACGAGTCTTCCGAGATCTTCCAAAGACATATCCCTGGTCCCCCTCCAACTCCAGAAGAGTTAGAAGAGGACGAAGCAACCTCTAAAGAGTCTTCGATGGTGATGGGAGATCATGCCCTAGCCATCCAGCCTACTGTCGAGGAAAATCAACAAATCGTTTCTTCCTCCGAGCAACTGCCTATTCTCCCCGAGCAACCTACCTATTCATCCTAACCTCTCGAGAAGGTTTTGGGAAATAAGGAAAAGGTGTAGTGTTGTTCGGGTTTATCTTTATTTTGTTTCTCTTTATTAAATGTAACCCAGAAGATGTAACTTTGAACTATGATCTAATAAAACTTGAACTTTTTTGCATATTGTTGTCTATATTTCATTCATACTCTGCTTATTCTTCTTATTGATGATTGCTCTTCTTTCTCTGTTAGTTTCTGGACAGGATGGAGCTGCTATCTGCCCATGATACAAAGTTACTGCGACAATGTAATGAGTACTTTAAGGCTGGTCACACAGACCTGAGTGCTGCACAAGTTGTCGACATACTTGGTCAGGAAGCTTCAGAACAGGCAGTGGAAGCATATCAATATCTGAAGTGTCTGCTTGATAGGTCTGTAGCCAATAACGTTGCCTATTATGAAATGATTGAGGATCTTTAAGGCACCCTCGAAGACCTTCATCTTCAATACAAAGAATCCACTGCTTTGTTGCATGAGGGGTACGAGAAGAAGTACCAGCAGATCATTGCCAACAAGGGCTACGAGAAGCTCTTTGCTGGGTACGATGTAAGGGAGAGAACCTTGAGAGGTGAGGTCGAAGAATGCAGACAGATTGCTGAGTTGCTGGAAAAGGAAAATAACAACCTGCAGAAGAAGCTATCACAATTGAAGTCTGCAGCTTCCACTTCTAGTGCCTTGATCCCAGTGACCGATGAGGGATTTTCGTTCTTAGAAGTTGAGAACGCCAAGTTGAGGGAAGAGTTGGAGACTTTGAAGAGCTCTGGCACCTTTTCATCTTCTCGTGGTCGAGCAAGAGCTCCTCGGGGATGAGCAAGAGCATCTCGGGTTCTTGTTGAGGAACAGAGGACTCAGTCTGCCTTAGAGAACCAGGCTTTCCAATTAATGGCGAAGAACCAGGCGTTGTATGATATGTCAAAGAAGATTAGGGACCTGGAAAAACAACTCCCTGCGCATAAGTCAATCTTGGAGAATAAGGAGCTTTTCATCAAGAATCTCCATGAGCAGCTAGAAAGGCTAACATATCAATTCCACAAATAGCCCAGGGAGTTCTGGATGGCTGGATACAACGAAGCACTATTCCACTTGGATGATCGTATCCAGAATGCCAACAATGAGGGCTACAAGCAAGGCTGGCTGAATGCCTTAGGTGTGCTGAAGCTCGAACAAGGTCATTATCTGTGGGATTACCATGATCCCGGGTTGCTCGACTTGCCTGTGCCACCATACAATTTGGACATGGATTGGATCCCTGCTCGGGACATTCCTCGGAGCTTAATTTCAAAGTATCTCAGTGACTACAATTTACATTCTCAAATCGAGGTATCTCATCCCGAGCATATCTTAGATCGACCATCCGTGATGAATATCAGGATGTTGAAGGATCTCAACTTCATCAACTCTCCTCTATCTTTAAATGATCCACCTGCTGGCGAGGAACCTGTGTCAAAAGCAGAGGGGAAGAGACCAGTAGAATATGAATTTTTTGATGTAATAGTTAATATATATGTCAATGTAACTGTAATTTCATTATCAATGTAATTTATTTTGAATTCAATGAAAGACTTTCATTTTTGTTTGCAAATCTTGATTGTTATTGTCTTGTAATTATCAAACACTTTATATTTATGCATATCTGTTAAAAAGATAACAATATTGTGTTGTTCGTCAACCAACTCAGTAACAATTATAAGTATCAATACTGTTGCTCGATCACTTAATAATAAAGTAATGAGTATAAAAATGTTGTTTAAAATGTTTCCAACCAACCAAGGTTGTTAGACTCTCCATGTCGACCAACTACAGTTAGTGGGTTTTTATCCCCGAGCAGCTATAGTTAGTCTTTTTGAAATAATTTTATCCATAAAATGTTTCTGACCAACCAAGATCGGTAAATTTTGCTTGTCGATTAACTACAGATGGTGAGTTTTTATCTCCGACCAACCATAGTTAGTAGACTTTTCTCTTAAATGTTTCCGACCAACCAAGGTCGGTAAATTTTCTTTGTCGACCAACTACAGTTGGTGGGTTTTTATCCCCGACCAGCCATAGTTAGCAACTTTTGCACTTTCTGGAATAATCTTACTCACGACCAACATAAGTTGGCATTTGCGAGAATATTTTGTTTCCTAGCCAAACAGGTTGGAATTTTTAGGAATATTTTGTTTCCCAGCCGAACAGGTTGGCATTTTTAGGAATATTTCGTTTCCTAGCCAAACAGGTTGGCATTTTTAGGAATATTTCATTTCCTAGCCAAACAGGTTGGCATTTTTAGGAATATTTTGTTTCCTAGCCAAACAGGTTGGCATTTTTAGGAATATTTTGTTTCCTAACCAACCGAAGTTGGCATTTTTAGGAATATTTCGTTTCCTAACCAACCGAAGTTGGCATTTTTAGGAATATTTCGTTTCCTAGCCAAACAGGTTGGCATTTTTAGGAATATTTTGTTTCCTAACCAACCGAAGTTGGCATTTTTAGGAATATTTTGTTTCCTAACCAACCGAAGTTGGCCTTTTTAGGAATATTTTGCTGCTGAGCAGTCTGAGTTTTGTCGAGTTTTGCCGAGTAGTGTGTAGCAGTAGTATTCCCAAAAAAATTCTCAATAAAAGGAGAGACTTTAGCAGAATATCTTCATTTTATTCATACTGATGGAACTGTGTTACATATACATCACTGATAATACTTGCGTAGGTGATCTGTGTTCAATGCATTATTGAACTCCTCCCCCTCTAGAGTTGCTATTCAATAAGTTCCTGGTCGAACAACTTCTGTAACTCGGTATGGACCATGCCAGTTTGCTTCCATCTTATTGTGTTTTTGAATTACTTTCTTCAGCACATAGTCTCCTTCTTTCAAGTCTCACTTCTTCACCCTTTTGTTGTAGAATAAAGTTGTTCGCTGTTGGTAAGCAGCATTTCTAATGGTTGCTTCTTCTCTAACTTCCTCGAGCATGTCTAAATCCAGTATTCTCATTAAGTCGCTGACAGGGGAATTGAAATTCAGTACCCTGTGTGTTGGAAGGCCCAACTCGGCAGGTATAACGGCTTCACTTCCAAATGCCAGCATGTATGGTGATTCTCCAGTTGCTACTCTGGGAGTAATTCGGTAAGCCCAAAGTGCTGATTGTAACTCGTTGATCCAGTTTGCTTTTGCATTATCCAATCTTTTCTTCAAGCCGTTTAGCAGCGTTCTGTTTGTCACCTCAGTTTGTCCGTTGCTTTGAGGATGGCCTGGTGCTGAGTGGACCTTCAAAACGTTTGACTGATGATAATAGGCGGCAAACTCCTCGTTATCAAATTGTGATCCATGGTCTGTGATGAAGGCATGAGGTAGACCATATCGACAAATGATGTTCTTCCAAACAAATTGATACACCCTCTCGTACGTCATATCAATGAGTGGCTCAGCTTCTACCCATTTAGTAAAATAATCCACTGCGACGACGAGGTACTTGAACCTTCCTCGAGTCGTTGGCAGTGGCCCAACCAAGTCTATTCCCCACATGGAAAATGGACAAGGGGAAGTTATGGGTGATGATGCTGGGATTTTGCACCACCAGATAAGTGTTAGTGAGCTCGATCAGTAGCAGCCATGGCAGCCATGGAGATGTATAAGTGTATAAGTATGTAGAAGGGGATGAGTATAAGAGGAAATAAGACTGATGTATAGTGGTTCAGCCAAATTGGCCTACATCCACTGTGAGTGTGTGATCCACTAAGTATGGGCACTAATGGCCTTGGATACAATGCACATAACCCTCTCTCTCTCTCCACTGTGTGTGAACAAGCAGAGTTTTAGCTAGGGCTACTGTTCATGGATCGATCCCCTGTAGGGTTAGGGGTGACAAGTATATATAGGTCTTGGGGGGTGTAGTGTACCCCCCAGGTAAGCATGGTGCATGTGAATAATGATCTAGCCAATCCCCTATTGACACCTGTAGATGCCAAATGATGACATAATATTCCCTCACGTGAGGGGGTGATTCGGTTGTAACGGTCTTCCACGTGTCATATGAGCCTCACGCGCACTGTTCCACGCGTCTCCCAAACCACGCGCTGAGATGATGTCATCCTCGGCCTATGATATGAGGCCGAGGGCAAAGTTCCCCCTGGTAGTGAGTATGGTCCAATTTAAGCCTCGTACTGTCGGCCCCTCGAAGGGTCGTCCGGGGCCTGCTGAAGGGTCGGCCCCTCGGAGGGTCGTCCGGAGCCTGCTGAAGGGTCGGCTCCTCGGAGGGTCGTCCGGGTCCTGCTGAAGGGTCGGCCCCTCGGAGGGTCGTCCGGTCCTACTGAAGGCCGAGTCCAGGAGGGGTCATATGGAGCCAAATGAGGGGTCGGCCCCTCGGAGGGTCGTCTGAAGGGGTTGCCTTGATCCCGGCAGTCAGGGGGTAAATATGGGTATATCAATCACCCCCCAGCCCTTAGCCATTGATGTTGTTGAGATGGCTGAGGGATAGTGTTGTCTTTGAGGCGGATGTATGGTCAGTGAGATGAGGGATGCCTGTCAACCTGAGGTGACACTTGGGCGGTTGCCCACTGTCATCTCCAGTTCCCTAGGTAAGGCGGCTGTACTATGCTTGGGGCTTTGTGCCCTAATGATATCCTCCTCGTGGGCTGTGTTTTGCTTTGGGAAGTGAGCCCCCTTAATTAGCAAAGATATTAAAAGGATTTTCAAATCCTTTTCCCCTTCTAGCTTCTTCTTCATCTTCGCGCCCTTACTTTCTCTCTCTACAATTCCAGCTAACTCCATAGCCGTTTCTTCGCTGATTTCTCCATCGCTCTTCACTCAGCCGTTGCTCTTGTTTCCAGGTACTCTTCTTTGCCTGAACTCTCCTCTAGCTCTTCCATTTCCTTTGTGTGTTGGGGTCAAACCCCTTTTAGCATTTTTCTGGTTTTTCTCGCATTTTTCTGGCATCTTTTCCGGCGAACGACTTCGACTGTTCTTGAGTGTTCTTGAGCAAACCTTTTATATTCCCAGTTTTAAATCCAAAAGTCATAGGTTGGTCAATTGGAGTTTGTTTGTGGTTAGATTAGTAAAATCATCTCAAGTTTTAGGTCTCCCCCTTAATGCTTAGGAGGCTTTACGATTTAGCAGACGAGTTTCCATCCTTGAGGGAGAAGTTCTTCATAGAGATCAGGCGCATAGAGGAAGAGGAGGAGAGGAGACGACGGGACGACCCCATTTGGGTACGACCCATCTTTCCCCTCCCCTTGAAGAAAATTCTGCCCTCTGAGCCACAAGGGTCGTCCTATCGTCCATCCGACAGTCAGACGTTTGAGGGTGGTATGGACGAGCGCGCGTCTTCACCTGCAGGTGCTGGTCCCTCTGGAAGGAGGGGGTCGTCTGAGGACGCCCAGGACCATCAGGCCGAGGGTGTGGGACCCTCTGAGGCTGTCCCTGTGACGGCCCTATCCCCCCATGCATTTCAAATGACATTTCACGGTTCGCCCCCAAGAGGTGAAGAGGACGAGAGACAGGAGGCTGAGGGTTATGCTGAGGACTCTGATGATGATCCCATTGACACTTCTCACGCCTCTGCTTATGTTTCCACTGTGAAGGATCGTGACCTCTTGCTGTGGAGGCATCAGTTCGGCATAAAGTCCTCTGTGACTATGAGGGTTCCCAACCCCGATGAGCGAGTTTATCAGGGAGACGAGGGGGAGGTTGCTGTTTACGAGCAGATGCTCAGGGTAGGTGTTAGGTTCCCTCTGCATCCTACCATTGTTGAGATCCTGTCTGCCCTTGGGGTTTCCCCCTCTCAGCTCCCCCCCAACTCTTGGAGGGCAATTCTTGGCTATATATCTCTTTGGAAGAGTGTCTTCACAGATGAGCCCTCAGCAGACTTATTCATAGGTTGTTATAACATTACCTCATCGTCCAAGCAGCCTGGTTACTACCACTTAGGGGCCAGGAAGTCTGACAAGAAGATCCTTCATGTAGCCCAGACCTCAAATCATGACTGGAAGAAGAGGTATTTCTTCATCTCTGGGGACTGGGAGTTCCCCTCTGGGGTTGATCCTCTTGAAGATAGTCTGAGGGTTTCCCAGGTATGGTCCAAACCTTCCATGAGGGCACGGTCTGACCCTGGATTAAGTCAGGAAGAGAGGGTAATTGTTGACTATCTGAGGGACCAGGGGAAAGAGGGTGGACTTCCAAAATTTGAAGATCTAATGACCCCTCATCACCTCAAAGAAGCTGGCCTGAGGGTCGGCCCTTTGACAGAATTATGTGAGTGTTTTTCCATTTTCGCATTATGATTCCTTCTAAGTGTTCCCTCTTTGCCTCTGTATCTTTCTGACGTATTTCCTTCTTTTCAGGTCGTCCTGCGAACATTTCTGACCAATTGTGGGAGATGACTGCCCCCAGCTTGTTGTCCGGTCTTGGCAAGAAGAAGGGGAAGGAACCTCAGCAAGCCCAGAGGAAGTCAACGGCCGAGGGGCCGAGGCCGGTAGAGCCGACCGTGGATAGTCGGAAAAGGAAGCAGCCTGAAGCTCCTGAGGGCTCTCGTCCTGATGCACGGACGAGGGCGAGGGCAGAAGTGTCTGAGGGGTCTGCCTCCAGCATGGGGGCATTTTGGTCTCAAAATTTAGCATCCTTGAGGTCTGACCCTTCTTCCCTCATAGCCAACTTAAGGGCGGCCAAGGTCTCCATGTTTTCTGCCCCTTCGGCCTCTGACTACGACTTTTTGTCGAAGATGCCCCCTGCCAAGGTGTATGATTACGGTCTTCATACCATGGCCCAGGTATTTGTTTCTACCGTACTTCCTCAGTTAATTTTTTGTCAATCTGTTCCCTCGGCCTCTTAATGTTTGCTTGTTCTTGTGCAGTCTATTTGTGCTTGGGCGTCGGCTACAAAATGGATGGCCGAGAATCAGCTGAAATTTCAAGAGGCTGACAGGGCCATTCAGCAGGAGGCTCTTCTGCAGACTGAACTGGATGCTGCAAAGGCTGAGCTGGGTACTGCAAGGGCTGAGCTGGAGGGTATGAGGGTTGAGCATACCAGGGTCTTGAATGAGCTACAGACGCAGCATGAGGCAGACCTGAAGGCCAAGGACGACCTTATTAAAGACAAGGATGCGGCCTTGAATAACCTGGGGGCTCACTTCAAGACCGAGCTTGAGGGTGCAGTAAGGAAGGCCGGGGCCGATGCTGTTGAGGCCTATAAGGTTTCAGACGAGTTTCAAGGCTTCGGCCTTGAGTATCTTGAGAGGGGAATTAGGACGGCCTGTCGGTGGGTCGTCCTAAAATTTGCTGATGCAGTGACGACTATCCGCCCCTCCCTTGAAGCCGTCCAGCTAGATGACCCCTTAATTGCTGAGGCCTTGGCACAGGTTGAATCCCAAGTCCACGTTGAGGGTACCGGCACATCTGAGGATCAGCCTCTAGTGGTCGTAGATGAGACCCCTGTAATCGATGTGCCCTCTGAGTGTGCTCAATAGGGTGGCTGTCTGTGGCCCACACCCTCTTCTTGTAACATTTTTTTGTATTTTTGTTGATCAAACATTTCCCTTATTTGTAATATAATCACTGTCTTCTATTCCTGTCTTTGCTTTGTGATGCTTAGAAATTAACAATATTACCAACTCCTCCCTCATCATTTTGAGGGTAAATGGGGTCGTCTCTCCCATTTGCCCTCTTCATAGCCGAGGGTGTTTACCACCAAATTATGGTGTTTTAAATCAAGTCCACCCTCGTCTTTTTTGAGGAGAGTGGAGGGGTCGTCCCCTCCACTGGTCCCCATTATAGCCGAGGGTTCAACTAACCAAATTAATGGATTTTAATATAGTCTTCCCTCGTCTTTTTTGAGGAGAGTGGAGGGGTCGTCCCCTCCACTGGTCCCCATTATAGCCGAGGGTTCAACTAACCAAATTAATGGATTTTAATATAGTCTTCCCTCGTCTTTTTTGAGGAGAGTGGAGGGGTCGTCCCCTCCACTGGTCCCCATTATAGCCGAGGGTTCAACTAACCAAATTAATGGATTTTAATCTAGTCTTCCCTCGTCTTTTTTGAGGAGAGTGGAGGGGTCGTCCCCTCCACTGGTCCCCATTATAGCCGAGGGTTCAACTAACCAAATTAATGGATTTTAATCTAGTCTTCCCTCGTCTTTTTTTGAGAAGAGTGGAGGGGTCGTCCCCTCCACTGGTCCCCATTATAGCCGAGGGTTCAACTAACCAAATTAATGGATTTTAATTTAGTCTTCCCTCGTCTTTTTTGAGGAGAGTGGAGGGGTCGTCCCCTCCACTAGCCCTCATTATAGCCGAGGGTTCAACTAACCAAATTAATGGATTTTAATATAGTCTTCCCTCGTCTTTTTTGAGGAGAGTGGAGGGGTCGTCCCCTCCACTGGTCCCCATTATAGCCGAGGGATCAACTAACCAAATTAATGGATTTTAATATAGTCTTCCCTCGTCTTTTTTGAGGAGAGTGGAGGGGTCGTCCCCTCCACTGGTCCCCATTATAGCCGAGGGTTCAACTTCCCATGCATGCTAGGACTGACAATAGGATGAAGGAGACACTGATATTTCTCATTAATTTTCCAAGTGTTCTGTTGGAGCAACCCCAATTACAATTATGGCCTTTCAAGACCCTACAACACTACTGATAGTATTTCTTCAAATGATCTGCATTCCAGGGGTTTGAAAAAGGTTCCCCCTCTAAGTTTTCTAGCCTGTAGGTCCCTGGGACAACTTCATCGATGACCCTATATGGGCCATGCCAATTAGGATGGAGCTTGTTGGGTTTCTGCCAAGTCTTTTTAAGAACCAAGTCTCCCACTGCGATAGGCCTCTGTTTCACCCTTTGGTTGTAAAACTTTGCGGTCCTCTGCTGGTAGGAAGCTTGCCTTATCTCAGCATCCTCCCTTCTTTCCTCAATCAGGTCTAGGTCAAGTCTTCTCTCTTCCATATTCCCCTGGGGGTCATACATTTGGACCCTATGAGTAGGAAACTCCACTTCGGTGGGGATGACTGCTTCTGATCCATAAGCTAACATGAATGGGGTCTCCCCGGTAGGGGTCCTTACTGTCGTCCTGTATGCCCACAATACTGCATATAACTCCTCGACCCATCTTCCTTTTGCCTCCTCAAGCCTCTTCTTAATCCCATCTAGGATTGTCCTGTTCGTAACTTCGGTTTGCCCATTGGCCTGAGGTCGGCCTGGGGTGGAGAAAAATTGTTTGATACTTACCCTCTCACAGTACTTCTGTAAAGAGGCATTCTTGAACTGGGTCCCGTTATCCGAGATGAGGGTGTTGGGTAGACCATATCTGCATATCACATTCTTCCAAATGAACTGGAAGGTCTTCTGCTCCGTGATCGTGACCATCGGCTCGGCCTCTACCCACTTTGAAAAGTAGTCAATTGCTACGATGAGGAACCGATAGTTATTGACTGCTCTCGGTAAGGGTCCTACCAGATCAATCCCCCATATTGCGAACGGCCATGGGGATGTAATGGAGGTGAGAGGCTGGTGAGGTTGGTGAGGGATGGTAGCAAATCTTTGGCATTTATCACACTTTTTAACATATGCGGCAGCGTCTTTCCCCAAGGTCGGCCACCAGTAGCCTTGGGTGATCACCCTCTTTGCCAAGGATCTACCCCCAATATGGCTTGAGCACGACCCTTCATGCACGTCTTGCAAAATGGAAGGGACCTCTGAGGGATGCACACACCTAAGTAAGGGGAGCAGAAACCCCTTTTTGTACAGCGTGTCTCCGATGACAGCGAACTTTGCAGCCCTGTATCTCAGCTTCTTCCTCTCTTGGCTTGCTTCTGGCATCTCTCCCCCTCTAATGTATCTGATCAGGGGGTCCATCCATGAAGGTTCTTGAGAAACATTCATGCAAATGCCAAGTGTTCCCTCGTTGCCTTCGATAGTTGGTCGAAGCAAAATTTCTACCGGGACTGTCCTCCTTATGTCTGTCCTAGTAGCTGAGGCCAACCTTGCAAGGGCGTCAGCACGGCCATTGTCGAGCCTAGGTATCCTCTTGAATTTCACTTCTTTGAAGTTTTTCAGCAATGACCTCACCTTATCAAGATACCTAGCCATCCTCTCGTCTTTGGCCTCATAGGCTCCTAGTATCTGATTCACCACCAGCCTTGAATCACTGTGAACCAAAATTTGGCTGATACTAAGGGATTTGGCTAAGGAGAGGCCAGCTATCAAGGCCTCATACTCAGCCTCATTGTTGGAGGCTTTGAAATTGAACCTCAGGGCGTACTCGACGTCTGTGCCATCGGGTGCTGATAGTATCAGTCCAGCACCACTTCCGCTATCACAGGAGGACCCGTCAACGAAGAGGCTCCACGGAGTCTTTCTTTCAGAAAAATTTTCCTCAGAGAGGGACCCCTGTCTAAAGATGTATCTTCCCTCTTCGTTTTCAGTCACTTTCCTTCTAGCGGTGCTCGTCTCAGCCATTTCTGCAGGTGTGTCTGCGGGTCTGTCTTCTGTATCTGCCTTCCCGAGGGTCTCACCCTCGGCCTCATCTTCTTCCCATGTGAACTCAGCCACGAAGTCTGCCAAGGCTTGCCCCTTAATGGCTGTCTTAGGCTGATACACAATGTCAAACTCCCCCAGCTCTATAGCCCAGGTCATTAGCCTTCCTGATTTTTCAGGCTTGTGCAGGACCTGCCTAAGAGGAGAGTCAGTAAGGATGACCATAGTATGGGACTGGAAGTACGGTTTCATCTTCCTTGAGGCATGAATCAAGGCATAGGCCAACTTCTCCATCCTCGGGTATCTCCGCTCTGCCCCCTGGAGTGCCTTGCTGTTGAAATATACGGGCTTCTGTATCCCATCTTCGTCTCTTACGATTGCTGCACTGATAGCGGACTCTGAGACAGCAAGGTACACGTACAGTCGTTCACCCTGCACGGGTCGTGACAGCAGCAAGGGAGACCCTAAGTATGATTTCAGCTGCTTGAAAGCCTCATCACACTCTTCGCTCCATTCAAAGGCTTTCCTGAGGATCTTGAAGAATGGTAGACACCTGTCTGTAGCCCTTGACACAAATCTATTCAAGGCAGCCACTCTCCCTGTGAGCCTCTGAACGTCTTTAATGGACTTGGGGGTCTTCATCTCAATAAGGGCCTTTATCTTTTCAGGATTGGCCTCGATGCCTCTTTGATTGACAATGAACCCCAAGAACTTCCCCGCTCCGACCCCGAAGACACACTTGGCCGGATTGAGCTTCATTTTGTATTTGTCCATTGTATTAAAGGTCCTTTCCAGGTCTGCGACATGATCCTCTGCCTTCAGGCTCTTGGTCAGCATGTCATCTACGTAAACCTCCATAGACTTCCCAATTTGGTCTTCGAACATTTTGTTTACGAGGCGCTGGTACGTTGCCCCCGCATTTTTTAGGCCAAAGGGCATGACCCTGTAACAGTATGTCCCCTTGTCAGTGATGAAGGCGGTCATCTCTGAGTCCTCGGGGTTCATGAAAATCTGGTTATACCCTGAGTAGGCATCCATAAAACTCATGAGCTCATGGCCTGCGGTAGCGTCTACCATCTGGTCGATGCGGGGGAGAGGGAAGCTGTCTTTGGGACAATGCTTGTTGAGGTCTGTGAAGTCCACGCACATTCTCCACTTGCCGTTGGCCTTTGGGACGATGACTGCATTGGACAGCCACTCAGGGTAGATGACCTCTCTGATAAATTCAGCGTCTTCTAATTTTTTAACCTCATCCCTGATGACCTCATACTTTTCTCTAGAGTAAATCCTCCTCTTCTGCTTTACCGGCTTCACTCCCTCTACCACATTGAGTTTGTGGCACATGATTTCAGGGTCGATCCCTGGCATATCTACATGACTCCACGCGAAGACGCTTCGCCTTCTCCTCAACAGTTTGATGAGGTCTTCCTTGATACTGGGCTTCAGAGATTTGCCAACTTGGACGGTTTTTCCTGGGTCATCCTCATCGAGGATGATGGGTTCTACCTCCTCAGCGGCCTCTCCTTTTTTGAGCTTCGTCTCGTCCCTGGGGTCTAGGGTATCAATGTTGTAAGTGGCTGTAGCCCTCTTGTGTGCCTCCCTTTCTTCAGCGGAGTTGTAGTAGCACTCTCTCGCTGTCGTCTGGTCTCCCTGAACTTCCCCCACCCCATAAGGGGTAGGGAACTTAACCATCTGGTGGACCGTGGACGGCACAGCTTCAAACCCCTTGAGAGCCACACGTCCCAGTATGATGTTGTATGCCGAAAACACATGCTCATCCAGCACAAAGAAACTGACCCTCTTGGTGAGCCATCTCGGCCACTCGTCCCCCATCCTGACATCAGCTTCATATATTCCTAGAGGGTGAACCTTCTCCCCACTGAACCCAATCAATGGATGATGGTATGGGACAAGTCTGGCACGACTGAGGCCCAGGGCCTTGAAGCATGGCCAAAACATCACATCTGCGGATGAGCCCCCATCCACCAGGATCCTCGGCACTTCGCACCCGTGCACCCTGGTGGTGATGACGAGAGGGTCATCATGCGGGGCCAATAGGCCCTTGAAGTCCATTCTTGAAAATCCCACAATCAAAGTGTCCATATCAACCTTCTTCCTTTTTTCTGACTTGACCTCTACGGAGGTTGAGTGCACCGTCTTCATCACTGCCTTAGCCTCAGCGACATGGGCTTTCCTGTCGGCGACCTCAGACCCTCCTCCTGCAAGTCCCCCGGAGATCATTCCCACCCCGAGCGAGATCATATTGAGCCTCTTGACAGGGCCGTGGTCGTCTCTCGGCGGGAGGTCGGGGTCGTCCTCATCATCAGAGGGGTCGTCCCCTCTTTTTTGAGGACCTTCTCTGCAGGCATCGACTCGCTTCTTTCTGGGGTCGTCCCCTCGGCCCCTCTTGAAGTCGGCTTTGTCGACGTACTTTCTGAGCTTCCCTTCCTTCAGCATCTTCTCAATCTCATCTTTCAGAGCAAAGCATTTGTCTGTTACGTGGCCGTGGTCTTGGTGAAATTCACACCACAGGTTCCTATTTCTCTTACCGGGGGCTGCCCTCAGCTTCTCAGGCCACTTCAGTGTCCGGTCACTCTTTATCTCATTGAGGATCTGTTCACAGCTGACCGTCAGAGGGGTGTACCCCGCGAACTTATCATCCATGGTCCTCTTCTTCCCCTCTTTGTTCTTCTTGGGGTATTTATTCCCACTTGCACCTCCTTTTTCGTCTTCATGTTTTGCGGCCATCGCCTCTTCGGCGTTCATCACCTTCCCTGCTGTTGACAACAGCTCAGCCATCGTCCTCGGAGGGTCTTCGGCAAGCTTCCATAATAGCTTCCCCTTCTGGAGCCCTCCAATCAGGGCTGTCATAGCTATGCTCTCCTCATAGTCTTCCACCTCCAGCTTCTCTTTATTGAATCTGGCTATGTAGTCTCTCAGAGTCTCGTTCTTTCCCTGCTTAACATAGAGCAGGTGTGTGGTCTTCTTCTGTGGCCTCACCCCAAAGCAGAAATTATGGATGAACAGGTCTGCCAACTGCTTAAAGTTTCCAATAGAATTTTTCGGAAGAGACGTGTACCAAACATGCGCAGCCCCTGTCAAGGTACCAGAGAAAGCACGACACCTCATCTCATCTGAGATAGAGTATATGTCTGCCGCCGACTGATACATTTCCACGTGGTGGACAGGGTTGGTGCTCCCATCGTATCTTGGGGTGACCACGGGAGGCTTGAACTTCGATGGCGTGGGGAAGTTGACTATCTTTGCCACAAAGGGTGAGCCCATGGTGTATCCCCTCTGAAGAGGGTCCCGGCTCTTCAGTATGTCGCCAATCTTATCCTCTAACCTCCGGATTGAGTCATTCCAAGGCCTCACAGGGTCGGCCTGGCCGATGTTATCCCCTGCTGCCTCTCGGAGGTGGATGGAGGGCTCCGCCATGGCAGGCCTGTGTCGGCTATTTACTTCCCTTTGGCCGTCATCCCGTCTTTGGGGTCGGCCTTCCGCTTCTTTCCTAGATCTCGCTGCGCTTCTTGACTTGGACAACTTGTCTCGCAGGTCATTCACTGGGCCCAGCCTCTCGAAGGCCGACCCCCTGCTCAGGCGGTCAAAAGCAGAGCCTCTTGGGCGATCATCAGGGTTTGGTCTCCCGCACTTTCCTCTACTGTCCTGGAGGGGTCGTACTGTATTGTTGGAGACCTCATATGGCTCCCAGCATTCTACTGGAGCCTCTTCTTCCTCCAGATCATCATACCTGTCCTCAGGGCAAGGGTTTCCTTGCCTCCCCAGGCGTAAACGCCGGGGGTCAGCAACATCCCTACGCCGCTGAGGGGGTGGCAGGTCTTTATGTGGTGCCTGGGGTGGTCCCCTGGCCTCATGATGTCCTGGAGCTGCTGCCGGAGTAATCATCTCAGGTGAGACCCCTGGTGGTCTCAGTATATTCTGACTTAGAGCTGTAAACTGCTCCTGCATCATCCGCTGGCTGGCTGCCAGAGACTTTAGGGCTGCTGCCACATCAGCCATCTCCGACTGAGGTGGTGGCTGACTGGAACTGGGCCTTCCCCCATCATCCGGCGGGGGAAGTGGTGGCGGTAGCATCTCAGGTGCCATGTGCTTGAGCTATGAAGAGCTGAACTGAAGAGAATACTGGTTAGCTTGGGAACCTTAGTGGGTCTCTTTCAATGGTGAAACACCTCCTCTCAGGGGGAGTGTTGGTTCACCACCAGAGTGCCCAGTGAGGTCAAGCTGTACAAAGGAAGAGATGTCTTCTCGTTCCCACAGACGGCGCCAAACTGATGATGCTGGGATTTTGCACCACCAGATAAGTGTTAGTGAGCTCGATCAGTAGCAGCCATGGCAGCCATGGAGATGTATAAGTGTATAAGTATGTAGAAGGGGATGAGTATAAGAGGAAATAAGACTGATGTATAGTGGTTCAGCCAAATTGGCCTACATCCACTGTGAGTGTGTGATCCACTAAGTATGGGCACTAATGGCCTTGGATACAATGCACATAACCCTCTCTCTCTCTCCACTGTGTGTGAACAAGCAGAGTTTTAGCTAGGGCTACTGTTCATGGATCGATCCCCTGTAGGGTTAGGGGTGACAAGTATATATAGGTCTTGGGGGGTGTAGTGTACCCCCCAGGTAAGCATGGTGCATGTGAATAATGATCTAGCCAATCCCCTATTGACACCTGTAGATGCCAAATGATGACATAATATTCCCTCACGTGAGGGGGTGATTCGGTTGTAACGGTCTTCCACGTGTCATATGAGCCTCACGCGCACTGTTCCACGCGTCTCCCAAACCACGCGCTGAGATGATGTCATCCTCGGCCTATGATATGAGGCCGAGGGCAAAGTTCCCCCTGGTAGTGAGTATGGTCCAATTTAAGCCTCGTACTGTCGGCCCCTCGAAGGGTCGTCCGGGGCCTGCTGAAGGGTCGGCCCCTCGGAGGGTCGTCCGGAGCCTGCTGAAGGGTCGGCTCCTCGGAGGGTCGTCCGGGTCCTGCTGAAGGGTCGGCCCCTCGGAGGGTCGTCCGGTCCTACTGAAGGCCGAGTCCAGGAGGGGTCATATGGAGCCAAATGAGGGGTCGGCCCCTCGGAGGGTCGTCTGAAGGGGTTGCCTTGATCCCGGCAGTCAGGGGGTAAATATGGGTATATCAATGGGTGTCAACAATGCTTGTGGAGTTCTTCGGATGGAGGAAAAGCGCTGGCACTTGTCACACTTCTTGTCGTAGGCTATGCAATCAGCCCCAGTAGTATCCTTGCATCATCACCCTTTGTAAAAGCGTCCGACCTGCTACATGTGCTCCACAAGACCCTTCGTAGATCTCTTCAATTAATTCTTTTACCTCGGAGGGGTGTACGTATCTATGCAAAACTGCCATAATTCCTCGTCTATATAAAACACCATTAGTTAATACGTACCGAGCAGCTTTAAACTTCAATTTTTTGGCAGCGAGCTTGTCAATTGGCAATTCTCCCTCCTCGCCTGATGGAATCCATCCAAGATGGTCCTAAATCAAGGGTGATAAAGTTCATCGTCAGATCTTCATCTATGCTCCGACCAACTAACACTTCAATTGGGATTGTTCGTCGTAGCTCGGTGCGAGTAGCTGATGCTAGTCGAGCTAGGGCATCTGCTCTCGCATTCTTCATTCTTGGTATTCTGACCAGCTGAATAGAGGAAAATTCTGACACCAGCTCCTTTGCCTTTGCATGATATCTGATCATTAATTCACCTCTAATTGCATATACTCCCATCATTTGGTTTATGATCAATTGAGAATCAGTGAAAACAATGACCTGTTGCGCCTCCATAATTTTTGCCAAACTAAGTCCTGCAATCATGGCCTCATACTCAGCCTCATTGTTGGAATCTTTGAATTGGAAACGCAAGGCGTATTCCATGTCGACCTCATCCGGAGTGCTCAAAACAATCCTCGCACCGCATCCTGCAGTGCAAGATGATCCATCTACATATAACCTCCATATAGGTAACTCGTCTTCGAATTTATGATCAGCCAGAGTTCCTCGGTGAAATATTTGTTGCTTCCTTTCCTCCTCGGATTTTTCTTGCTCTTCGTCGATCATTTCTTCTTTCCCTTTTACCAACCGGAGTTGGTCTGAGCCCGAAGTCAATGATCTTGTAACATCCACTTGCCCTTTTACCAATCGGAGTTGGTCTGAGCTAGTGCTTGTTGATCCTGTAACATCCACAGGTTGATCAGTGAGAAACTCTTATTTCTCGTCTGGAGTCCTCACAACTATCTCTGCGTCACATCCTGTAACATCCACACGCCCTTTTACCAATCGAAATTAGTTTGAGCCTGTGTTTATTGATCCTGTAACATCCACAGGTTGATCATCGAGTAACTTTTGTTCCTCGGAGCTATCAGGATAGGTGAACTCCGCTATAAAATCTGCTATAGCCTGTCCTTTAAGCGATGATCTGGGTTCATAGACTATATCATATTCACCGAGCTCTATTACCCAGTACATCAATCCTCCTGATTTTTCTGGCTTATGCAGGGATTGCCTCAATGGAATATCAGTATATACTACTATAGTATGAGCCTGGAAGTATGGCCTCATTCTCCTACTCGCCTCAATCAGCGCTAGTGCCAATTTCTCCGGCCTTGGATATCTGATTTCTGCTCCTCTGAAGGCCTTACTTGTGTAGTAAATTGGTTTTTGCACTCCATTCTCCACTCTGATCAACGCCGAGCTGACTGCATTCTCGGACACTGCAAGATATAAGTATAATTTTTCTCCTATCACTAGCCTGGACAATAGTGGAGGTGCTCCCAAGTATTTCTTCAAGTCTTGAAAAGCCTTTTCACATTCATCATTCCACTCAAAAGTTTTTTAGAGTGTCTTGAATAATGGAAGACATCTATCAGTTGCTCGTGACACAAATCTGTTGAGTGCCGCTACTCATCCTGTGAGACTCTGTACTTCCTTCTTCGTCATTGGAGATCGCAGCCCTAATAGAGCTTTGATCTTTTCAAGATTTGCTTCAATGCCTCATTGATTGATAATGTACCCGAGGAACACGCCTTCTCGTACTCCAAATATGCACTTCGTCGGGTTCAGCTTCATTTGATATTTATCTAGTTGATCAAAAGTCTGACTTAAGTCAACTAGATGATCGACAACTTTCTTGCTATTCGTCAGCATATTGTCAACATAAACTTCCATATTATCACTGATTTGTTCAGCAAAGACTTTGTTCATCAGCCGTTGATATGTCGCACCTGCATTTTTCAAACCAAAAGGCATAACATTATAACAATAAGTTTCCCTAGGGGTAATGAAAGAAGTACTCTCCCTGTCTTCAGGTTTCATTTTAATTTGATTGTAGCCAGAATAAGCATCCATGAAGCTCAGCAACTTGTTTCCCGAGGTAGCATCCACCAGTTGATCAATTCGGGGCAGTGGAAAGTGATCATTTGGGCATGCTTTGTTGAGGTCAGTGAAGTCTATACACATCCTCCACTTGTTGTTTTTCTTCTTCACCATCACTACATTGGCTAACTAGTCTGGATATTTAACATCTTTAATGAAACAAACCTTCTGGAGCTTCTCGACTTCCTCCTGTACAGCTTGATTCTTCTCGGGACTGAATACTCTTCTTCTCTGCTTCACAGGCTTGATCTCCTTTATTCACATTGAGCTCGTGACATAAGAAGTTTGGGTCTATCCCAGGCATATCTTCATGACTCCACACAAAAGTTTGTCTTCTGCTTCTAAGGAAAGTTATCAATTCCTATTTTAATGAGGATTCCAATGATGAACCTATTTGAGTAATTTGCTCAGGGTGCTCGTCGTCCAGAATGACGTTTTCAGTAGTTTCCACCACTTGAACCTTCACGAGTTGCGACTCATCTCGAGGATCCAATGTTTCAATTTCTGCACCTTCATCCACTTGATAGGTAGTAGTCTTTTTCTTTGATTCTTCCAGTTCTTCTTGCTCTGTGGATGAATAATAGCATTCTCGAGCTACTTTCTGATCACCTTTCATAATTCCTACTCCAAAGTTTGTTGGAAATTTTAGGCACTGATGCACTGTAGATGGTACAGCCTTGAACTTCTTCAATCCTACTCTTCCCATGATGATATTGTACGATGATTGGACATTCTTATCCATCACGAAGAAACGTATTCTTTCTGTCCGACAAGCAGGCCACGTACCAATGAATATATCCAACTTGATCGTCCTAAGTGGAAATACTTTCTCGCCAGCAAAACCGATGAGGGGTCTATGATAAGGCTCCAGTTGAGATAGCTTTAGATTTAAACTATCGAAACACGAGTTGAACATGATGTCTGCCGAGCTACCATTGTCGACCAATACTCTTGAAATTATGACCTCCTTCATTCTCATTTTGATCACCAGTGGGTCATCATGAGGATATA
This sequence comes from Sambucus nigra, assembly GCA_949130495.1. Lineage (NCBI taxonomy): Eukaryota > Viridiplantae > Streptophyta > Magnoliopsida > Dipsacales > Adoxaceae > Sambucus > Sambucus nigra. The sequence continues at coordinate 220,170,516 of OX422218.1, forward strand.
AAACACCTGCAAGGTCATTTTTCGAAAAACCGATAACCAATTTCTCCTTGTTCACCTTTCTCGGGCGATCTTCCTCACTAGATTTATTCGCTGAATGTATGAGCAAGCTTGAGCCTCACCGAGGTAATCTTTTCTTTCTGCAGTAAGGTCTCCTCCTCCCGCATCTCCTCCTGTAATAACATTACAATCAAATGACCCAAAGCGTATTGAAAATACCTCTCGTTCTGGCTGCCTTGGTTTCTTAGGAAGATCGGGGTCATCCGCTGGATCAACTTCATGGTTTCTCTTTTTTTTCTCCTCTGCTCGACAAGGAGATCTAGACCTCTCTCTAGTTCGGTCGTTGTTTCTTCTTTCGCCTCCCCAATCAACATACTTTGCCAGCTTTCCTCGTCGAATGAGTGTTTCAATCTCTTTTTGAAGAGCTATGCAATTTTTGGTCATATGGCCATGATCCTTGTGGAACTCGCAATATTTTTCCCTATTCCTCGTGTCAGTGTATGCCTTTATTTTCTTTGGCCAGTTTAACTCCTCGCTGTTCTTAATTTCTTCCAGGACGTGGTTGATATTTGAGTTCAAAGGTGTGTACTTATCAAATTTCCTCAAGACCTCCCATGACGACCTATTTTTGGATTGTTTGTCACCACCATTGTTCTTATGTTCTTTCTTCTTAACTTTATCACCTTCCACCTTGGTTTCTTTGGCGTCCATATTCTTCTTCGCAGACATAGCCTCCTCGGCATTCATAATCTTGGACGCTTTTCCCATCAAGTTCGACATGGTTTGAGGTGGATCTTTGGCCAAAGTGTAGTACAACTTGTTTGGCAGTAGTCCACTCATTAAAGCGGTAATCGCTGTCTTCTCCTCATAATCAATGACTTCGAGTTTCTAGTTATTAAAGCGAGTTATATAATCTCTGGTACTCTCACTAGCTTTTTGTCTAACACTTAACAAATGTGCTACTCGTTTAACTGGTTTTGCTCCAAAGCAGAAATTCCCAATGAATAACTCGGCCAGTTGAAGAAAAGTTGAAATCTTACCCCGAGGAAGACTATTATACCATATTTGAGCAGATCCGGTAAGTGTTCCCGAGAATGCTCTGCATCTCATCTCATCTGGGACAGCATAGATGTCGGCTGCAGCTTGGTATTGTTCTATATGAAGGACAATATCAGTCTTCCCATCATACTTGGGAGTCACAATAAGGTGCTTTGAACTTTGATGGTGTTGGAAAATCAACAATATCCTGGACAAAAGGTGTTCCTCGAACAAAGGTTCGTTGTAGAGGGTTCTTGGCCTTAGACATTTCCCCTAATCTATCCTCCAGCCTCTGAATAGATCCTTTCCATGCATCATTTCCTTCCTCGTGCCTATTGGTTCGAGCAACTGATCGCGTTGAAGTGGCATCCTGAGATTTATCTTGACGAGCAGCTGGTCGGTCATAGGATCTATCTTGACGAGCAGCTAGTCGCGACTGGGCAGATCATTCCCTTAAATCTGATGGTCGTCGAAAGCTCCTCGACGCTGCATTAAGAGGACTTTTGTTCCTCCTAGGGCCTAATCGGTCGAAAGGAGAAACCCTACTTAATCTTTACAATGCGCTGGCCCTTTCTGGGGAAAGGGTGACACGTTGTTCAGTATCTGTGGCCCGCACTGACGAAGTTCGTCCAGGTTGATAAGAAAAATCTTCAGACTCCTCATTGCGATAATTAGTACGCCTAATACGCGAAGAAGGCGTACGGGTATTTCTTTGAATGCTTCGTGGTTCGGAATGGGCTGATTCACCGCCATGGAGGGTATGGATGAGTTGTCGCATTGTTTCTTGCATGACGGTCTGACCCTGAACCAGATTTTCCATTATTCCAGTCAGATCTGGAATAATTGGTGCAGCAGATGGATTTAGAGGGGTTCCAGCATTTTGATTGCTGGATTCAGGAATATTCGCCATTGGTAATGGATTGTTTTTGATGAAAAACGATATTATTAGTCGTTTCCCACAGACGGCGCCAATCTGTTGATGTAAAAAATTAGATCACTCTAATAATTCAATCACAGATAATTAAATAAGACAAAGAGTTTTTAAAGTGGTTCAGCCTTATAAGAATGGCCTACGTCCACTGTTTTGGTATTGCTTTTTGTATGAGAATTCTCGATTACAAGATATCTCAAGAAATTCCGGTCCCGGGGTCACCTTACAATGAGGATTGTACAATGTATTTATAGCCCTAAGGCTGTCATGTGAAAGGGTAATACATTAAATGATATACATATGAAAGGGTAATACATTTAATGCCATCGTTGCATGTGCGTCTGAATGATAAGCATTTAATGAATCTGTTGAACTATTGGTTATCCAGCTATTAATGCTTTGTTCGAGATGCAGCTCGAACCGCCTGAGTTGCTCGGACCGCCTAAGCTTCTCGATACTCAAGAGTTCCTCAGAGAGGCATTGTTCCTCGGAGCGTGTGAGTTCCTCGGGGAACTAGTCTTCCTCGTTGTAGTTTTGTTCCTCGGAGCGTGTGGGTTCCTCGAAAGTGTTGGTTTTTGCCATGTAGATAGCCACGTGTCTTCATATGATTGGTCCATGTCAGCAGATTAAATTTGGTATCAACACTACAACATCCGCAATATGTTATAGCTCCATAACAACTGAAATGGAAAGTCAAAATGGGTGTCCTTGCGGTAGAGCACCTGAACGGTTAAAGAGTTGCATGAAAAACAAAGAAATATATGCGGGTCAGGGCCCGGTTTGGTATGATTACCATGTGACTAAAATGCATGACAATTAAGTGCGTAATTCTCTCACAATATAATATAAAGGTTCTCACCTCTCGTTCTAAAAGAACAACCTAGCACAATATTAATGAGAATGCTCTAGTTAACCCAAGTACTAAGGGCTAACTTCTCTCCAGTCTCAACACTATGCCCTATTCGTGCGTGGGGTGTCTCGCGAACAAAAATCCAAACAAGGAACCTCCCCGATACACTACTACTAGGCAATGTTGATTGTCGAGATCCATTAGACCCTCAACAAGAAATCAATATACATATTCATATAATTATGTACACAAAAATTTCATTCACCATCTAAAGGCACAATTCCCAATTTCTTTCTTTAGAAATATACATACATGGTAAATTCATTTAATCAAATTTTTACCCAATCAATTTCATAACTCTACCTGCACAATTCCTATTTCTTTCTTTAGGTATATCTATAACTGGTAAGTCATTTTATCAAATGTTTACCAATCCAATTATCTTATTACAACTTCTTTACCAACTTTATTTCCTTTCTTCCATCCAGGAAAAATATATATAAATCAAGTTTTATTAACATAAAAATGCTTTTCTTTCATTTCATAACCTCCCATTTGCCATCTTCCATCAAGAAAAATGTATTTAAATTCCCCATTTCCCTTTTTCCATCCGAGAAATGTAAGTAAAGCCATTTTATTATGATAAAATGATTTAACATCAATAATGTCCCACATTATTAAGAATAGTTAAATTCATATACATATAACGATTCTAAGACCGTCCTTCCAGGTTTTCCCACTAGACGCGCCCCTAAATGTCTATCATCTTCCAGGGCCTATCAAACAAGACAACCTGGGATCATACCTAAACGTTGGGAAGCGGCCATACCCCCGTGAGTGAGTTATAACCACACCTATAATTACCTCACTAGCGCAGAATAAATATACAATAACCGGTCATATGGCCAAAGGATATATCCACCCTGCATTCATTAGCCAGGGGCTTCACCACGCGCGCGAACTTCCCTTTTGTTAGCGATTTAGAGAGGTGTGTAATCATAAATTAACATTTATGAAAATCATTACTTTTTCCATTTGAAAACATCCATTCTTACATTCTCAAAATCATTTGTACATATTCATTTAGTACCAAATTCTAGAATATACATTTCTTATTTTTAGAGTCATATTTTATTAATGACCTAAGACCCGAAGTGCCACTAGACTCAAACTAATCTCCAAGAGTCCACTACAATATCCCAAATCATTTAAACGAGTCTCCCTCAATAATAGACTCCCAAAAGTCCCAAACATTATCATTTTACCTTCTATTAATTCTTGGTTAACTTCCCATATCGTTCGGATATTAACCTTTCAAAACTAGCCTTAGGATAAACCCAAATAACCTCATACCAATCTAGGACATTTGTCTACCCAACACAACCCTCTAGGACTCTCATTAATTCCCAAAGGAAGGTCCGTAAACCTTGGACCTAAAATAAAAAGTGATAAAATCAAACTAAGAAAAATCTCACAAAAATAGGGCAACCGAATCGATTCGCCCTAGGGCCGAATCGATTCGCCCCTGGTTGCGAATCTATTCGCCCAAAAGAGAATCGATTCGGTGAGTAAAAATGGCATTCTGCCTCTGTCCGAATCGATTCGGCCTTATCCCGAATCTATTCGGTCTCCCAGACCTGTATCCTTCCCCCTAACCGAATCGATTCTCCTGGGAGCCGAATCGATTGGGCCCTACGAATTGGCCCAATTTGGGCTACGAGTTTATGAACCATAATTTCTCCAAAGCCCCAAATCCTTGATTTCTTCCAACATCAACAATAATTAATTCTACTACATCATTCCTACACATCAAATAACTAATTTTCTCAACTCAAATCAAATTAAACTATAAGATTAAAGGTTTAATCACTAAAAACCTACAGATCCCAAAAATGGTATAAATCTCCAAAATATAACTATACATGCAATTTATCACATTAAATCAACATCTAGCAAGTAAAAAACTTGCCTCGAGGTTGTAGTCTCAGATTCTCTTCCAGTAGCAACGAATTCCAGCTCCAATCTTCCATTTTTCTCCCAACTCTCTCTTCTCTCTCTCTCTCTCTCTCTCTCTCTCTCTCTTGGCTTCTAACGCAAGATTGAGAAAATAAAAAGGGGTGGGGGACTTAACCAGGTTTAAAACACAATTTCCCATCTTTTAAGTGTTAATACACCATTAAAATGACTCATAACAACACAATTGAGTCATAACCGGTCAAAAGTGTCCGAAACTCAAAAATACAACTTGACACTTATTTCGACTATCTCGACTATTCTAAAAACAACTGAACCCCCTATTTTGGCGTTCGGAAAAATGTGAACACATTTTATGTTCCAAATTCATTTTATTTCATTAGTTAGGCTCCAATTTAAATATGAGTCATAACCGTCGCGTAACATATAACGACTCAATAAAACACAATATAATGCTATTTACCTTCTCATAACGGTAATTAGACAAAACATAGTAAATATTATCCCTTAATATCACGGGAAATAATATTTACTCCGACTACCTTATTTTATAAAATCAGCCCATCAAGCAGAATAATATAAAATAGTGCCTCAAAAGTCTGGGTTGTTACATACTCCCCCCATCCCATAGAAGGGAATTTTGCCCTCAAAATTCAGGCGTACCCCATAATTATACAAAGGGTATACTATTCCAAACTATCGTTTTAACATTCTTAGCAAACTGCTCGGCAGTGCGGCGTCTCCATTGGACTTGGACTAAGGTCATCACTATTCGATCTCAGTCTACATTCTCCGTGCTCTAACATAGCATCTCATCGTTCTTCATGAACTATCGATCCTACCTTTCTAATATGGAAGGAGATACCTACACATTTCGGCACAAATTGCCTTTCTTCCCGAATCGCGTTACACCCTTGCCAGCGAATAACTACTCTAACTTATAACCACTCACCTCAATACTACTTACTTCTACTCGTATTGGCGTAGCCCCTGAAAGTATGTGGATCAATGAGCCCAATCACTTCATTTAAGTCATTCATACATATTCAAGGTAAGGCCTCCGACATTTGGTTAACTTTCTCCATTTACCTATCCACTTTCGGGTGGTAGGATATACTCCATTTCCATACGGTTCCCATTTCTTTCTGAAAACTTTACCAAAACCTCGACACATAAATCTAGTCTTGGTCCATCACTATTTGATAGGCACCTTATATCATCCCATAATTCCACCATAAAGATCTGGGCGTACTCCTCCGCAATCAGTCCGCCCACATCAGCTGAACAAGCAGCGATTGGCCCAATGATCAACAGTTTTCTCAACTAGGATCATGACCGTTGCATTATCGGCAATTCAATAAGAATGTCCACGGACATACCTTTCCTTGCTCCACACTACTCTTTTCACACGAGTAGGTGCAATGAAAAATCACAGACACGAATGCTCTTGATGTAGCATCCTCTTAGTTAAATCTCGTTCTGATTGGCTTCCTTAAATCAACGTCACATGCCCTAAGGCCTTATGTCCTAATAATCCTAAGATCAATATATATCCTAATCAAATCGTAAAAATAATACACTACTTATATCCCTAGTGTCCAAGAACTTTCCCGACTTCCGACATTCGCTTGGATTCATGCGTGGGACGTCTCGTCGAAGCAAATCCAAACAAGGAACCCTCCCATTACACCACTACCTCGCATCATCAATCGTCAAGATATAACAGTCTAAGACACATAATCGGGATCGACGAAATCCTAACTCGTAACTCTCCTAATGCACTTATACTTTTAAGTCTTACCATCTTAAATTAATTGAAAATTTAACTAATCAGGCATTTACTTTCTGTAAGATGCCACAAATACTTTATCCCAATGTACATACATTACATCTTTTTAAATGGCCTTCTTATTAAGGCATAACCATAAGTCTCAATTCAAATTTTCTTATCCAAGTCTCCCCCATATCGATTAGAGGGAAAGACTATTACAGTGCTCATATCTCGCACTTTAGCTCAGCCCTGTAATCACTCAATCACGTGATTCTCGGCTAAACCTTCCAACCCAGCATCTTAACAATAAAATAAAATAAAATAAAATAAAAGAATAAATAATAGCATCTCTCCACTTCCAACTTCTTTAAGGTTCACGCGTGGAGCATCTCGAATAAGCGAAATCCAAACAAGGAACCCCTTCAATGGATTACTACTTAACTTTGTTGTTCGTGGAGATAAGGCAACATCATGCACAAACAAAGCAAGCAAACAATCAAACAAAACAAATAATGAAAACTACCTACATACCGTACACCATCTCTATAAAGTCTCAATCCTATACCTAGGTGAGATATTATAGAATAACTAATTCCGCTCTGAAACTAGAAATAGGGTAGCCTCGCAATTTATTCGCTTGTTATGGCACCAACCAAACCAAGAATATTTCCACTCGTGTAATACATATGATACAAGTAACACATGACGCACATATACTTCTTAAAATATCATCACTCGCCTTATAACAAGCGAAGGAAAATATAGATCCTCCCTACCACGGGAGTCATATAGATACATTCACTATAATAATATCGATACTACCACAAGCTCAATTTACACACCCATATCTAGGGTTAATACCATACTGCTCCATCTTATCATAAGGAATGCTCCACCCCCAACTAAGGTGGAACTCCCTCCAATATTCTATCCAATCACCCCTGGCCAACACTAATGGTTCCCAGACATAGTATTCTAGTCTCATCCGAACCAAAATACTTCCATAAATGCCCCGACTAGGCACCTTATTCTTGCCCTTATTATCCAATCAACAAGATCAAAATGCGTGGTTCTACATTCCTTGTCAAAACCGTTCCTCCATATCTAGCCACCCTGGCAATTACCCGTGTAGTTCCCTTAACTTCCTCAATAAAAGAGACTATTGGTCTCCCTAGCCTTAGTTCAATGAGTCTTCCCCGGGTGGATGTCCACCGATGGGGTTTCATGAACAATACTTCTCCTAAAGTGTTAACAACACTTATTCGTGAGCCTATCATTCTATTGAAGGTCTCTCTCTTCCTCGTACCAACCTTATTTCGGTGTATAGTTTCTTAACCTTAACACCCTTTATTCGCTGTTGGCCTCTGACCGAACCTCAAGTGAATATTTGAGAACCTACTTTCTCATCATTCCTGATATCTCAGAGAAACTCGCCGTTGAAAACATCTAACGGGTTTCTCTATGAGCAAAACCTCCTGCTTCACCAAAGTATGGCGACTACTATTTCCGCCATTTCCTCGTTACTCCAACGGGTGAAAGATTTTTCCTCCAATCTTTCGCACCTGGGCACTTCTATACCCCACTCTAGGCCAAAAATCCCGGGCTTTATATTCTCACCAAATGAGATTACACTTCCTCCAACCGATCGAACTTCAACATGTGGTCCTCGTCAAGGACCTCTCAACTTCAAATCAACGTCATTTGGAGTCCCAAGCTTAGTACAACTCTCTACTTGTATCCATACATGGAAAACTACATCTACTGTACTTAGTAGTCGCGATAGCAATATAAGATGATGCTATGAAGGGAGAGACCTCCAAAGTGGCCCTCATCCCCGACTACAGCTCACAGTTCTTAGTAATCCCGTCTCGTGATGACTTCATAACGACCTTCCCTGACGACTTTCCTTTGACAACTTACGAGTCTCACACAAACGCGCAAAAGATTTTCGGGGTTCTCATATCATAGCAGGAGAATGAGATCTCACAAGAGAAATCAACGATCTTAATCCTAAGGCTCTATATCAAATCAAAAGTAATGTTGGAAGAGAAATATGTCTGCACAGATTCCTAAGGACTCTAGAACCTAATGCACTGATACAATCTGTGACAACCCGCCTACTAAAATAATAGGTGGCCAACCCAATAATCTAATAATCACAAGAATCATAGATGGTCCATTCTCAGCATCACTGTCGATTAAAATAATAGTACGAGACAACCACCAATCATTTTAGAAAATGGACTGTCAAATTTAAAATTTAGTAAATAAAAGAAAAACACTTACACAATCCAATTTGCAAAAACGGGGGATACCAAAAAATCAACGATTAAAGAATGACAATATAATAAATAATAACCGAATAAGTTGTCGGTTAACAGACCAATACAATTAGTTACACCAAGTATTACAATTTAAATATCATAGTATAATAAATGAATACAAAGCTGGGGCAACACACCCCAATAAATAAACTGAACATAATTAAAGTACAATGGAAAGAAGCGTCTATGAAAAATATCCTACAACATCCGCAATATGATATAGCTCCATGACAACTAAAATGGAAAGTCAATACGGGTGTCCTTGAGGTAGTGCACCTGAACGGACAAAGAGTTACATGCAAAACAAATAAATCTATACGGGTCAGGGCCCGGTTTGATATGATTACCATGTGACTAAAATGCATGACAGTTAAGTGCGTAATTCTCTCACAAAATAATATGAAGGTTCTCACCTCTCATTCTAAAAGCACAACCTAGCTCAATATCAATGAGAATGCTCTAGTTAACGCAAGTACTAAGGGCTAACTTCTCCCCAGTCTCAACACTACGTCCTATTCGTGCGTGGGGTGTCTTGCGAAGCGAAATCCAAATAAGGAATACCCCCGATACACTACTACTAGGTAAGGATGATCATCGAGATCCATTAGACCCTCAACACGAAATCAATATACATATTCATATAATTATGTACACATAAAAATTTCATTCACCATCTAAAGACACAGTTCCCAATTTCCTTCTTTAGGAATATACATACATGGTAAATTCATTTTATCAAATGTTTACCCAATCAATTTCATAACTCTACCTGCACAATTCCTATTTCTTTCTTTAGGAATATATATAAGTGGTAAGTCATTTTATCAAAGGATTACCCATCAAATTATCATATTAAAACTTCTTAACCAATTTTATTTCCTTTCTTCCATCCAGGAAAAATATATATAAATCAAGTTTTATTAACATAAAAATTCTTTTCTTTCATTTCATTACCTCCCATTTTACTTCTTCTATCCGAAAAATGTATTTGAATTCCCCATTTCCCTTATTCCATCCGGGAAATGTAAGTAAAGACATTTTATTATCATAAAATGCTTTAACAACAATAATATCCCACATTATTAAGAATAGTTATATTCATATACATATAATCATTCTAGGACCGCCCCTTCGGATTTCCCCACTGGACGTGCCCCTAAATGGCTATTATGCCTATCAAACAAGACAATCTGGGATCATACCGAAACATTGGGAAGCGGCCATACCCCTGCGAGTGAGTAATAACCACACCCAGAATTACCTCACTAGCTCAGAATAAATATACAATAATCGGTCATATGGACAAAGGATATATCCACCCTACATTCATTAGCCAGGGGGCTTCACCACGCGCGCGAACTTACCTTATGATAGATACTTAGAGAGGTGTGTAATCATAAATTAACGTTTATGAAAATCATTACTTTTTCCACTTGAAAACATCCATTCTTACATTCTCAAAATCTTTTGTACATATTCATTTAGTAGATAATTCTAGAATATACATTTCTTATTCTTAGAGTCATATTTTATTAATGAACTAAGACCCGAAGTGCCACTAGACTCACACTAATATCCAAGAGTCCACTATAATATCCCAAATCATTTAAATGAGTCTCCCTCAATAATAGACTCCCAAAAGTCCCAAACATTATCATTTTACCTTCTATTAATTCTTGGTTAACTTTCCATATCGCTGGGACATGAACCTCTCAAAACTAGCCTTAGGATAAAACCAAAAAACGTCATACCAATATAGGACATTTGTTTACCCAACACAACCCTCTAGGACTCTCATTACTTCCCAAAGGAAGGTCCGTAAACCTTGGACCTAAAATAAAAAGTGCTAAAATCAAACTAAGAAAAATCTCACAAAAGCAGTGCAATCGAATCGATTCGCCCTAGGGCCGAATCGATCCGCCCTTGGTTGTGAATCGATTCGCCCAAAAGCGAATCGATTTAGTGAGTAAAACTGGCATTCTGCTTCTGTACGAATCAATTCGGCCTTAAACTGAATCGATTCGATCTCGCGGACCTGTATCCTGCCCCCTAACCTAATCGATTCGCCTGGGAGCCGAATCGATTCAGCCCTACTAATTGGCCCAGTTTGGGCTACGGGTTTAAGAACCCTAATTTCCCCAAAACCCCAAATCCTTGATTTCTTCCAACATCAACAATAATTAGTTCTACTACATCCTTCAAACACATCAAATAACTAATTTTCTCAACTCAAATCAAATTAAACTACAAGATTAAAGGTTTAATCACTAGAAACCTACAAATCCCAAAAATGTTTTAAATCTCCAAAATTTAACTGTACATGAAATTTATCACATTAAATCAACATCTAGCAAGTAAGAAACTTGCCTCGAGGTTGTAGTCTCGGATTCTCTTCCGGTAGCAACGGATTCCGGCTCCAATCTTCCATTTTTCTTTCCTTTCTCCCTTTTCTCCCAACTCTCTCTTCTCTCTTGGCTTCTAACACAAGATTGAGAAAATAAAAAGGGGTGGGGGACTTAACCGGGTTTAAAAGACAATTTCCCCTCTTTCAATTATTAATATACCATTAAAATGACTCGTAAACACATGATTGAGTCATAACCGGTCAAAAGTGCCCGAAACTCAAAAATACAACTTGGCACTTATTTCGACTATCTCGACTATTCTAAAAACAATCGCACCCCTATTTTGGCGTTCGGAAAAATGTGAACAAATTTTATGTCCCAAATTCATTTTATTTCATTAATTAGGCTCAAATTTAAATATGAGTCATAACCATCGCATAACATATAATGACACAATAAAACACAATATAATGCTATTTACCTTCTCAAAACGGTATATAGACAAAACATAGTAAATATTATCCTTTAATATCATGGGAAATAATATTTACTCCAACTTCCCCTATTTTATAAAATTAGCCCATCAGGCAAAATAATATAAAATAGTCGCTCAAAAGTCTGGCTTGTTACAAGTTATTCTTCATGTCATTGAATGAGGTGGTCAGGGTCAAATTTAAAATCCTCCACCTCGCCATAATGAGGAGATGACCCCTGCCCATGTATGAGGCAATGAGAATGACCTCCATTAATTTATATTCTCTCCACAACAGACATAGTTGGCCTCGCCTCACTTACCCTTGGGACTTTAGGATCACTCTAGGTAGTGGGGGACTCGAGGGGGATTTTGTCACCAGAATGTGGGGGACCAGAAGGCATAGGATCCTTCCCATTTGATTTAGCTGAGGTAGTGGCATCAACTTTAGCTTTTCTTTGGGCATTAGTCATGGATTATTTTTTATCTTCGGCTTTGGCCCTTTTTGGGCATTAACCTTCTTCTTGGCCATCGCTTGAGTATCGACCTTCCTCTTTACCCTCCATGTAGACCTATTAATGGGTCGTGTCGAGTCATGTTCGTGTCTATTTTTATCATCTTCAGGTCTTATCAGGTTTGTTTCTAAACGGGTGACTTTTTATCGTATAAAAAACCATGTTCAAACCCAACCCATTATCTTAACGTGACGTGTCGTGTTCACTCGTTAACTCCCATTAAGACAATGAATTATTTTAAATTTTATATAAGTTAACATATTTTATCATTTTTAAATACAGGTACACCCATTAATTAATTGACCTTACTAAATCTCTCATTTAATGAAATTTGTTATGATTGAATTAAGATTATGCTAGAAAAATTATTTATAAGTCCCAAAAATATATCTTACTTAAGTTAATGGGTCATAATTGGTCTTATCGATTATTAACGGGTGATGGGGGCTAACACTAAATTGACTCGTTAACTATTGTGTCTTATTAGGTTTACACTGATATGACTCGAAACCATTAAGGGTATACCCATTAACTTATAACTTCATGCCGGTTCATGTCATGCCTCAGTTTTCCAGATATATCTCCATAGATGTTTCTCAAGTTTTTCAAGGTGATGAACATCTATGAAAGCACAATCAACTGTCCGGGGATCCATACCATTTGAAGGTTCAATAATAAATCCTAAGGTAATAGGGGTAAAAGCTTCATAATAAGTCAAAAGTTAGTAATATCACGGTATAAAAATGATAGATGACTTGATATAGCAAAATATTCTCACCTACTTCAACTTTGTCCTCAACACCCTGGTCGGCTTCAATAGGGTCTTCTGCTATGAAGGGAATCAACGTCTTCTAAGGAAGTTCACCACTAGTAGGAGTGTGGTCCCAAGGAATATGAAATTGGCTATAGAAAAGAGATCCTCAAATTTTGAAGGAGTAGGCACTCATAAACTTTCAACTATGTCACGCAATGCAAAATATGAGATACTTCTCCATTGAAAAAGTTGAACAAGTTTATCAGAACAATATTAGTTTGAATGAAATCATAGCAAATGAAGAAAAAATATTTATTAATTAGTTCGGCGCACCCAAATCCCAGGGAACACTAGAAGAATGACTATTCTCATATGCTTTGAACTCCCAATCAACCTTCACAAACACAAACTAGTTTTTCTAACTATGGGTACTCATCTTAACAACATTGGCCATTTTGAGACATGACTTTCTTACTACAAAGTAATAATACTAGGAGACTGAGCATTATCCTTTAGGCCATGTGTGAACCTAAAAATGTCCCCTATGAGATTAAAATCAATTCATAACTGCCAAAATGCCATGGCCCCAAGAATTATTTGTTTGGCATGGGGGAAGTTGGGTAGGATCAACCTTATAGCCCCCAAAAATGGACCTTATCACAAGGCGTAAAGGGAACAAACCCTGGGCTGAAATTCCCACATGGGGAATAAATTCTCATATGCATTGGGGCTCTTATCACAGTCTGCCATCCTAGTTGAGATACTAATAAGGATGACATACTTCTCTTTGATTCCATCCAACTCATCCTTAAATATATCTCAAGCATGTCATATGGCATCATTGTTTGAAGGGTCATAGTAGTCAGTGGAACTCCAAGAAGTTCTCCCCTCACCATAAGATATATTAACACTAAAGATGGAGGGCGCATGCCTATCAAACATGAATATTTTAGCCGAAGCCTCCAAGTTAATAATTGATATATCTAAGATCATGTTAGAAAAATTTACACCACTATATTGGTGCTCAATTGCGTCAACTATATCTGGCCCCATAAACTCAAGATCATGATGCTCCACATACGGAGGCTGTAGAGTATACCAAAAAAAGGATTGATATTAAAGGGTATAGCTAGGATGGGAAGGAACATCCTTAGGTCAGACTACACTTAAAGGAACAAGAAACCTCTCTGTTACAGCCCTAAGAAAATAACTTCTTAACGTGCTCTAACCACCTATTAACCCAGGAGTGTTCACTCATCAAGGTTTAATAAGAGTTTGAGGTCTTGATGAGTGATGGTAAAGATGGAATTTGTGGGTAAACAAAGACTTGGGGGCTATGTGATTTCAAAAAACATGAATTTAGGCAAATAAAATATCCTATAACATCTAAAAGACCTGAAATTAGAGAACAGTAGGCCAACTAATTCAATGCCCACCTAAGGCATTTAAACTTCAATCATGGATGAAATATAATAAAAACCATCAACAACAACCACAAATCGCATCCAGAACGGAAGTAATTATAGAAAATATTATAAAAAACCCTAAGAAGGTAGAGAAGTGAAAATAACATACTTGAAACCCTAAAGGCACTGAAGAGGAAGGAAATCAAAAAAGAGTTTCCAAGCAAGGAACTATACAGGAATGGCTGAAAGCAAGAAGTTGTTTAATCGGAGAAGAATTTATTTGTAAACAAACTAGTTTCTCTTTAGAAAGAAATCGCACAAAAGAAACGGCTATGAAAAGTTTGAAGTGATTTGAAAAAAGCATTTTATATTTTGTAGGCGACAATCATTACCCTTATTAAAGTAGGACATGACGCCACGCCTGGGAAAAACATTAATGGTTTACAGAGTAACACACGTTTACTTAGGAATGCACATCATAATTACACCAGACACCATTCATAAGATTTGATACGTGTCAAGTTCTACTTCAAATGAAAATTCCACAAGTCATTCTTCTCGGAGCGCATCGAGAAGACTCAAAGATTATCAGAATCAATGAGGCTAATGATATTCCTCACTTAAACACTTCACTCACTCAATCTACTCAGCACATCCTCATAAGACACAACACTTCAGAGAATCTGCCTCAATCCTTAATCATGAGGAATTCTTTGGGATTTTTTTATACTATGAATATGGTATGGCCCTTGGACCAATTAAAAGATGATAGTTGGACTTGTCTATCTTAGAAACAAGTTGCCTCAACTTAGAATCTGGTCGGCCAGGGAAATTCTAGTTGTCCCTAGTATCATCGATAGTGTATTGAGCCTAGCAAGCTTATAATAGTTAACACCGCCAAAGGAGAAATATACTATATGATTTGGTGACGCTAGCAGCACACACCATGTGGGGGAGATACGCAAATATTCCTCAGTCTTCTTTGTAACTAACTTCATGGTTATTCCCCAATTTTTATGTCATGTGTATATATGCCTAACCTAAAAAGGCATGACACTTATCACGCTCTATTCGCTCTCTTCTAACAACATATAAATAGCGCACGAATCCTCACTTTGAGGAGATGGAGATACTTTTCCTCACCATTATATTGTCTAAAGGTAAAGTGAAGTAGAGAGCTTGTATTCAGTTATTATCTACATCTTTTTCCCATTAAATATATACAATCAACACTAGCACCAATGGACGTAGACATCTCTTTGGGCCGAACCACATAAATATGGTTTAATTATATTTTCTCACCTATCTCTTATGTTTCCTCTAGATTAGTATTTATATGATTATATCTCTTTATCTATTATTGTTTATTGTTGGTATATATATGCTAAGAACAAATCTATATACCAGTTTTAGATGTTAACACTATTCTTCTTCTTCTTCTTCTTCTTCTTCTCCTTCTTCTTTTATGATTACAATCCATTTTTTCTATTTTCTTGACGCGACTTAGAATTTGTCTTAAAAGTGCGTTCACTCTAGGTTCAAGTGCAAACCTATCGCTCAAGTAATAACCCGGTAAGTCGGGATCGAATCCACAGGGAAAGAAAATGTCAACTAGTAATCAGGAAACTTATTAGATCTGAAAATGATTTCTTAAAATAAACAAAACGATGATTAATGATTTTGGAAGATTTCTAGCGAAATAAAACTTTTCTTAACAAAAGCAAACTGGAAATTTTAATGAAAGTAGACTAAAAATTGTAGGAAAAACTTTTAATCAAATGGGAGAAAACAGGGTAGAATACAATCCCTCAATCCTTAGCAAATTATCATAGAGAATACTAGACTTGTAAATTAAAATAATTGATTAGATCGAGCCTTTATAACTTCTAAGCATTACATATATGAGGGATCTAGCCCGCACAATATGAAATCAAAAACAGGTATAAAGCAGTGAATAATAAATTATACTAGCAAAGCTTTCTTAAACATCTCAAGTACCTAGGGCAAGAGAGATTAAAAGATTGACAGTTTTTGTATAATTTTCTCTCACGATTCAGTCAATATTTTAATTTAACATCTATTTTCTACATAGATAATCTGCCTTGGATTGAGTTCATGTACCCCAACCCTTGGGAAATTTAGCTACTCATGATTGTATTGAAAAAACAAATTCATACTCAGAATTATGGAACTACAAGACATGGGAAATAAAATTGCAAATAATAAAGTAACAGAGAATAGAATGATATTACTTGTATTCAGCAGCAGGAAAGTAATTGAAATTTAAATCCAGATAACTTTTCCTTAATCAGCAGTACAAACTAGGGTTCTTATGAAAGAAATTTAAATTTTTGAATGGTTCTCTCAAAAACTAACTCTCAAATTCTTTAGCTAATTTGTAATCTACCAACAACTAACAACTTGATACAATTATCTCTCTACTTGCTTGGTTGGTCTGTCTCCTTCAAATGATATAGGGCACTAGCTTTTATAACACCAAGTATCGAAATTGATAGCCAATAATGCTTGTTGGTACGTTTTTCCAAGAGTTGCTCTATTTTAATTGAACAATTAATTGTCAGCATTTCACACGATTGGACCGGTCCGACTCAACCTCGGATCGGTCCGAATACACCGGATCGGTTCTTTTCTTTTTACTGGATCGGTCCGGGCCTAGTCGGATGGGTCCGGATTTTTTCTTCCATCGGTTCGTCATCAATCCCGGGTCTACTGGACTTTGTCCATTCGGATGGATCCGGATCCAACCCGGATCGGTCCGAAATTCTTCTAATTTGACTTTTTCCTTGAAACTTTGACTGACCATATCTTCCGAATCTAACCAAAACTCAACTCTTGAAAATTCCTTTATTAAAATAAAATTCCACTTTCGCAGGCATGCGATTGCATTGAGCATATGCAACAAGCCTTTAAACCCCTAGGTTACCCTAGTAGGACGAGTTTTGTCTCGTGAGGGTTTGCAGTGAATACACCCCCAAAATTCTTTATTGACTCAAATAAATATCAAAATACTTAAAATTTGTACAATTTAAACTTTTCGAAAAAATAATCACCATAAATTCACATTCAAATGTCCCAAATCATAGTGTGTGTGTGCAAAGCCATCAGTTAAACCTCAAATTTCCACCGATTGAGCATTACGTTACTTTCCGGAAATTCGTTTTGATTCAAATTCTTACGGATACACTCACAAACGAATCACTCGGATTGTGGCTATTTTCTCTCGGTATGCATGATATAAAGAGTAAATATAATGGACACAAATTCATGCATACAAAATTGAAAAGAAGGATATATGGTGAAACGATCTCATCATCGGAATACAATTATTAGGAAATGGGAACATCACCTCTAAATCACACCATTTTCATCTCTTTAATTATCTTTTCATGTCTTAGCTCTCCATGTAGTAATTAATTTCGCTATTTGGACTCGGTTAGGACTTTTTCAGGTTAAAAAGGTGTAAAGGGTAAAATTGGGAATGGACGGGATGTTCGGAATCGGAATTTTTTTTTCTCATGACATCCATTAGTGCTTTTTCCGGGCATTTGCTCATTTTTCTCTTTCGTTTTTTTTTCTTGCTATTTTTCTTTTGAGCATTTTTTTCTTCTTGCCCCTTTTTATTGCACTTTTCGGACTTAATGAATATTCCATTTTCGCAATTCCGAGCTATTTAGGTTTTTTAGGTTATCAAAAGAAAAGGGAAATATTTTATTAGGATCAAAGTGGGTTGCAAAGGGATAATTTTTCACAACTTTTTATGGCTAATATTTTTGGGTAACAAACGAGGGCCTACTTCATTGTCCAAATTGCTAATCACATTACCATATGCATCTCGAGATTAATTAAGTTTAGAGATATATTTAGCACGAATTTTGAGATAACATTTCACACATTTCCCATAACCGATCAAAATAAAGGATTGAGATCATCAACGAATTATTAAAACGCTAAAAAGAACTTTGAGTTAATCATAAACTCGGATTGATTTAAAAACTCATAAAAAATTGAAAGGCTCGAAATCTCACCGGGTTGGACTAATCTCCACACTTATTCGTTAAGTCGTCAATTTCCTTTCAATTTCCATCTTTGGTAAATTTTGGCTTAGTGCATTATGAATTTTACAATTTGAGACTTAAAATAGAATAAAGGTGATATTTTTGAAAATTTTAAATTCCAATTTTTATTTATTTTGAAGAAAAATATTTTTTTTGCTTATTTTTCAAAAATTCTTTTTTCTTTTTTTTTTTTGAAATTTTCTAAAAAAAACACACACTTGGAAAGAACATGTGATCGAATCAATGAATCTAAACAATAAATGGGAAGAATATCCCACATCCCCTAACTTAAATGTTGCATTGTCCTCAATGCAAATCAAGAACACAACATAAAGAGAGGAAAATAAAGATATTACCCAAATGGAGCGATCCCCGATGAGTGCGAGTCCATTGAATCTACAAAACATGTTAAAACCAAGCATAACAAAAAAAATAACAAAAACTGTAACTAACTATTCTAAATGCAACAAGACACTATAGAACACGTATATATGACTCAAAAATACTACAAAATTCACCCCATACACATCGGGGGTGCGACGACCTCACATCTCTATCCACTAATCACCCGACACCGTTCACTGGGTATGATGTTCTCCTCGTCTCTCCCGTCGTACCAGCATAAGGGAATAGCCGGAACAAATTTGGCCCGTGCCCGTAAAGAAAGGAAAGACCGGGAGATTGATTAACCGAAAAAGTATCCTCGTGTTGCATAGCACGTGTGTGGGTCTCTAAGTCGGACGAGATTTGAGTCGTATCTTAAAGTACCTCCGAAGACTCAAATGGTATGGGTGGAGGTTTGGGAAGGAGAAATGCATCGATGCTATTGCCCCACTCGCTTTCGTCTAAATGACGAAATGAGGCCCAGAAAGATTGAACGTCATCATTGAGGCTCTCATCCACCGGTCCGAACTTGCGCTCAAACCCTGCTAGGCTCAACTCCTCTAGCTCTCTCTCTTGCGTGGTGTCCTCAACCTGCATTTTGCTTGCTTGGTAATCAAGGAGAAATGTATCGATAGTGTTCTGCCATTCACTTTCTTCTAAGTATTTCGACGAGCCTCTCCCGACACACTCTAAATTTCCTCTTTCACTCTTGTTCGTCAGCTCACTCATGCTCTCAAATGCATTAACTAAACATACCTCCCCTACCTTGCTCTCAATTTTGCAACCACTCCTTTCACTGTGCGTAACACAATCTTCCCTAATGGATCTTCCTCATAAGTTCTTTCTTGCTCGTGTGCTTTCCCCAAAAGATCCAACCCTCGCGGTTCCCCTTCATCACTCTCTCTCTTGGAATTATTAAAGATATTTGTTTCGAGGGTCATGTTCTCGAAAGTTAATTGCATGCGCCCACATCGGGTATTAATAAGAGCATTAGCTGTAGCTAAAAATGGGTGGCCAAGAATAACGGGAACATGATTACTTGGGAGAATGGTGGATTCTTCGTCCCAAATGACAAAATCTACCGGGAAGTAGAAAGTGTCTATTTGGACAATCACATCCTCAACAATTCCCCGAGGAAACTTCACAAAACGATCCGCAAGCTGGAGAGTCATATTTGTGGGCTTTAGGGCCCCCAGTTCTAATGTCCTATAGATGGAATAGGGCATAATGTTAACACTCGCCCCTAGGTCAATTAGAACTCTCTCGATTCGGTTCTTCCCCATGATACACGAAATAGTGGGTGCACCCGGATCTTTATATTTTAATGGAAAGTTACTTGACAAGACTGCACTGACATTTTGGGCCAAAGAGACATTTTGCTTTACCTTTAGCTTGCGTTTCACCGTGAGTAAGTCCTTAATAAACTTAGCATACGCGGGAATTCTCTGTATAGTCTCGAGAAAAGGTAAATTGATTTTTACTTGCTTAAGAACTTCCAGAACTTCATCACGGGAGGTCGTTTTGGAGTGAGAGACCAATCGTTGAGGATATGGGGCAACTGTGGGGGTCTTCATTCCACTAGTGTTTTCCTCCTCCTCACTCTCAATTAAAGGGGCATCTTTGGCCTCTTTTATGCCGGGCGAAACCTCTTTATCTTTAGATGCAATGCGTGGAGGAGGAGACAAATCAACTACTTTCCCACTACGTAAAGTGGTAATAGCGCTACATTGCTCTCGATGGTCGTGGGATGTAGTGCCAATACAGGTTTGTCCTTCGGGAGGTCGTTGGCTTTGAGCAGGAAATTTGCCCTTCTCTTGGACATTCGATGCAGTTTGCAGCCTTGAGATGCTAGTATGTATGTCATGGAACAATCGATCATACTTAGAACTTGTCTCCTTTTGAGATTGGATGAGGTGATTTAAGTTGTCCTCAAGAGAGCGCCTCGATGGAGCAACATAAGGACCAGGAGGTGGTACTTGCATAGGATTTGGCATTGGAGGCGCCACTTGCTGAAATTGAGGAGGTGGTGGTAGAGTCATTTGTGGGTTTGGAACCATCCCACCTTGGGGTTGTCCATAATTGAATCCAGGATTCCTCCACGACTGATTATATGCATTCCCTTGCTGTGCATTATAATTTCCTCGAAAACCCCCTATTGCCTCAACCTGTTCAGTGTACATTGCCTTGTATGCAGGAATGGTAGGACATCCTTTGGTAGAATGACCCGCATTGCAAATGGCACACACTTTCTCCTTTCCGGCTTGTATGGGTCCAGCCACATCTCTCAATCATACTTCAAGAATATTTATGAAATTCTTCTCCAATTGGTCAAGTTTTCGATCCAACAAAGTGTCCTTGTCCAAGTGATAAATACCGGACGCAACAGGTAAGTTGGACACTTGTCGATTTCTATTTTGACTATTGGGATCAGAAGTATCCCATGCTTGGGTAGTCTCAGCTATATATTTCAAATGAGCTTCAGCATCGCTCGAATTTAACTCCCAAAAAGGTCTTTCACACATGGTTTGGACAAGTTGTTTCGATGCTAATGTAAGGCCTTGATGGAAAAATGAAATCAGATGATGCTTTTCAAAACCATGATGTGGGCATGCACTAACTAACTCCTGAAATCTCTCCCAACATTTATCAAAAGCCTCATTCGCATTTTGTCGAAAAGCTTGAATTTGGGCTTTAACAGAATTAGTTTTGTGTTGTGGGAAATTTTTTGATATAAACTTGTTTTGCATATCTCTCCAAGATAACACAGAATTTGGGGGTAGGGACCATAACTAAGTTTTCGCTTTATCCTTTAAGGAAAAAGGGAAGAGCTTCAACCGGACTACATCTTGTGGACAAGCTTGGTCTCCAAAAGTCTCACATGTATCTTCGAACTCTCGAATATGGAGGTATGGTTTTTCAGAATCCATCCCATGAAATGTAGGAAGGATTTAGATTATGCCATTCCGAAAATGGAACTAACCGACATTATACGTGAGTAAAATGGAACCAGGGGTAACAGTTCACTCCGGAAATAACAAATCTTTCATAGGAAGATAGGGTATCTCATCCTCTCCAGCACCAACACCAACACTACCATGTTCCGACATATCGCTACCAAAAGGTTCAGAATTCTAACTCCGGGTTTGACTCAATGTACGACTAGTAATGGAATTATTAGGCGAAGGAGGTGGAACCCCAAATGGAAAAGACTCAGAATTTTCAGAACTTGCTTCGGCAATAGGATTTTCGTGAACTTGGGTGGGGGATGAATTCAGCATAAGCACATAAGAGATGAAATGAATTTTTTTTATATAGAAATCACTTGTAGATACAAATAACTTTCGTGAAAAATTAACAATTTTTCATTCCCCGGCAACGGCGCCAAAAACTTGACGCGACTTAGAATTTGTCTTAAAAGTGCGTTCACTCTAGGTTCAAGTGCAAACCTATCGCTCAAGTAATAACCCGGTAAGTCGGGATCGAATCCACAGGGAAAGAAAATGTCAACAAGTAATCAAGAAACTTATTAGATCTGAAAATGATTTCTTAAAATAAACAAAACGATGATTAATGATTTTGGAAGATTTCTAGCGAAATAAAACTTTTCTTAACAAAAGCAAACTGGAAATTTTAATGAAAGTAGACTAAAAATTGTAGGAAAAACTTTTAATCAAATGGGAGAAAACATGGTAGAATACAATCCCTCAATCCTTAGCAAATTATCATAGAGAATACTAGACTTGTAAATTAAAATAATTGATTAGATCGAGCCTTTATAACTTCTAAGCATTACATATATGAGGGATCTAGCCCGCACAATATGAAATCAAAAACAGGTATAAAGCAGTGAATAATAAATTATACTAGCAAAGCTTTCTTAAACATCTCAAGTACCTAGGGCAAGAGAGATTAAAAGATTGACAGTTTTTGTATAATTTTCTCTCACGATTCAGTCAATATTTTAATTTAACATCTATTTTCTACATAGATAATCTGCCTTGGATTGAGTTCATGTACCCCAACCCTTGGGAAATTTAGCTACTCATGATTGTATTGAAGAACAAATTCATACTCAGAATTATGGAACTACAAGACATGGGAAATAAAATTGCAAATAATAAAGTAACAGAGAATAGAATGATATTACTTGTATTCAGCAGCAGGAAAGTAATTTAAATTGAAATCTAGATAACTCCTCCTTAATCAGCAATACAAACTAGGGTTCTTATGAAAGAAATTTAAATTTCTGAATGGTTCTCTCAAAAACTAACTCTCAAATTCTTTAGCTAATTTGTAATCTACCAACAACTAACAACTTGCTACAATTCTCTCTCTACTTGCTTGGTTGGTCTGTCTCCTTCAAATGATATAGGGCACTAGCTTTTATAACACCAAGTACCGAAATTGATAGCCAATAATGCTTGTTGGTACGTTTTTCCAAGAGTTGCTCTGTTTTAATTGAACAATTAATTGTCAGCATTTCACACGATCGGACCGGTCCTGCTCAACCTCGGATCGGTCCGAATACACCGGATCGGTTCTTTTCTTTTTACCGGATCGGTCCAGATTTTTTCTTCCATCGGTTCGTCATCAATCCGGGGTCTACTGGACTTTGTCAATTCGGATGGATCCGGACCCAACCCGGATCGGTCCGAAATTCTTCTAATTTGATTTTTTCCTTGAAACTTTGACTGACCATATCTTCCGATTTGAGTGCCATTTCTTCCTATGCTCTTGCGAACTCATGCTCTTCAACTTCAATTTTGATGTTGCTTCTGAATTCCGAATGGAATTTACACTTTTGCCCTTTTGCCTTTCTTCTAGTTTTCTTCTTTTCTTTTATTGCATTCTATTCCTGAAATCTTTATCACAATTACACAAAAACTAGGGAATTTTGTTAGAAACGAACAATAGAGTGATATGGACTAAAAATGATTCAATTACCTTGTTCGAGATATTAAAATCACTAACTTAAGGGGCTAAATTCGGAAGAATTTACGCTTGTTCATTTCTAATAACCCATCATTTCCTCTTATCTTTGTATTTTCTTCTTATTTTTTTTATGATTACGAACCATTTTTCTATTTTGTAGTAACCTAGCGTTTCTTCTTTTCTGTCTCTCTCAAACTCCCAATTTTACCTTTCGTCTTCATAAATAAACCAAAATACCCACACAATACTATCCCCTTCATCTCCCCTAACAAACGAAACAACATTTGCAAAATATGTATCCCATAATTATCAAACCTTATGAAATGTTATAAAATATGTATTTATATGGATGTCAACTGGTATCCCTCATTATTAAAATGGTCTCTTGGGATACCATGATTTATATTATAAATAGTGGTGATACCACTTGAGTATGCAACATAATGAAATATGCTTTTTATACCCCCTTTAAATTCTCTTGGTTCCATATATTTTACAACACGTTATCAACACGATAGTTCTTGTTTATTTTTTATAAATCGCTGCTGGGAAGAGAATAAATCATTTTCGAGAATCACATAAAATGGGTATTGATCTAATTGCCAGTGATAAAAAGCAAGAAAACCAATCACAATGCCCCATATCTGACGATATCTACCTTAAATGTATCGTAAAGTTGTACCAATTTTTGGTTAGGAGGATAGGAAGCAAGTTCAATGATGTGATATTGAAGAGGTTATCATCTCACTCTCTTGGTTGATTAAATTCATGTAGATGGATAACTCCATGTTATTTCCCAAAAACACTAGCAATAGGTATGATATCCATGCTTTCTATTATTATCATTGCTATAATTTATTCACTTCAATGGTTCTTTACATATGGAACTTGATTTACAAAGATTTTATGCTTAAAAAAATACGATAAAATATGTTGATAATCTATAGTATTTCGTAATGACATTTTGATATGATCTTATGCTTTTTATATTTAAAATTCATCCCTTATTATTTTATAACGACTTTGTATTTTAGTGATTCACAATTGAGATATAAATATTTACATATTTACAATAGATGGTTAACATTCAAATATTATTACTTAAAAATTAGGACCATAAGTTTCATGATACTATTCAAAAGTTGGAAAATAAAGCTCCCTAATCAATTAAATTTGGCACTTACAATTCTCAATTACTTAAATTTTGGGACATGAAGTTTCTAATGACTATTTATATTTTGGGGCCTGAAGTTTCCAAATATTTATTTTAATTTGGGGCCAAAAATTCCCATATATAGATTTTAATTTGACAATGAGAATTCTCAAATCATTTAAAATTAGGACTAAAAGCTCTCAATTGCTATTTATATTAGGAACTGAAGTTCCAAACAATTTTATCCCTTATCAAAATTGAAGTTTGGATATAATTGAGCACATCATTGAAAGTCCCTAATATTTAATGGTGTGATATGAATTTGACAAGTTATTTTTAATTAGGGCATGAAGTTCCTAAATAATTAACTTTTCTCTACTAAAATTTGTGGACCTGGAGTTCCTAAATTATT
The DNA here is from genome assembly GCA_949130495.1 of Sambucus nigra. NCBI lineage: Eukaryota > Viridiplantae > Streptophyta > Magnoliopsida > Dipsacales > Adoxaceae > Sambucus > Sambucus nigra. Next base: position 220,195,850 of record OX422218.1, read on the forward strand.
TAAATTTAAAGTGTTAAATAAAATACATCACAATCAAACTTGAAGTTATTATTTTAATGTTATTCCAAGATTCTCCCAATTATATTTATGATATGAAGATTCATAATCAATATTTTGACTAGAAGTTTATAAATTATTATCTCTATTTGGGATATAATATTTCTTAATTATTCGAACTATGAGGTCCTGAAGCTCTCATATTATTTAGAAAATTTTGGACATGAAGCTATAACAAAATATACAATGAATAAAAAATTTAAGTTTTGTTTATTCGCGGGGTATGGATTTTGAAAGTTCTCAAAGTAATTAATTACAATTTGAATCTAAAGCTTCAAATATTTTTTTGGTATTAGATTCAAATAAATTAAATATTAAAACATGCATTTTTCATTTCTCGTCTTTTCATTTTCTTTATTAAATGAAATAATTTTTAAATAATTTTTTAATGGTCAAACGTCCCTTTAAATATCATATTAATGGTTTCACCATTAATGTTTTGTCTCTTGAGGTTTCGATTTTTTTAATTATTAAATAATTTTTTAATGGATTTTAATTATAACTCCTTTTCATATTCAAATCAGTTACTATACATTGAAGTCTTGGAAATGTGAAGAGAGTGGGAAAAATTAAACCCTCATTTTTATATAATAAAGAAGTTGGATTATTATTGGTCGGAGTTAATAAACATATCTGACACTTGTTTAAACAATAATCTAACATATTTACCGTTAGTCAAACCAGAAAGTTTTGATATAAAAAGTGTAAAGAATTTATTTTTCGATGACATTAACAATATTGAACCTGAAGTTCAACTATTTGTGCAAAACTAGAAGTTCTCATACACAAATGATAACACTTGTAGTTTTATAATTCACACAAAGCACTTTATGAATTATTTTAACTTAAGAGCTAAAGTCCTATATTTTAATTTTATATTTTACATGAGCCCAAAGATTCATATACGTTTGACATAAAATAGAACCTTGATTTTCACAATACTGATTCAATTTATGGACATGATGCAATCATATCTTTACTTATTGGACGAAATATTGATCACAATTATTTTTGTCGCAATAGTTTATTTCTAAGTATGAAGTCTCTAACATATGATCAAGAACACAAATTTTGATTCATTGGTCATGAACCCAAAGATCTAAACTTTAATTGATAAATTTTTCCTCCTTTAAATATACATTATGATTTGATATCCGCATAGATAGGTTTTTTTGTGGTTAAAGCATAAATGATTAAATTCCGATTTGTGATGATCAAAAGTCATCAACATGCATGCTTTTTGGACATATATATTTCTTTGGACTACTATTATCCTCAAATATAAATTTCTTTTGAGATTATTAAGTATTCTAAGATTCGTTGTTACAAAACTTAAAATGTTTCTTATCCATCCCATTTTTTAATCATTGATAATTATTTGATACGTTTTTTTTAGTAATACTTCTATTTGTTTAAGTTTGATCACCAAACATTTGATCTTAACACCAATAACACACACACACACACACACACACACACACACACACACACACACACATATATATATATATATATATATATATATATATATATATATATATATATATATAAATATGATCTCATAACCACTTTGTAATCTATATTGAATGCTACAATTGACAATTTTGAACAACTATTATCTAATGACATTTATCTAGTAGACAATGAACAAATTACACTATTATTTTATTATTCACAGGGTTATACTATGCAACATTTACACTTTGTCATGAGCCTGAATCTCCATGGTTCAATTAAGTGATATTATAGAATGACCATTAATCATTTCATTTGTTTTTTTATAAGCCTTTCGTAAATGATATCCTATGATTTGTTTTTGCAAATTACTAATAATTTTACTTTATGTTTTCAAGGGTATATATATGGTCCTTATTAACTCTCTATTGAAACAATGTCGAATATAGTTTTTTTTTCTATATGTACGATTTTATTTTGATGAGACACTATATCCACCATGAGGGAATCATATAATGCACCCTAATTATAAATTGTTCCTCAAGAATGGTCCATTATTAAACAACTATGAGGATTATCGTTGAATAGTTCTACTTTGTCTCATCTAATCTCTCATATCGCTTAATGTGAAAATGAAAGGAAAATGATATTGCAATATCAAACGAATATGAAACTTAAAATATTAGATGTTTCAAATATGATTTCCAAAATCGTTATCCCAATAGGACAAAACAAATTCGATAACATATAAATTTCTAGAAGCCAGAAGCATGGCAAGTGTATAGGTCGCCACTATTTGAATCCATAGTAGTGGAGCTTAAATAAAATCAGGACCAAATAATGCTCTAGAAAGGTTATACATAACGTTTAAGAAGAGATTATGAAAAAAAGATCCACTTTCTCTGAAACTCTGTAAGAGGTTATTATATATGAAAAGACACAAGTCCCTAAAGTGAAAATAAATCCCCTGAAGTATGCAAAAGTGCTTAATATATTTGAGATATTTATGTTTTATACATATACAAGAGAAAATTGGGATCGCCAAAAATGATCATCAATGATATACTTATATATGTTACAGCTACACAAATCAATGGTCATTAATAATATAAATCCACGTTTTATATATGAATGTCGACAAAGAATATGTTGGCCAAAATGACAAAATGACACGATGGCATGATTCGAGTTTTTAAAATAAACATTATGTATTTGGACCTATAGTACAAACTCCATGAGATATTAACCCTGAAGGTTACGAAAAGGTGTTTATAAGAAAGAAGGGAAATAAAGTCGCTAAAAGTGAACAATTTGTAGCTTAAGGTTTCACGTAGAAACTAGATATAGATTAGATACAAACATACCATCCCGTTGCGATCATAAAAACTTTTTAGGTATCCTACTAGCTTGGAAGTATTTGAAAGATATTATATGAGACTCATGGATATTATAAATGTTTATTTATATGGGGCCTAAACAAAGAATACATATAAAAATACCATAAGCATTTTCTTTGCTTGAAGAAAATATATGAAGTACATAAATACATTAAGACGTTTATTGTATATTAGACAATCCAGATGCATATAAGTACAATTGTTTTAGTAAATACTTTTCTAACAAAAGGTATGAAAACAATTAAAAATGCCAATGTGCCATTATAAAATTATGCTTAAAAGGATGTGATCCTAAAGAGATAAATTGAAATACGAAATACCCAAATAAGGAATTGAACAAAAAAGAATAACCTTGGGGTAATTAGTTCTTATCTCAGCCTGCAGATCGAGAATAGTTTTGGCTAAACACTGATCCATAAATTAAATAGATTGAAAAGTCCTGCAATAGTATAACATATATTAATAATGCCATTTTGTATACCTATGGTCTCTGATCTTTGGGTATTATAATATTCATATAATCCTAAATAATATGAAAAATATATTATTGGTCCAAAAGTAACATATTAACATGTTATCATTGCATTATATTTGTGTCATTAGTATATTGTTATACAAAACACAATACCAGTCATAATAATTTCACTCAATCTCTTTGTAAGAAATAATTACCAGTGACTTGCATGGAAAAAATATCAATCATATTATGTGATATTTTTATATCTAACCATCCATGTTTAGTTGGTTATATAGATACATGTCAACTTTATGATTATCACAGGGCACTATCAAAGCACTTAGGACTTGCAACCAACAACAGATGTTACAACTACTACCTATGAAGGAAATGAAGCATGAAAATATTAAATAAAAAATGATATATTAAGGGAGATATTACCAACACATTTCGGTTCCGCTACATACATGAACTCAAGAAGACTTATGAAACACATAAACTCTAAAAGAGTTATGCTATTGATGTCAAATAGATTCGATAATGTGACATATTCATCCTTCTTTCCCAAAGTCTTATGAAAGTTAATCTTCTGAAGGAAAATGAGATTCAAGTAACAACCTATCAAATCTATTCATTAAGACAAATCAACATTTCAGAAGGTTGTGTATAAAATAGGAATGCATCGAGTGAATTATTAGAGAAATACCGTAATCAGGAGGGGTATCCAATTAGGAGAGCATTTTATTAGGTTGAGAAAATGACATGATATTTACGGACATACGTGTGATGTAGTGTTTTTTCCTTTAAATAGGTTTTTTCCCATTAGGTTTTACTGTTAAAGGTGTTAATGAGGCACCACTAAGCACATCAGCATAGATTCAATGATCATAAAAGTTGTACTCGTTTTCCTTCACTTTGATTTTTTCCCATTGGATTTTCCTTAGTAAGTTTTTATCGAGGTAACAATAATTGATTGGTGCAAATAGTGTACATCTAAGGAGAGTGTTATAAAATAAGTGTTTATATGGATGTCCACTAATATCCCTCATTATTAAGTGGTCTATTGGGATATTTCAAGTCTCCACGTGGTTCCCTCACCCTTAGCCTTGAATTAATTTCCGAATACATTCTGAAATCAGGTGTCACCACACCCATACTAGTCATTCCATGACATCCGAGCATCACTCATATAAGGACGCAAATATCACAATATCTTAAGGTTTACACTACCTATCCGTGCCGATTGGAAAGCCATACCCAGCACATATACTACACGACTAATACTCTGGTACATCACTAGACCCTTAACACCATCGTTACTAGAATGCGACTACCTACTCTTACCGGATTTGATTTGTCTCCTAAGAATACCAAACACAATTCATGTAAAAGTCCCAAATCCAACATTATTTCATCGTCTATACCTTTGTCATCATAGGTGCACTCTACAGAGTTTTCGAAACCCACATTGCAATTACATTGTGCTCTCAAAGATACTAGCCTGTGAGATTATATCTATGGTGTACCTTAACCATCAAACACCTCAAGGCATTACACCATTTGACATTTATCCTCAATGACGCCACATAAAATTTGTCCTATGGGAACCTTAACGTTCTTATGAACTACTATCACACTAGGATCACCTTGCACCTAGCCATTACCTCAGCGACTAAAATGAGTCTCTACATGTAGAAAACCATATCATCTTTCTTCCAAGTGATCGTGACTATAAGTCACGTACAAAACACAACCGATACTATGGGTTATGGCAAGATGTAAAATGTCGGCTGTAGCCTAAAAACCTCAACATTTGCCTCACCTAATCATCAATGATTGTTAAACTATGCCAACTAAATTTCCTCAATATGTTAATATTATACCATGGGTTAAACTACAAGTTAACAAGACTATACATATCTTGGTAGGATATGAGACGTTAGGTATTGCCTACAAATGCCAAGGTCTATACCGCAAATGACACGCTGAATTCTGTTGTTTAATATCACATCATATTCAAGGTACTCCCAACCTAAACCCTCAATGAAGGGAACTAATATGTTATCACCGCATAATCAATACTTATAAATGCTACTCAGTCATCTAACATCCTCAAGTGATACATAAAACCTTTACAGTTAGGTCATCAGAAGCACTGCTCAGTGTTTCCATTACCGAGGCGATTCTCACCATTAAATTTACCATACAATACTCCTAACACACATGATCACAACGTTGCCACAATTACGCTACACATCTCCATGTGTTCATCAAATTACCATCAACTACGTTATCACCCCAAGGATAAAATATTCCTAATTATGTCACCAGCGCTAATTACCCGTAAGTGCCACACCTAAGGGTTATGTACTTTTCCATCATTAACCATTAGTTCCTAGTTGTGAAACTCTAACTATCAATCTTTACCATTGATTATATGAGATTTGTGCCACTTTCCCAACAAGCTTCATTTCATTCTATCGAAACCTTTGATGATTCTATTCCATTAAAATTCAACACAAGCACCTCACACTAACTACCATGGTGTCACCACTATAGGCTTGCATGGACACCTGCAAATTACTACAATTCAAATCAGAAGCGCATAAACAATTAATAACCATTAACATAATTATGTGCCCACTTATCATGCTAACCTCTTTGACTTTACCACCGAGGACACGAACTAAACTGTGATCAAACTAGCATGGCCGACCCTACCTAACATCAACATTGAAAGATCCAATACCGACCTCACTACGTCACTCCCCAAAAAAATATTGAACCTAGAGCTCTGATACCATTTGAAACACCCCGACCTAAATTTATGGGTTGCTCGTAGTCAATTCGATCCGACCTGAGCGTTTGGTGTGAAGTGAAATGAGACAATCCTATATAATGTTGCTAGTCCAATTTTATTTTAATTAACGTTTTACTTGTTTAACATATGATTCTAGTTTCAAAATAAACTAAATGAGGGACCCATGGGGAGCACCCCAAACTCCAAGTGTACAAAGATACTAACGTAAAAATAAAATAAAGTACTTACTTGTATAATGCCCTCAATATAAGAAACCGCTCCCAACCTATCATAACAAGCGAGGTGTGAGCCTATGCCGAGTGAGAAATATACAAACAAAACATAGAATCAAACGGAATAAAGGAGACTCGACATGTTATTCCTACGTGCACTTGCAACTACTTGTTACACACGCACACACACACACACACACACACACACACACACACACATATATATATATATATATATATATATATATACACACACACACCTACATATATGCAATGCATGAAACGATTTTTACATCAAAAAACCTTATTAATTCAGATTAATATACCTTAATCACATAAAGAATTCCTTTACACATTCTTAACATTTCTCACTTTATTTAACACACCAGGTTTAACACTGGAAACTATTACGTTTGATTTATCCAAACACATTCCTTTACCCGAGTCACCCTTTTTTATTTATTTAATACATTTTAGTATTTTCGTTGAAATTCACCCTTTCAACACATGCAAACATCGTGTAAGAATATATTTATTTGATTGTTAATTGTGGGTTTTACCGCTTACGTGGCTTAAACAACCATTTACCCACTCAATTTACTCTTTTTTCTTACTTTATGGACATATCATTTATACCTTTACTTGTCCATTTTAACCTTTATCAGAACATTTATTTATTAATTCAAGTTACGCTGTATTAACACATTTGACCACAGAAGCCATTTCTTGATATGTTCCATATTCCTTTTATCTTTTCTCGGAATCTTCCAATACCGCATACTTTAATGGGGATCCACACCGCTGACTATGCGCACCATATGCTCTGGCTAGTGATTTTAACATTTTCACCCTAGGGCTCCGGGAACTTCTTGCTTATGTCGGTGACATCCGAGTTCCTTTTAATACATTTTATAAATTTCCACATTAACCACTTTTCCTTTTTTACCCGATCGAAGCCAAAACTCGGGGTTGCAACCCAATTTGTGTTATACTTGAAATTTTACCATTTCATATTCTTTATACTTTAACCTTGATTTTTATTCTAAAAATCATCTTCATTTAGGACCTTTTTGTGTTACACCTTTCCAATATTTTTATTTCAGAAAAATGTTCCATATTAAGTAAAATTACCATTTTACCCATTTGTTTCATAAATTACCATTAACTCCATTTCTATAAGTGTTAAATTCCCCCAAAACACTATTAATTCATCTTTACTAACTTCTTAAGTGTTTTAGCACATTAACACCCTTTTTAACCATGGAGTAATATTCCCCTTAACTGGAAACACTTTTACACCTTTATTCCCATTATAATTTCATAAGCATTAACAATTTACAACATTACTAAGTCGCACACACTAACTTTTACATGTATACCCAGTAACACTTAATGAATACTTTTATCAACATTTTCATAAACCACACATTTCTTTATTCAAGAAATCCATTTATATTTAAGACTACTTTTATAAGAAAGTACCATTTCTTTCATTTTACATGTAGTCTTAAACCTTTTTGATTGTCATATCTTTAACCTCTTTTTCACACATTTTGAAGACTAAAATTTCTCTCTTTTTCTTTATTCATCATTAAATCTTATTTAAAAATACATCCAACAACTAATTACCACCGCACTCCCCAAGTCAAATTATGTTTATTACAACATTTAATTTGATCTTATTCCTTTAGCTTAATTTAATTTCATTATTTAGTTATCCTGTTAATGCGAAATCACTATATCCAGCCAAACGTTCTTTTAGTCTTGCCCATATTCGGGTGCGCTAAAAATTCTAACACATCACACCACAACCCATCACTAGAGCCATACATCCCAACTTATTTAACCTTACACATATTGGTGATGTTCCACACATAACATATCACTATACCTAGACAACCCAATTTTGTTAGCCTTGCACATATTGGTGATGCCAATACACACACACGTCACTATAGCCAGTCGACCCAATTTTCGTTAGTCATGCACTTATAGATTATTCCAATCCATTTAATATCCATTTATTATCTTAGGCATTAATTAACGGTTCTTTATTAGGTATGCAAAATTACCAACTATCCCCATCCATAAACAAGGCATCATAACTAAACCATCCCTAGTCCCACACCTAGAGACCACCAAATGGTAGTTATCACCTAGTCCTCTCACCTATGAAGAATACCTAACCAAAGTCATTACCTAATATCACACCTAGTCTAACGAAATAGTGTAACGACATACTACCTATCTCCACCAAGAAAACTACCCAACCATACATGCGTATACTCACTAGACCCATACCTAGAATGTGCTAAAAATAATAAAGCCTACTAAGTAGTCCCATACCTACGAAGGAACCTACTAAACAAAGGTGAAAGTACTAGTACTCCCAAAATCCCAATGGCCCCACAGTGTCAAATTATTAACACAAACAATCTCTACATAACACATATTCTTAATTGAGTGTTACGATCTTCCAATTAATCACACTAACCCAAATTCGTTCTTATTACATCCATTTAATCATGTAAAAAAACAAGTTTCGCAAAATAACTACACAAGTTGGAAAATTTTATAATTCTAATTCGATTGATATTTTATTAATCCAATATGTAATTCAATTCACATATACAAAATAACAATGTCTTCTAACACATAGAATCATTCTCCAACATTCACATCAATATCATAATTTTATGTGTCAAAACATTAATTCGAATTACAGATATTAATTTTTAACATGCGATCCGTCTCGACCACCCAACATAACAAGGTACAGTTATCTAAGAATGCGATATTTCAAGAATTAAATAATATTTTTTAGATTTAAAAAAACAGTTCCATAAATAGGTTTTCACTTTTCTTAATTAAAGTTACAAATTAGTTTAGGAAAGCATGTGTAATTAAGGTTAAGCAATATTTAAATCAAACAATACTTAATGAGAACAATAGTGCTATTGTTGCTTGAAAATAAATCTCTTAAAAATTTTAAATACTCGGTTGCATTCATCTAATGAAAATAAGCAAGTCCCGTTCTTGGATGTTCTTGAAAATATACGATTTAAGCCTCTTAAATCTTCATATACAAAGTAATAGAATAAATCAATAAGAAACTTCAACCTTGTGCGCTGTTGAAAAAATATTCATAAAATATTATTAAAAGATCCAAAAATTAAAAAACTAGGGCCAAATCATTCCTTATTGAATTTAACTAGGACCTTTAGTGGTCAAGAAAGCAAAATTTTCAATATACCATGCTGAAAACAGCCTAAAAATTATGGGTTTGCTCTAGAAAATTTCATCCCTTCGTAGTGTTGGAAAATATTTATCAGAGATTCATGGAAGCTGGAAAAATTATGAAACCAATGCCCATGCATTCTTCATTCAATTTATCTAGGACTTCAATTGTCAAAAAATTCAAATTTATAGATATATAAGGCTGAAATTGGATTGAAAGTGATAGGTTTGTGCTTGAAAATTTCAGCACCTCTTGTCCTCCCTTCATCTTCTTCTCTAACTATTGAATTTGTAGAAATTTATTTCTCTATCATTTTTCTTGTGTTTTATCTTCAGATCTAATGTTATCTAGACTCATATGATCTTCTTTCAAACCATAAGTTTTTTAAAATAACATGTATATGCTAAGAGGTTACAAACTAGGGTTTTAAAATTAACAATCCCATTTTTCTCATATGGACCACCACTAATATATATATATATATATATATTGTAACACCCCAAGCAAAAACATGCGGTGCTACTACGATTAAAACTAAACTAAATTCTCAACAATTAGTATAGAGCATATATATTCCACAAAATAAATATAATGAATAAAAAATTTACCCTTTTAAATAATTACAATAAATTTCACTCGAAAATAATACTAAGCTCTCCAAATAAATAACACTATCAAGCTATACAAAAATAAAAATCTCCAAACAGCGTCCTCTAAAATCCTCCAAAAATCTTTAGTGTTCAAATCCACACTAACCTTCCATTAAAAGAAACATATGGGGAAGTTATGACAAGAATAGATGCTCAAAACAACAACGGTGAATAAAATGCAACAAAACGAATTTGAATTCATGTACAATGCAAGATCCGAGCATTATACCAATTTAATTTCTCAATAACACACAATAGGTCACTAGGCCTCACCTCACCTAACATAAGCTTCGTAAAGCCTCGTCCTGTCTATTGGACTTTTGGACTATTGGTGGGTGATCATTCTCTAAGTCATATAAAAATTGCATGACACCGTACCCATCAACAAATACAACATCTCAAATCGAATCAATATTTTATATTTCAATAAACGTTATGATATCAACGATATGAGTACAAATAAATGCGGAACAAAATGACTACTCTCGAGAGATTCAAGGAGCATATTGCGTAAACCTCATACCTTAAAATCATCACAAGAAACTCATGAGAGCCTGCCTCAAAATTCTGATCATGCCATAAGGTTCCTCTTGTGATAATAATAAAAACTCGTTATAGCCCGAACTCGAGAAAAAAACCAAATAAGCCTTAAAATCAGGGGTTGAATACTGAATAAAATTGGGGCAATGATTTATAGATAAATGGATATGAAAATAAAGGAGGCTAATTTTTTAGAAGGATGAGGTGAGATCGAAAATGAGGGGATTATGGAGCCAGAGGTAGATGGGGATGAGATGGCCCAAATTACTAATGAATAGAACCATGATAGTTACCAAGACACCAGTACCAAAGTCCAAGAGGAATTACTCATCCTTGAAGAAAAATCTACTGATCGCTTGGCAGCCGAGACTTGAGTTCTTATATTTTTGCATCTTGGACAATCGTTAGTGGTCTCTGATACCAACCATACTTCTCTAAAAAATTACCCTCATCCCACTATTGGGAATTGACAATTACTAACTTTAATTCTTGGCATTTCTCTATTGGAGTATTTTTTTTATAAATGTTTCCTCTTTAATCTACTTGGTTTTCATTATTATGTGTTCGAGTGTAGTGTCTGACTTTCTATTCATCATAAAAATTATGTTAAGTGTCAACATAATAATAATGATGTTCAATTATTCCACCTCTCAGGGTTTTTTATGGAGATATGTTTACGAGACAAGACTCAAAACACTCTCACACCATTGAGAGAGATATTTACATTGTACTTTCACCCTAAAAAATGATGTTTGTTTCACCATAAAAATAATGATGTTTAATTTTACCACCTCTCAAGGTTTTTATTGAGATATGTTTAGTAGATGAGACTCCAAACACTCTCATAGGAGTGTAGAATTTGAAATTGTTTTTATGGAAGAGGAAAAAGACTCCTAAATTTATTACCTATAGGTAGAAGAGCCAACCTAGGTGGCTTTTACAAGCTAGGGAGAAAAAGAGGGGAGAAAAGAAAAAAGAAAAAAACTATGGAATTTACTTGAAAATCTAATTGAAAGTATGCCCTGAAGATCCATTATAAACTAACCTCTAGTAACTTTTGGAAGATCCATTACTGCGAAGAAATTATTATGACCAAAATTTTGAGATCCGTGATTTTCCAGACTATTTGCTTCCCTCCAATAATGTGACAACTCCATTTGAATATAAATTCATTTTATTTCATTAATGACATCAGTAATGGCCCAAAGAGGTTTGAGAATTGCCTTTGAGGATATCTATCACCACTTGAGAGTCCGATTAAACTAAAATATGGAGGGTGTTAAGATTTTGACAGGTTTGAAGGCCTTTTAGTATAACCTTATCACTCTGATCTATTATTTGTAGATTAACCTTAATAGGAAAAAAAACCTTGAATAATACCTCCTTTGTTATCTCTAATCATGCCCCCTGATCCTGATATTCCAGAATTGCCTTTAGAAGCTCCATCACGGTTCAACATGAATAAAGATTCTTTTAGAGGAATCCATTTAAGGAAAAAGAGGGAGAGGTTCTTGACATTTTGAATCCAAAATGTGGTTGAAGATATTCATGGGATTATATACACGATTTAAAAGAGCTCCTTGATGCACATGTGTTGATGAAGCTGAACACATTGTTCATAATCTTCTTACTATCCATTTTGACAACTTCAAATACACATTTATTTCTTCTCACCCAAATCTCCCATAAAATGATATCTGGGATCATTAGCATTAGGTATATAATGAAGTCCTTTTTAGACTTTTTAGGCCACCATGACATAAGTAATTGATGAAATGAGGAGGTAGAAACTTTAATACAAAGCATAATAGAAAAGAAAGACCAATTCTAACTAGCAGTTGGCCCATATAGTAACAAATGGCCAAATATCACTGAATGGTTATAACAACAACTGAATATAGGAGCTACTAAAATGCCTTTCAGTTGAATCAAGTCTTCTAAACGAACAATATTATTCACGCATTACGATAAGAAAAGATATATCTTTTGAGGAATCTCAGACTTTCATATGAATTTGCAAAAGAATTAAGTAGGTCTAGATTTTTTGATGGCCTCCTAACCTAAACTAGTTATGAATTCCCTATTGTATGTTAAAGTCCAATAGTTAGATGTATCCACTTCACTGATATAGCTTTATGCACTGTCCTTAATCTGCTTCAATCTCTTTACAGTGGAGTTATTGATTAATGGTGATGATGTGTATATATAGTTAACAAAAATAGACCACAAAAAGTAAGAATTAGTGATATTCCACTAAAGTTTCAATGCGATAAACTTTGATGGTGTCTACCAAAGCTTTGGATCCAAGGCCCCCTTTTTCCACATGGCAGCAAAGGTTATCCCATTAGATCCAGTGATGTCTTTTGCCAAAATCTTTTGAGGATCCCCATAAAAAGTTATTGAATAAGATTTGGATTATGTTTATCATCTTGATTAGAGGCTTTAATACTACAATGGTATGCAATGGGATAAAATATAGGATAGATTTAATGAGAGTTCTTCTCCCAGTAAAAGAGAGGAATTTGTCCTTCCAACCATCAATTTTTGATTGAATTCTCTGAATAAGGTCTTCAAAGGAGATGTTCTTGGATCTACCATCGAAAATAGGACATCCCAAGTACTTGAGGGGGATTTTCTTCAATTTAATGTGGGTATGGTCCTCATTTGCATTAATTCTTATTCTACTAATAAAATGGTGGACAGTGAAGTTACACTTCTCAAAGTTGATAACTTGACATGGGCCTCTTTCAAACTTTCTTAAATAATTCATTAACTGTCTTAAGCCAGAGTTAACATCATTACAAAATACAATTGTGTCATCAACAAAGCTCAAGTTGCTAATACGGGGACAACCTATTGCGTGGGAGAAAGGTTTAACCTTACCAGATATCAACAATAGGTGAAGGGATTGGTTTAACACTTCTGCTACTAGAACAAAAAGGCCAGGGGAGAAAGGATATCCTTCTTTGAGACCTCTGTTAGATTTAAAAAAGCCTTCCACTTGAACATTTATTATGGTAGAGAACCAATTATTGGATATAATTCTCAAAATTCTATCCATCCACACTTTAAAAAATTAATATTTTTTGAGGATTTTGATGAGGAAAATCCATGATACTCTATCATAAGCTTTAGACAAGTCAAAATTTTTATCCACATTAGGGCCATGAGATTTTCTACCAACCATGGACATAATTTCTTGAGATAAAAGGAAGTTTTATGAGATTAATATGCCTTTACCAAAGCCTTCTTGAGAGTTGCCTGCAAAGAGAGGGAGGATGAGTGATAATAACAAGGATTTTTGTGATAATTTTGAATAAAAAATTATAAAGTATTATTGTTCTAAAGTATGAGAAAGAGGTAGAAACTTTATTTTTTGGGATTAGGATAATGTTTGTGCTGGTCCAGCTTTAAGGTAGTTCTGAGTGTGAGAAGAAGATTAATATAGCTTGATTCAAATCTTCTTTGATGATCTCCTAGAATTTATTATAGAAAAGGCCATGAAATCCATCCGATCATGAACTAATGTAATCATTTTGATAATTTACAACCTACCTTATTTTGTTTTCAGTTGGTGAGGCATCGAACTATTGAGATTGAGGTTGAGAAATTTTAGCGTCAGAAGCTTTTAAAATCTCATTACGATTTTTAATATTCTCAGCTTGAAAGACGTTTATGAAATGATCTATAAATTCTTATTGAATGCCCTTTGAGTATTTCAATATTCTCAAGGCAAAAAATTTTATGAATGACCAGCTTTATATTTCACTACACCAAAATGGCCAAATTGTCACCTTTTAGCCGGCCACCCTTGTCAAGGTCATTGACCGTGACAACAAACACGCGTTTGTGTCACAGTCATTGACCGTGACAAGACCGTGACAATTATTTATCACAGTCATTGACCATGACAATTCTTAAAATTATTTTCACGGTCAAGGACCTTGACACGACTGTGACAAATTGCTCAGCAAAAAACCCTTTGCCCTTCTTCCCCCCTCGGTCGTTTCCCTCCTTTTTTCACTCTCTCTCCCTCTCTCTCCCATTTATATATATGTTTGTGTGTATATATATGTGTGTGTGTGTATATATGTGCGTGTGTGTGTGTATGTGTGTGTGTGTGTGTGTGAGGGGGCAGGGTGGGGGTAGGGGGTGGGTCAGGGTGGGGAGTTGTTGTGTGTGTGTGTGGTGTGTGTGGTGGGTGGGGTGGGGCAGGGTGGAGGTAGGGGTGGGGCAGGCGACTATTGTGTGTGCGTGTGTGGGGGGGGGGGGGGGGGTGAGGCAAGGTCCCATTGTAATTCCCTTAATATTGTGTTTTAATGATTCTATGAGATAATATATATTGTTTCAAGGTTAACTCATTGTAGATAAAAACATTCACATAGTAAGATTAAATTGAATCCATCCATAGATTCTATAATTACATCCACTAAAATATAATTAATAAATGAAACATACTTAATTTGCGTAAATGAAATTAATGCTTTTAATTGATTTGCACTTTATCATTTTCACTATAATTTTAATTGTATAGTTTTAGATGAAAGTAATTAATAATTAGTGCCCATTTCATATGAAAGTAGGATTGCCACTCATTGTAAATTAGTAAATTAATAATTGTATACGTTAATTGTTAGTTTAATTGATGAAATGGATTAATTGAGTAGATGAATTAGAAGGAGTACGGGATACATGTTTGTTGTTGACATTGTTATTGGATTATTTTGTTTAGTAAATGCTTGGTTTGTTAGTTTTAAAAGTGGCATGACCACTGGATTATTGTCCATATGGGGGTGGGATTTTTCAAATATTTTTGAAAATTACTTTGTATATCGAATAATATAAATATAGTATGATAATTAAATGAAACATACTTGAAATTAAATAGCCCTTAGACCCGTTCGAGAGTCATTACCCCTGTAATGAAATCTCTTGAATTGTCCCGTTTGGACAGTTTCAGACTGTTTAATTTTTGTATAATATTCTTAGTGGCTTAAAGTTGTTACTTTTGGAGGAAGTTCTGCAGTCGTATCTTAATGTTCTCTGGGTACATACTAGATTGACAAGTGTGACTTTTATTTAAATTGATCAATTGAAATAACATTCACACCTGCCAATCTACGTCGTGTACTTGGAGAACTACGGGGATATGTTATCGATTTTTTTTTCAAATCGTAACAATGTGCATGAGTTGTTAAGTATATTACAGAAAAATGCGGTCTTGAATGGGATAGGACCACTCACCCTTTAGAGGAGATGGAGGAAATATAAATTAAATGATGGGATAATTAAATGAAACAAACTATAAATCTAAGTTTTGTTTACCTTTAATAGGTGTTTAGTTATGGTAGCTTTAATGGGATATCCGAAATACAAAGAGTGGATGGGTGAGACAAATAGAATGGGGGATGTGTTTAGCAGAGGTGCTAACGAATTTGTGAAATATGCAAGGAGATGTCATAATGATAAAGAGTTTCCGTGTTCGTGTGCTAGGTGTAAGAATGGTAAGGTGTTTGAGTGGAAAACAGTTGAACTACATTTGTTAAGATCGGGTATGCAAGATAGTTATCGATTTTGGAGTTTTCACGGTGAATTGAAAGTTCCTTTTGTCCCTCACCAACCTTCACAACAACCTTGAACAAGTAGAATAGATGTAGAAGGGGACGATGTAGATCATAATATGTTAGAGGATTTAGTTGATGATGCATACGGAGTTTATGAAGCAGAGGAGAATGAGGTTACTGATGATGTAGAAGATTCAAGTGCTCATGAAGATAACACGATAAAACTTGACGATGACTACCAAATTTTAAAATTTAAGGCGACCCAAACGTTATACTCTGGATGTGAGAAAGATCAAACAACTTTACATGCCATGGTTGGCTTGCACAGTTTGAAGATGCAGTACGGTTTGTCTGGCAATAGCGTGACGGGAATTCTGAAATGGGTGAAGGGCTTATTACCCAAGGTGAATACACTTCTAAATAGCTATCCTGTTATGAAGAACAGTTTGAAAGGTTTGGGAATGAAGTATAAATCGATTCATGCTTGTGTGTATGACTGCACACTATACCGAAAGGAGTATGAAAATCTCGATCGTTGTCCAGAATGCGATGAACCTAGATATGTCCAATCTACTAGTAAGGAAGGAACAAGCTCAAAAGTGCCTCAAAAAGTATTGAAATATTTTCCCGTTGGGCCTAGATTAAAGAGATTTTTCACATTACCATGGATTGCAGAGGCAATGACTTGGCATGCTTGGGCAGAAGTAGGGGGTAATATCAGTCGTCATCCTATTGATTCTACTACCCGGAGGAGGATGAATTTTGAGTATCCCGATTTTGCTCGAGAAAAACGCAACATTCTTTTGGCTATATCAACATATGGTTTCAATACATTTGGAAATCTAAGCACCAATTAGAGTGTATGGCCAGTGATCCTAGCCCCACTCAACCTCCCTCCTTCACAATGTGGGTGAGACCTGAATTTTCGATAATAGCTTTGTTGATACCTGGGATAAAGGCACCAAGTGATGACATTGACGTCTACCTGTCTCCTTTGGTAGAATAATTAAATGAGTTGTGGGAAGAGGGTGTTCAATAATTTGACTCTTTTAGAAAATAAGAGTTTACGCTGAAAGCTATGTTGATGTGGGCAATTAATGATTTTCCAGCTTATGGGACATTATCCGGTTGTGTAGTACATGGTTATTTGGGGTGTCCTATTTTTGGAGAGGAGAATGAATCTCTTCATCTATCTTTTAGCTTAAAAAATGTATACCATCGCCACAGGAGGTTTTTACCCCCAGCTCATAGTTTCAGATCTGAGAAAGGTTCTAATTTTTTATTGGGCAGGGTTGAACATAGGCTACCGCCGAGACAACTTTTGGGTTCAGAAAATGAAAGTAAATCTTATGAATGTGGCCCTAATATTCCAGGTAAGAATCCCAAATTTAAGAACGCCAAGCATAAGAAGACCCCAACTGGGAATGAAACTGAGACAAGAAAGGCATGGTCTCGGAGGTCAATTTTATTTGACTTGCATTATTAGAAGAATAACTCGGTGCGCTATGTATTGGATGTGATGTATGCAGAGAAGAACTTGGCTGAAAATATTATGGGTACTTGCCTTGGGGGGAATCATTCGAAGGATGGAGAAAATGCACGAAAAGACCTTAAATCGTTAAAACTTAAGCCACAACTATGGTTGAAAGAAGATAGTAGGGGAAAGACAATAATTCCCCCTGGTGCGTTTACTTTGACGAGTGGGGAAAGGAAAGTGCTTCTAGACACAATATATAATTTGAAGGGCACATCTACTTTTTCGTCTAACTTGCAAAGGGTTGTGAATTATTCTACTCATGATTTACATAAATGTAAGTCCCACGATTGGCATGTGATCATGCAATTGGTTTCTCTATTGTTAAAGCACTATTTCTCCAAGCACAAGGATTTGCGTAGGGCTATTATGCAAATTAGTATTACCTTCTCCCTCTTGTGTGACAAGGTAGTCAATTGAGAACACATAGTGGCTCCAAAATTGGCGGTGATCGAAGCAATTTGTGTATTGGATAAGTACTTTCCTCCAGCATTCTTTGACATAAGTGTTCACTTGTTGGTACACCTATGTGACGAGGCACTTCTTTGTGGTCCAGTTAGATATCGGTTGATGTATCCGTTTGAAAGATTGATGAAAGTTTTTAAATATTACATCAACAATACGCGATACATTGCTGGATCAATTGCATAGGAATACATCACCGTGAAGTCATCAATATATACTCGGGAATATATGCCTGACTGGACCAGCTTTGATGACACTGATGAGTTCGTCAATGATGGTGGTCATGTGATGGGAAAACGAGTGAAATTAACGAGTTTGCAACATGAACACGTAGCTCGTTATCTATTTGACACACATGAAGATGTCGAAGAATGGAAAAAGTAACTTTCGATTATTATAATGTTTAACATTATTTTAGATTTTTTTATACATGATTAATTTTGTAATATGCAGAAAATATGAAGACTGTGAGAACAATAAAAGACGAAAAACAATGGTACAATCAGGCAGCGAATTTAGGCTGTGGTTGACACAAGAGGTAATTATAATGAAAATAGTCGTTATATAACGTTACATTACACTCAAATTTTGTCACTAATATAATTAATTTATCTATATTCTCACCTCCTAAAGATGGGTGATGCGACATCAAGGCTTGATCGTCTAGCCACTGGACCCTTGTTCGTGGAACATGAGTACAAAAAGTATCGATTGAACGGTTACATTTTTGGGGCTAAAGTGTACGAGGAAATTACAAATGTACAGAACTCGGGAATTTCATACAAGGCTCTTACTTTCTTTCGAGCGAGCGCAAAAGATAAAAACCTCGTTAAAGCTGAAATGACTTACTATGGTGCAATCCAAAATATATTTGAATTAGATTATATAAGCTTCAAAGAGGTTGTATTTTACTGTGACTAGGTAAGAGTTGAGGATAAAAATGCTTGTAAAGTTGATCCTATCACCAATTTGATCATGGTTGACTTGTCCAAGTTGAAGAGCAACGACCACGTGAGTGATGAGCCATTTGTTTGTGCATTTCAAAAGGTTAAGCAAGTGTTTTACTCGGAGTATATCAACAACGAGCTGTGGTCAATTGTCCAACACGCACCAAGGAGTCTAAATAGTAGTGTGGATGACTTGGTTGCTCCTACCGAATATCAATCTATTTTTGATGATAACCCGAATTTGAAACAATTTTTCAATTTGTAATAAATATTACAATTTGTACCGAAACATCCATTTTTAATGATTTTAATTGATTTGCACTTTATCATTTTCACTCTTGTGTAGTGTTCATGTGTGGAGAGGAGATTAATACATAAATATTCCAACTATATCTACGTTTTGTTTATACTAATCCATGAATATACGATTCTTACCTTTAATAGGTGATTAGTACATAGTTATTTGGGGTGTCCTATTTGTCGAGAGGAGATTGAATATCTTCATCTATCCGAACACTAAGAAATGCCATAATCCTATAGAGTGATGTTCTGCAAATTCCTCCCATACATTGTGTAGCCAAACATCGCCAGTTGAAGTCGGTAATTCCACTTTCCATACCCCACCACTTGAAACCTCTAGCAAAACATGGGAGACCATTGGAAAGTGGAATTGGCAACTTCAACTGGTGATTTTTGGCTACACAATGGTTGGAAAGAATTTGCAGAGCATAACTCCATAGGATTATGGCATTTCTTAGTGTTCAAATATGAAGGGAATTATTATTGACACGATTTATCGGGGTACATTAGTTGGAAGGAGGTACCATATGAGCTCAAGTTAGCTGATTGGGTGGCACTATAGGTAATGTATTTATATTTATATTTATATTTATATTTATATTTATATTTATATTTATATTTATATTTATATTTATATTTATATTTATATGTCAATTTCAAATTCAATTTCGATTTATATTTATATTTATATTTATATTTATCTATATTTGCGGGGCGGATACTAATTTTTCTTTATTTTATTTTAGGGACAGGGAGTGGCCCTGGGGGTAGGCCACATAGGCTCGATACTTATGTGACTCTTCGGACAAGAAGGGAAGGATAAGGAGGTGTCCCTGAGCGTCGCGGTACAAAATCTCTTTTCTAGCTAAATAGTTTGTAGATTTGAGATAATTGATGGTGATGTTGTTTCTTCTTAAATAGTTTATATTTTTAATTTATATTTGCATTATCTCTACTTTATTTGGATATATGATGTTTGAACAGGTACAACGTTACTATAACAGGTACAAATATACTGTTGGGTAGTGGCAGTGGCTATACTTCCAGTAGATTTTTTTAATTCTGCCCAGAATTATCACGTCATTGACCATGACAATTTTTTTAAAAAGGGTCAAGTCTTTGTCACGGTTAATAATCGTGACTAACTTGTCACGGTCATGGCCCATGACACGACCGCAACAATTCTAACGAACTTATCACGCTCAATGACCATGACATGTCCGTGATAAAAAAAATTGTTTCGCCCCGAATTGTCACGGTCATTGACCTTGACAAGTTGAACTTGTCAAGGTCAATGACCGTGATAATTTGGTAGATTTGGTGTAGTGATTCTTAGTTTGACTGAGGCATGGAACAGTCTTGTATTGGCTTCTTCTGTAAAAATCCACTTACCTCTCATTTTCTGCTGCCAAAATTCATCTTCCTACTTCAGAGCTCCTAAGATCTTGGCCTTAGACTTGGATAGCTGCTCAGTGTGACTTACATTAGGGTGTAATTCAAAGATAATATCATTTTAATTACTTCTTCTTGAAATATGTGCACTAGATCAAAAAAATTGTAATTAGTTTCTCTATTCCAACTAATAAGGTCCCTTATTATTCTTTGAAGTTTTGTTAAGAATCTTCTAAAGGGATTTACTGCTATAGTGTTGGACTGAATTTTGAATGACATTCTTGAGGTTTTTATGGGTACACGACCTGTTTAGGAATTTGAAGGGTTTAAGGATATTATCTAATTTGGTGTGGATTGTGAAGAAGAGGATAAAGTGATCTATACAGGATTTGTTTAAGTGTTCAAGGGAAAAATTTAGGAAGGTTATGGTCCATTCTACTGATGCTAGTCCTCTATCAATTTTGGACCATATTTTGCCTCTATCTCTGAAGTAATACCATGTATAGTTTGAGCCAAAAAATCCTACATCTAAAAGCCCTACATTTCAAATTAAGTGTTTAAAATCAACTACAACATTGAGATTTATAGAGTATTATCCCTTCTTATCACTACTCCCAGATACCATAAAGAAGTCCCCCATAATGAGCTATGGTTGATCAATTTCTAAAATTTTTGGGCCATGAAAGAATTCCATAGAGGTAATATAGCATTTTTGGAACACTTAGCATCGACCACTGGTAAAAATACATCTTTAGGGAATTGAGGATGGGTGATCCTCAATATAATTGTCTGATCATCCATATTGTTAACTTCACAACACGTCCTATATCCCTATAGAAACCAAATCTTATGATTTCTATGGATTACCCCACCATCAAACTTAATGATCCTTCTAAAATCCTCAATCTTGTTGGATTTTGATTTTGGTTATCGAATTGAAATAAAAGGAAGATGGTGATTTTTGTACTCTTCTTTTAGAATATTTGTTAGATAAACCTCTGATATTTCAAATAATGAATTCAATAATTTGTAAACTTTAGGAGGAGTAATTTGAGCTGAGTTGAGGGCGTCTCCAGTCAGTCTTCTACACATTATGTCTAATGGCTTGAAAGTATTCTTGGCTTCAGTTCTTGATGGGTCTTCTTTATAAATGATAACGGGTTTGGTAGCTGATTGTTCTTGTTTTTTTTCTGCTTGATTCAATTTTTATTGAAAGTCTTGTTAAAAAAACCACCAGTTCTTCTAACATGGGACGTCCTTCCTCAAAGTCCTCTTCATCAACAGTAAAAGAAAGGCCTATATGAGGATCATTAGATAATGGATCTGGCAGGTTTGTGGGTTTGGGTGATAGGCATAGGCAATCAACTACCCTAATTTCTTGGTCTGCTAGCACTAAATTTTTTAGTTTGGATATGAATTCCGAGATTTTGACAATAACTTTAGGGGTTTTGTAAGGGGTTATTTGAGAAGAGGTTTGGGTAATAGTAATTTTATGTAAGTTTTTTGGGGAATCTTTGGTATTAGGGGGTTGATGGGAGTTATTGGATGGGGTTGAAAGGTATTTTGGTTGGGGAATTATTTTTAAAAGTTTTGGGAACTGGAGTTTAGTCACGATTTTCTTAATTTATATTTGGGAGATTAGGAGGGGATTGGTATTTTATAGGTTCTTTGGTTGGTTCTTGGAAATAAGTGATTGATAAATTGGGCATTTTAGTTATGGTAACAAGGGTAGTGACTTTAGGGTGTTGGTTTTGGGGAATGATGGGTTGTGGAGGTTTAGCTCTAGGACCAGCAAACATAAATTTTTAGTTACCAAGATACATTTGGAATTCTCATGTCCTATCTTGTAGAATTCAATATGTTTTGCTAAAAACTTATTCACCACACCCTATCCTGATTCTATCAGGTCTGGTGATCAAAACATTTAGTTCCATACATACCCTATAAGTGTTAGGTCTATTGAGATTTGCAGTAGCGCCATTAAGTTTTAAAAACTTTCTTACCACCTGAGTAATACAATGTAGGTTTGTCTTAAAGAAAAAATGAATAGGTAGAGAAGGGAGGTTTACCCACATAGGTGAAACATGGACTTCGATCTCAAGTCTAAGTTCTAAAGTCCACTTGAAAGCCCTCATAGGGTATTTTTTCACATACCATAGGCTCCTCATCCATAATCTTGTGAAATCTTTTTCATTGAATAATCTGAAAAGAAAATGCTTTTGATCTAACAATGTAACTTGGAAGGTGGAATTAAGATTCATTATAAGCAAACATTTTCTAATGGTTTCAATGGCTGGACGACCATGTGAGAATTTTCCTATAATGTAATGTTTGAAGGGTTCTGATAACTTCTTGATATCATCTCGTGAGAATTTTATAGCTAGCTCTCTTTTGAATGATGCGATATTGATCATAGGGATTCCATGTTGCGCATTAATGCCCTTGACAACACTTGAAAATGATTTGTTCTATGGGTTTTGAGGATATGTAGGTTTTTTACATTTAGGTTTGGGTTATGCATGGAGGTTGCGATGAAACCCTAATTAGGGTTAGGGAGGGAGAGGGAGGTAGGGAGGAGAATGGACGAATTCGAGATAGCACTTCATTTCATTAAAATTTTCTCCCTATAAAATTTGATTACATTGGAGAAAACTTCTCCCATGCTATTATATTTATATATTCTCACCGATAGTGTTTTTTTCAAATGATCGGCATTCCATGGATTTTTGAATACTCCCCCTCTAAATTCTCCAGCCGATAGGTGCCTGGGAGATCTTTCTTTGTAACTCTATAGGGTCCATGCCGATTAGGATAAATTTTTTTAGCTTTCTATATGACTTTATTAATTACGAAATTGCTAAGTTTGATTGAATGAGCTTTGACCATCTTGTTGTAGAATTTTGTGACTCTCTAATGGTAGGCCGACTACCATATAACCACAGCCTCCCTTCATTCATTAATGAGTTCCAAATCAAGTCTTCTCCAATCTAAGTTCAGTTCAGGGTCATACATTTGGACTGTGTGGCTCGACATCCCAATTTGAGTTAGGATGATTGCCTCCGAACCATATGCCATCATAAAAGGTGTTTTCCATATTTATGTTCTTTTAGTCATCTGATATGCCCATAGTACACTACGCAACTCATCAAACAATTTTTCTTCTACATCTTCTAACTGCTTTTTTATCTCATCCAGTATCGTCTAGTTTTTCACTTTAGTCTTCCCATTTCTTGTGGTCAACCTGGTAATGAGAATAACTACTTTATGTTGACCCTACCATAGTCAGCAGCTAAGGTCTTATTCTTGAACTACTTTCCATTGTTAGAAATTAGAGTGTTTGGGAATCTGTATCTACAGATGATATTTTTCCAAATGAATTTAAAATGCTTATCCTTCGGGATAGTTACCATGGCCTTTGCCTGTACCCATTTTGAAACATAATCAATCGTGACAATTAAGAAATGAAAGTTCTCCTCAGGTATCGATAGCGGACCGACCAAATCAATTCCCCATATCACAAAGGGCCATGGGTCAGAGATAGGAGAAAATATTTGGTGGGGCTGATGGGGTATGATTGTAAAACATTGACACTTTTCGCACTTATGCACGTACTCGGTTGCATCTTTGGTTAGGTTCAGCCAGTAGTAGCCCTGAGTGATGATTATCTTTTCCAATGACAGTTCTTTGATATGGGTATGCATATACCTTCATGAACATCTTTGTGCACATAACTCACTTATGTTTGATGCACACACCTCAAAATTTGAATAAGATAACCTATGTTTTAGAATATATCTCCTATGATAGTGAACTTAGCGGCTTGGTGTCCATCCAACATGGTCCCAAGTTCGATTTGAAGCATATTGTGGTATCAGCCTCTTCTCGCTCGATGCTCGCCTAAAAAAATTTTAATTGGAATTATTTTATGAATTTCCTCTCGTATGACTGATGCAAGCGTTACAAGGGAGTATTTTCTTTCATTCTAACTTCTTGGAATTCCATTGATATTTATGCCTAGACGATCGCAAGTGTCGCCTTCACCCTTTGTAAGTACTTGGCCATTTTTTCATCCTTCGCCTCGAATACTCCTAGAATTTGGTTCACCACCCGTTGTGAATCACTCTAGGAAAGTAGTTAGCCGATACTGAATGCCTTTGCAAGTGTTTGTCCTACTAACAACACTTCATACCTGGTCTTATTATTAGATGCTTTCAAGTTAAAGTTCTGAGCATACAAAATATTGGTATGATCTTGGCCAATAAAATCATCACATCCCCATTACCTATTGCACAGGACAAACCATTAATGAGCAAACTCCAAACTATCATATCTAGTGATAAAGTTCCATCAGTAAAGGCACCGTTATTAAGAAATCAATCCGTCCCTGGAATACCAAATGCAATGTCGATCTTTGCATTCTCCTCTATTCTTTGTTCTAAGTTCTTCGTTATTTATGAACCTTCAACTTATGATTCCAATTCGATCTCTTTGGCCGACTCCCAAGTGAACTCTACTATAAAATCTGCTAAATCATGCACTTTAATTTTACTTCTCAGCTAATAGATGATATCAAACTCACCTAACTCAACTGACCAATCCATTAGCCTACCTAATTTCTCGAGTTTATGAATAACCTGTCAGAGAGATGTGTCGATGAGCACTACCATCGTATGATCATTAAAATAGTTCTTCATTTTTATTGACAAATATATTAGAGAACATATAATTTTTTTTTATTTTTGGGTACCTCGTCTCGACTTCTGGTAGTGCTTTGCTGTTAAAATAAACTGGCTTCTAAGCTCCATTATTGTCCCTAACAATTGTTGCATTGATAACCAACTCTGAGACTGCAAGTTATAAATAAAGTTATCCCCTTTAATGGGCTGAGACAAAATTGTTGGTGAGCCTAAATAGTCTTTCATCCTAAACGAACACTTTACTCAAAATGTTGAAAAGGGGCAGACGTTTGTCAGTTGCTCCTGAGACAAATCTATTGAACGCAGTAAGTCGATAGATAACATTTGGATATCTTTGGTGTTTCTTGGGGTTTTTATGTAAATCAGTACCTTTATCTTTGCTGGTTGGGCCTCAATTCCCCTTTGACTGACTATGAACCCCAAGAATCTTCCTGCATCAACACTGGGCACACGCTTAACAGGGTTCAACTTCATCATAAATTGATCCATAGTGTCAAAAAGTCTTTCAATATATGTAATATGGTTCTCATCCTTCGGACTCTTTGTCAAGATGCTGTCAACATAAACTTCCATTTTCTTCACTAATTTAATCTTTAAACATCTTGTTAACGTGCCTTCGGTAAGTATCTCCCACATTATTTAAACCAAAATGCATCACCTTATAGCAGTAAGTACCTTTATTAGAAATGAAATATGTCTTCTCGGTGTCACCCTCAAACATGGAAATCTAATTATGACCCAAATAAGCATCTATGAAGCTCATGAGATCATGCCCTGGCATCCAAAATCTGATCGATTATGGGGAAAGGAAAATTATCTTTTGGGAAATCCTTATCGAGATCTGTGAGGTCTACACACATGCTCCACTTTCCATTCCAATTTTCCCCGTGACGACATTATACAACCATTTTGGATACTAAACTTCTTTGATGAAGTATGTTGTCTGTATATTTTTTACCTCCTCTTGGATGAATTCATATCCATCTCTAGAAAAAAGTTTTCTTTATCAACTCTACTGGATTTATCATGTCGCCTAGGTCAAGTCGGTGACAGATGACATTGGGGTCAATCCCCGACATGTCATAGTGACTCCATGTAAATATACTTTACCTTTTTCTTAGCATTTCAACCACTTCTTTCTTTAATGATGGTTCCAGGGACGAGTCGATTTGGACTTTTTTTATTTCTCCTCACTGAGGATGATGGATTCTACCTCCTCCACAAACTCTCCCTTTTTTAATTTTTGTTCATCTCTAGGGTCAAGAGTATCAATGATGTAAGAGGAAGTTTTCCTCTTATGAGCTTCTCTTTCTTCCACCAATGTAAAGTAAAATTCATGTTATTGCACTTGATCATTGTTGAGTTCCCCAACTTCATAAGAAGTTGGTAATTTCATCATCGAGTGTACAATGGAAGGAACAACTTCAAATTATTTTAATTCTAGTCTCCCCAATATGATATTGTAGGATGAGAACACATTCTTGTCCATCACGAAAAAATCCTTCCCCCTTTTCATGAATTTATCCAGGTACCCATGTAGACATCAATTTTAAACATACCTAATAGGTGGACCTTTTATCCACTAAATCCAATTATTGGATGATGATATGGGGTGAATCTCTTATTACTCACCTTAAGTCCTTTAACACAGTCCTAAAACATAACATCAATTGAGCTCCCCCCATCAACCATGATATGAGACACATTGTAACTGTGAACTCGTGTGGTGACGATGAGGGGATTACCACGTGGGGCTAAAATCCCCTTAAAATACAACCTTGAGAACCCCACTACCAGCCTATCCATGTCTACCTTCTTTAGCTTACCTAGCTTTCCCTCTCATTCCATCAGGTTTATGTCTACCCTCTTTGGCCCAGCTGTGGCCTAAAAAACATAAGTTTTTTTGTAATTTGTCTATGCTCCTCCACCTACCATTACCTCAGAGATAACATCAAAAGAGATCATGCAGAGGTTACCTTTAACCGCGTCAGGTTTTCTTAGAAGATTTGGGTTGTCCTTCTTATCGTTTGACTGTGGATCATTTCGGTTCATTTGGGCTTCTTTCTTCTTTAGCCTTTCATGTTTTGACGAGGATTATCTTTTCCTATTGTCATATCGACTTCCACCCTTGTCGATGTACTTTCTCAGTTTTCCTTACTTCAACAACTTCCCAATTTCATCCTTTAGAGCAAATCAATTATCAGTTGTGTGGACATGATTCAGTGGAACTCACACAACTTACTCTTGTCCCTCCCGTGAGCTCTCAATTTCTTAAGACATCGAGGTTCCTTATCGTCTTTGATCTTGTTCAGAAGGAGCTCAAGATTAATGATTAATAGGGTGAACTTCGTGAACTTTTCTTCGTTTGACGTATTTTTCCCGTCTCTATCTTTTTCCTTATATTAGTTCTGCCCAAATCTGCTATTTCCTATCTTTTTTTTCTAAACTTTGTTAGCTTCCATGGCCTCCTCCTCATTCATAACTCTCTCGACCTTAACCAAAAGTTATGTCATGTACTTTGGAAGATTCTTGGAGAGTATACAATAAAGTTGCTTTAGTTGAAGCCCACCGATAATGGCTGTCATTGTAACCCTCTAGTCGTAGTCCTCAAATTTTAATTTTTTCTTGTTAAATCGAGATTTGAAATCCCTCAATGTCTCATTCTTTCCTTGTCTGACATTCAATAGATGGGTCACATGCTTCATAGGCTTGATGTAGAAATAGAATTTATGGATAAAGTTTCCATACAACTATTTAAACTTCTTTATCTTTCCTCTCTATTGATCGGTATACCATTCATGGTCAGTGCCAGTGAGAGTGCAAGAAAATTACCTCCATCTCATATCATTTGTAGTGGAAAAGATGTCAGTTGCTGACTGATACATCTCTATTTGATAAACATGGTTAGTTCTTCCATCATATTTGGGTGTTACAACTGGCAGTTTCAACTTTCCAAGTGTCGAATAACCTATAATTTTTTGTACAAAAGGATAACCCTCCATATAGACCCTACGAATGGGGTCTCGACTTTTGATGAGACAATCGATCATTTCCTCCAACCTCTAGAATGAGCTATTCCAAGGATTCTTATCTTCAGCGACGTTGTCACCCGAGCCTTCCACCTCAGAGATGATCGTGCTAATGGACCCTTTGTTTAGATTCCTCTATGAATTATAAACTTCTCTACACTCCTTCTGGTCTGGGTGGTGTCTCGTATGAGATTGGTCAAGATGAACAATGACCATTTTCCAACAGATGCCATCTTGGATGATATATGGGCTTCAATTCCTTTTTAGGTCAAGACGAACACATGCTAATCATCTCCTCAGCCTTGTGAGCGCACTATCCCTTTGACGACTCTGAGGGGTGTACTGAGCAGATGGTCAAACTAAGTGGGTGAATCAAATTCTGGAGGATATGCTTTGGGATTGCGTGTTGGATATTAGGGGGAACCAGGATCATCATTTGACACTCATGTAGTTTCCTTATAATAATAGTGTACGAAAAAATTTCCAATTGAGTCAATTTTTATGGAGTTTCTTAATTTCGTTTGGACAAAATCAGTTGGTTCATAGGTTATGTCTTGAGTTTCTTTATCCATCAAAGCCTACGAGGTGTGTGATTGAAAACCATAGTGGCCCAGTTAAAGTGTGTACATAATCGTGTTGTGTTTCATGCCACAGTTAGTCTTCAAAGATCAAGGATCTCATAATATATGATTACGTATATTTTTTGTCCGTAGTATTTAATTTGGTTCTTGTTTTTAAATGTTTTCTTGAGTATATTTTTCATAATTTTTTTAAAAAGAAAACGTAATTTTTGTGAAGAGTCATTTGAACGAGTTTTTTTAGCTGTATGAATGAAATATCTCATTTTATTCAAACCAGAATTTTGACTGGTTCAAACAAGTGTAGGTTCTTCGTTCAAATGAGGTTCAAACAAGTATCGAACAAAATTTTCCTAGTTAACAGTGGAATGTCATTCCAAGGCCATTTGATCTCCATTCAAACCAGTGTAGCAAGTTCGTTCAAATTATATTTATTTTTGTTCAAATGAGATTGCATTACTCGTTCAAAATACCCTAGTTTTTTCATTTGGACAGGATTGGAACACCTCTAAAATTGCATTTTCTCTAAGTAGGCACGTTGGCAACCATTTTTGAGAGAGATTTTTGGCAAAAACTGATTTCTTATACCTATTCAAAAGCCTCTAAACCCTTGTTTATACCCAAACACTTTGAGATTCAAGATTCAATCTTTATATTTTTAAGTTCTCCATTTTGTGCACCAAGTTTTTTTACTCATCATCTTAATTGAGAAGAGTTTTGTGTAGTGGATTCGTGCGTCATTTGTTGTTTACATACAGTGTACTCCATATGTGTGGTGTTTGAAAGTAGTGGACTTTGTGGTCAAATAATTGAAGGTTTTCTATGCCTGTATCAGTAGATACTGAGGTGCTTGTGGGCTCATATGTTGTGTAAGTTCGTAAGTGGATTCCTGCGTGTCTCTATACAGAAGGTTGAAGGAGAAAAAATGCATGGAGTGTTGAAGGAGTCGACTCGGATGTCTAAGTATTTAGTCACGCCTTATGTAATTCTTGACATAGTGAATTTACATGGCTGGGTCATCTGAGGTTTTTTCCATTTGGGTTTTCCTCATACGTTGGTAATTATGGTTGATTAATTTATTTGATCATTTATATCACATATATACATGTTTTAGGGTAAGATAAAATTGGTTGATTGTTTAACACACCAATCCGTTTAATTGGTGGCAGTTTTATTTTGGGTAATTTGTTCAATTAATGTAATTTGAAAAATTAAAAATTTGGTGCTTGTGTGTTTTGGACCATTCATACTAGAACCTTGGAATAATTTGTGTTTTCAAGCTCACTGTTTGTTTGCAACCTATGAGGCATTGTATGGGCATCCGTTCCATTCATCGAGTTATTGGTTGAATTCATCAAAGCACGATATGTTTAAGCTAGACGTCATCCGGGACACCTTAGAGAACGTGGAACTCATACGAGGATGGATGAAGACTACACATGATTGACAAAAGAGTTATGTTGATTAGAGGAAGCGTAGGCTAGATTTTTAGGTGTGGGATCATGTGCTACTTAAGGTCAACCCGATGAATGGAGTTGTGAGATTTATATATAAGGGGAAGTTACCTCCCCAATATGTAGGCCCCTTAATTACACTGGATAGGGTGGGATGGGTGACATATCATTTGGCCTTACCTTATCATCTTCAATGGGTACACGATGTATTCCATGTGTCTATTTAGTGTATGTTTTCGAGCGATGAGGATGTCTATCAGCACATTGACCTCGATGGGGTTGAGGTGCAACCAAATACTAGCTATGAGGAGGGAACACAACATATTCTTGAGAATATTTTCGATCAAAGGTCATTACTATAATTAGAGTCCAATGGGGACACCATAATGAGGATGAGTCTACTTAGGATAAATAGGATGACATGTGTGCGAGGTATCCTAAGATCTTCGAGTCAAGTATATAATTCGAATTTTCAGAACAAAATTCATTATTTAAGGGGGGAGGAGTATAATACCCCGTATTTTCTGAGCATTACTTAAATTGTGTAATTTATTATATTTCCCTGTTGTGATATGTAATGTGACTATTTATCTTTTATATCTGTTAGATAATCTATATGTGAAATCGGACTTAATACATGGTAATGCATTAATTAAATATTTGGAAGTGACTTAGTATTATAAGTGACTATGGAATTGTTAGGGACTAGGTGTTTGTGGTTTCCTTGTTTGGATTATTCCCTTTGTGTGAGGTCCCATCCATCGTAAAGTAGTTGCTTCTAATGTCATGTCGCACTTAACTAATAAATAATTAAATAATTAATTTATTTGATTCATACAAAATAGTATATTAATTTAATGAGATACTTAGATTATTAGAATATGACATAATTCGTATTTGCTTTTGGGACATTTAGAATTCCCATTTTTACATAAAATAACTAGTTTAAAGTTTACTTGCTTAGTACATGGCTTGGCTAGAGTTTTAGGTCATTTGGAGTCATATTTAGGTTCACTAGGTTGAGGCCTATATGGGGCCTAAGCTTAATTTTGTTGGAATCAACACTAATAGATCATTAGACTAAACTTAAATCACATTAGAGGTTTGAAGATAAACTCTAGGAGTGTGGCGTTACAGGACCCGAGGGTGAGATGAAAATATGGGAGAGAGAGAGAACTACTCTTCTGTGAGTTAGTTCTCTCAATAATGGACGCCCATAATGATTCTCTTGATCCCCCACATCCCCCCGGGGTTAGGTTATAAGTTTGACATTTCTTGATGACTTTCCCCTAGAAGATGTTCGATGCCATATCCAGTTTGATTCGGACACCCCTAGTTTCAGGACTAGGCCCACGTGTGTTCCGTGCAATAAGGGATTCAGCTGGTTTATTTAGTGTTTAGTTTTTTTTTATTCAAAAACGAATACAAGATTTGGGTTATCTCTTTTTAGATAATCCGGAGGAAGGTTTAAGTCTGCAGTTGGTCCATAGATTCTTTTTGTGCACTTTCAGGAGTTGGGTTATGAGAGGGGAAGGTTTTAAGAACCCCACTTGTTCTTTATTGATTGGTTTTATTTATTTTTAGAGTTATTTTAAAGACCTTTGGTTGATAATCCTGTAAATCTAGATAGTTTCTTAGATAGGAAGATTGTATCGGTGAAAGGTGTAAGAACGTCACTTCAACTGGTGTAGGTAGACAAGAGATCTTATGTATGACTCCGTGATACTATGTAACGGTTGTTCATTAGTATGAATGTAAATGTGCTAGAGATCTAGGCTTTGAGATAGTTTTATATCCCTTTTTAGGTTTAAGGAAATATATAAAGGTTATATGAGATATGGGAGCCTTTCTGTTATGATAGCATATCGAAGATACATTATTGAGGCTCGTTCTCATGAGAGGGCCTCGGTATTGTTCTTGCATACTCAAGGAGACTTGGAATGAAAGCCACATAGTTTAGTTTTATATATGCGTTTGAGAATTTGTGTGGGTATGTTATGAGAGATTACACGTTCGAGATAGTTATACATTTGTTTTGAGTTGCAAAAGGTTGAGGTAAGGAGGATAAGATATGGGTGCGTATCTGTGAAGAGAACATATCATGAGACATGTTGTCGAGGCTCGAGCTCATCAAAAGTACTCGACATTATGCCTACATACTTAAGGAGACGCGGGAACAAAGCCTACATAGTTTGGGGCTTGAGATAATTAGATATCTCCTTTGTTTTGTATGTGATAAGTTAGGTGTTTGGGATAATGGTTTTTCATCCTTTTAAATATGTACGCTTGAGTTTAAGAAAGATCACATTTATTTCAATGGTTATATTTACACTTCAGGTAAGTCATAATAATGGAAGGTATGACCCTTACATAAATAGTGGACTGCTTAATTAAGAGAGTGTTAACACTATCGCTATACTTTTTTTTCTTTTGATATCTCAATGGATAATACTATTTTCAAGTGTGTGGATGGATAATCCATGATTGATATTTCGGTTGTTTATAGTATATATGCTTTTAAACATTTAAATAGGGATGCGTCAGAGGTGCCAACTTTGAGAAAATTCAATATCTTATATATGGTATGCATGAAAGAGAGTGTAAGGGAAAGAAGGTTGCATCTCTATGGAGATAAAATATCACGAGACATATTGTCGAGGCTCGAGCTCAAGATAACGATTCAATATTTCTCCTACATTCTTGTGTAGCTATGAGATAAAGGCCTACATAGTTCGGGTCGTCACAAATTCGAATGTGATGTGTGTAAAAGTGTTGGACTTGGCTTGGGGTAGGAGAAGATATTTTTGGGCAAGAGGATTCCTTCGGTGGAAGTTCAAAATGGGAGTCAATTTTAGGTCACTGAAAATGACATCCATAACCTATGGGGAGATCTTTAACTCGAAGGTGTTGTTGAAACTTTGGGCTAATTTGGAGATGTCACTGAAATGTCATTTCTAGATATGCTCGGAGAGGGAGGTAGAGGTACAAGTTTGGGGAGTTTGGGATGGGGACGAATGCATCCCTAAAAAATAATATGTCGAGTGATGTATTATAAGCCTTGAGCTTCAAGATTTTGGTTCTATATAGTGCTTATGTACACAAGGAGACTTGGTATCAAAGAACAATCCTTAATATACAACATTATGTTATTTATAGAGCCTAGTCCTTAATATAGAATTTCTGTTGGGTGTGATTGATATATTTATATATTAAAAATAATGTCTAATCATAGGCTGATGATTGACAAGTATTTGAAATGAAAACACATATTCGAAGTTCCGCCATGGGGATAGGCTTTTTTTGTTTGGAGAAGTAGTGGGAGCAGTCCATATTTAAATTTTGGCTTAATCAATTTTTCAAACTGACTCACGTCACAGACAATTTCCTCAAAACGATTTTGAAAAATATGTTTTAAATATGTTTTCATGTTTTGAAATGGTCGTTGTGGACTTTGATTAGTATTATTTTAATATATGATTATGTCAAGTCAATTAAGAGATATGATAGGTTAAAATTCAAGATTTAAAATATAAACATTGTAAAGTGCATACCCGGTCCCCTAAAAAGGTTCTAGGATAAAAGAGATAAATAGATATGGATTGTTTATTACAACATATATGGGGTATTTCACATGAAATGCGGGAATAACTTCTTTACTATATAAAGGTACTTGACCTGAAGTTCGGGAAAAGTTTCCATATTCTTGTAGTGTGAATTGAATTTTTCTCGAGGGAGTATCCCCATAGCTACGTTAAGTCGGGCATAGATTTGTTTTGAAATGCTGACGTTCGTAGAGTGAGAACATAGGTTTATCTCTGTTTTTCTTTCGGACATGACTTTTTAGAAGTTCGAACCTCTTTTGGAACCAAATCACTTTCCAAAGTATGAACATTGCTATGGGAAAGCGACTTATCCTAAGTACAAATTTTCATGGGGGAAAATGACTTCTCGAAGGTACGAAATTCTTCGAGAATTTTCAGAATAAGATTACATATCTTGGATGCACGTGGGAGATGAAGTGAAAAACCTGAATCGTTCTCAACTTTTGCTGTCACTTTCTTGGTTGGTGGGCATCTATTATAAGGGTCTAGCCCTAGACCCGTTAAATCCCCTGGAAGGTAAATCTAAGGGTTGGGACACGTGTACGATTGGGAGAAGATCTTTCAAAGATCTCGTAATCATCACTTCTAGAGAGGATAACCAATCAGTTATATGTTTGGGGGACCTTTAACTGACCCATTAAAGGACATGAAGGAACTTTAACCAATTGTTTAAAGGTCCTAAATGGGTTGTTTGGCTTGGATTGTTTTTCTTATTTTCATTTTGACCGTATGGACTTTAGTTATTAGTGTTTTGACCCCTTAAAGCATTGGTTTTGGGTTAGGATGTTGATATCTTTGATGATATTCCACGGGGTTTTTGACCATGGTTAAGTGTGATATCACATAGTGTCCCACACCCTAATTGTAGATTGGGGTGTCTAAAGAGGAGGTTGACTAAGAGCGTTCACATATATATACTCTTCATCAAAATTGAAAGTTAAAATAAGTTGGTTTTCCTATGCTTGTTAGAGGTGAGGCATAGGTGTGCTAGTTTCAAAAGTTGGGGGGGGGGGGGGGTGGGATTTTTTTTAAAATGGGTAGGGGTTAATCGATCGGATAACCCTTTGGTTATGATGATTAATCAATTAGTTAACCCTTGGAATTTGTATGTTTAACCGATCAGTAAACTGATGGGAGCTTTTAACCTCTACTAACCTAAATGTATAAATATTTCTTCCATGACAGTTTCTTCCATTCCTTCACTTATTCTCTTCGTCTCTCACATTTTTCTCTCTACAATAGAGAGTCATATACTCTTTTAATAGAGTTTTCTTAGACTTCGTTCCTTGATATGGATCTTTTGGATCCAATTTTAATGGTTGAGGATGATGTTATGTACTTGAACCCTGCCAAGGGGATTGTGGGGGATGAAGGCGGGGTAGCAGTGCCAAATGGGTAGGTTTACGCGATGTTATGGCCAAATGTGTTTTTTTTGGGCCCGTTGGGCATCATAGCATGACCCCCTCATGAGGATGACTCAGACATGATAGCCTGACAGGGAGAGGATGCATTTCTCGAGGCACAGGTGTTATTTTAGGAACCCCAACTACTGGCGGACAAGGAGGACACCGAGATCCTATTACAGGAGTGAAAACGCCACCGAGATGTAGTGGATCATCCGATAAGTTTTTAATGACCTACTTTTTTCACATGTTTTCTCAGTTTTATTTTATTTATTTTCTGTACTCGATCATGGTTTTTCTTTTTCAAACAAGGAACACAATAATTTGCTTACCTGTTGTTAATTTTAAGTTGTATAATTATTCAACTTTTGTGAAAGAAAATAATAATGATGAGATAAAATAATAAGATAAGAAATGAGAATAAAAATTCAAAAATAAATAATAATAATAATAATAATAATAATAATAATAATAATAATAATAATAATAATAATAATAATAATAATAATAATAATAATAATAATAATAATAATAAGAAGAAGAAGAAGAAGAAGAAGAAGAAGAAGAAGAAGAAAAAGAAAAAGTGTAATGGAGGGGGGGGGGGGGGATAGGGGCAACCTAAATAGTGGAAGAGTTGGGTTTGTGTCATGGTGAATATGGTTTTAAACAAGAGTTAAATGGAGGTAACCGTAAAGTAATTTTAAGAGCATATAGGCATAATAACAATGATAAAAATAGAATTTACTTTTAATCATGAGTTAAAAGAATAAAGTTTATCAAAATATGTGACCAGGGATATATTGAAAAGGGAACAAGAAAAGGACAAGCCCGACCCATGTGTTATGTGTGTATGATTTTGTGATAACAATAGTATACAATGGTTTGGGGTCATATTTTTGTCTATCCTTACTGTCTAGTGGGAATCGAGTGCATGGAGATTTCACGAAGACGTGTGGTGTTTAGAATACTAGGAGGGGGAATGTTTTGGGAGCAGTGGGTGTCTTGATTTTTGACTTTGGTTTTAGATAAGATTCAAAATATTCTGACCACTTATATTTTAGATTACTAAGGGGATTCGGTGTTGAAATGAAGAGTTTCAGTGCAATTCATTGAAGTGTAGGATCTCTTCACTATTGTTTAACCTTCTTAGTCAGTGGGAACTGAAGAGAGGTGGCTTAAGTGTGAGTGTAGGGAAATTGAAACACCGAGAGGGGAAAAATTATGAGGGGTGCAGGGTATCTTAATTTTTAACTTTGGTTTAATAAAAGACTACAAATATTCCAACCCCTTATATTTTAGGTTTTTAGGGAGACAATATATAGAAATGTGGGGTTTTAGGGTCATCTATCGAGTTGTTGGACTCGTTCACTACTGGTTACCCTTTTAGTTGGTAGTAACTCAAGAAAGGTGGATTAAGTGCGAGTGTCGAGAGACTTAAACACCAAGAGGGAGAAAGCTCTAGGGATAGGGTATCTTAATTTTTTTTTCTTTGGTTTTATAAAAATTCAAATATTCCGACCCCTTATATTTTAGATTTCCAGGTGGACCATATGTAGAAATGTGGGGTTTTGGCAACGTGTATTAGGGTGTAGGATCGTTTCACACTAGTTAACCTTTTTAGTTAGTAGGAATTGAAGAGAGGTGGATTAAGTGAAAGTGTTGGGATATTTAAAACACCAAGTGGGAGAAAGATATGGGAGTACATGGTATTTTAATTTTTGACTTTGGTTGTAGAAAAAAATCAATATATTCCATCCCTTTTAATTTTAGGTCGCTAGGGGGACCAAACCTAGAAATGCGTGTTTTCGATGATGTATATTGGGGTCTCGAATCACTATAATACTGGTTAACCTATCTTAAATTTCAACTTTGGTTTTGGCAATGATTCAAAATATTTCATCCCTCTCAATTTTAGGTCAATAGGGGGACCAAACCAAAAAACGCGTGGTTTTGGTGATGTATAGTTGGGTGTCAAATCACCTCACTACTAGTTAACCTTCTTACTTAGTAGGAACTGAAGAGAGGTGGCTTATGTATGAGTGTAATGCGATTTAAAACACCTAGATGGAGAAAGATCCGATGTTGCATGATATCTTGATTTTTTACTTTAGTTTCAGCAAAGATTCAAAATATTCTACTACCTTCTATTTTAGATCACTAGGGCCCAAGGCATAGAAATGTGAGGTTTTAGCGATGTCTAGTGGTTTTATGATTGCTTCATTAATGGTTAGCTTTCTTAGTTAAAATAAACTAAATAGAGGTGACTTAAGTGTGAGTATTGACAAATTTAAAACACTGAGAGGGAGAATTATCTCGGGGTTCATCATTTCTTTATTTTTGACTTTTATTTTAGATCGATAGGGGACTAGACAGATGAACGCGGGGTTTCAGCGACACCTATTTTGGTGTATTAATCCGTCACTACTAGTTAACCTTATTAGGTTATAGGAATTGGAGATTGGTGGTTCAAGTGTGATTGTAGGGCAATTTAGAACACCGAGAGGGAGAACGCTATGATTGGTGCAGGGTATCTTTATTTTTTACTTTGATTTTGGATAAGACTAAAAATATCCTAGCCCCTTCTATTTTATTTATCTAGCGGGACCAAGCGTAGAAAATGGGGATTCAGAGGCATCCATTGGGTGTAGGACCAATTCACTACTAGTTGACCTTCCTAGTTAGTGGGAATTGAAAAGAGGTAGCTTAAGTGTAACTATAGGTAAAGTTAAAACACAAAGAGAGATAAAGCACCGGGGGTGTGGGGTGTTGTTATTGTTATACCATATTTTAAAAAATTATCCTGATCCGAAGATCTCTGCCTAGTTGAAGAGATGCTAGTAAAGAGCTCGGCTCGGCTAGGATCTCGTCTTGGTTAGGAGCTCGATTGAACTCTCCACCTGGGTGGATGCCAATGTGGTAGAGTTACAACATGGGACTTTGGTGGATGGCCAACAACATGTGCCTGGCATGTCAGACAGCTAGCATGTGCTATATCGTACCGTGATGGGTGAAATATTAAACAAATCAGTAAGTGACCCATTAATCAAAGATGCTCCCATCTTCTAATGCTATCCAACACACATTTTCTTTTACAGGAATCACTATGATCATTTTGTGTGGATACTAAATCAACATTCTTATTGTCCAAGACCTAGATACTAAATCGTTTTGTACATATACAAAACTAAATCAATGACACCACTCATGGATGTAGGCTCATTCTTAAGGGATGAACCACATATTTCTTAGTGTTTATCCTCTTATACTCGCCCTAATCTATCTGTAATTATATACATTACGTATCTATTATTTGTTATATATGATTGGTTTTTCTGTAGCTAAGACAAACTTAAATACATGTTTAGTTGACAACATAATAGTTCCATATGTGAGAATGACTAATGCTTAGTTGTTTTCCACTAAATTCCAAATTCTACATTTGTGAAAAATATGGATTTTCCAGCAAAATCCACCAATTCGATTACACACCCATCTCACTGATTCTACCAGCAAAATCATTCATTTTTCTTGCTTAGAATCCATGATTTGTTATTTTATTACCACATTTCGTGCAAGTCGCTGTCAAAAACTCTCATTTCAAGCATAAAACAGTTCCCAATGTCAAAATCCAAATAAATTTAACCACACTATGTTTTCCTGCATATACACATTATTTTTCTGGGCATTTTTGTAACAATGGCTGAACACCCAGAAAGAAGTAGGGAAAAAGAGGATGCGCCGCCCTCCACCCCTATTGGAATGGGGGATCTAGGTGGATTAATGTGTAGATTGGTTAAAAGCTGAGAGTCTATGCAATAAACTATGATGCGGCTTACCCAAAAGTGTGTTGGCCTCACAAAGATGGCTAAAACCATCTCTAATATTTCCAGCCTTGAAAAAATGGTTGTGAAAATGAAGGGAATTGCCTTCACTTATGCCATACCGAGATAGGAGGAAAAATACCTATAGGAGGGTAGTGTGATTGGGGTCTAGTAAGATACTAAAATGGGTGCAATGTGACTCACTTTAATGAACTATGCCTCCAAGGTCTTTAAGAGTTTCTAAAGTAGCATCGGGTAAAGCCTTCCTTTTTTGGTAAAAAAGGAACCAAAGCTAGAACCACCTCCTATAAGAAGATGAACTTCACAACAATAATAACTTTTCTCCAAAATATATCATGTGAACGTTGTCTATCAAGGCGGGAGTGAAGAAATAAGAACTCAACACTTAGAGAGAGAGCAAAGAGAGAATATTAGGTGGTCTGATGTGATTTTGACGGAGTACGACTTGAGTTTTTGATATCTTATTTTAACTCACAAATGGTTCTATTTATATGTGAACACTAGGTCTAGTTTTGTCCTTTTTGGGCACCGAAGAGAAGAGGTAAATCTTAGAGGGTCAAGGTCTGCAATATACATGTTGTCCTTACTAAGTTTGCAGCCACATGTCCCCTCTGACAAATGAGACCTGGTGTGAACCAAAGTTAAAAACCAAATATGTCTCCTAATGGAGACAAAATATTTAATTTGGTAAATATCTTTTGAAATGGTATTTTTTTTGCAAATTTTGTAAGCTTCAGAGTGGCCTCAAGGACCACTCTCTCCAAAATCATTTTGTAAAAAGGTTCATTTCTTGTGAGTAGTCCTTTGGCTACCCACTTCAGTTGTGACTAAGTATGATATGTTTAAGGACTTGAGTGACTCCTATAGTGTCTTTACTACTATTCTCTCTATCTTAAAGTTCTAAGTGGTTGAGCTTGCTCAACAAAAGTTATTCCTCAGCCACAAGGACAAAACTCCCAGGAGATCCCAACTAGCCTATTTGAGCCCTGCCTGCTTAAGTAGGCTACATGTATAAGAAAGTAAGTATTAGTAATTTGTTTGTATAAATGAATAAATTTTTCATGACGAGGGTCTGTTCATGGTATACCCCCTCATCCTAGACTATTTTCTTCCTTAGGTCAGTACTTGGACCCTCTCATTGTAAAATAAATATTGTTTGAACATTTCTTAAAGGAGTCCTTTACTGTAGACTTCCTCACTAATTTTACATTTTCGCTGGACTTGGAAGAGGGGTCCCTCGTTTGTGGGCTCCCTTTCCCAGGTATCCTTTCAACTGGCTTTGGCAAGGAGGATTCCTCATCCAAACTATATCATCTTAGGAATTATAAGGAATAAGGGGAGGGGGTCCCTCGCCTAGGATGTAACATCTTGAATCTGGAAAGAGGTGAGGGGGTCCCTCACCAAACTATCTCTAGAACTAGAAGGATGTGGGGGAGGGGTCCCTTTCCCATAACATCTTTTAAACTAGAAGGAGGTTGGGGAGGGGTTCCTCCCCCAAACTATCGTTGGAACTGGAAGATGGGGATGGAGATAACCCTCAAAAAAATGTCTTTGGAATATAGAAGGGGGCTAGAGGGTTCCCTCACCTAAAAGTATTTTGATTCTGAAAGGGGGGATTGTAGGGGTTCGTTGTCCAAATGTCTTTGGAATCTGGATGGGGGACTGAAGGGGTCCCTCTCCTAAATGTATTTAGATTATT
The DNA here is from genome assembly GCA_949130495.1 of Sambucus nigra. Taxonomy (NCBI): domain Eukaryota; kingdom Viridiplantae; phylum Streptophyta; class Magnoliopsida; order Dipsacales; family Adoxaceae; genus Sambucus; species Sambucus nigra. The sequence goes on from OX422218.1 coordinate 220,237,183, forward strand.
GAAGGTAGTTGGAGGGGTTCCTATCCTAAATATCTTTTGATTTTGGAAGAACAGACTGAAGGGGTCCCTCGCTTGAATGTCTTTGGAATCTGGAAGGGAGTGTTGGAGCGATCCCTCACCCAAATTTCTTTGGAATCTTGAAGGGAGTGCTAGAGCGGTACCTCGCTCAGGAATGTTATAACAAAACTAGAACATCCCTCTATATTAGTCCCTAATGTAAAGTATTTTGTATTGGGCAGACCAAAAGGCTTTGTATTCCATAAACACAATTTTCAACTTTGAAGGACCCTAGGGTTTATTCATCATTACCCCTAGGGTCATTAAATGCGTTGTCCCTCCATTCTAGGTTTTAGAGTCTTGAGGAGCCATGTGTCAACATAGGAACTATCATCCCATCATTTTGATAAAAAAACTATCAACCTTTTAGTTTTTCTATACATCCATTTATTTCCACATCATAATCATTTTTAAAATAAAAAGCTTTCACTTTTTCAAAGTTCTCAAGCATTCGTAGATAGTTGATATTTTCGGTGAGAAAGAACCTCGATAGTTTTCTTTCAAGATTTTCCAAATAGAAAATCACTACAGATGGATTTATCATCATCAAACACTTATTTTGACTTTGCCGCCACCGTGATTACCATTTTAATCTATTCTTTACCCATTTTTATTACCATCTCTACGGCGGTGTCCACTGGATCCACCACTATAACCACCGTCCAAGGTTCTCTAATTGACACAATGTCCGTTAGTTCACTTTTCATGGATGATGTCACCATGGGTTCCTCGCGATCAAGGGGTTATTCTTTTAAATCCCCTTCCACCAAGGGTCCCTCGTCTGATGGGATAGGTTTTGAAAAAATTTCAACTAGGGTTTTTGTTAGTAGAGAACTTTATTTTTGGGTTGGTGTTACCAAGGGTTCCTCGCTGATGGGTATGGCTGGTAAGGGTCCTTGTCCAAAGAATTGATATCTGAAGGGTTATCGTTGGGGGTAGATGTTAGTAATGGAACCACCTATGGTTGGGGATTCCTCTTTGGGATCCTCTATTATTAAGGGTTCTTCACTCATGGTTGTTGCTAGTAGGTGTTCCTCGGTGGAATCACCTATTGTTAGGGGTTACTCATTGGAAACCTTTGTTGCTGAGGGCTCCTCGTTGGGAGTAAGGATCGGGGGTTCCTAGCTAGAAACATAACTTACTGTGTGTTCCTCATATAAAACATGTTCTATCGGGGGTTCCTCGTCTGAACCAATAGCTCCTGGGGGTCTATCAACCACTTCCTCTCATTATCAATATTACCAGGACTATATGCACACTCATCAAGGAAGGAATTTTGGTCTCTACCTTCGTGAACCTTACTTTGGGACACATGATAACTTTATCACCTATCTTACCTAGTTTGAGGAGAAATTTTTTGCCAAAATTGTCAAGAAACACCTTATGGGGTTATGTGAGTCTATTGATTTTCCCATCATTCTTCCTGATTCCATTCTTAGAGTTAGAGTGGATCGTCATGATTTTTGTCATTCCAATGTCGAAATCAAAGCTTCGGGAGGTTCCCCTGAGGAGTGAGACACTTGGGTTGATTATATTCTTATCGCCTCTTCTTATATGGATGTTCTTGAGGGACTCGTCCATCTCATTGCAATTGATAGGTTGAAAGCGTGCACCATGGCTAAACATGTCTCCACCCTTAATCTTTTTATTTCTCGTTGGAGAAGAGAGTCTCACACTTGTGTGACTGGTTGGGGTGAGTTCATTATCACAGTATAGGATGTCTGTAAGTTGTTTGCCCTTCCTTTCTTAGGGGCATGTTTTCACTGATGGATATGAGGACCCCCTTGAGGGGTCGCCCATCCAAAACATATTTTGGACTAGAAAGTGGGGGGGGGGGGGGGGGAGGGATCCCTCGCCCAAACTATCTTTTGAACTGGAAGGAGGGGCTAGAGGGGTCCCTTGCCTAAATGTCTTTGGAATCTAGAAGGGAGTGCTAGAGGGTTCCCTCTCCCAAGAATATTTTAACAAAACTAAAACATGCCTCTACAAGACCTAAGGAAACTCTTTAAAAAAAATCCTAGAATACTAAATTTGGGACCTGAGACGAGCATATCTTGTTGGACACACGAGTCCAAACTTAAAAAATCCTCTTACCAACCACGTAGAACTTCCATTATGAGGAATACGGATGATGATGATCAAACATTCTCAGACGAATGGGTAAGTTCCTTCGAAAGGCTTTGTAAAGTGACAGTCCTTTTTAGGTTGGAAAGGAGAGAGGTGGGTGCATATCTGCACACCGAAGAAGCCACAAGATAAATATAATACAACAAGATGGATCCTAGAAAAGCAAATAGTTCATGGTGCAATACTAGGGCATCAAAAAGGTGCGAATAAGTCATCATAGGACAAGAATAGTCAGCCGAAAGTCACGGATAAGCTAACAAAGTAGTCAAATAATCTTAGCGATGAAAGGGATATATCAAGAAAATGGAGGACCCTTATGTGGATCTCATCAAGACTAAAAATCATTTACAAATAATCTTTATTTAGGGGTCACCCTTCATGACCTCTCTGGTTAGTTATCCCATGCCTGAAAAATTCCTTCAGCTTGTGATCACTCCCAGATATGAAGTAAAATTGGACCCCATTTTATATGTTGAGCAATACCATGCAGCATGTGATATATTCTCTACATATTAAAAGATGCGTAGCAAGGATTTTTCAAGCACTCTTATGGGACTTTCTCAAATTTGTTAGAATGGGTTACCTAGAGGGGAAATATTAGAGTTTAAGCAACTAGCCTACTTCTTCATGAATAATTTTTGCTTCGAAGGAAAACCTGGTAAAAGGGTGGCTCACTTCTTAAGTGCCCATTAACATAAGGATGAAATGATAACAAAGTACATCACCAAGTTCAATGTTGAGAAATTATAAATGGTGGATTATAATAAAAAGTTGGCCATGACAATAATAATGAGTGGATTGTTGCTTAGGAAACTTTAATGGACATTGGCCAAAGATCCTCCAAACCATATGTCTGAACTCTTGGCCAAGGATAGAAAGATCATGAATGTAGAGGAAGCCATGGCTGCAAAAGAGTTTAGCCATAGAAAGTTTAAAGAAAGAGTTAGTTCAGCGTGAAAGGAAAATCTAAAAGAGGGCCCAAAAGGGAGGAGGGAGAAAAGGTCAAAACATAAGTTTGATGAATATACTCCTTTTATAATAGGAGTGAACTATATCGCCGAGGAGATGGTGAACTAAAATGCTTGGAGAAATTGAGAAATCCTGGTGGAAGAAGAAACAAGAGCATGTTTTTCAAATTTCACAAAGATCATAGGCTTGAAACCAAGGATTGTTTAGTCTTGAATGATGAAATTAATACCCTTATCAATAGAGGGAAACTCACATTATATGAAATAATATATATTCCAATGTTCTTTTGTGGCTTTTTAAAAAAACTTTGCCATAGAAATATTTATCGATATTTATAAAAATTGTTACTAAACTAACCGACATTTGGTTTAATTATTAGAAATTATTGATGTTCAATGATAAAATGCCAGATATTACTAATGTTTTGCGATAACTGTCACATAATAACCGACGCTTTTTTTTATAATAAACGTCGGATTATTTAAACGCAACCAATACAAATGTGGGAATCTAATTTTACTTCTCTCTCACACACGAAACCAATACCCAGGGTTTTCCCTCCAAACTAATTTTCATCATAAATTGAAAACTAAATTTCCAAACCTTTCGATCCAAATCGTGTATCTTGCGAGAATATCCAAACCGCGTATCTAAATTTTCATTATCATAAATTGAAGAATCCATAGTTTCTTGCAATCGAGGTAATTTAAAGTTTCTAGCAGCCCATTTCTTGCAATCATAATTTCATATCTTTCATCATCTTGCAATTTCATTATTGTGAGTGTTTAGTTTTGTATCTTGCAGATTCATCAAATCCACATTTTCATGATTGGCTATATCATTAAATCCATAGGTATATTTGATTACAACATTTTTTAATCAAATCCATCGAAATTGATTTTCTGTTCAGGCTACTAAATTATTCACAAACGAAATATATGTGTTTTGATATTATTTGGTTGCATAAATTGCATATTAAATATTTAATAATAAAGTTAAAGAGCCTCTCCATTTGCTTATTTAGGTATGCATAAGCGTTTGTATATGTATAGGTATTTGTGTGTTTCAATCTATTATGATTTTGGTTTTATGAAATTGGGGGGGGTTCTGTTTTTCATCTCTCTTCATAGTCCAAAATAAATTCATGACAGAAACAATTCTAAATGGGTTCCTCCCATTGGAAAATGCACATATTTGTTGAGTTTGATGTTGAATGTTTCACATGTGTGCCGGTTTTGATGCTTGAATAACTCAAACCTAATTTTGTTCTTCGTACACACACACACACACACACACACACACACACACACACACACACACACACACACACATATATATATTTATTCACACTTCCCCAATATTGCTTATAGTAGGACCTAAATTAAAATTTTAATATAAGGACCACATTTTTTGCATTAGATGCATTTTAGATGTGTGTGTGTGTGTGTTGTATAAGTCATTAAAATATTATATTTATCTATCATAAGTTAAATATGAGACACAATTTGTCATTATGGAAGACTAAAGAAAAAACGTTGAGCAATAAAACTTATTAGAACGAATTATGTTGTTAGAATATACCAAACATATATAGTAATAAGAAATATCGTCTTTATGATTGGGTACAAGTGATGAGGAATGGTGAATGTGACTTTTTGTTTCATGAAGTTTTTTCTTTGTGAATTCCATGTCTTTTTTTATCTCGATTCGGTGACTTACTAACTGACATTAGAGAACTACCACTTTTCATTTGTGTTTGTATTTGTTTTTGTATAATTTTCAAAGGTTGAATATGTAAGTATGTTTTTCAATACTTATTTGAGTCATAATTGTTTACCTATAATCATAAGATTTATGTTACCGATAATAATTTCTCAAATTAATTTCAATTTTTTTCATCTTTTCACTCAAATATACTGATGGATAAGAGTTGGATTAATATAAAACATAGGGGCCATCCTTTATACGAGAAAGGAGCGGAGGAATTGCTTAAATTTTCCTTTGATAATAGACCAAATGCTAAAAGAATATTGTGTCCATGTAAGAAGTGTCGAAATATGATATTTGTGAAAACAGATGAGATGGTGGAATTACTAAATGGTTTTGTAACGAGTTATACTTGTTGGAGTTTTCATGGGGGATCTTTCTCGTATTCAGTTCCGTCTTTCGAATCAGTTGTTGGTGATGAAATGCGAGAGATGATACACGATGCCTTAGGAATTCCTCCTTCAAACCCGCTTAACTTTATGGATGGTGATGAGGAGCGCCAACATATGGGTAGGGGTCCCGATGAAAAACTAAGAGATTCTTTAATTTGATAAAAGAATATGAGTGGGAGTTGTACCCAGATTGTAAGAAGTACTCTACACTCTCATTTATTATACGACTATTGCATATAAGACCTTTACAATGTTACTTGAATTATTAAAAGATGCATTTCCTGAGGGTGAAACATTTCCAAAGTCTTTTTATAAAGACCACACGTTGATTACAAAATTAGGGCTAGAGTATAAGAAGATACATGCATGCCCTAACAATTGCATGTTGTATTGGAATGAGACTGAATGTTGAAAGTTCCACACCCCAAAATATAAACAATCAAAGGCTTAGGCGAATGATGATCTTACAATAAGCCAAAAAATTCCTACGAAGGTGGCAATATACTTACCTTTGATACCAAGACTTCAGAGGCTATATATGTCATCGAAGACAACATCACAAATAAGATGTCATGACGAGAAATGTATTGATAATGGAAATGTAAGGCATCCCACTAATTCTCTTGCATTGAAAAAAATCAATGAGATTTATCCAGATTTTGTCGAGGACCCGTGGAATATTTGACTTGGATTATCCAGTGATGAATTTAACCCATTTAGGATCTTGAGTATTGTTCACAACACGTGACCCGCAATTGTGATCATATATAACTTACCCAATGGTTGTGTACTGATACTAATTGATGGTCCTCACGGGCCTGGTAATGACATTGATGTTTATTTATGCATTTTACTTGACGAGTTGAAGGAATTATGGGTTGAGGTGGATACGTATGATGCATCATGTAATCAGATGTTTAAAATGTGTGCATCATTGCTATGGACAATAAGTGATTTTCCCACATATGTAAATTTATCAGGATGGAGCACTAAGGGTAAATTCGTATGTCCTTGTTGTCACTAATATACTAGATCTATTTTATTAAAAAAAGGGATCTAAACAATGCGACATGGGCCATCGTCGATCTTTGCTGGAAGGGCATAAATTTCGAACGTATAAATTCTCATTTGAAGGTAAACTTGAGTTGCATACAAAGCCCATTCGACTATTTAGAGCTGAAGTGCTTGATGAGGTAAGGGGAATCAATAATATGTTTGGGAAGGATCCGGAGCCGAAACTTAAGAGGAAAAGGGATGATAATAAAGACGGGAACCTCACATATAATTAGAAGAAACGAAGGGTATTTTTTGAGTTAGAATATTGGAAGTAAAATTTAATATGCCATAATCTTGATGTAATGCATATCTAGAAGAATGTATGTGATAATGTGCTTTGGACGTTATTGTATATTTATAGTAAAGGATAGGATAATCTGAATTCTCATCCTGATGTATAAGAAATAGGTATTCGTAAGTCATTACATCCTCAAAAATGGGCTAACAACAAATATTATTTGCCACCAACGGGTTTCACATTAGATAATAAAGGAAAAGACATAGTTTGTAAAATATTGAAGGGGTGAAAGTTCCAGATGGTTATCCTTTGAAAAAATTGCATTGTGTCAACCTCAAACAACCTACGATATCAGGATTTATGAGTCATGACAACCATATCTTAATGCAAGAGTTACTTCATATTTCCCTAAGAAATATTTTTCCTAAAAATGTGCTTGGGCCAATAATTTAGTTGAGTAGCTTTTTTAGGAGTATGTACTCAAAAGTAATGAATGTAACAGATTTAGATCATGTTCAATCGTGTAGTGAGCTCACTATTTTCCATCTTGAGAGGATCTTTACGCCTTCATTTTTCAATTTCATGGAATATTTGGTTATTCGTTTAGCAAAAGAGGGAAAGATCGGAGGACCACCACAATACCGGTCAATGTACTCTATTTAGAGGTGTGGTAGTAGTTGTGATTTTTTGTGTTCTTTGCCTTCTCATTTTAAGCACTTTTATCTCCTTCTGAAAATTAAAAATTTCCATGCAACAGATACTTGTTCATATTGAAGAATTATGTAAAGACCCGTTGTAATCCGAAAGGTTCATTTGCATAAGGACACTGGGTAGAAGAATACTTGACGTTTCGTTCAAGGTACTTGCAGGATGCTGAGATGAAATGTAACCAACCAATAAGGAACGATGAAGGCAATATTCTTGGTAAAAAAATGTGGTCGTAAGTTAGGAATATCTGTGGGATTTGTGCTTGATGACATTATATATGTACAAGCACATCGCTACGTGTTTGTCAACACAGATTCAATTGATCCATTTCGAGAGTATGTATCGTAATTATTAAATTTCTCCCAATTTTAATCATGTAGAAATAGTGTAATGGTTCATTTTAATGCGGGACTCACCGTGCGTCAATTAGGAGAAATTCTCTTATTAGACCAAATGATGTTGATCGCATTCATTATGAAATGTTTCATTTGTGGTTTAAAGATCATGTAAGTAATAAGCATGCTGAAACTAAATTACCCATATAATTATATTATTACAAAAGCATGGTATTTAATATAGTTTTTATAAATGTCAAATAGGTGCGAAAGTTACTTGAGACAACGAACATAAAACTATCGTTATAAACTCGGATGTTGGCCTTGGGCCCCTTAAAAAAAGAAAAAAATATTCGCGGGGTATATTATTAATGGTGTTCGGTATCACAATAAGGCTTGCGAGAGGAAAGGAACGACACAAAATAGTGGATTCATGCTAAATGCACTTACTTAAAGTTATGAAAGTGCTAGATATATGAATACCGCATCATGCAAGTGGAGTCTTTGCGCAATATGATTTTGGATTAATGCTCGTAAATTTCAAGCAGTTGTTGTATCCAAGTCAACAAATAATAATCATCCTTTCATACTAGCATCTCAGGAAAAAAAGTCATACAAGACCCAATTGAAGAAGACACGAATATTGTAATTAAGACAAAGCCTATAGACTTTCTTGATGTGTTTGGACAACAATATACAACCTAAGGGACTATGATAGATCAAATGGAGGTATGGAGCAAGCAACATTTAGATGACACACCATTGACACGTGATGAAGATGGTAGTTAGGTCAAGCAATGCATTACTGGAATAATAGTTTATATGGAAGCATCGCTTTGAGTTACAATGATGCCTCACTGAGCTACATCACTTTGAACTACAATTCTACCTTACTGAGCTGCATCGCTGCCTTATTGAGCCGTATTGCTTTTAGTTGCCTCGCTGAGCTCCATCACAACCTTAATCCTTTGAGTCTGTTGTGTTAGCTGGGTGGATTAACTCTAATCAAGAGATTATCTTCAATCCCCCTTCAAATGGAGGTGTTCCAATAGGCATTGGCATGATCTTTTAGGGTACCTTGAGTAGGTGAAGGGTCCGTACCGATCGATGGGCAAAGGGGACTGCCGATCGACATGACCCTTAGCCTCCTAAAAAGGGGGGCAAGTTCTCATTATTTTACACAGCTTTTTGACTTCTTTCCTTCTACTTTAAACGTTTGCAAATCATCCTAATGTATGAAATTAATGACTTCTCAAGTAGTGCAACCCATATGGCATGGCTGAATGCCGATGACTGGGCAAGGTTAGAGTGGAGGGCTAGGGTGCCCCTCCCATTGGGTAGCGAGAACTCTTTTGACCCATTTGAGCCGGTAGAGGATGATCACACTCTTCTGCGTGAGCCTTTGCGTCATCTCTCTTCTAGTTTTGTGAACCCTGGTGGATATGTAAGTATTGCATGACTCTTGGTATTCCTTTCATCTTTTCTTGACGAGATTGCTTCATTTCTTTTATTTGATAAGGGTTTTATTCATTTCTTGACATTCTAACATCTTCATGCCAACTATACGTGCTCGTGGTATGACAGGTCTTAAGGATGTTTCGGGTCACTTCTTCATGTGGTACACTAGATGGTGTCCTCTTTCGGGTTTAGGAGGTTGGCGTCTTCTTTAGATGCGACACCCTGCTCCACTGTGATTCTATGTGCTTTGGGAGAGAGGTGGTGGGACATTATACACACCTTCCATTTTGGCTTCGGGGAGATTATGTTGACTCCCATTGATGTGAAGCAGTTGTTAGGGCTGGATTGTGAGGGTGCCCAGATTGTGGTGGATAAGTAGTTGAGGGTGACACAGGAGGCATTGACAAGGACTTTAGGTGATGTGGAGAGAGTGGTTTTTAAAGACTCTCTCCGTTTGTCTTCTTTGAGGTAGATTTTGTTGAGGAGGAGGGTCGATGAGGACGATGGGCAGCAGGTGTGTCAGATGGCCCTCTTGTTTATCTTACTGGTGTTGGGAGGTTTTCTGGTGGCGACGAGTCCACTTGTGGTTTCTTCCATTTCTGAGGGTGTTTTCGAACATCCAGTTCTATGATTGGGGGAGCCTGACTTTGGTGACCCTTTATTATTATTTGGATGCATTCAGCTGGTGCTGCTAACGGACTTTTACTGGGGCCATGTATCTTCTTGAGGTTTTTTTTATTTTGCGCATTTTCCTATATGCATTCGCATTTTCCATTCATGCACTTCTTTTTTATTTCTTGAATGTTTATCCATGTCCTTTGTAGATATGATTATATGAAGTGATTTGGTTAAACACCCAACTGATTTCTTTGAAGGATGACTCCATGGGGGACATCTACCCGATGTTTTGGTGGCAGAGGTCTAAATGGTAATTGAGGAAGACTCTTTCTCTAGAGACCGTGCATCAGGTCTTGAATGGCCTGATGAGCGAGCGATAAGCATTCTTTTATCTTGAGACTGGTTTTTTCCTTTTATGATATTTTATTGATACTGATTCTTCACTTTTACTGGGGATTTATAAGTGACCATTTATCCTTACGGGATGGCCATTTAGCACACAGAGTGACTGGAGGACATGCACAAATGCAGTGCCTGCTGGCGCATGAGTTCGGCTACTCTTGGTATCTTGGGGAGATGGTAGTCTGATAGATAATAGAGGATGAGGTTGCAGTGCCGTAGGAAAAGCCCCCTATGTTCATGAGATGCGTGCGAGAGATGTCTGAGGATGACTGGGTGGCTTCAATGATGAGAGAGACATACTCTCTGTATACCGACATAATGGTGTTGTACGACTATCTGGACTTCGTCTCGAGTTAGATAATGCCTCCTAGTATATATGATATGGTGGCTCTCCCTATGGCGGGATTGAGTCAGCAGGTAGGGTCCTCTTATAGTGCAGGTGCTTCAGCCACGTCCGCGGTGACAGTGATGACATTAGGGCCATCTTTTGTGAGGTTGCATTCCCCTAGTTACAAACTACGGCGAGCTGATGGGGGTCGGTGTGTTTATAGCATCGTCCTCATGCAATGGACCCATAGGACTTAGGCATGACAGAGTAGGTCCTTCGACCTGTGGTATGTCATTTTTTATTTCCTTAACTTCTTTAGTTTTCCTGATGCTTGACTGATTTGATCTTATCCATTATTCCTTGCAGCATATCAGTGCTTCGACCACTTGTCTGAAGGACATTAGGGACTGATATCTTCAGCAACTTCTCATATTCGTGAGGTGGTTCCGGTCCCTTCTTCCCTAGTGTCATCCACCTCATTCGAGGAATGGTCTATCTCTGTAAGTGGGGGCACATCATCTCGTCGCAGGAGGAAAAGGGTGTGCCGCAGGATTGGGGATCTTAGAGAGAGATATAGAAGAAAGAGAGGGAGAAAGAGAGAGTGAGAGAGAGCAATAAAATGAAAATTGGGTTTGGGCCAAGACCCGTTGTTTTTTGGCTTTTTTTCTTTCCCTGCAAAATTTCCATGTAATACAGAAAAATATATACAAAAAATGGAGTTTTTTTTTAAATTTCTTTGTTTATTGATTAATGCATATGCTCTTTTTACCTTTCTTCTGAGACCGTAAAAAGAATTTGAAAATTGATTTGGGAAGGATTTTATTTAAAATGAGATTAGTAAAAGCATAAGTATAAAGGAAATTCAGAATTTCCTTAAGATAAAAATTATTTTTGTTGTTTTTTTAATTTTGACTAAAAAGGAAGAAAGGAATTTTCCCAGAATAGGGGGTTGTCGATCGGCATGAACCCTGTCCTGTCTATTGGCATATCAATATAGTCCAATCAATCTAAGTCTTTGATTACACTTTATTTAATTTCTTGGTACTTGGTGGGGCAAGTTTTACTCCGATTTCTGCAGGGTTTCTTATATTTTCTTAAGAGTTTTCAAGTATAAATAGGGGTGTGAATGGGACTTTCCTCCTCACACTTTCATTTTCTTTCCTTTTCACATTCTTACTTGCTTATTATATCTTTGTTTTGCAAGATGGCTCTCCCTGGTGGCATTGAGTTCCCCAACTACCTCGAAGCCTTGGAAGAAATGTGTTCTTATTAAGTCGATTATGACGTCCTCCACATGCGGCGAGTCTCTTTGTGGCTCAATTGACCCATTGAGTGTAACATGCTGATGGAGGATGTCGAGTTTTTGTATCTTGAGGATCATCTGTTCCAATTCGAGTTGGATGATATTTACCCTACCTACAAGTAATTTTCTACCATAATGGGGATAAATCCCAACTGTGCTACGACTGTGCCTGAGTTTTCCCGCTCTCCCAGGGAATTTCTAGCTGAACTTCTTCATGTTTTTCCTTCGGCGGCAAAGCCATTTGTTATGGGGGGGATGATTTCCCTTCTGACGGTGTTTCAGTCCGTGTATTTTCAAGACGTGGGTGATGTTCGATATGTCGGGGCCATCATCCTAGGCCTTATTTCAAAAGTTCTATTGGTGACTAGGAAGACGCTGGTGGACCCCCAACTGGTTGCTATCATTCCTTGGATATCATATCGTTGCAATCCTACGACAGTGATACTGACGGAGACCTTGAATGACCTGTATGCTTGGCGGGAGGGTCGTTCTGGCTTTTTAAGAGGGAGCCCCATGACGCTGTTTATGTTTTTGTTTGAGAGATTCCGCATGGCAGTGCCACCTCAGTATCCCTTTTCGGTGGTTCTAAACATTTTCTTGCGCTATTTCATTAGCATAGGCCTCGACATTGAGAGTTGGGGGAACTAGTTTCAAGAGAATGGAGCTTTAGGCTTGCACTTGTCTATGCCATGGTGGGGAGAGTTGTTTCCCATTCAGGAGCTCAAAGAGTATTAGTACGTCCGACTGGTTGGCCTCAGGCAGACCTCTTTCTACGTTCCTTAGCGGCTTTAGCGTCAATATAGTTAGAAGCAAATTGTGCCACTGCGAAGACTGGATTCCTTTCCTGTGGAGGACCTGACGGACTGTATGTGCAGGTGTCTGGGCTCTTTGTGGGAGAATCTAAGTCCGTAGACTCGTCCTCTCAATCTGTTGGGCGAGTTTGTCATGTCTCAGGGGACTATAAGAAATGTCTTTGGAGGAGAGTGGTAGCCGAGATGCTGGTTGTGGGGAATGGTCAGAGGTGGATTTCCTTCTTTGATACTTTGTACGGAGGTAATATGGTTTTTTCGAGGCTAGTCCAGACTTATCGCTCAATTGAGTGTCGGCGGCATTCCCCCCAGTTAGGGGAGGTTGAAAACCAGCCACTTAAGACATTTAATACAAAGTTAAATTATTAAAATGGCTCCGAACTATTTGTTGAAGAAACACTTTTAATCAAAACAAAAATTAGCACAAGATCTGTTTAAAAAGATTTTTAAAATAGTATGAACGAGTTTAAACGAGTTATTTCAGATCTAGAATGAACCAGTTTTGAAAATTAAAACTTAAACTATTAAATCAACACAACTAGGAAGAAGGTGGTGAGAAAATGAGGAAGAGCACAAGTAATTTTTAACGTGGTAAAACCCCACCCAATTGGGAAATCATCCACGATGACCTCTATGTCACAAAATGAAAGTCCACTAAAATCAGAGTAACAAATTACAAGCTATTTAACAATTAAACCACAAAACACACCTAAACTAAGTTCAGAATAGTTACCAAGTCCTCTAGATTAGATCTGTCTTCTCTGAAGGTTGTTGTTGTTGATGTTCTCTACAGCTTCGTAACTTTACTTGATTCCAGTCTTTACGTCACCTCAAACAAGTTCAAGATCATACAACCAACACTTTAAGTGTGGTAGAGTGAAAATGTAGTGGTGATGTGCTCTCTAATATATGCATGCAATGCACTGACACTTAATACAGACATAATGATTTAACAAATTACAAAATCACTAAATATGCAAGAAATTGTAAAATCAGTTTAGTCAAAACTAAATCATACTTTTAGACCTTTAAAAATAATCGCAGATCAAGAGGGAATCTTGTTGAGAAATATCCAAGATCCTAACACTTTATTGTTTTGAAAATATTATATAGAAAGTGAAATCCCCAATCAAGACCTCAAAACTAGATCTTAGTCTGATAGTTTGAGTAAAATGAAATCAAAATTAAATTTTTGGTTTGGGGTTTGAAAATAGAAAATCAGTTGTAAAATAACTAACAAACCAGATTTCTCGAAATAAGAAATCAAGACAGTGAACTATCTATTCGATTTGTATCACAAAGACGAGATCTCAAGTTTCTATGTAGAGAAACTGAAAACTCTACCAACGTGACTATGTTGGAAGGATTATCAAGAGCAAGAGAGGATTATCTTCTCAAAACCAGGAACTAAACACTCAGGTTTTATCTCTCAGAAAAGTATTTTTTGATTAGGGTTTGATGAAGCTTGGATTGGGGTTTTCTTTCTCGCTCTTATTTTTTCTCTCTTTTCTCTCTAAGATGAGGAAATCTCAAAACTCTCTAATTGCCTCATCCAAGGCATCTATATATACTAGTGATAGAAGGATCTGGAACGATGGTTCAAATTCAAGGGCTAAGATTAATGGAAGTTAAAATGACGCAAATCTAAGGGTTCATAGAAAACGGTGCAAAGGCCAACTCTGATTGGTTAAAACCAATGCACTTGTATTGGTTCCAAACACATGAAAACCGTAGATTAAGTTGATCCAAAGGTGAAGAATAAGTAACATGTATGTGAGTGATAAGAAACACAAATTGACCCGTTGTGTGTGCAATATGTGTAGGCTCAAGATCAACTCTCAAAGTTTTGAAAATTTTATCGGGGTCATGCTCATGTGAAGTGATAAGTTACCTATGTACCTTTGAGGGTTTTGAAAAATTTTGGAAATTCATTTTTGAAAATATTTTTAGAGGATCGAGCCCACATAGTCCTGGGTAAAGGAAACGAATAGATTCTTTTAGAATAAATGGGAGATGAGAGGAGTTAAAGGATGTCGAGATTTTGGACTAGGGGTAGAATTTCTTGAGACGGTCCAGGTTGACTGGACGCACCATTTATTTTCCATCAAGGTTGGTAAGCATATCGGTGTCACGTGACAGGATCTTCTTTAATATGTATGGGCCACTCTAATTGGGCTTAAATTTCCCTCTGGGGTCCTAGATGGGCTCTATTATTTCTTTGAGGTCTAAGTCCCCTTGTAGGACACAGTGGTCTTTGACTCTCTTGTTGAATGATCAAGCTATACGACGATGGAAACCTTGTATGTGATATAGAACTTTCAGTCTCCTTTCATCCAAGAGGGACAGCTCGTCAAGACGTCTTGGGTGACAGTCTTCCTCATTGACTTTTCTTTCAACCATGACCAAGGTTCAAAAAAATGTGGGGCGTGATAGAGGTGTGGAGGCCAAGCCTTAAGTCTTGGAAGCCTAGGCGGGCCTTAGGCATAAAAAGGCATGAAAAGGCGTTTGGCCTTCGTAATATATTTTAATATTTTTTAACCATAATAAGGCTATTAAAATACTAAAATTGTACAGATCATACAAATATGTCTGAATATTTGCAAATTAAAATACATTTTATTTTTTTTGGATGAGATAATGGGTCGGTTTGTAAACAAATTCTTTAAAAGGCAACATCGTTTCAGTAAAGCATTGTTGTTTTTAGAAAAAAGTGCACCTTAAGGGTTTCACCAAGAATGAGGCATAAAAATTTTAAGGTGAGGCATTTCTCCCAAGCCTCAAGCCTAGGGGAGTTTTTTAGAATAGTGAGCATGACGCGTAGTGAAGGAATTTCTAGCTCCACTGGTAGGATTTCTTCCATGCCATAGACTAGAGAGTAAGGGGTAGCCCAGTTGAGACAGTAGCCCCAGAGGGCATAAGGGATCCTGTCGGCCCAATCTCGATAACTCTCGGTCATCTTCTTGATGATGGTATTGAGGTTCTTATTGGCTTCCTCAACTGCCCCATTGGTTTGAGGTCGGTATGGAGAGGATTTGTGTCTTTGAATTCCATACTCATCGACCACTTTCATAACTTCTGCTTCAAAGTGTAACATGTTGTCTAATACTAGCTCCTGTGGGACCCCGTATCGACAGATGATGTTTTTCTTGATTATTTTGGCCACTTTCTTGGCATTCAAAGTTGTGTATGACTCGGCTTTCATCCATTTGGTTAAGTAATCAATAGATACTAGGATAAACTCATGCCCATTGGATGCTTTTGGTGTAACTTTCCCTATGATGTCGATGCCCCATGTGGAAAACGTCCAGGGAGAAGTCATATTGTACAATTCTCATGGAGGCAAGTGTTGTAGGTTGGAGAACTATTGGAATTTGAGACATCTTTGAACGTAGGTTGTGCAGTCCTGAACCATGGTAGTCTAGTAGTAACTTTGTCGAATGATCTTTTTAGCGAGCATATGGCCGTTCATGTCGGGTCCGCATTCCTCGCTATGGATTTTTTACATCATTTATTCAATGTCAGCCCTTGCGATGTAGTGTAAATGGATTCTATAGAAGTTTCTCTTAGATAGTGTTTTATCATGGATAATGTACTAGGCAACCAATCTGCGAAGAGTCGATCGGTGTTACTTGTCAGGTCCTTAGGGATACCTACCGTGTTTGAGGAGGCTCCAAATATCATAGTACCAAGAACCGACTATTTTGGGTTCTTCTTCCATGCTGAGCACGATGTGGTAGCAGTGGGTTGACTTGTCTTGTTTCTGGACAAGGAAAGGGGCTATGGTTATTCCTTCTGGAATGTCAATCACGGAGGCTAAGGAGGAAAGGGTGTAATCTTGGTTATTTTTTTCTCGGGGAAGGTAGTGGAAGGTGATTTCCTAGAATTGGGAAGCTAGTTCTTCATGGTGGGCATAGAAGGGTAAGAGTTTCTCATCCTTAACTTTCCATTTCCTGAGTACTTGGATGATGATGAGGCTTGAATCCCAATAGACATGGAGGTATCGAATTTATTTCTTGAGGTCAACTTTGAGGCCTATCGTGCACACCTTATATTCAGTCATGTTGTTTGTGCAGGGGAAATTCAATTTGATGGCAATGTGAGTGTGTGAGTCATCAGGGTAAATGAGGAGAATTCCAATGCCATATCCTTTTTTGTTGGCAACGCCATCAAAGAAAATTTACCATCGAAGATCTTCTTAGGAGGCACAAAGTATATTCTCATCTAAGAATTTAGAAATCCAGACATCAGCTTCATCTATAGGGTAGTCAACAAGGTAGTCAGAGATGGCTCTTCCTTTCATGACTTTCTGTGTGATATAGGTTATATCAAACTCGACTAGTAATATCAACCAATGGGCCATTCAACTGGATAAGGAGGGCTTCTCGAGTAGGTACTTGATGGGATCTATTTTGGATACAAGTCTTATAGGGAAGGCGATCATGTAGTACCGTAACTTTTTGGTAACCCAGACAAGAACGACACATGATTTTTACAAGGTGGTGTAGTTAACTTCGTAATCATCCAATTTTTTACTAGCATAGTAAATATCTTTCTCTTTGCAAGATTCTTCAAGGTATTGGGCTAGCAAATTTCCCGCTGAAATATCGGTCACGGTTAGGTATAGGAGTAAGGGAAGAACATGCTGCGGTGGCATGAGCACCGAAGGTCGGGTTAGCTATTACATAATTTGGTCGAAGGATTCTTGGCAAGCTTCGTTCCAGACATTGGTGGAATCCTTTCAAAGGATTTTAAAGATGGGTTCACAATTAGAAGTCAATTAGCTGATGAATAGAATGATGTACTGTAATTTCCTAAGGAATCCTCAGACATCTTTATCCATTTGGGTAGGTGGCATCGTAAGTATGGACTTCAGCTTAGCAGGATCTACTTCTATCCCTTTCTCACTGACCACAAATTCTAAGATTGTTCCTTTTGGTAATGCTGAAGACAAATTTTTGTGGGTTAAGACGCATTTGGTACTGTCATAGTCGTTTAAATAATTTCTAGAGAGCAGGAACATGACCTTATATAGTTTGGACTTAATAATCATGTCTTCTAGATAGACCTCAACTTCCTCATGTATCAGATCATTCAGAATGGTTATGGTCGCCCTTTGATAGGTAGCCCCTGCATTTTTTAGACCAAATGGCATGACAGTGTACCAAAAGGTTCCCCAAGGGGTGATGAATGAGATTTTCTCTTGATGATTAGGGTGCATCTTGATTTGGTTACATCTAGCAAACCCATCAACGAATGATTTAAGAGCGAGACTGATTATATTGTCCACAATCATATTGATGTTGGGTAGCGAGTAATCATCCTTCGGAGAGGCCTTGTTCAAGTCTCAGTAGTCGACACACATTGGACATTCCCTCCTAATTTCGGCATGGGTACGATATTGTCCAGCCACATGGTACATTCAATTACTCGAATGAAGCCCACCTTTAATTTCTTGACTACTTCTTTTACTTTGAGTGACCATTCGGTACGAAGCTTTCGCAACTTTTTTTTTACTTGTTTACATTCCGGGAGAGTTGGAATCTCATGTTGTGCTATCTCAGGGTTAATTTTGGGCATATCATCATAGGACCATGCGAAGACATCCACAAATTCCTTCAGTAGTTCTTCGAGTTGCGTGCGCTCGTGATCATCAAGGGTAGACCCTATCCTAACCTTGTGCATTTGGCTACTAGAACCGATATTAATAATAACAGTTTCATCTTCATTAACTTGAACGTGGTTATGTTGTTTGTTATTAACCTTATTTAGATCAGTTAAGAATTGTACATTTGCAAAGTCGTCATCATCAAGAGTTTGATTAGAATCAAGCAATTAATGTAAGGAACAACAAGATACTCAAAATCATCGTTTATTTCACTAATAGGAAAACAACATTAAGAACCTCATCAAAGGAGGTCTCAATTACATCAAAGTGGGAGGAAATAACTAAAATGGTAAGAGGATAAACATCAGGGTTAGGTTGAATATCAACAGGTGGCACGGGTGTAGTATGCCACTTGAGAAGAGGTGCATATACATATTTGATAAGGTAGTATGGGTCGGATGATGTAGTCCCTGAATGGATCATGCAGAGTGCCAGCCCGAGTGATCCTTCGATTCACTGCCCTCACAATCCTTAATATCATCTATGGTCTCCTTAGTAAGTGGTTGTACACAGTGCTAGGCTCATCAAAGGAGGTCTCAATTACATCAGAGCGGGAGGAAATAACTAAAGGGGGAAGGGGATAAACATCAGGGTTAGGTTGAATATCAGTAGGTGGCACAAGTGTAGCATGCCACTTGAGAAGAGGTGCATATACATCTTTGATGAGGTAGGATGGATTGAATGGTGTAGTGCCTGAGTGGATCATGCAGAGTGCCAGCCCGAGTGATCCTTGGAGTCACTGCCCTCAGAATCCTTAATATCAACTATGGTCTCCTTAGTAAGTTGTTGTACACAATGCTAGGAACTTTCGACTCCCGGGTAGGTGTCTCAAAAAAAGATCTCCATTCTTGGTTTCATCCTCTTGTCTAAATGGTCATACCAAGGTTCAGGGAAGCTGAAGAAGGGAATATCTTAACCCTCTATGATGAATCTTCCATTTAGGGAATCTCTCAGGATAGTTCTGGTGCATTTTGACTTTTTCTTCAGTCGAGGCTGACAAATCAATCTGAGTTCTTGATAGCCCAAGCCACAGGGAAGAAAGGCCTCCTTCAACACAATAGGTTCAGTTATCCCTTGTTATCTTTGCCTTATCCCCAATCAGGGCATGGAGTGCATATTCTTGAACATTTTTATTACATTGACTTTTCCATATGGATCATATTTTGGACAAACCCTATCTTTGAAGTCATCCCCTGCTGGGAGAAGGAGTGGTTCCACTTGGAAGCCTGATAGTAGCATATCGGTCACCCCATGTCGTATCTCAAGTACCAGATTATCGGTGCTTGCATTCTCGGTGTTGTCACTGTCTCCCAAGATGGTGATAACTTGTCCATTGACAAAGAATTTCAATTTTCGATGAAGGGGAGAAGACATTCCTTTAATGTTGTGGAGCCATGGTCGTTTGAGTAGCAGATTGAAACAGGATGGGATGTTAATGACTTGGAATTTCACTGCAGGATCTATAAGGACACCCCTATTGCAAACTTGATATATCCCATTACTTTTGGTCGGTGTTATCGTAGGCACGTATAAAAATAGAGGTTGGAGAAAGGTCGCTCACTTTCAATCCCAGACAATTGAGGTTGCTTAATGGGCAAACATTTAGAGTCGATTCATTATCGATGAGAGAGAGGGGAACGACTTTTCCCATGAATTCAACATAGATATTAAGTGCATGATTATGGTTGGGACCAGTCTTAGGAATTTCCTCTTCAGAAAAGGAGAGAATTCGAGTAGAGGTCAAGGATCTGACTAGGTTCACCGCTTTTTCTGGTGTGGTTGCAGGCAAAACTGTGGGTCTTGTGAGTAGATTGATTAGGGCATTTTGGTGCAGTTGGGAAGACATAAAAAGTCCCTATATAGTGATGTTAACTTGAGTTTGCTTCATTTTATTAAGGACCTTACTATATTCAATAGTCATTTTGGCATAGGGATATTCTCCACATTTTCCCCTATATCGCTTATTGATGGTTATAAGTTTGGGTTCTAGTAATGTCTCCTTGACCTAGTCATATGGTTCACGGAAGAGGGGAAAAATATAAATAATGTTTCTTCATAGATATTAGGTTTCTCATCTACCTGTTTGATCTTTCCTAGAAGCTCCTCAAATGATATTATTTTGCATAGGTTGGCTATTAGACTAGTCTTTCCCGAATCTCGCTCTTCATATAAATCTTTAGAATCACCCCCCATATGGTGGCCACGATATTATCTTTTCTTACAAAGCCAATACACTTTACAAATTCTATGGCCTCTTCGTATAATTCTTCCCATTCGACAGGGAAATGAAGGACTGAAGGAACCAAGTGCCGCGGTAATTTCAAAGCATCGAATACCTCGGATATGCTACAAATATCACCAATTTGTCGAAAGAAATCTACTATTATCTAGACTAGGTCATCTAAACTGACTTCGTCAGCTAGCACCACCAATTTTTCTGACTCTCGGGCCCATTTTTGAGTTTCTAAGAACAACCCACTAAATCTCTAACAGTCGGTGGTCATCTCGGAGGGCAATTTAAGCCCGAACTCTAAGAGTTGGTTCAGTACTTACGATAATTCCATATATTTACCTCGAGAATGGGTACGGATAATGATGAATCTCTAGTGAAGTGTGATAAGGTTTGATTGGCCAAGCTAGTAGGGTGTAAGAGGAAATATGGGCATGTTTGGAGAGGTTTAGGAGAGTATATTGGTATGACTGGTGATTTACTTGTCATGATTTGGGTGGATGGGTCGAGTTCTAAGTCTTCTTCTAGGAAGATGGCATTTTCATGATTCGAGAGTGGATTATGGGTAGTGCTTGGTTTAGGATTACTTTGTGGGGCGATGATATCCTAATAGATTCGGCTTTGGATCGTGTTTCAAAGATGGAAACATTGGTCAGTGGTATGGACAATAGTTTAGTGAAAGTCACAATGGGCATCAGGTTTGAAGTTTTTTGAAAGTGAATTTGGTAACGGATGAGGGTCCAAGGGTTTGATCAGGTTTCGGTTCAAGAGAGCGTGGTAGACTCTGGAGACAGGAGCATGAGGCTCGGTATATTCCTTTCAGATTGGGTTTGAGCATCTTTCTGGTGCCGATGAAGTGGCATGCTGCGAGATGTTGTTGATACTAGAAACTGTGGTACTAAGACACTACAAGAAAAAAGCATTTTTATGACGTTTTTTAAGTGTCATAAAGTGCATTTTATGATGCTTTATTTAAAAAAAAGCATCATAAGTTTGGGTGTCATAATTGATACCCATATAAAGTGTCATATTAGGTAACGATTATATATGACTTTTTTTTCAAAACTATCATATCTACTACAAGAAAAGGTCATAATATACTCTATAAGATGTCATATTTGATTTAAAAAGTTTCATGATAAACAGGTTTCAAAATTTTAAAAAGGTCATATAAAAAATTCATCAGATGAGGGTTTAATATGAACGGTCATAAATTAAACATATAATAAAAAAAATTAATAATCAATATTAATCTCATAGTTGACAAATAAATCTAAACACAAACCAAAATTCGTAGAATCATTTATTTCACATTCAATGTTACAATTGATACATTATAAATTATGTCATTTAACTAAGAAATACAACAACATTCCCACCAACATATTTTTTTGTCTCATATCATCAAATTGATCTAACACATAAACGAAATTAAATTTATCTATCAAAATTAAGTGTTCCTCCGTAGTAATAATCGCTTCATAATTTTGGGCAATAATGCGTCGAAGTCCTCTTCCTGCTTGCGTTCATTGTCATGTTGTCTGGCAGCAATACACCTTTCACATGCCTCTAAGTAGATGCTCCTACATAAGTTCAAAACACCATATTTAAATCTCTAAGGAAATGTAAAACACAACATATGAATTCCAATTTTTCCAAAGTATAAAGTCGTGTATAATTTAAGTCGAAAAGATTTTTTATATAATACAAACAATTGTAAAAAAATGGGCAGAAAATTCATGTCTATTCGCTTTCTGGTATGTTTATTAGTTGTTTTACTTTTTTGTCCACCAATACCTAATTTTCAAATGCATCTCGATTCGAATTAATCAATTCAGAACACTTATTAATTTCAGAAATTTTGACAGAGTTTCCTTTTTTTATTCGTGAAATCCAACCTGTTTTAACATTAAAATAAACTCAACAACAAAAGCCACAATTAAACCACCAATAAATCCCTTCCACCGATTCAACATATATAAGATAAAAAAAAAGTCCATCAACATAAAGGTTCAACAGACTCATGTCCGAGTTTTAAAAAATATAATAATAATCTCACACGACCGGCATAGCCTAATAATAAACTTACATTAGTCTCTTGTGAGGTGTACGTCCCTCTTTTCGGATCGTTATGTTCTTGCCTTGCATTACCACCCTCCAACCCTTCTCTAAAGTTTATACTTAGCAATTTGAAATTTAGAACGACATCTGAATCCATGAGTTTTGTGACTACACGGGTCGTTTGTACAAGTTACTCTAATCGTGTATGAGGTGTGTTTGCCTCTTTCAATAATGTTTGATTGTTGTTTTTAATTTTCATCCACAAGGATCAATTTTCAAGTTTTAACACTTAAATTTTCACATTTTGATCAAATCTCAAACCCGTGAGTCACATGACTACTCGGGTTGTTTTCACAACTTCCTTTGATCTCGTGTGAGGTGTTTATGCCTCTTTTCATATCTTTTTGCTCTTATCTTTTGTTTTCATGCTCCAATATTGTTTTTACTTTAACCACGAGCATGAATCTAAGTGTGATTACCATACTATAAGACTCATAGATGACTACTAATGCACTCGACAGTTTCCTTATTGGGTCTTGATTGATATTTCTCAAAACCCAAGGCACAAATATTAGTATCACAGCCTCCATCAAACTCCGGAAAGGTATCACCCATAAATTTGTTCACTTCATTTTATAGATTAATTTATCTTCTTACTACTTCATGTTGGAATAAGCGATCATATTTTTGTTGTTTGTTAAATCATATGATATAAACTAGCGGTAGATGTTTGAGTTGTTTTTTGTTAATTTATTTTTGTATTTGTTTGTCATTGATTTAATGTTGTGATTGATGATTTTAAGGTATCTTCATTAGCTTAAGATGAGGTTGAGAGTCGATGTTTGTCATTCGATATTTTACTATGTAAATGAGAAATCTTAATGTTGTGATATTGCTTAATGTTAATATGTGCATATACAATGTACCTATAGAGTTTTTGGAATGTGCAGTCATTTTATGTTGTTTATTAATCTATTTGATGTAAACTAGCGGTAGAGGTGTTTGTTGTATTCACCTTTATATTATTTGTCATTCGATATTTTTTTAAATTGTCATAAAGTCATTTTTTGAAGTGTCATAAAAGGGTATTTTTCTTGTAGTGAGAGGGTTTTCAATCTTTATAGGACAAAACTATCAGGAGGTTTTCTTTGGATCAACTTCTGTCTTGGCAAAACCTTTGATTTCTACTCCTACTTATCGGAGGGCTCGGAAGTGAGGGTAGTACTATCCTCGCATTATTGCTCGAACATGGTGTAGGAAGCTTTTCTTCACAATGCTGACTTGTTCTTCTTCGTAAGGCTTATTGCTCATGGTAGCTGCTTTTTCTTTCCATATTGCTATGAAGTTACTGATTGGTTACCCAAGGTTCTATTTAAGTGGATATAAATCATGATGGGTAACCTATAGATCCTTGTTTTACTTGTATTGTGACATAAACTCACGGGAAACGTCTTCCCGACTGCGAATTCTGGATTCTTCTAGGGATAAGAACCAACGGAGGGCGCTATCTTTCAAAGTCTAATGGAACATCTGATCCATTATTTCTTTGGAATCCACTAGGAGAGTTATGTCTAGTTGATAACTATGAAGATGAACGATCGGGGGTCCAATGCTTCCAAACTTTTCGATATTGGGTATCTTAATTTTTTTTGGTAACCCGACTTTAGGATAGGGAGACATGTGGGTATAGTCCATGTAGTTCCTAGAGATTCTGATATGGTCGAATTTATTAGTTAACATCTTGAGGTCTTCCTCCACCTTATTTTTTCTTCCTCTTTGAGATCAATAGTTACGAGTAAATTATCCCCGATTTTAGCAAGGTTTGGCATAGGAAGATGGGTTAGTGGTAGCCCATTAACAGGAGGAGCATGTAGAGCATGATGGAATTTTAGGAACCCAAATAGGCTCGGGTGCAAGTGGACCCATGGCACGAAGGAACATGACCTCAGGATCTTCGAGAACAGGGATCCAATTTCTTTGCATCTCATGAACCTCGTTGTGATGGTTGTCAATTTTGGCAGTGAGCTGAGCCAAAACCGTCAACAAATTTGGCTATACATTCGTCACTTGATCCTTATTCTCCATGGATGGCGGTTGAGTCTTGGACTCGGAGGAGGTAAGGGGACTGATAGAACTTTGGGGTGGTTCAACTGAACGCCTAAGACAATAGGGATTTAGTCCAAGGGTATGTGATCGACTTGAGAAGGAGAAAAATTAGAATTTATTTTTGGAAAAGAAAAAGGGAAATTTGTTATTTTTGGAAAAGGAGGAAAATATTTTTGACATTTTTGAAAAGATGAGGACAAAAATGTTTTCTTTTTTTATTTTGAGGGAAAAGGAGGAAAAATATTTTTGGTATTTTTGATAAAAAAGGGAGAAATGTTTTTGGACACTTTTTTAGAAAAAGAAAGACGAAAAGACGAGATATGGGTCTCACCACGATTATTATGTTTATTAGTTTCTCACTTGAATCATGTTTACCCAAATGCAAAATGAAATGACGAACGGGACCCGAGCCTGGAAAAATTGGATTTGTAACATATGTAAATATATGGTTGGACTTGTAACAAGGGTCAGGGGCAGGGTCCCATTTTAAAAATTGCACGAAAATTTGTGCAGCATGCCGACTTAAATTTTTGCAGAGTTTCGGGTCGAAACTTACAATATAACATATGTGTCCTAGAATGGACACCTATATGCGGGTATGAATTTGGTTTGGTTAATTGGAAGGTGTTCCCCACTTTGGGGTGACTTCCACGATAGAGTATCTTTTTCTTGATCATGCCAAATAGGGAGCAAGGTACAAGTACAAATAGTAAAGTTATATTAATCGTGGATAAGTGATGTGTGAGTGATGTGTAATGATCTGTAAGTGAGTGTGTGATAAGTGAGCATGGATATATACAAGTGGAGGTGTGTGCTAGTGACAACTAAGCATGGATTTCTAAGTGATGTGTGCAGCATGTGGATATACTTGATCCTAGGTGCACGTGGTGTGAAGTGTACATGGAGAGAATTCTACAAGTGTATGACTAGTAACATAAGCATGAGGTACATATGAATAATAAAGGGGAATATATAAATAAGGGGAAATACAAGAAATCAAACCACCCATGTAAACATAGTCTATCCCTCTTAAAAATATTCCCCAGCGGAGTCACCACTATGGCCATCCCGGGTACAACGTTCGGGAGGGGGGGGGGGGGGGGGGAGGAGGAGGATCTCTGGAGAAAGAACTGTACTTCGGTCTCACACCCCTCTTCGAAAGGTGCTTCATCCGTTGTCGGTGTGGGGTGAATGTAAAGAGATGGATTCTCTAGCCTATTTTGCACAAAATAGGAAAAATAACATGTTGCCTCTTCGAGAGAGAGGCATCAAGGACAAACTAATGCATACGAAACCAATAGATCGGAGGTTCGGGGGCTTAGTTACGGAATGGGAAGGTGTTAGGAACCCATCCCTCCCTTTAGGTCTCTCATGGGCAAATGTTAATATTTTTCTTTATCCTCGTGAAGTGTGTGTATGTGTTTATATAATGGAGATTGGAATTGTTCAACCCATACCATGGAAAAGGTAGGGTGAGGTCATCCACAAGAATAATAACAAATGTTGAAGATAGTACATGATCATTCATCGTGATATTTATCGTTATTGGGAAATGATAATATGTGTTGGACAAACCATAGATAAGCATGATATATGTATATGTATATGTATATGTATATGTATATGTATATGTATATGTATATGTATATGTATATGTATATGTATATGTATATGTATATGTATATGTATATGTATATGTATATGTATATGTATGATAACTATGAAAATGAGAGACTTTAGGAAATTTAGAAAATAAGAAAAATTGGAAAATTGGACTCTGTTATCGAATTTTAATCCGAGACGCCTATGTTGCCTATAAAGGCATCAAAGTCCACGAAGTTCGAATGTACAATAGGGGTGGGTTTTATCTCATAGATTCAGACATAATTTTATTATGTGTGTATGTGTAAAAAATGTGTTTTTGGTTTTGGAAAAAGTGTGATGGATAATTTTGTTCGGAATTTACGAGTGTAATCCTCTTTTTATTTATTTTTGGGGTTTTTTTTTATGAAAAATAAAGTATCTGAAATATACTAATAAAAGTGTGGATGTTAATATGTATGAACTAAAGTGAAACTATATTAAGAATCTAATGTAACTTATGCAAAAATAAGATATTAAAAGAGAGGGAGAAGGAATTGGAACTTCCTTGGAGCTTGAGCTTGGATCTTGGATGAAATCCATTGAATGTTGACTAATGTTGATGAGATAGAAGGATATTTGCCAAATTGGGTGTGAAAAGGATGGGTATTTAGGCTTGAGTGGAAGTTCGCTGATTTCGAGAGCATCTTTATAAGGTCACTAAGGGGGTAAAAATATGCCTACCCCAGGGTGTGCCTATCGGCAGATAACCCTTGACACTATGCCGATAGCCAGGGTTCGGGAACTACCAATTAGGAGTATCGTGTGGACTTTTCTGGAAAAATGACCATAGCGCACAAAGAGTTTATCCGAATTGTGCAAAAGGCATAAGGTTATAGAGTTACTTCAGAGACCTTTGAGAGTCCTTTGGATCGCTCCCGGGTTCAAGAGTTGACTCTGGATCAAATATCTCCCAAAAGCGCACGTCGATCTTTTGGACGGGAGATCGTTGGACGAAAATGGATCAATCGTCCTTATGGTTATTTAGAATCATGGACGGGTTAGACTGTTGGAAAGGTTAGGAGGTGTAATTCGAGATTCCAAAGAGTTTCTCTTTATTTGGAAAGTTAACCTTGGTCAACGAGGTCCAGGAAGCGTCCGGTGACCTCTCGGAGTAACATAGATCGTTCATCTGTATTGTGGCCATCCCCGATCCCCGCTGCGGAGGGAGAAAGGATCCTTCAGGTCCCGCGTGTCCCCTCTCGGGAGAGCGCTTTGGTCGGGGTCAATTTGTGAGGTGTGAAAATATAGAGAGATTCAAAGTCGCCAGTCTATTTTACTCAAAACAGACAAAAGAAAACGGGGAAGCCACCTCGAAGGATAGCAGCCAAAGACATACTAGTGCGTGCAAAACCAAAATGATTCGAGAAGGGTTCGGAGGCTTTGTTACGAAATGGGAAGGTGTTAAGCACCCATTCCTCCCTTTCGGTCTCTCATGGATATTTGCTATTTTCCTTTATGTTTTCCCCCGTGATATGTGTGCATGTGTATAGATAAAATGGAGGTAGGAATCCTCAACTTGTATCATGGAAAAGATAAAGCGATTCATCCGTAAGAATATGAAATAAATGTAGAAAATAGGATTTATGCGATTACCCCTACGTTGATCGCTATAAGGGAATGATAACGCTTGCGGAATAATACGACATTAAGAATGAATGTATATAATATAATAGAAAATGGGATAAAGAGAAGATAGAAAATAAGAGAAAAAGTGAGAAAATGACTCGAGTCTCGGGTTTTATCCCGAGACGCCTACGTAGCCTATAAAGGCATCAAAGTACACGTAGTTCGCATACAAACGAGGTGTGGGGTTTAACCCATAAATCCAAATGGAGAAGTCTCTTATTTGTCAGTGTGTGTGTGTGTGTGTGTGTGTGTGTGTGTGTTTAGAAAAAGTGTTTTTTTAGTTGTGAGAAAAGTGTGGAAAAAGTGTGAGAATCCCTATTTGGAATTTATGAGCAAACCCTCTTTTTCTTATTTTTTGGTTTTTTTATTTATATGAAAATAAGAGATGTGAAATAATACTAAATAAAAAGTGTATTAGGATGTGTGAGATGAGATAATAAAAGTTCTAAATAATAAAACAAATTATTGAGAATTTAAGAGAATTAAAGAGAGAGTTTGAGAAAGTTGGACCTTCTTGAAGATCTTGAGCTTGATCTTGAACGTTTGGAGAGTAGCCCTTGCACTTGGATGATGATGGAGAGTGGTTAATTCATCAAGTTTGATGAAAGGGGTGATGAAAAGTGGAAGTGAAAAAGGGATTTGGAAGTTGAAATCACGCTGCCTTCGAGAGAGGTTTCTGGGACTTGCTGAGAGCGATTTCCTTCTGATCTGAGCTCCCCCTCTGCAAATGAGGTGAAAACCTCATTTTATAGGCCCAGGGGGCTGCCGATCGGCATAGAGCCCTTCCTGCCTATCGGCATGAAGGTGCCGATAGGCAGGTTGTGGAACCTGCCGTTTGGCAGTGTGTTTCAGGCTTTTTTAGAAAATCGACCGCCGAGGGCAAACCATTGGTAAGAATCGTGCACGGGGCATACCATTGCAAAGGTAATTCAGAGACCTTCTAAAGTCCTTTGGACCACTCCTGGGTTCAGGAGTTAACTTTGGGTCAAATATGGCTCGGAAGCATTTGTCGGTCCATAGGACGAGGAATCGCGCGGACGCAAACAGATAGTTCGTCCACATGGTAAGTCTGAATCGCGCACGGGGCATACCATTGGAAAGGTTAGGAGATGTACTTCGACATTCCAAAGAGTTTGACCCAGTTTGGAGAGCTGACTTTAGTTAACTGGGCCCGAGAAGCATTCGGTAACCTCTCGGAGTCAAACGGATCGTTCGTCCGCATGGAAAGTTGGAATCGTGCACGGGATGGACCATTAAAAGGGTATTCAGGGCCCTACAAAGATTCATTTAGCCTCGATTGAGTTGAAGAGTTGACTTAGGTCAAACCGAGCCTGGGAGTGCCCGATGGCCTCTAGGTCAGGCTTCGGACATAAAAAAATCGTTTGTCCTCATGGTAAGTCCGAACCACGCACGGGACGGACCATTGGAAAGGGTATTCAGTGCCCTTTGAAGATTCATTGAGTCTCAGTTGAAACGAAGAGTTTGAATTTTGGTCAAACCGAGCCGAGGAGTGCCCGATGGCTTCCAGGTCAGTGCTCGGGACATGAGCTGGGTCTATAGTGATGAGTGGAGGTACTAGGAACCTAAAGAGAGTTAGGGGGTAACAGAATGAGGTGTCTATAGAGCCCCTCAATGGGTGAGTTTGGAACAAATAATAGCCGTCGATTAGACACCGCATAATGCTTCTGAGAGAGTATGACCGATTCAGAGGGTCGAGGCCGATTCTGAGGACCTAAGGAGCGTGTTGGGGATGACCAAATCAGAGGGTCAAGGTCAATTCTGAGGACCTAAGGAAGCGAGGGTGACCAATTCAGAGGGTCGAGGTCAGTTTTGAGGACCTGAGGAAGCGAGGATGACCAATTTAGCGGGCCTAAGGAGTGTGCTAGGGATGATCAATTCTGTGGATCAAAGACGAATCTACGTGCTTGGGGTAAAGGTTTGATAACCGAGGTCAATTCTGACCTAATGATTAGTGACAATCGAGGACCGGGATAAATTTTCGAACCAAATCGGGTGACGATCCAAGATCGGGGTCAATTCTGACCTAATGATTAGTGACGATCGAGGACCGAGATAAATTTTCGAACCAAATCAGGTGACGATCCAAGATCGGGGTCAATTCTGACCCAAGAGTGGTGATAACCGAGGACTGAGGTCAATTCTGACCTAACTCAGGTGACGATCCAAGATAGGGGCCAATTCTGACCCAAGAGTGGTGACGACCGAGGACCAAGGTCAATTCTGATATAACTCAGATGACGATCCAAGACCGGGGTCAATTCTGACCCAAGAGTGGTGACGATGGAAGACCGAGGTCAATTCTGGCCTAACTTAGGTGACGATCCAAGACCGGGGACAATTCTTACCCAAGAGTGGTGACGATCGAGGACCGAGGTCAATTCTGACTTAACTCAGGTGACGATCCAAGACCGAGATCAATTTTGACCCAAGAGTGGTGACGACCGAGGACCGAGGTCAATTCTGACCTAACTCAGGTGATGATCCAATATCGGGGTCAATTTTGACCCAAGAGTGGTGACGACCGAGGACCGAGGTCAATTCTGACCTAACTCAGGTGACGATCCAAGATCGGGATCAATTCTGACCCAAAAGTGATTGCATTTACTTGGGAAAAGAAAAGAGTTCCATTGTGGGTACAAATTGGATTTGAGGTTCCGCTAGGGAATGATGAATGAGCTGGGGAAGATTTGGATCATCCTTTGAGAGAGATCGCCTGGGGCGAGTGATTCTTCTGAATTCCAGTGGGGAAAAAAACCATGCGATATTGTTTCGCACCGGGTAGCTGGTGGCTGGGGAGGCTTTGTATCCTTGACTTGAGCGAATGAGTTGATTGCTAGGGAGATAATCGGTTTGAGGTTGTAAACTCTGTTGAGGAGGTATTTAGGTGGTCCGGGCGCACTACCCGAGAGGTCGTTTGGGGAAAAAGAGGTTTCGCCCGAAGGAGTGTGAAATTTTCTTGGTGAAAATGTTCTAAATCCCTCCTGGGATTTTTAGGAATTTTCTGAGGATTTTTCAAGGTCTCCTGGCATTTTTCATGAATTTCTGTACGAAATTTTAAGGGGGTGCCGACTGGAAGACTTTTACTAGAGCCACGTATCTCCTTGAGGTATTCTTTACTTTGTGCATTTTCATTTCATGCATTCACATTTTCCTTTCACGCATTTGCATTTTCCTTATGCGTCTCTTTTTGCTTGTGAATCCAGACATGGCTCTATGAGGTCACTGGGTGCAACACCCCATTGATTTCTTTGAAGGATGAAACTGTTGGGAACTTATGTCGACTGTATCGATGGCGTAAGGCCAACCGACAGTCGAAGGGATATCTCTCCCTGGAGGCGGTGCGTCAGGTCTTGAATGGCCTAACCAATGGTCGGGTAAGGTCCTTTCCTTTTTGGTCTTGCTTTTTGCACCTTCTGATCCTGTGTTGACTCATGCGTACTTGGGGATTTTTAGGTGACCTTT
Organism: Sambucus nigra; assembly: GCA_949130495.1. Lineage (NCBI taxonomy): Eukaryota > Viridiplantae > Streptophyta > Magnoliopsida > Dipsacales > Adoxaceae > Sambucus > Sambucus nigra. Next base: position 220,268,565 of record OX422218.1, read on the forward strand.
TATCCTTGGGGGACAACCATTTAGGATACGGGGATGACTGGGGTGAACGCGCAAATGAGGCATTTGTTGGCGCATGAGTTTGGCCATTCTTGGTATCTCGGGGAGAGGTTGGTTCGCCAAATTGCTGAGGAGGAGGTGGTGGTGCCACCCGCGCAGCCTCCTACGTCTATGAGGCGGTAACGACAACTGTTGTAGGATGAGAGGATCGTAGCGATGATTGGCGAGTCCTATGCTTTGTACACAGATATGGCTGGGTTGTATGATTATATGGACTTTGTGACGAGTTGGTTGATGGCGCACATTATACATGATGCCTCGCTTTTCCCTCCTGCGGGTTCGAGTCGGGCGGTGGGGTCTTCCCACAGTGGTGGTGGTCCATCGGTACCTGCGGCAGCGGCGACCTCAGAGGTTCCTTTCGTGTGGTTGCATACTCCTTCGTACAACATCCGACGGGCTGATGGAGGGATATTGCCAATGCTGCACCATCCTCTTGCGATGGATCCGGAGGAGTTGGGTTTGACAGAGGAGGTCCTTTATCCAGCGGTAAACCTTTTGGTCCTTTTTCTTCTTTTGATTTCTTTTTCATGATACTGATTCTTCTTTTTCCTTGCAGCAAATCTGGGTGTTGACCACTTAGTTGAGGGACATTAGAGATTTGATATCATCTGCGATCGCCCACATTCAGGATGCTTTCCCTGTTCCTTCTTGCTTGGTACCGTCAGCCTCATCCGGGGAAGACTCTGGCTCAGGTAGTGGGGGCGCTTCGTCTCGCCGCAGGGGGAATAGAGCGCGTCGCAGGGGTGAAAGCTCTTGAGAGAGAGAGAGAGAGAGAGAGAGAGAGAGAGAGAGAGAGAGAATGTGGTTTCGGGCTGAGTGCCGTTTGTTTTTGGCTTTTCCTTCTATTTCCTGCAACATGATGTACACAAAAAACAGATACATGAAATGCAATGTAGTTTTTTGACTATCTTTTATTTTAATGATGAATGAATGCATGCATTTTTTAATTTGATGCTGAGACCGTAAAAAAGGAATATTTTTGGAAATTTGTGAAGGAAAGTTTTTAACTTACAAAGGGAAATTATATAAGGAGGAAAAGGAATTTTGAAATTCTGTTGAGAATATCAATTTTTATTTGAGTTTTCTTATTTGACAAAAGAGGAAAAAGGGAAATTTCCCAAAAATGGGGGGGGGGGGGGTTGCCGATCGACAAGCAGCCTGACCTGCCTATCTACATTTCAGTCCAGTCCCATCAATTGAAAGCTTTGATTGGTACCCTCTTCAGCCTTTGGTACCTTATGGGGTAGGATTACCTCCGATTTCTGCATGGATTATGTCCTTTATGAGGATTTCTCAAGTATAAAAAGGGGGTAAGGGTGGAGTGTTTTCATCACACCTTTGTATCCTCATCTGCCTACCCATTATCTAGATGGCTCTCCCTGGTAGCATTGAGTTTGTCAATTACCTTGAAGCCTTGGAAGCTATGTGCTCTTATAATGTCGACTATGATGCCTTCAACATGCATCGAGTTTCCTTCTGGCATAATCGACCCTTTGAGTGGAATATGCTGATAGGGACGGTACAATTCTGGTACCCCGAAGAGCATGTTTTCCACTTTGGGTTGGAAGAAGTTAGTTATACCTACGAGGAATTTTCTGCCATACTGGGTGTGAATCCCAGTGTTGCTGCGGCTTTACCCGAATTTTCCCACTACCCTAGAGATTTGTTGGCCGGGCTTCTTCATATCTCACCTTCGGCTGCTAGATCGCTGGTGGCTGGAGGAAAAATCTCCCTCCCGGTGGTGCTGCAGTCCGTGCATTTGCGGGAAGTAGGTGATGCTGGCTATGCTGGAGCCGTTGTTCTGGGCCTTGTTTCAAAATTACTGCTGGTGACTGGGAAGGTGCAAGTGGACCCTTAACTTGCAGTTATTACCTCATGGATGTCATATCGTCGCAACCATGCGGCGATAATACTGGCGGAGACCCTGAATGGCCTGGATGCTTGGAGAGAAGGTTGTTCTAACTTTTTGAGATGGAGCCCCATGATGCTGTTCATGTGGTTGTCTGAAAGATTCCACTTGGCGACTCCTCCAGAGTATCCCTTGTTGGTTGTACCCAACTTCTTTTCCTGCCACTTAATCAGCGTTGGCCTGTATGGAGAGAACTGGGAGAATTGGCTTGTAGAGTATGGGGCTCGTGGTCTATATTGGTCAGTGCCTTGGTGGGGACAGTTGAAGCCAGTTTTGGAGCTAGGAGAGTATTCATATGTGCGGCTGGTTGGTCTCAGACACACCTCCTTTTATTTCCCTTGGCGGCTTCTGCGCCAATTTGGCTGGGCGTACGTCGTGCCCCCTCAGATCTCAAATTTATTTCCAGTAGAGGATTTGACTGAGCGCCTGCGTATCTTGCTTGGATCTATGTGGGAAAATCGGCGCCCGTCGTCCCGTCCCTCTCAGTCTATCGGGAAGGTTTTCCATGTCCCCAAAGATTATATGAAGTGGTTGTGGAGGAAAGTAGTCAGCAAAATGTTGGCAGTAGAGACTGGTCAAAGGTGATTTATTTTATCTGACTCCATGGAAGGGGGTGTTGTGGTCTTTTCGAAGATGGTCAAGGCTCATCGATCCATGTAATGTTTGCGACATTCTATTCAGGCAGGGGAAACTTGGGGTCCTCAGGATGTAGATGATGAGGGTGCAGGCTCTTCTGGTAGCTGTGGGTAGGACTCTTGGGGAGTTTATTTGTGTAATAGATGTGGGGGATTTTATCTAGATTTTTATGGTAATAGGGGGAAGGGAGTTATCCGTTCCTTTTTCTTATGTAATACGTACTGTAATTTCCCATTAATGAAATACATAAGTTTCTGATCATCTAGTTGCGCCTTTTGATGAATTTTGTATTTTGAATTATCTATACAGATCACTAAGGCATACATAATCCTTTTGTTCAAATAGATGTTTAGAATGAACTGCCGTTCTCAGAGGTAGGAAAAGAATATATTTTTGTGAAAAAGAAGGGGCCGTGCTCATGTGAGATGTATGAGCTGCCTACGTACCTCTGGGTTTTTTGAAAAGTTTTAAAATAGTTTTTATGGAGGAATAGAAGGGGGATGAGAAGAGTTGTAGCGCACCGAGATTTCAGACTAGGGGTAAAATTTCTTGAGATGATCCAGATTGACTAGACGAGCCATCTCTTCCCCGTCTAGGTCAGTGAGCATGGCGGAACCGCCAGACAAGATTTTCTTCATAACGTAAGGGCCGCTCCAATTGGACTTGAATTTTCCTCTGGGGTCCCAGATCGGTTCTATTATCTCCTTGAGGGCTAAATCCCCATCCTGGACACCACGGTCTTTGACTCTTTTGTTGAATGAACGCGCTATTCGATGATGATATCCTTGTATGTGATAAAGAGCTTTTAATCTTCTTTCATCTAGGAGGGCTAGATCATCAAGACGGCGTTGGCACCGATCTTCTTCACTAACCTTGCTTTCGAGCATGACGCGTAGCGAGGGTATTTTCAACTCCACAGGGATGACAACTTCCATGGCCTAGACCAGAGAGTAAGGGGTAACCCCAGTAGAGGTTTGGATTTAGGTTCGATAGCCCCAGAGGGCGTACGGGATCCGGTCGGCCCAATCCCTATAGCTTTCGGTCATCTTGCTGATGATGGCTTTGAGGTGCGTGTTGGCGGTCTCAACTGCACCATTGGTCTGAGGTCGGTAGGGAGAAGATTTTTGTCTCTGAATCCCATACTCGTTGACTATTTTTATGACTTCTGCCTCGAAGTGTAAACCGTTATCTGATACTAGCTCGTGCAGGACCCCATATCGGCAGATGATATGTTTCTTGATGAATTTGGCCACCATATTGGCATTTAATACTGCGTATGACTCATCCTCAACCCATTTGGTGAAGTAATCGATGGGAACCAGGATGAACTCATGACCATTTGATGCATTTGGCGTAACCTTCCCTATGATGTCGATACCCCAGGTGGAGAACAGCCAGGGAGAAGTCATATTGTATAATTCCTGCAGAGGGAGATGTTGGAGATTGGAGAACTGTTGGCTTTTAGGGCACCTCCGAATATAGGCGGTGTAATCCTGGGCCATGGTGGTCCAGTAGTAGCTTTGTCGGATGATCTTCATGGAAAGCATGTGACCGTTCATGTGGGGTCCATATTCCCCGCTGTGGATCTTCTGCATTATCTTTTCAATGCCAGCCCCTGTGATACAGTGAAAATGAGTTCCATCGAAATTCCTCTTTAGTAGTGCTTTATGACAGATGTTGTACTGGGCTGCTAACCTTCGGAGGGTAGCTCGGTCGTTCTTGTTGGAACCCTCGGGATACCTACCGTACTTGAGGAGGCACCAAATATCATAGTACCAGTAGTTGACTAGCTCAGGATCTTCGGTGGCGACGAGCTCAACGTGGTAGAAATGGGTTGGTTTGTCTTACTTTTGAACTAGGAAGGGGGTCATTATTGTTCCCTCGGGCATGTCGACCATGGAGGCTAAGGTAGCGAGAGCATCGGTTAGGTTATTCTTTGCTCGGGGTAGGTAATGGAAGGTGATATCTCGGAATTGGGAGGCTAACGCTTCTAATTCGGCATGAAAGGTTTGGAGATTTTCGTCCTTGACTTTCCACTTTCTGAGCACTTGACCGATGATGAGGGAGGAATACCCATATACATCAAGGCATTAAATACATTTCTTGAGGGCGACCTTGAGGCCCACTAAGCATGCCCCGTATTCCGTTATGTTATTGGTGCAGGGGAAATTCAATTTGATGGCGAAGGGAGTATGAGAGTCATCCGGGGCAATCAGGGTTATCCCAATGCTGTATCCCTTTTGGTTGGAAGCTCCGTCAAAGAACATTTGCCATCGGGGGTTGTCTTGGGTTGTGCAAAGGATATTCTCATCTGGGAATTCGGAGATCTAGATATTAACATCTTCTACAAGGTACTTTGCGAGGTAGTCAGAGATGGCTCTTCCTTTAATGGATTTTTGTGTGATGTACATGATATCGAACTCGGTTAGGAGCATCAACCATCGGGCCATTCAGCTGGATAAGGGGGTTTCTCAAGAAGGTATTTGATGGGATCCATTCGGGATATGAGTTTGATGGGGAAGATGAGCATGTAGTGTCGTAACTTTTGGGTGATCCAGACAAGCGCGACACATGCTTTTTCCAAAGCAGTGTAGTTGACCTCGTACCCAGCCAATTTATGACTGGCATAATAGATGGCTCTTTCTTTGTGGGAGTATTCAAGGTATTGGTCTAGCAAAGCTCCAACTGGAGTGTCGGTAATGGTTAGGTATAGGAGCAAAGGGAGACCAGGCTGTGGTGGCATTAGAACTGGAGGTTGGCTCAGATATTGTTTGATTCGGTCAAAAGCTTCTTGGTAGGCCTCGTTACAAACCTTGGTCGAATCCTTTCGGAGGAGCTTGAAGATTGGTTCACATATGGAGGTTAGCTGGCTGATGAACCGGCTGATGCATTGTAATTTCCCAAGGAAACCACGGACTTCTTTCTCTGTTCGGGGGGTGGCATCTCAAGTATGGCCTTCAGCTTGGCGGGATCTGCTTCTATCCCCTCCTCACTGACCATGAATCCTAAGAGTTTTCCCTTTGTAATGCTTAAGACGCACTTCTGTGGATTGAGTCTCAGCTGATAATGCTGCAGTCGTTCGAATAACTTTCAGAGAGAAGGAGCATGACCTTCTCTAGTTTTGGACTTGATAATCATATCATCCACATAGACTTCGACTTCCTTGTGAATCAGATCGTTCAGGATGGTTGTAGCGGCCCTCTGGTAGGTAGACCCAGCATTCTTGGGACCAAATGGCATAACGGTGTAGTAAAAGGTTCCCCATGGGGTGATGAATGCGATTTTCTCTTGGTGGTCTGGGTGCATCTTGATTTGGTTGTATCCGGCGAACCCGTCGACGAATGACTTGAGAGCGTGGTTGGCTGTGTTGTCCACGATCATGTCGATATTGGGTAGCGGAGAGTCATCCTTCGGAGAAGCTTTATTTAAATATCGGTAATCCACACACATCCGAACCTTTCCTCCTGATTTTGATACAGGTACAATGTTGGCTAGTCACGTGGGATATTAGATTACTCGAATGCAACCCACGTTCAATTGTTTGACCACCTCTTCTTTGACTTTGGGCGACCATTCGGTGCGGATCTTTCTCAACTTTTGTTTAACCGGATTGAAATCTGGGAGAGTGGGGATCTCGTGTTGAGCTATTTCAGGATCGATACTAGGCATATCTTCGTAGGACCATGCGAAGACATCCACGAATTCTTTTAGCAATTCTCCGAATTGTGCGCGCTCATGCTCATTAAGGGTGGACCCTATCCTAATCTCACATAGTTGGATACTAGAACCGAGATTAATAACAACAGTCTCTTCTTCATTAACTTGAATGCGGTTATGTTGTTTATTATTAACCTTATTTAGATCAGTTAAGAATTGTTCATTTGCAAAATCATCATCATCAAAAGTTTGATTAGAATTCAAGCAGTTAATGTAAGGCACAGAAAGATACTCAAAATCTTTGTTTATTTCATTGATAGGAAAATCAACATTGAGAACCTCATCAATAGAGGTCTCAATTACATTTGAGCAAGGATAGACAACAGTAGATGAAACGGGGTAAACATTGAGGTTAGTGGAGATTCCAAGAGGCAGAGTTGGCGCAGCATGCCAGTTGAGGAGAGGTGTATCAACAACTTTAATCAAATGAGAGGGGTCTAGTGGTGTGGTGCCTGAATGAACCATGCAGAGTGCCAGCCCCAATGTCTTCAAGTTGAAGGAATCTTTGAAATGACTTTCCTCAGTCTCTTTGATATTTTTGGTAAGCGGTTGTATGCGGTATGGGAAATTTTCGACCCATGGGTAACTATCTTGGAAAAAGATCTCCATTCCAGGCTTTATTTTCTTGTCTGTGCGGTCGTACCATGGTTCCGGAAAATTGAAAAAGGGGAAATCCTCGCCTTCTTTGATGAATCGTCCATTCTGGGAGTCACCTGGGAGAATATGGATGCAGTCTAATCTTTTCTTTGGTCGAGACTGGCAGATCATTCTGAGCTCTTGTTCTGATGGTTGATACCCCAAATCACAAGGATGGAAAGCTTTCTTTAGTTTGATGGGCTCAAGTATCCCCTGCTGCCTTTGTCCTAGCCCCAGTCTGGGCATGAAGTGCATGTTTCTGAACATCTGAATCACATTGACATTGCCATGAGGGTCATATTCTGGACAAACCCTTTCTTTGAAATCGTGCCCTGCCGGTAGTAGGGATGCCTCAACTCGGAATCCTGATAGGAGCATATCATTTGACCCATATTGTATCTCAAGAATTGGACTGCTAGTGCTTGGACCCTCGGTACTATCGTCATCACCCAAAATGGTGATGACTCTCCCATCGGTGAAGAACTTCAATTTCTGATGGAATGAGGAAGAGACACCCTTTATACTGTGGAGCCAGGGTCGTCCGAGCAACAGGTTGAAACAGGTCGAGATATCAATGACTTGGAATTCGATAACGGGGTTTATAGGTCCAACCCCTATTGCAAGTTTTATGGATCCCATCACCTCCCGACGGGTATTATCGTAGGCACGCACGGCAGTGAAGGTTGGAGCGAGGTCACTTTATTTCAGACGTAGACATTTGAAGGTTCGCAGTGGGCAGACATTTAAAGCGGATCTGTTATCAATGAGAGAAAGCAGTACAACCTTCCCCATAACTTCGATGGAGATGTTGAGTGCATGATTGTGGTTTGGCCCAATCTTGGGGATTTCTTCTTCAGAAAAGGACAACATTCGGGTGGAGGTCAAGGATCCGACCAAATTTGCCGCTTCTTTTGGTGTGGTAGAGGGAGGAACTATGGGTCCAGTGAGTAATTTGATTAAAGAATTTTTGAGTAGCTGGGAAGACATAAAAAGCCCCCATAGAGTGATGTTATCTTGAGTTTTCTTTAGTTGATCGAGGATCTTGCTCTCCTCGATGGTTATTTCTGGCATAGGAAGGTTTTCAATGACCTTACCCTTGTTATTTGCTGGTAATGAGTTCGGAATCTGGTATTGTCTCCCAAATCTGGTCATGTGATTTACCGAAGAAGAGAAAAATGTGAATCACGTTTCTTCATCGATCTCAGGCCGCTCTGCCACCCTACTTATTTCTCCGAGGAGTTCTTCAAACGATATCATCCCACATAAGTCGGCTACTGGGCCAGTTCTTCCTGAATCTTGCTCTTCATTTGAATTTTTGAATTCTTCCCCCCATCCGATGGCAATAATTATGTTTTCCTCTATGAAGTCGATGCATTCCATAACTTCAACGGCCTCCTCATATAGGTCTTCCCATTCTGTGGGGATGTGTAAGGGTGAAGGGACCAGGTGCCCTTGTATCTTCAAAGCACCAAATAACTCGGTGATACTGCGAATGTTGTTGGTTTACCTGAATGATTCCGCCATGATCTGGACAACATCATCTAAGCTGACTTCATCGGTTGGTATCACCCAACTATCTGACTCTCGAGCCCATTTCCGCGCTTCTAAAAATAGAGCACTAAACCTCTAGCAGTCGATATTCATCTGTGAGGGCAATTTCAGCCCGAACTCTAGGAGTTGATTTAAGACCTCTGACAGTTCCATACTTTCACTTTCAGAACGGGTTCGGACAGTGATGCATGCTCTAGTAAGGAGTGACAGTGCCTAATCAGAGGGGCTAGTAGGGTGTAGGAGGAAATATGGGCAAATTTGAAGAGGTTTAGGAGAGCATAGGGGTATGATTTGGGTTGATGGATCAAAATACGGGTTTTCTTCCAAGAAGATTGCATTGGTGTGATTTTGGAGTGAATTTTGAGTAGTGTTTAGTTTAGGATTGGTTGGTGGGACGATGGTACCTCGATCGATGAGATCTTTAATTATGTTTTGAAGGTGAAAGCATTGGTTGGTGGTATGGCCATAATTTTGGTAAAAGGCGCAATGAGCATCAGTCTTGAAATTTTTTGGAAGTGGATTGGGAAAGGGACGGGGATCCAGGGGCTTTATAAGGTTTCGGCTTAACAGAGCTTGGTAAACATTGGAGAGGGGAGCATGAAGCTCAGTGTATTCCCTTCGGATGGGGGCAGGGTGACTTTCTAGTGCCTGTGATGTGGTTGGTTGAGAGATAATGTTGATGGTTGAGGTTGTAGCATTGGTAGGCTTGTCATACTTTATGGGGGTGAACTGTTCGGACAGCTTCTTCGGTTCAACTTCAGTTTTGGAAAGACCTTCCTCAATTTCTACTCCTGCCTCTCTGAGAGCTCGAAAGTGGGGGTAGTACTGTCCTCCCATGGTTTCTCGGACATGGGGTAAGAAATTATTCTTTATTATGTTGACTTGTTCTTCCTCAGATGGTCGATTGCTCATGGTAGCTGCTTTTTCCCTCCATCGAGCTATAAAGTTACTGACTGATTCTCCAGAGTTTTATTTGAGAAGCTCTAAATCACGACGGGTGACCTCGAGCTCTTCGTTGTATTTTTACTGCGACATGAATTCTCGGGCTACATCCTCCCAGCTACGAATTTTGGATTCCTCAAGAGATAAAAACCATCAAAGGGCACTATCCTTCAAAGTTTGGTGAAACAGTTGGGCCATTACCTCTTTGGAAGCGCCTAGGAGAGTCATGGAATGGTGATAACTGCGAATATGGACAATCAGGGGACCACTCCCCCCGAACTTCTCGATATTTGGCATCTTAAACTTCTCAGGTAACCTCGCTTTAGGATAAGGAGACATGTGGGTGTAGTCCATGTAATTTCCAGAGATCCTGACCTGGTCGAACTTCTTAGTGAGCATCTTAAGATCCTCTTTGAATTTATTCAACTCCTCCTCCTTTGGATTAGTGACCACAGGCAGGTTAGCCATAGGCTGGGCAATGTTTGGCATTAGAACTTGGGCGGGCGGTGGCCCATTAGCAGGAGGGGCACGTGGAGCGTGCTGATATTCCTCTAGGACCCATATAGGATCGAGTGGACCCATAGCATGAGGTAATAGGGCCTTGGGCTCTTGAGGAATAGGAACTTGGTTTCGTTGCATTTCTAGGACCTTAGCTTGGAGGTTGTCAATCTTGGCCACGAGCTGAGCTAGGACTGTCGGTAGATCCGATTGTATGACTGGTTCTTGATCTGCATTCTCCATGGAAGATGTATGGATTCTGGACTCGAAAGAAGTAGTAGAGGAGCAGATGAAACCCCGGGGTGATTTGACTGAAGACCAAAGCCAATAGGGAGCCAGACCAAGGGCGTGCGATCGACCTGAGAAGGCGTAGGATGAGATTTATTTTTGAGAAAAAGGGAAGAAACTATTTTTGGATTTTTAATAAAGAATGGAGAAATGTTTTTTGATTTTTGATAAAGAAGGGAGAAATATTTTTGGATTTTTGATAAAAAGGGAGAAATGTTTTTGGATTTTGATAAAAAGGGAGAAATGTTTTTGGAGACCGAACTCAGCATGATTATTATGTTTTCACTTCTATTTAATTCTCCTAAATGCAATGCCGGACGGGACCGGAGCCTGGAAAAGTGGGGGGTCTTAATATATGAAAAGCTACGTTTGGACTTGTAACCAGGCTCGCGGACAGGGTCCCATTTTAAAAATACACAAAAATTGGGCGGCAGATCGACCCAAAATTTCGGCAGAGTTTCGGGTTAAAACCGGCAATCTAAAGTGTGCGTCCTAGGTTTATCACCTATATGCGGGTATGCAGTTGGTTGGGTGAATCGGCATGGGTTCCCCCCTTTGGCGTGACTTCCACGATATACGTCTTGCTCTTACGGGCAATCGGTACGTGTGGACAAGCCATTTGATATACCTGAGTGTACGTGAATTGCCTCACCATATACCTCGTGGGGATGGTACATGTGAGAGAGAATTCAATATACTCGGCATATGTGAACGAATTCCCTGCGATATACCTCCCGTCATAACTTCGATCAAGCGGTACGATGCGGGGGAACCGTTCGATATACGTCAAAGGTACTTGGCCAATGGAAGGTGAGAGTCATATCGCTTAGGTCAACTACGACCTGCCGGACCAGCGCCCATCACGAAGTGACCCTCCAGTTACTAGGTAAAATTTGGTCAATAACAATGCTCTTTAGTGATATCGTGTGAATCATGCATGATTCTCTTATTAGTATCTTATGATGAGAACGCCTTTTTTGATCATGCCAAATAGGAGTCAAAGTATAAGTACCTCAAAAGGTACCCCCATGTATGGATGGGTGATGCGTGCAACATGGGGATATATGTGATCCTAGGTGCACGTGGTGTGAAGTGTACATGGATAATTTTCTACAAGTGTGTGAACATAAGCATAAGCATGGGATACATATGAAGAAGGGGAACATGCGGATATGGGGCATAAAAAAATATATCATCCATGTAAATAGAGTAAAGCCCTCAAGATATAATAAATTTCCCCAGCGGAGTCACCACTGTGTCCATCCCCGATCCCCGCCGTGGAGGGAGAAAGGATCCTTCGGGTCCCGCGCTTCCTCTCTTGGGAGAGTGCTTCGGTCGGCGTCCATTTGTGAGGTGTGAAAATATAAAGATATTCAGAGTTTCCAGTCTATTTTACTCAAAACAGACAAAATAAAAAAGGGAAGCCAACCGGAAGGATGGCATCCAAAGACATACTGATGCGTGCGAAACCAAAATGATTCGAGAAGGGTTTGGAGGCTTAGTTACGAAATGGGAAGGTGTTAGGAACCCATTCCACCCTTTCGATCTCTCATGGATATTTGCTATTTTCCTTTATGTTTTCCCCCGTGATATGTGTGCATGTGTATATATAAATTGGAGGTAGGAATCCACGACTTGTATCATGGAAAAGATAAAGCGAGTCATCCGTAGGAATATGAAATTAATGTAGAAAATAGGATTTATGCGATTACCCCTACGTTGATCGCTATAAGGGAACGATAACGCATGCGGAATAATATGCCACTATGAATGAATGTATAGAATATAATAGAAAATGGGATAAAGAGAAGATAGGAAATAAGAGAAAAAGTGAGAAAAGGACTCGAGTCTCGGGTTTTACCTCGAGACGCCTACGTAGCCTATAAAGGCATCAAAGTCCACGTAGTTCGCATACAAACGAGGGGTGGGGTTTAACCCATAAATCCCAATGGCGAAATCTCTTATTTGTAAGTGTGTGTGTGTGTGTGTGTGTGTGTGTGTGTGTGTGTGTAGAAAAAAGTGTTTTTTTAGTTGTGAGAAAAGTGTGGAAAAAGTGTGAGAATCCCTATTTGGAATTTATGAGCAAAACCCACTTTTTCTTGTTTTTTTGGGTTTTTTATTTATATGAAAATAAGAGATGTGCAATAATACTAAATAAAAAGTGTATTAGGATGTGTGAGATGAGATAATAAAAGTGCTAAATAATAAAACAAGTTATTGAGAATTTAAGAGAATTAAAGAGAGAGTTTGAGAAAGTTGGACCTTCTTGAAGATCTTGAGCTTGATCTTGAACATTTGGAGAGTAGACCTTGCACTTGGATGATGATGGAGAGTGGTTAATTCATCAAGTTTGATGAAAGGGGTGATGAAAAGTGGAAGTGAAAGTTGAAATCACGCTGCCTTCGAGAGAGGTTTCTGGGACTTGCTGAGAGCGATTTCCTTCTGATCTGAGCTCCCCCTCTGCAAATGAGGTGAAAACCTCATTTTATAGGCCCAGGGGGCTGTCGATCGGCATAGAGCCCTTCCTGCCTATCGGCATGAAGGTGCCGATAGGCAGGTTGTGGAACCTGCCGTTTGGCAGTGTGTTTCAGGCTTTTTTGGAAAATCGGTCGCCGAGGGCAAAATGTTGGTCAGAATCGTACATGGGGCATACCGTTGGAAAGTTATTTCAGAAACCTTCAAATGTCCTTTGGACTTCTCCCGAGTTTGGGAGTTGACTTTGGGTCAAATGTGGCTCGAAAACGTTTGTCAGTCCGCTGGACGGGGAATCGCGCGGACGCAAATGGATCGTTCGTTCGCATGGTAAGTCCGAATCACGTACGGGGCATACCATTGGAAAGTTTAGGAGATGTAATTCGTCATTCCAAAGAGTTTGACCCGGTTTGGAGAGTTAACGTTGGTCAACCAGGCCCGAGAAGCACTCGGTGACCTCTCGGAGTCAAATGGATCGTTCGTCCGCATGGAAAGTCGAAATCGCGCACAGGATGGACCGTTAGAAAGGGTATTCAAGGCCATTCAAAGATTAATTCAGCCTCGATTGAGATGAAGAGTTGACTTAGGTCAAACAGAGCCCGAGAGCCCACGGTGGCCTCTAGGTTAGGCTTCGAACGCAAACGGATCGTTCGTCCGCATAGTAAGTCAGAACCGCACACGGGAAGGATCATTGGAAAGGGTATTCAGTGACCTTCAAAGATTCATTGAGTCTCAGTCGAAATGAATATTTTGACTTTTGGTTAAGCCGAGCCAAGGAGTGCTCGATGGCTTCCAGGTCAGTGCTCGGGACATGACCTAGGTTTACGGTGATGAGTGGAGGTACTAGGGACCTAAAGAGAGTTAGGGGGTAATAGAATGAGGTGTCTACATGTATTATAAGTTAGAACCGTGCACGGGGAGGATCGTTAGAAAGGGTATCCACTGACCTTTGAAGATTCATTAAGTCTTGTTCGAGCTGAAGAGTTAATTTTGGTCAAACTGAGTTTGAGAGCACCTGGTGGCCTTCGAATCGATTTTCAGGGGGAAATTGATCCATTGTTCGAATGGTTATGTTGTTTTATGCACGAGGCGAATCATTATAAACGAGTTTAAGTTCATTTAAAATATTCAAAGAGCTATCTCTCTGATGGTGAAGTTGTTTGGGGTCAACTCAGGGCCTGGTGGCCTCTGAATCGATTTTTGGGGGAAAATTGATCGTTCATCCGAAGGATTATGCTGTTTTATGCATGAGGTGCACCGTTAGAAAAGAGTTTCATTACCCTTCAAATATTCAAAGATATTTCACTTTGATGGTGAAGTTGATTGGGGTTTACTCGGGGACCGGGGGTGCCCGAGGCGTCGAAATCATTTTTTGTTAGTAAAATGGTTAGTTCGTCCAAACTATTAAGTCAATATGCATACAAGGTGGACCATTGGAGAGGGTATTCAGAGCCCTTCAAAGATTCAAAGAGATTTTTCTCAGATTGTAGAGTTTACCGGAGTTAAATGGGGCCCGGTGGTGCCCAATGGCCTCCAGATCAGTACTCGGAGTGCGACCTAGGTTTACAGTGGAAAAGGGAAGTGCTAGGGGTCTAAGGAGAGACTTTGGGGGTCCTAAAATGTTGTGTTTACAAAGATCTTTGAACATTAAGTGTTGAATGCTTAAATTATAATTGATCCTAGTCCTTTTGATACTAGTAGATGAACCTAAATCTTTGTAATAACAGACTTAATAAAGCTTTGGCTATGGAAGAAGAATTATGGAGCAAAAGCCTGAAGAAAAATGGCTTTAAGATGGGGGTAAAAATTCCAATCTTTTTCATGGTACAACTAAAGATAAGAGAAAAATAATGTTTATCCATAAAATGAAAGATGATAAAGGTAATTAGATCCTAGTTGAATACATCCCTTAATAAGATATTAACCATTTCAAGTGTATCCCAAAGAGTTAACAACAGTAATCTTTTGAATATCATTTCCAACACAGTCACTAATAAAGCTAATGAATTCCTCTATAAGTTCGTTAAGAAAGAAGAAGTTAAACCTATTGTTTTGAGCATGGATGATAATATTCTACTTGCTCTGATGGGTTTAATGGGTATTTCTTCCAACAATGATGAAGTATCATTTGAAAGGATGTTGTTGAGACTATGAGAACCCATTTTACTATTTCTTAATTTCTTATAGCTTGCATTAGTGCTCTCGTTTCTTTAATTATTAAGGTCCAATCCCTACTCATTTTTTGGAATTAAGGCCTATGACTTTATTTATTTTTTACTATAAAATAATTACTAAATTTATGGCTTCCAAATTAGGCCTTATTTTACCCAAAATTATCTTTAATCATCAAAGTGCTTTTGTAGCTAGAAGAGAAATTGTAGACAACATCCTTTTAGCTAAAGAAATGGTTTGATACATTAAGAAAAAAGTTCATGGGGGGAATATAATTTTTAAGATTGATGTGTCTAAAGCTCATGATTGATTAAATTGGATTTTTCTTATTAAAGTTCTTAGAAAATTTAGTTTTTGTTACTTGTGGATTGATTTCTTGCAGAAGGCCATTGGTTCTTTATTGTTGTTAAGGGAGAACCTGCTAGATATATTTGCAGGATTTCACTATTGGGTAGGTATAGTCTTTGGTCGGACATATCATGAAACTTTAGGTCGAATCCATTTTTGGATCACTTTTTTAGGAGTTAATCCGACCTTCTTTCCCTTTCTTAGGGATTTCGGGTATACCACGTCGCATTCTAGATTATCCAGATGCTTACACTTCATTGAATGCCCTTAGCAGTTATGTCTCTTATATATTCGTAGTTAGGATTTGTCATTTCTTTGTGGCCGTAACAATCACTTCAAGCAGTGGGCTTAAATAGAGGAAGACTCAAACCCGCCTCTTTGTTTGAATCACTAACAGTTCGGGCAGGCCTGTAGGACTGGAATTTTGAAAAGAAGGAACTTTTCTTCTTATAGATGATTATGACAAGGATATACTTTATCTCATACTCTCTTTATTATTACTGCAAATATCTTTAGAGGATGATTTAATTATAAAATAAAGTACGGTAAAATAAACCTTGTTACACAATGAGAAATGTACCTACAGTTTCAAATGAAGCAACGGTACTCAGTGGAACAGAAAAGGCTGCTACTCCAAGAATGTCAAAAATTGCTCAACTAAATGAATTGGCAACTGATAATTTTACACAATTTTGAAATAAATAACGGTATTATGAACTTAACTCTAATCAAATAGATTTTTACAATCATACTAACTATATTATATTCAGAAAGAATCTAAACTTATTACAATATAGTATATGCAGAAATAATATGAACCTACTCCTTAGTATGCTTCATTCATGTTATTTTATTCATGTATATTCGTGTGTGTGCATATATATATATATATATATATATATATATATATGTGTGTGTGTGTGTGTGTGTGTGTGTGGTAAGCCACACGAGTCTCGGATTAGATGTATACAACTATACAGCCTTATACAGACTGTTTTTGAAACCTGGATCCCAGACCTTCATTCAGGTCACATTGGAGAAACCTTTTCTCTTGGATTTGACGTGTAACAGATTTCATACCAGAATTTTCCCCACTGTGTTAAAAGTTTTGTCTAAAGATGTTCATTATTTCTATTTATCTTGTGAAAATACACTGTTTTTGCTATTTTTTTCATTAGTTGATCGTTAATAAAATAGCATTTGTCCAAATCATCAAGGAAATATATCTTTATCTTCTGAAAGTACGCTGTTTTTGCTACTTTATTTCTATTATATATATTCATCCCTAGTAAAACTAACATTAATGTTTGTTTTTGTTTTGTACAGTACGGTGACAACAAATAGATCTCAGACCCAACACGTTAGAGGAGTTATGCGATCCACTAGTGAGCCGCAAGAGCAAATATGTGAAAGATCATTTGTCATGCCTCAACCTCCATTTAATTGGCCACCTACTAACGCTATAACTACACCATCTAGCCCTCAGTTATCAGGCAATAGTGAACAACAAGAGCATGATGCAAGTAAGGCAAACTAATATTACAGAATTGGTTTTGTGGTTCGTTTTGGTTGGATATGCAAAAAGATGACTTATTGAATTCCCGTACCTAAATTAGATTAGTGAAATTACTGTCCAGAATAACTAATATTATCTACATCTCTATATATAATAGGATTACTAGTTTTTATCTTCTCCTACTTGATACTTAGATCCTAGTTCCAGTCAAGCAGAGAAGGATCAAAGAAAGTTAGAGGCCCCACATTAATGCATGGTCGATGGGGTGAAGATGGTGGAATTTTAAACACCGAGGTGAATGATCATGGACAACCCATTGAGAAGACAACATCTAGACTCGATTCAAATTTGGGGGTTTTGTCACGCAATGGACAATTAACATGATTGAAATTCCTTAATCGGAGAAATGTTTCGAAAGAAAGGAAGAATGGAATTTGGACTCATATCACGGTATCATCTGCTATTATATAAATCTTTGGGTTGTCAAATTTTCAATTTCTCACAACATCCTCTCTTATCACTAAGCATGAGGATAGATATAAGGGTAATTTTATACATACTCCTAGATGTTGTTTTCTAAAAATTACAATCATAAATTGATCTTTCTTTTATGTAATCATAATTTTCATAGACCTTATGTAACCATAATTTTCATAGGCATTTTATTTTCATTTGTTCAATCTAAAATAACATTGGTTTATTCTTTTGGTTCTGAATTTGTGGTTTAGTTCTCTAACATGTTGCTTAATACAGGACAATACAAATGCCACGAATGAGATGAGAAAATTCCTCATGGAGTCTGTAAAAAAAAGTGGAAGGCCTCTACAAAAAGTGAGCATTATGTGAATATAGGACTAATGAGCTTTGATTGTAAAGATATAGATAGAAAATATTCTAAACACTTGGATTTTTATTTGGATGAGCTTTATGATGATTGTAAAGATACTGATACCATGAAATGGTACATGGTTTAAACAACCATATGTTTACTTACATACTGTAAAAATAAAAGATTCACCAGATGATATGGTCCTAGACACGATGAATGACAAAACAAGAATCACCAACCTAACCCCAAAAAGATTAGATAAGGCTTAGTCAAGCAGAATAGTTAGTATCAAGACAATGAAAGAATTAGATAACTTAGTCCTAGCAAACTGATAGGTAATGCAAACTGTGATATTGAAATCTTACTAGAACAATAATGATAGAACAAGTGCAATTTTGCAGTGTGATTTCAAATCGAAGATCAAAGTGAAAGTTGCAGATCTCTTACCCCCTCTCCCAATGAGTATTTGGCAATCACTCACAAGGGAAATACTAGAAAATTTTGATATCCATACCTAGGACACTAATCTTTTATACACAACAATAAGTTTTTTCATAACTCATCAATTGAAGTGTATAAAATAGTAAAAAATGTACTTATCAACGCATTGAGATTACGAATTTCTTTAAAATTTAAAATTTAGTCATCATCTTTTATGAAATACATTTTAAATTATTTCTATGTTGGACAAAATCCAATAGACGATGACAATATAATGGAGCAAAGGAAAGAGGGGGGGACATATAATGGATTAGTTCGATAATGGAGACTTTATATTGCACGCAATTGTCCCATTGATCAGGGATCATTCATAAATTCAATTTTTTTGTTAATAGTAGTAATGATCTAAGTCATAGCCTTAACATAGGAGATGAACTGATAATTCAATCTAATTCTATTACACAATCCAAATCGCCTAATTCTTTGAAAAGTCAGCCCTCATATAACTCATTTTCTAATCCAAGGACTCATATAGAGGGAGGCATATCTAGAGTTAGGCATTATTTCTAGTCCTACAAAACTCTGTGATGGTCTGAGGGAAAAGGTATGATTGTTCTGGGGGCATTTCACTTCATTTATCTCACTTAAAGGTTCTTTTGAAATAGACCACATCGTGATAGAGGTTCAGACAATGTTAATTTATATACAGTTAAGATAGTGAATGTTGCACGTAAAGTGAAAATGTTAATGCAAGAAATAAAATTAAGTCAACCATTCGTTCCATTATCGGTTTATCTTAAACTTGATAATATGTTGAATACATAGGTAATTTAATGTTTATAAGAATTATTAAAAGCAATGCCCCTATTATGTAATGCAAAACCGAGAAGGATAAATTAAGTTAAACTAAGAATATCGTGGATGAAATAATAATTACGAGTCTCTTAGATGAATTCGTTTAACAATAAATATTTTATAAGAGAAATAGGCCTTTTGGAGTACTCTGTTGAGCCAAGGATATGTAATTTAGAGGATTTTAATGGCTTTAACTATCTAAAACAACATAGTATAAAAGTTGGATTACTGGAACCTAGAACCATGTACATGGTTTAGGATATTTAAGTTAAGTATAAGAAAAAACCTACTACGCATATAATCCATTTATTCAAAGAATTCCAAGTGTTTATTCCGAATTTTTTGAACCATACGTAAAGCCATTCATGTTATTCGGGTGATAAGTGACAGAAGTCACTGTAAGCAACAATCAATTATGTAGGTAGAGTTTTATACATGTCCAAAAAAAGCTAGTGCAGATCAGCTAAATACATCCAATACAAATTAATGGCATTGCTTTGTTACATACAATGTTATTTGATGTTATGCATAGAGTATTATACATGTGATGCCTACTATGTTCAATTAGACAACTACAAAATCATCATTTAGTATGCATAACATTGCCTAATGGTTTATACTGAATCATCATTTATTATGCATGACATTTTCTAAATAAATATATATTTTGTAATATATTCTTCATGAGTGTTATAATAGTACCTATTACTAATTAAGGATATATATAATGTAAATAATCATACACTTTATGTATACGCAGTTATTGTTCCATATTATTTGATTATATTTTTAATAGAAATTTGATTTAAGATTCTTAGTTAAATTTTAATTAGTTATTTTTCCCTATTTATTATACTTGCATTGTCAATGTAAATTAAACTATATCCATGTAACTTCTGTTAACATGTTGTACAACTAGTATATATTTTGTGTATATTTTCAATTGTAACGCTATGTCTCTATATAATATAAAAAAATTGAAAATAGATGTATTGATCAAGTGTTTCTTTTTTCTCTCTTATTTTAGGATCGCGTGGCATCAAAGAAGGCAAAGAAACACAAGTAGTCTAGAAGATAAATTTTCAATGCAAGTCTTAATATTTTTTTTAACTTTGATTTATTCATTTTTGACACTTTGTGTTTTTTTATTTTTCTAGGTTTTGCTAGAATTTTATCATGCTCATGGACAAAGTTCCTTCACGGACATATATTTAGTATTAGGCTAGGGGTAGAATGTAGTATACGGGTACTATGTTTTCGTATTTAGATGATCGACTTATTTTTAATATTGTTAAGTTTTTAGTGGAGAAGGTTATATTATTTTGATGCCTTAGATGTTGATATTTTTTTTGGATAATGGTATATAAAGGGTGGGTAGTTAATATATATAGTACAAATTATGTTGTTTTGATAATTTAGTGTCATCATAACATGCTTAATATTTGTGAATAGACAAATAATATTTTGCGGTATTTTTCTATTATTATTCGCTTAAGTTTAGGATATGGCTAAGCAGGTAACCGATATTTTTAAAATGTCGGGATAGAAATTGCCGACGTTTTTAATTTAACATTGGTATTGAGGAAGTGTCTCAGGAGATAACCGACGTTTTTAAAATGTTGGTACAAACGTCGGGATATCAAATTATCGACGTTTTAAAAAACGTTGTTAATTCTCGACTACAATAATGCCGACATTTTTATATATTTTACCAAAAATTTTAAGATGTCGTCTAATCCTAAAATTCTTATAGTGTCAACAAATATGTGGATAAGAATGGTAGACTAACACAAGATAATAAAGAGTAGAAAACTAGGAGGAGATCAAGATCACCATGTGCTAAGAATCAAGACTAGAAAAGATCTAAAGAGAATAAATAAGATGGATCCCGACATCCTAGCATGACCTAAAGATCCTGTAAATGAGTTGAATATGATCTATTTCGGTAGAAATTTTACTGTATGAGGAGATGTTGGTGAAGATGATAAACCAACCGAAAGGAAAACATACCTTAATGAGGCAAGAGATTGCATAAAAAATAATGACATCAACATGGTGGCAATGGCAGACACCTGACCTTGTAAGGTCCCCAAAGACTGGATGATCATAGGATTCTCCAGGGATGACTTCTCAGGGTTATTGTATCCTCGTGAATACTTGTGGTAACCACCATGATGATCCTTGGTAGAGGCGTAAATGTAATTCTGGTAGATATTGGGATCTCGACCGATGTGATGTTCTATGATATTTTATAAAGGTTGAAACAATCTGACAGGAAATTGGAAGCATATTATTGTCCCCTGATTGGATTTTTGGGAGAAAAGTATACCCACTAGGTACAATTGATCTAGGAATAGCTATCAAAATCTGGATGACTTGAAGAATAAAGATGATGAGATTTTTTGTCCTTAAAAAGAATGTCTTATCGGCCTGCAACATCATCTTTGGAAGACTGGGCCTTAAGAAATTTGAAGTTGTAACCTTAACCATTCACTAATGTCTCAAGTTCCCCACCAACTTTGTTGTAGTAGTGGTGAAAGAAGACCAATAAGAAGCACGTGAGTGCTATGACACATTATCTAATAAAGAGGAGAGGAAGAATTTAGTTTGAGCCTATCAGATCTGGACACTAGATCCTCAAGATGAATATATGTTGATAATAGGATAATCCGTTTAGAAAATGGAGCCAGTGGTGTTGGACGAAGATCACCTTGAGAGAAAAGCCCAAATTGACTCGTTATTGGACTCGATCCTTAAGAAGCAGCTAACAGACTTTATTCGATCTTGAAAAACTTATAATCTTATAGTTATGAAGATATTACTTGAATAGACCTTACCATTATATTCCATGAGCTCAATATAATCTAAGAATCAAACCAAGTCAAGAAGAAACGACGAGTGTTCTCGGATGAAAAAATATGGAGATATAAGGAGAAGAGGCCAAATTGAAGAACGCTTAGTTCATTAAAGATGTGATGTATCGTGATTGTTTAGAAAATTTGGTCATCGTGCCGAAGAAAAATGATAATTAGAGGATGTGAGTAGCCTTCACAGATCTAAACAAAGCATTCCCCAAGGATTATTATCCTTTGTAATGAATAAACCAATTAGTGGATGTAACAACTTGTCATGAGCTACTAAGATTAATGGATGCATACTCCAGGTACAACAAAATGAAAATGAAGCCAAAAAGATAAGGATAAGACTTCTTTCATCACCATTCGAGGTACTTTTTGCTATAATGTTATGCCTTTCGGACTAAAAAATGTGGGTGTCACTTACCAAAAGCTGGTGAACAAAGTATTTGAAAAACAAATAGGTAAGAACATGTAGGTTTACGTGGATGAAATGTTGACTAAAAGCATCAAGACATATGGACATATAAAAGACCTCGGCCATATGTTAGATGAATTGGAAAAGTACTAAATGACGACGAACCCATCCAAATATGTATTCGAAGTCAAGGAAGGAAACTTTAGGTGCTTTATTATGAACTAGAGGGGCATAAAGTCTAACCCTGACAGGATCTAGGCGTTGATCATTGTGCAGCCTCCCAAAAACAAAAAGGAGATACAAAGAATAATAGGTCGAGTATTAACTTTAAATAGATATATATCCAGAGCTATTAATAAATGCCTCATATTCTTCGAATTTTTAAAAGACTCTTTTGAATGAATGTAGGAATGTCAAATTTCTTTCTTAGAGCTTAAGAGATACCTAGGAAAGGCCCCATTTCTGTCAAGGCTAGTCCTACGAGAAAAATTGTACCTATATCTGGCAGACTCAGAATCAATAGTCAGCTCGACTATAATGAGAAATGACAAAGGAGTTCGCAATCCAGTGTTATGGCCATTAGGGTTGAATTTCTTTGATGTAGTCCAACCCCAAAATTGAGATGGTCGAGGAAACCTGGAGAAGTCTCCTTCTCTTCCCACTCATGAGCATGGGGGTGATTCGAGGATATGGGAGTCCACTTTTCGCCACCTGCGCTGGTATCTTCACGGGATGCCTCAAATATAAATAAATCATCATTAAAAGGGGATAACATGAAGGAATGTTTTCACCACCCTATTTTCCACCAAATATGAAAAAGAAATATAGCCGTCATGAGAGAACAACATCAAGGTAAAGCTGATGCATACGAAACCAAATGAATAAACGGTCTGGGGAATAAGTTACGAAATGCGAAGGTGTTAGGCACCCATTATTCCCTTTCATTCTCTCATGGGCTTTGTTAATATTCTCCTTTTCTCCAAAGTGTGATATGTGCCTACATGTGTGTAGTGTGAATAACGAGAGAACAAAATCATCCAGCTCACGTCAAGGGAAAGATAAACCACAATCATCCTAAGGAGCGCACCCAAAAATGACATAAGAATAAGTATAATGTGAGTGCCTTTCGAATAACAAGTCACTATGGAAAAGTGAATGTGCATGTCGAATAGAAAACAAATATCTAGGACTTCATGACTCAAAAAATAAATAGAGGAGAGTATAAAAGTACGAAAGGGGAAAAATAGAACTCGAATACCAAGATATGCCTGGGACACCTACGTAGACGAAGGATCATCAAAGTTCACGTAGTTCGATATTCATGGGGTGGGGTTTCACCCATAATCCCAAATTTAATACTCCCCTTTCAATGTTTTTAAAGAAATCATTCTCTATTGTAAAATTTTAAAAAGGGAGGAAATCTTACTTTTGGAGTTTATAAGTAAACCCTCTTTTTGTCTTTTTAAATTTTTATGAAAATATGTTATGTGAATACTAGTAATAGAAAAAAGGATATTAGTTGATGTGGGATAATTAAATACGAATAAAAGATATAAAAAAATGCGACTAATATGAGTAAATAATAGTAAATGGATAAATTAGAAAGGAGTAGGAATACACCTTCTTGGAGAGTTTGCTACTGATTTTTAAAGAATAGTACGATGATTTTATGGTGTTGTAATGGCGATGAAGTAGGGTGAGGTAAGTGGATAAATGTCGTAAGAAAGTGAGGTAAGATAAATGGAAGGAATGTTATAAATTTGGGATTTTTGGGAATCAAGATGCTCTGATTTCGAGAGAATGTATTTGATTCTCCCAAAAGGGGGTCTCTAAGTGTGAAGTCATTACCTCCTTAAGTATTGTCAAATTAGAGTTTAAAGGCTACTGATTTCCATGTACCGTGGACTACCTATCCACATAGTGCCTGCCGTGTTGGCAAAGGAAAGTACACCTTGCTGATATACGGGGGGCTTGGGGTGCTTATAAGAAGTTCGAAATAGACCTTTCAAAATAATGGTCATAAAATGCAAACCATAACTCCGAATTGTGAATGGCTATGACCATGAGTAAGGGTATTCAGAGCCCCTCAAGAATACATTCATCCATTCTCGGGTTTGGGAGTTAATCAAAGTCAAACGGGGCAGGGAAGCATCCGATGGTCTCTAAATGGGGATTTTCAAAGTAAAAAGGGTCGTTCGTTCGAACCGTGAGGCCAGTTTATGCACATAACGACCTTTGGAAAGGGGATTCAAATCCCTATGAGATTCATTGAGTTTTACTCTATTGGAGGAGTTGATCAAGGTTTTATGAGGCCCGAAAGCACCCAGTGGACTTTAGTACTAAGAAGGGTCATTTATGTGAACCATACGACCGATTTGCGCATAGTATGGCTTATTGGAAAGGGGATTTCAAATCCTACTAGGTTTCATTGAGCTTATCTTTGGTTGGGAAGTTTACTTAAGCCAAACGGGGCTCAAAACCACCTGATGTCCTTCAGATCATTCCTTAGAGTAAAAAGGATCATTTGTGCAACCGTAAGGCCAATTCACGCATGTTATGGATCTTTTGAAATGGGATTCAGATCCTTATGAGGTTTCATTAAGATTCGCTTAGGTTAGAAAATTAATTGAAGTGAAATGGGTCTCAAAAGCTCCCAATGACCTCTAGATCAATATTAAGAGTAGGGCTTAGGGTTTGCAAAGGGAGGATGAGTATTAGGGACCTATGAAGGTACTTGGGAGGGTATTATGATGGGGTGTCTATAGAGCCCCTCGATGACTGAGCATGGAAAAAGCGAAGGTTATCAAAAGATAGTCAACTCATCAATTTTTGATAACATGGTTGATTAAAGGATTCAGGTCGATTATGTTGACCTAGGGGACGGGGATGACCAATTCATAGGGTCCAGGTCAATTATGAAGACCTAGGGAGTGAAATGACCGATTTAGCACCCCGAGGTCAGATATATATGGATCTAAGGATTAAACGGATATTTTCATTAGGTCGAGGTTATTTTTACAAACCTAAGGTTTGAAAGGACTAATTCAGCAGGGCGAGGTTGATTCTGTTGTCCTAAGGATTAAAATTACTGATTCAGCGAATCAAGGTCGATTTTACTGAGCTAAGATTAAAAATGACTAATTCAACGGGTTGAGATCGATTTCGTCGACATAAGCTTTGAAAGGAACAATTCAGTGGGCCAGGCTCGAACAATTCAGTGGGTCGGGCTCGATTTTGCGAACCTAAAAAGTTAAAATGACTGATTCAGCGGGTCGAGGTCGATTCAACAAACCCAAGGATTAAAATTATCGATTTAGTAGGTCGAGGTCAATTCTATGGAATTAAAGAGTTGAAATTTGGTTAATTCAGTGGACCTAAAGTTTAAAATGACTAATTCAATGAATCAAGGTTGGTTCTGTGAACCTATGGTTTTAAATGATCGATTGAGAGGGTCGAGGTCAATTTTATGGACCTAAGGATGATAAGGACAGTTTAAGTGGGTCGAGGTCGATTCTGTAGAAGAAAGGAGTTAAAATAACCATTTCAACGGGTTGAGTTCATTTTTATGGACTTATGGTTTGAAATGAGGTCAATTTTATGGACGTGATGTTTAAAATGATCGATTCAGAGGGTCAAGATCGATTCTGCTAACCTAAGGTTAAAGGACGGATTCAATGGGGTTAGGTCAATTCTATAGACCTAAAGTTGAAAGGACTGATTCATTGGGTCGAGGTCGATTATTCAGATGTAGAGCGGGTCAAGATCAGTTTTGTGGACTTAAGGTTTGAAATAAGGTCGATTCTGTAGACTTATTATTTAGAATGACCGATTCAGCAAGTCAAGGTCGATTCTGCAGACATAAGGTTTAAAATGACTAGTTCAGAGGCTTTGGGTCAAGTATGCATATAAGGGTGGGAAGAACCATTTCAATGAGTTGAGGTTGATTCTATGAAGCTAAAGAGTTATTTATAGGGACTACTTTTAATCGGGGGCACCATCGAGGAAGATGTGGATTATCGTGGGTATAGATTCACTTTGGATATTGGTTCCACTTGAAAGTATGTTGGTGATGAGCATGAGTAAAAACGATGGGTTGCAATTGATGACTTGACAGTCTTGGAAAAGGCTCAATGGATGGTACTTCAATGATGTATGCATTGGGGGATATAAAAAGAATCGTTTCGGTGGATTCTATTCGAAAATTTATTTTGAAGGAGATTTTTTTATCCTAACGGATTGAGGAGACCGACGAGCGACAAGTGAGGCACGTAGCCCGTTTATTCATTTTGATTATGTTGGGGGATTCGTGGTGGCAACGAGAGGCAACATTGTCCATTTGTAATTTTTGCCATTTTTTAGGATCATTTCAGACATCCAATTGTATGATTGGGGGAGCTTTACACTAGCATCCCTTTATGCTTCTTTGGATGCTTTTAATCAATGGTGCCGACATACTTTTACAGGATCCACATATCTCTTTGAGGTAATCTTTAAGTTCAATTTCCCCTTTATTTTCTTATTGTCTTTATTCCTTCTTTTATTTTACTTTTGGTGTTGCCTTTTATAGACATGGTTTTACGAGATGATAGGGCACAACATGGGTTTGTGTCCTTAAAGATGAGCGTGCTTGGAGAATTTTATAGGATGTACTGATAGAGGAAGTCGACTAGACATTCAAACCAATCCCTTTATCTAAGGGATGTGCGGGCAGCGTTGGATGCCCTAACGAGCAGCCATGTTATTCTTTTTATCCTTGTCCGTTATAAGCTTTTATGACTTTACTTCTAGATAGACTACTGATTCTTTGGTGCGAAAATAGGTGACCGTCTACCCCTGGTGCCTATCCTCGGGGGCCACAGGGGTTACAGGTATGCATGCGCAGATGAAGAGGTTGTTTTTGTAAGATTTTTAATGCATTTGGTACCTTAGAGAAGACGGTGAGATAAATCATGGAGGGAGAGGTGGAGGTCCCATAAATGGTGCCCCCTCAATGCATGAGGGGGGTGAAGGAGATGAGTCATGAGGCTAGGGCGACAACAATTGAGGGTGATACATATACGTATTACACCAATATGATGGCAGGTTATGACGACCTGGACTTCATGACCAGTTGGTTGATGTTGGTGTGCTTATATGATGTGGTGAGCATACCTCCACCTGTGATGGGATCGGGGAAAGGTACTAGCGCACAACGACTTTGACATATAGTACCAGAGGAGGCGTGATGGAAACAGTGGGGGAGGCTCCGTTTCTTTATATTTCCAGCTCCTCTAATCACTTTTTGGATGTGCGGTGGGGATGTGGTATCAATGCCTCACTTCCCTCATGCGGAGATAGATCGGTTGGCGGGTCCTACGGAGGAGGCTTTCTGGGGAGAACTATGACCGTATTTTTCTCTTTTTCAATTCATGTTTTCTTTTCCTCTTTACTGACTTGCTTTGATTTTTGTGGTTTTGTTCTTTTTAAAGTCTATCTTCATGTAGATAACCTAGTTGTGGGATATCAAGGAGTGGATGGAATCGATGTTGGACTACATGAGGAAGTCAACCAGTTCCTTCTTGGTGTCGTCGCCATGTCTTAGGAGAACTCCAATTCTGGACTCCTTGTATATCCATCGAGGTGGTTGAAGGTAGGGATTTTTAGAGAGGTTTTGGAGGAATTCGGGCTAGGTCCTAATATATATTTTTTCTTTTCTTTTCTTTTTTCTTTTTGTACCCGTAAGAGGATGTAATAATTCAAAACAAGTTAAATGTAATAAATGCATTTTTTGTGTTTTCTTAGTTTAATGGGTTACTCTACATAGACTTTAATTTGTTGCTGAGTTTTTTTTGTTATTTTACAAAAGGAGAGATAAGATAAATAAATAAATAAAAGAGGAACTCGAAGAAATGAAAATTATTATCTCACAAATTACGTAAAATAAGGAATTTTCAAAATGGAAAACTCGAAGATTGATTTCTCAAAGTAAATATTTATTTGGGAAATGATATGTACAAAAGAGAAAAGTGAAGTATTTCCCAAAGGGGGGGTGCCAATCAACATACACCTTAGCATAACTATCAACATACGGGTCAAGTCCAAATCATTTCCTTAGCGATGGCATTTTGAACGATTTTTTTTTTGGATTTTTATGGTATAAAAGGGGATGTTTCGAAGTGTTTTCATCAACATGTCCTACTTGCTCTTTTTGGTAACTTTCATCCTCTGTTCTCCAATGGCACTTCCAATGTCTAAAGACTTTTTCACTTACCTTGAAGGTCTAGAGGTCATGTGCCTCTACAATGTTAACTATATAGATTTTGGTTTGTGCTAGGTCATGTTTTTGTGTAATCATCCCTTATACTAGAACCTCTTGGAAGCAGTGGTACAATTCTGGTACCTTCAAGATAATATTTTATGATTTTTCTTAGATGAGGTGTGTCCCACCTATGAGGATTTCATTTTGATGCTAGGTGTCAGCCTTAGTGTAGCGAAAGGTATGTCAGATTTATCTCGTTCTCCCCAAGTGTCATCGGAGGATTTGCTCCATAGCTCCCCTTCAATTGCCCAATCTTTGGTGAATGGAGGATATATCATATTTGATCTCAACAATTATCATTTTTAAATAAGTGTTATCACACTAAAGTCAAGTATTTACTATTTACGTTTATATAAGATTTCACTATCTTAATAGTCTGTAATTATCTCATTGTAGATATACCATAAGCATACACATATATCCCTCACTATTATATATATGTATCAACACAATCTTAATAGCCTACAATTATCACATTGTAATTATATCACAAGTATACATATATATCCACCACCATTATATATATATATATATATATATATATATATATATATATATATATATATATATATATATATACTAACACAGCACCCTAAGGATACACCTATAGTGCATTGCATACTCTGCTATCATGTCTCGGTACGTCTCGTACTCAAACAAGGACTATCGGTTCGGAAATGTCCCACGAACCATATAAACAAATCACACATATTGGTAGCGAACATAGTTCACATACCTATGGGTCACGCACATACCTACGCTCCCATAGTCAGCGGACTTATCAACTCACAAATAAGTCTTTCACAGTCCTATGTTCTGAAATACAAGTCAAATATCCCCCCGAAGGTCACTCAGGATAAGACCGTCTCTACACAACCCCCCGCGATAGCAAGCAGCTAGGTATGTCATACACATAATAAAACAATCAAATAGGTATTCACGCACCCTATTAAAATATTAGGTATTCACACAACCTTTCATTGTTTTACGTATTCACACAGCATATCATTGTTTTAGGTATTCCCGCAACCTATTATCATTTTTCTATTGGATTATGTATTCCCATATTTATATATATAATTCACACATTCATATATGTACATATATTCCAATTATTACTAGTTCGCTCGTATTAAATACGATCCAATACCAAAATAGCTACATCCCACTATTTAATATAATTTATATAATTATATATCTCACCTCATATATACTTGATTAAGTTCATATTAGTCTCACAAAGTTCCCAACAATTTTTAGTTTCAATTCGGGAAAGTTTCATCAATAATTAAAACTCCAAGGGTATTTTAGACATTTCACAATATATGCCTCAGTAATGAAATTCCTAGTAGTGCGTACTACTCTCCATTTGCTATGCGTGGCCACAAACGGCACGTAAATCCGAATTCGTATGACAAAGTTATGCTCATTTAAAGTTGTGCTAAAAATCAAATAACTCGTTCCGTCTTCAAGGGTATTTTAGACCTTTCAATTTTTGTGTCTAATTAAAAATATTCCCAGGACAGCGTAATACTCTTCGCTATCTATGTGTGTCCGTGAACGGCACACTAATCCGAGTCCGTATGGCAAAAGTTAGGGCCTTATAAAGATTCACCTCAAAGAAGATTTAAAAAAAAACATTTCTTAAAAAGTTTTCCCACATTCTGCCTAGATTAATAAATTGATGTTTTGAGGCATTTTGGAGCAGTTTTGGAGGAAGCGCGTGGGACAACAAAATGTAGACAACGCGATTTTCTACAGGGCAACGCGGACATAATCGCCATTAAAGCTCCAAAACCTTAGATTATTCTTAGATCTTTTACCCCCAAAACCTCCCAAGATTCATCCTAAATCCACCCAAACTTCATCATTAACAATTTCTTCCAACAATACCACTAATGGAGATTCAAAAACCAAGATCTAATCATGTTATTCACTTCTCAAATTAAGTTATAATCTCACTATTAACCCAATTTCTCACAAAGTTAAAAATCCCCTATCAATGGTTATTCTTCATCTTCTTCACCATAAACCCACAAATTTCAATTCAAATTCCTACTTCCAAATTTCCAGAATTAATTGACATAATTACAACTATTTACATCATTAACTACAACTCAAATTAAATCAAGAAAACACTTGCCTTGGGGGATTACATCCGACGATCCCATGTCGAAATTCTTGCCCGGATTGCTCTTGTCATCATTCTTTCCTTCTTCTTCTTTCTCCTTTCTCTCCTCTCTCAACCCTTAGTGTTTTGGAATGACTCATGGCTGCCCAACACACTTAAACCTAGGTTAAAATTCATCAATCCCGTAATTAAGCCTATTGGCCAATTAAAAATGACTTAAATGCCCCCGTATGGGCTCGGTCATGTCTAAAAATGTCCCGAGACCCATTTACTACCCCCGGGTACTCTTTTTCGACTATCTTGACCCTTCCGGACTCGACCGTGCACTCAGAATTGTCATCCGAGATACTTTATAAAATTTTCCAATTTCAACCTCAAAATGCGACACGTGAAAATTTTCAATAACCCAAATTAATTTGAATTTCTAAATCCCCAAATTTAAATAATAAATTCTAAATCTCCAAATTCAATAATTTCTCCAATTTAAATAAATTAAATTTAAATCACCAAATTAAATGAATTTCACCAAATTAAATAAATTCAACTCACTAATTTAATTAATTTATATATCCTCTAAAATATGGGGTGTTACAAGGGGGAGCTCTTCGAATTTCCTATCCCCTTTCGATTTCGAGGCCGACCAATGTCAGAGGAATTCGACCTGGATGGCCGCAACGACAACTCCACTGGGGACTTTTTGAAGAGGACTAAACTCTATTTTCACATGGGTCTTATTTCTTTTCTCTCCCACTTTTTAATACGTGTACATACGCCTCCACTTGTATGTTCTCTTTACTCATATGCTTACATCTTGTATATATATATATATATATATATATATATATATATATATATATATATATATATATATATATATATCTTATTCTTATCATGCTCTTTATCTATACAATGCTTTTTCTTCACCACATGTATATATCACCTCTTTATCACATGCTTCGACTTTTTTCCACCTATTTATGTTCACCATGTTTCACCATTTTCTTACTCGTATATATTAACCTTGTTCACTTCACACACTCACACTCGTATATAATCTCACTCTTACCTACATGTTTCACACACCACTTGTAGATTATCCATTCTTAGCTTCAATATCACACACTCTCAAATTTTTCTTATATATATATATATATATATATATATATATATATATATATATATATTTATGCTCACTTAAACACACCTCATACACCAATTGCAGAATATCCATGCTTATTGTCACTAGCACGCACTTCCACATTCCTCTAACTTATATATATTGACATGCTTTTTTCATTCAGTCTCTTCTTATGTCACTTTCTCACTCTGCCCATATCTTCGACTCACTTGTATATTCACATGCTTTACACTTTATATCTACACCCATTCTTTGTACAATCTCTATGCTCCATTTATATATTTACCAATTTTGTTTTCCATGATTACCCCTTTATCACAAGTTACTTGTATATTTTCTCGTATAGTGGTAGTATTGCCTAATTTTAGGATACATAAAACTCTCCATAAGATACTAATTAATACTCATGCATTTTTGCACACTACATCACCTGAGCATAGAAATATTGATCCGAATTTTCTCCCATACTGGGGTATCAATTCGTGATGGGTATCGGTCCTGCAGGGAACATTTAATCTAAGTGATATGATTCCCACTTTCCATCGGCCTTGTACCTTCAACGTATATTAAACAATTCTCCCACATTGTATTGCTCAGCCGAACTCACGATAAGAGGCATATAATAGGGAACTCATTCATATACGTTGAGTATCTCAAATTTTCCCTCACACATACCATCCCCATGAGGTATATCGTGACACAATTTATGTACACTTAGGTATATCAAAAGGCTTGTCCACACGTACCAATGAATGATTGCCCTTATAAGCAACATGTATATTGTGGAAGTCAAGATAAATGGGGGAACCCTTCCACTAATCCACTAAATGCGTCAACCTTATATAGGCATCTAACCTAGGACACTCATACCTAGTTTGTCGATTACAATGTGAAGCTCCCGCGAAACTCTATGTCGCCATACTGGCTGAATTTTTGCGCTATTTCGCTCATTTTTAAAACATAACCCTATCCGTGAGTCAAGAAACAAGTCAAAACGTGTCTTATATAATGTACCCCATTTTTCCAAGACTCGAATTCTATCCACCATTTTCCTTACATTTTAGGCAAACATAATACATTTGGAACCTAATAATAATAACCATGCTGAAGATTTCCCCATTTCCCTCTTTTAAAAAAAAATACCAAAACATTTTTCCTTGTTCAAAAGAAAAACAAAATGCCAAAATATGCCTCTTCGCCTAAAAAATAGAATCATTTCCTCTCATGTGTGATCGCGTACTTAGATTTTGTCCTGGCTCCATATTGGCTATGATATTTTGCCAAACCAACCTGAAGCTCTACTACTTCCTCCGCTTCTTTCACCGAGTTTGAGATCTCCCTCGAAAAGTTATTCATGGAGAAAGTAGAAAAGGCTCCAAATGTTGAACCAGATATATTGAGCATCCTCGCCAAGATTAGTACCAAGATTGACAACTTCCTAGAAGGAAACACAAAATTTGACCCCATATACCCAAATCATGCTTGTCAAAACACACAACATGCCTACAATTTCACCAAAGCCCCTCAAAGTTTGACCGTCCTTTCTCCTGCATCCCATGACATTCATTGATCAAGCTCTGTCACACGTCACTCGAGCCTGCATTACCATTCGTATCCGCTTAAAAGGGAGAGGAATGGAATTACTCACAGTTTAAGATCAGATCCAAAAGTTTAGACTAAAGTTTCCCACATATATGACTCTCAACTACGAGAGGTTTAGTAATTTGATCATGGAAGCCCAAAAGTGGGTTCAAGAATCATATTAATGGGTTGTGCCCGTAGAAGAATTCATCTTAGATGACATCGTACAGATTATGTCAGATATGTTCCTT
Source organism: Sambucus nigra (assembly GCA_949130495.1). Classification (NCBI taxonomy): domain Eukaryota; kingdom Viridiplantae; phylum Streptophyta; class Magnoliopsida; order Dipsacales; family Adoxaceae; genus Sambucus; species Sambucus nigra. Next base: position 220,302,104 of record OX422218.1, read on the forward strand.
AAAAAAAGGGAGATATGTAGTGTTTCCAAGTTGCTTACAATCCTGAAGCTTTAAGGCATCAAGTCCCTTCGTTTCTTTACTTCCCTACCAAGTGGAAATACTTGTGTGATGAAGTCGTGGAAGTTGTTGAGTGCATCAATTTTGCATGGAAGGATTATATCATCACCAACAGATAGGGGGGATTACTCTAATAGCTCCGATGATGAATAAAACTATGAAGAAGCCAGTTCAATCACCTCTTTGTATGGAATGATCTCTTTTAAAAAAATTATTAAGGGAAGTCAACAAAGTATCTATTCAGCTCGAAGTAAATGAAGTCATAAGATTCTTATTGTTTCCATCCTCCATTAACCACATGACTTGATTTGGGCGATATTACAAAGATTCAATTCCTTAGTCAGTCGAAATAAATAAATGGAAAGGAGTCATCGAGGAGTCCTAGTGCCAAAAATGATAGTACAAGAAAGAAGGGTTCTTGACCATCTGAAGAAGACTGAAGCCAACATCACCTTATGGGGGCTCTTCATGTTCTCTTAGCTACATCAAAATTCCTTTATAAAACTCCTTATAAGACCTACAATTACTCCCTCTACTCCTCCTGAAAAAGAAGTGAATATGGTTGGATATCTAACCTCTACTGGACTCCTCTCCTTTTCTGTAATACAAATTCCCAATATCGATCCTGATCAAAACTATGCCATCAATATCTCTGTCAAAGTCATGGGAAAAACAACTTCATTAGCACCAATAGACAATATGTCCGCCCTTAATATCTGCCCACTCAGAACTCTCAATTGTGTGGGAATAAAAGTCAGTGATCTAACGCCCACATCTTCCAACCGCATGCATATGACAATACCTGCTGAGAAGTTATGGGTTCCATAAATCTTAGAGTAGGGCCTATCCCTATCCACCTTTTGACATAATTTTAGGTCATCGATATACCTTCTTGTTTCAACGTACTCCTTGGTCGTCCATGATTCCCTGACATCTGAGGGGTATTTTTATCTATCCATCAAAAATTAAAATTCATCACCATTGGCCTAGTTATCACAATCCTCAGGGATGATGTCAATTCAAAAGGTGCCAGCTCTAGCAACCCGATACTCAAAATCCAATATGGGAAGAATGACATGTTCCTCTTCAGTTTCAAAATCAACCCACTTCCTGTCCTTGATGGGGACAACTTCAAAGACCGAGTATGTCCAAAAAACATCCATTATAGAAATGTTAACGCGATTCAGATGTTCCAAAGCATGCAATTAATGCCCATAATGGGACTAGGATGGTGCCAACAAGGAAACCTTGAACCTATAGTCCTAAAGGAAGCCTTTCCTTCATGTGGCCTAGTCTACCAACCATCATCAGCTCAACTTAAAGAATTTATCCCATCGTGTCAGAAAATAAGCCTAGAAATTAAGAAGATGATCCTAAGTGACTTCTTGAATGGAATATTGTCAAAAAAGGTGAAGATTTACCCTCCAGTGGTTTCTCTGGACCATGGTATGACCCCGATGACAAAAAGATAAAATTGAGGCTAGAAATCTTCTTTAAGGATGACATGGCCTGGGATAAAGAGAAGAGACATGAGTTGGATCCTTCGACTGACAAATACTTGAAAAGAACTGAATATTCTGAGGATAGTGATACTAAAGATTCATTCAACCGGCATAAATTGGGGCTAAATCTATACATGATCTTCCAGTAAGACTCACTATCTGATGTGTCTTAGAAGATCACCCCTACTGAAACACCTCTCCTTAGATCGCATGTTATTCTAGTCTAACCTGCCCAAATAAACCTAAGCGATACTATCCACTCTCTCTAAGAGATCCATAAGCCCGTTACTTTTTCTCATGTCTCTGATATCGTTGTAAACATTGCTTCCTTTGATGAGATCCTCAATGTTGAATTTCTTGAAAACACTTTTAATGAAATAAATAAGGATTTTAAGTATCTAACTATGCCTTACATTAATTGTCTTGAGTCTAATCAAACATTTGATGACGATGAATTAGTAAATGAATAATTCTTAACTGATATTAATAAGGAAAAAAAATAAATAACATAATAACATTCAAACTAGTGATGATGAGGCTGTTATTATTAATCTCGTTCCACCATCGATCAACATGAGCAGACGTAATTCGAAGAGATTCAAAAAGAGTTTGTGGATGTCTTTGCATCATGTTACGATAATATTCTTAGTGTTTATCCAAAAATAGCTCAGCACGATATCCCCACATTCCCAGAGAGAAAGACTGTCAAGCAGAAATTGAGGAAGCATCGAATATAATGATCCTTTAAGTTTAAAAAAGAAGTGGTGAAATAGTTGAACGTGGACTTCATTCGCATAGTCGAATACCCTACATGGCTTGTAAACATCGTCCCCGTGCTAAAATCGGGAGGGAAAATTTTCATCTGCGTAAACTATCGAGATCTGAACAAGGCATCCCCAAAGGATGATTACCCTCTACCCAATATTGGCATGATCGTAGATAACAGACTATCCACGCTCTCAAGTCATTCTTCAATGATTTTTTCGATTACAATCAGATTAAAATGCACCCTAACCACCAAGAAAATACCGCTTTCATCACCTCATGGGGAACCTTTTTCTACATAGTCATGCCATTTAGGCTTAAGAATGCTGAGGCTACCTATCAAAGGATAACTACAACTAACCTTCACAACCTCATCAACAAATAAGTCGAGGTCTATATCGACGACATGATTAACAAGTCCAAGATCAGAGAAGGTCACATTTCGGCCTTGGGAAAATTCTTCAAGCGACTATTACAGTTGCAAATACATCTTAGTCTACAGAATTTCGTATTTAGCATCACTAAGGGAAAATTCCTCGAGTTCATCATTAGAAAGAAAGGGATTGAAGCTAACCCTGCCAAACTTAAATCCATACTCGAGATGCCACCAAGCTAGATGGAGAAAGAAGTGCTTGGATTCTTGGGTAAGATACAATACATTATACAATTCATCAGCCAGCTGACCTCTATCTACAAACCCATTTTCAAACTTCTCCAGACGGACTCAACTAAAGTTTGGAACGAGGCATTCCAAGAAGCATTTGATCAGATCAAACGATACCTCACCCGACCTTCGACACTCATGCCTCCGCAAAAAGTTTTCTCCCTCCTCCTATAATTGACTGTCACTGATACTATAGTAGGGTCTTTACTGGACCAATACAGTAAGGAATTTCGTAAGGAGAGGGCGATCTACTACCCTAGTCAAAAGCTAACTCGGTACGAATCTAACTACACTTCTTTGGAGAAGGCATCTGTGGCCCTGGTCTGGGTCATAAATAAACTATGAAACTACATGCTCACATTCCCAATCAGATTAGTATCCCGAATGGATCACCTAAAATACCTATTAGATAAGACCTCTTTGTCTAGCTGAATGGCTTATTGGTTAATGTTGCTGATCGAGTTCGACATTGTGTACGTTAAATAGAAAGATATGAAATGGAGGGTCATCTTCGGTTATCTTTATAATCATCCCATAGAAGGAACTAAAGTTTGGATCTCCTATTTGTCAAATGAAGGAATCCTCCTCACCTCTTAAGATGACCTCACGTGATTGATTTTCTTCGAGGGAGCAACCAACAAAAAAGGGTATGTAATTGGGATACTCTTGATCAGTCCCGATGATTCTTTCATAACCCATTGCAATTAATTTGGATTTTCCTTACACCAATAATATGAAAGAATACAAGGCATGCAACATAGTCCTTATGATCTCCCTTGAGAAAGGAATCAGACAGATTGATGTCTATGCAGACTCAACCCTTATTTTCGGACAAATTCTCAGGAAATGAAAGTTAAAGACGAGAAGGTCCTACCCTTCCACATCCACCAAGAAGAGCTTGCCTCCTAATTCAAAGATGTCACCTTCCATTACCTTTCTCGAACAAAGAATAGCCTAGACAAAGCACTAGCAACCTTGGCCTCTATGGTCGACATGTCTAAGGGAATAACAATGGCCTCCTTTTTAGTATATAAATAAGCTACAACCACCTATATCTATGAAATCGAGATCGTTCCAGAGGAAGATCTAGATTTGGTAGGATCATAGTACTATGACATTTTATGCCTTCTCAAACATAGTAGTTATCCCCGATGTGCATACAAGGAAGATCATGCGACCCTTTGAAAGTTCATTTCCCAATACATCATTTATGACAAAGAAACTTTCAAGAGAAACTTCATTGGAATCAACTTGCATTCCATAGTAGGGGCCAAAATTAAAGAAATAATGGAGAAAATCCATAGTAGGTAATGCGATCCTCACATGAATGATCTCATGATTATTAAGAAAATCATTCATCAAAGGTAATACTAGACCACCATGGTCTAAGACTGCACTGCTTATGTTCGGAGATGCCTTAAATACTAATTATTTTTTCAATCCTCAGCACTTGCCTCCCTGAGAGTTGTATAACAGGAGCTCTATCTAGCCCTTCTCTACCTGGGGCATACATATCATAAGGAATATCACTCCCAAGGCCTCAAATAAATTCATCCTTATCACCATTGACTAATTCAAGACATGGGTTGAGGCCGAGTCATATGTAACACTAAATGTGATGAGAGTGGACGAGTTCATCAAAAAGAACATCATCTACCACTATGGAGTTATCCACGAGTTGGTGTCAGAATATGGACTCCACTTTGTAGCTGAGGTCACAGAGTTAGTCAATGAATATGTAGTTAAAAACATAAGTCTTCTCCCTATCGGCCACTAAACCAATGGTGTTTTCGAAGACATAAATAAAAGCCTCAAAATCATCATCAGTAAGATGATTGAAAGATGTAGATACTAGGACAACTGGATCCCATAAGCCCTCTGGGATATCGTACCTCTATCAGGACACCTAATTAGGATACCCCAATTCTCTGGTGTACATCATGGAGGCAGTTCTCCTTGTCAAATTAGAAATGCCTTCTCTAAGGGTTATGCTTGAAAGCAAGGTCAGTGAAAAAGATTGGCATCAAAGCCTCTAGGACAAACTCTCACGCCTAGACAAAAAAGATATTAAAATCTATGTACCACATACAACGGTACAATTCTCGAATTAGGAAAACGTTCAATAGGAAAGTCAAGGACCGCAGTGTATGAGAAGGCGATATTTCCCTTAAGGAAATTGTGGAACCCGTTTATGATTTAAAAGAAAAGTTAAAACCTAGTTGGAGAGGCACCTACATGTGACACCACACTTATTAAAATAAGAGGTGGCTAACCTGATACTCTAATAATTCCAGGAATCATAGATGGTCCGTTCATAGCATCACTAATAATAAAATAAATATACGAGATAACCACCAATTATTTTAGAAAACGGATGCCAAATTTATTTTTAATTTGAAAGAAAACCATTTAGACAATCCATTATAAAAAGAAGGTGGATATAAGTAAAGACATATAACTGTATAACAATCATACACAACAAAATAACCGAATAAGTTGTCGGTTAATAGACCATACAAGAGGTTACACCGAGTATTAAAATAATTATCACAGTATATAAGCAATTACAGAACTTGGTCAACATGCCCAAAAGTTTAGAGTGATCATAATTAGAGTACAAAAAATATATAGGCATCTATAACAAATATCGTACAATATTCGCAAAAATGTTATAGATCCTAGACACTTGGATGGAAGGGTCAACATGAGCGTCCTTGCGGCAGAGCACCTAGACATAAATAGAATCCACACAAAACAAAAAGATAGAAACGGGTCAGGTTCTGGTTTGATATGATATATATTTGAATAAAATGTATAACAATTATGAATATATATCAACATGAACAAGCCTATCTCTCTCTTCATATTAAGAATAATCCTCACCTCTCAACTAAAATTCTCAACCTATCGCAACATCATGTATGGTGTTAACTATGCATTAATGCAAGAGAAATAACTCAATTTCAACTTAATAAGCTTACAATAAAGTTTTACACAATATGACTTCACTAGTACATTCCTCATTAGGAAACTTATTTGAAACAGTTGATTTATAAAATGCTTTAGCCATTTATAAAATGTCACATTCGAGAGAATAGTTATAATCACAATATATAACGATTTTAAGACCATCCCTCCGGGAGTCACCCCATTGGATGCGCCCCGAAATAGCTATAAACTTCCACGGACTATCACCGAGATAACCTAGGCATCCTAGATCGCGTCGCATGGGAAACAACCATGTACCTTCGACAGTTAGTCCTAACCATACCCGAAATTACCTCACTTCGAATAAAATAACATCATAATATATAACAACTGGTCTTATGGACGAGGTCTATGGTCACCCTGCATTCACTAGCCAGGGGACTTCACCTCATTCGCGTAACTTCCCTTATGATAGCATTTTGAGAGGCATGTATATGCAAATCAATAATCCTAAGATATGCCAAAATTAAAATATATATTACATTTTTATCCAAATCCGTAAGCGTTTAATGTCATAATTTATAAACCACCACGTTTAATTGTCTCCATGAATTTACGACAACCCTATAAGACATCAAGTATGATATTACTTCAATTCCATCTCTAAAAGTCTGCAATTATTAAAATCTACTGCCCCCTAGACCTAGACTAGCTCATTGTATGAAAAAGGACCTTTTGCTTTTTCTAACAACTACTTAATCAATTCCTGAACTAAGCCCCAACACTCAATTTATAACTTAGGCCCTTAATGACCTATATACTATACTCTAATACTCTAGTTTTACTTCATGAAAGAAGGTTCCTAGGTCTAAACCTTAAAATAAATTAGCTAAGGAAAGATAAGGTTTTCGAGTGAAAAACAGGGGACCCGTCGACCAGCCCCTGACCCCCGGTTGATGGCGCCTCTAAAGATTTATCTACTAAGAAATGAAGTAAGCCTAATTATGAATACCCGAATGATCGATCACGAGATCGCGGTCAATCGTGCTTTTAAAATATGCCTATTGAGAGAAGCAATGGACTTTTCTCTTTGGGCCTAGTCGACCGGGCTTTGGACCGTGGTCGACAACGCGCACTAGATCCCATGGCCAAACCCTATTTCTAACAAACCAAACTCAAATCCTTCACTCTCTTATTCTCCACTTCTCTCAATATCATCATCTCACAACAATAACCCAACATTCTACACAACAACAAACTAATAAATCCAACTCAAATCATACAAACATCAAAATCTAAGGGTTAGACACCAAAATTCATCAAAATCCACCATTTGTTAAATTCTTCAAAATACACAAATATCACTACAATTTATCCACATAAAATCATACATTTGCATGTTAGAAACTTGCCTTAGGGTTGAAGTCTCGGATTGGCTTCTGGTAGAAACAATTTCAAGCTCCAATCTTCAATTTTCTTCCTTTTTCTCTTCTTTTCTCCCAAATTATATCTCTCTTTCTCTCTAGGTTTAGAAGATATAAATGAAAATAAATGTGGTTGGAAGACATAAATGCCTATTAACACCAAATTTCGATCTTTAAATGTTATTACACAATTAAAATGACTCATAACAACATAATTAAGTCATAACCGGTCAAAAGTAATCGAAACCAAAAAATATAACATGGTACTTATTTTGACTATTTTAATCATTTTAGGACTAACCGCGCCCTCTAAATTGGCATCCAGAATAACATAAATCATCCCATGTCCCAACATCATTTTATATCATAGTCATCACTTTAGGCACAACGACGCAATAAAACATAATATGATGCTATTTACATTCACTTAAGAGTAAATATGCAAAACTCAGTAAATATTATCTCTTAAATCACTTAAAATAATATTTACTCCAACTCCCTCTATTTTATATACTTAATCCACATGGAAAAATAATATAAAAATAATTACTCATAAATAAGGGGTATTACATACTCCCCTTTATAATGGAATTTTGCCCTCAAAATTCAGGCGTACCTTGTAAAAAGAGGTGCGGATACTTCTCTCGAATATCGTCCTCACTCTCCCATGTCGTTTCCTTGGTATTGTGATGCCCCCATTAGACACGAATCAAGGGCACCACCTTCGACCTTAGCCTACGCTCCCCATGATCTAAGATTGCCACTGGTTATTCCTCATATGAAATATCGGGTTGGAATTCGATATCATTCAAAGGAATGTGCCAATGAGCTTGGTCACACTTTTTGTAATTTTTCAAGGATGAAATATAAAACACATCATGAATCTGTTGTAGGCATTCCGCCAAGTCGAGTTAATAAGCTATGGGGCCTACCTTAGCAATTACGGAAATAGGGCCTACATAGCGAGGCGCAAGCTTGCCTTTCTTCCCAAATTATGTTATGCCCTTCATTGGCGACACCCATACCAAAACTTGGTCTCCTACATCCAATTCCACATGCCTTGTATTCGCATCGGCATAGCTCTTTTGACGGTCTTAAGCGATTCAAATGCGGTTGCGAATACGCTCAATATTTAAATAAGTATCTTGGATCATTTCAAGTCCAAGGACCTTATTATCCCCTACTTCTAACCAACAAGTAGGTGATCTACACGGTCGGTCATATAATGCTTCATAAGGTTCCATACCTATTATGAATTGGTACGAATTATTATAAGCAAATTCGACCGAGGGAAGGTATTTCTCCCATCCTCCTTTGAAGTAAAGCACACACATTCTAAGCATATCCTCCAACATATGGTTGACTCTTTCTGTCTGTCCATCAGTTTGAGGGTGGTAGGAGGCACTCAACTTCAATTCGATTCCAATTGCTTCTTGGAAACATTGCCAAAAAATGGGAAACGAATATCTTATCTCGGTCGGAGACTATATTGATGGGCACCCTATGAAGTCTAACAATCTTGGTAATAAATAGCTGGGCATAATGAGTCATATTGTAATCCGTACGTACTAATAAGAAATGTGCCGACTTGGTCAGACGATTGACGATAACCCAAATGGAATTATGATCACTTTGGGACATTCACAATCCCATGATGAAATCCATCAAGATACTTTCCCACTTATATACCAGTATTTCAAAAGGTTGTAGCAATCCCGTTGGTCGCTGATGGTCTACTTTCACCAATTGACAAGTAGTACATTAGGAAACAAATTCAGAGATGTCCCGCTTCATACCCGCCCACCAATTTTGATGGCGCATGTCTTGGTATATTTTTTCTCCACCAAGATGTACTACAAATCTAGACCCATAAGATTCAGTCATAACGACACGTCTCAAATCTCCCTTATTTAGGACAATAAGTCTCCCATGGAAATGCAACCCACCCTCTGAACTTATAGAGTAGGATTCCGCTCCCTCGATTAACAACTAGCGTATACGATCCTGAAAATATTTGTCCCTTCCTTGAGCTTCAACAACTCTTGTCACAATCGTAGTCATAACGATCAACACTGAAATGAAAGCCCTCTCTACAACATCCTCTTGGATAAGTTTTTTCCATTTAGGCTTCCATACCTTCGCTAAATCCCTCTCGGGTTTGCGACTCAGCGCATCCTCTACCACATTAGCCTTACCCAGGTGAAAATGAATATCAAATTGATAGTCTTTCACAAAATCCAACCATCGACTTTGTCGCATATTCAAATCCTTTTGTGAGAATAAATATTGCAACGATTTGTGATCCGTGAAAAGACTAAACTTCTCCCCAGGAGGTAATGTCTCCATATCTTTAAAGCGAACACTACAACAGCAAGTTCCAGATCACGCATTGGATAATTCTTCTCATGGGGCTTTAGCTTACGATAAGCATAAGAAATATCCCAATGCTCTTGTTGTAACACACCTCCCAATACTTACAGAGATGCTTCAGTAAAGACTAAATAGTATACTCCCGACCTTGGTAACGCGAGTACGAGAGAGAGGAAGTCAACTTATCTTTCAACTTAACAAAGTCTAGATGAAAAGAATCGTCCTAAATAAACTTCACTCCCTTTCGAGTCAGATTTATCAAAGGGCTAGAAATCTTGGAAAATCCCTTAATGAAACGGCGGTTATAACCAGCCAAACCCAAAAAACTACGAATCTTTATGGGAGTTGTGGGATGACCCTATTCTCTTACCGCGGTAACTTTACTCGGATCTACCGAAATGCCCTTAGCTATTAGAATGTGACCCAAAAACTGCACTTCCTGTAACCAGAAGCCACACTTCTCGAACATAGCATACAACTGATGATCCTGTAGCATTTGCAAGACCAAATGTAAATGTTTATCGTGATCGACTTCAGTCTGAGAATAGACTAGGATGTGATAAATAAGCACTATAACAAACTGGTCTAGGAAGTCCCAAAACACTCTATTTATAAGGTCCATAAATACATCAGGAGCATTGGTTACCCCAAAAGGCATGACCAAAAACCCATAGGACCCATATCTAGTTAAGAATTCATTTTTGGACACATCATGCTCTCGAATCTGCAGCTGATGATAACCAATCCTCAAGTATATCTTAGATAAGTACGACGCTCCCCTCAATTGATCAAACAAATCATCGATCCGAGATAATGGGTATTTGTTCCTGATGGTAACCTTATTCAATTTTTAGTAATGAACACGTAACCAGAGGGTACCATTATAAGAGCACCCCACGGTGACGTGCTACGCCGAATAAATCCTTTCTCTAACAATTATTGAATTTTATCCCTTAACTCCCTCATTTCCACAAGAGCCATACGATAGGGAGCTCTAGTAATTGGTCGAGTTCCCGATGCTAAATTAATCAAAAACCCGATCTCACAACATGGAGCCAAACCCATAATCTCCTGAAAAACATCCTCAAAGTCTCTAACTACATGAATCAAATCTAAGTAAACGACTATATCACATAAAGTCTCCTCCGCAATATAATATAAATACGTTCTCGAACCTCCTTTCGAAAGAGACATAGCCACTAGAAAGATCTCTTGCCCCAGAATGGGAAAGACTATACTCCTCCTATAATAATTTACCATAGAATGGTATTTCATTAACCAATCCATACCCGAGATAACATCATACCCGACCATATACACGATGAGTAAATCGGCCTTAAAACACAAATTTCCAAGGTCTAGTCCTACTCCTTTACAAACAAAGAATGTGAGCCAACCATCACCCATCGAAGATTCGACACTAGTAAAGGTACTCTCTGCGGACTTAATCAACCCTGTCGATTGAGCAAAACTCCTAGCAATAAACGAGTGCATTGCGCCCATATCAAATAACACACGACCCATATACCCATGAATCGTAAACTTACCCTCGATAGCGGGCGAGGCTGGTGCAACTAAAGCATCCTGAATATGATAAACACGCCCTTACTATAATTTCCCCTATTATAGAGGGACTGCTAGAATAGGCGCTGGTGGAGGTAGATGTGCCTGCTGCTGCTGAGGACCTCTAAGCAACTGTCCCCCATCAACTGTGGACAAGCTTTCCTAAAGTGACCCAGTTTACCACACTGAAAATAGTGGCCCGCCATATTCTCCGAATAATGTCCCCTATTATTATTATGAAACTGCCCCATGCCTTGTCCCGGATGGCCTCAACACCTTTATTACCTCGACCTACTTATTGTTCCTGGCCCACCTACTGCTGCTGCTGCGCACCCTGATCGTTCCTAAAACTGCCTACACAAAAATTAGATCCCCACAAACGATGTCTCTTCGACAAATCCTCTTACTAGGTGTACCTCTCCTTCTTCATACTTCCTGACGGTTGAGATGAGGGTAGTGCTCCACCAGCACAATTACCTCCTTTCTTACTAGGTTGCCCCGACACTGAAACCATCTTACTCCCTTGCACATGAAGACGGTTATCTTGACAGTGAAGAAATGCTATATTCATCACGTCACCAAATGTTTATAAAGTTGGATTTCCCAGTAAGTGTTGCCGTATTCTCTAATGAAAACCTCCAATAAACTTCGATATCCTCCTTTGCTCTGGAATTACCTCATCCTGCAAAATCTTGCTAGATGAGTGAATTACTCTTCATACTCTGCAACAGAACGCTCCCCTTGAACTACATCCTAGAGTTTCCTCCTCATCTACTTTTGGACTGCGGGAGGAAAATACTTTCGGTCAAACTAAACCCAAAAGTTCAATATAGACATAGTATCACTTTGCTCTGATTTGGTCACCGACTCCCACCAGTGTAAAGCATCTCCTACCAGTTTAAAAGTGGAAATGATCTATTTCCTCTCCCCGCTACACTCTACCATTCGGAGATGATATTGCATATGTTTTTTTCACTAGTTTTATACTATTACATCATAACCATCCTGAAATTCTGGGGGGGTGACCCTTCAATAAGGATTATCTTACTCTCTCCCACGGGGAAGGTCCCGCATAGTCCTGCACCTTCGGTACTATCGATTGTTAGGCAAGAGTAAATTGTTGAGCCATAGTAGTCATAGCAACATTGACTGCATGGGCGACGATATTAGATACCTCCGCTGCATTAATAGTTCCTTGCAATGGTGGATGTTCTAAAATATTTATCTTTGCATAATACAATTTAAAAATATTTATCTTTGCAGAAGATCGCAAGCATATACAAATAAAACAGTCTTAACAATAGTGCTCTACATCAAAGAACGCTATGGTAGAATGTGGTAAGTCCGCCTAGATCTTAAGGACTCTAAAACCCAATGCTCTGATACCATCTGTGACACCCTGCTTATTAAAATAAGAGGTGGACAACCCGATACTCTAATAATTACAGGAATCATAGATGGTCCATTCTTAGCATCACTGACATTAAAATAAATATACGAGATAACCACTGATTATTTTAGAAAACGGATGTCAAATTTATTTGTAATTTGAAAGGAAACCATTTAGACAATCTAATATAAAAATAAGGTGGATATAAGTAACGACATATAACTATATAAAAATCATACATAACATAATAATCGAATAAGCTGTCGATTAACAAATCATACAAGCAGTTACACCGAGTATTAAAATAATTATCACAATATATAAGAAAGTACAAAACTTGGGCAACATACCCAAATGTTTAGACTGATCATAACTAGAGTACATAAAAAAATAGAGGCATCTATAACATATATCCTATAATATCCAGAAAAATGTTATAACTCCTGGACACTTAGATGGAAGGGTCACCACGGGCCTCCTAGCGGTGGATCATCTGGACATAAATAGATTACACACAAAACAAAAAGATAGAAACGGGTCAGGTCCCGATTTGATATGATATACATGTGAATAAAATGTATGAACGTTATGAATATATATCAACATTAACAAGCCTATGTCGCTCTTCATATTAAGAATAATCCTCACCTCTCAGCTAAAATGCACAACCTAGCGCAACATCGTGTGTGGTGTTAACTATGCATTAATGCAAGAGAAATAACTCAATTTGAAGTTAATAATCTTACAATATAATTTTACACAATATGACTTCACTAGTCTATCCCTCATTAGGAAACTTATTTGAAATAGTTGATTTATAAAATGGTTTCCCCATTTATAAAATGTCACATTCGAGATAATAGTTATAATCACAATATATAACGATTCTAAAACCATCCTTCCGGGAGTCACCCCACTAGATACGCCCCTAAATAGCTATCATCTTCCAGGGACTATCACCAAGACAAACTGGCCTTCCAAAATTGCGTCGCATGGGAACCGGACATTTACCTTTGACAGTGAGTCATAACCATACCCAGAATTACCTCACATAGAATAAAATAACATCACAATATATAACAACCGGTCCTATGGATGAGGACTATATTCCCCTTGCATTCACTAGCCAGGGAACTTCACCTCATTCGCTTAACTTCCCGTATGATAGCATTTAGAGAGGTATGTATATGCAAATCAATAATCACAAGATATGCCAAAATTAAAATGTATATTAGATTTTTATCCGAAGCCGTAAGCGTTTAATGTCATAATTTATAAACCACCACGTTTAATTGTCTCCATGAATTTACGACAACCCTATAAGCTATTAAGTATGATATTACTTCAACCTCATCTCTAAAAGTTTGTAATTATCAAACTCTACTTCCCCTAGACCTGGACTATCTCATTGTATGAAAAAGGACCTTTTCCTTTTTCTAACAACTACTTAATCAATTCTCGAACTAAGCCCCAACACTCAATTTCTAACCTAGGTTCCTGATTCCCTATATAATAGACTCTAATACTCTAGTTTTACTTCATGAAAGAACGTAACTAGGTCAAAACCTTAAAATAAATGAGCTAAGGAGAGCTAAGGTTTTCGGGTGAAAAACAGGGAACCGATCGATCGACCCCTAACCCCCGATCGACCGCACCTCTAAAGTTTTATCTACTAAGAAATGCGGTAAGCCCAATTCTGAAGGCCCGATCGACCGGTCATGAGATCGTGGTCGACCGCGTTTTTAAAATATGCCTATCGAGAGAAGTAGTGGGATTTTCTCTTTAGGCACGGTCGATCGGGCTTTGGAACCCGATCGATCTCGGTCACCAGCTCCCATGGCCAAACCCTATTTCTAATAAACCTAACTCAAATCCTTCAATATCTTCTCCTCCACTTCTCTCAATCTCATCATCTAACAACAATAACCCAATATTCTACACAACAACAAACCAATATATCCAACTCAAATCATACAAACATCAAAATCTAAGGGTTAAACACCAAAATTCATCAAAACCCACCATTTGTTCAATTCTTCCAAATACACAACTATCACTACAATTTATCCACATAAAATCATACACTTTCTAGTTAGAAACTTTCCTTAGGGTTGTAGTCTCGGATTGTCTCCCGGTAGAAACAATTTCAAGCTCTAATATTCAATTTTCTTTCTTTTTCTCTTCTTTTCTCCCAAATTCTCTTTCTCTCTGGGTTTGGAAGATATAAATGAATATAAATGTGGTTGGAAGACTTAAATGCCTATTAACACTAAATTTCCATCTTTAAATGTTATTATACAATTATAATGACTCGTAATAACATAATTAAGTTATAACCGGCCAAAAGTACCCGGAACCCAAAAATACAACATGGTACTTATTTTGACTATTTCAATGATTTTGGGACTAACCGCGCCCTCTAAATTGGCATCTGGAATAACATAAATCATTTCATGTTCCAACATCATTTTAAATCATAGCCGTCGCTTTAGGCACAACGACGCAATAAAAAATAATATGATGTTATTTAAATTCGCACAACAGTAAATATGCAAAACTCAGTTAATATTATCTCTTAAATCACTTAAAGTAATATTTACTCCAACTCCCTCTATTTTATATACTTAACCCACTTGGGTAAATAATATAAAAACAATTACTCAAAAATAAGTGGTATTACACTATATTGTGAAGAAAATCCTATCTAGTGGTGCGACTATTCTCACGGATGTCAATGGTGAAGAAATGGCATGTCCAATTAATTTGGATCGCATAATTTTTTTACCCTTAGTCCGAACTCTCGTCGCGCTACGACTCATCTCATCCCCCTTTTATTCTTAAAAAGAAAATCTCTTCTCTCCCTCTTATTCAGAACTATATGGGACCCAATCCTTTTAATTCACCCCTTTTAAAGAAGAATCTCACAAACTTTCAAACCCACGAGGTACGTAAGCATCCCATAAAGCACATGTTGGCAAAATTCTTTCTCTCTCATAAAAGTTATTCTTTTCTCCCATCAAGAATGATGCTTTCTCTCGTCATTTAAACGAACTAAATAATGATGTATGCCTTAATGGTTGGTATAGACAGTACAAATACAAAATTCATTAATGGCAGAACAAAATATGTCAAAATCACTTCTCTTTTATTTAAAATCAATAATGCGGCTATTACATGCAAATTCGGTGATGGGAGTAAAAAAGACCACTCCCTTCCACCCCCCATACAATATACAAACCCCTACCATTAACGACCTCGTAAAAGATCCAAATAACTACCAAACACCTACCCAAAACCAAACGCAAACTTCCAAATTCGTACACCAATTACTCAAACATTATCTTCAACAATGCGATGGGCCTGCCTCATAATAAGCACCCAAAAGTGTTTAAATAATACCTTGAATACTTAATTTTTAATTGCTAATTCTTATCAAAATGGGTCTTGTTCACTTAATTGTTTATCTTATAGGTAAATTGCCGTTTGCAGATTCAAAAGTTGTATTTCGAGGCAAATGCACGATATTAAAGAGCTAGATCCCAACCCCTTACCATGTAAACCTAACTCTTGTAGCCTATCCATGTCCCTAAACCCTAACCTTAACCCATTCCCCTTGTGCATTTAGCTTGCACCCTTTATTTTATTTTCATTTTTTATTAATTTTTTAGATTTTCATTTGAGTTATTTTTAATTTTTAGGATTTATTTGAAATTTATTTAGAAATTTGTATCTTTTTTTAGGATTTATTTGCTATTTTTATAGTTCTTTTTATAATTAGTGTAGTTTTATTTTGATTTTTACTCTTTTGACTTTATTTTATTAGGATAAATTTTCTTTTAGGAATTTATTTTTTTATTTTTTTTAGATTTTAGATTTTTTTAGGACTTTAGTTTTTAGTTTAACGATTTTTACTTTTTTAGTTTTTATTTTATTTTATTTGAGTCTTTTTTTTAAATAGATTAGGAACTTAATTCTTAATTTTTAATTTAACAGATTTTATTTTTTTTAATTTTATTTGACTTTTATTTTTTTTTAATTTTAATTAGTTTAATTTTCTTTTTTTAGGAACAACTAGCACACATCCCCCCCCCCCCCCCCCCCCCCCCCCCCAATATTCCATACACCCTCACACACACAAGCTGCACCACACCATCTTCTTCACAACCCATTTTCTCTCTCCCCCCTCATCCTCCATTCACAACCAAATCTCCCCTGATCTCCTTCGATTTAACTACCTACCCATTCCCACCAAACTAGAACTCAACTCCGACAACTGATCCACCTAGTATACTCACTGTCCAAACTCGAATTATTAAACTCGTTGATTTTATCCCCATCATAACCCGAATCCCCTACTGCCCCAGTTAAAACACGAACTACCATTACCTTAAAGCCGATGTAGACCCAAACCCAACTCCATCCAAACCAGTATCCTAACCCACCAACACTTGTTGACCTCCCGAACTCCTAGCAACATGCTCCAACCTTAAACCTTAATCCGACCCACCCGCTAACTTCCAAACCTGTAACCCGTAACCAATTTCATCCTAAATCTAGAGACCTCACCACCACCAGGTGGTGGTCAACCCAAAAGCCCATAGACCACATCCAAAACCTATTTCACCGTTTCCCAAATCCAACACCCAAATACGATTTCTACCTGCCAAAGTCCCAAGGTTAAAACAAATACCCACATGTGTTTTAATATGGTTTATGCCCTTGATTCCTAATATACTCCCAAATACCTTATTCTCCCATTTAACACCCTCATACCCACTTCTTCCACATGCACCTTTTAAAACAAACAATCTACCCTCTCTCACCTCACACCCCATGCACACATGTGTGCAATACCTATCCTACACCCTCAACACTTAAACATGTCAAATCTACCCCTATCCACTTGCACACAATAAAAGGAAGGAGAAGAAGACCAAAAAAATGGAGGAGGAGAAAATATAGTAGAGTTAGTTATAGAGAGAAAGTTAGAAATATTTTTAGGTAAAAATAATTTTAGTTTAGGAATTTATTTCTTTTTTATTTTTTTTAAATTTAAATTGAGTGAAACAAATGATAGTGAGATTCAAGTTGAGTGAGTATTTTCATGTATTATTTTGTTTTATCACTTAGTTAAAGGTTGGATGGCTATAATTCAAGGATGGAGACCAATTCCACTCAATTATATTTGGGATGGTTGTTCTTTTATCCTCTTTTATTTTACTGCCTTGTTTATTTGATTATCATGATCTATATTATGTTAGGCTAAAAAAAAACCTTTCAAGGGATGGGATGAACCCTTATTTATGTTATTTGAATTAATTAGTTTGATTATTTGAAAATGCCTTTGAATGTTAAATTTGATCATCCACGTTTCAATTTACCCCTCGAGAGAGTGTAAATGATTTTCGAAAGAAAATCGAAATTCAAAATATAATATCCTTTTTAGAATCGAACTAGAGATAGGGGTTTCTTAAGTGTGATATTATATCTTGAATTTCTACTCTAAAATTTATTTTATACAATTTATATAAATTTTGATGAATCGATCCTAGCAGGTGGTTTATTAAAACGAGTATAAATCTTATTTCTAGAGTGGTGGGGGTTTAAACATAATTTTATAAAAGGTTGGTATTAAAATTACATTTGTGATGAGAGTTGACTTGTAATTTCAACACTAACTTGGGAGTTTCAGATGAGAAAATTAATTAATTAAAATAACTAAAATTTGTGGTGTAATCCCATTCCTTAACTGTTCTCAAATTTATTTCCTCACTTTATCTCTTATTTTTGTTAGATTTTATTCAAAACAATTCAGCACACTTTTTAGCACTTCTTTATATTTTCCTTCTAATTTATTTACTAGTTCTCATTTTAGTTTAATTCACATCACAAAAAAATTGTTTTCATATTAAAAGAGCTAAAAAATAGAAAAAGTAAAAAGTCTAAAAAGAAATTAAATAAAAATGAATTACATCTTTCTTCCCTCATATGTTTAATCCTTAGATTAGTATTGACACCCTTACCTACCTCTACAGTCTAGTTTTATTATATTTTTGTAGGTATTTGAAGGTTTTGATTAACTTGGCTTCAACAACGACTCTATAAAAAAATTAAAGTTATCAAATGGCGTCGTTATCGGGGCTACCAAAAATTCAAAGTTATCAACTCATCATCATTACCTTCCTTTGGAGGTCCTCAAGAATCCTACTACTGATTATGGATCCCGATGGAATCCATGTGACGATAGGCCTGAATGACCTTTCATGAAAATAGGATACCCTATTCCAAAGTGTCAAACAGAATAAGCCATCTCTCCCGAGACTTTCTCCACCAGGATATTCTCAACCATCGACTTCCACAACCACTTCAGTTAGTCTCCTGATATGAATCAAACCTCTCCAACTAATTGTGATGGATGAGTAGATGGTCGATGACGTTGCTATAAGGGACCCAATATCATTCTCAAAGAGTCAGTCGAATTCTCCACTTGAAAGAAATTAGTTATGTGAGGAGGAACAATCTGCTCCCATCCTATTTGGCATAGGAATCACCCTAGAAAGTAAAAAATGGTTGGTGAAGACCAACAAACCACACATATCGTAGTCCCCTAACTTTAAAACAGGTTATAAGTTCGCCCACCATGGTATAAACCAGATAAGGCATTATACCCCATGATATATAATCCAGCTAACCCAGTTCTTCATCTACGTGTTGAAGCATAAGAACAACCTAGAAAAATTATGGAACTCCCGATAAAGAATACTTAGGAGGGGCTACCAAGGGCAATCTCTCGGATAACCACATAAACATCACGACACAGCGCCCCCATACAAATCCACGCTGACCTCCTTCTAGGAATCTAGGACATTCAGAGTCTCCATTATTACCCCCGTAGTAAGACTCTATTGGGGCCCAGCCGTCATATTTCCCATCACCAACAGAAGCCTGGAAGTCAAAACGAGGGAAACAACATTGAAAAATCCATTATCACTCAAATCCTACTAGCATATCGAATTCATGACTATCAGGAGGATGAAGTTACTACTACGAGGGGTAGCTAGAAGGATAATCCTTTTTCCTAGTTAGAAGTGTGTTAGATGGCTAGGCGGAATAAATGAATGCGATAGGTGTGCACTATAGAAGAGAGGTGAGATTGTCCTCAAGAGAGTGGGACCGTAAAAGCAATTATGAACATTATATACTACGCATTTCATTTATTACAATAAAATGCTTGCTAAACATTTTTATAAATCAGGCTCTGACCCATTTCATGTACTTCTTCTCTCTTGTATATGTATATGTATATTAAGAGGTGTCCAGCCATAGGGATGCCATAGTTGACTTATCTATTCAAGGGTTACGCAGCTGCAACATTGTGGATGGTTGCATGATTTGATTTAGACGTATAATTTCTTTATTCCTAGAGTATGATTCTTATCTCAGTTGTAGATTCATTCAGTTCATGTTTCCCCTTTTACTTTTAGACTCAGTATTTGGTTTATGTATTCATTTATTGAATTATTATTATTAGGATTTTGAGCCGATTGTTTATTCGGCAGGTCATTTAGTCATTTAGTATTGTTTTAGACTCATGGTTTGGATGTATGGTTTATTTGTTATTCAGCATGCATATTTAATTGTTTAATAAAAGGATAAAATTTAACATCAGTCTTTTTGAATAATAGGTGGTTAGTAAAGTTTTAAAAAGTTTTCGACAGTGATGCTAAGAATGAACCCCTGAGATTCCTGTTTTAAATTTGATATAGGACTGATCACCCGGTATTTATTTAGGCGGGGTGTCACACCCCTCATCCCACCATACACGCGAAGGTGATTCATGGATATAGGATTCTTCTTTCTTCCACTCGCACTTGTATCTTCACAGGCTACCACGAATATAAATCGACCATCGTTAAAATTGAACAACATGATGGAAGGGAGTCGCCAACCTATTTTGTTCAAAATAGGAAAAAGAAATGTAGTCATCTCTAAAGAACGACATCAAGGTCATATTGATGCATACAAAGATAAATGAATCAAGGGTCCAAGGACTAAGTTACGGAATAGGAAGGTGTTAGGCACATAATACGGCAAAAATATTTTGTATCTCACCCGTTAACCTATGCCTTATTAGCCCCCTTGGGTATCTTATTCCCTATATTTACGCTCGTTAACCAGAAAATCTTCGTTTTATATGTTAACATGCTTTACAAGGGTTAATTGAGATTTTGTAGGTATTTAGGTACTTAGTATGGAGCTTAGACACATTCCGGTGAAGTTTCATACACAATTTCAACTTTAGGGGCATTTTAGTAATTCAAGCATTAGGGTTTTAATCCCGAAAACTTCATGAAAGTTGATGCCCTTTTATTTCTCTTCACATGGATGCAAACGATGCATGAATTCGAGTTGTATTGAAGGAGTTATGGCATTTTTAGGATGGTTTTGACTTCAAAATGACACTCAAGGGAACATTTAAGGGCATTTTATTCATTTTATCATTTGCCTTTTTTACCTAATGTCTTCTTAGATGTTGTATCCCTCTGAGTTATCTTCATGTACCCTCCAATCGTGCTTAATTCTGGTTTATAACGAAGACGTTATGAAACTTTTCGTAAAGTTGGACAAAGCTGCAGAATTCAGACCTGTACGGTGTGAATCAATTCGGACAAGTTCAGATGGATTCGATTTGGCACCAGAACCTACTTTTTTACTTCCCCTGCTTTGGAATTGATTCGGTTCCTTTCGAATCGATTCGGTCCCCTATTTCTCTAGCTTTCTTATTTACTAGTTTTCCATTAGGGTTTATGTATATAAACATTTCTCTCATTTCTGAGACATATATCTTTCATTATATTATTTTTAGGGTTAGGGTTTTAAGATGTCTCGTTCTTCTCTCTTTGGGTCTTCCTCATTTTGGTGTTGTAGGTTGAACTTTTCATTACCCCTACCAAGTAATATAGTTGTTCTTCCCTTTATTTCTTGCTTTTTATAATTCCATGCATAGATAAATTAATTGTAGTTATTTATTTCTTACTTTAATTAGTTTAACCATGTGCAGTGAGTAGTTAAATAGGGTTGTTCTTGTCTTCCGCCATTAACGAGCCTTGAGCTCTGAAAAATGGCCTTCGGGTAAAATTGTGTTTAATTGAAACCTCTTATATTAAAAGAGGATTGTTATGCATTTATCTTTCTTTGTCATGCAACGTTAGAGTTTAAAGCGATAATCCGAATTTAATCCATGTGTGACCATTTTTTATTAAATGTTTAGTCTTGAAACTTTGGGTTCAATTCCTTATTGCGTGATGTCTATGGTTAATTGAAATTCTCGATTAAATAACTTTCGAGCTTGAATTCTAATTATTGGTAGTTCGACTCGTGTGGTGAGAATGCAATCCCGATCCTCGCTTTAGTTTTGCATAGTGTAACTTATCTTTTTCTTTATTTTCTTTATAACCCCATATCAAATTTTACATTTTTATTTTTGAAGTAATAAATCAATTACCAATCTAATCAACATTCTCTGTGGATTTCTTATGATACCCGACTTGTTGTGCTTTCTTTTCAAGTGTAGTTGTAGTTTAGGATTTTTGCATTGATTTTCCGAATCGATAACAACGATTTGCGTATTATACCACGCACGGTTCGTGTTCAATCAAAATGGTGACGTTCCCGGGTAGTGTGTTTTAAATTATAATTGTTCTTTTTATTTCGTAGTATTTTTTCTTTTGTATTTGCATTCTTTGTTTTAACCTTTTTTTCAGGATAGCATACTTGAGCACTAAAAAACTTTGATTCACGGTTGCTCACTGTTTTTGCTCGAATTCTCCATCTACAAACAACGAGGTAATCGTGTCCTACTACTATAGTTATTATGGTCATTCTAATGATTCTTACTTTGGGAATAGTTTTGAAGTTTACCATTTTAGACATTTTCTTGAGAATGAAAGACTTGAAAACATATATCGAAATTAAAATCGTAATTGGGAGCTTGAGTTTAATTAATTATTTGAATACAATGACGATTATTATTCCAATACTTTTGAAGATGAGTTTTAACCAAATGAGAATCCGAGGTTCTAGAGCCATAGAAGTCTACTTTGGAAGAGACTTTTCTTCTTTACTCCCAAGGTTGGGAAAGCCTATTTGGTGTTGGATTGAGACTTGAATCACTTTACGATGAGATGGATTCCTTGGCTATAAACAATGAGGAGGTGGAAACATGTGTTCACCTCAATTTTCCAAAGAATTTCTCATATAATGTGAATCTTTATCCCCCGAAATTCAATATCCTTCTGACGATGAGTTAATTGAGATTGAATTTCTTTCATCACCATATTCGTTTTCCATTATTGAACAGTTAGAATTATCGGTTGATTCCTATTTGTCAGTAGAAACTTTTAAATCTTCTACACGTTTTGCCGATGAGGACTCTTTGCCATACTTGTTTTCCAAGATGGATTGTATCCCCATGTGTTCAATACCTCCCCTTCCAATTCAAAAACCTTGGTGAGGTGAGTTTACTTTTTTTGGATCCCAAGTGTACCTCTCCCCCTTGTTATCCAAATCCCCCATCGTCAGCCCAAAATTGATAATTGGCGATGGTTCATTTCTTACGTCTTACACATGCCTTCCATTGTTCAAATGGAATTCTTATGTTTCGGGAGGCATGTTCACTTCGGAGGGTTCACCGTTGATCTTTCAAAGTCAAATTCCTTTTTGGGTGGACCCTCAACTAGTTAGACTTCTAGTGAATAGTTAGTGTGAAGCCTAAAAAGTAGGTTGTAAATAGTTAGCTTTTTAATTTTCTTTCTTTATTTTTTATTCTTTCCTTTTTAATATTTTCTAGTGTATTTAGTTAAACGTTTTGTTATTGCTTTCTGTTATGCTCGTACTAACTTGTTTTGTCGATTCTTTGGACTCGTGCTTATCGGGGATGCTCCAATTTTGGGTAATATCATTATTTTCCTATATATGTGTTGTGTTCTTAACGCGCACTGAGGACAATGCAACATTTAAGTTAGGGGTGTGGTATATTCTATCCATTTCATTTGTAGTTCCATTGATTTGATCACATGTTATTTACAAACCATGCTTTTTGTTAAAAATAAAAATATTTCAAAAATATTTCTTTTTTCTCCTTTGTTAGGCGTTTTGCCTTGTTTCCGATGATAAATTTCAATTATTGCCGATCTAATAGACAACTCGACGATGCGTGTTCTCGATTTTAGAAGTTATTAGACTTTAGTCCTCAAATCATTGATATTTTGAATAACTTCACGAATTAAACTTTATCCCTTGAGCACATGCTCTTTTCTTGTTATATTGATTTGGTTATAGATTTTTCTAACTCGGTAATCTTTTGTTGCGTTGTATAAACTTACACCGAGTAAGCTTTGTACCTTTCATCATCTGTGAGTGTATACACTATTCTTTCAACTTTAAAAACATTGAATTCATCGGTAATCTCTATATTCTTTAATTGATCATTCATTAATTGTGTTTATATCATAAAATGTGTTACTTAAGCATTATTTTCAAACAAAATTTGACTTGAGAATTGCGTAAAATTTATGAAATGACCATAGGCCATCTTTGTTATATCACCCATATTGGCCTTGACCTCACCTTATCTTTCCCTAGTCAACCCCTTTGAGCCTAAATATTAGCCTTTCGTTTCATTTTGTGGAATATTCTATCCATTTCTTGTGTATTTCCATTGATTTGATCACATGTTAGTTACAAAGCATACTTTTTCTTAAAAATTAAAAAATTTCAAATATATTTTTTTTTCTTTTTTTCTCCTTTGTTGTGCATTTTGCCTTGCTTCCGACAATAAATTTCAATAACTGCCGATCCAATAGACAACTCAATGATGCATGTTCTCGATTTTAGTAGTTATTAGACTTTAGTACTTATAGCATTGATATTGTGAATAACTTCATGAATTGAACTTTATCCCTTGAGCACCTGCGCTTTTCTAGTTATATTGATTTGGTTTAAGATTTTTATAACTCAGTAATCTTTTGTTGCATTATATATACTTACACAGAGTAAGCATTGTACCTTTCGTCATTTATGAGTGTATTCACTATTCTTTCCTCTTTGAAAATGTTGAATTCGTCAGTAATCTCTCTACTATTTCATTGATCGTTCATTAATTGAGATTATATCTTGAAATGTGTTACTTGAGCATGATTTTCAAAATTATTTTCCCTCAAGAAATGTGTAAACTTTATGAAATTATCATAGCCCATCTTTGTTATATCACCCATATTGTCCTTGACCTCACCTTATCTTTCCCTAGTAAACCCCTTAAACCCTAAATATTATCCTTTCATTTCATTTTGTGGGATATTCTATGTAATACCCAGTAATTTTTATGACTTTTAAAATGGGTTATATTTTAAATTAATGGATTAATTGGATTTTATTATTTATTAATAAATTTGGGTTCTATCCGAATTGTGGATATTAAAATGGATGATTCTGAATATTACTTAAATATATTTAGGTAATATATGAATGTGATGCTATTGATATCACTGTTAATTCAGTAATTTGAATTTTTAATCGGACACGGAATGGGACGTGTCGGGACTAAATTATGAGATTAAATAAGAAAATTATTTTCTATCGACCTTATAGTCATTTTGACTGCGTCGTTGTGTCTGGAAGGATTGAAATAGTCAGAAAAGTCTATTTGGATGTTGGATTTGAGTCTCGGGTCATTTGGAAATGAAAAGACAACCCAAAAGGGCATTTTGGTCATTTTTACAAGGGGATGAATAGTGATTTTGGATTTTTTCCTATTATAAGTATTTGGAGATTAAGTGTACGTGGGTTCATTCATCTCTTCTACACAATATTGAGAAGTCATCTTCCTAGAGAGAGTGAAAGGTTGCTTGGGAAGAGAAAAGCTTTCTTGGAAGGAGGAGAACCAAAGAACCAAAGGTCACCACCACCAACCACCACCGGAGGTTGACCGGAGAAGGGAGAACCACCTGTGATACACCATCCCAAAGGATCAGACCTTCATTAGAGGCAAGTTTTTGATATTTGCAATCTAAGTTTGTATATTTTCCATGTTAGAATAATTAAAAAGAGAAGATTTTTCATGTTTGGAAGATAAAGGTGGAGTTGTAATGGATTTCTGGAAATATGAACATATATAGGAATCAAACTCATATTGTAGGTAGTTAATAATCCACGAAATAATCATAAATTTGTTGAAGGAATTCTGAAAACCATGGATGTGTTCTTGAAGATATTATGTTGATAATTTTCTGGAAAAAGAGGATAAAAACATGCTTTTAATTCAATCTCTTGATCATTCTAGGATGTTTAGATCATTAGAAATCATTTATATACGTTGATATATCATGTAGTAAGGATTATAAGTCATTTGGGTTGTTAATATGATGGTTTGATTGATCAGAAATGATGAAACCCGTAGTTGAAGAAATGCAGAAAAACTGGGTTGATATCTGGGCGATCGATCGATCTACCCCCTGCCTTCGATCGATCGACCTCCCCAGAATTTTTAAAGTTGTTTCTTTTTAATGCTTGTTCGTATCCCAAACCTTTTGTATATCTTTGGTGATTATTAATTGGATATTATGGGACTTAGAAAAGAACAGTAGGCCCTAGATAAGATTCGAATTAATTTGATTGGGATTTAATGGATTAGAATTATGAAAATTAAAGTTAAAGAGATTTTGGTTGCTAGATTCATGTGTTGGATTCTAATTTGTTTGTATGAGGATTAAGGATAGGTCTAGTAGGGGAGATTTAATATTACACTTGGAAATCCTTAGGGTTACAATTTGAACATCAAGGACTAAGTTTAAGCTCATTATTGAATGCGCAAGGACTGAGGGTAGTACAAGAGCTTAATGGTACGGCTCCTTGATAGAGTTAGGAGTTCAGACCACATTTGGTTTAAAGAGGGGATGAGGTTATCCCGGTGGTGTATTTGAAGTTGATGGGCCTCCACGACCGATAAAGTTAAGTAGTAGTATATGGAGGGGTTCCTTCTTTGGATTTCGCTTTGCGAGACGCTCCGCGCATGAACCTTAACGACGTCGGGAGTGGAGAGATATTATAGGGGAGAGGATGTTAGTTTTGTTGATAAGTCATATAGTGTGAAAGAAACACTATAGACTATGATCCATATGATGATGGTATTCAATACTAGTTGATATAAGATGTGTTTATAAAAGATTTGAAACTATCGGTTTTAACCTTTATTAAAGGGAGAGTTTAATTCGTAGTAATTTGGGAGATATGACAATATGGACCGTAGGGTATTAGTGACTTCTTACTGAATATATGTTGAGGGAAAAAAACCTATTTGAACCTTGAGTATTGAGTGAGGCTCGGGGATAATTAATTGGAAGAAGTAAAGTCATAATATTTTAATACGTGGGATTGAAAGAGATATAATGCTA
Source organism: Sambucus nigra (assembly GCA_949130495.1). NCBI lineage: Eukaryota > Viridiplantae > Streptophyta > Magnoliopsida > Dipsacales > Adoxaceae > Sambucus > Sambucus nigra. The sequence continues at coordinate 220,329,217 of OX422218.1, forward strand.
CGTATGGGAATAATCTAAGGGTAATGTGAGTACCTTGTTGATATTATATTATAGGTATGATAATGCCTATTTGATTGATTGATGATTATGTGTATGACATACCTAGCTTACTTGCTATCGATGGAGAGGTTTGCGCATGAGGGCAGTCATATCCTGATGAATCCATGGGATCTTTGATTTGTATCTCAAGAACATAGGTCTATGAAAGACTTATCGGGGAGTTGATAAGTCCGCTAACTGTGGGTACGTAGGTATGTGCATGAACCTTGGATACGAGAACTATGTTCGCCTCCAATTTATATGTTGTTGTTTGTGGTTCGAGAAATCCTTATCGAACCTTTAGTCCCCTATTCGGCGAACAGCGATGATGGGACATTGTAGCCGAGTAATGTATTGCACCGCAACTGTGACTCGGGGTGTTGTATTATATATGTATATATATATATAATGGATTTAATATATGTATTTATAGTGGTTGGATCAACCTACTGTGTTATAATTGTAAATGAAGGTGAATAGAGAACAAGAATTCAAATAAGTTAATGAATATTTATTGAAAAGTTTAATTTATATTAATGAGAAACGATTCATGTTAATGAGAAATGTATATCAATAATTATACTACGTATGGTATGGGACATGCGGGGTTATGATATGGGATGGAATCATGTTATGGAAATTTGACTAGAGGAACCATTAACTAGGAGGTTAATAGGAAACGTTAAGTGTGCACTCTAGATGAGAGGTGAAAATAGAAAGTGAGAGTCTGGATGCTAACATGTACATAATAAATGCTTTATTCCACTTGTTAAATACTTGTTGTTTTCAAAATCATTTTCACATCAGGCTCTGACCCATTTCCTTGCCTATTTTCTTTTCTATTGTACCTTCTGTATCAGGTGTCCAGCAACAGGGACGCCAACCTTAGCGGATTATGATGAACTATGTAGTTATGGAGTATTACTTAGACGCCTATCTTCATTTGATTCACAGTATTCTTTTTGTTAGGTCATGTCACCTAAAATAATTCAGTTATCTCTTTTCTACCTGAGTCAAATACTCTTGTATTCGTGTCATTTTAATACATTTACTATTGTTGGTATTACTATATTGGATAATTATTTGGGAATTTCTATTCCAATTGCATTTAAATTCTTTTGAGTTATCTGTTCGGTGATTAGTGTTGTAGAATAATGCGTGTAGTGTTATTCGTAAACTAAAAATGGATTTTGTAGAATTAAAATTTGGAAAGTTTTTAACACAAGCTTAATTGGGTATTGGGTGAGTTATAAATGTTTTCGACAGTGATGCTAAGAATGAGCCAACTGTATATTCTGTTTTAATTTGGTATGGGGATGGCCATCCGGTATTTAATTAGGCGTGGTGTTACATTCTATCCATTTATTTTGTAGTTCCATTAATTTCATCACATGTTAGTTACAAAGCATGCTTTTTCTTAAAAATTTAAAATTTTCAAAAATAATTTTCTCTTGTTTGTTGGGAATTTTTCCTTGCTTCCGATGATAAATTTCAATAATTGTCGATCCAATAGACAACTCAACGATGCATGTTCTCAATTTTAGTACTTATTAGACTTTAGTCCTTAAATCATTGATATTGTGAATAACTTCATGAATTAAACTTTGTCCCTTGAGCATCTGCGTTTTTCTTGTTATATTGATTTGGTTTAAGATTTCTATAACTCAGTAATCTTTTGTTGCATTGCATATACTTACATAGAGTAAGCTTTGTACCTTTCGTCATTTATGAGTGTATTCACTATTCTTTCCTCTTTGAAAACGTTTAATTCGTCAGTAATCTCTCTATTCTTTCATTGATCGTTCATTAATTGAGATTATATCTTGAAATGTGTTACTTGAGCATGATTTTCAAAATTATTTTCCCTCGAAAATTGCATAAACTTTATGAAATGATCATGGGCCATCTTTGTAATATCACCCATATTGGCCATGACCTCACCTTATCTTTCCTTAGTCCACCCCTTTGAGCCTAAATATTAGCCTTTCATTTCATTTTTTGGGATATTCTATCCATTTATTTTGTAGTTCCATTGATTTCATCACATGTTAGTTACAAAGCATGTTTTTTCTTAAAAATTAAAAAATTTAAAAAATATTTTTTTATTTTTTCTCCTTTGTAGGGTTTTTTGCCTTGTTTTTTGATGATAAATTTCATTAATTGTCGATCTAATAGACAACTCAACGATGCATGTTCTCGATTTTAGTAGTTATTAGACTTTAGTTCTTAAATCATTGATATTGTGAATAACTTAATGAATTAAACTTTATCCCTTGAGCACATGCGCTTTTCTTTTTATATTGATTTGGTTTAAGATTTTTATCACTCGGTAATCTTTTGTTGCATTGTATATACTTACACCGAGTAAGCTTTGTACCTTTCATCATTTGTGAGTGTATACACTATTCTTCCCTCTTCGAAAACGTTGAATTCTTCGGTAATCTCTCTATTGTTTCATTGACCGTTCATTAATTGAGTTTATATCTTAAAATGTGTTACTTGATCATGATTTTCAAAATTACTCGAGAATTGCGTAAACTTTGTGAAATGGTCATAGGCCATCTTTGTTTTATCACCCATACTGTGCTTGACCTCACCTTATCTTTCCCTAGTCAACCCCTTTGAGCCTAAATAGTAGCCTTTCATTTCATTACTGAAAAACCCATAACCAACTCCATATTGCAGATATATACAACACATATTACTTTCCATACCTTTTTTTGGAATGATACTTGGGATTGAATGATGTTATTTCCATGTGGTTTCAATTAGCATATGAAAAGAGTGAGAAAAAAAAAAGTAAGTAGTGAAAAATTTATGAAAAAGAAAAAAGAAAAAGAAATGAAAAGAAAACATGAGAAAAAGAAGAAAAGAAAAGAAAGGAGAAAGTTTGTATATATGTGTTATGTATTGTTCAATAATCCTTGTTGCTCTCCAATTGTTATATTTAATGCTTGATTATGGAACTTGTTTTCCATTTTCGTAATTTCCCGCATGTTTCCATTATCTCGAGTTTTCATTCTGAGCACTTTGAATACGTACATACATATCCTTTGTTTCGTACCCTAGCCTAGCCTACAGTACAAACCTATAAAGTCCTATGTGAGCCTAGGGTGAATTTAATTTAAATGTCATAATAGTTTTGATAATATGTGAAAATGCATTTTGTCTCCTTTAATGAGTGGTACCTTTCATTGAGATTACATGTTTTTCATTTTTTATATAGCTTTCTTCATTAGTGACATGTGCACGACCTAGTTTCCATTTATATTTACTCTTTATGCCCGCATGTCTCGTGTATTAGCTCCATTTTCTTAGTGAATTCATTTGTTGAGTGTAATTATCGGTGAGGATTGATATATGAATGCTTTATGTTTATCCAGTTTATTTCTGTTTTTGTCAAATCATATTATGCATCTACCCACCTCCCTCCCACTTTTAAGGTTTCAATTTTATGAAGTTCATTTTATAATGTTAATAACTACAGACTTTTGAGTGAATTTATTCACTTTGATATATAACTTGTTTGAAATCCTGTTCGTTATTGTTGAGTTTGTTGCATGTTAGGTTGGGCATATTTTGAGGAAATTATATGATGTTTGTGGGTTTTATCCCTGAAAAACCTCACGATACGACACTCATCCCCAGGGTAACCTAAGGGTTTAACGGCCTATTGCATAGGATTAATGCAATCATTCTCCCACAAAAGTGGACTTATCCTTTTTGTCCCTATTTTTCACTCATTTCCTATTTTTGATTTTCTTGTAGTTCTTATTGTTTCCTGTTTCATTGATTGGGACTAGCAATGTGTAAGTTAGGGGGTGTGGTACGGTGAAAATATTGCGTATTCACCCGTTAACCTATGCCTTATTATCCCCCTTAGGAATCTTAATCCCTGTATTTATGCTTGTTAACCTGACAACCTCCGTTTTATATGTTAACATGCTTTGCACGGGTTAACTGAGCTTTTTTAGGTATTTAGGTACTTAGTATGGAGTTTGGACGCATTCTAGCGAAGTTTCGTACACAATTACAGCTTCGGGGGGATTTTAGTAATTCCATCGTTTGGGTTTTAATCCCAAACTCTTCACAAAAGTTCAAGCCCTTTTATTTCTCTTCGCGTGGTTGCTGCCGATGTATGAATCCAAGTTGTATCGAATGAGTTATGGAATTTATAGGATGGTTTTGACTTTAAAATCACACTCAAGGGAACATTCAAGAGAATTTTAGTCATTCACCATTTGTCTTTTTTGACTAATGTCTTCTTGGATGTTCTATCCCTCTGAGTTATCTTCTCATAGCCTCTAACTATGCTTAATTTTGAGTTATAACGAAGATGTTACGGTACTTTCCATAAATTTGGTCAAAGCTTCAGAATTCAGACGTTTAGGGTGCGAATCGATTTGGACAAGTCCGAATCGATTCGATTTGGCACCAGAACCTACTTTTTACTTCCCTTATTTTTTAATCGATTCGGTTCCTTTCGAATCGATTCGGTCCCCTATTTTTCTAGATTTCTTATATACTAGTTTGCCATTAGTGTTTATGTATATAAACATTTCTCTCATTTGTGAGACATATGTCTTTCATTATATTAGTTTTAGGGTCAGGGTTTTGAGAGCACTTCTTCTTCTCTCTTTGGGTGTTCTTCAGTCTGGTGTTGTAAGTTGAACATTTCATTATCCATACCAAGTAATATAGTTGTTCTTCCCTTTATTTTTTACTTTTCATTATTCCATTCCCAGATAAATTGATTGTAGTTATTTATTTCTTTCTTTAATTAGTTTAATTTGTAGTGAGTAGTTAAATAGGTTTGGGGTTGTGTTCTGCCATTAATGGGCCATGAAATCCGAAATTTTGTTTTTGGGTAAAATTGCGTTTAATTGAAACCTCGTGTATTAAAAGAGTATTGTTGTGCATTTATCTTTCTTTGCCATGCAACGTTAGAGTTTAAAGCGTCAATCCGAATTTAATCCCCACGTGACCATTTTTTTATTAAATGTTTAATCTTGCAACTTTGGGTTAAATTACTTATTGCGTGATGTTTATGCTTAATTAAAATGCTCGATTAAATATCTTTCTAACTTGAATTCTAATTATTGGTAGGTCGACTCGTGTGGTGTGAATGCAATCCTAATCCTATATTTACTTTTGCATAGTGTAACTTCTCTTTTTCTTTATTTTCTTTATAACCCCATATCACCTTTTACATTTGTATTCTTGAAGTAATAAATCAATTAACAATCTAATCAACACTCCCTATGGATTTCTTACGATACCCGACTTACCGATGTGCTTGCTTAACAAGTGTAGTTGTAGTTTAGGTTTTTTTCATTGAGTCGCATTCGTTCAGCACCTACTCCGACCTTTAGGTCTCTCATGGACTATGTTAATATTCTCCTTTTCTCCAAAGTGTGATATTTGTGTACATGTGGCAGTGCGAATAATGAGAGAAGGAACTCATCTGACTCACATCATGGGAAAGACGGAGCGAAATTATCCTAAGGAGTGTATCTAACAATGACATAAAAATACGTATAATGTGAGTGTCCATTAAATCACAAATTGTTATGGAACAGTGAATGTGCATGTCGAACGGAAACATCTCGGAGTTCATGACTAAGAAAATAAATACAAGAGAGTATAAGAAGAACAAAATAGGACAAAAAGGACTCAAATTCCAGAATTGTCTTGGAAATCATATGTATCCCAAGGGGAATCAAAGTCCACGTGTTCAATATGTCATAGGGGTGGGGTTTAAACCGTAAATCCAAATTTATGAATCATCTCTGAATGCTTTTTAAAAAAGCGTGCTCAAGTGTAAAAGTATGAAAAAGTGAGGAAATACTACTTTTGATGTTTACAACTAAACCCTCATTATATGTTTTTGAATTTTTATGAAAATATGTTATGTGAATACTAGTAATAAAAAGGATATTAGTTGATGTGAGATAATGAAATAAGGCTAAAAGATATCAAAAATTGGGAATAAGTTAAGTAAATAGTAATAAATGGATATATTAGAAAAGAGTACGAATAAACCTCCTAAAAGACTTTGCTACAGATTTTTTTATGGAGAGTATGATGATTTTATGGTGATATAATGGTAGTGAAGTAGGGTGGGGTAAGTGGCTAATGGTGGTGTTAAAGTGAGGTAAGAGAAATGGAAAAAAATGTTGGAAAATTGGGTTTTTTTAGAATGACGGCGCTCCGATTTCGAGAGAATGTTTATGTTTCTCCTAAAAGGGGTTCTTTAAGAGTGAGGTCACGACCTCCTTAAATAGTGACAAATTAGGGTTTAGGGTGCCTATAGGCAGTCCAAAATGGACTTTTTCAAAAAAATACTCATAAAATGCGAAACGTAGGTCAGAATAGTGCATGGACGGGACCATTGGAAAGGGGATTTAAAGTCCTTCAAGAATCCATTGGGCTACATTTGGTTTCAGGAGTTGATCGATGTCAAATGGGGATCGAGAGCATAGATGGTCTCTGTACAGGGGATTTTTGTGTAAAGAGGGTCATTCGTGTGAACGGAAAGGTTGATTCATGCAAGACATAGACTATTGGAAAGGAAATTCAGAGCCCTATGATATTTCATCGAGATTAACTCATGTTCGGGAGTTGATCAAGGTCAAATGGGGATTGAAAGTGCCCGATGGACTTTCAAAGTAATAAGGGTCATTCCTACGAGGTGTGAGGCTGATTCGTACATAATATAGACCGCTATAATGGGGATTTGGAGCCCTATGAGGTTTCATTGAACTTCACTCAGTTTGGAGAGTTAACTAGACTCAAACGGGGTCTAAAAGAGATTGATGTCCTTTAGATTAGTTCTTGGAGTAAAAAGAATAATTTGTGCATACTGTGAGACTGATTTGAGCACGATATGGACCATTAGAAAGGTGATTCAGATCCCTACGAGGTTTTATTAAGCTTCACTCAGTTGGAGATTTAACTTAAATCAATTGGGGCTCAAAAGCGTCTGGTGTCCTCTAAATTAGTACTCCGACTCGAACCTAGGTTCTACGAATGGAGGAGTGTTAGGGATATAATAAGGTAAGTAGGGAGTACTAGAATGGGTTGTCTACAGGTGTATTACACGAGCAAAGCCTTTTGTTAGTATATAAATCAATCATTCCGGAATGGAAAAATTATCCCTAGCATTAATAGTAGCATCCAAGACAATGAATCGGTACTTCCAAGACCACTATATAGTTGTCCACACCGATCTCCCACTCCAACAAACAATCTATAAACCTAAAAAATATGTCAAGTTGATGGCATGGGCAACAGAGCTTGGCGAATATGAGATTTCATATAAGATAAGGACTATGATCAAAGTCTAAGGTGTACTGGATTTCATTGCAAAATTCACTTTTGAGGAGAAAATAACTACTAAAATAGCATCTATTGTCCAAGTCGAGCAGACCCAATAGGCAGCCAAACAAATTATTGTAGTTCCAAATGAGAAGGACAAAAGCCTAGAAGAATCCTTATCTAAAAATAACCAAACTACTTGTAGTAAAAAATATACTACTAAATGGTTTATAGACATTTCTTGAGTAAAAGAAGACTTCAAAGATGAGTTGTCAATATGGTAATTATTCGTGGATGGGTCGTCGTATGCTAGAGGTAACGGAGCTGGTCTGATATTTAACACACCTAAAGGGGATGACATAGAATATACCATATTATTGAAGTTTGAATCACCCAATAATGAAGTGGAGTAAGAAGATTTAGTTATTGGATTGGAGTTGGCTATATTACTTGGAGTTGATCACATAAAGGCTTGCAAGGACTCATAATTAGTAGTGATGCAAGTGTTGGGAGAATATAAAGCAAGAGAGGGAAACATGATAAAGTACCTTGCAAAGGTAAAAATTCTAATAAAAAAAGCTAAAATCACTCCAGATGATTAGAATCCCCAGAAATAAAAATACAAGGCACTCGAGATGGTCAGAATACCAAAGCTAAAAGCATTTCATATTTGGCATCAGCTACCAGAGCCGACCTCAAAAGAACTATACATGTAAAAATTATGTTATGGATGAGCATTGATGCAGAAGAAGTACGCCTTCTATAACTAACTCGGGTCCTATCTTGGATGGATCCAATCATTAGGTACTTGGAAGAAGCCATTCTACTGACCGACTAGAAGGAGGTAAGGAGGCTTTCTTATAAGGCGGCCAAATATGTTATGGATAAAGGAGTAATGTACAAAAGATATGTTACGATCTCAATTGTGAAATGTGTAAATCCTATGGAAGTGCCAACTCTGATCAAAGAAATACATAGATGGTCAGGTTCAGATTATAATGTATGCCAAACACTAGTAAAAAGGATAGCCATCCAGGGATATTATTTTCCAAAAATGAAGAAAGATTATGTAGAATACATGAAGAAATACGACAAGTGCTAAAAATTCAGAGTAATACACAAGAGACAAGGGGACAAGCTAATACCGATCACATCATATTAACCTTTTTTATCTGGGGTATTTACCTGGTCGGCCCATTTCCAAAGACCAAAGGAACATTTAGATCTTTAGTGGTAGTAGTGGATTACTTCATTAAATGGGTGGAGGACAAACCAATCATTGATATGACCTATGAAAAATTCTAGTGGTTCATATGGAAAAAATGTGATCAGTAGGTATGGGATCCCTCAAGATTTTATTGCTGACCATGGCACCCAGTTTGATAATGATGATTTCTAAGAATATTGCGACAAGGCCAAAATAACAAAGTTGCACTCATCACCAACTCATCCATAATGTAATGGAAAAGCAAGGGTCACAAATTAAAATTTGTTGGATAGGGTGACGAGGAGGATTTAAGAAGCGAAAGAAAATTTGATAAATAAACTACCAAGTATACTGTGAGCTTAAAGGCAACACCACAAATAACGATAGGAGATATGCCTTGCATGCTAGCCTTTAGAAATTACCCCATGGTCCTAGTGCTAATCGGCCTACCAAGTCACATTGTGTTAAATTATGATTCTCCAATAAGTTATTTTACGAGAAAACTAGATTTAGATCTTTTAGAAGAGGTTATCAAGGTAGACGAGCTTAAAGTAGTAGCATATCAGCAACGCAGGCTCAATTCTATAATAAAAGAGTCGAGCCGAGAACGCTTAAAGACGAAGATTACGTCAAAAAGAAAGTTACATAGAAATATAATAAGTTAGAGGAAAATTAGCATGGTCCCTATCACGAGGCTAAAATGGTACAACCAAGCACATACCATATAGAAACTTTAGAGCATAGATGTTCAAAAACCCATGGAATTATGAGAACCTCAAAATGTATTATCATTAAAATATCTCACAGTGAGAGATTATCAAAATTTTATGCACAAAAATCCATTATTTGAAGATGTTTGTTACATATTTTAGTTTTCTTCTTATTAATATTTAACTATTCAAATATTAAATATCAAGTCGGCCTCAGCCAACCTAATTGGTTTATTCTACGTCTTTGACTGTATAAAAACATTTGTGGAAGAGATGTATCGACAATATCCGATCACATACCATCCATATTTTTGGAAATGCATGTCTTTGACTGCACCAAATAACACAGATCAGGTTGGATTTAACCAACTAAATTGATTTATTACATGTCTTTGATTGCAAAAAAATATTTTTGATAGAGGGTGTATTGAGAAGATCCAATTATATACCGTCCATATTTTCATAAATGCACGTCTTTGACTACACCAAATAACTCAGATCAGGTCTGCCTTAGCCAGCCTAATTGATTTATTCCACATCTTTGGATGAAAATCATTCTTAAAGGAACTAGTAAGGCAAAGTTACGACATACTAGCAACATTGAAATATAAAATGCTAAGTTGACAGATTCTAGAAACATGCAAAAATCACATGAAAGGTAATACAACACACAACGAACAATATAAATATGAAGCCATTCATATTACACATTTTTTTCAAATATTCCTTGATTCTTTGTTCAATATATGTTTTTACAAGTAAAAAGCTACACAAATAAGGAAATAATCTAAGAAGTGCCAACAACCTTTGTGGCATATTTTTGTCAGTAGTATCCTTTGAGGAACCCCATGATTCCATAACAGCAGTAGGCTCTCCTTGAAATACCATAAGTATCTAGAAATAATCCTCAAAGGATGAATCTGCTTCATCTAGGTAGAAAGCTTCCTCCTTTTTTTCCATAGCTTTCACTTCGTCATCATCCCCTTACTAGGCCATGACAGTTTTACTGATGTCAGTAACATGTTTAGATACCGTTTTCTTTAGCTCATCATATCCTTTCAAGAAAGCTATGGTGGTGTCGATGACATATTCCTCAAACTCCTGAAAGCCATCACGGTCTGTTCCCTATCCATAGAGGCATCCACCATAGCCTTGCATAGTTTAATCTTTACATCCTCCAAGTGGTCGTTGGTAGACTTATAGATTTGTCAAGTCATCCTCAAGGGATTTAATCTTATTCTCAAGTTCCTCCCTAACAACCATTATATCATTGCAAGTAATCTCAACAGCTTTAGCTTTCTCCGTAACGATGGTAGTAACCATATTACCCTACAAAATAAAAGAAGAAATAGTTAAAGTCAAATAGGTCGATCGATCAATGTATAATAAAGAGATGAGCTAAATCGAATTACTACAATGGCCTTGTTAGAAGTAAAATTCCATAAATTGTCAATATTCATGCTTCGCATAAACCTAAAATCAGGATTGTAACCCATGTATCCCAAAACTACAGGAGTGTTGGTAGCATTGAGTAAAATGGAGTTAGGGTCTGCCAATAGATCATCCTTAGTGATTGGAGGGTCCAACTCAAAAGGCTTTATGAGACCATATGAGGAGGACAAGTGAACTTGTTTGGATAGTCATTGAGTAATATTCTTGGGCAACTGTGGATCTTTGAAGGTGGGATCTTCCAGAGATATTTTCCTACCACCCCGTTTCTCCTCAGGGACTTTGCCTTTGCTTTTGTCAACCATTTTTTTTCTTATTGCCTCCTTTAACAAGCAACATTTAAACCTCAACATTAGAAAGCCTTTGAGGGTTGTCATTATTCTACTTGGTACGAGCTTCTTCCCTGTCCCTCATGGAAGTTTTCTTTTCTACTAGCTCTTGGAGTTTCTTCGCCTCAATCTCTTTCATCCTATCTCGGGAAAAATTTGATGGTGTTGTGATGAAAGAACTGGAATTGGATTAGAAATTATAGCAAGATATGGGTGATGGTAAGCTAATAAAAAAATAGGGTATGAAGTACAAGAGCAATCAAGATAAATGAATATTAGGATAACCCAACATTTATGAGAATATCAAACCTCCTTCGACCACCTGGTCATCTTCCTCACTCATCTCCTACTTGGTCGACCTCCACCTCATCCATATACTCTTTTTTAGAACTTTCTTTATTACTATTAGCAAGCTTGGGTGGCTTATAGGTGTCAAGGTCAATGGTACTAATGCTTAATTAATTTGTCATCCTTCCAAACCTTTTGGGAGTATACACATCTTCAAAAAACATGGGGTTTGATTAAAACTCACCTAATGAGCTTCACCAGTCTCTTGTTTAAAGAAGGATATTTCTTTGTTGTTAGGTCGTAGGGATACAGTACCTTAGAATACTAACCCATCTCTCTGGATCATTTGGATAAAATCCATGCGTAAAAAATGTAAACAAACTTAGTCTTCCATTTACGGTTACTAGTTTAAGAAACTTGCACCATCTTGGTGTTGGATTCTCCAAGGGAGAAGTACAAACCTAAATATATCTCCATTCATATCAAACCCCCCGTGACTTTTCCAATAAATAATAGCTCTAACAGTTGATCTATAACACTTTGGGGGAGCTAAGTAAGAGCCAATCTAAACCCCTTTAAGACGGACCTTATTGAAGGCTAAATGGGAAGGCGAACTCCTAATTAAAGGACCTAAGGAGAGAAATAGACTTCATCATCATTCCTCCTATCATAATCCCTATCCTATGGGCTAGGATACCTGATATACACACCTTCAGGGATGTAAAACAAGACCCTCAGGTTCACCAAGTTTTTGGCTCCACCATCTCTTTTATGCCATGTAGCATCCAAAATAGTTGGTTCATAAGAGGGAGTGGGAATCTCTCCTGAGTCTATCTCCTCATCTGTCAAAGGAACTTTTACTTGTGTGGTGGAAGGAGTTAGTTTAGCCAACAAAGCTTTCTCCTCAGAGTTTAGCTTGTTAAAAGATGTTATGTTACTAATATCTACATATTTTTCCACCAAACTCTAATGTTTTCATTATTAAGAATCTCTGAGGTATGAAACTTAGAGGTACTAGACTCAACACTTAGGGGATAATGCAATAGAGGAAGATACTTTAGGAACAAATTTAGTGTTTTATGAATCCTCTTTGGGTTGGAGAACTTGCAATGAGGGGAAAACCCATCAGAAAAGGCACTTGGGTAAAGTTAGTAAAGATCGGAAATATATTTCCAAATTTTAGACGAATCACTCATGTAGGGAACTCACCACTACACCACAAAAACCCTAAGAAATCTAAAAAAACCTAGGGATCGAGAAAACACTCAAAGAAATAATACTATAACCAAAATAGCAAAGCAACAACAAAAAAGAAGAAGGATTACGTGAAAAACCCGAGTGACATAGATGAAAGATGATTTCAATAAGGGAAAACACAAGAAATCCCCAAAGAAGGCGAATAACTCTCTCTTAAGAAGCTAGAGCGTTATTTTTTTAAACAAAGAAAATACAAAATTTTTCCTTCCTTTTATATTGGAGATGAACACACACGTCAAAAGCACTTTAAAACCTTATCGAATCGCTGACACGTGGCTAACGTAAGTCAACCAAAAATTTCAAGCGAGATATATACAAGTCCGTCAGTTCGACCGGTTGAACAGAATAACTGACAATATACGGACCAGTAGATATTGATCTACAGTTGATTATAATAAAACTTCACTTATTTCTTTGTAGTCTCAAGCAAAGTCTTGGGGGGATTTTGTTATACCATATTTGCGGTTCATCTTTTAATCTGAAGACCTCAGCCCCGATGGAAGAGATTCTAGTAAAAGAGTTGTTCTCAGCTAGGAGCCTGATCGAACTCTCCACCTGGGTGGATGCCAATAAGGCAGAGTGATAGCATGGGACTTTGGCGAATGAACAACAACATGTACCCGGCATGTCAAAAAACTAACATGTGCTTTAACTTTCCTTTGTAGATGAAATTCTAAACCAATCAGTAAGTGCTCCATTAATTAAATATGCCCCCATTTGTCCCATGCTAGCCAACACACATTTCCTTCTATAGGAATCACTATAAAAGGACCGATCCTCGATAGGGATGGAGGCACGAAATTAGTTACATTACAGATCAACATTTTTATTGTCCAAAACCTAGATATTACATCATTTTGTACGGATCCAAAATTAAAGCAACGACAGCACTTATGGACGCATGCTAATTCTTAAGGTCTGAACCACGTATTTCTTAATGTTAGTCCTCTTATCCTCACCCGCATCTTTATTTAGGTATATACACTATATATACATTATTTCTTATCTCTGATTGGGATTTTCTCTACCTAACACAAACTTGAATCCATGTTTAAACGATAACATGTATCTTGATTTTTGACATTAATTTAATAAGTATTCAAAGTATTATATGCCCTTCTATTTTAGGTCTCTAAGGGAACCAGAGGTAGAAATGAAGGTTTTCAGCGACGTCTATTAGGGTGTAGGATCACTTTACTACTTGTTAACTTTCTTAGTTAGTATAAACTGAATATAGGTAGCTTAAGTGTGAGTATAGGAAGATTTAAAACACCGATAGGGAGAAATCTAGAGGGTGTAGGGTATCTTGATTTTTGATTTTAGTAGTAAAGATTCAAAATATTCAAGTCCCTTCTATTTTTGGTGGCTAGGGGCCCAGACATAGAAAAAAAGGGTCTTATCAATGTCTATTGGGGTGTAGGATTGCTTCACTACTATGTCACCTTCTTAGTTAATAAGAACTGAAGAGAGGTAGATTAAGTGTGAGAGTATGGTTATTTGAAACACCGACAAGTATAAAGATCTGGGGGTGTCAGGTATCTTGATTTTTAACTTTTTTAGCAAAGATTCAAAATAGTCTAGCCCTTTCTATTTTAGGTGTCTAGGGGGCCATGGAAAAGTGAGGTTTTGACGATGTCTATTTATCACACCATGATTTTTGGTATGAATGAACAAGAAGTACACATAAAGAAATGAATTAAAGCTAAGGAAGAATAACATAACTTTATTCAGTATTAATTAGGTTTACATAGGTTTGTGCTACCTCATGGGTGAGTTACATGTTTTTAGGAAAAATTATAATGTAGAAAATTAAAAAGCACCACTCCTTGCTCCCATCTGGCTTAGTCTCTGCCCACACAGTCACATGTTCAAATAAGTGATTGGTTTTTATCTCTTATATGGAAGAGTAATTATCCTCTCTCTCTAAGAAAATCTGGAGAAGAAAGGAATTAACATAAACATGCTAAGCAGGTTCTACTAGTTCTATAGCAAGTATATTGGTATAGATGAGAATTATAGTGTGTATAGAATCAGTGTTTATCATTGCTAAAAATAATAAGTGGATAATCCCATACTTATGAGTTTTAGGATATCATTAAAAGTATTGGAACTTATAATCCTATACTTACTAGTCCGTTTAAGAAATTGAGGTTCATTACCAGTTTATGAAGGATCATGGAAAGAAAGTCAAGTATTCTTGAACTAATAATCCCATACTTACCGGTTCACTAAGGGGTATAGAAATAATTAAGCCATTAGCAAAGCCATAATAATGAATAATCAACCGAAAACTTTTGGAGAAAAATAACCTATTATGCACACAATTAGAGTGGCACTCATACATATGTAGCAATAACAAGGCTCTCGGTCATTTGAGACCAATAAGGGAAGTAGAAATTTTTGTGGGTTAACACATCAGTCTATTTTCTAGTTAATAATGATGCTTATAGTAAAATGGCACAAAAGTGCAAAGGTAACTGAATCAATAGAAACATGATACCAGTTATTAGATGAGAAGGGTTAAAATTGATCATTAGTTAAATTAAAATACTGGTGATAAATTAAAATACCAATGATATGTAACAAAATATGTAGTTTGGCAGTATAGTAATATGCACTCACTAAGAGTAAATAGGAGCTATCACTTAGTGATATTAATAGAAAAATGCCAAATACGCAAAGTATACTAATGAAAGGAAAAAGAAAATCTACTTGCTTGGTATTTAGTAAGCTTTATAAAACAATAGGATATTGGGAATAGGTGGTGCTTGATTTTCTGTATACAATGTTTGGTTGTGTAAATATATGGGATTTGGTAAATCAGTTTTCTACTCAAGCCGTATCTTTAAAGTTTCGGGGGTTTATCTGTAAATATCTTGGGGCTTCATGGTTGAACTTTGGTGTAAAAGACTTTTTAACTTAAAATATTTTGAAATATTCATAGACAAAATTTGGGGATCAAATTAATAAGTTAAAAAGGTTAGGATGGGGCAATATGTAAATTTGGGAAAATATTCGTAAGTTAAAACCTTAGATTTTCATAACTTAGGCTTAAGATATCCAAACATGGACTTACCCTATACCTTTATGACTAGAAAAATTTAACAAAAATTTTGGGAAAAAAATCATAAATTCCTGATTGGTCACGCCTCCTCACGCATGTGGTCAAAGTTCATGTTAAAAGTCTTCATCTTCAACCTCTCGACTTTGACTACTAGGGTCTCAGATTTTTTATCTCGATTTCCTCCTTCTTTGTTATACCATTTGAGATTATTTCTTAACTAACGTAGCTTAATTTTTCATAAGGAATCCGGATATATAGGTTTTGTGGATTGAGATTCACTGTAGCTGAAGATTCAAAACTATGTGTTTTGCTAAATTTTTTACCTGATATTCGTGGATTTCTAGATTATGGAATGGTTTTTTTATGAATACGAGTTGTTTATTATATATGTAGGAGTAGTTTGGTTTTGGTTTCGAAGATTATTAAGATGGATTATACATGGAGACTTTCATATTTTTAGGTTTTGAGTTAAAAATACACCTTTTATCAATTGAACTCTATACACACATTCATCACTTTTTCCCATTACACTCTAGATCCTTAGGTTATAACGAAGTTAGATGTAGCTTTAAAATAAAGTTTAGATCATTATATCAAGATTCATCATTAAAGCTCAAGATTTAATGGTGTTTCTTCATATTTCTTCTATCCTAAGATATTCTACACGTAAAAGTTTGCATATTATAATTGTTCTAAGTATATTAACTACACAGAAATCTATTAGAATTTAAAGAACTTCAAATTAAGTATAAAATAATAATGTACCTTGTTTGAGGGGATTTTTGAGTTTTTGAACTGGGCAGTAAGCTGTGTCTTTACTGCTGAATACAAGGGGTATTTATACTATATCCTCGGGTGATTTTATTGGTATCATTTGGGTAATGGATTTGAGTTGGTTTATGTAGAGATTTCGTTATTGGTAATTGTAGTTCACATGTTTACATGGTGTGTACATGTGAAATTTAATCTCTAGTGATGATGTGGAGCACTAAGTGGACAGGGATTCAACTGAAATTAAATAAATTTACAGGTTTGGTCCTTAGGTGGTTTTATAATTACTTTTATATCCTAAAAAGCATACTTTTTATTAAGTATAGGAGTATTTTTGTAATTTTTGAAAGTTTCAAGGGATGAAATGATAATTTTATGTAAATTATGGTCTAAAGGATTAATTTGATGCAAAGTTGGGGTTTAGGGGTCATATATACATCAAGTTATCTCATTTTGAAAATTTCAGGGACTATTTTATAATTTATTGAAACTTTAAGGGGTTTAATTTAATTCAGCAAAAGTGTAGGTTTCTAAGTGTAGTTTCTTTCTTCTAAGAAGAATTTTCATTTTCAACACATTATAAGGGTGTAAATTATAGCATTAGGTAATTTAGGGTTAAAAAATTTCCAGTTCTTATAGACTACCTACCCAAAAAAAATTCATCCTTGAAATAAGTTCGGGTATTGATCCTTGATTGCTTATTATGGTTCCCGTGTGGCTTCTTGCTAATTCTGATGCTCCCAAAGTACTTTAACTGAGGGAACTTTCTTATTTCTGAGATACTTCACTTGAAAATCCAGAATTTGAATAGGACGTACTTAAAATTCATGGTTGGGTTCACTTGAAATGTTTTTCCATGTAATAGTATAGGATGGATTTGATGGCATAATTGTAACACATGAAATACATTATGTGTATTGGATAATTCCACATGTAATTTTAATTGAAACGCTACGAAGCCAATTCTTTTAGAAATTGTTAAAGGTTCCATATATCACAGGGTCTAGTTTTCCTTTATTTCCAAAGCGTAAAATTTCTTTCCGGGGAGACACTTTTAGAAATACTTGATCATTCACTTCAAACTCTAAGGGTTTCTGCCTTTAGTCTGCATAACTTTTCTATCAATCTTGGGTTGTCTTTAATTTCTCTTCAATTTGTTGGATTACTTCAGTGGTCTCATGGATTGCTATCTCCAGATTCTATCCAACATGCATGTGATCTACAGGGTCTTTCGTCTAAAGCTTCTGTAAGAGGGTAGCCCCCTTGATGCCTGGGAGTATAGTAATACTAGTAGAGGTATAATCTCTATATGTATGGTGATAAATGATAACCCAAGTAATCTTTAACAAATACAAATGAGCACACAATATTGTATATAGTCAACACTCAGATTGAACTCATAAATCTCTCGTGTATAACTCAAATATTAGTAAAGGAAACTCAGAAGAAACTCATTCAAAGGGAGAGAGAAGTAAGCACCATAAAATACACCTTGGCAGGCATCTAACATACCAACAACCTCTGATATATCTCTGGTTAGCTACTAAAAGATTCACAATAAATGGCAATGGTGGGTGAGTAAAAGCTCTCTAGTGTGAAATAACTTCTCTTCAATATATTTCTCTCTATAAATAAACTCTCTAGAAAGAAATATATCTTCTTAGAAGTGGTTGAGACCAATAAATAGCTCCACACCTTTCCCAAGATGTCTCAGTCCTTCAAAACTGTGAAAGAGATCCCCCTCCACTCTTTATGTCACAAGCATTAAATGCCTGATGGGTTAGCACACCCTACGTCATGATCATTAAATGTGAGGCCATGCCTTTTGCCTAACCATTGTAAGTTAGAGGACTGTCACCATAGAGTTGGATCACCAAACTATTTGATAGCCCCAATACCAGAGTGGTTTACTCAAGTTTGGATTGGATAGTGTTTAGCTGGCTGGTGACATCACCTGAAGTAGATGTGATATTTTTTAGAGGGATGTTTGGTTCAAAACTCAATATACGATGGAACTCAAGGTTTCTTTGCATAAGCTTCCATGTTGATAGATCTCTCGATGTTTTACCAGGTGTATCTAAGATGGTAAATATAAGACTTAACATTGCCTCACTTCTCAATGCTCCAAACCAAGTCCCTGTGAAGTTCCCGCGATGAGGTCACTCGATAGAGAACGTGAGCTCTCCCAAGCCCTGCCAGGACTGGCATCTCGTGAGTACCGTTTGACCACATACTCAATATTATAATCATTACAGTATTACAATCTATGTAATTAAAAGATACAATTTGACTAAGTAAGAACGAAAGATAAAAATGAGCTCTCTCAAAAAGTTTCCTCACTAAAATGCATCACTGGGTTGTTTTGTTAAGCTGCCTCGCTGAGTTGCATCACTAAGCTACCTCATTGATCTACCTCGCTAAGATATCTCCCCGAGTTTTCGAGATGTCTTCATGTTGCGTCCTTCTCTTGATTCTCTTCTGTTAATTAGGGAAGTTCTCTCCAATTCAGAGACTAAATTTAAGCCCCTTTACATTTTCCCCTTCGTGTAGAGATTTATTATGAGAACAAGAAAAGTCTCCACAAAAACTTTTCAATTCAATGGACCATCTTATTTTTGGAGCAAAAACTATTACTTATCCGCCATTGTTGCAACTTCTACCGCTATTTCTATTAGAAAAAAGTTAAATGCTCTCCGATGTACCTGAACCACATCTCTGTAATATCTGGGTGTATAGTGAGGGGACATCATAACTTTTGGTGTTGTTAGTTCCCAACCGTTCTGTTTTCTTCATTGCTGGTTGGAATTCTGCCAAAGTACCTATGGATACTATCTATCATCATTCTGACTACATAAAAAGAAAATTCTCCCCAATTTGATTCATTTCGTTCCACCATTGAGTGGACTTATAGTGAGGGGAAATTTTTTTTAGGACTGCCCCTAGTAACATGAATTAAGTCCATTTTCTTTGATCGAGAAAAAAAAGATTCCCGATATTTGAACTTATAAAAATCTCCCCGATATACCTGAGTTGTGGCCGTCCCTGTTCTTACTTGTTCAAAAAAGAAAAAATTATCCCCGATGAAGTTGAGTCAAAGTTATATCAATTTAGATTTGTGGCGAGGGGACATCGTGAATTCTTTGAACTGTGTTATGAGTAAAATCCTTTTATTAGAAGGTTAAGATTTTTTCTGATGCATCTTCAACCTATTCGACCATCGTTCATTTTTATAGCATGCAGACTTTCTTTATTTGGGCATTTTGGTTTTAAATATATTTTGAAATTTTTAGCAAAAAAAATCATTACATCTTTTGAAAGAAATCCTCTATCTCCCAAGACTCACCTCATTAATGACGTGAGATTATCTTTTAAATTTTCAGGGCACTCCCTGAATCACCATGTATCCATTTGTAATAATTTTGAGGGATTAGCACATGTTTCTATGGGAAATTCAAATGCCTACTTGATTTCCAATAGTCTAATACCTCAACACTTAGCATTGTCTCTTTCACCTTTCCATGTGCCTTCATACATACAGGGCTTTTTGAGAGAGAAATAGATATTCCGCCATTGTTTCCCAAACTTTTGCCTCCTTCTTCCTCTCTTTGACATCTTCCTCCATTGTTACTCCATCATTTCTAGTGTAGTTTTTCTTCCTACCACCCTTACTTCATCTCAAACTGTCATGACTTCTCCATCTAATGCCCTTGTTTCTCTAGTTGTCCCATCCACTTCCTCTTCGCCCATCACCTTCTCTACTCCTATTGTAGCCCTGGAAGCCACCTCTATAATGGAGGCATACGAAGAACAATGGCATTTTTAGGGTCGTTCACCTGTTTTTTCAAGGGAGACGAATTCTCAGATGCAAGCAAGATCGTTATTTTAAATGTCAAGTGTGATTCCTTGAACCTAGGTGATGAGGATGATGAGGATATCGTTTGGGGTTTCTTCCCCCCAGAGGGGACTATGCATTTTTTCTTAGACCGAGGTGACTTCCTCTGCTCTTAAATAGACTTTAAAGGATCTGGAGGCTCCCCAACCCATTTTGTTGACTGCAATAACCATATGTAGTCCATTTATGCAGGTGCTCTTACCAAGGTTAGGCTTCAACGAGCGACCTAGTTTCGTGAGTTCACCTTGTCATAACATAATGTTTCTCTACAAGTACTTGTATCTCGTTGGAATATTACAAGAAACACCTTTTTGGATGTTGGTGGGGGGAGTTTACTGTGACATTGGCATATGTTTGTGAATTGCTTGGGCTTGAGCCCACTTGCACCTCGTCTTATTCCGATGAGGCTCTAGATGCCGAAGAGACTTCTACCTATGCAAAGATTGATCAGATAAGCCTAAGGTTCATAGGGATTTCAAATAAGGCCACTGTCACCCCCTCTTCAACTATTTCTTCAAAGAATCCTATAAAAAGGATGGTTCTTATAGATTTTGCAAAGTCGAAGGTACACACTTTGAGCTACCAAATTACATTCTTATTATCCTCTCTCGATTTGTGCTTCTTAGAAAAACTAATAACCAACTATGTCGGGATCTCATTAACATCTCCATTCGACTAGCCAGGGGCTTCAAGATCCATCTAACGGCAATGGAATTGAAGTCCCTCTATACTTGGTTAAACATGACACACTTAGACATGGAACAATCCCTTGGTCGTAACAACTTGGATAATTTTTCCAATACCATAATTTTTACCGGTTTCCTCTACAGCCGTTACCCAGAGATAGCTCCCCTGGAAAAACCCTACCCAGTTAACGATGTTCACAAGCCCTACAGGTTCTTTCGCTTCCATAAAAAAAGTCAAAAAGATATTCTTTTAGGTTTTGACAAACCCAGTTTCTTCGTCATGCGTCCCTACGGCAAAGATGTTTTTCCCCATACCTGGTCCTTTTTCTCCCACGCATATAGAATGGTTTAAGCCACCTCAGA
Source organism: Sambucus nigra (assembly GCA_949130495.1). Taxonomy (NCBI): domain Eukaryota; kingdom Viridiplantae; phylum Streptophyta; class Magnoliopsida; order Dipsacales; family Adoxaceae; genus Sambucus; species Sambucus nigra. Next base: position 220,350,589 of record OX422218.1, read on the forward strand.
TGAGCTCATCAATGAAGATCATTCCTTTATCGTTGTGCTTCTGTTAATCACAGGTTATCTTTCATTTTACATAGAGTGGGGATATACTTCAGAGCACTATAACCCCAATCGTTGTTCTAGGAAATCTGACTTCGATCAAGGGGGTCTTGGCCCATTTTTTAGGAATCCCATACTAAGGATACTTTCTTTTAGGGCTCCCCTTTATATACCACATTAGTTCCCTCCTCTGTTTATTCGAAGATTTTTGTTCGAATCACCATCCCTAAGATAATAAGGAATGGAGATGTGACTTCTCTCTTTGCCATAAAATACTGGACGATGCAGCAGGGATAGATTCGTGAGTTCATCTAAATCCCACCCATTTACACTCTTGTCTTTAACTTTCCACCTCTTGAGCTAGGTCTTAAAGGTAACTCAGTTTTGGGAGTTGAGTTTCCTCTAATTCAAACCCCCAAAGATCCTCAAACTGAGTTACCTCTTTACTGCCCTTTGGTCGTTACGACTGGCCCCAGGCCCAAAAAATCTCCAGTGCAAAAAATAACTAACCATGTCGAAGGAGCCTCAAGAGAAGGTACCATTGTCACAGGTGCTTCTGGCAAGGGGCCTTCTTAACAACCTCCTAAGAAATCAAGGACTTCAAAAAGTGAGACTTCCTCAAAATCCAAGTTTAAATCCCAAGTCCTTGTTGATGCGATTCCAATTGACTTTGTTCCCCCTCGAATGTCTAAAAATCTAAGTGAGGAGATACGAGACCAATGTCAAGAAGAGCTTGAATGGATACAATGTGAGTTTCAATGACACACTCATCTCATTCCTTTCCCTACAGCATTTCCTATAATACAGGTAAATCCAACTAAGGGGCCCACATCAAGGAGAAGATGTTCTAGAGTCCTCTCTACTGTTCGTGGTTCTGGTATAAGGAAGCAAACTCTTTGTACAAAACCCAGAATAAACATGCACACGAAGTACAACCACCACCCACTATCCTCCTTCATCTCCTCTTAATACTATTACTCTTTATGACAGCCATGAAGTTGAGCATGGTCCCATTGAAAGATCTTCTATAGTGCCTTCATCGTCGTCTTCGCCCATGATCATTTCATCCCACTCTTCTCTAGAGAAAAGGGTATGTTCTCCAACACTTATCAATTACTAACTTAGTGATATATATTTTCTAACACTTGTGAAAATTTCTTTTCTTTGTAGGAGGGTGAAGTAGATACACATTTTTTTCCCGTGAGCCCTTTCGTGGGAGGACATTTCGGTGTATTTAATTGAATTTTCTTCTCATTCTCCAATGATTAGGCTGACCTATTCTCATCATTCTACATCCCAACATGAAGAGGAGGCTATCGAGAGAGTTATTTCCTCTGTGGAAGCCATTGGAGCTTCCCATCATCCAAAGGAGACTCCTTTGGACTCTTTTGAGGCATCTCCCCTACCTATGGTTCCTATAGACGTTGTTCCAGTCTCTTAAAGCCCTCCAGAGGTAATATATTTTTGTCTTTTAGTTATCTTTTACACTTGGTTATCATTTATTCTAAGTATTTTCTTCCCTTTAAGGTTATAGCTACTTCTAACTTGGCCACATCTCTCGTTGGGTCAAGTCTTCAATTTTCTCTGGTGAGGCATGCTGTTCGATTTACCCCCTTTTCCACCATTATTGAGGTGATATCACTTATTTCTAATTTTCACTCTTTTATGTGGTGTTTCTTATGTCTAGCACTTCGGTATTATTTGCAGCTTTCTCCAGGTCTCAGTCATCCCTCCCATTCTGGGACTCCACAGGTTCCTCAAGCTGCGTTCGGTTTATTAGGACCTATGGTAGTTGATACAACTGGAGATCAAATAACTTCAGTTGAACCTTATCTAATCCTGGATTTTATTCTTTTTCACGAGGTAGGTGCATCGCCCAGGGCTGACGGTCCTCTTTCTGAGGGTTCAACTGAAACCTAGAGAGATGTTGAAGTTACCCCTGCAGTTGCCACTAAGGTAATTACTACCTTCTCCCTATTTTTCATAAGTCATATTCATATTCCTTCGAGGTGACTTAACAATGAAAACACACTTGTTAAGGTTTTTCATAAACTCCCCCTATAATGGTGACTTAACAATGAAAATACACTTATAAAGTTTTTTTCTCAAACTCCACCTATAACGGTGACTTAATAATGAAAACCACTTGTTAAATTTTTTATCATACTCCACCCATAACATTGACTTAACATTGAAAAGACACTTGTTAATATTTTTCTCAAACTCCATCTATAACGGTGACTTAACAATGAAAAAACACTTGTTAAGAATTTTCTCAAACTCCACCTATAACGGTGACATAACAATGGAAAAACACTTGTTGAGATTTTTCGCAAATAATAATCGAAAAACAGTTGTTGAGATTTTTCGCAAAATCATTCTTCTTTATCACACTTCAGGTTGTGAGCGAGCCCGCTCCTATCGAAGAGCCAACTTAGTGCGGTCCCTCGCTTGTTTCCTCTGCTCATCAATAACCAGTCTCTTCGGAGGAAATAAGTCACAATAATCGTGGTTAAACCATAGATATACCGACTAATAGTGAGTCCGGTTGTGAGATTCCTCTACCTGACATGGTTCCTCACAAGTACTGCCTCATAATCCTTCGCCACTCTCCCTAAGTTTTCCCATTCAATCATTATATCATTGAAAAAATTACCATTCATCACCCCAAAACTTTTACTGCTGACTATCTCCGTTCAAACATGGTGGTGATGAGTTATAGGTGCCAGGGTATGGTAACCCTTATTGCTAAGGTTGTTAACACCCAAACTAAAAATATCACTAGTCCCCTCATCAATCGATATATGGCAACTTGAGGGAGTTGGGAAAGGATTGCTTTTAACTGAACTGGTTGATTAGTCACTTTTTAGATTTTAAACAGTAATTAGTTGGAGAGACAGAGGGATATCTATCAGAAGCATGTAGACGCCCAATGGGTTGAGGAGGCTAGGTTGGTTGAGTTGTCCCCTCTGTTGAAAAAAGCTGACCAGGAGGTTAAGGCTACCAAAGAAGCTCTACTGAAAGCTAAGAAAAAGCGTGAATTCTTAGTCATTGAACATGCTCAAGTCCAAACTAGACTTAAAGTCTCTATTAATGCTCAGAGAACGTGCTTGGGAGACTCTTCAGGCATTCCTGGGGATTTCTTCTCCTCTCCTGACTTGTGGATTCTTCTGAATTGAAGTACCTTCTTTTATTGTGTTGTAATTTTTTTTTTTCATTTCTGCATATGTAATTCTTAGGCAATAGTTCCCAATTTTGTAATCCTTTTGAGTATATGAATGAAAAAAACATAAATTCCTTGTTACCATGCCATGATTTGTCATTTGTTACAACTCTCTTCTATTCATCCACTACAAATATTAAACTCTTGCAATTTACAAGCAAACTCTTTCTTCTTAATCTTATGAGAATAATCACAACAAAATAACTAACTCATAACGAATTCTAATATAACTTCGGTAGGGGTCTTGAAGATAATATTCGAATAGGATATAAACCTCCCTAGATAATACAACAGACTTAAGATATTAGAGTAGCATAAACGTAGCGAGGCAACTCAGTGTAGCAGCTCAAGTGTGGCAGCCTAGGGACATTTTTCGGTGAAGAGACTGGCCGAAAGAGCTCATCCTTTTTTTCTGTGTAATACTTAGTCAAGATTTAACTTTTTTTTTATATTGACTATGATGTAACGATTGTAATGATGTAATGATTATAACTATTCAGTGTGAGGTCAAATGGTATTAGCGAGAGACCAAGACTGACAGGGCCTGGGAGAGCTTTCATGCTCTATTGAATGACCTTCCGTGGGAACTTCAGAAGGGCTTGGTTTGGAGGATTGAGAAGTGAGGAATTGTTGGGGCTTGTCCTGACCATCTTAGATACACCTAGTAAAACATCGAGAGACCCTTTATCGTGGAAACTTGTGCGGATCAACCTTGAGCCCCTTCGTATGTTAATTTTTAAACCAAACATCCCTCTACCTAATGTCACATCTACTTTAGGTGTTTTCACTCTCTAGATAGGCACTGTCTGAGCAGCACTCAAGTAAACCACTGTTGTATTTCAGACGATTTGGCGAGCCAACTCTGTCGTGACAGTCCTCTGACGCACAGTGGTTAGGCAAAAAGGCATGTCTCAGCATTTAATAATTATGACGTAGAGATTACAAGTCCATTAGGCATTTAATGTTTGTGACGTAAAGTATGGGTGGACGTCTATTCACAACTATAAGGGACTAAGGCATCTCGAGAGTGGTGTGGGGTGTTATTTATGGGCCTCAAGCACCTTTGAGAGGAGAGAGGTTTTTTCTTGATATCATTTGCTATGGAGAGAATAAAATTAGAGAGAAGTTATTACAAAACCAGAGCTCTTACTCACCCACCATTGCCATTTATTATAAATCTTTTAATAGATGACTGGAGATCTTTCATGGGTTGTTGGTGTGTTTTCTACCTTCCAAGGTGTATCTAGGGTTCTTACACCTCTCTCCCTCTGACTGAGTTACTTTTGAGTTTCCTTTATTATTGTTTAAGTTATACACGAGTGTGTTTGGAGTCCAATCTGAGTGTTGATAAAATATAATACCGTGTGTTTACTTGTTTTTATTAAAAGAGTTTATGGGTTATCATTTATCACCATACCTATAGGGGTTACACCTCAACTAGTATTTCCATACTCCCAGGCTACAAGGGGAAAACTCTTTTACATTGGGCGACTCCGCTAGGGAGGTATTCTTCTAGAAATACGGCTCAAGATAATGTTAACAGTGTTATAGATTTTTATAATATTCAGCGTAATGAAGAACAAGTTGCGATGAAGCTTGAGGTTTCGAGGGATAGGGTTCCTCGGATGGAAGCCCCCCACAACGGGCATCCCAAGGGTGACACAAGCTTCTACTAGTGTTGGTATGGGACAATCACAGATGTCCCTTCTCATGGGAAAGTTCTATGAGTTCTTTCAGACTCCTGTTGCTATGCCGGTTTTGGGTGGGTTTGATCCCATAACCTTCGTGACACCAATGGAAGCTCCGATAGCCCCATTGAGCTCAGTTCCAATGGGAACTGGACCCAACAGCACATGACCCACTCTTACTGTAATGGTGGGTGCCTTTGGTGTGATGGGAATTCCACCTGTGATGGGCACCCCAAGTGCAAGAAATTATAGACATTACGCGGAAGAACGCAGTACCATCGTTGAGATCGACGGGGCCCATGGCTAGGTTGGTGAGGAAGTTTTTATTTGAAGTAAACTTTAGCGATGCTGACAGGGCTGTGAGATTCTCACATAAAAGTCCCATATACGTAACGGCTAGTATTAATGGGGTGAGTTTTCCAACGGCCTTGATTGAGGGGGGAGCATCAATAAAAATCGTGCCTATTAATTTGTTCCAGATAGCCAACATTTTGAAGGAATGATTGATACCAATGCCTTTGGTAATTTTTCGCTATGATAATCAATCGTCCAAGTCAATTGGATTTGTGAATGTGGGGATTGTGATAGGGACCCTTATTTTTCACATCAAATTCCACATGATTGAGAGTACTACTTCGAACCACCGTCTGATAGAGAGGGTGTGAATGCATAACCATTATCTAGTCCCTTCGACATATCACCAATGTGTGAAGGCAAATGTGAAGGGGTTGAAATCATTATACGTGCAACAAGAAGCCTTTCACCATCGAAGAATCTCACTTGGTTGATGCATCTTTTTACAGAGAGCTGGGGGAAATTCTAGGGTGTTAATAAAAAGGATGGAAGGAGAGAGGTTTCCCTCCATCAGAGAACGGATAGGACCCGTGAATAGACAAAATGTCGAAGGATAAAGAGGGTAGGAAGTGGTATAGGAATCTCACCTTGTTGATCCCAAGAAATAGAACCTCTCGAATCATCCCAGTGATAGAATGGGGCACAGGATGGATCTGATAAAGAATGAGACTCAGCGATAGAATGTGCTGAGTAGGTTTTTGGGAAGTAGATTGTCATAAGATTCAAAGGAAAGGAAGAGGAATGAAATTGTTATGGAAAGTAGGAAATGCAAGAAGAAAATCACGGAGGATAGAAGAGTGATTTACCTACTCTAAGGGTGTGAGCGGAAAATCAAAGGAGATGATCTAGAAGTCGGTCAAGAGGCTGACCCAGTGTATAAATGTTTATTGATAGACTAACAGGGGAAAGGTATGGTCATTTACAATTCTAACATATAAGATTTTATAGAGGAAGTGGGAGAAGATCCATAGTATATGACAGATCGATATAAGCCATAAGTGAAAGAACTAAAGCAGCTGGACTTAGCTAATGAAGGAGAAGACCCAAAGCCCATCTTCACTTAGAAAGATCTAGTCAAGGAGAAAAGGGGTTCCTTGGTTGAGCTGATTCGGGAATATAAGGACAGGTTTTCAAGGAAATACACTGAGATGGAGGGCCTAGATGAAGAAGTGAGTTTCCATAAGCTCAATGTTATGCCTTAAGCCATACCGATGAAGGAAGCCATAAGAAGTTGCAAATTGGAGTTGGATTTAAAGATTAAAGATGAGGTGGAACGACTACTAAAGATAGGGTTCATCAAATCGATATAACATACACTTTAGCTGTCAAACATCATCCCAGTGGGAAAAATGGACAAGAATCAAATAAAGATCTGCGTGGACTTCAGAGATTTGAACAGAGCCTACCAAGAAGATCAGTTCCCTTTGCCCTACATTGATAGCTTGATTGATGCAACGATGGTTCATGAGATGTATAGATTTATGGATGGGTATGTGGGATACAAGAAGATCAAGATGGATTTAGCAGACGTAGAGAAGAAACGTTGAGGACCCCATTGAGCAACTTCATGTACAAACTGATGCTCTTCAGGTTAAAGAATGTTGGGGCAACGTATTAGAGGACAATGATGGACATTTTCCATTATTTATTTCATAAGTTTTTTGAATTCTATGTGGATGATTTGGTCATCAAGTCAAAAAAGAAAGAGTCCCATCTATATGACTTGAGGAGGGTGTTCATTTGCTGCAGAAAATACAAACTGAATATGAACCCACTAAAGTGAACTTTAGGGGTCACAAGTGGTAAGTTCCTAGATTTTTTTGTGGATCGGCACGGAGAACAGATGGACCAGCACTAGAAGCGAGCAATCCTAAAAATTCCATGTCCAAGAACGAGGAAAGATCTCAAGAATTTCCTCAGTAAAGTCTCCTAGCTCAGGAGATTTGTACCAGGACTAGACAAAATAACTCACCCACTGATGGAGCTTCTACAAAAGGGAAACGAATTTAAATGGGTGGAAGCTCACCAGAAGTCTTTGACTAAGTTAAAAGAGATGCTCACGTCGCCTCAAATGATGATTCCTCTATGAGCATGGATACCATTGCAACTATACTTCACGTCTACCACTAGGTCCATCGGAGTTCTCTTTGGACTGGAAGTCGGTGGGCAATAAAGTCCAGTCTACAACCTGAGTAGGATCATACATGGACCAGAGGCAAGGTGCAGTAGTGTAGAAAGACATTGTCTAGCGTTGGTTTTTGTAGCACAAAAAGTCAGAATTATATGTTATCTTTCACAATTCATATCGTGACAAGATGTCACCCAATTAAGTTTTTGTTAGCAAGAAAAATTTTGATTGGAAGAGCATCTACACGGTTCCTCATTCTTTCAGAGTATGACTTAAAATGTGTGGTCTCTCGCATGATCAAGAGCCACGCATATGAGGATTTATTGGCGATTTTCCCATCTGGGGTATTTGAGCCACCCCGATAGAGCATTCTAGGAGATGACTTGCACGTGAATTTTTTGGATGCCAATTTTGAAGAATGTACGATGCAATTCAGTGGTTGTTCAGCAAAAAAGAAAGTTGGGTCAAGGGTTATCTTCTTTAAAGGGAAGGATGAATTTTGCCTTTCTTATTAATTGGATTTCCCTTGCTCCCACAATGAAGAAGAATATGAAGCGTTGGTACTAGGGTTGCTAGAGGGCCTTCGAAGGGGGATTCGTTCACTATGAATCAAAGGCGATTCAAAATTATTGTTCTAACAAGTGAACGGGGAATATGCATTAAAGCACCTCAGTCTAGCGCCTTATAGAACAATCATCCAAGGGTTGATCAATCAGTCCCATTAAGTCAAGATAAGAAATCATCCTAGAATGATGAATAGACATATTGATGCTTATGCCACCATTGCTCAGAAATTGGCTATGAAAATCGATACAACTACCATAGTGATCCAACGAAGAACAACCCCATCGATTGTGAAATCAATCCTACCCATGGAAGGTGATTCGGATTGGAGCGGCAAGATCAGGAGAAAGTTGGAATTTGGGGAAGGCAAGATGGAACTGAAAGAACTAGTGTAATACTTTGCCAATCATAGAAAACTCTACTTCAGGAACATGGGAGGATGGCTATCAGAAGTTGTCAATCGAGAAGAAGAAGAACATAGATTAAATAAGACATATGATGAACACTAGGAAACATCATAGATCCCTCTATACATAAGAATTCAGAGGGAGGGATACTTTTGTCCAACAATGAAGCAGGAAGCAACAGAGTTGTAACGAATGTGTGATAAATGCCAACTCTTCTTTCAAGTAGCTGAATGCCATTTTGTTGAAACTCAAGAAGGCTGGAGGCATCTATATATCGACTTTATCAAAGATGGTGTTGTTCCTTTAGAGAAAACATATGAAATAGGACTCAAAAGAAAGGCCCCACAGTTTTATGTATAGGAAGGTCAGCTCTATTAAAGGGGGTACTTCAACAGATCATTGAGATACATCACAATGAGAAGGTAGAGAAATTTTTTAAATAAGCTCATGATCTAGCTCACATTGGAGGAGCAAATCTATATGACCAACTAATGACCTTAGATTATAATTAGCTAACTATGGAGAAGGATTATGTTGAGTTCGTACAAAAATACAAGGCGTGCCAACTGTATGGAAACATAATCTATGTCCCTTCGATGTACTTACATTCTTTGTCCACTCCTTACCCATTCCACACTAGACGATACACCCATTTTTTATGGGAAGATATGGATACTCATGGCAACATAATGTTTTACAAAGTGGGATGAGGCGATACCACTCAAGAGAGTAATTGAAGGTATGGCGGCTAACTTTATCAGGGAGTACATCATTTATTGGTTTGGGATTCCAAAGGTTATCCTCTCTGAAAATAGGACCCCGTTTGTTAACAAAGAAGTAACGATGCTTACATACAAATACTCCATCATCCATCATACCTCAATGATGGAATTTCCTAAGAGAAACAGATAGGACAAAGAAACAAACAAACTCCTAGTGAATATTTTGGCCAAAACGATAGAAGACTTCCCAGGATCATGGAATGACAAGATTCCAGCAGCCTTATGGGCCTATCGAATGACCAAGAGTAAACCTACAGGGTATACGTTATTCTCACTTATGTTTAGTGCCAAAGCAATTTTACCACTAGAAACGAAAGTCCCCTCTGTCCAATACGAATTGTGAAGAAGCATGCTCCCTCATAGTAGGCATGTCTAGTTGGAAGAGCTAGATGAGCACAGAGATAATGCGATGCAACATTTCCAAATGTACACGAAGAAACTCTCAAGAGCATATAATAACTTGGTGAGGCCCAAGAAATTTGTGGAAGGGGATTTAGTCTTAAAGGAAGCGGTGAAGTACAATTGAGGTCCCCCATTGAGTAAATTCACTACGAATTAAGAGGGACCTTTCATTGTAAAGGAGGCTCATGATTCAGGTTATTACCAAAATTCTAAAATGGAAGAGGATAAACCTTTCAAGATTAATAATAGATGGTTGAAAGTTTATCATGTGTAGGCTAATAACCTCAGTCAGAAATTATTTATTTTTGTTCTGGTGCAATTTAATGTATGAGTTATTTCTTTTGTAATGAGATGAAAAGAAAGAGTTCGTTCGTAAATTATAAAGGTTTGAACTTTGTGATAAACATAGATATTGCAAGAAACAACACATAATGACAAAACACTGTATGTATTTCATTAAAATGACTTGTAATGATTATAAAAAATTCAGAGCTAACGCCCAAGGATTACATATGAAGAAAATATAAGTAGGGTGCCAGACTAAGAGGAACCATAGATCTGGGGGAAAAAGAAATCCCCTAGTACAACCGAAGTAGCTTCAAGGAATGATTGTTGTACAATAATGGAACCTTCAACTCTGGCATGGTCTTGAGCCCGTTAAATAACCAAGGTCTCACATGCCTGCCTCACCTTAAGCAAAGCCTTTTCAGTAGCCTTGACCCAAATATTAGCATCAAAGGCACCAACTCCAGCAATTTGGCCTCCTCAGCCGTTAAGCCTCAACCTACTTTTAGAATAGTTCCCTCTAGTTGGTCAGTTGGGTGAACTTCAGAACCTTCAAGTATTCAATAAGCCAAGAAAATTGGAATTCATCCCTACCTAGCTCCCTCAAGTTTCCCAAATGTTGATTTATAACAGGCCTTGATAAAGTTGAAGGAGTATTAACGACCTCAGCCACTATAGTCACCATACCCTGAAACATATAGCTCATCAGGACAGGATTAGAGAAAAGGCAGTCGAGGGTAAAAGTCTCTGAGTGATCGGTGACCAATCGATGGATAATAGTTCGATGGCAGACAAAAAATTGAGGGGATTACCGAATGAGATATAAATAACAGGCATGAGGGGCCACATCAGGACGTGGCACTTCGTGGCCGGATTCACTATAAGCCTGAAGATTTGTCATTAAACCTTGGTCATTGTAGATTAACTCATTGATAAAATTGGTTCCCGGTGGGGTGAGGCGATAGGGAAAGGGCTTCATTGGGTTTGATCTTCAACGGGAGTAGGCTCTCTTACAGCCTGAAAAAAATAAAGATATATGAGTTCTAACATTAATCTCAACAAGTGGTTTTCATTATTAAGTCAACGTTACTGGTGGAATTTGACAAAAAATCTTAACGAGGGTGTTTTCATTATTATGTCAGTGTTATTGGTGGAGTTTAACAAAAATTCATAACAAGTGTGCTTTCATTGTTAAGTCATTGTTACTGGTGGAGTTTAACAAAAAATCTTAACAAGTGTGTTCTCATTGTTAAGTCACCGTTAGTGGTGGAATTTGATAAAAATCTTAACAAGTGGTTTTCTTTGTAAAGTTACCGTTATTGGTGGGGTTTGACGAAAAAACTTAACAAGTGTGTTTTCATTGTTAAGTCACCGTTGTAGGTGAAATTTGAGATTTTTTTTAACAAGAGGTTGAACAACGTTAAAATAATACCAAATGAATAAAACGACATACATATACAAGAAATGAGGAGAAAATGGCAAAATACCTCACGAATGACTGGTGTAAGAACGACAAAAAGAGAAATAACTGCAACGACAGATACTGTAGAAGGCAAATTAACTTCCTCATGAGCCTCCGTGAGACCCTCGGCTAGAGGAACCTCGACATATGACGAAGAACCTAATTCAGAAAAAGGAACTAGGGACAAGATTGAGGAACAATTTGAAGGTACTATTCGATCCTCCATGGAGACATCAACACTTATAGGGGCTGAAGAGACCCCTAGGCGAGAAGATGACACAATGGTGGCCTGCATAACATAAGGATCCATAAGTGAGGATGGAGGATTTAAAATCGGGGTAAGCTGCACACAATGATAAAGTATTAGGCAGGGGAAACATAATTTAGTAAACACTGAAAAATACAAGGAGTGACCTTACCTCAGTAATATGAAAAAAAAGGGACACTACAATTGCGGGTCTCATCATAGAAAACTACATAATTGATCCAACGGGAGATATGGTCAGACAAGGGGCAGTTACAACCTGAAAGACTAAGGAAAATGTGAAGGCTTAAATAATAACTTAGGAGGGAAGACTATAGTTAAGTCATAAATAAGATGTTACCTCTAGGGGAAAGACAAAGCGGGAACAACACCTAGAGGGACCATGGGAAGCGCAGACGGCGTTGTAGAAGACACGAGAGTTTTTTCGAAACAAAAAAAAACCCTAACGGATCCTCCAGAAACATCATACCTCTTGACAGCCTCCGTTACACGCCTGAAGGGAGAACAAAGAGATTAGGCAAGCCCATACATGGGAGAACAGGGAGGGAGTGAATCGGTAGAAATAACCCTAAAGCATCCTCCCACGTAGGGGCTCACACGAGGACTATGTCTTTCTTCTTTAAGATCTTGCACAAAGTTTCTAAGTGTCAGAAAATACAGTTTACTAAGATGGAAATGGCTAAGTGTGGAAAATATGCATACCTCTAGTTTAGGAGAAGAATGGGATGATATCACCATGGGCGAGGGAGGTGGGAAAGTAACTGGTGAAGCCCTATCTGTGTGACGATGCTTAACATTGGCACTGTCATCCAAAGTAACAGACTCAATAGCAGAAGCAGGTGGGGTAAGATATACATTAGGAGCTAATTTTCTCTGAATCTTAGTACCTAGAGTCTTCTTCCTAGAGACAAAAGCACCATGACTATAGGGAACTTTTAAACTCTTCCTTCGCTTTGATCCCCCTAATGGATCTACCATGATACTGGGAAATATGGCAGGAGGATGGGCGACATGAGTATGCTTTTCAAACTTATTGTTTATCCGATCCACCTCAACTTGAACTTACTTCCTCAGTTCCTCACTCACTTCGACAGATATAGGGGGAGGAACATAGGCAAAAGGGAATGCATCCAAGGGAGCTTGAGTTTGGGTTTAGGACTTAGACTTTGAATAAGTCCCACTCTTGGAGGCCCTAGTTCTTTTTCCTGGAGGCTTGGAAGGTCCCTCACTAGGAGCTGCACCGATTGGAGCATCCTCGCAAGAAACAGCTTCCAAAGGGGCAGGCTATTTAAGCATGGGAGCTTTCTTAGGCTTGGAGGCAGTAATGGGTATCATCGGGCAGTAAGGAGGACTCTCATAATGGGGGGTATTTGGGAGTTTTTCTCAGAGGGAACTCAACCCCAAGAACAGATTTTCCCTTCAGGCCCAGTTCCAAGGCTAGGAAGGAAAGCACTGAAGGATACCAAGGAGGACTTTCGATGAATTCTTGAATTTTGGCCAGTTATATCGATCAAAATTTGGTCCCAAACAAAGTACTAACATCCGCTACCCTGGTGCCACTAAGGATGGTGACCCGTCCTATAAGTGTTGCAGTGATAAACCAAGCTTCACAATGAGTGTAATATTTGTACGCCTTAGCAAAAGTGGTATTTTGATGGGATAGTTGGAACACTGGTCAAGGAGCTCCTTGGTCAAAACCAAACTGTCGGTTGCATCGGTTGGGGTTATAATATTCAGAAGTATAGCCCCATTTAGTATAGGAAGTTAAATATCCAATAGAGAACAAAAGCACCACGGATTGTGAGGGATCTTCCTCTATAAGGGCTTTAGTGGTGGCTTTGACCGCCCTTGCTTTTGACTTAAAAAATTCCCAAGAATGTGAAAAGCCTTCTTCTTTGTAAGGCCTCATGAAAAAGTAGTTAAGCTTGTTAAAAATGCCCATTATCCCTTTTCGGGTATGTTCTTGTGAAAACAAAAAAGGCTAGGGGGATTAACATCTTGGCTAAGAGGATAAGAAACAAAGTTGGCTGATATGGAAGGAAAACGGAGGTAGAGGAAACCCGTTAGAAGAATGGTATTAGAAAAATTGACCAGGTTGTAACAACCAAGAGATAGTTCCATGTCAAGATGGGTCCGGCCCAACCAAGTGTAGAGAGATCCTAAGGCAATGAAAGCTAGAGAGATCTTGAAGCCTCTGGCCAAACTTAATGGAGATATTTATAAGATCCCTCCAGGGGTTGGTCGTTGGGTTTCCCAATCAACAAAAAACATTTAAGTAGAACGAGAAGGTAGTCTGGTAGCTCCATAGATGTACATTTACCCTTGCCAGTGGTAGAAGAAACATCCTTCTCAATGGGAGCTTTAAAAAAGTAGCAAATAAGGGGAGTGAATATGGCTTTGTTTGAAGATCCCATGCAACGTTGACAGATCTGATCCAACTCTGTTTGATGAGTGTCTTTTTCAGTATCTAAAGGCTCATCAGTGTAAAGCATATCATCGATGGGCTCAAGCCCTAGCATCTCACATACATCTTTCAACAAAATGGTGAATTCTCCCTAAGCTGCTATGAACGTATGAGTGGTTATGTTCCAGCGGGATACCAATACTTGAAAAGAAGCATTGTGCTTGAAATGGTGAACTCTCCAAACCACTTGGCCCTTTGAAGTCCAACATGGGAATTAACGTCAGCATACGAACTCTGAGTGTGAGCATTCCAGGCTGTAAAATGGGATGGATAGCCTCCAGGTGCTCTGAAGTCAATCTGAGAGTAATGGAAGTCACCTTGATCAAGTTTAAAACATAGAGTCCCCTTTACATGGAGGAAACCCCATTCAACTGAGGCCTCGTCTTCATCACCTAGCAATAAAAGGTCACACTCAGCTTTGAAACTACAAGTTTTTGAGGCGTTAACAAAGGCATCATCCTTCCCAAAGATGAGGGAGCGATGATATAATCGAAGTTGTTCTCGATGGGAAGCCACTAAGGTGGTGGCTTCTAAAGTTGGAGTAGCAACAACAGCAGTAGTAGTGGCGGTAGTTCGTTGAGCATCTGGTAGGAGCATTAGGAGTGCTTGAAGAAGCCATTACAAATGGCGATGAGGGTAAAATCTGGTAAAGAAGAAGAAAGAGGAGGCTGAATATGGTGGAACACAATTACCGAAGGCGACACAGAGGGAAAAGAAAGAAATAACCAGACAAAAATCTTGGCAATAATGACAGTTTAATTTTCTCTCTCTCTAAAAGCTCTCTGAATTGAATAAAACAAAGGAAGCGTAAATGAGGAAAATGGGTAAGTGTTGGATAATAGCCATTTGAATTTTCATGTTAGCGTTTACGTATCCCACCAAAGCACGTACCAAGACACTTATAATCAATTCAAATGGACACGTGGCACTGCGAGGAGCACTCTGACAATTGAAAATACATTCCCACATCATTAATGAAGGGCGCCTAGAGAAGGGAGAGTGTTTGTTTTCAAAAGAAGTTATAATTTTGGTGCCATAATTTGTCAAACATATCGTTAACCCAGAAGTTGTTACGACGGTTCAAAAATCAATGATGTCCCCTCGCCATAAGTCCAAACGGGGTTAACTTCGACTCAGGAACATTGATAAGCACCCAAAAGTGTCAATTTTATACCGCGGATAGATGCATTTTAGTCACTCGTTTTAATTAAAAATGACCTTATGTTCATATTTTTTTATTTCTCCAGTCAATACGCAGTTGCGATACAAATAATGCTAAATCAGTATAATTGCGACACAATAGCGGTCAAAAGCATGCATCCAAGAAATCAAAGAGACCGCGAAGTCAGAAGTCCCACTGAGCTTGCCCCGATGAGTTTCGATATCCCAAACCCTTTTCCCGTACCAAACCTAAGCTTAAACCGATCCCTATCCTTCACTCGAACCCCGTGTGTGTTTAGTTTGAACCTTTATTATTTTTCTAGATTTTTATTTTGATTCGTTTTATTTTTAGGATTTATTTTAGAATTTTCTTGGATTTATTTTCTTCTCTTATATTTTTTTATTTTGATTTTGATTTTGATTTTTTATTAGTTTTTAGGAATTTATTTTATTTTTTCTTTAGTTTTTAGTTTTAATTTATTTATTTAGGATTTTTATTTTATTTTTTGTTTTTATATTGTTTTATTTATTCATTTATTTAGTATTTCTTTTTATTTTTGGGTCTCTTAGTAATAAATTATATATTTTTTTATTTTAGTTCTTGCTTCATTTTTTAGGTAGTCTCATTTTTTTAAGGGTCACAAACCAACACACACTTAAAAACACACACTCCTAAACACATCGTATGTGCCACACACCAACCCAACTATACTCCCTACCACACCTAATCAAAACCCATATACTCGCCATAACCCGACTTCCACCATTCAACCCATTCAACCCGGTGACTCCCACTGCGAACCTAGTTTAGCGACCTGCTCCCTATCGCGACCCAAATGAACTCCAAAACCGAAATCGCCCCTATACCCAACAACTAAACCCGCAACCCCTCAAGCCCACTGTCAATCCAATCCTTCTAACTAATGACCTCCCACTAACCTACAAACCCCTAACTCCAGCCATCACAGACCAAACATCTCGACCTCCCCCATCCTCAGGTTTAGCCGAACCCAATACAAACCCGAGACCCACCTGCTTCTATGTCAAAGCCACAAAACCCACACAAACATCCCCAAGATAACCCAATACGAACCTAAGACCCACTTCGATCCCTAGCAACCTGCCTTAATCCATATTCCGAAAATAATCTGATCAAATCAATTCCCTTCCATTTTTCTTCTTTGAGTTGGCTCCAAACAAAATCCCAAAAAAATCTCTCATGTGAGCTTCGTGGCTTATAAAAAAGGGGAAGGAACTCATTTAAAAAAAGGAAGGCGACTCTCAGATACAAAAAGAAGATACGCAGAGAGAGAGAGAGAGAGAGAGAGAGAGAGAGAGAGAGAGAGAGAGAGAGAGAGAGAGAGAGAAACTGTATATTATGTAGAGTTTAGGATCATTAAAAAATTCAGAAAAATACAAAAAAAAAATTGTTTAGTTTAGAACAAATTTTTAGGTTCGTTTTTATCCTTTTCGGTGTAATCAAGTGCTGGATTTGTGAGAAGATTAAGATGCATTACATGAATGTGATTCAACAAGGAGACTTGGGTATTGTATTTTATTTCTCTATTCAAATTTATGTCATCTTTTGACATATTGTTGATTGTTATTTATCCACACATGAGAATGTTTGGCTAAACACCCCATTCAAGGGGTGAGATGCACGTCAAATGATGTTAGTTTAATTAATCAATTTCGTCAATGCCATAATTCTAGGAAATTTTATTTTTAACTGTCACCAATTAATTTATATAACGGGAGTTAGTAAATTAATTAAACAAATTAATCTTTGAATTTAGGAATTGAACTAGAGATAGTTTTTACCGATATTTGAATATTAATTCGGTGTTGAATTTTGAGGATTGATATTGTTTTCGTTAAATTGATCCTAACAGGTAATTTTTTGAAAATAATATAATTTCCAATTTTTCATTGTGTGACATTTTTAAATTAATTTTCTGAAAAAGATTTTATTAAAGTTATAATTATAACGAGAGTTAGATTATCGATTTAATATTATCTCGAAATATTTTAAATTAAGAAATTAAGAAATTAAAATAATTGATTATGTAATGTAATCCCATCTCTTGACCTTCCCACATTATTACACACTCGGTTGCACACTTTTTTTTTTATTTAGTCATTTCGTAATTTTAGCATTAGTTAACTTTTCCCTTAAAATTGTTTTAAAAAAAATAAAAAAAAACTAATAAAAAAATATGAAATTGCATGTATTCACATTAATTGTATCACCTTGAAAGTTGGATTGATACGCGTACTTACCTCAATTCGAGTTATTTTAGACAAGTTTTGTAGGTACTCAGGGGAATTTTGAGATTGACTTTTGAAGACAACGACCACACATAAAAAAGCTACATATCAAATGGCGTCGTTGCTGCTTTCTTGACGTGGAGACAAATTGAAGACTTGTAATTTTTATTTATTTTTAATTGTAGTTATTCTCCCTCCTACTCCTTAGACTAGTTGTATAGGATTATTGAATCTTTATATTTATTTGGGTGCATTTTTACACCGATTTAATTTTAATAATTATTCGTAAAAAAATGTGAAAAAGGACCCCAAACAAGGTAGAGAAAGGGCGTCCAAGGCGAGGATTTAGAAGCCTCTCTACTTTGGATTAGTAGGACTCCTAGAACGACTGAGATAGGCGAGATTTCCCCCCGGTCGATTCAACTCGGTCTTCACCCCACGTGTGTAAAAGCGTGGGAGGTAATTTTCTTTATCCCTTGCGAATCTCCCGCAAGAGAGTTCATTTTTTGTGTGATTCATTCCTCCTGTGTGCTTTTAATTTCTGCATCCCACTTAAATTGAATGGTTTGATGAATTAATTTACCCAAGACCTAGACCCTGTCATTGAAACGAGACGGGATTTTATCACCTGACTCACTCTCTTATCCCTTGAATGCTACCCTAGCTGTCATTAAATTTAAAATCAATAGAATAACTAGCCCAATAGGAACACATTTTTGCAATAGGCGATCATAAAGATAAATTTCATGATTTTTGTCGCCCGCTGACTTAATTAAAATTTGACTACCCCTTTAACTCATTTTTAAGATAATAATTGACTATGTGCTCATTCGGATTTTTCCTTGACTCGTGTGTGTCCGATTCAATTCCTTAGGTAGTAGGTTTTAGTTAATTCGTCCAAATCCAATGACCATTTTCTCCCCTTTTTCGAAAAATCTCAAAAATATTTTATTTTATTTTTTAACAAATTTTCAAAAATCCCAAAAAGATTTTTTTTTCATATTCCAAATGCCAAAAAGATTTTCACTCTCTCAATTTCAAAAGTATTTTCTTTTTCTTTTGAAAAATATTTAAAAATCCAAAAACATTCCTCTCGTCATGGCTGAAGAACGTCTTTTATGGGAATACTTTGGCCATTTTTCATTTTCTCGAAGCTTATTTGACGTTGAGCCCGAATCGAACTTCTATTCATTAATTCATGCCTTTAACTCTCAAACGCCCAGTGTTGATATTCTTATGTCATCCACGTCCACACCTCCTACTCCACCGCCTCCGGTGCTGAGCGTCAACACATCCCATGCTTCACCGTGCACATACTGATTTCTTGTCGATCACTTATCCCATGAGTGTCCATTTATTTTTTCTCCACCTGCACCCACCATGGAACATGTGTATCCCTATGACACTGTTTTGGATCCACCTTCAGCATATTATCACGACATATATAATGTCTAGGGGTATTACTCAAGTTATTCATGGCGGCTTGATTACCTTTCCATGCAATATGAATCCCAACAACATATTGTGGATCCTTCTGGTTTCCAACAGTCGTCATCACCACCTTGTGCACCTCATACATATCAGTCCCCTTACTATGTTCCTCATGGTTATCACACTTTTGTCTCTCATGGAGATGCTTCTCCCGTGAATGATGCACTTGACCCCATTCCACACACTTTATATGAGTATTCTCCGCCTCTTAGTGTCTATAGCAAGTTGTGTCCACCTCACACACCACTACCACCCACCAACATCTCCCTAACACCTTGCACATCCTCTCTTAACATCCTCTTACAAAAGTTCGCGCACACTCTTCAATATCAAAATGAAGCCCTTCTACAGCTTGAACAGAGGTTTACTGCATTTGAGTGTGCAAACGAGTCGAATTTCATCCCAAGTCAACCCATTATTTTCGCAACGTGGGGCTATGATGTGTTGTCTTGTGCCACCGATTTTGAGTGTGACCAACCCTATCCTCCTGAGAATCTTGAGGTTGACACCACTCCGTGGTCCGGGCCCCAAGTGGATAATTGTGTTGACATATCCATTGATTGTGAGACTACTCCTACACTGCCCTACTCTCTTGAACCCACCATTGAGGTTCGCCTTCACCCTTCCGTAGAATCCTTATTTATGCCCTATCATACTCCTTTTGATCCTTTCATGTGTATTCCCAAGGAACAAATTCCTTATAGGTTATCTCCGTCTACGAGTGCTAACCATTTTCTCGATATTGAATCTGAGATGGTTTCCACCTCTTTAGATATGGATCATGTCCCCCAATGCTTAGCTCTCGTTGAGACATATTTTGATGTTGATTCTCCTACCTCGGATTTGGATGCCAAGTTAGATTTTTCCACCACTTTGGATGGTGCCTTTTGGGTGGATAAGTTGATCACTCCATCGTTTACTTTTACACCCACACTCGCTTATGAATTTTCCTTTCCTCTTCCCAAGGAATGTGTGTCCCCTACTCTCGAGTTCGATTATTTTCCCCCATCCTTTGTCCCACTTGATCCACCCACTGTCCCTTCCACCCCACCACTCGTTTTTAACTTTTTTATTGCACCTCACCTATTCACATCTACGCATTTCGGTCCTCACCTCCACTGTCCCTCCACCATAGTGATCTAGGATCCCATTTGGGCACTTTTCATCAAACCCACAATCCGTGTGAGTATGCATGATACTCTTCACTTTCGTGACACTAATATTGTTATTATATGCCCACCACTCTCTTGTGGTGTTGATTTTTCCCATCGACAGCTCCCTGGCATGTCACAGCGCGACCATTATCACTGTCCCTTTATATAATGGTCGTGTGCTTTATATGATCCCCAATCCATTCCACTTTTCAAACCATTTCGTCTTCCTTACCAACTTGAGCACCATGATTATAGGGCCCTTGTTGCCTTCACCTTTCGTCTCAATAAGGCCCATGATCGGTTCCTATCCACCCTCTCCCTTACCGTTCTTCCATATTCCCTAATACCCACCCACCTGTGGTCCAACGATGTTTTGCATCGAGTGATGCTCTTTGCCATACGAGTGCATTGATCCATTTTCCCCTTTACCCAACAAGACTGGCGCTTCAGTCTTGTTTGGGGGTGATTATCATCACCAAATTTTTCTATCGTCCCGTGCTTTCATAGTATTTATCTTTAGGGTGAGATTAGTTTAGTCTAGCTGAAGACGTTAAACTTAGCGCTATCGAGAGGCGTCCTGTTGCTCATTGTTTCTGAGTATGAGTCTTATCCTGTTTGGGGGTGGTGTTTCACATCACCCTATGATTTTCACATGCTTTATAGACTTGTACGTTTTTGTGTCCTATCTGTTCTTCAGATTTAATCTTTGCTCCATAATGCGGTACATTCTTATTAGCGATTCATTATGGTAATATCGTTCCTCCCTTGTGCTTTTCATTTTTTATATGTAGTTTTAAATATCGTGGGCGATGTTCTCTTTTATTTGGGGGTGGGAAATTTATCAAAATCGTACCTCTTTTGAAAATCTTTAGAAATAAGTGATTTTAAACCTTTTGCGCAATTCAAAACATTTTTTTATGAATTGTCTATCATCCCTCTTTTAGAAATCTCGAAACACCCGTGTTTGACCCTGAAACTACGCTTTTTACAAATAAATTAATTAATACCTCTCAAAGCTTACTTGCACTATTAATTTCTGGACTCAGCAATTTTATACTATCAAGTTTACAATCAAAAGTTAAAGAGTAAATATATTCTCAACAGAACCTTAAAATATAACTAGTGGCGACTTAAACCTTTGAGATTTGAGATTTTCACCTTTTTGAGGATTTTTACGTATCTCGGAGTTACAAGTCGACTCAACTTTCTTTGGATATCATATTTAGTCGTTGCATGATCTCATTATTTTTTCAATTTTGGCATAATGACTGAGAATGACATAATCTTCGAGTTGTAAGAAACATGTGTCTTGTAGTGTGTCCCGAGCACTAAATTTATTTTTCCGTACACTTACCCTTTTTACCCTTCACTCCACCTATTATCATTCCATGTTTCCCTACCCATATATGTCACAGATACCATCATATATCATTTCCCATCATTAACATCGTTTTTGAGAAAAAGAGTGTTTGAAATTATCAATGTAAATTGTCTCTATTTTCGTGATGAAAAGAAAAATGCATCGCAACAACAAATAGAAAAATGAGCAAATAAAAAATAAACATAAAAAACAAGAAAGAGAAAGCATGCAATCATAGATTTAAAAAAATGAAGAAATTAGTTATTCAAAGTGTGCCACACTCTTCTCAAAAACCAACTCATTCATCTTCTTCATTTCATTATCCCTTCATACTTTACATAAACCCCATTTTTACCCTTAGTAAGGTGTTCGGACAATCGAGAAGATTATATGGTGAAATAACTCGACATTCTTGACATAGTGGTTAACATTCGTTCATGAGTTCAAATTTTTTTCATGTATCCTTCATTTTCTATAAAGTGTATGAGACGTTTGAACTTGTTTACTTTTACTCACCTCCTCACACATAGAGAGATACACCTACCCAATTCTCAAAGAGTTCGATTTAGAGAGATATACCTAGTGAGAATTGAAGTCAAAGCTTTGATTCTATAAAAGCAGTCTAAGAATTATTCTAATGATACTTAAGAGCGTTTCACATTAATACGTGCTGAGTTTTAGGAAGGATTGCGCTTTTGGTATTAAGTAATTTTATATAATCTGTTGATAGTTGAATACGGTGTTCCTTGATGTCCTTTTTAGTTGGGTTGTATAGCGTTTCATCGTCAAAATAAGAGACTGCATTTTAATAAATTTTGAATTTTGTCGGTATATTCACTGCAAACCCTCACGAGACACCACTCGTCCTGTAGTGCAACCTATAGGTTTAACGGCTTATTGTACATGCTAAGCGCAATCGTCGTGCCTGCCAAAGTAGCACACTTTTGGTTACTTATCACTATTTTCTCTCTATTTTTGCCCGAGGACTAGTAATGTTCTGTTTGGGGATAGTGTAATAAGCACCCAAAAATGTTAATTTTATACCCCGAATAGATGCATTTTAGTCACCTGTTTTAATTAAAAATGACCTTAAGTTCGTATTTGTTTATTTCTCAGGTCAATACGTAGTTGCGGTACAAATAATGCTAAATCAGTATAATTGCGACACGATAGCGGTCAAAAGCATGCATCGAAGAAATCAAAGAGACCACGAAGTCAGATGTCCCATTGAGCTTTCCTCGATGAGTTTCAATATCCCGAACCCTTTTCCCATCCGAAACCTAAGCTTAAACCGATCCCTACTCTTCACCCGAACCCCGTGTGTGTTTAGTTTGTACCATTACTATTTTTCTAGATTTTTATTTCGAGTCGTTTTATTTTTAGGATTTATTTTAGAATTTTCTAGGATTTATTTTCTAATCTTATATTTCTTTATTCTGATTTTGATTTTTTTTATTAGTTTTTAATCTTTATTTTATTTTATTATTTTTCTTTGGATTAGTTTTTAGGATTTTATTTTATTTTTTCTCTAGTTTTTAGTTTTAATGTATTTAGTTAGGATTTCAAATTTTTTTAATTTTTATATAGTTTTATTTATTCATTTATTTATTATTTCTTTTTATTTTTAGGTCTCTTAGTAATAAATTAAAATTTTATTTTTAGATTTTATTTTTTTTATTTTAGTTCTTATTTTATTTTTTTAGGTAGTGTCATTTTTTTAGGGTCAGAAACCAACACACTTAAAACACACACACCCCGAAACACATCCCTTGTGCCACACACCAACCCAACTATACTCCCTACCACACCTAATCAAAACCCATATACCCGCCATAACTGACTTCCACCATTCAACCCGGCGACACTGCGAACCCTATTTAGCCACCTGATCCGGCGACCTACTCCCTATCGCGACCCAAACGAACTCCAAACCCGGAATCTCCCCTATACCCAACAACTAAACCCGCAACCCCTCAAACCCGCTGCAATTCGATCCATCTAACAAATAACCTCCCACTAAACTACAAACCCCCAACTCCGGCCAGCACAGCCCCAATCATCTCAACCTCTCCCATTCTCGGGTCTGGCCGAACCCAATACAAACCCGAGACCCACTTTCTTCTACCTCCAAGACACAAAATTCACGCAACCTTATCCAAACCGCCCCAAGCCAACCCAATACGAACCCGAGAGCCACTTCGATCCCTAGCAACCTGCCTTTATCCATATTCCCCAAAAAATCGGATCAAATCAATTCCCTTCCATTTTTCTTCTTTGATTTAGCTCCAAAAAAAATACAAACAAAATCTATCAAGCCAACATCGTGAGTTATAAAAAAAAGGGGGAATGAACTCATTTAAAAAAAGGGAGGGGACTCTCAGATACAAAAAGAAGAGATGCAAAGAGAGAGAGAGAGAGAGACAGACAGACTGTATATCATGTACAGTTTATGATCACAAAAAAATTCAGAAAAATACAAAAAAAAATAGTGTAGTTAAAATAAAATCTCTCAAGCGAGCTTCGTGGCTTATAAAAAAGGGGAAGGAACTCATTTAAAAAAAGGAAGGCGACTCTCAGATACAAAAAGAATAGACGTAGAGAGAGAGAGAGAGAGAGAGAGAGAGAGAGAGAGACTGTATATATTGTAGAGTTTATGATCATTAAAAAAATCAGAAAATATAAAAAAAAATTATTTTGTTTAGAACAAATTTTTAGGTTCTACTTTATTCTTTTTGGTGTAATCAAGTGTTGGATTTGTAAGAAGATTGAGATGCATTACATGAATGTGATTTAACAAGGAGACATGGGTATTGTATTCTATTTCTCTATTCAAATTTATGTCATCTTTTGACATATTATTGATTGTTATTTATGCACACATGAGAATGTTTGGCTAAACACCCCGTTCAAGGGGTAGGATGCACCGCGAATGATGTTAGTTTAATTAATAAAATTCGTTAATGCTATAATTTTAGAAAAATTTATTTTTAACTGTCACCAATTAATTTATGTAACGAGAGTTAGTAAATTAATTGAACAAATTAATGTTTGAGTTTAGGAATCGAACTAGAGATAGGTTTTTTCGACATTTGAATATCAATTCAGTGTTGAATTTTGAGGATTGATATTGTTTTCGTTAAATTGATCCTAGCGGGTAATTTTTTGAAAATAATATATTTCCTAGTTTTCATTGTGTGACATTTTTAAATTAATTTTCTGAAAAAGATTTTATTAAATTTATAATTATAACGAGAGTTAGATTATTGATTTAATATTATATCCAAATCTTTTAAATTAATAAATTGAGAAATTAAAATAATTGATTATGCAGTGTAATCCCATCTCTTGACCTTCTCACATTATTTCACACTCCATCGAACACTTTTTTTTATTATTTAGTCATTTCGTAATTTTAGCATTAGTTAACTTTTCCCTTGAAATTGTTTTAAAAAATAAAAAAAATAATATTATAAAAAAATAAAAATAAAATTTAATAAAAATATTGAAATTGCAAATATTCACATTAATTGTTTCATCTTTAAAGTTGGATTGATACCCGTATTTATCACAATACGAGTTATTTTAGACAAGTTTTGTAGGTACTCAATGGAATTTTGAGATTGGCTTTTGAAGACAACGACCATACATAAAAAAGCTACTTATCACACATCTGGGAGAATTTTTCTTTTCGAACAAAATAAAATGGTTTTCATCTAACTACAAGTATCACATGCATAATTTACGAAGGAGAGTTTCAATATTAGAGGAAAGGCCCCATGCAATGCCGTTTAAAAAGTTCACGATGTTGCCTCGCCATAAGCCTGGTCTGTCTTAGTTACATCAGGGAGAATTTTACTTTTTGAAAAAGATAAAATGAGTAAGAATAATGAAATGACAAAATTGGGGAGAATTTTATAGTCCACCAGTTATTTTGATAGAATTTGTTTTACTCGTCGAAATCCTTAGGATGTTTAGAAGCGAGATTTCATACCACTAGGGGAAGACCTAATGAAAATACCAACTTATCACAAGTTTGATGCATCAGGGAACAAAACAGTAGAGATAGGGAAGAATTTTGATCTTGAAATGTCACAATGGGTAATCAGCAGTTTCCTCAAATGTTTTAAGAAAATTTCAATAGCCGACGAAGAAGACAGAACGACTGAGGAACAACAATAGGAAAAGTTTCTATGTCCCCTCGCCATTCGTCGATAATTTATAGCTAATTGGTTCAAGTACATCAGGGAGAATTTAACTTTTTCCTAATAAAGATGACGACAGAAGTGACTATAGAGGCATGGATACAGTAATTTCATTTTTTTGTCAGATTGAGAGGTTTTTGTGCAGGCATTTCTTATTACAACAACAAATCTCTACATGAAGGGGAAAATGTAGAGGGATTGAAGATAATCTCTGAATAAGTGATAAGCCCCCCCAACTAATAAAATAGACGTACCATATTAGAATATCATAAAGGTAGCAAGGCAGCTTAGTATGGTAGCTCAAGCGTGGCAGCCCAGGGACATCTTCTAGCGAAGAGACTAGTCGATATAACTCGTACTTTATTTCCTTTGTAGTACTTAGTCATGCTATAACTTTTGTTTATATTGACTTTTATGTAAAGATTGTAATGATGTAATTAATATAACTATTCAGTGTGAGGTCAAACGAGACTCGCGAGAGACCAGACCTGGCAGAGACTAGGAGAGCTTTCATGCTCAATCGAATGCCCTTGTCATGGGAACTTCAAAGGGACTTGGTTTGGAGGATTAAGAAGTGAGTCATCATTCGCTCTTATCCTGACCATCTTAGATACACATGGTAAGACACCGAGAGACCCTTCACCGTGGAAACTTCTGTGGATTAACCTTGAGTTCCTTCGTATATTGAGTTTTGAACCAAACAGTCCTCCACCTAATGTCACTGTCACTAGCCAGCTAAGCATTGTCTGAGCAGCACTTGAGTAAAACACTGCGGTATTAGTGTCATGTCTTGGAATTTAATGATTATGATGTAGAGTTGACTAGTTCATTAGGCATTTAATGTTTATGATGTAAAGTATGAGGGGCATCTTTTCACAGCTATAAGGGACTAAGGCATCTCGGGAGTGGTGTGGGGGTTTATTTATAGGCCTCAACCACCTCTGAGAGGATAGAGGTTTTTTCTAGAGATCATTTGGCATGGAGAGAATATCATCAGAGAGAAGTTATTGCAAAACCAAAGCCCTTACTTTCCCTTCATTGTCAATTATTGTAAAGTTCTAATAGCTGACTGGATATCTTTTACGGGTTGCTGGTGTGTTTGGCTACTTGCCAAGGTGTATCTAGGGTGCTTACTCCTCTCTCCCTCTGACTAAGTTACTTCTGAGTTTCCTTTATTATTGTTTTAGTTATACACGAGTGTGTTGGGAGTCCAATCTGAGTGTTAATCGAATATAGTATCGTGTGGTTACTTGTGTTCAGTAAAAGATTTTTTGGCTTATCATTTATCACCATACCTATAGGGGTTACACCCCAACTAGTATTTCCATACTTATATGGTACAAGGTAACTACTGTCTTCTATTCGTCCATTACAAAGATTAAACTCTTGCAATTTACAAGCAAACTCTTTCTTCTTCATCTTATGAGAATAATCACAACAGAAGAATTAATTCATAACGAATTGCAACATAACTTCAACAGTTAATCATAAAATAAATCTCTAACTGAGGTGATTTTCTCAAACATGATAGACCTTCAACCACTTCATATGAATCTAGAAAGTTTTATCGTCTTCCATCTTAAAGATTAAGCAGTAACCTGAATCGCGAGCTTCCTTCACAATGAAACTCCCTCCTAATTCATAGCAATTTTAGGTAATGAGAGCCCTCAATTATGCTTCATAGCTGCCTTCAAAACCATATCCATTTCTATGAAATTTCTTGGCCTCGCCAAGCTGACACATGCCCTGGAGAGTTATTTCATTTATATTTAAACGTATTGCATCGCATTATCCCTGTGTTCATTCAGTGCTTCCAACTATACGTATCTACTCTGAGGAAGCATGATGCTTCGCAAGGCATATCAGGCTGAGGAAACTTGTAGCTCAACTGGAAAAATTTACTCAACTCCAAATACAAGAGAAAATGGTATATACCCTGTGGGTTTCCTCTTTGTTATTCGATAGTCCTAGAGAACTACTGAAATATTATCATCTCATGAACTTGGGAAATATTCTATCGTCTTGGATAAGATATTGACCAAGGTCTTGTTAGTTACTTTGGCCTAACCATTACCTTTGGGATATGCCACTGTTGAGGTATAATGAATGATGAAGTACTTTTCTGTGAGCATCGTCACTTCTTTATTGACAAATGGGGTCCAGTTATCACAAAGGATATCCTTTGGGATCTTAAATCGATAAATTATGTACTCTCTAATGAAGTTGGCCACCGCACATGTTGTTTCTCTCTTTAATGATATTGCCTCATCCAATTTTGTAAAGCATTATACTGCCACTAATATTCATATTTTACTCCCAAAGATGGATGTATTGCCTCTGCTAGGTCAAGCGCCCAAGTGTGGTATTGGTAAGGAGTGGACAAAGAGTTTTAGTCCATCAAAGGTGCATGGCTCATGTTTCCATGCAGCTGGAATGCTTGCACTTTTGAACAAACTCAGCAGAATGTTTCTTTATGGTTGGCCAATAATAACATAAGGTCATTAATCGAAAATATAACTTTTCCCCTCCAATGTGAGCTAGTTCTTGAGACTTTTTCAAGCTTTCTGCTGCCTTCTCCTTTGTGATGCATCTTAATGGCATGTTCAAGTATCCTTTGCGATAGAGTTATTCCTCTTGGAATTAGAATCATGGGGGCCTTCGCATGAGCGCTATTGAGTCAATTTTCTCCGTAAGAACAACTCCATCCTTTATAAAATTAATGCAAGGCTGCCTCCAATCCGCTTGAGTTTCAACGAAGTGACATTCATCTGCCTAAAAGAAAAGCTGACATTTATCACACCTTCATTGTAACTCTGTTGCATCCTAATTCATCGTTGGCCAAAAGTATCCTTCTCTATGTATTCTTCTGTACAGAGGAATCTCAGTTATTTTTTAGTGTTCGTCATTTATTTTTTTCAACTTTCACTATGCTTCCTCTGGACCGATGCACCTTGATAACCATATTCCCACATTACTGAAGTAAATACTTCATTGGCTTGCAAAATACTGTGCTCGCTCTTTGAATTCTATCTTGCCTTCCCCAGACTCCAACTACTTCCTGATCTTTCCTCTCCAATCTGAATCATCTTCCATCAGCAAGATCGTCTGTACCACCGAGGGAGTTGTTCTATGTTATATCGCAACCATTGTTGTGTCATTCTTCATGGACACTTTCTAAGAAATGGTGGCATAAGCATCAGCATGCTTGTTCATCGTTATTCGATGCCTCCTTATCTTGACTTGGTGGAACTATTTGATCATCCGTTGGATGATAGTTCTATAGGGCACCAGGCTGAGGTTCTTCAATACATATTCCCCATTCACTTTCCGGACCACCAAGTTTGAATCTCCTTTGATGGATAGTGAACCGATGACCCTTTGAAAGTCCTCGAGAAGCCTAAGTACTAACACCTCATAATCTGATTCGTTATTGGATCAAGGAAAATCTAACTTGTAGAAAATAAAAATCTCTGCCTTCCCTTTTAAAAGAATAACCGCTTCTCCACCCATATTTTCTATTAAAGAACCATCAAAATGCATAGTCCAGTCTTCAAGGTTTGCATCCAAAAAGTTGGTCTGTAAATCATCTCCTGGAATGCACTCACGGGGTGGCTCAAATATTCCAAACGAAAAGATTTCCAATAAATATACATACGCCTGGCTCTTAATCGCATAAGGGACCACACACTTCAAGTCATATTCTGAGAGGATGAGGAACCACCTAACTTCTCTTCCAATCTAAATATTTCTTGCCAATAAAAACTTAGTGGGATCACATCTTTTCACAATATGAATTGTGGAATACAACACATAATGTCTAAGTTTTTGTGCTATAAAAACCAAGGCTAAGCAATGTCTCTCTACACTACTATACCTTGCCTCTAGTCCATGTATAATACTTCTCAGATAGTAGACTGCCTGTTCTTACCCATTAACATCCTATGCCAAGACAACTCCAACAGACCTGGTGGTAGACATAAGGTAGAGCTGAAATGGTATCCATACTCTTAGAGGACTCTTCGTTTGTAGAGAAGTGAGAAACTTATTCATCTTAGTGAGAGATTCTTGGTGAGCTTTTTCCCATTTGAACTTTGTGCCTTTTCACAGTAGCTCCATTAGTGGATGAGTTATCTCGGCCATCCTTGGAACAAATATCCTGAGGTAGGAGACTTTACTAAGGAAAGTCTTAAGTTCCTTCGTTGTTCTTAGACATGACATCTCTAGGATCACTGATTGTTTGTCCTGGTCCATCAGCACCCCCAACCAATTCACCATGAAGCATAGAAACTTCCAACTTGTAACTTCAAAGGCACACTTTAGTGGATTCATCTTCATCTTATACTTCCTGTATTGAATGAACACCTTCCTCAAATTATTTAGATGAAACTCTTCCTTCTTCGATTTGATGAGCAGATCGTCCATATAAAATTCCAAAAATTTATGAAAGAAGTCATGGAAAATGGCCATCATTGTTCTTTGGTATGTTTCTCCAGCATTCTTTAACCCAAAAGGCATCACTTTGTATATGAAATTTCCTAATGGAGTTTTGATTGTTGGTTTCTCTACATCTGTTGCATCCATCTTGATTTGGTTGTACCCTTCATACCTATCCATAAAGCTGTACATTTCATGCCCAGCAGTTGCATCGATCAAGTTATTAATGGAGGGTAGAGGGAACTTATCCTTTGGGAAAGCTCTGTTCAAGTCCCTGAAGTCCACATAGATCCTTATTTGGTTTTTGTCCTTCTTTACCACTAGGATTATGCTTTACAACCAAAGTGGGTGTTTAATCAGTTTGATGAAACCTGCTGCTAGAAACCGTTGAACCACCTCTTTAATTTTTAGATCTATCTCGTCTTCACGGTGCATGAACTTGGGCTTCCAAGGTAAGGACTTAGTGTGATCTCTTTGCTGATGATAAAACCAATAGACAAAGTTGGGGAACTTTCTTTCAAGTTTTTACAAATCGAAGGACTGACAGAAGGAAAACACATAGGGGGAGAAGGGATCACATATGCTGGATTTTTTCTAATAAAATTATTTTATCTATGTGTAACTGTATATGGACAGTACTTTATTTTTTATTTTACTTATGTTTGGTAGTATCTTTTGAGGGGAATAACTGAATAGAGTCCCTTTGGATCTAGGTTGATAGGAGTGAGCTCTCATTTTTCATACGAGGATTGATGAAGTAATAAATTGTGGTCTATTATTTTCTCAAAATAAAAAGTGAGTACGGGAATCAAATGTAATGAAAATCTATTTTGGAGATAATTTGCAGATTCATATTAGTTTACCTCAAACAGGAGGACATTCAGCCTATAACCTGAGGGGCTTTGGACCAACCTCCGACCATCTGTATTTTTTATCAAATCGAATGACCCCAAAGTATTTGTTCTTTTTGTGCAATAGGGTGTGTTACTAGAGATTTTCTTTATATGCAAAAAGTATGATGCCTCTCGGTGATTGGTGGATCGCATTTTATTGCCATGGATCACGATATACGGGGTTTCTTGGACTAAGAAACCTTTAAGGTACATGTGAAACCAACTTAACCTAGTACTGAATAATTATGAAATCGTATTCCCAGTAGTGAACAAAATTAAAATGTTCAGAGAAAGGAGTGAGAATTCATCGACGATTAGCCTTCCGAGGAAACGACTTTTCAAAAGTACGAACTTCACTCGAGGAAGAGGATTCTCTAAAGTATGAATTTTTCTTAGGGAGAAGTTACTTTTAGGAAATATAAGCCTATTTTTCGAGTGAAGTGCATTTTCTAAGGTACGAACTTCCTCTCACTTAACCACTTTTGGTCTCAACGGCACATGTTTTAAACAATATGAAAATTAAGACTATGTAGTGTGTGATGTAAAATAGGTAACCTTTATCTTTACATACTTTGATGTTTATTTTATTGTGAGATCCATCGTGTGTACCTATATGTTTGGGAAAATGTACAATGTTGTACATGGGGGCCTAAGAACGTATCTTTGTTTTGAGGGACTCTAAAACTAAGACCGTTAATCAGTTCTAAAAATTATATAAATCAATCATGCATTAAATCTATATTAACCATTTTTAGGAAGGAATCATAAAGATATTTTGGTTCTCGAGGGTTATACCTAGCAGAGTATGGCGCTACACAGCCCGAGCAGTGAGATGTGCCTAGGGGGAGAGATATAACCCCTCTTTTATGAGTTAGTTATCTTAACAATTAATGCATGGAGTGTTCGTCTCTCGATACGCCATGTCCCATTGAGGTCAGATTGTTAGTTCGATGTGGGTCGATGAGATGTTTGACTCCATGTCTAGTTTGATCCGCACACGCCTAGTTTAAGACCAAGGCCCAAGTGTATTATGTGAAATAAAGAGTTCAGTTGGGTTGTTCAGAGTCTCAAATTTGTTTGGTAGAAAATAAAAAAAAAATTAGGTTAGTCCTTTTGGGATAATCCTAAGGAAGGTTTAAATCTAAGGTTTGTCAAGACATTCTTGTTATGCAGCTTCGAGAACCGGGTTATGAATGGGAAGGTATTAGATGCCCCATTTTCTCTTTATGCTTCCTTAATTGTACGATTATAATTACTATTTAAATTAATTGGTTACTTTTTAATTATTTTTAGAATTGGTTTAGCGACCTTGGGTTTAGAATCCCTTAAACATAGATAAGTTACTTAGGTAGGAATTGGTATAAGTGAGAGTTGTAAGAACATCCCATCAACTGATACAAGTACACAAGGGCCCTTGCATATGACTTTAAGCTAATGTATAATGGTTCATCATTGGTATGCATGTAAATGTGAGAGATAACTCAGCTCTATGATTGTTTGATATCTCTTTCGATGTTTGAGGAGAAATAACAAGGTAATATGAGAGATGGGTGTTGTGGCCATCCCCGCCGATCCCCGCCGCGGAGGGAGGAGGAATCCATCGGGTCCAGCACGTCCCCTCTTGGGAGAGCGCTCCGGCCGGCGTTGATTTTATGTGAAAAATGTAGAGAGATTCAGAGTCGCCAGTCTATTTTACTCAAAACAGACAAAAGAAAAAAAAAAGGGGAAGCCACCCCGAAGAATGTCTTCCAAAGACATACTGGTGCAAGCGAAACCAAATGATTCAGAAAGGGTTCGGAGGCTTAGTTACGAAATGGGAAGGTGTTAGGCACCCATTCCGCCCTTTCGGTCTCTCATGGATATTTGCTATTTTCCTTTATGTTTTCCCCCGTGAGATGTGTGCATGTGTATGTATATAAAATGGAGGTAGGAGTCCTCGACTTGTATCACGGAGAGGATAAAGCGAGTCATCCGTAGGAAGATATAAAAGTAATATTAGAAAATTACGATTTACACGGTTACCCCTACGTTGATTGTTATAAGGGAACAATAACGCATATGGAGTAATGCGTCACTAAGAATAAGTATATATACAATATAAGAAAAATGGATTTAGAAAATAGAAAATGAGAGAAAAAGTGAGAGAAAGGACTAGAGTCTCGGGTTTTACCCCGAGACGCCTACGTAGCCTATAAAGGCATCAAAGTCCACGTAGTTCGCATACAAAGCAAAAGGGTGGGGTTTATCCCATAAATCCAAATGTGGGATCTCTTATTTGTAGGTGTGTGTGTGTGTGTGTGTGTGTGTGTGTGTGTGTAGAAAAAAGTGTTTTAGTTGTGGGAAAAGCGTGAAAAAGTGTGAGAATCCCTTATTTGGAATTTATGAGCAAACCCTCTTTTTCTTATTTTTTTGGGTTCTTTATTTATATGAAAATATGGGATGTGAAATAATACTATATAAAAATAGAGTATATTAGGATGTGTGAGATGAGATAAAAAAAAGGGGGGGGGGGGGGGGTAAGTAAGAAAATAAGTTATTGGGAATTCAAGAGAATTTAAGAGAGAGTTTGAGAAAGTTGGACCTTCTTGAAGATCTTGAGCTTGATCTTGAATGTTGGAGAGCAGACCTTGAGCTTGGATGATGATGGAGAGTGGTTAATTCACCAAGTTTGATGAAAAGGATGATGAAAAGTGGAGGTAAAAGAGGGGTTTGGAAGTTGAAATCACGCTGCCTTCGAGAGAGGTTTCTGGGATTCCTTCAGAGAGATTTCTATCAGATCTGGGCTCCCCCTTGCAAATGAGGTCAAGGCCTCCTTTTATAACCCCAGGGAACTGACGATCGGCCCTATCATGGCACTGCCTATCGGCAGGTGCCGATAGGCAGGATCTGGGACCTGCCATTTGGCAGGGCGCCTCAGGATTTTTCAGAAAATTAGCCGCCGAGGGCAAACCGTTGGTCAGAATAGCGTACGGGGCATACCGTTGGAAAGGTATTTCATAGACCTTCGAAAGTACTTTGGACCGCTCATGAGTTCGGGAGTTGACTTTGGGTCAAATGTGGCTCGGAAGCATTTGTCGGTCCATAGGACGGGGAATCGCGCGGACGCAAACGGATCGTTCGTCCGCATGGTGAGTCCAAATCACACATGGGGCATACCGTTGGAAAGGTTAGGAGATGTTCTTCGACATTACAAAGAGTTTGACCCGGTTTGGAGAATTGACTTTCGTCAACCGGGCTCGGGAAGTGCTCGGTGGCTTCCCGGGGTCAAACGGGTCGTTCGTCCGCATGCAAAGTTGGAATTGCATATGGGATGGACCGTTGGAAAGGTTATTCAGTGCCCTTAGAAGATTCATTCAGCCTCAGTAAAGATAAAGAGCTGACGTAGGTCAAACAGAGCCTGAAAGTGCCTGGTGGCCTCTAGGTCTCGTTTCGGACGCAAATGGCGCGTTCGTCCGCATGGTAAGTCTAAATTGTGCACGGGGTGGGCCGTTGGAAAGGGTATTCAGTGCCCTTCGAAGATTCGTTGAGTCTTGGTCGAGACGAGGAGTTTAACTTTTGGGTCAAACTGAGCCGGGGGTTCCCGATGGCCTCCAGGTCAGTACTCGGGACGTGACCTGGGTTTATAGTGATAAAGGTAAGTTCTAGGGACCTAAGGAGAGTTAAGGGGTAATAGAATGGGGTTTCTACAGAGTCCCTCGACCGGTGAGTTTGGAACAAATGATAGCCGTCGTTTAGACACCGCATGATGCCTTTTGAGGGAGTATGACCGATTCAGAGGGTCGAGGTCGATTCTAAGGACCTAAGAAGTATGCTGGGGATGATCAATTCTGCGGATCAAGGCCGAATCTGCGGTCTTAAGGAAGCGAGGGTGATCAATTCAGAGGGTTGAGGTCAGCTCTGAGGACCTAAGGAAATGATGATGACCAATTCAGAGGTTCGAGGTCAATTCTGAGGACCTAAGGAAATGAGGATGACCAATTCAGAGGGTCGAGGTTAGTTCTGACCTGCGAGTGGTGATGACCGAAGACCGAGGTCAATTCTGACCTAATTAAGGTGACAATCCAAGATCGGGGTCAATTCTGACGCAAGAGTGGTGACGACCGAGGACTGAGGTCAATTCTGACCTAATTCAGATGACGATCCAAGATCAGGGCCAATTCTGACCCAAGAGTGGTAACGACCGAGGACCGAGGTCAATTCTGAACTAATTAAGGTGACGATCAAAGACCGGGGCCAATTCTGAACCAAGAGTGGTGACAACTGAGGACCGAGGTCAATTCTGACCTAACTAAGGTGACGATCCAAGATTGGGGCCAATTCTGACCCAAGAGTGGTGATAACCGAGGACCGAGGTCAATTTTGACCTAACTAAGGTGACGATCTACGACCGGGGCCAATTTTGACCCAAGAGTGGTGACGATCGAGGACTAAGGTCAATTCTGACCTAGCTAAGGTGACGATCCAAGACTGGGGCCAATTCTGAACCAAGAGTGGTGACGACCGAGGACCGAGGTCAATTCTGATCTAACTAAGGTGATGATCCAAGACCGGGGCCAATTCTGACCCAAGAGTGGTGACGGGCGAGGTTAATTTTAACCTAGCTAAGGTGAAGATCCAAGACCGAAGTCAATTCTGACCCAAGAGTAGTGATGATCGAGGACCGAGATCAATTCTGACCTAACTAAGGTGATGATCTAAGACCGGGGCAAATTCTAACCCAAGAGTGGTGACGATCGAGGATCAAGGTCAATTCTGACCTAACTAAGGTGACGATCCAAGATCGGGGCCAATTCTGACCCAAGAGTGGTGACGATCGAGGACCGAGGTCAATTCTGACCTAACTAAGGTGATGATCCAAGATCGGGGCCAATTCTGACCCAAGAGTGGCGAGGTCCGAGGACCGAGGTCAATTCTGACCTAACTAAGGTGACGATCGAAGACCGGGGTCAATTCTGACCCAAGAGTGGTGACGACTGAGGACCGAGGTCAATTCTGACCTAATTTAGGTGACGATCCAAGATCGGGGCCAATTCTGACCCAAGCGTAGATAAAGATTGTATTTTGATTATGATGGAAAAAGATTTTTGTGATTCTGATTTGAGCTGGGGAACTGATAGCTGGGGGGAAGATTTATAGGAGACCTCGCATGGGGGGAGCAACCTATTTTGGGTGCTGTGAGAGAATTCCGCTGGGGAAGTGATCAGGCGATCCTTAGGGATTTTCCAAGCTTTACCAGGAGGAGTTTTCACTTAGCTTTTGAGGATTCCGCTGGGGAAGAGGGGTTTCGTTTGGGGATAAAAATTGGATTTGAGGTTCCGCTGGGGAACGATGAATGAGATGGGGAAAATTTGGATTGCCCTTTGGGAGAGATCGCTTGAGGCGAGTGATTCTTCTGATATCTGCTGGGAATAATACCATGTGATTTTGTATCGCATCGGATAGCCGATGGCCGGGGAGGTTTTTTGTAAAGTCTGATGAGGAGGTGATTAGGCAGTCCAGGGTGCCTTGCCTGAGAGGTCAATCACTTGGATTTTGAGGGCTCCATTGGGGAAAAAGATGTGTCACCTGAAGGAGTGCGAAATTTTCTTGATGAAAACGTTCTAAATCCCTCCTGGGATTTTTAGGAATTTTCCGGGGATTTTTCGAGGCTTCCTGGTATTTTCTGGGAATTTTTGTACGAAATTTTAAGTGGTGCCGGTCGGCATAGACTGAGGGCTGCCATTCGGCAGTGGCATGGACTTTTGGGCTACCTCAGGAAGGTGAGGAGACATTGCCGATCGGTATGGCCTCCTATATAAAGGGGGCTAATCCCCCTCATTTTTCACAGCTTCTTGCCTTCTCTCTTTCTGCGATTTCTCTCTACGAATCATTCTAGCATTCCGATCTTCAAGAAATGGCCTCTTTTGTGAGAACTGTTGTCCACTGGGAGTGGTTGATCGTTGATGACTGGGCGAATGTGGATTGGAGGGACAGGGTGCCCCTTTCTTTGGGAAACGAGAATGCCTTTGATGCATTCGAGCCTGTGGCGGATGAGCGAACCTTGCTGTGGGAGTCATCGCATCATCGCTCTTCGAGAGTGATTCCTGGTGGTTATGTAAGTAACCTGGCCTTTGACATTCTTCCCCTTTTTGGGTGATTTTTCCTTTTCTTGACCTTTGACTGAAGTTTTCCTTTTGCCAGTCGGATATTTCTTTTAAGAACATGCGTTCCCGCAGGACGACGGGGCTTAGGGATGTTTGGGAGCATCTTCCACCCGTGATGTGCTGGATGGTATCATCAGTGGGTTTTGGGAGGTTGGCGGCTGCGCTGGATAAGACGCGTCATTAGACAACAATTTTGTGTGTCTTGAGGGAGAGGTGGTGGGACACTACCCAAACTTTTCATTTTGGCTTTAGGGAGATGACGGTGACTCCCATAGATGTGTAGCAACTGCTGGGGCTGGATTGTGATGGGGAGTAGATAGAGGTGGATCGCTCTTTGCGGGTGAGGCCGGAGGTGGTGTATGCGGTACTCGGTGATGTGAGGAGGATAGTCTCTGAAGATTCTATCCGGCTGTCCTTGTTGAAGGATGTTTTGCTGAGCAGGGTGGTTGATGTGGAGGACGGGCTGCAAGTGAGGCAGATTGCCCGGTTGTTTATCTTGTTGGTGCTAGGAGGTTTCATGGTGGCGTCGAATGGCGACGTCGTCCATTTGTGGTTTCTGTCATACTTGAGGATGTTTTCGAACATCCCTTTCTATGATTGGGGGAGTCTGACCTCGGCGACCCTTTACTCTGGATGCATTCAGCCGGTGCTGCCGATAGACTTTTACTGGAGCCACATATCTCCTTGAGGTATTCTTTACTTTGTGTATTTCCATTTCATGCATTCGCATTTTCCTTTCATGCATTCGCATTTTCCTTATGCGTCTTTTTGCTTGTGAATTCAGACGTGGTTCTATGAGGTGATTGGGTGCAACACCCCACTGATTTCTCTGAAGGACGACACCGTTGGGGACTTCTGCCAACTATACCGATGGCTTAAGGCCAGCTGGCAGTCGAAGGGATCTCTCTCTTTGGAGGCGGTGCGTCAGGTCTTGAATGACCTGACTAGTGGTAGGGTAAGACTCTTTCCATTTCAGTCTTAGTTTTTGCACCTTCTAATTTTGTATTGACTTATGCCTGCTTGGGGATTTTCAGGTGACCTTTTATCCTTGGGGGACCGCCATTCAGGATACGAGGGTGATTGGGGTGAACGCACAGATGAGGCATTTGTTGGTGCATGAGTTCGTCCATTCCTGGTACCTAGGGGAGAGGGTGATCCGTCAGATTGCTGAGGAGGAGGTGGTGGTGCCTCCCGCGCTGCCTCCTACATCTATGAGGCGGGAGCGGCAGTTATTGGAGGATGACAGGTTCGCGGTGAGTCCTATGTGTTGTATACTGATACGGCTGCGCCGTATGACTATATGGTCTTTGTGACGAGCTGGTTGATGGCGCCCAGTATACATGACTCTTTGCCTTTCCCTCCTGCTGGTTCTAGTTGGGCGGTGGGGTCTTCCCACAGCGGTGGTGGTTCGTCGGCACATGTGGCAACGGCGAACTCGGAGGTCCCTTTTGTTCGGATGCACACTCCTTCGTACAACATCCGGTGGGTTGATGGAGGGACAGTGCCGATGCTACACCGTGCTCTTGTGATGGATCCGGAGGAGCTGGGTTTAACAGAGGACGTCCTTCGTCCTGCGGTAAACCTTTCAGTCCTTTTCCTCTTTTTTGATTTCTTTTGCTTGATATTGATTCTGCCTTTTCTTTGCAACAAATTCGGGTGTCGACCACTTGGCTCAGGGATATCAGAGATTGGATATCATCGGCGACTGCCCACATTCGGGAGGCTGTTCCTGTTCCTTCTTGCTTGGTGCCGTTAGCCTCGTCTAGGGGAGACTCTGACCCGGGTAGTGGGGGTGCGTCATCTCGCTGTAGGGGAAAGAGAGCGTGTCGCCGGGGTGGAAACTCTTGAGAGAGATAGAGAGAGGGAGAGAATGCGGGTTCGGGCTGAGTCCCAATGGTTTTGTCTTTTTCTTTATTTCCTGCAAAAATGATGTAACACAGAAAACATATATATGCAATGCAATGCAGTTTTTTTTTCTATTATCTTTTATTTTAATAATGAATGACTGCATGCACATACGCTTTTTAATTTGCTATTGAGACCGTAAAGGAAAGTTATTTTATTTAAAACGGGGAATCCCATAAGGAGGGAACATGATTCTTGAAATTCTTTTGAGAATATCAATTTATATTTATGGAGTTTTATTTATTTTTTTTTGACAAAGAAGGAAAGGAGGAAATTTTTTTTTTAAAAAAGGAATTATATAAGGAGGAAAAGGGATTTTGAAATTCTGTTGAGAATATCAATTTTTTTTATTTGAGTTTTCTGATTTTGACAAAAGAGGAAAAATGGAAATTTCCAAAAATGGGGGGTTGCCGATCGGCAAGCACCCTGGCCTGCCTATCGACAGTTCAGTCCAGTCCCATCAATTGAAAGCTTTGATTGGTACCCTCTTCAGCCTTTAGTACCTTGTGGGGTAGAGTTCCTTTCGATTTTTGCAGGGATTATGTCTCTTATGAGGATTTTTAAGTATAAAAAAGAGAAGGGTGGAGTGTTTTCCTCACACCTTTTGCATTCTTCATACCCACCCATCATCTTTTAGTCTTGAAAGATGGCTCTCCCTGGTAGCATTGAGTTTTCGAATTACCTTGATGCCTTGGAAGCTATGTTCTCTTATAATGTCGACTATGATGCCTTCAATATGTGTCGAGTCTCCTTGTGGCGCAATCGGCCTTTTGAGTGGAATATACTGATGGCGGCAGTACATTTTTGGTACCCTAAAGACCATGTATTCCGCTTTGGGTTGGAAGAAGTTTGTCCTACCTACGAGGAGTTTTCTGCCATACTGGGCGTGAATCCCAATGTTACCGTGGCTTTACCCAAATTTTCTCGTTCTCCTAGGGATCTATTGGTCGGGCTTCTCCATATTTCTCCTTCGGCGGCCAGGTCAATGGTTGCCGGAGGAATGATCTCCCTCCCGATGGTGTTGCAGTCCATGCGTTCGCGGGAAGTAAGTGAAGCTGGCTATGCTGGAGCCGTTGTTTTGGGCTTGGTTTCAAAACTACTGTTGGTGACTGGGGAAGTGCGAGTGGACCCACAACTTGCAGCCATTACCTCATGGATGTCATACTGTCGTAATCCTGCGGCGGTGATATTGGCGGAGACTTTGAATGGCCTTGATGCCTGGAGAGAAGGTCGTTTTGACTTTTTAAGGGGTAGCCCTGTGATGTTGTTCATGTGCTTGTCTGAAAGATTTCTCTTATCAACCCCTCCAGAATATCCTTTGTCGGTTGTTCCCAACTTTTTTTCACGCTACTTCATCCGCATGGGCCTGTATGTTGAGAACTGGGAGAATTAGCTTGTGGAGTACAGGGCTCGTGGGTTGTATTGGTCCGTGCCTTGGTGGGGACAGTTGCAGCCTATTCTGGATCTAGGATAATATTCATAGGTGCGGTTGGTTGGTCTCAGGCAAACCTCTTTTTATTTCCCTTGGCGGCTTTTCCGACAATTTGGCTAGGCAAAATATTGCCTGAGACCAACCAACCACACATATGAATATTCTCCTACGTACCTCTCGGGTTTATTTTATCTGACTCCATGGAAGGGGGTGTTGTGGTCTTTTCGAAGATGGTGAAAGGATTATCGATCCATGTAATGTTTGCGACATTCTATTCAGGCAGGGGAAACTTGGGGTCCTCAGGATGTAGATGATGAGGGTGCAGGCTCTTCGGGTAGCTGTGGGTAGGACTCCTGTGGAGTTTATTTATGTAACAGATGTGGGGGATTTTTTTTGGCTTTTATGGTAGTAGGGGGAAGAGAGTTATCCGTTCCTTTTTCTTATATAATATGTACTGTAGTTTCTTATTAACGAAATAAACAAGTTTCTGATCATCCAGTTGTGCCTTTCGATGAATTTTGTATTTTGAATTATCTATATCAATCGCTAAGGCATACATAATCCTTTTGTTCAAGTACATGTTTAGAATGAACTATTGTTCTCGGAGATAAGAAAGGAATATATTTTTGTGAAAAAAAAGGGGTCGTGCTCATGTGAGGAGTATGAGCTGCCTACGTACCTCTGGGGTTTTCAAAAAAGTTCTTATCTGTTTGAAAATAGATTTTGCAGAGGATCAGGCCCACGTAGTTCTAGGTAGAGGGAAATGGAGAGAGTTTTTTTTTTGTTAGAATAGAAGGGGGATGAGAAGAGTCGTAGCGTGCCGAGGTTTTGGACTACGGGTAGAACTTCTTGAGACGGTCCAGATTGACTGGACGAGCCATCTCTTCTCCATCCAGGTCAGTGAGCATGGCAGCACCGCCAGACAAGATCTTCCTCATAATGTAAGGGCCGCTCCAATTGGGTTTGAACTTTTATCTGGGGTCCCAGATGGGTTCAATTATCTTTTTGAGGGCTAAATCCCCCTCTTGGACACCGCGGTCTTTGACTCTCTTATTGAATGATTGCGCTATTCGGCGATGGTACCCTTGTATGTGGTAAAGAGCTTTTAATCTCTGTTCATCTAGGAGGGATATCTCATCAAGACGGCCTTGGCACCAGTCTTCTTCACTAACCTTGCTTTCGAGCATGACACGTAACGAATGTATTTCCATCTCCACAGGTAGGACTGCTTCCATTCCATAGACCAAGGAGTTAGGGGTAGCCCCAGTAGAGGTTCGAATTGAGGTTCAGTAGCCCCAGAGGGCGTAGGGGATTCGGTCGGCCCAATCCCTACAACTTTTGGTCATCTTGCTGATGATCGCTTTGAGGTTTTTGTTGGTGGCCTCAACTGCGCCATTGGTCTGAGGTCAGTAGGGAGAAGAATTGTGTCTCTGAATCCCGTATTCGTTGACTATTTCTGTGACTTCTACCTCAAAGTGTAAACCATTATCCGACACTTGCTCGTGCAGGACCCCGTATCGGCAGATGATATTTTTCTTGATGAATTTGGCCACCTTCTTGTCATTTAATACTACGTATGACTCAGCTTCGACCCATTTGGTGCAGTAATCGATGGCAACCAGGATGAACTCATTCCCGTTTGACGCTTTTGGTGTGACCTTCCCTATAATGTCGATACCCCAGGTGGAGAACGGTCAGGGAGAAGTCATGTTATATAATTCCCACGGAGGTAGATGTAGGAGATTGGAGAACTGTTGGCATTTAGGGCACCTCCGAACATAGGCAGTGTAATCCTGGGCCATGGTGATCCAGTAGTATCCTTGTCAAATGATCTTCTTGGCAAGCATGTGACCGTTCATATGGGGTCCGCATTCCCCGCTATGGATTTTCTGCATTATTTTTTCAATGGCATCCCCTGCGATACAGTGCAAATGAGTTCCATCAAAATTTCTCTTGAGTAGTGCTTTATGACAGATGATGTACTGAGCGGCCAGCCTTCAGAGGGTAGCTCGATCGTTCTTATTGGAACCCTCGGGATACCTACCGTACCGGAGGAGGCACCAAATATCATAGTACCAATAATTGACTAGCTCGGGGTCTTCTGTGGGGACAAGATCAATATGGTAACAATGGGTAGGTTTGTCTTTCTTTTGGACTAGGAAGGGGGTCATTGTTATTCCCTCCGGCATGTCGACCATGGAAGCCAAAGTAGCGAGAGCATCGACTAGGTTATTCTTTGTTCGGGGTAGGTAATGGAAGGTGATATCTCGGAATTAGGAGGCTAACTCTTCTAATTGGGCGTGAAAAGGTTGGAGCTTTTCATCCTTGACTTTCCACTTTCTGAGCACTTAACCGATGATAAGGGCAGAATCCCCGTATACATCAAGGTATTTAATACCTTTCTCGAGAGCGACCTGGAGCCCTACTGTGCATGCCTCGTATTCTGTCATGTTGTTGGTGAAAGGAAAATCCAATTTAATGGCGATAGGAGTGTGGGAGTCATCTGGGGCGACCAGAAGTATCCCAATGCCATATCCCTTTTTATTGGCAGTGCCATCGAAGAACATTTTCCATCGGAGGCGGTCTTGAGTGGTGCAGAGGACATTTTCATCTGGAAATTCAGAGATCCAGCCATTTATTTCTTCTATAGGGTAGTCAGCGAAGTAATCAGAGATGGCTCTTCCTTTAATGGCTTTCTGTGTGACGTACACGATATCGAGCTCGGTTAGGAGCATCAACCATCGGGCCATTCGGTTAGATAAGGCAGGTTTCTCAAGAATATTGATGGGGTCCAGTCGGGATATAAGTTTAATGGGGAAGGCGAGCATGTAATGTCGCAACTTTTGGGTGACCTAGACAAGTGCGACACATTCTTTTTCCAAAGTAGTGTAGTTGACCTCGTACCTGACCAACTTATGACTGCCATAATAGATGGCTCTTTCTTTGCGGGAGTCTTCAAGGTACTGGGCTAGCAAAGCCCCGGTTGCAGTGTCAGTTATGATTAGGTATAAGAGCAAGGGGAGACTAGGCTGTGGTGGCATGAGAACGGGAGATTGGGTTAGGTACGGTTTGATTCGATTAAAATCTTCTTGGAAGGACTCATTCCAAACCTTAGTTGAATCATTTCGGAGGAGATTGAAGATTGGTTCACATATGGAGATGAACCGGCTGATATATTGTAATTTCCAAAGGAAACCTCGGAGTTCCATCTCTGTTCGGGGAGGTGGCATCTCAAGTATGGCCTTCAGCTTGGCGGGATCTGCTTCTATCCCCTTCTCAGTGACCATGAATCCTAAGATTTTTCCTTTTGTAATGTCGAAGACACATTTCTGTGGATTAAGTCGCATCTGATACTACCGCAGTCGTTCGAAGAACTTCTGGAAAGCGGGAACATGACCTTCTCTAGTTTTGGACTTGATAATCATATCATCCACATAAACCTCGACCTCCTTGTGGATCAAATCGTGCAGGATGGTTGTGGCAGCCCTTTGATAGGTAGCAACGGCATTCTTGAGACCGAATGGCACAACGGTGTAGCAAAAGGTTCCCTATGGGGTGATGAATGCGGTTTTCTCTGGATGGTCGGGGTGCATCTTGATTTGGTTGTATCCGGAAAATCTGTCGACAAATGACTTGAGAGCATGACTGGTTGTGTTGTCCACGATCATGTCGATGTTGGGTAGCGGATAACCATCATTCGGAGAGGCTTTATTTAAATCTCGATAATCTACACACATTCGAACTTTTCCTCTTGATTTTGGTACAGGTACAATGTTGGCTAGCCACGTGGGATATTCGATTACTCAAATGAAACCCACGTTTAACTGTTTGATAACCTCTTCTTTGAACTTAAGCGACCATTCAGTGCGGAGTTTTCTTAATTTTTGTTTAACTCGCTTGTAATCCGGGATAGTGGGGATCTCGTACTGAGTTATTTCGGGGTCGATGCCGGGCATATCATCATAGGACCATGCGAAGACATCCACGAACTCCTTTAGCAATTCTTTGAGTTGTGCGCGCTCATGCTCGTCAAGGGTGGCCCCTATCCTAATCTTGCGCAGTTGGCTACTAGAACCGAGATTAATAACGACAGTCTCTTCTTCATTATCTTGAACGCGGTTATGTTGTTTATTATTAACCTTATTTAGATCAGTTAAGAATTGTTCATTTGCAAAAT
This sequence comes from Sambucus nigra, assembly GCA_949130495.1. Lineage (NCBI taxonomy): Eukaryota > Viridiplantae > Streptophyta > Magnoliopsida > Dipsacales > Adoxaceae > Sambucus > Sambucus nigra. The sequence goes on from OX422218.1 coordinate 220,395,269, forward strand.
CATCATCATCAAAAGTTCGATTGGGACCTACACATTTAATGTAAGGCACAACAAGACACTCAAAATCTTCATTTATTTCATTGATAGGAAAAACAGCATTGAGAACCTCATCAAAAGAGGTCTCGATTACATTTGAGAAAGGATGGACGACAGTAGATAAAACAGGGTAAACATTGGGGTTAGGGGAGATTTTAACAGGTAGAGTTGGCCTAGCATGCCAGTTGAGGAGAGGTGTATCAGCAGCTTTAATCAGACGGGATGGGTCCCTTGATGTAGTGCCTGAATGAACCATGCAGAGTGTCAGCCCCAGTATCTGCAAGTTGAAGGAATCTTCGGAATCACTTTCCTCAGTCTCTTTAGTATCTTTGATAAGCGGTGGTACCTGGCATTGGTAATTTTCAGCCCATGGGTAGCTGTCTTGGAAAAAGATCTCCATTCCAGGCTTTATCTTCTTGTTTGCGTGGTCATACCATGGTTCTGGAAAACCGCAAAAGGGAAAATCCTCACCCTCTTTAATGAATCGTCCATTTAAGGAATCACCTGAGATAGCTCGAACGTAGTTTAACCCTCTTTTTGATCGAATCTGGCGGATCATTCTGAGCTCTGGTTCTAATGGTTGATATCCCAAGCCACAAGGAGGGAAAGATTTCTTCAGTTCGACGGGCTCAAGTATCCCCTGCTGTCTTTGTCCTAGCCCCAGTCCGGTCATGAACTGCATGTTTCTAAATATCTGAATCACATTAACATTGCCATGAGGGTCGTATTCTAGATAAACCCTTTCTTTGAAACCATCCCCTGCCAGGAGTAGGGATGGTTCAACATGGAAACCAGATAGGAGCATATCATTTTACCCATGCTATATCTCAAGGATTGGACTTCTGGTGCTTGCACCCTCGGTGTTACCGTCGTCACCCAAGATGGTGATGACTCGCCCATTGGCGAAGAACTTCAGTTTCTGATGGAATGAGGAAGAGACACCCTTTATACTGTGGAGCCAGGGTCGTCCGAGCAACAGGTTAAAACAGGACGGGATATCGATGACTTGGAATTCGACGACAGGGTTTATAGGTCCAACCCCTATTACAAGTTTTATGGATCCCATCACCTCACGATGGGTATTATTGTAGGCATGCACGGCAGTGGATGTTGGAGCAAGGTCACTTTCTTTCAGGCCTAAAAATTTGAAGGTTCTCAGTGGGCAGACATTCAAAGCGGATCCGTTGTCAATGAGAGAAAGTGGTACCACCTTCCCCATAACTTCGACGGAGATGTTAAGTGCATGATTGTGATTTGGCCCAATTTTGGGGATTTCTTCTTCAGAAAAGGACAGCATTCGGGTGGAGGTCAAGGACCCGACCAGGTTCACCGCTTCTTCTGGCGTGGTAGAAGGAGGAACTATAAATCCAGCGAGTAATTTGATCAAATAATTTTTGTGTAGCTGTGAAGACATGAAAAGCCCCCATAGAGTGATGTTAGCTTGAGTTTTCTTCAGTTTATTGAGGATCTTGCTCTCCTCGAGGGTCATTTCTAGCATAGGAAGGTTTTCAACGCCCTTCCCCTTATCATTTACTGGTAGCGAGCTTGGAACTTAGTAATGTCTCCCAGATCTAGTCATGTGATTTACTGATGAAGGGAAGAACTTAAATCCAGTTTCCTCATCAATCTCAGGTAGTTCTGCCACCTTATCTATTTCTCTGAGGAGTTCCTCAAATGATATCATCCCACATAAGTTAGCTATCGGGCCATTTCCTCCTAAATCTTGTTCTTCATTTGAAACTTCGAATTCTTCCCCCCATCCGGTGGCAACAATTCTGTTTTCCCTTGTGAAGTCAATGCATTCCATAACTTCAACGGCTTCTTCATATAGGTCTTCCCATTCTGTGGGGATGTGTAAGGGTGAAGGGACCAGGTGCCCTTCCATCTTCAAAGTGTCATGTAAATCGATGATACTGTAAATGTTGTTGGTTTGCCTGAATGCTTCCGTCATGATCCGGACAACATCATCTAAGCAGATTTTGTCGGTTTGTACCACCCACCCATCTGATTCTCGGGACCATTTTCGTGCTTCTAAAAACAACGTACTGAACCTATGGCAGTCGATAATAATCTGTGAGGGAAATTTCTGCCCGAACTCTAGGAGTTGGTTTAACACCTCCGACAATTCCATACTTCCACTTTCAGAACAGGTCCAGACAGTGATGCACGCTCTAGTAAGGAGTGGCAAAGCCTGATCAGCGGGGATAGCAGGGTGTAGGAGGAAATATGGGAAAAGTTAACGGGTTTTAGGAGGGTATAAGGGTGTGATTTGAGTTGATGGATCGAAATCTGGATTTTCTTTCAAGAAGATGGCATTGGTGTGATTTGGGAGTGGGTTATGAGTAGTGTTTGGTTTAGGATTGGCTGGTGGGGCGATGGTACCTCGGTCAATGAGATCTTGGATTATGTTTCGAAGGTGGAAGCATTGGTCGGTGGTATGGCCAGCTGTTTGGTGAAAGGCGCAATGAGCATCGGTCTTGAAATTTCTGGGAAATGGATTGGGTAATGGAAGTGGATCCAGGGGCTTTATAAGGTTTCGGCTTAACAGGGCTTGGTAAACTTTGGAGAGGGGAGCGTGGAGCTCAGTGTATTCCCTTCGGATGGGGGCAGGGCGTCTTTCTGGTGCCCATGATGTGGTTGGTTGAGAGATATTGTTGATGGTTGAGACTTCGACACTGATAGGTTTGTCATATTTTTTGGGGGTGAACTGTCCGGACACCTTCTTTGGTTCAACTTCTATTTTAGCAAGACCCTCTTCGATTTGTACTCCTGCTTCTCTGAGAGCTCGAAAATGGGGGTAGTACTGTCCTCCCATGGTCGCTCGGACATGGGGCAAGAAATTCTTCTTCACTATGCTGACTTGTTCTTCTTGAGATGGCCGATTAGTCATGGTAGCCGCTTTTTCCCTCCATCGGGCTATAAAGTTACTGACAGATTCTCCAGAGTTCTGTTTGAGAAACTCCAAATCACGGTGGGTGACCTCAAGCTCTTTGTTGTATTTGTACTGTGACATGAATTCTCGGGCTACATCCTCCCATCTACGGATTCTGGATTCCTCAAGAGATAAAAACCATCGGAAAGCACTGTCTTTCAAAGTTTGCTGAAATAATTGGGCCATCACCTCTTCAGAAGCCCCTAGTAGAGTCATGGAACGATTATAACAGTGAAGATGAACAATCGGGGGACCACTCCCTCCAAACTTCTCGATATTGGCATCTTGAACTTCTCGAGTAACCTCGCTTTAGGATAAGGAGACATATGGGTGTAGTCCATGTAATTTCCAGAGATCCTGACTTGGTCAAACTTCTTGGTGAGCATCTTAAGATCTTCTTTTACTTTGTTCAACTCCTCCTCCTTTGGATTAGCAACCACAGGCAAGTTAGCCATAGGCTGGGCAATGTTTGGCATTGGAAGTTGGGCAGGCGGCGGCCCATTAGCAGGAGGGGTACACGGAGCGTGCTGATATTCTTACGGAAGACAGATGGGCTCGGTGGACCCATAGCGCGAGGAAACAGGGCCTCGGGCTCTTGAGTAATAGGGACTTGGTTTCGTTGCATTTCTCGGACCTCAGCTTGGAGGTTTTCAATCTTGGCCACGAGCTAAGCTAGGACCGTAGGCATATTCGGTTGTATGACTGGTGCTTGATCTGCATTCTCCATGGAAGATGGATCGATTCCGGATTCGGAAGAAGTAGTAGAGGAACGGACGAAACTCCGGGGTGATTTGATTGAAGACCTAAGCCAATAGGGAGCCAGGCCAAGGGCGTGCGATCAACCTGAAAAGGCATAGGATGAGATTTATTTTTGAAAAAAGGGAAGGAACTATTTTTGGATTTTTGATAAGAAGGGAGAAATGTTTTTGGATTTTTGATGAAAATGGAGAAATGTTTTTGGAGACGGAACTCAGCATGATTATTATGATTATTACGTTCTTACTTATATTTAATTCTTCTAAATGCAATGCCGGACAGGACCCGAGCATGTAGAAGTGGGCTCTTAATATATGCAAAGCTACGGTTTGGACTTGTAACCAAGCTCGCAGACAAAGTCCCGTTTTAAAAATGCGCAAAAATTGGGCAGAAAATCGACCCGAAATTTCGGCAGAGTTTCGGGTCGAAACCGGCAATCTAAAGTACGTGTCCTAGGTTTGACACCTATATGCGGGTATGCAGTTGGTTGGGTGAATCGGCATGGGTTCCCCCCTTTGGCGTGACTTCCACGATATACATCTTGCTCTTGCGGGCAATCGGTACGTGTGGACAAGCCATTTGATATACCTGAGTGTACGTGAATTACCTCACCATATACCTCGTGGGGGACGGTACGTGTGAGAGAGAATTTGATATACTCGGCGTACGTGAACGAATTCCCTGCAATATACCTCCCTTCATGACTTCGGTCAAGAGGTACGATGCGGGGGAACCGTTCGATATACATCGAAGGTACTTGACCAATGGGAGGTGAGAGTCATATCGCTTAGGCTAACTGTGACCTGCCGGACCAGCTCCCATCACGAAGTGACCCTCTAGTTACTAGGTAAAATTTTGTCAATATCAATGCTCTTTGGTGATGTCGTGTGAATCGTGCATGATTCTCTTATTAGTATCTTATGATGAGAATGCCTTTCTTGATTATGCCAAACCGGGAACAAAGCACAAGTACCTCAAAAGGTACACCAAGTATGGATGGGTGATGCATGCAACATGGGGATATACATGTGATCCTAGGTTCACACGGTGTGAAGTGTACATGGAGAATTTTTCTACAAGTGTGTGAACATAAGCATAAGCATGGGATACACATATGAGAAAGGGGAACATGTAGATATGGGGGGGGGGGGGGGGGAAGCATAAACAAATATAGCATCCATGTAAGTAGAGTCAAGCCCTCAAAATAATTAAAAGTCCCCAGCAGAGTCGCCACTGTGGCCATCCCCACCGATCCCCTCCGTGGAGGGAGGAGGAATCCATCGGGTCCTGCGCGTCCCCTCTTGGGATAGCACTCCGGCCGGCGTCGATTTTGTGTGAAAAATGTAGAGAGATTCAGAGTCGCCAGTCTATTTCACTCAAAACAGACAAAAGAAAAAAAAAAGGGGAAGCCACCCCGAAGAATGTCTTCCAAAGACATACTGGTGCATGCGAAACCAAATGATTCAGAAAGGGTTCGGAGGCTTAGTTACGAAATGGGAAGGTGTTAGGCACCCATTCCGCCCTTTCGGTCTCTCATGGATATTTGCTATTTTCCTTTATGTTTCCCCCCGTGAGATGTGTGCATGTGTATATATATAGAATGGAGGTAGGAGTCCTCGACTTGTATCAAGGAGAGGATAAAGCGAGTCATCTGTAGGAAGATATAAAAGTAATATTAGAAAATTACGATTTATGCGGTTACCCCTACGTTGATCATTATAAGGGAACGATAACGCATATGGAGTAATGTGTCACTAAGAATAAGTATATATATAATATAAGAAAAATGGATTTAGAAAATAGAAAATGAGAGAAAAAGTGAGAGAAAGGACTCGAGTCTCGGGTTTTACCCCGAGACGCCTACGTAACCTATAAAGGCATCAAAGTCCACGTAGTTCGCATACAAAGGAAATGGGTGGGGTTTATCCCATAAATCCAAATGTGGGATCTCTTATTTGTAGGTGTGTGTGTGTGTGTGTAGAAAAAAGTGTTTTAGTTGTGGGAAAAGCGTGAGAATCCCTTATTTGGAATTTATGAGCAAACCCTCTTTTTCTTGTTTTTGGGGTTTTTTTATTTATATGAAAATATGGGATGTGCAATAATACTATATAAAAAAAAGTATATTAGGATGTGTGAGATGAGATAAAAAAGGGGGGGGGGGGTAAGTAAGAAAACAAGTTATTGGGAATTTAAGAGAATTTAAGAGAGAGTTTGAGAAAGTTGGACCTTCTTGAAGATCTTGAGCTTGATATTGAATGTTGGAGAGCAACCCTTGAGCTTGGATTATGATGGAGAGTGGTTAATTGACCAAGTTTGATGAAAAGGATGATGAAAAGTGGAGGTAAAAGAGGGGTTTGGAAGTTGAAATCATGTTGCCTTCGAGAGAGGTTTCTGGGATTCGTTCAGAGAGATTTCTATCAGATCTAGGCTCCCCCTTGAAAATGAAGCCAAATCCTCCTTTTATAACCCCAGGGGACTGCCGATCGGCCCTATCATGGCACTGCCTATCGGCAGGTTCCGATAGGCAGGATCTGGGACCTGCCATTTGGCAAGGCGCCTCAGGATTTTTCAGAAAATTGGTCGTCGAGGGCAAACCGTTGGTCCGAATTGCACACGGGGCAGACCGTTGGAAAGGTATTTCATAGACCTTCGAAAGTCCTTTGGACATCTCCCGAGTTTGGGAGTTGACTTTGGGTCAAATGTGGCTCAAAAGCGTTTGTCGGTCCATTGGACGGGGAATTGCGCGGACGCAAACGGATCTCTCGTTCGCATGGTGAGTCTGAATCGTGCACGGGGCATACCGTTGGAAATTTTAGGATATGTACTTCGACATTCCAAAGATTTTGACCCGGTTTGGAGAATTGACTTTGGTCAACCGGGCCTGGGAAGCGCTCGGTGGCTTCTCGGAGTCAAACGGGTCGTTCGTCCGCATGGAAAGTTGGAATTGCACACGGGACGGACCGTTGGAAAGGCTATTCAGTGCCCTTCAAAGATTCATTCATCCTCGATCAAGATGAAGAGATTACGTAGGTCAAACAGAGCCCAGGAGTGCCCGGTAGTCTCTAGGTCTGGTTTCAGACGCAAATGGCGCGTTCGTCCGCATGGTAAGTCGGAATAGTGCACGGGGTGGACCGTTGGAAAGGGTATTCAATGCCCTTCGAAGATTCATTGAGTCTCAGTCAAGATGAGGAGTTTGACTTTTAGGTCAAACTGAGACGGAGGGTGCTCTATGGCCTCTAGGTCAGTACTCGGGATGTGACTTGGGTGTATAGTGATGAAGGGAGGTTCTAGGGACCTAATGAGAGTTAAGGGGTAACAGAATGGGGCGTCTACAGGTGTATCTCTATTGTGATAGCATATCGAGAGATACATCATCGAGGATCATTCTCATGAGACTAACTCGATATTGAGACTACATACCCAGAAGACTTAGGATCAAATCCTATATAGTTTAGTTTTGTAATATGTTCGAGCATTTATGTGTGTTTGTTATAAGATATTACGCTTTCGAGATAGCCAGATATCTTTTTTAGTTGTAAAGGGGTAAGTTGTGGGGATACAAGATTGGTGCATTTTCATAGGGATATGTTGTCGAGGCTTGATCTCACGAGAGAGACTCAGTATTATGCCTACGTACCCAACGAGACTTGGGATGAAATCCTACGTAGCTCGATTTTGTATATGCGTTTGAGCGATTGTGTAGGTTTCCACGGGAAGCAGTAAATTGAGATAGTTTGATATCTCATTTGTTTATTTTTTAATATCTGAGAGGTAAGGGATAATGGTTTTCCTTCCTTTGAAATATATACGCTTGAGTTTTAGCATAATCATAGTTATATTAATAGTTACACTCGCACCTCAGGTAAGCCATATTGATGCAAGGCATGATCCTTACATAAAGAGTGGACCTCTTGATGGAGTGGAAAACCGAGCGTCTGTGTAATACGCTAGTCGTTGTTATCGGCTTCCAACCTCAATACAAAAAAAACCTAAACTTTTAACTACACTTTTATGGAGTATAGTAGTAAGTCTGGGTATCGAATCCACAGGGAATGTTTTATAGAATTTAATTGATTTATTACTTCTAAAATAAAAGTGAAAAAGATGATGATGGTTGACAAGGGGAAATAAGTTGGAACAAATTTATAAAACTAATTAAAATGAATGAGGAAATAGGTTGGAATACAATCCCCCAATCCCTAGTAATTACCCATTAGAATACTAGAATTGTAAATTATAAATTTGAATGAATCCAGTCTTTATAGATCCTAAGCATTACATATATGAGGTTCAAGCCCGCATCATATGAAATCAAAGATAAATATAAAGCGGTGCTAAATAATTACACGCACATCATATTCTTAAATATCCCAAGTACCTAGGGCAAGAGAGATTAAAAGATCTAGGATGATTGTGAACTTATCTTACACGATTCTTTCAAATTTAAATTTAAATTCTATTTCCTACGTAGATAAATTACATTGGGATGGGTTCATGCATCCCAACCCTTAAAAATTAGCTAAACATGATGAAAACAAAAGAAAACTCTAACAAACATTGTTAACAATTTGCAAAACAATTGAGAATTGAATGGAAAAATAAAATAGAGAATAGAAATTGATACTTGTATTTAGCAAGAGGAGAAAGAGATGAATTTGAATCCATCAAAACTTCTTCTTCAAACTGTAACACCCCGTATTTTTGGTACTTTTAAAATTTAATTAATTCGGAGATTTTAAATTACTTAGTGTGTTGTAATTTAATGAATTAATTAGAACAGAATAATATATATAAATATTAATCTGGGATTGAATGGTTAATATTTAGGGAAAACTTATTTACTAAGTGAATAGTAATAATGTAATTACGTCGTCTCGAGTATTAGTGACGAGGATGTACTTATCACATTCGGAAGTCGGTATAGACTACATAGGGTGGGGGATAAGTATTTTTAGAAATTAACTCGGATGCAAATTCTGAGGGTACATTTGAGTCCGGATGGGCCGAGATAGTCGGAAAAGTGTACCCGGGGGTAGTAAACGGGTCACGGGACGTTTTTAGACATAGCCGGACCCACTCGGGGACATTTGGGTCACTTGGGCTTGGCCCATTAGTCAAAAAACGGGATTAAGTTAATTAATCTAATAAAAAGAAAGAAGGGGGTGGCTGAACTTAATTAGAGAAAGCAAATTAAGGGTTAGGAAACCCTAACAGCAGCCAAAGCCAAATTGGGGATCAAAGAGAGCCATCAAAGGTCATCTTCAACCTTGGGATTTAGCTCCAATTCAGACTCTACGAACCTTAAGGCAAGTGGATAACTTGCAATAGCACTAAATCTGTTTTCGATTCATATTCATGTGTAGTGATTATGTAGAAATCCGTTTTTGGGTGTTAATGGAATGAACATGGGATTTTGAAAACAAAAATTCTGATTTACGAAATTTGGGGTGATGATTCTTGTAAAATCTGATAATGGTGAGTTATTGCATATCTGGTAGAATGATGTCTGCATATTTGAAAACGAATTTGATGACGAAATTTGGGGTATAAATGGACCTAGGGTTTATGATGGAACTTTCCCCAAATTTAGAAACTGGAGTAAATGGACGAATTATTTATGTTGATGAATATTTTGGAGATCCCTAATGAGTTTCCTAATATGTACAAATGCTAAAAGAGACTTAGTTTCAGTGTAGGAGGAAATTAGGGTTTGCAGATTTTCGCCCATGGCTGTCCGTCTTAGCGAAGAAGACGAGTACCTGTTCGATCGATCGATCGACGCCATGAAGTCGATCGATCGACGGTCGGCAGACACGGACAGTTCGCCCAGTTTTATTTATATAGGATGAGATTTATATAAAAAGTTGTTATGCAATTAATTATTGTTGAGAAATTAATGCATGGGGTATACCTAATTAAATGTGAGTGAATTAATTAGGAGATGGGAGGGGAAATTTGGATGACACGTCAAAAATTGGTTGACTGACATCGAGGTGAATTATATTACGTAGTAATGGACTAAGAAATTTAGAGTCGGGATTTAGACTCGGTTGAGGTTAATTCGGGCTATGTGATTGAGTCCAATCAAATGGTGAGGGCAACATCAAAAGTAACTGAAATTATTAATGTGCAAATTAATTAATGATTCGAGTTGCGTAATAACCTCTTAATAAAAATGGAACAGTCTTGTGTCACGGGTTTAGTACACGGTGTAGCTGGAACATTTTTATGTATGTATATATATATATACGGTGTGTGATAGTATATATATATAGTGTATGCCTTAATATCAGTGGTTATATATTATTATACTTTAGTGCTATAGGGGGAGGTTACGCACAGTGGATGAATCCCCTAGCTTGAGGAGTAGGGCTAGTAGATTCCCAGGTCATAGCGTCCGTTACAGGGGGTGAGGGGCATCTCACTTTCCGGGAAGGAATATGACCGCCTCCAATCGTATACTAAACCAAGTTAGTGAGCGAATCTAACTTGGATAACTAGGATATGCGAATATACGTAGTGTACTAGCACTTTAGAGAAATTTTATCCGGGGAGTATTTTTACTCGGGTGGATGTTAGTGTTTTATGTATTCCAGTATGTGTGTGAATGCTGTAATAAATTTTAAGTATATAATTAGGTAATTATTATATACGGGCTAAATAAATACAAGCATGAGTTGTTGTATACGTATAACGAGTGGAGTAGTTATATGAATTAAAAAGGGAAATGATTTAATTAAGTTGATAGTGCTAATGACTTAAAAATCATCATCACAGTTACTCAAATTAGAGTAGAAGGGATTCAAGGAGACTTTAATAATTATCTAGTCATGAGTTAGATAACTAGGTGATAATTAAAGCGTTAGTGGTGCACATTAGAGGAGGGGCAAGGAAGTTCTCAAGAGAGTGCGTCACTAACTAAAATATGTAGAGCATGCATTTTTATTATTACTGCAAGTTAATCATTTGCTAAATGTTTTCAAATGTTTTGGGTACTAACCCTTGCTATAAAAACTTTTTAAAAACCTTTTAGGTGTCCAGCCACAGGGACGCCAGACCTGACTCGATTCCAGGAAGTCCGTTGCTGCAGCATATGTGGATGTTGCGGGACCTTTGATAGACGCCTCTTTCTTTCATTCATAATGTAGAGACTCATTATTATTTATTCGAGCATGTCGCCCACTTTCCATTTATTTATTTCTTAGACTTGTTGGGATTTTATTCTTGTCTTTATGGGATTTTTTTGGACCGATGGTTTATTCGGTTAATAAATTTTACTTGTGGAATGATTAGTTAAATTTATCTGTGATTGTTTTATTGTTGTATTTTCCGCATGGGTTTTTGTTTAATTAATGAAAGATAAAAATTGACACCAGTCTATTTTTCTCACTTAGGTGGTTAGTAATTTAAATAAAACGACAGTGATGCTAAGAATGGACCAAATGAGAAACCTGTTCTAACTTGATTTAGGACTGATCACCCGGGATTAATTAGGCGGGGTGTCACACAAACTTACAACTAGGGTTTATGAAAACTTCTACCAAAGAATACTACAATCTAACTTTCTCTCTCTTATCCTACTCCTACCCTCTAGAATTTGACTCCCTCTCTCTAGAATTAAACTCCCCTTGAAAATGAGGTAGGGCTTGGTCTTTTATATCACCAAGTTGCACGAATTTGGCAGCAAATTTCGCATGTGGAACAAGTTTTTGCCAACCAATCACCATAAAATCTGCATAATTAATGACATAAATCCGCACATCCAGACTCTTCATTATCGCGCAACTTCAAAACATCGTAACTTCTTCACCGTAGCTCGGATTGAGGTTCCGTTTTTTCCAGTATTCTTGTAACTTAGTGCTCTTAAACTTTCTAGTTGGCCCCACCTATGGACTAAGGCTGAAAAATTACAAAAGTGCCCTTCAACTCTCCATTTCTTGGTTTCTTTCACTGTTTTGAGTTCTCCTTCGCACTAACTTGCATGAAATACCTGTAAAACACATGAAAAATATACAAAACACGAAATACTTGCCAAAAGAGGTTAGTAGCATAAATACGAGACAAATTCAAGCTATTTACACTGCACGGGATCGTAAAAACACCGAAATTAAGGGGATAAATATGAAGAATATGTGCGTAATCATACCCCCTAACTTAGAACTTTGCGCGTCCCGAGCAATGTAAATGAAATTAGTTTAAAGTTCAACTCTTAAAAATTCTTTTATTGGTATAGAATACCTTTTTCGCGGGCAAGCGATTGCATTTAGCGTATGCAACAAGCCTTTAAACCCCTAGGTTACCCTAGTAGGACGAGTTTTGTCTCGTGAGGGTTTGCAGTGAATATACCCACAAAATTCTTTATTGACTCAAATAAATATCAAAATATTTAAAAATTGTACAATTTAAAATTTTCAAAAAATAATCACCATCAATTCATATTCAACTGTCTCAAACCATAGTGTGTGTGTGTGCAAAGTCAAAAATTAAACCTCAAATTTCCACCGATTGAGCATTACGTTACTTTTCGAAAATTCGTTTTGATTCAAATTTTTACGGATTGCACTCACAAACGAATCACTCGGATTGTGGCTATTTTCTCTCGATATGCATGATATAAAGAGTAAATATAATGGACACAAATTCATGCATACAAAATTGAAAAGAAGAAAATATATGGTGAAAAGATCTCATCATCGGAGTACAGTTATTAGGAAACGGGAACATCAACTCTAGTTCACACCATTTTAATCTCTTATATTATCTTTTCATGTCTTAGCTCTCCACGCGGTAACCAATTTCGCAATTCGGACTCGGTAAGGACTTTTCGGGTTAAAAAGTGTAAAGGGTAAAATTGGGAATAGACGGAATGTTCGGAATTGGAAAATGTCCTTTTGACGTCCATTAGTGATTTTTCGGGCATTTGCTCAATTTTCTCTTTCTTTTTCAATTTTCATTTTTTTTTTCTCACTATTTTTTTTTGAACATTTTTTTTCTATTTTTCTCTTGCCCCTTTCTATTGCACAATTTGGACTTACTTGATGAATTTTCTCAATTTTCACAATTCCAGGCTATTTGGGTTTTTCGGGTTATCAAACGAAAGGAAAATATTTTATTAGGCTCAACTTGGGTTGCAAAGGGATAATTTTGTTTTTCACAACTTTTTATGGCTAATATTTTTGGGTAACAAACGAGGGCCTACTTCATTGTCCAAATTGTTAATCACATTACCATATGCATCTCGAGATTAATTAAGTTTAGAGATATATTTAGCACGAATTTCGAGACAACATTTCACACATTTTCCCATAACCGATCAAAACAAAGGATTGAGATCATCAACGACTTATTAAAATGATGAAAAGAACTTTGAGTTAATCATAAACTCGGATTGATTTAAAAACTCATAAAGATCGATAGGCTCAAAATCTCACCGGGTTGGACTAATCTCCACACTTATTCGTTATGTCGTCAATTTTCTGTCAATTTCCATCTTTGGTCAATTTCGGCTTAGTGCATTTTGATTGTTAACAATTTGAGACTTTAAATAAAATAAAGGTGATATTTTTGAAAAAATTCAATTCCAATTTTTATTTATTTTGAAGAAAAATATTTTTGGTTTTTTTCAAAATTTTTCAATTTTGTTTTTTTTTTCTAAAAAAAACACACTTGGAAAGAACATGTGATCGAATCAATGAATCTAAACAATAAATGGGAAGAATATCCCACACCCCCTAACTTAAATGTTGCATTGTCCTCAATGCGAATCAAGAACACAACATAAAGAGAGGAAAAGAAAGATATTACCCAAATGGAGCGATCCCCGATGAGTACGAGTCCATTGAATCTACAAAACACGTTAGAACCAAGCATAACAAAAAGAATAACAATAACTCTAACTAATTACTCTAAATTATAGAAAAATAAAAATAAAAAGCTAATTATGTACAACCTACGATTTGAAATTCTAATAACTCATACACTAGAAGTCAAAAAATTTGAGGGTCCACCCAAAATACAATTTGACTTTGAGGGAATAATGGTGTGCCCTCACTAGGATGCATGCCTCCCAAAAAATAAGAATTCCGTTTGAAAAACGGAAGGCATGCGTGAGATGCAGAAAATGAACCATCACCAATTAAAAAATTTAACGGGATGATGGGGGGTTTGGGTGCTAGGTGGGACAAGTACAATTGAGATCCAAGAAAAATATAATCACCTACCAAAGATTTTTCAAGTAGTATGGGTAGAGGGGCACTCAAAAAGGAACAGTTCATATTAGAAAACAATTCTAGCAAAGTGTCTTTGTCGGTAAAAGGTGTAAACGTTTCAAAATTTTCAACCGACTCATAGGAATCTAGCGGTACTTCTAATGGTTCAATAACCGTGAACGAAAATGGTGATGAAATAAACTCAATCTCAAGTGATTCATCATCAATTAGAGATTGAATTTAAAGGGATCAAGACTCACTTTCAATGAGATGTTCTTCAAAAATTTGAGGTGACACACAAGTCTCAACCTCCTCTTTGTTTTCCCAAATAGAACGCACATCATCGCAAAGTGTGACCATTTCCTTCACAAGACCATAATCGATATTCTTTGTGCTTTGGGTGGAAAGAAAATCCAGTACTCTTTTGGTTAGAAAAAGCGTGGTTTCTTCCAAAGTAGGATCCCTTGGCTCTAAAATCTCGGATTCCTCATTTGGTTGAAAACCTTCCATAGTTTCACAAATATCGGAAGAAAAATCTTCATTGGATTCCCCAAAATGATTTTTTTTTTCGATATTCGTTTTCAATCTTTTCATACGCAAGATTTAGAAAGGCCTCACCCATGGTAAAAGGTCGAGGCACAAATTCTTGAGAATATTTAATATAAATTTCTCTCCTATATTCATTTTCAAGCCTTTCATACTCCTGAGTTAAAATGGCCTCACCAATGGTAATAGGTCGAGCCACGGACTCTTGAGAATAAAAAGTTTGAAAACGATTACCATATGAACCATTATAATTACCGAACTCAACATGAAAAGACATGATTACCGAATAGTATGTAAATGGAAATTCGATTACAGAGGTGTGCGATTGAGGATTCAACGTTTCTTAGTGCTCAATTGTGCAAGGCTACAAAAAAGGTAAAAAAAAAATCCAAAGAAAAAAAAAATATTTCGAAATAGTAAATCAATTATAATCTATAACAAAACATTCCCCGGCAACGGCGCCATTTTGATGGAGTGGAAAACCGAGCGTCCGTGTAATACGATAGTCGTTGTTATCGGCTTCCAACCTCAATACAAAAAAAACCTAAACTTTTAACTACACTTTTATGGAGTATAGTAGTAAGTCTGGGTATCGAATCCACAGGGAATGTTTTATAGAATTTAATTGATTTATTACTTCTAAAATAAAAGTGAAAAAGATGATGATGGTTGACAAGGGGAAATAAGTTGGAAAAAATTTATAAAACTAATTAAAATGAATGAGGAAATAGGTTGGAATACAATCCCCCAATCCCTAGTAATTACCCATTAGAATACTAGAATTGTAAATTATAAATTTGAATGAATCCAGTCTTTATAGATCTTAAGACTTACATATATGAGGTTCAAGCCCGCATCATATGAAATCAAAGATAAATATAAAGCGGTGCTAAATAATTACACGCACATCATATTCTTAAATATCCCAAGTACCTAGGGCAAGAGAGATTAAAAGATCTAGGATGATTGTGAACTTATCTTACACGATTCTTTCAAATTTAAATTTAAATTCTATTTTCTACGTAGATAAATTACATTGGGATGGGTTCATGCATCCCAACCCTTAAAAATTAGCTAAACATGATGAAAACAAAAGAAAACTCTAACAAACATTGTTAACAATTTGCAAAACAATTGAGAATTGAATGGAAAAATAAAATAGAGAATAGAAATTGATACTTGTATTTAGCAAGAGGAGAAAGAGATGAATTTGAATCCATCAAAACTTCTTCTTCAAACTTACAACTAGGGTTTATGAAAACTTCTACCAAAGAATACTACAATCTAACGTTCTCTCTCTAATCCTACTCCTACCCTCTAGAATTCAACTCTCCTTGAAAATGAGGTAGGGCTTGGTCTTTTATAGCACCAAGTTGCACGAATTTGGCCGCAAATTTCGCTTGTGGAACAAGTTTTTGCCAACCAATCACCATAAAATCTGCATAATTAATGATAGAAATCCGCACATCCAGACTCTTCATTATCGCGCAACTTCAAAACATCGTAACTTCTTCACCGTAGCTCGGATTGAGGTGCCGTTTTTTCCAGTATTCTTGTAATTTACTGCTCTTCAACTTTCTAGTTGGCCCCACCTCCGGACTAAGGCTGAAAAATTACGAAAGTGCCCTTCAACTCTCCATTTCTTAGTTTCTTTCACTGTTTAGAGTTCTCCTTCGCACTAACTTGCATGAAATACCTGTAAAACACATGAGAAATATACAAAACACATGAGAAATACCTGTTTAGAGTTCTCCTTCGCACTAACTTGTCAAAAGAGGTTAGTATCATAAATACGAGACAAATCCAAGCTATTTACACTGCACGGGATCGTAAAAACACCGAAATCAAGGGGATAAATATGAAGAATATGTGCCTAATCACCTCTTAATCATGAGAGTGTTAACACTTTGAATATACTTATTTTTTGTAACACCCCATATTTTTATGCTATATTAATTTGGGAATTTATTGAATTTAATGTGAGTTAATTATTTAATAAAAATGCGAAAATTAATTATGTTATAATTATTAACGGGACGAGAGTTAGTAATTATCGGAAATTTGTTGAATATTACTAATGAGCAAAGTAATATATTATATTGGTTATATTGAATGTCATGAGTGAGTTAAATGACAATTTCGGGAATTTAAGTCGGAACGTGCTTGTGTCGCGTCGGGACTAAATTTTGATAAATAAAAAGTGAATATTTTTTAAGTTTCCCGTATAGTCATTTTGAGTGCGCCAACGTGTCCGGAAGGGTCGAGATAGTCAGAAAAGTGTACCCGGGGGTGTAGTTTGGGTCTCGGTCCGTTTTTAGGCCTAATTGGTACCCCGGGAGGGCATTTTGGACATTTTACCTTTTTGGGTAATTAAACCCATGAAAATACCAAGGGTTATATCACATATCTGGATTGTGATCTAGGGTTAGAAACTCTAAACACAAGTGACGGCCATAGGAGAGGGAAGAAGAAAGCTTCCAAGGCAATTCAAGGCCAAAAAGCCACCCGTTTGCACCGCCGTCACCGCCAACGCGTAGATCGCGAGACGAGGAACGCAACCATACCAAAATCATCCGTAAATCAGAATACCAAAAATCCCAGGCAAGTGTTTATCTTGCTATTTTCGTTGTTGAAATTTCCATATTAGTTTAGGAATGATTAAGGATGAAATATGTGGAAGAAAACCTAATTTGTGATAGGAAAATCCATGTAGTATTGGTTGATATGATGATTCTGGAAACCCTTGCCATGTAGAGGAAATTAACCACGAAATTTTGATGATTATAAGAAAGAAATTCTGGAGAAAAATTTGTTAGAAATCTGTTTAAGATAATTCTAGGGTTCTTGATAATCAGATATAATTTTGGGTTGAAAATCCATGTTTAAATGATGAATATGTACATGCCTTACATTAGAAACATCTGGTATATTGTTATAATGTTAGTAGTAGAATTATTGGGACGTTTGGGGTTGGAAAACATGGATTTGGATGAAGAAAATTGGTAGCACCCGTAACTGCAATTCTGCAGAAATCAAAACACCTGCTTGATCAATCGATCTAGCATAGAGCTTCGATCGATCGAAGGTTCGATCGATCGAGTCCCAGACCTCGATCGATCAACCCCTCCTGGCAGACTCCTATTTCCCTTGTTTAATTAGTTAAACTAAATTCATCATGAAATAATTCTTGGGTATTCTTAATAAAATGTTTTGGGAGATAGGAAAGACCAGTAGGACATATGAATAAGTGTTGGGAACTTTATTATAAGACGAGAATTTTGCTTTTGGGATAATTATATAATGAACGATGAAACTATGTATTTCAAGTGAGAGATTTCGGCGAATAGCTACGATATTGAATGGAGTTATACCTACTGAATCTTCTACTTGGAAGGATAGAGTCCACAAGTGTCACGTAATAAGTGAGAAAACTCTTCGAGTTAAGGTTAGAGATGAAACCTTATATGTAATACTAATAATGTGAAATTAAGGATAAATGTTGTAATTATGGGTGACGAGAGGAACCTACATTAATAAGATGAAAGTGGTATATTTATATGATTGTGTGTACATATATTATATACATGTGAAAAACATACCGCGCTACTTGCTATCCTTGAGGTTACCGCGCTTGGACAGTCTTATCTCGATGGGACCTTTATGGGGGATATTGACTTGTACCCTAGAAGATAGATATCCTTGGTACAGGTTATCGAATTGATAGTTCAGACGGTCCTAAGACACGCGAGTATGTGCCATCCTCTTAGAGACTTGGAATCTATGCTTCGCCTCGATATTGTTTGTGTATGTGTTAATACAGTTCGAGAGTGATTCCGAATTTGTATTCCCCTTGATATGAGTGGTATGGGGTTTGGATAGTAGAAGTATGCACGCACCATAGTTTTATTTGGGGTGCTGTTATTATATATATATTATACGAGTAGTTAATATATATATGATATTTGGAAATTTGAAACTGCCTACTGTGATTTGATAAGTAGGACATGGTTGATGACTCAAATAGTAAATACTTGTTTTGTGAAAGTATAATATGACACTGGGAAACTTTATAAATTAATAAAGCTAAAACGAGAGTTATGATGCTAATTGAAAGTATTCTTTTTAAACAATGATATTGTTCGGTTTTTGAAATCTTATGAGTAAGTTAAGATAAGCTAAATTACTGGGAAGGTTAGTATGATAAAATGATAAGATAAACCGTTGGGAAGGTTAGTACGATAGGCGTGCACATTAGAAGAGAGGTGAGAATTTCTCAAGAGAGTGTCGCTCTAATATGTTGTTGCATTGGCCTGTATCAATTTAAATACTTGCTAAACGTATTTTAAATCAAACACACTTTCGGGCTCTGAACCGTTTTTCTCTCTCTCTCCCTTGTATATATATGTATATATTTCAGGTGCCCAGCCATAGAGACGTCTTGCTTAGGATCCCTTGAAAGGAACGCGCTGCAGCTTAGGTGGGAGTTGCAGGTCACTTGCGTAGACAGCTTCCTTTATTGACTCCACTTCTAGCATTCTCATTTATTGGGCATGTGTTGCCCTTTCCATTATTTCATTGTTATTGGGACATTTGTATTTCAGTTATTCCTAGTATTGTCACTATGTGATTTATTCAATTTGAATTGTGTTACTTTATATTTCGCATGTTGGCATTCGATTGACGAATGTTTAAAATTAATTGTCTTGCGTTCCAGGTTTATTGTGGTGTGATTCGTAATTGTTGAACTATTGTTAATAAATAAATAAATCATTTTCTCTAAATAAAAATTTGGAAAGTAATGTTTAAATATGGTTTTGACACTTAGCTTAATTATTTAGGGTGTTAAATTGGAAAGTTTATTTTTACGACAGTGATGCTAAGAATGAACCAAACTGTTCACCTTGATTTAATTTAATAAAGGAGTGATCGCCCGGTATTTAATTAGGTGGGGTGTCACAGGTGGTATCAGAGCATCAGGTTCTAGTGTCCATAGGATCTGTACGGCTTATTTTCGCTTTCAGCTTAACTTTGTTGCTATAGAGCCCTATTTATAGGATTGTTGTACTCTTGTCTTACGTTTAAGTCTTCAGCTATTTGAGATTTGATGATAACTGTAGACTAATAAACTTCTTCACGTTTCAGATGCCTCCGAGACGTGCTCCGAAGGATAGGCGTGCCCAAGCCGAACAGCCAGCAGTTCCGGCACAAGGCACGATGAATGCAAATGAAGTAGCGGCCATTGTTGCTCAGGCGGTGAATGCCGCACTAGCGGTGGTTCAGCAGGCTCCACCCTAGGTTCAGGAAGTGGCGCCAGTACCATTACAGCTTCCATCTGCATGGGAGAGGGTTCGGGATGCTTTTCAGAAAGCGCATCCCCCTGAGTTCTCTGGTAGCTCCGATATTGTCACAGTTAGCCAATGGAAGAAAGACATCCAGTGGCATCTCCGTATGTATGAGTGCACTGACGTGCAAAAGAAGTTATTGGCTTCCTTTAAGCTGGTGGGAGCCGCATTGCAGTGGTGGGAGTCCACTACCACTTTGGAGGAGAGGGACACGATCCCTATTCAGTCATTTTGGGAGCGGTTTGACCACAAGTATTTTCCACCCGCCGTACAGACTGAGATGAGGCGGAGATTACTAAATCAAAAACAGGAGAGTCTTACCGTAGCAGAGTATGAGGAGGAGTTCACGAGACTTCTCACCATTGTGCCAGATGAGGCACCTACTGAGAGAAAGAGGATTATGTTGTTTGTCGACGGGTTAGCTTGGAGGATCCGTCAGCACCTTATTGGGAATTTATCTCTGAGTACTTTCACTGATATACTCAATGTCGCATTGATACATTGCCAGGATCACCGCTTCTATCTGCAGGGAAGTAAGAGAGCAGGAGAGTCCAGCCAGCAGGGCAGGACCGGGGGAAACGGTGCTAGTAGGGCACCATCTCATGGACAGACTCGTCAGCACGAGCAGAGTTCCCATTAGGGGGACCCTGCTAAGTGATTCCGTTCGGGTGATTCTAGGCAGGGATATGGGGGCTATAGGCAGGGCCAGCAGGGCCATCCTAATCAGCAGGGCCAGCAGGGAAAACAGCAGGGCCAGCAGCGTGCTAATCAGGGCCAGGGGCGAGGAGGTAACGGCCAGCAGGGCCGTGGTCAGCAGGGACAGAGGGGAGGCAACTTCAAGGGGCGATGTTTTGGATGTCGTAGACACGGCCATAGGCGCCAGGATTGTCTAGAGGGAGATAGGGCCCCACAACAGCAGGGTGCCCATAATGAGCCACAGAGACCAATTTTTCTGGGTTCACTCCCAGCTCCAGCCCAGGTGCCAGCCCTACCAGCCATCCCAGCAGCTCCGATGCAGTAGGGGCAGTTACAGTACGGATGTGTCTATAACGTCCACCAGGCAGCAGCTCCATAGGCACCACCCGCGATTGAGGGTATGTTTCCTATCCATGGTACTATGGGTCGGGTTTTGTTTGATACGGGGGAAACACATTGTTTTATAGCTACGCATTTTGCGAAGGCCTTAGGGTTGTTTGCCACAGCATAGAGCATAGTGACGTGTGTAGACTCACCACTGGGGAGTGGGTCCCTTATTTTCTTTATATGCCAGGGAGTGGGGGTAGAGATTGGTAGCTTGGTATTACATGCAGACATGTTTGTTTTAGACATGCACGAGCATGATGTGATTATTGGTATGGATTGGCTCGCAGCTTATAGAGCCATGATTGATTGCTTTGGTGGGAGAATTATTTTTGCCATTCCGGGGCAAGAGATGTTTGTAGTGGCGATGCCTCGCCCAGAGGGAGGCTCGACCGCTCATTTGTATTACATAGAGGAGGATACCTCTAAGGAGGTTGTGATTCCCTTAGATTCGATCCTAGTTGTCAAGGAGTATTCTGATGTGTTTCAGGAAATACCAGGCCTACCCCCAGTCGAGATATTGACTTTGTTATAGATTAATTTCCAGATACGAGACCTATAGCACGCGCACCATACCGTATGGCTTCGTCAGAGATGCGAGAGCTACGAGATCAGATAGAGCAGCTATTAGGTCAGGGCTTCATTCGCAGGAGTACCTCACCTTGGGGCGCTCCAGTTTTGTTTGTGAAGAAGAGAGATGGTTCACTGAGATTGTGTGTGGACTACCGGGAGCTGAACAAGGTCACGATACGGAATAAGTATCCGTTGCCTCAAATCGATGACCTATTCGACCAGTTGAGGGGAGAAACTTTCTTTTCGAAGATAGATCTGAGGTCGAGGTACCATCAGCTACGTATTAGGGAGCAGGATGTTTCGAAGACTGCTTTCTTGACGAGATATGGGTCTTATGAGTTCCGGGTGATGCCGTTCGGACTCACAAATGCTCCAGCCGTTTTCATGGACTTGATGAACCGAGTATTCAGACAGTTCTTGGATCAGTTTGTCATAGTTTTCATAGATGACATTTTGATATATTCACACTCCGAGAAGGAGCATGCCGAGCATTTGAGGCAGGTTCTTCAGACTCTACGAGAGCATCAGTTGTATGCTAAGTACGAGAAGTGCGGATTATGGTTGCGAGAGGTACAGTTCTTGGGGCATGTTGTTTCTGAGTAGGGGATAGCAGTTGACCCGAGTAAAGTATCAACGATGAGGGAGTGGGGACACCCCACGACACCGATGGAAGTGCGTAGTTTCTTGGGATTAGCCGGATACTACAGGAAATTCATTCTGGGATTCTCCAAAATAGCGGGTCCATTGACGAATCTGACTCGCAAGGGAGTACCATATGTTTGGGATGACGCTTGTCAGTTGTCTTTCGACGAGCTGAAAGACAAGCTTACTTCAGCGCCAGTCCTTGCTTTACCGAAGCTGGGTACGGAGTACCTGGTTTACACCGATGCCTCTTTACGGGGAGTTGGGGGAGTACTTCAGTAGGAGGAAAAGGCTATAGATTTTGCCTACCGTAAGCTTAAGCCGCATGAGAAGAATTACCCCACCCATGACCTGGAGTTAGCAGTGGTCATTTTTTCATTAAGGATATGGAGGCACTATTTGTTGGGAGAGAAATTCCGTTTGTTCACAGACCACAAGTCGTTGCAGTACCTATTCACTCAGCGAGAGCTGAATATGCGTCAGCACAGATGGCTAGAGTTTTTGAAGGACTACCAGTTCGATATAGAGTATCATCCGGTAAAGGCCAACGTAGTTTCTGATGCGTTGAGTCGTAGACCGATAGACGAGGTAGCAGACGTCTAGAAAGCAAAGTGGAAGGAGTTGGGTCACCAGGACGCAGTAGCACATTCTTTCATATTCGTGATGTCAGTCACACCCGAGATTGTTACGAGGGTGATACAGGCACAGACCACAGACCCGTTTTGCCAAGAGAAGATTGTGCGACTTCTAGCCGAGGGTGCTGAGTCCTATTCTGTTAGTTCTGATGGAGGTTTGCGGTTTAATGGGAGATTGATGGTTCCAGAAGGAGCAAAATTACGTCATGCAGTGATGACTCATTCTCATGGGTCCCGATTTGCAGTACATCCGGGAGGCGATAAGATGTACCAGGATATGAGGCGAAAATACTGGTGGAGTGGGATGAAGAAGGACATTGTTAAGTTCATGTCCAAGTGTTCTACCTGCCAGCTGGTGAAGGTGGACCATCAAAAACCGTCAGGATTGCTTCATCCATTGGAAGTACCCGCGTGGAAGTGGGAGAGTATTTCCATGGATTTTATTACAGGTTTTCCTACATTACATCGGGGCCACGATTCTATCTGGGTGATTGTGAACCGTTTGACCAAGGTGGCTCATTTTCTACCGGTGCGGACAGATTATACCACGGGTCAGTATGCTCAGTTATTCATCGCTGAGATTGTCAGATTACACGGGGTGCCCCTGAATATTGTGTCAGATAGGGACAAGATTTTCGTGTCACATTTTTGGGAAAGCTTTCAGGAGGCTATGGGTACTGAGTTGAGGTTGAGTTCAACTTACCACCCACAGACAGATGGACAGACAGAGCGTACTAATCAGATGTTAGAGGATATTCTACACATGTGTGTTCTCGATTTTGGAGGAGGCTGGGAGCCACATCATCCACTAGTAGAGTTTGCTTATAATAACTCTTATCAGTTTACGATTGGTATGGCTCCATTTGAGGCTTTGTACGGCAGGCCTTGTCGTTCCTCAACTTGTTGGCTCGAAGTGGGGGATAACAAGTTGCTAGGACCAGAGGTGATTCAGGAGACCTCCGCGAGGATTGAGATGATCAGGAGTCGCATTGGGGTAGCCCAGGACAGGCAAAAGATCTACGCCGATGCGAAACGGTTCTTCCGAGAGTTTAGTGTGGGGGACCAAGTGTTATTGCGTGTATCTCCTATGAAGGGAGTGATGAGGTTCGGGAAGAAGGGGAAGTTGGCTCTGAGTTACGTGGGACCATTTCCTATCATCGAGAGGATTGGGTCGGTTGCATACAGGTTGGGACTGCCAGAACATTTACATCGCATCCACGATGTATTCCACATCTCGTCGTTGAGATGATATCTTCGGGATGATATGGCCCATACCCACATTGCGATAGATGAGATCGATTTACAGTCTGATAGCTCTTACGAGGAGAGACCGGTGGCTATCCTAGACTATAGTGAGAGGAGATTGAGGTCGAAGATAGTTCCACTTGTGCGGGTCCAATGGGAGCATCATAATGTGGAGGAATCCACTTGGGAGCGCGAGGCAGATATGCGCGAAAGATATCCAGAGTTGTTTTTACCAGGTATGCCTTATTTTCTGAATTTCAGGACGAAATTCCGTTATTAGGGGGGAAGTATGTAATACCCCGTATTTTTATGCTATATTAATTTGGGGATTTATTGAATTTAATGTGAGTTAATTATTTAATAAAAATCCGGAAATTAATTATGTTATAATTATTAACGCGACGAGAGTTAGTAATTATGGGAAATTTATTGAATATTACTAATGAGCAAAGTAATATATTATATTGGTTATATTGAATGTCATGAGTGAGTTAAATGACAATTTCAGAAATTTAAGTCGGAACGTGCTCGTGTCGCGTCGGGACTAAATTTTGATAAATAAAAAGTGAATATTTTATAAGTTGCTCGTATAGTCGTTTTGAGTGCGTCAACGCCTCCGGAAGGGTCGAGATAGTCAGAAAAGTGTACCCGGGGGTGTTGTTTGGGTCTCGGGGCATTTTTAGGCCTAATTGGTACCCCGGGAGGGCGTTTTGGACATTTTACCTTTTTGGGTAATTAAACCCACGATAATACCAAGGGTTATATCAAATATCTGGATTGTCATCTAGGGTTAGAAACTCTAAACACAAGTGACGGCCATAGGAGAGGGGAGAAGAAAGCTTCCAAGGCAATTCAATATCTTGCTATTTTCGTTGGTGCAATTTCCATATTAGTTTAGGAATGATTAGGGATGAAATATGTGGAATAAAACCCAATTTGTGATAGGAAAATCCATGTAGTATTGGTTGATATGATGATTCTGGAAACCCTTGCCATGTAGAGGAAATTAACCACGAAATTTTGATGATTATAAGAAAGAAATTCTGGAGAAAAATTTGTTAGAAATCTGTTTAAGAAAATTCTAGGGTTCTTGATAATTAGATATAATCTTGGGTTGAAAATCCATGTTTAAATGATGAATATGTACATGCCTTACGTTAGAAACATCTGGTATATTGTTATAATTTTAGTAGTAGAATTCTTGGGAAGTTTGGGGTTGGAAAACATGGATTTGGATGAAGAAAATTGGTAGAACCCGTAACTGCAATTCTGCAGAAATCAAAACACCTGCTTGATCGATCGATCGAGCATAGAGCTTCGATCGATCGAAGGTTTGATCGATCGAGTCCCAGACCTCGATCGATCGACCCCTCCTGGCAGACTCCTATTTCCCTTGTTTAATTAGTTAAACAAAATTTATCGTGAAATAATTCTTGGGTATTCTTAATAAAATGTTTTGGGAGATAGGAAAGACCAGTAGGACATATGAATAAGTGTTGGGAACTTTATTATAAGATGAGAATTTTTCTTTTGGGATAATTATATAATGAACGATGAAACTACGTATTTCAAGTGAGAGATTTCGGCGAATAGCTACGATATTGAATAGAGGTATACCTACTGAATTTTCTACTTGAAAGGATAGAGTCCACGAGTGTCACGTAATAAGTGAGAAAACTCTTCGTGTTAAGGTTAGAGATGGAACCTTATACGTAATACTAATATTGTGAAATTAAGGATAAATGTTGTAATTATGGCTGACGAGAGGAACCTATATTAATATGATGAAAGTGGTATATTAATATGATTGTGTGTACATATATTATATGCATGTGAAAAACATATCGCGCTACTTGCTATCCTTGAAGTTACCGCGCTGGGACATTCTTATCTCGATCGGACTTTTATGGGGGATATTTACTTGTACCCTAGAAGATAGATATCCTTGGTACAGGCTATCGAATTGATAGTTCAGAAGGTTCTAAGAGACGCGAGTATGTGCCATCCTCTTAGAGACTTGGAATCTATGCTTCGCCTCGATATTATTTGTGTATGGGTTAATACAGTTTGAGAGTGATTCCGAATTTGTATTACCCTTGATATGAGTGGTATGGGGTTTGGATAGTAGAAGTATGAACGCACCATAGTTTTATTTGGGGTGCTGTTATTATATATATATTATACGAGTAGTTAATATATATATGAGATTTGGAAATTTGAAACTGCCTACTGTGATTTGATAAGTAGGACATGGTTGATGACTCAAATAGTAAATACTTGTTTTGTGAAAGTATAATATGACACTGGGAAACTTTATAAATTAATAAAGCTAAAACGAGAGTTGTGCTGCTAATTGGAAGTATTCTTTTTAAATAATGATATTGTTCGGTTTTTGAAATCTTATGAGTAAGTTAAGATAAGATAAATTATTGGGAAGTTTATTATGATAAAATGATAGGATAAACCGTTGGGAAGGTTAGTACGATAGGCGTGCACATTAGAAGAGAGGTGAGAATTGCTCAAGAGAGTGTCGCTCTAATATGTTGTTGCATTGGCCTGTATCAATTTAAATACTTGCTAAACGTATTTTAAATCAAACACACTTTCGGGCTCTGACCCATTTTTTTCTCTCTCTCCCTTGTATATATATGTATATATTTCAGGTGCCCAGCCACAGGTGCGTCTTGCTTAGGATCCCTTGAAAGGAACGCGCTGCAGCTTAGGTGGGAGTTGCAGGTCACTTGCGTAGACGGCTTCCTTATTGACTCCACTTCTAGCATTCTCATTTATTGGGCATGTGTCGCCCTTTCCATTATTTCATTGTTATTGGGACATTTGTATTTCAGTTATTCCTAGTATTGTCACTATGTGATTTATTCAGTTTGAATTGTGTTACTTTATATTTCGCATGTTGACATTCGATTGACGAATGTTTTAAATTAATTGTATTGCGTTCCAGGTTTATTGTGGTGTGATTCTTAATTGCTGAAATGTTGTTAATAAATAAATAAATCATTTTTTTAAATAAAAATTTGGAAAGTAATGTTTAAATATGGTTTTGACACTTAGCTTAATTATTTAGGGTGTTAAATTGGAAAGTTTATTTTTACGTCAGTGATGCTAAGAATGAACCAAACTTTTCACCTTGATTTAATTTAATAAAGGTGTGATCGCCCGGTATTTAATTAGGCGGGGTGTCACATTTTTCTTCTGACATATCAATGGAGAATAATATTTTCAATTGTGTGGACGAACAATCCATGGTTCGTAGTTTGGTAATGTATATTATGTATGATTTTCAGCATTCAAATAGGTACACACGAGAGGCCGTAACTTTGAGATAATTTGATATAAATTTTATGATATGTGTGAAAGATGTTGTAAGGTAGAGATGGGTTCATTTATGTGGAGAAAATATATCACGAGACATATTTTTTAGGCTCTAGATCACAAGAAGGACTCGGTATTACGGTTAGGTAATCATGTAGCCACGAGATTAAAGACTACGAAGTTTGGGTTGTCATATGTTCTAACTTGATTTTAGCTTCAGTGGTGGTTCAAAGTGGAAGTCGACCTAAAGTCTCCATGTGTAATGTTACTAACTCTAAGGTGTTGTTGAATCTTCAGGATAGTTTTGAGGTGTATCACTAAAGAAGTCATGTTTTAAACGTCTTTGGATATGGAGGTATAGGTAGAAGTCGAGGTAGTTTGGACTAGCTACAGATGCATCCCTGAAAAATAGTATGTCGAGAGACTTATTATGAAGATTAGGCTTCACGATTTTCATTTAATATAACGCCTATGTACCCAAGGAGGTTTAGGATCAAAATGAATGTAGTTTTAACGAATGGGGTATATTTACATGTGTAGGGGATGGAATATTGGGTATACAATATACAATATTGCGGTATTTATGGATCCTAATCCTTCATATAGCATTTATGTTATGTTGGATTGATATAAGTATATGTTAAAAATAATATTTAATCATAGGCTCATGTCTGACAAGTATTTGATCTAAAAACACATATTCGGGGTATCATTGCGTTTATGGGCTTTGTTCGTTTAGAGAAAAAATGGGACTAGTATAAGTTTAAACTTTCTCTTATGCAAAGTTTCGGACAGACTCGACTCGCGAACACTTTTCTCAAAATGATTATTATAAGTATGTTTTCATCTTTTTTAATGGTTGTTGTGGCCTATGATTAGTATTATTTTAACATATGAGCATGTAAAGTCAATTAACAGAGATGGTAGGTTAAAAACCAGGTTTTAAAATATTAATAGTGTAAAGTGCATACTCGGTCCCCTAAATGGGGAACGCGCTAAAAGAGATAAATAGGTATGGATAGTTTATCTGAATATATATGGGTTAATTGACCCAAAATATAGGCAGAGATTCTACAATATATTGTTATTCTTGATCTGATGTTCAGAAAGAGTTTCCTTATCTTTGTAGTGTGAACCAAATTTTTCTTAGGGGGGTGTCCCCACTTGAGGTGCTAAAGGTGGGCAGAGCTTCGTTTAGTTAGGCAGAGGCTTCGTTTACAAATATTGACATTTACGCAGAGGTTTTCCTCGACTATTCTTTTCAAGACAAAATTTGAGAATTGCGAGCCTATTTAGGAACCAAAGAGACTTTTCATAAGTACAAACTTTCTCGAGGAAAGCGACTTCTCCAGAGTATGAAGTTCTTCGGGAATTTTTAGAATGAGCTCGAGTATCTCGAACGCTTGAGGGAGAAGAAAGTGAAAAAACTAGATCATGCTCGGGTTTAGATACCCCTTTTTGGCTAGCATGGGCATATATTTATAAGGGCCTACCCCATGACATTTAATCAATCTGTTAAATCCTATGGATGGTGGATCCGAGGGGTGGTACATGTTTATATCTTGGATAAGATATCGTAATGATCACGTCTCGAGGTAATAATTGACCACTTATCATTTTGGGAGACCGTTAAACAATTTGTTAAAGGATGGGAGGGGCCTTTAAGAGATTAGTTAAAGGTCCCAGAGGGGATATTTGGCACATGTTTTCTTATTTTTCCTATTTTCCTATTGACCTTATGGACTTTAGATCTTGGTATTTTGACGCCTTTAAATATTGTTTTTGTCTTAGGGTGTTGCTATCTTTAGGGAATTTCTTAAGGTTTGTGCCCATGGGTAAGTGTGATATCGCAGTGTCCCACCCCCGATTGCATATAGGGTGTCCATAACGAGGCTAGAGAGATGACGCACTAAAGAGATAAGAATAATTGGAAGATAAGAGGCTTTTATTCAACCTTCGTCTAAGGAAAGTTTACATATATTGGAAGTTTGATGGTTTTCTGTTATAATGACGATTATACATTTGAATCTGAGCTGATTAATGTGTTAATATGATTTTATAATCAAATTCCTAATTTCATAATTAATTTAATGGTTAAATTTTGGCTAAACTTTATGTTATGGTATAAGTTAATTATATTGAAAAATCTCATGAATTTGACTTTGGAATTAGATTATAATTTGTATAAACTAAACCACTGTAATGAATTTAGTAAAATCCCCTTGTTAAATTTGAGAATTGATGAAAATTTGAGATTGATTCATTAAGTTATGAAACTAGGGCTCTTATGTTCCTAATATTGAATTAAACCTTTAATCCATGTTATAAGAGATTAAAACATGTAGATATAGGTTCAAAATGATTTTACGTATCGTATATCTGAAGGAGGATGTGTTTAGAGCTTTATAAAGGCTTCGGAGTTAGTTTTGTTTTGACCTCATCTGAACTAGATTTGGGTTTCGTTAGAACAAGAGAAGATGTTGTTAGAATGATTTGGGGTATTTTGTTTGAACGACTTGGTTTGTCATTCAAATGTGATGGGTGATTTTGGTAGAACGTGTTATGGATCTTGTTAGAACGGGTTTCGACCTTTTTTAATTCCTTAACTAATTGTTGAAAAATAATTAGGAACCTGCGATGCTTTTAATAATCCTTATGTTGATTGGATTACTGTTATTTGGTTTGACGTGTAAGCATACTATGTGTTATTACTCATTGGGGACATACCATGAAGGATGTTATTATGGAGTGTGTACGAATCCAGCCGCTGACGGGTTTACCTTGGTCATTTCACTTTCATTCCTACCGGTGACGTACCTAATTTCCTAGGGGAACAAACGAAGGTTCTTTTTATATAGTCTTGGGTATGTAAGTCTATACGTAGATGGGAAGGCGTAGTGATTGTTGATGCTTTGAGGTTGTAGTTATGGGATGTGACATTGTATTTATTTGCGGGCTAATTCGTAGCTTATTTACTTGTATGTGCTGGGGACCATACTTATGTGGATGCTAGATTTTGAGATTGTCGTTCCGTTATTGTGTTGGGTTAGCTCAAAAATATATAAAAAATAAGAGGAGGATGGGTGGGTATTATTTTATCCTTAAATAGGTTCAATTCTTACTCTTTGTAGACTTGTTGTAAATGTTGTTGTTGAAATCTATTTCGAGTCCTAGGACGATGTTACAGCCACAATCATAATTCACATTTTCATTCCTTTCAGTTCCATCTCTTACATAGGATATAGGTGTCAAGCTTGTGTGTTGATTCCTTTATTTCTACTTATATTTCATGTTGGGTCAGATTATTATAGTAGTTATGATTTTTGTTTGAGTGAATTTATGATTTATACAATTTGTCTTGTCCCATAATGGATTTTATTTACTTTTAGTTTAGGGTGTCAGAGTTTATGGTTGTATTCCTAATATTATATTTGTAAGGCCTTTATTGTATTAATTCATTTTATTCCATCTATGCATGGAATGGTACTTAATTATTGAGACTTGTGTATTATTTATTTTTGGACCTAGTCAATATATATATAAATTTTGTGGGGTGTCACACTAACAATAGTGGGAGTATTACCGATGATCAGGATACACGTGTCATTTGGTTATTTTGGTGAGCACTTCATGGAGTTCCTAGGGGGACACAAAATGGATCCCGAGAACTATGATGAAGTACTCCAAGGCTAGGAATTTGATCTTCGGCTAAAGCCTATGAATACCAAAATGTATTTTAGCTATTAGAATTAAGTTTACAATCTTGTAAACTTTCCAGATGGGATAAAACCCCTCGAATGAAAGTGTATCTACAAAAATAAAATAGTGGTGGATAGGAAGGTGAAATTCATCAAGGCGACGTTTGCTTATAAAGGTTTTACTCAGAAAGAAGGATTCGACTATGATGATACCTTCTCGCATGTAAATATGATAAAGTCTATCTGAATTCTTTTATCCATTATGTCACATCTCGATCTTGAGTTTTGGCAAACGGGTGTCAAGACTAAGTTCTTGAGTGGTAGTCTCGATGAGTGCGTCTATATGATTCAAACCTAGTGATTTATAACAAATGGCCAAGAAAGCAAGGTGTGAAAGCTTAAGAGATCCATTTATGAACTTAAGCAAGCGTCAAGGTCTTGTAACATCTAGTTTGATAAATCAATCAAATCCTATGGTTTTATTCAATGTCTGGACAAAACATTATGTGTATAAGAAGCATGATGGAAATGTAATGGCATTTCTAGTACTATATGTGGATGACATTCTCCTAATTAAGTGCGATGTGGGTGTGTTGTCTAGTATAAGACTATAGTTTGTCTAGTTAGTTTGTATAAAGAACTTAGGAGGATCCACTCACATCCTTGGGATCAAGATTTTTAGTGAACGGAAAAATAATATGTTGGTCTTATCATAAGAAACTCATATCAATTATTTGATTGCAATATTTAACATTAAAGTTTCTAAGAAAGTGTTTCTCCTTTTGAGGCATGGAATTTATTCATCTAAGTATAAGACACCGGATAACAAAAAGAGGATGAGGAATATACTTGATGCTTTGGCGATGGGTAGCCTCATATATGTTATATTGTGCACAACAGAAGATATTTACTTCTCCATTTGTATTGTCAGCATATTCTAGTCTAACTTAGGTGAGGAGCATTGGACTATAGTAAATAACATATTTATGTACATGAAAAGGACTAGAGCTTATGTGTTGGTATAATATGTGAATACAAACTTAAATTTTTATTCAGATATAGATTAAGAGAAGTTGACCTTAGGATATGTGTTTACACCAGGATATGGAGGTACAATTTGGAGGAGTATCAAGCAATCATATATTGTCAATTTGACCATGGAGGATGAGTATGTTGCTACTTCGGAGGGAAAAAAGTGGTTGTTTGCTTCAGGAATGTCCTAAGTGACATGGGTGTGGTTCCTTTAGTGAAATCGTCTATTACTATTGGAAAATGGGACTGGCTTAAAACATGAAAAAATCATCCCTAAGAATTTTAATGCTTCATTCATTGGAATGTAAAAATCAAGAATTAGGTTTAGGCACAAACCTAGGGTTTCGAGAAACTATCCATTGTCTATGTGTTGTGTTACGTATGAGAAGAAATAGTTTGATGAGGATGAGCATCATGTCATCTTCCAAAGACTGCAAAAAAATATTGCTAGAATGCTTTGAACATCTCGAACCTTTTAATATATGATCTGCCCAAAGTAAGCCTTATGTGTGGGCACTCTTGGAGATGAAACTATAGTCAAATATGAGAAAAATCACTTTATGTCTTTTCACCCCTTCACAAAAATGTAAATAGTTTTTTTTCTCTCCTTATATAAGCCTCCATAAGGGATCATTAACCTAAAACCCTAGCTTACACCAATATAAATTGGCACAAGACATGAGACTTGGACAAACTGGTCTTCAAAAGAGTTTCAGGCCTACTACATGGGTATATGGACTATACTAGGGACCCAAGACAAAGAATTTAATTGTCTTCCAAGTAAATACTAGGAAAATCCAAATTGCAAATGTCATTATTTATTAACTTTTTTTAATTAATCGTGAGTAATTACACTAAATAATTATGACTACACTCATATTTAATTATCTCTAAATCACATGGAATAAAGAGATCATATATTCATTGTTGATTGTGGTATATAATATGATTCCCCATGTTAAATGTTTGATACCAACTTGGTTAAATTAATTTTATGCTAATCGATTTTGACAAAAATCTAATCAATTCCTTGATTCTCAGACATAACGTATTTGATACTACACTAGATTATTAAATAATATATCGACCAGGTTTTATCGGTGAAAAAAAAAACATATAAGTTTATCAAGGGGTATCTATGGATACCTAGATTTGGAATCAGGGTGTGGGTCCTTTTTATCCCGTCCATAAAAATACAATTAAAACAAAAGCTCACTGAAAAATCCCAAAGACCCCCAAAAGAAAACTTTGGTGACCAAAATACAAATTAGAGAAAAACTAATGTGGATTCTAAAAACACTTTGGAGATCCTTTAACCTATTAGTTAAAGTCCCACAGAGGGATTTGATCGATTGGTCATCACCCCCTTTTTGTAATGATTATAAGATCTTTGGAGATCTTTTCCTAGCCTTACACGTGTCAAACCACTTCCATCCAACCTACACATTTCACTGTGAATGACAAATCGATAAAAGACCCTATACAAACATTTATAAAAGGAGGTCCCCACCAACCTTTGAAAGTGACAACAAACCCAACATTGATTATATTTTTCTAGATTTATTGAATTCCGAGCATCTAAGATAGTTGAGCTCGTTCGGAAAACTCTCAAAGAAGTTCGTACTTCAGATAATTTTTTTTTCACCACAATGAAATATCGTACTTATGCGGAGTCACTCTTCCTCGAGTGAAGCTCATACTTTTAAAAAGTCGCTTCCTCCAAAAAGCAAAAGAAAACTTATGTGCGCATTCCACAAAATTTGTTGCTTCTGAATGAATCTATGCCTAACTAAACGGAGCTCTGTCTAATTGGGCATCTCATGTGTGGAAACTCCCCCAAGAAAAATTCGATTCACTCTACAAGGGGAAAGAAAATATGCACGAATCGCGGTGGCATACCCTCCAAATATATATATATATATATATATATATATATATATATATATTTGTGTGTGTATGTGTGTGTGTGTGTGTTGTGATAAATTTTCCATATATGTTTACCTCATCTATCCCGACCCCCATTTAGGGGACCGAGTAAGCACTTTACAACGTTTATATTTCAAAGCCTAGTTTTTAAACCAACACCTCTATTTATTGAATTCACATTCTTGTATGTTAAATAAATGTTAAACAATTGACATAGCAACTAAACACAAACACAAATGCATACCTTTAAAAACTATTCAAAGGAAAGTGTGAGTGAATCGAGTTGGCATAAAATTTGCAAAGCTAAAATCTAAAATCCAGCTACTCCCATCGCTTTTTGGAGCGAACAAAGCCCGTCGCTTTGACCACACACTCGAATATGTGTTTCCATATTAATACTTGTCAAGCATGGGACTTTGATTAACTTAGTATTCAACATATAAATATATCAATCCAAAGTAATGAAAATACTATATTGAGGAGTAGGATCTATAAATACCATAATTTTGTATATTTTAGGCCCGGTATCCCATCGCATACACCCCTAAACATGTCCCATATATTGGAACTATGGAGGATTTTATCCTAAGTCCTCTTGGATATGTATGCGCTATACCGAACCAAACTCATGAAGCCCGAGCCTTATAATATGTCTCTTTATGTATTATCTATTAGCGATGCCTCCATATCTAGTCCAAATACGGAGTAACCAGCCCGAGGACTATGAGACCTTAGAGATTTTAGCCACATCAATAAAGTATACTTAGATGTCTATCAATGGCTTCTGGTCAACTCCAATACTAAATATACACCTTACATCCCTCTATAGCAAAGGATATATAGAACATGACTTCCTTAGCACTAAACCTCAAAACTAGTCTAAAGGACAATACCTTCCATTTAGTGGTCACCCGACGATCATAATATAATATGCCCCCACCAGAGATCTTCAGCCCCACTCATATTCTAACCCTCCACTGAAGATACCCTCTATACAACATATAGTTTCTCCTCATTTTAAGCCAAGTCCTACACTTGCACACACATCAAGTTGGAACACGTGAACAACTAAGCGAATAGGATTTGATCTTGTGGATACACGAGTACATAAGCATAACACCGAGTCCTTATTATGAGCATGAGCTTTTATAATATATATCATGACGTATTGTCCCCATAAAGATGCATTGACTTCCCTTTTATCATCCATTATCCCTTCCTAACCCAAGTGAGATATCAAACTATCTTGAAATCGAGACCTCTCATTTACATTCATACAAATGTTGAAACACTCATACGTACTATACACATCCAAATTACGTAGTCTTTGATCTCATGACTACAGGAGTATGTCAGTACAATACCAAGTCCTTATCATAAGCACAAGCCTTGATAATACATCTTTTGATATATTTTCCCCACTGATATGCATCCATCTCGCATCCCCCATACTTTCTCTCTTATCCTCCAAATGAGATATCAAGATATCTCAATGATACAACCTCTCGTGCACACCCGTACAAACGTTCAAACACGTATACATTAATATCAATCGAACTATAAAGACTTTGATTTTGCGACTACACGAGTATGTAGGCTCAATAACATGTTATCCTCTTGAGCAAAAGCCTTAAAAATATATCTCTTATGATGTTGTCACAACAGAGATGAATCCATGTTCCACATTACCTTTCTATATTTCCTCAAACATCAAATGAGATATCAAACTATCTCAAGCCACGACTTGTCCTACTCACATTTTCATACACACCGGTATCCACTCTCCATCCAAGTCGAGATTTATTGCACACTTACACATATATTAACGGGCACATATTATATAATAACGGAGTCATACATAAGCTTATTATGTAACTGCATCAGTTAAATGACTTTTTTACACCTCTCACCGACACTGTTTTCATACGTAAGCACCTACCGATGTTTTAAAGGATTAGCAAACTAAGGTCTCTAATATTGTGTTAAAATAAACTAAAAAGCAATCAAATAATTAAAGAGTGATAGTAGTTATAATATAATTAAAGAAGAATAAATAAAAAGTGGGGTGCCTAACACCTTTCCCACTCGTAACCATGTTCCCGATTCCACGCCGCATACTTAAACCTACCTTAGGGTTAGCCTGAAAGGGCTAACCCAAACCTTTTATGTATTTTTATATAAAACAAATTGGTGACTCTAAACAATTGACAACCCCTTCGAACAGAACACACACTTAGGCCTAGGCCTAAAATCAAGGGCGTGCACCAAAAATGGGATATGGTGTTGAATAACTTCTAGCGGTAAGTCAATGACCCGTGTCAAACTGATAACCCAACCTCGAGGGAGGAAAGATAGGTAAGAACTCCCACACCCACCATTACAAAAGTTCTCTGCCACGGGTGCACCACCGCTTGGGACCCGTAACACCGCAATGGAGACTTTGCTGGGGACCAATTAAGAGAAGTGAACTATCATTATTCTTCCTTTATAATATGCTTAATATCGCTCCCCGCATGACTACTTTATGCAATTTTAGAACTATTTAACGACCTTAGTTTTAAGGTCCCTCAAAATGTAGATATGTGCTTAGGTCCCCATGTACATCATTATAACTTTTTCCAAACATATAGGTACGTGAAAAGGACTTCGAGATATAAGAACCATCAAAGTATGTACAAAAAGAGATTACATGTTTTCATCACACACTCCATTGTCTTGATTTTCATATTATTTAAACCCTATACTCTCAAGGCCAAAAGCAGTTAGTCATGAGGCTTATTGCCGATTAATATTATCACTCCTTTCGTCCACCTGTCTGGTATATCAATGAACTTCCCTCTCGATCCCAAAGTCTCAATGATAGACAACATTTGATGCTTGTTCAATATTAGGGTATATCGAGTAGGACTTCATAGTTATTCGGTACTAGGGTAAAGTGGTTTCACATATACCATAAAGGTTGTTCCATCTAAATATCCATCGTGATCCATGGCAATGAAAAGAGATCCACTAACTACCGTGTCGCACTGCCTTTTTACGAATTGAAAAAAATTCTAGGAACACAGGCTATTGCACAAAAAGAATAGACACTTACGAGCTAATCAGTTTGAGATTTTCAAAATTGTCAGACAGACGTAGGCTGGTCCAAAACCCTTCAGATTTAAGGTTAAATGTCTTCCTTTTTTACATAAAATATAAAACCAGTACGAATCTGTGAGTTATCACCAAGAAAGAATTCCCTTATGTTGTTTCCCCTAACCACATTTTATTTTAAAAAGATAATAGACCGCAGCCTATTAGTTTCTCGCTCCTCATATGAAAATGAGTGTTCAACCATGTCTACTCGAATATAACATAATTTGTTCAATTCTTCCCCTCTGGTGATACTACCAAACAAAAAATAAAACCGTCTACATACGCTTAAATATGGATAAAATAATTGCATAAAACAATCCTACACATTTGAGTTCGTATCCACCTATGTATTTTCCTTCTATCCACAAAAATTAGAATGAAAAGTTCCCCAACTTTTTTTGCTGTTACCAGTATCATTAGAGAGGTCACACTACGTTCTTACCATGAAAAGTCGAGTTCGCGATCTGTGTGGTGTTGTAGTTTTCATCAGTGAGCTGCCTATCCATGATTGTTAAGTACTCTCCGTAGTATGCTCCATGTCAACCTAATATCACCAAGATTTGTCCATAATGGATCAGATCTTGAGATTAGTTGAAAATATCACCGGCTCATAGAATAACATGCAGTCCTAAATAAGGGAA
This sequence comes from Sambucus nigra, assembly GCA_949130495.1. Taxonomy (NCBI): domain Eukaryota; kingdom Viridiplantae; phylum Streptophyta; class Magnoliopsida; order Dipsacales; family Adoxaceae; genus Sambucus; species Sambucus nigra. The sequence goes on from OX422218.1 coordinate 220,433,026, forward strand.
GTGGGTCGAGCACAAATTCTCCTATAAAAGTCCAAAGCTACATTCGGAGAAGGATAGAACATACTTCTTCCCCCATCACTAACATCGGTACACGGCATGCTATAACTATCGAGGCAGTACCGATAAATCCCCAGGATCCTCTTGCACCAGTTCCAGTACTGTCTCCCCCTGCTAATACGGTGCCCAAAATTATAAATAGCATTTTCCCATCGTGGATACTTTGATCCCTACGATTTGTATCCTTAGTACCCAAACACCACCTTCTAAAGCCACCCATGAACTGAATTTGTAGCTCCTTCATCAAAAGACGAGGTTTTACATCCACCTTCAAACTAGGAGACAATGTACATCCAATCTGAGTTGTGTATCCTCTAAGAAGACATTTATAAGATAAAAACTATGAATGATCTTACACATATTAAGAAGATGGTTCTATATCTAAAAGGCCGCTTGATAAATAATTTCAAGATACCAATTTACAAAACATACAAAGTATTGGGCTCCTCGTGAGCTCATTTATTCAACTAAAACCTTAAAATATAGATTTGGGATGTAGACCTAGAATTTCTAAAAAGAATATTATCATCAATTCTATATGGAGGATCCCTCATCTTATATATGGGTCTAGATCATGAGGGGACCACCATAATATAGGACCATGTATGTTGTGATTTTCTAAAACAGTGCCAGTACAAAAAAGAACTTGGTGTCATACTCAAAGATCTAAAAATAATGAAGTAAGAAGCAAGAGAGGCAGTTGGTTCTTTCATCATTCGTTAGAGAGAGAAAGTTGGTCAGATGGTCAATCACACCATGTAAAATAATCAGATAGAGATCATGATCACGAATCTTCGAAGCGAGGTACATAATGAACTTGGCCTCACCTAGATCCCAAATTTCAAAGACCTCAGCCATATAAGATGTAGGATTGAGGAAAGTTTAGCAATTAAGGCTACCAACAATACCGCGGAACTGGGTAGAGCCTCAAATCATCTTTTATCCCTTAATAACTAGCCAAGTGCTTCAACATCTCACATCACTACCCTCATGGTTAGTCTTTAAATAGAACCACACTTGGTGACCAACACTTCCCAAGCTATGGTAGCCACCATTGCGCTCTTCCAATCGGGACTCCCTAAACAAACTATCAAGTTGTGACTTCCCCAAAAGAGTTTTGCGCTCGACCAAGGATCTTTACAGATATTCAATACCTCCTCAGTTGGGTCTACACCGCTTTAAATCTAGATGGTCACCTCAAGCCTCTTAACCTCAGACCTCCCCTACTACGAAGGATAATGACTGATAGGCCGATTCACATTTCGAGTTCCATTAGGGGCCCTATCACATTCTGAATAATTGTTGGTATTTGACATATGTCATAAAAGACTTAATAAACATCGAAAACCCCATCTCACCAAAGACCAATGTCACTAAAAGATTCTACCATATCATGCCACCCACATAATAATTCCTTATAAGACATTCATATCCCAAACATCGACCATTCCACCCCAATAGTCCCCATTCATCATAAACCAATGATGAGGACATACTCTCAATTACAAATATCCACACCCATGGGTGCACCATCACTATCCCCAAGAATAATCTCTGATGCCGAGCCCACTGTGGACCCTATGAAAATCTTCATAATGGACATAAACTTCATATAAATGAACCATTATAACTAGAAATTACTCCTAGTCACAAGGTCCATCCTCTCAAAAGATCATGGGATTCTTGTTCCCTCCTCATAAGAAATATATCTCTTAATCAGGTGGGAGGAGATGTACAATGATTCCCTTCAGGTTATCGAGCATATCACTACCTCAATACCCATCCAATCTATAAGTTGGGGAGGATCTACCTCTAAGGCAGACCTATTTGCCCTATCAGATTCAAGAACCGATAGTAGTGACCACTCACCCATAATATTAAACACTTTCTCAATAAATTCTGTAGGAAATAGTGGCAGATCTACGTCCTCCAGTCTCCATACAGAAGAACCCATGGTTCAAACACCTCGATATCCTAGTCCCTAGTACAAATAAGTAAGAAGGACTGACAAAACAAGGCCAATGATCAAATTACATGTAAATATCAAGTCCGTCACCAGTTGTTATACGAAGATGAATATAGGGGAGAGTCCACGTCGTTCAAAAAGACACCTCTTGGGAAGATAAGCTAAGGGCCAATCCTATTCCAATTGAGTGCATTCCACACTCAAGCCTCTCAAAATAAAGTTGAAACCTACTTTATAAGAACTAATGGATCATGGTCACTCAGATTCTATCTTAAGATGTGTATGACAGGAGCTATGTAAAAACCGTCTGAGTCCCTCCCTAATGACTCGAGTCCCAAGTCTTCCCTCGGGTACCATTCACATAATACGAACAGACACCAAAGGTGATATTGACCCCTATTTGTTGACCCATCCTGAGTCTGGGAAAACCCTCTCCATGATAAACATTGCCTCTAAAAAATTATTTCCTATTTCAAGACATTTAAACACCAAGCCGGGATAAGTATACCACACCCATATACTATAACAAGGCATTAGTGACTTCTTTAATAATAGCTTGACCACCGAGCATAATAAATGCTCAAACTTTGGAGACTAGTATGTCCTCAACACCCAAATCTGGGAGATGATGACATAATAGGACTACTCCACCAGGAAAGGACTCAAACTTCACAAGAAAGGTCCCTCATGTTTTGAAGCTCCCAACATTCGATATTATAATTTTAGGATTGTATATAGAGATACCATTGAAGATCTTTATAGATTTGAACAACATGAACATTGGACCTACCATATAAAAAAGTGAGGCTACACTGCGAACAATTTACATTCAACTCTCTCATATGGAGGACCCCCCTCCAACTCTTTAACATCAGTGGAGAACTCTAGCACCCCAACATTGACATGTACCAAAATATCCAGTCCACTGCATATGATGATTTTCCCCAAAAAATATAAGATGTAATTTATGGTACTATAGAGGTCGATCGTAATCCACCCAAAACTACTCTACCCAGAGAAGACCCAGTTGATCCTTATAGTGATCTCGAACTACTCATTCTACAGTTGGCATTCAACCTATTTATACATGGGGTATCACCTTGGACTCACCACCACAGTGATGTAGAATGAAAATATGGAAATACTTACCTGAGCATATCCCGCATAGTTAGCATAATCAAACTTTAAGACAAGATGACCCATCAAAGCCATCCCCAGCCAGAAGGTCTCCCCTCTAGGAGTTAGTCACACACCACCAAAATTGAACAAGTCAACCTTGTTCCCCATGACCATGCCCATGAAAAGTTTGACAACCTCTAGTATGTGGTATTAACATTGATCCATCCCACCCTTTCGGTCTCTCATGGGCTCATATCACCATTTTTAGTAATTTCTTCGTGAAGTATGTGTGCGTGTATATATAAATGGATATCGGAATCACCCAACTCATATCATGAAAAATATAGAGTGGAATCATCCATAGGAATGTTCCCAAAATAATATCTAGAAAATACGATGTATGCATTTATTGGGATGCTGATTGGTATGATGAAACGATAATATATGTTGGATAAAATGCCAATAAGGATCACAGATATGATATATATTAAAATAATGTATAGATAAAAAGGATGCAAATACAAAAATGGGAAGCTTAAAAAATTAAAGAAATTGGACTCAAATCTTAGTTTTAGCCCGAGACGCCTACATAGCATAAGAGTGGGGTTTATTCAGTAGATTCAAACCGAAATTTATTATATGTGTGTGTGTGTGTAAAAAATGTATTTTTAGTTTTGAAAAATTATCGTGGATAATCCCGTTGGAATTTATAGGTATAACCTCTTTTTCTTCGTTTTGGATTTTTTTTATAGAAAATAAAGTATGTACAATATAACTAATAAAGGATGAGATATTAATGTGTATGGACTAAAGTAAAAGCTAGATTAAGAATTTATGTAACTTATGCAAAAATAAAGAATTTAAAGAGAGAGAAGGATTTTTTTACCTTCTTTGGATAATTACGACTTGATCTTGATCTTTGATGAGCTCCCTTGAATGTTGATATGAATGTTGGATGATAGAAAATGAGATTTTGCCAAATTGGGTATGAAAATGATGGGAATGAAAGATGGAAAGGAATTTCACATAAGGAAACTTCATTGATTGCAAGAGAATATTGTTGAGATCATTGATATTGATGGATCTGAGGTCTGTCTTGGGAGTGCGGTCATGCCCTCTATTTATAGGGTAAGGTGGGTGCTGATCGGCATAGCCTAGACCTGATAATCGGTAGTTAACCCTAGACACATTGCCAATAGGCAGGGGAATGGACATCCCAATCCATAGTCTTATGTAGATTTTTTTGGAAAAATGGTTGTAGAATGCAATCCGTTAATCCAAATCATGCACGAGGAATACCATTAGAATGGTAATTTAAAAAACTTCAAGAGTCATTTTGGCCGCTCCCGTATCCAGGAGTTGACCTTGGGTTAAATAGGGCTCAAAAGCGTGTCGCCGATCCTTTGGATGAGAGATCGTAGGACGAAAATGGATCGTTCGTCCAAAATTTAAGGCAAAATTGCACACCGGTCAAACCACTGGAAAGGTTATGTGAGGTACTTCGACATTCCAAAGATCTTCACTCAGTTTGAAAAGTCGACTTTCTTCAATCGAGGTCCAGAAGTTCCCGATGACCTTTCAGAGTAAAATGGGTAGTTAGTCTTCACCATATGGTTGATTCAAGCACGGGGTGGACTATTGGAAAGTGTATTTAGTGACCTTCAAATATTTATTTAGTCCTATTCGAGCTGAAGAGTTGATGTTGGTAAAATGGAGCCCAAGAGCGCCCGGTGGCCTTCAGATTAATATTCGGGGAAAATGGATCGTTCGTCCGAATAGTTGTGTAATTTTCCTGCACAAGAAAGACAATTGGAATGGGGCTTCAGTTCCCTTAGAATATTCAAAGATCTTTGTCCCTAACGATGAAGTTGATGGGGGTCAAATCGGGGAGTGGGAGTGCCCAGTGACCTCCAGATTGATTTTTAATAGTAAAATGGTCCATTCGTTCTAATCTTTATGTCGATTTGTACAAAAGGGTGGACCGTTATAATGGGGATTCATATACCTTCAAAGATTAATTGAGATTTCACTTTGATGATAGAGCTGGCCGGAGTCAAACGGGGCTCGAAAGTGCCCGATGGTGTCTAGATCGGTACTCAAAGTATAACCTAGGGATTGTAGTGAAATGGGGAGGTGATAGAGACTTAAGGAGGGACTTGGTGTGGCACTAGAATGTCGTGTATATCGATCCCCTCGACGGGTGAGCTTGGAACAAGTGAAAGTCGTCGAATAGAAATCATGTCATGTTTTGAAAAGAGGTTGATCCTGCAGACCTAAAGGAAAAAAGAATCATGTTGTTCTTAAATATGAATTTGTTAAAAATGGAATTACTTATTCATCATTTAGGAAAATGAATCATGTTGTTAACTTTTCCTTTAAAGGAAAAAAGATTAGAGAGTGTGTCAAAGAGAACAATATGAGAAGAAAGAGGGGAGAAGGAATGATAGAAGGAAACTTGAAAGAAAGAATGTGACATTTTTTACTTGTAAAAAGGAATGTGACATCCTGTACTTGTAAGAAGGAATATGACATTTTGTACTTTTTGGGAAGTACATGTTCACTCAAATCAATCTATTGGGTTCTTAAAGAATAGAAATCAAAAGTTCCTTAGCATTACGAGAAACATATACCAAGGAGATCGTATTGATGAACTATGAGGACAAGTTGGAAATTTGATTAGAAGGATTACATTTCTAATGGAAAACAGGGGTGACTCCAGATGTAACATTCCTAGACCTAGACACTATTCTCAACTTCCAAGAACTAGGCATAAGAATCATGTGAGGGGTGAGAGATGGATACCTAGGATAGGTAGAATTTTCTCAAGAAATGCACCTATAAATAATGTCGAGATTGATTCACCCCAAAGGGAAGTTCGAATGAAACATGTGACATTTATTCATCCCATTTACCAGGGGATGGAATACTTAGGGTGTGTTTGATTGCAAACATGAAAAATGCGTTAAAATATTTCATTTGGATGAGAAGATGGAATATGAGCAGGAAAAAATATGATTTTTTTGTCCTACTTTTTCTATTTTCCATGGAAATCAATTCTTTGGTGGGAGGATAAGAAATATTTTCCAATAAAAATGAGGTTTGAGATGGAGCACTTGCGACTTAAATGGTTATTGTTCTTCTATAAAATGTTTGCAATCAAAGTACTATAAGAGAAAATATGAGTCCAAATAACTATTTTCCATTGAAAAAATTTACATGTCAATCAAACACACCCTTATTATTCTTTACATAGATAGTTTTCTAGGATGACTCTATAGGTTTTCATTCCTAGTACATTATTGGTTTATGGGGAAAACAAGTCATTATGAGGACATAATTTCAAATTGGTATCATTTTTCATGGTTTGGTGAGGATTTCATGAATTTATGCATATTTTAGACATTTTTTTTATGTTGTGTGATCTACTAAACATGATTTTGTAAATATATGAATCATTCTTATTCAAACATTCTAAAAAGATTTTTTGTTTATGTTTTTGTGATATGTGGTGAAGTCTTTGACTCTCATTTATTTGATTATTGATATAACTTAAATGGTGATTAAAATTGAATTTTAAACCATTTGATTGCTATTTTGATTAATTTATTTGTTAGGTTAAAATTCATTTGATAAATCATGATTGAAAAATTTGATTAAATATATAGTATTTCACACTACTTGAGCACATGCATATTACTTTTTTCATATGATTACACTAATATGATTATTGATTTTAATTCTTAAGTTTATCACAATCAAATCCCAATATCTTGTTGTTGTTTCTATGGTCCATGTGTGAGATTTTTTTACTGTTACACAATATGAAGGAGATGAAGAGGACCATTTTCAAAAGTGTTGACAAGGGCTACCATTAAATTTATTTCATCCAATTTGGAATTTCAAATGTTTTTCGGTAGATATGATCTAGGTGTATGAAAAGCCAGTCAATGGAAAAATCCAAATATGTTAAAAAAGAGGTATAAGCCACGAGCTTGAGCCGACATGAAAAAAAATAGACAGGGCATAGATTTTAAAAAATATTGTTATTTAGTAGCCTCAAAAGATTAGAACAACATATGCTTGTGGGAGTAAATGGTTAGAAACTTCCTTGCTTGTGATCAAAGGATATTGATGGATGAATGTATTTTAACTATCATTTGTAATGATTGTATGAGTTGATTATGTATTTATGTTGATTTTATATTCATAATTCTAACAAGAATCATACGTTATTTGATATAATAAAGTTGCAAAATATTGATTTGTTAAGATTTTTTATCCTTGCATGTTGAATTAATTTAGATTTGGATCATATGTATTTCTAATTCAATAAGAAAGATTTAAATGAAAATATCGTGTCAAATCAAATGGTTACATGTTTCCTAATCATTATCACACTTTATATTCTTTGTCTTTGTCTTTGTATATATATATATATATATATATATATATATATATATATATATATATATATATATATATATGCGTGTGTGTGTGTGTGTGTGTGTGTGTGTGTGTGAGAGAGAGAGAGAGAGAGAGAGAGAGAGTTATTGATTTTTCTGCTATTTTTATATTGTGTCCCAAATTTTTGTGATTCAAGTTAACATGAATGATTTCACATGAATTTGTATTCTTTTACATTATTGAAATAAAAAGTGGTTGGATTGAGGAGTTTGTTTTAGTATTTTATTGATTATTTTGGTCCCAACTCTGTTTCACTAGCACGGTTTGCTTTCAGGTTTGTTCGTACGATTTTTGTGCTCATGGATATTAACTATCATTTACATGACCTTCGACGGTATATTAGGGGTTTTGTTTGATAATTTGGTAATTTTATTTCAAATCCTCCTCCAAACCAAAAGCCCTTGTCAAAATTTCTGAGAGAGATATTTTTTCTATTATGTTTTAGTTTGAGTGGATTTTGAAATATTCTTCGTCAAGAGTTATCATTCAACCCTAATTTAATATTCCTATCTTTTCTCTTTATTTCACTTTGGTAAGTCATCAAATCTTTTTTATTCTTATTGGTTTAATTATTTTTATAGTAATTTTAAGTTAGATACTTTGTGTTAGGTTCTTGTTTTGTTATTTTGGAGGATTATTTGGAGATTTAGAGTAGTACATTTAAGGTTTTTTGTACTTTTGTCATTTCAGCCCTGGGTATTCTCATGGAATGTGTTCGTTGACTTTTTTTGCACTATAGTGAGAGGAAAAACTCAAGAGAAGAAGAAGGTTAGGATCCATAATGGTTCGGATGAAATGTATATAGCGTGTGAGTCTCCATTGCCCCTAGACCTTCTAGGAGGCGTAGACAAGCCTCGAGTGCCTCAATACCAATTCCATCCACCAAGGATGATGCCTTTAGTATTCTTTTTACTAGAGATGGTTCTCCACATTCTGAGAGTTTACAACTTGTATCCCCATTCCTGAGAAAGATGTTACCTTGGAGCACTAAGTAGGGTCAGTATTTGATCTATTTGATTGATATTATTCATACTATGAATTGATCAAGCCATATTAGTCGAACAATTCTACCATTGTTCGTGAGTTCTATGCGAACATTGTAATGACATCTACTTCCTCGATTACAATGACTACTTTTGTATGTGGGATTAAGGTAGTGATTACCTATGATATTCTTGCTACCTACTTAGGTATTGAGACTCGTATTATCAACCCATTTCTAATGCCTATAGTGAGGGTTATCATGATAATATTGTATCTTTTCTTGCAGCGTATATGACCCATTGGGTTTGTGTTAGACTAAAATTTAATATATGGGCTTATATATAAAATAAATATGAATTATAGGCTATCAAATAAAAGTAGCCCAATTAAAGAGATTAATTTAAGTTTTGGGGCCTTACTAATGTATTATTAAAGTGTGGGTTTTATTGTGTAAAGACAAGCGTAATTTCTATTTTTATGATGGGTTAAAATAGAAATATACGAAATATGAAAAGACACGATTGTGTTATAAATAGGGTTCATGGTCCCCAGATCACACAACACCAATCTTCTGATTCCCATTGTCAGAGAGAAATTTAGAGAGGAAATAAAAGTGTTTATCTGGAAGAGCATAAGACCTCAAACTCAGATATTTTAACATTCTGTCATGGATTCAGGTACGCTTCCGCAAAATCAATTTTTATATTTCTTGATAATTCAATATGAATGTTCCTGTTTGTGATAGTTTTCACAATATAGAAATTAATCCATCATGTGGTATCAGAACTATTTCATGTTGAATTGTTGAGAATATATTAGGAAGGTATTGATATTAATTTTCGACTGCAAATATTTTTTTTAAAAAGGTTTAATATTTCAGAAAATTTTTGGATTCAAAAATATTCTTGTTTCATTACGATTCCAACGATATAAAATTCATGAAATTTGGACTAGCAATTGATTTTATATGATTTTTTAAAAAATAATTAGGTATAATGGTTGATTTGATGGTAGTGGAAGGTTAAAGGTTCGACTCTTAGTGTTTCATATTTAAGCCTTTTAAATGATGAAAATTATGAAGGATCTCAAGAGGTTTTGAACGTATGACCTTTCAAGTCTGGAGCCAAAGGCGTTTTGAACCCATGACCTTTCAAGTTGAATATTACTTTCATGCTTGTAATACCATACAAATTTAAATTCAAATTTTGGTGTATATATATATATATATATATATATATATATATTAATTTAAACAATATGTCACCAAAGTGACCTCTTTTGTTCAAAAATTAATTTTATTTCGAAATATAAAAATAATTACGTGCATATAATTTATGTGAATATTAATCGGCCCAAAGGAAGATTATTTTTTAACAAAATTACATGTGTCACTTTAATAATAAGCACATGATAAATATTTAGTTTTACATATGAATAATAAATCGGCCCAAAGGAAGAATTATTATTCAATATGTTCTTATTATCAGTGTTTGATTATTACGGCAAGATATCACTTACAGGTTAATATTTTTTCCAAAGATCAAATATTAATAGATTGTCCGATATCTTAAAATGGGATTTGTCCTTTATTTGAATTTATTTTTGATTTGAGACTTATATGAGCTAGTTTTATTTGTTTATTGTTCTTTGATTCAGCTATCAGTTCTGCTTCCAACATTACTGCTAGTATTAATTCTATTCCCATGGTTAATGGCACAAACTTTAAGTCATGGCAAGAGAACCTTCATATAGTTCTCGGTGTCATCGATCTGGACCTTGCATTAAGGGTTCCTTCTCCTGCACCTCTTACGGATAAAAGTTCCTCTGATGACAAAAAGGACTTTGAAAGGTGGGAGAAGTCAAATCGCATGGGTTTGATGATCATAAAGAAGGCCATTCCAGAAGCATTCAAGGGAACAATATCGAAAACGATAAAGACATCCAAAGAGTTCCTAGAAGAAATTAAGAGCAGATTTGACAAAAATGAAAAGACTGAAACAAGTACACTTTTGGAAAGTCTCATCTCAATTAAATATAAAGGTAATGGGAACATTAGGGAGTACTATGGAAATGTCTCATCTCGCTTCAAAGTTAAGAGCACTTAAGCTTGATCTCTCTGAGGATTTGCTTGTGCATTTGGTTCTGATATCTCTTCCCACACAATTCAGTCAATTTAAGGTGAGCTACAACTGCCAAAAGGAGACTTGGTCTCTTAATGAACTCATCTCACATTGTGTGCAAGAAGAGGAAAGAATGAAGCAAGATAAGACAGAAAGTGCTCATTTTGATAGTACTTCCAAGGACAAGGGGGAGAAAAGAAAGAAGGATAAAGAAGCTACAGTGGTTCTTGAGAACGCGTGTAATATCGATTAAAATTATATTAAATTAAATTCAGCCCCTAAACATCCATCTACGGTGCATGTGTCAATCCCATAAACAAATATGCAAAACAAGTTTAAGGAAAAATCCCCGCAGGGCAAAACCTTTTATTTCACTATAATAAGTAAATCGCAACTTACACAGATTACAATGAAATACAGTGACACACGAATACCCGCAGGCGTCGGTCGGTGTCATCAGCAATGAATCCACATGCAGCGAACCCACATGAACCTCAGTCCAATCAACAAAGGAAGAACCGCAGCACTCCTCAATGACACGCATCCATAAAACTTTGTAGAGACTCCCTCAGCAATGACACGCAGCCCTCGGTTGCAAAGATCTCTCCACAAAGGTTTGAACAAACTAAAAAGTTATGTTCTTGGTTTACCAAAAAGATTCACAAAGGTTTGACAATTGTGTGAATCAAAAAACCTAGAGTCTTGGGCTCAATAGGTGAAGACTTAGAGTATTTGGGACTCTGAAAATCGTCTTGAAAAGTCTTAAAAAATACACCACCGAAATAGGTATATATATAGGAAAAACAAATTAGTGGTAAAATAATTCACGGAACTACACGAGTTTATCCCAGGCGGACCGGTCCGGGTTGGGGGCGGATCAGTCCGATTGACCAGATCGGTTCTTTTATTCTGAGGCGGATCGGTCCGGTTGTGACCGAATCGGTTCTTTTATTCCAGGCCTCATCAGTTCGCAATCGGTCCGGGGCATACTGGATCTGCAGCAAGAGAATCGGTCCGGTTGAGGGGCTGATCGGTCCATTGGGGGATCGGTCCGATAGGGAGGCAGACCGGTCCGGCTGTCAAACTTTGATTCCTCTTCTTCTTTTGATATTCGGATCCATTGATGAATGTAAGAATCTTGAATTTCTTCAATAGTGTAACGGCGTGCGACATAATAAATTGTTAATGGACAAAAATGTCCTTACAAATCTCCCCCTATGTTTATGCCGGTACATACATAAAAACAAAACATCCGAATTATCAAACAACTAAAAATGCCTATACAAATATACCCTTCCATGAACCCAAAACTGGAAAGATACAATTGAATAAGACTACAGCGTTAGCTCTTCAACTCTTTCAGGAATCTCAAATCTTTTCTCATCAGGGTGTGAAATCCAATGATAATCCATGTAGTACCTACACACATGAGAAAAACCAAAATACCAAGTGACATATCGAGTTTGAAATGAGATAATATATGATAAAAACATAAGCAACATCTCAAAAACTCCCCCAAAATTCAAACTCCCCCATAATATGATAATTATTTCTCCCCATTTTTATGATGTCCCAAAATAGACAAGTGAGAGAAATAAATCAAATAAGCAAGTGCGGGGTGTCACTAGTATAAAATCACACCATGAATGAACACAAACCATCCAAGTCGATGATAGCGTAAATGAGGCGGTGTGATTAAATTCGATAGGAAAATCAATGCATACAAACATGACATATGTGCACGATGAATATTGGATATTCCTAGCGAATGAACTCGAATGCTTCATTTGGTGTAAAATAATGACAATATAAGATATTGACTCAATCAAATCAACAAATCAAAGCTCAAAGTGATTTTCACACCAATAACGTCCAAAACGATTTTATGCTTTTTCAGGACTTTCAAGGAAGTGCAAACCCGTTTAAAGATTCTCCAACCAAACTCCCTCAGATATAATATTTGAATAGAGGCATTCTAAATTCTCAAACTTTGGAGAATTGAAGGTGAAACCTAAGTGGCTCATATTTGGCATGAAGTGCTTTTTATTGCCTTTAAATTTTTTCGGGCTCTTTTAACCTCTTTGGACCTCGGATATTAAAATTCCTCCATTTTTAGGTCCTTTTTAACGGTGGCTTTTGCGCAAAGGATAGATGATTACCTTTCGCAGCCCCTCCCCGTTATACAAAAACACATAGTCTCACCAAAACGGTTTTTACATGCATTCCAATCTTGTCAAGTTTTATCGCATATTGTACATTGTATAGATAGAATTGAGATGGAAACACTCAAGCCAATATGAGATAGACAAGTGCAATAATCAAATATAGCCGTGCATGTGTGCAATATAGGATATAGGAGTCAAACATGTAGGAAGATATCACTAATTACATCTCAAAGACTCCAGACATTATAAAGCACATGGATTAATTGACCTATTGTCTCAAAACACTATCAAATAGTCACATAAAAATAATGGAATGATGTTGTGACTCGGTCATCCTAAGTGTCCATCCATAAACGGTGCAACCAAAAAAAACAAAAATCTTTTTGGATTTTCTCAAAAATTTTCAAAAAAAATATATACAAAAAGTACATGTCACGACGCTAGCAAAAAATATATCAAAAAGCATAACTAGCGTATGACAAACATGCAAACACAATCATCTGTATGATATGGCAAGTGAAGAATCATGTGCAAGCAACCGGGAATCAACTTGTCTAAAATCTAGTGCCTCTAAAAGTGATTTTCTAACCCAAATAGATGTGAAACATCGTGTGGGGGCTTTGGAAACCACGGGAACACTAGACATAAACTTCCTAGGAATTTTTCCAAGATCAAAATAGAATCTCCTAAGGTGACCTTTCCTACCACAATATGAACATGAGTAAACGGGTGGGATGACACCTAAAGTGTGATCTTTTCTAACGTCCTTGGGAATAATTGACCCTCTGAAACAAATAATGGTTTTGGCTTTAGCACTAGAAGCATGAGAACAAGATGAGCCATTACCATCACTATCAAACCTACTTGAGTCTGTCAAATCATTTTTTAACTTCAAAATTTTTGACTCAACAAAGGAATTAGACTCTTTCAAAGACAGGGATTTCTTTTTCAAATCATCAATTAAACTTAACAGTTTATCACGCTCCCCCTCAATTAAAACAAACTTATCCCTAAGAGTCTTTTAGCGTGCCGTAAAATCATCAATTAAATTTTTATCCTCGATGGCACAAACGGGAACCCTAGAATTTCTTAAGTCCTCCAATTCCTTCTCTAAAACTAGGACTCTCTCATCACTCTTCTTTTTGGCAATTTTTAAAGAATCAAAATCAGTACACAAATTGCCAAAGTGCTCACGACAAATATCACCTTGAGTTTGAAACGCTTGCAAATATTCAATCTTACTTTTAAAGAGAGAATTTTCTTTTTCCAAAACTTTAATTCTTTTGCAAAGTTTCAAATTCAAGCTTTTTAATTTTTCAGCACGGTCATGAACTTTTTCAAAAATAGGCTCCTCATTAAATGGGCGTTCCATTGAAAAATTGCGATTTTTCACAAAACTGATTTTTCAAAAAAAATCAATATCACACGATTTTGCAGAAAATAGGAATACGCAATAAATTAGCGTAACCTGCTCTGATACCAATTTGCGAACGCGTGTAATATCAATTAAAATTAAATTAAATTAAATTCATCCCCTAAACATCCATCTACGGTGCGTGTGTTAATCTCATAAACAAATATGCGAAACAAGTTTAAGGAAAAATCCCCGCAGGGCAAAACCTTTTATTTCACTATAATAAGTAAATCGCAACTTACATAGATTACAATGAAATACAGTGACACACGAATACCCGCAGGCATCGGTCGGTGTCGTCAGCAATGAATCCACACGCAGCGAACCCACATGAACCTCAGTCCAATCAACAAAGGAAGAACCGCAACACTCCTCAATGACACGCAGCCATAAAACTTTGTAGAGACTCCCTCAGCAATGACACGCAGCCCTAGGTTGCAAAGATCTCTCCACAAAGGTTTGAACAAACTAAAAAGTTGTGTTCTTGGGTTACCAAAAAGATTCACAAAGGTTTGGCAATTGTGTGAATCAAAAAACCTAGAGTCTTGGGCTCAATAGGTGAAGACTTAGAGTATTTGGGACTCTGAAAATTGTCTTGAAAAGTCTTAAAAATACGCCACCGAAATAGGTGCATATATAGGAAAAACAAATTAATGGTAAAACAATTCACGGAACTGCTCGAGTTTATCCCAGGAGGACCGGTCCAGGTTGGGGGCGGATCGGTCCGATTGACTGGATCGATTCTTTTATTCTGAGGCGGATCGGTCCGGTTGTGACCGAATCGGTTATTTTATTCCAGGCTTCATCTTCGCAATCGGCCCGGGGTATACTGGATCTGCAGCAAGCGGATCGGTCTGGTTGAGGGGCGGACCGGTCCGTTGGCGGATCGGTCCGGTAAGGAGGCGGATCGATCCGATAGGGAGGCGGACCGGTCCGGCTGTCAGACTTTGATTCGTCTTCTTCTTTTGATATTCGGATCCGTTGATGAATGTAAGAATCTTGAATTTCTTCAACAGTGTAACGGCGTGCGACATAATAAATTTTTAATGGACAAAAATGTCCTTATAGTTCCATATCCAAAGAAACAACATAAAGAAAAAACTGTTGATGGTTGTTTCTTTTGTGGAGCTGCGGGACATAGGAAGAAGAAATGTACCAACTATCATGGTTTGCATGTCAAGAAAGGGTTGCCTGAGTTGCCAAAATCCAAATGATGGTGAAAGATACATTTTTGTGGGCGATGGCAAGAAAGTTGAAGTTGAAGCAATTGGGATATTTAGGTTATTATTAAAGTCTAGTACTTATTTGGATTTGAATGAGACATTTATCGTACCGTCATTTAGACGGAATTTGATTTCTATTTCTGTATTGGACAAATTTGGTTATACTTATTCCTTTGGAAATAATAAATTTAGTCAATATCATGAAACCTTGAAATTAAGTACTTGAGGTATTAAAAGAAAATTAACCAATGAGAATTTTGCAACATTATGGCATAAGAGATTAGGTCACATCTCCCAAAGTAGAATTGAAAGACTTGTGTCAGATGGAATTCTAGATTCCCTTGATTTTTCAGATTTTAAAATTTGCAAAAATTGCATAAAGGGAAGACAGACAAACATAAGGAGATCTGGTGCTAATAGGGCTAGAGACGTCTTAGAACTGATACATACAGATATTTGTGGGTCATTTCCTACGGTTTTATGGAACGGTCAACAATATTTTATCACATTCATAGACGATTTTTTACGTTATGGCTACCTTTATCTCATCCATGAAAATTCCCAATCTCTGGACGTGTTCAAGTCATTCAAGGCTGAAGTTGAAAATCAACTCAGCAAAAGGATTAAAAGCGTTAGATCTGATCGTGGTGGTGAATACTACGATAGGTATGACGGTTCAGGTGAGCAACGCCCAGGACCAGTTGCTAAATTCCTAGAGGAGTGCGGTATCTTCCCGCAGTACACCATGCCAGGTTCTCCAAGCATGAATGGTGTTGCTGAAAGGCGAAACAGAACGCTTAAAGACATCGTAAGGAGTATGATCAGTTACTCTAACTTACTAGATTTACTCTGGGGTGAAGCATTAAAGACTGCAGTGTATATCCTTAACAGAGTACCAACTAAAGCAACTACTAAAACTCCTTTTAAACTTTGGGCAGGCAAGAAACCTACTCTGAAGCACCTTCATATTTAGGGATGTCCATCTGAAGCGAGGCCTTATAGGCCACATGAAAAGAAACTTGATTCCAGAATAGTTAGTTGATATTTTGTTGGATACTCTGAAAGATCTAGGGGTTATAAATTTTATGATCCTACTACCAAAATAATTTTTGAGACTGGAAATGTCCGGTTCTTTGAGGATGTTGAGTTTGCCGAGGGGGATAAGGTTAAGGATTTTGGTTTTGAAGAGGAATATGTTGATATTCCCACAGCTGTTGTTAACATTGATCAGGATCCAATTCCTGACATTGTTAAAGAAGAATATCCTAATCAAAACAATATCCAAGAATCTCCCATTCTAGAAGAACAAACTCTACCACCTCCAGAACCTATGCCATTAAGGAGATCCACAAGATAAAGAAAAAGTGTTGTGCCAGATGATTACATTGTATTTCTCCAAGAACATGAGTTTGACATTTGTACGGTGGAAGATGATCCGATCACCTTCCGTCAAGCCATGGAAAGTTATAAATTTCAAGAGTGGATTGATTCCATGAATGAGGAGATAAAGTCCATGAAGGACAATGACGTTTGGGATCTTGTCCCATTACCTGAAGGTAAAAAAACCATTGGTTGCAAATGGAAATTTAAAACCAAGAGGGATTAGAAAGGTGATGTGGAGAGATACAAAGCCCGTCTTATCACTAAAGTCTTTACACAGAAAAAAGGCATCGATTATAAAGAGACTTTCTCTCCAGTTTCATCGAAAGACTCTTTTAGGATAATAATGGAACTTGTGGCGCACTTTGACCTTGAGCTTTATCAGATGGATGTTAAGACTACGTTTCTCAATGATGACATTGATGAAACAATATATATGGTGCAACTAGAAAACTTTGTGTCAGGAGATGCAAAGAAAACAATTTGCAAATTAAATAAATCCATTTATGTTCTTAAGCAAGCTTCTCTTCAATGGTATTACAAGTTTCAACAAGTTGTCATCTCGTTTGGTTTTGAGATGGATCTGGTTTGTGATTGTATATACCACAAGTTCAGTGGGAGTAAGCATATTTACTTGGTTTTATATGTTGATGACATTTTGCTTGCCACCAACGATATATGTATGTTGCACGAAACCAAGATATTTCTTTCAAAGAAATTTGAGATGAAAGATCTTGGTAACGCTTCTTTTGTGTTGGGTATACAAATACACCGAGATCGCTCTCGAAGTACACTTAGTTTATCACAAAAGAGCTATATCGAGAAAGTTCTTAAAAGATTTGGCATGCATGATTGTAAACCAGGTGACACCCCTGCAGCTAAAGGAGATAAATTTATTCTCAATCAATGTCCCAAGAATGATTTTGAGATTCGGGAGATGCAAAAGATTCCTTATGCGTCAGCAGTAGGAAGTCTTATGTATGCTCAAGTATGTACGCGTCCGGATATTGAGTACATTATTGGCATGTTGGGAAGATACTTAAGTAATACTGGAAAGGATCATTGGATAGCAGCCAAGCAAGTCATGAGGTACTTACAGAGAACAAAAGACTACATGCTCACCTATCGAAAGTCAGAACAGTTAGAGATCATCAGATATTTTAACTCCGATTTTGCTGGATGCCAAGATAGCATAAAATCTACTTCAGGTTATATCTACATACTTGCTGGAGGTGCTATATCGTGGGAAGAATGTTAAGCAGTCTATTATAGCTTCTTCCACCATGACAGCTGAGTTTGTAGCTTGTTATGAGGCGTCTAATCAAGGAATATGGTTGCGAAATTTTTTCACGGGGCTGCGTATTGTGGATGGCATTGAAAGACCACTTAAGTTATTTTGTGACAATAAATCAGCATTATTGTATTCCAACAACAACAGGAGTTCTACGAAGTCAAAATTTATTGACATTAAGTTCCTAGTTGTAAAATAAAGAGTTCAGAGTAGACTTATATCTATAGAGCACATTGGAACAAACTCCATGATTGCGGATCGGCTGACTAAGGGATTATCACCCAAGGTCTTTCATGAGCACACTACTCATATGGGTGTAATTTCTTTTCAGGATATGTCAGTTTAGTAGGAGTTCATAGTTTATATGCTTTTCATAGACATATTTGATTTAATGGATCTTATATGGTTATTTACTGCAGTATAGTATTAAGTTTATATTCACTCTGACTTTATATGGTTTGATCTCACAAAGGTTTAAGGATGACCAGTTACAAATAGGCATGTTAAGATCACATTGCATGAAATTTCCATGCTACACATTAACACTTGATCTTTGTCATTAGTTGCATTGATATATGTGATCATTGATGGGTCTACTTACGAAATATGTAATGACGATTGCTTTGATTCTATATTGGTGCAATTAATGGACAAGATTGTTAAGATACATAAAGTTTTGATAGCTAAAACTCATGAGCTCATAAAGTATAATTAAAATTTATAAAGTTACATATATATATATATATATATAGACCAAGTGGGAGATTGTTAGAGTAAAATTTAATATATGGGCTTATAAATAAAATAAATATGAATTATAGGCTATTGAATAAAAGTAGGCCAATTAAAGTGATTAATTTATGTTTTAGGGACTTACTAATGTATTATTAAAGTGTGGGTTTTATTGTGTAGAGACAAGCGTAATTTCTATTTTTATAATGGGTTAAAATAGAAATATATGAAAAGACACGATTGTGTTATAAATAGGGGTCATGGTCCCCAGATCACACAACACCAATCTTCT
The DNA here is from genome assembly GCA_949130495.1 of Sambucus nigra. Lineage (NCBI taxonomy): Eukaryota > Viridiplantae > Streptophyta > Magnoliopsida > Dipsacales > Adoxaceae > Sambucus > Sambucus nigra. The sequence goes on from OX422218.1 coordinate 220,452,233, forward strand.
GATTCCCATTGTCAGAGAGAAATTTAGAGAGGAAATAAAAGTGTTGATCTGGAAGAGCATAAGACCTCAAACTCAAATATTTTAAATTTTTGTCATGGATTCAGGTACGCTTCCGCATAATCAATATTTATATTTCTTGAGAATTCAATATGAACGTTCCGGTTTGTGATAGTTTTCACAAAATAAAAATTAATCCATCAGTTTGATCTCTTTTTTGACCTGCCAATAAAGATAGGAGATATTCCTTATTACACATGGGAGTAAAGGTTTCACTTGGGAGTAATTCCTTACACATCTTGGTTGTTTATAACCTCATGCCCAGGTGGAAGATAACCCAATATAAAAGGGAGAGTATCCCACATTGGAAAATGAGTAAAGCTAAGTGATGCCCACTAAGATATAAAAGGATTGGCAACCTTTAAGTCCCACATTGGAAAAATATTAATAAAGTGTGCACTTAATAAGTAGAAATGGAAGATGAAGAGTTAATTCATCTAGCATTTAAGAGTACCGTACGCACACGCGCGCGCGCGTATGGGGCAGTGGGTTTTAGAGGCTCTAGTGGCGCACTTTTCACTTCGGGTTGACGAGATTCGTCTGGCTCGGGCGCGATCACTTTTTGGTAGATTCGTGTAAAATCGTTTCGGTATTACTGTACCTGTCCGGAAATGGTTTAAGACTGTTGGTAATTAATAGTCATACCATTTCGGAATTAAGTAAAGACTGTTAAAACTTAACAGTCATGACCCCTGAGATGCATCCTTTCATTTTCTATAAATAAAGGCATCCTATTTCGAAATTGCACATAATAAATATTACCCAGTTCCAAAATTTCCAACCCTTGCTATTACTCCCTTATAATTTTCAGGAGATATAAATTATCTTATTTTGTTTAGTGCACATAAACTGAATAAGAACTTGATTGATTGTTCTTCGCTGCTGCATCCCAAGGTTGTCTTCAAATATACAAGTTGCAGGCAGTGTAAGTTGCTTCATTGTATCTTGAGTACAGATTTGCGGATTCCCGTTTATATACTGAATTTATTCGTGTGGGGAAAATACTGTATTTAGGAAAGTGACATCACGCCTTGAAGCTTTCTAGTATCTATTTAGAAGTTATATTATTGTATTGAAGTTGACATTACTGTGATATATAAAGAGTTCCATTTCTCTATTTGCATTCATATTATCCAACAATCTAAATACAGTATTATCAGAAATGGTCGACTCTTCTAAATCACTTCGACAAATAACAGAAGGCTTTATCAAGTTGGACCATTTTGATGGTGGTAATTTTCTGCGTTGGTAGAAACAGTTCATTTTCTTCTAACAACATTGAAGATTGTATATGTCTTGTCATAACTGAAACCAAATGATGATGAATATTAAACGTGGAACAGACTAGGCAACGCACAAAATGGGAGACCGATGATTACTTGTGTCGTGGTCACATTCTCAATGCACTTGCTGACAATTTGTTCGACTTGTACCAAAATATTGGGACTGCAAAAACTTTGTGGGAAACATTAGAGACCAAATATCTTACGGAAGATGCTACAAGTAAGAAGTTCCTTATCGGTCATTTTTTTAAGCTTTAAAATGCATGATAATAGGCCTGTGCTTGAACAATTTCATGACATCCAACGCATCATAAATCATTACAAACTGAAAAAATTAAATATGGATGATAATGTAATTGTTGCTGCCATAATTGAAAAACTTCCTCCTTCTTGGAAAGATTATAAGAAAGAACTCAAACACAAAAAAGAGGATCTTTCACTTGAAGAATTAGAGACTCATTTAAGAATTGAACAAGAGTCTCAAATTTTAGATGGTAAAGAGGAACAAGATAATTCTGTTTCTAAGGTCCATGTGGTGGAGGAATGAAAGGAGCAAAAATATGGCAATCATGGAAAAAATAACAAGCGGAAGAATTTTTCAAATAATTCTAAAGAAAACAAAAAGAAGAAAGGAAATTGTTTTCATTGCAACAAATCAGGTCACTTCAAGAAGGATTGTCATGAGTTCAAGAAACTACAAGAAAAAGGAGGGACATTAGACACAAACGAAAAATTTGTTTCCATGATATCCGAGGCTAATATGCTTGGAGAAGACAACTCTTGGTGGGTTAATTCTGGTGCCACAAGGCATGTTTGTAAGGACAAGAACTTGTTCTCTGCCTATAAAACAGTGTAAGGAGATGTTCTCTATATGGAAAATTCTTCTACTGCTGCGGTTAAAGGCAAAGGGATAGTAGATCTCGAATTCACTTCTAGAAAAATCCTTAGCCTCACAAATATTTTTCATGTTCCTGATGTTAGGAAAAATTTAGTTTCTGAAAGTCTTCTTAACAAATTTGGCTTTAAGCTTGTATTTGAGTCAAACTAATTTATTCAGACTAAGAATGGTACCTTTGTAGGTAAAGGATATTTGTATGAGGGCGTGTTTAAGCTCAATATCAATGAAAAAGATTCTTCTGCTTATATCGTTGACTGTCTTTCATTATGGCATAGTCGTTTAGGACATGTTAATACAAAGAAAATGCATTTCATGGTTAATTTAAATTTAATTCCTAAATATGAGAATGATATGAATGAAAAGTGTAAAATATGCATGCAGACAAAAATAACAAGATTGCCTTTTCAAAGAATAGAAAAAACTACATCTTTGTTGCAATTAGTACATAGTGATGTTTGTGATTTGCATGGAACACCTACTAGAGGTGGTAGTAAATATTTTGCTACATTTATCGATGACTTTTCAAAATATTATTACGTATATCTTTTGAACTCTATGGATGATGTGCTTAATAAATTTAAGACATATAAAAATGAAGTTAAAAATCAACGTGATACTAAAATAAAATGTCTTAGATATAATAAAGGTGGTGAATATCACTTTCCTCAATTTATTGAAGATATGGGAATTATTCATGAAGTTACTGCACCTTATACACCACAATAAAATGGAGTAGAAGAAAGAAAAAATAGGACACAAACTGAAATGGTTAACCCTATGCTTTCTTATTTTGGTTTAAGTAAAGGGTTTTGGGGAGAAGCACTTTTAACTGCGTGTCATATTCTGAATAGGATACCTGTTAAAGATAATAAGAAAACTCCCTACGAATTATGGAAGAATAGAAAACCGAATTTAGGTTATCTTAAAGTTTGGGGTTGTAGAGATATTGTAAGACTACCTGATACTAAGAGGAAGAAATTAGGAAACAAAGGCGTTTGAATGTATTTTCATAGGTTATGCACAACATAGTAAAGCCTATAGATTTTTGGTTAGTGAACCTAATGATTCTATTAAGGTAAATACAATAATTGAATAGATAGATGCAATTTTTTATGAACAAAGGTTTTCTTTTATTCCTAGAATAAATAATGTAAAAGAAGTAAACACTCCTTCACATTTCTCTGATACTCCACCAGTGGAACAAGTAGAGATTAGAAAAAGTAAGAGACCTAAAAAAGAAAAAAGCTTTGGTCCCAATTTTGTAGTCTATCTTGTTAAAGGAACTACAGACGCATCTTGTAATCAATATGCTTTGACTCTTAGCGTTCAAATAGACCCACAAACTTATAGTGAGACAATTAAGTCTGTAGATTCAGCAATTTGGAAAGAAAATATAAATGATGAAATGGATTCAATCTTGGGAAATAAAACTTGGAAGTTAGTAGACTTACCACCAGGATCTAAACCCATCAAGTGTAGATGCATTTTTAAAAAGAAAATGAAAATATATGGAACAATTGATAAATTCAAGGCTAGATTGGTTGCTAAAGGTTTTACACAAAAATAAGGAATTGATTATTTTGATACCTATGCACCTGTTGCTAGAACCTCCACTATTAGAATTTTAATTGCAATAGCATTGATAAATAATTTTGAGATTCGTCAAATGGATGTGAAAACTGCCTTTTTAAATGGTGACTTAGAAGAAGAAATTTACATGGAACAACCTCAAGGGTTTGTTATGACCGGACAAGAAAATAAAGTATGTAAACTTATTAAGTCCTTATATGGCCTAAAACAAGTACCCAAACAATGGCATGAAAAATTTGATAAAGTCATTATTTCTTATGGTTTTAAAATTCATGAATCTGATAACTGTGCTTATAGTAAATTTGCTAATGGTAAAGGTGTGATCATTTTTTTATATGTAGATGACATGTTAATTCTTAGTACTGATTTAGAAAGCATTAATAATACAAAGTGTCTTCTGTCTTCTAAATTTGATATGAAAGATATGGATGTAGCTGATATCATATTAGGAATGAGAATAATAAGGAAAGATAAAAATATAATTCTCACTCAATCTCATTATGTTGAGAAAATTTTAAAGAAATTTAATCAGTTTGATTGCACACCTATTAGTACACCTTTTGAACCACAGTTAAAGATGATCCCTAATAATGGTAGAGCTATTTCACAATTGGAATATGCATGCGTAATTGGTAGTTTAATGTATGCCATGACATGTACTCGACCTGATATTGCTTATGTTGTTGGTAAATTAAGTAGATATACTAGTAATCTAACTTTATTGCATTGGCATGATGTTAATAGAATATTAAAATATTTAACAGGAACTATGGACTATGGAATATACTATAGTGGATATCCTTCAGTATTAGAAGGGTTTTCTGATGCCAATTGGATAACTGAGCCGGGGGATCATTCCTCAACAAGTGGATGGATTTTCACTATTGGTGGAGGAGCTGTTTCTTGGGAATCAAAGAAACAAACTTGTATAGCTGATTCTACTATGGCAGCTGAGTTTGTAGCATTAGCTGCAACTAGTAAAGAGGCATAATGGTTAAGGAATTTATTAATTGAAATTCCAGTTTGGCCAAAACCAATGCCTCCAATATCTGTACATTGTGATAGTGAGTCTACACTTTCCAGAGCTTATAGTAATGTATACAATGGAAAATCTAGACATATTGGCCAGAGACATAGTTATGTCAGACAAATGATTACAGATAGTGTAATCATAGAGGATTATGTAAAATCAAGTCAAAAGTTAGTTTATCCTTTTACAAAAGGTCTTGCAAGAGGACTGGTGTCTAAGACATCAATAGAGATGGGACTAAAGTCCATTAATAATAATCACTCTTGATGGACACTCAACTTGAAACTTGATATATTCAAGTCTCAAGTTAAATCATTAAATTACATCATACGATGTGATTGTAAGCACTATAAAATTTAACATCCCAAGGATAAGTGCTTAGAACATGTAATGAGTAATGAAAGAGGATCAGTTTAACCTTAATAGATTTATGGTGTTTTAAGTTACATGGGCACCTATGATAATCTACCTATATGAGTGTGGAAGTGGTGCCGCTTCCTATTAGAACTGGGCTTGACTCTAAAGAACTCATGAAATCAAGGTACAGACACAAGGCCTAATACATGTGTCGGCTTCTATCGATAATCAATGAATAAACGATTTGTGTGTGAAGACAAATCCAGCTGATCAATATGGATTAATAGTTCAAAGACAGGTCTACTATACTTTCATGGTTAGCCTTGATGAACCTTCACAAGGTATTGGTTAAAGTCGTGAGACACCAATGCTTATACACAGTCTTACAGACAATCAAAGATTTACAAAACTTATTTTGAAAATGGTAGAGGAATGTTGGAGAATTTTTAAAATAAGTGACTAAGAGCTTTGGGAGTTAAAGCTTAAAAGCTTGTCCCATATTGGAAGTATGTGGAGAAAAGTGGGAAGCTAACCCAATATAAAAGGGAGAGTGTCCCACATTGGAAAATGAGTAAAGCTAAGTGATACCCACTAAGCTATAAAAGGAGTGGGAAACCTTTGAGTCCCACATTGGAAAACTATGAAGAAAGTGTGAACTTAATAAGTAGAAATGGAAGATGAAGAGTTAATTCATATAGCATTTAAGAGGCTATTCAAGAGACCTATAATACGGTGCGAAGCACCGTACACAAACGCGTGCGTGCGTGCGGGGCAGTGGGCTATAGAGGCGCTAGTGGCGCACTTTTCACTTCGTATGCCGCATGTCCGCAGTGGTAGCGGGTTGTCGGGATTCGTCCGAGTCAGATCGCGATAGCTCGGGCATGGTCACTTTTTGGTAGGTTCGTGTAAAATAGTTTCGATATTACTGTACTTGTTCGAAAATGGTTTAAGACTGTTGGTAATTAACAGTCAATACCATTTCGGAATTAAGTAAAGAATGTTAAAACTTAGTAGTCATGACCCCTGAGATGCAGCCTTTCATTTACTATAAATAAAGGCATTCTATTTCAAAATTGCACATAATAAATATTACCCAGTTTTGAAATTTCCAACCCTTGCTATTACTCCCTTATAATTTTCAGGAGATATAAATTATCTTATTCTGTTTAGTGCACATAAACTGAAAAAGAACTTGATTGACTATTCTTCGCTGCTGCATCCAAAGGCTGTCTTCAAATATACATGTTGCAGGCAGTGCACGTTGCTTCATTGTATCTTGATTACGGATTTACAGATTCCCGTTTGTATACTGAAGTTATTCGTGTGGGGAAAATACTGTATTTAGTAAAGTGACATCACGCCTTGAAGCTTTCTAGTATCTATTCAAAAGTTACATTATTGTACTGAAGTTGACATTACTGTGATATATAAAGAGTTCCATTTCTGTATTTGCATTCAGATTATCCAACAATACACATGTATATGCTCATTCCATGTTCCCATGATATAGCTATGGTAGTTCATATTCTTTGTTAGATTTTGCTTTGCTATTGTGACTTTGCTTTATTTCCAAGCTATATCCATTAACTACGATATTTCCTTCTCTTTGACTTTTCCATGTAAAAAATTGGAAGAACAATTTTATTCACCTTGAGACCATGTTTAAAAAAAGGGGAGATAGTTTTTGCTTATAACTTTATAAAAAACAAGGGAGAAATACTTACGATAAGGGGAGCTATTTTTTTAAGGGAAAGCTTTATTACATTGTGTTATTCACTTAATATTTGATGATGTTTTTTATTTCTCACATGTTTTACTTCATTCTCACATTATTTATTTAAAAATAATTATTTTGATATTTTAGTAGGATTCCTAAGCAGGGACAGTTTTTTATTATGAATGGTATTGCCAGTGTAATGCTTTTTGTTGTTTCATATGTTTTCAGCACGACTTTGATGATTCCCACTCTAGCCCATTATTCATACTCGGCTATTGACGTGTTATTGGTTTATTTGATGTTTTTATGCATTACATCCTACTAATATCAATACATGGCAAGTAATGCGTTAGTTTTGTAGGGGTAATAAATTATTTTGGGTTTGGGGGGTTTTTCCATGGAATAGATAAAGGAAGATATTAAAAATATAATTTTGTAATTAATATTAATAGGCTACATTTTGTGAAAAAATGTGTCAGTCATTGAGTCATTCAAGTGACATGGACTTGATACGATTAAGTGGGTACAATCATTTGTATTAGATGAACCTTTTAAGCTTAAAGATCTAGCAAGCCTCTCATTGAATACTTTATTTGCTACGCATTTTCTTGGATTGAAGATGATATCCTTTTTGTAGTTATTGTGAATTGTTTATAGATAAACACACACTTCTTCACAAAAATTTTACAATGTGTGTGGATGTTTAAAATTTTGATGGAAGAAGTGTTTAAATTGTCTCAGAAGTTTGAGAAAATTATTTTGGGGAGTTTGTCTATGCTTTTGTGCACATTTATGGATTTTTCAAATTTTGCAGCCTAACCATTCGCGTGCCATTTTTTTGTGCCCGTGTGCATGGCCTGCCTTCGCACGACACCATTTTGTGCCCATGCGCAAGGCCTTAGCCATGGTTCCTTACTGCTAGTAATCATGTGCACGAAAAAAGGTCAATTGCGCCCACGACGGAGCCATATTTTAAAAAAATTCGGTAAATAGACAATTCTCCATCCCGTTTATTGTGATAAAAAAAATTACACAATTGGAAGACCTCTCTGACCGTATTTTCAAACTTGAGCAATCTTTTTGCTCCCTACCCATTCAAATTTCACTTATTCCTCATAAATTTTCAAAGTTTGATCTATGGCTTGATCTTTGTGTTTTGTGAGTGAATTTAGTTTGTTTTTTATCTGATCGTCATTTATCTACTAGAATTCATTAGACTTATTTTGAATTATTATGATCTCATGATCCTTGAACTAAAAAAGGAGGCATTTTGATTCAATGGAGGAGTTGAACTATGATGTCGATTCCAAGGACGAGAATGGAGTTCCTCATTCACATCTTGGAGCTCGGTGTGAATTTTCATTATTTATGAGGGAAATTTGCAAGGTCCATATGTAACTACACGAGAGAGATTGTATGAGAGGTATCTTCTTGCCTTGTGTAATACATATTTTCAAGTATAATGAAAATTAGAGTGTGTCGAGGTTTTTTACCCCTTGGTGGGTTGTTTTACCTCATAATCCTTATCATGTGGATGACCATTCATGATATCTATTCATGCATACACATTTGATCACATGCATCACTTATATCATATTTGAATCTATTGAATTGAATTTAAATTGACTTAGGTGTGTTAGATATATTTTTCTCATCTAAATTAGTCTAATTACATTGTTTTGCAAATTAATCAGGTCATTGAACAATCACTTTGTTAAAAATGTGTTAAGTCATTTGAATTTGCAAGAAAAAATATTGAATTTGAAAAATTAGTAATGAGATGTCCTCAATCCTATTCACCCACTCTAGTTTTGTTTTATGGTGGATGATTATGAATGGTTTCTATTCATATGCACACATTTGACCACATACATCACTTAGATCACACTTCAATGTAGTGAATTGGCTTAAAATTGACTTAGGTGTGTTGAATATAATTTTCTTATCTAAATTTGTATAATTATATTAGTATGTGAATTAATAAATTCATTGAATAATAACTTTGTTAAATTGTGTGTTAAGTGATTTGATTTGAATTAATAAATTCAGCACGCTTAAAATTTTTCTAACAGGTAGTGGGATAGGTAGCCACAACCCTAATAGAAATGCATAAAGGGGGAAGTAGACCCCATTATTTGGGACTGCGAAGCATGACCTTTTCTTCGCAGTATGAAATGTGCATATTATTCCCTCTGGGAACTAACAAGCCTCAGCCCGGGCAGCTAGCCACTCCTCATTAATAATACAATGATGGTGAAGTTATGTGAGCTCCCTCTCAGACTCCTGGCCGCATCCAGAGGTATTTACTTTAGAGTTTCTTACCTCACCAGCCACAACGGCCATGTGTACAGCTGCCACGGCATCCAAATTGATAGGGGGGTGGCTACTTGAATAAGTGTCTTCCTCCATGTTAAGATCGTTTGTAACCTCCTTGGGATTCCTACAGTTGGAAGAGTCAGCAGAGTCAGAATATAATCTAAGTTTGCAAGGCCCACTAGCCTTCAAAGTCTTTATATGGAGTACTTCAGGAAGAGGAACACCAAAGTGTCTCTTCTAAATATTCTCCAGATATTCCCAAGTGTTTCAATGTATAATCCCGCGACAAAATAAGAAAAATCATAAGGACTCCATAATTAGGTGTTTCACCATATGATCAGAAAATAAGGGTAAGGACTTGTATCGGTCGCGACAAATATGAAAAGTTAAAGAAGAATTTAAAGAATAGAAAGAAGCTGAAGTTCAATGCTACTCAACGTATCCTATCAAGCTGCAACAAGTTAGTTCAATTATACTAACATGCCATAGCCATGGGGAATTAAAATAAATTACTTTATTATGTAGAGTTGTGTTCTATCAAGTCATAGCCACAACTAAAAGGATTTTTTAAAAGGGAACTATTGCGAATTTAAAGTCTAAAGTCACAGCCAACTAGTGAAATACCCTAAAAGGATTTAGACATGGCATAAACAACTAAACAGTTACCATTCCTAAGTATCAAAGATCTAAGACCTAAAACCCTAGGGTATTGTCCAATAAAACCAAGAACATGTTCTTAGTGCTCGTGGATAAAAAATAAAATCCAAAATTGGGCTTAGGAAGATATTCAAACCAAGAAAATCCCTGTAAACTAAATCCTACCATTCTTAACCTATAATGGCGTACTAACATCCTAGAAAAACCTAATAATTATCAAATTTATCCAAAAACTTTTCCTACCTATAAAACCCTAATTTCTATAACCATAAATAGCCAAACATTGAAAGTCCAATCATTATTAGGTAGTAAAGGAAATTACAATATTAACAGAGCATGGTTTTATGAAATAAAAAAAATATGGAGCAGGTGATGAAAACTCATAAATTGATGAAGAAAAGAAGAAACACACCTGGAATCGAAGAATAGTGTTGAAAATATGAAGAACTTCCTTGAACCACCACAAAGTCGCTGCAAATCACCACTAGAATTAGGGAAATGAAATGTCCAGAAATCACCTTTCGATTTTCTCTCAACAGTGTTAGTAAGGTAATAAAGGAGCTAGAAGATGGAGCGATGCAACTTATAGTCCGCAGCCTCCATCCGTGTCCACGATCAGAACAACCATCTACAATGACACTGCAGCACTGGACATAGGACATAGACATAGAACCAACTTGCAACCTCTTGTCACTGAGGCTTGGGTCTTACTGATATTACCAATACTGGACGGCACATATGGAAGGATTGCATTAAGGTCGTTGCCTGGGACTTAGACATGCCACGACACCCTTAGATCTCAGAACTTATTAGAGCCATGACCTCATCCTTAACAAGTCACGACCACGGACCTCTCCAGCATTGCAAACCCTACCGCAGAATAAGCCAAATCTTCCAGCTATCCTACTTTTAGAAAGAAACCCTATTTACACCACATATACCCATGCCACGTGCCCTGAGAATGTGACATCAACTATTGACTTCTATAAATAGAAGTGCTCACCTCAAATTTGGTAGGACAATCTCAGTCAGTGAAGCCCTGCTCAAATCTCTACACACTTTCTCTCTTTAGAATCTCACAGTCCACCTGGGTCACTACAATGCATCTATCTATAAACTCTCTCTTAAGGCTACATCTCATCATGCACATAACTGCATTTCTTATGTATTCAACTCTCTTTACCTATTGTATGCCTCCAATGGAAAATGAATCTTGTATTAATGATTGTACATAATGAGAGTAAGGCACCAAAGCAGACGCAGGCTCATTTATAGCCGAACCACTCTATATCTTGTGTTATTTCCTTTTATTAGCGTGCTTTATCCATTTTATACTTGATATGATGGTTGCGAATGATCTAAGTATGATTTCTCGCATCATCATATAAGACCATTTACATCGTTTTATTTATATCTTTTATTTCCATAAGGGCTTAAACCATTAAACAACTATTTTTATATCTTTAGATGGTCCCATTAGACAAAATCCATTTCTTCCTAGACCTCACTTATTTATTCCTCTTTTGATGTTTGAGTGAGTAAAGCGTCTATAATGAGTGGTACAACATTTTGTTGGTACAATTAAGCTTCCCCACCATTAAAGATTGCTTGTAAAGAAGCACGATCAACCTCAACTTCCTCAATATTCACATCCTCTTTCATTAAAAATAACTTCTTCTGCATAGAAGAAGGAATATATTTGTTAGTATAAATCCAATCTCTACCTAATAGAGCATTAAAACTTGGCTTTACATTAATTTTAAAGAAGTTTGTTTTATATTTTTTAATTCTAGACTCTAGATTAACTAACAAAACTCCTTTCGTGCACTTTTTATCTCTAGCAAAACTAGCGATTATTATTTGAAGTTGTGCTAATTTTGCATTCTTCTTATTTATTTTAGCGAACATTGAATATAGCATGGTATTAACAACTGCAACATTATCTAAAAAGATTATATTAATCAAGACTCCATTCATACAAGCCTATATAAACAAAGGTTTGATTTGACTAGTAATGTCTTAAGTGAGTTCTTCAAACCCATAAGAAAAATCTAAAGAAAATACAAATAGGTCTAGGTAGTATACCTTTGAACCATCATCTTCATGGGTTTATGGTTCTAGAATCTCTTATTCACCTTCTACTTGGAATGTTTTTGGCAGTATTATTGTAATACTGACTGGTACCTTATTGGGTAAAGTATCAAAGTGTATGTATTGTTGATGATATGCTTCTCCCAAAGGTTCGATAGAATATATAACCATCATCTCTTTGACTTATTCTGCTTCTTGAAGAGACGACATGTAATCAAATGCATATTCTATTAAAATTCACGGGATTTTACAATTCCTTGATATTTTCATCCAGAATCTCTAACGATTATTGCCCTTATTCTTTCTTTATTGGGTTGGGCTTTGAAAAAGAAAATTTTTGTCCTTTTGATCCAAGTGGGTGGAATACTTGGGAACCATCAGCTCTTTGAATTCTTATGCATCTTGAATAGACTACACGTTATCAAATGTAAGACTTCCATTAAAATTCATGGGATTTTACAATTCCCTGATCTTTTCATCTAGAATCTTTGACCAGTATTGCCCTTATTCTCTCTTGGCCCTATTAAACATTGGGTTGGGATTTGCAGAAGAAAATTTTGTCCTTCTCATTCAAGTGGGTGGAATACTTGTGACACCTCTTGCCAGGCCCTAAATTGTTTTTGGGCTGCGCTTATGCTGAGTCATTGTTTCTTAACTATGGGCTCCTTTTTATTATTCATTGGCGTCTACCATATGTGGTATCCCAAAAGGAACTTTTTGTGTCTTAAACACCTTCGAATTTATGCTAATGTTAGATTCTTATAAAAAAACCAATCAGGTATCCCTTTAAACAAAGATATACTTTTAAGGGTGTCATCATGTTGGGGGTTTTCTTCTTAAAATTATTGGAAAATGGGATTGACATTTAAAATGTGCAAAAAATTAATCCCTAAGATCTTTGATTGATAATCCATTGGAAATAAAATAATAACTAGGTTTAAAGAATAAACCTAGGGCTTCAAAAAATAATAACATACAGAATCATGTTGTGACTCGTATACGGAGAAAAAACGTTGAAGAAGATGAAGATCTTGCTTCCCTCCAAGGTCTCCAAAAATATTGCTAGAAGGCTCCAAATGCCTCAAATCTTGTATTATATGATTCACCCAAAGTAATTCTTATTTATGGGTAACCTTGGAGATGACACCATGGTGAAATATGAGAGAAATTACATTCTTTATCTAACCCCTTAACATAATGTGAAGAGTGTTTTCCCTCTCCCTCTCAAACCATTCACAATTAATCATTAATCTAAAACCCTGGCTTACACTAATATAAATAGGTATAAGTCGTGAACCTAGCCTTATGTGGGCTTCCAAAGAGTTTCGGGCCTAGTTATACAGTGTTGGACTATACTAGGGAGCCAAGACAAATAATTAAATTAGCTTTTAAATAAATACTTGAAAATCCCAAATTACTATTATCGTATTTATTTCCTTTTTTATTTAATCATGATTAATTCCACTAAATAACCATGATTGCACTCTGAAAATGTAACATTTGTACTATTATATTATTTGGTTATATCATATGTCAAAACGTTTGAGTCATGCACAACCTTGATTCGAAATCTTGACGCACTGTACGAGTGAGAATCTCTTTATCCTTTTCTAATGAATATTATGATTTGATGACATGGAGACATATAAAGTTTGAAGACATCCATTGTTGAGTTTGAAGTATATTCTTTTATATAATACATTAAACTTTGGTCATTAAACACACTAATGAATTTTTAAACTGAGATCATTTTTCATAAAATTATATTTTGAAAGATACTTTTTTAGAGTACTGTATTTGTTTTATAAAAGAGATCAAGTCTTACATAAAAAAAATTAATTAAAAATTAATTTTGAAGGATTTTTAGCCTTAGCCATTTTCAGGGCTAAGATTCTAACTATTTTCATGGTTAGTGTCAATTTAGGATAACCCGTGTGCACAATAATATTTTGTCCTCGTGTGTATAGTCCTAGATCAATTTCAATTTGGGGTCACACTATCCTCAACCATACACATGAAAAGAGTTAACCGTGGGCACAATAGACTTGGAATTTAGAAATTTTCTTAAATAGACTTGTTTTCTCTCTAATTGTACAAAACTATTTCCATCATTTCAAATACATTATCTGAGGAGTTTTTTTTACTTTTTAAGAACTCTATTTTTTTTAAGAGCTCTACTTTATCTCTCTAATTCAAATTCGAAAATCCTTTGGAGAATTCGTGATATTTTTAGATCTACAATGAGATGTACATTTGAGACTTGATTTGATAGGTGTTTATCCACATTTATCCAACTTTACATATTAAATTTTAATTCAACCACTTAATCTATACTCCTAGATCTAAAATGGAGGTGATTTAGCTATTGAGAACTGAAGTATGGTGTCAATCTAGGGCAGAGAATGGACTTCCATGTTTCAGTGGTGGAGATTCACTTCTATTTCTCAATGAAACGGGGGAGAGTCTCATTATTCATAGGTAATTTTCTTGTGAGACCTTGATTGATTTACCTTCTCAAATTATGTAGAGGGACTTTTCAAATTTAATGAGATGCTGATTACAATAAGGTTTTTTTAACCATGTGTTGGGGTTTTCCTTATATACTCAATGTTGTGCATTTTTGTGTGGTTGATTATTACTTTTTGATTGGTTGATTTTGTTCCATGATTGCAATTTCAATACATTTAACTTGTGATTTAAAAAATTGATTTATATCAAGATTTTGTGAATTTGAAAATTAAAATTGCAAAATTTTGGTATTATAATCTATTCACTCCTCGGTTATTTTAGTGTGCACACACATGCTTTTCACACTCCAATTTAGTTATCTCTTAATAACTCAGAATAAATAGGTATTATTTGCAAAGTTTATTATGGTACATAATGTTACTCCCCATGTATACTGTTTAATAGCTGCTCGGTCAAATCAATTTGTCGCTAATTAATTTTAACAAACATCTAATCAATTTATTGATTTTTAGACTTAACTTAATTCTTCATAACCACATTACGAAGTAATCACCGACCAAGTTTTACTTGATGAAATAAAGCATATAAGTCTATCAAGTGGGTATCAAAATCGAGGATACCTCCTAAACATGGATTCCTCTGATTATGATCTCGAACTTACTCACATAATGATTTCCCAATCTACGAAGATTAATATTCAATTAAAAATTGAAGATTTCTCATGATATTCAAAGAAACAAATATGCAAGCATTCTAATTCTCATAATCCTGGAGATTAAGAATCTATGAACCCTTTGAAAATGGTGTGAGATTTCCTAAGTCTAACCAAGGTTACCCTTATACTTAAATCTATCACCTGATCCTATACATCATCAATCAACACGATCAAGTAAATTCAATTTCACGCACAATCTCAAAAGGACCATAGAAACGTTTCAATTACCAATAGGATATCTCAGTATTTAATCATTATTAAGTAAATAACTCAAATTTAATACACATAATTATATGAATCAAGTGAAATGCAAATGCATGTATAGAGTGAAATCACAACCGATAATTTCAACAAATTTGACTTTCATGATTCATCAATTGAATTCTAACCTATCCTTCATATAACTGATATTTGCATAAAAAGTTAGAATCCATTCTTTGATCATCATTGAAGTTATGTTGGTTAATTAAATCAATGAATCAAAGAACTAACTCACATAGTCATAAAAAGAAATAACATGAAAATATTTTTAGCATCTTTGAAAATATGAATTATGCCATATATACAAGCACATCATAAAAGTGATGAAGAATTTAATAAAATACATGAGAATACATAAACGCATGGAAATTCTTCACAAAAATATGAAAAACGATCTAAATGAAACAATACAACCTATTACCCAAAAGTTTTGAGTCCAACAAATCAAGGAGTACCAAGGAAGGGGACCTATAATAATAAGAACCCTACGTATCTTAAAAAACTATAGTGATGAGTGAAGAATATCCCAGATTCTTAGGAGGAACAACCACAATTTCCCTCTTAGCAACCTTCTTTTAAGGAACCTCCACCTCAACATTCCTTCTAGGAGCTTTTCTGGGAATACCACTAACGTGCGTAGGTATCCATCTATCATTCCTCATAGGATTCTTATGACTCTTCCTTGGGATTTGAGTAAAAGTTCTAGGTCTAGGAAACTCTTTCCTAACCCCAGTCCTCTCATTAACTTTTCATTAAACTTCCTATTTCACCTCTTAGTTACCTAATAGGATCTCTTTAAGCCAATTTGTTCCTATTATTCACGACTCCACATTTTCCTTTATGAACGGACAAGCTTAGTTTGAATGTCTATGCAACCTAAAATCGATACAAATGAAACATTTCTTCTAAAAAATAGGATTATAGCCATTAGTTATTTCCTCAACCTTCTCAAGTCTTTTCCTTTTAAAACAAAAAATGATCAATATGATTATTATTTGCAGAAAATGAGCAAACAATTTATTTTTTCACAAATTTCTACTTAAGATCAATTTCCTTCAATTTCAATCTAGAAATTTGTTCCTTATCCTTCTTTTCAAGACAAGAATAAATCTAAAGTTTTAATTTTGAAACACCAACTTTTTTCTTTTGAAGATTAAACATAGCCAACTCCTTGTTTATCATTTTTCACTTGACAATTATTCATCAAAATTTAATCTAGAGAAATTTATATTTCGTTTATTTCAACCTTCAAGTATTTGTCATGTTGAAGCTCTATTTTTATATTTTTAAAATAAACTCTTAAACTTTCTATTTGTGGTTCAATATCTTCGATTTATTTCAAAAAGGTCTCATTTTGTTTTTTCAAAAAATCGTTCTCATTTTTCAAAACATCAACTCTTTCCTTAAATTTCAAACATTCAGATTGAAATTTTTTAATTTTATCTCCTTATTTAAACGAAAATGTTTTTATTTTACTTAGGAGCTCGGTGTTTGATTTCTTCAACTTTAAATATTCTTGATAGATTTCATCAAAGACCTCATGAATTTCATTAACCTCATCACTACATTCCTACAGTAATCTAAGAATCGAAGTGCGTGAACCTTTTCTACTACAAGACAACTAATCACTAAGCAACTTATGAGTATAAGTTTCATCCTATTATTCCTAAAAAAACTCTTAAACAACATCATACTTTCACTCACCTTCTCACTCTCATCAAATCTAACCATGTAGGTTATCTCATTTCCACTTTCTTAGCTAGAAGTGTTGTCTTCAAAATTGTTCTCCGAGTCATTTAAATAAGATTTGTGTGTCCTTTTCTTGTCTATATCTTTATTCTTATGTTTATTTCTCAAATGAGTTGGACAAACATTGATATGATTCCGATTTCACCACAATCTTAGAAATGGTCTTTATTTTTTCTCCTTGTTTCTCTTAGAAGAACCTTTCTCACCATTTGAGTAATATCTAGTGGACTTGTAAATTTTAGAATCAAATCATATTTCATTTTTGAAAACCATTTTGTAAAACTTTCTAGACCTTTTAACAAATAAATCCATGTCCACCTCAGCATTCTCTTTTTATTTTTCATCTACCTTTATTGACGCCCTATTCTCACTAGAGTCAACCACAATTATTAAATAAATTTTAGGTTTAGACACACTTACATTTCCTCCTTGATCACAATTTTAAGTGATCCAAAATATTCTTCTATAATACAAGTGTCGGTGTCTCTAATATCGTTAATGATAACAAGTTTCGTACTAAACCTAGAGAGTAGCATTCTCAATAACTTCTTGATGATTTTATTCTCGGTAATTTTCTTACCAAGAGTGAATGAGGCATTTACTACTTCAGTTAACTTGGTGTTGTAGTCATAAAATCTATCTACCTCACTCATTCGCATTATCTTTCAACTTAGCTCGTTTCATGCTAGATGTTCCTTCATGTATCACTCTCAAGATATCCAACGCTTACTTCACTAATTTATAATTAAGGAAATGATCGTAATCTTGAATACTCATGGATGCAAATAAAAAATTCAATGTACTTGAATTATAATTGCAATCCAAAAATTCAGCATATGTCCACAAAACTCTTATTTTTGTAACTCTCACCCCGTCTTCCTCAATCATAGGATAACTTCAACCATATTCAACACCCATCCATACTCTCTCATATTTGGATCCCAAATGTGTGTGCATTTTCATCTTCCAAATCCATTGTTAGATCCATCAATATATGGTCTCCTATTTTTGGAGCTACTATCTAGGTATTGATCACTTCTCAAACACAAAACGAAATTTAATCGCAGGGACAATATATTTATGAGTAATGAACAATAATGAAAATACACAACAATGCAAGATCAACTCTAACACATTAACGCTTAGTAGAGCAACCCCTTTGATACCAATTGATTATTTTGTGAATTCTATGTAAGTGCTCTAGTCAAATAAATCAATGGGGTGAATAGGTTTAATCACAAAATTTATCCAATTTTTCCAAATTTAAATTCATTATCATTTTTTTAAATCCTAGCCCAATTATTAACTATGTGAGATGATGATAAACGTATGGATAAATAATTTATAGCATAAATTAGGAAATCTAGGTTAATTATTACAAATAAACACTAGATGAGAATCCCGAAGTCAATTTGATTGTTTCGTCTAGATCTAATTGAGATTTAAGTGATGTATGTGATAGAGATGAAGTTAATAACATAACAACACACAAACAATCCAAAAATAGATTTTATGTGGAAAAACCTCTACCAAGGGATAAAAAACCTCGACGTACTGTAATCGTTCATTCGACTAGAATAGTTTTTACACAATACAAGAAAGTACTTTTATTTTGTGCACTCACAGGAAGTTACCTATGAAAATTAAAATGTCCCCCATTGATAATGATCGATCCATTCTAAACTCTATAAGACAAATAAGCAAGTAAAATTATCATCTTATAGTCTCATCGTGCTTTAAACTATCTAATAGCTCGAAGCATCTCCTTTTTTAAATATTGGAGTTTAGATCTTCAATTATGATGTACAATGGTTTATATTGAATCTAATATGTGTGGATCTAATTGAAAATGACTCTCAATAAGTAAAAGATTATATATCTAGCCTATATCTTGATCTTCTCTCATTTTTTAAAAGAACAAGTAAATTTGAATAAAGAGAAGAAATTAAAAACCTCTTAACCTAAAAAATACTCTCCAAGTATTAGAGAAGTAAAGTGAACATCTTTTTTTTTAAATGGAGAGAAAGTAACCTATTTATAGAAGTTTTTGAAAAAGTAGGTTCGTCATGCACACATGGGTTAATTGGCACCGTGCGCACGATTTTTGGCAGTAAGTCAAAATATGCCTATAACTTGCAGTCGTGTGCATAAGGTTAATTATTATTAATGCACATGCTTTTAGGCATGGAATCCAAGAAAAAGCCTAAAAGGTGGCAGAGCGTGCACACGAGGCCAAATTGGGGCCGTGCGAATGGATCAAGGCAGCAAACCTATTTTTCCTCAATTAAATCACATTTTGAAAAATGTAGGTGTCTCCCAAGGTTATACATAACACTTACCTTAATATAAAATCACTTGTTCAGAAAATTGTTTTCAAAATCATAATAAAAATTGTGTGTGTATGTGTGCATAGCCATAAATGTTTAATCATAAACCGATGTCAACAGGATACATCTTCAACGTTCAGCTACTAAAGTCTTTGTGTTGTACAAAAGTCAAGTAGATCTTCAAAGTCCAAGATTTATGAAGTCTAATGAACGGGCCTCACTCTCTGCCCAACGTCTATAAAGATTCAATCTTTTGGTCTTGAGAATAGCGAGACTCAAATGCACTTACACGAAATATTGCCAATTAATATATTTTACAAAATATTACAGTTTCATCGGTTATTAACGCCTTTTTTAAATATCAATTTATTTTATGTCAAAGGAACAAGCTTAAACTCTTCCAGAATGATCATAGTCACCTGAGGACACCTCAAACGTCTGACAAAGCTCATGTAGCTTCCCTCGTGGGTAGGTTGAAGGTACATATATTGTTCTACCTACCTCCACGATTTTCTTCCAATAGCATTAAATGATATCATCATCATTTAATGATCATAACAACTTCCTTAGACCACTTTCAAGTCTTTCACCAACACCCCACCATGTTACTGCAGTCGTCAGACCTCAAGGCAGTTATGTCCATGTCATTGTAGTCCACTCACGCTCTCTTTAATGGAGTTCCTATAAATTGAAGACTAGGAAAGCGTTAGAGGACATCCAAAAATCATCATGCAAATACCAAAGAATATAGATAACATTTGTATCCTAGTTGTTCACCATTTAGTAATAATTAACCTATTATTAGCTATACATATGAGAAGAACTAAACCACTTCCACCCTTTCATACTTGTATCTTATGTTACCTCCTAAACAAGGATAAAAAACTCATTGAGGAGTCCATTAGTTACTCACTAATGGTTATTCGGTTAGTGATAAAACCCTCATACACCTTAAACCTTATTGGACAAATCCTAAAAGGTCGTTAGATTGTAATACTCATAATTTCAACCAAATATACAAAACAACACTATTCATAGTAGATGTAGGATCCGCAATAGAAGTTTTGAACCACTTTATATCCCTTTCTCTCATTTAACACACCTCATCGCTACATTGTCTATGGTCCAATAATAAGAATCTATTAGAGTTGAGGTCTCTAAAGAGATTTCAATAATCGGCATTGATACAATTAATGACATTCTTGAGCTTAGATATACGACATAAACTACTTTTATTACCTTTTCCATAAACTAACTTTACTACCTTCTTGAGCTTGGTAATTTTAGGGAGTGACCGTAACAAAATTTCCTACCTAAATGACTTTTATTGATCATGGTTGAGTAAAAAAAAACATAACATTTATATTTATTAACTAGATTTAGGGTTTAAATCATTGTACGTTTACGGAGCTTGTAGGTGATATAATATATGTTATATAATTGATGAAGAAGATGTTGTTGATGACTCCCATTGTTAACCATTTCTTAGATGTGAAAACTCCGTATATGTTCTAGTATATGATCCACTCAAATCAAGTAATGCGTGGGGACACTTTCAGAGATAAAGACATGGTAAAATAAGAGAAAAATCATTTTTTCCTCTCCTCACCCCTCATAAAAACATGAATAGTGTTTTCCTCTCCTTCTCTAACACTCGCAAATGTATAAATATTTCTCAAGCCCCTTATATATATATATATCTCCTCGCGTTAAGCATTCAATATCATCCTCTTGAAAATTCATTTTGTCGCAAATTGATTCTCACCAACATCTTATTTATTCCTTGATCTCAAACAAAACTTATTTGATATTATACACCATTGGTCGAATTTATTAGTATAATCAAAACTTATAAGATTATTAAGGGGTTTCACAATCTAGTTAATCTCCTAAACATGCATTCTATTGAAATATGATCTCAAACATATTCTCACAATTATTTCTCAACCTACATATATTATTGACCCAATAAATTGAATCGAATTCATAGAAAATCAAAGTAATAATCTTATGAGTACTTCAATCCTCATATCCCTCAGGATTAAGAATCTATGCACCATTTGCAAATTGTGAGATTGTGCACGTCTAATATAGTCAGCACCTCAAACCTCACTATTGGTCATCTTTAATACATTCTTCATGTACCAGTAAAATCACTTTTGAATTATTAGACAAGAACCTAAATCATCGAACAAGTTCCCGTAGTCATGATAAACTACCAAGATTGTACATGGAACTTTATCGATAGGATGTCAACTCCCTATCTAGCATATGAAATGTTTAATCGTACTAGAATCAAAATTTTGATCTTTTGTGATCTAACCGAACCCAATTCACCAGAATTCCTACTAAGTATAATTAACCGACAAATTCAATATATTTGTAAGAAAACATAAGTCATTGACACAAATATGATTCATATTTCAAAAGACATTTGACAATATTTTATTAAAAAATAATAAATTTCATATACCATTGATTTAAGAGTAAAACCTCAACATAACGTAGGGGTTTAACAGCTTGTTGAATAAGCTAAATGAAATTGTGTTCCCCGCAAAAGTGTCATTTTCATTATTAATAGTTATATATCCATTTATAATAAAGTTTTGGCTTTTTGTCATAATATTTTCACTTCATTACTAGGGACTAGCAACAGAATAGTTAGGTGTTTATTAGTCTTGAATATATTTTTTATTATTACCCCATTTAGTTCGCAGTTTTGCATTCTCAAACCCACTACTCCTCGTACTTATTCTCATTTATTATCCAAGCTCAATAATTGTTGTTAGCATCTTATACAAAGTATATTTAAGTTTTCATAGATATTTGAAGACTAAGTGAGAAGTTGGGAACCCTTTCACGAAATTTCGTTGGACAATGCACCTTCAGGGTCAAATTAATAAACTCATTGCTGAAGACTCGCACTGGGACTGTTCACAAACATTATAGATCATCAAGTAAATGGTGTATCATTCTCACATCAAAAGAATACAATACGAAAGTTCTCGTTTGAATAGATGAATAAGATTCATTTGTCTAATAAGAGGAATCGACTATAATAAGTCTAGATCAATCCATCTACGGATTAATCCAATGCCTTTACTTAGCGGCCATGTCTTTACTTAGATGCCAAGCTCATAATTAAAGATTTTATCTTTCATTATTGGATTGGACCATATATGTTTCATTGTTTGTCTATATAAGTTTTAACCCTACAAATGTCTTTTGTATCATAAAGTTTCAAATTTGTCCATGGTGGGGGTATATCCCTCAACCTGTTGTCCATATTTGTTAAACTATTTCATATTATTGTTTAAATATAATTGTAGTTAAATACAAACCAACCCAAAAAGAATATTTTACACTTTATTTGAGGGAATAAATCAATTAACTCTAACATTCGTTCTTTTAGGATTTCGATACCCTACTCGCGACTATAGATAACAACTGTAGTAAGTTTAGGTTTTTATATTATGTGTTTGTTCAACCTAAAAAAATTGTCTTTAAACAACACTCTGTTTTCCCCCAATCAAGTAATCATGCACCTCAAGAATCCAGACGCATACTAGGTTTTTACAATTTTTTACCGAAAAAAATCAAGCGGAAACGTATTTAACTGCTGAAGTTGGGAGTGCAAATTATGAAGAAAAAATATCGAGATGAAAACTTGGTTCCCGTCTGGAATTTTTATTTATATTTTTTATTATTCAAATGGTAATGTGGTTCTCATCATTTTTTAATTTTTTTTTTCTAGGGACGCTTTTGAATAGATTGAACATAGTTTTAAGAATAGTAGTTTTGGATAGATTAAAGGGGTTTTCTAAATTTATGACTTATTGTAATATATATTTTGGAATATGACAACCAATATTTTATTTTTAGTTTTACTCTCTATTTTTGAATAAAATCGCTGGCGCGGACCTATATTCATAAAACGTTAACCAATCACAGGATACCACGTGTCCCTTTAATTTAAAAATAAGGACTAAAATAAAATGAAATAATTATTATCCTATATCTATAATTAATATTATTTAAAGTCCTAACAATTAATTAAACTTAGTTTTACGAATATTAGATTTAGCATATTATGTCGATGTTCTAAGATCTATTGGGCAATCCTTGAAAAGGGGGTGGAATAATTCATTTAGTTTGGATTCACCTCCATGATATCTACCACGTGTAAGTTGGAGAAACGAGTGTGAGAACAAAAGGCAACAGGATGCATGGGGTTTGGTGGTGGAGATGTCAGATTCTACTAGTAGAAGATAATACAGGGGCAGTTATCCCCATATCTATTTATTGTTGTAAAGCAGACTAGGGAGAGAGAGAAGAGGAAGACGGTGACGCTGATCTAATGAAGGCAACCACCCCTCTGACTCTGACCAACTGAGGGACTGCATGCATATGCATGTCTTTAGCTTTTAAGTTACCCAATCCTTCCACATTGGCCATTACACATTACAAACCACCATCACATCATATACTGTCTGCTTCATTTCCATTACCTATCGAAAATTATTTTGTATTTCAACAAAGAAACTTTAGAGTCAGCAAGTAAAACTAAATATGGAATATAACGAAGAATTGAAAATATGAAGCTAAAGAGGGCTAGAAAAGAGTAAATGCCTGCAAAAGGAACCTAAAGTGCCCATTAAAACCGATAACCTGTCAGACAGAGAGAGAGAGTGATTCCATTTCCCAATCCTTTCATCTCTCTCCCCACCAATAACTCTCTTTGCCTCTGCATGCAGGAACGTATTCAACTATGCTTACTCCCCCACCTCTCCCTCTTTCTATCTTATCTTTTCTGTTCCCAAGCCCATTCATCCTCTTTTTATTTGCTTTACACAAAGACACCTCTTCACATTTCCCAAAACTCAATCACAACAATTAAAAACCCCAGTTTCTGAACTATCTCTTACCTTCTTTTCTTCTGATAAAAACTCCAAAGCTCAAGCCCTCTTAAGTTTTGGTTCATTCTGTTCATTTCACCTGCACCCATTTCGCCTAAACTCCACTCTCGAAGGTTTTCTTTCATAAAACACTTTCCTTTATACTGTATTTAAATTCTCAAAAGAATTTTGTTATTTCCATCTTTACCAAAATCCTACAAGCAACAAAGTAAACATTGCCAAAAGGAATCAAAAATGTTTACGACTTATTGTATCGTATCATATATTCTAAGACCTAATATTTCATTTGAATTTCTAAGATTATTTTTAATTAACACATTGTTTCACATTATATGCAGATATGGATGGTGAGAACGTGATACATGTTGCAAAAAACAATGGTGAAGATCATACTAGTACAACAACAAGAACTAGAACGTTTTCATGTTTATTTTGTTCAAGAAAGTTTCATAGCTCACAAGCTTTGGGAGGCCACCAGAACGCTCACAAGAAGGAGAGAACCGCCGCTAGAAAGGTTAGAAGGGACTCACATTACCACGTCACTCAACTCCCACATTCACCGCTATTAATGAGTCCCACCACCCATAATCAGTACAGCATTGTCAATCCTTCGGTCTATATAACAGCACATGGAGCCACCCTTTGTCAATTGCCTGGTCAACCACTTGTGGACCGCTTTGGCTCAAGTCGTGCACCCCGGTTCAATAGTCCAGTGTTTTATCGTGGGAGTTACTTGAATAATAATCCTTATTATCAGCTTGAACATGATGAGAAGAGCTTTTTGAACTGGCAGAGCAGCCTTTACAGCACCCCAGATGAAAATTCGTTGCAAAATGAGAATAAGAATCAGAGCCATCAGAGTAATGGTAGGGAGAATGCTGAACATCTTGATCTGTCCCTCCATCTGTAGGTGATAGCTTCGATTAATTTGTTGGTAGAAGAGAGGGGGCAAAAGTACACATTTTGTATTACTTTGTCACCATTATTATATGCTTTTGCAATAAAATATATGCCATGACACTTGGTCCTTTCTTTTTCAAAATCAAGGGTGCCGCGTTTAGTTGACTAATATTCTTTAAATAATTTTAGGTAAATATAGTGCCTAGTAAGTGACTTACTTATCGGAATCCTATTGTCTAATGAGAATATTGAGGTGACATTATATGATTATAAAAATAAAGTCTTTGTAATCTGCTGGTTCAGTGTGTCGGTGGAATGAACGTATAATAAATAATGGAATCGAGTTCGTAATCATGTTATAAGTTATAATTCATTACCATTTTAAAGAGAAACTAGAATGAACCAGTTTCCCCCATCCCATGTCCGCCCCCCCCCCCCCCCCCCAAAAAAAAAAAAAAAAAAATGCCAATGCAATAAATGCTTGTATCCCACCCCCAATGTATAATCTCCAAAGCATTTAGAATTCGTTTGGTTGCGAAGTGAACAAATAGTTGATTACACAAAAAAATTTATGGCAAACATTTCCATGACAAAATTTTCATAAATAAATGTTAGGTTTATCCACTTTGGACTAACAAACAACCTAATGAATCAAAAATTAAATTCAACCAAATAAGTCAAAAAGTAAAATAATTATTTCAAAAACAAATAAAAAATTGACTAACATAAAATATATTTGACTAAAATAAATAGATATTACGAAAAAAGTAAATTAATACATTTTTTGAAACATTTAAATAATTTTAACAGTTATAAAAAAATATAAAGCATTTTTTAAAATAGTATTTAAGTGTTTATAATATTGCTTTAAATAATTTTAAAAACAAAATTTTAGAAATAGTTTTTGAAAAACAGTTTCAAAACATATATATATATATATATATATATATATATATATATATATATATATATTTGTGTGTGTGTGTGTGTGTGTGTGTGTGTGTGTGTGATCATAAAAATAAAAAAAAAGACACTTAAACACGATCACCTTTTCACACTCGTATGGCATAAATGTGTCTAAACAAACATCTGGTAAACAGAGTAAAAGGGCGTGAACTAAAAGCAAAAGAAATATGACTCCAATCACTCAAAAATGTCTAAGGAGTTCTATTTGACCGTATTAACTTTATTAAATAAATATTTAGCCCTAATGACATATAAAGTGAAGTCGTAAAGGAAAAAACAAACACAATGCACACTTGCCTAGAAAATATTGATGATTCTCAAATCAATAGTGCCAAACATGAATTAACTAAGACGCATTTTGCAAACTCGTTGATCTTCAACTTATAACATCCTCAAAATTATAAATATTCGATCTTTCCTTTTTTTTTCTCTCTCATTTCATTTTCAAGATATCTATTTTTAAGAGTCAATACAAAAGATAACCAATAAGTCTAATTTTTAAAGTCTCCAAATCATATTTCCTAACACACATAGGTGTACTGTGACGCTCTCGAGTTTTTGAAACCTTAGTGACTCTAGTATTAGACTTTCTAGGATCCTTTCTTGAGATCAAAGTAAAACTCCTAAGGTGACATTTTCTACCTCAATGCATGCATGTGAAAACACGAGGAATGTTACTCTTGGGTTAACCTCTTCTAAAATCCCTAACAATGATTGATCCTCTCAAAAGCATGGATTTTGACTTTAGTAGCGGAAACATTTAGATCATTAATGTTAATCCTATAATTGTCATATTTAATTTAGACGATGTTTAATATTTTATCCAACTTTTTTGACCTAGATGTCAAATTAAATTTGACATTACTTGAATCTCTCGATCTCTCTTCTAACTACATAATCCTAGAGTAGAGAAAAAATGAGACTCATTAAAAATAGGGGAGTCCTTCTTCGAAATCTTCATTAAACCACAAAGGTTATCTTGTCCCCCCCCCCCCCTAACAAAAGTGAGATTCTCTCTAAGTTTCTTCTCACATTCCTTAAGATCCTCAATTAATTTACACTCATCATTACCTACGACACATTCTTTCATCTTAGATTCCAATGTCAAGCTATCCTTTTTCAATTTCATCGTCTTCGCCTATTGATCGAGTGCGAAATGCGTGCGAGTGTAAGGTGCACGACCGTTACTTTCGTTTTGCCTACTCAATACAAACAAATCGAAATTACTACTACACTTGTGAGGCAAGCACAGCGGTTAGTCAGGTATCAAAAATCCAGAGGGACGAGATCCTAGAATTCAATTGATTTAATATTCCAAAATAAAAGGGAAAAATGGTGATTACAAACTAAAAAGGAAAAGATGCATAAAATGATTATTCTAGGCGAGGGAAATGAAACTAGATTAACAAAGTGGTAAAAACTATAGGTTGCGTCGAATATCCCTCACCGGAGTTAATTTGTATAAAATTGATACATGGGTCGACAAGTTATTTAGAATGCATCTCGTTTTGACAGTTAATTAAATCACGCCCCTAAATCCGCATAAAAGCCTAATAAGATTTTGGCATCAATAAATACCCCAGAAATTGCGCACGAAAGGTCGTAAGCACGGGACATACATGATATGCCCCGTCCAATATCCTAGGCGCAATAATTAGGACAACGCACTCAAAATAGACCCGTAAACACCATCACCAAAGCCAAGCAATGCGTCAACTTGAGTGAGTTCCAATCAAACACAACCTAATTTAAATTAGCTAGAAAGCATGGTAAAAACGCAATAAAAAAAGAGGTAAATAAATGTGGTAACTCTACACTAGAAAGAAAGTAAATCAAAGCATGTGAATCTTAATATGAAATCTTGTAAACCTAATTATCAAAGCATGAAAGAATGAAATACAAGTTAAATTAATGGAGAGGGTAATGAATAGTTAACTTACAACCCAAAAAGGGTGTCAATCCAAAGAGAAATGAAGAAGAACTCTTCAAAAACCCAAACCCTAAGCTAAACTATCTTCTAAAACTATCTAAACTATAATATCTGATTATTACAACAAAATTTGGAATTTATAGTAAGTTGGAATAAGTAAAGAAAAGAAAATGAAAAAGAAAATATAAGGCAAAATATCTCCTGAAAATAGGGGATCGATCGATCGACCTAAATCGTCGATCGATCGATGATGAATAAATTAACCCACTGTCATGAAGGATCGATCGATCGATACTTTTGATCGATCGATAGATCAAGTACGTAACAACAAACTGCATTACTGTTTTGGTTGAATGCATTTCTCGTCCGCTGAAACTCCCGTAACTTCTTCGTTCTGAATCAGAATCGTGCACTGTTTGGGGCCACGTGAAGCTTGCGAGGAGGGCTACGGCTTCCGTGAAGATGATGGGCCAGGTGTCCAAGTTGTGAATTGACTAAAATGCCCTTGAACGTGCGTTCATGTACGAAAATCAAGCAGAATGCGTCCGGACTTTACACTTAGAATTCAAATACCTATAAAAGCTCAATTAACCCCTACAAAGCATGTTAACATAGAAATCCGAGGTTGTCTGGTTAACGAGCATAAATATAGGGAATAAGATACCCGAGGGGGCTAAAATGCGTAGGTTCGAGGGATGAAATACGTAATATTTGCGTCGTATCACACCTCCTAACTTACACATTGCTAGTCACTAGCAATGAAACAGGACGCAAAAAGAACTACAAGCAAACCAAAAAATAGAAGATAAAAAAAAATATGGTATAAATGCATAAGGCCACTTTCGCGGGTGATTCGATTGCATTTAGCGTATGCAATAAGCCGTTAAACCCCCAGGTTACTCTGGTGGATGAGTGTCGTCTCGTAAGGTTTTTAGGGACGATACCCATAAACATCACATGGTTTCCTCAAAATATGCCCAACCCGACATGCGACAAGCCCAACAATAGCGAACAAGATTTCATACGCATTATTAGCACATTGAATGAATTCAAACAAAAGTATGAATCATTAACATTATAGAATGCACCTCATAGAATTGAAACTTTATAATGTGGGAGGGGGAGCGAGCACATGTAAAGTGTGATTTGGTAAAAACTTATATAAATCGTATACTAAATAAAGCAAGCATATATTCAATCCTCACGGGCATTACACTCATCAAATGAATTCACTTGAAACAGGGAGCTAACACACGGAACATGTGGGCATAAAGAGTAATTGTAAATGGAAACTAGGTCGCACACATGTTACAAATGAAGAACGCTATATATAAAATGAAAAACTGTAATCTCAATGAAAGGATAACACACATTAAAGAGGCGAAATGCATTGTCACAGATTATCAAAACTATTTTGATTTTTGAATTTAATCAACCTAAGATCACATAAGACTTTATTAGGGTTGTAATGTAGGTTAGGCTAGGGTATGAAACGAAGGATATATATGTACAAATTCAAAGTGTTCGAGATGAAAACTCGGGAAAATAGGAAAATGCGGGCAATATTAAAATTGGAAAACAAGTTCTAAAAAGGCATTGAATATATCACCGGGGAGAGTAATCAAAGCTTATTGAACTATATACGCAACATTTTCAACTTTCTCTTTCTTTTATTTCTTCTTTTTCTTTTGTTTTCTTTTTCTTTTTGCTTTCTCTTTTTCTTCACTTTTTCACTTTTTCTTTTCTTTACTTACCACACTCTCATATGCCTAAATTACAACCGACATCACAACAACATCATTCAATCCCAAGTAACATTCGAAACAAAGGTATGGAAGGTGTATGTATGGTTTAAGACTCCAATTCGGAGTTGGTTATGGGATTTGGGTTATGAAACGAAAGGCTAATATTTAGGCTCAAAGGGGTTAACGAGGGTAAACATATAAGGGTGAGGTCAAGGTCAATATGAGTGATATAAAAAAGAATGCCTATGATCATTTCACAAAGTTTACGCAATTCTCTAGTCAAGACAATAAATGAAAATAATGATCAAGTAACACATTTCAAGTATGAACTCAATTAATGAACGATCAAATGAAAGAATATTGAGATTACCGGCGAATTCAACGTTTTCAATGAGAAAAGAATAGTGTATAACACTCACAAATGACGAAAGGTACAAAGATTACTTGGTGTAAGTATATACAATGAAACAAAAGATTATAGATTTATAACAATCTTAAACCAAATCAACGTAACTAGGAAAGTGCATGTGCTCATGGGATTAAATTTTAATTCATAAAGTTATTCATAATATAGATAAGTGAGACAAAAGTCTAATAACTTCTAAAATCGAGAACATGCATCATTGGGTTGTCTATTGGATCAGGCACTTATTGAAATTTATCATTAGAAACAACGACAAAAAGCCCAAAAAAGGAGAAAAAAGAAAGAAAATATTTTTGAAATTTTTGAATTTAAAAAAAAAAAGCATACTAAGTAACTAACATTTGAGCAAAAACATGGACACTACCAATGAATGGATAGAATATCCCACACCCCCTAACTTAAAACCTGACATTTTCATTAATGTTAATTAAGAATCAAGTTTAAGAAGGAAAAGAGTGATATTACCCAAAATGGATCGATCTCCGGAAAATGCAAGTCCGATGATTCTACAAAACAAGTTAGTACCGAGCATAGAAAAAACAAAAAATAAAAAGTTAACTAATTACATTAGACTAAAATAAAAAGAAAGAAAGAATAAAAATCTAACTATATACAACTTACTATTTAGGCTTCACACTAACTGTACACTAGACGTCTAAATAGATGAGAGTCCACCGTGAAAATAATTTGACTTTAGAGGATAATCGGTGTACCCTCACATTCAAGCATGCCCTCCGAAAAATATGTATTTCGTTTGAACAACGAAAAGCATGTGTAAGGCGGAAGAAATGAACCATCGCCAATTAAAAGTTTTGGAGGGATGATGGGGGGTTCGGATTGAACGGGTGACAAAAACATGTGGGGACCGAGAAAATCTGAATATCCTCCCAAAGATTTTGAAATTGGAATAGGAGGCGTCACATACGAAGGCACAAATGCGATCGTGGAAGGCGACTCCAGCAAGTACTCCTCATCGACAAAAAGGTGTAAAATATTAAAGTTTGAAACCGAATCATTGGGTACTTGTGACGGTGTGATAATAGAGAATGAAAATGGGGATGAAAGAAATTCAAACTCATGAGATGAATCATCATCACATGAAGATTGAGTTTCGAAGGAAATAATATCATTTTCAATGAAATGTTCTTCTTTGGGGGCCAAAGAAGAAATCATTTCATTGCAAATAGATATTACGTCATTTTCATCCTCAATTTAAATATGGCAAAGTCTAGAATGGTTTGTTCCAAAGTAGGCAAAAATACCTCATTTGGTTCAAAACAGTCCTCGACTTCAAAAGTCTCGGAAGAAAAATCGTCGTCGGACTCAAATAATAAATTCAATTCTTGTTCCCAACAACGATTTTCTTCCCGATAACGAGTTTCAATTTTCTCATTCTCATACATACGTAAACCCTCACCGAATGTCATAGTTCGAGGTGCGGATGCATGAAAATGGGAACTTTGAAAATTACCATCGGACTTAAACGAAAACTCATTATTATAGGAATTTGGAAAACTATTGCAATTCGTTTCAAAATTCCTATTATAAGGAGGTAAAGGCCCAAAACCATTATCATCATCATCAAAATTCCTATAACCCAAGTTTTGACTTTCGTTATACTTGCCCAAAGTCATATTTGAATCTGCAATACTTTTGGATTCTAAGTATTCACCGAAAGTCATAGAATTTTGGGGATTTTGAGAATTATAACAATGATTACCGAAAGAATTGGAATAAGACATGCTTACCCCAAAAATGGCTCAAAGCGGCGAATTCCACAAAGTAAATGCACGCGGGAAAAATTCGAGCGTTTCTAAGGGCTCAAATGTGGAAGTCCTGAAAAAATATTAGCAAATAATACAAATAGAAAGAAAATACTATGAAATAATAAATCAAATAAAGTCTAAAATAAACAAGTCCCCGGCAACGGTGCCATTTTGTTCGAGTGCGAAATGCATGCGCATGTAAGGTGCACGGTCGTTGTTTTCGTTTCGCCTACTCAATACAAACAAACCTAAATTACTGCTACACTTGTGAGGCAAGGACAACGGTAAGTTGGGTATCAAAAATCCACAGGGATGAGATACTAGAATTCAATTGATTTAATATTCCAAAATAAAAGAAAAAAAGGTGATTACAAACTAAAAAGGAAAAGATGCATAAAAGGGAAATGATTATTCTAGGCGAGGGAAATGAAAGTAGATTAACAAAGCGGTAAAAATTGTAGGTTGCGTCGAATATCCCTTACCCGAGTTAATTTTTATAAAATGGATACATGGGTCGACGAGTTATTTAGAATGCGTCTCTCTTCCGTAGTTAATTAAATCAAGTGCGAAATGCATGCGCATGTAAGGTGCACGGTCGTTGTTTGCGTTTCGCCTACTCAATACAAACAAACCTAAATTACTACTTCACTTGCGAGGCAAGCAAATCGGTAAGTTGGGTATCGCAAATCCACAGGGACGAGATGCTAGAATTCAATTGATTTAATATTCCAAAATAAAAAGGAAAAGGGTGATTACAAACTAAAAAGGAAAAGATGCATAAAAGGGAAATGATTATTCTAGGCGAGGGAAATGAAACTAGATTAACAAAGCGGTAAAAACTATAGGTTGCGTCGAATATCCCTCACCAGAGTTAATTTGTATAAAATTGATACATGGGTCGACGAGTTATTTTGAATGCATCTCGTTTTGACTGTTAATTAAATCACGCCCTTAAATCAGCATAAAAGCCTAATAAGATTTTGGCATCAACAAATACCCTGGAAATTGCGCACGAAAGGTCGTAAGCATGGAACATACATGATATGCCCCATCAAATCTCCAAGGCGCAATAATTAGGACAACGCACTCTATATAGACCCGTAAACACCATCTTCAAAGCCAAGTAATGCATCAACTCAAGTGAGTTCCATTCAAACACAACCTAATTTAAATTAGCTAGCAAGCATGGTAAAAATGCGGCAAAGAAAGCGGTAAATAAACGCCGTAAATCTACACTAGAATGCAAGTAAATCAAAACATGTGAACCTAATTATGAAAGATTGTAAATGTAATTATCAAAGCAAGAAAGAATGAAATACAAGTTAAATTAATGGAGAGGGTAATGAATAGTCAACTTACATACCAAAAAGGTGTCAATCCAAAGAGAAATGAAGAAGAACTCTTCAAAAACCCAAACCCTAAGCTAAAATATCTTCTAAAACTATCTAAACTAGAATATCTAATTATTACAACAAAATTTGATATTTATAGTAAGTTGGAATAAGTAAAGAAAAGAAAAGGAAAAAGAAAATATAAGGTAAAATATCTCCTGAAAACAGGGGATCGATCGATCGACCCAAACCGTCGATCGATCGATGATGAATAAATTAGCCCACTGTCGTGAAGGATCGATCGATCAATAATTTTGATCGATCGATCGATCAAGCAGGTAACAACACATTGCATTGCTATTTTGGTTCAATGCCTTTCTCATTCGTTGAAACTCCCATAACTTCTTCGTTCTGAATCGGAATCGTGCACCGTTCGCGGTCACGTGAAGATTGGGCGGAGGGCTAAAACTTCAATGAAGATGATCCCCTTGAACATGCGGTCGTGTACGAAAATCAAGCAGAACGCGTCCGAACTTCACACTTAGCATCCAAATACCTATAAAAGCTCAATTAACCCGTGCAAAGCATGTTAACGTAGAAATCCGAGGTTTTCTGGTTAACGAGCATAAATATAGGGAATAAGATACCCGAGGGGGCTAAAATCCGTAGGTTCGAGGGATGAAATACGTAATATTTGCGTCATATCACATATAACTCAAAAAAAGAAACTTGAATTTCACTATTCTCCTCATCTTCTTCACCATCAAGACTCACTTGGAATTTACACTTGGCTTCGGGACCATCATGCACATAATTATCTTTAACGAAAGACTTTTCATCAAGGATCACATGACTAGCCTTGAATGTAGTGTAGCTACACTCAATAGGGGAATCAGGCTCCTCTTTTGGTTCACAATCACTAAGGGTGTTTTTGTATGCCTTCGACTTTTTTCCTTTATTCCTTAGCTTAGTGGAACACTCAGATGCCCTATGGCCATATCCCTCACACTCAAAGAATTTATTCAAATCATCCCTCTTAAAATTATCATCACAATTTTCAGGGAATTTTATAGCCTTGTTAAACTTTTTTTTCTCAAACTTTTTTTACTCTTTTTATTGTTTTCTAAACTTGAGAATTTTTGCAGATATGGCCATATCATCATAATCAACGTCAGACTCATTATCTGAAATAAGTGTTTCCTCCCTCCAGAATTTCAATGAAATTCCATTATCTTTCTTAGTATTTTTGGAGGAAAACATGTCGAGCTTGTAAGTTTGAAGATCACTCACAATATCTTTGAGTTTTATAGAGTCTAGAGTACCCAAGGAATTCAAAACATTCATTTTAGAATTAAAATTTTTAGATAAGGAACTTAAGATTTTCTTGACTACTCGGGTTTTTTCCATTCTCTTTCCAAAGTTAAAAGACGAGTTCACATTATCAGACAGTCTAATATAGAAGTCAACAAAGGTTTCACTCTCGTCCATCCTAATGGTTTCAAGATGAGTGGTTAGGTTTTAGAATTTGAATTCCTTAACAAAACTAGTTCTCTCGTGGGTTAGTTGGATTATATCCCAAGCTTCTTTAGATATTTCGCATGTCATAATAAGAGATAACTCTTCTAGTGTGACTGCCCAGAACAAAGCATTTAAACCGTGTGAATTATAATTAGACAATTTGTACTCATCCTCACTCCAAATTTCTATGGGTTTAGAAACACGAAGTTCACCTACCAAAGTTGTGGAAAGGGTCCACCCCTTAATAACCTCTAACTAAACTCACCCATCTATAGCCTTAAGTGATGATTTTATATGAACTTTGGAGTACGTGTAATTAGACACATCAAATATCGGAGGCCTAGAAAACGACTAACCCTCCATATATAAACTTCCCGATTTCATGCCTAAGCAAACTATATACTCCCGCTCTGATGTCACTTGAAAGTCGTACAAGGTTTGTAATATGCACAGGGTAAAGCAAGCAAACCACTCATTTTATATTTTTTAAACTTAAACAACCAAATTAAACTTAGCACCGATTAAATAAAAGTCATGTTAAATTGATTAACCAATTTCATCTTAATATAAAGCATGCAAGTAGGTGATTATCATTGATAAAATAAATAAATCATACAACACCCGATGTATGAGAAATATTCACAACTGAAAAAACCTCATATGGCCCAACCATGTAAATTTCAGTTTATGTAGAATTAAAAAGATCTCGGTAATTGACTTGCACAATGACCTTGATGCCGTTGCAAGCCTTGACACTCTTCGTTCCTTAACCCTCACTATAGTGACATGCACGAGTCTACCTACAAAGCTGCAATAACATGTGATTCCACACATGCCTCAGTATCCACCAATAAGGGTCAACAACCATCTTGGTATCTGAACACAGAGTCCATTGCTTCTTCACCGCTACACCATAACACGGAGTCTACCATATGTAAATATTAGGAAGTACTGACTCCATCGCACAAAATGAATACTTGTATGTGAATATTATTAAAGCAAGGTTCCCAAACAAATATCTCAAATTATATATGAATTGAAACTTAGATGTAAAACTATTTGGGTGAAATTTAGGGTTTTTAGGCTTTTGGATTTGTATATGAATTTGATTTTTACCAGAAGTCACCTTAAAAACTTATTCCAGGAGCCATTTATTTAGAAAAATATATTTTTTGAGGTGGAACATATTTTAAGAAATCTTTTGAAAAAAAATAGAGGGTCATCAAACAAAAATGCAATTTCGTTCGAATCAAAGCCGAACCTCATTTGAACAAACAACGAATCTCGCTCGATCATACTTTGAACAAGCTTCAAACGATATTGTTTTAGGAACCAGAGAAAACACGTTTGAAGTTTGTTTGAAGGTCATTCAGAGAACATAAGCATCTTGTTCTCATGAATAGTATAATACCATTTAATAACTTAAAGAAAAATATACTTTTCTTTTTGAATATTTTTCAGAGCAACCCTCAAACCATTTTAAAAACATCACACAATTATAAATATCCAAAAATAAAAAATATACGCTTTCATACCAGATAGATCCTTGAATATTGATGATGAAACATGGAAAATAACACAACACAATGATATGAAGCTCTAACTTGGCTGCTACAGTCTTCAATCAATCATGTCATAGGATTGATATGTTAACACACTCAAATACTAATCTATGACTTAAAGGTTTTATCAAAACAAGGAATAAGCCAAAACATACAAATTGACTTGATTAAAAAATTATCCTTATAAATCTCCCACTTTGGCTATTCCAGGACAATATACAAAATAAAAATCTATGGGATGCCAAGGTCTTTAAAAGACTTAATCTCCAACCCCAAAAGAGAAATGTATGGGCACTTACTATACTCATGTTGACTAGCTATGCTATTGTATAAACTTTGCATCATTGTTGCCGACCTGCATACTTAACAAACCTTCAAAAGCGAAAAGAATATATAACAATATAAATCTACATAATAATAAAATCTCCTCCTTTGTTGAACAATATACATCTAAGTGAGGGTGTCTCCCCCAACATAAAAATCTCCCCCGGACTATATATATTGAGATACCATGTCTCCCCCTTTTTGTTCAGGAATAGAAAAATCTAATGATGCATAATAAACCATTTCTCCCTAATATAACAACATCTCTACCTAAATGAAACAAGGGAAATCATATAGGAAAAACAAGTATATCATGCAATGGTGTAAAGTATAACAAGCAACGACAAACATAATAAGGCAACACAAGCACAAATAATTTAACCAATGAACAAATGATACCAATTTTGATACAAAAACTGAAGTATAAGAAATAAATATGACAATGAAACATACTAATTTGAAACTACATGAAGCTTAAGATAGAACACATGGCATATATGGACTAAAGGAAAATCCAAAAGCTTAAAAACAAACGATACCATACATATAAATATGCAAACGATACCAACACCGTCTAAACAAATATGTGGTAAACAGAGTGAAGGGGCATGAACTAAAAATAAAAAACATTTGATCTAATCACTCAAAAATGTCTAAGGAGTTCTATTTGATCGCAATAACTTTATCAAACAAAGATTTAGCCTCAGTGACAGATAATGTGAACTTATAAAGGACAAACAAACACAATGCACACTAGCCTAAAAAATATTGTTAATTCTAAAATCAATAGCGTTAAACTTGAATTAACTAGGATTCATCGTGCAAACCCGTTGATGTTTAACTTATGACATCCTCAAAATTATAGATATCCAAAATTTTCTTTTTTTCTTTTTAGGATATCAATTTTTAAGAATCAACCCAAAATTATTGTCCTTTACAACATAATCTTTTTATTTGCCTTTTAATTTTTAATGCTCGTGGAAATGGCGGCCTTTCACGCAAGGACTATTTCTCCCTTCGTTGTCCTTTTTCGTGCACATTCAATTTTTTAATAAAGAAATAAACTCACTGGCAATGATTCTTAAATGAAAAAAATCCCCTATAGTAAAAAATACATGTATAATGAGAACATTGATGGGAGAACACCTCACTTCGCTCATGTATCATGTGACGTTAAAATCTAAAAGATCTTGTACATGTGTGTAGGGAAACATATGCAAAGTAAATCCATTAAGAAAATCAAAGTCGAATTTCTCCATGCAATCATGATTAAGAACAATTCAAGTATTAAAAATTACAATCAAATATGTACACACGTGGAAACATGGAAGATGATGGGATTCAAACACATCGATATGCCACACAAAATGTGTAATACTAAACTACACTTAAACAAAAATCTTTTTGATTTTTTAAATATTTGTCCAAAAAAATGACACAACTTGAATACTCAACTCAAAAACAACAAAAACATGTTTGTATTTTTCTCAGTAAAACCCAATAAATGAAAAAGGAAAATACAAAAGACTCAAACATCACATAACTAGCAAACACGTTTAACATGATGCAGAAATGCTAGGGTATGAAAACATGCGAACACACTCAACCATTGAATTTAGCATGAGAAGTATCACGTGCAAGCATTTGAGAATCAATAAGTGTAGTGTTTAACTCTCCAAATCTTATTTCCTAACCCACATAGGTGTACCTTGACACTCTCGATTTTTGAAAACCTTCGCGACTCTAGTTTAGACTTCCTAGGACGTTTTCTAAGATCAAAGAAAAAACTCCTAAGGTGGAATTTCCAACCATAATGTGTGCATGTGAAAACATAAGGAATGTTACTCTCCGGTTGTCCTTTTTCTAATGTCCCTTGTAATGGTTGACTCTCCTAAAAGCATGGTTTTGTATTTAGTAGCGGAAGCATTTAGGTCATCGAATTCAATCCCATAATTATCATCTTTGATTCACACGGTGCCTAACATTTTATCCAACTTTTTCTGACCTAGATTCTAAATAAAATTTAACATTACTCGAATCTCTCAATCTCTCTTCTAAATCCACAATCCTAGAGTCGAGAAAATGATGAGACTCAATAAAAACAAGGGAGTCATTCTTCAAAATCTCCATCAAACCATGGAGGTTATCTCACTCCCCCTCCATAAACTCAAGCTTCTCCCTAAGAGTCTTCTCACATGTCCTAGAAATTTGAAGTAATTTACACTCGTCATTACTTAAGGAACATTATTTCATTTTAGCTTCCATATTTAAGTTAGACTTTTTTAATTTCATCGTCTTCATATACAACTCTTGAAAGGAAACTTGAATTTCACTATCCTCCTCCCCCTCGTCTTTTTCATATTCTTTACCATCACCCATCACTTGGGATTCACACTTGTCCTCGAAACCGTCATGCACATAATTATCAATATCGAAGATTTTCATCAAGGATCACATGACTAGCCATGAAGGTTGTGTAGTTGCACTCAATGGGGGAATCGAGTTCCTTCATTAGTTCACTATCACTAAGGGTGTCATTGTATGCCTTTGTCTTATTTACTTCCTTCCTTAGCTTAGTGGGACACTTAGATGCCCTATGGACTTATGCCTAACACCTGAAGCATTTATTTGAATTATCCCTCTAAAATTATCATTACATTTTTTACGGAATTTTATAGCATTGTTAAACTAGATTTTATCAAACTTTAATCTTTCTATTATTTTTTAAATTGGAGAAATTTTTTAAACTTCTTTGAAGACATGGTCGTATCATCATAATCAATGTCAGACTCATTATCTGAAATAAGTGTTTCCTCCTTCCCATATTTAAAAAGCAATGCCCTTATCTTTCTTAGTCTTTTTGGAGGAAAACATGTCGAGCTCTTAAGTTTGAAGATTAGTCACAATCTCTTTGGGTTTCATAGAGTCTAGAGTACCCAAGGAATTCGAAACAGTCATTTTAGAATAAAAAATTTCAGATAAGGACCTTAAGATTTTCTTGACTACTCAGGTTTTGGGCATTCTCTCTCCCAAGTTAAAAGATGTGTTCCCAATATCAAAGAGTCTGATATAGAACTCATC
This sequence comes from Sambucus nigra, assembly GCA_949130495.1. Lineage (NCBI taxonomy): Eukaryota > Viridiplantae > Streptophyta > Magnoliopsida > Dipsacales > Adoxaceae > Sambucus > Sambucus nigra. The sequence goes on from OX422218.1 coordinate 220,492,213, forward strand.
AAAGGTTTCACACTTCTCTATCCTTGTGGTTTCAAATTGAACGGTGATATTTTAAAGTTTGGAAGCCTTAACAATACTAGTTCCCTTATGGGTTAGTTAGAGTATATCCCAATCTTCTTTAGATATTTCACATGTCATAACAGGAGGAAACTCTTCAGATGTGACCGACCAGAACAAACCATTTAAACACCGTGAATTATAATTAGACAATTTATGCTCATCCTCACTCCAACATTATATGGGGTTAAGAACAATAAGTTCACCTACTAAAGTTATGGGTGGGGTCCTCCCCTTAATAAAATCTAACTAAACCTACTCATCTAATCCTTAAGTGATGATTTCATATGCGCTTTCAGTACATGTAATTAGACCTATCAAATATCGGATGCCTAAAAAATGACTAACCCTCCATATAAAAAAACCAAATTCATGCCTAAACTAATTATAGACACCCTCACGGGTTCAACTTGAAAGTTCTATAAGGTTTCTAATATGGAAAAGGTAAAATAAGAAAAACACTAATTTTACATTTTCTAAATTTAATTAAACTCAGCACCGATTAAACCAACGTTGTGTTAAACAAATTAACCAATTTTATCTTAATCTAAAGCCTGCATTTAGGTGAGTATAACTAATAAAATAAATTAATCAGACAATACCCATTGTACAAGGAAAACCTACAGCTTGAAAAATCTTGGATGGCCCAACCATCCAAAATTCATTATGTATGGAATTACAAAGAGCACAACAATAGACTTATATAACAACTTTCATGCCCTTGCAAGTCATGACACTCTTTATTCCTCAACCTGCACCGCAGTGGCACACATGAGTCCACCTGTGGTGATAATTATTTGCAACACAAATAGATAAGAGAAGCGCAATCACCAAGAAAAATAAGAAACATAAAATGTCAATCACACAATAAAAGATGTACGTGGTTCAGCAAGAATGCCTACGTCCACGGAGGTGCAGTCAGTATTATTTCTATGTACTATAGGGAGCGTTTACAGAGAATATAGTGCGTGTCCTTTGCCCCAGACCTAGGGTTTATTATATACATGTCTGTATTCGGGGAGTGGGGGTATTGGAATCCCCCACATTTACCATCTTCTCCTGGAACATCTCTATACGAGAACATGGGAGAAGACTAATTCATAACTGAATTAATGTTAAGGTGCGAAGGGTTTGGACTTTGGTCCGTTTTAATTAGGCTACTCGTCCGGGCCCATAATACCAAATTCGGGTACCCACAATTGCCCCTAAATTTGTTGGGCCACAATTTGGGCTCAATAAATTTAAATGATTTGTCATAATGGCTCCTTCGCATATACTCTTCCCAAAGTTTGAGGACTGATTTAGGCGGCAGTTACTTCGTGTCCTGTGTGCGATGATTAGTAACAATTAAAAGTCATTTTGAGCAGCGTTTCATAGTTGCTGTTTCAAGCTTCTTAGTGTTCTCCATCGTTTACGAGCTTTAGCAATTTGTACCCTCTTCTCCAGGTCTTCATTTTCTTCGCCTTCAATCTCCCTCGTCATTTGGTCTTGTGATATTGCATTGTCCAAGTCAAACTTTCATCTCGTAAGTCTCCTTTGCTTTCTCTTTGTGCTTTCTTTGAATTTGTATTTTAGGGTTTACAAATGGCAAAGATAGGTAATAGGTCAGTGTCCAAGTTTAGGAAATTTTACAATATCCCAGAGTGGGTAGAGATTGAGTGCGTCTCTCTTCCTAAAAATGTCTAAGAGATAGAGGGCGCTCATTGGATCCACATCTCGTTTCTTTCCCAAGGGGGGCTTACTTTTCTTCCAAACGATTTATTCTTGAATTTCTTTGGTTATTTCAACATTATTCCTGCATAGTATTCGCCCAATGTATGGAAAATAATCAATGGTGTCCATAGATTAAATCAACTTTATGGCACCAGATTAGGGCTCGCCGAAGTTTGTTTTTGCTCTTCCTTTTTCTCGAACTAGGTCTGGTGTTCTTTATCTCACGGACAGGAGTCCTGACAGGGTATTGGTAGTAAACCTACCTGATTCCCACAAGGATTACTGGCAAGATGGCTTTCTTTCTAGAAATTAGCAATTCTCCCCCCAGACTGAGGGGTCGAGATCTGATAGGTTTACTGTTCCCGTTTATAGAGAAGAGTACATAGGTAGTCTTTGCTCTGTCCTTTCAACTTCTTTATTAATGTGTGAACTCTCTGACTCTTTCCTATTTTTTCTTCAGCAAGGTCGAAGAACTTGGAGCCTGCCCTCAGCGAGGTTCAGCTTTCAGAGTTGGTTAAAGCTTGGAATATCAGGGAGCCCTTAACTGATGGTGAACATCCCCAGTCTTCTTCTTTCTTGCTCGAGTACAAAAATATTAGGTCTAGCTTTATAGAAAGACTGGTGGATAGCATTCCCAAGTTTGATACTTCCGAAGGTGATGCTGTTGATCCCATTCAGTTGGACGAGGAGGATAGCAGTTCTGAGAGTGATATCAGGGGAGGTGTTGAAGGCGGTCCCAGCGAGGAGAGCTCTAGCAGTGATAGCTCTTCTAGCTCAGAAGAGGTTTCTAAAGCCCAAGATCCCTCAAGTACGTCTAGCATCTCTAGCGAGGAAATGGTTCCTCCAAGGAAAAACCTGATTCGTAATGATGATGATGATTATGTGCTCCTTGATCAAAGGTTGAAGAAGCAGAAGTCTAGCAGTGGGGCTGTTGCTATTGGTTCTCGGTCTACTGCTCAGGAGAAGGAGAAGAAGAGTAAGAAAGAAGAGCATGTGAGAGAAAGAGAGAGAGAGAGAGAGAGAGAGAGAGAGAGAGAGAGAGAGAGAGAGAGAAGACTGAGGAGAAGAAGAAGGTCGAGGAGAGGCGGAGGATAGATAAGGAGAAGGAAAAGGAATAGGAGAGGAGAAAAATGGAGGCGAGGACAAAGGCTGGGCAGGCCTTAGTGCCTGTGTTCGCATTGCAGGAGGGGGCCTTAATTTCCACTTCTCCCCAGTTGGCCCCTGCGCTTCTCGAGCGAGCAATCCTTCCTGCTGACCACCAAAGGGTGGTGGGGACTAACCAGTTAGCTCTGTAGGCGAGCCAGAGGCTAGCCTTGGTAAGTCTATTTATCTTCTCTAATGCTTCCCAATTTCTCTATGTTTCCTTCTTCTAATATCTTCTTTTATTTGCAGTTTATGACTGATTTTGTCGTGCTCTATCGCTCTCACGATGAGATGATCAATAAGAATGGCAAGCTGGATAAGCAGAATGCTTCTTTGAGAGTGAAGGGTACAGATCTCGAGGCTAGTTTGAAGGCTACTGATGCTGCTCAGACATCTTTCGATCTGGCTCTTACTAAAGCCAGTCGAGAGCGGGAGGTAGCAGTTAAAGAACTGAATGAACTACGATAAGGCTACGATATGGTCTTCTCGATTAATCTAGATGTTGTGGAGGAAACAAAGTTCTGACCGAGAAGCAACCGTTAAGGAGGACTCATATAACTCTGAGTGGGCTGCTGCGTATGAAGATGTTGAGGTTCAGATAGGCTACATCGTCCATCTGAACTTCAAGAAGGGATGGAACAAGGCCCTTTTAGCTGCTGGTGTGGATGTTGCCTATCCTCTATTTGATGAGCATAATCCAGGCCCAAAGCCTGTCATGGATGGAGTTCCTGTCCCAGCCATCGAAGGGGCTGGCTCTGTTTCTCAGTCAATTCCTATTGCTACCCTTCCTGCTCGAGTGGCAGATGCTGTCCCTACTAAGGGTGATGCTTCCACCGTTGCTGATAAGGGGAAGCAGTCAGCTTCTTCTGAGCAACCCGAGGTCTCCAGTTGATCTATCCTTAGGATTATTTTTTGTATTTTTGTTTGTAATGTTCCCTTCTGATTCTTTAATGTACTCTGATCTTTTTCATATGAATGAAATGGGAAGACCTTTTTTCCTTTAGTGTACTGAATAACTCTATCTTTCATTGCTCTTTAATTTCTTGTAGTTGATTGATGTTGATGATTATATACCAACCACTTCTCAATTGGGAATAATGCTTGGTCTTGATGTAAGTTCTGAAGTTTGTCATACCTTCGTGAGGATTTACAAATCACTGCGATTGAGGAACAAGCATTTCATAGAGCAGACTGAGCTCGTCATTAAACTGAAAGACAGGCTCCAAAAGATGGAAGAAGTCGGGGCTTCAGTCCAAGAAGAGGTGAATACTCTAAGAGTAAGGCTTCTAGATGCTTCCAAGATTAACCAGGTTGGAGAAATTCTTCAGCAGGAGAGTAAAGCTTTAAAAAGGGAAGTCTCACGACTCAGTGAGCATGTGCCGAGAACCGCTCCTACAATATTATGAGGTTCCTCCTCGTCATGAGATAGAGCTGGATCAAGTGATGTTCCACCGGTGCTGCGAGGTTCTATCCCATCGACTGTTTCACGAGCTGGTACAAACATAAGAAGCCCAGCTAGGGAAATGGAAGAGCTCCGTGATCATGTTCAACGAGCATATGTGATTACTGCTGGGCTTTAAAGGGACATCAATCGACTGAGGCATCTGTGTAAGAGAGGACCTCGATGACTATGGGCTGATGGTTACAACTAAGGTTGGCTAGATTCATTAACGAGGCTGACAGAGTTTGAAGAGCTCGCTTTTATCGGGGGATGGTTAAGTGCCCTGAGGGAGCTGCAAGTCCTGGTATCGTCATGAGATCTCTCCTTCCACCCTTATGCCTAACCTCTTTCGTAGAGATGATCAGTGGATCCCTATCGATGCCATTCCTTGGCAGCTATTGGAGTCGAATGCGAACAAAGTCGAGGAGGAGCTAGTTCCCCATCCTGACGATGGTCGAAGAGATCAAGTGGCTGATTATCTCGTTCATAGGCCTCGACCTCATTAAGATTTTGCCAGTAGTAACTCTGTATTCATATGTGATAATGTAATATTGATGTTTTGGGCGAGCTCGCCGACTAAACATGGGTTGTATTTGTTGTAAATGTGATGAAGTAATATAAAATTTATCTTTTGGGTAAATTTGCTGACTAAACAAGTGTTTTATATTTTTCACATCCTTTAGACTTTGTTCAATAACCTTGGGCCTCTCTTGGCTGATTAGATTTATAAGTTTGCATTATCAAGTAAGTGTCCCTCCAGTCCAGTATGCTTATGAGATACCATTATGCCCCACTTTACCTTTTAGGTTGTGTCGTCACACTCCCTTAGGCCTAAGTGTGGCAATTGGCGAGGACACACCTGGTGTTGGATGCTCTATTTGATCATGATTTTATTAACCAAACATTGTTTGGCAACTAATTTTGAACTGACCATATTTCCTAAGGATCTCTTGTAGGGCTTCATATATTGCCAAGGGCAATGCTAAGAGGTTATTCGTGTTTCATAATAAAAACCTGAGGAGGGTGATCTCCCTACTATAGCGTAATGATTAATGTGCCTATCACTTGGGAAGGGTGTGTGAGTTATAAAGTTCATATACTAGTTAACTAACACTTCGTAGAATGCAACTGCTAAACAACTTTTATTAATGATAAGGAAACGAGCTTCCAGTCTCATAAGTACAATATAAAAGAAGAATCTAGAAATAGAATTTCTTGATATTGGCTGTATTCCATGCTCGAGGTATCTCTCTGCCTTCTAGTGTTTCTAAGTGATAGGCTCCTCGCAGATCATCTCTTGTTATCTTGAATGGTCCTTCCCAGTTTGGCGCTAACTTGCCATATAATGGTTTTACTGCACTGCCCAAGACTTTCCTTAGGACATAGTCCCCAACTCGGAATTCCGTTGGATTGACCTTCTTGTTATAGTTCTTTACAAGCTGTTGTTGATAGCTCGCTAGTTTCACCAAGGCAAGCTCTTGGCGTCCGTCGGCTAGGTTAAGCTCAGAGAGCAATGTTACATCATTCTGGCCTTGGACGATAAGGGTGGACCTCATAGTGTGTAAGCCTGTTTCCAATGGGATGACTTCTTCCATTCCGTATGTTTGTGAGAATAGGGTTTCCCCCGTTGCTCGACATGGGGTAGTACGGTAGGCCCAAAGAATATACGTTAGTTCATTCACCCATGCGCCTTTGGCTTGTTTAAATCATTTCTTTAGCCCATCGATCACCATTTTATTGGAAGCCTCGACTTGGACATTACTTTGAGGATAGGCCACCGAGCTGAAATGGTGTCTGATTTCGTGGTCATTACAAAAATTCTGAAAGGAGCCTCTCTCGAACCGTGTTCCATTGTCAGTGATGATGGTCCTAGGGATCCCAAAATGGGTGATTATATTTTTCCATATGAATCTTATCATATCCGTGTCTCAAATGTTTGATAGTGGCTCTGCATCAATCCATTTGGTGAAGTTGTCAGTTGCGACCAACAGATACTTGCGATTGTGGATAATGGTAGGAAGAGGTTCTACGATGTCCATTCCCCATTGGGCGAATGGCCATGGGCTGGAAAGTGATTTTAGATCGCTGGCAGATTTATAGACCATGGGAGCATGAAGTTGGAATTTTTCGCATTTGGAACATACATTGCAGAGTCTCTTTGCATATATGGCCATCAATAGCTTTCCTTCATTGCTCGAAAAGCCAATGACCTTCCTCTAATATGGCCTCCATAGATTCCCTCATGGAGTTCATGTAGAATTTGTTCGACATCCCTCAGGTGAACACATTGAAGATAGGGACCGGAGAACGATCTCTTATATAGCTTGCCCTCAGGAGATAAGTGACAACGAGCAACTTTGACTCTTATCTGATGAGTGATGTTCTTATTATCTGAAAGTGCGTCATCCTTCAAATATTCCTTTAAAGGATCCATCCAACTGGGTGCTGACTCAATTTGGAGCACATGCTCCACGCCTGGCAGCTCCTTGTTACGGTTAATGCTCGGATGAGATAGGAAATCGATGGGGATTATTCTTTTTAAGTTAAAATCAATTGCCGAACTCAGGGCTGCTAGGGTATCAGCATGGCTGTTCTGTCCTCTGGGAAACTGCTAGACATTGACTTCCTCAAAGTTAGCCAATAGCCTCTTTTCCAAGGCGAGGTAGGCTGCCATCCTTTCATCTTTTGCATTGTAGTCTCCACTTATATGATTTGAGACTAATTATGAGTCGTTGAACACCTACAACTTCTTTGCCCTCAAAGTGTGTGCCTTATGGAGGCCGACTATCAGGGCCTCATATTCTGCTTCATTGTTGGAGGCTTCAAATCCAAGCCTAATTCCCTATTAGAGGATTGCATTTTTTGGAGTGATAAGCTCGATGCCTACTCCTGCCCCCTTTGAATTGGAGGCTCCATCAACAAACAATTTCCTGATTTCCACTGTCGTGTGATTCTCCCTTTGCTTTACGGGTTGAAGTTGGTCGAGAGGCTGCTCGCCTATGAATTCGTCGATAAAATCAGCAATGACTTGCCCTTTGATTGCGTTCCTTGGTTGAAAGTGGATGTCAAATCGCTCGAGCTCGACTTACCATTTAGATAGTCTGCCCGACAAATCCGCTTTCCTCAGGATTGCTTTAAGGGGGTGCGATGTAAGGATGATGATAGTGTGAGCTTCAAAGTAGTGCTTTAACTTCCTCGAAGACACTACAAGTGCAAAGGCGAGCTTCTCTAGTGGTAGGTACCACTGCTCGGCCTCTAATAAGGTCTTGCTCGTGTAATAAATGCGGTGATGGATTCCTGCCTTTTCGTACATCAATGCAGAACTAAGAGTGTGGTTGGAAACGGCAAGGTATAAGTACAAGGAATGTGTTTCCTATGGTATAACGAGCAGTGGTGGTGAGATAAGGCAAGCCTTGAGCTCGTCAAATGCCCTCGAGCAATCTTGATTCCATTATACTTTTTTGTTTCCCTTTAGGAGCTGGAAGAACAGTTTGCACTTCTCGGAGTACTTTGAGATAAAACGATTTAGGCAGCGAGCATACCGATGAGCTTCTGTACGTCATGGATTATGTGAGGAGGTTGTACCCTGTTTACTGCATTGATATGGTCTGGATTAGCCTCGATGCCTCTCTTACTGACCAAGTACCCAAGAAATTTTCCTGAATGTAGATCTAAAGAACACTTGCTCACGTTAAGTTTCATTTAGTACTTCCAGAGGATTTCGAAGGTTCTTAATAGGTCTAAGAGGTGGTCTTCTTTCTTCCTTCTTTTGACGAGCATATTGTCTATGTAAACTTCCATGATGTCTCCAATTTGATCTTTGAACATCTTGGTCACCAGTCGCTGGTAGGTTCCCCCTGCGTTTTTGAGCCCGAAGGGCATGACCATGTAATAGTATAATCCAACGGTGGTGATGAATGCTGTCTTATCCTGGTCTGAAGCATACAGAGGGATCTGATGATACCCTGAGTATGCGTCCAGAAAACTCATCCTTTCGTGAGCTGCTGTGGCATCCACTAACTGATCGATTTTTGGGAGAGGGAAACTGTCCTTAGGGCATGCCCTGTTAAGGTCAGTAAAGTCGATGCAGACTCTTCATTTTCCGTTATTCTTTGGGACTACTACTGGGTTGGACAACCATTTAGGTAATTGGACTTCCCGAATGGATCCGGCATCCAACAGTTTTTCAACTTCTTTTTCCACGGCCTTTACCCTCTCGGGCATAGTTCGTCGTGCTTTCTGCATGATTGGTTTGAAGGTGGGGTCGACATGTAGATGATGACAAACCACACTAGTATCAATCCCAGGCAGCTCGTATAGTTCCCATGCAAAAACGTCTACATTGCTTCTCAGTAGAATCGTCAACTCCTTTTGTTCCTGATTTGTGACAGAAGCTCCAATCAAGAAAACCCTGTCATCGTCGCTACCTCCAGCTGTAACTTCCTTCAGGTTCTCGACGACCCGTTCAGAGGGGAGGAGCCTAGTCTCCTCCACTCCGGGTCTTTCGTACTTTAACTGCTATTTCGAAGGTGTCTGACCTTCTTGTTCCTCAACTTTCTCGCTGGGCTTGTCGGCCTTCTTCTCTGGTCTTGGGTGGATGGCCACTATGAAGCACCTTCTTGCCATTGCTTGATCACCATGGATCTCCATTACTCCTCTCTCGGTCACATATTTGAGCTTCTGGTGGTAGGTCGAGGAGACTGCCTTCATTATGTGCAGCCATCCTCTACCGATGATAGCCTGATATGGCGAGTCAATGTTGACTACCAGAAACTCAATCATTTCAGAGACATTTCATGCCCTTACTGGTAGCACGATCTTTCCCAAGGGTATAGTCACTTTTCCAGCGAAGCTAACTAAATGGACAGTAGCTTCCTTTAGGTCGGCGATGCTTAACTTCAATTTTTTGAATAGTTTGAGATACATTACCTCGGACGATCTTCCTTGGTCGACGAGTAACTTTTCGACGTCATAGTTAGCTATCCTGAGAGTAATGATCAAAGCATCATGATGTGGGGTTCTCACTCCCACCAGATCTTCATCTGTGAATACGATATGCTTACTATAGTCGATATCATCTGCTCACCGACGCTTTCCTGATTGTGTCTTTGCTGGATCGATCTGAAAAGTTTGCATCACCGCTGTAAGATTTTTTACCTCCATTCGAGCTGAATTTCCTTGAATCTGCTTCACATCAGACGCCCCATGAATTACTGCAAATTCATGGTCGGCATCATCTTCGAGTACGTTATCAGGACTTGCTTCTTTATGTGCAGCAACATTCTCTGCCTTCTTTTCCATAAATTCGTTCAGATGCCCGGACTGGGATAGCTCTTCGAGGTGGGACTTAAGAGCCTTACAATGCTCTGTCTTATGTCCTCCTTCTTTATGAAAAGCGCATCTCAGCGCGTTGTTTCTCTTTGGGGGATCTCCTCCCATCTTTCTGGGCCACTTAATAAATGGCTCGTCTTTGATTTTTATGAGAATTTTATAAATTAGTTCTCTAAAGACAGTGATTACCACCTGAAATTCTTTGTCCACATCGTTGTTGCCTCCGTTCTTGGAGCCATTCTTGCCCCCATTCTTTCCTCCTTTCTTCTGGTTCTTAATTTTATCACTGCCTTTGGCAGCAAGCTTAGCTCGACCGTTTTCCCCTGTTCTGAGGTGGGTCACATCCTCAACCTTGGCATATTTCTCGATGCGAGCCATCAGGTCGTCGATGGTCATGGCCTCTTTCTTTGTCAGGAACTGGTACAGAAGGGAAGAGTCGGGTAGCCCAATTTTGAAAGAGGTCACTGCCACTTGCTTTGAGGAGTCCTCGACCTTGTTGAATAACTCCCAGTACCTTTTTGCGTAGTCTCGGAGGGTCTCTTGAGGCGTCTTTTTCATTGTTAGCAAAGCATCCATCCTTTTGGGATGGGAGCTACTAGTAATGAAGCGGGCCGTAAAGAGCTCGGCCAGGGAATTAAAGCTTCTGATGGACCTGTGGGGGAGCCTTTTGAACCATTTTTGTGCCACGTCATGTAGGCTCGAGGGAAAAATTTGGCACATCAATGCGTCTTGATGGTTCCAGAGGTCATGGCTTGCCTATACTGCCTGACGTGATCAATGGGATCAGTTTTACCATCATAAATCTTGAACCTTAAAATAGAAAATTTCTTGGGGGTTTCCTCTTCTTCTATTTCCCTTGGGAATGATGATTTCATCTGAGTTTTGAGAGCTCTCCTAGCGAGCTCTCGGGTTGATCTGGTATCGCGAAGCGCAAGGTGTTGGTTCATCTCCCTTCAAACCAGACTTTGTATGTTCTCATTGCTATGAGCTGGGCTCCTATAATTTCGAGCTAGTCACAGTTGCTCGAGAAGGTCATCCTCTGACTCGTTTCCCTAAACTTTCTCGGACCCGTGTCTAGGTCTCCTTCCTCGGCTATGAGACTTGCTCGCCCGAGGGCTAGGAGTGCAGTACGAACGTTTCCTGATGCCACGATGGATCTCTATCTCCATTCTTTCTAACCTTCTTTTGAGGCGAGCATTCTCAGCTTCGTGCTTGCGAGAAGACTCCCTCTGCACTTGGATCCTCGCCTCATAGGCATGAATCAACCTGGATATTTATGTGGACCTCGCTGGTCCTTGGCTTTCTTCTGAGGTTGGCCTCTCTAGGCGAGCCCTCTGATCTGAACGCCGAACTTCAGATCTGATCCTGCGAGGAGTAGTTTGTTCTTGGATATCTCCCGCCTGAGGAGCATTACTACTGTGACTAGACATTTCAAACTTCTTTGTTGGTGTGGACTTCTCAGGGAAGATAAACGTTCCCACAGACGCCTCCAATTGTGGTGACAATTATATGCAAAATAAATAGATAAGAGAAGCGCGATCACCAAGCAAAATAAGAAACATAAAATGCCAATCACACAACAGAAGATGTATGTGGTTCATCAAGAATGCCTACGTCCACGGGGGTGCAGTCAGTATTATTTCTATGTACTCCGGGGAGCATTTACAGAGAATACAACGCGTGTCCTTTGCCCCAGACCTAGAGTTTATTATATACATGTCTGTCTTCGGGGAGTGGAGGTGTTAGACTCCCCCACGTTTACCATTTTCTCCTGGAACATCTCTATACGAGAAGATGGGAGAAGACTAGGTCATAACTGAATTAATGTTAAGGTGTGAAAGGGTTTGGACTTTAGGCCGTTTTAATTAGGCTACTCGTCCGGGCCCGTAATGCCAAATTCGGGTATCCACACCACCTATGAAGTTTCCACAACATGTGAGTCCAAACATGCCAGGGTATCCACTAATAAGTGTTAACAACCATTTACGAATCTAAACACGGAGTCAATTGCTTCTTCACAACTACACCACAACATAGAGTTCATCGTATGAAAATAGCAGTAAGTATGGATTCCATCACACGAAATGAGCATTCAGATATGAAGATTACTAAACCAAGGTGCCCAAACAAATATCTCAAAGAATATATGAATTCAAACTTGGATGTTAAATTAGTTGGATAAAAACTAGGGTTTTTAGGTTTTTGGATGTGTATAGGAATTTAATCTTCGCAAAAAGTCTCCTTAAAAACTTATTCTAGGACCTCTTTATGTAGAAAACACATTTTTACGGCTGCACACTACACCAAATTTTGAAAATAGTCGTGACAGGGGGTCAGGGCTTTGGTCTGTGACTAGTGGGCCACAGCCCAAAATCGTAACTATTTCTAGCATAGGCGTGATCGGTTCCATGACCATGTGTGGTCATGGAAGTAGTTGAAGTTGGTCATGACCTTGATCCTAGACCATAGTGGGTCAAAACCCTCATCCCTAACCAAAGTGTGACCATCATGGTGCCAAATTCTTGCCAAAATTTCCTTCAAGTGTGATCACGAACCTAGTCCGTGATAGTGTCCATGACTGATGCCAAAAATCCATCCAATAAGGTCATGTCTTTGGGTCATGACCAATTCAAAATGGTCTCACGTGTGGGCCACAGACTAAGACCATGACTATAACTATTTCTATGCCCTGGTCACGTTTGATGCCCATAAAAAACATGGTCATGCATATGGGTCACGACCTAGAGCCATGACCATTGTCTTTATATTTAAACTGAAAAACCATTATTCATTTTCACTCGAAATTTCCCTCTCTGTAAATCTCATACCCTAAGAAATTTTTGGCTCTCCTTTCTCTCAATTTGAAGTTTTTCAGCTCCCCTCTCTCTCATTCTCAATTTTTTTGTTCCCTTCTTTTTCAATCTCAAAAGTAATTCTCAAATCCTAATATTTTTTATTTGGGTAATTTTGTATTTGTATATATATATATATATATATATATATATATATATATATATATATATATATATATATATAAGTGTGTGTGTGTGTGTATAATATATGTATGTGTGTGTGCAATGTATTATGTGTATGTGTGTACTCTGTGTGTGTGTGTAATGCGTTGTGGTTCATGTGTGTAGTGTGTGTATTAACATTCTTATTGAATATATGATAATGCCAATAATTTTTCTTCAAAAAAATACTCATGTGCTGGTTTAAATTTTAAGGTGATTCTAGGCTTCAAATTTTGTGGTTAAATTTGAGGGTCCAGTTTTTGTTATAAAATTTTAGACTAATGTATGGTGATTTTTGTTTTTGTTGTTAGTAATTGATGTGTGTTAACATTATTATTGAATATATGAGGAATTTTAGGTTATAAAGTAATAAACCCCGGAATCCCCAGTGTTCATTATGAACTCAGCCTCCACTCATTAGGATTCCTGGCTTCGTCCTTGTGTGTGTGTGTGTGTGTGTGTGTGTGTGTGTGTGTGTTAATGTATGTTTATTTTAATACTAATTAAGATTGAAACCCTAATTTTCTTGTATATTTTAATTTCTATTTATTTTAACCCTAATTAAATTTAAATCCTAATTTGTGAGTACGTGTTAATGTGTGTTTATTTTAAGCCTGGTTAAAATTGAAAACCTAATTTATGAGTACATGTTGATGTGTGTTTATTTTAACCCTGGTTAAAATTAAAACCCTAATCTTTATGTCTATGTTGATGTTTATATATTTTAATCCTGGTTAAAATTGAAACCCTAATCTTCATGTATATATTTATGTTTACTTATTTTAACCCTAGTTAAAATAGATACCCTAATCTTCATGTATATGTATGTGTATTTATTTTAACCCTATTAAAATTGAAACCAAAATCTTCATGTATATGTTTAATGATAAATTTACATCTCCACCTCTGGTTCATTCCCCTACTCCAAGTATGAGTAAGAAACAAAACCTTATTGTTCCAATGCCCCCATCTAGTGCTCTCGGCACCTCCCGCTAAAATAAAAGAAGCCCATTGGGTTCTCCCTTCTCGGGAATAACCCCACAGGTGATACAAATGACCTCCTGAACTTTAATGTCCAGTGTTTATCGCTAGGAAAACTGAACATGTGAGTCGGGGAGAAAACAATTGGAACCTTGTTGATCAAGCCATCAAAGAGAACATCTACAATCAACTCTACAAGCGGTTACATTTCCCAACAAGACAAAGTATAAGGTTTTTTCTCGGGTTATTGAACAATTGAGGACATACTAGAGAAACCTTCGGAAGGAACATTTCCTAAAGGATGCCTTGAGCTTCGATATTTTGGCCCTAAAAGACAGGGTTTCTTTTAATGTTAAAATGCCTGTGGAGCAATGGAATAATTTTTTAGAGAACGAGTCAAATCACAAGAAGTTTGTCCAAATGGAGAAGAATAACAAAACATGGAAAAAAATTGATGTCCATAGGTTGGGCTCCAAATCTTACGTTGATTTGACGAATGAATGGTCGAATAAGACTAAGGATGGTCCTGATGCCGATATACAACCAAATCGAGCCAACTTATACGATCATGCTCGACGGGGAAAAAATAATAAATTTTCGCCGCACGTGGCTAAGACTCTAGAATCAATAAAGGACATTAGGAGTCTGTCAAATTCAATCCCTTTTGATGACTTGGATAATGATGCTTTGATCCAGACCTTTAGAAAGGACAAAAGGGGAGCACAAGTGGTGTTGGATCACATATGCCCAAGGTTCTAAAAAATGCGGGGCGTGATCGAGGCGTGGAGTCCAAGGCTTAAGCCTTAGAAGCCTAGGCGGGCCTTAGGCGTAAGAAGGCATGAAAAGGAATTTAGACCTTTTTTAATACATTTTTATATTTTTTTAACTATAAAAAGGCTATTAAAAATTCTAAAATGGCACATACTTTAAAAATATGTGTGAATATTTGTAAATTTAAGTAATATTTTTTTATAATACTAAAAAAATTTAAAAAACTCACATTTTTAAATCCTTACTTACAAAACTCGTGTTTTTTCATGCCTTACCCCCAAAACGTCCATTTTTTCATGACTTACCCCAAAAATGTTGACCATCGTTGACCATGCCTTAATCCATGCCTAAGGTCAAAAGTTGGCGTATCTAAAAACCCCGCGCCTAAGCGTGCCTTGGCGTTGCCTAGGCACATTTTTAGAGCACTGAATATGCCAAAAACAAAATTACAAAACACTGAACCTCTTTTGGATGAACTTTATTTGGCAAGGAGTCGTATATCTTCCCAAGACAAACAATAGTCCAGGACTGATGGGGATGTCCATGAGATTAAAAATAACCTGGAACTCTTGACGAATCAGATTGGAAAACTTGTCACTCTTTTTACTGAAGGTTATCGACCCACAATGTCTCATCAAGGTTTCCTTCACCCCTCCTCAAGATTTCCCCTTTCCTCCATCTAGAAGTTTCTCGTCCTAAATGCTGCCTCCTTCAACATTACCATCCCAAATGCTACCTCCTTTTACATTACCCTCCCCAATGCTGCCTCCTTTAACATTCTCCTCCCCAATGCCACCTTTTACAATATTCTCCTTCCCAATGCCTCCGCCTGTCATTGGTCTTCGATCATCGTCAACCACTCAAATTGACTATGGCGAATAGTTATATTTCTTGGACCTGAGAAATTATAGGATTATTAGCGTCTACAAAATCATCTCCGCAGTTGTTAGAACTGAAGTACATGATCGACATTTGCAAAAGGGTGAGGCTCAAACAATGGTTTATGAAATATACAATGAATGCGAAGATGTACCTGTGCACGTTTACAGAATGGAAGGAAGAGAATTGAGTCATTATGCAAAATCTTTTACCAGTTGGCGAGTTTATCTATTAGTCAAGTTCTTTTAATAGTTTTTCATTCGTAATAATAATTTGTTTGTTTCCGTTGTAAGAATATTTTTTTTGTTTGAGGTTTAATAATATTTCTTTTCATTTCAGTTGTAATAATATCACTTGAATGCCATATGACATTTCCGTAATCGTATTAACTTCTTGAATGCAACATGACATTTATTTTAATTTATTAACACATGACTGGAATTTGAATATTGTTAAATGTATTTCCTACAATACAAAGAGTGGATGGGGGAGACTTACTAAATAATAAATAATTATTTAAAAGGAGTTCAATAATTGGTTAAATATGCTTACAAATATCTTAAAAGTGAGGAGTTTCCGTGTCCGTGCACCTATTGTATGAACGAAAAATACAAGTCATTAGAAGTCATTGAGTTACATTTAATAAAGTGGGAAACTTGTCAAGCCTATAAAATATGGACATACCATGGTGAAAAAATGTACCTTATGTTCTAGAAGAATTGTCGGTACTTGATCACGTGATGAAACCCAAATGAGTGGAACTGGTACAAGATTCACCAACACGTCGTCCACTGATCGAATTAATTGATGATGCTTACGGAATGAACAACCATTAAAACCACGAACCTATGGACACGAATAATACGCATTATGACCAAGGAAATGGAAAATTTGATTCTGAACTACCAGGAGATAGGGAATACATACCTTTGAAAGACGATGCAACTAGATCTTTTTATAAAGGTTCCGATGAAGACCGCGCGATATTATATGCAATGATTGAGTTGCAGAATTTGAAGAGTCAATTTGGTTTTTTCGAAAATAGAATAACCAGAACTCTTAAGTGGCTTAAAGAAATTCTCTCAGAAGAGAACACGTTACCAGACAATTATCCTACCATGAAGAAAATCTTGAATGGTTTAGGTTTGAAATATAAATCTATTGATTCATGCAAGTATGATTGAATATTGTACCATAACAAGCACGAAGAGAAGGATGAGTGTCCTGTATGAAGTGAGCCTTGATATGTGGTTTGTGATAATGGAAAAGATAAAACTGCAAAATATCGCAAGTGCTTGCAACTCGCACAAGAGGTTTTGAAGTATGTTCCAGTTGGGCCATGGTTAAAATGGTTTTTCACTGTACCGTGGATAGCGAATGCCATGATATGGCACGCTCGATGCGAGGTGGGTGGGAATCTGATGCGACATCTAGTTGATTCACTCATCTGGAAAATTTTAAACCCACAATACCATAAATTTGTAAAGGAACTGCACAATGTCCATCTTTAAATCTCAATTGATGGTTTTAACTCTTTTGGTCATTTAAGTAATAATTAGAGTTATTGGTCAATTCTCATGGCGCCTTTAAGTGTCCCTCCAACACTGTGCATGAGAAATGAGTTTACATTGCTAAATTTATTAATACCAGGGCCGAAGACTCTCGGTGATGATATTGATATATTCTTAGCCCCACTAATTGAAGAACTTATAGAATTATGGAATAAGGGCATGATGGTGTTTGACTCTCACAAGGATGAAGAATTCACACACAAAGCAATGGTGATATGGGTGATCCATGACTTTCTTGCTTGTGGGACCTTACCCGACTTCAATGTTCATAGTTATTATGGATGTCCCATATGAGGGGAGGAAAGTGAAGCCTATTGGCTATATCATAGTATTAAGATGAGTTATACGGGTAATTGTAGATTTCTACCGACCAGTCAGCCTTTCAGAAATGATAAGTCTAACTTTTCGCCTATCAGTCATGAGTGCAAGATGCCATCGACTTTATGGTCAGTAGATCGAGGAAAAAATGACAACTGCGAGTCAAGGAAATAGGGGCATAGAAAAACACCCTCAATTTTTAAACCTTGAGCGTAAAGCTAAGGAGGATCCGAACGACCCTAGTAAAGCGGAGCCATGGTCCTGAAAATCAATATTTTTTTACTTGTCGTATTTAAAAAATCATTGTGTAAGGTATGTAATTGATATGATGCACAAAGATAAGAATGTTATAACAACATCTGATAGGAACATGTTTAGGTGGATCTCATTCAAAAGATGGAGAGAGTGCATGCCTCGATCTACATGATATGAAGATGTAGTTAAAAAACGTTCGTACAACAGAAATAATTTATATCCCCCGACTTCTTTAACCTTAACTACTAGTGAGAAGAAGATCCTCTTAGACACATTATTCAAATTGAAGACTCCAACAGGCTATTATGGTAATTAATGTAGGATAGTTAGCTATAAAGCAAATGACTTGAAACAATGCAAATCTCACGGCTGGCACATAATCATCCAGTTAACCCCTCTGCTATTTTGACATTTCTTCTCTGAACACAAAGATATAAGTCGAGCAATTATGCAAATCATTTTATATTTTACTCTACTTTATGAAAAAGTGGTAAATAGAAGGCATATTAAAGTTACGAAATCAACTTTAGCCGAGGCAATTTGTGTATTAGAGATATACTTTCCTTTGTGATTCTTTGATATCAACATCCACTTTCTTGTGCATTTATGATATACTTTATTGTGTGGTTCTGTTAGGTATCGCTGGATGTATCCTTTTGAGCACTTGATGAAAACCTTCAAAGATTATGTAAAGAATACATGGTGTATTGGAGCGTCTATTGTTGAAGAATAAATAACTGTGGAATCATCACTATACTCGAGGGAACATATGCCATAAAAAAGATACGGAGGTTTAATACTCGTGGAGAATGTGTGATCGAGTAACCTAATGAGTTTGAGGATGAATTTCCTTTTAAGAACCCTAAAGAGATGAAACTCACAAATCTATAATACGAGCAAGCAACTCGCTATATTTCCAAATCACAAGATGAAGTGGAGGGAGTGAGTATTTACTGAATTATTCATCTTTGATTATATGTATTTTATATTTTATGATCTAAACTCTACAATGAAGGAGCTTGTTATTGGACAATGGCTTATCTATTATGGGATAATCCACCAAATCCTAAAACTCGATTACTTAGATTCCACATAAATCGTATTCTATAGTGATTAGGTGAAGGTGGAGGATACTACGAATACTTGCAAAGTTGATCCTTACTCCAGAATTATTATGGTAGATTTATCAAAGATGAAAAGTAAATACTGCATAGTCGATAAGCTTTTTATTTATGCCTTTCAGAATGTAAAGAAAGTATTCTACTCAAAGTGCATAAATGATGGAAATTGGTCTATTGTTATGCATGCACCAAAGGGTACGACAATTCAAGTAGACAAATTAAAGGCTCCAAAAGAGTTTCAGTTAGCTCTTGATGACAACCCTAATTTGAAGGATCTTTTAGTTAATTTAAAGGAAAATTGAGTATCAAAATATTATTTAATCATTATCAATCTTATTAGTATCCTATTATGATATTGATAATACATTATCACTTTACTTTAGTGTATGAATGTTTAGTTTGATGTACGAATATTTAGTTTAATTTACGAATGTTTAATATGATTTATGTATGTTTAATTGTGAACATTTCAAAACTTTTCTTATGTAATGGATTTTAAAAAAATTACCCTATTCATTTGCAAAAGTCGCTTCTGGACACTTTATGCTTGAGGAATATCGAAAGTTAACTTACACGACTCCAAATAAGTATTTTTACATACTAATGATGGAGAGTACCTAATCTTATTTAAGGAAAAATTTTCTTTTTCATACCTCCAAATATTGATTTGGAGTCATTAAGTTAACTTTCGATAGTATGTTATGTTTAATCAAATGCTGGGACACGAACACCTTTCACGAGACAGTTGGTTTGAGAATAGAGTCTCCTGAGTTTATGATTTGACCAAATTGACCTAGCTCAATTTCCATGTGTTCATGTACACATACATTTGCTAATTAGTTTCATTGATATAATCTGCATAAAATGAAGGTAAATTAACATCTCACATGGGATAAAAATCAACATTAGTGATTTTCTAAAAAAAATTATAAATTCTAAGTTGGTGATGAGGTTGTTCTGTTCTAAAAACTATCCTTGATCACACTCAAGGAGATCGGTGGATAATCAATTTTAATTTTTAGAATTGCCTATCCAACATTCTACTTGAGTTTGATCAAGGATAATTTTCAAAACGGAATAACCCCGTCACTAACTTATAGTTTCCAAATTTTGAGAATATCAGTAATGTTGATTTTTATCCCATGTAGGACGTTAATATAAGATTTATTTTATAAATATTGTATCAAAGAAACTAATAAGCAAATCTACATATACAAGAATACGCTGGGGTCTCCAGGATCAATTTGGTATAATCACACATTCAAGAGACTCTATTTAATGGCCTTCTTGGGTCGCAAGAACCATGTATTCCTTTCATTAACTAACATTTTTATATAATTGATATTCACTACCTTTTAAATCTTTTAGATGATAGAAGGAGTATGAGATAATTATTGGTTTTCTTTGGTTTGGATCTTAGATAATTATTGGTTATTGGTTTGTTGTTGGATAGTATGTTAGAAGGATTATGGGATAGTTAGAAGGAGTATGGGATAATTATTTGTTTGGTTATTGGATAATTATTCATTGTCGTATCACTTGAGCACACGTAATAATAAGCCGCGCAGTTGCGGGGCTCCTAATTTGAGAATAGGATCCGGAGTTAAAAGTAAGAATAGTTAGGCTTGAAAACATGCTGTGAGGGGGTGAATGCCACCAACCCTCCACCTCCGAAATGGCACCGCAGGTGGCATGAACACCTTGTACGCATTCAACGTAGCCGTTGATACGCAAATATTGTGTATTTCATCCTCCGAACGGACGCATTTTAGCCCCCTCGGGTATCTTATTCCCTATATTTATGCTGGTTAACCAGACAACCTCGGATTTCTACATTAATATGTTTTATAGGGGTTAATTGAGCTTTTATAGGTATTTGGATGCTAAGTGTGAAGTTCATACGCATTCCAAACGATTTTCGTACGGAAGTTGTATCCCTCCTTGAAAGCTTTGCGTGGCCGCAAATGGTGCGCTATTTCAAGTCCGTATGAAGAAGTTACGGCGATTCTAGCGGACGGAAAATGCAAGCATGCAAAAATAGCAATGCAGTGCGCTGATACTTGCTTGATCGATCGATCAACGATTTTGGTAAATCGATCGATCCTTCTCGATAGTGGACTTTTTTCTTCTTGATCGATCGATTGACGATTTTGGTCGATCGATCGATCCCCTATTTCCAGGAGATATTTTGCCTTTTAATTTCTTTCTTCTTTTCTTTTCTCTACTTATTCCAACTTACTATAAATACCCATTTTTGATGTAGTAACATATATAATTCGTTTTAAGGTAGAATAGCTTAGGGTTTGGGGGATTTGAAGAGTTTTTCTTTGATTCTTCTTGGTTTGACACCCAATTGGGTTGTAAGTTGCACTATTCATCTTCCTCTCCATTAATATAGTTGTTTTTCCTTTATTCTTGCTTTCTAGATTAATTTACATGCTTTGTTAATTAGATTTACATGCTTTGATTTCCTTGCTTTCTAGTAAAGATTTATCGCATTTATTTACCGCATTTTTAATATGCTTTGTATCTAATTTAAATTAGGTTGTGCTTGAATTGAACTCACTCGAGTTGATGCATTGCTTGGCTTTGGTGATGGTGTTTACGGGTCTATTTCGGGTGCATTGTCCTACTTATTGCGCCTAGGAGATTTGACGGGGGTATATCATGTATGTCCCGTGCTCACGACCTTGCGTGCGTAATTTCTGGGATATTTGTTGACACCAAAATCTTATTAGGCTTTTTATGCGGGTTTAGGGGCGTGACAACCCTTGATTCAATTAACTGTCGAAACGAGACGCATGCTAAATAACTCGTCGACCCATGTATCCATTTTATACAAATTAACTCGGGTGAGGTATATTCGATGCAACCTATAGTTTTTATTCTCTTTATTAATTTAGTTTAAATACACGCATGCCTTGTTTATCTTTTATTTCTTTTTAGTTAACAAATTACCTTTTACACTTTTGTTTAGAATTATTAAACCAATTAAATTCTAACAACTCGTCTCTGTGAATTTTCGATACCCGGACTTGGCCGCTATACTCCCTTTTTGAGTGTAGTCATAAGTTTATATTTTCTGTATTAAGGCGGTGGACAAAAAACAATGATCGGCGTTTAACACGCGCTACTTTTCACCCTCGATCAAAATGCCGCCGTTGCCGGGGACTAGTTTGTTTTAGACTTTATTGGATTTAGTATTTCATATTATTTTCTTTCTATTTGTATTATTTGCTAACCTTTTTGTAGGACTTCCACATTTGAGCACTTAGAAATGCATGAATTTTTCCAGCGCGCACCTATTGTATGGAATTCGCCACTTCGAGTCATTTTTAGGGTAAGCATGTCTTATTCAAATTCTTTCGGTAATCCTTGTTATAATTCTTAAAATTTTCGCAAACCTATGACTTTCGGTGAATACGTAGAATCCCAAAGTATAACAAATTCAAATATGACTTTGGGCGAGTATAACGAAAGTCAAAATTTAGATTATTGGAATTTTGATGATGATGATAATGATTTTGGGCCTTTACCTCCTTATAATAGGAATTTTGAAACGAATTCGAATAGTTTTCAAAATTCCTATAATAATGAGGTTTTGTTTAAGTCCGATGGTAATTTTCAAAGTTCCCATTTTCATGCATCCGTACCTAGACCCATGACATTCGGTGAGGGCTTGCGTATGTATGAAAATCAGAAACTGGAAAATCGTTATCGGGAAGAAAATTATTCGTGGGAACATGAATTGAATTTATTATTTGAATCCGACGACGATTTTTCGTCCGAAACTTTTGAAGTCGAGGAATGTTTTAAACCAAATGAGGATTTTATGCCTACTTTGGAACAAACCATTCTTGACTTGGCCCATGGTTTAATAGAGAATGAAAGTGAAGATGAAATGGATGTAGTATCCATTTGCAGTGAAATGATTTCGTCTTTGGATCCCAAAGAAGAATGTTTCATTGAAAATGATCATATCTCCTTTGAAATTCCAACTTTGAGCGATGATAACTCATCTCTTGAGTTTGAATTTCATTCCTCCTCATTTTCATTCTTCGTTATCACACCGTTACATGTACCCGATGAGTCGGTGCCGAACTTTAAAATTTTCAACCCTTTCACCGACGAGGAGTACTTGCTCGAGTTGCTTTCCATGAAGGCATCTTTGCCTCCTTATGCCCCCCCTCCCATTCAGATTTCAAAATACTTGGGAGATGATTCATTTTTTCTTGGCCCCCATGTGTATTAGGCACCCGTCTTATCCAAATCCCCCATCCTCCTGTCAAAAATTTAAATTGGGGATGGTTCAGTTTTACGCCTTACACATGCCTTCCGTTGATCAAACGAAATTATCATTTTCTGGGAGGCATGTATGAGTGGGAGGGTCCGCCGTGGATCTTTCAAAGCCAAATCGTATTTTGGGTGGACCCTAAAAAATTTCAACTTCTAGTGTATAGTTAGTTAGAAGTTAAAATTGTAGGTTGTAAATAGTTAGTTTTATTTTTCTTTATTCTTACTTATAGTCTAGTGTAATTAGTTAATGTTTTATTTCTTCTTTTTTGTTATTCTTTGTTACTAACATGTTTTGTAGAATCATTGGACTTATACTTTCCGTAGATCGCTCCATTGTGGGTAATATCTCTCTTTTCCTCTCTTTAACTTGGTTCTTAATTCACATTGAGGACAATGTCAGGTTTTAAGTTGGGGGGGGGGGGGATATTCTATCCATTCATTGGTAGTTTTTTTTATTTGATTATATGTTATTTTCAAGCATACTTTTCTTAGAAAAATTCAAAAATTTCAAAAAGAATTTCTTTCTTTTTTCTCCTTTATTGGGCGTTTTGCCTTTGTTTCCGATGATAAATTTCAATAAGTGCCCGATCTAATAGACAAATCAATGATGTATGTTCTCGATTTTAGAAGTTATTAGACTTTAGTCCTACTTATCGATTTTATGAATAACTTCATGAATTAAACTTTAATCCCATGAGCACATGCACTTTTCTTGCGTTATTTATTTGGTTTAAGATTTTTATAACTCGGTAATCTTTTGTTGCAATGTATATACTTACACCGAGTAAGATTTGTACCTTTCGTCATTTGCGAGTGTTATACACTATTCTTTCCTCTTTGAAAACATTGAATTCGTCAGTAATCTCTCTATTCTTTCATTGATCGTTCATTCATTGAGTTTATATCTTGAAATGTGTTACTTGATCATGATTTTTATATATTGTTTTGACTCGATAATTGCATAAACTTTATGAAATGACCATAGGCCATCTTTGTTATATCACCCATATTGACCTTGACCTCACCTTAAATGTTTTACCTCATTAATCCCTTTGAGCCTAAATATTAGCCTTTCATTTCGTAATCCAAAATTCCCATAACCAACTCCGAAATGGAGTTATATACCATATATATTACCTTCTATACCTTTGTTTAGAATGTTACTTTGGATTGAATGATGTTGTTGTGTTGCATTTGCAATTTAGGCATGTGAGAGTGTGAAAAGTAAAGAAAAGAAAGCAGTGAAAAAAGTGAAGAAAAAGAGAAAGCAAAAAGAAAAAGAAAACAAAAGAAAAATGAGAAAAAGAAGAAAATAAAAAGAAAGAGAAAGTTGTAAATGCTGTATAGTGTTCAATAAGCTTTGATTACTCTCCTCGATGATATATCTAATGTCACTTTAGAACTTGTTTTCTAATTTTGATATTTCTCGCATTTTCCCATTATCCCGAGTTTTCATTCCGAACACTTTGAATCCGTACATACATATCCTTCATTCCATACCATAGCCTAGCCTACATTACAACCTTATACAATTCCTATGTTATCTTAGGTACATGTAATTCAAAGGTCATAATAGTTTCGATAATCTATGAAAATGCATCTCGCCTCGTTTAGTGTGCAGTATCTTTCACTGAGATTATTGTTTTCATTTTATATATAGCGTTCTTCATTTGTGACATGTGTGCGACCTAGTTTCCATTTACATTTACTCTTTATGCCCGCATATTTCGTGTGTTACCTCCTTGTTGCGAGTGAATTCACTTGATGAGCGTAATGCCCGTGAGGATTGAATGTATGCTTGCTTTAATTCTTATCCAGTTTATATAAGTTTTCTCATACTTTGCATGTGCCCACTCCCCTCCCATATTTTAAGGTTTCAATTCTATGAGGTGAATTCTATATTGTTAATGATTTGGACTTTTGTTTGAATTCATTAACTTTGCTAATAATGCATATGAAATCCTTTTCGCCATTGTTGGGCTTATTGCATGTTGGTTTGGGCATATTTTGAGGAAAACATGTGATGTTTATGGGTAGCATCCCTGAAAACCCTCACGAGACGACACTCGTCCACTAGGGTGACCTAGGAGTTTAACGGCTTATTGCATATGCTAAATGCAATCGAATCGCCCACGAAATTGGCCTTTTGCTTTTATAACATACTTTTGGACTATCTCCTGCTTTTGGTTTGCTTGTAATTCTCGTTGCATCCTATTTCATTATTAGGGACTAGCAATGTGTAAGTTAGGGTGTGTGATGATACGCAAATATTGCGTATTTCATCCTCTGAACGGACGCATTTTAGCCCCCTCGGGTATCTTATTCCCTATATTTATGCTCGTTAATCAGACAACCTCAGATTTCTACGTTAACATGTTTTGCAGGGGTTAATTAAGCTTTTATAGGTATTTGGATGCTAAGTGTGAAGTTCGGACGCATTCCGCTCGATTTGCATATGCGATCGCACGTTCAAGGGCATTTTAGTCTTTTCATAGCTTGGGCACCTGGCCTAACATCTACACTGACTTTGTATCCCTCCTCGCAAGCTTTGCGTGGCCGCGAACGGTGTGCAATTTCGAGTCCGTACAAAGAAGTTACGGCGATTCTATCGGACGGGAAATGCAAGCATGCAAAAATAGCAATGCAATGTGCTAATACCTACTTCATCGATCAATCGATGATTTTGGTAGATCGATCGATCCTTCTCGACAGTGGAATTTTTTCTTCTTGATCGATCGATTGACGATTTTGGTTGATCTATCGATCCCCTGTTTCCAGGAGATATTTTTCCTTTTAATTTCTTTCTTCTTTTCTTTTCTCTACTTATTCCAACTTACTATAAATACCCATTTTTGATGTAATAAAAGATATAATTCATTTTAGGGTAGAATAGCTTAGGGTTTGGGGTACTTGAAGATTTCTTCTTTGATTCTTCTTGGTTTGACACCCAACTGGGTTGTAAGTTGCACTATTTATCTTCCTCTCCATTAATATAGCTATTTTTCCTTTATTCTTGCTTTCCGGATTAATTTACATGCTTTGTTAATAGATTTACATGCTCTGATTTCCTTGCTTTCTAGTATAGATTTATCGCATTTTTAATATTCTTTCTAGCTAATTTAAATTAGGTTGTGCTTGAATTGAACTCACTCGAGTTGACGTGTTGCTTGGCTTTGATGATGGTGTTTACGGGTCTATTTTGGGTGCGTTGTCCTAGTTATTGCGCCAAGGAGATTTGGCGGGGCTTATCATGTATGTCCCATGCTTACGACCTTGCGTGCACAATTACTGGGATATTTTTTGACGCTGAAATCTTATTAGGATTTTTATGCGGATTTAGGGGCGTGACAACCCTTGATTCAATTGACTGTCGAAATGAGACGCATGCTAAATGACTCGTCGACCCATGTATCCATTTTATACAAATTAACTAGGGTGAAGGATATTCGAAACAACCTATAGGAGTTGTGGTTGTTGGTGAGGTATTTTGTTTGTTGGTGCTGCTGAAATCCGGGATTCAAGGATAAAACAAAACCTGCGTGGAGAAGAACAAATCAAGAAAGAATGCCTTTAAGAGTATAGTAACTCGGGTTGGTACGTTTTTTGTTCTTGTATTTTGGTTCTTAGTTGCATGCTTTAGTGTTGTAACTTGGTTGTGATTTTAGTGGACTTTTTAATTTTGCTTCGTAGAGGGAGCAGTGGATGTTTCCCTAATTTAGAGTTTTACCACGTTAAACATCGCGTGTTAATTTGCTTGAGCGTTCTTAATTACTCTGGAGAACAATATCGTACTCGAGACTTAATTGTAGGTTTTGTATTTTAAAACCTTAAGGGAACCAATCTAACAAGTCTAAAGAACATATTCAGAATTTTTTTTCAACACATCTAGTGTTTATTTTGAAAAGAGTTTCATTCAACGAGTTTATTTCGGAGTTTACTAAAAATATAACTTTTGGTTATTAATCTTGTAAACGCAATTTTTTTCTAATGGCACTGCGGGCGATAAAAAAAAACATGCGCATCAAACGTAACACGTAGTAATTATTTGTGTAGTCCCAGAACTCTTGGTTTAAGAATAGGAGCTAGATTTAAAAGTAGGAACACAGAGGCTTGAAAAGATGTCGAGAGGGAGAGGACACCACTACCCCCTCCCCCCCCCCCCCCCCACACACACACATAAATAAAAGCCCACCCTGTGTTGCATGAACACCGCCTGAGCATCCAATGTAACATGTAGCAACTGACCGCACAGTCGTGGGACTCCTGGTTTATGAATAGGATCCAGATTTGAAAGTAGAAACACTTAGGCTTGAAAATGTGCCATGAGGGACCGATGCCCCCCATCCCCCCAAATGGAACCGCGAGTGGCACGAACGCCAGATGCAAATCCAATATAACACATAACAATTGACCATGTAGTCGCGAGACTCGCAGTTTGAGAATATCACCTGAATTTGAAAGTAGAACACTTAGTATTGAAAACGTGCTTCTAGGGGGTGGATGCCACCACCTCCACACCCAAACTTCACCATGGGTGCCACGAACATCTCGTGCGCATCCAAAGAAGAATATAGCAACTGACCGAATCATCGTGGGACTCCCAATTCAAGAATTGGACTCGGATTTGAAAGTAAGAACACTTAGGCTTGAAAACGTGTCGCGAGGGACTCCCGATTTGAGAACAGGGGTTGAATTTAAAAGTAGGAACACTTAGGCTTGAAATCGTGCCGCAAAGGGGCAGACGCCACCCCCCCTTGCCAAACGTCATCATGGGTGTCATGAACACCTCCTGCGCGTCCAACCTAACACTATGCAATCGCAAGACTCGCGGTTTGAGAATATGACCCAATTTTGAAAGTCGGGACACTAAGGCTTGAAAATGTATCGTAAGGGGGTTGATTCCACCCCCCTCAAATGGCACTATACGTTCTATAAAAATTTCGTGCGCATAAAACGAAATACATAGCAACCGTTCGCACAATCGAGGGACTCCTGGTTTGATAATTGTACTAGGATCTGAAAGTAGGAACACTTAGGCTAGAAAACATATCGCGAGTAGGCAGAACAATCCCACCCCCAAAGGCAACTCGGGCACCATAAACACCTCAACGTATCCAACGTAACAAGTATCAACCACTTGAAAAGTCACCGAATTCTCAGTTTGAGAATAGGATTCAGAGTCAAGATTAGGAACATTTAGGCATGAAAAGGTACCGTGAGGTCAAGGATGCCCCCCACCCCAAATGGCACCATGTGCAGCATGAACACGTCGTGCGTGTACAACATAATATGTAGTAATCGGTCGCACAGTCGCGGGACTCCTAATTTGATAATATGCCCCATATTTAAATATAGGAGCACTTAGACTCGAAAACGTGAAGCTAGGGGGCAGATGCCACCTCCAACCCAAACAATACCGATGGTGGCACGGATACCTCGTGCACATCCAACATAACAATTAATAATCATCTGCATAGTCACGGGACTACGAGTTTTAAAATAGGATCTGAATTTAAAAGTAGTAACACTTAGGATTGAAAATGTGGCTAGAGGAGGTGGATGCCAATCCCTCAAAAGGCACCGCGATTGGCATGAACACCTCGTGTGCGTTCAATGTAACACGAGGCAACTGATCGTGCAGTCACAAGACTCTTGATTTGATAATACGACCCAAATTTGAAAGTACGATCTGTTAGGCTTGAAAATGTGCCGCGAGGGAGAAGACACGACCAATCCCCCCAAACGTCTTTGCTAGTGACATGAACAACTCGTGCGCGTCCAACGTAACACATAGCAACCGGCCGCATTGTCGCTGAACTCCCAGTTTTTGAATATGCATCGAATTTGAAAGGAGAAACACATATGCTTAAAAATGTGTCGTGAGGGGGCAGATGCCACCCCCTCAACAAACGGAACCACGGAATCCAAAAACACCTCATGCACATCCATCGTAACACGTAGCAATCAGCCGCATAGTCACAGGACGCCAAGTGTGAGAATAGGAACCGAATTCAAAAGTAGGAACACTTAAGGCTTGAAAAAATATCGCGAGGTGGCGGACGCAACCAACCACACCAAGTGGCATTGCAGGAGCCCTGAACACCTCAACGTAATATGTAACAACCGACCTCCTAGTCACGTGACTCCCAGTTTGAGAATATGATTGGGAATTAAAGGTAGAAACACTCAGGCTTGAAAACATTATGCGAGGTGGAGGATGCTACCAACCCCTGCCCCCAAATGGCACTATAGGCAGCACGAACACCTTGTGTGCATCTAACATAACATGTAGCAATAAAACATACTCACTAAAGTCTACGATACAATACAAAACATATGCAGGCTCAACCGTCTTTCAGGTGATGCCTCGCCAAAACCATATATTTAAACTTAAAATTTCACATATGATAGTCTTATCACACAATTTAGTACAGTTCAAACTCTTGGTTGAAGAGTGCCCAATATGTGTGTTTTCAACAAAACTAATTTTTCTTAAAAAAATCCAACTTTTTATTATGCACCAAACCAAGTTGTGAAATCCTAATTCTCAATTTAAACCAATTTTATATTGATTAATCCTAAACATGCATCTAGTGATTAAAGCAAGTAAAGTAATGTAAAGAATACTCACAACGCCGGATGTACGATGAAAAAATCCAAAACTAGAAAACAACCTCGGACGGACCAAACCAGACAATCACTATGAACAATGGTTTTACAAAGACAGATTAGCCTTACACTAAGACTCGATCCCCACGGGTCTTGCTGCTCCTTCTGATCTTCAACCGTTCTTCAATAGTGCCCACGCAAAAATTTCATCATCTTCGATCTCTGTCCACAAGACACGCGTCCACGTATGTCTCGGTGTCCTCCGATGTGGCTTTAATACGTCTACGATGTTGAACACGATGTCCGTCGCTTCTTCACCGCAAAACCCTTTGATGTTCAATGTGTAGAACAAACAACTTTGGTGCAGAAAGATCATGTAAACATATAAGAATGATAACTCGGATCTTTGCAAACTCTAAGTATGTGTTTAAGACTTTTAAACCTTAGAAAACATGTGCAAACAAGGTTCTGGTTCATAAAATTATTTTTCGGAAAGCACACTTACGAAAATATGATGCAAACACTATTTAAATAGGCTTTAAATGCTGCCCCGAAAAACGTGTCGTTCGAATGACTTAAGCATGTCGTTCGCGTGACATTGTATCTCGTTCGAACGAGATCCAATGTCGCTCGAGCGACCTCGCGAAAGTTTTACTTTCTTTGACTTTCGGATAAAAACGTCTCTTAACAAAGAGATTCAAATTAGTCAAACTCTAGTTCGAGCTTATCATCATAGAACGAAGTTTAAACCTTTAAAACACTTTTAAAACATTTAAAATCATTTTTCTATATAAAAATTACATCCTTATCTTTTATAAAATAATTCCGAGCACCATTAATTATATGCATTCATACCTGAGTGATCTCGGAATGAAATTAGCTTTGAAGACGAGTAAACTTGGACCAAATAAACATCGGCATGATTAAATCTTTGAAGCTTTACCGCAACGTCTTCAATTTCTTCAGTACGTCATAGATCAAGTGGGATCGTGACAAAATAAAATTCTCCCTATGACATATTACAAACACAGTTTTGTTCACGGAATTAAGTCAAAACAATACATGGACTCAATTGGAAATTTATGTCCTTACAAATCTCCCCCTTTGACTATTCCGGGACAAAACTAAACCAGTGAAATGCCTAACCGGGCCGTCAAGCCGTATGACGCCTAAATCCCATCCCATAAACCCAAAATCAAAAATTCAGGACACGGACATATGTAGCACCGACAAGCATGAACTGTCTGAATGTGATGTAGACTTGAATTCTCGAATCGCTGAAGTATACCTACAGACATGAAACAGACAAAAAAATACCAAGTGAATTATGGAGGAATAAATGAAACCAATTTATATATTCAATAAGAGCATATCATTTGAAAACATGTGAGCAATTATATGATACCAATTTGTTACCAAACTGAAACAAATCTCCCCCTACATCACATACATCTCTCCCCCTTTTTGTCTCGAATAGACAATCCAGTGAAAAGATAAACCAATATGAAATATCTATCATGAGAATATGATACCAAATTGAATCAAGTCGATACCAATTGTGAAAAGTGTAAACCGCTAGATAAACATGAGAAAACCAGCTAAACAAGATCATGTAATGCCAAAATAGTAGCTAGTAAACCAAGGAATCACACAAAGAGTATACAAATCAAATCAAGTGTGATAAATGGACTTATATTCAAAATACCAATGTGGAACAGAAAAGAACCTGCATATAAATTAAACAGTCCATAAATGCTTCCTGCAGTACCAAAAATATACGAATATGAACCTGAGGACTGCAAACCAATCAGAAGACATTTTTCACCCTGTAGTTCGAACGAGCTACGGACTTTTCTCAAAAGAGATGAGGAAGTCGCACGAATGAAGTACAAAAGTCGTTCGCGCGAGATGCAATGTCGTTAGAACGACTTCGCGCGACCTGCCAAAATTTCCCAGTTTCCCAGAAATATTATAAAGTATTGCCCAGTGAAAAAAATTTCATAAAAAAAATTCCAGGAAGGGACTGAAGAAGAAAAACAGTGCTAAAACAGTAAGATTTTAACGCAAAATGCAAAAACTCATTAATACTGAAAATGCGAGTTACATGCAAACATAGTACCGATGTGGTCAAACATGGACATGGAATGAATGGGCGTGAAACTACAAAAAATGACTCACAATTCCAACACATCGAAACGATCAAGAAGCTCTAATTGACAGCGATAAATCATCAAACTTTATCATAGCCAAATGACAATTAAAGAGTGAGATTAATGAACTAAACATACTGCATGCACAAAAATCGAGAATTTTGACGATTCTACAAACAATAGCGTCAAATTGCAATGTTTCAACATTAGGATTAGATGTGCAAACCCGTTTAAATTTTCTCCAACCAAATACCCTCATATAAACATACTTTTTCAAGTTCTTTTGAGGTTTCTACCATTCTCAACTTAGAGAAAATCTTATTGGCCCTTTTCTTAGCATCTTGCCTTTTCTTTTTGGGCTCTTTTTTAAACGGTGGCTTTCACGACGAGTTAAATTTGAACTCTCGCAGCCCTTTCCCGTGAATCACTCATCATTTTTTCAATCCAAATCCTCAGGGTAAACGGTTATTACATGCACACTTATCCTTAATTTTACTTACGCATAGATGACAAGATTGAGATAAGAACGCCTCACCAATTTCAAATATACAAGAGAAGTCAAACATCCATATAAAATCGTGCATGTGTACGATGTTGGTATATTTACAAAGTCGAATCAAGATGCATATCAATTTTGAAACAACCCCATATAAACAATGGTTAAGATCATTCTAAGCATCGATAATAATGACCAAATGTCCTAGCCACATGGATAATGAAACAATGGGGGGGGGGGGGGTCCAAGCACACCAGTATGCCACATCAAACATGTAAACACAAAAAGAAAAAATGAAAATCTTTTTGGCTTTTCAAACGTTTTCTCAAAAACAAAATATTTTTGTATTTTTCAAATAAGACTCAAACAAATGAAAATTATAATACAAAATGATACATATGTCATAATACTAGCAATGAATATATCATGAAGCAAACTAGCATACGACAAACATGGCAACACTATCATCCTTTAGATTTAGCATGGGAAGAATCAAGTTCACCCAAACGAGAATCATGAAGTTTAATTCCTAAAGCCACTAAATCCTATTTCCTAACCCAAGTAGTTATAAAACGGCACATGGGGGTTTTGGGAACCGGGGCAACTTTATTCCTAAACTTCCTAGGAGCTTGTCTAAGGTCGTAGCAATAACGCCTAAGGTGACCTTTCCTACCACAAAATGAGCAAGAGTAGTGGTGGTGGGAATGATTACCTTTATGTGGGCCTTTTCTAACATTCCTAGTGTTTCTCACACGTGCGGGGGGGGATGGGAACTACTCTCTCATCAAAACCTATACCTCCCATATCTCCCTTAATTTGGATGGTGCCTAAGATCTTATCTAACTTCTCCGATCTAGCCTCCAAATCAAACTTGACTCTAGACAAGTCTTTCAACCTTTCCTACAAATCGTGAATTCTAGACTCGAGTAAATGCCTAGTCTCCTCAAACTCTAAAATCTCCTTTTTCAAGGACTCCATCAAACCGCGGAGATTGTCTCTCTCTTTCTCCACAAACTTTAGTTTCTCCCTAAACTTCTTGTCTCGTGCCCTAAGATCCTCAATCAAACTATCATTATTTTCTATGGCATGCTCATTCAACTTAGATTGAAATTTTGAGTTAGCCTTTTTCACCTTCACCGTTTCGGTATACAACTCATTAAAAGCATTTTTCAATTCTTTCACATTTATATCCTCCTCTTCACTCTCTTCACCCTCACTAGCATGAGATACACTCAAAACCTCCTTGAAAGTGTCATTCACGCGATTATTTTCGCCGTTGCTCAGATGACATGCCATAAACGCAGTAAAGTTACGCTCAATGGGGGAACTCTTTCCCTCTTCTGGTTCACTATCACTTAAGGTGGCACTATAGACAATGGATTTCTTGCCCTCTTTCTTAAATCTAGTGGGACACACCTTAACCTTGTGACCGTACCCCTCACACCCAAAACACTTATACGGCTCATCTCTCTTAGGTTTTTCAAACTTATCCTTAGAGGTGGGATCTACTTTATTGTTCTTGAATTTTTCAAATTTCTTGGCTTCTTTTTATTGCTTTTGAAACTTAATAAATTTTTTAAATTTCTTTGCCAACAAAGCAACATCCTCAAAATCGAAATCGGAATCGAAATCCGAAACTTTAATTTCCTCCTTCCGAGTTTTCAAAGCAATACTCTTTTCTTTCTTAGGCACTTGCTTGGAGGTAATCATGTCGATTTCATAGGTTTGTAAGTCACCTACAATCTCTTCTAGTTTCGTTGATTCTAACCTACCTAAGGACTTTAAAATGGTCACTTTCGAATCAAACCTACTAGGCAACGACCTAAGGATTTTCTTAATGACACGGTTGTCGGGAATTTTCTCACCTAGATTAAATGACGAGTAGACAATATTGGATAACCTAGCATAAAACTCATCAAAGGTCTCACTCTCTAGCATCCTAATGGTTTCAAACTGTGTAGTGAGATTTTGAAGTTTTGACGCCCTAACCGTGCTAGTACCCTCGTGAGTGAGTGCCAAAATATCCCAAGCCTCTTTTGATGTTTCACAAGTCATAATTCTGTTATATTCTTCGTGTGTGACATGTTAAGCAATAACGTGAAGTCCTTTAGAATTATATTGTGCAAGTCTATGTTCAGTTTTTGTCCATGACTCGATAGGATTTTAACTAGTGACCTCACCTACAATAGTGACAGGGGGTGTCCAACCTTTTTCAACTGCAAGCCAAACACGCACATTAATAGATTTTAAAGCACATCTCATTCTCATATTCCAATAAGTGTAATTAGTGCCATAAAAACAGGGGTTCGAGAAAATTCATTATATCCAGAATTCATCTTTGAAAACACACGGGATCACAAAACAAATAAAAAAAATTTCTAGCTCTGATACCAATTTGAAGAGTGCCCAATATGTGTGTTTTCAACAAAACCAATTTTTCTTAAAAAAAATCCAACTTTTAATTATGCACCAAACCAAGTTGTGAAATCCCATGTCTCACTTTAAACCAATTTTATCTTGATTAATCCTAAACATGCATCTAGTGATTAAAGCAAGTAAAGTAAAGTAAAGAATACTCACAACGCTGGATGTACGAGGAAAAAACCCAAAACGGGAAAACAACCTCGGACGGTCCAAGCCAGACAGTCACTATGAACAATGGTTTTACAAAGACAGATTAACCTTACACTAAGACTCGATCCCCACGGGTCTTGATGCTCCTTTTGATCTTCAACCATTCTTCAATAATGTCCATGAAAAAATTTCATCTTCTACGATCTCTGTCCACAACACACGCGTCCACGTATGTCTCGGTGTCCTCCGATATGGCTTTGATACGTCTACGATGTCGAACACGAAGTCCGTCGCTTCTTCACCGCAAAACCCTTTGATGTTCAATGTGTAGAACAAATAACTTTGGTGCAGAAAGATCATG
The DNA here is from genome assembly GCA_949130495.1 of Sambucus nigra. Classification (NCBI taxonomy): domain Eukaryota; kingdom Viridiplantae; phylum Streptophyta; class Magnoliopsida; order Dipsacales; family Adoxaceae; genus Sambucus; species Sambucus nigra. The sequence continues at coordinate 220,527,294 of OX422218.1, forward strand.
TAAACATATAAGAATGATAACTCGGATCTTTGCAAACTCTAAGGATGTGTTTAAGACTTTTAAACCTTAGAAGACATGTGCAAACAAGGTTCTGGTTCATAAAACTGTTTTCCAGAAAGCACACTTACGAAAATATGATGCAAACACTGTTTAAATAGGATTTAAACGCCGCCTCGAAAAACTTGTCGTTTGAACGACTTAAGCATGTCATTCGCGCGAAATTGTATCTCGTTCGAACGAGATCCAATGTCGCTCGAGCGAGCTCGCGAAAGTTTGACTTTCTTTGACTTTCAGATAAAAACGTATCTTAACAAAGAGATTCAAATTAGTCAAACTCTATTTCGATCTTATCATCATAGAATGAAGTTTAAACCTTTAAAACACTGTTAAAACATTTAAAATCATTTTTCTATATAAAAATTACATCCTTATATTTTATAAAATAATTTTGAGCACCATTAATTATATGCATTCATACCTGAGTGATCTTGAAATGAAATTAACTTTGAAGATGAGTAAACTTGCACCAAATAAACATCGTCATGATTAAATCTTTGAATCTTTGCCGCAACGTCTTCAATTTCTTGAGTACATCATAGACCAAGTGGGATCGTGACAAAATAAAATTCTCCTTATGACATATTACAAACACAGTTTTGTTCACGGAATTAAGTCAAAACAATACATGGACTCAATTAGGAATTTATGTCCTTACATCGGTATTTAGTAAGCATACAATAGTCTCCACTACCATAGCACTCAAAGGATCACAAATCATTACGTAATACTACGTACAAATTTCTCTTACTGTCTACGCCTGCTCCTCCCCGCAGGTGGTACAAAACTCTCGCTACCAAATGGTAGTCATATAAATAATATGGTTGCCATCACCACCTTACTCAGTAAACCCAATGCACACTCGAATATTTAGTGTTAACTATCCATATTTGTTGTGACACACCCATGTCACTTGAATTCATCATTTACTCACACAGATGAAAATAAACTTCATCAGTCTAGCCTGATCGTAGGGTCCCCGTACGCACTTTTTGCGACCCATAATTAACTAAAATTGTTATACATTTTGAATTTCATTCATTAGTTTTCCCCCTCCTCGTTGCGGGTAAATTATTATGTTCGGCGTCTTACACACCCGACATTGATACGTTGGCCCCATATCTCTAGGCCTCAATTAGGCCTTACTAGCCTTCCCTTTATTTCCTATAACCTTTCGACCCTAAAATACGGTATGCTACCGTTGTTGAGGACTACGCTGGTCCAGCCTAGACCCACTACTCTCGGGTTGTTAATTACTGGGCCCAATTCCTTTGGCCCGATTTTCTACACTGGATATTTCACTTATCCAGCTGATACGCCTTACATGCATGGTTTGATATTCCCTATCCTATAAATTTCACTTCTCACATGAACATATTCAATACTGGAAATCCCTCTCACTAGATATACGACAATTTCCCCTTCACTGATACTATTGACCCTTTTTGGGATGTCCTTCTCTCGGACTTGGCAATCTTAGTTCCCAGTTGTTATTTTCATTTGTAATTTAAATTCTGAGTGTTGCCGCACTCTACCTTACTCTATCTCCCTTGGATTACTCCTGCCATTGGCTCATCACACTTATATATTACTATTGGCGACTTCTATCGTGATCACCGCTCCCTGAATGCTCCATACTTTTAATTGTTTCCCTCCTCCTGCAGTCTCGCTAACGGCCTTCACTGGTCGTCCCACATTGTTCGATGTATGAATTTCAATCAAACTCGCATATGAATTGGATTCACTAAACTTAATTGATGGAGAGTGTAAATCGCTTACACAGTGGAATACAAAAATCCTAGAATAAGGCTATATATCAAAGAATTCTAAGTTGAAATGTAAAAACCCGTACAAGTCCTAAAAGACTCTAGAACCTGATGCTCTGATACCACTTGTGACATCCCGCCCAATTAAATATCTGGTGATCAGTCCTTTATAAAATTTATAATAGAATATTCAGTTGCTTCATTCTTAACATCACTATCAAAAACCTTAAATCAAATTAATTACCTAACATTTAATTAAGATAGTGTCAAAACATTTTCCAATTAATCTTGAAACTAATTAAGTCATTTAATTTTGAAAATTTAATTGTAAACCATATGCAAGAAATGAATACTGACTGAATCAAATACTGAATAATTAAGACTGGATAAAACCTTCCAGTTCAAAGTCACAAACCAAACCAAAATAAATTCTCAATCCAACTGGAAAGAACTCGAAGGGAAACTGAGTACAACCTCGCTAATGAGAATGGGTGACACATGCCCGAACTGAAATATGTGAACTAGGAACTGAATGAAATGAGAGAAGCATCTAATCTCAATGACTCGCAAATTCCACAACAGCTGCATCTCGACAAACCATCAAAGTATTTAGAACAGGTGTCCCTGTGTCTGGGCACCTGTACGAATATATATATATATATATATATATATATATATATATATATATATATATATATATATATATATATATATATATATATATATATAGCAAAAGAGAGAAGAGATGCAAGAGACAAGTCAGAGCCCGATGTTTTATAAAGATTTATTAGCATGTATTTAAAACTTCATTAAAGCAAGTATTATGTGCATGTTAGTTATCGAACTCTCGCATGAGATTCTCACCTCTCTTATATTGTGCACGCTTAATGCATCTTCTAAACCATAAAAGCTATGCTACCCAGGACAATTAGTTCGAAGTCATCATAGCACTATATATGTTCACCAGTAGTATACCCATATCGTCCATACAATACGCCCACAAGTAGTCTATCCCAGATCACTACCTTTCATATTTATCGTTCGAGTAATTAAATATTTCCTACAAAGATTATTTTATTTATCCTTATTAACATGACTACTAGTTTCACTTACTAGAAATTCCTCACACACACACACACACACACACACACACAAACACATATATATATATATATATATATATATATATATATATATAGAGAGAGAGAGAGAGAGAGAGAGAGAGGCAGGCTCCTGTGCACACTAAGTTTGCACATTACTTTTTTAAAGTAATAAAATAAATATTTTTGAGTGCTGGCGCACACCAATTTTTTTATGTGATATTTTAACATTTCAACGGACTCACATAAAAAAAATTAGCTGAAAAAAACTTTTTTTGCTATTTTTAAAAAATCGGTCAAACTTTCGCAGTTTTTAAAGGGCTTAAAAGCATAGAAAGTTTGATCGATTTTTTAAAACTAGCAAAAAAAGTTTTTTTGAGCTGATTTTTTTATATGGGTTCCTTGAAATGTTTAAATATCACACAAAAAAAATCAACTCAAAAATATTTTTTTTACTACTTAAAAAAAGTAATGTGCAAACTTAGTGTGCACAGGAGCCTGCCTCTCTCTCTCTCTCTCTCTATATATATATATATATATATAGTCACCTCATCTCTATACATATATATATCCTGCACCCCCGGGTTAAGACCCATTAGCGCAAATGATAATAATGTATGTATATATATATATATATATATATATATATATATATATATATATATATATATATATATATATATATATATATATATATAGTCACCTCATCTCTATACATATATATATCCTGCACCCCCGGGTTAAGACCCATTAGCGCAAATGATAATAATGTATATAACTACATATAGTCACATAATCTCTATACATATGTATATAATAATCTTGTGCTCCCGGGTTAAGACCCATTAGTGCCATAACAATAATAATCCTACAACCCTGGGTTAACACCCATTAGTGAACCTAAAATATAATAATCCAGTCCCCCCGGGTTAACACCCATTAGTGCGCCTAACAATAATAATCTAGCACCCCCGGGTTATCACCCATTAGTGCGCCTAACAATAATAATCCAACACCCTCGGGTTATCACCCATTAATGCTCCTAACAGTAATAATCCTACATCCCTGGGTTAAAACCCATTAATGCACCTATCAATCATAATCCTGCCTCCTTGGGTTAACACCCATTAATTCACCTAACAATAATAATCTTGCACCCCCGAGTTAACACTCATTAGTGCAATATAATAATCATAAGCATACAAACATCCTATTAAAATCGATAGGTATTCTACCAACCTACTCATATACTTCCCATACGTATTTTATCTTCATTATTACGTATAGTATAATTATTAGCTTACCACCTCTCTCTCTCGCATAATCTCCAAGGTAAATCTTATTCCACAATAATAAAAGCATTTCCCTCACATACTTTCTCGTAATTATGTCCTACGTTAAATTCACCAAATAGCAGTTTCTCTCACACCAATAAACTATATTATCGATTTGGGGTGAAAATAGAAATTTCCAAATTTTTCTAGACCTATCGCTCGAACCAGAGGACTCTGTCGCTTGAACAACTTCCACGTGTCGTTTGAGCGACTTCGCGCGACCTGGGAAGTTCGTCTTCAACTTCTAGCCCAATACTTTTTCCACCATTTTTTTATCTTGAAACCTCTATGTATCAATCCCAAACTCCCAACAACTAATACCAAACAATATTCTAACATGTAAGGATAATTTCTAATACTCCAGAATCGTTAAATCCACATTAATCATCAATGAATCCAATTAAGTCTCCCTTACCTAATTAAGAAGGTTACAAATCATTCAACTTAAACCTTAATTCACAATTTGGATTTATTCTGGAATAACAATTTTCAAAAAAAAAATCTTAAAAATTTGCCCCACAATCTGCCAAGATTAATAAATTGACGTTTTGAGGCATTTTGAAGCTGTTTTGGATGAAGTGCATGAGAGAACAAAATGTAGAAAACGTGATTTTCTACAGGTCTATGCTAACAAAATCCCCATTCAGACTCCAAAACCTTTGATTCCATCCAGATCCTTAAATCACCAACATGAAATCCCCAAATTAAATCATTAAAACTGTAGTTCTTTCAATTTCAATTCAAGAACCATTAAAACCCAAATTCGTTTCTCAATCACATCATATATTTTCGGGTTTCTTATTCTACATGTATAGGGGTTAAATTCTTCATCGAGATAAATCTCAATTTGTGATATTAATTCTCTCTCAATCACCCATTTCCAATTCAAATAATGTAACTAATTCCTATACTAACATGAGCACAATTATCGCTAATGGAAAGCAAGTCATAAACACTTGCCTTGATTTCAAAGGTCTGATCCGTTGGTGTTGTTGATATAGATGCGTTCCTCGCGTTCCGATCTATACAACGGTGATGGTGGTTGTGCAAGGTGGTGTTAGATTGGCCTCCTCCCTTGGGATTAGCTCTCCCTCACCCACTGTGGCTCTCTCTTGATTTTGGTGTATGCTCACCGTAATTGTCCCCAATTAGCTGATCTAATACTTCTCTAATTTTAGTCCGTTTAATTTCTCCCAAAATCAAAATTATAAAATTACCCCTGCGGGGTGCCAGTATGGCCTAAAATATCGCAGAGTCCAAATAAAATACTCGGGTAGAGTTTTATGACTATCTTGGCCCTCCCGGACTCAACGGCGCACTCGAAATGATCATACGAGTTACTTAAAAATAATTTACCTTCATAATTCATTTAATTGGTCCCGATACGACTCACACGCGCGTCCCGACTTAATATATCAAAACTGTCGTATTTCTCTCTCACGACCAGCTATATAAAATCATCATTCCATTTTACTATCCTCACGGTAATATTAATAATTACTAACTTTCGTCACTCTAGTAAATATTCAGTTTTAATCTGGATTAATCTTTTAATTAATTCTCACATATTAATTTAATTAATCCAACAATAATAATTAATCACATAATTATTTAAATCCTAAAAAATACGGGGTGTTACAGAATATTTATTTTGACATTGACTTGTTGAAAAAATAAGATAGGTTGTTACTTAAAATACATTTTTCTTCTGAATATCGACTTTTGTTAAGAAAGGTGAACATGTAACTTTATCAAATCTATTTTACTTTAATAACATGAATCTTCTCGAGCTCCTGTGTTTCTTAACTCTTTTGGAGTTCATGTGTGTAGAGAAACTTAAATGTATTTTCATATTTCCCTCGATGTAGCCTCTTTAAATTTGATTTATACACGCATCATTGTCCCATAGGTAGTGGTAATAACATGTGTTATTGAGAATAGATGTAAATGTTTTGATTGTTCATTTTGAAGGTTACAAAGATAACCTACATATACATAACCTAAATAAAAATGGATCGTTAGATTTAAAAGTATCAACAATAATTTCATAAATGTATCACATAGTATGATTTTTTTTAGTCCGATCCTTGCAAGTTAGTGGTTGTTATTTCTTTCCAATAGATTGATTGCAATTATTATACATGATATCATAGATTGTGTTATGTATAGAAATATACTAATAACATAAAATTATGATACTTTTGGACTAAATTTAACAATTCCTTAATAACATGCAAATATGGTACTTCTGGACAAAATTTATATTTATCATCCTTTTCAAGATTATATGAATATTTTAAAATCCAAAAATAGAGCATCATGGGTATACTAAAATGGTGTGTTTAATATATGTTAAAGCGCTATCGGACTTTTTAATCCATCTACTTGATGGATAAGTGTTAAACAAATTTTGAATTCTTTATTTGGGTATTTTGCATTTCAATTGAACTCTTCAGAGGTATAACCTTTTAAAAATATTTTTATTATGGCATATTGGTATGTATGATTATTTCTTAACTATTCTTAGACAAGCATTTACAAAGAAGGTTGTACCTATATCCTTACGTATTGCTTTAAGTTGTACGATGAGCGTTGTATTAGAATTGAGCACATATTTCTTAGCTTTGCTTCAAGCAAAGAAGATCCTTCTAAGATCTTTATGTATATTCTTTGTCTAAGTCCTGTATAAATAAGAATTTGTAGCATTCGTGAGTCTGATATAAAATATATTTCAAAAACTTCTACGGTAGTCAAATATCGAAAAACAATTATTATTGCAATGGGACAGTGTGTCATATATAATCAATTTTCGATTTCTTCAGAAAACCTTGTACCATTTGTCGTGCACTTTTTAGTCAGTTTATCACTTCACTTTCGTATAAGCAGATATTTGTAACCTTTAGGGCTAACAACTAATTGCATTTGTACCATGAGTTCGAATACCCTACATGTAATACTCGTGCTCAATATTTTATTATTTTTTCTGTGCAAATTATAATCATATGAAATCCTTGGAAATTGGATCATTAATACATAATATTTTATCTCTATTCGATGACCATTTGGGGTTGATGGAAATTATTGGATGTTTATGGAAACAATTGGAGATTTTAGGAATCTTGCAAGATCGAACAAGATTGAAAACTTGTTCGAATGAGATCCTTGTTTTGTTTGAACGAGAATCGGGTGGTTCAAACGAGAAGCCTAGTTCATTCGAAGTGGACATCTAACAATGATCCAATGACACTAACCTGCATAAGACTCCAACCTGGTTAGAAGGCCATTCTATGGGGAGATTGAACGAGCTTGAGATCTCGTTCGAACGAGGTCCCATTCTCATTCGAACAAACTATACAGAAAATTTTAAATCGGGTTGCCCTTGTGTTCTGTCAGATTTTGGACTGTTAGATCTATGACATGTTGGCTCCTGATGCACCTAGATGGTCAAAAATAAGATTTTAGTGTTTGGGTTCATTTTTATAAGGGATTGTTCAGGTTATTTGTGTGTTTATTTGAGTGTATAGAAGAGATAGAGTGGGGGTGGGTCTCCCCATCATTTTAGATTTCTCCTATCTCTTTAGTTTTTGAGAGCTCCACCACCCTCTTCCACCACCATAAACCACCCTACATCACCATGTCTCCACTTTATGCCACCACATTTTAGATGTATTCCAACATTGTTGAGCAAAGCTATAAATTTTGGAGTTGTTATTGTTGGGGGGGGGGGGGGGGGGTTAGAGAAGAAGAAGAGTAGAAATATATTGAGTTTTGAAGGAGGTTTTCTTTGAGAGTCCTTGTGGAGATAGGCGACCTCCTTCAGGTCACCATAGGAAGTGGGGGTTGTCATCATCTTCTTCTTCATCCATAATTTTTGGAGCTCCATTTGAGGTGGGAAACTCTACTATAAGTTTAAGACTCTATTTTGCACATTTGTAGTCTTGTAACTAGAATTGCTATAGTAGAATGCATATATAACCTAAGAAGATGACTTCGTAATGTTTTATGTAAAAGGCTTATAAATGATTTCAAAGGTATTGAGAAAATACTATGATTCAAGAATGTTGAATAAATTATGTATTTTGGGAAGTTTTGCATTAAGCAATTTATGGAGTTAAATGTTTTAAAAATGATATATATCTTGCTAAAGATATTTTGTATGAACTATGTTTTAAAGTTTCTTTCAAAAATGAAGATTATATAAAATTGGACATTTGTTTAAGTTTTGAAGAATAAAAATGTCCTTTGTTCATTAAAAGTGTATTTTTGCAGTATTATGGGATTTCTTGAATAAATCATATGTTAAGCTCATTTTTTGGATTTTTATGCTTAAAATCTTTTTTCCCATTCATGTAAACTTGTCGCACGTTTATGATAAGAACATAAAATTTTTTAATGGGGTTTGTAATGAGTTGTAACTTGGAATAAAGAAAATAGAAATTTTAGATCTTAAGGTGTGTGAAAAGGGTGTTAAAAATGTGAAAAGTGTAGGGTTTCAAGAGTACATGTTGTAATAAAAAAATGGTATTTTTCTTATAAAGTAGTCTTAAATGTTCAATGATTACGTGGAAAAGAAAGTAATAAATAAAGATGTTTCCAACTTGAAAAGAATGTTACTCCAAAATGTTAAATATAATTTAACGTGTTAAAAACACTTAAGAAGTTAGTGTGGGTAACTTAATGGGTTTTGGGAGATAACAGTTGTGAAATAAAGGAAAAAATAGGTTTTAAAACAAAGGGGTAAATGGTAATTTTACGTGAAGTGGAACATTTTTAGGAAATAAAAATGTTGAAAAAAGATGTTACACAAAATGGTCCTAATGAATATGATTTTGGATTAAAATCAGTGGTAAAATTAAAGGACAAGAAATGATGATTTTAATGTGTAACACAAGTTGGGGGTGAAATCCCGAGTTTTGGTTTTGACCAGAAAAAAGGAAAAGTAAAATAATGTGAACATTTAAAAAATATTAAAAAAGATTAACAAGGACTCAAATGACACTGAGATAATTAAGGAGGGCCCGAAGCCCTTAGATGATAGACCTAAAATCACTGTTCAGAGCATATGATAGCATAACCGACAGTGTGGAGCCCGTTAAAGTATGCGGATATTGGAAGATTAAAAAAAGATAATGAAAATAGAAAATATCAAGAAATGGATTGTGTGGTGCATATATGAAAAGACAACCTAACTTGAATGAATTAATAAATGTTTCGGTAAAGGATAAAGTGGAAAAGTAATGTGAAAATTAGTTAATGTCCATAAAATAAAGGAATGGTAAAATTAAGGGATTAAATGGGTAGTTTAGCAACCTAAAGATGTTTAACCCATAGTTAACATAAAAGTGTATTTATGAAAGGTTTTCAAAGAAAAATGAGTATTTTCTAACACAGTGATTGCAACTGTTGAAAGGGTGATTTTCAATGAAAATACTAATGTGAATTGGTATCAATAACGGGGTAATTTTGAGAAAATAGATAATTTTTCCTTAAACAAGGTATATATATTTTTAGTATTTAACCAATTGTGTTAAATCAAGTAATAAATGTCAAGTGATGTAAAAGGGAGTTCTTTTATAACATTAAGATAAATTAATAAGGATAGGTAATGTTTTTGGAATAAAAACGGGTTCATGGATTAAAGTATGTATATGTATATACAAAAGGTAGTTACATGTGTGTAACAACCCTCGCTTACGAGAACCTATTTTATATTTACTTACTATGTAAGGTAATTGTATATAGGATGTTAGAATATGGAGTAAGTATTAACTTAAGGAAGAAAAGTTAATATTTACTAGCTTGTTGTATATTTACTGTATGAGTATATAAATATTCTCATGTTGAGTTTTATAATGTCATAAGATTTAAAATAAAATTTTGGTTTAAAATGGAACCGGAACTTAAAATGAATCATAAAATGTCCAAATGATAATTTGGAGGTCGTAGTTGGTTCCGGAACGTGCGGGATAGTCCAAATATGTGCCATATTGTATTTTGAGATTTTGGGCACTTTTGACTGGTTTTAACATATATGTGTAGTTGCGAACCATTTAATGTGGTATTTACCACTTAAGTTGTGAAAATAGGCTTAGAGTCACGATTAAGTCTTGTTTTCCAATTATTTCTCTTAAGAGTATTGTTAACCTAGAAAGAAAGTGAGAGAGAAGAGAACTTGTGGAGAAAGAGAGAGATTGGAGATTTGGAGATTGATCTTGCATTCATCTTCCTCAAATCTGAACTTGAAAGCTTGAGGCAAGTTTTCTACTTGCTATATTGTGATTTAAGATGGATAATTAGTTGTGATATTTGTGTATTAACCATAGTTAACTATATTAGGGCTTTTTATGAATCTATGGGTTTTGAATCATTAAAGGATGATTTGGATGTTGATAGAAGTAAATGGTAGTAGCTAGTGTTATTTATGATGTATTAGTGATAATAAATAAGTTGGGTTTGAATGGATTTTGAGTTAGGAGAAGATTTGGAGTCCAAGACTCCATAGCCAAACTTGGCATTTCTGCAGGGGCGAATCGATTCGGCTTGGCCGGATTGATTCGTAAGGAGACAGTTTCTAGGTCTAGATGGACCGAATCGATTCGGCTAGTCCGAATCGATTCGGCATTTATGCAGAAACCCAATTTCCCTGACCGAATCGATTCGGATGGTCCGAATCGATTTGGAAATTATGCAGAATCCCATATTTTCTTGCCGAATCGATTCGAAAATCCCGCATCTTTAATTTATTTTTCTTTTTTATTTAATAACCCCATTTCTCTAGTCTTATGACTTAGGATCCTTATTATATGAAGTCAACTTAGAGTCCTAGAATTTTAGGTGAGTTAGTTTGCTACCCTATATTAGAATTGGGAGATACGGGAATCATTTCGAGGGTGTGCAAAGTGATGTTCATGCATTACTTCCTTTTACAACTAGTAGGTGTCTAGGAGATTAATCAGTCGTATTTGGAGACTTTAGAAGTTAATTTGAGGTATGATGGTTTATGTAAAGATCAAAAAGGATGTTTGGGAAAAATAACTTGGGATTTTAAACATTCGTCGAGGTTATTATGATGATGCAAAGCACGTACAGTTCCGGATAACAATAACGCATTTGATAAAATGTAAAGGGACAAAGTAAATGATAATTTACTTAATAATGTAATGGAAATTAATAAAATGGATTGAACACAACTTCTATAAATACCATCTTAAGGGAAGTTCGCGCGTGAGGTGAATCCCCCTGACTAATGAATGCAGGGTGGATATAGTCCTAGGCCATATGAACACTTGTTTTATATTTTTCTGCGATGGGTAGGTAATTCCGGGTGTGGTTATGACTACCCCGCAGGCATATGGCTGTTTCCCGACGTTTCGATAGGATCCGAGGTTGTCTTTATGGTAGGCCCTAGAAGATGATGGTTATTTAGGGGCGCGCACAGTGGGGAAACCTGATCGGGCGGTCGTAGAATCGTTATATAAGTATATTTATAACTATTCTACATCAAGTTGGAATTAATGGATATTAATGCCATAAAGAGCATAATGAAATTTCCATAAAGAGCAGAGTACATGCCACAAAGAGCACATGGTAAAACTTGTATTCCTGATAAGGAATGGAAAGATAAAATGGAAAAGATGAAAGATGAAAAAGGTTAATAATTGTTCTTATTCTCTTATATAATCGAATTTTACTTTATAATCATTCAATTGTCTTAGTTAATTATATGAAGTTATCCTTTTAAACTATCATTTTTATCATCCATGATTCACTGTTCATAATTGTCATACTAGTTATTTATCTGGTGATCACATAAAACCGGGCCCTGACCCGTTCTTCTTTCTTGTTGTACATATATATATATATATATATATATATATATATATATATATATTGTCCGCTCAGGTGCTCCACCGCAAGGTCGCCCGTAATGACCCCCATTCCAATGTCTTTTGAGGAGCCCTGACATTTTGCGGATATCACGGGATATTTTATGTAGACGCACTCATTATTGTCTTCTAGTTATGCTCGGGTCTTTATTCGGGCATGTGGCCCAACTGTTGTAATTGTATATTGGATGTAATATATAACTAATGGAACTTGATATTCATTGCATGAGACTCTGTTGGCCGATATTATATTCGATCCTTTTCATTGCATATTGTTGTTATTGTATATATGTACTTTTAGGGTTTCCACCTTCTTTTCTATTATGGGTTGTCGACAATGCTTCGTTTAATTTACAAAATAAAATTTTTGGCAACCCGTTTTCTGAAATACGGTGCGGTTATCCCGTATACTCTTTATGTTGCCACGATGATGAGAATGATTTCATCTATGATTAATGTATTATTGGAGTATCGGGCTGGCCACGATGATGAGAATGATCTCCTTATTTCGGATACCGGGTTGTCACAGATGGTATCAGATCATCAGGTTCTAGAGTCTTTAGGATCTATGTGGACTTATCACGTTCTACCGTAGCGTTCTTTGATATAGAGCCTAATGTTAGGACTGCTTTGTTGCTTATGTTGCGAACTTCTCCAAGATAGATTATTTTATATAGTATCCTAACTCTAATATTTCTCCATCTCAGATGCCGCCTAAGAGAGGACGTCTTGCTCGACGTAATAGAGTAGTAGAAGAGTAGGTTGGTCCTCCACCGCCGCCACCGGGGAGTATCAGTGTTGCCAATGTAGCAAACATAGTGGCCCAAGCAGTTAATGCAACGATGACTACAGTGGAACAATAAATTCCACAAGCTCAACCACGGGCACAAGAGGCACAAGCTCCTACGGGACCTTCTCAGTGGGAAAGAGCTAGGGAATCTTTTCTAAAGGGCCATCCCCCGAAATTCGATGGAGGCTCGGATGTTATAAGGGAAAATTAGTGGAAGAAAGACATGCAACTCCATCTTCGCATGGTAGAATGTAGTGAGGAGAAAAAGCAAATCCTTGTTACTTTTAAGCTTGTCGGATCGGCATTACATTGGTGAGAGTCGATGACTACACCAGAGCAAAGGGATACGATGTCAATTGATAATTTTTGGGCCTTGTTTGATCGAAAGTACTTCCCTCCCACAGCTCAAAGGGAGATGCAAAGGAAGCTTCATGATGTAGTAGAGGGAGATAGAACTGTTGCAGAGTATGAATAGGAGTTCACCCAGTTGTCAAGTTTTATACCAGAGGAAGTGACTCCAGAAGAGAAGCGAATCTCCAAGTTTGTGGGAGGTTTGCATTGGCAGATAAAACAACATGTCTTGGGGAATCCGGCTTTACAAACCTTTGGGGATGTGATGAATATGGCACTACTACATTGCTAAGAGCATAGATTGTTTGTGCAAAATAGCAAGAAGGCTACCGCGATGAGGCAAGTGGGAAGATCGGGAGATAATGGGATTAGGGGAGGAGCATCTCCTTCATTCCAACCTTCGGGGAGTAAGCAAAGATAAAGAGAGACCCAGAAAGGGGATTTGTCTAAGTGCCAATGCTTTATCGGAGGTAATGCGGGTGGTAACAACAATCGTCCGGGTCAAGGTGGACCGCCACAACCACAAGCAGGTAAAGGTGGAAATGGTGGTAGAGGCCAGCAGGGCCGAGGTTTTGGTAAGTTCCAAAATAATCAAGGGCGGAACCAAGAGAATGTGGCGAATAAATGTTTTCAGTGTGGAGAGCTGGGCCATTATAAGAGGTCGTGTCCTGAGTTGATTGGAGGACATCTTCCTAGGGCCCCATAGCAACCATATGTTCAGTTTTTGCCACAGGCACCAAATCCACTTGTTCCTCCACAGCAAGGACAACTGCAGTATGGACGGGTCTATCACATTCAGGAGGCTATGCTTCCTCCAGCCCCTCCAGCCCCGACAGCGATTAAGGGTAAGTTTCTCATCCAAGGGCATATGGGTCGGGTATTATTTGATACGGGCGCGACACACTCTTTCATTTCTAGGAGTTTTGCTCGAACTACAGATTTGATGAAGTTTGCTGAGAGTACTTTCACTAGCGTTGAGTCCTCAATGGGTGATGGTTCATTGATTTTATTTGTTTGTAAAAACATAGGGATTAATCTTAGTAACTTGTGTTTTGAGGCCGATTTGCTCCTCCATGACATGGTCGGGTATGATGTGATTTTGGGCATGGATTGGTTAGTGAAATATCACGCAATAGTGAATTGTTACGGGAAGAGTATCGTCTTCGCCATTTCGGGACAAGAAATGTTCTTGGTAGTTATTCCTAGTATGGAAGGAGGTATGAGTACCTATTATTATTGTATTGCAGAGGATACTTATAGGGATGTAGTTGTTCCCCTGGATTCTCTTTCGATTGTTAGAGATTTTGAAGATGTTTTCTAGGAAATACCGGGATTACCTCCGAGTCAGGAGATTGAGTTTGTGATTGATTTAGCGTCGGGAACTCGACCTATTGCGAAAGCTCCATATCGCATGGCTCCTGTGGAAATGAGGGAGTTGAGAGATCAAATTCAACAGTTATTGGAGTAGGGATTTATTAGGCGTAGTACATTGCCATGGGGTGCTCCGGTGTTGTTTGTGAAGAAAATAGATGGCTCTCTCCAGTTATGTGTGGACTATAGAGAGTTGAATAAAGTCACCATCCGGAATAAATACCCTTTGCCTCATATTGATGATTTGTTTGACCAACTTAGGGGAGCATCATACTTCTCTAAGATCGATTTAAGGATGGGGTATCATCAGTTGCAGATACGGGAGCAAGATGTATCCAAAACCGCATTTCTGACCAGATATGGATCCTATGAATTTTTGGTTATGACTTTTGGACTAACCAATGCCCCCGCTGTATTTATGGATCTCATGAATATGGTGTTTCAGGATTTCCTTGAACAATTTGTTATTGTATTCATCGATGACATCTTAGTTTATTCTCAGATAGAAGTTGACCATGCTACTCACTTACGGTTGGTCCTGCAAAGATTGGGGGATCACAAACTATATGCAAAGTTCGAGAAGTGTTACTTTTAGTTGAAGGAGGTTCAGTTTTTGGGTCATGTGGTGTCATCCCAAGGTATATCGGTGGAACCTAGTAAGGTGATTGTGGTGAGGGAGTGGGGTCAGCCCACGACACCCACTGAGATTCGTAGTTTTCTGGGTTTGGCGGGTTATTACCGTCGGTTTATGCAGGGTTTCTCTAAAATAGCAAGCCCTTTGATAAATTTGACTCGGAAAGGGGTGAGATTTGTTTGGGATAACTCTTGTCAGGCTGCTTTTGATGAGCTCAAAGATAGATTGACTTCGGCTCTAGTCCCGGCATTGCCAAAACTGGGATTGGAATATCTAGTCTTCACCGATGCATCTCTTCAAGGATTAGCATGTGTGCTTCAACAAGAGAGGCGGGATATTACTTATGCTTCCCGCAAGCTATAGCCCCATGAAAGGAACTATCTGGTGAATGACTTAGAACTCACCGCGATTTTCTTTGCCTTGAAGATTTTGAGGCATTATCTCTTAGCGGAGAGATTCAGTCTTTTCACGGACCATAAATCTCTGCAATATTTATTTTCACAGAAAGATTTGAATATGCATCAGCGCCGATGGTTGGAGTTCATAAAAGATTATCAATTTGATATCCATTATCATCCGGGAAAGGAGAACTTAGTGGCGGATGCCTTGAGTAGGAGGCCCGAGGGGGAGTTAGCTGAAGTATGGAAAGCGAAGTGGGAAGAGCTCAGTCAGGAGGATGCGGTAGTGAGAGCGTTCATGTCAGTGATGACCGTTACTAATACCATTGTGGCAAGGGTTGTAGAAGCCCAAGGACGGGATATGGTTTGTAAGGACCATCTACACCGATTACTGTCCGAGGGAGCGGAGTCCTACTCGATAAGTTTAGAGGGTGGACTACGCTTCCATGGAAGACTTATTATTTCGGAAGAGGGAGATTTGAGACAGGCAGTGATGACAGAATCTCACGAGTCGAAATTTACGGTACATCCTGGTGGGGACAAGATGTATCAAGACATGCGATGCTAGTATTGGTGGCCAGGCATGAAGAGGGACATTTCTGAGTTTCTAATCCAATGCACTACTTGCCAATTGGTAAAGATCGATCACCAACGACCGACAGGTTTGTTGCAACCATTAGAGATTCCGGTGTGGAAATGGGAAAGAATATTGATGGACTTTATTACGGGCTTACCAAGGACACAGAGGGGTTATGATTCTATTTGGGTGATTGTCGACCGCTTGACTAAGTCGGCACACTTTTTACCTGTGCGTACGGATTTTGATATCGCTCGCTATGCCCAATTTTTCATCGAGGAGGTCGTTAGACTTCATGGGGTACCTTTGAATATAGTTTCCGACCGAGACAAGATCTTTGTTTCCCACTTTTGGCGAAGTTTCCAAGAGGCCATGGAAACCAAATTGAAGTTAAGCACTTCTTATCATCCTGAAACAGATGGTCAAATTGAAAGAGTAAACCAAATATTGGAGGATATGCTCCGTATGTGCATGCTTGATTTCAAGGGTGGTTGGGAACAATATCTCCCATTGGTTGAGTTTTCTTATAACAACTCATACCAATTTACTATCGGAATGGCGCCCTATGAGGCTCTTTATGGCCGGCCATGTAGATCGCCTGCTTGTTGGTTGGAAGTGGGTGATAATAAATTCCTTGGACCTGAAATGATCCAAGATACTTCTTCTAAAATTTAACTCATTCGAAATCGCATTCGGATAGCCCAAGACCGCCAAAAGAACTATGCCGATGCTGGTAGAAGACACATGGAGTTGGAGATTGGTGACCAAGTCTTGGTGCGAGTGTCACCAATGAAAGGCATTAAGCGTTTCAGGAAGAAAGGAAAGCTTGCGCCGCGCTTCGTTGGACCTTTTCCAGTTATTGTGAAAGTCGGTCCAGTGGCGTACCAAATTGCCTTATCGGAACCTTTGCAACAAATTCACGATGTATTCCATGTCTCCTCTCTGAAGAGGTATAAGAGATGTGACGGTGCCCTTTGGCATATCCCTTTTGAAGATATTGAATTGCAAACCGACATTTCATATGAAGAACAACCAGTTGCTATTCTTGAGCATGGGGAACATAAGTTGAGGTATCGTGTGGTGCCCTTGGTGAGAGTCCAATGGAGTCATCATAATGCTAAAAAATCAACGTGGGAACCTGAGGATGACATGCGGGAGAAGTATCCGCATCTCCTCTTACAAGGTACGCTTGAATTTTGGGGAAAAAATTCCCTCATAAGGGGGGGGGGGGAGTATGTAACAACCGTCACTTACGAGAACCTATTTTATATTTACTTACTATGGAAGGTAATTGTATATAAGATGTTAGAATATGGAGTAAGTATTAACTTAAGGAAGAAAAGTTAATATTTACTAGCTTGTTGTATATTTACTGTATGAGTATATAAATATTCTCATGTTGAGTTTTATAATGTCATAAGATTTAAAATGAAATTTTGGTTTAAAATGGAACCGGAACTTAAAATGAATCATAAAATGTCCAAATGATAATTTGGAGGTCGTAGTTGGTTCCGAAACGTGCGAGATAGTCAAAATATGTGCCATATTGTATTTTGAGATTTTGGGCACTTTTGACTGGTTTTAACATATATGTGTAGTTGCGAACCATTTAATGTGATATTTACCACATAAGTTGTGAAAATAGGCTTAGAGGCACGATTAAGTCTTGTTTTCCAATTATTTCTTTTAAGAGTATTGTTAACCTAGAAAGAAAGTGAGAGAGAAGAGAACTTGTGGGTAAAAAGAGAGATTGGAGATTTGGAGATTGATCTTGCATTCATCTTCCTCAAATCTGAACATGCAAGCTTGAGGAAAGTTTTCTACTTGCTATATTGTGATTTAAGATGGATAATTAGTTGTGATAATTGTGTATTAATCATGGTAAACTATATTAGGGCTTTTTATGAATTTATGGGTTTTGAATCATTAAAGGATGATTTGGATGTTGATAGAAGTAAATGGTAGTAGTTAGTGTTATTTATGATGTATTAGTGATAATAAATGAGTTGGGTTTGAATGGATTTTGAGTTGGGAGAAGATTTGGAGTCTAAGACTCCATAGCCAAACTTGGCATTTCTACAGGGGCGAATCGATTCGGCCTGACCGAATCGATTCGTAAGGAGACAGCTTCAAGGTTTGGGTGGACCAAATCGATTCGTCTAGTCCGAATCGATTCAGAATTTATGCAGAAACCCAATTTCCCTGACCGAATCTATTCGGATGGTCTGAATCGATTCGGCAATTATGTAGAATCCTATATTTTCTGGCCGAATCAATTCGGAAATCCTGCATTTTTAATTTATTTTTCTTTTTTCATTTTTAACCCCCTTTCTCTAGTCTTATGACTTAGTAACCTTCTTATATGAAGTCAACTTAGAGTCTTATAGTTCTAGGTGAGTTAGTTTGCTACCCTAGATTAGAATTGGGAGATACGGGAATCATTTCGAGGGTGTGCGAAGTGATGTTCAGGCATTACTTCCTTTTACAACTAGCAGGTGTCTAGGAGATTACTAAGTCGTATTTGGAGACTTTAGAAGTTAATTTGAGGTATGATGGTTTATATAAAGTCGAAAAAGGATGTTTAAACATTCCTCGAGGTTATTATGATGATGCAGAGCACGTATAGTTCCGCATAACCATAATGGATTTGATAAAATGTAAAGGGACAAAGTAAATGATAATTTATTTAATAATGTAATGGAAATTAATAAAATGGATTGAACACACCTTCTCTAAATACCATCTTAAGGAAAGTTCGCGCGTGAGGTGAAGCCCCCCGACTAATGAATGTTGGGTGGATATAGTCCTAGGCCATATGCGCGCTTTCTTTATATTTTTCTGCGATGGGTAGGTAATTCCAGGCGTGGTTATGACTACCCCGCAGGCATATGTCCGCTTCCCGACGTTTCGATAGGATTCCAGGTTGTCTTAATGGTAGGCCCTGGAAGATGATGGTTATTTAGGGGTGCGCACAGTGGGGAAACCCAAACGGGTGGTCCTATAATCGTTATATATGTATATTTATAACTATACTATCATCAAGTTGGACTTTATGGATATTAATTCCATAAAGAGCATAACAAAATTTCCATAAAGAGCAGATTACATGCCACAAAGAGCATATAAATGAGATACGTGCCACAAAGAGCACATGATAAAACTTGTATTCCTGATAAGGAATGGAAAGATAAAATGAAAAGGATGAAAGATGACAAAGGCTAATGATTGTTCTTATTCACTTATATAATCGAATTTTACTTTATAATCATTCAATTGTCTTAGTTCATTATATGAAGTTATCCTGTTAGACTATCATTTTTATCATCCATGATTCACTGTTCATAATTGTCATACTAGTTATTTATCTGGTGATCACATAAAACTGGGCCCTGACCCGTTCTTCTTTCTTGTTGTTCGCATATATATATATATATATATTGTCCGCTCAGGTGCTCCACCCCAAGGTCGCCCGTAATGACCCCCATTCCAGTGTCTTTTGAGGAGCCGTGACATTTTGCGGATATCACGGGATATTTTGTGTAGACGCACTCATTATTGTCTTCTAGTTATGCTCGGGTCTTTATTTGGGCGTGTTGCCCAACTGTTGTAATTTTATAATGGATGTAATATGTAACTAATGGAACTTGATATTCATTGTATGAGACTCCGTTGACCGATATTATATTCGGTCCTTTTCATTGCATATTGTTGTTGTTGTATATATGTACTTTTGGGGTTTCCACCTTCTTTTCTATTATGGGTTGTCGGCAATGCTTCCTTTAATTTACAAAATAAAATTTTTGGCAACCCGTTTTCTGAAATATGGTGCGGTTATCCCGTATACTCTTTATGTTGTCACGGTGATGAAAATGATTTCATCTATGATTCCTGTATTATTGGAGTATCGAGCTGGCCACCCCTTTTTCGGATACCGGGTTGTCACAATGTGCATGTAGATATAACGTGTTAGAGCTTCCTTTTTGTTATTTGATTCTATATTGCATTGTTGTAGTTTTTCACTAGGAATTTGGCTCATAACCTCATCATCATTATATCAAAACTTAAATAAAAATTAGTTTTTGGTTCATCTTCACTGGTACTCTGGTTTTGAGTGAGAAGCTCTGATGGTGTGGTTTCTAAGTTGTCACTGGCTTGTGTTTAGAAAAATTTAGTAGTTGTGGAGTTATGCACTGTTATCCTTGGTATATTTTAATTATATTGGCTAGACTATTTCGTTAACACATTGTAATCTGTAATTTATACTTAAACATTTGTTATAGTGTAATTGGGGGTGTGTGTGGTCGTGGAACTAAAAGACACAAGGTTTTCCAGTTATTTAATCAAAACAATAATGATTATAAGACCCTAAATCATTAAACAAACTAAAGTCCTTCTTTAGATTATAAAATCAGTAGCTACTATGAAACATAAAAAGTATCAGTTTTGTGTAGAAACCAAAATAAGATCAATAGAGAAGAAACTCCAACAGAGTCTACACAAACAGTGAAATAAAATAACCTCGATTCAGTTTCAATTTTTTAACAGTTTAGACAAGTGTTAGGTTTATAAAAATATGTCTATTAAGATATGCAAAGAGTTTAAAGTTCTAATCAACACATATAAATATATCTGGTTTAAATATATCTAATACCCAGATTAGGGTTTAAAAAAATTCGTTTTGCTAAAATAAGGTTTGGGATAAATATAACATACACATTCCAAACTTCCTTAAAAGAAGTTAAACACCGCATCTATAAATCATTATGGATCTAAACTCAGTGTAAATTCGAAGCATGCACGCAGATAATATTGTATCTAACAAAGTATATATATATATATATATATATATATATATATATATATATATATATATATGTGTGTGTGTGTGTGTGTGTGTGTGTGTGTGTGTGTGTGTCGGGGCCATTTTCTGTGGGGCATAAACTTCGTATTTACAATATGTGATGTTGGGTGTTTATGCTCTATACAAAAAGATAACACCACTTGGAACACTATATATGAAAGTGTTGCAGGAAGTATGGATCGAATATATAGGCAATCGTATTTAGGATTAAAATGGTTTAGTAATTAAAAGAGGGAGAAATGTAAAGGATGGTTATGGGATAATAGAATTAACACTCGGTAATAAATAAAATAAATTAACGGACAAAAACGAGAATATGATCATTTCCCTAACATGGAAAAATCAACTCATATGGATTGAAATGAACTAAACCAAGCATACTCAATTGATTATAAACATCAATCACGGAGTAATTTAATTCAATAATGAAAGAATAAACTTTCACTCGAATATGGTCACAAATGGGTTAAAGTCGTAATATCGTTATAAATACTATTAATTTATGACAAAGGAAATTAAACGCCTAATATTCTAATTTTCATACACAAGGTTTCAATTAAAAGTATTTCAATCCAAAACCTAGAGTTTAATGATCAATACCCATCAATTGTGTAAATGTGATCCTAACCTATAAACTAGTTACTACACGTGATTAAAATAATAAATACAACTAATTAACAAATGAAAACAAGAAATTAACCAACAAAAACTAATTATATTATAACAAATCTATGTTACAAAGAAATAAACTAAGCAAGAAAGCAAGAAAATAATGGAGATGATGACGAATAGTAGAATACATACTAAAACCTAAAAGCGAGCGAGAGAGAGAGAGAGAGGAGGCAAGCTCCTTAACAACAAATACATAAACCTAAAACTAATACAAAAATGAAATATCTCCCAAATAAATGACGGTTAAAACTACATATAGAAAAACAATAATGGAAAACTTATAAAATAAAGGTGCCAAATCTTCATGAGCCGAACTGATTTGGCCTTAATCCAAATCGATTCGGTATAGGGGAAACCTGAGACTATCAGGGGAGAATCATTCATTCCAAATCCGAAAAAATTCAAACCCATTAGATCTAAATTCTTGTCCTTAGATCAACATACACAAAATGTCGTATCTTCTTCGTTATAGATCAGAATGATGCATGATCAGAGGCTATGCGTAGCTAGCTTAGCGTGATACACTCCATAAAGATTTTGGGCCAGAAATATAAATTCTTAAAAAAATAAAATGCCCATGAATGTGAGCTTTATGATGGAACTTTCTCGAAATTCGACCAAACTTTAAGCTTAGCACCTTAATACCTACAAAAGATTAATGATACCTTAAAAATCATATAAACATACATAAAGAGGTTGTCTAGTTAATGGGAATAAAAATAAGAATTAATGTACTCAAAGGGTGTAAAAAAACTCAGTATTCGAGATAAATCAACCGTCCATGTAACCATAAACCCCCATCTGATCTTATAAAAAAGGAATTTACTCCACCCAACGTGAGTCCTTTAACCTTCTCATGATACGCATAATCCATCCCATGTGCTTGAGCTACTCGTGAAACGATAGTCGCGGTGACAGTCACTACTACTATAAAATTATCTGCCAAATCAATCTCACTTAAATAATTCCACATCTTCGCCCAAATTTTTGATAAATAACCCCCTATTCATCCCATAACATGACAAAATAAACCATCGACCTATGTCTCAGGGCATCCGCTGCCGCATTTTCTTTCCCTGGATGCAACTGGATAAAAAGAGGTAGTCCTTCACAAAATTAGACCATCTTATTTATCTCATGTTCAAGTCTCTATGAGTGAACAAACACTAAAAGCACTTGTGGTAAAAAATATTGTTAACCTATCCCCTAGCAAATAGTATCTCTAAATACATAGGGCAAATACTACTGCTGCTAACTCCAAATCGTGGGTCGGGTAATTTCCCCCATGCAGATTAATCTTATGGGAGGCATAATCTATTGGCCGCTCTTCCTGCATTAGCACTCATCCTAGTCCCCACAACAATGCATTTATATAAACAATGTACTCGATTCCAGCGCATGGCAAGGTGAGAACATGTGCGGTCATGAGTTTCCCATTAAGTTTTTTGTATTTCGCTGACAATTGGCAACCCTTTTTCATGAGGTTAGCCAGTGGTCCAGCAATCTTTGACAACCCCTGGATAAACCTACTATATTATCCTTATAAACCCCAAAAGATCTTTATCTTTATAGGTGTCATGGGTTTCCCTCAATCCATAACCATATACACCTTATAAGGGTCTACTAAATTCTTGATCTCATAGATTATTTGACCCAAAAACTGCACCTCTCAGAGACAGAATCCCTACTTAGACAATTTATTTTTTCCTAAGTGCCTAAAAAATCGACCTCAAGTGATGCTCATGTTCCTCCTCCGATCATGAATACACTAAAATATCATCGATGAACATGATGAAGATCTAATCTAAGTAGGGTCAAAAAACTCGATTCATAAGGTCCATAAAAAATGTGTGTGGGTTAGTCACCCCAAATGGCATGAACCAAAACTCATACGATATGTAGAGTGAGAGAAACGTCATATTCGGTATATCCTCCTCATGAATTTTTAGTTGATGGTAACCCAAACACAAGTCAATCTTGGAAAAAATGGATGTGCCCCTAAATTAGTCAAGTAGGTAATTTATTTGAGGCAAAGGAAACTTATTCCTTATAGTGAACTTATTCAACTCCCTATAATCCACACATAGTCAAAGTGACCCGTCTTTCTTCTTCACAAATAACATTGGGGATCCCTACGGAGAGGTAATCCTCCAGATGAACCCCCGATTCAATAAGTGATAGATCTAATCCCTTAACTCTATCATCTTTAATGGATCGATGCAATACAGTGCTCTACCTATGGGTCGATTTCCCGAAGCCAAATCAACACAAAAATATATCTCGCTCATAGGTGGTAACCCCGAGACCTATTTAAATATGTTTGCAAACTCCTAAATGATCGGTATGGAATCTAACGATATTATAACATCCTCGTACATATTCACATCTATGTTGTACAAGAACATGATATAATCTCCATCTAGTTTAGGCAGAGTAATAAGAAACATCTCTTGTATGAGAATGACAAAGGTGATATACTTCTCCTTACAATTGATTTGGGCGTGATATGTCACTAACCAATCCACACTTAAAATAACATTGTACGTAGACATATCCAAAAATTATAAATTGGTTGAGAAGTATTACAGGCTTATCTCAATTAACACGCCTCTACATACTTGGCGTAAGGTAGCACCCCCACCCATTCAGGTATCTACGTGCATAGTCACATCATTTGTTATATCTACCATACTCGATGTAGTAGTAAATCTATAACTAGTAAAATGATGTGATGCCCCTGTATCAAAACGTACCGAGCAGAACTACCAAATACATAAAACATACCCTCAATCGCCTGGGGTCATACCATAGGGTCGTGATGATAGGCATTGAACACACGTTCGTGATGAAGCTGCGAGCTCACTTGCACCAGATATATAGGAGGGGGAATATTGGGTACGGTGGTGGGGTGGTAATGCCTGAAACTGGGATGAGGATGAAACGGCTCATTATTGTCCATGCAAAATCTACCCTGGGCCAGCCTAAAGCCCCTTAGGGCACCTCCTAAAAGAGTATCCATGCACTCCACATGAATAACATACTCCCTGTAATGGGTTAACCTATTAGTGACCCTGTTGTCCCTTCCCCTGATCATCTGGCCTATAATATTTTTTGAGTGCTCAACGCTACTATCCCTATCATTAATGTCCCTACGAGCCCTGATAGTGATGGACTAAATGTCCATTATAACTCTGTCCTAGGTGTCCCTATCCGTATCTGCCTTGTTGATGTTGATCATCTTTGTGGAATCTCTTAGGTAGTTTCTCCCCTAATGTTGGTCCTTTGTGGTGCTGGTTAGATCCTCCATGTCCTAGGGAAGACTCTTCATCCTCCGATGTTTTTATAACTTGTTTTGCTCCCATCCTTTCCGTCTTTAGATTTTTTTCCCCTCAAAAACTTACGGTGGCCATCATAATGAAGCAAAGTGGCATTTACCACCTGAGTGTACATGGCAAACATAGGATTTCCCAACAAGACATTATTAATCCTACTAGTCATGCCTCGCACGAACCCATCCATATTCATCTTATCAAACCCTTAATCACATTTTCAAATTATAAAAAGTTAGTGTATTATTGCTCATACTCAACGACTATCGTATTATCCTATTTTATTCTATTACATTGGTCCCTCAACTTTTTATTTTGTGTCAGAAGGAAATACTTCCCGTCAAACTTTGCCCAAAACTCTAATAGGGTCAATTAAGATCTATCCTTAGCGGTGGTAACAGACTCCCACTTATATAAAGCATCCCTTATTATCTTGAAGCTCACAAGAAGCTACTGCATTGAACCTTGATAAACTACCCCAATCGCAAATGACTCTTGATGTAATTCCTCCACTAGAGTACTATGATAGGATCGATGGATCTAAAAAACTATTGGGGTTCCCCTTCACGAACGCAATCCCGGAACGCTCCTAAAAAGAAATAGCAAGAGGGACAGGCATAGGTGCAACCACTAGTCGTGGTAGTGGTGGCTGCGGCTACTACATTACTATCAAAGTTGTGACTATTGTCTGGGCTATAATGACAAGTAAGTTAGTTGACACTACCACTAGCACCTACCACTATGGTGGTGATTGTTCCTGCTATCGAGATGTTATTTACCCTGATTCAACACTTCCAGCTGGGTGTGGTAATCTCTATCCTTTACGATTGTTCACCATCTGAAAGATAGTAAGAATAATAACATTGATAACATAATTATTACATAGATTAAAAATACAAAAAGTATGGGTCTAATTTATCAAACAACGCAATGCAGAACAAGTGGCAGTCGCACTCAAGACCCAAGAAAACTAGAAATTGAAATGCTCCGATACCAACTGTGATAACTTATAATATTTAATAATGGATTGATTAAGTCTAAATTAAATGATACATGAGTTTAAATAATTAAGTGTCATATTAAGTATGCATAAATAATAAAAATAAAGGAAAACTGGATACAGACAAGTAACTATCCATCAAATCTAATACCGTAATGCATGCCCTAAAAATCTATAAAGTCGACTATAATATATAAGTCAGACTCCCAAAACATAAAAGGTATATGTACCACATATATCTCTTGTTGCTAAACTAAGAGTAATAGAAATGTTGATAGATACTGGTGCACAGGTTATGGACACCTACATCCTAATAAGTATTAACAATAAGAAGGATGAATGACATCGACGAGGTCTATCAAGGCTGCGGCATAGATTGCCTCAGTCCTGAAACATTAAATCCACAACATTAACAACAAGTGCAAAGAGAATAAATGTACAACTGAAAATGGAATAAATGATAACTATAAAGAATACTCTTGCATTTTTAATATCTTTTAGATTTTTTCCACTCAACAATCCTAAATAATACATACGTCTAGAATCCTAACACCCAAGTGAATACCATATATAAGTTTTATCCTTAACAAATGATCATAACTAAATGATTCACAATTCCTTTATGATAAAAAATTTGGAGAGTATAAAATAAATAAGATAGTCATATAGTCCATAATTATGAACTATAAACATATGATAGAAGTAGGCTCTTACTTATCTTTGTCAAATTAACGAGGGCATATCCCTATAACCCTCGCGGATCACTCGAGTGTACAAGGTATAGTCTTAGGTAATCCCCAACCTAAAACCTTAATATGATAAAAAAATGATCACCACATTTACCCATCATTCAGATAGTCTAACATACTTAACATCATATGATGAAATCACCCCATCAATCCATCTCAGAATTGGGTACCTAGACGCGTGACCCAGGATTTATATGACCAAGTCTTACTCGTCTATACGTCAAGGTGCCATCAGGGCCTAAATCGTACGTGCCCTCATAATGGAATCCAAGCTTGGTACGATATCCATGATTACGCACATGATATTAACTTTAAACAAGTAGCACAATAATATAGATTCTCATTTTACATGGAAATCGAAACATATTTTTTAAATTATTCTCTTTGTATCATTACGAATTTAGGTACAATAACGAATTTATCACATATTATAAACCTAAGAACTATCCAAGTGACATGATTTCAGAATGTTAATTAATATAAAGGCAAACATAAGTTATCCCCCCCTCAAAACCCAATGATCCAAACCATTAAACACCAATATATCCAATAACTGTGACTATTAGTCGATTGGTCCATTATATCGATTAACCACTTTCTTCAAGTACCCCAAAACTTTCACTAAGGACTTCACCTTCTCCAATCCCATAAAACTCAATCCAAAACTCCATTAATGACCCTAAAACCTTCATATAAGATTCATATAATATCTAATCAAAGTAATAACGAATAAAACATGATCCATATATGATTAGATGACCAAAAATCCAATATCAATTTAAGATTTACTCATGACACCCAATTCTTAATCAATAACCCTAGAAATTAAATCTCAAACAATTTAATTATAATATCTATAGATTTGTGAAAATATAATGTGTCTTATGAAGGATTCATGAGATAAGTCGATTTATATACATAATCTAAAAATTCAACCTGAAATTCAAATAGAAATCTACCAAACCAAAGAAAATTACCACCGATATCTACTTAATTAGTTAAATTATGAATTTAATATATTTAATTCATATAAATACAAAATTAATTACAATTAGGGTTTAGAGTTACATAGATAAAATAATATAAATCAAGGTCAGTCATAAAAATATTATAATTAAACTTGGCTCAAAATTTGATAGGGAACAAGGGCCAAAATCTTCTAGAGTTCCATCCCCTTTTTTGAGTCTTCCTCTCTCTAAGTTGTAGGATCCCCAAATTATGTTTATGTGATAAATCCAAAGACTCATTAAGAGAAGTTAAAAATGAAATTAGGTTTGGGCCTAAAATAAGGCCTTAAGTAACATGACCAAATTAACCCTTAACCATTTTAAAAATCCCCCTAATTTATTATAATATCCCAATTGGCCCAAAATGACTTATTTTAAGTTAAACAATATTATTTTAAATGTTATACGAACTCATAAATCACTAGCCTATAATTTAATATTAAATATTGCCCTAGATACTAAATATTATTCAATTTAAATATAAAAATATTAAAATCGTACTTAATTGTATTGGGTGTAACATGTCATTATAGTTGACTACTTCTTATTCACGGGTACTCGATGTTGAGGGCATAATCAAAACAATAAAACTCTCGTCATCAAACCTCAGACCAACCCATAGTATCCCATAATACATAATTACCTTCAAAATATTTATTAATGTTCTACTGTGTATTAATTTCCAATTTAATAATCTAATAGCTATATGGATTAATTATATTACAGTGATGTCACATGTCCATTAGAAATATAGTGACATCACACGTAATGATCACACAATGATATTTATTTATGTATATATAAAAATACTGGGTATTACACATTGATACTGATATGCCCAAGTATGACTTCATCCCATCCCGGGACCCACTCGGCCAAGGCCGACCTTATAAACCATCATGGTAGATAGTTATAGGCCCTTCTACAATGGTCCTACATCGGCCAAGACCACGCTTCAGTCTTTCCCATCAGTTGGTCAAAAAGGAAATTAGAGGTATCATCCCCAGTCAGGCCGTGATCTCCCATGGCGACTTGCAACTAAGTATGATATAAATGTTCAGTGTGACTAATCCACACGGGTAGGAAGCTATAACAAGATCACAGTAGCATGTGGGGAGAAATTTTTCATCATCATTACATATTTTTGCTTAGGACATGTGTCTACTCCCCACTAAAAGCTTTATTAAGAACACGCTCCATGCATGCTTGGGAGTTCATTGTGCACCCCAGGCACTATAAACATTCTTCATCTTTCCCTAAAGAAAGGATCCAAAAATTATAAAACTCTAGCCAAACTCTGTCTCACTTATAATAGGGAGAGAAATCTTAAGTGTTGTTCATCGCAAGCCATTAAAGCCTCTTCCATATAGTGAAAACTACTCACCTGCATAGTGGCGTAGGCTGATACAGCTGAACCACTTAAATACTAGTGTTATTCCTCTACTCCTCACCTCCTTCTCGTATTTACATAGTTGTTATATTATATATCTTCATTATTTTGTTGTGATTGAGCTTCAACTACTTATATAAATTTAAATGATGAGTTTTTGGCGTCATCTGTGGGAACGAAGGTTCATCTACTTCTTCCTCATGTTCAGTTGTTTTCACTTGATTGTATGCTGGTGATCCAATTTCGCACTTCATTGGATATGTATCATAATTAAAAGAGCTCTTGTTGGGTTGTTCAAGATTTTTTCTAGCTGACTTAGCTAATACATATCACCCCTTTGTTCTATTCATTCAATTAAGAGAATGGCCTCCGAATTAGCTTATGGTGTTGGCCCAACTCCAGCCTAGTGCCTCCTCTGCTAGAAACGGCTAAGGTGGCGAAGACACTATGCTTGCTGGCTCCCAGCTAGCAAAAAATGGAAGAACAACTTGCAAACTTTAGCCAGACTATAATGGCTAGACCTATTTACACTATAACGGAGGTGATAACTTCGGCCGCCAGAGATGGTGTGGATGGGTTAACAAGGGGACCACCCTTGACACCCATAAGGAGACGCAGTATTATCAAAGTGGCAAAGATGTGGAAGACCCCAAGAGAGTCAATATGGGAAAGCAGGTGAAAAAAGGTCCGAACGACCTTGAAGATGATGAGGATGATTACTGGGAATTGTATAAAAATTCTTGTGACACGGTTCATGCAATGTCGATTAACACGAGAAGAAGAGATAGGCCAACCCCATAGGGCTAACCAAGAGCCTCGACATTTGATAGATTGAGTATAGGGTCGAGTTTTTACTGGCTCAACTTATTAGAGATATACGAAACCGACTCTCCAGATCATGCAGCATGGCGACCTCTAGGGGTAACGGAGGATATGTAGATCGTCGGCCATAACAAGATCGAGAGGGAGAGTAAAGGGAATTCAATATCTGTTAGAGGACATCCATCCAAAAAATTTCCTCACCCAATAGATAGGGAAGGAGTAGCTAATGACGTCGTAGTGGCCGAGAAACCATGGAATAGTTCCATCCAAAGGCTAGATGACAAAATTTGAAACCTTTTGAAGATTCGGGACCGCATCCAAAGCGAGTATGTGGAAGAGTCTCCATTTGTATCAAGTATTGTGAGCTACCCAACTTTGGACAAGTTCAAATTTCTAACTATCACACCCAAGTAAGATGAGAATACAAAACCTATTCATCACATAGATATGTAAAAGTCTGTGATCAACATCTACTCAATTTCTCATGAGATGAGATTCCAAGAATTCTCTAGTACTCTAGCCGGTGTAACTCATATATTATATACGTCTCTTCCTAAAATCTTTATAGAAAATTTCAAGTAACTGGATGAAAAGTTAATTCACAACATCTGCTTCGTCATGAAACCACAGTACAAGGTTACCCATCTTTTGTACGTAAAGTAAGGAAAGAATAAGTCTCTCAGAGACTATATTGCACGGTTTAATAAAGAGAAGTTGGAGGTTGAATACTATGAGGTAAATATTTCCATAAACGCCCTCATGGGGGGATTACAAAAAGGAAAATTACTTTAGAAGCTCGCCGAGGATCCTCCAAAATCTATGGAAGAATTTATGGCTAAGGTTGGAAGATTCATGAATTCGGAGGAGGCCATGGCGGCCAAGGGAGGGGATGAAAATGAAGCTATTGGGAGTAAATATCAAAAAGCAAAGGGGAAAGATGGGGAAAAAAGGATGACTGACAACATGTTTGCTGATTATACTCCTCTCATTGTAACTCTTGACCTAATCTTAAATGAGATCAAGGATGATAGAGATTTAAGATAGCCTAAAAAGTTTAGGTCCCTTCCTCATAATAAAGACAAGAGCAAGCGGTGTGACTTCTACTAAGACCACAACCACACCACCGATAGGTGTTTTGCGATTAAAGATGAGATTAAGAAGATGCTGGAATAAGGGAAGCATCAGAAGGTCATTAGTCAAAGTTGTTCCAAGGATGATGCCGAGAAGAAACATGGTGGGTCAAAAGAAGAGAGGTCAAGACGACAACCTCGGTCCTATAAGAAGGAGGATCAGCCTAATGATGATGAAAATGAATATTGATAGGAAAATTAGATAGCTGATGTGGATTAACCATATAAAGACACGTATCCCATTACGTGGTGAATACATACGCTCCCTAAGCTACAGGGAATACCTAGATACTCAGCGTGCCGAGCATCTGGACAGGAAGATCAAGAGATGACTGCACATTCAATGAACATTGGGTTTAATGAACATTCTTATTGTACAGATGCATATGCCAATCAAATAACAACATCTTGTTTATTCATACTGATAGCCCCAAGGCTATAAATACATTGAAACATTCCCCATAAGCGGGGAATTAATCTCTTGTAATCATCATCGAGATTAAGGCACACATCAACAATACAAGAACAGTGGACGTAGGCCATTTTCATTGGGGCTGAACCACTTTAAAAATCTATTATTATTTTCTTTATTCCTTTTTATCTGTGATTAATTAATTAGATCGAATCTAGTTTTTACATCAATAGATTGGCGTCGTCTATGGAAAACGACTATACATAGCATTTTTCACCAAAAACTTATTACTAATGGCTGAGATCCCAGAATTTAGCGCCCGAAACAATACCGGGGGCCCTCCAAATCCCTCTGCTCCTCCAAATATCGATCAACTTACAGGAATAATAGCCAACTTGGCCCAAGGGGAAACGACTATGCAAGAAACTATGCGGCAACTCATTCAGACTGTTCGTAACGGATCACCTGCCCAGTCAGGACAACGAAGCACTCAGAGAAATACCCACCTACCATCCTAAAGAACCAGACATACACTATTCTCGGATGTTTCTCAGCCCAGGTGCAGTGACTCTAATCATAATGAGAGGTCCAACGATGCTTCTTATCAACCTGGACGAACTTCATCTATCAGAGCTACAAATTCTAGACCGAATGTCACTTTAACTCCTAAGAAAATAAGAACTTTGGAAAGGTTGAGCAGAGTCTACCCTTTTGATCATTTGGTCCCTAGGAGGAATGGAAATCCTCCTAGGATTGCGTCGAGGAATACTCAACGACCAATCGATCTAAGGGAGGGTTCTGCCCAATCACACCCAGAAACCCGCAATGAAAGATCCCAAGAGGAGAATTCAGCGCGCTCTATTGCTCGGGAAAATAGGCCCGTAGTTGTGAATGATACGTGGAAGGGATCCATTAAGAAATTGGAAGACCGGCTAGGGAAAATGGCTAAGGCGAAGAATCCTCTCCAAAGAACTTTTGCCCAAGGGTCACCTTTCGTGCGGACGGTAGTAGATTTTACCACACCATCAAAGTTTAAATCCCCAATAGTGACACCCAACTATGATGGAAAAATTGATCTCATCCTCCACATAGAGCAGTACTAGGCTGATGCTGACATCTACGTAGTTCCAAACGAGATGCGGTCTAGGGCTTTCTTAGGAATTATCTCTGGATCAACCCAGATATGGTACAATAACCTTTTTCAGGGCAAGATTTCTACTCTCCATCAATTGGAGAAGCTATTCATAGGAAACTTCTACTTTGGAGCAAAGCCAGTTAAGAGAGTAGCACACCTACTGAGTGTGAGGTAGAAAGCATGAGAAAACACCAGGGATTACATCACTCATTTTAATAACGAGAAGATGGAAGTGATTGACTTCGAGGAAAAAAAATAATAACAGCTCTAATGAGTGGTCTATTATCGGAAAAGTTATACTATACATTGGCCAAAGACCCCCTAAATCTATGGCAGAATTGATGGCAAAGGAAGCCAAGATCATGAATGCCGAAGAGGTCATGGCTGCGAAGAAGAACCCTGGAACTAAAGTAGAGACCAAGTCTAAAGGTACAGCCGATAAGAAGGACCAAAAGCGCAATGGGTTCGGCAAGAGACCAAAAGCCAAGGAGGCATTCGAGAAATTTAAGAAGTATGGAATTACACGCCCTTAAAGGTGGATATAAACCATATTCTGGAAGAGATCAAGAATAACGAGGAGCTAAATTGGCCGGAGAAAATGAGGATAGACCCCGATAAGAGGGATAAGTCCAAATATTGTGAGTTCCATAGAGATCACGGCCACACGATGAAAAACTACATAGATCTCAAGAACGAGATCGAAGCACTCATCAAGCGCAAAAAATTGAGTAAGTTCGTCGATTTCCATAATGGTGGAAAGACTTGAGAAAGAGGAAGACAAAGTTCCAAATATTCTTATCGACCAAGAGATGATAACAAGAGGAGCCACACAGATAATCTAGAGGATGATCCCGACCTCCCTAAAAAACTAAGGCAACTGGAACACGAGGTATTTTCCATCCATTTCGGATTGATTGAATGTAATGTGATTATAGGTGGAGATGCAGGGGGATATCATACTATCGAACGAAAAGCTTACCTAAATGAGGCTCAAGCTTGTTCTTACATACATTGTATAAATTTAACCGAGGACGATCATCCGAGGAAGGTGAATAGGGATAAACTGGTCATCGGATTTTCCAAAAATGATCTTGCTGGCGTACTATATCCTCACGACGATCCTTTAGTGGTCAAGATGAGAATGAAGGATGTAGTGATTTCACGTGTATTGGAAGAAAATGGTAGCTCTGCAGACATAATGTTCTACCCCTATTTTGATAGTTTGAATTTGAAGTTAGCCCAAGTGGAGTAATATCACAGGCCACTTCCTCGATTTTACAAGAGAGAAGGTCTTTACACTTGGGACGATTAAGTTGGCATGCAGAATTGAAAAAGTATGATTTTTCATAATGGATAAGAATGTCCAATCAACCTACATCATAATCATAGTAAGAGTAGGCTTGAAGAAGTTTGAGTTCGTACCATCCACGGTACACCAGTGCTTGAAATTTCCGACCAATTTTAGAGTTGGAGTTATGAAGGGTGACCAGAAAGTAGCTCGAGAATGTTACTATTCATCTACCGAGTAGGAAGGAATAGAAGAGGCGAGGAAGAAATCCACCACTTACCAGGTCGATGAGTTTGAAGAGGCAGAGATTGAGACTTTGGACCCCAGAGATGAGTCTCAACTTGTCAAGGGACAAGTCGTCAAAACTACAGAAAACATCATTCTGGACGACGAACGACCAGAATGAACAACTCAAATCAGCGCTTCCCTGGATATGTCCATAAAACAGGAACTAGTGGCATTTCTACGGCATAGAAAGCAAGCTTTCACATGGAGCCATGAAGACATGCCCGGGATAGATCCAGATTTCCTATTCCACAAGCTCAATGTTAACAAGGAGGCCAAGCCAGTGAAGCAGAAGAGAAGGGTATTTATCCCAAAGAAGAATCGGGTAATCCAAGAAGAAGTAGAGAAGCTATAAAAGGTATCCTTCATCGAAGATGTTAAATACCTCGACTAGCTAGCTAATGTTGTTATGGTAAAAAAGAAGAATAACAAGTGGATGATGTGTGTAGATTTCACTGATCTCAATAAAGCTTACCCAAAAGATCACTTTCCCTTGCCCCGAATTGATCAGCTGGTGGACGCTATCTCGGGGCACGAGTTATTGATCTTCATGGATGCTTACTCCGACTATAACCATATTAAGATGAAACCATAAGATAAAGAGAGTTTTTATTTTATTACCCCAAGGGGAACATACTACTATAATGTCATGTCATTCGGACTTAAAAATGCAGGCGCTATGTACCAGAGGTTGACGAATAAAGTCTTCGCAGAGCCAATCGATAAAAATATGGAGGTTTGCGTCGACAATATGATAACTAAGAGAAAGAAAGTTGTCGATCATCTAGTTAACCTCACCCAAACCTTTGATCAATTGGATAAATATAAGATAAAGTTGAACCCGACGAAATGCATATTCGGTGTATGAGAAGGCATGTTCCTCGGGTATATTATGAATCAGCGAGGCATTGAAGCGAATCCAGACAAGATCAAAGCTCTATTGGAATTACGCTCTCCAGCTACGAAGAAGAAAGTGCAAATCCTCACAGGCCGCATTGCAGCTATTAATAGGTTTGTATTGAGAGCAACGGACAGATGTATTCCATTCTTCAAGACCCTTAAGACAACTTTTGAATGGAACGACGAATGCGAGTAGGCATTTCAAGAAGTGAAGAAATATTTGGGGACACCTCCACTATTATCCAGGTCATTTATGGGTGAAAGATTATACTTATAACTGGCTATCTCGGAGAATGCAGTCAGTTTGGTGTTGATAAGAATGGAGGATAGAGTCCCAAAACTTGTGTACTACACCAGCAAAGCATTTTGAGGAGCAAAAATTAGATATCCAAAGTTGGAAAAGCTAGCATTAGCTCTAATTGAAGCGAACAGGAGGATAAAACCTTATTTCTAGGCCCATACCATAGTGGTGTACTCTAATATGCCACTTAGACAGGCCTTGCACAAGTTGAAAATGTTTGAAAGACTAATGTACTGGGCGAGTATGATATTATTTATGAGCCAAGATCCTCAGTTAAATGGCAGGCAGTGGCCGATTTCATCATGGAATTCACTTACCCAGATACCCCGACTAGTAAGAGCCTAATGTAGAATAACCCATGGATGTTACGGAATCATTAAGGATAGATCTTGATCAACTAACGGTGGCAGATTCATCAGAAAATATGAATAACGAGCAACAAGCATCATCGGGTAATTATCCAGTATTGTAGAATCATGAAAGGAAGTACCAAACACTCCATCAGGGAACCTTATCAGACCAAGAGTTTGATGAGGAGATACCTGTGTGGAACTTGTATGTTGATGGCTCCTCATGTGCAACAGGAAGTGGAGCTGGAATAATTCTTAACATCCCTGATGGATTGGATGTCGAATATGCTCTGTGCTTTCAATTTAAAGCCTCTAATAATGAGGCCGAATATAAAGCCATGATTATTGGCCTCAGTTTGGCAAAAACATCCCCATAAAGGAAATAACCGTATTCAGTGATTCATAATTAATTGTACATCATATTCTAGGGTTGTACACAGTGAAGGGAGACTTGATGTCAAGATACTACGCCAGAGCTAAGGAGATTATGTCCACCTTTACAACAGCTCAGTTGGTCCAGATACCAAGATTGGAGAATACCAGGGATGATGTATTAGCTCGGTTAGCCTCAGCCACTCGCACCGAGCTACGAAGAACAATTCCTGTCGAGATATTGGCAGAACGGAGCATAAATTAAAATTTAACGGTGAAATTCATTACCCTAGATATAGGGCCATCCTGGATGGATCCTATCAAGGCATACATAGAAGAAGGCTTGCACAAAATGACCAACTAGAAGCCAAGAGGCTGAAGTTTAACGCTGCTCGATATATACCAAATAATGGTGTTTTGTACCGAAGAGGTATCATCGCAGGTTTACAGAGATGTGTACATCCCTCGGAATTTAAAAGATTGATTGAAGAGGTTCGTGAAGGTTCTTGTGGAGCTCATCTGGAAGGACAGACTCTCTTACAAAGGATAACGACGCAGGGATATTATTGGCCGATAATGAGAGCTGACTTCATAACCTATGTAAAGAAATACGATAAGTGCCAGCGTTTCTATTCTGTCCGAAGAACCCCCCATGCATTGTTAACACCCATTACATCCCCTTGGACATTTGTTATGTGGGGTATAGACTTAGTCGGACCTCTACCAACCACCAAAGGGAGATTCAAATATCCGGTAGTCACTGTTGACTATTTCACCAAGTGGGTCGAGGTTGAACCTCTCATTGATATGTCATATGAAAAGGTGTATCAGTTTATATGGAAGAATATTATTTATAGGTATGGATTGCCACATGCCTTTATCGCAGACCATGGAACCCGATTCGATAATGAGGAATTCGCTGCATATTATCATCAATCCAACGTTCAGAAGATCCATTCTACGCCCGATCACCCACAGAGCAATGGACAAACTGAAGTGACGATCACGACTCTGTTGAACGGCTTGAAGAAACAACTGGATGAAGAAAAAGAAAATTAGATTAATGAGCTACACTATGTGCTCTGGGCATATCGCACAACACCCTGAATAGCTACTGGTGAATCACCCTACATGCTAGCCTTTGGAAGCGAAGCAGTTATCCCAGTTGAATTGGGCCTGCGTACACATAGGGTACTTAATTTTAACTCTCATATAAGCGATTTGATGAGATGCTTAGACCTGGACATGCTCGAGGAAGTTTGAGAAGATACGGCAATCAGGAACGAAGCCTACCAATAGAGAACAACCATGTTCTACAACAAAAGAGTGAAGAAATGTGAACTTAAGGAGGGGGATTATATGTTGAAGAAGGTAATTCATAAGCATAACAAGCTAGAGGATTATTAGTATGGTTCCTACCGAGTAACTACAGTTGTTCGCCCTGGGATTTATAGAATAGAAACTTTAGAGGAGGAAGAATTTAAAAATGCATGGAATGCAGAGCATTTGCGCAAGTATTACCAGTAATACATAATTACATGTACACATTTCTCCTTACATTAATAAAAGTGTTATTTTTTCCATATGTCGTCTTTTTGTTTAATTTTTATTGGAATACTCATGCTATGCACTACATCAATTCCGGTTGTTCAACATCAGCAACCACCAACTCTGGTTGGTTGGCACCAATAAATTTAACCAACAAATTTGGCATAACAATGATACAAGGTAAAGCCTGTTTGATCACGAATGATCTCAAGAGATATCCCAAACTAGGTAAAAAATGGGTGACCTTACATGGCATCTACTGTCTAGGCACCAAGGTAATCCTAACGCGATTACTACAACTAAGAAGGAACATGGGATGAAAATCACCCCATTGCTTAAGCACTAATAATTGATAAGTCACTACAACTAGGCAGCAAATGGGGCAAGCTCCAATGTCTAGGCAAAACAGGATAAATTGTCCCTTTATATATATATGCATATATACATTCATCAATAAAAATGAGAAACCCTTCTCACAAACTATGAAAAACCAATTTTTATTTATTAACCATAAGCAAACCTCATAAACATGAATTTTGTTTCATTGAATACAAATTTACTATCCTATGGGTTTCTTTCCTTTTGATTTTTCCACAGGTTCCATCCCAGCTGGAGGGTCATCTAACGCATAGGGAGAATTGATAGAGTTCATATCTTGTAGCATTCTGATGTTGCTCGGGCATGGTCAATCAAGAAAATGTTAAGGACGAGATATCTAAATCCTTTAATGAAGCTGGTAATCACCAAGATACCTAGAGATCAAACACCGAGGAATGGCACGAGCTGGAATCCAGTTGATCTTAAGTTTCAAGGGAGGAATCAGCAAGTCAAGTAATCCAGGCTCACACCAATCCCACGAGGATAGTCCTCGATCAACTTTCATTACACATAAGGCATTCAACCATCCATGTTTGTATCCCTTATTGTTGGATTGTTACAACCGAGTATCGAGGTGACATAAAGCTTCATTGTATCCCTCCATCCAGAACTCCCTAGACTGCTTCTGAAATTGATAGGTCAATCTCTCAAGTTCCTAATGGATCTTCTTCACCAACATTTCTTTATTCTCCAGGGCAGAGCTCTGGCTGGAGAGTTGCTCGGTAAGACTCTGAAGTTTTTTAGACATCTCTGCCAAGGCCTGATTTTTTGTCGTCAATTGAATGACTTGATTTTCCAAAGCCAGTTGGGTCCTCGTCTCTTCAATATTGATCCATTGCTGCCTCGTTCTACCATGGGTAGACTGGGTAGATCCGGTTCATTTAAAAATCTATAACTCTTCTCTCAAGGAAGCTTTCTCAGTTTCTAAAAAGGAAAAGCCTTCATCGTTAACTGGAACCAAGGCACCCGAAGAGTATGAGGCAGCAGATCTGAGTTGCTTCACTTCCTCTTGCAATGAAATATTTTCTTTCTCTAGCAGCTTGGCAATATTCTTGTGCTCTTCGATCTCAAGCTTTAGCACGCTTTCCTTTTTCTCATAGGCAGAGACGAGCTTGTCATAGCCCCTATCAGTACTCAACTGTTGGTATTTTTTCTCATAACCTTCGTGTAAGAGTGCAGTGGTTATTTTGTGCTGAAGTTGAAGTTCTTCGGCCATCCCTTGAAGGTCTTCTATTATTTCATAATAAGCCACATTATTAGCCACAGCAAGATCAGGCAGACACTTTAAGTATTGGTACGCATCAACTGCTTTCTTAGAAGCATCAAGTCCAAGGATATCAATTACTTAAGCCTTAGTAAAATTTGCATGACGCACTTTGAAGTAATCATTACATTTTTTCATCAACTCTGTGTCATGAGCTGATAAATTTTTTTCATCTCTGTTGATCTCAGTTATCAGTTTTTCTTGATGGTTAATTATTATTTACTTTCTCATGTTGTTAATTAATGAAAGATAAAATTTGTCACTAGTCTAATTAAATTACTAGGTTGTTAGTAACTTTAAAAAGTTTTCGATAATGATGCAAAGAATGATACATATGAGACCAATGTTTTATTTTGATCGCGAGCTGGCCTCACGGTATTTTAGTAGGCGGAGTATCACAGATGCTATCATAGAATCAGGTCCTAGAGTCTTTAGGAATTGTACGGATTATTATGTTTCAGCATAGCATTCTTTGATATAGATCCATATTATAGGATTGTTGTATAAGTAACATATGCGACTTATGTACTAAGTATAGTTAATGCGATTCATATAAGAGTTAGATTGGGCTTCGTACATCGAAAAATTTTAGACGACCAATGAGGGTCGTTGGGAGGACAACAAGGGTAGAGGCTCACAAGAAGCCATGGAATATTATGGAGATGGTGACCACGATAAAAGTCACCATGATTATTATTTTCGAAGATGAGATTGGTATAATCACTAGGGCGCAGTAGTTTACTTAATCATTGTAGTAGAAAGTGGTGGTACATATTTAGACTCACCCAGAGTAGTGGGTAAAGGGGTGGAGTTGGAGAAAATCCTTTGAAGAGCCATCCATAAGGATTCGGGAAAGAAGAGTAGTGTGATGGGTCAATGGTAGGGGATAAATCAAAGGCAATTGTGTAGGGTGGAGTGCAGTAACACCCAGGATTAAATTTTAGGAGAAAATTTTTCTCTTAGGAGAGGTGTTGTAGTGATGGGAGTCAGTCACCATAACTATGGAATGATACCATAAATAACGAAGAATTTGGGGTGTAGTTTGATCGCAAATCCTCTCATCAGTTTTGTAAACAAAGAGGCAAAGGGAATGTCAATCCTTGTTTGATAAGGGTCATACGATGGTTAGTCGTGAAGTAGAGTTGACGTGTTTAACGAACTTTAAACCCGACGAGTTGAATACAAAGAATCAAAAAGGTCCGTAAGTTAATAATGGACTCATGGGTATAATATACAAGCATGGATGGGAAATCTGGCTAGGACGATGGATACCATTATCGTCAATTTTGTGAGAAAGGAGCCAAGATAGTTGAAGGTCTAACCAAAGGGCAAGACTAGATTTAACGGTGCTAGTAAGGCACCACCGGAGGGTATACCCAGTAGGGGACCCATTTTAGTGATTGAGATTAATAGAATTTCTACCATGTGACGGTGGACTCAGTATGGGCCATCAAGGCCAACAACGAGTCCTACAAAGGCCAGTGAAGCCAAAGGGTCAACAGGGGTAACAATAAGGGTCAAGTCAACTAGTTTTGTGAGTAGGACAACCCCAACATGGTCAGTGGGGTCAGGTAAAGGGGAATGACACAAGAGAGGTGTCTTATGTGTAAAGAGTATTAACACATGGGAGGATATTATTTGCGTTGAATAGGGGGATAGGAACGGGATGCCAAGTAGGGGTAACAGTTATAAGAAGTTTTTACTTTGGTTGGGACGACGGTGTTATGTTCAGGAACCATCTGAACTGCCAGTGTTATTGGCAACTAAAGTATGAGTTTTATCTCAAAGTTAATGGTTTTTA
This sequence comes from Sambucus nigra, assembly GCA_949130495.1. Classification (NCBI taxonomy): domain Eukaryota; kingdom Viridiplantae; phylum Streptophyta; class Magnoliopsida; order Dipsacales; family Adoxaceae; genus Sambucus; species Sambucus nigra. The sequence goes on from OX422218.1 coordinate 220,568,552, forward strand.
TTTTGCGTGGCACGAGTGAGTCACAGTAATTTATTATTACTATATTCGTATGATAAATGGGCTTATTAGAGGAATCATTAATATTACTATAGTAGTAGATATTTACTGTTAAGTTAGCGGGGCTCTTTTCAGTTATATCTGTAGGGGAGAAGGTGTGGACACTGAGAGGGTATATTTTATGAGGTTATCTCATTTTGATGAGTGATATCTGAGATATGATTTTATCCTAGGTATGGACTGGTAAGTGATGGTGGGCATTTACAACAAGATTATCGTGTTCATTGTTTTAAGGTAGGATGTATATTTTTGCGATGTCTCACTTGAAAGAGGGTCGAGCTCACTGTAATATTTTAGGAAATAGATTTAAAAGAGTACAATTGTCTAGTTACTTTAGATCTCGGTGCGTAGTGATTTTTTTTCGATGTGATTCAGGGTATATCAAGTTTAAGGTTGAGCGGAGATATTTAGCTCATTGTTGTTTACGTGCTGAGAACTTCGTGATAGTGAGAGCACTGTATTGTGTGATGCCTGGAGAGATATGGGCATAGACGATTTGATTTATGTGTCGGGAGATAGGATTTGTGATATCTTAGTCGTGTGTTTTAGAACCACAGATTTCGATGATCGACAATGGTAGAGAGTAGTGCACTTGGGTAAGTAGTGATATCTTAGTCGTGTGTTTTACGCACATGGACCTTAATAAATGTTGAGAGTAGTGAGACATTATTGGATGCGAGTGCATCGGTTTCAAACTTTAAATTATTGAACGTGTAGAGGAAAAACTTTAAACTGAGAGTTATTACGATAAATGGCCAGGAGAGCCGGGTAGTGCTATGAAGGAAGCACCGACAGAACTTTTCCACCACAAGTTAATGGGTGGGTAAGTATCGAGGAGAATTAATGTAATGACCCCACTTTTATATGTTCATATATAGTTTTAAATATTGTATTATTTCATATGTGATATGAATAACGATAAATTATTATTTTATTCTAATCCTCCTTTTATAAATCATGAAATATCAAATTAGTTACAAACATAAAATTGCAAAGTTTTGATAGGAATATTCATATTAGAAACTTGTTTTGCCTATTATAATATAACAATTGACTTGAGGTAAAAATAATAAAGTTACATATATATATATATATAAATTAGTTTATAACACAATAATCGGTGCATTAAACAAAGGTTCCAACAAGAAGTTATGCAAAAATTACAAAATAAGGGCAAATATGTCCATCCTTTAAGATGTATTTTGTCCTATTACCACACCATGTGTAATGTTTTGATTGGTTGAAGGGGATTCTGGTTCGGCCGACTTAAACACTTTGAAATAACCTCCTTTTTCATCAAAATGGATTAAATCAAAGTCTTATAGCATATCCTAAGCTAAATGATAAGTTTTGGGGTAGAAAATAAAATTTTAAGAAACTTTATGGACTTCATTTTGAAATTATGAAAGTTTCGAGGACTAAAATAAAAATATAAAGGACCATTATGTAAATAAAATATTTTCAAGGACCTCTATGAAATATTGAAAATGTATGGTGTAAAATTTCTAAAATATCCTTCATGTGTAAAATGACCCTTATACCCTTAATCACTTAACACCTCATGCTTGCCACCCCATGTTGTATTCTTGCCACCACACCTTACACGTGTCATCCGTATAAATAAGGATAAAACACATGTCATTCAGTTAAATAAGGCTAAAATACGTGTCGGCATTGGGTGAAATTAAGACTGCAAGATAGCCCCGTTACGCAACATGCGACACGCTGACTCGCCAAAATGAACGCTTAGTCATTGGGACACATGTCAACACTCTAATAACTCTGGGAAACTATAAATAAGGCCTTAGGATCCGTTCCTATATGAAATTACTCCAAAAGTTCAAAAATAAATAGTGATAGAAAGTGTAAGGAATTTTAAGAAGAAGCTTCGTCTTAGTGATCCAAGACCCGATATATCCATAACTTCGTACTTCTATTTTAGGTGAGTACTCTGTGACATTCCTTGGGTATTTTTATTATATGATATTATGAAAACTATATCAATTCGGTTAAATGATTTTAGTCTCAAATACATCTGATACCGATGATTTTGTCATTTGTTATATGTGTATATCTCTAGATATATACATCTGATTTGAATTTTGAAATTATTGATTCGGCCTATGGAAACTCTTTTACTATGTTGGCCTTGACTAACGGGTGGAAATATTTGGGTGGTACCTTCCCAGCTGGTTTATCTTTGGTGTGCCCTAAATAAGGCGTTGTTTCAGATATCATGATTTTCTGTCTGTGTTATTGTCGGGTGGAAACATTTGGTAACACTATCTATTTATCTGGGTATTAGAGCGTACATGGACATCAAAATAAAATTGAATAATTTACATATTGCTCAATTGTTTTATCTGTTCTGTTTTGAACTATTTATTCTAAAAATATATACTGTCAATTTACCTTTTTTTTTTACTGCCAATTCCTGTCTATATATGCATATGCCTTCTGTTGTAAATGGAATAGGTATCAATTTTCTAGGAAAAAAAAACTGAAATGTCTGGAGATTAATTCTCACTCAGCTTTTAGATGATGTTGTATAAATAATCATTTTTTAAGAAATAAGTAGATTCGCGGAGGGAACGAAAAAGGACTATGTTGAAGATTCATCTTTTGGAGCTCCTTTTGTTATTATGTTTGTTTTATCTTCTAAAGCATGTTTGGCTCTCTTGTAATAAGTTTCAAATTTTATCTTAAGTTGTAACTCGTTGCCACTTTTAAAATAAATGAAGTTTTCTTTTAGAAAGCTCTGATGATGAAATTCCTTTACTTTCAGTATTTTACGATTCATAACCATGTGATTATATTATTGTTTCACTTATTTAAGGAAACAATTTATGTCAGAATATATTTTGCCTTAGTGGCATGTTAAGACACTCGTTCCTTATTACTAATTTTGGGATGGGGTCGTGACAGAGGTGGTATCAGAGCATAAGTTAAGAACCCATAGACTACTGAACATAAGTTTCAAACGTTATCGATTTTAAGTCTCCATACATAGGATATAAGATTAAATATCCAACTTATGTGATAACCCTCCATATGTCTTATAGTCTACATATAATTGTTTATATATAATTGTTGTTCTAATTTTCAATATTGGTTTAGTATAATACGTCTTATGTTTGGCCATGACTATAGAAAATGACAAAGCCAAGATCAACTGTGAGAACAAATGGTTAAAGTATGGAAGGACTGGAAGGTGAATACAAGGCGATTGAGAGTCTAGCAAAGATTGTGGAGCATCAAGTGAATAATGGAGCACCGAGGAATCTTGAACCAACTAGCTGTACCATTGAGCATTTTAAGAAGTTGAACCCGCCTTTTTTTAAAGGTACTCCTAACCCCACTGAAGTAGAAAGTTGGGTGATGCAGATGGAAAAGATGCTCAATGTTCTTAAGTGTACCAGTGAACAAAGGGTTTAATTTGCAACATTTATGTTAGAATGTGAAGCCGAACATTGGTGGAGAATGACTAAGAGAATACACGAGGAGAGGAATACTTGTATAGGTTGAAAGGACTTCTTGGTGATCTTTTATGAGAAATATTTCCCTGAAATGGTGAAATGGCAGCTGAGTTCATGAGTCTATTGCAAGAGAATATGACGGTTAGTCAATACGAGGCCAAGTTTACCGAGTTATCCCATTTCGCACCTTATGTTTTGATAACTGATGTTTTAAAAGACAAAAAGTTTGAACGTGGGTTAAGGTTGAGTATTCGTAATCGAATTTCCATCATGAAGTTGACATCATATAGTGTTGTCGTGTCTAGGGTTATGATATCTTAGAGGGATGGCGAGGAGTATAATTGAATTAGATATGGTAAGAGGAAGTTTGGGGAACAAATAGGGAAGAACACAAATAATAGAAATAATTTTAGAAATACATCCAATGTTGGGGGAGCTAGGGATGAAAAATGGTATAATAACAAGATATGTCAGCAATGTGGGAAGATGCATGGAGGAAGGCCTTATTACAAGGATACAAGACCTTATTTTAGATGTGGACAGAAGGGACATCAAATAAAAGACTGTCCAACCCCAGCCAAAATTTTGATACAGCCTTTAGGTGAAAACAAGGACCAAGGCAGACAAGGTAGAGTTTTTTCACTTTCTGATACCCAAGCTTCTAATGCAGTAGTGTCAGGTACACTTTCTATAAGTGCACAACCTTTTCAAGTTTTAATAGATCCTGGTTCTACCCATTCACTTCTTTCTGTGTGTTTTGTTAATCGCTTTCCTAATAAGCCCGAACCCTTGAGTCATAGCATGCACGTTTTTACTCCATTGGGTGAGTTATTGATGGGAACCTTAGTATGTAAGTCTTGCCCTATAGATTTTAGTAGTCCTAAACTATTTGCCGATTTGATAGTTTTAGACATAAAAGACTTTGAAGTCATTTTGGGGATGGATTGGTTAGCATCATATCATGCTAAGTTAGATTGTTTTGAGAAGAGAGTTACTTTCCAAATTCCTAACCAACCAGAATTCAGTTTTGAAGGAATAGGCATCCTATATCCCATTCGTATTATCTCTGTAATGCAAGCTTTTAGTTTTATTAAGAAGGGATGTCAATGATTCCTTGCGAGTGTTATTGATTTGCAAACAAAAAACCTATTTTAGAAGATATTCCTATAGCTAAACATTTTCCAAATGATTTACTCAGTCTTCCTCCTAGTAGAGAAATAGAGTTTACGATTGACCTTATTCCCGGAACTATACCAATCTCGAAACCACCTTATCATATGGAACCTTTAGAATTAAGGGAATTAAAAGTTCAATTACAAGATTTGTTAGACAAGATTTTTATTAGACCACGTGTATTCCCTTGGGGTGCTTCGGTGTTATTTGTTAAAAAGAAGGATGGGACAATGAGGTTATGTATAGATTATCGTGAACTAAATAAGGTGACCATTAAGAATAAATACCCCTTACCTCGTATAGATGATTTGTTTGACCAACTTCAAGGTGCAGAAGTATTTTCAAAGATTGACCTTAGGTCAGGCTATCACCAATTTAAGATTAAGGAAGATGATATTTCAAAATCAGCTTTTCGTACTAGATATGGTCACTATGAATTTTTTGTGATGCCATTTGGACTAACTAACTCAGCAGTCACTTTTATGGATATGATGAATAGGGTGTTTAGGAAGTATTTGGATAAGTGTGTGGTTGTTTTCATTGATGACATCCTTATTTATTCCAAAAGTATTGAAGAACACGAAAAACATTTAGAGTCGGTGTTGTAAATCCTTAGGAAGGAGAAATTATATGTGAAATTAAAGAAGTGTGAGTTTTGGTTGCCTAATGTCTCTTTTCTAGGACATGTCATTTCCAAGGAGGGAGTGTTGGTTGACCCTCAAAAGATCAACGCTATACTGCATTGTCGTAGACCAACAAATGTGATGGAGATTCATAGTTTTCTTGGATTAGCAGGTTATTATCAAAGATTTGTTGAAGGATTTTATAGTATTACCAAACCTCTATCTAGGTTAACCCAAAAGAAGGTGAAATATTAATGGTATGATGAAGTCAAGAATAGTTTTCAAGAACTTAAGAATCGATAAGTAACTGCCCCGATTTTAACTTTTCCTTCTGGGACAGGGGGATTTGTGATTTATAGTGATGCTTCTAAAAATGGTTCGGGATGTGTGCTAATGAAAAATGGAAAAGTAGTAGCTTATTCCTCGAGAGAGTTAAAACCACATGAGCAAAATTATCCAACCCATGACCTAGAATTAGTAGCTGTAATTTTTGCTCTTAAGATTTGGATACATTATTTGTATGGTGAGATTGTGAGATTTATACCGATCATAAGAGTTTGAAGTATATTTTTACCCAAAAAGAATTGAACATGAGACAAAGGAGGTGGTTAGAATTAATGAAGGATTATGATTTGAATATTCATTATCACCCGGGGAAAGCTAATATAGTAGCTAATGCTTTAAGTAGGAAGTCTACACCAAATTTGTCGTGTCTTATTACAAGCCAGGAAGCACTGTTTAAGGATTTGAGAAGTGTGGAAATAGATGTATGTATTTGTAGTAAAGAAGGAACAATCGCAAATTTACAAGAACAACCCATGTTGATGGAAATGATCAAAATTGCACAAGTAAATGACCCACAACTAAAGAAGATTAGAGATGAAGTTATTGAAGGGGAGAGGATTGAATTTGTGATACGAGATGATATATTGAGATTTGGAAATAGAGTGTGTGTTCGATCTGATGCCCAACTAAAGAGGCAAATTTTGGAAGAAATTCATTACTAGAGATTCACATTTCATCCCAGATTTAAAAAGATGTATAGGGATCGTCGAGAAGTATTTTGGTGGAATAACATGAAAAGGGAGATAACCAAATTTGTATCTCAGTGTTTGATCTGTCAACAAGTAAAAGCTGAACATGAGAAACCATCAGGATTACTACAACCCCTACCTATCCCTCAGTGGAAATGGAAACATATTACTATGGATTTTATGACAGGTTTACCAAGGAGTTCAAATGGTAATGATTCTATTTTGGTAATTATTGATGGGTTAACTAAATCACCTCATTCTCCTGCTATTAAGATTACCCATTTTTTAGAAAAGTTAGCCAAGTTGTACGTGCGGGAAATTATTAGGCTTCATGGAACCCCAATTTCAATTATTTCAGATCGTGACCTTAGATTTGTGTCTCACTTTTGGAAAATCCTACAAGCATCCATGGGAACACATTTGAATTTTAGCATCACTTTTCATCCTCAAATAGATGGACAATCTGAGAGAACTATTCAAACCTTAGAGGATTTTCTTAGGGCATGTGTACTTGATTTGAAGGGGAATTGGGATGATCATTTTCCGTTAGTATAATTTTCATATAATAATAGTTATCAAGTAAGTATTCAAATGGCTCCACATGAGGCACTCTATGGAAGAAGGTGTCGTTCCCCTACATGTTGGGTAGAGTTGGAGAAATAAAATTATTGGGACCAAAATTGATCCAGATAACAACAGAGAAAGTGAAATTGATACAAGACCGACTTTGAATTGCTCAAAGCGGTCAAAATATTTATGTTGACAATCGTCGATGAGAGTTATAATTCCAAAGAGGAGATTATGTGTTCTTGCGAGTATCACCAGCAAAGGGAGTAATCCGGTTCGGGAAGAAAGGGAAATTGAGTCCAACATACATAGGACCTTTTGAAATCCTTGAAAGGAAAGGAGCGGTTACGTATAGAATAGCCTTACCCCCTGAACTCTCTAGTTTTGATAATGTGTCCCACGTGTCAATGATGAAGAAATACGTACCCGATCCAATGCATATTCTAAGTCACGAACCTCTTCAAGTTAGAGAAGATTTGTCATACATTGAGCATCCAGTAGAAATTTTGGACCATAAAGATCAAATATTACGAACTAAGGTAATTCCATTGGTCAAAGTGTTATGGTGTAATCATTCCATTGAAGAAGCAACATGGGAGCGGGAAGATGATATAAAGGAGAAATATCCATAGTTGTTTGGGAATTAATGTAAGTTAAGTTTGGGGACCAAACTTTTTATAAGGAGGGTAGGATGTAATGACCCCACTTTTATATGTTCATATATAGTTTTAAATGTTTTATTATTTCATATGTGATATGAATAATGTTAATTTATTATTTTAGTATAATCCTCCCTTTATAAATCATGAAATATCAAATTAGTTACAAACATAAAATTGTAAAGTTTTGGTAGGAATATTCACATTAGAAACTTGTTTTGACTATTATAATATAACAATTAACTTGAGGTAAAAAAAATAAAGTTGTATATATATAAATTACAATTGTAACACAATAAACGGTGCATTAAACAGAGGTCCGAGCAAGAAGTTATGCCAAAATTATGAAATAAGGACAAATTTGTCCATCCTTTAAGATGTATTTTGTCCTATTAGCACACCATGTATAATATTTTGATTGGTTGAAGGGGAGGCTAGTTTGTCCAACTTAAACAGTTTGAAATAATCTCCTTCTTCATCAAAATGGATTAAATCAAAGTCTTATAGCATATCCTAAGCTAAATGATAAGTTTTGGGGTAGAAAATAAAATTTTAAGAAACTTTAAAGACTTGATTTTGAAATAATGAAAGTTTCAAGGACTAAAATGAAAATATAAAGGAACATTATTTAAATAAAATGCTTTTAAGGACTTCTATGAAATATTGAAAAGGTATGGTGTAAAATTTCTAAAATACCCTTCATCTGTAAAATGACCCTTATACCCTTAATCACTTAACAACTCATGCTTGACACCTCATGTTGTATTCTTGCCACCACACCTTACACGTGTCATCCATATAAATAAGGATAAAGCACTTGTAATTCAGTTAAGTAAGGCTAAAACACGTGTCAGCATCGGGTGAAATTAAGACTGCAAGATAGCCCCGTTACGTGACACGCAACACGCTGACTCGCCAAAATGAACGCTTAGTCATTAGGACACGTGTCAATACCCTAATAACTCTGGGAAACTATAAATAAGGCCTTAGGATATGTTCTTATATGAAATTACTCCAAATTTCAAAAATAAATAGTGAGAGAAAGTGTAAGGAAGTTTAATAAGAAGCTTCGTTTTAGTGATCCAAGAACCGATTTATCTGTAACTTCATACTTTTATTTTAGGTGAGTACTTTGTGACATTCCTTGTGTGTTTTGATTATATGATATTATGAAAAATACATCTATTTTGTTAAATGATTTTATTCTCAAATACATTTGATACCGATGATTCCATCGTTTGTTATATGTCTATATCTCTCGATATATACATCTGATTTGAATTATGAAATTATTGATTCGGCCTATGGAAACTCTTTTACTATGTTGGCCTAGACTACCGGGTGGAAATATTCGGGTGGTACCCTCCCAGTTGGTTTATCGCTGGTGTGCCCTAAATAAGACATTGTTTCAGATATCATGATTTTCTGTCTGTGTTGTAATCGGGTGGAAACATTTGGTAACACTATCTATTTATCTGGGTATTAAAGCATACATGGCCACCAAAATAAAATTGAATAATTGACATGTTGCTCAATTATTTTATCCGTTCTGTTCTGAACTATTTATTCTGTAAATATATACTGTCAATTTACCTTTTATATTTATTGCAAATTCCTGTCCATATATGTATATGCCTTATGTTGTAAATTCAATAGGTATCAATTTTCTGGAAAAAAATCCTGGAATGTCTGGAGATTAATTCTCAATCGGGTTTTAGCTGATGTTGTATAAATAACCATTTTTCAGGAAATAAGTAGGTTCGCGGAGGTAACGAAAAAATGACTGTGTTGAAGATTCATCTTTTAGAGCTCTTCTTGTTATTATGTTTATTTTATCATCTAGAGCATGTTTGGCTCTCTTGTAATGAGTTTTAAATTTCATGTTAAGTTGTAACTCGTTGTCACTTTTAAAGTAAATGAATTTTCCTTTTAGAAAGCTCTGATGATGTAATTCCTTTACTTTCAGTATTTTACGATTAATAACCATGTGATTATATTTCCGTTGCACTTATTTAAGGAAACAATTTAACTCAGAATATATGTTGACTTGGTGGCATGTCAAGACACTCGTTCCCTACTACTAATTTTGGGACGGGGTGGTGACAATTAAATTGAAAATTATGGGGTAATCAAGAATACCTATATGATATAGCCACGCCGAAAGTGCGGAGCTGAGCTTGAGATAAGTATGTTACGTACGAGACATTGGTGATAATTATGCTAGGATGTTTGGGCTATAGTATATAGTATGGCGAGATTTTGTGTTCGCTGTCCTGAGATATGATTTACTTGTGAGAATTATCACTTGAAAGAGGGTTTACTCTATATATATGTTTATGTATGTTATTGTGTGTTAAATAATAGACTTAATAGGAAGTGATTGTATTGTTATATTTGATCCCGGGGAGTAGCGACGTTTACTGATGGTATTCATGGTGGATACGACTTATTATTGAGAAGGGAGATATTGCTTATAATTCATTCACGATAAGAAACTAGTGAAAGTAAGGGGGGCCGTAAGGTATGATGTCTTTTGTAACATGAGAGTGGACGATTATACTTTTATGTCAGGAGACGAGAATTTGGCAGTACGTGTTATGGTCTGAGGGCTTAACGGATCTCAACGACAAAAAATGTTAGGTAGTAGTGTACAGGGGGATTTCTTGTTTGGATTTCTTTTTGCGAGATGTCCCACGCATGAAACTTAGTGCAACGCTGGAAGTGGGTAGATGTGTGGTACCTTGGTTACCTTGGTTATTATTCATGTCGGTGTTTATAACTGTGAGTTGAAAGTTATATTACAGTTTAAGGCTTGTAGAGTCAGGTAACATTTGTGCAGTTAAGTATGGGTACAGAGTATATGGGTGCCCTGGGTAATATAATTAATTTTGATATAATTCGCGATTAGAAGGGGTAGAGATATGTGTAACGATCTTTGAGGCATGTGAGTAAGGAAGTATTTGAGTCTTGGGGTACTAGACTCATCTGAATTTCGAGGGAGAAATTCCTTTGTAACGGGGGAGTATGTAACACCCCGTATTTATGAGGATATAGAATTTAATAAATTTGGGCATTTAGGATTTAAATTAATCTTTAGTATTAAAATTAAATTTGTGAATTTAGATTTATTTAATTTGGGTTATTTTTAAAATTCGCATGTGTCATAATTTGAGGTCAAGGTTGGAGATTTTAGTTAAGTGATTTCTATGATGATTCTCATTTCACGGTTGATTCCAAATAGGTTGAGATACTCAAGAAATAGCACCCGGGGGTAGTAATTGGGTCTCGGGGCATTTTTAGGCATAACCGGGCTCACAGGGGGGCGTCCGGGTCATTTGGGCTTGGCCCGTAGGCTTAATTTAGGGATTAGTGATATAAAACCTACATTAGGGAATTTGGGGAAGACATAATTCATAAATAAAACCCTATCTTTGTAGAGGATAAAAGAGGGATCAATTGGGAGAGCTTCCATAAGAAATTGAAGTGTTCTTCATCAAATATTCGTCTTTATCAAAGGAAATCAGACCCTTCGAATCTATCAGGCAAGTAGTTAAACCCGCTTTCATTTATTTGTAGTTTCTCGATTCAAATCATGGTGGGTGTGATTGTAAATCCATTTTTTTGGGTGGGTTATTACATTAAAATGGGGTTTTGAGGAATTTTTAAACGAGGTGTAAATTTAAAGGTTAAATCGATGATACGAGGCATGTCCACTATTTGAAATTAACTTATGTAAAAACCCAATCATTGAATGGGTTTAATTGTATATTGAAGTTGATCATTTGGAGAATAAATTAACGAAATTGGAAGAAACCCAAATTTGGGGTTCAAAGGAATCGTGATAAGAAAATAGTGATGCTTAACAACCAAATTCATAAGTGGAATGTGTTAAAAGAATGAACTTTGTTGATACTGCTGTATAAGGAATATGGGTGGAAATAAAAGCTCGAAGGGTCATTCATGGAGGAACTCACAGCATGTAGAAGAAGGGGGAAACCCAGTTGTCATTTGAGCAATAGGGAGAGTGGTTCGAACGACGTCATCGGTCATTCAATCGACCTGGTGAGTGGTTCGAACGATGTGGGGAAATCTTGCGCAGTTTTTTTTCTCTTGGCCGAGAGTTGTTGGTGGATAACAAGATACCATTAGTTTGGGTTGTTGTTCTTAGTTTTGGGAAAGATTTGTTGGTGGCTAAAAGGATACCAGTAGAAGAAATTATGTTTTCTCTCATACTTAGAGATTTAGGGGGGGGGGGAGAAAATAAATATTTGTGATGGAAGATAAATGCATGAAATTCAAATTACAGAATTTAGGGTGATAAATCCTAAAAGGGTTAAAATACGGACTAAGTTAGGGAGTCCAGACAATTTGATTGAGTGACTCTATGTTGATAAAAATTATTTAGGTGGAAATTAATTTAAGTTAAAGTCGGAGGTTTGACTCGGATTATCTTAGGCTGAGTGCTATGGGAGTTACGCACAGGGGTAGCCAGTTTAGATTATTAGGGAGATATAAAATAAATTATCAAATATTAAATCGAGCGAGAAGTATTGATATTGATAGTTGAATTGGATGTGATAAATTTTAAGGGACAAAGATACAGACCGAATGAGTGAGTCTAGGAACTGTAGTTGGGTGATAAAATTTGTATGAAAAATAATTAATGTGTGATTAATTAAATTGCAAGTCGGGATATAGACTTTGGTATTTTGTGTAACCCCCCGACCCGGATTTAAAGGTTAATTAAGGATTAACCCGATCCGAATCGTAAGTTAATAGTGAAGTGCAATGAAACATCCTAAATAATATTTCTAATCCATTCTTATTAGTATTTAACGTCACACTTATTATCATGCTAGTCAAATTACAATCACTACGTGATATGACCCAAGGGAAATGCCCCCAAGGCTAAGTAAACATAGATACTAATCGTAAATGCATAAAGTTACTTACCTGTATAGCTCTCTCAAGGTACAGAATATCACACACCTGCCGCAACAAAAGAAGGGATGTGAGCCGAATGCTCAGTGCGATCATATACAAATGTGGTATAGAAACGAGCGACAGAAAGGAGTACTCACACGCTACACTACATGCATGTGAAATTATAAATGTATGTACATATATACCTTTGAAAAATACATATGCCTATGTATTTAACCGTTTATTTCAAAGACATCATTTAATACCATTTAACTTCCCTGACATTACAAAACAGTCATTAGCATTACCATGCTTAGGACTTATACGTGTTGTCCATTAACTCACACAGTTTAAACAAATGGAATTTGTTTGGAAAACATTCTTCTTACATTCAAGGAGATTTACTATCCGATGTTCATCTACTCACGCCAAAGTTACTTAACCATTTTAGGATTCCCATTCAAAACACACACATGCCATCTTTAGAAAAATACTATTTTCCCTTGTAAACCTCATGTAACACGCGCTATTGTTTACTTTAATTCAATTGTTCTTAGGTAGATTAATTTCATTAACTCACCTTATTAACCCATCACATGTTGCCACATGAACTTTAAACATTCAGTGCGTTATTCTTGCATTAGTAAATCAATGAATTTATGCCATTCATTTATGCCTCTTTCATGAATATTCGATTCATTACTTAGAATATCTTTTTCTTTGGGATTTGCCAACAAACACTCACGGACTTCGTGGCCTCACACCACTGGTCTCCGCCTCCATATACTATTGCAGTTGGTTTGGGGTTTTTCACCCTAGGGACATCATAGCCCTGCTTAATTATTTAACCCGGCATCATCCAATACCATTATCTTTCTAATGTGTTCAACATTTTCAATATTTTTTACTTCAATTTATATTTTTCGGGCCGAAGCAAAAGCCTTGGACTTAACCGTCCATTTTCCCATTTCTTAGGAAATCACTACTTATATTTAAGTCCTTTATTTACACGCGTGTCGATATTGTACCAAAAATCATTCACATTTTGGACTTAATTCAATTTCACCCATACTAGTATTAAAACTTTCATTGACATTTTTATTTCATAAGAATGTTCCACGTTAGATAGGTATACAATTTACCATTTATTTACCAAAACTTGCAATTTCGTTCTGTAATAAGTGTCATTTCTCGAAACAGTCTTTAAGTTTCCAACTAACATTCTAACGCCTTAGTTGTTTTAACACTTGTTTAACATCACGCTTTTCCCCCAATCCTTCGCAATTGCCAATTCAACAATTTCATTACGCGAGGTAACGTTTTTGTCTTACTTTATGTTTATATCCAATAAGACCTCTTTTAAACTCGCTCACATATTTATACACAAAATACTTACGAGTTTATATGCATAGAGGGTGTACTTATAAATGCTAAAATCCCATCAACGGATTAAACAAGTATATCTTTCTAGAATTTTACACTTTTCACAACAAACATACTTTCATTTTGTAAAACTAAGTGAGACATTCTTAACTTTCTTAAATTTGAAAATGACATTTATTCACAATTATTCCAGTTTGAAAACAACTTAGAAATATTTATTTCATAAATATTTGCCAATATTAACATTTTCCATATTTTTATTTTTTAAAAATGTTCATCATACCTATTTACTAGGGTTGTACACAAATGCTATTTTCTAGCCTTTTTTATTCTATAAAAATATTCATATTCATTTTCATTAGATATTTACACAAATAATATTTGTTGTACTTGCATTCCTCTCTAATGCCCGACACTGCCCAAGGATCTCTGCACATATTACCTCTGACTTTGATCAGATGGTCAGGCCCTAACCCATAAGCGATCGACAGCGCATAAGGAGCAGGTCTGACTATCCCAAATGCGCAACGACACCTATACTCATTACAGCTTGTTAATCAGATGCGTGGGAGGGTCAACGCATCTGTGCTTTTCTTATGGAGCATCCTACATCTTGCAGCACTCTATACAAGACGCCTTGTATGAATAAAAAGGGTAAGGGTTTGGTCCCTCTCTCCTCTCACATTTCGGGCAGTGGGAGATTGGATTTTAATTCCTTAATCTTATTTCCTTGTTTCGCAAATAGCCCCACCGATTTACACTCAATAAAAGACTTTGTATATTAATCAATATCCAAAAAAAACTCTATGATCCATATGATACTAATTCTCTTTATTTATTCCAATTATAACTCTTTTTTTCATACAATTTCGTAATTTAATCCAATTTCTTCAACTTTAATTTATGCCCCAACATATATATTCAATATAGTTTTGAGCACTCAACGACTAATAAGTCTTATTGACCAAAATCTACAATTCCTCTTTATTTAATTCAATCCCCAATCCCCAATCTTCAATACTTATTTTTTTTCAAGCCTCCCAATTTGTTTAAATAGGAATACAATCTAATCATAATCATCCCAGTCTCTATATTTTTCGTTTTATCACAACTTTACATCGGGATTAAAAAAATATTAAGGGCAGGGTATTACATTCTTCCCTCCTTAGGAAGTTTCGTCCTCGAAACTTCTGGGTCATCAGCTGACAAAGCATCCATTCCACAATCTGATTCCAATGTTAGGTGTCTTTAACACTATTATCTAACCCAAATGTTTCATACCATTAATTTAATATGGCCGTGGTGGACCCTAAGGTCTTATTGCTAACTCCCAAGCGTGCCTATCATGTCCATCTAAACAGTACAGAAAAATAATTGATAATCACCACATATCCTACTAACACCCAAGGAACCCATTACCGTGAATTACTCTGAACGTCAGGATTTACAAGTCTACATTTCGTCAAACGATTTCGATCTTGCCTAGCCAAGGAAGATACATCCTCAATATTAATAATCATTCACACAAATGATTTCGAGATGGACAATTAATCCCAATAATACATCCGATCGATACCTCCTACTGGATTACTTTGGTAAGCTAAAGTCATCATAAGTATCAAACCCAAATACACGTGAGAGACTACATTCCCAGGCCGCCAATTCCATACGGAGTACAATACTCACACTTAATGTTCCATTAAGTTCTAATATTCATATCTTGTACTCGTGACCTCAAATCCTCGATATACATTGTAACCAACTATACTGGTTCACTAGCGAGTGTGTCAACCTGAAACTATCGAGTGTAGTTGTAAACTACTTGCACAAACTGCGAGACCATGCGTATACACCAATTAGTGTAAGACAAGGGTTCTTTCGAAGAAGGGCATACTCATTTACACTGATGCATCAGCCTCAACCCGGCCTATCCCGCATCACTACTGAGCTTAAGCAACGCTACACCTGAATACAGAGCCAGGACTAACACAGTAACTTCCCATCACTAGGATCAAAGAAGACACAATGAGATAAAATGGATCAGGCGAGTCCCATGCCATAATAAATCAATTAATTTCAGGCAACGAACCATGCCACTCGAAGTACAAACCACATCGCACAATTGATTTCTAAAATTTTCACTGATCTATACGTACGCTGAGGTATTAGACTAGCCATGTGCCCTAGATTGAACCACTAATCATGATTACCAATTCTCAAAGACAACTACTTGGGAATCGATTCGCTAGGCTTCCCTCCTTAAGACTGAATTTACTTGTTATCCTTCATATTGAAGCGAAGTTACAATTCTCATTTCTTAATGTTAGTCAGTGACCTATATACTTAAGTCTCCACAGTCCCCATATGTGATTGAAATTTTCAAACCTCGAGATCCTTCTCATTTAGTGAAACACAACACTCACATAATTTTATCCTACGGACCATCTCTACAATCCTTAGCAATGTCCTATGTGTTTCCAAATCATAACTATTGAACTAGTTACAATGACACCTTAAATTTTCCAAGAATTATCTATGCCCAATGCCTAATGGTTCTCTTCACCAGAGTCATAATGAGCCATAAAAATAGCCCAGGTGGGTGCTATAACCAAGCCTACCACTCCAATATGAGTGCTATCCCTAAAACCATAATGACATCATCATGTTCTAAGCCTTCCGAGTGTAAAACCTAACACTTGTCAACCTATTATCGATATTATCCACAGAGTCATATCACGACGCCATCTTATAAATAAAAGTCATGGCACTAACTCCAAGTATACCCATCTGTCATCATGGCCGAAACATACTACAATCATCAATGATTTACCATTACTATGTGGACTTTAGTACCATAACAATTCCCAATGCTTTATGGGTGATAACACCGTACTTAGTCATCTCTCTAAACAGTCTACACCTATCACGGGAAACCACAAGTCGCATCATAACCTCGAATTTAACACCATGACATGTTTATCAGCAAATACGCATCGGTACAACTTTGATTTCTCTCCACACTTCATGGAGGAGTTAACAATTCAATCATTTCCTAAAATGGTCATACACATCCTAGTGTAAAAATCGTCACGTTAGAATCCTATCCTGTATGACGACTGATCACGGCTACCAATTCGTAGCCTCAAGGGATCGATCCTAGTCACTACGTGTAATATCAACTGTAAGACTATGTCCTTTACATCATAAGAAAATCCAAAAATTTCAAGGGGAGACGCAAATTTTCATCACAGTAGACAGTACGTCGTAAAGTTCACCATTACTAGGGAGTGTCTATCGCTCATACTAATAACTCGTGAGTTAATCCTTATCACATATCTCAAGGGAATTATTAATACAAATTCACATACATGTCCATAACTATATCCTGAGATCAAACTCATCATGGTGTATAGCTTAACCGTTTTGAACACTCACTTATGGCAGCTAACTTGTCTCACTACATAGCCATCACACTCATTTACTAGATCATAGGCCATTACCACTATAAAAATTTTGGTAGGATACGGGGCATTGCGTACTAGCAATAAAACTTTGGGCCAATACCTTTGACGCCACAAGAGATCCTCTTCCTCAATACCACCTTTTTTTTGCCATAATTCAATGCCACAACTTCTAACACCAAGTCCTAAGGACTATATAGATTCATTTTTAAATTACCCTAAATCAACATGAATGCCTAAACCCACATCATAATAAAGTCACTTAGGCATTCTAATTTCCATAGAATTTTTTTTTGTTTACAAGCCACGCTACTAAGTCACCTAATCCCGTAGATGGAATCACAAGCACCCCAACTGAGATGCAACTGAAATAATTAAGACCTTCTAATCATCCACCTCCCACATGATACATCTCACACAGGCCTAAGGTGCCACCACCTAACGGCCTACACCCAAAGTCGATATTTATTACTTAACACTACCACAACAATTGTAGCGGAATAAAAATGACTACTAACTTAGCTGATTCCCAACTTAAAGGGAATAGCACAGTATGATCCAGACCTCGACTTTACCATCAAGGTACAAATCAAACCCATCACCATGAAAGCGTGACCAACTCTAACCAACAACGACGTTGAAAGATCCACTATCGACCTCACCACGTCACACCCGAATGGAACAATAAACCTAAAGCTCTGATACCAAGTTGTAAAGCCCCGACCCGGATTTAAAGGTTAATTAAGGATTAACCCGATCCGAATCGTACGTTAATAGTGAAGTGCAATGAAACATCCTAAATAATGTTTCTAATCCATTCTTATTAATATTTAACGTCACACTTATTATCATGCTAGTCCAAATTACAATTACTACGTGATATGACCCAAGGGAAATGCCCCCAAGGCTAAGTAAACAGAGCTACTAATCGTAAATGCATAAAGTTACTTACATATATAGCTCTCTCAAGGTACAGAATATCACACACCTGCTGCAACAAAAGAAGGGATGTGAGCCGAATGCTCAGTGGGATCATATACAAATGCGGTATAGAAACGAGCGACAGAAAGGAGTACTCACACGCTACACTACATGCATGTGAAATTATAAATGTATGTACATATATACCTTTGAAAAATACATGTTCCTATGTATTTAACCGTTTATTTCAAAGACATCATTTAATACCATTTAACTTCCCTCACATTACAAAACAACCATTAGCATTACCATGCTTAGGACTTATACGTGTTGTCCATTAACTCACACAGTTTAAACAAATGGCATTTGTTTGGAAAACATTCTTCTTAGATTCAAGGAGATTTACTATCCGATGTTCATCTACTCACGCCAAAGTTACTTAACCATTTCAGGATTTCCATTCAAAACACACACATGCCGTGTTTAGAAAAATACTCTTTTCCCTTGTAAACCTCATGTAACACACGCTATTGTTTACTTTAATTCAGTTGTTCTTAGGTAGATTAATTTCATTAAGTCACCTTATTAACCCATCCCATGTTGCCATATGAACTTTAAACATTCAGTGCATTATTCTTGCATTAGTAAATCAATGAATTTATGCCATTCATTTATGCCTCTTTCATGAATATTCGATTCATTACTTAGCATATCTTTTTCTTTGGGATTTGCCAACAAACACTCACGGACTTCGTGGCCTCACACCACTGGTCTCCGCCGCCATATACTACTGCAGTTGGTTTGGGGTTTTTCACCCTAGGGACATCATAGCCCTGCTTAATTATTTAACCCGGCATCATCCAATACCATTATCTTTCCAATGTGTTCAACATTTTCATAATTTTTTACTTCAATTTATATTTTTCGGGCCGAAGCAAAAGCCTTGGACTTAACCGTCCATTTTCCCATTTCTTAGGAAATCACTACTTATATTTAAATCTTTTATTTACACACGTGTCGATATTGTACCAAAAATCATTCACATTTTGGACTTAATTCAATTTCACCCATACTAGTATAAAAACTTTCATTGACATTTTTATTTCATAAGAATGCTCCACGTTAGATAGATATACAATTTACCATTTATTTACCAAAACTTGCAATTTCGTTCTGTAATAAGTGTCATTTCTCGAAACAGTCTTTAAGTTTCCAACTAACATTCTAACGCCTTAGTTGTTTTAACACTTGTTTAACATCACGCTTTTCCCCCAATCCTTCGCAATTGCAAATTCAACAATTTCATTACGCGAGGTAACGTTTTTGTCTTACTTTATGTTTATATCCAATAAGACCTCTTTTAAACTCGCTCACATATTTATACACAAAATACTTACGAGTTTATATGCATAGAGGGTGTACTTATAAATGCTAAAATCCCATCAACAGATTAAACAAGTATATCTTTCTAGAATTTTACACTTTTCACAACAAACATACTTTCATTTTGTAAAACTAAGTGAGACATTCTTAACTTTCTTAAATTCGAAAATGACATTTATTCACAATTATTCCAGTTTGAAAAAAAATTAGAAATATTTATTTCATAAATATTTGCCAATATTAACATTTTCCCCGTTTTTATTTTTTAAAAATGTTCATCATACCTTTTTACTAGGGTTGTACACAAATGCTATTTTCTAGCCTTTTTTATACTATAAAAATGTTTATATTCATTTTCATTAGAAATTTACACAAATAATATGTTTCTTGTATATTTTATTCCCTAAAAACGCCCCATATTTATTTTTACTAGAATTTACACCCGAATAATATTTCCTACATTTTTATCTCCCATAAAAATGTTCATATTCATTTTCATTAGAAATTACATGCAAACAATATTTTCTAGAATTTCTACTCTTAATAAGCAACACAACAAGGCTATCATACATATACACCGAATGGGGTCTGTAAATACAAGAGTAGGGTATCCCACCTCAAACACAACAAAGATGGTGGTGTTTGCAGAAGATGGGTGACTCCCCCACCTCCAAAGGTGGCCTTAAAGGGAGTCACACAAAGCTCCACCATGAAAGCTCCATGAAAAGCTCCAACAAATGCTCCAAAATGTTCAGCAACCCATCTCCAAAATAACCCCCTTCAAACCTTATCCAACTCTAAATATCACAACATTTTTAACCCAACAAATAACTTAGATATAAATATATTTCATGATTCACCTTTCTTATCAGTGAGGGAGGATACACATTTATTTGGTGAGAGTGTATAAGCTACACTAGAATAGAAAATTGGGGAGTGACGGATCAGGGAAGAGAGAGAGAGTGATCGAATTCGAGAATTTGGCAATGGGGTTCCAACAGAAAAAATTTCTAACATCACTTGACTCCCTCTAAAATATATACACAAGAGGCTAATTCATTAATTGTTGGTCAATGGTGGAGACAAATATGCAGAACCCGTGACCCATAAGTCCCTTCCACGTGCTGACCCTTTTTATTTGATTTACCTCTCCATGTTGATTCAAGACTCTAGGCCATGCGTTATGGTAGTGTCCCTGTACCAAACGCATAGCAGTGTAGATAGCAGATTGGGTTTCCTCTTTTGTTGTACTCGTGTTTGTCTATTTTATCCCAAGACAAGAACTCCTATTATGTATATACATATATATCTTCATCTTATAACTTCTGGCCCAAGGCCGATTGAAAGCTAAGCCACAAGTTTAGATGACAACTCATGGGCATTTGTTTTGGTAGAGATCCCTTTTTTTTTTATTCCTATCTTCTTCTAATCGTGTTCCTTTATTTGTTGTACTTGCATTCCTCTCTAATGCCCGACACTGCCCAAGGATCTCTGCACATATTACCTCTGACTTTGATCAGATGGTCAGGCCCTAACCCATGAGTGATCGACAGCGCATAAGGAGTACGTCTGACTATCCCAAATGCGCAACGACACCTATACTCATTACAGCTTGTTAATCAGATGCGTGGGAGGGTCAACGCATCTGTGCTTTTCTTTTGGATCATCCTACATCTTGCAGCACTCTATACAAGACGCCTTGTATGAATAAAAAGGGTAAGGGTTTGGTCCCTCTCTCCTCTCACATTTCGGGCAGTGGGAGATTGGATTTTAATTCCTTAATCTTATTTCCTTGTTTCGCAATTAGCCCCACCGATTTACACTCAATAAAAGACTTTGTATATTAATCAATATCCAAAAAAAACTCTATGATCCATATGATACTAATTCTCTTTATTTATTCCAATTATAACTCTTTTTTTCATACAATTTCGTAATTTAATCCAATTTCTTCAACTTTAATTTATGCCCCAACATATATATTCCATATAGTTTTGAGCACTCAACGACTAATAAGTCTTATTGACCAAAATCTACAATTCCTCTTTATTTAATTCAATCCCCAATCCCCAATCTTCAATACTTATTTTTTTTTCAAGCCTCCCAATTTGTTTAAATAGGAATACAATCTAATCATAATCATCCCAGTCTCTATATTTTTCATTTTATCACAACTTTACATCGGGATTAAAAAATATTAAGGGCAGGGTATTACATTTTGGGCTAGTGCTACAAGTGTTAGGCATGGGTTAGTCGGGCCTTATTAAATATATGTATACAGTTTTGTGTGATAGTATATATATATATATACGTGTGCTCTATAGATATCGGTGTGAATGATGCTTATAGGAATACATACCCCTCTAGTGCTATCACAGGAGGTTGTGCAATGTGGGTGAATCCCCTCGTTAGTGAATGTAGGGTGAGTATAATCCCCCGGTCATATGCATCCAGTATTTATATGTTGTGATTCTTTTTTTTTTTTTGGGGGGGGGGGGGGGAGATGAGTTGGGTATGATTCGGTCTCACAAATGGGGAACTATGGCCGCCTCAGCTACGCTTATTTTTATTTTACTAATTCAGGGAGCTAACCTTATCAGGGTATACGGGTGAATGAGTATTGAAAAATGTTACTAAAGCCGTTTATTAAAAATAAACTATTTAAGTAACTCCGATCTGTTTTTTTAAGAAACTCTTTTCGTAAAAACCAAACTAATTCAACACAAGATGTGTTTAACAAATCAGTATGTACGAGATCTATTCAAGAATTGAATAACAGATTTATAAAGAAGTTTAAAAAACTTAAACTCAGCACAACCAAGAATGAGATGAGGAGATGTATAAAGATTATGTTCACGATGTTTTTTACGTGGTAAAACCTCACCAATTGAGGAAACATCCACGACTCCCTCTACGGAGTAAAATGAAAAATCCACTAAAACAAATATATGAGTTACAAACTATATAACTAACATGCAAACAACTCAGACCTATATAAGTTTAGGAATGTACCCTCTGGTGTCCTAAAAACTTCTCTGCAGTTCTGATTATAGATGTAGTTCTCCCAGTTTGTTAAATTCTGATTTGTTCCACCACTTTACGTCGACTCTTTGTTCACAAGATCTTATTACCAACACTTTCCGTGTTGTAGGGTGAAAGTGTTTGTGGAGGTGCTCCTTAACACATGCATGCACACACGCACACTTATTAAGTACAAACAGTCCTAACAAATTACAGTAACACTATATGCTGTGATCTTTTCTTTTTCTTTCTTCTTACAAAACTTTGAACCTTATTTGACCTTTAAATCATTCCCAGAATCCACGGATACCTTGCTAGGAAGACAGATAAGGTCTTAAACAATCTCATAATTTTAGAAAGGTTTTTCGAGATTGAAAACCTCCAAGTGTGATTACAACTAGGTCAAAGGTTTAGTTTTACAAGAACTAGAAACATAAAGCATTTATTGTTGATTTTAAAGTAAGCAAACGTTTTATAGAAAATAATCAACAATATATTTCTCAAGATGAGAAATAAAGAATGAAACTAAGTGTAATGTAACATGAATAACTCAGATCTAAAATTTCTATGAAATCAGAAAGTAGATCTGAGTAAACGTTTAAGTTGAAAATAAGATCTAAAGAACAAGAGGTTACAGCAGCAATAACAAACTCAACTCAAACTCTCAATCACTCAAGAACACTCAGGGTAGTGTTTTGGATATGGAGTTTTTAAGAGGTGTTTGAGTTTGGATGGAAGAGGCTTTGACGAAACAGGGTTGGGGTTTCTAACTCTCTCTCTTCTCTCTGTTTCCTCTCTTCTCTCTTCTCTCCCTTCTCCCTCTACTCTCTCTATTTCTCAGAGGAAATGAAAATGGCAAAAGTCTTCAAAGTCTGAGAGTAGGGTCCCTTTTATCGGGTGAAGAGAAGGTTCGAGAGATTCGATTAAAACCAAGGGCCAGGATTAAGTCAAGTTAAATTGACTTTGATCGAAGGGTTCTAATAAGGAAATGCTTAAACGAATCCTGATTGGTTTAGAAAGTTGTACTGGGATTCACCAAGATGACATGCTGATCGTCGATAGCTAATAATGCAAGGGCTGAAAACATATGCATTTTTAACTCAGTAAACAAACACAGTTTCAGCCAATCAGATGAAGACAGGTGTTGGATGATAACATGATATGAAACATGCGTCTTAAACTAATTAAAACCACACCCCAAAGTTTACTCCGCTTTCGGATTCTACCCAAGGTAACAATAGGCCAAAATAACCAACAAATAATATTTACAAATTGACCATAAAACTTTTAAATCAAGTTTTAATTAATAAAACCTTATTTAAAAAATGTTTTAAAAAATTACCAAAAAATTATTGAAATTCCAACTTAGGGATTTAAACACACTCAACATATGTACACACATTATTATGCAGTATGATATGCAAAAAATAAATTATACTGTGTGTGAGTGTTGGCAATTTGATCTTGATCAAAACAAGATAGAGAGATGAAGTAACAAACCAACTTCTGAGGTTCTTTGGATACCAGGGAGGACATAATTTTGTCACAATTTCCAAACTAGATGAGCACTTATACAATATAGACTCAATTGAGTCAAAAGTATAAGGGCTTCAATCTCCCCCTTTGAAAATATGAGACAAAATCTCCTTTGAGTCATCTAGGACTCGTAGGGCAACAAGAAAATAAGAAAAACTTATTCCTATCGAAATTCTATCTACCCAATACGTAGAAATCAAAAAGTACATAACTCAACTAAGTACATTTGGATATCCTATTACAACTGTTGAGAGTAACAGTACAACAAGAACCTGCAATAAATCACTAAGATGAAGCTGTTTAGCATATGAAAGAATTGAATAGACTCAAATTTCTCCCCCATTTTGTCTCAAATGGACAAAGGGAAAAACTTGGATAAACAACGAAGTTATTAGTCAGCATAAACCATACCAATAGATTTACGTAATGAAATGAATCTATTAGAATCTAGAGGTTTGGTAAACATATCTGCGAGTTGTAGATCAGTAGGAAGAAAATTGATTTCTAATTCCTTAGATTCAACCAATTCGCGTATAAAATGATGTCGTATTTTAATATGCTTTGTTCGCGAGTGTTGAATAGGGTTTTTAGAAATATTAATCGCACTTTGATTATCATAATAGAGATGCAATTGGTTTTCTTGAATACCATAATCACTTAGCATTTGTTTAAGCCACATTAATTGAGCACAACAGCTACCAGCGGCTATGTATTCAGATTCAGCTGTTGAGAGTGATGTGCAGTTTTGTTTTTTACTACTCCATCCTACCAAGTTATTACCTATATAATAACATGCTCCCGATGTGCTTTTACTATCATCAGTACACCCAGCCTACTCAGCATCAGTGTAACCAATTATAGTGCTTGGTGTGTCATTAGTGTACCAAAGTCCTATATTTAGAGTGCCTTTTACATATTTAATGATACTTTTAACAACATTCAAGTGGATCTCTTTAGGGTTACTTTGATATCGAGCACATACACACACAACATACATAATATCAGGGTGCGAGGCAGAAAGATATAGTAAGGTGCCTATCATACTACGATACAGAGTAAGATCTACAGATTTTCCATTTTCATCTTTGAAAAGTTTTAGCATAGTACTCATGGGCGTTTTAGCATCTTTAGCACTCTCGAGGCCAAATTTCTTTACTATCTCTAAAGCGTACTTAGATTGCGATAAAAATAATCCTTCTGAATTTTGTTTGACTTGAAGGCCTAAGAAGAATTGTAGCTCCCCCATAAGGGACATTTGAAATTCCTTATGCATAGTTTCAGAGAAGGATTTGACTTCTGAGGGAGAAGTTGATCCAAATATAATATCGTCAACATAAACTTGAGCAATAGTGACGTGTTTGTCAAAATGTTTGATAAAAAGAGTTTGGTCATTTCCGCCTCTTTTGAAACCTTTATCTAAAAGAAAACTGGAAAGACGCTCATACCAAGCTCCAGGAGCTTGTTTAAGGCCATACAAAGCCTTTTTTAGACGAAATACATGATTTGGATGTTTAGGGTCAATGAACCCTTTAGGTTGTTCTACATAGGTTTCTTCAGCCAGTATTCCATTAAGGAACGCATATTTGACATCCATTTGGTATAGTGTAAAGTGCATGTGACAAGCTATAGCAAAAAGTAGACGAACAGATTCTAAACGAGTAACAGGAGCAAAGGTCTCGTTAAAATCTATTCCTTCTATTTGAGAGTATCCTTGAGCAACTAATCTAGCTTTATTTCTAATTATTATCCCATTTTCATCAGTCTTATTTTTGAAAATCCAACGTTTACCAACAACCTTTTTGTGATCAGGACATGGAACAAGATACCAAACATCATTAATGACAAATTGTAAAAGTTCTTCCTGCATAGAAGAAATCCAGTGAGGGTCATTCAATGCCTCATTTACATTCTTTGGTTTCACAAGGGAAACAAAACATGCATAATGTGCATAGTTTCTGAGTTGGGATCTTGTACACACTGGCTAACTAGGGTTACCAACTACGTATATGGGATGATCTTTAGAAACCCAGTTAGGTACTTCAGGTGTCTCAATAGGTAATGAATTATCCATTTCAGAGGAGTAATTTTCTAAAGTATTTATAGACTCTTCCTCAATAGTAAATTCACCAGTCTTTCTTTCTACAGTAGTGTCACTAAAAATTACATTTATGGATTCCATCAAGGTTTTAGTTCGAAGATTATACACTCGATAAGCTCTACTGTTAGGCGAATATCCTAGAAATATGTCTTTATCTCCCCGGCTCTCAAATTTGGATAAGTGTTCCCTATCCTTGCATACATAACAAGTATTGCTAAAGGTTCTAAGGTATTTGCGATTAGGCTTTTTATTGTACCAAAGTTCGTAAGGGGTTTGTTTGGAATTCTTTCTAAGATAAACCCTATTTATAATGTGACAAGCAGTACGAATGGACTCTACCCAAAAATATTTAGGTAAATTTTTGGCATGTAACATAACACGTGCCATGTCTTGAAGGGTACGATTCTTTCTCTCCGCAATACCATTATGTTGAGGGTTCTTAGGAGCACTGAACTCTTGTTTATAACCATTATAGTCACAGTATTCTATAATACCAGTGTCTTTGAATTCACCACCTCTATCACTATGAATTCTATTCACTTGAGTATCCTTCTCATTTTCAATCCTAAGAAGAGTTTTGAGGAAGGTTTGGAATGTTTTAGACTTTTGTTTTAAGTAGACTACCTAGGTAAATCTAGTGAAGTCATCAACCATAACAAGGATGTAACTGTGTCCACAGAGACTAACAGTTTGGGAGGGACCCATTAGGTCCATATGGATGAGTTCTAATGGATTAGAGGTAAGAATATCTTTGACTTTCTTATGAGGTGCCTTAACAATTTTACCTTCTTGACAGGAACCACATATAAGATTGGGTATAAGTTTGATTTTAGGAACTCCTCTAACTATTTCCTGAGAGGTCAATCTACTAAGGTTATCATAATTTATATGACCCATTCTGTTATGCCATATCTCATTGTCATCTATCCTGGAAACATTACAGATTTCAAAATTATTCATGACAGTGTAGCAATTGTCAGGACTTCTGAATCCAGTAATTATGCATTCACCTTTTTCATTTAAAATTTTTCAATTGTTCTTTGAAAAGGTAACAGTATGATCTGAGTCACAAAATTGCAATATGCTAAGAAGATTTGCCTTAAGACCTTTAACTAGAAGGACATCTTGAAGAATAGGAAGCCCAGCTTCTTGGAGAGTTCCTTTGCCTATGATTTGAGATGAAACTCCATCACCAAAAATGACTTTACCACCAGCAAAGATGGTTTTGTTTAAAAGTTTAGTTTCATCACAAGTCATATGATTAGAACATCCAGAGTCTAAATACCAACCAGATGATGTGTGTTCAGCTTTTAAAGCAGTAATAACAACATTACACTTCATCTGAGGTAATAAATCATCTTTTCTAACCCAAATTGCCTTAGTTTTCATCTTGCGCTTATTAGCTCTCAATTGATAAAATTTGCGAGCTTTGGATTTTTGTTGAAAAATGTTTTGCGCATGATTTTTCATTTTGTGAAAGATTTGAGCATTTGGTTTAGGAAAGTCCTTAGGATTCCTTCTAGGAAATGTTCTTTTAGGTTTGGTCTTTCTCTTTCTATAATTAGAGTTTCTATCTGGCTGTCTAGGAAGTATATAATTGTTTCGATTCCTCCTAGAATAGTTAATGTTCTGATAGATATGAGGATTATAGACAGGTTTAACTAGTCTCCTAGCATAGAAATTATCAAAAGAGTGACCATATATGTCGCAGTAAGAGCAATAAAGATTTCTCAGAATTGAGGTCTCCTTAGGAAAGTCTCTAAACAAAGGTTTTGAAGAGTTTTGAGGTTGAACTCTATTCCTAGGTGTGACAGTCTTAAATGCAGACTCACTCTTCCTAATAGAAGGGCAGACATATTTAGCCTTAGGTGAACTTTCATGTTTAGAATAACTTGATTCCCCAATGTTAAAATTTTGATTTTTTGAATCAAACTCAGATTTTAGAGAATGAAAATCTGGGCATGTTTCAATAGGTCTTTTGCCTCCTGACACAAACTTGATAGTTTCAAAAGATTTTGTTTGTGTTTTCAAATTGGGGCAAAACCCTATTCCAGTTCGACCATCAGAATTGGTTTTTGATTCAGCGACAAATTCATCAAAACATTTTGAATTATTTTCAAATTTTGTAATTTTTTTAAAACAGTTGTTGTCTTTTCTTTAGTTTGCTCCAATTCTAACAAAGTCCCTTTGTATTTTTTTCTCCAGAGTTTCATTTGTTTCTTTTAAATTTCTGAGTTTTTCATCAAAAATTTTGATTTCGCTTTTATGAGTCAAACATTGGGTAGTATACTCTTCAGCATTTAGTTTAACCATTAGGCTTAGATCTTCTAACTTCTTAGTGAGATCTTTCACAATCTTTTCTAGTCTAGTGCTTTTCTTGAGAGTTTTAGCATAAAGTGTGTGAATGTCAGGGAGGTCTTCATTGTCCGAGTCACTAAGTGTGGTGTGTGGAGTGACCCCTAAAGATTCATTTGTTAAACTCACACACCCATTGACATCGTCATTATCGCTATCCCTTTGACTCACACACCCCGTAGTAGAACATGCAACATTCTCAGTAATCAAAGCATCTAAACCAGTATAAACATGATTCTCAATAGCAGGAGTAGAGTTACTAGAAGCATTCTCATACACAGGCATAAACACATCATCATTATATATGATCTTGGCAAAGAAGGACATGCAAGGGTCAAAAACATCAGATGACTCAGGTTCCTCCTTTTCAGAATCACTTGAATCATCCCATGTTTTGCAAATGTTAGCTCTAGTGTGTTTGTTTTGAGTGTTCAAGTTAACTCTACAGTCTTGTGCAATGTGCCCCAGTTTACCACATCTATAGCATTCAGTCTTCTTAAGGTCTCTATTAGGTCTAATGTGAGAGTCCTTGTGATTTTTGTCATGGTTTTTCTCATGAGGCTTGTGATTAGAGGAAGTTGGATAATTTGAATTTCCTTATTTATTTGCCACTTTGTTTCTAAACTTAATAATTTTCTTAAACTGTTTAGTAATTAAGGCAATCTGATTGTCCAAACTCTCTATATTGCATTCCTCATCAGAATCATAAGTGGGGAATATAAGTTCAGGCTTAGTTAACTTAGAAGAGAAGCTCAGATTGGAACTAGTCTGTTTCCTACGGGTTTGAGTCAATTGTTTCTTAAATTCTAGTTCCATTTCAACAGTTCTTAGTTTACTACTGAGTAATTCAGGAGTGAGATTTTGATCACACATTTCCTCAATAGCATATCTTTTGTTATCAAATTTCTGTGGTAATGATCTTAGAATTTTAGATACAATTTCATGTCTGTCATAAGTCACCCCATTAGCATGCAGTTTGGTCACAATATCAGTCAGGTTCATATAGAAGTCATCAAATGACTCAGTCTCAGACATAATTAAGGAGTTATACTGCTGAATAAGCATTTGGGTTTTAGCAGCCTTAACTCTAGTGTCTCCTTTATGAGCAGTAACCAAGGTGTCCCAAGCTTCCTTAGAAGTGGTACAGGATGAGATTCTTTTTAACTCATGTTCATTTATGGACATAAATATGTCATTCTTTCCTTTGTTATTATTTCAAGAAACTTGTTTCTCTTCTTGAGTGAACTCACTTAGAGCTTTCTTAACCCTCTCATTACTTCCTTCGTTGGCTGGTTTAGTAGGAAAAGTGTAACCATTTTCAACTATGTCCCAGACATCATCTCCCAGAGTTCCTTGAATGAAAGCAATCATCCTTACTTTCCAGTAAGCAAAATTGGTTCCATCAAAGATTGGAGGTCTGGTCAAGTTACCAAATCTTTCATTTTTCTCGTCCATATTTGATTTTCAGAAAACAATTTCAGAAACACAGGATCTCTTTTGAATCAGTTTACCAAGCTCTGATACCAATTGAAAAATATTACTATAGCCGTTTATTAAAAATAAACTATTTAAGTAACTCCGATCTATTTTTTTAAGAAACTCTTTTCGTAAAAACCAAACTATTTGAACACAAGATGTGTTTAACAAATCAGTATGTACGAGATCTATTCAAGAATTGAATAACAGATTTATAAAGAAGTTTAAAAAACTTAAACTCAGCACAACCAATAATGAGATGAGGAGATGTAGAAAGATTATGTTCACGATGTTTTTTACATGGTAAAACCTCACCAATTGAGGAAACATCCACAACTCCCTCTACGGAGTAAAATGAAAAATCCACTAAAATAATTATATGAGTTACAAACTATATAACTAACATGCAAACAACTCAGACCTATATAAGTTTAGTAATGTACCCTCTGGTGTCCTTAAAACTTCTCTGCAGTTCAGATTGTAGATGTAGTTCTCCTAGTTTTTTAACTTCTGATTTGTTCCAGCACTTTACGTCGACTCTTTGTTCACAAGATCTTATTACCAACACTTTTCGTGCTGTAGGGTGAAAGTGTTTGTGGAGGTTCTCTCTAACACATGCATGCACACACGCACACTTATTAAGTACAAACAGTCCTAACAAATTACAGTAACACTATATGCTGTGATCTTTTCTTTTTCTTTCTTCTTACAAAACTTTGAACCTTATTTGACCTTTAAATCATTCCCAGAATCCACGGATACCTTGCTAGGAAGACAGATAAGGCCTTAAATAATCTCATAATTTTAGAAAGGTTTTTTGAGATTGAAAACCTCCAAGTGTGATTACAACTAGGTCAAAGGTTTAGTTTTACAAGAACTAGAAACATAAAGCATTTATTGTTGATTTCAAAGTAAGAAAATGTTTTATAGAAAATAATCAACAATATATTTCTCAAGATGAGAAATAAATAATGAAACTAAGTGTAATGTAACATGAATAACTCAGATCTAAAATTTCTATGAAATCAAAAAGTAGATTTGAGTAAACGTTTAAGTTGAAAATAAGATCTAAAGAACAAGAGGTTACAGCAGCAATAACAAACTCAACTCAAACTCTCAATCACTCAAGAACACTCAGGGTAGTGTTTTGGATATGGAGTTTTTAAGAGGTGTTTGAGTTTGGATGGAAGAGGCTTTGACGAAATAGGGTTAGGGTTTCTAACTCTCTCTTCTCTTTGTTTCCTCTCTTCTCTCTCCTATCTCTTCTCTCTCTTCTCTCTCTACTCTCTCTATTTCTCAGAGGAAATGAAAATGGCAAAAGTCTTCGAAGTCTGAGAGTATGGTCCCTTTTATAGGTTGAAGAGAAGGTTCGAGAGATTCGATCAAAACCAAGGGCCAGGATTAAGTCAAGTTAAATTGACTTTGATCGAAGGGTTCTAACAAGGCGGTGCTTAAACGAATCCTGATTGGTTTATGAAGTTGTACCGGGATTCACCAAGACGACATGCAGATCGTCGATAGCTAATGATCCAAGGGCTGAAAACATACGCCTTTTTAACTCAGTAAACAAACACAGTTTCAGCCAATCAGATGAAGACAGGTGTTGGATGATAACAGGATATGAAACGCGCGTCTTAAACTAATTAAAACCACACCCCAAAGTTTACTCCGCTTTCGGATTCTACCCAAGGTAACAATAGGCCAAAATAACCAACAAATCATATTTACAAATTGACCACACAACTTTTAAATCAAGTTTTAATTTATAAAACCTTATTTAAAAAATGTTTTAAAAAAACCCCAAAAAATTATTAAAATTCCAAATTAGGGATTTAAACACACTCAACATATGTACACACATTATTATGTAGTATGATATGAAAAAAAAAATTCTACTGTGTGTGAGTGTTGGCAATTTGATCTTGATCACAACAAGATAGAGAGATAAAGTAACAAATCAACTTCTGAGGTTCTTTGGATATTAGGGAGGACCTAATTTTGTCACAATTTTCAAACTAGATGAGCACTTATACAATATAGACTCAATTGAGTCAAAAATATAAGGTCTTCAAGTATACCTGGGGTGATAGCATTTTAGAGAAAAGATCCGGTGAGGTTCTACTCAGGATTGGATGGTTATTATACTTGATATGTGTGTGAATGTTTTAGTATACTAGTAAATATATAATATGAGTAGGTAATTATATACGGAATTAATGCATAAGTGTAAAAGTGTTTCTTATATAACTAATTTGAAAGTTATATGATTTAAAAAGGGCAAATTTTTATATAACTACTGTGAAGGTTATATGATTTACTGTGGTTGAAACGATTAATAAGTTAATGATGAGTGGATAACTTAATAATCAATGTAATTGAAGTATGATACGGATAGTTAGGTGGGTAGTTTAACTATGATGGTTAAAAGTCAATTGTTAGGTGTGCACATTAGATGGGGGTGATCTATACCTCAAGTGAGTGCGACACTAGTTTAAATCTGACACGTGTGCATGCATATTTAATTATTGCAACTTAGCTGCTTGCTAAATATTTTCAAAAATGCTTTACTTGGGCTCTGACCCATGTAAAAATATTTTTCAAAACTTTTTATTTGTCCAGCCAGAGGGATGTCCAGTTTGACGATTCTACCCAAGGATGTGCAGTTACAACTCATGTGGAAGTTATAGGACTTTGATATAGGCTCTTCACTCATTTATTCTTAGTGTATGATCTTTACTTCAGTACTCATTTGGGTAGGTCACCCTTAGGTCTTATATGCAGTTTATTTATTTGAGCTCGTGTATCTAGTTTATTATTTTAGTTGACTGTTGTATTTTATTGTTGAAGTGATAGTTGATTCAGTCATCTTTATTTATGTTATTCATCTCAGTTGGTTTCAGTTATTAGTTTATTGTGATGGTTGATTATTATTTACTTCCTCATGTTGTTAATTAGTGAAAGATAAAATTTGGCACCAGTCTAATTAAATTACTAGGTGGTTAGTAACTTTAAAAAGTTTTCGACACTCATGCTAAGAATGAGCCATATGAGACCAACGTTTTGTTTTGATCACGGACTGGCCACCACGTATTTTAGTAGGCGGCGTGTCACAAATGGTATAAGATAAGAACATGTTTGGATAAATAAATTTACTTTAAATTACAAATCAACCCCTAGAAAATTTTCCAACTTAGGAATTCGCACCCCAAACTTTCCCCCACATACATTAAACTATTTTAAGACAAAAACTCTCTTGAACCAAAGTTTAAAAATGAGTTTAAGGTACATATTTTAAAGCACCAAGATAATTACATATAAGCCCCTGAAACTTTATTAAAGACAGCTTTAAGTACAAAAGTGACTGATTAAACCCTAATACTCCTATGCCACACATTGCATAATAGAAAATCAAGTCCTAAATCTTCTGAATACTCCAGTGTGACATCAATTCAACTTAATACCAAGCAAGTAGGTTTTTCCTACCTTTTCAGTAATATACTTTGCGTATTTGAAATACTGCTATTGATATCACTCTGTGATAGCCATACTGACTCTGAGTATGTTCATGTTATTATACTGACATACTATGTATTTTTGTAACCGTCATCAATATTTGAATTATCACTAGTATTTAATTTAGAATCAAATTTTAACCCTTCTCACCTAATAACTGAGATCATGTACAATATTGATTAAGTTTGCCCCTACACTTTTGTGCTATATTTTATTATAAGCATCAATATCAACTAGGAAGTAGATAGACATGTTATCCCATAGAACTTTCTACTTGGCCTATTGGTCTTAGATGATTGAGAGCCCTAATTATTGCTACATACATATGAGTAGCACTTTAATTGTGAGCATAGGAGGTTACTTTTCCCCAAAGTTTTTGAGATTGTTTATGATATATTTACACTGATGGATTTATTACTTCTATACCCCTTAGTGAACTATTAAGAATGGGGTTATTAGTTAAAATTCCTTGACTTTATTAAAAAATGATTATAACTAAACTGGTAATGTACCATATTTTCTTAATCACAATGGAATTGTAAGTTTCCAATATTTTCTAATAAATATAGGATTATCAGCTTATTTTATTAGTTGTTTTAAACACTGATTTCATACACACTCCAACTTTCATTTATATTTATATCATTGTTATAGAATTAGTAGAACCTGCTTAGCTTATTTGTGCTAATTACTTCCTTCTCTAGACAAGTCAGGAAAAAGGAAATAGTATATTTTCCCTACTAGAGACAGATACCGATCACCTATTCGTGTATGTGACCGTGTGGACAGAGATTATACCATATGGGAGAAAGGAATGACATTTTTTAATTTTCTATATTGTCGTGTGTACCAGAAACATGTAATTCATCCTTGTGGTGGTTCCCCCTATGTAACATATTAATAATGAATAAAAGGTTGTGGTATTCCGCCTTAACTTTAATTCATTGCTTTGTGTGTACTTCTTGTTCATTCATACCAAAAAAAGAAGGGTGTGACAATTGTGCACCCCAAGCACTATAAATATTCATCTTCTTCCCCAGAAGAAAGGATAAAAAAATTGTAAAACCCTAGC
Source organism: Sambucus nigra (assembly GCA_949130495.1). Classification (NCBI taxonomy): domain Eukaryota; kingdom Viridiplantae; phylum Streptophyta; class Magnoliopsida; order Dipsacales; family Adoxaceae; genus Sambucus; species Sambucus nigra. Next base: position 220,603,283 of record OX422218.1, read on the forward strand.
CAAACTCTATCTTAGTTATAATAGAGAGAGAAAGCTTGTGTGTTGTTCATCGTAAGTGTAAGGACATTTTTGTCCATTGTCAATTTGTATCTCGTACCCCGTTACACCGTTGAAGAAATTCAAGATTGCATCTACATCAACGGATCCGAATATCAAAGAGTCTTCAACATCATAACCTCTGCAAGAATGAACTTGGTAAAGTTTTTTGTTTTTAATTCCCTTAAAGTTCATACTTAGTACTGAAATTTTTTTATAAAATGATTTTTTATAAAAATAAGTTTTTTTAAAAGTGAGGCTTTTAAAATGAGGCTTTTAAAAGTTTTTTTTCCTAGTAAATCGTACCAGTCCGCCCATATTAAAAATGAACCGATCCGCCTCTATACCGGACCAATCCGCTTTGCACCAGTGAACCCCGGATCGAATGCGAACCGAAGAGGCCTATTTGGAAAACGAACCGATCCGAGGTCGGACATATCCGCCTCCATAACGGACCGGTCCGCCTGAGATAAATTCGAACAGTTATGTATGATGTTTTTCCACCGACTCATATTTCCTATAAATACACCTATTTCGATGGATTATTTTTTCAAGTCTTTGAGAAAACGTTTCTAAGAGTACAAACACAACAAGACTTCGATTTTTGATTTGCCAAACATCTTTTTAATTCACACACAAATATCCCAATTACATTTGTGAATCTTTTGGAACCCTAAAACACAAGCTTTGCTATTGTTCAATCTTTGTGGGGAGATCTTTGCAACCGAGGGCTGCGTGTCATTGCTAAGGGAGTCTCTATAAAGTTTATGGCTCCGTGTCATTGAGGAGAGTTGTGGTTTTTCCTTTGTTGTTTGGGTTGCGAGTCCTTGGAGGGTGATGCGTGTATTCTCTTGCTGAGTTCAAGACTGCATGTCTTTATGGGTTGGCTGCACGTTGATCCATTGCATATTTCTCTATGTAATTGTAAGTTGCGATTTATATATTCATAGTGAAATAAAGGTTTTACCCGAAAGGTTTTTTTTCCTAAAATCTGTGTCTCAGCATATTTTTGTGTTACATGCTTCATTTATTTATGGGTTGACACGCTCACCTTAGATGCATGTTTTGGGACTCTAATTAAATAAGGGGTACTTGGAAACTTGAGAATTTTACTTAATCAATTATCACACAGTCGCACTTTACAGTAAGCCATTAGAGCCTCTTTCATATAGTGAAAACTACACTCACCTTCATAGTTGAGTAGGCTAAAATAGCTGAACCACTTAAATACTGGTGTTATTCATTTTCTCATCACCTCATTCTCCTATTTACATTGATGTTTTTATTATATATCTCAATTGTTGGGTTATGCTTGAGCTTGAGCTGATTATATAGATTTAATTAATGACTTCTTAATGTCACCAAATACTATCCAATTGACCCAATACCTCAGTCTATGGATTGAGGCCTTTCTTTTTAATAGTCTATGGATTTATGTGATAATGTTGAACTTCATATGGAGGTACATCCACGGACGGTACACCAGCTATAGACATAAATAAGGAGATGGAGGAAAATGTCTAGTCATTAAGACTACTTTCTGAAAGATCAAGAAGTGGAATTTGTAATAAGTGTTCAGTTGATTCAAGGTTCCATATAAGACCATAACTAGGGGATCAAATCTAGAGCATATTACAGATAACGTCATGTACACTCCTACTAATGATCGGATGGTCAACCTTAATTCACCATCCCTTACAGCAATGAGGGATATCAAAACCAAAAATTCTAAGTCTATAGATCTAGTAGGCCAGACCCCTCCCTAATTATCTCTATATCTGAACCCCACTCTAGTCACTCCTATAATGAGAGTGATCATTCATGGGGCTCCATGTCATAGGCTAGAACTTAGACTCTGAACACTGTCTCTCTTTAGGATACGTAAAGCATCGCAGTATCTAAGATGAAGGTGATCATCCACACTCTTCACATAACCCGTATGGAGGAATCTAATGCCAAGGAATTTAAAAATTAGTAACTCCATTTCCTACTAAAGGTAAATTTCTATGTCTGCGACCTTTAATCCATAAAATTCATTTATGTACGTGTTCACTTATCTTATCTGCAGGCTATGGAGGCTTCTGCAAGTCAGAAGAATAAAATTGAAAAGGTATTTAAACATCTTCAGGTTGCAAAGGGGGGAACAAGGCTAAAGTTGAAGTTGCCCAATGACTTATTTTAAGGCAAGCAAGAAATTTACTGTTGAGTCCTTTAAGGTTGAGAAAAAAGAGGGAGTAGACAAAGAGGAATATGAAAAGAAAGCTAAGTTTGTGCCTAAGTAGCAATTAATCAAAATTGCAGAGTCCCTTCGAAGTTTTGATGAGAAATGCTTGAAAAAGGTCATGGAGGAGGGCCAAAGGATTATAGATCTAAAAGACTAACTTTACTCCATATCCCATAGCCATGTTATGGCTACAAAAAATAGGTTGAATAAAAATACACCCCGACTCTATCAAAAGCCACTAGTAAATATGTTGCAGCATTAGATAAGTCTAATAAGAAGGTTATTGCCTAGTTTAAAAATTACATCGATTATTAGTTGGGCCAAACATAGCATATATCTGCATCTATAAGGAGATGAGGCTGAAGGTTGCCAAGAATTTCCCTAACACCAAATATGTCAACTTCAGCTTGTGATTTAATGCCCCTTAGCACATGTAGTGTGTGACTAACTAAATGAGATTGAAGAGAGACCCCAAAAGGATTTGGTCGCGACTTCTCAACAAAAGGATGGGGCGACAGAGACTGTCCTTGAAGGGGATAACAAATATTAAGTAGAAGGTGCGGCCACTTGAGCAGATGTCTTCAGATTTATTTTTAATCTTCACATTTTATAATATTTGGCTTTATGTAACAAATTTTTATGATTAATGGAAAAAAATTATCTTTCATATCTTCACTTTTATATTTTGTGGCTTCTTATTATGTCTGATAGCTTGCTGGTGTGTTTAATGAATTCTAGGACATTAGTATCTTTTGATTTCCTAAAGGTTTTGAATTAAAACTTCACATATTGTGGGAGATTACCTCCCTACAAGACATTGGGTCTAGAATGTTACAATTTATATTTACAGCAATATGATTGCACTATGATAAGCCTATTCCATCCCTTTTCCAGTGACTCTAGCCTAAAATTTTGTTGGTCCAATTTATCCTTGGTGTTCATTATTCCTTTGTCCATAAAACTATGATTTATGAAACTTCATAGCCAAATACAACTGACTTGTTACCACCGTTAGAGCCTAAGCCTATTCTAAGAGATCCTTTTGGGTTCTTATGTCTTCTCCAAGTGGGTGTATTCTATTCGAATTTTCCCCGAGTCTTCTTCATTATCCCTCGACATGAGCATGTGCTTGGAGGATCCATATCAAGTTCCAATAGCACAAGGATATTTTTATAAGGATATGCATGTGGTGTTAAGCCTAATATTCGAATTAGGTACCTATTCCTATGACTTAGGATTCGTTATTTGAGATGAAACTAACTTCACCTTTTAGAGGATTCTAGATCTCCTTAAGGAAAGAGATTTCCCTAAGAGGTGGATGAGACTAAAATTATCTCTTGAGGTGTGACATATAATGGCTCTCCGTCCATTTAATGGCATTTAACCATATTAGGCCATAGCAATCTGATGGCCTTGCTCCTATGGCTTGTTTGTCATCAACCCTCACTATTATCTTAGATTACTTAGGATTAATGGTAGATTAACGAATATTTAGAAATAAAAATGTAGAGGAAATGAGGTGTGGAGGCAATTGTTATGCAACACAAATAAATACGAGAGAAGCAATTATCAAGAAAAAAAATAAGGAATATAAGATGTCAATCACACAACAAAGGATGTACGTGGTTCAGCAAGGATGTGCCTACGTCCACGGTGGTGCAGTCGATATTATTTCTATATACTCCGGAGAGTAATTACAGAGAATACAACTTGTCATTTTTCCCCGGACCTAGGGTTTAATATATACATGTACATGTAGGTAAATGGAGGTGATGGGTTTCTCCATATTTTCCATCTCCCGTATAACTTCCAATTTGTGGAAACGTGGGGGAGACCGGATCAATATAAGAGATGAGGGGTCCGGACTTTGGGCAGCCAGGACTGGGCTACTCGTCCGGGCCCATGGTTCTAAATTTCGGGTACCCACAATTGCCCTTAAATTTGTTGGGCTATGTTTATGGGTTCAATGGATTTAAATGATCAGCCATTGTGGCTGATTTGCGATTCTTCGAAAACTGTGAAGTTGATTTGGCGGCACTCGCTTCGCTTATTGTGCGCTATGATTATAATTGAAGGCTTATTGGGATAGGCACTTTTTCTTCTGTCGCTTTAGCCCTTCCAGTACTCTTCTTTCTTCTGAGAACTCTAGCGCCTCGTACCTTCTTCTCTCAATCCCCATTCCCATTGCTTCTTAGTCGTCTTGAACCGATCTTCTGTTTTGTAAGTTTCTCGTGCCCTTTCTTTGTACTTTCTCTTTGGTTTGTAGATTTTCTTGAGTTTTTCAATGGCGAAGATTGGAAATAGGTCAATCTCTGAATTTAGGAAGTTCTACAAAATCCCTGAGTGGGTAGATATTGAGTGTTGTGCCTCCCCTCCTAGGAACGTTAGGGATATAGAGGATGCCCACTGGATCCATGTTTTGTTACTTTCCGAGGGGGGACTAACTTTTCCCCCTAGTGATCTATTTTTGCACATTTTGGCTATTTTAATATTGTTCCTTCACAATGCTCGCCCAATGTATGGAAAATAGTGAATGGCGTGCATAGGATAAATCAATTATATGGCACTAGGTTAGGACTTGCCGAGGTCTTTTTTTGTTACTCCTTTTCTCGAACTAGTTCAGGTATCCTGTACCTTAAAGCTAGGAGCCCTGACAGGGTATTGGTAGTAAACCTACCTAATTCCCATAAGGACTACTGGCAAGAAGGTTTCCTTGTTAGAAATTGGTAGTTCTCTCTCCAATTTGAAGGGTTGAGGTCGGAGAGGTTCACTGTTCCTTTTTACGGAGAAGAATATATAGGTAGACATTGTACTTTTGTTTCACCCTTTGCTGATTTGTGACTTTTCTAACCCCTCTTTGCTTTTTCTTCCACAACGAGGTCAAAGAATTTGGAGCCTGCTCTCAGCGAGGTTCATATCTCGGAGTTGGTAAAAGCTTGGAATATCAGGGAGCCTATGGGTGACGACGAGCATCCCAAGTCTGCTGCCTTTTTGCTCGAGTATAAGAACGTTGGCTCCAGCTTCATAGAACAGCATGTGGATAGTGTACTAGAGTTCGATTACTTCGAAGAGACTACTGCTGAGCCTATCCAGTTGGACGAAGAGGAAAAAAACTCTGAAAGTGAGCCTGCAGGAGCCGCGAGTAATTTCGGTTAAGGGAGCTTTGATAGTAGTAGTTCCTCTGACTGTGAGGAGGATTCTGAATCTCGAGGATCGTCGAGCACTTCTAGCAGTTTAGGTGAAGAGATGCCTCCAACGAAGAACTTGATTAGAGATGATGATGATGAGGACCACGTGCTTCTTGCACAAAGGTCAAAGAAACAAAAGTCTAATTCTAGGGCCGTGGCTACTGGTTCTCGGTCTTCTACTCAGGACCAAGAGAGGAAGAGCAGGTGAGAGAGAGGGAGAGAAAAAAGGAGGAGGAAAGAAAGAAGGTGTAGGAAAAGAAGAGGATGGAGGAGAGGAAGAGAATAGAGAAGGATAAAGAGGAAGAGAGGAGAAAGATGGAGTCAAGGACAAAGGCTGGGCAAGCCTTGGTCCCGGTGTCTGCTTTACCCGAGGGGGCCTCAGTTTCCATTTCTCCTCAGCTGGCTCCTGCGCTGCTCGAGAGAGAAGTTCTCCCTGCAAATCGCCAAAGGGCGTTGGGGTCTGATCAATTGGCCCTACAAGCTAGCCAGAGGCTAGCCTTGGTAAGATCCTATTCATTTTTCAATTCTTTAACAAGTTTTAGTTATTTCTCCTTCTTGATCTCTTCTTTATTTCTGGCAGCTTGTGACTGACTTCGCCGTGATCTATCGCTCTCGCGACGAGTTTGTGAGAAGGAATGGCGAGCTAGAGCAGCAGAAGTCCGCTTTGGAAGTCAGGGGTTCTCAGATGGAGGATGATTTAAAGACTGCTGACGCCGCCCGAGCTTCCTCTGATCTGGCCCTCATCAATTCTAATCGAGAGAGGGATGCGGCGGTTAAGGAGCTGAACGAGCTAAGGCAGGCCTATGACCTGGTCTGCTCGATCAAGCTGGATGTCATGGAGGAGAATAAGGTTATGACCGAGCAGTTAAGGGAGAAAGAGTCCCAGGTGGCCACCATTAAGGAGGATTTATACAACTCCGGGTGGACTGCTGCTTACGAAGACGCCGAGGTTCAGATAGGCTATATCATCCGTCTAAACTTTAAGAAGGGCTGGAACAAGGCCCTCTTAGCTGCTGTTTTTGATGCTGAGTCTCCTCTGTTTGACGAGCATGACCCGGATCTGAAGCCAACTGTGGATGAAGAAGTCCATGCCCCGGCCATCGAGGGTGTTGATCTTGCCTCTCAGACAATTCCTGCCGGTATTTGTCCTGCCTAGGAGACTGAGGGCATCCCTGCAGAGGGGGATGCCTCCACTGCTGATGATAATGGGAAGTATCCATCCACCTCTGGGTAGCTTGAGGTTGCTAGTTATTCTACTTTTAGGACTATTCTTGTATTTTTGCTTTTTCTAGTCTGTAAAATTTTTTTCTTCAATCTGATGTAACCTCGACCCTTATTAATGAAAAGGCTTCATTTTTGCTTGTGCTGATCGCTTTCTCTCCTCTATATTTCTTTTATTTGTAGTTAGTCGATGTGGATGATTACATTCCTGCTACTTCCCAATTGGGTAGGACCCTCGGTCCTAATGCGAGCCCTGAAGTTTGCCAGGCCTTTGTCAAACTTTGTAAGTCTCTTAGGTCCAGAAATCAGAAATATAAGGAGCAGTCTGAGCTAGTGGCTAAGCTGAAGGACAGGCTCCAGGAGATGGAAAGCATTGGTGCCTCAGTGCAAGAGGAAGTCAATGTACTGAGAGCTAAGTTACTTGAGGTCACCGAGATCAACCAAGTTGGGGAGTGCCTACAGCAGGAGAATAAAGACCTTAGGAGGGAAGTCTTACAGCTTAGGGAGCATGCGCCAAGCACTATTTCAGCAGTTCTGCAAGGCTCCTCGTTGTCGCGAGCTGGATATACTCCTCCTATGCCGCGAGGTTCCACTCATCCTCCCCTTTAGCGAGCTGGTAGGAGCACCAGGGGCAGGAGCAGGGAAATAGAAGAACATCGTGATAAGGAGATGGAAGAGCTCCGCGATGATGTCCGGTGAGCATATGTAATTGCTGCTGGGATTCAACGGGACGTCACCCGATTGCGATGCTTATTCAAGAAAGGTCCTCGGCAAGCGTGGGTTGATGGTTATGATCAAGGCTGGCTAGATGCTCCAACAAGACTATCTGAGTTCGAGGAACTTTCTTTCATCAAAGGGTGGTTAAGTTCCTTGAAAGAACTGCAGGTCCCGAGGAACTCGGTGTTATGGTATCGTCACGAGATGTCTTCCTCCATTCTCATGCCCAAACCATTCAGGAGGGACGATCGATGGATCCCCATCGATGCTATTCCTCGGCAATTATTGGAGTTGGACGCAAATGAGGTTGTGGAAGAGCTAGCCCCTGCTCCAGACGACGGACGAAGAGCTAGAGTGGCTGATTATTTGGATCGGAGGCTTCCACCCCCATGAGTTTTTGCAAGCTGTTATTCTTTTGTACCTTTGATAATGTAAATGCTTTGGGCTAGGTTCGCCGACTAAACATGTATTATCATTGTTGTAAATATAAGGGATTAATGAAAAGTTCATGTTTTGGGAAATTGTACCGACTAAACGTGTTCATCCAATCTTTTTATATTTTTGCTGCTTCATAATCCTTTTTGTTTTGTCATGCAAATGTCCCCCCAGTCCAGTATAATACCAAAATACCATTATGCCCCATTTTACCTTTTAGGTTGTGTCGTCACGCTCCCTTAGGCCTAAGTAGGGAAATTGGCGAGGACACACCTGGTATTGGATGTCTTCATCCGATCAGTATTTTGCTCAACCAAAGTAGGTTTGATGGCCAGTATAAAATCTGGTCGCATTGTCTAAGAATCCTCTGTAGGGCTTTATATATTGCCAGGGGCAACGCTAAGAGGTCTCTAGTGTTTCATGACGATGACCTGAGGAGGGGTATTCCCCTGCTATATCGACCATCGTGCTTGTGATTTGGAAAAGATGTGTGATGAAATATAACTGTTACTGATTTCATTAGTAATAAGGGAAATGAACTGTCCTTTCACATAACAAATACAAGAAAAAGATTCAACAATAGAATTCCTCTCTGCCCTCCATCGTTTCCAAATGATAGGCACCTTGCAGGTCGTCTTTAGTCATTTTAAAGGGTCCTTCCCAATTTGGGCCTAGCTTTCCATCTGATGACTTCACCGCGTTGCCCAGGACTTTTCTTAGAACATAGTCCCCAACTTGGAATCTTCTCAGGTTAACCCTTTTGTGGTAGTGCTTTGTGAGCTGTTGCTGATAGCTCGTAAGCTTCACCAGGGCCAGTTCTCTACGCTCGTCGTCTAGGTCGAGTTCAGCGAGCAATGCTTCTTCATTCAGGCCTTGGTCGATAAGGTTGGATCTCATTGTTGGCAAACCTTCTTCTAATGGGATGACTGCTTCCATGCCATATGTCAGCAAAAATGGGGTTTCTCCTATTGCTCGCCGAGGAGTGGTTCGGTATGCCCATAGAATATGGGGTAGCTCTGTTACCCATGCGCCCTTGGCTCGCTCTAATCGCTTCTTCAATCCGTCGATCATAGTTTTGTTGAAAGCTTCGGCTTGGCCATTACTCTAAGGGTAGGCTACAGAGCTGAATTGGTGTGTGATCCCATGTTTGTTACAGAAGTTCTGAAAGGGGCTACTTTCGAACTGCGTTCCATTGTCGGTGATGATGGTTCTGGGGATTCCAAACCGAGTGATTATATTTCTCCATATGAACCTTATCATATCAGCATCTCGGATGTTCGCCAGGGATTTATCCTCGATCCATTTGGTGAAGTAGTCAGTCGCAACCAACAAGTATTTGCGATTGTCGACGGTGGTAGGCAGTGGTCCCACGATGTCCATTCCCCATTGGGAAAAGGGCCATGGGCTGGACAGGGACTTCATATCGCTGGCGGGTTGGTGGACGATAGGAGCGTGGAATTGGCATTTCAGGCATTTGCGAACATATACTGCGGAGTCCTTTTGCATGTATGGCCACCAATAGCCTTCCTTCATTGCTCGAAAGGCTAGAGACCTTCCTCCGATATGACTTCCATGGATTCCTTCATAAAGCTCGTGTAGCACTTGCTCGAAATCACCTGGGTGGATGCATCTAAGGTAGGGACCGGAGAAGGATTTCTTATACAAGTCGCCTCCTGTGGATAAGTGAAAGCGAACAGCTTTTACTCTTATCTGGTGGGTAGTTTTCTTGTCATCTGGGAGCGTGCCATCCTTTAAATAGTCCCTTAAGGGGTCCATCCAGCTGGGGGATGATCCCACCTGGAGTACTTATTTCACGTTTGGTAACTTGCTGTTGCGGTTAATGCTCGAACAAATGAGGAAATCGATGGGGATGACCCTCTTAAGGTTAGAGTCAACTGCCGAATTCAAGGCTGCTAAGGCATCAACGTGACTCTTTTGCCCCCTGGGAAACTGCTGGATGTTGATCTCTTCAAAGCTTGACATTAATTCTCTTACTAAGGTGAGGTAGGCTGCCAATCTTTCATCCTTTGCATTGTAATCTCCACTTATCTGATTGGAGACTAATTGAGAGTCGCTGAACACCTGTAAACGTTTTGCTCCTAGAGTTTGTGCCTTTTGGAGACCGGCTATTAGGGATTCGTATTCTGCTTCGTTGTTGGAGGCTGCAAATCCAAGCCTGATTCCTTGTTTGAGGATTGTGTTTTCTGGAGTGATGAGGACAATGCCTACCCCTTCCCCCTTTGAGTTGGAGGCTCCATCAACAAAGAGTTTCCAGGTTCTTTCTGTTGCTTGGTTCTTCTTTTGCTTTGTCGGTTGAGGTTGGTCATAGAGTTCCTCACCGATGAATTCGGCTATGAAATCAGCAAGGATCTGACCCTTAATAGTTGTCCTTGGCTGAAATTGGATGTCAAACCGGCCGAGCTCGATTGACCACTTAGACAGTCTGCCCGACAAGTCCGCTTTCCTTAGGACAGCCTTAAGGGGATGCGATGTAAGGACGATGACAGTATGGGCTTCGAAATAATGCTTCAGTTTCCTCGAGGATATTACCAGTGCAAAGGCGAGCTTCTCTAATGGCGTGTACCTTTTCTCGGCATCTAATAAGGTCTTGCTCGTATAGTAAACGGGGTGTTGGATTACTGCAACCTCGCATATTAACGCAGAGCTGACTGTGTGATTGGATACCGAGAGGTACATGTACAAAGAATCCATTTGTTGTGGTATGACAAGCAGCGGTGGGGAGCTCAAGTAGGCCTTGAGCTCTTCCAAAGCTCGCGAGTTGTCTAGGATCCATTCTATCAGTTTACTCCCCTTTAGAAGCTGGAAAAAAGGTTTGCATTTCTCAGAGGATTTGGATATGAAGCGATTTAAGGCGGCGAGCATTCCAGTGAGCTTATGCACGTCCCGAATTGTTCAAGGGGGTTGTACTCTGTTGATTGCATCGATCTGGTCTGGATTAGCTTCTATGCCTCTCTTACTGACCAGGCATCCAAGAAATTTTCCTGATTGGACACCGAATGAACATTTGCTCGCATTAAGCTTCATTCGGTACTTCTTGAGGATTTCGAAGGTCTTTGACAGGTCTGAGAGGTGATTTTACTTCTTCTTGCTCTTAACGAGCATGTCATCGATGTAGACCTCCATTGTGTCTCCCATTTGATCCTTGAACATTTTTGTGACCAGCCGCCGATAGGTTTCCCCCGCATTCTTGAGCCCAAATGGCATGACCTTGTAGTAATATAACCCAACTGTCGTAACGAACGCCGTTTTATCCTGGTCTGGGGAATACAAGGGGATCTGGTGATATCCTAAGTATGCGTCCATGAAACTCATTCGCTCGTGAGCTGTAGTGGCATCTACTAGTTGGTCTATCTTTGGGAGGGGGAAACTATCCTTAGGGCATGCTTTGTTGAGGTTAGTGAAGTCGATTTAAACTCTCCACTTCCCATTATTCTTCGGAACTACTACTGGGTTGGACAACCACGGGGAATTGCACTTCTCGTATGGATCCTGCATCCAGCAGTTTTTCGACTTCCTTTTCGACCGCTTTAGCCTTCTCGGGTGCAGTTCTCCGTGCCTTCTTCTTGACTGGCTTGAATGTGGGGTCGATGTGCAGTTGATGACATACCATATCAGGATCGATGCCAGGCAGCTCGTATGGTTCCCATGCGAAAACATCTACGTTGTGTCTTAGCAAGGTCGTTAACTCCTTCTGTTCTTGGTCAGTGAGAGATGCTCCAATCAAGAAAACTCTGCTACTATCACCAACTTCAGCTATAACTTCCACCAGGTCCTCAACGACACGCTCGGAGGGTAGGATCCTGTTCTCCACTACTCCAGGTCTTCCATACTTTAATTGCTATTTAGAAGGTATCACACCCTCTTCAACTTTCTCGCTGGGTTGACCGACCTTCTTCTCTGGCTTTGGTCGGATGGCTGCTATAAAGCACTTCCTCTCCATCGCTTGGTCTCCATGGATCTCCATTACTCCTCGCTCGATTACATACTTGAGCTTCTGATGGTAGGTCGAGCAGACCGCCTTCATTGCATGAAGCCATCCTCTGCCGAGGATGGCCTAGTACGGTGATTCGATGTCAACTACCAAAAACTCAATCATCTTGGAGACGTTCCCAGCACGAACTGGAAGCACTATCTTGCCTAGGGGCATGGTCATTTTTCCAGCGAAGCCGACCAAAGGAACAGTAGCTTCCTTTAGGTTGGCGACGCTCAACTTCAATTTCCTGAATAGGTTGAGGTACATTACTTCGGATGAACTTCCTTGATCAACGAGCATCTTGTCGATGTCAAAGTTGGCTATCCTGAGTGTAATGACCAGGGCATCATGATGTGGGGCAAATCTTCATCCATGAAATACTATATTCCTCTTATAGTTGACGTCCTCTGCTCGTCGACGCTTTCCTGACTGTGACTTTGCTGGATCGATTTGAAAATCCTGCATTACTGCTGTAAGTTTTTTCATTTCCATTCGATATGAGTTCCCTTGTATCTGCTTGACGTCAGATACTCTGTGGATTACTGCGAACTCGTGTCTAGCATCATCCTCCAGCACGTTTTCGGGTCTCGCCTCTCTGTTGGCAGTCACTTTCTCTGCCTTTTTTTCCACAAAGTCGTTCAAATGCCCGGACTGGGCCAACTCTTCGAGGTGAGACTTAAGAGCTTTGCATTGCTCGGTCTTGTATCCTCCCTCTTTGTGAAAAGCATATCTCAACGCATTGTTCCTCTTCAAGGGATCTCCTCCCATTTTCCTGGGCTACTTGATGAATGGCTCATCCTTGATCTTCGCGAGAATCTTATAAATTGGTTATCTGAAGACGGTGTTGACAACCGGGAATACTTTCGACGCGTCATGGTTCCCTCCGTTATTGGAGCCATTTTTGCCTCCGTTCTTTCCTCCTTTCCTCTAGTTCTCAGTTTTCTCACCTACCTTGGTAGTGAGCTTAGCTTGACCATTTTCTCCTGTAGTAGGGCGGGTGACATCTTCCACCTTTATGTATTTCTCGATTCAGGTCATTAGGTCGTCAATAGTCATAGCTTCCTTCTTCTTCAGGGACTGGTAGAGGAGGGAAAAACTAGGGAGCCCAATTTTCAAGGAGGCCACTGCCACTTCCTCCATGCAGTCCTCGATCTCATTGAATAACTACCAGTACCTCTTCGCGTATTCTCGGAGGGTCTTCTGAGGAGTTTTCTTAATTGTTAGTAGAGCATCCATCCTTTTGGGATGGGAGCTACTAGTAATGAATCGGGCTGTAAAAAGTTCAGCTAGGTATTTGAAATTCTTGATCGACCGGTGGGGGAGCCTTTCGAACCACTTCTGTGCTACATCATGAAGGCTCGAGGGAAAAGTACGACACATCAGGGCATCTCGGTGACTCTAGAGGGTCATGGCCTGTCGGTATTACCTGACGTGATCGATGGGATCAGTTTTTCCGTCGTAAATCTTGAACCTTGGAATGGAAAATTTCTTCAGAGCTTCCTCCTCTTCGATTTATCTTATGAAAGGTGACTTCATCTGGGTTTTGAGAGCTCGCCTCGCGAGTTCTCTGGTTGATCTTGTTCCGTGGTGAGCGGGATGTTGGTCCATCTCCCTACGGACCATGTTTCGTATGTTCTCATCGTTGTGAGCAGGGCTCTGGTAGCGGTGAGCTCTTCGCAGCTGTTCGCGAAGGTCGTCGTCTGACTCGCCTCCTTCGTCCCACCTAGGGCTCCTTCCCTAGCTGCGAGATTTACTCACCTGAGGGATAGGAGTGCGATATGGGCGTCTCCTATTATCAGGGCAAATCTCCCTCTCTAGTCTTTCCAGTCTTCTTTTCAACCGAGCATTCTCAGCCTCGTATCTGCGAGAAGACTCCCTCTGATCATGGAGCCTTGCCTCGTACGCATCAATCAACCTAGATATCTGCGTGGACCTCGCTGGTCCCTGACTTTCTTCTGAGGTTGGTCTTTCCAGGCGGGCTCTCTGATCTGAATGTCGGACTTCAGACCTAATCCTTCGAGGAACAGGTGGCTCTTGAATATCTCCTGCTTGGGGAGCATTGCTATTGTGGCCAGACATCTTAAACTCCTTTCTTGACGTGGGCTCTTCTCAGGGAAAGATGAACATTTCCCACAGACGGCACCAATTGTGGAGGCAATTGTTATGCAACACAAATAAATACGAGAGAAGCAATTATCAAGAAAAAAAATAAGGAATATAAGATGCCAATCACACAACAAAGGATGTACGTGGTTCAGCAAGGATGTGCCTACGTCCACGGTGGTGCAGTCGATATTATTTCTATATACTCCGGAGAGTAATTATAGAGAATACAACTTTTCCTTTTGCCCTGGACCTATGGTTTAATATATACATGTACATATAGGTAAGTGGAGGTGATGGGTTTCTCCACGTTTTCCATCTCCCGTATAACTTCCAATTTGTGGAAACGTGGGGGAGACCGGATCAATATAAGAGATGAGGGGTCCGGACTTTGGGTTTCCAGGACTGGGCTACTCGTCCGGGCCCATGGTTCTAAATTTCGGGTACCCACAGGAGGCAATTAGAACTTTTTATTAATTGAAAACATTGAAGGCGCACAAAACTTGTCTTACAGCTTATCTATGGTCTTGTAGTAATTAAAAATATATATATTATGATAAAGTTATCCATCAAATCTATCGTGGGATATAATCTCTTTAGATATCTAATCCAAACTGATACATTTGTTAACCTCATTAGCATCCCTTTCCTAATCAACCTTTCAGTTTCATTCTTCAGGTTGAGGCAGTTATTGGTGGTTTGGCTACCATCTAAGTAGATCTCACACCAAGTGTCCCCCTTTATTCTGATTGTATTGGTCTTCAGTTTAGGGTTCATTTTAGATAATTTTTCCCTTTGATACTAAGTAGGATATTCTCTATATCACAAGTGAGTTGAGTGTCAGTTAGAGATGGTCCTTATGCTTCCTCTTAGTCTTCACGTCTGCCAACTCTACTACTTATTTCTCCTGTGGGATCTTAGACTTTATTATGATACTAAAGGTCAAAGAATCCAACATCATGATCCTTTGAGTGACTAGTTTGATTTGGCCTTGGAGAGTTGATCATCTCACGGGGATATGCTGTATGCATTCCATGAGTTACGTAGTGCCATCTACTTGCTAGATTCCATATATACCTTCCATGGAGTTTCCTCTTACAAAAAGTTAGTTCTTAGAAATATCTTGTCTTTTTATTAGATGAACTAAACTTGAAGAGAATAAGTAACCCAATAACGAGAACAAGTCACTTCGTTGAATAAAAAAAGAACCATATTATAGCCAAGACTATATAATAAGGAAGATTGATCCCTATATTAGGCCGTGAGCTTTAATACAAAAATACTGAGAACTCATTATTAAGGAACCTCCCAACAACATGATCTAGTAAAGTTTTCTCGAAGGATTACTCCTCCTCCATAACACTTTCGTTTATGCTTGCCTTAAAATAAAGTAGCAATTTAAGGGATGAAAAGTGAATAAATCATCTTTTCCATTCTGGTTGATGTCACTAACCCCTAAGGTCAAACCCTTTTGTGTCTTGCCTATGGAATCATCGATTATCAATTGTTGGATGCTATAATTTAATATGGTGTGTTAAAGGACCGAGCATAATTTTATTCAACGCCCTAAAAAACCATGAGTTAAGTTAAGGTTTTTTAGGTAATTATGGAATCATAGGCTTATGACAAGAAAGTCTATTAAAAAAGATAGTTATGCATAAAATAGAGGTTTAACCTTTAGCTTCAAGTTAATATCATGATGCATCCTGGTCATATTAAATAACTGGTCCCAAAACTTTAAATCACCATAGGTGTCAAAATAACAAATTACATCCTAGATCTAGCCCAGGGGTGATTTCCACTCTAACCACTAGGCAAAAAAGAGCATCTGGAGGGTGAAACTTAGGCGTTCATAATCCTTAATTGTCAACACGAATATCTATAATAACATTTATGCCTAATTTAAGTCTCAATACAATATAATTTCATGAATAATGGAGAATAACACTACTGTCCCTCAGAAGTTGTGACCTGCTATGCATTTCTGTAGATTTTTCACCCAAGGAAATCCTTGGGAAATTCATATCCAGCTAAAATCCTTCTTCAAAGTTTAGGCAAAACAGATCTTAAAATTATATTAAGCCTAGCTAGGTTTCTATATATGGTTTGGTCTAGTTTTGTTATTTTACCCATAAGATGAGGATTGGTGGATCCTTATAGAGAATTTAGGCATAATTAACCTAAATTATGAGAAACGCAGTAAAAGATATCATTTCCCGAAAATAGTGTCAAATTGTTTACGCATAAAAGTGGACCTACTATTGTAGTTCATGCCATCAAAGCTTAATTCAATAATTAAATATTAGAAAGAATAAAACTATAAACTTGACTACGTCCACTTAAGTGCCTCACTCTCCTTGCATTTATGTTTATATATACAAAATTAGGCCTCTAGGTTATACAAATGGTTATTACTAAGATTCAATAGTTAAGTTACATACTTCTGGATAATAGAGTCTGAGGCGTTATGGTGTAGAACTGAAGGAGGCCACAACTCTACGAGGCGTTATAGTATAGAACTGAAGGAGGCCACAACTCTGCAGTCTAGGCTCGTCTTTGAGAATTACTGGATCTATCTACTAATATAGAGAGAGAGTGGAGAACATTTGGCAAAGTTTGTTTTTTTAAAGGTTGCTTACCAAATGAAGAAATAATTCCTCTATTTGTAGGAGTTTATTGTTGAGTCACGTGTACTATTCACATGGATAAAGATGAATATTTCTAGAAGATGGACAGTTGTCACTCCTTAGGTTTGAGGTTTAAACTCCATGACCCATTAATGATATATCAGGTTGAGGTATAAAGTCCGTGACCATTATCTCATACATGCATAAGGCTAAGTCCTTTTATGTGCACTTATGTATATTCCCAATGATATGCATCCACTAAGTATTGGAGACATATTTTGGATACAAATATCGCCTATAGAGAATTAAGGAAATAATTATGTGAATAATCTACCCTCATACCACTCGAGATTAAGATTCTATGGACTATTTACAAATTGTAAGATTATGCATCTCTAGCCAAGTTAACACCTAAAGTCAAATCTCACCCTTAGTCATGTTCAATACATTTTAAATGTACTAGTAAAATATTTTTTGAATTATAAGAAAAGTTCTTGAATTATCAGACAAGTTTCCGTATTCAAAATAAACTATTAAGAATGTACACGCAACTTTTCTGATATGATGTCAACTCCTTATTTAGGGAGTGAACTATTCAATTATAATAAAACTAGAATTATGATCTTCTGTGATTAGGCCGAACCCAACTGACCATAATTTTTACTAAGTATAATTGAGTGATATATAGAATATATTTATAATAAATATAAGTCATTACCACAAATATGATTTTTATTTCAAATGAGATTTTCCATAAATCATGGTATCAAGCATAAAATCCCCAAAATCTCCAACTTAGTCTTGAATCAATGTGCCTATACATCTAACAACTAATCTGTAAACAGGATACTTAATAGTCTTAGTTATATAAGAATTAATTGGTTGTTATTTGAATTGATCTTGTTCATAAGCTTATCACTTCCCTTATTCGATCCCTCAAACAAAGTGATAACTATGCTCACTATGCTTATTTATTTTTATGGGTTCTAGATTCTCTTCAAACTTGGAATTATTTATCGAGTAACATAATACATTGTAGCGGTCGATTGAAGCAAAATAATCTCGCCCAATTCACTTAAGAAGTTACTGATCCATATAGCCTCTTTAGTTGCCTCCGAAGTGGTCACAACTTTCGCATTAATGCTTAAGTCATCAATAAATTATTTCTTCACTCCTCCAACTAATAGCACTGCCACTTTATTTCTTCACGCTCCTCTAATTAATAGCTCCGCCAGTTAAAGTAAACACATATCTTAAAGTAGAATACTTTAAATCCTTTATCTAACTAAAAACTCGAGTCTCTATATCCTTAAGCTATAAGATTATCCTCTTTGTAAATTAAGACATAATCTCTAGTCATGTTTAGTCACTTGAAGTTGATTTTTTTTTATTATAGTCTACTTCTCCTCACATGGATTAGACTGAAATTTTCCAATCATTCCAATGATGTAGTATATATTTGGTCGAGAACACAACATAGTATACATGAGGTTGTCCACCACCGAATCATAATTCATATTTCTCATCCCATCTATCTGATTAGGTAACTTAGGACACTACCCCTTAGGCATAGTAATCTCTTGCTAAAAGGAACAAATCATTTCTTGGAATATCTTACTCTAGAAAGTTATGAGCACATAATCAATATAAGTGTATTATGATAAGACTGAAAATCCTATTTATCCGATTTAGCAAAAGCTCGATCCCAAGGATGTGAATGTCTTATCCTAAGTACTTCATACCAAGTAACCTATATAATTACACTCTAAGGTAAGCCAATATACTAACCTCATTCAAGATTAAGAAAATATCATCTACAATATGCAACATAAATAACATGATGTTTTTGCCATACCTATTATATAAATAAGTACTATTTGGGCTTGGGTAAAAAAAATTGATATTGATCAAACCGAATGTTCTCAGACCTTGACTTTACCTTAAGTCCATAAATTTACCACTTGATCTAATTTTTCTTTCCTAATTTGTTACTATGAATGTCTTGCGTTGCACCATAGAGATAAAATCGTCAAGAATACCATTTAAGAACGCCATATTGACATCAAAGAAATTTGATGAACTTTATCATGGCTATCGAAAAGAAGGATTACTCATAGTCAATCCCTATCTTTAAAAGTAAACCCTTTAGCAAAGAAGCCTTGACTTGAAGTTTTCCACCATTACATATAATCATCTTTTATTGTCTTGTGGATCCATTTGAACCCGAATGTTTTTATCCAATAAGCAAGTCTGCAATTTCCCAAACCTAACTCGAATGCATCTAATTGATATGGTGACTTAGTCCTATGATAAAGCTCAAAGACCTTGTCTTGCAGTGCCTCTTATTACTTCACGGGACTTGGTTTCTGGTCCATTTTGATCTCACTAAAATATTCTCCCAAATTTATTAACCTATTATGATGTCTCTTAATCCTCCCAATACGATGTAGATGCACTTGTGATCCAGTATAAGTCACACATGTTACTTTTTCATTGACAATAATCCCCTTGCCATTAGGTGATGTTTAATCTAATTTTCTATTGTAATCTATTGCAAGTCTAGCTTGATCATAAGCATGTGGTTCATCATATAATCCTCTTTTAAGAATCAAATATTGATACCATAAATGAACTTCTTGTGCTTGGAGTTATAAGATAAAATACCTATATAATACTTGGCAAAACAAACACGGAGACATATGTATGCCCTTGATTCCATCTTCCTTGGCTCCTTACCCATCACAAGTGTTGGTCAACCCATGATCCAAACTAACCCTATAATGTTCTTACTCCCATTCCATAATTCCATGAAAGTTAAAAAGAATTTTTTTGTTGCAACTATGTTTAGAATGTATATATTCATATCAGATACTAAATCCATAAAATAATGTTTGAATGGACCTTATAAACACCTCAAACTTCATTCCGTCTCATTTTCATTGTTTATACAATAACTCGTGTAATCCACCGGCCTCTTAAAACAACTCAAACCGATCTCCAAAAAAATCCAAGATCTAACCATATCTGAACCACCATTTTTAAAAAACACCATGGGAAATCCCAAAATATGCTGATCAATATCATTAAGAATGCTGCAAAGACTAAAATAAATAAACCCCTAAAACAAAGGGTGAATCCTCTAAACAAAGCTTGCACTAGGCAAACAACTACGCAGTTAATCAGTTAACCAAATGGTAGCTTGATATCATTACGTATCTTCCACTGGTAATAAAACCCTAACTTAATTGACCATTTGGCTAACCAATAAGTGCACGATTAAATATTTGAGGCCACCTGACACAAAATCAAACAGTGATCTCCTGAGTGGTTAACTATTTGACTATGTGGTTAATGTCACATCTAATCATGTAGTTAAATGACTCAAATACCACTCTATAAAAAGAAACCCATCCCAATGGGAAAAGGGTCCCAAAACCCGACATCGATTAGGTTTTCTAAAAATCATCCTTTTCGAAGCCCTGGTCTGAGCATCTTTCGTGAAATTTTGACTTTTTGACAAAGTAACTTCTACCAACTAAAAAGGCATCGTACAGATAAGAAAATCCATAAAAAAAAGTTATCCAAGTTAAAACTCTGTTCGGCGGGACCATCTCACCAGGGTCATTCCCCCACCAAAAGCTCGGCCCATGCTTCAAAGGTAAACGCTTCGAGGAAATTCCAAACCTACGTGTTGAGTAAATATTTGGACCTAAAAATACATATACTGGTGTAATAACAAAAGACGATCCCCACCAAGGGGACCGCTTATGCACTTTAAAATGTTTATATTTCAAAGTTTGGTCCTCCTCACGCATTTCTCATCTTTTAGCGAATCATTACATTCTCACAGTAAAAGAACTAACCAAAATTGGTATAAGTAAGAATGACACAAAAACATGTTTTTTTTTTAATTTAACTCATTTTCAATACAGTTCAGTCACTCTCAACTCTTTGTGAAAGACAAAGTCGAAAAAATCCTCACCGTTTCTCCGTGCAAACATTCTCATCTCAACGAAGGAACCCACAAATTAGTGTTTTCTTGAAATCCTTATCAAATACCTTTATTTGATTATGCACTTTTAGAGATGAGAATATAGTATTCCAATTCATAGCAAAAAATTATATACAAAGGACTAGGATCCCCAAATATCATAACATTTCACCGTTCATACTCGACATCCCCAAAGCACATGCACTAAATACAAACACTTTGTTGGAACTATATAGGCTTTGATCCCAAATCTCTTTGGTAACATAAAAGCAATAGTGAGCCCCTACTCTTGAGACCAAGCCTTATAATATGTCTCTGGGCATATTGAATTTATAAATGCCTCCATCTCTATTCCCTATTGATCGTGTTTCTATATATAAGATAAAAACATAATAGGTGGTCATCCTAACCATCTTAAACCATACAGAGGAGCATGAAACATTTGTGATATAAGTTTCCTGACAAATGATACAAAGATCTATGTTTTTAAGTTCTATTACACTCCACTTCCAACAAACCGTATTAGATTCAGCCTCCTAGATTTAAAACATAACATACTTTGCAGAACTCCCAATGTTGAAATATAAACTTGTTTTTCACTACACCAAAAATAGCATTTTGGCACACCCTGATATTAAAAATCTGGCACGGTTTAAAACTGTGCCAGATTTTGGCACGGTTTAATAGAAATTTGGCACACTTTAAAATAGTGCCAAAATTTGGCACTGTTTTAAAGTGTGCCAAAATTGAGTACACTTTACTAGGATATAAAATACCTCAAAATTTTGGGACCTTTTAATTTCCCTCTTCTCTCTCCTTCTTCGTCTTCTCCCCCGCTCTCCCCTCTCCCTCCACCAAAAACCCAACCCCTCCCATCCGCTCTCCCCCGCTCTCCCCCTCTCTCCCCTGCTGCGTCGCCTGCCCCTCTCTCCCCTGCTGCGTCGCCTCCCTCTCTCCCCTGCTGCGTCGCATCCCTCTCTCCCCTGCTGCGTCGCCTCCCCCCTTGGGTTTATCCCTGCCGTCGCCCCTATTTTCCGGGTTTATCCTCCTCGGGTCACCTCCCCCGCTCCCCTGGTTCCGGGTTTTTGATATTCCGGTGTCGTGGTGTCCCTTCCGGCGACCTCGTATTTTCTCGGTTTGAGGTATTTTATCTGGTGTCGTAATTTCTTTCCTTTATAAGTATTATATATATATATATATATATATATATATATATATATATACTGATTTATATACTGATTTATATCATATATACTGATATATAAATATAAAATCATATATATACTGATTTATATACTGATATATAAATATAAAATCATATATACTGATTTTTATATATATATATATATATTCGATTAAACTCTAGAATTAGATTTAATCTAGAATTATTTAGAATTAAATCTAATATATAGTGATTTAATAAAATAGATTTGATTCTAGATAATTCTAGATTAAATCTAATTCTAGAGTTTAATCTAATATATACATATATACTGAGGTGGAATTAAATCTAATATATACTGATTTTTGGAATGTGGAGATAACTTTTCAATAGTCCAGTTTAGGAAAGAGAAAGCCATGTGCAGCTAACATTTTCAGTCTTGAGGTGGGTGATATAGGAGGTGATTGTGTTTTCTTGGCAAGATCTGATGGGGGTGATGGGATTTCCAAGCACTTGAGGTGATTGTGTTCTCAAAGGCCCAGTCAGGGCACACTCCCTCCAAGGCTGTTGTCGCCCCTCTAAGGTATTTCTCATATTAATTTTTTGAATGGGTTTTTTGTTTTGCAACAAAATGCATTTTTTTTGGCACAAAAATGGTTCAATGTGCACAAAATGCATTTTAGGGCATAATAATCTCATATTAATATTTAAGTGTTTAAATGCTAATTGTGCCCGTTCATGTTTGTGACAATGTTAATGTGCACATAGAGGGGTAAAGCTTGGATAGTCCAATTGTTAGCTGTGTCCTGTTTCTCGCTAGCAACAAAAATGGAGGAGATTGAAGTACCTCCCATTGTTGATTTACAGGTGAGAGAAAAATTAATGTGAATATTTATTTATTTCATTATATATTGATCCATTTTCCTTTCTGATATGTTCTTATATGTAATGGACATATGGATTTTTGTAAGTAGGTAGGAGATCCCAAATTTTTATTTGAAGGCAAAACCATACAAAGAATGGCGCTTCTTGTTTTGAGAACCTTGAATGGAGATCCCAAGTTCTTTCATAGACTACTTTCTTAAAAAGATTAACCATGATCATCTTCCATCACAATCTTTGATCTCTAGATCAATTCAATACATCTTAAGCACAATCAAAGGTAGATTATTAACTATATATATAATAAAGCACAATATAACGCGTGTCCTAATGGCACATAATGATACCTAATTATACTCATAAAAGGGACATGTTATCAATTTCACACACGTGTGCGTATAATCATATATGGGTACTGTAATATTAAAGAGTTTGGTCCAGTGCTCGGTGGGAATTGAATGCAGGTATTGGGGAGGTTTGGAGATCAAAAGGCCCGCATAGGCTGCCAGTGATTTGTTTGGTTTTGTTTTACAAATGTTCAACTCAGGCCAGTTCCATCCAATCTTAATCAAGTTACTACAGGTAACTATTATTTAGTACACATTCATTAACCTTTTAAATGCAATAAATTATTTCTACTCAATATTTATAGTTTATCTTTTTCATTCTATATCTGATCATTCCTTTTAAAGTTTGAAAATCACTTCATGGCTTACTTTATGAGCTTATTTAGTTAAATTGGTGGAAGGGACTTGCTGGTGGTTTGGTTTTGGAATTTGCTGTTGTTGTTGAGTTTATATTAAATGTTAAAACATGTTGGATTTAACGAATAAACAAATGAAACTATGTCAAAATTTTCTAAAATCCATAAACGTTCAAAATTGATTAAAAACATACCGTTAGAGAATATGACGATATAGGAGGCACGAACACCTCGCACGGGACCAATGTAACTTGTAGGAACTGACCGCGTAGCCCCGGGTCTCCCGGTTTGAGAGTATGACGATAATTTGGAAAAATCACACTTAGAGTTAAAAACATGCCATTAAAGGGTGAAAACCCAAACCAACCCCCAAACGATCTCGTAGGAGGCACAAACACCTCGTACGGGACCAATTTAACCTGTAGGAACTGATTGCATAGTCCCGGGTCTCCCGGTTTGAGAGTATGACGATGATTTGCAAAAATCACACTTAAGACTTAAAAGCAAGCTGTTAAAGGGTGAAAACCCAAACCAGCCCCCCAAACAACCCCGTAGGAGACACGAACACCTCGCACGGGACCAATGTAACTTGTAGGAACTGACCGTGTAGTCCCAGGTCGCTTGGTTTGAGAGTATGATGATAATCTGCAAAAATCACACTTGAGTTAAAAACATGCCGTTAAAGGGTGAAAACCCAAACCAGCCCCCAAACGACCCCGTAGGAGGCACGAACACCTTGCACGGGACCAATGCAACTTGTAGGAACTGACCGCGTAGTCCCGGGTCTCCTGGTTTGATAGTATGACGATAATTTGCCAAAATCACACTTAGACTTAAAAACAAGCCGTTAAAGGGTGAAAATCCAAACCAACCCCCCATCGATCCCGTAGGAGGCACGAACACCTCGCACGGGACCAATGTAACTTGTAGAAACTGGGCGCGTAGTCCCGGGTCTCTCGGTTTAAGAGAATGATGATAGTTTGCAAAAATCACACTTAGACTTAAAAACAAGCCGTTAAAGTGTGAAAACCCAAACCAGCCCCCCATCGACCCCGTAGGAGGCACGAACACCTCGCACGGGACCGATGTAACTTGTAGAAACTGGGCGCGTAGTCCCGGGTCTCTCGGTTTAAGAGAATGATGATAATTTGCAAAAATCACACTTAGACTTAAAAACAAGCCGTTAAAGTGTGAAAACCCAAACCAGGCCCCCATCGACCCCGTAGGAGGCACGAACACCTCGCACGGGACCAATGTAACTTGTAGGAACTGACCGCGTAGTCCCGGGTCTCCTGGTTTGAGAGGATGACGATAATTTGCAAAAATCACACTTAGAGTTAAAAACATGCCGTTAAAGTGTGAAAACCCAAACCAGCCCCCCATCGACCCCGTAGGAGGCACGAACACCTCGCACGGGACCAATGTAACTTGTAGGAACTGACCGCGTAGTCCCGGGTCGCTCGGTTTGAGAGTATGACGATAATTTGCAAAAATCACACTTAGACTTAAAAACAAGCCGTTAAAGGGTGAAAACCTGAACCAGCCACCAAACGACCCCGTAGGAGGCACGAACACCTTGCACGGGACCAATGTAACTTGTAGGAACTGACCGCGTAGTCCCGGGTCGCTCGGTTTGAGAGTATGACGATAATCTGCAAAAATCACACTTAGAGTTAAAAATATGCCGTTAAAGGGTGAAAACCCAAACCATCCCCCAAACGACCCCGTAGGAGGCACGAACACCTCGCACGGGACCAATGTAACTTGTAGGAACTGACCGCGTAGTCCCGGGTCGCTCGGTTTGAGAGTATGACGATAATTTGCAAAAATCACACTTAGACTTAAAAACAAGCCGTTAAAGGGTGAAAACCCCAACCAGCCCCCAAACGACCCCGTAGGAGGCACGAACACCTCGCACGGGACCAATGTAACTTGTAGGAACTGACCGCGTCATCCCGGGTATCCCGGTTTGAGAGTATGACGATAATTTGCAAAAATCACACTTAGACTTAAAAACAAGCCGTTAAAGGGTGAAAACCCAAACCAGCTCCCAAACGACCCCGTAGGAGGCACGAACACCTCGTACGGGACCAATGTAACTTGTAGGAACTGACCGCGTAATTCCGGGTATCCCGGTTTGTGAGTATGACGATAATTTGCAAAAATCACACTTAGACTTAAAAACATGTTGTTAAAGAGTGAAAACCCTAACCGGCCCCCAAACGACCCTGTAGGAGACACGAACACCTCGCACGAGACCAATGTAACTTGTAGGAACTGACCGCGTAGTCCCGGGTCTCTCGGTTTGAGAGTATGACGATAATCTGCAAAAATCACACTTAGAGTTAAAAACATGCCGTTAAAGGGTGAAAACCCAAACCAGCCCCCAAACGACCCCGTAGGAGGTACGAACACCTTGCACGGGACCAATGTAACTTGTAGGAACTGACCGCGTAGTCCCGGGTCGCTCGGTTCGAGAGTATGACGATAATCTGCAAAAATCACACTTAGAGTTAAAAACATGCTGTTAAAGGGTGAAAACCCAAACTAGCCCCCCAACGACCCCGTAGGAGGCACGAACACCTCGTACGGGACCAATGCAACTTGTAGGAACTGACCGCGTAGTCCCGGGTCTCCGGGTTTGATAGTATGACGATAATTTGCCAAAATCACACTTAGACTTAAAAACAAGCCGTTAAAGGGTGAAAACCCAAACCAACCCCCCATCGATGCCGTAGGAGGCACGAACACCTCGCACGGGACCGATGTAACTTGTAGAAACTGGGCGCGTAGTCCCGGGTCTCTCGGTTTAAGAGAATGATGATAATTTGCGAAAATCACACTTAGACTTAAAAACAAGCCGTTAAAGGGTGAAAACCCAAACCAGCTCCCAAACGACCCCGTAGGAGGCACGAACACCTCGTACGGGACCAATGTAACTTGTAGGAACTGACCGCGTAATTCCGGGTATCCCGGTTTGTGAGTATGACGATAATTTGCAAAAATCACACTTAGACTTAAAAACATGTTGTTAAAGAGTGAAAACCCTAACCGGCCCCCAAACGACCCTGTAGGAGACACGAACACCTCGCACGAGACCAATGTAACTTGTAGGAACTGACCGCGTAGTCCCGGGTCGCTCGGTTTGAGAGTATGACGATAATCTGCAAAAATCACACTTAGAGTTAAAAATATGCCGTTAAAGGGTGAAAACCCAAACCATCCCCCAAACGACCCCGTAGGAGGCACGAACACCTCGCACGGGACCAATGTAACTTGTAGGAACTGACCGCGTAGTCCCGGGTCGCTCGGTTTGAGAGTATGACGATAATTTGCAAAAATCACACTTAGACTTAAAAACAAGCCGTTAAAGGGTGAAAACCCCAACCAGCCCCCAAACGACCCCGTAGGAGGCACGAACACCTCGCACGGGACCAATGTAACTTGTAGGAACTGACCGCGTCATCCCGGGTATCCCGGTTTGAGAGTATGACGATAATTTGCAAAAATCACACTTAGACTTAAAAACAAGCCGTTAAAGGGTGAAAACCCAAACCAGCTCCCAAACGACCCCGTAGGAGGCACGAACACCTCGTACGGGACCAATGTAACTTGTAGGAACTGACCGCGTAATTCCGGGTATCCCGGTTTGTGAGTATGACGATAATTTGCAAAAATCACACTTAGACTTAAAAACATGTTGTTAAAGAGTGAAAACCCTAACCGGCCCCCAAACGACCCTGTAGGAGACACGA
This sequence comes from Sambucus nigra, assembly GCA_949130495.1. Lineage (NCBI taxonomy): Eukaryota > Viridiplantae > Streptophyta > Magnoliopsida > Dipsacales > Adoxaceae > Sambucus > Sambucus nigra. The sequence continues at coordinate 220,630,321 of OX422218.1, forward strand.
ACACCTCGCACGAGACCAATGTAACTTGTAGGAACTGACCGCGTAGTCCCGGGTCTCTCGGTTTGAGAGTATGACGATAATCTGCAAAAATCACACTTAGAGTTAAAAACATGCCGTTAAAGGGTGAAAACCCAAACCAGCCCCCAAACGACCCCGTAGGAGGTACGAACACCTTGCACGGGACCAATGTAACTTGTAGGAACTGACCGCATAGTCCCGGGTCGTTCGGTTTGAGAGTATGACGATAATCTGCAAAAATCACACTTAGAGTTAAAACCATGCCGTTAAAGGGTGAAAACCCAAACCAACCCCCAAACGACCCCGTAGGAGGCACGAACACCTCGTACGGGACCAATGTAACTTGTAGGAACTGACCGCGTAGTCCCGGGTCTCACGGTTTGAGAGTATGACGATAATTTGCAAAAATCACACTTAGACTTAAAAACAAGCCATTAAAGGGTGAAAACCCAAACCAGTCCCCAAACGACCCCGTAGGAGGCACGAACACCTCGTACAGGACCAATATAACTTGTAGGAACTGACCGCGTAATTCCGGGTACCCCACTTTGAGAGTATGACGATAATCTACAAAAATCACCCTTAGAGTTATAAACATGCCGTTAAAGGGTGAAAACCCAAACCAGCCCCCAAACGACCCCGTAGGAGGCACGAACACCTTGCACGGGACCAATGTAACTTGTAGGAACTGACCGCGTAGTCCCGGGTCACTCGGTTTGAGAGTATGACGATAATCTGCAAAAATCACACTTAGAGTTAAAAACATGCCGTTAAAGGGTGAAAACCCAAACCAGCCCCCAAACGACCCCGTAGGAGGCACGAACACCTCGCACGGGACCAATGTAACTTGTAGGAACTGACCGCGTAGTCCCGGGTCGCTCGGTTTGAGAGTATGACGATAATTTGCAAAAATCACACTTAGACTTAAAAACAAGCCGTTAAAGGGTGAAAACCCCAACCAGCCCCCAAACGACCCCGTAGGAGGCACGAACACCTCGCACGGGACCAATGTAACTTGTAGGAACTGACCGCGTAGTCCCGGGTCGCTCGGTTTGAGAGTATGACGATAATTTGCAAAAATCACACTTAGAGTTAAAAACATGCCGTTAAAGGGTGAAAACCCAAACCAGCCCCCAAACGACCCCGTAGGAGGCACGAACACCTTGCACGGGACCAATGCAACTTATAGGAACTGACCGCATAGTCCCGGGTCGCTCGGTTTGAGAGTATGACGATAATCTGCAAAAATCACACTTAGAGTTAAAAACATGCCGTTAAAGGGTGAAAACCCAAACTAGCCCCCCAACGACCCCGTAGGAGGCACGAACACCTCGTACGGGACCAATGCAACTTGTCGGAACTGACCGCGTAGTCCCGGGTCTCCGGGTTTGATAGTATGACAATAATTTGCCAAAATCACACTTAGACTTAAAAACAAGCCGTTAAAGGGTGAAAACCCAAACCAACCCCCCATCGATCCCGTAGGAGGCACGAACACCTCGCACGGGACCGATGTAACTTGTAGAAACTGGGCGCGTAGTCCCGGGTCTCTCGGTTTAAGAGAATGATGATAATTTGCAAAAATCACACTTAGACTTAAAAACAAGCCGTTAAAGTGTGAAAACCCAAACCAGGCCCCCATCGACCCCGTAGGAGGCACGAACACCTCGCACGGGACCAATGTAACTTGTAGGAACTGACCGCGTAGTCCCGGGTCTCCTGGTTTGAGAGGATGACGATAATTTGCAAAAATCACACTTAGAGTTAAAAACATGCCGTTAAAGTGTGAAAACCCAAACCAGCCCCCCATCGACCCCGTAGGAGGCACGAACACCTCGCACGGGACCAATGTAACTTGTAGGAACTGACCGCGTAGTCCCGGGTCTCCCGGTTTGAGAGGATGACGATAATTTGCAAAAATCACACTTAGAGTTAAAAACATGCCGTTAAAGGGTGAAAACCCAAACCAGCCCCCCAACGACCTCGTAGGAGGCATGAACACCTCGCACGGGACCGATGTAACTTGTAGGAACTGACCCCGTAGTCTCGGGTCTCCCGGTTTGAGAGTATGATGATAATTTCCACTCATATATGTAATTTTATAGTTTAAGTAAAATTTTTTTTTTTGCAAATTATTGGGTTACTAATATCGTATTTTTTTTGTATCCTATTTTTTTTGCAGGATAACAGTTTATCGTTGGCATTTATTCACGTGGAACACACAGAGAACTCAATGGTTTACAACAAGGGATTTATTCATGATTCCATTTTTTTGTGTCATGGCCGTGCGGTCTTTTGTTGTTTTATTGTTGAGTTTATGCCGTGCAGGCTTTTGTAAGTTAATTGTTATATTTTGTGGCCGTGCGGGCTTTATATTAGGCAGGTTTTGTATTAACAGGTTTTGGAATGTCCAAAAAATAGAGGAAACTCTGCCCAATTTTTTTTGGGCATGTGAACTATAAAGACTTGTAATATTTTGAAGTTTGTATGTACATTTATTTATTAACAACGTGCAATATTATTAATTTGTGAATTTTGTGCTTTCAAATAATTTTTTTTTTTTATAAAAAATTTGGCACAGTTCAAAATCGTGTCAAAAGTGTATCATATTTTGGCACGATTTTGAACTGTGCCAAAAAATTTTAAACTGTTCTGAATCTGGCACAGTTAAAAACTGTGCCAAAAGTGTGCCAGAAATATCAAATTCAGGCACGGTTTAAAAGTGTGCCAGAAGTGTTCCTATTTGCCCAAATCTGGCACAGTTAAAAACTGTGCCAAAAGTGTGCCAGAAATATCAAATTCTGGCACGGTTTAAAAGTGTGCCAGAAGTGTTCCTGTTTGACCAAATCTGGCACACTTTTGAGCCGTGCCAGAAAAAAATTGCCATTTTGGAACACCTGATTCTGGCACAGTTCAAAACCGTGCCAGATTTGATCTGGCACAGTTTTAAACCGTGCCAGATTCCTGTTTTTGGTGTAGTGTTTATATTTAATCAACCAATTTCTAAGAAGCATCCTAAGTTAGGTAAGGTGTTAGGTAAGGTGTGTTTATTTATTCTTAGTTCTTCACAGTGGCTAAATAAGTGGAAGCAAATTGTGTGGCTTATGAATATGTGGATTAATTTAATTTGAACCACATTGAGTGCATTTGATTTTCTTCTAGTATAAATAGCCATCATCCTTGAGTTCTTAGTATCATCAAATAACAAGGAATATAATAAGCAAAGCTTATTAGTTGTAATAGAGAGAAGTCAAGTTGTAAGAGTGTTTTCTTCTTTGTAATAATATTTGAGTGCTAAATTCAAGATAGTTGTGTGAGTGTCTTTGAAAGCTTATTTCCAACAAAGTGGTATCAGAGCAATTGAAAATTTGTTTCAAAGTATACGTTATAGCATGTCAAATCGAAGCCCTCGACGAGACGAATCCAACGCTGCCAAATTCATCCCAATTTGAGGTCTGACGTGCTGCCACGTGTCACCAGAACGTTGCTATCAGAAAGTGAGTTAACTCACCGAGTTAGCCAAATCATCCGAGTTGGAGCTGAGTTGACCGAGCCGTGAAGCCTGTTGATCGAGCCGTGAAGCCTGTTTGAACTGCTTGACCGAGCTGTCGATCCTTGACCAAAGGCTGACCATTGACCAAATGTTGACTTTTACTGTTGACTTTGACCAGATTTTCATTTTTTTTGGACCACGTTGTTCCTACGATTTTTGGGCGTTCCGATCCATTCGCGTAATCAAAATTTCCAAATTCTCACTAGAATTATGGCAAATGGTGGTATGGCATCCTTTCAAGTCCCGATACTCAACAACAATAACTATGATAATTGGAGTATTAAGATGAAAGCACTTTTGGGTGCATACGATGTTTTCGAAGTCGTGGGGAGAGGTTAAAGTGAGCCAGAAAATGAAGTTGTCTTGAACCAAACTCAGAAGGAGAGTTTGAAAGACTCAAGAAAGAGAGACAAGAAAGATCTTTATTTCATCTATCATGCATTAAATGATGATGGTTTCGAGAAGATTTCAAGTGCAATCTCCTCTAAGCAAGCATGGGAGAAACTGCAAACCTCTTACAAAGGAGCCGAACAAGTGAAGAAAGTTCTTATTCAAACTTTAAGAGGTGATTTCGAATATCTACATATGAAAGTGTCTGAGTCTATATCCGATTATTTTTCAATAGTCTTAGCTGTTTCAAATCAATTAAAAAGAAATGGCGAGAAGGACGATCATGGAGAAGATAGTCCGCTCGTTAGATGCAAAATTCGAGTACATCGTTATGACGATTTAAGAAACCAAAGACTTGAATGAGTTGACAATCGAACAACTAATGGGGTCATTACAAGCATACGAAGAGAAGAAGAAGAAGAAGCAAGAGATTGTGGAACAACTTATTAAGACGGAGCTCCATCCGACAAAGAAAGAAGAAAGTTTCAACAACGATAGAAGCCAACGTGGAAGAGGTCGTGGCCGAGGACGAGGTTACAGACGTGGACGAGGTTAGATATCTAATAACTACAATTCCAATAACAACTACAAGAGAGGGGAAAGCTCAACAAGAGGTCGTGGAAGAGGCAATCCGAACTCGAGGCATGACAAATCTCAAGTTCGATGTTATAATTGTCAGAAGTTTGGGCATTATGCTTCAGAATGCAGAGCACCCAACAATAGAGTTGAGGAGAAGGCAAATTATGCGGAGGAGAAGATAAATGAGAACAAAAATCTTCTTCTTCTAGCATGGAAGGAGACTGACGGTAACCAAGAAAATTCCTGGTTTCTTAACAACGGTGCAAGAAATCACATGTGTGGAAGGAAAGACATGTTCGTGGAGTTGGATGAGTCAGTAAGCGGAAATGTCTCATTTGGAGATGATTCCAAAATATCGGTGAAAGGAAAAGGTAACATCCTTATTCGTGCAAAAGATGGTAGTCACCAATTAATTTCAAGTGTCTGCTATGTGCCTAATATGAAAAGCAACATCTTGAGTTTGGGTCAACTCTTAGAAAAAGGCTATGATATCCATATGAAAAACTGTAGCCTTTTTACAAGAGATGACAAAGGAGATTTAATTACCAAGGTAAAAATGTCAAAGAATAGAATGTTCCCTTTGAATATTCAAAACGATGTTGCAAAGTGTCTAAAGGTATGTTACAAAGATGCAGCGTGGATATAGCATCTTTGATTTGGGCATCTCAACTTTGGAGGATTGGAGTTATTATCCAAGAAGGAAATGGTGAGAGGCTTGCCTTGCATTAATCACCCTGACCAACTGTGCGAAGGATTTTTACTTAGGAATCAATTCAGAAAAAGCTTTCCAAAGGAGTCAGACTCAAGAGCTAAGAATCCACTCGAGCTAATCCATATTGATGTATGCGATCCGATCAAGCCAAGATCTCTTGGTAAAAGTAATTATTTCCTTCTGTTCATTGATGATATTTCAAGAAAAACTTGGGTATATTTATTGAAGAAGAAATCAGAAGTTTTTTGAAATATTAAAGAACTTCAAAGCTGCTGTGGAAAAGGAACGTGGTCGTAAGATCAAGGCAATGAGATCTGACCAAGGATGAGAATTCACTTCGAGTGAATTTAAAGAATTTTATGAAGCAAATGGAATTCATCGACCAATGACAGTTCCTCGATCCCCTCAGAAAAAAGGAGTAGCGAAAAGAAAGAATCGAACCGTCCTCAATATAGCTCAGAGTATGCTGAAAAGCAAGAAACTGCCCAAGGAATTTTGGGTGGAAGAAGTGGCGTGTGCCGTCTACTTGTCAAACTGATCTCCAACAAGAAGTTTTTGGGGAAATACACCGCAAGAAGCATGAAGTGGAAGAAAACCGGGTATCTCCCACCTGAGAGTCTTTGGGAGAATAGCCCATGTACATGTACCAGACGAGAGAAGAACCAAACTTGATGACAAAAGCGAGAAGCTCATCTTCATTGGCTATGACAACAACTCCAAAGGTTATAAATTATAATCCTAACAATGGAAAGATTTTAATTAGCCGAGATGTGATATTTGATGAAGAAGGAGAATTTGATTTCGGCTCAAGTATAGATGATTTTAACTTCTTTCCCGACTTTGAAGAAGAGAATAAAGAAACCATGATAGAGAAAGAAGGAAAAGTTCAACAAGAGACCACTACTCCACCTACCTCACGAACATCAACCACTCATGGAGACTCGTCACCATCGTCAAGTGAAAGTTTTAATGAAAGAGTTATTCCCCGCATAAGAAGTTTACGGGATCTCTATGAGGTAACCGAAAGACATGATAATCTTACCCTCTTCTGTCTCTTTGCCGATTGTGAACTAGTAAACTTCTAAGAAGCTGCACAAGACAAGAAGTTGAGAGACGCGATGAATGAAGAAATCAGGTCCATTGAGAAGAATGACACCTGGGAACTCGCTTCACTTCCAAAAGGTCTGAAGGCTATCGGTGTCAAATGGGTGTACAAAATGAAGAGGAATTATATAGGAGAAATAGAAAGACATAAGGTGAGGCTAGTCGCAAAAGGATATAGTCAAAGAGCTGGCATTGACTATGATGAGGTATTTGCTCCTGTTGCCCGCTTAGAAACTGTGATATTAATTATCTCCCTAATATCTTCAAAATAGGTGGAAGATTCACCAGCCAGATGTAAAGTCTACATTTCTAAATGGAATACTTGAAGAAGAAGTGTACATCGAGCAACCTTTGGGATATGTAGTGAAGGGACATGAAGAAAAAGTCTTGAAGCTGAAGAAAGCTCTCTACGGGTTAAAGCAAGCACCAAGGGCGTGGAATCGTCGTATTGATAAGTACTTTCAAGAGAATGGTTTCAGTAAATGTCCATACGAGCACGCTTTATATATCAAGATCAAAGATGAAGATATTTTGATCACGTGCTTATATGTGGATGATTTGATTTTTTTCGGAAGTAACCCAAACATGTTCAATGACTTCAAGAAAGCAATGGCGAAAGAGTTCGAGATGACAGATATTGGGCTAATGGCGTACTATCTTGGCATTAAAATTAAACAACAAGAAGATGGAATTTTCATCTCACAGGAAGGCTACACAAAGGAGATCCTCAAGAAGTTCAAGATGAATGAATGTAAGCCAATTAACACTCCAGTGGAGTGCGGAGCTAAGCTATCAAAGAATGACGAAGGCAAAAGTGTAGATCCAACATTCTTCAAGAGTTTGGTTGGAAGTTTGCGCTATCTAACTTGTACAAGACCTGACATCCTCTATGCAGTAGGACTTGTACGTCGATACATGGAAACCCCAACAACCTCGCATTTTAAGGATGCAAAAAGAATTCTTCGCTATCTCAGAGGTGTAATTGACTTTGGTCTGTTATACTCTTTTTCTAATGATTACAAGCTTATTGGTTATAGCGATGGCGATTGGGGTAGAGATATGGATGATAGAAAGAGTACCACAGGTTTCGTGTTCTTCATGGGAGATACCGTTTTCACATGGATGTCAAAGAAGCAACCAATTATCACACTCTCTAAATGTGAAGCTGAATATGTAGTCGCTACATCATGTGTTTGTCATGCAATTTGGCTCAAAAATTTGCTGAAGGAACTGGGTTTATTACAAGAGGAGCCAATAGAGATTTGTGTTGATAATAATTCAGTGATAGCCCTGGCAAAGAATCCAGTTTTTCATGATCGAAGAAAGCATATCGATACTCGTTTCCATTACATAAGAGAATGTATTACAAGAAAAGATGTGAAACTGAGGTACGTAAAATCTCGAGACCAAATTGCCGATATCTTTACCAAACCACTGAAGTACGAGGACTTTGTCAGATTAAGAAATTCTCTTGGCATAACAAAACAAGTTTAAGATGGGGTGTTGAAATATAAACTTGTTTTTATATTTAATCAACAAATTTCTAAGAAGCATCCTAAGTTAGGTAAGGTGTTAGGTAAGGTGTGTTTATTTATTCTTAGTGCTTCACAGTGGCTAAATAAGTGGAAGAAAATTGTGTGGCTTATGAATATGTGGATTAATTTAATTTGAACCACATTGAGTGCATTTGATTTTCTTCTAGTATAAATAGCCATCATCCTTGAGTTCTTAGTATCATCAAATAACAAGGAATATAATAAGCAAAGCTTATTAGTTGTAATAGAGAGAAGTTAAGTTGTAAGAGTGTTTTCTTCTTTGTAATAATATTTGAGTGCTAAATACAAGATAGTTGTGTGAGTGTCTTTGAAAGCTTATTTCCAACAAAGTGGTATCAGAGCAATTGAAAAATTGTTTCAAAGTATACGTTCTAGAATATCAAATCGAATCCCTCGACGAGATGAATCCAACGCTGCCAGATTCATCCCAATCTGAGGTCTGACGTGCCACCACGTGTCACCAGAACGTTGCTGTCAGAAAGTGAGTTAACTCACCGAGTTAGCCAAATCATCCGAGTTGGAGCCGAGTTGACCGAGCCGTGAAGCCTGTTTAAACTACTTGACCGAGCTGTTGATCTTTGACCAAAGACTGACCATTGACCAAATGTTGACTTTGACTGTCGACTTTGACCGTTGACTTTGACCAAAATTTCATTTTTTTGGACCACGTTGTTCGTACGATTTTTGGGCGTTCCGGATCCATCCGCGCAATCAAAATTTCCAAATTCTCACTAGAATTATGGCAAATAGTGGTATGGCATCCTTTCAAGTCCCGATACTGAACAACAACAACTATGATAATTGAAGTATTAAGATGAAGGCACTTTTGGGTGCACACGATGTTTTTGAAGTCGTGGAGAGAGGTTATAGTGAGCCAAAAAATGAAGCTATCTTAAACCAAACTCAGAAGGAGAGTTTGAAAGACTCAAGAAAGAGAGACAAGAAAGATCTTTATTTCATCTATCATGCATTAGATGATGATGTTTTCGAGAAGATTTCAAGTGAAATCTCCTCTAAGAAAGCATGGGAGAAACTGCAAACCTCTTACAAAGGAGCCGAACAAGTGAAGAAAGTTCTTATTCAAACTTTAAGAGGTGATTTCGAATATCTACATATGAAAGTGTCCGAGTCTATCTCCGATTATCTTTCAAGAGTCTTAGATGTTTCAAATCAATTAAAAAGAAATGGAGAGAAGGACGATCATGGAGAAGATACTCCGCTCGTTAGATCCAAAATTCGAGTACATCGTTATGAAGATTGAAGAACCAAATACTCGAATGAGTTGACAATCGAACAACTAATGAGGTCATTGCAAGCATACGGAGAGAAGAAGAAGAAGAAGAAGAAGAAGAAGCAAGAGATTGTGGAACAACTTCTTAAGACGGAGCTCCATCCAGACTTTCCCATCAGACTTTCCCATACATCGCATTGGAATATATTCCATCCAGAAAACATCATGAACTACGTAGGATTTTATCTCATTGCTATATAAGTATGTAGGAGCAATACCGAGACTCCTATTGCTAGCACAAGCCTCAACACCCACATACACTAAAAACCTCTCATTACCGACACCCCTATAAACTGAAGTCCTCACATAGCATATACACACGTACATTAATTGCCCACTGTTACTCGCACCCACATAAAGTAACAACCTAATGTTACACACTTTCACATAAACTAACATCCTCATATTACACGCACACACACACACACATAAATGGGCTCCCGTTATACATATACGAACTCGTAAACACAAACACACACACGCACACACACTTTTACACCCATAAATATTAATGAAGTTCATACACCTCTAATTAATATCATTTGTTATAACTAATCATATGTGTATATTTACGGGATTCTGGAATTAAGGTTTCTTTGCATATTCTAAAATAAAACTAAAAGTAATTATAAAGTAAAATGTGACAATAAATACATAAAAAAGGAAGCATAAAGAATAAGTGTGATGCCCAACACATCTTCTCCACTCCTAACCTAATTCTTGGACCCATATCACAAATCTCTGGAAAATTACAGCACCCCCAATGCCCTTGTGGTAAGCTCGAAAGGTCTAACCCTAACCATTTGGTTTGTTTTCATGTAAAATAAATGATGGAATGAACAAATAAAAAAAACCCAAGTTAAAAATGCTTAGGCCAAAAGGGTACAAATAAAATAGGATATGGTGTTAACCGTTTCCAGGGGCCCAACCATTGGATATGAAGTGAACACACCTACAGATCTGAAGTTCCTGCAACACCATAGTGCAGACTCTTTTGGGGATAAAACCAAGAGAACCTAACTATCCTTCTGCTTCCTTTCTATGTACTTAATATTGCATTCTTGCATGAATATTTTTTCTCAAATTTTAGAGATTCTTAGATACCTTAGTTTTAGAATCCCTTAAAATATAGACACATGCTTAGGTCCTCATGTACAACATTGTTCATTCATCCAAATAAATAGGTACTCGTGAAGGACCTCATAATAAAATCAATGTTAAAGTATGTAAAAATAAATATTACCTATTTACATCAGGCATTGAATAATCTTGATTTTCATTTTATTTAAACCCTATGCCTACGAGGCCAAAAACGGTAGGCCAAAATGCTGGATGACAATGAATATTCTCACTCATTTCATTAATCCATATGGTGTATCGAGCTACTCATATCGATTATAAGGTTTCGATGATAGGGAACATTTGGAGTTAATTAAGTAATAGGGTATATTGAATAGGCTTTCATAGCTATTCAATACTAGGGTAAAGTGGTTTCAGAGATACCTTAAAGGTTTATCAATCTAAATTTATCAGAATATAGTGATCCATGACCACGAAAAGAGATTAACCTATAACTGAGTCACATTGCCTTTTCATATATAAAAGGAAACTCTAGGTATATCCCACTTTTTCCAAAAGAACATAAACACGAGGGCCAATCACTTTGGCAAGATTAGTAGAAATTTTTAGATGCATGGAAGATGGTTCAAACACCTTAGTTTCGAGGCTGATGATCTACCACGTTTAATTGTGATACACAACAATATGAATCCGTAAGTAATCAAAAATGCAGAATCCCCTTATGTTTTATTCCCGTACTCGTAATTTTTTTTTTGAAGAGATATCAAGGCTCCACCTACTATTTCATCGCTTCTCACATGCAAGTCACGAGCTTACCTAAATTCTCCTGAATCTAATAGGACTCTACCCAAGTTCTAACCATAAAAAATACTACCAAACAAAAAATATAAAAAAATAAAATACCACCCACATGCGGTTCGAATAAGATAAAATATTTGCATAAAAGGAAGCACATATATGTTTGTCCTTCTCCCTGTATGTCACATCCTTCTATCATTACTTCCCTCTTTAGATACTAAAATAAACGTTCCTCTCCATTTTCTACAATTATCATGACCCTCAAGATACCATGCAACAACCTACCCAACAAACCCGTGTGATTTCTCCATATTGGTGGCTAGTTTTTATTACTGAACTTACTACCCATGATTTTTAGGTGTGTTCCATGTCTACCAACGAAGGTCAGGATGATTCGTAATGTAAAAGTGTTATAATATTTATGAGATATCATGGCATCCTAAAGTAACATGTAATTCGAGATTCAGGAACTGATCTAAGAACGAACACACCATAGGAGGATGTTGCTATACCAGAAATTGGGTGAAATGGGCACTCTCCCCCTCTCCCCTGTGTCACAATTTTCCTAATAGTGGTTGATATAGTACCTAAAACACCCCATGATATACATATTAAAATTTGAGCCCCCATTTCCCCTATCAATCTAAGTTCTCCTCACTTCCATGTTCCTGTATCTCCCCCATGTTTACTTTGAACCCTATCACCAGTACCTTTAATACCCTCACCCTTTTAATTAGGGAACTCCCCGAGTAGAGTTAGTAGTTATCCCATAAGAATACGATTATTCTCCTATGCCCCTTTCGAATCAATACAGAACACAAGTTCACCTTGAATTGTATCTCCTATAAGTACTCATCGGGAAGATATAAACCACTAACGAGATAAAAATATATCAAGAAGATGGCCCTCTATCTTCAAGCCTGACTATCGAATAAATTTAAACAAAATTATATTTAAGATGTATAAAGTATTTGGGTCCCCCACAGTTCACATGTCCAACTACTACCTCCAAAATCAAGTTAAGGACCCTAACCTAGGGAGTTTGGAAAGGATGTTCTCCTCCACGCTATCCGAAGGAGTTCTTACCTGGTACATAGGTATAAGGACCAAAGGGACAACAAAAACACAGGACGATATTTGTAAGGTCTTCATCAAGTAGTAAAAATAAAATAAAGAACTTAATGGAACTCTCAAAGACATAAAAATGAAGAAAATAAATGAGGATGAATTGGTTGAATCATTCATCAACCACTATAGACAACACATTCTAGGACCCCCTAAGTCTCTCCTTAAGCCCCTAATGCCTCCCCATTTCACTACAAACCCTATATCATACTCCAAGTACCAATTTAGAGGAAATCGGACGCTCCCGGGCCCCGTTTGACTCTGATTAAATCTATCATCACTGCAAAAGCTCTTTGAAGACTCAAAGGGCTCTGGATCGGCTTTCCAATAGTCAACCCCACGTGCGAATCGATATAACGGTTCACACAAATGGACCCTTTTACTACTGAAAATCAATTTGGAGGGCCACCGGTCACTCTCAGGCCCCGATCTGACCCCTATCAACTTCATCGTCAGAGTTAAAGATCTTTGAAACTTCGAAGGTAACTAAAATCCCTTTCCAACGATTCTCCCTGTACACGAAAGGGCATAACCATTCGGATGAACGATTAATTTTCCCCCAAAAATCGATTCGAATGACACTGGGCACTCCCGGGCTCCGTTTGACCAAAGTTAACTCTTCATCTCTTATGAGACTGAATGAATCTACTAAGGGAACTGAATACCCTTTCTAAAAGTCCACCCCATGTGCGATTTTGACTTACAGTGAAGACAAACAATATGTTTTACTACGAGAGGCCACAAGGTGCTTCTAGGACCCGATTGACCAAAGTCAACTTTTCGAAACGAGTGAATATCTTTTGAATGTCAAAGTAAATCTCCCAACCTTTCTAACCGTCCACCCCGTGCTCCATTCTAACTTACCGTATGGATGAACAATATGTTATTGTCCAATGACCTCTCGTCCAAAGGATCGATGTGCGCTTCCGAGCTACATTTGACCTAAAGTCAACTCCCAGACTTAGGATCAGTCTAAAGTACTATTGAAGCCCTATGAATTACCTTTCTAACGGTATGACCCGTGCATGATTTTGATCAATAGATTACATCCTATGTCCATTTTTCCAAAAAAATATGCACAAGACTGCCAATTGGCAGGTCTAGTTCCCTACCAATTGGCAGTGTGTCTAGGGTCACCTGTCTATAGTCAGGACTAGGGTAATGACAATTGGCACCACCCCTCACCCTATAAATAGAGGGAATGTCCTCACTCCCAGGACATATATGAGATCCATCAGCATTAGGGATGTCAACAACATTCTCTCGAAATCACTGAAGTTCTTCCATGTGAAATTCTATTCAAACTTACATTCCCATCATTTTCATACCTAATTTCACAAAATCACATCCTTTCATATTCAGTATTAATCACATATTCAAGGTAGTTCATCCAATATAAAATATCAAGCTTCAAATAAGGTCCAGATCATTCATTCTCTCTTTAAATTCCTTATTTTTGCATAAATTTCATTAGATTCATAATCTAGTTCTTACTTTAGTTCAAACACATTAATATCTAAATTTTTATTAGTATATTGCACATACTTTATGTTTTATAAAAAAAAACAAAAAAAACAAAATATAGGGTTATGCCCAAGAATTTCGGACGGGATTATCCATCACACTTTTTTCAAAACTAAAAACCCATTTTCTACACACACACCTATAATAAAATCACGCTCGAAACTATGGGATAAACCCTACCCCCATGTCTCATTCAAACTACATGGACTTGGAGGCCTTTATAGGATACGTAGAAGTTTGGAGTAAAACCCAAGACTCAAATCCAATTTTCCAATTTTCTCAATTTTATACTTTATCAATTTCTCTAAATCCTCCAATTTTCCTTAATCTCCAATTTACTTATTCGTGCATTGGTATACATATTATTTTTGTGATTATTATTAGCATTTCATCCAACACATAGTATTGTTTCATCATAATGATCAATATCGCGATAAACGCATAAATCATATTTTCTATATACTATTTTGGGGACATTCCTATGGATGACCGCACTTTATCTCTTCCATGGTATGAGTTGGGTGATTTCGATCTCTATTATATATACACGCACACATGCACTTCATGAAGAAATGAAGAAAAACAAGAACACTAGCCCATGAAATACCGAAAGGGCGGTATGGGTGCCTAACCCCTTCCCATTTCATAACATAGCCCCCGAACATTTTGAACTGTTGGTTTTGTATGGATCGGTTTGTATTTGATGCCACTCTCTCGAGGCAACAATATGTTCTTTTTCCTATTTTGTGTAAACTAGTTTGGAGACTCCATGTATTTAGACTTAACCCACACCAAAAGACGGGCGAAGCGTTTCTAAGTAGGGTGTGAGAAATTTTGACCCCCTTCCTTTCCCATCATCATCCCCCATTTTTTTGGAGGAAGAAGCGGGAGAAGAGAAAGCGGAGTGCGATCTCGATCGGGATGGCCACAGTGGTGACTCCAGCAAGGATATTTTCATAAGAGGGATAGACTCTGATTTCATGGCTTATGTGCGTATGCACTTACCTCTATGTTCCCTTTTTCTCCTCTATTATTTCTTGCACAAATATACCTCATGTGTATGTCACTACTCACTCACACACCTATCAAAATTCTCCATGTAAACTTCACACCACATGAACCTAGGATCACTTATATCCACATGTTGCACACACCACTTACAAATTCATGCTTAGGTGTCACTAGCACACACCTCCACATATCATGCTTGTATATATCCATGCTCACTCACACTTGTCACACACCACTTGTAGTCGATCTATGCTTAGGTTCAATACTACACACTCACTTGTACATAATTAAACATCACGCACTCTCACATATCCAACCTTAGTATAGATTTATTGTTTACACTTGTACCTTACTCCTTGATTATCATGATGAATAAAGATGCTCTCTCCATAAGATATTAATTAAGAATCATGCATATTGCACACTACGTCACCAAATATCATTTTTATTGAACAAATTTAGTCCCGTAACTGGGGGTCACTTCGTCATGAGCGCTGGTCTGGTAGGTCACAGTTAGCCTAAGCGATATGACTCTCACCTACCATTGGCTAACTACCTTCGACGTATATCTAATGGTTCTACCCACATCGTCTCACTTGACCGAAGTCATGACGAGAGGTATATCGCAGGAAACTCATTCACGTACATTGAGTATATTGAATTCGCTCTCATACGTACTATCCCTACTAGGTATACAGTGAGGCAATTCATGTACACTAAGGTATATCGAATGTCTTGTCCACATGTATCAATTTCCCTCAATAGCAAGATTTATATCGTGGAAGTCATGCCAAAGGGGGTACTCTCCCAATTAACCCAAAACTTTATACCCGCATATAGGTGTCAAACCTAGGGCACTCATATTTAGTTTTTCGGTTTCTACTTGAAACTCTGCCGATATGATTGGTCGTCATGCCGCCCAAATTATTTTGAAAACGGGACCCTGCCCATCTGTATGGTAACAAGTCCAATAATAATTTTTACATATTTTTCAAACCCAAATTTTTGAGGCTCGGGTCCCGTTCGACATTTCTTTTTGCATTAGGTAAACCTAATACAAGTGAGAACATAATAAACATAATAATCATGCTGAGACCCGTCTCTTATTTTTCCTCTTTCTTTACCCAAAAGTGTCAAAAACATTTTCCTCTTTTATCAAAAGAATTTATTTTCCTCCCTTTGTACCCAAAAATATTTTGTCCTCATCTTTTGCAAAATGTCAAAAACTCTTTCCTTCCTTTTCTGTAAATAACAGTTTTCCCTTTCTCTTTTCCAAAAAAATAAGTCCTAATTTTTCTCCTTCTCGGGTCGATCGTATACCCTTGGCCTGGCTCCCTATTGGCTTCGGTCTTCAGTCGAACCGCCCCGAAGCTCCGTCGTCCCCTCAGTTCCTCTCAGTCCAGAATCCATATGCTTTACATGGAGAACATAGACCTAGTACCGAATGTGAAACCATATTTTATGACAATCCTAGCTCAACTCATTGCTAAGATTGACAACCTTCAAATCAAGGTTCATGAAATTCAATGAAATCGGGTCCCTATTCTTAAAGAGCTCGAGGTTCTGTTCCCTTGCGCTATGGGTCCGCTCGCACCCTAGCCTATTTAGGTTCCTGAGGAATACCATCACGCTCCACGTGCTAATGTGTCACCACTAGCCCACCTTTCTATATTGAATCTTGCCCAGTTAGTGGCTAACCTTACCATGACCGTTGATCCGAAGGAAGAAGAATTGAATAAGGTCAAGAAAAGACCTTAAGATGTTGAATAAGAAGTTCGACCAAGTTAGACTTTCTAGAAACTACATTCAGTACACCCACATGTCTCCCTATCCTAAATCCAGGTTACCAAAAAAGTTTAAGATGCCTAACATTAAGAAGTTCGAGGGTAGTGGACCTCCACTTGTTCATCTCCGCATTTATCATAGAGCTTTGACCCTCCTAGGTGTCTCCGAGCAAATAATGGCCCAAATGTTCCAACAGACCTTGAAGGACAACACTCTTCGCTGGTTATTATCCCTTGAGGAGTCCATAATCCGCAATTAGGAGGATGTTGCCTGCGAGTTTCTGTCACAATACAAGTATAATGAAGAGTTTAAGGTTAATCAGCGTGATTTAGAGTGGCTCAAGAAGGAATCAGTCAGTAAATTCATAGCAATGTGGAGAGAGAAAGCAACCACCATGACCAACTGGCCTTCCAAAGAGGAGGAACTCAGCATTGTGAAGAAAAACTTCTTACCCCATGTCCGAGTGACGATGGGAGGACAATACTACCCTCATTTTTTAGCCCTCCGAGAAGCAAGAGTGGAGATCAAAGAAGGTCTTGGCAAGATAAAAACTGAACTAAATAAAGTATCTGAACAAAGCCATCCAGTACCACAATCTCAACCATCAAAAACATCTCTCAGCCTGCTACTTCATAGGCCCAAGAAACTCTCCCTAACCAAGTTTGAAAGGAATACATCGAGATTCAAGTTCCCCTCTCCAAAGTCTACTAGTACCTCTTGAGCCTAAACCTTATAAAGCCCTTGAACCCCTATACTCTACCAAACCCACTTCCTAAAAATTTCAAACCAGATGCCCATTGTGACGTTCACTAAACTATCGGCCATACCACTGACCAGTGTTTCCACCTCTAAAATATGATCCATGGTCTAATAGATCGGGGTGTCATTGCCCCACCATCCAATCCTAAACAAAACACTACCCACAATCCACTCCCGAATTATACAAATGTCGTCTTTCTGGAAGAGGACCCAAAATTTGACCCATCTACCCAGATTATACCAAGAAAATCACTAATCATACCCATATACTCTCCTAAACCTCCCCAAGGATTCCCATATTTTCTCCTACACCACCGATTAGGCCTTATAACTCCTTACTAGAGCATGCATCATTGTCCGCACCCATTTTGGAGGTAAAGATATGGAATTACAGAAGTGTTGACCCAACTCCTAGAGTTTGGGCTAAAATTACCCTCCTAGATGACCATTGACTGCCAGGTATTCAGCGTGCTATTCTTAAAAGCTCAGAAATGGGCCCTAGAGTCAGACAATTGGATGGTACCAACCAATAAATTCAGTCTAGATGATGTGGTCCAGATCATGGCGGATTTATTCTGACAGAATGGTGATATTTACAGTATATCCGAGATACTTGATGATTTAAAACTACAAGGTCATTTAGTCCTTTCACTTTTACATCTTCTCACCAAATGGGAGGACTTATATGAAGAGGTCGTTGAAGTTATGGAGTATATTAACTTTTCATGGGAACATAATATCGTTTCTATTAAGTGGGGGGGGGGGGGGGGGGGATGAATTCGATGATTCAGATGAAGAGAAGAGCCCAGAAAAGGCTAGTTTGATAGTCATCATATGTGGGTGATATCATTTGAGGATCTGCTAGAAAAAATCCATAAGGTGGCTAAACAACTCGAGATCGATGAGGAAACAGGGTTTTTATTTTGCCTCTCTTCATTGAACCATATGACCAGGTCAGGAAGGCACTACCAAGTCCCAAGCCTGCTGTCATTAAAAAGAGACAAAGGAAAGGGTGTTGATAATATAGGGTGTTGGCAATCTTCATATGCCAGAAATGACCTCGAGGAAAGACAAATCCTCGATCACTTGAAGAAAACCCAAGCCAAAAGGACTCTATTGGGACTCTTTATATCTTCCCATCTACATCAAAATGCCTAGATCAAGCTACTCACAGGACCCGTAGTTTCTCCTTATACCACGCCAGAAAAAGCAGTGATTCTGGTCGACTCTTTAACATTTACTAGAATGCGCTCATTCTCCGAACAAGAAATCCCTAAAATTGGGTCAAACCACAATTAGGCTCTCAATATCTCTATCGAAGTCATGGGAAAGACCGTCCCACTTTTACTTGTTGATAATGGATTATATCTTAATGTCTACCCGTTAATGACCCTTAATTATTTGGGACTAAAAGCGAGAGAACTTGCTACAACCTCTGCTATAGTATGTGTCTACGATAATACCCTTCGAGAAGTTATGGGATCCATAAAGATTACAATAAGGGTTGTCACTATAAATCCAAATATGGAATTCCAAGTCATCGATATCCCAGTCAGTTTCAATCTGCTACACTAACGACCATGGCTCCATAGCATCAAGTGTGTGTCATCTTACCTTTATCAGAAACTAAAGTTCTTCGCCAATGGGCAGATCATTACCATCTTGGGGGACGATGACAATATCGATAATACAAGCATCAACAATCCAATAGTTTAGATACAGGATGGGGAGAACGATATGCTTCTGCTAGGTTTCGAAGTTTATCAACTTCTACTCCTAGCAGGGACGATTTCAAAGATATGGTTTGTCCAAAATATAACCCTCATGCCAGCGTCAATGTAATTTCGATGTTCAAAAAATGCACTTCATGCCCAGATTGGTGATGGGACGAAGACAGTAAGGGATAATTAGACCCATTATATTGAAGAAAGATTTTCCTCCATGTGGCTTGGGTTATCATCCATCAGCAGAAGAACTCGGAATGCTCAACCAAACTCGACTAAAGAGATGGCAAGAAAGTGCCAAGATTATCTTAAGAGATTCCTTGTATGGAAGATTCATCATAGAGGGTAAAGATTTCCCCTTTTGCGACTTTATTGAACCATGGTATGATCATGTGGACAAGAAGATGAAACTTGAAATGGAGTTCTTTTCCAGGCTAGCGACTCATGGGTCAAAAGTTCACAGCATCAAGTGCAACCACTCATTGAGAATACCATAGCTGATACTGGAGATTTCGAGGGAAGTGACTCTAATAATTCTTTCAACTTGTATACATTAAGGATGACACTCTTTATGATCTACTCAGGGGCTACATCATCAAATCAATCTCGTCTGATCAAAGATAATGATGCACCTATCCTCAACTAGCATGTTATACATGTGCCACTTGTTGATATTCAGCCTAACCTTAATGTTTATACCCTTCCCCCTTCCCTAATTGTTCCTCTGTACTCTAATGTAATCGAGACCTCATTTGATGAGGTTCTCAACGCTATTTTTCCTATCAATGAAATAAACGAAGATTTTGAGCATCTTGTTATTCCCTACATTAATTTTCTTGATTCTAATCAAACTCTTTATGATGATGATGATGATTTTAAAAATGAACAATTATTTACCGATCTAAATAAGGTTAATAACAGACAACATAACAGCGTGCAAGTTAATGAAGATGAAACTGTTGTTATTAATATCGATTCTAGTAGACAATTGAGCGAGATTAGGATATGGGCCACCCTTGACGAGCATGAGCGCGCACAACTTGAGCAATTACTGAAGGAATTTGTGGATGTCTTTGCATAGTACTATGATGACATGCCAAACATTGATTTCAAGATAGCTCAACACTAGATTCCTAATCTCTATTCCGAGATAGCTCAACACGAGATTCCTACTCTCCAAGAATGCGAACCGGTCAAACAGAAACTATGAAAGCTCTGCATCGAATGGTCAATCAAAGTTAAGGAATAAGTGGTCAAACAGTGGAATGCGGGTTTCATTCGTGTGATTGAATATACCACATGGCTAGCCAATATCGTACCCATACCTAAATTATGAGGGAAGGTTCGCATGTGTGTTGACTAACGAGACTTAAATAAGGCCTCTCCAAAGGATGATTAACCTCTACCCAACATCCACATGATTTATGAAAATACAACCAGTCACGCTCTTAAGTCATTTTTTGATGGGTTTTACCTATACAACCAAATTAAAATGCACCCGGATCATCAAGAAAAAACCGCATTCATCACCCCTTGAGGAACTTTTTGCTACACCGTTATGTCGTTTGGTCTAAAAAATGCAAGGGCTACCTACCAATGGGACTCCACAACTATCTTACATGATCTAATACACAAATAAGACAAGGTCTATATGGATGATATGATTATTAAGTCTAAGACTATGGAAGGTCATGTTCTCGCTCTCCATAAATTTTTTCGAAGGACTGCGATAATACCAGATGCGAATTAACCAATAAAAATGTGTCTTCGGGGTTACCTAATGAAAATTCTTAGGATTCATGGTTAGTGAGAAGGGATAGAAGAAAATATCGGCAAACTGAAATCCATACTCGAGATGCCACCACCCCGAATTGAGAAGAAAGTCTGGGGATTCCTTGGAAATTCGCAGTATATCAGCAAGTTAATCAGCTAGTTGACTTCCATTTGTGATCCCATCTTCAAACTCCTCCGAAAAGATTCGACCAAGATTTGGAACAAAACTTCCCAAGAAGACTTTGAATAAATAAACCAATACCTAACCCGACCTTTGGTAATCATGCCTTCGTAGTCTGGTCTTCCCCTACTCATATACCTAACCATAACAGATACTGTACCTGGGGCTTTGCTAGCCCAATACCTTGAAGAATCCCATAAAGAGAGAGCCATTTACTACACCATCCACAAGTTAGTTGGTTACGAAGTTAACTACACAACTCTCAAGAAAGCATGTGTCGCTTTTGTTTGGGTCACCCAAAAGTTACGGCACTACATGCTCACCTTTCCCATTAAAATTGTATCCTGAATGGATCCTATTAAGTAACAACTAGAGAAGCCTTCTTTCTCCAGTCGAATGGCCTATTGGTTGATGCTTCTAGCCAAATTTGATATTATTTATGCCACGTAGAAAGCCATGAAATAAAGAGCCATCTCTGACTACCTCGCTGACTACCCTAAGGAAAAAGCCGATGTTTGGATTTTTTAAGTTCCTCGATAAGAATATCATTTATACCTCCCAAGAATATCTTTGATGGAAAACGTTATTTGACAGAGCCGTCAACAAATAAAGGGTACATCCGTGGGATACTCCTAATTACCCCCTGAAGACTCTCACACTCTCATTGCCATAAATATTGATTTTCCTTGTACTAATAACATGACTGAATATAAGGCATGCATGGTAGGCCTCAAAGTTGACCTTAAGAAAGGAATTTGTTACCTAAATGTTTATCGATATTCATCCCTAATCATCGTCCATGTGATCAAAAGATGTAAAGTCAAGGATGATAAACTCTTACCCTTCCATGCCCACCTAGAAGATCTAGCTTCCCAATTCTAAAAAAACACCTTCCACTATCTACCCCGAGTAACAAACAACCTAGTCGATGCCCTTTCTACCTTAGCCTCCATGATTGACATGCCCTAAGGTATAAACATAGCTCCTTTCCTTGTCCAAAATCAAGATAAACCAACCCACTGTTACCACATTGATCTTATCACAGAAGATCCTAAGATAATCGGCTGCTGGTACTATGATATTTGGCATCTCCTTAAGCAAGGTAGGTACCCCCAAGGTTCTGACAAGAAAGATCGAGCAACCCTCCACAGACTGGATGCCCAGTACATTCTCTACGATAAAGAACTATTCAAGATAAATTTTAATGGAACTTGTTTGCACTGCATCATAGGGGCTGACATTGAAGGAATGATGCAAATCATCCGCAACGGGGAATGTGGACCCCATATGAATGGCCATATGCTCGCTAAGAAGATCATCCGATAAGATTATTACTAGACTACCATGGTTCAGTATTGAACAACCTACGTTCCAAGATGCCTCAAATGCGAACACCTACCTCCGCAGGAATTGTACAACATGACTTCTCTCTAGTCGTTCTCCACACGGGGAATTAACATCATATGGAAGGTTACACCCAAAGCATCCAATGGACGTGAGTTCATCCTATTTTCCATTAACTACTTCACTAAATGGGTCGAAGTCGAGTCATTCACAGTTCTGAATGCCAAGAAAGTGACCAAGTTCATCAAGAAAAAAATTATTTACCGATATGGGGTCCCGTATGAGCTGGTATCAGACAACGGGTTACATTTAGAGTAAGAGGTTACATAGGTGGTCGATGAGTATGGGATTTAGAGACAAAAATCTTCTCCCTACCGACCTTAAACTAACAGAGCAATCGAAGCCACCAATAAGAATCTCAAAGCCATCATTAGCAAGTTGATTGAGAGTTGTCGATATTGGGCCGATCGGATCCTCTATAACGTTTGGGGATACCGAACTTCAGTTTGAACCTCTACTAGGGCTACCCCTTACTCTCGGGTATACGACATGGAAGAAGTCCTACCCGTAGAGATGGAAATCCTTTTGCTACACATCATGCTAGAAAGAAAAGTTAGTGTGGAAGAATGGCACCAAAGTCGTCTTAATGGGTTGTCACTGTTGAACGAAAGGAGGCAAAAGATCTTTGTCACATACAATGATACAATCATTGAATAGTGTGATCATTCAATAAGAGAGTTAAGGACCGTGGTGTTTGACAAGGGGACTTAGCCCTTAAGGAGATAATAGAGCCCATCTTGGACCCCATAGGAAAATTTAAGCCCAATTAGAGTGGCCCCTACATTGTAAATAAGATCCTATTTAGTAGCGCCGTTGTGCCCATCGACCTTGATGGGGAGGAAATAGCGCGTCTAGTCAACCTGGACCGTCTCAATATATTCTACCCCTAGCTCAAAAACTCGGCACGCTATGACTTTTTTCATCCCCCTTCTATTCTAAAAAAAGAAAATTCATTTCCCTCTATTAAGTACTACATGGGGCCTGATCCTCTAAAAACCTTTTTCTTTCAACAATGAATTTCAGAAAATTTTCAAAATCCTCACAGGTATGTAGATAGCTCATCTATTTTTCATGAGGACGACCCCCTTCTTTTTCATAAAATTCTATTCTTTTCTTATCCCCGAGAATGATAGTTCATTTTAACATATACATGAACGAAAGGATTATGTATGCATTAGCGATTGATATAGATAATTCAAATGTAAAGCTCATCAAGAGGCACAACTAAATAATCAAAAAATATATATTTCATTTTTGGGTAATTTTGGTACAGTTACATTAGCATAGGGGGTCAAATGATATCCCTTGCCAACCTACCACTACCTTCCTAAAACCAAATAAAATAAGCCCCACTACTCCTAAAATAACCCTTAAATACATCCAAAATAACCAAATAAAAACAAATACCCTTTACAAAATCTTCACAAATTGTACCCACAACTGCTAGAGGAACTAGCCCCATTATCACCCACATCTTGGAGTCCCCAAACTTCCCCTACTTGAAAATAGTGTCACTGACGCTCCATTAAATGATATGCCCGGACAAGCCTGGGGAAAACCACAACCTCCCTCCATGGTGTCAGATATGGCAAACCACCTTTGCCCAGTCTCCACATCCAGAATCTTGGTAACTACTCTCCTCCATAACCACTTCATGTAGTCCCCTGAAACATGCCAGACTCATCCAGCAGACTGAGATGGGCGGATCGATGGTCGGAGATTCTCCCACAAAGATCCCAGTCACATGCGCATACGCTCAGTCAGATCTTCCATGGGAAAGAATTCCAAAGTCTGCGGTGGCACAATCTGTTCACATTAAAATTGGCGCAGAATCCTCCAAGGAAAACATAAAGAGGATTGCTTGAGCCCAACTAACTGAACATACCGGTATTCCCCCGATTTTTGAATGGTTAGTAGCGCCCCCCACTAAGGCACTGACTAACGTAAACCTTAAGCCACATGATCCAGAAACTAATTCTCCCAGCTCTTGATGTCCAGGACTACACTGATAAAATAACATGAAAAGAAGTTTGGCACCTCCAACAAAGCATGTTGGACCACCATACGGAATCCCTTCAAGAACCACATGAACAGAATTATGGGGATACCCCTCAGAAAGTCGAAACGGACTTCCCGCCAGGCATTTAGACCATTTAGAGTCTCCGCCAGTATCACTTTTGAAGGATTGCGAGCAATGGTTGCAAGTTGTGTGTCCACCAGCAGTTCCCCAGTCACCAACAACAGTTTTGAAATAATGCCCAGAATAACGGCTCTAGCATATCCAATATCACTGACATCCTACAAATTCACATAACGTAGCATAGCATGAAGAAAAACCATTCCTCTCGTAACCAATGACCAAGCCTCTAAGGCCTTCCTTCACTCAAAAATTCCAAAAACTCATTTTTCCAACTTTTTCTCAAAATAAATCCTTTCAAAAGGGAAGCTATTTCTCAACCAAGCCGTCAAGGTCATCTTCTACTTAAGTAGGTTTAAAATTTTCAAAAACACACTTTTTCTACTCTTTCTCAAAATAAAAACTCAGCAACAAATTAAAGTGCATGCAGAGTAAGCCACTAAATTAAAAAATATGGATATCTTTTTGCATTTTTGAGTCTCTTTTTGGGTGAAATGATGCTAAATCAAAGAATATATTAGGTCAATGCCACACTCCTCCGATCATAACAATAGATCTGTAAGAAAATCCCGAAGAGAAAGAACCAGAATCAGATGTCACCTCATTTACCCCGCAAGCCTCTCTCTTAGGTACCAAACATACCCAAACTCATGAGCCAGCAGATGATGCAACTGTGCAATCTCCCTAGTCACCCCCGTGTATTGTATGGCCATCCCCTGGCGATAGAAGGTCACCTGCAAAATCCCCGGCGAAAAATCAGTATCTGAAAAAGATCATCAAGGAAAAATGATCTCAAAGGGAAAAAAACATTACCCAATCAGCACTGTCCCTCCACCTGCTCGAGGTACCCAGAAAGACTATGCCAGTGCCGTTTGGCACCCCTAACACTATGTCGGTCATCACCCTCTCTAAAATTTTGTACAAAAATTCCCAAAAATGACCAAAACATCCCCGAAAAATTCCTAAAAATACAAAATGAATTTTACAACCTTTCTCACCAAGAAAAATATTTTTACCACACTCATATCCCCAGAAGAACTCTTGCATCCCCCGTGGAATTACCAAAAACAATTGGATATCCTACTCATAAACATTTCCAAAGGACACCACAAGAACCAAAATTCCCCAACCGAGAAACATCTAACCCTAAGATCATTCCCTGTACCCCATCGAAACTTAAATACTCCCCTAAATCCCCAACAAAACTACAAGAAACATAACCCCAATGGAGTCTCTAAATTTCCCCAAGAAACTATCTATCTTAAGTTCGTAGAATTGGCTTTGACCAGTAGAATTGCTCGCCCTCTTTTTTAGGTTAAAATTGATCTTGGCACAAGGTCGTCACCTCTTTTATGTCATAATTGACCTCGACCCTCGGTCATCACCTCTTTTAGGTCAGAATTGACCTCGTCCCTCGGTATCACCTCTTTTAGGTCATAATTGACCTCATCTTAGGGTCATAACCTCTTTTAGGTCAAAACTGACCTTGAACCTTGGTCGTCACCTCTTTCAGGTCCGAATTGACCTCGGCCCTGGGTCGTCATCCTTTTTAGGTCAAAATTGACCTTGGCCCTCGGATCGTCACCACTTTTAGGTCAGAATTGACCTCGACCCTTAATCATCAACTTTTTTAGGTCATAATTGGCCTCGGCCCCAGGTCATCACCACTTTTAGGTCAAAATTGACCTCGAAGCTTGGTTGTAACCTCTTTTAGGTTAGAATTGATCTCGACCCTCATTCATCACCTCCTTTAGGTCAGAATGGATCTCGGCCCCAATTTGTCACCTCCTTTAGGTCAGAATTGACCTCATACCCATATCATCACCTCTTTTATGTCAGAATTGACCTCGACCCTCGGTCGTCGTCTCTTTTTATGTCAAAATTGACCTTAGCCCTGATCATCTATTTTAGGTCATAATAGACCTCGCTTGTAGGTTATCAACTCTTTTAGGTCGTAATTGACCTCGGTCGGCACCTCTTTAAGGTCAAAATGGACCTCGACCCTCAATCATCACCTCTTTTAGGTAAGAATTGACCTCAGAACTGGATCATACCCTCTTTTAGGTCAGAATTGACCTTGGTCCTTGATCGTTGCCTCTTTTAGGTTATAATTGACCTCGGCCTCAGTTCGTCACCTCTTTTATGTCAAAATTGACCTCGAAGCTCGGTCGTCACCTTCTTTAGGTCAGAATTGATCTCGGCCCTCAGTCGTCACCTCTTTTAGGTCATAATTGACTTCGGCCTGTGGTCATTACCTTTTTAGATCAGAATTGACCTCATCCCTGGGTCGTCACCTCTTTCAGGTTAGAATTTACCTCGATCCTCGATCGTCACCTCTTTTAGGTCAAGTCGTCACCTCTTTTAGGTCAGAATTAACATCGGTTTGGGGTCATCACATCTTTTAGGTCAAAATCAACCTCGACCCTTAGTCTTAACCTCTTTGAGGTTAGAATTGACCCTGGCCCACAAAATTGGCCATCCCCAATATTACCTTAAGGTCCACATAATCAACCGCAACCCTCTGAATCAGTCATTCTCGTCCCTTAGGTTTGCAGAATCGACCTCTTTCCAAAAGCATCATGTGATGTCGATTAGATGGATTTCACTTATTCCAATCTCACCCATCGAGGGGCTCTGTATACATCACATTCTAGGAACCCCCTAAGTCTCTCCTTAGGTCCTTAACGCCTCCCCATTTTACTATAAACCCTTGGTCCTACTCCAAGTACCAATCTAGTGGCAATCGGGCAGTCCCGGGCCTCGTTTGACTCCGATCAACTATATCATCAGAGTGAAATATCTTAGAATATTCTAAGACTATGAATTCCCTTTCCAATAGTCCACCCCGTGCATGAATCGGCATAATGGTTCAGATAAATGAACCCTTTTACTACTAAAAATAAATTCGGAAGGCCATTGAGCGCTCTCAAGCCCCGATCTGACTCGATAAACATCATCTTTAGATTCAAATCTCTTTAAAACTTTTAAGGTAAATGAATCCCCTTTCCAACGGTTTGCCCTATACACAAAACGGCATAACCGTTCGGACGAACGATTAGTTTTCCCCTGAAAATTAATTCAGAGGCCACCGAGCACTCCCGAGATCCGTTTGACCAAAGTTAACTCTTTATCTTGAATGAGACTGAATGAATCTTTGAAGGGCACTAAATACCCTTTCCAACAGTCTGACCCATGCATGATTCTGACTTACTGTGCAAATGAATGATCTGTTTTACTCCGAGAGGTCATTGGGTGTTTTCGAGTCCCAGTTGACCAAAGTTAACATTTTGAACCAAGATAAGATCTTTGGAATGTCTAAATAAATCCCCTAACCTTTGAAATGGTCCACCCCATGCCCAATTCTGACTTACCATGAGGATGAACGATCTATTTTCATCCAACGATCTCCCATCCAAAGGATCGACATGCGCTTTTGAGACACATTTGACCCAAAGTAAACGCCCGAACCTAGGAACGGTCCAAATGACTCTTAAATTTATATTAATTATATTTCTAATGGTATGACCCATGCATGATTTAAATCAACGAATTACGTTCTACGATCATTTTTCCAAAAAAATTTGCACGAGACTGCCAATTGGCAGGTCTAGTTCCCTGCTTATCGACAGTGTGTCTAGGGTCACCTGCCAATAGGCAGGACTAGGGTATTGCCGATTGGCACCATCCCTCACCCTTTAAATAGAGGTCATTACCTCACTCACATGACATACCAGAGATCCATCACACTCAGTGATCTTAGCAACATTCTCTCGAAATTAGCGAAGTTATTCCATGTCAAATTCTATTCAATATTACATTCCCGTCCTTTCATACCCAATTTGGAAAAATCACATTCTCTCTCTTCCAACATTCATCTCACATTCAAGGGATTTCATCCAATATCAAAGATCAAGCTTCAAATATTGTGCAAATCCTTCCATCTCTATTTAAATTCCTTATTTTAGCATAAATTTCATTAGATTCATAATCTAGTTCTTACTTTAGTTCATACACATTAACATCTACATTTTTATTAGTATATTGCACATATTTCATTTTATATAAAAAAAAAAACAAAAATATGATTACGCCCATGAATTTCGGACGGGATTAGCCATCACACTTTTTTCAAAACTAAAAACCCATTTTCTACACACACACCTATAATAAAATCTCATTAGTAACTATGAGATAAACCTAATCCCCATGTCGCATATGAACTACGTGAACTTTGATGCCTTTATAGTCTACGTAGGCATTTTGGATTAAAACCCGAGACTCGAGTCCAATTTTCTCAATTTTTGAATTTATCAATTTCTCTAAATCCTCCAATTTTCCTAGATCTCCCATTTTCATATTCTTGGAATAGTATACATATTATGTTTGTGATTCTTATTAGCATTTCATCATAACGATCAATATCGCGATAAATGCATAAATCGTATTTTATATATATTATTTTGTGAACATTCCTATGGATGACCTCACTCTATCTCTTCCATGGTATGAGTTGGGTGATTCTGATCTCCCTTATATATACATGCACACACACTTCATGGAGAAATGAAGGAAAACCATAACACTTAACCATGAGAGACTAAAAGGGTGGGATGGTTTCTTAACACCTTCCCATTATGTAACTTAGCTCCCGAACCCTTCGAACTATTGGTTTGGTATGCATAAGTTTATCTTTTATGCCGCTCTCTCAAAGCGACAACATGTTATTTTGCATGTTTTGTGAAAAATAGGCTGGCGACTCCATCTCTTTACATTTACCCCCACACTGACGACGAACGAAGCGTTCTTAAGTAGGGCATGTGAAATTTCGACCTCCCTTCCTTTGCCATCAGCATCCCCCTCTTTTTTATAGGAAGAAGCGGGAGAAGAGGAAGCGACGCGCGATCTCGATCGGGATGGCCACAAATACTAAAGAGAAAAGTCAACCCAAATAGTCTACTTCCCCTTAGAGAATGGCCATATTGATATTTTGATCAAGAACCTCCACAAAGAAGTAAAAAATGACCACAAACTCACCTATAAATGCTCAACTTGAGCCTCCACATCGAACATTAGGGCTATAACAACAATCCAATCAACTAATATGCAAAGGGTGAAAAAGCTCCCACGACCTAGTTGCCAGAACCACTCATTATCAATTAGGGCCACCCCTGTGGACCTGTCAAGTAGTCCCTCCTCCAAACAATCCTCGAACAAGACAGATATCTTACGAACCTATAGGTCCTCCTAAATATGGTCATTACTCATAAGCACCCAAAAGTGTACATTTTATACCCTGAATAAACCAATTTTAGTTGCTAATTTTCGGCAATTTGGCTCTTATGCGCGTAAATGTTTAATTTGCAGGCTTTATTGCAGTTGCGGTATCAAAAGCATTATTTCGAGGCAATTTGCAGTCAAATGGAGCTAATTCCCCACTCCTGTAACTCTAGCCTACCCCAATCCTAACCCAAACACTAACCCTAAGCCCGTGTATGTTTAGTTTGTGCCTTTTTAATTTTCTTTAGATTTTTAGTACGAGTCGTTTTTATTTTTAGTTTTATTTTAGATGTATTTAGAATTTTTAGTTTTTATTTTCTATTTTTATTAGTGTATTTTTATTTTTATTAGTTTTTATTTTTATTTTATTAGGATTAGTTTTTTTTAGGATTTCATTTATTTTTAGATTTATTAGATTTTACATATTTTTAGGATTTTAGTTTTTATCTTAATAGATTTTTATTTTTATTTTTATTTTTTATTTTAGATTTATTTATAATTTTGGGATTTATTTATAATTTTGTAGGAATTAGTTAGTTTTTATTTTAAGGGTCCAAATTAAACGCACACTCACACCTAACTTCCATACACACTCACACACCTAAACTAACCCACCCACCCTCACCAAACATCCATACACCCTCTCACACACTACCCCCCTCACCTTCATCTTCAACCTCCAACACCCATTTTCACTCTCTCTCCTCCACTATTAACACATCACCTCCATTTAACCCATTTCACACCTCTAACTAAACCCAACTCTTATACCTACCAAACCGAACCTTTCTGTCACACCCCAAACCCAATATCCATACTAATCATTTGTTATTAGAATAATTGGATAATAATCTCGAGCCCATTGAAAATTTAATTCCTTTATCAATATTTTTTTTTTGCATAATGAACATAATATTGTTCTTGTGCCATAACGAAGTCAACATCATAGTCATAATTAGAGATTATACAATACTACGATTAACAATGATCAACTCAATCCATACTAAATCAATATATACAAAGTGTGAGTATATCAAAATCTTCAGTGTGACAACGATAAAATCTCCATACTTAAACCCCCAGCTCTTCTAACGGTGCAACTCTCAAAGTTACCGGTCATATGTTATCCTATTTGGCAGCGTACAAACCTGAAATTGTTAAAATATAAACCGTAAGCATTAAGCTTAGTGAGGTACTCCTTCCCTGCAACAAAATAACAATTCTATATCGAATATGTGGATATAAAATGCGAACAATCCTGCCCATTGGCAATAATAAATCATGGATCATAAGATCCAAATAATTCTGCCCATTGGCAATAACAAATCCTGGATATTTAGATATCCAAACAAATCCTGAATATCGAAGTATTCAAACCAATCCTGGATCATAAGACCCAAATAATTCTTCCCATTGGCAATAACAAATCCTGGATATTTAGATATCTAAACAAATCCTGAATACCGAAGTATTCAAACCAATCCTGGATCATGAGACCCAAACAAATCCTGGATATTTTAATATCCAAACAAATCCTGAATACCGAAGTATTCAAACCAATCCTGGATCATAAGACCCAAATAATTCTGCCCATTGGCAATAACAAATCCTGGATATTTAGATATCCAAACAAATCCTGAATACGGAAGTATTCAAACCAATCCTGGATCATGAGACCCAAACAAATCCTGGATATTTTAATATCCAAAAAAATCTTGAATACCGAAGTATTCAAACCAATCCTGGATCATGAGACCCAAACAAATCCTGGATATTTTAATATTTAAACAAATCCTGAATACCGAAGTATTCAAACAAATCCGCTCTTAGAGCTATATTCATATTTATATATGAAACAAATCATAAGTACACTCACCTTGACAGTTTAACTGGGTTTTCCCTTGCCTTTATCCTGTACTTGTTCACTCATCTCTTATTCCCTTCCTATAATTCTTACAATATTAGTATCATCATAAGAATATTAATAGTCCAAAGAATAACTTCAATCATAACTCAATTCATAAGCATCATATTATTCAATTCAAATCATTCATTAAAATGAAGTCCCATCTAGACTCAGGTTCTGTTATCTAATATATTAAAATTACAGCCCAAACCCTTTTTAATTATTCTTGGTAATCCAATCCATATTATATCATGTTTTGAAAACAAAAGACGGCACATCATTCCGAGTTTCCTAGAGCAAAATAAGCCTATTTCTTCACTATATAGCAAATTTGACCTATAGGCTCTTTTATCGTTCATTCAACTTCCAGGAATTTCCATAATTTTTCTACATCATAAATTTATATGATATTCAACCCAACATCAGTAAACATATTGAAAAATACAAGATTAAAATTTCATAATTTTCAGAGTTTATTTTCTATGTCAAGCAAAACATCGAACACATGGTAGGCATACTTTCACCCTTAGGGCAGATTTCATACCCGAACTTAAAACTCTCACCAAGGACTCATTTCTTGGTATTTTCCCATGATTTTCGGATATGTCATAAATATGTAAGTCCAGGTTAATCTCCAATTGGAATCAATCAATTCCAGTAAGTATAGAGAAATATATGTAAGTATGAATAAACAAGGTTCTTAAACAAAATAATCTCAAGGGTTTACACATTCAAGTTTACTTAAACTTGCATCTATCCATAAGTACATATCAAGACATGGAATTTCAGTAAAAAAATGATTATTTCAATCATTTAAATAAGTAATACAAAAAAATAAACAAGATTTATGGATGGAAATACCTTAGGGGCTTTTACGTAATTTTTCTATGAATTTTTTTTCAATTTCTCCTCACACTTTCTTCCAAAACTTCGAAACTCTCTTTCCTTAGGTTAAACTCTTCCATGTCTGAAATATGCTGAAGGAAGAGCTTAATTAAAGGGTTTTAAGTCGGCATAAGGACACCCCCTCTTGGTCCAATCAAAATATAACATGTGGCATTACATAAAATAAAATTTCATTTAAGGCTAAGTGACTACTTTACCCCCTGTTCGTAAAAGGACAATATCTTCCCACTCGGATGTCCGTTCGATGAACCGTTTCTTTTGTTATAAACCTAACTCATATATATACAAATATCTAGTTTACACCTAAATGTTCATTTTTATGTCATAAAGGTCAAAACTAGCCTTAAACATGAACATTCCTACCGAAACCCTCCAAAATTTTGTATTTGTAACTAATCCGACATTTCATGATTTTTGAAGGTAGGATTAGACTAAACATAGTAAATTAACATCATATATATTAATAAAACACTAATCGTATCACATAAGCTAAGCATGATTTAAGCATAATTAATCGTAATTATATTCGGATTGTCACAATTCTCCCCCTGTTAGGAAATTTCGTCCTCGAAATTGACATACCTTGGTTCTCTGAATCAAACAAATACGGATAACGCATCTTCATGCAATCCTCACTATCACATTTAGCTTCTTCCATGGAATGCCTTATCCACACAACTTTCACAAGTGGGATTACTTTTGATCTCAATACTTGTTCCTTCCTATCCACGATAGCAAGTGGCTCTTCCACATAACTCAAGTCTTCCTTTAACTCAATAGGTTGTTCTACCAACACATGTGAAGGATCCGATACATACTTTCTTAACATAGAAACATGGAAAACATCATGTAACCGAGATAACTCTGGTGGTAATGCTAACTTGTAGGCAACCATCCCGACTTTCTCAAGGATTTCATAAGGTCCAATGTAGCATGGACTTAATTTCCCTTTCTTTCCAAACCTCATAACTCCTTTCCATGGAGATATCCGAAGAAACACATAATCTCCTTTCTGGAATTCCAAATCTTTTCATCGTTTATCCGCATAACTTTTCTGTCTGCTTTGAGCTATTCTCATTCTATCTTGAATAATCTTCACTTTTTCAGTGGTGACTTCAATTAATTCTGGACCCTCTATCTTCCTTTCACCAACTTCACCCCAACATATCGGTGTACGGCATCGTCTACCATACAAGGCTTCATATGGAGCCATACCAATAGTAGACTGAAAACTATTATTATATGCAAATTCTATCAAAGGCAAATATTCATCCCAATTACCTTTGAAATCAAGCACACAAGCTCTAAGTATATCTACCAAAATATGTATTGTCCTTTCAGACTGCCCATCTGTCTGGGGATGAAAAGCCATACTAAACTTCAAGTTAGTACCCATAGCATACTGCAAGCTATCCCAAAATCTAGATGTAAACGTAGGGTCCCTATCTGAAACAATAGATACCGGTGCTCCATGCAATCGAATAATTTCATTAACATACAATCTAGCATACCTATCAACTGTATACGTAGTCTTGACTGCTATAAAGTGAGCGGACTTTGTCAATCTATCCACCACTACCCAAATCGAATCTTACCCCTTCTGAGATCGAGGAAGCCCAACCACAAAATCCATCGTTACATGATCCCATTTCCATTCCTGTATTGGCAATAGCTGAAGCAGACCAGTAGGCTTCTGATGCTCCACTTTCACTTACTGACATATAAGGCACCTACCAACAAAATCAGCTATTTCCTTCTTCATATTATTCCACCAATAATGCTCCTTTAAATCCCTATACATTTTAGTGCTACCAGGATGCATAATATAAATGGAATTATGAGCCTCATCTAAAATTTGCTCTTTTAATCCACACACATTAGGCACACACAACCGCTGCTTATACAATAAAGTGCCATCATTCACAATACAAAAATCTTCAGAATTACCATCTCGGAGATCTTGTCATTTCTTCTCAAGAAAAGGATCTTGACTTTGCAAATCACGAATACGGGTAGCTAATAAAGGCCTCACGCTTACATGAACAAAGAATCTATCCCCATATACTAGCTGCAATTCTACTCCCATCAATCTCAACTCCATAATATGAGCAACTCTAGCACATCAAATACAAGATAACCTGCCTGAAGCCTTTCTACTCAAAGCATCTGCAACTACATTTGCCTTTCCTGGGTGGTAGTGAATTGTACAATCATAATCTTTAATTAACTCCATCCACCGCCTCTGCCTCAAATTCAACTCCTTCTGAGTAAACAAATACTTAAGGCTTTGATGGTCAGTAAAAATTTCACATACCTCACCATATAGATAATGATGCCACAACTTCAAAGCAAACACAATAGCAGCAAGTTCCAAATCATGTGTAGGATAATTACGTTCATGTGTACGCAACTGCCTAGAAGCATAGGCAATAACTTTACCATGCTGCATAAAAACACAACCCAACCCCTGATGTGAAGCATCGGTATAAACAATAAAACCATCTCCACCATGCGGAATAGTAAGAACAGGTGCACTTACCAACCTCTTTTTCAATTCATCAAAACTATTTTCGCAATTAGAATTCCATTCAAACTTAACATCTTTCCGGGTTAGTTTAGTCATTGGTAAGGCAATCGAAGAAAATCCCTTAATAAACCTTCTATAATACCCAGCTAAACCCAGAAAACTCCTCACCTCAGTCACATTATTGGGCCTCTCCAATTTCACAATAGCCTCTACCTTTTTAGGATCAACACATATACCATCTCTAGAATAACATGGCCTAAAAATACAACTTGTGATAGCCAAAATTCACACTTGCTAAACTTAGCATACAACTTCTTATCTCTCAACAGATTCAAAATAGTTATGAGATGCTTTTCATGTTCAACCATATCATGTGAATAAATCATAATATCATCAATAAAAACTATCACAAATGAATCAACAAAAGGATGCAGTACCCGGTTCATAAGATCCATAAATACAGCTGGAGCATTAGTCACCCCAAAAGGCATCACCAAAAACTCAAAATGACCATACCGAGTGCGAAAAGCAATTTTAGAAATATCACTCTCCTTCACCCTCAACTGATGATACCCTGATCGCAAGTCTATCTTTGAAAACACTTTAGCACCCTGTAGCTGATCAAACAAATCATCTATACGAGGTAAAGGATATTTATTCTTAATTGTAGCTTTATTCAGTTGCCTATAATCAATACACAACCGCATAGTACCATCTTTATTTTTCACAAATAAAACTGGTGCACCCCATGGAGATACACTGGGTTGTATAAAGCCCCTATCAAGTAAATCCTGTAACTGGATCTTAAGTTCTTTCAACTCAGCAGGTGCCATTCTATACGGTTCCATAGAAATAGGGGTTGTCCCCGGTGCTAATTCGATACTAAACTCAACTTCTCTTTCTGGAGGGAACCCTGGAAACTCACTAGGAAACACTTCAGGAAAATCCCGTACAATAGGAACATCGACTAATTGTAAAGCCCCCTTCCTAGTGTCAAGAACATATGCAATAAAACCCTCACAACCCTTACTCAATAATTTCCTCGTCTGAATAGCAAAAATGATGCAACTGGGAACAATTTTCCTTTCCTCCACAAATTTAAATTCAGGCTCACCAGGCATATTAAAAACAACTTCCTTACAGAAACAATCCATAGATGCATGATATTTAGATAACCAATCCATTCCCAGAATTATGTCAAAATCAAAAATATCCAATGGAAGTAGATCTATGATTGTATCTCTAGCCCCCACAGTCAAAACACAATCACGAAAAACATATTCAACTACAATCATATCCCCCATAGGCATGGAAATAGCCAACCCCACCTCTAAATGAGTGCATGGTCTATTCAGATATATGGAAAATGCATATGACACAAAAGAATGTGTGGAACTAGGATCAATCAGAACATAAGCACTTCTATCAGTAACAGAAAGTGTACCTGTCACCACATCTGGAGTAATCTGAGCTTCTTTCATTGTAAAAACTCGTCCACCTGGCCTGGAACTACTAACTTGTCCTCTGCCCATACTTTTCACTGCACTGCCTCGAGATAACATTCTGCTTGCTACTTCACTATGTGTTGTTGGAGTCTCTGCCAACTGCGGACAATTCTTTTTAACATGACCCACTTGATGACAATGGTAGCATTCCACTCCTTTAAGCTTAGGACACTCGAATTTATAATGCCCCTCCTCTTTATAAAAGAAACACGTAACAACTCTCACTGGTGCCTCCCCTTTTCCTAACCTCCAACCCAGACTAGAAGATTCTCCATCCCTAGTATCTTTATCAAATCTCCCTTGGCCTATACCACTATATCCACCACCTCTCTGAAATTTATGAGGTTCCACCTTAACACTTCCACTCTCACCTCCCCTATACTGAGATGCGTCAAATCTACTTTTCTTAATACTCTCTCTGCTCGCAACACCTTGGTTCATTTGCCTTTCTGCTATCGTGGCTTTGTTTACCAGAGAAGCATAATATTCTAACTCATAAGTGGCCACTCTATTTTGAATAGGCCAAATCAGTCCATCTTGAAACTTACTACATTTATCTCCTTCCTCCTGCACATACTTAGTAGCAAATCTAGACAAAGTAGTAAATTTAGCATCATACTCCCTCACAGATATGTTCCCTTGGGTCAAATTTATAAACTCCCTCAGCTTCTCCCTCCTATAAACCTTAGGGAAATACTTAAGATACAAAGCTTTAATAAATTCAGCCCAAGTAATAACATCTATAACTTCCATCCTGGGCACCAAATGGTTGCTGGCTTCCCACTAATATTTGGCCTCTCCTTTGAGCTTAAACACAGCTAGATTCACTTTCTGGTTATCTGGAACCTTCATAACTGCAAATATAGTTTCTAGATCTCTGACCCACATCTCAGCTTCTGTAGGTTCAACTGACCCTGAATATTCTGGAGGATTCAACTTCAAAAACTTTTCATGCATGGAATCTTTCATTTCTTTCCTTGCCTCTTTCTCAATCCTGGCCACAGTCTTTGATTCTAGATATCTAGCCTGTTGTTCTTCCATTTGCGCCATATTTCTTTCTTGTTGCTCTGCCATCCTCATCATTGCATGCACCATCATCTGAATCTCTGTAGGTTGTTCATTCTCTCTGGCCCTTCCAGCAACACTCTGCTCTTCTTCAGTATTGTCTGTACGAGAAGCTACTCCCTCTTCTCGATGTTGTCCATCCCTAGGTTCCATCTGGAATTATCTGTAATACAACAAAGTTCTAACAACCAACATAAACAATTTATACTACTAAACTATTGGTTAGTACATAAACAATTCATAAATATCAAATTAACTCAATACTGCCATCTAATCATCACACACGTCCAGAATTAATAACCACGCTCTGATACCACTAATTGTCACACCCCGAACCCAATATCCATACTAATCATTTGTTATTAGAATAATTGGATAATAATCTCGAGCCCATTGAAAATTTAATTCCTTTATCAATATTTTTTTTTTGCATAATGAACATAATATTGTTCTTGTGCCATAACGAAGTCAACATCATAGTCATAATTAGAGATTATACAATACTACGATTAACTATGATCAACTCAATCCATACTAAATCAATATATACAAAGTGTGAGTATATCAAAATCTTCAGTGTGACAACGATAAAATCTCCATACTTAAACCCCCAGCTCTTCTAACGGTGCAACTCTCAAAGTTACCGGTCATATGTTATCCTATTTGGCAGCGTACAAACCTGAAATTATTAAAATATAAACCGTAAGCATTAAGCTTAGTGAGGTACTCCTTCCCTGCAACAAAATAACAATTCTATAACGAATATGTGGATATAAAATCTGAAAAATCCTGCCCATTGGTAATAATAAATCATGGATCATAAGATCCAAATAATTCTACCCATTGGAAATAACAAATCCTGGATATTTAGATATCCAAACAAATCCTGAATACCGAAGTATTCAAACCAATCCTGGATCATAAGACCCAAATAATTCTGCCCATTGGCAATAACAAATCCTGGATATTTAGATATCCAAACAAATCCTGAATACCGAAGTATTCAAACCAATCCTGGATCATGAGACCCAAACAAATCCCGGATATTTTTATATCCAAACAAATCCTAAATACTGAAGTATTCAAACCAATCCTGGATCATAAGACCCAAATAATTCTGCCCATTGGCAATAACAAATTCTGGATATTTAGATATCCAAACAAATCCTGAATACCGAAGTATTCAAACTAATCCTGGATCATGAGACCCAAACAAATCCTGGATATTTTAATATCCAAACAAATCCTGAATACCGAAGTATTCAAACCAATCCTGGATCATGAGACCCAAACAAATCCTGGATATTTTAATATCCAAACAAATCCTGAATACCGAAGTATTCAAACAAATCCTCTCTTAGAGCTATATTCATATTTATATATGAAACAAATCATAAGTACACTCACCTTGACAGTTTAACTGGCTTTTCCCTTGCCTTTATCCGGTACTTGTTCACTCATCTCTTCTTCCCTTCCTATCATTCTTACAATATTAGTATCATCATAAGAATATTAATAGTCCAAAGAATAACTTCAATCATAACTCAATTCATAAGCATCATATTATTCAATTCAAATCATTCATTAAAATGAAGTCCCATCTAGACTCAGGTTTTGTTATCTAATATATTCAAATTACAGCCCAAACCCCTTTTAATTATTCTTCGTAATCCAATACTTATTATATCATGTTTCCAAAACAAAAGACGGCACATCATTCCGAGTTTCGTAGAGAAAAATAAGCCTATTTCTTCACTATATAGCAAATTTGCCCTATAGGCTCTTTTATCGTTCATTCAACTTCTAGGAATTTCCATAATTTTTCTACATCATAAATTTATATGATATTCAACCCAACATCAGTAAACATATTGAAAAATACAAGATTAAAATTTCATAATTTTCAGAGTTTATTTTCTATGTCAAGCAAAACATCGAACACATGGTAGGCATACTTTCACCCTTAGGGCAGATTTCATACCCGAACTTAAAACTCTCACCAAGGACTCATTTCTTGGTATTTTCCCATGATTTTCGGATATGTCGTACAGATTTAAGTCCAGGTTAATCTTCAATTGGAATCAATCAATTCCAGTAAGTATAGAGAAATATATGGAAGTTTGAATAAACAAGGTTCTTAAACAAAATAATCTCAAGGGTTTACACATTCAAGTTTACTTAAACTTGCATCTATCCATAAGTACATATCAAGACATGGAATTTCAGTAAACAAATGATTATTTCAATCATTTAAATAAGTAATACAAAAAAATAAACAAGATTTATGGATGGAAATACCTTAGGGGCTTTTACGTAATTTTTCTATGAATTTTTCTTCAATTTCTCCTCACACTTTCTTCCTAAACTTCAAAACTCTCTTTCCTTAGGTTAAACTCTTCCATGGCTGAAATATGCTGAAGGAAGAGCTTAATTAAAGGGTTTTAAGTCGGCATAAGGCCACCCCCTCTTGTTCCAATCAAAATATAACATGTGGCATTACATAAAATAAAATTTCATTTAAGGCTAAATGACTACTTTACCCCTGTTCGTAAAAGGACAATATCTTCCCACTCGGATGTCCGTTCGATGAACCATTTCTTTTGTTATAAACCTAACTCATACATATACAAATATCTAGTTTACACCTCAAGTTCATTTTTATGTCATAAAGGTCAAAACTAGCCTTAAACATGAACATTCCTACCGAAACCCTCAAAAATTTTGTATTTGTAACTAATCCGACATTTCATGATTTTTGAAGGTAGGATTAGACTAAACATAGTAAATTAACATCATAGATATTAGTAACACACTAATCATATCACATAAGCTAAGCATGATTTAAGCATAATTAATCGTAATTATATTCGGGTTGTCACACTTTCGACCTCCCCCGCGCCCAGCACCTGCCGGTGACCACCTTCTGGTGGCGACATCCCGCCGTGACCCTCCTCACGCAACCATGGCGGCTGAAACCCACCAAATACCAGAACCTCCATCTATCAACTTGAGATCCCTGCGCCGACCCCAACTGCGGCCAAACTCGCTGAAATCGCGACCCTTGTACCTCCACCCATGCCATGACCCAAACCAAGTCATCCCTGGTCGGAACAACAATTTCTCCAACACGCCCTGCTTGGAACCTCAAACCCGTTCTCTCTAAACTCCTTCAACCCGCTTCAGTAACCCGACATCCTCAAACCCGATTTCTCCCAAAAATACATAAACCCATTTTTCCTATGAACCAAAATCGTGTTCTTCTCCTGCCAAAAATACAAAGCCAAACCAAGACAAATAAATTAACCCACATAAACCCATTTAACCCATGTGACTTAAACCCCTTTTAATCCATTTACCCAAAATACCCCCAATCCATTTTAACAAATCAGATTTTTATTCCCTCACCCAAAACACCCTCACACCTCACAACACACATGCACTTGTGTGTGTCACATAAAATACCCTCCTACACCATAACCACATGCACACCCCTATCCTATTTACCCAATTTACCTCCACACTACATGCCTACTATTGAAAGAAGACGAGACTTGGAGAAGAATAGAGATAGTGTAGTGTAGAAAATAAATTGGATAAACATGATTTTGTAAATAGTTTTATTTTATTATTTTTAATTTTTGTTAGAGATTTGTGAGGATAAATTTTGTAAAAGATTTAATTGAGTGGATATTTAATTGCAAATCACTTGGATGCTCAATTACAGGGATTGTATGCTTCAAATTGTAAGAGTGGAGTTCAACTTTCTCAAAGATATTTGGTTTGGTTGTTATATTCTCCTCTATTTTATTTTAGTAACCTTGATTATTTGATTATCATGTGGAATATCATGTTAGACTAAATCCCCTTTCAAGGGGTGGGGTGAACCCTTATTTGATATTATTTTAATTTAATTAGTTTGATTACTTGAAAATTACCTTTGAATATTAATTTTGATCCCTTACCCTTAAATTTACGCCTCGAGAGAGGATAAACGATTTTCGAGAGAAATTGAAATTCTAAGTTATAATACCCATTTTAAATTCGAACTAGAGATAGGAGTTTCTTAAGTGCGGTATTATTCCTTGAATTTCAACTCTAAATTTATTTTCTAAGATTTACATAAATTTTAATCGATCGATCCTAGCGGGTGATTAATTAAAAGGAGTCTAGATCTATTTTCGAGAGTTATGTGGGGGGGGGGGGGGGGGGGGGGGTAAATTTAATTTCCTAAAAGGTTACTATTAAAATTACATTTTCAACGAGATTTGATTTGTAATTTTGATATTAATTTAGAAAAATTCAAATAATTAAATTAATTAGTTAAAATAGCTAAAATTTGTGGTGTAGTCCCACTCCTTGATTGTTCTCACATTTATTTACCTCAGTTTATCTCTTATTTAAGTGTTAGACTTTGTTTTTTTCATTTTAGTCATTTCTTAGTATGTTGTTTTCATCTTTCATTTTAGTTTGGTGTTATTTCACATCTCACCCAAAATTTGTTTTAATATTTGAAAAGCTAAAAAAAAATTAGAAAAAGTAAAAAAGCACAAAAAGAAAATAAAATTGAATTACGATTGAGTTTGTCTCTAGCTTTACCACCTTGATGTGGATTGATACCCTTACTTACCTCTACACTTTAGATTGTTATATTTTATAAGTATTTGAGGATTTTGATTAAAGGAGATTTTCAAGCAACGACAAAAAATATACTAAAAGTTCTCTTTATCAATTACAACCCTAAGGTTGCATGGATTCCTCAAGCCACTCAAACCTAGGCCACCTCCTCCCAACCTGGACAAATACTGGAAATCTGACACATACTATGAATCCCAATAAGGGGATGGTGACACCATAGACAATTATTAGGGACTCCGATATTCCATTTAAGGCCTAACCGATCTATGAATCCTCATCTCAGCAAATTCCAATATTACAAGTAATCTTCTCCCATGTCACCCCAATCCACTTTTGAATGAAATATTAGATAATTCTCTCTTATACACTAACCCGTTAATTATCATCATGCCCCTTCATTATAAACCTAGGATGAAAACCCATTCCCCTATACAAGCAACACCCCACTTGGGTAAAACCTTACCATACATACAAATTATCCTTAGTACCAAACCCACCATAAAACCTATGACCTTCTTCATTAAGGTCGTACACTTACTCCAGTCCCATCATTGCATTTCAAATTCACCCCTCATGGCATTGATGCCCTCCAAAGAAATAACACTCTTAACTCCTATGAAAGAGGGAGCTAATTGCCCATCCGAATGTGATAAATTGTATGATGACGCCCTCTAAATAATGAATTATGTCACTTCCTCTTATCAAATCAACCTGAATATCAGAGTGGACCATCGTATGAAGAAGATTAATATACCTTTCATAAATTTTGATGCAAGCGGAAGTATCTATTACCCTACCACCCTATAAACTTCTTTGAATAATGCCTCAAAATAGAATGGGACTCAAAGACTACCAGAAACCATCAAGAGGAACCCCTAATTTTTGTAACTAGATACTCCAATCCTGAAATACAGATGAGTGAACAGGTCAAACTACTATGAACTAATTACTATATCACATAGAAATATAAATTTCTCCATAATCTAGTGTATTCAAAGTTTGAAAGATTCAGGTCTCACATGGGTCACAAATAAAATGCATGGTTGGATAAATTAAGATTTATCCCCGACCTAGTATTTTACACCCCTTACTATAGAATAAGAAGGGAAATATGGAATCATCTTTGAAAATCTCACTGGATTATGGTCAATATATTCTATATCATGAGGCATATGATAAATGCCATGAGATCCCTGTCGTCTCTTGAGAAGAAGAAGCATGAGATCCCCTCGAGTTTGTCATTCACATAATTAAAACTTACACAGAAAACGACGTCGACACCCATTGACTTAGTGGACAAGATAAGTGTCCTCCTAACATGGCTTTCCACTCTTCATGAGGTAGCAAAATTCATCTTATATGATACCTAATCACATAACTGGAAGATATTGTTAGGATTTTTTTAAATGCCTTGGTAGTTATAATTTTTTAGGATTGCATGCATGCTAGAAAAGGTTTATGGT
Source organism: Sambucus nigra (assembly GCA_949130495.1). Taxonomy (NCBI): domain Eukaryota; kingdom Viridiplantae; phylum Streptophyta; class Magnoliopsida; order Dipsacales; family Adoxaceae; genus Sambucus; species Sambucus nigra. Next base: position 220,674,109 of record OX422218.1, read on the forward strand.
TTTTCCAACCAAAGATTTTATCCTAGTGACAAATTGTTGGTGATTGTGTATCATTAGATACCTCAATTAAGAGGACTTATGATTCCCTTAGGGAAGAATTTTATGTGAATGCTAAGTTCTCATAATTTAAATAGGACAAAAATATTAAATTTCATGAAAAAGTAAAGCTTTGTAAGTAAAAGAAAATAATATGTTATTAAAGTAAAAAATTTCAAAAAAGTAAAGTGTGAGTCAATAAATAATTACACTAAGGAAAAGTAAATAAAGAAAGTAAATGACAAAAAATGTAAAAGAAAGAAACTTTAAATGAACTTTGAAGGAAAAGGGTTACAAACTACCTTACAATCTACTTGCAGAATGAAGTAAATGATGTAAATAAAAAGAAAAGAAAAAAAAGTAAGTGATGATAAAAGTAATTTAAATGCATTTCTTAGTAGGCAATCCTCTCTTCATTATTGGGTTCTTTGCTTATTTATAGTGTTTAATTCCCATGCAGCGTAACTTTTTTTTATAATAGTTGGGTTGTTACTCCCCCATTTAAGTTTTCCCTTTTTGGTGCACTAACACCCCAATTTGAATTAAAGTAATTTTTTGCTTTAAATAACCTTCCCAACTTATGTTAGATGCCTCATGTGTCTGCTTCATACTATTTATATTTTTACATATTAATTTGGCTCTTTTTATGATTTAAATATCATGTGGCAATACTCTCTTTCTCCAAATTAATATGATGTAAACTTACCTGTATCACTAATTGATTTTCGAAGAAGATTAATTAGTGGACTATTCAGCTTCTTGAAGTCATAATCCCACGTTGATCATCATTACACTCTACATAAACACGTGATGAGTGGATGTTAGCCAACACTATTTATAAATCAATCATCACTTCTTCGATCAACTCCGAGATAATTATCTTTTCCATTCTTCTTCTTTCTTTTTTCTTTCATAAAAATGGCTCTTTTGGTGATTACAAAAAAGCGTGCATAAGAGCCTTTGAATATGGCTCCATCTTCGATCCCCATCCTGCACTTGGGGACCCTTGAGCTTCTGATGCCAATTATAATAAGGCTAATGGTTAGGACTCATAGAATGATGTTGAGCCAGTTTCTTTTTCTCCTAAGCCTAGAGTCCCCTCTATGCCCATACTTAATGGGTTTTATGCTGTTGAATCATCTGAAATCTTTACTTCTGAGACTGTATATGATAAGCCTTTTGTTTTTTGTATTTTCAACAGAAGGGTTGACCATTTATTTCTTTTCTTGGTATTCCATACATCTTCGTGTCTTTATTATTTGAATAAACATCCTCAAGATGAGGATGAAATATTTGAAATGGAGGATATTGCCTTAGGACTTGATGGTCTTTTTTATTCCGTACATCCTATCTCTATTGATAACAAGTTTTTTCCAGCTCCCCCATTGATGAGTTATTGATTCATCACAAAACCATACACCCCCACTCTGTTTGAGATATATGCCTAAAGAGGGGTGTCCCCTTCTTAATCATGGTTTTATAGGAGATTAACCTTAGTGTTTTCCCATCAATACATTTTTCCTTTTTAGGCTACTTCAAATGAGTACTTGAATTTCTTGACTTATTAACATTAGGCCACTTATGACTCTCCAAGATGTGTCATTTTTGGTTATACCTCTCACACCTTTATCCAACCAATATAATAGGTTGTTTTGAATGGTACATATACTTCTTTCATTGTTGCCGATGATAGATTTAATTTGGAAGATCTTGAATTATTGATTATCCAAACTATTATGTATCCTCTCCCCCATTTTGATCTCATCTCTCAACCTCATATTCTAGGGAACGATGCTTTCCAAAATTTGGAAATGTATGTTAGGGATGGTTCTCCTACCAAATGACCTTTTCTTGTGTATCCACCTTCTTCCAATGATGTTAGTAAGGCTTTAGAGGCTCTCCATGATTTATCCCATTTTCTTTCTTCTATTTTGTTGAGATATCCTACAATAAACAACTTTTCTTAGGTATCTATAGTTCTTGAAATCCTTCTTATTTTCCCTCATGGACGTAGAGAACACTTTTTCTATTTTGTTTCCTCTGTTCTTTTTTCATAAGAATATTAAGGCAATACTCCACTGATCTCATAAAACACCATAAACGACTTGAAGTCAGTGTTCAGATTTCTTCTCTTTGCAGTAATATTTAGGAGTAAAAGAAGAATTTTCTGAAAGTCTATATGAATATTCCCATTTAAGAAACTGAACTAGGCTTATCAACTACCATAATTGTTTTCAAATATCTATATTTGAGGCATGAGTTAAGTGAAATTGTGTCCCACTTCCAATATCATCAAGATTTGCTCCTCGAGGTAACCAAAGCTCTGCCTAATTTGGATTTGGAAGGAAAACATTTTGATTATCTGTGGAACACTTTTCTCCATTTTTTGACTTATGTCTTACCACATTTCTTCACCATCTTAGGGAAATAATGTGGTATTTATTTTTATCTTTGGTAATTTCCCTTTTTGATCACTTAGTGGAATTTTTTTATATGCGAATGTGTGGTTTCATTTTGAACAATCTAACCAATTTTAATTAATTATTGCCTAATAATAATAATTTCAACCAATTCGAACTAATGACTTCACATGTTACATGACTTGAAGCTTTGAAAACCTTTAAACTGCTCAAATTCAAGGTTTATTCAAATTTATGTCTTTTTATTGGCAGTGGGTCCACTAAATCTCATAACACGTGTAGAACCATCCAAATAATGACATTTAGTTGTCAAAATGGCTAATAAATTTCAATATGGACAAATTTTATGATTTTATTTTAGCCATTGCATTTGTCTTGTCTTAGGACAATCAACATCCAATCTTGGATCTATTTTTGGTCTCATTGCATTAAAACCCAATCAGGAGCAAATTTAAGGATCACATAGCCACCAAAAGAGGTGCATGTTTCTCGACTTCCCCATAACTCCACAAAGGAAAAAATTTACAAAGCCAAGTGTTGAGGCTCGATTAGCGCATTTTGTATTTCGAACGGTGCCAAGCTATAAAGCATATTCCATTTTCATATTTTCTTTTCACCATTCACATTTTTCTTTATAAAACCTTGACCTTCAAGTACACTTTCTATTTGCCTTAACATCCTTCACTAACAATGGTATCTAATTCCTTAAAGGTTAATGAGTTTCTTTCATTTGATGAAACCGTCAAGAGGCTTTCTTCCCATGATAATGTTGTTGTTAGGGATATTGTTTTCCCCATGATAATGTTGTTGTTAGGGATTTTGTTTTCCCCATTAAAGTTTCTGGTGGGATGGCGATCACTACTAATGGCCCTTAATTTCCCCAATAACTTCCGTTACAAGTGTCTCCTTATGATCCCAGATTTAGACAACACAAGCTTCTTGTTCAAAGGTTAGGAATTTTCCAAGCACCGTCCTCATTTAAATTTAGGTTTTAGCCAAAAAGGCCCAGCAAGTCACACACGAAAAATTAGATCAGATGGGTTTCAAGGAAGGTATCCCTCAAAGTCAATGGTTTGGATAAGTCTAGAATTTTTGTGATGTTAACTGCGTAAAGAAGATAAAAATATGTTAAATGCGTAAAGAAGACAAAAAGTTTGATCAAATTGCCATTTCTAGTACCATCGTTTTTTGGAATTCTTCTTTCAATTGCTTCGAATTCAACTTTGGGATGACATGTCCTACTCTCTTATATGTATGTCAATTGACTGGGTTTAAGTCCAAGGAGGATGACTATAGGAGGATAGTGTGACTGGGGCCTGGTAAAAAACTGGAATGGGTGAGGCGTGACCCACCTCAATGGACTCTACCTCCAAGGTCTTCACGAAGTTACTAAAGCAATACCTGGTAAAACCTTCTCCTTGTGGTAAAAATGGAGTCAAAATAAGAACTACTCCCTACAAGGAGATGAACTTGATAACAATAATAGTAACTTTGAGAATAAAATATCCTAATAATGATGGTTGTCAAGGTTAGAGGTAAGAAACAAGCACTTAGAGAGAGAGAGAGAGCGGGGAGAGAATACTAGGTGGTCTGGTGTGATTTTGACAGAATAGTGGCTTAACTTGAGTTTCTGGTATCTAATTTTTCCTCACCAATGGTCCTATTTATAGGTGAATGCTTGGTATTTTTTGGGTTTTTGGGGAACCAAAAACAAGAGGGAAAGTTTAGAAAGACAGGGTCTACAATGTACCTTTTATCCCTACTAGGTTTGCAACCGCATCTCCCCTCTCACAGATGACACCTGGTGTGAACCAAAGTCAAAAATCAAATATGACTCCTAATGGAGACAAAATATCTAATTTGGTAAATATCTTTTGAAACGGTAACTTATTGTACAAATTTTGTAAACTTGAGAGTAGCCTTTAGGACCACCCTCTCAAAAATCATTTTCAAAAAAGTTCATTTCTTATGAGCAGCTATTTGGATGCTCACCTCTATTGTGACTAAGTGTAAGTTGTGTAAGGACTTGAGTGACTTGTAGATATATCTACTGGCATTCTCTCCATAAAGTGTTAAGTGGATGAGTTTTCTCAATAAACCTGGTCCTTTAGCCAACAAGATAAAACTCCAGGGAGATACCAACTGGCCTATATGAGCCCTGCTTGCTCAACTAGGCTACATGTATAAGAAAATAAATATTTGTACTTTTGTTCATCAACAAGAGTAACTTTTTCATGATGATGGCATTTTCTTGTTAGATCCCCTCATCCTGGCATATTTTGTTCCTTGGGTCACTTGTTTGACCATCTTGCCCCTCCTGATGCAAAACATACTATTTGAACATTTGCTAGAGGGGTACCGCATTGTGGACTTCCTCGTTTGTGTAATCCCTCGCTTAGGTATAATTTCATCTGGTTTTGGCAAGGGGGAGTCCCTCACCCTAACTATCTCATTTTGGGAATTAGAAAGAGGTGGAGCAGGGGGTCCTTTTCCTAGGATGTAACATCTAGAATTTAGAAGGAGGTGTGGGAGGGGTCCCTCGCCCAAACTATAAATATATTTGAAATTGGAAGGATGTTAGGGAGGGTTCCCTTACCCAAACTATAAATATATTTGAAATAGGAAGGAGGTAAGGGAGGGGTCCCTCTCCCAAAATAACTTTGGAGCTGGAAGGATGTGAGGGATGGTTGCCTCTCCCAAAATAACTTTGGAAGTGGAAAGAGGTGAGGCAGGGTTCCCTTGCCCAAAATAAATTTAGAACTAGAAAGATGTGAGGGTGAGTTCCCTGGACAAAAATAACTTTGGAACTAGAAGGAGGTGGGGGAGGGGTCCCTTGCCCAAAATAACTTTGGAATAAGAAGGAGGTGAGGGAGGGGTAACTCGCCCAAAATAACTTTGGAACTGGAAGGAGGTGTGTGAGGGATTCCTTCTCATCATTATTGTGCTAAAATTATAACACTCCTCTACATTAGGCCCTCGTGTAAAGTCTATTGCGTTGGGCAGACCAGAAGGCTTTGTACGCCGTAAATGAAATTTTCAACTTTGAGGGACTCTAGGGTTTCTTCATCATTCCCCCTAGAGTCATTAAATGTGTTTTCCCTTCGGTCTAGGTTTTGGAGTCTTAAGGATATATGTGTCAACATGGGAACTATAATCCCATCATTTGGGTAAAATCCTATCAACCTTTTAGTTTTCCCATACGTCCCTTTATTTCCATACAAAGACCATTTTTTTAAAAAGATCTTTCTCTTTAACAAATTTTCAAAGTATTCGCAGAGAGCCTTATGAGAACTTAATATTTCCGGCGATAACAAACCACCATAGTGTTCCTTGCAATCTTTCCCAAAAACATTACATATAGATTCATTGTCACCAAAATCCTCTTCGACTAACACAATTAAAGAGATCTTTTTTGGTTCTTTGACTATTTCAGTTATTGTGTCCATGGCGTGGACTACTAGCGTAACCATCATAGCCACCACCATTATTCACCCTACAGCCGATGTATCAGTTAGTTCTTTTATTGGGATAGACGTTTCTAGGGGCTCCTCGTATGAGAGGATTGATCTAGGGGATTCTAAAATAATTTTTGTTGAGGGGTCCCTTGCTGATGGGTATTACAAGTGAGGTTCCTCACCCAAAGCCCTGTTACAATGGGCTCCTCGTTAATGGGTTCCTTGCCCAAAGCCCCTGTTAAAGAGGGTTACTCATTGATGGATATTGTTGATGGGAGTTCCACATTGGGACCACCGGTGATTGGGGGTCTCTCGTTAGGAACCTATCTTATTGAGGGATCCTTGTTGGGAGAAATGTTATTTGGGGTTCTTCACTGGAACCGTATTTTACTAGGGGTTCCTCATTGGGAACATCTGCTATCAGGGGTTCCTCATCTGAACCAATATCTACTGAGGATATCTCAACCACCTTATCTCTTTCCCAATCCTACAAAGACTATGGCGCACTCATCAAGGAAGGGATTTTGGTATCTACCGTAACACACCTTATTTTGTACCAAATGATAACTTTATGGACTCCCTTACCAAGTTTCAGGAGAATTTTATTGCCAAAATTGTCAAGAAAGCTCGTATGGGGTTATGTGAGTTCACTGATTTCCCCATCATCCTTACTAATTCCATTCTTAGAGTTAGAATGGATCGTGGTAATTTTTCTTACTCCAATGTGGAAGTCAAAGCTTCCATTGCCCCCCTGAGGATTGGGCTACTTGGGTTGGTTATATTATTGAAGGTTGTTCTTAAGGGAAATGGTCTTATCACTACAATTGATAGCTTGAAGTCTTGTACTGCGGGTAAACATGGTTCTTGTTCCACTCTCAATCTATTAATTTCTCGTTGAGTAGGGAGTCTAATACTTTTGTGATTGGTTGGGGTAAGTTCACTGTCACCATAGAGGATGGCTGTGAGCTGCTCGCCCTACCTTTCTTTGAGGGCATGTTTTCACCGTTAGTTATGAGGACCCCCTCGAGTAGGATATGGTGGAATAACTATAGTCATCCCTTTCAAAGTGTTCGAGGTATGTGGCTATCAATGTAAATGGTCTTACCAAGCATTCTTTTACCAAATGGCAGAGGTACTGGTTTAAAGATTTTGAGATGTTACCCAAGGGATAAACTTCTATTAGAGCGCTTAAAAGTCCATATGGTCCTAAGATTAATTCCCCCTCACACTTGGCTACTTTCCTGGTTACTTTCCTGAGTAGATTCCTACTTCTGGGTATGCCAAAAGACTCCCCTTGTGCACTTTGTTTTAGATTGGCGGTGAGGCTACCACGAGGGAGGATTATTCCCTTTACTGCCTTGACCATTGGATCTATTTATACTTGGTTGGATCACACCCATGTAGACATTGAAGGATCTTATAGTCACTATTATGTCACCAACTTAGCCAACTCCTTTATCTTGATAGATTTTTTTATTCTAGCATTTCTCCCACTTTGGCCTGAAATTAAGGGCTATCATCGTGAAGCTTTTTACATCATGAGGTGCCACAAGAAGACCCCCAAGAAACCCTAGGGTCTTTGATCGATAATATTGACGAGTTCTGATTTTGCCCCTATAGCATATGCCACAATGGTTCTTTTAATTATATTTTTTCCCTAGTGATGGTGGCATTTTCTACTACCTTTCGGATACAGATTTTGTCTTTTCTTACCCACATGTCAACCTGGTGATGATGTTATTACCAATCCTCCTTCCTTCTTCGATCGAGCTAGGTCAAGGCATTAAGCTTTATCATTATGAGCGAGTGAGGAGACGGTTTGGTTATGACTAGGGTATTCATGCCCCTTATTACCCTTTGAGCAGTGACCCCTCGAAGTTTTATTTAAAGGCATCTAATAATTTTACTTTCTAAGGAATGCTCCATAGGGAAAGCCATTTGGGAGGATTATACGTGCCTCCCCATGACAACTTACCCTCTTTCACCTCTTCTTGGTTCCTTCTTTGGTAGCGAAAGGTTATTTTTATTCAAAACTACATGGTTGGGATCCCTTATAAGACTATTCCCACGAGGTATGTCATGATTAAGTTCTTAGTCAAAAGAACTCAGAAACAAATTTGGCATCATAGTACTACACTTAAGACACCTCTTAAGGAAGTTGTTCCTATTTTGGTGATGCCACTCCTTGATGAGTCCACCCATACAAAGCAACCCGAGACACAACCTCCTAAGTCTAAAGTCGATTCGAAGGAAAATAGAAAAGAAAAAGCTTCTATTGCAAGTAAGAGAAAACACCTTGACACGAACGTGTGAAATTTCATTCCTACCACTATCGTTGCTCCCTCTCCCCTTCCATTGTGAGTACTAGGGAAGCCAAGAAAAAGAAAAGGGTTAATGATGATGAAGTTTATCCCTTTACACCATATCATGGGTCAGATACCGACGATCTCGGAGTAGAGAAGACTTAGAGGATTATTTGAGAGCGTGGTTATAAGGCTCTAGTCTTTTCCTCTCAGGAGCTGCTCATTACATCTATTCCAGTTGTAGAAGGTAATTTACCCGAATATTCTTTACTTAGTGAAATTGGATCTAATGGAGTTTCACATGATGGTTCCCCATCTTACTCATTTGAGGAGGAACTAGTTGACTACAGAATCACACCTTCCTACGATGATTATAATTTTTCTTTAAATATTGTGGATGGCCTGGCCTTCCATAGTGAAAGCACTGCTGACATTTGTGCTTTTTTTTAGTTTTGAGAGAGTCTTCTAGTGATGATGAGATTCCACATTCTCCACTAGGGATCAACTCTACTACTAGACATCTTCCATACGGATAGACTACGCATTCTGGTGCTTTACATCTTGCTTTACTTAGCTTTTATTGGCATAATTTCCCTTTTTTCCACAAGTGATTCATTTACTATTTATTTCTTGTGATTCTTTTCACAAGTTACTTCTATTGATCCAAGTGACCCTTTACCTCCTCATCTTGCCTGTAGGACTTTCCTAGGGCAAGAAATTCCATGCTAGTATCCTCTTTGAGTCTGGCTAGAGAGGTTTCTCACTTCCTCCCTATTCAATTATTATTTTCCATCTTTCCTCTTTTACTGATTATATCTTGTTATCTTTTTTTCTTTTGTAGTTATGTTATGTGTTTCCTCCTATCACGAGGGCCTCCTCTGTGTCTTCAACCCAGGTAATCATCCGTTCTTTTCTTTTTCTTCAACTTGTCATATTTTTTAAACATATTATTTTTTGGTGTGTTCATAGGTGATCATTAATCCTAGCCATACTTCCCCACTTTCCACCTCAACTATAGTGAGTGGTTATTCTATGTCTCAGGTATTTTGAGCTCATCAAATATGCTATCTTTCTCTATTCTTTGCTAATTTTTGTGTATAACTATATCATCTTCATCTTTATTATTTGGAGGGATTGTACCCGCATAACCTTTCCTCCGCAGGCTATATGGCACAGCTTATAGGAGTCACTGCCCCAGGTTTGCCACCTGTTGGGAGGATTCATATCTCTCGAGTCTTTGTGCTTATGGATAATAGGCCTCACATCCAGCCCATACCCTCTTGATCGGTCTTTGCCATTTCCTGCAATGAGCCTGTTGCATAAGTTATCACTTCTTCTCAGACAGTGTCTACTCCTGTTAGCCCCATGTTCTTTCTTTATCTATGCATAGTTTTCTAACATCTTTGTGATGATTAATCAACTACTATAGTTCCTGCTGCGCTAGTGATCTTGTTTCTCCATTCTTCTTTGTAGGGGTCTCAGGTACTCCATTATCCTTCTGCCTTTGGTTTATTTGTCTAGATTATACTGACGATTCAGTTTTTTTTATTTAATTAGCTCAAGTAACTACCTCACCAGTGCCCTATATTACTATTTCTCCAGAAACCCCTACTATGGTTGAGTCACCTTGCCCTGTTACTTCTAGTGAGGGTCCTGTCATAGTACCTCTTTCATTAATTATCTTCGTTATAGGCTTTTACATTTTTTGTACGCTTTCTTTCTTCCATGAGGTAAGTTGTTTGCTAACACTCGCCTTGTTTTCTTCATTTACGGCTAATTTTGCAGAGACCTCTTTATCCGTGGCTCCCGCGGCGAGTATTATAGAGGCAGTACCCAGAAATCACTCGCAGGGCCCCTTTAACTACTATGAGGATGATCACCCAGGTACTATGAATTTATTGTATGGGAGTAGTTATTTTTGCACCACCCATTTCACTCAAATCCCTTATAATCTTGTCATAGTGTAGCATAACTGAAGTTCCCATATATGTTTCGTCACTGTGGTACCTCTGATTAGTGTCCCAAATAAGTCTATCCAGGTAAATACTTGGTTTTCAACACTTTTCAAACTTTCTTGTACTATGTAATTGTTCACTAACACTTTCCTATTTCCTAGTTCTCATGTTAGTGTTGTAATTATTGTGGAAACTCTAGAACACATTGAGGACATAGCTGCAAGAGAGGTATTATACTGTCGTACCCTTCTCTCCTTTTTACTTCCCATTTTCTTCTTCCTTTTGCCATTAAAGTATGCTCACTTTCACCCTTGTTTTAGTGTTTTCCTACTAGTGAGGCATATCCTCCGATAACTGTGGAACAAATTGGAGAGATAGTTGCGAGAGAGGTATTATACTATCATACCCTTATCTCCTTTCTAATTACCCTTTTTTTGTTTCTTTTACAATGAAAGTATGCTCACTTACACCCTTGTTTCATTATTTCCAATCTAGTGAGGTAGTTACTCCGATAACTATGGAACATATTGGAAAGATAGTTGGGAGAGGTGTATTGAACTGTCATACCCTTCTCCCCTTTCTATTTACCCTTTTTCTTCTTGCTTTTACTATGCAAGTATACTCACCTTCACCCTTGTTTCATTATTTCCAAGATAGTGAGGCGGTTGTTCCCAGTTTTGTGAAATGGGAGGAGAGTGTTGTACTGCTCACTCCTCGGGTACTTAACTGTCATACCCGAGTTACTATTAGTTATTAGTTTCATAATCTTCCTTTCCTTAACTTGTGAAATGCACTAATATTATTCTTTGCTATTTATTTTTCTTAGTTTGGCATCCCTCATCCAGCTGCTTCCTCTCGCTTGGGTGGTAGCATACTCACCCTTTAAGATTTTGGGTAAGCTTTCTATCAAAGCCGCTTACGTAATATAAGTATAACTATCATTTGTTTTCTCTTCTCCCTTGACTCAATATGGCTATCTATTTTTAGGATCCTATCGGTGAGTCCATCGGGGCAGCTGACGAGGGAGATTGGAGTTCTGAAGCCACTCCTACAGCCGATGATGCTAACTCTGGCGGGGAGTCTTCTTTCCTCCCTTTTGAAATAGAGTATGTCCATTAAGATGTTGAAACTGAGGTGGAGGATCCCACAGATTTTATGAACATGTTGTGGTGAGAGGAGCAGTCTGGGAGCTTTAGGACACATGCACATCAAATTTTATATTTGATTTTGGAGCATAGTCCTGAGACATTCACATCTTAGAGTGTGCATTAAATTGATAGCCTCACAGTGTTCAACTTGAAGTCCCTCACTAGACATATTTTTTATTTTCTAACTACTCCTCCCTCTGAGCTGATTAGTGCTTCTATATTGTTATTCTTGGATGCTCTATGCGATCTGCATTAATTTTACAATTTCTCGCTAGGTTGGCCTGATGCTGGGGTCCATCACTTTCTGAGTACTTCCTTCTGAAAGGTAGTGAGGCTTCACATATCTAAGCAGTTTACGGTTGAGCAGTGGAAGGCTGAGGCTGTTAGGATTCGGGGTCAGGTTGAGCTTGATAGACTTGAGTCTCATGATCAGGAAGACGAGGCCAAGTTGTACAGGCTGGAGGAGGAGTTTCTGTAGGAGTACGACCCATAATATGCTAACATCTTCTCCCATAATGATCTACTTTTTGTTATTTTTAATGAATACATTGTCTCTTGCCTTGTATATTTTTTTCATGTGTAAACAATTGATCATTTATAGATGAGAAAACACCTTTTGCTTCCTTTGTACTTTTTGCATCTGTCTGTACTTTGGATATCAATTTATCATGATATGCTCTTATTTTCTATGATCATTTGGTCAATTAGGATTGTCCCATATGTTGTGAGGTACTTGTTCAAATTTCGGCAAGTTATATTTTTTTTGGAACTGCACCTTCTGACTATAGGGGTATTTGCATGTTATCTGAGCAACTTACTATTTTGGAGTTACCCCCGCTGACTGTGGGGGTATTCTTACATATTTTTGTATATATGTTTATAAGGAATGACTTGGAGGAGTTGACCCCTTCTCCTTCCTATAGGTTATGTTTTAAAAAAGTCTTTACGAATAAATAAGTAAAGGATAGAGGATTCTTGTTCACTAAGACTACCATTAGTCTGCGGGTTTCTTGTTACATAGTTTTTCTTAAGAACTTTCATATTCTTAAAATACAAATTAGAGAGGGAGCAGAGCCACTTCTCCACAATTCCTGAGAACTGGTCAAGTAAATTTTCTCTTGAGAACAGAGGCTAGTACTTGTTCTCTAATCTGTAAATCTGTTTGTGATAATATAAATGAATAAATAATTTATTTATTTTTATTATCATTAGGAGGACAAGCCCCTGTTGGTCTAGTGATGAAACAATTATCTGTTATGTTGTAGGGACTTTGCTCAATATACTTTTCTCTTAGAATGGATGAAACCCCAAGTATAATGAGTAAAGTTCCTCTTTTTCATGGATCCTTTTTTATTCTAGTAGAGAGTGTTTTTAAAAAAATGCTCTAGTGCATCTACATCATACAGCAGGTAAGTAAATAAAACAATAATCATCATGAGATGCTAAAAAATAGTCGCTATTCATTTCTTTCATATTGGTACTGTTTACGAGAATTCACTGCTCTATCATCTTTACAAAAAAAATCTAGTTTCAAAGTAGGCTGCTCAAACTTTTCAAAACAAATGTATATTAAAAAAAGACTAGGCATAATACCTTTTCAGTTATTTGTAGTTGATGGATTGAAGATAGTCACTCTTCGACTCTGAGATCTGGAAATATCCTGACTTGCCTACCCCCTTCACCACAAAGGGGCCTTCCCAATTGGGTTTAAAATTTGATGCCGACATACTGTAGAGGTGATGAGTGGATGCGCGAAGGACCAAGTCTCCCACTTTAAACTCTCTAGGCTTGAATAGGTTCTCATAATCTCTGAACAGATGTTGGGTGTAAACTTTAATGTTTTCTTTTTGCCTTATCATTGTACTCATCCAGTGCCTCTAATTGCACATGTAGAGGATCAAGGATGAGTTTGTTATTAGACCGACCCTAGTTGAGGGTACCGTTAACTCCACTAGTAGGATAGCTTCGGTCCTATACACATGTGAGAATTTAATCGACCTTGTCGACTTTCTTCTTAAAGTGAGGTAATCCCATTTTATCATGGGTAAATTCTCATCCCATGCCCATGTTATGTCCTCAAGCCTCTTATTTAGTATATTGATCAAACTTTTTTGTGACCTCTGCTTGTCCATTTCCCTTTGGGTAAGAGATAGTTAAGCTATTGTGCACAATCTTATACTTATTAGTGAGAAGTCCCATCACGTCTTCTCCTGGCCGTTAATTCTCCCTGTCCAACTGTTTTAGCGTAAACTCATCTTCTGCCAAAAAAAACTTCAGGACAAATAAAATTTGCATCTCTTTCCATGTTGAAATAATATTTGGAGCTAAGTGAGAGTACCATGTATAAACTTTATCGTTTAATGATTTTTAGAACTCTCTCAACCTGAGTTTCTTGTTATTGCAGTGAGCTCCTAGATGTTCGATGAAACGTTTGATGTGCTCCTTCAGGTTCCCTCCTTTACCAGTGTATTTATCAAAGATGGGAGGAATGTAGTCCTTCGGGTAAGGCTCATTGTTCTATTCTTGGTGATAGAGGATGCGAAAATCATCATACACTGAAGATACCTTATTGGCTGACTGCGAGGAGGTCGATATCATATTTAACATGTCTTTTTGCATTTCCTTCTTCATATCTTCTAATGCAGACGCCGGTGTATTCTCAATCGGAGAGGGAGTGTCCAGAGGGACCACTGATGGAACGCTGGTTGTTCTTGGAGTGGCCACCGGAGGTGGAACGTCCGTTACACCCGCTATGCCCGTCATTGAGGCAGGAGTGGGTGTTATGCCTATAGGTCTAGTCCCCATGGCAACAGCGGGAGTAGGATTCATCGGAGTTACTAGGACCACCCCAGGTGTCATAAAAGCACTGGGAAGCATTCCCCCTCCTAGGAAAGTTGAAGCCTTAGGTGTCTGCAAAAACTCAAAAAACATACCCATGAGAAGGGTCATTTGCGTTGGTCCTAGGACAACACTAGTAGAGGCTTGGGTTACCATTGGGAATCAATCCATCGTTGGATTTTGGGGGCCTCTACCTGAGGAGGAACCCCATTTCTGGGAGCTTCCTGCTCTCTTGCCTCTTGTTTTTTGTTGCGTTGGATATCATCGAAGTTGAGTGTGGGATTAACATTATCATGTGCCACACTCTTTTGCTAGAAGAATACCTCCCTAGAAAAGTCACCAAATGTAAGAGTGTATTTTAGATTAGATCGAGGTGTTACCCCTTTTGACTACAGTACTGACAAGTTAAACAAGAACACTACTGATTAATTACAAGACACACGATCACAACCCAGTGGAGATATATTCGGTTTGAACTCACAAACCTCTCGTGCATAACTCAAAAGATAATAATGAACTCAGAAGTAACTCATTAATAGGGAGAGAGAGGTAAGCACTCTAGATACACCTTGGCAGACAGCCAAACATGCTAACCCTTAAAGATCTCTAGTCAGATATTAAAAGCTTCATAATAAATGACAATGGCAGGTGAATAAAATCTCTGGTTTTTCAATAACTTTTTTTGATATCTCTTTCTCTCTAATAATTCTTTAATAAGAACTCTGAAAAAACATCCTCCCCTCAAAAGTGGTTGAGGCCCATAAATATCCCCCCACCCCCACCACTCTCGAGGTGCCTCAGGCTTTCACAACTGTGAAATACATCCCTCATACTTTATGTCAAAAACATTAAATGCCTGATGGACTGGTCAGCTCCATGTCATAAACATTAAATGCCAAGACATGCCTTTTGCCTAATTACTGTGCGTCAGGGGCTGTCACCACAGAGGTGTCTCACCAACTATCTGACAACCCTAAATACCACAATGGTTTACTCAAGTGAAGATTTGACATTGCTTAGCTGGCTAGTGGCATCACCTAAGGTAGATATGACATTAAGTAGAAGGCACAAGTGGTTGAAAAATCAATGCCCCATGGGACTCAAGGCTGCTCCGCCCAAGGTTCCACGGTTGAGGTCTTTTTTTGTTTTACCAAATGTATCTAACATGGTTAGGACAAGTCCCAATAGTGCCTCACTTATCAATTTTCCAAACCAAGTCCCTCTAAAGTTCCCACGGTGAGTTCATTCGATAGAGCATGAAGTTTCTTCGAGGCCCTGCCAGGCCTGGTCTCTCGTGAGTACCATTGGACCTCACATAGAATGACATTATAATCGTTACATAATTAAAGTCATTATAGCTCATAGTAAATGTAAACAAAAGATACACCATGACTAAGTAAGACAACAAAGCTAAAGGATGAGCATTCTCGGTTAGTTTCTTCGTTGGAAGATCTCTCTAGGGTGCCATGTTGAGTGCCCATGGCGAGCTACCTCGCTTGAGCTGCCTTAATCCCTTTAGTCTATTGTATTAGATATTAGGATTATCTCCAACCTGACGATTATCTTCAATCCCCCTACATTTTCCCCTTCGTGTAGAGATTTTATGTGAGAACAACAAATGTCTGCACGAAAACTTCTCAATCCGATGAACCTTCCATTTGTGAAAAAAAAAATCTTGCATCTCTGTCTACGTTACATTTTTTGCTATTATCACTGTCAGGAAAAAGTACAATTCTCCCCGATCTGAATGTACTTTCTGGTTGGGATTGCCACTAATGGTACAAATTCTCTGTGTCGTCTTTGTGGCCTGAGTCAAAGCTATCTGCGTTTGGACTGCTAGTGAGTTGATATCATGATAATTTGAACTATGTTAGCAAGTGACTTCTCCCAAGATACCTAAATTTTGGCAAATATCGTTTCATCTTGTTCAAGAAGAAAAATTATTACTTGAGTCACAACGAAACCCCATTTAGACATGTGGCGCGGGGACATCGTATCTTTTTAAATCGTGATAATAGCCTCTACATTATGGGACATCCGATGTGTCTAACAAAAATTATTGCACCAAAATCATAAATTTTTTTTAAAGTAACCCCTTCTAATCCCCATGTGTAACTTAATTAAGACATGGTCCCATCTTTTCAACTGTCAAGACACTCCCCGAAGTGCCACATGTCCATTTGAAATGATTGTGTGCGGCTTTGCACGTGCAGTAGTAGAGAACTCAAAAGCCACTTACGAATTTCAAACGACTATTATTCAAACATTTAGACATTTTCTTCATTCACATTTCAATCTCCTTCTTCAACCCTCAGAGCATTTAGAGAGAGAAACTCCTAAAACCTCCATTGTTACCAAGCTTTTCTCTGGGGGTTTTCCTTCGTCGTCTTCTTCAACGCCTCCTGTGGCCATAATCCACCATTTTCATCCCTATATAATTCAATTCAAGCTTTCTTCTTTCATCACTACTTGTCATGTCTTCTTTAAGTGTTCCCAACATGCCTGTAACCAATTCTCCTCCTGCAACAACCCTTACCCATGCTGTTACCTCCTCCCTAGATGCCATTGCCCTGGTGGAAGTGTACCAAGAACAACTGTGATTCTATCGTCTCTCCCCCATTTTTGGTGACGAAGATGATTTTCAGGGTGCCCTCAAAACTTTCACTCTAAGTGACAAGTATGACCCTTTGCTTTTGGGTGATGAAGACCGAGATTCCACTTTTTTGGATTATTTTCCTCCAGAGGGGACTATGAGGTTCCATCTTGACAGAGGTGACTTCCCATGGTCCCATATTGATTTCTAAGGAACTGGTGGTTCCCCCTTCCACTTTGTTGCTTGGAACTCATCTATGTAGACCACTTACTCTGATGCTCTTTCTAAGGTTGGTCTCCATCGAGCTGCCTGGTTTGGGGAGTTCACTCTCTCCAAACACAATGTTGCTCTTCAAATCTTGGTCTCCCCTTGGAACATTACAACTCACACATTCGTTGTTTCATGGGGAGGGTTCCCCGTTACGCTTGAAGATGTTTGTGAGCTTCTTGGGCTTGAGCCCATAGGGAATTTGGCTTATCACGACAAGTCTTTGGTCTCCAAAGAGATAAAGGCCGGACTAGACTTGGATCAGATTTGCAGGAGGTGTATAGGTACTTCCAATAAGGCTACCTTTACTCCCCTCGTAAACAACTTTTATCGTACTAACCCCACTACTGGATTTGGCCCAAATAAAGGTACATATCTTAATTTACCAGCCTACATACTTGTGATTCTTTCTCGTTTTATCTTACCTGGCAAACCCAATGATTAACCCTGTAGGAACCTGATTAATCTGTCTGTTTGTTGGGCTAGAGGATATAAGCTTCATGTGCCAGCCATGGACTTAGGGTCACTTTATACATGGTTGATCAGGACCCATCTGGACATGGAACGGTCCTTGGGAAAATATAAATTGGCCAACTTTTTCAATGCTATCATTTTGATTAGTTTTCTTTACTTCCATTTTCCCGAGATATTTGCCAACCGTGTTCCCCTTCATGCTTGGGAAATCATCAAGCCCCATCTCCTTTTTTCTTTTATAAGAAACATAGCAGAAAGGATCTTCTGGGCATTTTTGACAAAGAAGGCTGCTTCGTGATGATTCCTATAGTGAATATTCCTTTGCCCATACTTCGAAATTCTTTAGTCATGTACCTAGGGTGGTGGGGCCCACTTCAGAGGATCTTACAGTGGAGGATCCTTATTTTGCCATTATTTTGGCCTTGACTCCCAACTATATGCCCTCTTACACTAAATGGGGATATACGTCTGAACATTATTACCCCAGCCATTGCAACCGTCAGTTTGGGTACGTCCAAGGGGTTCTTCGGCCTGTGTTTTATGATTTTAACCCTAGGGAATCTTTCCCTGAGGCATGTTCCTTTTACACCATGTCAGTTGCTTCCACGATCTGCTTAGCCATAAGTGGTCATGTTACCATTCGTGCACTTTCTAGGAAGGGTGATGTAACTAGTGATTTTGCGCTGAAGTATTGGCCAAGACAGATAGCCAAAATTCAAAAATTCATCCAAACTTCCCTTGTTTAACCCGTTGTACAGAGTTTTCTTCCTTTAGATATGAGGCTAAAGGGAAATTCCATTTTGGGAATTTAGTTCCCTCTCAACCGAACATTGAAGGATCCTCCTAGTGAGCTGCCTCCATACTATCTAGCAATCCCCGTTCCTGCAGCCAAGGCCAAGAAAGCTCCAATGCCTAAACCCTCTGCTGGAGGTGTTTCTATCACTACAACTTCTGGTGAGGGTCCTTCATAACCTCTTTTATAAAAGGCGAGGAAGACCGAGAGTGGGGCCTCCTCGAAGCCCAGGTCCCCACGCAAGTCCCAAACCCCTATAGATGTTTTTCCCATTTCCTATGTTCCTCTTAATGCTGATGTACCTGAGGAAATACAAGAGATAGTTGGAAAGGAGGTAGAATGACTACAACA
Organism: Sambucus nigra; assembly: GCA_949130495.1. Classification (NCBI taxonomy): domain Eukaryota; kingdom Viridiplantae; phylum Streptophyta; class Magnoliopsida; order Dipsacales; family Adoxaceae; genus Sambucus; species Sambucus nigra. The sequence continues at coordinate 220,692,742 of OX422218.1, forward strand.
GATATTTTAGCAAACTACGCCATCAGTTCCTCCTCCTTAGTTATTTCCCACTATTGTGGTGAATCCTACTGAAGGGACTTCACGAAGAGAAAGGGGTTCCCATGGTCCTTTAGGTACAAGAACTTCTGGTAAGAAGAATAAAACTTTGGGAACCAAGGCAAGTAAAAGTCAAGGTTTTATAGTGAAACCCATAATAGTTACCCCTACTCCTAGATATTCTCCTTATCCTTCTCCCAATACAGTTATATCAGTTGATGATAGCGCTGAGGTTGCAAATGAGCTCATCGAGATATCTCCTCCTCACTCTTCTCCTCCAGCTTTTCCCATTGTCATACAATCACACTCTACTTCTGAGCATGAGGTTAGTCTCCCCACACTTATTTATTTATAGCTAAGTGAATTCTCTTCTCTTTTCTAACACTTGTTCTTTCTTTCTTATTTTCGTTAGGAGGCTGATGAATAAATGCCTTCCCCTCCAGTCAGTCCTTTCGTAGGAGGACGCTTTTGAGTTTCTATAATCGAATCATCTCTTCCCCATTCTCCCATGATAGGTCTTACTTATTTGCATCATTCGGACTCTTGTCGTGCTGAGGAGGCTGCTAAGAGGGTTTTATGCCCGTTGAGTATATGGGAGCATCCTCTTATCCATAGGAGACTCCCTTAGCTTCTTTTAGTTCACCCTCTTTATGATTGGTTCCTTTAGACATCGTTCCAATTTTTCAAAGTTCTCCTGAGGCAACAAGTTCTAAGAACTTTTAGATCTTCCTTTTTTATCCTTCTCTATTTGCTGAATCTTCTTAATATTTTGGTGTGTTTCAATACTATCTTTTTCACTGGATAATGTCCTCCTTCAGCCTCCACTATTAAGGCCCATCACTGCGTTGTCCCCTTTTTCCCATATCACTGAGGTAAGTTAAATTTATAGGGTGCCCTTACCTTCCATGTCATTACTTGCACCTAACACTTAGTTTTGTGTCTGCATATTTCTTTAGGTTTGATCCCATCATTACCCCTTGGGACTTCACCCATTTCTAAGGCTGCCTTTGGCTCCTCTACTCGACCTGGTCCTTTTTCTTCCCCTACAAGGGCGGATGTGTCTATTAATGCCCCCTTCAAGATTTCCCCCAACTTTGGCCCTAGTTCATTTTGTTGAATTAGGAGCTTCATCAAGTGTTGAGATTCCTCTGGCTGAGGTTTCTGCAGAGGCTCCTAAGGAGATGATCTTTTCCACTATGGTGCCCACCGTTGCAGCTTCTTTTGTATCTCCTATTCTAGCTCCAGCAATTGCTGAGGTATTTTTCCATTTTCTCTTCGTTCCTTCATGTCTATCCTTTATCTTGACAATGTGCAATCTCTTTGTTTAGAATAATCTCATTTTTAAACATTCAAACTCCACCTGTAACGGTGAATTAACGACAAAAACCACTTGTTAAGATTTTCGTGAAACTCCACCACTGACAGTGACGTAATAATGAAAAACACTTGTTAAGAATTCTTTTGTCAAACTCCACCAGTAACGGTGACTTAACAATGAAAATCACTTGTTAATATTTTTTATTTTGTCAAACTCCACCAGTAACGGTGACTTAATAATGAAAATAACTTGTTAAGATTTTTCATCAAACTCCACAAGTAACGGTGACTTAACAATGAAAACCACTTGTTAAAATTTTTCCATCGAACTCATTATTTCCCCTATCTATCATAGGTTGCTAGGGAGACCCTTCGCATTGAAGATCAATCTCAACCAGCTCCTTCGCCCATCACCTCACCCCATCCAGAACCAGTTGTATTTGAGGAATTAAGTCTTAACGACCAAGGTTCCATGATGGGTGCTCCGGCTGATAGCGAGTTTGGGTGTGAGCTTTATTTGCCCGCAATGGCTCCTCACGAGTTTTATCTCATTGTTCTTCACTGCTTACCTCAAATACCTTCCTGCCATCATTTGGTGATTGAGTAAATTGCTACTCACCATCTTAACACTTTTACTGTTGATTGCCTTCGTTCAAACTTTTCAGTGATGAGCCATAGGCTCCAGGGCATGGCAACTGTTATTACTGACATTGTCAATACCCCCACTGCAAATGTCACTATACCCCTCCTCAATCAATTCTTGGGCTATTTAAGGGAGTTGGGTAGAGATGGATTCCAATTTAACTGGCTGATCAGACACTTGAAAACTTTAAAGAGTCAGCAGTTGGAAATTCAAAGGGAGTTGTTGTAGAAGCACTTGGAAAATTAACGAATTTAAAAGGCAAGACTCGTTGAGTTAATACCTCTACTGGAAGCTGGAAATGGAGAGGTGGAGGATATTGAGGAATATCTTCGTCTGGCCAAGTTGAAATGAGAAAAAATGCTTATCGAGCATGCTCAAGTTCAAATGAGGCTGGAAGGTTATATTAGTGCCTAACGGGCATGCTTAGCATCTTCTTCGAGCTTGCCTGGGGAATTTTTCTCTGCCCTAGACTTGTGGTTTCTCCTAGGCCAATAACCCCCCTCTCAACACTTGTACAAATTCTATTTTAGTCTCCAGTAGTTCTTGGTTAGTAGTTCCCAATTTTGTAATACACTTCCTAGTTTATGAATGAAAGAGAAGTTTATCTTATTTTCTTGTCACCTCTTTGTTATAACTACTTGAAAAAATAAAGTTTTACAATTTTCCATCGCACTTTAGTTGCAACAAACGACATAATTTAAAAAATGTCTTGTATATTTATGAAAACTAAATACATCATCTTTCTAAGGTTACTCGCTTATACATGATAGACCTTCAGCCATTTCTTATTAATCTTGAATGGTTATCTTCTTCCACCTTTGAAATTAAATAGTAACCTGAATCGTGATCCTCCTTCACAATGAAAGGTCCCTCCTAATTCGCTATAAACTTAGGTAGAGTAATCCCTGTGATGTGCTTCATAGCTTCTTTCAAAATGAGGTATCCTTTAACGAACTTTCTTGGTCTCACCAAGTTATCATATGCCCTTGAGAGCTACCTCATGTACATTTGGAAGTGTTGCATCGCATTATCTTGGTGTTCATCTAATGCCTCCAAGTGTACGTGTATACTCTGAGGGAGCATCCTTCTTCGCAGTGCATAACGAGTGGAAGAAACATCCAACTCTACTGGAAGAATTGCTTCGGCTTCGTAGATAAGGGAGAACGACATGTATCATGTGGGTTTTATCTTGGTTGTTTGGTAGGACCATAACACTACTGAGATCTTGTCATCCCACGATTCTAGAAAATCTTCTATTATTTTGGCCAAAATATTAACCAAGGTCTTATTAATCGCTTCATCTTGCCCGTTTCCCTTAGGATATGCCACTATTGAAGTATGATGGATGATGGAGTATCTGTTAGTGAGCATCGTTACCTCTTTATTGACGAAGGGGGTTCCATTATCAAAGAGGATGACTTTGGGGATCCCAAAGTGATAAATCACGTATTCTCTGAAGAAGTTAGCCACCACCCCCGTCGTTGCTCTTCTGAGGGGTATCGCTTCATCCCATTTTGTAAAGAACTTTATGGCCAGCAATATTCAGATCTTTCCTATTAATAAAGGATGTATCACTCCTACCAGATCAAACGCCCAAGTGTGGAATATATAGGGAGTGTCCAAATAATGTAGATCCACCGAAGGATCATGGATCATATTTCCATGTAGCTAGTAGGCCTTATACTTTCGTATAAACTCAACAAATTCCTTCTCCATAATTGGCCAATAATACCCCAAGGTCATTAATTTATCATATATCTTTGCTTTCGATGTGAGCTAGATCATGAGCTTGCTTCAACACTTCAGTTGCCTCTTCTTTCATGATGTATCTTAATGGCTTATTGAAGTATCCTTTCTGATAGATCTGTTAATCTTGGACGTAGAACCATGGGGCCCTCCGTTTGAGTCCTATCGTATCTATTTTCTCCATAGGCACAACTCCGTCTTTGATGAATTCAATGTAAGGATATCTCCATTTTGTTTAAGTCTCAACGAAGTGACGTTCAGCTGCTTGAAGGAAGAGTTGTCACTTATCACACCACCGTTATAACTCAGTTGCGTTATATTTCATCATTTTCCAAAAGTATCCTTCCTTTTGGATTCTCCTATACAAAGGGATCTATGTTATTTCACAATGGATGTCATGCATCTTCCTTAATCTTTGTTTTGCCTCTTCTGGGCCAACACATCTTGACAACCATCCTCCCACGTTCCTGAAGTATAGGTTGCCATAATTGAGGAAGTACTGCGCTATCTCTCTCAGTTCCTTCTTGACTTCCCCAGACTCTAAATGTTTTCTGATCTTTCCTCTCCAATCTCAATCTCCCTCCATTAGTAGGATTGACTGTACCATTGATGGGGTTGTTCTTCATTGGATCACTACAGTAGTTGTATCGATCTTCATAATCAGCTTATGCACAATGGGGGCATAGGTGTCAGCATACCGGTTCATCGTTCTAAGATGTATTTTTATCTTGACCTGATGGAACTAATTAATTAGTCGTTGAATGATCGTTTCGTTGGGCGCTAAACTAAGGTGCTTCAACGCATTCTTCCCATTCACTTATTGAACTACCAAGTTTGAATCACCTTTGATACATAGTGAATGGATGCCCCTTCGAAGGTCCTCTAGTATCCCAAGTACTAATACCTCATACTCTGCTTCATTATTGGAGCAGGGGAAATCCAATTTATAGGAAAGTCAAAATTCCTCCTTTCCTTTAGAGAAAATAACCCCTGCCCCTCCTTTTCTTTCTTCTGAAGAACCATTGAACTAGATCTTCCATTCTTCAAGGTTAACTTCTAGAAAATTTGCTGGCAAGTCATCCCCTGGGATTTTCTCTCGGAGTGGCTTAAGTACCCCAAATGGGAATACTGCCAATAAGTCTTCATAGGCATGTATTTTGATTTTGAGATGTTTCATGCAGTTTAAGTCATATTCTAAGAGGATAAGGAACCACCTAGCTGTTCTTCCAATCAAAATAGTTCTTGCCAATAAAAACTTAATTGGATCACATCTTATCACAATGTGAATCGTGAAAGATAACATAAAATGTCTAAGTTTTTGTGGTACGAAGAATAAGGCTAAACAGTTCCTTTTTACACTACTGTACCTTGCCTCTGGCCCATGTATGATTCTACTCAGGTAGTAGACTGACCTTTCTTGCCCGTCTACTTCATGTGCCAAGATCGCTCCGATGGACCTAGTGGTAGACGTAAGGTAGAGTTGAAATGATATTCCCGTTCTTTGAGTGATCATCATTTATGGACAGGTCAGAAGCTTATTCAGCTTGGTCAAAGACTCCTGGTGAGCTTCCTCCCAATTAAACTTCATGACCTTTCATAGCAGTTCCATCAATGGGTGAGTTATTTCGGCAAATCTTGGTACAAGTCTTCTAAGGTAGGAGACCTTATCGAGGAAGATCTTTCGTCATATTTGGACACAGCATTTCCAGGATTGCTCGTTTCTTGTCATAGTCCATCTGTACTCCCTTCCGATCCACTACAAACCCTAGGAACTTCCCCCTCGTGCCCCAAAGGCACACTTAAGTGGGTTCATCTTTAGCTTGTACTTTCTGCAGCGAATGAACACCCTCCTCAACTCATCTAGATGGGATTATTCTTTCTTCGATTTGATGACCAAATCATCCACATAGAACTTTAGGAATTTATGAAATAAATCGTGGAAAATGGCCATCACCGTCCTTTGATATATCGCTCCGACATTCTTTAATCCGAATTGCATCACTTTATACATGAAGTTTCCCAATAGGGTTCTGAATGTCATTTTCTCCGAGTCAGTCTGATCCATCTTGATTTTGTTGTACCCACATACCCATCCATAAAACTATACATTTCATGACCAGTCGTTGCATCAATGAGGCTATCGATGGAGGATAGGGGGAACTCATCTTTTGGGCAAGCTCTGTTCAGTTCCCTGAAGTCCACATAGATCCTTATTTTATTTTTATTTGTCTTTCTAACTGGAACGATGCTTGAAAGCCATAGTGGATGTTGGATTGGCTCAATAAACCATGCTGCCTGTAATCGTTGAACCTCTTCCTTGATCTTTGAATCCAACTTTGGCTTGTATGTTCTCTTGGCTTACTTCACCGGTATGGTTAAAGGAATAACATTCAGTTTGTGGTAACTAACCTCTTCGTCTAACCCTTCCATCTAAGTGTACTTCCACTCAAAGACATCCCTTAAATACCGAATCAACTCAAGACTTCTCTCTTCACTGCTCCCAGATCCTTCGAAATAAAGATGGGCCTTATATCTTCTACATCTTCGGACAAGTTCAACTGCTCCAACTCTTGCACATGGGGTTTTGGGCGATCCATCATATAGTCTGGTTCTTTATATACGTCCTCCATAAAATCTTGTATATTAGAGTTATCAATGACCATCCACTGCCCTGCTGATCTATCAAAAAACACTCGTATATCAGGTTAGCCTTCTGCATCAGCTTCTTTGGCCACCCGCTCACATCCATATAAAAGGTAGATCACTCTTCTATCCTCAGTAATCTTTTTCTTGCACTGTCTGCCCATTATTACGTCTGCTTTTATTTTCCATTCTCTTGAAGCATCAACCAACATATTCCCTAAAAATCTTCTCAGTACACTCTTCCATTGGATCTTATAATCTATTGGATCCATTCTGGGTCTCATCCTATCTCTAAATTGCATCAACATATTTTCCTTCTTAGGATCAACTAAGTGTACTTCTTTTGTTATTACCTGTCCTTTTAATCCTTTGCTTCTTTGGCCATTCACAGTCCCCATCCTTTCCCTGATAGAGGGAACTCTTGTTCCTTTCATTCTTCTCGTCAGCACCTTAGAATCTTTCTCCAACTCTGTGTAAAAGGATGCATCTACTTAATGAGCTTCTTCAATAGCAAAAGGCTTCTTCGTGGCCCGTATGATGATCTCAGTCCCTTTAACATTTTCCTTTGAACATTGGTGATACATTTAAGGGACTAAACCCTGGTTTTGCATCAACACTCTCCCTATAAGTAGGTGGTAGGAAGTGGTACTTTCAATCACATGGAACTTGATGTGTGAGGTAAGGTTTCCCATTATAATCACCATATTCACGTACCCGATGGATTTAGATGATTGATTATCATAACCAGAAATCCTCAAGGGCATTGGTATTAGTCTTTCCTCCAGAATGTTGGCTATTTAGAAGGATCTGATAGGCATAATGTTTATCGATGCACCTCTATACATGAGTGACCTTGCAAAGCTTACCCCATTGATACTTGTTGTTACGTATAGGGTCCTATTGTGTGGGAATCTCACGGCCCTATTAGCATCACTAAAAATTACTTCGGATAAGAACTTTCTCACCAGTCTGTCCATGGGACCCTTCCATCTTAATGAGGGTACTTCTTTCTTATTTGCGATATCCAAAATTGTCTCCATTATCTCTAAACGTATCTCCTTAGGTATCCCTACTTGGTCATAGAACTACGAGAACTTAGGAAACCGTGAAATAACTTGGTACTCTAAGCTTGGGTCCACCTCCTCCCCTTCTAGGTTATATACCTCTTTTGCGTCCATTGCACTTGCCTCATTGTAGGTTGTGACCACATTGGCCATCCCATTGTGTAGTCTCCTAAGGCATCTTCAAAGTCATCCTTTGGAGTCAACTTCCATTTTCTCTCATTCTTTCTCTTCATCATAGGCAATCACTAGGTTCGCCTCATGCGGTGGTAGAGGGTTAATGTTCACGTTGTTCTCTTAAGGGATTTGCAAAGTCCCTGTCTTCACGTGCTTGCTGATAATCTTTCTCAGCGTAAAACAAGCCTCCGTTGGATGCTCCACCTTTCGGTGGATCTGACAATACTTTGGATCTACTCTTATTTCCACATCTGGTTCCATGACAGGGGTGTACTTAGGTTCATACACCATTCCTACTTGAACTATGGTATTGTAACTACAAATAGTCTCTTTAACTGTGTAATGTAGCAGTGGGGGGTCTTCCCTATCTCTCCCAAACTTTCTCTTGTTATCCTTCTTTGGTTGTTTACTTCGTTCACCTCCATCGACAAATCCCACCCATGGGGGCTAGCTGCATGCTGAAATGGGTGGTCCCGATTTTCTGAACACAAGTGGTACTATTAGTACCGCAATAGGGTTCGACCGAACCACTAATGATATATTTCTTACTGCTTTTAGAAATGTTGCGAACGTCCCTTCATGAGTTTCATTAATCATGTGACAAATATACTCAGGGAGAAACCCTCATCACAGAGGTATAATAGTTTGGACTCTTTGGCGTCTTCCCTTACATCGAGGGACCTTTCCTTAAATCTTCGAACATAGGCCACCACGTCGTTTCCTGGTCTTTGCTTCTTCCTACCAAACTGCGTTAGCGTAAACTCATCTTGTGCCAGAAATAACGTCTAGACAAACAAAACATGCATCTCTTACCACGTTGAAACACTCTTTGGCACCAAGTGAGAGTACCATGTATAAGCTTTATCGGTTAATGATTTTGAGAACTTTCTCAACCTGAGTTTCTTGTTGTTATAGTGAGCTCCCAGATGTTCGATGAAACGTTTGATGTTCTCCTTTGGGTTCCATTTTTTCCCAGTGTATTTCTCAAAGATGGGAGGGATGTAGTCCTTCGGGTAAGGATCATCGTTGTATTCTTAGGGATAGGGCGTACGAAAATCATCACACACTGAAGCTACCTCATTGGCCGACTGTGAGGAAGCTGTTATCATCTTCAACATCTCTTTTTGCATTTCCTTCATCATCTCTTCTAACACAGACACTGGCGTCTTCTCAACTGTAGAGGGAGTGGCAAGAGGGACCACTGATGGAACTTTGGTTGTGCTTGGAGTGGCCACTGTAGGTGGAATGCCCGTTACACCCACTACACCCATCGTTAAGGTAGGAGTGGGTGTTGTGCCTACGATTCCAGTCCCTGTGGGAACAACCGGAGTAGGATTCATCGGAGTTACTGAGACCACCCCATCTATCACAAAATCACTGGGATGCATTCTCTATCCTAGGTCCGTGGCAACCTCAAGTGTCTGCAAAAACTCAAAAACCTTTACCCATGAGAAGGGTTATTTTCATTGTCCCTAGGATAGCACAAGTAGAGGCTTGGGTGACCGTTGGGACTCTAGTCATCGTTGAATCTTGGGGGACCTCTACCTGAGGAGGAACCCCACTTCTGGGAGCCTCCTTCTCTCTCGCTGCTTGTTCTTCATTGCGTTGGATATCATCGCAATTGAGTCTGCGATTAACATATCCTGCGACATAATTTTTGCTAGAAGAATGTCTCCCCAATAGAATCGCCAAATGTAAGAGTGTAGTTTAGATTATATGGAGGCATAACCCCTTTTGAGTACAGTAATGATAAGTTAACCCAGAGCACTCCTAATTAATTACAAGACACACAATCATAACCCAGTGGAGATAAATTCAGTCTTAACTCACAAACTTATCGTTGATAACTCAAAAGTAACTCATTTAGAGGGAGAGAGAGAGAGAGAGAGGTAAGCACCCTAGATACACCTTGGTAGGCATCCAAACACACCAACCCTCAAAGATCTCTAGTCATATATTAAAATCTTCCTAATAAATGATAATGGCGAGTGAATAAAATCTCTGGTTTTGCAACAACTTCTCTATGATATCTCTTTTTCTCTAATAACTCTCTAACAAAAACTCTTAAAGAACATCCTTCCATCATAAGTGGATGAGGATTATAAATAGCCCCCCCCCCCCCCCCCCCACACACACACACCACTCATGAGGTGCCTCGGTCTTTCACATTTTTGGAAGACATCCCTCATATTTTATGTCATAAACATTAAATGTCTGATGGACTGGTCTGCTCCACGTCATAAACATTAAATGTCAAGACATGACTGTTGCCTAACCACTGTGCTTCAGGGGGCTGTCACCACAGAGGTGGATCATCAATTGTCTGACAGCCACCACAAATACCACAGTGGTTTACTCAAGTTCATATTTGACATTTCTTAGCTAGTTAGTGACATCACCTAAAGTAGATGTGACGTTAAGTAGAAGGCACAAGTGGTTCACAACTTAACACCCGATGGGACTCAAGGCTACTTTGCCCAAGGTTCCACGGTCAAGGTATTTGGGTGTTTTACCAGGTGTATCTAAGATGGTCAGGACAAGCCCCAATGGTGCCTCACTTATCAATCCTCCATACCAAGTCCCTATGAAGTTCCCACGGTGAGGTCATTCTATAGAGCATGAAAGCTCTTCGAGGCCCTTCCAGGCTTGGTCTCTCGTGAGTACCATTTGACCTCGCACCGAATGGCATTACAATCATTACATCATTACATTCATTATAGCTCATAGTCAATGTAAACAAAAGATACAACATGACTAAGTAAGACAACAAAGCTAAGGTATGAGCACTTTCGGTCAGATTCTTCTCAGGAAGATTTCCTTGGGTTTCCACGGTGAGTTGCCTCACTTGAGCTACCACTGTGAACTACCTCGCTTAAGCTACCTTAATCCCTTGAGTCTGTTATATTAGTTGGGGGAGATTATCTCTAACCTCGGGATTATCTTCAATCCCCCCTACAGGTACTATTTACCAGACCCCATTACTCTATCATCTTTACAAAAAAAAACTTTCTAGTTTTAAAGCAGGTTGCTCAAACATTTCAAAAGAAATGAATCTTAACAAAAGATTAGTCATAATACCTATTCATCTATTTACAGTTGATGGATTTAAGACTGTCACTCTCCGACCCTAAGGTCTGATAATATCCTAACTTGCATACCCCCTTCACCACAAAGGGGCCTTCCCAAATGGGTTTGAACTTTGATGCTGACATGGTGCAGAGGTGATGAGTGGATGCGTGAAGGACTAAGTCTCCCACTTAAAACTCTCTGGGCTTGACTAGGTTCTCATAATCTCTAAACATATGTTGGGTGTAGACTTTAAAGCTATCTTTTGCCTTATCTTTGTACTCATCCAGCGCCTCCAATTTCACATGTCGTGGATCATGGGTGAGTTTATTATTAGAGCAACCCTAGTTGTGGGTACCGTTAACTCCACTAGTAGGACAACTTCGGTCCTATACACATGTGATAATGGGATAAACCTGGTCGACTTTCTTTTTAAAATGAGGTAAGCCCATTGTACCATGGGTAGCTTCTCATCTTATGCGCATGTCATGTCCTCAATCATCTTCTTTAGTATATTGATCAAAGTTTTGTTTGTGGCCTCTGCTTGGCCATTTCCCTTTGGGTAGGAAATAGTTCAGCTATTGTGTACAATCTTATACTTGTTAGTGAGAAGTGGCATCTCCTTGCATACGAATTACTTCCCATTGTTTGTTAAAATCACCTTAGGTATACTGAACCTACATATAATATACTCCTTGATAAATTGGGTTACCACTTGGGAAGTCACTTTTCTTAAAGGAATGACCTCTCCCTATTTGATATATAATTCTATAGCCACGATGATGAAAGTTGTTCCATGAAAGGATGGGTTGATCCTTCCCACCAGATCAAATCCATGTGTGGAAATGATAAGGACCTTCTAAGCTTTGTAGAGTGACTCAAGGGTCATCTACTATGTTGTCCTGTACGTGACAAGATCTACATTACTTCATCTACCATGTTGGCTAGTAGTACCCTAATGTCATTAGTTGATCATATAGTTTGGCACCTCCCATGTGGTAGGGCTCATGAGCTTATTTTATCACCCTCTTTATATCCCCTTGAGATATATATTTCAATGCCTTCCCATTATATCCCTTCATGTAGATTTCCCCTTCTACTAGATAGAAGTGGGTCTCTCTCTTTCAGAGATACTTTCATCTAGCCTCTCTGTTGGGAACTCACCATCACTCAGATTAGCTATGGATGGTTGCCTATAATTCTCAAAGGACTTTACAAAATTAGCTTATGCTGGTTGATCAAATTGGGTTTGACACTTTAGACAACCCTACTGCACACTGGTAACCTCCACGCTCATGGTAGGCCAGTAGTATCCCCACCCGCTGCAGTCGGTGATAAAGAGGGATATCAGTATCCCCGCAATGCATCTCATGCATTCCTTCCGATATCTTTATAGTTTCCTCTTCTCCTACACACCTTGATAAGACGTAGGTGGTAGTTGTCGAGATCTAACAAATTCATTATTCCTTCTCTTATTTCTAGTTGTTTCATAACTAGGTACCTCAAGTATTTTAGGTTATCACTTGGAAATAGGGACTACTGTTCTCCACCATACCGTGATGGTTGTTTCTGACTCATCCATGTCTAATTTTTGGGCTATTGTAGCTAGCGTGTCAGGATGATTGTTCATTATTCGCGCATGTCTCTCAACGGTTAATTTCAAGAACTGTCCCAATAACTTTTGTATGATGGATTTATATTGTTCCAGGTTGTCATGCTTGAGGGTGAACTCCCCATTAACTTATTTTAACACCAGTTTCGAGTCCCTGCATATACACAATACTCTGATGCCTCTTCATAACGCCTCCCATGGTCCAAGAATGAGGACCTCGTACTCAATATCATTGTTGGAGCACTTGAAATCTAACTTGAAGGAGAGAGCGATCTTCTCCTTACTATTTGAGAGGATAATATAAGCACCCCCTATTTCTTATGTACTAGAGTCATCAAACTCCATCTCCCACTCCTCCATATTTTTTGTCCAACATGCTTGGAAATTTTCCCCATGAAGCTCTTCATTGGGAGGATCAAAATTTTAACCTAGGAAATGGGCTAACAGATCTAACACTTCTTGAATTTTTATGGATTTTGGTGGCACGTACTTCTAGTCATATTTCGAACAGAATTAAGAACTACCTTACTGCTCGCCCTACCAAGACCGTTTGCGCAAGGAGGTACTTGATACGGTCACACTTAGTGACAATGTGAACTATAAAGGTCAGTAAGTAGTGTCTCAAATTTTAGGCCACGAAAACTAGGGCGAGGTATAGCCTCTCAATATTGGTATATCTTGATATCGTGCTCGAAATCACCCTTGAAAAGTAGTACAGTGGATTTTCTACCCCCTCCTTCTCTTGAGCAAGTAGTGCTACTATAGATTTTTCTGTTGAATTGAGGTAGAGCAGCATCGGTGTCCAAGCCTCCGATAGTATCATCGTAGATAAATAGGCTAAAATTTTGTTGATCTTCTCAAATTCCTTCTTCTTTTATATATTTTTTCTGTTGAAGTGAGCTAGAGCACCAGCGGTGTCCCGACCTTCGACGGTACCATCGTAGACGAAGAGGATAAAATTTCCTTGATCTTCTCAGAGTCCTTCTTCTAATCCTCTCCTCAAATCCACTAAGATTTTTCCTTTATCAGTGGGTAAATGAGGGGGCACCTCAGCGAGTGCAGGTAAGAATCTTCTTAGGTAGGACACCTTTCCTAAGAAAATCTTGAGTTGCAGTTGATTCTTTAGTGGTGGCATTATCAAAATGTTTTTCTTCTTCTCCTCATTGACCTTCACCCCCTGTCGATTTACTACAAATACAAAAAAAAATTCTGTAGTGACCCCGAAGGCACACTTCGAGGGGTTCATTATCATCTGTACCTGTGACATCTTTTAAACACCCGCCTGGGGTCCTAGATAAGCTTTCTTTATTTCTTTGACTTCACCACCAGGTTATCCACATAGAATTCCAATATATCATGAGATAAATCATGAAAGATGGCCATGATGGTCTGTTGGTAAGTGGCCCCAGTGTTCTTCAACCCAAATGGCATGACTGTGTAATGAAATTTTCCCAATAGAGTGTGAAAGAAAGTCTTCTCCGCGTCCGTTGGATCCATCTTGATCTGATTATAGCTGACATACCCGTTCATGAAACTATATATTTCATGACTCACTATAGCATATACTAATTTGTCTATACTCGGTAAGCGAAACTCATCTTTAGGACATGCTCGGTTTAAATAACGAAATCCATGCAAATACGAATTTGACTTTTATCCTTCGTTTCCATTGGCACAATGCTAGAGATCCACATAGGGTGATGAATGGTCTTAATTAACCTTGCCATCAATAATTTCCCTACTTATACTTGTATCTTAAGGTCTAACTCAGCTTTGTATATACGAGTTTCATATCTAACTAGGAGAGCATTAGGAAGAACATTTAGTTTATGGGAACTCACCTCTAGGTCTATCCCTGACATATTTGTGTATTTCCAAGAAAACACATTTGTGAATTCCTTGAGTAGGTTGATGATCTCCTCCTTTTGATTTGAGTTTAAACTTTTGGAAATTTGAATGGGTTTACTCTCACTCCCTTATATTCCTAGTTTAATTACCACCAGCTCTCGTAACTGTTCCTTTGGTCCATCATGCATACACTCAATGACTTCTTCTGGCTCCTCAATATGTTCGATAATATGGGATTAATCCACTACAAAACACAATAGTGTCAGGTTGGCGCTCTTATCACATAACGCCGCCCAAGCAAATCGTTATAAGCGATATATGACCTTTTCGTCTGACAAGACCACCTTATTACATGTGTGAGGGGGCTTCGCTACCTATTCTACTTTATTTTTTCCAGTTTCCATCTAGGGAATCACACTCTCCCCTAAACGGTCAGGCACAAACATTCTTGGTTGGGTACCTCCTGCCACACCTTGAATTCCCTCTAACTTTCTTACTGAGTTCTTTCCCTCGACGTTGAGCTCCGTATAAAATGGAGCATCCACCAGGTCTACCTCCTTAATAGAAAATGGCTTTTGTGTTTCTTTGATTACAATCTCACTACATTGAATGTTGGCTTTGTCACATTGATGGTATGTGGAAGGAACTATGCCATGAGTGTGCATGCACACTCACCCTATGAGAAGTTAGTAGCCTGTGTTGGCATTAATGACATGAAATTTAATGTGGGAAGTGATGTTCCTCAGCTTGATACCCACATTCACCTATCCAAGTGACTGCATGCATGCACTACTAATTCCCTAAATCACCAACAGTACAGGCACTATCTTTTCTTAAGAGACCCGTGTTTCATATAACATGCTAATTGGCATAATGTTGATGGATGCTCTTTCATCCATCAATACCCTAGGGAAAGAAATTCCATTGATCATGTCTTTCACGTAAATTAGGCGGTTCTGAAAATATGGCACTTACCTATCTGCCTGAGAGAAGTCTACTTAGGAAGTGTATCTTTTAATAAACCTCCCAAAGGGTCCTTACTAGTTTAGCGAGGGGTCCCCGCTTTACTGCACTACTTCCAAAACCTTTCTTGTGATGAATACCTTGGTGCCACACTTTACTCCTATCTGGTCAAGGAACCATCTGAACTTGGGACTTCTTGTGCAGGATTCACACTTGGAGTTCAAGTCCACCTCATAAGTTTGAGCATTGGAGATATATTCTGCCTTAGATGTCCCCCA
The DNA here is from genome assembly GCA_949130495.1 of Sambucus nigra. Classification (NCBI taxonomy): domain Eukaryota; kingdom Viridiplantae; phylum Streptophyta; class Magnoliopsida; order Dipsacales; family Adoxaceae; genus Sambucus; species Sambucus nigra. The sequence goes on from OX422218.1 coordinate 220,708,132, forward strand.
TCATCCAAAGTAAGTATGACATCTACTTTTCCTTTTGGTGGGTTCACTAACTCAACCCCTTCACATTCAACCTCTTCTTGATTAGGATTGAAGAAACACTCCCCGCGTCTTCTCTCATTCTCTATTGTCTGTTCGCTATTAAGTGTCAGCCCTTCTAGCTATCTATATATCTTCTCACCAGCTTCTAATTTATCATATGCTACCACCATATTGGTAGTGCCAAATGACGAGCTGGGATCGAATTATCATTGGCATATATAAGAGGTATTTACAAAGTACAACTAGCCATCTGCTTACCAATTATAGAATATGTATATTCACATTCATTTAAAAATCTACTTGGATAGTAAACAACTTCTTCCTTGTGATTTTTAAAGTCTTGAGATAGTAACATTGCAATATAAGCATCAGAGACTAAAATGTACAACTTCAATGACCTATCTTCTCTTGAAGGAACCAAAATAGGTCACTTGACCAGGTACCTCTGGAGTGTTTGGGAAGCCTGCTCATTCTCATCCTTCTAATCTAGTTATTCTTGGTCTTTTAGCTTCAAGAAAGAAGAAAACACATTAGTCTTTTCTCCAGCATTAGAAATAAATGTTTTAAGAAATTTAACTTCACCCAAAAATCTTTGTAATTTATTTTTGTTTCTGGTGGATTTTCTCTCAATAATAGCTTTAGCCTTATTCTGATAAACCCGAATTCTTTTTTTATGCATGAAATATCCAAGGAAATTTCTTGTAAAAACTCTATAGGAAAAATTTTAAGGGTTCATTTTGAGGTGGCACAACCTCATTCTTTCAAAATATTTCTTTAGATGTGTTATGTGATCAGATGTTGATCTTGACTTCACAATTATGTCATCAATATAACACTCTAAAAAGGTGACAACCATCTCAGGGAAAATGATGTCCGTTCATGTTGCCCCTCCATTCATTAACTTAAATGGAATTTCAACCCATTCAAAAGTACCTGAATTACCAGGACACCTTAATATAGTTTTATGCACATCTTCTCTAGCTATGCAGATCTAATTATAGTCATAATTACCATCTATCATAGACAAGATGGCATGAACTGATGACCTATCAACTAATAGATCTACTAGTGGCATTGGATATGCCTACTTAGGAGTGACAACATTAGTATTCCTAAAATCAATACAGACTCTTAATTTACCATTCTTTTTCATTAATGGCACTCTATTAGAGACACATTCAATATGCATGGGAGTTTGATTGAACCCATCTTTAAACTTCCTTTTTGTTTTTATTTTTTTGCTATGACCTCTGGAGTCATTTGTCTTGGTAGTTGCTTAACAGGTTTATAACCATCTTTGATTGCTAGTCTGTGCTCCTCTAATTTTCTATATAGGCCAGGTAATTAATTATACTCCCATGAAAAGAAGTCATTATACTCATGTAAAAGGTCTATGACCAATTGTTGGTCTTCTTTGATGAGATTTAAACTAATATAAGTGACTCTTTTACTATGTCTTGGCCCCAACTTAATTTTCAATAGAGTGATTCACTATAAGTTCCTCATACTCAATTCGAGGACTTGTTAACTAACCACTGTCTTGAGTATTTTAATTTTCTACCTCTTCTTTGAAGACATAGACATCCCAGTTAGTGGTCTTTTCTTCACTAAGCCTGGTGGTTAATTCTAAATCCTTGATCTTATACAAAACCATGGCCAAGATTTTATTCCCCTCTTGGATGTTAATGGACGTATTTGTTTGGGTTTTATTATTAAAACCATACATAACAGCTACTTTTATATAAAAGTGTGCTAATTCATTTTGAAATAAGAATCATGGTTACGAGAATAAGTTATATTTGGTTTAAATATCTTATAGACAGGTCGATAAATAGATCTTAGTAGAAAATCTAGTGATGCGACTTCGGGTTGATCATAAGGAGATTAAAATTCTTGTTCTAGAACTATTAAAACATTCACAACCTATATAGGGAGTTGATACCCTATCGCAATGGTTATGATGCAATCCTTATAGTTCAACTCAAACTATGGAAACTTGTTTGATGGTCCAGGATATTGTTCCTTTGACACCCTACTTATTCTAATATCGGTTGATCAGGACATTACTAAATTAAACAAGAATCATATTTAGTTTCATTCTTAGCATCACTATCGATAACCAATTAATTAACTAATAACTTACTAAGTTCGGTGTCAAAATTTTAAAACTTATTAACATGTTTCATTAAAACATTCAACGATATAAGATAAACATTCACAACAAAAGAATATAATGACTATTGATATCCAAGTACAATAATCCAACTTCTAAACGAAATAATACAAATAAAGTCTGATAATGAATCTTTCGAACTGTGGGCAACATGACCAAACGAAATACTGGAGTAACACCCAATTTAGATAGAATGGAAATAGGCATATACGTAAATCCTACACGCATCAATAGCTTCCGCAACATCGTCTACTTGGAATGAAAAGCTAAACCTAGCATCCATGTGACTGAGAACCTAAAAGGTTTCGAAAATATTTTTGATACGAGTCAGTTCCCAAAACATTTTAGAAATAGTTGCAAGTATTCAAATTCATTAATAAATATTCAACAAGAATTATTCATGTTCATCTTGTGTCGTACTCACATAAAATTATCCTCACCCCTCATCCTTAGTGCACACCAAAAGTGCGTATTTTAATTACCTATTTATGTTAGCCCATCAAACTAGTCTAGTCATTATTAACATAATCCAATACGTTAAACCTCTATCCCAATGAAGCTTCTCATATTTCATTTTACTTTATGTATCTTGTAGCTATCACATAAGTTATAACGTAGTATTTCTCAATTATACCTATATCATTATATAATCAACATAACTCTACACTAGTTATAATTTAATGTTCACACACTCATTTGACTACACATATACATATAACACGCTTTTATACATATATACATAGCATCCTCCAGCTAGCCTCCCGGATGCATCCCTAGTATGCTATCAGGCTCCAGGTATGTCACGTACCAATCCTGGGCCACCGGGTCGGAATAACACTACCGATCCCAAATTGTAAACACATATTGGAGGTGGTCATAGACATACATATGTGGGCATAACCATACCACACTACCCTAGTTGGACTCTAAACTCACCTATATTGGTCATGAAACTATACAATGACCTCGAGAAATAACCAAACATCGTCGGGTCAACGCCAAGGTAGACTTCCCACTACGCACATCCTCCAATGATATCATAACTAGAGTAGGTATGTTCATATAGAACTTAATCACACACACACACACACACACACACACACACACACACACACACACACATATATATATATAATCTCCTAAGGTGTATAATGTCTCTCATAACTTTAGCCCACCAATCCCGAGTCTATCCCGACTTCCTGATTTTAGCCAAGTATTCATTTTCTTATGCTTAACTCCTTAACTTCATGTTTCTAGACAACATGATATATTACCTAAGAACTTAGACTAATCCTTAGTAAAATCCTAATCCTGATTTCACAATTATCACCCAAGTATGTTCACCTCATCTAACCTAAAATTTTATACCTGCAATTTATCTCCAGTTAGCCTGAGGTACTTCCTAACCTTCCCTCTGAATTTCCAGAAGTCTAACTCCATTTTTCGGACCTCATAATCGACGCCAAACCCTAAACGGTTCACGAAAAAAGGTAAGGGATACAATCCAGCTAAACCGAACTAGATTGCTCGTTGGACTAAATTGATTCGGTGGTTTGGTCCAGCCAGTAAACCGGTCCGATCTGCTAGGCTGTCAAAATGAACTTAAGACGGAATTTTTCCCTTTCCCTTCATGATTGGGAGTTATAACCTTTATGTAAACCCCAAATATGAATACCAATCTAATTCCAAACATAAATCAACAAGTTTATATGTAATATTCATCCCGAACCACATTTAATTCTTAAGATCTCACAATTTACAACAAGATTCATGCATGGTTAAAACCCTAATTCATGATTCAATCTTTTATTTCTTAACTCAATCAGAATTCATCTTTCTCATTTTAATCATATCAAATCTATTCAATCTTTTATTTATTAAATCAATCAAGAACTCATCTTTTTCATTATAATCATATTAAATCTATTATATTATCATCATTAGATTAATCTCCAATGATTACTTTAATTGAAACCCAAGTTTTCATGGTTCTCCTAATCCCAAAAATTGTATTTTTTCTGCATTAATTAGTATGAATAGTTAAAACTACATCATGATCATTTAAGCAAGTTAAATACTTGCCTAAAGAGTGATGAATTTTTGGGATTCATGTCCTATTTTGGTAGAGTTTTCAAGAGGCTATGGGGATAGAGTTGTAGTTTGAGTATGGCTTACCATCCGCAGATAAATGGGCAGACTAAGAGAGATAATCAGATACTGGAAGATATTAGGATGATCTTATAAGATTTCAGGGGAGGTTGGTAGTAGTATCTTCCACTAGTAGAGTTAGCCTATAATAACTCATACTAGTTCACGATACTCATGATGCCTCTTAAGGCATTATATGTCTGACCTTTTCATTTCCCCTCTTGCTGGTTAGAGGTGGGGGATAACAAGCTTCTTGGACCAGATATAATCCAAGACACTTCTACAAAGATCGAATTAGTTTGAGGCCATATACGCGGTAAGAACTGGGAAATTTTCAAACCCTAAAATAACCTATGACCTCAATTTAAACCCTCGTAAGTTAGGTAAAATCAAAGTCCTCTAAGAAGAAATTAATTATGTTTAAAAACATACAACTTTGCTATATTAACTTCAACCACATGATATATCAGTTAATTATAAAAGAGTCCATAAAACTTTCAAAATAAGATAACTTCATGTATATTGAACCCTTAAACCCCAACCTTATATGAAATTAAACCTTTGGACCTCAAATAACATAAATGACAGTTTCAATCTTGGAAACTTTCTAAAATTTCCAAAATGCCCTTAAACTTTACAAAAATTGTACTTTATGTTTATAAATGAGATTATACACATGATAACGGATTAAAATCAAAAAAAATTTAATTTGGTTTTTACCACTGTACACATACTACCCCACATCAGCATAAGAGGTAAAAAAAAATGATAAATCCTAGGAACCCATGTGCGCCCCATTTAACCATAATTAAAATTCTACCCAAACTAGTTCAAATCCACCTCCTTTTTTCTCCAATCAAATCCCCTTCTGAAGTAGTATAAATACCCCTCGTCATAAGCAGTAAAAACTCACCCCACAATCAGTTTCAAATCTCAAGTTTTTTCTCAATTCAAGTAACTCATAATTTTATGCTTCATTTTAAATTCTTTCAATTTTAGTAGTTTTCTGCATAGTTAATATAGCTAGAACACTCATAATATGCAAGCTTTTAGGTGTATAATGGCCTAGGGTAGTGAAAAACATTAAGAACACTATTAAATGTTGAGCTTTGATGGTGAAACTCATTACAGTGCCTTAAGCTTTCATTTAAAGTCATGGGTAGATTCATTATAACCTAAGGATATCGAGTGTAATCACGAAAAGCCATAAATGTTTATGTAAAGAGAAAATAGATCGAACGTGTTTTTTAAACTCAGAACCGATAAATTCAAAATTCTCAACGTACAATCCATCAAAATGTTTGAAACCAAAACTAAATTACTCTCACATATAGCAGAAACCAAACCCAACTCATGAGAGACCTTGCTATACTCTAGAAATCCATGAATGTTAGGTCAAATTTTCATGAAAAAACATAGTTTTGAAACTTGATTATACTGAGATTCGATCTATGAAACTTATATATTTGGATTCCTTATGAAAAATTAGGTTAAATCGGTTAGAAATCATCTCAAATGGTATAACAACGAAGGAAAAAACCTCAGTCAAATATTGAAATTCTAAAAAGTCAAAACTGAGGGGTTGAAGATGAAGACTTTGGTCAGAAACCTTGACCACGCACGTGAGAGCGCTTGACCAATCAGAAAATTCTAATTTTTTTCCCAAAAATTTTATTTAATTTTTCTGATCAAAATGGTATAAAATAAGGAAATGTTTGGATATTCCTAGCCTAAGTCATGTAAAAATAAGGTTTTTCTTTAAAGAAATTAACTTAAAATTACAAATCAACCCCTAGTAACTTTTTCAACTTAGGAATTTGAACCCCAAAATTTGACCATACATACATCAAACTATTTTAAGATATAAACTCTCTTGCACCAAAGTTCAAAAATGAACTTAAGGTCCCCATTTTAAAGTCACAAGATAATTACAGATAAGCCCCTCAAACGGTACTAATGACAGTCTTAAATACAAAACTGACTGATTAAGCCTTAATAATCTTATACCACACACTGTATAATAGAAAGTCAAGCCCCAATTCTTTCGAGTACTCTAGTGTGGCGGCAATCCAACTGAATACCAAGCAAATAGGTTTTCTCTAGATTTTCAATATTATACTTTGCGGATTTGAAATACTACTATTGATATCATTATGTGGTATTCACATTTACTCTGAGTATGTGCATATTATTATACTTCCATACTACGTATTTTGTTAACCATCACTAGTATTTGAATTATCACCAGTATTTAAATTTTAATATCAATTTTGACCCTTCCACCCTAATAACTGATATCGTACACCATATTGATTCATTTTGCCCTTGCACTTTTGTGCTATTTTACTATAAACATTAAAATTAACTAGGAAGTAGACTGACGGGTTATCCCACGAAACTTTTTACTTGGCCTATTGGTCTCAGACTAGGAAGTAGACTGACGTGTTATCCCACGGAACTTTCTACTTGGCCTATTGGTCTCAGACCATGATTGAGAGCCCTGATTATTGCTACGTACATATGAGTGACACTTTAACTGTGAGCATAGAAGGTTATTTTCCCCAAATGTTTTGGAATGGTTTGTGATAAAGTTAAACTTATGGCTTAATTACATCTATACCTTTTACTGAACTAGTAAGAATGGGATTATTAGTTCAAATCCATTGACTTTCTTCAAAATATGATTCTAACTAACTTGGTAATGTAACGTATTTTCATAAATGGACTAACCACTATGAAATTATTAATTTCCAACATTTTGATGTTTATAATCTGATAAATATGGAATTATCGGCTCATTATTGTCAGTCGTTTTAAACACTAATTCTATACACTCCAACTCTCATTTATATATATCCCTGTTATAGAACTGGTAGAATCTGCTTATCATATTTGTGCAATTCCTTCCTTCTCCAGATGTGCCAAGAGAAATAAAATAGTAAACCTTCCCTACTAGAGACGAAAACCGATCACCTGGTTGCATATGTGACCGTATGGGTAGAAATTAAACCAAATGGTGGTTAGAAGTGGCACTATTCAATTTTCTATTTTATCGTGTGTATTAGAAACATGTAACTCACCCCTATGGTGGTTCAACCCTATGTAACATATTAATGATGAATAAAAGGTTATGTTTTCCGCCTTAACTTTAATTCATTGCTTTATGTGCACTTCTTGTTCATTCATACAAAAAAGCAAGGTGTAATAAGTTCATATCAGAGCATATGTTAAATCTAAAACATATCGTCGGGTTAGAATTTTATACGGTAAATAGATAAGATATTCATTATTTGATTTTTCTTGTAACTTCTTTTATTACTATTATTATATGTTACATCCATTTTTCAATATGGACGCATGGGATACATTTCTGTTTAACCTAGATCTTGAGCCAGATAATAGATATGAAATATGGGTAAGAGAAGAGGCTTTATCCAGACTAAAAGAAATGATATGTGGAGTTAAAGAACACTAGGTAGGTTCAAGTAAGGACATTAAAAGGCTAGTGTTGACTAATAGAGCATTGGGCGAGATGCAGGTAATGAAAAAAGTGGATGAATTTGCTAATGATCAAGCCAGACTATAAGAATCCATAAATTTAGCTTTTGTAGAAGAACTGCAAACTCAACCGATATACCTAGAAGAGACATCAAATGGTGACATACACAGAGGGTATTCTTCCAGCCCTACAAGTGACTTGACAGATGATGTAGACCCATGAGATTATCTACTCATCCCTGAGTCTACAACTATTGATGATGCAATTGTTTCTACTTAGAAAGGAATCTAACATTAAAAATTGTGTACAAATTGTAGAATATAAATGTTAGCCACACTGATATGAATAGTGATGTATAATAGTACTATGCAAATAATATTATATAAAGTAGGCTTGTTTATTTATTTATTGTTATAATTATTGTTATTTAACATATGTTATTTTATGTACGTTAGTACTCGAACCCCCTCTACGGGAACTCAACCCAAACATAATCAAACTGAAGGAATCGTGTGGTGTCTCCAGGAACTTACTGTGTTAGCCTGACAATAGAAGACTACTCGTTCTATTCACGAAGATGTTTCTGAAGAACTTCGTAGAATGAATGCTCTTAAGGAATTTCTAAAACAATTACCTCCATCTTTTCTTGGAAAGCTAGGTGTTAATGAAGTTGAGAAATGGATATGCTAGATTGTGAAAATACTAAATGGAGTAGGTAGAGCTACTAATCTCTGAATCACTTTATTTTCATACATGTTTGAAGGAGAAGCATATTTCTGGTGGAAAGCAATGTTGTGTAATCAGAATGTTGCTAATTTTACTTAGGAACAGTTTGAAGAGACTATTTTCAAAAAGTATTTTCTCGAGACTGAGCGAGATTAATGAATAGTTGATTTCCTTAAATTTCAACAAACTACCCTTTCAGTAGCTCAATACGAGGCTAAGTTTACTGAACTATCTCATTATACACTAGAATACATAGATACTGAGATAAAGAGATGTAAGAAGTTTGAAAGAGGAATACACCTGAGAATTAAGAATCCAATCGCTCTGTTACAAATTCGTGAGTATTTCCAATTGATTGACATTGAGGCCATTGTGGAACACAATTGTTCAACCGTGATCCAAAATCCACCCCCAGCTGTTAGGAACAACAATATCATTATAACCACGTATCATTGCAGACACCATCCATATAAAAATTCAAGATGACAAGCTTATTCCCAAATTCGTCACAACACAACTCGTTTCGAGATATGTTATCACGAATGTCAAAAGATACGACATATTCATCCCCGATGTCCTAAGATAAAATTAGTTCCAATCCATCGCAAATTGAACAAACCCTCACCAAATAAAAAAATTTATTCTATTCCAAATCACTTCAAGCAAACTCAGAGAGTTCAGCCAATTCTGAATCGTGGGAGAAATTATGCCACACGGCCTATGCGAAATGCACATGACGTGATTAAAGGTATGATTATTTTTCAACATATTCCTACACATATTTTGTTTGACACAGGAGTTACGCATTCTTTTATCAGTCTTAGACTAGCTAAATTAATACGATTGTCTCCAACCTCCTTAATTAGTCCAGTAGATATTGAATTACTAACAAGTGAAATCAATACATCAACACAAGGTTATAGGAATTGTAAAATTCAGCTTGATCTAGGAACTCTGTCTGTGAACTTGATAATATTATATATTTCTGCGTTTGTTATTATAATCAGAATGGATGAATTATCTAAACATCACGCTTGTATCAATTGTTAAGCTAAGAAAATTCATTTTCGAGATGAAAATAATTGTTCTTTTATATTCCAAGGGATAGGTTCTTCAAAACCTTCAAATTATCAAATTCGGATTTCTTCTTTGATTCCAAATTTGTTGGAACAATTTGAAGAAGTTTTCCCTGAAGATTTACCAGGATTACCACCTTCCAGAGAAATTTAGTTTAGTATCAATCTTTATCCCAATACACTTCCTATTTCGATACCCCCATATCAAATGGCTCCTTTAGAATTTCTAGAACTTTGTACCCAATTATATGATCTTTCATAAAAAGGTTTCATTCAATTAAGTTCATTACCTTCAGGAGCTCTAGTATTATTTGTTAAGAAACATGATGGAAGATTTTGACTGTGTATAGATTACCGTAAACTGAATAATATAACTATTAAGAATAAGTACACTTTACCCCGAATAGAAAATCTGTTTGATCAACTTAAACGAGCAATTGTATTTTCTAAAATAGATTTACGATTCGATTATCATCAGTCACGCGTTAGAGAGGAAGACATTCCAAGAACTTCTTTTCAAACTCGTTATGAACATTTTGAATTTACCATAATGTCATTTGGTTTAACCAATGCCCTAGCAAATGTTATGGATCTAATGCATCGAATCTTTAGATGTTTTTCGAATAATTTCGTTATCATTTTCATTGATGATATTCTTATATATTCTCAAAACTTGGCAGAGCATATTCAGCATTTGAAGATAGTCATAAGTACTCTCAGAATTCATCAGTTATACGCCAAAAAGAGCAAATTTGATTTCTCAATGAAGGAAATTAAATTTTTAGGACATGTGGTTTTTGAAAATGGAATCCAAGTCGATCCACTTAAAATTTTAGCCATTTTGTAATGGAAAAATCCTACTAATATTACCGAAATAAAGAGTTTTCTCGGATTATATGGATATTACCGTCGATTTGTTAAAGTATTTTCATGAATTACTCTTCCCTTTTCAAAACTAACTAGGAAGGAATTTCCATTTATATGGACAGAAGAATATAAACAATAATTTCAAGTGTTAAAGGACAAGTTGACTACTGCTCCTATCATCACTATCCCTTCTAGTGATGTAAGTTATGATGTATATACTAATAATCATTACAAGGATTACAGTGTGTGTTAATGCAGAATGAAAAAATAGTAGAATAAGGGTCACGACAACTCAAGACACATGAGCGTAATTATCCAGTCCATGATCTAGAACTAGCAGCAGTAATTTTTGCAATAAAAATTTGGCGTTGTTACCTTTATGGTTTAAGTTTAAATGTCTTTTCGGATCACAAAAGTTTGAAGTATATCTTTACCCTAAAGGACTAGAACTTAAGACAATGACGATGAATGGAATTTTGGAGGATTACCGATTTACCATCCAGGCAAAGGTGATGTAGTAGCCAATTTTTTAAGTCAAAATCCGATAGACATACTTCATACTTTAATTTCTTGCGATATTGTCGCTACCGTAGAGAAATATGATCTACAATTACTTACTCCTTGCACCAAATTTTTTAACATTATCGCTCATCCAGAATTAGGAAAGAAAATATTAATTCAGCAGACCTAAGATCCGTTTGTACAAAAAGATTCAAGAAAAAATCCATATTGTTCCTATGATAGAGAAATAGGACTCCGATTTAGAAATAAATTATATGTACCTGACAATACATCTTTATGAGAAGAATTGTTGCAAGAATCTCATCATTCAAACTTTATGATACACTCGGAAAGCTCAAAAATGTACCATGCTTTAAAGAAGAAATATGGGTGGCCAAACACGAGAACCGATATCGAGAATTTGGTAAGGAGATGTCTTCCTCGTTAACATGTAAAGATATAACACCAATACCCTGGTGGACTTCTTCAGCCCTTACCTATTCCCGAATGGAAATAGGATTATATTACCATGGATTTTTCTAGTGGACTACCTTGTACGTCCTAATGACATAATTCAATTTGGGTGATAGTAGATCGACTTACTAAATCTGCCCATTTTCTACCTTTATAAACCACAGATTCATTCTAAAAGCTTAGCAAGTTATATATTTGAGAAATTATTCGATTACATAGAATCCTTTTAACCATTGTATCATGTATAGATTCTCGTTTCACAGGAAAATTTTGGCAAGCCTTGCAGTCTGCAATGGGTACTAAACTTCACTTAAATATTACATTCCATCCCTAAATGGATGGATGATCGTAACGTATAATTCAAATACTAGAAGATATGTTACAAAATTGTAAATTAGATATGTCTGACCATTGGAATGTATATCTTTCCCTTGTCGAATTCTCAACAACAATATCTATTAAACTAGTATCAAAGTTGCCTTGTTTGAAGCTTTATATGTACGACCTTGTAGATCCTCGGTATGTTGGATAGAATCATAGGATAGTAAACACGTTGGTCCTGAAATAATTCAAGAAACCACCGAGGTAATACAACAGATTCGAGAGAAGTTGAAGACAGACCAAGATCCAAAAAAAGAGTTATGCTAATTGTGGAGACAATTATTATGCAACACAAATAAATATGACAGAGGTAACAACCAAGAAAAGATAAATAAAAGGCCAGTCACACAACAACGGGTATACGTGGTTCAGCAAAGAAGTGCCTACGTCCATGGTGGTTCAGTCAGTGTTATTTCTCTATATTCTGAAGAATAAGTACAGAGAATACAACTTGTCCTTTGCCCCGGACTTAGGGTTTAATTTATACATGTATATGTTGGAGTAGTGGGGGTGATGGGTTCCTCCTTATTAGCCATCTCCCCTACATAGGATCGCATTCCCCCACAACTTCTCTTTATGGGATCGTGGGGTAATCGAATTAATACAAAAGGTGATGGGCCTGGGCTTTAGGCCGCTAAGGAGAGGCTACTCGTCCAGGCCTATGATACTAAATTCAGGGTACCCACAATTGCCCCTAAATTTGTTGGGCCATTTTTACAGGTCCAATGCATTTAAATAATCAGCTATTATGGTTGATTTCTTTGAAAACTGTGAAGTTGCTTTGGTGGCACCCGCTTCGCTATCCGTGCGCTATGATTAGATTTGAAGGCTCGTTAGAATAAGGCACATTTCTTTTCGTCGCTTCAGTCTTTTCCAGCAATCTTTTATCTTCTGAGAACTCTTGCGCTTTGTACCTTCTGTTTTTGATCTCTACTTTCGTTGCTTCTTCGCCATTTGACCTGATCATCTGTCTTGTAAGTCTCTCGTGCTCTTTGCATTTTCTCTTTGGTTTGTAGTTTTTCTTGTATTTTTCCAATGGCGAAGATTGGAAATAGGTCAGTAACTGAGTTTAGAAAATTCTATAGTATTCCTGAGTGGGTAGAGATTGAGTGTTGTGCCTCGCCTCCTAGGAATGTTAGGGATATAGAGGATGCACATTGGATTCACGTCCTGCTGCTCTCCCAGGGGGGACTTACCTTCCCCCCTAATGATCTGTTTCTGCACTTCTTTAGCTATTTCAGTATTGTGCCAGCACAATGTTCGCCCAACGTATGGAAAATAGTGAACGGCGTGCATAGGATAAATCAATTGTATGGCACAAAGTTAGGGCTTGCCGAGGTCTGCTTTTGTTACTCCTTTTCTCGAACGAGTTCAGGTGTTTTGTACCTTAAGGCTAGGAGCCCTGATAGGGTATTGGTAGTAAATATACCTGATTCCCATAAGGACTACTGGCAAGAAGGTTTTCTTGTCAGGAATTGGCAACTTTCCCCCCAATTTGAAGGGTCGAGGTCTGAGAGGTTCACTATTCCCTTTTATGTGGAAGAATATATAGGTAGATGTCAGATTATTGTTTCAACCTTTGCTGACTTTGTGATTTTTCTAACCTCTTCTTGCTTTCTCTTTTACAGCGAGGACAAAGAACTTGGAGCCTGCTCTCAGCGAGGTTCGTATCTCGGAACTGGTGAAAGCTTGGAACATCAGGGAACCTTTGGGTGACGGCGAGCATCCTAGGTATGCTGCTTTTCTATTTGAATACAAGAACACAGGCTCCAGCTTCATAGCCCGACCTGTGGATAGTGTTCTGTACTTTGACTCTTCCGAAGAGATTTCTGCTGAGCCCATCTAATTAGACGAAGAGGAGAGAAGCTCGAAGAGTGAGCCTGCAGGTGTTGTGAGTAATTTAGGTGCATGCAGTGTTGACATTAGCAGTTCTTCGAGCACTACCAGCAGTTCTGGTGAAGAGATGCCTCCCAGGAAGAATTTAATCAGAGATGATGATGTGCTTCTTGTACAGAGGTCCAAGAAATCGAAGACTGCCTATGGGGCCATAGCTACTGGTTCTCGGCCTTCTTCTCAGGAGCAAGAGAAGAAGAAGAGAGAGGAAGAGCAGGCGAGAGAGAGAGAGAAGAAAAAGGAGGAGGAGAGGAAGAAGGTGGAAGAGAGAAAGAGAAGGGAGAGAGAAAAAGAGGAGGAGAGGAGGAAGATGGAACTGAGGACCAAAACTGGTCAAGCCCTGGTTCCAGTATCTGCCTTGCCTGAGGGGGCTTCGGTGGCCACCTCTCCTCAGCTTGCCCCTGCGCTGCTTGAGAGAGCAGTCCTTCCTGCAGATCGTGAGAGGGCGTTGGGGTCCGATCAACTGGCTTTGCAAGCTATCCAGAGGCTTGACTTGGTAAGGTTCCCTTCAAACTCTCAATTTCTTTTGATAGATTTTGATGGTTTATTCTTCCTGATCCTTTCCTTATTCTTTGCAGTTTGTGACCGACTTCGCTGTGCTCTATCGCTCTCGCGATGAGATGATTAGAAGGAATGGCGAGCTGGAATAGCAAAAATCTATCCTGGTAGCCAGGGGGTCTCAGCTGGAGGCCGATCTGAAGGCTGCTGACACAGCTCGAGCTACATCTGCCTTGGCCCTTGCTAATTCTGCTCGCGAGAGAGATGACGCTATCAGGGAGCTTGGTGAGCTGAGGAAGTCGTATGACCTGGTATACTCGAGCAAGCTATACTTTGCGGAGAAGAACAGGGTTCTTGCCGAGCAACTGGAGGCGGAGAAAGCCCAGGCAGCCACTCTTAAGGAAGATTCGTACAACTCTGGCTGGGCTGCTACGTATGAGGACGCCGAGGTTCAGATAGGCTATATCAGCCGTCTGAACTTCAAGAAATGGTGGAACAAGGCCCTCGTGGCTGCTGGGGTGGACGTTGCATCCCCACTCTTTGACGAGCATGATCCAGGTCCAAACCCAGTCGTGGATGAGGACCCAACCCCAACTGCTGAAGGCACCAATCCTGTTTCTCGGGCGACTCCTATTGATGCTCCCTTGGTCGAGGGGGCAGTGGACACCCCTGTAGAGGGTAATGCCTCTGCTGATGCTGATAAGGACAAGGGTCCATCCATCGAGGTTGCTAATTGATAGGGCTTCTTTGTAACTTTTTTCTTTTTTGATCTGATGTAACCTCGCTCATTATCAATGAAAAGACTTTATTTTTGTTTATGCTGATCTCTTTCTTTTCTCTTTCTTTTACTTGTAGTTGGTTGATTTGGATGACTATATGCCTGTTACTTCCCAACTAGGTAGGACTCTGGGTCCTAATGCAAGCCCTGCAGTTCGCCAGGCCTTTACTAGGCTTTGCAGGTTTTCTAAGTCAAGGAACCAGAAATATAAGGATCAGTCCAAGCTGGTGGCCAAGTTGAAGGACAGGCTCCAGGAAATGGAAGAGATCGGTGCTTCAGTGCAAGAAGAAGTTAGCGAGCTGAGAGCAAAGTTACTGGAGGCCACCGAGATCAACTAAGTCGTGGAGTTTCTTCAGCGGGAGAATGAAGACCTGAGGCGGGAGGTCTCGAAGCTTAAGGAGCATTCGTCGAGCACCGCTTCGGTAATCCTACAAGGCTCTTCCTCGTCGTGAGCTGCTCGGCCTCCCCTTCCGCGTGCTGGTAGGAGTGCAAGGGGTAGGAGTAGGGAAGTCGAGGAGCAGCGTGAGAGGGAAATAGAGGAGCTACGCGGCGATGTTCGGCGAGCTTATGTGACTGCTGCTGGGCTCCAGAGGGACGTCACCCGACTGCGGCATCTATTCAAGAAGGGCCCTCGACAAGTGTGGACTGATGGCTATGATCAGGGCTGGCTGGATGCTCCCACAAGATTATCAGAGTTCGAGGAGCTTTCCTTCATCAGGAGGTGGTTGAGTGCTCTCAAAGAGCTGCAGGTCCCGAGGAACTCGATATTGTGGTATCGGCACGAGATGTCCTCCTCTACTCTGATGCCCAATCCATTCAGGCGAGATGATCGATGGATCCCCATCGATGCTATTCCCCGACGACTATTGGAGTTGGACGCAAATGAGGTCATGGAGGAGTTCGATCCTGCTCCTGATGATGGGAGGAGAGCTAAAGTTGCTGACTACCTTGCTCGGAGGCTTCCACCTTCTTGATATTTTGTTTTTTAATAATTGTAAATGCTATGGGCAAGCTTCGCCAACTAAACATGTACTATTATTGTTTGTAAATATAAAAGATTAATGGAAAGTTTGAGTTTTGGGTGATTTTGCCGACTAAACGTGTTCATGCAATATTTTTATATTTTTGCAGCTTCACAATCCTTTTTATCTTGTCATGTGAGTGTCCGCCCAGTCCAGTATTAAGAATACCATTGTGCCCTTCCTTTACCTTTTAGGTCGTGTCATCACACTCCCTTAGGCCTAAGTAGGGCAATTGGCGAGGACACACCTGTTATTGGATGTCTTTATCCGGTCAGGATTTTGTTTAACCAAAGTAGGTTTGATGCCTAAGAATACTCTGTAGGGCTTCATATATTGCCATGGGCAATGCTATGAGGTCTGTCGTGCTTCATGACCATGACCTGAGGAGGGGTATTCCCCTGCTATGCCAACCATTATACCTGTGATTTGAAAAGGATGTGCAATAAGATATAATTGTTACTTTTTAGAGAGTGATCAACTGAGAGATTTTAATTGGTGAATTGAGAAATAAACTGTCTTTTCCCATAATGAGTACAATAAAAGATCTAACAATAGAACCCCTAAAAATAGAATTTCTTGAGATTAGCTGCGTTCCATGCTCGTGGTATCTCTCTGCCCTCCATCGTTTTCAAATGATAGGCACCTTGCAGATCGCTTCTAATTATCTCATAAGGTCCTTTCCAGTTCGGGCCCAGTTTACCGTCTGATGGCTTTACTGTGTTGCCCAGGACCTTTCTTAGAACATAGTCCCTAACTTCGAATTTCCTCGGATTGACCCTTTTGCTGTAGTGCTTTGCGAGCTATTGTTGATAGCTCGCTAGTTTTACTAGGGAAAGTTCCCTGCGCTCGTCGGCCAAATCGAGTTCAGCGAGCAAAGCCTGATCGTTCTGACCCTGCTCGACAAGGTCGGATCTCATTATAGGCAATCCTGCTTCTAGTGGGATGACTGCCTCCATACCATATACTAGTGAGAATGGCGTTTCTCCTGTCGCTCGCCTATGAGTCGCTCTGTACGCCCACAGGATATGCGGTAGCTCGGTTGTCCACGCGCCTTTGGCTTGTTCTAACCGCTTCTTCAATCCAGCGATCACTGTCTTGTTGGAAGCCTCAGCTTGTCCGTTGCTTTGAGGGTAAGCCACCGAGCTGAAGTGGTGCCTGATCCCGTGTTGGTCGCAGAAGTCCTGAAAAGGGCCACTCTTGAACTGTGTTCCATTGTCAGTGATGATGGTTTTGGGGATCCTGAATCGAGTGATTATATTTCTCCATATGAACCTCATCATGTCAGCATCTCGGATGTTCGCCAGTGGTTCTGCCTCGATCCACTTGGTAAAGTAATCAGTTGCGACCAACAGGTATTTGCGATTGCCGGCAGCGGTGGGCATTGGTCCCACGATGTCCATTCCCCACTGGGCAAAAGGCCAGGGGCTGGTCAGTGATTTTAACTCGTTGGCGGGCTGGTGGACCATGGGGGCGTGAAGCTGGCATTTTAGGCATCTGCGGACATATGTTGCGGAGTCCTTTTGCATATATGGCCACCAATAACCTTCCTTCATTGCTCGGAAGGCTAGAGACCTTCCTCCGACGTGACTCCCACATATTCCTTCGTGAAGCTCGTGAAGCACTGTCTTGACATCGCCAGGGTGGACGCATCTAAGGTAGGGGCCGGAGAAAGATCTTTTATACAAGTCGCCTCCCGTGGATAAGTGAAAGCGAGCAACTTTGACTCTTATCTGGTGGGCAGTCCTCTTATCCTCTGGGAGCGTTCCGTTCTTCAAATAGTCTCTCAAGGGATCCATCCAGCTGGGGGTTGGTTCCAATTGGAGTATTGGTTTCGCTTTGGTCAGCTCGCAGTTGGGGTAAATGCTCGGGCAGCTGAGGAAATCGATAGGGATGATCCTTTTAAGGCTGGAATCGACTGCCGAGCTAAGGGCTGCTAAGGCGTCAGCGTGGCTGTTCTGCCCCCTGGGAAACTGTTGGATGTTGATTTCTTCAAAGTTCGTCATTAAGTTTTTTACCAGGGAGAGGTAGGCTACCATCCTCTCATCCTTCGCGTTATATTCTCCACTTATCTGATTGGAAACTAGTTGCGAGTCTCCGAATACATGTAAATGCTTTGCTCCCAGAGTTTGCGCCCTTTGGAGACCTGCTATTAAGGCTTCGTATTCTGCTTCGTTGTTGGAGGATGCAAATCCCAGCCTGATTCCTTGCTCGAGGACTGTGTTTTCTGGAGTGATGAGAACAATTCCTACTCCTGCCCCCTTTGAGTTGGAGGCTCCATCAACGAATAGTTTCCAGCTTCCCCCTGTAGCCTGGTTGTTTTGTTCTCTTGGCTTAAGCTGGTCGAAGGGTTCTTCGCATGTGAATTCAGCTATGAAGTCAGCAAGGATTTGACCCTTGATAGCTGTCCTTGGTTGAAATTAGATGTCAAACCGGTCGAGCTCGACTGACCATTTAGACAGTCTGCCCAACAAATCCGCCTTCCTTAGGACAGCCTTAAAGGGGTGTGATGTAAGGACGATGATCGTATGAGCTTCGAAGTAATGCTTCAGTTTCCTCGAGGACATTACTAGGGCGAAAGCGAGCTTTTCCAATGGCAGGTAGCGCTGCTCGGCGTCTAGTAAGGTTTTGCTCACGTAATAGACTGGATGTTGGATCCCTGTAACTTCACACATTAGCGCTGAGCTGACAGTATGGCCGGATACAGAGAGGTAGAGGTACAAAGAGTACATTTGTTGTGGTATGACAAGCAGTGGTGGGGAGCTTAGGTAGGATTTGAGCTCGTCTAATGCTTGTGAGCAACCTGGGGTCCATTCTACTGTTTTGCTGCCTTTTAAGAGTTGGAAGAAGGGCTTGCATCTCTCTGAGGACTTAGAAATGAAATGATTTAGAGCAACGAGCATTCTAGTGAGCTTCTGTACATCGCGGATTGTGCGAGGAGGTTTCACTCTTTTGATTGCATCAATCTGGTCCAGATTAGCCTCTATGCCACGCTTGCTGACCAAATACCCAAGAAACTTTCCTGACTGGACAGCGAAGGAACACTTGCTCGCGTTGAGTTTCATTCGGTACTTCTTGAGGATTTCGAAGGTACTTGACACGTCCGAGAGGTGATTTTCCTTCTACTTTCTCTTGACGAGCATGTCGTCGATGTAGACCTCCATTGTGTCTCCCATCTAATTCTTGAACATTTTAGTAACCAGCCGCTGATAGGTTGCCCCTGCATTTTTTAGCCCAAAAGGCATGACCTTGTAACAGTATAAACCAACCGTCGTGATAAACGCCGTTTTGTCCTGATCTGGGGCATACGTGGGAATCTGGTGATAGCCTGAGTATGCGTCCAGGAAACTCATTCGTTCGTGAGCTGCAGTGGCGTCTACTAGTTGGTCTATTTTCGGAAGAGGGAAGCTATCCTTGGGGAAGGCTTTGTTGAGGTCAGTGAAATCTATGCACACTCTCCACTTCCCATTGCTTTTTGGAACTACCACTGGGTTGGATAACCATTTGGGGAATTGCACTTCCCGTATGGACCTTGCATCCAGCAGTTTTTCGACTTCTTTTTCTATTGCTCTGGACTTCTCGGGAGCAGTTCGTCTTGCCTTCTGTGCTATCGGCATGAATGTGGGATGGACGTGCAACCGATGGCAGACCATATTGGGATCGATTCCTGGCAGCTCATAGGGTTCCCAAGCGAAAACATCTATGTTGCTTCTGAGTAAGGTTAACAAATCCTTTTGCTCTTGGTCAGTGAGTGAGGTCCCGATCAGGAAGACTCTGCTGTTATCGCCTTCTTTAGCAATTACTTCTACCAGGTCCTCTACAACACGCTCGGAGGGGAGGAGCCTGGTCTCTTCCACTCCGGGCCTTCCATATTTTAATTGTTATTTGGAAGGGATTGCACCTTCCTCCACTTTCTCGCTGGTTTGAACGGCTTTTTTCTCTGGCTTTGGTCGGATGGCCGCTATGAAGCACTTTCTCACCATCGCCTGGTCGCCATGTATCTCCATCACTCCCCGCTCGGTGACATATTTGAGTTTCTGGTGGTAGGTCGAGGAGACTGCCTTCATTGCATGAAGCCATCCCCTGCCGGGGATGGCTTAATACGGTGAATCGATGTCGACCACCAAGAATTCAATCATTTTTGAAACATTTCCAGCGAGCACTGGTAGTACAATCTTGCCCAGAGGCATGGTCATTTTCCCAGTGAAGCCGACCAGAGGAACAGTTGTTCCCTTTAGGTCGGCGATGTTCAACTTCAATTTTCTGAACATGTCGATGTACATTACATCGGATGAGCTCCCTTGATCGACGAGCAGCCTGTCGATATCAAAGTTGGCTATCCTGAGTGTAATGACTAAGGCATCGTGATATGGGGTCCTCACTCCCACAAGATCTTCATCCGTGAAAACAATATGCTTGTTGTAGTTGATGTCCTCTGCTTGCCGACGTTTTCCTGCCTGTGATTTTGCTGGATCAATCTGAAAAGCTTGCATTACCACTGTCAGCTTCTTTACCTCCATTCGAGCTGAGTTACCCTGGATTTGCTTAACATCGGATACTCCATGGATTACTGCGAATTCGTGTCCGGCGTCGTCTTCCAATACGTTGTCGGGTTTTGCCTCCTTGTGGACAGTCACTCTCTCTACCTTCCTTTCCACAAAGTCATTCAAATGCTCGGATTAGGCCAACTCCTCGAGGTGTGACTTAAGAGCCTTCCAGTGCTCGGTCTTATGCCCTCCCTCTTTATGGAAGGTGCATCTCAGTGCATTGTTTCTTTTCGATGGGTCTCCTCCCATTTTCCGGGGCCATTTGATGAATGGCTCATCCTTGATCTTTGCGAGAATTTTGTAGATTGGTTCTTTGAAGACGGTGTTGACCGCCTAGAACAACTTTGCAACATCAGGGTTCCCTCCGTTCTTAGAGCCATTCTTGCTCCCATTCTTTCCTCCTTTTTTCTAGTTATCTACTTTCTCACTTCCCTTGGTAGCGAGCTTGGCTCGATCGTTTTCTCCTACGTTAAGGCGGGTGACATCTTCCACCTTTGCGTATTTCTCAATCCGGGCCATCAGGTCATCAATGGTGGTTGCTTCCTTCTTTGTCAAGTACTGGTAAAGGAGGGAAGAGCTAGGTAGCCCAATTTTGAATGAAGCCACTGCCACCTCTTTCGCGCAGTCCTCGACTTCGTTGAATAACTCCCAGTACCTCTTCGCGTAGTCTCAGAGTGTCTCCTGAGGCGTTTTCTTCATTGTTAATAGGGCATCCATCCTTTTGGGATGGGAGCTGCTGGTGATGAACCGGGCCATAAAGAGCTCGGCCAGGGATTTGAAATTTCTGATGGATCGGTGAGGGAGTTTCTCGAACCATTTCTGGGCCACGTCATGCAGGCTCGAGGGAAAAATACGGCACATCAGTGCATCTCGGTGATTCCAGAGGGTCATAGCCTGCCGGTACTTCCTGACATGATCAATGGGCTCAGTCTTCCCGTCGTAAATCTTGAACCTTGGAATAGCAAACTTTTTGGGAGCTTCTTCTTCTTCAATTTCCCTCGTGAAGGGCGATTTCATCTGGGTCTTGAGGGCTCTCCTGGCGAGTTCTCTCGTCGACCTGGTGCCGCGGTGAGCTGGATGTTGGTCCATTTCTCTGCGGACTACGTTCCGTATGTTGTCGTCGCTGCGAGTAGGGCTCTGATGGCGGCGAGCTTTTCTCAATGGCTCGCGGAGGTCGTCGTCTGAGTCACCACCTTCGAACCCTTGATATTACCACCTAGGGCTCCTTCCTCGGCTGCGAGATTTGCTCGCCTGGGGGCTAGGAGTGCGATAGGGGCGTCTCCTAGTATCAGGACGTAGTTCTTTCTCCAGTTTTTCCAGTCTTCTTTTCAAGCGAGCATTCTCAGCCTCATATCTGCGAGAAGACTCCCTCTGCTCGTGGAGCCTTGCTTCGTATGCATCGATCAATCTGGATATCTGAGTGGACCTTGCTGGTCCTTGACTTTCTTCTGAGGCTGGCCTTTCTAAGAAATCCCCTTGATCTGATCGTCGAACTTCAGACCTCATCCTGCGAGGAGCGGGTGGCTCCTGAATATCTCCTGCTTGAGGAGCGTTGCTGCTGTGACCAGACATCTTAGATTTTTTCTCGGCGTGGGCTCTTCTCAGGGAAAGATAAACGATTCCCACAGATGGCGCCAATTGTGGAGACAACTATTATGCAACACAAATAAATATGACAGAGGTAACAACCAAGAAAAGATAAATAAAAGGCCAATCACACAACAACGGGTATACGTGGTTCAGCAAAGAAGTGCCTATGTCCACGGTGGTTCAGTCAGTGTTATTTCTCTATATTCTGAAGAATAAGTACAGAGAATACAACTTGTCCTTTGCCCCGGACTTAGGGTTTAATTTATACATGTATATGTTGGAGTAGTGGGGGTGATGGGTTCCTCCTTATTAGCCATCTCCCCTACATGGGATCGCGTTCCCCCACAACTTCTCTTCATGGGGTCGTGGGGTAATCGGATTAATACAAAAGGTGATGGGCCTGGGCTTTGGCCCGCTAAGGAGAGGCTACTCGTCCAGGCCTATGATACTAAATTCAGGGTACCAACACTAATCATCACTGAAAAATATTGGAATTTTAAGAAAATTAGCAAGTATTTCTAAAAGTGTCCCCCCACCCGAAAAGAAATTTTACGTTTGGGAAAGAAAGGAAAATTATCTCCCTGATATATTGGACCTTTCACAGTTTCTAAAAGAATCGGCTCTATAGCCTATCAATTAGAATTTTCTATCGAATTATCCAATATCCATAACATGTTTCATATATCACATATATGCCAGTATATACCAGATCCATCCCATACCATCACATGGCAAGATGTTTCAGTTGAACCCAACCATTAATTTAATGTACGTCCTATTAAATTTTTGGATCGCCAAGTGAAGTATCTCAGAAACAAGGAAATTCCCTCAGTTAAAGTACTTTGGGAACACCAGAATCAACAAGAAACTAATAGGAACCAGAACAAGAAATGAAGGATCAATACCGCGACTTATTTTGAGTTAAAATTCGAGGACGAATTTTTTTTAGGTAGCTAGATTATAAGAACTGGGAAATTTATAAACCCTAAAATTACCTAGGACCTCGATTTAAACCCTCGTAAGATAGTTAAAATCAAAAGTCTTCTGAAGAAGAAAGGAACTATGTTTAAAAACCTATAACTTTGTTATATTAACTTCAACCCCTCGAAGTTTTAATTAATTACAAAAGAGTCCCTAGAATTTTTAAAATAAGGTAACTGGAGATATATTGAACCCCTAAACCCCAACCTTATATCAAATTAAATCTTTGGACCTCAAATAACATAAAATTACAGTTTCAAGCCTAGAAACTTTCTAAAATTACAGTTTCAACCTTATATTAAATTAAATCTCTGGACCTCATTCTAGATAGGGATTTTTATAAACAGGGGTCTGCACCCATCGGTCTAATGGTCTATATATTTCATGCATCAACTCCATAATTTTATTCCTTCCCACTCCCCCGGGAAGTTTCCTATTTTTTGGGATTGTTACTTGGTTTACCAAAGGAGTTAGCTGCACCAAAGGTGGTGAAATTTATGAAAGCATAGTTAGTTGAGTTTGGTAAGGCATAAGTTGGGATACATGAGAAGTTTGGTTATCTAGCAACCTAGCATTCCCCAACCGGTTCGAACATTATCTTATTGATAACTTCATATTTCAAAGCATTTTGAAAGCCTAAATTGGCCTCATTTAGATAAGGCCTAGTGCTTCCTACCTCTGGGATAGGTATTATCCCTATTGGTTTATTGTAACCCAGCTATTGGTAGGTGTTAGATGGTACTACTATTTCATTGGATTGTTTACATTTAGATATGTATTATTAACATATCATCATAGCTTAAGGTTATTTCCAAAATTTGTTTCACCGTTATTAGGTCTATGATAGATAGTATGGTAAAGATTTGGTTGAATAGTTGTCTTTGCTCCAATTTGTGATGCATAGGCCTAACTACTAGTTGTTATCCCATTAAGTAAGGAAAATCTACTAGTCACTGCGGTGATCATATTGTGAAAATTTTGTACTATATTACTAAAGTGATAAAAAATCGGGTTCAGTTGGTTGACCAATTGGTCTTGAATAATTATGGGCATACAAATAGTTGGTGTGCTTTGAATATTATTAGCTCTTGGAGTCATTGAAATATTCAACTCGTGACTACGAATCATTAGTCCTAATTCTTGAGTTATTTTGACTAATAGTTGCCCTGAAGTGGAAGTATGTTGGATAGTTGAGATAATTTCACAACTATTTTCAACTATATCTTCCCATTGACGTGTTATAGAAATTCAAAACATTCACACAACAATGGGGTCCCACTGAGCATGCTACACATATGTTTGGTCTATTTTCACTTCCTTAATAGTTATAATTTTATTGGATTGCGAGTGTACTAGGCAAGGTTTGTGGTCTAGACAACAAAAATTTTAACGTCAAGATTATTATCATGTGATTGTGTAGATTCGATGCCTCAATTTAGAACACTTATGCTTCATTTAGGGAAGACTTTGATGTGAGTACTAATTTGTGGTAATTAACTAGGAAAAAATAGTAAATTACATGAAAAAGTAAAGCTTTGTAAATAAAAGAGAAAAAATGTGATTAAAGTAAAGGATTGCAAGAAAGTAAAGAATGAGTAAAGTAAAGAATTACAATAAGAAAATGTGAAGAAATAAAGTAAATGACAACAAATGTAAAGGAAAGAAACTTTAAACGATTTTTGATGGAAAATATAACAAACTACTTTACAATATACCCGTGTAATGCATGGAATGTTGTAAAGAAAAGAAAAGAAAAAATAGGATAAAAGTAATGTAAATGTATTTTTGGTGAGGGAGTCAACTCTTCCTTTTTGGGTTCCTAGCTTATTTATTGTGTTTCTTGCCATGTAATGTAACTACTATGGTAACTGTTGGTTGGTTACTCACCTATTTGAGTTTTCCCAAATTGGTACATTAACTCCCCAGTTTGAATTGGAGTAAGTTTTCATTTTTAATTACACGTCCCAACTTGTTCCAAATGTCACACATGCATAATGCCTGCTATTTTATATTTTTACATTATACTGGCTATTGTTTTGATGTAAATATTAAGTGGAAACAACTCATTGGTTCAAATTAATATGGTGTAAACAAGTACTTGTTACCCTCACCCCTACGGAATTGGCATCATAGACTGATTCAACCAATGTTTTATCAGAGAAGGGAACTCTCCCCCAGTGATCGAAACTGAATTCATCAAGAACCCACAAATTTGGGAAACGATTGTAGCATGGTACCATTGACATAGAAAATTATTAGGACTTTTTGAGCATGGGTTTTCCTCCTTAGAAGGACCCAATGTCCGATATCACCACTTTGGGTTAGTTTATAGGGCCAGAAAATTATGACCGTTATAATTAGCATAAACACTAGGTAAGAAAATTGATGAAATGGGAGTATACAATGGTGATCATTCAGTTGGTATACTTGTATAAAGGGCCTATTTTACAGTTTCTCAACATTAAAAGAGAATTTATTCATCCTAACATTAATATCTACGAAATTATCCAACCCATTGGGTAGTATAACCTGCTAGAATAACTATGAAATACTATATATGGATCCATCAACTCAAACCCTAGCTCCCCTTAAGTCGCTCCATCATGTGAAGACAAACCCTTGGAAGGCCTTGTCTATCCATAAAACAAACCTAACCTCCCCGTATTCCATCTCTCATTCAACTTATTCTTCCTTGGAATCTCACTTTGGAACCATAACCATATTGTTATGGGGACAAGTTATAGGAACACATTAAGATGTAACTCACATTATTGACATCATTGAATTATAGATAAAAATATCCCATATAGTCCATCCACCCTTTGTGGATTACCCATCCAAATATATTCATAAAAATCTAAAGAATAGACGGTCATCCATACTCCCTATAATAACACACATGGGAAATTTGATACTCTCCAATGCATATCCTTTTCTTCATCGAAGGAAACTTGTCCTGGGGTCCAGAGAACACAAAACTCAAATACTATTACGATTACATATAATGTGAGGCCATCAATATAGTACTGGACATAAATCCAGGACAACTCAAAACCTCATCTGACAGAGAAGAGCTCAAAGAGATCACTTTCGATGATGAAATTTATGAATACAAGTGAGGGTTTTCTACACCTAAATAAATAAAATAGACACCAGCAACCATGGGGATAAGAACGTTCTTGAAATAATGGAATATATAAAACCCATATTTTGAACCAGGCATGATGGTACATTGGATTGAGGGTAAAACATCTAAGACTCCCCTTCTAAACTCGAGTTAAGTCTTCCCTCGATAAAAGGTTTCCTCTAGTTCCGGATTTTACGAAAGTAATGATGTAAGATCCATCTTCGCCTATAAACAAACCAACATTTACAACCAAAATCCTACTCTACGTTGAAAATTTAATGGAAGAAGCATAGTCGAGACACTACTCTCCCCGAATGCAGAAGTTGACTTCCCCACCCAATCAGAAGAACACTATGTTCCTAAAAATCCTACCAATAAGGCGAGTGGGATGGCCAAAGAAACCATCACTAACCTCTCATGGGAGAGCACTAAGGTTTAGGAACAAATTCACTAGACATCGACTAATATCACCATCTAAGAAATATTATACACCTCTCGAGAACATTGACTTAGTGCCCAAATATTTGTCACCAGCAAATATATTCCCCACCATTTACTCCATCACCATGCAACGACACATCATCTTCTTGGATGAAGACATTCTCATGTAAGGATGAAACCACAAGTTCCTATTTCACATAACCATTGATATATTTGGATAAATCTTCTTGATAGTCTTATTAGACAACAATTCCACCATCAACATCTAACCTTTCTCATAACTACTAGTTTAGGGTACACCATCTCAGATTTTGTGCCATCTACCACCTTCGTCAAGTCATGTGAGAATACTCCTCGAGAAATTATAGGTACCATCATCCTCACCCTTATTATCAATTCCATCTAAAGGAGCATCAAATTTCAAGTACCCAATGTCCTGACTAGTTGCAACCTCATATCCAGAAGAGCCTACATTCATCCCATGGGATTACTTCCATCTTCATTTCACATGAATGTAATATTCACCTTCTAAACCGAGGTCGTCACCATAAAAGGATGCAATGGTTGCTCCAAACTTGCCAGTACGGTACAACTCCCGTCTGGGTTACCCACTATGATAGTATTGACATCTACCTCAATGGGTTTTGGGTTATCAGACTAGTTAAAACAATTGAGAAGAACTATTCATCCAAGACATACCCACCTGAATCGACCAAAAAATAGGATTTATCCTCGGATTCGAACTAGGAAGGATCCAACAAGGAAATTTAGAATCCATCACGATTGTGGAGCATAAATTCAAAGATAGTTTAGGATATTCCTCTAGTAAGGAATGCCAAATACTCCCCATCGTGGATCCTAACCATGGGTGGAATGGTCACTTTCATCTTTAGGGAGATGATTTTCCTTATCAGGACCTCCTTGAACCTTAATGGAATGAAAAAAGAAAGATACGAGGAGGTAGTATACAACTTGGAATGGAAACCTTTTATGAGAAAGGACTATACGCATATTACGGGGAAGTCCACCATATTGGCCATAAAGAGCCTAACATCGCATGAGCCATGAAGTAGATATGAAAGAAAAAGATCCTAGACCTTAGTGGGAGCTATAACCGTTCTTCCTTAAAGAAACCACCTTAGTTTCCATGGTAGGATCACATTACCTAATCCCTATAGAATGGTTCAATATGGTACATTGCCTCTAATCCCTAGTGAAACATCTCAGAAACAGGGTTTCAAGGCAATATCCCCAAACTCAACGTCTAACTCCATGTACTAGATAATATAGAGCCCCTAATAGAAATTCATACTCAAGACACGTCGTTAGAGAGGATATCCTAACTGCGAATATATCATTAGTGAACGCAAGAAAACCACCAGCATCTACTTCAATCCCTTTCATAGGCCATCCCTTACACTAATGTAATGTTGGACACGACCAAAGATATCAAACCATCTAAGGAAAATACCTATGATCCTAACAAAATCCACCTACCCAAGTCCATAGTCAGCTCCAAAGCCCAATATCCCTAAGGATAACTCCCAAGATTCTCTGGAAAAATCTGACATAGGTCATCACCAACATCATCATATTAGCCCCTGTGAATAACTAGACATTTATCATATGCCTTCTAGCACTTGTTACCTAAAAATATTTTGAGTATATCTTGTCAAAAAAATGAGTATCCCCTACTCCTTTCTTCTAATGTATCCCCATATAAAATAACATTATCTGACCTTATTAATTTTGTCCTTCCTCCTTTTTATGGCATAATAAATTTTGATTTATAGTATTTTCCCTCGTGAATTACATGTGATGGTTATAAACCCAATAAGAAGTCAGATCTCACAGCTAATATTGATGGAGCCATGTATCTAAAATACTTTAAACACTTCCAAACCATGACTATAGTCAAAGTAAATGTATGTCTCCCAACAAGGATGACACAATAACCATAAATTTAGGTACCCTTGAAAATCCCAAAAATTAGCAAATTGGTTCCTCCCTCAGCAATACGAAAGAAGACGAATTAACAAACTATCTTGTTAATTTTGTCAACGTGTTTGCACGATTCTATGCCAACATGCCCTGGAACGATCTAGCGATTGTTATGCATGAGATCCTAACTCTCCCTAATGCAAGATCAATAGAGAAACTACTCTTCAAGATAATGTACGAATGGTCATTAAAAGTTAAGGAATAAGTGGAGAAATAACTCAATTTCATGTTCATTGGAGTAATGGAATACCCTACATAAGAGTATATGTATACTAATGTACCCTACACAAAACTAGATTGTCTTATCCTATGTAAAAATATAATTTTTGTCTTCTATAAGTCCTTGAGGTCATTCTAGCTAAGCATAACTATGGTATACTTGCTCATGACATACTTTGACTTCCCTACCCGACACTCTCATGATCTTATATTGGTGTATCCACTTGGTTGAGGTATTTGAACTTCCTAAAGGCGTTTTCACACTTTTTCACATTCAAATTTAATCTTTTGTGTGTTTGTGTGTGTTTGGTTTAGTTGATGAAAATATGAAATTATAATATTCTTATAAAATATCATTTTTGAAGATACTTTTTACATAAGTATATCACATGAATGGTTGTGTAATAGTTCAAACATCCATGGATTGTTATTGGCGTAATCTATGTAAACTAAGTCTCTTCGCTAGAACCTCCTTCGGGAGAAGTATGCCATCGCTGACACAAAGACATGCTTCAATGTTCGCTGTAGTGCCAAAATATTTTTACCAGTTTCAGTGAAGTTTTCTTGCAACATCCCTTGTTAGTCCCTCATTGCAGCAATGCATCTCGTCGCACCCATGAAAAAACCTTCATTCTTCGTGACCTTGACATGTAAGTTAGATATTTTCCAAAATTTATTTTTGGAAAATGTATAGTCTTTTTAATAGTTAAATCTTTCCTAGACTCAAATGCTTGTGATCCCCTTGTGATGTCATGTCCCACTTACCTTAACCTTCTCTTCAAATCTTGGAAGAACTTAGATTAAATTGAGGATTGAATTCATAATTTCCTTATCTTTTGTTAAATCCTCTAGAGATTTTTTTTTAGAAAATAGTTTTGAGAGAAAAAACACTTGATTAGATAAAAAAATTTAATATATTTGCTTTTAGGTTTGATTACTTTACAGAGTTAAATTAATGTTTATATTTTTCACATTTTTATTTGTGTTCTTTAAGTTTTTGATTTTCAAAGTCTGATCACAAGTCATATCGAGCCTAAAAACCTTCTACCTTTCTTTAAAAACTTAAATACTTGTATTCTTTTACTTGAGGACTTATGTGAATACTTCAAAACAAATTGTGAGGTTTGAGTAAGACAAAATTATTCACCTTCAAAACCTTTATGAAAACTCACATCCTAGAAACGGGTAACTAAGCATTGATGACTTCTTAACAAAGTTCATCTTTAACCTTAAGAGGGTTTTTTTTCCTCACATAGCGTCGGAAGACATTGGACGAGACCAAACCACTCACAGTTGTATAGTATTCTCCAGATGTTTTTGCTCTCCTCGAAGAATATAGCCATAGCATTCTGTGATTGTAAAACCCTTTCTTCTAGTTATAATACTCCACCATAGTGAATTTTTTATTTCATCGGCCCGATTTTTTTTTCTATTGTGGGTCCTCGTACGACCTGTTGTTCTGTGATTTTTGCTTTATAGCCGCATTTAGATTTAATCACCTAAATTTTATATTATGTTTGTGTTATCTAACTGCTAAACATCTGATCACATGGAACCATGTTATATATTTTTTTACTAAAAGGAATTAAAAGAAAACATCGCTTCTATTTACGATTATTTTAATTGGGTACTTTCACTCCATTTAAGGTTTCGTGCACACGATACTCTCAACTAGTATCAGAGTGGTGCCTCATTCAAAATTTATTGTAGGTAAAAAATATCTACTTAACTAGGGTCTTTTTAAGTTTGTGATAACCTCTGGAAACTTAAAATTTGGTTTGAAACTTTATCCATTTTTAGGACTATATTCCTCTTTCATTTTGGATATAAACATAGTTTGAATCTTTATTGGAGTATCTATGTTCTTTGTTAGTTTAATTTTAATCCATAAAATGGCAAGAACCTTATCTTTCAATCGTCATCGTTCCTAGTACCATGAACCTGAGTCGATTATATTTGTGAAGAGAGAATATTAACAACACTTTGTGAGCAACTTTATCTCAAGAAAGGTTTTGTTTGAATGATCGATAGATTGGAATAATCTATATGAAAAAATGTTGGTGGTGTATAATGAATTAGAGAACATGGTATGGCTTTAAGTACTCTCTCACAGAGAAGAAAATGAAAGTGTATTTCTAGATTTGGTTAGTAAATCCTATGTCAATGTTAAACTTGATGACGAACATTTAAACTCTTTTCACTCCACTATAAGGAGTGTTTATTTTATAATTTCACCTAGATTCATCTCTCAAAACTACCACCTTCATAGTGTTGATTTCTTAGAGTAACCTTGCAAGGTCGTCAGCAATCGACCTCTAAAGAAGTATAGGTTGAAATTACAAATGGTCTACGGCATCAGTATGTGAGGTCTAAATTGCGATAACAGTATCTCACCAATTATTACTAACTCATTTATACGATTGTTTACCTTTTTAAAATCCAATCATGTGACTCTTGGGGACCCTTATTTCTCATTTCTATAAAAAAATGGGAACGAGTGTTCCAATAAATTTGGCACATGACATGTATGATGACATGAGAGGTTATGTGTTGAGTAGAGGAAATGTGAGATCCTATGTAACCTTTTGGAGGTTTATTTAATCGCTTTTGATAGTTGTATATATGAAGTTAGTGATGGGCAAAGTATCTAAGAATACCTCTCCAATAATCACCCATCAATTTTTCCCTAAAGGGAGGAGGAAAATTGGTAGTCATGTTTCATAACTTAAGAATGATGGTGATATGATAGAGGTTTATGATAAGATAACATAAGTAAAAGGAGAAGTAAATAGAGTGAAAACCTAAGGGTGTGTAGGATTTCAAGGTGGAATCCCCTCGCCACATCACCTAAGATCTAGGACTAGAGGTAGTGAATCTAAGGCTGGACCATCATCCTCGAGGTCTAAGTTTCACTTTTCTACAAAACAAACGGATTATATTTGTGGATGGACCTGGGATCTTCTATGCCCATATATAAATGATTTTATTAAGTCCAATTGGTCTCGTACTTTTAACAGATGAATATGTGCGCTACTTTAATGAACGAAAGTTTAGGAGCATAAGAAGGACCATTGGTGATCTCAATTGTGAAATTAGATCCCTTATCACTATCTAGGATTCTAGATAGGATGATGAATATTATCTTTGTTATTGATGGAGATGCTCTTGAGGGTGATGGTGTTTTATTTTTGGTTTGCTCTTGTTAAAGATTTTTTGTGATAAAACATTTTGGTTTGTTTGAGTTAAGATATTTTGGTTTCTAATAATCATATCGATATATTCCTAAATTCATTTTTTTTCTTTTTGGTATCTTTAAAATTGATACTCTATAGTAGTCTACATTGATAACAATTTTGATATCAATATGATATTTCAAATGTGGCCTTACTTTAATGATTATTATCATACCTGTCCCATTTTTATCATAATTGTGTGTGTATCATGTAGGTGTGAGTGTTTTTAATCGCTTTTATATGATTGATAAATTGAACCACATTTCTTGGTGGTATATGCCTTTTTAATATCAAAGTATGTCAAAACTGCATTTTCTCACTTGAACTAAAACTATTTTTTGCGTTAGTGTTCTTTTTAGGTACAATTAGTTTCCTTTGTCAATTACCATGACAAAATAAGGGGAGAAATTATGGGATCGAGAAGATTATATTAAGGGGGAGATTTTATTTAAATCAAAACAAGGACTTTTGAATTAAAATATCTAAAGAAACATATATATTTCAGGGGATGAAGTGCAATGCATTAGTATGATATTCTAGGATGCAATATTGTGTAGACATTAATATACTTTCAGTAATTAAGATGTCTCATACTTTAACTTACATTGTGGGCATCATAATTACGTATAGTTAACCTTCATTATATACATTAATATCGTGATACATTTTATAGTGTATGACATGTTAACAAGTTACAAGAGATAAGATGGGTTCTTATTGATATAGTTTAATGGGGGTGATGTATGCCTTTGTCTAGGTTTATGTCATTTTTGTCACAAGGTTATAGTTTTGCTTCTATTTTCCTACAATATTTTGTTTGTATGTTTTGTTACGGAATAGAAAAATAAGGAGGTTGTAAGAGTATTCATATACTCATATTCCCCACATATAATTAGATTGTCTTGTTATGTGTGCAAAATATACTTTGGGTGTTTTATTAGTCCTTTAGGTCATTCGAGTATAACATACCTATGATATACGTGTTTTAGACATGCTTTGACTTATCAACCCAATACTCACATGATCTTATATTAGTTTATCTACTTAGTTGAGCTATTTGGACTTCCTAAATACCTTTTAATACTTTGTCAAATTCAAATCAAATCTTATGTGTGTTCGTGTGTACCTTGTTTGGTTTTATAGTTTACGTGATTAACTTATGAAGCTAGAGTATTATTATAAAACATAATTTTTTAGTTTTTTGCTCTAGGTGGTTAAATTTTAATGTTTCTTCCCTCCACCTCTAATTATAATTAATCTTGTCGAGCATCTTACTTCCTTGTTAAATGAAAATTTTCATTTGGAACTTAATTCATATCAGCCCGAATTAAGAATACATTATGTCTTTCGATTATGTTATCCGAATAGTCCATGAAATTTTCTTCCCAGCGTAATTAAATAAAAAACTGTCCTTTGGTCCCACAATTAATTATAGTGACTCTGTTGGGGAGGATATCATTACTTGTGTTTAAGTGTATATCATATGTTAATTCTTTACAATAAAATCCGCTCATGTAGAACTGGTCCGTGGGGGAATTAAACATACTCGCATTTAATTTCATAGAATGATCAGTTATGATACCATGGTTAATTTCCTCCGTTGGGGAAGAAGGTAAAGATAACACGAGAAATTAATCACATCGCCATTTAAAATGCTGATAGAAAGTATAGGGTTTATTTTGAACCCCCTCTCCCACTTAATATTTTGAACTTGGGAGTATTATAAAAATAATAATTATTCGATTAGAATTTCCTTCATTAAATCAACGATAATATGATAATTTCGTAAACGAATTAAATAACCCATTCTTCTATTTTAATTTTTAAAAATAAAAATATTTTAATTAAATTAAAATTCAGAGACTAAAATTTAGTTTATATGATAAATTGATTAAAAAATTTAATTTAATTTAGAAAATAATACAAAAATTTTGACTTTAAAAAAAACATGATCTAGGTCTATGACATAAATAATTCATATTGTCCATAATTATGTGGATCCCTAACTAACTAATTAATTATAAGATGATAATTATTAATATGAGAATCAAAATAAAATACAATCGAATGCAATCATAATTCAAATAGAAAAAAAATTCTCCTTTGCATCACGACTTAGAGTTCTTCTAGAATTTGAAATCTTAAATAACAAAAGTCCTAGCGGAAGTAGACTTTTCCATGAGTTAGTTACCTTCCATTAGTATACTTCTCCAAGATTTAGAGTCCTTTATGAAATAGATTTCTCAAACAACTTAACTTCTAGAACTTACAAACTAATGCATTAATGATCATCTTGGATGAAGAGCTTAAAGAGAACAAGAATTTTATTTATGAGAATCTGGTACATTGAGAATCGATCCCGAGATGGGATAATTGATTCTCTATAATGATATTGAAGAAATATAACTACATATAAACCACCATATGATCCATTCACATAAAACAATATTCATTTGACCATGATAGAAGAGGTACAATTATTAGATACCTAAAAAATAATGATAATATGATATCATATACAAACATGTATAATCTTACAATATGTAAAACTAGGTTTTCATTGTGGACAACAGGGATCTGCCAAAAATATGATGAATCTTTAAACGAGGTCATCATACTTATTGTTTGGATTGACAATAAAATAAATCTCTACCCAAAGGATCTGAATGCAGCATATTTATAAAAATGACGAGAATTAAATATATGCAACGAAATATAGGGTTTAGATAACTATACCTTTGAAGATCTTGTAGGTCATCCAATATAGGAGATCAAATTATGGAAGAATATGTTCTTGAAGATTCCCCACCTTTACTCTATAATAATTAAACTTGTTAGAAATGGTTTAAATAATGTTAACGACTAAATGATGTATTATAATGTTTTATTATGCGACTTATTTTCACACTAGTGTGGAGAATGGTAACAATACATAAGTTATGAAGGGAATATGTATAAATAGTGTGGGCTAGTTTATGGAGTACTAAGGATAGATTTAAAACTTGGAGAATAGTTTTAAAGTATGGAAATAGTAATTTGGGATAGGCTACTTAAGACTTTTTGGTAAACTAATTTAATTAATTAAGTGGGATGTCATATTTTTATAGTGATTAAGGTTGGTAAAATTAAATAGGTAATTCGATTATTTTTGTGAGTAGGAACTTATTTAGTTAAAATTTTATAGTTTTATCAAGTAAAAAATTTTGGAACTAATTAGGTTCAAAAGTTACTCTAATTGGGAGGTCAAGGGAGAATTAACAAAAACCCATGGATAATTTTCTTGTTGCATAGAGTAATCGTATTGTTTAAAAAATGGAAAAAAATACTTGTACCTATTTAAGGATAAAAGAATAAGAGGGTTGGGAAATTAATTAAGTGAGCAAGTCCAAAACTGGAGATAATGAAGGAAGTGGGATTGAATAAAGAAGCGCTGTTGCATTTTATTTGAGGAAGAGAAGCAAGAGGGGCATGAAAAGTTGTGGAGCGACAGATTTTAGGACGACAATTGTCTTCCCATGAAATGGGGAGCCACTAGTTTAACTGAACAAGGTCGCGAGGGGATTTATAAGGATGGAGAGGAAGAGAAGTATTCCTCGGTTATGACTTTGATTGCAAATCAGATCGTGAAACCTTTGATTGCAAATCAGATCGTGAAACCTTTGATTGAAACAAGTCCCTAAGATTTCATATCAAGGTGACACATATCCGAACTTTATCCCTAACGAGTTGTATAAATGTATTGAGTTTAACTGAGAGTTAGGAACATATAACTATGAGAAAAAAACCACCATTTCAAAATGTGAAACCGCCATTTTCTAGAGTTTTAGAACTACAAAAATCACCATCTTCACCATAGTTTCCCCGTTAAATAAAAAAGACCACCTCAAGTAACCCTACACCTTCATGCACACATCACTATATATAAATATACACAAGCCATTCAGGTTTTAAGTGTTAAACTCAAGTTCATCAATGGATTTTGGATGTATTTGGTTGAGTTTGAAGTTCAAACTTTAGAGAGAAACTTTTGTGGACATTTTTATGTGAGGTCTTGATAAATCCCTTAAGGTCACCTTTGTAAGTCGGGGTTACCCTCTTCTTCAATATTTTTCCTAGCATTTTTGGACTCATAGGGTGGGGAAATTTTAACTCATTTATGTTATGAAATTTTGGGGTTCCCTGATACCTATGGTACTAATATCGATATTATGAGAACAATATGAAAATATGGAGTAAAGGTATATGGATCTAATTTATTGAGAATTTTATTATATAGGAAATGACATTTTGGTGAAATAAACTTGTTAAAAGGTTATTAGTTTGTATGAAAATGTGTTTTATCGTGTAAGGAAATGTATGTTAATAAAGTGGTCATTTTATGTGAAAAATATAGAAATATGCAACTTCTTAGCTTGTTGGGTCAAAAAGATTACATTAAAGTATAGAGTTTTATGAAAATATTGGTAAATATTTTCAAAATTATTACAAGGTTTAATTAATGCAAAAACCCAAATGTGTAAAAAAGGGGGACTAAATGTCATTTAACATTTTAAAGGGGTAGGTTACACCTAACAAAACTTAATGATGAAAAATAGTGGAATGTATGGGTTCAAATGATAAATTGTGAAAATTTGATATAAATTGGTGACATTTCAAAGTAATTCATGATTTACCTTAAATTATAAAATAAACCCTAAAGGTGATAGAAATTAAGGTTTTCACCACAATAATGTGATATTTTGTAAATCGACTTTTGTTGCACATGTAAAAAATAAACTCTAAATGATGAACGGTACATAAATTTGAAAATTAAAGAATTTCCTTGTTTTAGTAAACTCTATAAAGTGGGTTAAAACCTTGGGAGTAACTGAACTTAAAGGAATAAATGACAAATGTGTAACAAATATGGTAAAGAAAGTAACAAGGTTATAATTACCTTGGGTTAATTGGGATTAGGCGGGGTATGAATCTCAAAGTGAATGGGGAACTAAATGATGCATTTATGTAAGTAATCAAAATGGCGGTTGGATCGCAAGGAAATTAACATAATAAAAAGTGAAATTATTTTCATAATTGAGTAGCGGGAAAATTTAAGAAGAACCTGGATCCCTATGGTGTGTCTTATCCTTAGACCCAAACCACTAGCCACTAAATTAAGTGATTAGGGCATTTATTGAAATCGGTGAAAGCCCG
Organism: Sambucus nigra; assembly: GCA_949130495.1. Taxonomy (NCBI): domain Eukaryota; kingdom Viridiplantae; phylum Streptophyta; class Magnoliopsida; order Dipsacales; family Adoxaceae; genus Sambucus; species Sambucus nigra. Next base: position 220,745,536 of record OX422218.1, read on the forward strand.
TGAACATAAATGAGAAACAGTTAATTCCACGATATAAAAAGGTGTCAAATGCGAAGACATGTAATTGGTAAGAAAGATAAATGATTAACAATTGTATACGAAAGAAAAAATCTGAGTTTGAATAGTGTGATACGGATTCATGGGTAATTATGTAATAAGGGGACCATGCCATCAAAGGAACTAAAGAGCATAATAATTTAACATTTTAAGGAACAATTGGTAAATTCTAGGTAGTTAAGAGGCCCATGGAGGGAATAAACCCAGGTTAAACAAGTTATAGTATTGGTAATGCGATATGCTCAATGAGAACAAAATTCCAAAGAACAAATAATTAGGCGCTAGAATAACCTATAGTGATTATAACATCATCCTCACATGTAAGTATGGATAACCCTTCTATACACCAGGTGCATGTGTTAAAATATTGATTTGGGTAAATACTGGCATGTGTTAATTCAAGTATAATTTGATATTTCAAAAGAAATTCGAATGATTTAAAGATAGTTCAAGGATATGGTTTCCAAATTAATTACACGAGTAAATGGATTATCAAACATTTTTGTACAAAATGCCAAATGGTGAAGATAAGAGTTAATAATACTTAACCGAATTAAATATAATGTTTTTGAAATAAAACATGTTCAATACATACATTGTCTAGTTATTACATGTAAATTCAAGTTACTATTATGATATTGTATTTGTTCTTTTTGTCATTCATTTTATTTTTACAGTATTATTAGGAACCCCACTGGACATTGGCTTACTCAGTTCCTTTGTTATAGCTGAATAAGAAATATTCCATTTTTCGAGAGAGTTTGCAGGTATGTGGTCCATTATCTTTACCCTAGTAGCTCTGATTACTTTTACCCCAGGCCATTACCTAATGAGTTCCACACTTGTAACATTATGCTATATGTACTGAAAATAAAATCGTATGCTAACTTAGTAATTATAATTAATTAAAATGGACTAGAAATATTATTTAGGTTGTTTCACATCATTTCACACCTAACGCACTCGGATCGGAATGCATTGAACCCGGGGTAACCCATAAATCCAAGTTGGGATCCTTACTTAGAGGTGAAAAATGCCTTAGATTTTTTAGCATATGATTCACCCAAATCTATCCATGTGTGTAGGCACTTCGAGAGATTTTAACATGGTGCAAAAAGCAAGAAAAAAATTATTCTCTCATCTCACCCTCACAAAAATGTGAATATTTCTCTCTCTCCCTCACTGACCCTTAGATGTATTGCATCTTCTTAAACCCCTTCCCTTTATCCCCCCCCCCACATATATATATATATATATATATATATACATACATGATGGTTCAATATATTACGACTACTGATAAATGTACTTTATGCAATCAGACTGACTCTAATTTTCATTTTCTCACTAAGTGCCCCATTTTCATCGGTATTGCTAATGGGTTTGAGCTAATGCCTCCAGATCAACATAGACATTTCCTTCTTAATATTTCTCCTACGCATGATCACAACCTTAGTTTTTTTTTTAAACTAAATAAAATTTTATTAATGAGGAGAAAAAGCCTCTCCCAATGGCAAAGAAACCTTACAAGAAAAACATGGGAAAATAGAAAATATGGGGCTTTATGATAACCCATTACAAGATCAAGAAATAAACTTTTAATTCAACAAAAAATCTTTTTTCTTGCTGGAGGTTTTGGAATATTTGTAACGTTGCTATTTTTAATAATAGTACATCTCGATTATCGCTTTTAGCCCACCAAGTTATGGAGGATTATTATAATTATAATACTTTCATTAAAACTAACATTTGTAACACTGGGCCAAAACATGTGATGGATATTAGGTGGACTACTTTTAATAAAATCAATTGTAAACTTAACATGGATGGGTCTTCTAATACTGCCACTAAGTCAGCTGGAATCCGTGGTGTTCTTCGGGACAACAGAGGTACATTTCAGTGGGGCTATAAGCATATTGGGGTTAATAATAATGTTATGGATGAAATTTGGGCTATTAAGGAGGGACTAAAACTTTCTAGTAGCAAAGGTATTTTTAGTATTCACATAGAAACGGATTCTATGACGACTTTTCAATTATTTTGTAGGGAGCAATATTCCAAGCATCATATACAGGAGCTGCTCAGGACTTCCTTAGGGAAGCTTGTCCGTTTCAGGAAGTGTGGATGTCTTTTTTCTAAAGGGAGGCCAATGGAGTGGCGGATATCTTATCCAAAAATGGGAATGTAAATAGGTATATGAATGTATTTTTTGGTACTAATCTTATGTTTAGCCACAAACCACTTTTGGATGATCAAGTAGGTAGTTTGGTTCGCAAGTTTGTGGATAAACCAATAGTTGGTAATCCTATGCTGATGTAATCTGATGTTTTGGTTTGTTAAAAAAAATTAAAGTTTTTAAAGAGTTTTATACTTGCTACTTGGTAAATGGGTTATACTAGGGACCTAAGGTTGATAATTAATTTCCTTCCAAATAGAAATATGAAAATTTCAAATTACACCTCCTTTTTTATTTAATTGTACTTAATGCCACTATATAATTATACATTCTCTCCAACTTAATTATCCCAAAATTGTTCGAATAGTGAGGCATTGTTTGAAAATTAGATAGCATGTAATATGAAAACCCGCTTAAGCAATCAATACCTTCTTGGTGAAATTCAATATAGCGCAAATAGATTTTCAAAAATTTCTTATTTATTCCTTGATAACAAGCATAACTTATTTCATAATCTACCGGATTATAAATTTCACTATCCGGGTTCAAAAGTAAAATCGAAGCTTATAAGTTTATTAAGAGGAAATCACCATCCATAATATCTCATGAGCATGGAATCCTCTTGTCTTGAATATAATCAGAGACACAATCACTCATTAATTGCCCATTCTGGATGAATATATATATATAGGGGCATTCACATTTAGATCATATTAGACCTTTTTTAGACATTATAGTCCCACCATATTTTCCCCTTACATATAAGTCATACTCCTAATTTTTTGGAACTTTTTTTCACAATTTTACCCTTTTAAAACCAACCATCCGTAACTTCCTTGAACAAGTTACATAAGTGGTTGAACTTTTTTTTTAATCTTCAAATGATCATAACTTTTAATTGACATATCCGTTTTTCGCAAAATTACTATTTTTGAAATCTGCTCGACGAGATCTATCAAGCAAGATCCATGAAGCCTATATAATTTCAAAGAAAAAAATTACGTAGACAGTAAACTTTACTGTATGCACCAGAAAGAGAAATAGGTTTATATCTGTAACATTCTCACAAACAGTAACATTTATTGTGCAAACACAGTATATATATACACACACGCGCGCGCGTGTATAGTGGATCCAAACCCTTTTTTCCAAACTATCTTATTTTTAAAGGTCCACACTATCCAACAACCTTCACCAGAACTTCGATTTGGGGTGGGTAGGGTTGGCATTCAGTTAGTTTTATATTTGTAACATTTTCACAAACAGTAACATTTACTGTGTTAACATAGTGTGTGTGTGTATATATATACACACACACATACGGTGGATCCAAATCTCTTTTTTCTGATATTATCTTATTCTCAACGGTCCGCGCTAGCGGCATCCAATCCCCACCACCACCCACTCCCATTGTCGGAGATACAATAACATTCATCAGAGCTCTGATTTGGGGTGACATAGGGTGCCGCTAGTGTGGACCTTAGAAAATAAGAGAATATTGGATAAATTGGGATTGGATCAACTGGAGCTCCAGATTGGGGTCAGTAGAGTTGGCATTCAGTTAGGTTTATATCTATAACATTTTCACAAATAGTAACATTTATTATATTATAACACAGTATATATATTTATACGGTTAATCCAAACCTCTTTTTCCTGATATTGTCTTATTTTTAATGGTCCGCGCTAGAGACATCTAATCCGCACCACGACCTACCCCCATTATCGAAGCAACAACAACCTTCATCAGAGATCTGATTTGGAGTAACACGGTGTGCCGCTAGCGCGGACCTCGGGAAATAAGAGAATATTGGATAAATGGGGTTTGGATCCACCGGAGCTCTGGTTTGGGATGAGTAGGGTTGACATTGGGTTAGGTTTATATCTGTAACATTTTCACAAACAATAACATTTATATATATACGGTGGATCCAAACCACTTTTTTCTGATATTGTCTTATTTTTAGCAGTCCGCGCTAGCGACATCTAATCCCCATCACCACGCACCCCCATTATTGGAGCTCCAATAACCTTCTTCAGAGCTCTGATTTGGGGTGACATGGAGTGCCACTGGCGCGGACCTTATAAAATAAAAGAATATTGGATAAATGGGGTTTGGATCCACCGGAGCTCCGGTTTTGGGTGAGTAGTGTAGCATTGGGTTAGGTTTATATTTGTAATATTTTCACAAATAATAAATGTTGTTGTTTATGAAAATGTTACATCGGCATCCCATGACACCTCAAATCGGAGCTCTGATGAAGGTTGTTTGAGCTCCGACAATGGAGGTGGGTGGTGGTGGGGATTGGATACCACTAGTGCGGACCGTTAAAAATAAGATAATATATATATATATATATATAAAAGGTTTGGATCCACCGTATATATATAAACCTAACCCATTTATCCAATAGTCTCTTATTTTCAAAGGTCGCGTCAGCGGCAGCCCATGCCACTCTGATGGATCCAAAACCCATTTATTGAAAAGTCTCTTATTTTAAAAGGTTCGCGCTAGCGGCACCAGATGCTACCCCTACCCACCCCAAATCGGAGCTCTAATGAAGGTCGTTGAAGTTCCAACAATTGAGGTAATGATTGGAAGCCCCTAGCACGAACCTTTAAATATAAGGTAATTTTGGAAAAAGAGGGTTTGGATCCACCGTGTATATATATATATATATATATATATATATATATATATATATATATATATATATATATATATATATTTATTTATATTTATATAATAAAGTACAAAACTTATGTATGTCATAAGTTTAATAGATGATGTCATTCATATGAATTTGTTTTGTACTTCCAACTTTACCCCCTCAAATATTTTGTTTTTCCGCTTTTGTTACTTTTCAAATTTACTCTTTAATTTAAAATTAGGGCTATTTTTGTAAACCCTTTAAAAACTATCGCCTGTCATTTGGGTACCGCGCTAAGAAAGGGATGGCGAGTTAGATGTAAGCCACCAAGGAGAAAAGAAACACTTTGAAAACCCCACAGGATATCTTTTATGATTTTCTTTATGCACAAAATACTATTAAAGACTGCAAATGCCACATATTCTGCCAGAGGAACAGTCTGAAAGTTGAAAGTTTACAGTCTGCAAACCTTTTGAAAGTTGAAACTTTTTGAAAAAAATTCGTAGTCTCTCTCCTTTTATTTTGCTTTAAATCCCGCCTATAGGACCCATCCATTAAACATGTCAAAGATCTTCTTTATATCACTCTCAAGATGGGTTATTTCCCTTATCGAAGATGATTTATTGGGCCGCTAAACGTAGCCAAGCTCATTCACCTCCGACGACGATCACGACGGAGTCTCCCTCTCTTCAAAAGAGCTTCCCCAATGGTTACAGTCCATCTCAGAATCATGGTCCAACAATGAATCCGTGTTGAAAAAAGGAAAAGTAGATCGAATATTACTGTTTAAGAAGATATCATCACTTGGAATCAAAGATGAGTCCGTGTTTCCAAACGAGAAAGAGAAGTCAGAACCGGTGAGTGTCTTCCTCATCTTTCAAATTGAAGCCTCCATCGTCATCAACTTCAAAATGGGTTTCCAACTTGCATTATATTTCAACAAATTTGTGTTTCAATTTCAATGGATCTTTTTGTTCATATTTTAGTTTCTCATGTTCACAGATCTAGACGATTTAATTTTTGCAGGTCTCTACAACTCTGCCTCACATTATCACGTCATAATCGGTGTTGATTCCACCTGCCCCTGATCTGAGCTAAGTGTCCTGCGAAAACTAGCCAGAACGAAGGCAAATTTCTCTCATATATGTTTTGTTTTATCACCTCCTAATCAGTGTTCTCTCATATATGTTTTGTTTTCTATACATCAGGTATAATTCTTTGTTCATTAAAGACTCTTTGTATGTATACCAACACGGTGATGTAAGTACATTAATATTGAAGTTGTATTTGAAGATCAAGTAGCTTAGAGTGAATATGCGTGTTGTGGGTGACGGAAGGGAAAGATGAAGCACCCCTATGGTATCGTGTGGTAGATTTGTTCTCCTGTTTAGAAGCCTGTTAATGTGGAAGCTTGAGAATGACTGCATCTGAGCAATTTTTGGTTTACTGTTAAATTTTTTTTTTGTTTGCATTCTCCTATTTTTTTGTCCGTGTTCGTTTGCAGTTTCTGTGTATAAAGTAAATGGGTATGTCTGACATTTATAAAAAAAATTATTTGATTTTCATTGATATTTCCAACCCGAAAAATAAGAGTGGATCTAATGGATATTTCTGAAACACCCAACATAGGTCACTGTAATTTTTAAGAGATTCCAACCTCCAAAAATCCAAGTAGTGTTCATATTTTTGTTAGTCTTTTGAAAATGTAATGTTATTTATTTTATTCCATGAAAAGAGAGTGCTTAGGAACTAATGCCAGGAAACTCCATTATTGTGCTACAAAGTTTATGATGAACATTGTTATTTTTTGTAAGGTTTGCTCCTCTCATTTCTGTACCGACTCACCTTTTTTTTATTGGGAAGTCATAAACAAGTTATTTTTTTTTTAATTTTCCTCTTTTCCATGTGGGTTTCTTTACCTCTTTTTCACTTACAACTATTGAGACACAATGGCATGAAGAATTATTTTTGCTTCACCATTGTAGATTTTGGGAAATGGTTATTTATTGTGATATTTTGTGTATTCTGTATAGTGATATGGTATTACTGAACACAATAATTTTTAATCTTTTTGTATCTATGTTTTGCAATTTTTGATTTGGATTCAGTATGTTCGGATCATATAAGTTTATAATATGGCTATCACCTTGGTTATCGTGAGAGTTTCTATTTCACCTTGGTTATCACAGTTTCTTTGGTTGTACCTGTTTATCGCAGTTTCTAAGCTATATTCTTATTCTTCAGCCACTTGGTACATATGACAACTCCATTGACGAAAGAAGAGTTCATGTTCCTTCACTATAGTCTAAGGTTAGCCACATGTGCGGTTAATTGAGTTTATAGACTATGTTTTCTCTTTTCTTTGTTTAACATCTCTTTTTTTCATTTCTTTAATACCTTATTCCTGATTGAAGTGGATGGCTAGAAACAAGGTTGTTTTGGACGATGTGAATTAGGTAATTGTTATCCCACTCAGCAAGAGGTGTGCGGAGTTTGCAAGTTTAAATCAAGTTTAGAAACAAGGTTCAAAGATAATTTTATTTTGATTTGGTTTATTCTGAACATTGTTTCATATGCGCTTAATTTTATCCATTAGAAGTAATTCTATTAACTTTTTTTTATTTGTATACCAGATCTGATCGGATCAAACTCCATCTTCATTTTGTACAACAGTGATGTCAAGCGTGTATAATTGTTGTAAAGCCCAAGGATATCATGTACAATTGACATTCCCAATGACTTTAAGTTCAAATGGGATATGTTAATTTCCGCTTGCACAAGGTACCTATAGCCGCAAGGTTCTGTGACAGTGTAATTTGAAATAATAGAGGACTTAAAAGAAGGCAATCTTATATTCAAAGTGGAAGTCCACCTCATCTTTATATATGTTATGTACACTGTGTAATTATGTATGTGGGTATGTCTTCCACGTACATAATTATATTTTTATCCTTTACAGATGTGTTTATCCCACATACATAATTATACTTTTATCCCACATACATAATTATGAAAGTTCATAAGTTACCAAGTCATTCTAAGTATGAAGTTGCACACTCTCTTTTTCATGCTATTGTGTTCTTTATTTGAGATGCTAATTTTTTTCATAGCTTGGGTTGAAAAGAGTATATATAGAATATTGTTAAATAGGTGACATACAGGTTACTATTTATTTTGTTATTGAAGGGATTTTTATAAACATGTGGATAGTTTTATAAATAAAAGAAATTATATCCAATTTTATTTAAGTTGTTTTATTTTGCATCCCATGGGGTTTACATTGAATACTATTAAATAGGTGATGTAGTTTATACAAGGTTTATGATAGACTATTTATTTTGTTGTTGAAATTAAATCGGATCGATCATTATTTTGTTGTGATTATGTTAGCTTTTTCGAATATCGTCGTGCCTTCAGGCACGGGCATACCCTAGTATATATATCTATATAATATGGGACAATGGTCTAATGAATAGTGTTATCTTATCTTATCTTATCAAAAAAATCAAAGGGTCTATATTTTGCCACCAAAGCTAAAAATCAAGGGTGAAGATTAAAAGAACCCTCTTTTTCTCTTTTATCCCTCAATTATTTCATTTCCCCCTCTTTTTTTTTTCACTTTTCTTCATCCCAAAATTCAAAACTGAGGATAAAATAGTAAAATACACATGTTTTCTCTCTTAATCGAATGATTAATCCTCTCCCTCTCAAGTTATCACTGCTCTCTCTCTATCTCTCTATGCCCGTTCTCTCTCTCAAATCAGCAAGTAACCTACGCCGCCGCCGCACTCCACAAAAACCCTACCCACTCCCACCTACGCCGCCGCCGCACTCCACACATTTTTGCACCCACACGCACCCACAACACATACCCTAACTATAACATTCTCCCATAAACAAAACCCTCCTCATCCACCGTCGCCGTCGTCATCATCTTACGTTGCCATTGTCATCAGCTGCAGGTATGAAAATAGTTTTCCTTAATGTTGGCTTTGTAGTTTAGGGCTTCTCCCCCACTCACGAACTCCATTGAGATTTCACAGCGATAATATCAATTACCACCAACACGACTTATCTAACCTTTTTGGGTTCAATTTTTTTTATATATATTTTTGAAAACACGGATGTTTACATTTTACAGATCTGAGCTCTTTTGGATGGTCAAGGTATTTTCTTTTCTTTCTCCCTCACACACACACGCCTAGATTTGAAAATATTTAGGGCTTCAATGAATCTTTACACTTTTGGTAGTTTTGTTTTCATAAACGTAGGATTTAAAATTTAGGGCTTTTTAATTTAGGTTATGTGTACATATTTTGTTCATTTTGTTCATGTCTATTTATGTTTATGTTTATATTTGGGAATCTAATTGTTTTTTGTGCTTATATTTGGGAATCTAATTGTTTTCAGATCAAGACCTAATTATCTAGATTTATATTTTGAGGTTTTTGTTTTGAATTTTTTATTTTTTGTTCTCTTGACGCTATTTGGGCTTTGGGTTTGAGTTTGTAGGTTTTTGGTTTAGGGTGATTTGCTTTACTGCCATGTTGGTGCATTCACAATTTTGTTTTCTATTATTCATCACTGCCACATTTTTTGTCAATTTATTAATTTCCTTTTAAAATAGCAGGCCGCAGTGTATAAAATTTATTTGTTAAGCTTGCGAGCCATTCTCCACTTTTCTTTACTTTTCTATAGTTTTTTAAAGGTTTGTTTCATTTTTATTCAATTTTTATATATACATGTTTATTTTTAGTCGATGTTGGCTTAGTGTTTGTTTGTCCAGACTCTCTCTCTTCCTCTCACTCACAACCACACATACCAAGTCACATGTGTTATTCATATGGGTTCTGATCCTTTTAAAGATCACAATTTAAGTTCATGCATCCCTGTTTTTAAAGTTATGTGTGTGCCTTTATGGGTTTTGTTTCATTGAATTTTTTTTATTTTTTATTTTTGTAATCGGTTTTCTTAGATCTCTTACACGCCCACGCTTTCCTATACGACGGTCTTTTCAAATAGGGGTTTGGGTTTGAGTCTGTAAATAAGTAGATTAATGGATGTGATATTTAACTATATTCATTTGTTCATTTGATATTTAAAGTTTTCAGAGTTGTTTTGTTGGATGTGAAGAAATTAACTCTTTGTGGATATATGATTATGGCAGTGTGTTGGTTCATTTGGGATGAGTGTAACAGCACAAGTTTTGTGTGTTCTTGAAATAACATGCGTGTTCTTGAGATATCTTGAATCCAGTTGGGAGTCAATTTGGAAAACTTAGAATTATCTTGAGCATATTGAACCCTCTTAATTATAAATGTTTGCACAAACAACATTTTTGGATGCAATTATACATTAACGGTGTGAAAGGTATTTTCTTAGTTCACAAATGTATGTTTTCTCCTCATACCAAAGGAGTATTTTCTAGGAACTCAGTTCCAACTTGACATATATCCTTTTTTTATAGTTTCTTCCCTTACATTGCTAAATGGATTCCCACTGCTCTGTTTTCACTAGGTCTTCTCATCTTGCGTTTTTTAGTTTGAGATTTGATTTCAATGTTCACATTTGTTTAAATTTGAGGTTTAAATCATCTCACAAATTCACTATAGCTATATTCTTTTTTGCATTATTTTTTAAAGAATGGGAAAAAAGTACCCAGATATGTGCATAGGTCCTTTGGCTCTATCCCTCACGCGGATCCATCTCCTCTCAAGAGCTTTATTATTCAAAACAGATGATGAGTTATATGTGGCAGGCGATATAAGCATGGGGAGTCTTTCAATGTGTGCGTAGTGTGTATGTATGGGACTCGAGGTAAGATATGAGAACGATTTGCTATCTGTAGGTATGGACAAACCCTTAGACTGGTACATTTAGTATATCATTCTCTTGAGGTGATGTTGGGGCATTCTCTCTCGCCCTTTAATTTCTTTCATTGGAGGTTATGTTGGTAGTTTATCTGAGTTTTGTCCTGATCTTTTTTGCATGTGGCAGTTAGGAAGCAAACAGTTGTGGATATCACGGTGATGATGGAATGCTTTCTGGTGGACCTAGAAGGAAAGAGGCATTTGGCCCAACTTATACAATCGGTGATACAATTGGTGGTGGTATTAACTATGATTCACATTAGTTTTTCTTCACATAAGGTAGTTATTCAAATGGTACAATTTTGAAACTCACATGATCTGTGGGTGCAATATAATTCTTTAATTATATATTAATGGAAATCACTTCAACCATTTTCAGAGTTAAACCCAAAACCTCAAATTACTAATCCGTTGCTGATAAAGTAAAGGCTAATCTTGAGGGTTGCCAAGTCAATAATCTTTTTGTTATTGGAAAAACTGAGCTTATTCAATGTGTGATATAACCTGCCTTGCTCTACGGTTTTATTCTCTACAAATGGCCTATGAGTCTTCTTAAGCAGGTTCGAGCTTGGATAATGAACTCTCGGTGGCTTGGTATCACCCACTAACACCTTCCCTCATAGTGGGTTTGCAACCTACCTGATCTCCTAAATCTGATTGTGGTTCTGCTAATCTTAAACAAACCTATATATCATCCTTGATAATCATTTGCTACATGGATTAGATAGTTTCCCAGCTCATTTTCTACTTTAGATAATTGTGAAAAACATTTGTTCTCAGGTTGCCAGGACGGTTTGATTATTAGTTTAGATAATGTATACTCAAGAGGAATTCCATCGTTTTACATTGTGCATGCTTTTGATTATTGTTTTCGTTGGCAAGACGGTTTGATTATTAGTTTCATTGGCAGGATGTTTTCTTTGGCAGTAATTTTCATTTTGGATTCTATTTTATTTTTTGACATTTATATTGTTTATGCAATTTATACATGAAATTTGATTTTAGTTTTGTTTGTGTATGAAATCATTTTTCGATTTGTGGTTCTGAAACTGAAACATGGGTTTTATTCTTTTCATTTTATATATATTTATTTAATGTTGTGATATTTAAAGGTTTAAAAGAGTACATGTTTGTATTTAAAAGTGTTAGACTATTTCTTTTTATGTTTGGTTTGTGAATTTTGGGATAAAAGTTGCCTCCCCTCCACACTAATTTGGGAGAATCAGTTGCAGTACCAAGTCCAATGAGGTAGCTGGAAGTTATATAAGGTTGAGCGAATCACTTGCGAAGATGAAACTGTCCCATGTTGCAAATGATAAATATGTTATCGAAGCTATTAGGCTCTTCAACAATGTTACAATGGATGCAACAAGGTCCGAAATAAATCAACACATGAAACTGTCACTTTTCCTTTTTTTTAAATCTTTTTTTTGCATTAGAATAGGTGAGGAGGGGTTTCTTGCATCATTATTCTGTTTGTAGCATTTTAAGAACATACAATACAAAATTGTTTAACAGGTGTTGAGAATCTCTTCTGAAAGAATCCTCCCTTGGTGGGGGTGGTCCGGAATTCACCCTCAATGTTGTCCCCTCAAGTTCATAGCCATTGAATTATTGAGAAGCTGTTTCTACTTCGTCAGCCGATGACATTGTCACAAAACCAAATCCTCGGCTTCTTCTGGTAAGGTTCTTTCAAATAACATGAAATCATATGTTGGGTTAGTTTGTTCGAAAAGTATTTCACTTGATATATTTATTATGTCTATGGTTAAATGTCTCCCTAAGTTACAACTTTGAACTTAAGTTCTTTCATAATTTAAAGTTCATAAGTTGCTTTTTTGGTGTAACAGGTCAGCCGCATCCACAGGGCAGGTCAACGGCACCTATAATTTTTCTGTAAGTCAAATATTAATAGGTATTTTTGGTTCGAAGTATTATTTTTCAGAGTATTTCTTACTATAATCAAATAGAGGGGAAGTTAGAAGGGGTTGTTCCATTCTGTTGTTTATTTTTTTTTATGTATTGTGATAAAACCAGATCCGAAAAACTTCATGAAATTGGAAGAGTAATAAAGAAGCCCTCCAGTAACAGAGGGTTTTCTTACCTTTTTTCGAGGTAAGAAAATTGAAATAAAATATTTGTTTTTCTCTAACTATGTTAACTTTGTGCACTCAATTTTCTAAATACAAATGCAATCAATTTTTTGTATATAATAAAATATTTGTTTTATACCTAACTATGTATACTTTTCTCCATCTTGAAATTTTTGGTTCAGTGCATATATGCAATTGCATATCCCTATCTTTCATTATTCTTGCTCGGAATCTGAATTTTTTCTCCATTTTGAATTGCATAAAATTTCATTATCAGTGCATAAATAGAGTATCACCTAGACTTTTCTAATGTTTGATCTATTTTTCAAATTGAATCCCCTTATTTCACAGTATATAGAGTAGGTTGTGTTCTTATACTATATGTTTTAACTATATGTCGCATTTCATCCAACTGTGATCATGATTATTATGTATGTCAATAGTTTAAAATTTTATAACTTACTGATACCAACTTTTGTTTAATAGATGGTATCATATGCACTAAAGGAAGAGTAGTGGCAGCAACAATGAAGTCAAGGGATGGTCTTCAAGGTTTGACTTTTTTCTACTTTTTTCGTTTTCATAAAATTATTTATATTTCGTTAAACGCGTTTTCTAGAGTCTGTATAAACTTTTTCCCCCAATGTTTGATTCTTTTTTAGTATATTTGGCCTCAAAATCGGATTCAAAAGAATTTTTTTACTTCTATTAAGGTTCAAATATTCTACTTATGAGATTTCATAGATGAGCACAACGTTTAACCATAGCATAACTATTATGTCATTTTACTTCTTTGGAATATGTCTTGGGTTTAATTAACTATTATGTCATTTATTGGAATTATTTATTTGTTTTTCCTACTCTTTTTTCCAGATAATTGAAAAACATTTTGTTAGTGCTCCTGTAGTACAATTAAGGCTCGATTATTGTTTGTTCCTATGAAAGCAATCTCCGTACCTGCGGCCCAACTGGTGGTAAAGTTTGGTATGTACAAGTAACATACATTTCGGCATGACCTTTTATTCAAATGCAAGGAATGAATAGTAATGAGGATTTTCAAATTCATAAGGTGAACTGGGAGCAGACTTGGTTGTTACTGCCTACCCGAGGGGATACTAATGGGAGATATGTTTTTTTTTTATTTTTTGTTGGGTTGTTTGCCTCATTAAGTTAGGCATGTTTGATATTCTCTATTCATATGTTTACTGCATTAGGTTAGGTTGCTGGTGTTCTATTTTTTAGTTCCCTATTTAACTAAAAAGAAAGAAAAAATTCCAATCCCTCCTGTAAGTCTGGCGTCCACTACTGCATCTTTCAGATCTTAATTTGTATTTGCTAATCTTTACAGCATTTCCAGATTAACTCATTGCATCTTTCGAAAGACTATGTCAGTAAAGTTTGATGGAAATGGTACTGAGCAGAAAACTAAGACCACACAATCAAAACACTATGCAACGGAGCAGCGTTTGGAGGTGCAAGATTAATGACAGATTTTAGATGTTGAGAGGGATCATTCTTCACATTGAAAATGAGCCCGTGGATTGATTGGTCTAAAGCCTACTAGGGTAAGTTCATTTGGTTTCATATTGTTACTTGATTTTTGGTATTGTACCATAAGACTATTATATGGATTGATTGGCTATTTCGTTCCAGGTTGCAGAAATCTTCAAGGGTCGCCATCATGGCAGCGTGATTACCGAGCCGTGGAAGTCCTCAATGTGCTATCCACTACCAATGGTGGAACTGTGGAACTAGAAGTTTGTAAAAGTGGCCGAGGACAAGAGTTTGAGAATCATTGGTTCACCAAGATTGGGTTTACTTTCTATTTATTCTCCCCATCACTGGGGGTGTTTTACAAACTGTAATTTTCTACAGCCTTCCATTGTCTTCATCTCATTATAATCATATTAACTGAGTTCCTCTATGTTAGATTTCTTAATGAAATCAGTTGTTGGACCTGCAAATGTAGTGGCACCCTTGGTAGCCCACCTCTTCCGTACACAATTGAAGAATAACACTGTTGAAGTCCTGTCACACTTCTCTCTCTTTCCCGATCCCGGACTCCACACGGACACGCGCTGCCGATGCAGCCCTACTGTCGGCCGACGCCTGCTGCTACCCTGCTGAGCTTCCCCCTTCCCTTCTTGCTTCTATTGCCGCCGATGAATTAGATTCTATGGAATTGATTATGTGGTTTATACGAGTTCCGGAATGGACTAAACAAAGGGAATTTTACCCAAATTTTGTAAATTGTCAACTCTTAGTTGTGTTAGTAATTTGTTACTTAAATTAAGAGGTTGTTTATATGATGTGCAAGTTGGACTATTAATATTGTTGTTGTTAAGAGTATTTTTTATTTTTTAAACAGTGGATATTCCTACATATAGAGGAGATTACATCCAAATTTTTTTAATATTTACATGATGTTGTAAAATAACTTGAGGACGTAAATTAGTTTTTTATGGATATTATGTTTATGTGAGGTTCAACAAGTACGATTAGTATTGTTGGGGAATGACTTTTTTCCCGCTGTGATTACATACTTTAAAATTTTTGTGGTTTTGCGATTACGTATTTTGTTTTTTCCGCTGTGCCTTCAGGCACGGGCATGCACTAGTATATATAAATGGGACAATGGTGTTATGAATAGTAACTTATGCATGATAAACATCCATGACATTTTATGTGTTGCATGCTTGCATGCATACACATGCATGTATGCATGCATACATATATACATTATTATTTTATTATTTTTTTAATTATATATTTTTTTTTAAATAAATTTTTTTAACTTTTTTTTTTTATAAAAAATATTTTTTCAAAATATTTTTTTAAAAAAATACTTTTTTTTAAGTTTTTTTTTTTTAAAAGGTTGGTTATTATGGGTTGGGTTTTATCACGGGGGAAAATTTATCGTCGTGCCCTCGGGCACGGGCATCCGCTAGTATATATATATACAGTCCTGCTCTTGTGCAGACTAGTCCGTATTTTAAGAATGCGGACTAGACATGTGTCACCTGACGGTGAGCTCAAAAAAGAGAGAGAGTGTGCTTATAATATAAGCGATAATTTCTAGGCGCACTGTTAGGTGACACATGTTCGGTCCACATTCTTAAAATGCGGAGTAGTCCACACAAGAGCATATATATATATATACTGGGTAATATTACCACAGTAAATGTTACTATCTATTTGTGAAAATGTCACATATATAAAATTATTTCATATTCTAGTGCATACAGTAAAGTTTACTCTTTGTGTAATTTTTTTTCTTTGAAATTTTATAGGCTTCATGGATCTTGTTTGATAGATCTCGTCGAGCAGATTTCAAAAATATTAATTTTGCGAAAAACGGATTTGTGAATCAAACGTAATGATCATTTTAAGATTAAACAAAAAGTCCAACCACTTATGTAACTTTCTAAAGGAAGTTACGGATGATTGGTTATAAAAAGGGTAAAATTGTGAAAAAAATTCCTTACAACGTTGGAATATGACCTATATGTTTATTGAAAAGTCAATAGGACTTATATGTATGTTGACCTGTCAAATGGGAATTAAATATAATTTTCTCATATATATATATATATATATATATATATACAAACTGTATCCTCCGTGGTATGTGTAACTTTTTTATGTGTTAATTCCTATCACTATCTGAATTTAAAGATATATATATGAATATGTCTCATATTTGATTCCATAAAATCATAAAGGCAGAGTCGGTTCAACCCTTTGCCGAGTTAGGCAAAGGCTAGGGCCTCACCATGGGGGAGGGCCTCATTTTCTAATTACGTAAGAGTATCCCTCATTATATATATGGCATATGTATATTACAAGTTCCAACAAGTTCCAAAATACACATTTATGCCTTGTTTTTTTTATCAATTTAGTTGGAAAACATTAAATTAGCTTTACGAAAAAAGAAGAAAAAACTTTTATATAACGAGATAAATGATGTAATCTCTATTTCATACACTTTCAAAAATTGGCATATGAAAAAGGAAAATCAATTTCAATTAGAAAAATGTTAATTGAATTTAATATTGTAATAAAAAAAGGCTCAATTTCTAAAATTTTGCCTAGGGTCCAAGATATCTTGACCCGCCCCTGCATAAAGGTACACATTTAATTTGTAAAATTCAGGGTGGCAAATTTAAGTTTACAAAATAAATAAGAGATAATTCAAAAGAGTAATTTATTTTTCCTTCATTATTATGCAACATAAAAGAATAAATACTTATGTATTTGCCCAAGGGAGGACCCACCCCATCTCGGAGGGGTGCGGCCGCATCCATAACAATCTCCGAAATTTTTGCTGGGTATAGTGGGAAAAAAACTATGGATCTATGTGTAAGTTATTAAAATATAAGGTTAGCTGCAGATAAATCTTTTGGGGTGGATATATAAATAGACTAAAGAGAAGAGATTTTAAATCTAACCTAAATTTATTCTCTCCCTCTCTCTTTCTTTAACTCAGCCGTCGACCTCTCTATTCTCTCTCTCGGGTAAACACAACCCTCTCCTCTCCTCTCCCTCTCCCTCTCCCTCCCCTCCTCTCCCCTGCAGTGTTGGCTCATGTCCGCTCCTCTCTCGACAACACCCGGTGCTGCCAAAGAAGCATTGGCAGGAGTTGCCCGCTCCTCCTCTCCCTGCCTTCCTCTTGACACAAATCAGGTATGTTATTTTTTCAATAAATCTGATATGAAATTGTATTTAGTTGTTAATTTTAAAGTTTAATAGTTTTTAGTTGTTATTTGAAATTAGTTTAGTTGAATTTTTTAGTTGCTGAATTTTTTAGTTGAAATTAGTTTAGTTTCTGAATTTTTTTAGTTATTGTTATTATTGCTGAATTTTTTAGTTTTTGTTATTATTGTTGAAATTAATATGATGAAATTAGTTGTTGATTTTTTTTAGTTCTTGTTATTGTTGCTGAATTTTTTATTTTTTGTTTATTATTGCTGAAATTAATATACTAAAATTAGTTGCTGATTTTTTTTAGTTCTTGTTATTGTTATTGTTGCTGAATTTTTTATTTTTTGTTATTATTGTTGAAATTAACTGCTGAATTTTTTAGTTTTTATTATTGTTGTTAAAATTAGTATGCTGAAATTAATTGTTGATTATTACTGTTGCTGAATTTTTTAGTAAAACTATAAACTTTAATTTTAACTAGTAACTAAAAATATAATTTGACATAATGTTTCAGATTTAGGCAATCATAATGACATCACCTAAAATTCAAAAGGATATTAGTGTTCGATGTTAACAATGAAGATATCATTCAACGTTTTAAAAAAATGAAGACCCGAAGAATTTTATTGTAGAAATCTTATGTAATTTGATTTTTGTAATGCAATTGTGCACGACAACACCGCGATAAATTCTTGGGTCCGCCACTGTATTTGCCTACTATTTTGTTTTCTTCCAACTTCACTAAATTAAGAGACGTTTTCTCCGTTGTGAATAAAAAAAGTTTAAACTTGTTGCTCCGTTTTAGTTCAATTTCCATCCCTGATCCAAAACCGACCATAATCAAAACATAAAAGATCATGCCAACTGTTTCTCGAATTATTTAGTGGAAAAAAAATCATGCAAATGAGTGCATGAACTTGATATTATGCAGTATGCATGAAAAATAATTTCACCACTGTATATATATATGGGTTGCCACTACAATAATATGGATCCATCACAACATGCACTACTGTATGTTTTGGAATATGTGGGGCACTTAACCTCAATTTATGCGTAGTTGAAGATATGTGCTTCATAGTTGCAAAAAATGAAGTGTAGTTCCTGAGAACGTGTGTGCTTGCTTTCAAATGATCAAGTTATATTTAAAACACCTTTTAACCCAAACAAACCCTAAGCATGCAATTAGGTGTGATTGAAACAATATGAAATCATGCCAGAATTATTCAACACACAAAGTTAAGGAAAAATTCCCCAAAGGGGCAAAACCATTTGTATATTCACTATAATTTGTAAGAGAAGCGGCTTACAATCGTATTATACTGAAATACAAGTTTTTGACTAAGAATTACCCGCAGGCATCGGATTCTGTAGTCGCGGATGGAAGAATCCCTTTCCAGTAGGGCAGCAATGAAGAGGAAGGAGCGGTCCACTTCACAAGGGTTGAACAACAGCAATGGTGTTCTTGGGTTACCAAACTTGATTCACATAGATATGGAAGATGTGTGAATCTAAAAACCTAGAATCATAGGACTCAATAGGTGAAGACTTTAGGGTTGATATGCTCTGAAAATCGTTGAAAAGTCTTCGCACAACCACCTCCCGTAGTGGGATTAAATAGGAGAACTTGAGCCCTAAAAATCGAAACATGATCTGAACACGATCTGTTTGAAATTATCCTCCTCGGATCGGTCCGGTATCTTTAGGCGGATCGGTCCGGTGACATCGGATTGGTTCCTTTTTGAAGGCGGATCAGTCCGGTTGGCATCGGATCGGTTCGGCTTTTTGGCATCATCGGTTCGCTATGGATCCGGGGTATACTGGCCTCACCTCAGCAAGCGGATCGGTCCGGTCTCTTTAGGCGGATCGGTCTGAAGGAACCGGATCGGTTCTTTTATCTAGGTCGGATCGGTCCGGTCTGATCCCTGATTCCTTTTCTGCCTTTGATATTCGGATTCAGTTGATGGGCGTATGATTTCTTGAATTTTCTCAACGGTGTAACGGCATACGACATATAAAATGCTTATGGACAAAAATTTCCTTACAAATCTCCCCTTATGTCTATGCCGGTACATATATAAAAACAAACATCCGAAATATCAATCATAAAAAATTTCCTATACAAATCTACCCTTCCATGAACCCAAAACTGAAAGAGTACAAGTGAATAAGACTGCATCGTTTGATCTTCAAATCTTCAGGAAACTCAAATCTTTTCTCATCAGGGTGTGCAATTTAGTGATCATCAATGTAGTACCTATACACATGAGAAAAAGCAAAATACCAAGTGACATATCGAGTTTGAAATGAGATAAACATATATGCAAATTTATGAACAGACTCAATAAATCTCCCCCATAATAAGATGATACATTCTCCCCCTTTTTATGATGTCCCCAAATAGACAAATGAGAGAAATAAATCAAATAAGCCAATGCGGGGTGTCACCAGGATAAAATCACACAAAAGCAACCAAGTCGATGATAGCATAAATGAAGAGGTGTGATCAAAATTCGATAGGAAAATCAAAGCATACAAACATGACATATGTGCACGATGAATATTGGATATTCCTAACGAATGAACTCAAATGCTTCCTTTGGTGTAAAAGATTGGAAATAGAAGACATTGACTATATCAAATCTACAAATCAAAGCTCAAAGTGATTTCTACACTAATAACGTCCAAAATGATTTTCATGCTTTTTCAGGACTTTCAAGGAAGTGCAAACCCGTTTTTCAATCTCCAACCAAACTCCCTCGGATTTATATTTTGAAGAGAGGAATACTAAATTCTCAAACTTTGGAGAATTGGGTGAAACCTAAATGGCCCATATTTGGCATGAATTGCTTTTTATTGCCTTATCAATTTTTTCGGGCTCTTTTAACCTCTTAGGACCTCGGATATTAAAATTCCTCCATTTTTAAGGTCCATTTTAACGGTGGCTTTTGCGCAAAGGATAGGAATCAACTTTCGCAACCCCTCCCCGTTACGAAATATACACACAGTCTCACCAAAACGGTTTTTACATGCAATCCAATCTTGTCAAGTTTTATCGCATATTGTACATTATATAGACAGAATTGAGATAGAAACACTCAAGCCAATATGTGATAGACAAGTGCAATAATCAAATATAGCCGTGCATGTGTGCAATAAAGGATATAGGAGTCAAACATGTAGGAAGATATCACTAATTACATCTCAAGGACTCCAATCAATGTTAAGCACAAGGATGAAATGATGTAGCCTCTCAAATCTCTATAAAACAGTCACATGGATAAATGGAATGAAGTTGACTTGGCTATCATAAATGCTCATCCATAAAAGGTGCAAAAACATAAAAATCTTTTTGGCCTTTTTCAAAAAAAATATTATCAAAATAAAATCTTTTTGTGCTTTTTCAAAATTTTTCTTAAAGGAAAATCCTTTTGTATATATATTTTTTTTTTAAAAATGAAAAACTAACTAATGATACAAGCTAGCAATAGGTAAAAAAAATATGATAAACAACCTATGCTAGCAATCAAGACTAGATCTCAACCGGGAGTAATGGTGGAGTTTTCTAAAGATGGTGACATCTTTTGAACCAACTCCACTAGATCATGTGTGGTCTTGATCAAAAACTTCACTTGCTCGCGAATATGTGCAAACTCTCTATCAAAATGAGCAGGCAAAGTATCATGAGTGGGTGCATGTGCATGAATGTGTGAAGTGGCATGATATGGCACAAAACCCAACTTAGAACAAAATTCCCTAAGATGTCCTCACTTCTTGCAGTGGGAGCAAACATAAACCGGTCTAGGAAGTAATTTATCAACAATTTTGGAATGAACAATCCTAGACGGACACCCATGGGACTCACTTACAATGGTGGATATAGTCTCGGGTGAATTCTCTAATGTGACTTGAACCTCTCGTACTTGTTTGAGGTCATTCTCGAGATGGGATACACGTGTCATCAAACTAGACACCGTGTTGGTCAAGTCACCTTTTTCCCTTTTAAGCTCATCATTGTCTCCCTTCAACATACCAATCCGAAGACCTAGGATCCTATTAGTCCTTTTTATTTCCATGGTTTCGATAAACAACTTTCTAAAGGCATTTTGGATCAAACTATCATCATCATTATCATCCTCACTATCACTTAGAGAAGTGGGCGTATCAACTTTCTTGCCCTCTCTCTTAAGTCTAGTGGGACACTAAAATTTCTTGTGCCCTGTCCCATCGCACTCAAAACATCTTATCTTCTCAAGTTTTTTATTTCTCTCATTCTCACCACAACTCTCTCTTTCCCCAAGCAATCTTCAATCATTCTCTAAAGCGGTGATCCTAAGGGCTAAAGCATTATTACGCTTCTTGGTTTCAAAAAACTCATAATATAACTTGGCGTAAGCGCGTGGGAGATCACACTCGCTCTCACTTGCCTCATCCTCCCCTTCACTCTCATCGCTCTTACTGTTGAGGTGTCCTTGTGACGTATCATCCTCATCGTCGTGAGAAGCATTGGGGATACTCACATGACTAGCCATGAACGCGGTGAAGTTACGCTCATGCGGTGACTCATCTCCCGAGTCCACCGACTCGACCTCACTTTCTCCCTCACTTTAAGCGCTCAAACCATCACTATCACTTTCGTGTGCACTATTGTGGGACAAGGTGGGAGTGCTCACACGACTAGAAAAAGCTACAAACTTCTCACCACTAGTCTCATCACCCTCACCTTCACTACTATCACTAGGTGTGGCGGGCATAGCTACTTTCTTTCCTTTCTTTCTAAGCCACGTAGGACATTCAAACGACTTATGTCCCTTACCCCCACATTCAAAACAAGTGACGTTCTCAAAAACTTCCTCACACTCCTCATCGGATTTATTCTCTTTTTCCCTCTCACCACTTTCTTTGGCCTTTCCTTTCTTTTTATTTATATTTTCAAAAATATTTTTCTCAATATTCCTTTTATCATTGAAATTTCCACTTTTCTTGAATTTGAGAATTCTTTTGAAATTTTTTGCAAACAGGGCCAAGTCATCTAAGTCAAAATCACATTCAGACTTGGACTCAATAACTTTTTCTTTCTTTTTCTGAAAATGAGTCTTTAAAGCAATCTCATTATCCTTAGCCTTAATGGTTTTGGGAAACATCTCAATCTCATAGGTTTGAAGATCTCCTACAAGTTCTTCCAACTTAAGTGATTTTAAATTTCCCAAAGAGTTCAAAACAGTGACTTTAGGAATAAAGCGTTTTGGGAGAGATCTCAAAATCTTTTTAACGACACGCGTGTTATCAATTACCTCACCCAAATTAAAACTAGTGTTAACAATGTCCGACAAGCGTGCAAAAAACTCATCAAAGCATTCGGACTCAGACATGGTGATAGTCTCAAATTGGGTGGCCAAATTTTGTAATTTAGATTCTTTAACAGCGTTCGTACCCTCATGGGTAAGTTGCAAAACATCCCATGCCTCCTTTGACGTGGTGCATGTCATTATGCGTTTGAACTCATCAGATGTGACAGACCCAGAAATAGCACTAAGACCCTTAGAATTAAAAGAAGACCATTTAAATTCTTCATCAGTCCAAGAAGTGTCAGGTTTCAAGTTGGTCACATTATCAACAGTCACGGTGGGAGGAGTCCACCCTCGTTCAACCAAAATCCAGACACGTTCATCAATGGCTTTTAAAGTCGGCCTCATACGGGCTTTCCAATAAGCATAATTTGTCCCGTCAAAAATAGGCATTTTATAATATGACTTCTCCATTTGAACACGCACTTTTTCAAAAATCAATTTTTTTCAGAAAATTGATATCTTAGAAAAAAATTTGCGAAAAAAGGAATACGAGATAAATTAGCGTAACCTGCTCTGATACCAATTTGAGAACGTGTGTGCTTGCGTTCAAATGATCAAGTTATATTTAAAACACCTTTTAACCCAAACAAACCCTAAGCATGCAACTAGGTGTGATTGAAACAATATGAAATCATGCCAGAATTATTCAACACACAAAGTTAAGGAAAAATCCCCCAAAGGGGCAAAACCATTTGTATATTCACTATAATTTGTAAGAGAAGCGGCTTACAATCGGATTACACTGAAATACAAGTTTTTGACTAAGAATTACCCGCAGGCATCGGATTCTGTAGTCGCGGCTGGAAGAATCCCTTTCCAGTAGGGCAACAATGAAGAGGAAGGAGCGGTCCACTTCACAAGGGTTGAACAACAGCAATGGTGTTCTTGGGTTACCAAACTTGATTCACATAGATATGGAAGATGTGTGAATCTAAAAACCTAGAATCATAGGACTCAATAGGTGAAGACTTTACGGTTGATATGCTCTGAAAATCGTTGAAAAGTCTTCGCACAACCACTTCCCGTAGTGGGATTAAATAGGAGAACTTGAGCCCTAAAAATCGGAACATGATCTGAACACGATCTGTTTGAAATTATCCTCCTCGGATCGGTCCGGTATCTTTAGGCGGATCGGTCCGGTGACATCGGATCGGTTCCTTTTTGAAGGCGGATCAGTCCGGTTGGCATCGGATCGGTTCGGCTTTTTGGCATCATCGGTTCGCTATGGATCCGGGGTATACTGGCCTCACCTCAGCAAGCGGATCGGTCCGGTCTCTTTAGGCTGATCGGTCCGAAGGAACCGGATCGATTCTTTTATCTGGGTCGGATCGGTCCGGTCTGATCCCTGATTCCTTTTCTGCCTTTGATATTCGGATTCCGTTGATGGGCGTATGATTTCTTGAATTTTCTCAACGGTGTAACAGCATACGACATATAAAATGCTTATGGACAAAAATGTCCTTACAGTTCCACACACCTATATGCTAGAATGTTACAGGGAAGTTGATGATATATATATAGAGTATAATTAAATCATGTACACTTATTTCTTTTGCAACGTGACTAAACAACTTTGAAAAGAAAATATAATTACGGATATAATTATGTTATACATACTAAGCATATATATCAATTTTTTGAAATTAGTAAAAAATTATTTTTGAATTGAGTTTTTTTTTGGTGGTATTTAAGCATTTCAATTTCTAGGGATTCATATAATAAAATCTGCCCAAAATAACGTATTTTGCTATTTTAAAAAAAATGGTCAAGCTTTCACACGTTTGACCGATTTTTCTAAAATAGCAAAAAAAAGTTATTTTGAAATTATTTTTTTATATGGCGCCTTGAAATGTTTAAATATCACATAAAAAATTCAATACAAAAATATTTTTTTAATATTTTAAAAAAACAAGTTTGCACTTTCAAGCATGTATACTTGGTATGTACGAAAACAAGTCTCGTTATGTTAATTACATCATCTTTATATAATTCTGTTTCAATTAGAAAAATTAGATACAAAAATATTTTCATAATTCAATAACTTGTATATGACAATATGAGCTCACACCTCATGCATCTTTTTTCACATGTGAGGATGAAATTTGCAGGCTTGGTACATGAGTTTGTGTCCATGTTCAACTAGGGCGGAAAGGCTTCACTCGTTTTAACATGGAAGTGATTACATCATCATCACTTGACGAACCCGGCGTGAAAGTAAATTTTTATCGTGATTACATACTTAAATAACAAGATTAGCTTTATATATATATATATATATATGGAGAGGTTCACCCTAAAAGAAATTTTTTTTAATGAGCATTAACAAAATAACACATAACAACTCATTAATTTTAATTTCTATGTTGTAATTGGTCTGCGTCAGTGGCAACGAACACGCGTGTCGATCGTTCCCCCCTCCCCCACCACCATGGCAGCCCTTATAGCTGCCCTTATGACAGCAGGGCTGCCATGGGGGTGGGGGGGATCGATCGACACGTGTGTCCGTTGCTGCTGGACGAAATCAGCATAATATTGTTTCGTTCTATTATTTTACTGATTTTACCTTTGAAAGAATAAATGAAAATATAAATATATATAAATGGTTCAAACTAAATTGACAAATGACGGTAATTTAATGGGACTCAATCCCTAAATAACCATTATTTAATTGAATTGTTTCAATATTTTGTTAATTTCAATTTTTCATTAAATTCATTACAATATGATTATCAATTAGCCATTCAGTTGTGATTCCACAAAGCCTATGACGTATTGTGTTGAAGATGTTGCGGTAAAACTTCGAAGATGATATCGTGTCGTGTTTAGTGCCTACATTATCTTCACACACTTGGAATAATTGTAGATGTTTCAGGTATGAATGCTAAAGGATAATGAGATTATGATTTTAATTAATGATGTATTTGAAACTTACAATATTTTGGGACTTTGAAAAACAAATTGAAAAACGTATTTTTAATTTTTTTTTATCCAATTTCTTATTTAATTGATTTAAAAACGAGGTTGTTTTAATCTTAAAAATATATTTTTTTCCAATGTCGTTTAAACGAGATGGAAATCTCATTCGAAAGAAATGACTTCTTCGTTCGAAGGCTCGTTAGAAGTTTACATCAAACGAGCATCAATTAAGGGCATACTGTTTCGACTCATTCGATACTCATTCAATACTGGTTCAAATGAGATTTGAGATCCCGTTCCAACGAACATGAGTTTCGTTCAAATGAGACTTCCACCTTGAAATTTGTGTCTTCGTATTTAAGGATGCCTTCATTCATAAATCACAAAAACATTTGGCGAAAAACGTTTTTGCATCTGTTTACAAAAGTTCCCACAAATTACAAACATCCTTAGTTTTCAAGATCCAAATCTCATCATTCTTATGGTATAGGATCTTGCTTTTCGCACCTATATTTGTTCTTCCTTATTGAACAATTATTTTCGTGTGGTGGACTCTGTACGTGCTGATTGCGAAGAAGAAACGATGGACTCCGTGCTTCGATTTGTAGATGGTTGCTACGCTGCATCGGTGGATACCGAGGTGCACGTGGACTCGTGTGCTATGGACACTTGCATAGGTGGATTCCTGCATTACTGCTGTTGAGGGCGGTCAAAGATTAGAAGAGCATCATCACTTGTGGGTGATTAGGTCATTGAGTAAGTCTCGTTTATTCTTCTATAAATCTGTATCATAGTGGATTGCCTGGCCTGGTTGTCCGAGTTTTTTTCCTTAGTGGTTTCCTCGTACATCGGCTTCTTGTGGTGTGTTTGATTTATTTACTTTATCTGCTTAATCACCTTAGATCTGTTTTATAGGATTAACAAAATAAAATCTGGTAGATCAAATTATTTTCACAAGATAAGTTTATTAATGGTAAGATAAAGTTGATAAAATTTTAAAAATATTGTCTTTGCCTAAAAGAACACTCCTTAGGTGCCTTCTCAAATTGGTCTCAGAGCTACAACACTAAACTATTATGCTTCTGATCCTCAGATTTTGGGCATGAATCTTGGATGATTTAATTGTTCTAAAACACCTATGTTTCGTGGGACTAATTACGCCTACTGGAAAATGCATATAAAGTCAACGCGTAAGGCTATAAATGAGCGGATGTGGTTATCTGTTGTTAAGGGTGTCAGTTGTTTCCGAACTTCTGAATTTTCCATTTTCCGATCCAAATTTTTCAAATTTTGGCACCATTTTTTTATTTTTCGATTTCTGAATTTTTCGATTCCGAATTTTTCGAAAAAAATTGGAATGGAATTGGAGATCGTATATGGATTTCGAATTTTTGAATTTTCGTTCCGAATTTTTCAATATCTAGCCGATCCGATCCATCCAAAATATTTTCCAAAATAATAATATTTTTGTTTATTTTATTACATTTTTCCTAACCTTATTTATATATAAAATTTATTATTTATTAGTTTAATATTAACCCTCCATTTAAAACCATCTCAACCATTAATATATTCCCATATATATTAACCTTCTACATCACACTAACCCTAAATCAAAAGACAACATCCGGAATTATATTTAATTTTTATGCGAATTTAGATTCCAATGATGATTTATATTAAGTTTTCCTCATCTTCCTTTTGTTCATTTTTATAGATTTGTACTTTATTAGTATCATAGTCAAGCCTTGATTGATCTTTCTCCAAAATGATAAGAGAGGCATAACTCTGTAGTTTATTGGATTTCCAAAATGGTATGAGATGCATAGCTTTGTCATTCACATACCTCTATAGTTTATTGCCTAGATGATGAAAAATGGAGATTTTTATTTTTATTTTTATTTTAAAAATATCCTTTTCAAAAATGACATTTTCGATATTTTTCGAAAATATTATAACTGATAATTTTGATTATTTCGATATTTTTACGAATAATAAAAATTTTGAAATTTTTGAATATTCCGAATCAGCCGAATAGGAAAAAAATGATTTTTCAATTTTTATTTTTTCCGAATTGGAAAGGATTTTAAAATTTCAAATTCTTTTTATTTTTTTCCGAACACCCCTATTCCAATCCGATCCATCCAAAGCACACCCCTAGCTATTGTTAAGGGGTGGACACCACCAGTCATGATAGATGGAGAGGCAACATACTTAGAACCTATTGAGTCGTGGACTGATGCTGAGCATAAATTAGCGTAATATAAATCTAAAGGATTAAATGCTCTTTTTTGTTCTGTCTCCCTGGAGTAATTCCATCGTATTATGATGTGTGAGACGTCCAAAGAGGCTTGGGATATACTTCAACTCACCCATGAAGGAACTAACGTTGTTAATACTTCCAAACTCCAAAACCTCACCACCATATTTGAGACAATTAAGATGTTAGAGAGTCTGACATTTAATGAGTTATACGCTAGATTGTCTGATATAGTTAATTTATCTTTTTACTTGAGAGAAAAGATACCTAACAACTCAGCGATAAGGAAAATCTTAAGGGCGTTGCCTGACAAATTAACGCAAAAGTGTATGTCTTAAATTATTTCGTTTTACTTCATTCGACGAAACTAGAATAGCTTGTAAGTGACCTACAAACTTACGAGCTTGAAATGTTTACCTCCATGAATGTGACGAAGGAAGAAAGGGCAATTCTTTGAAAACCCGAAAGGAGGAAACAATAGTTTCAGATGATGAGTCAGACACCAAATCTAAAGATGTTGCCATGTTGGCAAAGAAGTTCAATAAATTTCTCAAATTCCAAAATCAATCGAAAGATGCCAAAAGATTTGAGAAAGAAAAGAACCACAAGGTCAATCGCGTTCCTAAGTACCGTAGTGATAATGTTAAAAGGGATGACTCAGAGAGGTGTTTTGGTTGTTAGGGTTATGGCTATAGGGTAGCTGAGTGACCCACTAAACTATGGAAGGACGGCAAGAAATCGATAGCTTATAATGCCACCCTTACTGATAGTGATCCAGAAGACATAAATGATTCCTATAATGAATGAAACTTTATCGTGTACATCGCAAGTCACGTGAGCGATGACGAGAAATCATGCCATGAAGATATTTCTTTTCATTACACTTCTGAGGCCATAGTTAGTGAATTTGAAGTGAGTGAGGGTGATGTGAGTGAAGACGAAGAAGTGGAGGAAAGTGAGTTGCAAGTTGCCTTTCGTGCATTGTATGCTAAAACTATAAAGGTGACGAAGGATAACTTGAAGTTGGAAGCTATATTGAAAGAACGAGCCATAAAAAATGATAATAATGTGTTTATTGAGGATCTTAGGGCACGTGAGAAGACTCTTCGAGACAAACAATAATGTGTTAAGGGTGAGAGAGATGGACTTCGTGGTTTGATGGGGGCTATAAAAAAGAGACTCACTACACCAAAACTAGCGAATGGTCACGTCCAAAATCCCTGACAAAAACTGTAGGTCGCGGACTTGGGCCGTGACCATTTCGGGTGCAACCAATTACGTGGGTCGCGATCCGAGTCCATGACTAATCGGGGGTAACAGCAGATTGTCGCGGACTTGGGCCGTGACCCACTTCACGACGGGAAAAAAATGGTCGCGATCAAAGTCTGCGACCCTTAACCGTGACAAAAAACGGTCATGGCCAAAGTTCGTGACCCATACAGCGTCCATTTTTCATCGCGGTATGGATCACGGACTTTGGCTGCGACCATTTGTTTTCCATTTTTTTCGTCAAAGTGTAGGTCGCGACCTTTGGTCACGACCATTGTTCGTCACGGTTGGGGGCTATGTACTTTAGCCGTGACCATTTCTATACGCGATGGAAAAAATAAAAATGGTCATGGACGAAGTCCATGACGATATTTAACGATAAAAAAATTATATTTTTTTGTCCAATCCTAAAATTGGGGGTCCTCTGACTGCGCGGACGGTTGCTACGTGTAATGTTGGAAGCGCACGAGGTGTTACAAATATTTATTATTGGAAAAACAATAAAAAAAATCACAAATTGCGAATCGGGAACGTTGTTAATAAAATAATATACATACAAACTTAAAATATTACAAGTCTTAATAATTCACAGACAAAAAACAACTGGGCATAGTTTCCTCTGTTTCCTGGACATTCCAAACCCTGTTAATATAAAAACTGCTTATTAAAAAGCCCGCACGGCCATAAAATTTAATAATCAAATTATAAAAGCCCGCACGACCATAAACATAAACAATAAAACTATAAAATCCCACACAATCATAACACATAAAAAATATATTCCCTAATGTCAAAAACATTATATAAACAATCTTCATGTTGTAAACCATTGCCTTCTTCATGAGTTCCACGTGCAAAAAAGCAAACAATACAATTTTATCCTGCAAAAAATAGGACACAAAAAATAAATGATATAAGTAACCAAGTAGTTTTTAAAAAAATCGTATTCAAGATGAAAATTTTCATATACGAGTTGTAATAATCAGCATATCAGTTGCTATGAGTTACATTGGTCCCGTGCATGGTGTCGGTGCCTCTCACAGGGCCGTTTGGGGTTGTTTCGAGGTTTCCCCTATAGCGCCATGTTTTTAACCCTAAGTCTAGACATTTTAAAATTATCGTCGTATTCTCAAATTGAGAATCTCGTGGTCACGCTATCAGTCCCTACGAGATACATTGGTCATGTGCGAGGTGTTAGTACCTCTCACGGGTCCTATTGGTGGCTGTTTTTGGGTGTTGCCCTCTAACGCCTTGTTTTTAAGCTCAAGTCTAGATATTTTTAAATTATCATCACATTCTCAAATTGAGAGTCTCGTGATCGTACGGTCAGTCCATAAGAGTTACATTGGCCCCGTGCAAGGTGTTGGTGCCTCTCACGGGGCTATTCGGGGGCTCTTTTGGGGTGTCGCCCTCTAACGCCTTATTTTTAAGACTAAGCCTAAATATTTTCAAATTATCATCGTATTCTCAAACCGAGAGTCCCGTGATCGTTCGGTAAGTCCATACGAGTTACATTGGCCTAATGTGGGGTGTTTATGCCTCTCACGGGGCCGTTCGGAGGCTGCTTCAGGATGTCGCCATCTAATGCCTTGTTTTAAGCCTAAGCCCAGATATTTTCGAATTATCATCATATTCTCAAATCGAGAGTCTTTTGATCATGAAGTCAGTCTATACGAGTTATATTGGTTCCGTACAAGGTGTTAATGCCTCTCACGGGATCGGTCGGGGGTTGTTTTAGGGTGTCACCCTCTAATGCCTTGTTTTTAAGCTTAAGTCTAGATATTTTCAAATTATCATCGTATTCTGAAACTGGAAGTCCTATGACCACATGGTCTATTC
This sequence comes from Sambucus nigra, assembly GCA_949130495.1. Classification (NCBI taxonomy): domain Eukaryota; kingdom Viridiplantae; phylum Streptophyta; class Magnoliopsida; order Dipsacales; family Adoxaceae; genus Sambucus; species Sambucus nigra. The sequence goes on from OX422218.1 coordinate 220,776,719, forward strand.
CTACGAGTTACATTTGTCCCGTGTGAGGTGTCGGTGCCTCTCATGGTGCTGTTTGGGGGATGTTTCGGGGTTTCGCCCTCTAATATTGTGTTTTTAAGCCTAAGTCTAGATATTTTAAAATTATTATAGTATTATCAAACCGGGAGTTTTGTGATCGTACGGTGAGTCCATATGAGTTACATTGGTCCTATGTGAGGTGTTGGTGCCTCTCATAGTGCCTATTGGGGATTGTTTCGAGGTACCACCCTCTAACGGTATGTTTTTAAGCCTAAGTCTAAATATTTTCAAATTATAGTCATATTCTTAAATCGGGAGTCCAGTGACCACGTGGTCAGTTCCTACGAGTTACATTAGCCTCGTGCGAGGTTTCGGTGCCTCTCACGAGGCCGTTAGTGGGCCGTTTAAGGTTTTCTCTCTCTAATGCCATGATTTTAAGCCTATGTCTAGATATTTTCAAATTATCTTTGTAGTCTTTAATCGGGAGTCCTATGACCACGCGTTCAGTTCCTACGAGTCACATTGGTCCTGTGTAAGGTGTCTGTGGCTCTCACGGGCCTATTCGGGGGCTGTTTCGGGGTGTCGCCCTCTAGCGCCTTTTTTTAAGCCTAAGCCTAGATATTTCAAATTATTATTGTATTATCAAATCGGGATTCCCGTGACAACGCTGCCAGTTCCTATTAGTTACATTGGCCCCGTGCGAGGTGTTGGTGCCTCTCACAGGGCTATTCGGGGGCTGTTTCGGGGTGTCACCCTCTAACATCGTGTTTTTAAGTCTAAGTCTAGATATTTTCCAATTATAATTGTATTATGAAATTTGGATCCCCATGATCGGGCGATCACTCCCTACAAGTTACATTGGTCCCCTACGAGGTGTCAGTGCCTCTTACGGGGCCGTTCAGGAGCAGTTTCGAGGTATCGCCCTCTAACGTCGTGTTTTTAAGCCCATGTATAGATATTTTTAAATAATCTTCATATTCTCAAATCAGGAGTCCTATGATCACGTGGTCAGTCCCTACATGTTACATTGGTACTATATGAGATGTTAATGCCTCTCACAGGGCCATTCGGGGGCTGCTTTGGGGTGTCGCCCTCTAACACCTTATTTTTAATCCTAAGTCTAAATATTTTCAATTTTTCATCGTATTATCAAATCGTGGGTCCCATGAGCGTGCAGTCAGCTCCTACGAGTTACATTGACCCCGTGTGAGGTGTTGGTGCCTCTCAGGGGCCGTTCGGGTGCTCTTTCAGGGTGTCGCCGTCTAACTCCTTATTTTTAATCCTAAGTCTATATATCTTTAAATTTTCATCGTATTCTCATATCGGGAGTCCCATGTTCGCGCGGTCAGTCCCTATGAGTTACATTAGTCCAGTGCGAGGTGTTGATGTCTCTCACGGGGCCGTTCGGGGGCTATTTCAGGGTTTCTAACGCCATGTTTCTAAGCCCAAGTCTACATTGGCCCCATGCAAGGTGTTAGTGCCTCTCGCGGGGCCGTTCAGGAGCTATTTTGGGGTTTCTCCCTCTAATGCCGTGTTTTTAAGCCTAAGTCCAGATATTTTTGAATTATTATCGTATTCTCAAATTGAAATTCTCGTGATCGCGTGGTCAATCCCTATGAGTTACATTGCTCCTATTCAATGTGTTGGTTCCACTCACGGGGCTTTTAGGGGGGTGTTTTAGAATTTCTCCCTCTAATGTGATGTTATTTATCAATTGACAAACGTGTAACATCGCATCATCTAGTACATACCCAAAGAACATTAAGAGATGGCACCATAACTTCCCTTAAAAGTAACAAGTTTAAGCAGCTAAGAATACTATTATAAAGAAATTATATCATCCCAAACTATCCAAATGTGACAATTTCAGAGATCTCATTACAGGGGTAATTACTCTCGAACGGGTCTAAGGGCTATTGATTGCGCGTGCATAAGAACCAAAATGTTTCATTTCGCATTATGAATTATTTAATAGCAAGCTTTTAAAATCTATAGTATGTTTAATTTATGTATTATTTAAATTCAGTTTAATCACAACCCTAAGTGTTAAAAATGCCTAGGTCCAACCAACTCAATGACCATATAAATGTTAAAATCCACCAGTCAACAACAATTCAAGAATCTCAAACAACAATTCAAATAGTAATGTGATATATTAGAAATTCCAATGGCCAATCAACTCAATGGACTTTTAAATGTTAAAATCCACCAATCAACAATGATTCAAAACTCCCAAAGCAAGTTTTATATAATAAGTGACAACGGTGAAAAGGTAATGACTAATCGTATACAAGTTGATTTAGTATAAATTTACACCTTCCTAGATTATTGTGATAAGAACCGTCTAAATTAACTTGTATATGATTACATATTACTTATTACCTTTTCACCCTCATTACTTGTTATATATGTGTATATATAAACAGACAGAGACAAAGAGATGTGTGTGTGTTTATGTGTGTGTGTGTGTGTGTGTGTATATATATATATATATATATATATATATAAAGAGAGAGAGAAAGAGAGAGAGAGAGAGAGAGAGAGAGAGAGAGAGAGAGAGAGAGATGTACCGAAATGTGTGTAGAGAGAGATATGGTTCCCAAAATATGTGAGGAAGAGGGAAGGAGTTCGCCGCTGCTGTAATTAGAGAGAGAAACCAATAACAAATTTATACCAATTAGCAATTTCAATATACAAATACCAATTTTAATATATAAATACAAATTTCAGAATACCAATTTCAATTTATACCAATTTCAATATACAAATACCAAATTCAGAATACCAAATTGAATATACAAATACCAATTTCAATTTATACCAAATACAAATTTTAGAATTCAATACTAATTTCAATTTATAACAAAAACCAAATACACACTATATACTAAATACCAATTTCAATTTCAATTTCAATTTATACACCTCACACCTATACCGTGGTCAGTTCCTATGAGTTACATTAGTCCTGTGTGAGGTGATGTGCCTCTCACGGGACCGTTTTGGGGATTTCCCTTCTAACGCCATGTTTTTATGCCCAAGTTTATATATTTTTAAATTATCATGGTATTCACAAATTGGGAGTCCTGTGACCACATGATTAGTTCCTATGAGTTACATTGGTCTCGTGCGAGGTGTTGGCGCCTCTCACAGGGCCATTTGGGGGTTATTTTGAGATTTCGCCCTCTAACGCCGTATTTTTAAGCCTAAGTCCAGATATTTTAAAATTATCATCACATTGTCAAACCTAGAATCACATGACCACATGGTCAGTTCCTACGAGTTACACTGGTCCCGTGTGAGGTGTTGGTGCCTCTCACGGGGCCGTTTGGAGGCTATTTCATGATTTCCCCCCTCTAACGCCATGTTTTTACGCCTAAGTCTATATATTTTCAAATTATCATCATATTATTAAACCAGGAGTCCCGTTATCATGTGGTCGATTCCTACAAGTTACATTGGTCCCGTCCGAGGTGTTGATGCCTCTTATAGGGCCGTTTGGGGGCTATTTCGAGGTTTCCCCCGTTAACGTCATGTTTTTAAGACTAAGTTTAGATATTTTCAAATTATCATCATATTCTCACACTGGGAGTCCCGTGACCCGACGATCAGTTCCTACGAGTTAAATTGGTCCCGTGAGAGGTGTTCATGCCTCTCACGGGGCCGTTTGGGGGCTATTCCGAGATTTCCCCCTCTAATGCCATGTTTTTAAGCCTAAGTCTAGATATTTTCAAATTATCATCGTATTCTCAAACTGAGAGTCCTGTAATCACATGGTCAGTTCCTAAGAGTTACATTGGTCCCGTGCGAGATGTTGGTGCCTCTCATAGGGCCGTTTGGGGGTTGTTTTAGGGTTTTCCCTTCTAACGTCATATTTTTAAGCCTAAGTCTAAATATTTTCAAATTATCATTGTATTCTCACACTGGTAGTCCTGTGACCCCGCGGTGAGTTCCTATAAATTAAATTGGTCCTATGTGAGGTGTTAGTTCCTCTCATTGGGTCGTTTGGGGGCTATTTTGGGGTTTCCCCCTTTAACGCCATGTTTTTCCTAAATAACTTCCACTTAAAATTATTTCTAATAATTATAATTTAATTTTAGATAATATATTATTTATAACAACAAACATATAGCTTAATATAAAATAGGCAACTTTTACGAGGGGACCCTTCCCGATATTTCGTATGATTTTGTTTTATGGTATACAAAATGTCTGTTATAACAAAAGTCCATACTAACTTGGTGGAATCGAATTGAGGGTTTAATGGATTTTGAACTTAACTCACCAATCTTTATTAATTGCGTGAATTCAACAACCTACCCCAACAAACTGAGGCTAAAAAAAGGAACACATACAAGCTTTTTCAGACCTGATTTCAAATTAAGAACCAAAACAAATAAAAGGCAATTCACAATCTTTTTGGAAGAATGAAAAAGGAAAAATACCACGTCCTTGGATGAAGTAACTCCTTCGAAGTCTAATGTCTGGAGTGTACACCATGCCGACCCAGACCTGATGTATTTATTCTGGAAAAAGCTTCAACATCACCTGAGAATCTATCCCGAATTTCTTAACGCACCGTGTTAAACAACTGAGGTATTAAAATATTCCCAGAAGCATAGGTAGCTTTATTAAAAAAAATCTAACAGAATCCAAAAAATCATTTCCAATAAAACTATAATCTTGGTTGAATTAGGAATATAGCCATTCCGCAAAAGTTCAAATTAGACTCACAACACTAAATTGAACATTTAGAAGAATATATATATATATAGACGTGACATTTGGTTTCCGAATCTAAATTTTCTTAAAGATAATACCTAAGGTCCTTCCTGACTTTTTCGCATATGGTCCTGCATTTAAACCTGTATTTCCAATGGGATTCTGAAAACAAAAGCATTAAATAAGTAACATTCTTGGAAGAAGAAAAAACCATGAAATAAAATTATACAAACATTGTCTTGTCCTCTTGATTAGGCATATATTCTTCACATTTATCCCCTTAATTGCGGTATTTTTATGATCCCGTGTAGTGTAAATATCTGGAATTTGTCTCTTATTTATGCTACTAACCTTTTTTGGTAAGTATTTCGTGTTTTGTGTATTTCTCATGTGTTTTACAGGTATTTCATGCAAGTTAGTGCGAAGGAGAACTCAAAACAGTGAAAGAAACCAAGAAATGGAGAGTTGAAGGGCATTTTCGTAATTTTTCAGCCTTAGTTCGGAGGTGGGGCCAACTAGAAAGTTGAAGAGTTCTAAATTACAAGAACACTGGAAAAAACGTCACCTCAATCCGAGCTACGGTGAAGAAGTTACGATGTTTTGAAGTTGCGCAATAATGAAGAGTCTGGATGTGCGGATTTCTGTAATTAATTATGCATTTAATGTAGTGCAACTCTTGGAAAACTTGTCCCACAAGCGAAATTTGATGCCAAATTCGTGCAACTTGGTGCTATAAAAGACCAATCCATACCTCATTTTCAAAGGGGAGTTGAATTCTAGAGAGAGGGAGTCAAATTCTAGAGGGTAGGAGTAGGATTAGAGAGAGAAAGTTAGATTGTAGTTTTCTTTCGTAGAAGTTTTCATAAACCCTAGTTTGTAAGAAATTTTGGATTCCAATTCCATTTTTGTTTCTGAATTCAAGTAATATCTTTCCATTCTCTATTTTTATTATTTGCAAATTATTTCCCATGTCTTGTAGATCCATAATTTTGTGTGAATTTATTCTTGAACCAAATCATGAGTAGCTAAATTCCCAAGGGTTGGGGTACATGAACTCAATCCAAGGCAAATTATTTATGTAGAAAATAGAGGTTAAATTAAAATATTGATTGAATCGTGAAAGCACCGCTTTATATTTATCTTTGATTTCGTATGGTGCGGGCTTGAACCTCATATACGTAATGCTTAGAATATATAAAGACTGGATTCATTCACCGCTTTATATCTATCTTTGATTTCATATGATGCGGGCTAGATCCCTCATATATGTAATGCTTAGAATGTATAAAGACCGGATCTAGTCAATAATTTTAATTTACAATTCTAGTATTCTATACGGTAATTTGTTAAGGATTGAGGGATTGTACCCTACCCTATTTTCTCCCATTTGTCAGATCTAATTTCTTTTGCACTTTTTAGTTTGTTTCTCTTAATTAATTTTTTAATAGAAATTTTCCCAATTTTTAATCATCTTTTCGTTTCTTTTACGAAATCATTTCAAGATTTAATAATTTTTCTTATTACTATTTGGCAATCTCGATCCCTGTGGATACGATCCCGACTTACCGGGTTTATTACTTGAGCGACAGGCTTGCACTTGAGCCTAGAGTGAACGCATTTCTGAGACAAATTCTAAATCGCGTCAAGTTTTTGGCGCCGTTGCCGGGGATCCGAAATTGTTAAATTTTTAAGAAAGTTATTTTTATCTATAAGTGATTTCGAAAAAAAAAATTGAAGAAAAATGTGTGTCACGTTTTTGAATTGCCCACTTTGAAATGTCTTATTTTAACTCTTTTGGTGGCTTTAATTCTTATGCTAATAGTGAGGAGGAGGAGGCACTCAAGACTTATGACCATTGGATCAATATCACTAAAGATGATTTTATTAAATACAAGCCTAGTGCTGAGAAACTCCAAATTTATCAAAATCAATTGCTTGAAGAAGAAAGACTTGAAAAAGAATATCGCGAAAAAAATCGTTATTGGGAGCAAGAGTTAGATGCATTATTTGAACCCAATGAGGATTTTTTTTCCGATAGTTTTGAAGATGAAGTAAGTTTTCAACCAAATGAGGAATTCGAGGTGCTAGAACCAAGAAAGCCTACTTTGGAAGAACTCTTACTTGATCTAAAAAAGAAATCTGATGACCGTGCTGTTCTCGAGTCGAAAATTATAGCAACTTGCAAGGAGTTGAATGATTATTTGGACAACTTAGAAAAGGTCGAGACTTGCGCTTCACCTAATACTTTTGAGAATGAAATCATTGAAATTGATCCAAGTTATTTTGAATCTCAACCTATTATAAATATTGCAAAATCTACTGAGGTTGAGGATCATTTGTCTCCTTGTGTCCCCACTATTATCGAACCATTAAATCCATCACAAGAATTGGATGAATGTCTTAAGGATGTTGATCCACTTCTTGTATGGGAATGTTATTTTGAGATGCTTCATCTTACGGGCCACACACTTAGACGTGTCACTCCACCAGATCCAATTGAAAATTTTGAGGAAAAAATTTTTTAGGACACCAAGCAAGAGAGAGAGCTAGAGGAGTTGAGCCTAGCAGAGTTTGAGCGCGAGTTTGGACAGGTAGATGCAAGCCTTAATGATGAAGTCCAATCTTTCTCGGCCTCAATTTGTCATTTGGACGAAAGCGAGTGGGACAATAGAATTGATGCATTCCTCCTTCCCAAACCTTCACCCATACCATTTGAGTCTTCGGAGGTACTTGAAGATACGACTCAAATATCGTCCGACTTAGAGACCAACACACGTGCTACGCAACAAGAGGATCATTTTCCGGTTTATGAGGACAAACACTCTATGCTTAAATTGTTTTCTAATATGGATCGTTCCTTTTTGTGTGCCCCTCTCCCCATACTACTTGAAAAATCTTTGGAACGTGATTCTATATTTCTTGGATCCCAATGGGACTTGTCCTCTTATGCACCAAAATCCTTCATTATCCCCCTAAATTTTGTAATTGGTGATGGTTCATTTTTTAAACTTTTCACATGCCTTCTATTTTTCAAACGGAATTCTTATTTGTTGGGAGGCATGCATCCTAATGAGGGTACACCATTAATCCCTCAAAGTCAAATTGTATTTTGGGTGGACCCTCAAATTTTTCGACTTTTAGTGTATGATTTATTAGCTGTTCAAATGTTAGGTTGTAAATAGTTAGTTTTTTTTTCTTTTTTTTTTCTCTTTTATTATAGTCTAGTTTCGATAGTTAGAGTTTTTGTTATTCTTTTTGCTATGCTTGGTTCTAACATGTTTTGTAGATTCAATGGACTCGCACTCATCGGGGATCGCTCCATTTGGGTAATATCTTTCTTTTCCTCTCTTTATGTTGTGTTCTTGATTTGCATTGAGGACAATTCAACATTTAAGTTAGGGGGTGTGGGATATTCTTCCCATTTATTGTTTAGATTCATTGATTCGATCACATGTTCTTTCCAAGTGTGTTTTTTTAGAAAATTTAGAAAAAAAAATTGAAAAATTTAGAAAAAGTCAAAAACATTTTTGTTCAAAATAAATAAGAATTGGAATTTAAATTTTTCAAAAATATCACCTTTATTCTATTTAAAGTCTCAAATTGTTAAATCTCAATTGCACTAAGCCAAAATTGACCGAAGATGGAAATTAAAAGAAAATTGACGACTTTACGAATAAGTGTGGAGATTGATCAAACCCGGTGAGATTTCGAGCCTTTCAATTTTTTATGAGTTTTTAAATCAATCCGAGTTTATGATAAACTCAAAGTTCTTTTCAGCGTTTTAACAAGTCGTTGATGATCTCAATCCTTTGTTTTGATCGGTTATGAGAAATGTGTGAAATATTATCTCGAAATTCGTGCTAAATATATCTCTAAACTTAATTAATCTCGAGATGCATATGGTAATGTGATTAGCAATTTGGACAATGAAGTAGGCCCTCATTTGTTACCCAAAAATATTGTCCATAAAAAGTTGTGAAAAATTATCCCTTTGCAACCCAAGTTGATCCTAATAAAATATTTTCCTTTCGTTTGATAACCCGAAAAACCCAATTAGCCCGGAATTGTGAAAATTGAGAAAATTCATCAAGTAAGTCCAAATTGTGCAATAAAAAGGGGCAAGAAAAAAAAATGTTAAAAAAAAATAGTGAAAAAAAAATGAAAAAAGAAAAAGAAAGAGAAAAATGAGCAAATGCCCGAAAAAAGCACTAATGGACGTCATAAGGACATTTTCCAATTCCAACATTCCCTACCATTTCCATTTTTACCCTTTACACCTTTTAACCCCAAAAAGTCCTAACCGAGTCCGAATGGCGAAATTAATTACTGCGTGGAGAGCAATGATACAAAAAGATAATATGAGAGATTAAATGGTGTGAACTAGAGGTGATGTTTCCCATTTCCAAATAACTGTATTCCGATGATGAGATCGTTTCACCATAAATTTCCTTCTTTTCAATTTTGTATGCGTGAATTTGTGTCCATTATATTTACTCTTTATATCATGCATACCGAGAGAAAATAGCCACAATCCGAGTGATTCGTTTGTGAGTGCATACGTAAGAATTTGAATCAAAACGAATTTTAGGAAAGTAACGTAATGCTCAATCGGTGGAAATTTGAGGTTAAAGTTTTGGCTTTGAACACACACACTATGGTTTGAGACAGTTGAATATGAGTTGATGGTGATTATTTTTCGAAAAATTTAAATTGTACAATTTTTAAATATTTTGATTTTTATTTTTGTCAATAAAGAATTTTGTGGGTGTATTCACTGCAAACCCTCACGAGACAAAACTCGTCCTACTAGGGTAACCTAGGGGTTTAAAGGCTTGTTGCATATGCTAAATGCAATCGCTTGCCTGCGGAAATGGAATTTTATTTTAATAAAAGAATTTTCAAGAGTAGAATTTTGGCTAATTTTATTTACATTGCTCGGGACGCACAAAGTTCTAAGTTAGGGGGTGTGATTAGGCATATATTCTTCACATTTATCCCCTTAATTGCGGTATTTTTATGATCCCGTGTAGTGTAAATATCTGGAATTTGTCTCTTATTTATGCTACTAACCTTTTTTGGTAATTATTTCGTATTTTGTGTATCTCTCATGTGTTTTACAGGTATTTCATGCAAGTTAGTGCGAAGGAGAACTCAAAACAGTGAAAGAAACCAAGAAATGGAGAGTTGAAGGGCATTTTCGTAATTTTTCAGCCTTAGTTCGGAGGTGGGGCCAACTAGAAAGTTGAAGAGCTCTAAATTACAAGAACACTGGAAAAAACAGCACCTCAATCCGAGCTACAGTGAAGAAGTTACGATGTTTTGAAGTTGCGCGATAATGAAGAGTCTGGATGTGCGGATTTCTGTAATTAATTATGCATTTAATGCAGTGCAACTCTTGGAAAACTTGTGCCACAAGCGAAATTTGATGCCAAATTCGTGCAACTTGGTGCTATAAAAGACCAATCCCTACCTCATTTTCAAAGGGGAGTTGAATTCTAGACAGAGGGAGTCAAATTCTAGAGGGTAGGAGTAGGATTAGAGAGAGAAAGTTAGATTGTAGTTTTCTTTGGTAGAAGTTTTCATAAACCCTAGTTTGTTAGAAATTCTGGATTCCAATTCCATTTTCGTTTCTGAATTCAAGTAATAACTTTCCATTCTCTATTTTTATTATTTGAAAATTATTTCCCATGTCTTGTAGATCCATAATTTTGTGTGAATTTATTCTTGAACCAAATCATGAGTAGCTAAATTCCCAAGGGTTGGGGTACATGAACTCAATCCAAGGCAAATTATTTATGTGGAAAATAGAGGTTAAATTAAAATATTGATTGAATCGTGAAAGCACCGCTTTATATTTATCTTTGATTTCGTATGGTGCGGGCTTGAACCTCATATACGTAATGCTTAGAATATATAAAGACTGGATCCATTCACCGCTTTATATCTATCTTTGATTTCATATGATGCGGGCTAGATCCCTCGTATATGTAATGCTTAGAATGTATAAAGACCGGATCTAGTCAATAATTTTAATTTACAATTCTAGTATTCTATACGGTAATTTGTTAAGGATTGAGGGATTGTACCCTACCCTATTTTCTCCCATTTGTCAGATCTAATTTCTTTTGCACTTTTTAGTTTGTTTTTCTTAATTAATTTTTTAATAGAAATTTTCCCAATTTTTAATCATCTTTTCGTTTCTTTTATGAAATCATTTCAAGATTTAATAATTTTTCTTATTACTATTTGGCAATCTCGATCCCTGTGGATACGATCCCGACTTACCGGGTTTATTACTTGAGCGACAGGCTTGCACTTGAGCCTAGATTGTACGCACTTTTGAGACAAATATTAAGTCGTGTCAAGAATTTGTCTCAGAAATGCGTTCACTCTAGGCTCAAGTGCAAGCCTGTCGCTCAAGTAATAAACCCGGTAAGTCGGGATCGTATCCACAGGGATCGAGATTGCCAAATAGTAATAAGAAAAATTATTAAATCTTGAAATAATTTCGTAAAAGAAACGAAAAGATGACTAAAAATTGGGAAAATTTCTATTAAAAAAATTAATTAAGAAAAACAAACTAAAAAGTGCAAAAGAAATTAGAACTGACAAATGGGAGAAAATAGGGTAGGGTACAATCCCTCAATCCTTAACAAATTACTGTATAGAATACTAGAATTGTAAATTAAAATTATTGACTAGATCCGGTCTTTATACATTCTAAGCATTACATATATGATGGATCTAGCCCGCATCATATGAAATCAAAGATAGATATAAAGCGGTGAATGAATCCAGTCTTTATATATTCTAAGCATTACGTATATGAGGTTCAAGCCCGCACCATACGAAATCAAAGATAAATATAAAGCGGTGCTTTCACAATTCAATCAATATTTTAATTTAACCTCTATTTTCTACATAAATAATTTGCCTTGGATTGAGTTCATGTACCCCAACCCTTGGGAATTTAGCTACTCATGATTTGGTTCAAGAATAAATTCACACAAAATTATGGATCTACAAGACATGGGAAATAATTTGCAAATAATAAAAATAGAGAATGGAAAGATATTACTTGAATTCAGCAACAAAAATGGAATTGGAATCCAGAATTTCTCACAAACTAGGGTTTATGAAAACTTCTACCAAAGAAAACTACAATCTAACTTTCTCTCTCTAATCCTACTCCTACCCTCTAGAATTTGACTCCCTCTCTCTATAATTCAACTCCCCTTTGAAAATGAGGTAGTGATTGGTCTTTTATAGCACCAAGTTGCACGAATTTGGCATCAAATTTCGCTTGTGGCACAAGTTTTCCAAGAGTTGCACTGCATTAAATGCATAATTAATTACAGAAATCCGCACATCCAGACTCTTCATTATCGCGCAACTTCAAAACATCGTAACTTCTTCACCGTAGCTCGGATTGAGGTGCCGTTTTTTCCAGTGTTCTTGTAATTTAGAGCTCTTAAACTTTCTAGTTGGCCCCACCTCCGAACTAATGCTGAAAAATTACGAAAATGCCCTTCAACTCTCCATTTCTTGGTTTCTTTCACTGTTTTGAGTTCTCCTTCGCACTAACTTGCATGAAATACCTGTAAAACACATGAGAAATACACAAAACACGAAATACTTACCAAAAAAGGTTAGTAGCATAAATAAGAGACAAATTCCAGATATTTACACTACACGGGATCATAAAAATATCGCAATTAAGGGGATAAATGTGAAGAATATATGCCTAATCACCTCTAGAACTAGCACTAATCTGAGGATACTTCAATATAGTCCAATCAAACACATAGAAAAATTGATAACCTACAAAGTGGGATAAAATTAGATGTAAAAGATGAGAATATATAACTACGGAAAGCCTAAATACTCGTATAGTATATAAAAAATAAAAATAAAACTCATTTACTTGCTTAAAAAAACTTTATAGTTGTACTTTCTATCTACCTTCACGAATAAATAAGTCTCGAACAATACCCGATTAAACCCAAGTCATATCAGCAAAGCGAGAGTGTCTAGTCAATCTTCCACTTTAATAAATCTAAATCGAGAAAATAAGCATTTGATATTGCAATACATGAATTAAAAAAATGCATTTCAGGGATCCAAGTTCGTCACCACATGTTGGAAGAAATTTGGTGTCCCATCAACGAATCGTAAAATGTATATTACAACCCATTATAAGATATTTTGAGTAATGAAGGCACAACACAAATGAAAGAATTGTAAATGTTATAGGTTAAAAAATAAAGCCCCATGGGTCCTCAAATGTCCATATGCATAGACAAAAATTAAAAAAATAAATCAAATAAAGTGACTCATCCTCTTTGCGAATAGGCACAATGCTTCAATGATAAGAAATATGTAAGTTACAAATTTTGAAGACCTTAAATTTTTTTCTCTAACTATGCAATGGCCCTAAAAAAGAACCAAAGATTTAAGGATATATTTTTTTGAGAAGATGTCCCATTAGAGAGTACTTACCGCTGGCGAGCCGCAAGAGAAATAGAGGGTTTGTGAGGGTTTTATCGGATGAACTTATCGTCGGCAGTCTGGTCACCTGAAGATCCACCCTTTAGTTTTTCAAAAAATCCACAGCCTACTAGTGAGACTATTTTGTGAGGGTTTCATTGGGGGAAATAAAAGAAATGAAGGTGGTGTATTGAATGATGAAATAAAGGAAACCTCTTTATTTTTTTAAGATTGTACCTGGTCAAGGCTCTCAGCCGGGACCCACTAGCCAAAACCCTTTAATGAAACCGAAAGGCCTATCATATTACAGATGGTCATGGCCCATAGCCGTGACCCACGCTCATAAATGGTCACGGGCCCTAGCCATGACCCTCAGTGTGTGTCTTTTCTGCTTCGTCATGCATATGGTCATGACCTGAATCCGTGACCAATCTTGGAGGGAATTTTGGCATGAATTTGTTACCAATATGGTCACGACCTAGTCACGCCCCAAGTTCGTGACCCATAGTGGTCAGAGATTTGGTCCGTGACCACTTTCAGAGAACCCATAACTCAGTGTGGTAATGAATATGGTCACGCCAAAATTTGATATGGTTACGACCCAAGTTTGTGACCACCTGGTTGGGGACTTGGGTCGTGACCAACTGGGAGTGACCATTCGTGGAATTTAGTGTAGTGATTTTAGAGTTTGAGGAGTATAGACATTTACTCGAGTCTAGGATAATTGAGCTCGAGGAAAGATTAAGAGATTCAAGTAGGGATAAATATGACTTGGAGGCTAGGTTAAAAAAGTGTGATAGAATACGAGGCACCGTCCAAATCAAAAATGAAAAGTGTAGAATTGGCTTCCATGATCGTATTGCTCCCATTCCTAAAGCCAAGATCATGCATATGAGAGAGTCGACTAGGAACTTTACGAAAAGTCAACCTCTACGTAACACTCATCATCATGTTTACACTTGCACTCATAATGGTAGGAAGGGTCATCTTAGACATTTTTTCCACGATCTTAAGAACACTTGTAGTAAGTATAATAATAGAGTCGCTTTTGTTCGCAAAACCACTATTCATCATTTCGCACCTACTTGAATTGGGAAATTGGATTTAGAGGCTTTAGGCATTAAATGTTTGAGTTCTCATTTGCTTGCACGTGATTCTCCCCATGTTAGATCTTATGGTTGAGCGTGTTACCTATGTTTATCATACTCTAGTTGTGTCTTTTTTACATATCCTTTCTAGGGTTATGACTTGTGTATATTTGGTAATTTTATCTTTTTCTTTTATAAGTCATATTGAGAAAATACAAAAAAAAATTATATATTTTTGAAAAATAAAAAAATATTTTTCTTTTGAGTCTAAAATATTTGATAAAAAATAAAAAATATATTTGATTCTCATGGTTTTAGTTTTACACTTATGATATAGCATATTAGTGTGCTTGAATCCCCTTCACTTCGCAACTTCAATGTGTCTAATACATTTAATTATGACTTTAAATACTTAGGTCGATCTTAACCATGTTTTTCGTGGTGTTGTTTCAAACTCGAGTTGTATTATGGATTCGACTATGTATATGCCTCCACACACACATATACGAGCTATTTTGAATGTTTAACTTATCATGTACATTTGAGTTTGATAAGATGATAAGGCGTAAACATTTCATATGTATCCCTTTGATTTTGGTACTTTTATGGTCTTATGCATTGAATTTAACCCGAATTGATCTCATATTTATGCTACTAATCCTTTTCGATGGCTATTTCATGTTTTGTATATTTTCTCATATTTTACAGGCAATTCATGCAAGTGGATGGAAGGGAAAGCTGAAATAGTGAAAGATATGCAAGAAAGGGAAATCAAGGGCATTTTCATAATTTTTGCAGTCGGAACCCGTAGGCGGAGCCAACTCAAAAGTTTAAGAGCCTGGAGTCACAAGAATACTGGAGAAAATAGCACCTCAATCTGAACTACGGTGAAGAAGTTATACGAATTTGAAGTTGAGAACTAAATCTAGAAAGAATAGAAAATACAAGGTGGGGTAGCAAGTTTCGCCAAACCGCACTGCGAACTGGTTCGCCGTTAGTCACGCTCAAGAACCGTGACAAAAGTTTGTCACACTTTAAAATCGTGCCAAATTATCTGAAGCGGGATTTTTATTTTGGCCCTACTTTTTAGCCTAGAGAGTTTTATGTTTTGGGGACTCTTCTAAACGACTTCTAACTTGTATATTTTGTCATTAAGTTTTCTTTAAGATAGATTTCATTCATGGAAAGGCTTCTATTTAAGGAGGAACATGTAGGAGAATAATTTATAAGTTTTCCAACGTCAATTCGAAAGCTTTTTTGGTTATTCTTTGATCTTTGATTTCTTCTTGCATGCTTATCTTCTTCTATCTTGGTAACCTTAAATTCCAGGACTTTGATTATTATTTCATTATTTTTACATTCTTGTTAATGAATTCTTGCGTTGTTAACACCATCATGTTTAGTATCTAGTTCAAGGGTTGGGAATATATTTTCATCATTAATGGGTGTCGAGCTTTGAAATCTAGGTTTTTGGTAGAAATGCATTTGATCGAAACCTCATGTATTAAAGTTGGAATATTAGGCATTTTAATTTTCTTTGTGTGCAATTTGTTAGGCGAAATTTAACGAAGGAATGACCTATGATACCAGCCTACAAAGCCATGCTTTAAGAGCAAGTGGAAGCGGTAAAAGCGTTTAAGGGTAATTTTAATGCCCCTCACGTGATTTTTCATAACCCTTCATGGAGGAACCATCGCGATTTTAGTTATGAGTAATAACATGTTGCGTTGAATCCTAATTCACACGTTTCCCCTCCTCCACCACCTCCTTCGCATTTCCAATAAGTGACACAAATGTAAGCACTAACTCTTGCACCTTATATCACCCCACCGCGAAGAAATCTTAGGGATACTTTGAACCAATTTATGCAAGCTCCATCGGCAAACAACACCCAAAATGCTCGAGTGTTTGTCGAAATAAATGCGAACATTTCTAGATTGCAATCTTCCTTAAGTGTCCAAGAGAAGGGTGAGTTTTTGGCCGAAGGCCGAAAACCTTACCTACGTCAACCTAGTGTTATATCTACGTTCGACGATTATAAAGAGCAATGTCAAATCGTTACCACTCTATGTAGTGGGAGAGTTATTGATTTATCACCTCGCCCACATGTTGAACCTAAACACTAGGTGGTTTCAGCCGAAATGAAAGAGGTCGAAGATTCCCCCTTAAATGAGAGTGACAACAATAACACTAGTAGGCCCGAAGTTATAGTGAAATCGCCCACTGTTGCATCTTTCCCTGAATGGTTGGTTCCTCCTCCTAAAGAAGCCTCCCATGAAGATGTTCTAGATGTACTTAAGCAAGTTAAACTGAATTTACCTTTTCTCGAGGAAATAAAGAAAATGCCCGCATATGATAAGTTCCTTAAGGACTTATTGATGGTGAAATGTAAACTAAAGGTTAAAAATAATGTTTTCCTAGAACAAAATGTGAGCTCATTTCTACTAAGTTACCTCCCACCAAAGTTTAAAGATCTGGGTGTACCGACCATTTCGTGCATCATTGGAGAGAATCGCATTGAGAGAGCCTTATTAGATTTAGGGATGGGTTTTAACATTATCCCTTCATCCATCTATAGGCAATTAGATTTGGGGAACCTTAAGCCCACTTCTATCACTCTCCAACTCGTGGACCGTACCATGAAGATACTTCTAGGTATTGTCGAGGATGTGATAGTCTAAGTGGACACTATCTACTTCCTAGTAAATTTTGTCATTTTGGATACAGATCCCTCCTTCCGCTTGAGTAATCATGTTCCCGTAATCTTGGGCCGCCCATTCTTAGCTATGGCTAATGCACTTATTAATACTCAATATGGGAAGATACAACTCACGTTCGGGAATATGACTCTTGAGACCAATAACTTCAACATCACCAATCAAGTAGATGATGAGGATGAGTTTCATGTCATGTATCTTATCAAAGATGTAGTAGATGACCACATAGAGAGAAAAATTGGTGGAAAACCGTTAAGAGCGTGTCTTATGTTGGGTAGTGAGAGTGAAGGGACTTACATCGAGTTTAAAAATGAGGTAGGAGAGTTGAGAGTGATCTTAGACACGAGAGAGCATCGGGTGAGGACTTGAGAGATGTTAATTGGGTTTTTAGGTTTGAGGAATTGCCATCGAGGAAGTCGCGCACAGTTCCCTCCGATGAAAAATTCCCCACCACCTAATTAAAGAAACTACCCTAAAACATAAAATATGCTTATCGGGTAGAGGATGAGACATTTCTCATTGTTGTTTCCTCGAGCCTAAATAAAGAGAAAAAGGGTCAACTATTATCAATTTTGAGGAAGCATCATAGTGCTTTTGGTTAAATCATCGCGGATTTGAAGGGCATAAGTCCCCTCGAGGAGGATGTGAGGCCTTCGAGGGAGATGAAAATGTTATTTAATCCCACGATGAAAAATGTCGTGAGGGCATAGATTATTAAACAGTTGGACGCGGGTATAATTTATCCCATTTCGGATAGCAAGTGGGTGAGTCCTATTAGAGTTGTCCCGAAGAAGTCGGGGATGACTGTGGTTAAGAACGGAAAGGGAGAGATTATTCCACAACGTACCACCACCAGGTGGCATGTTTGAATTAACTATCGAAATCTCAATGCCGACACGAGGAAAGATCATTTCCCCTTATCGTTTAGTGACCAAATGCTAGAGTGAGTAGCAGGACACCCATTCTATTACTTTTTCGACGGTTACTTTGGGTACAACCACATTTTAGTAGATTTTCTAGATCAAGAGAAGACGATGTTCACATGTACTTTTGGCACGTTTACCTACAAACGTATGACTTTTGGATTATGTAATGCATATGTGACCTTTAAAAGGTGCATGCTTAGTCTTTTTTAATGATATGGTTGAAAGGGGATTTAAGGTATTTGTGTATGACTTTAGTGTCTTCAACCCCTGTTTTGACCTTTATCTCACTAATCTAAAAAAAGTGTTATCCCGTTTTGTGTAAAATAACTGTGTACTAAATTGAGAGAAGTGTCATTTTATGGTTACTGAAGGAATAGTTCTTAGCCACATAGTTTCGTCTAAAGGTATTGAGGTAGATAGGAAAAAAATATAAGTCATAGCCAATCATCCACCACCTAAGTCACTAAAGGAAGTGCACTCTTTCTTGGGCCACGCGAGTTTCTATCGTAGGTCTATTAAATACTTTAGTGCCATCATTAGGACCTTGAGTAACCTAATTGTCAAAGATACCCCCTTTGAGTGGAATGAATTATGCCAAAGTGCTTTTGAAAAATTAAAAAGCATGCTCGTGTCTGCTCCTATTATGCAAGATCTTGATTGGTCCCTTCCATTCGAGGTCATATGTGATGCGAGTGATTATTCTATAGGGGTTATTTTGGGCCAAAGAAGAGATAAGAAGGCTCACGTCATCTCCTATGCTAGCCAGATGATGATACGAGAAATTGAATACTAGTCATTCTCGTACCAGCAAGTTAAGTGTAAAGTACATAATAAAGAGATAGAGATAGTAAAGAAAGAGAAAAAGATGATATATAGAGTGGTTCAGTTATTAAAATGAGCCTACGTCCACTTTGTTGCCTCCTTCTCATTATATGTATTGTAGTACAGGTTTACAATGCCGTAATAGGGGTACGATGTAAATGAGAGAAGAGAATACATGTCTATGATGGTTCCGAGAGAGTCGAAGAGATGACCGTGATGCAAATGAATAGCCCGCAAGCCGTACCAAGGGATGTAGAGTGTTTGGCAATGCCTCCGCAAGTGTAGTTATCTTTGGACTAGGATTCAGTATAAGAAATGAACTCAGATCCTCTAATCTCGAGGTGTGGACCTCAATTTGTAGGAGGTGTGTGTTTTTTATTGTTGTTATGAATGAGAAAGGCTCTGGACAACTAAGCTAAAAGGTAGGGGCCGCACCCTATAACATGCGAGCCCTTGACCTGAAAGGATAAAATTATGGCTTGTATATGTAAGGCTGCGTCATAAAGCTTCGGCGCATGCCTTTCATAATCTTCCCATGACCTCTTATATAAATGGTAACTGGCCGTGGCCTTCAGTACATTTCCTAATCCTTAAGAGTAAATTGAAAGAAATATTTTTCCATTCTTCCCTTTGAGATTTTCGGTGATCTTTAGGCAATTATTCGAGTTGGTTTAAGCGATTTCCCTAGCGGCTTGTGATTGAGGAATTCGTGGTTCAAGGCTGAGCAACACCCAAGTCCTCATTTCTCATTGGTTTCTAGGTAACAATCAAAACTTCCTCAGTAGTTTTGTAATTCTAGCCTTTTGACTGTTCTGCTCTTGATTCTTCCTGTTTATAAATGAACCATTCGAATCCACCTTTTTGC
This sequence comes from Sambucus nigra, assembly GCA_949130495.1. Taxonomy (NCBI): domain Eukaryota; kingdom Viridiplantae; phylum Streptophyta; class Magnoliopsida; order Dipsacales; family Adoxaceae; genus Sambucus; species Sambucus nigra. The sequence goes on from OX422218.1 coordinate 220,796,343, forward strand.
TGAATCATATTAAACAACTGATCCTGAATTGAATCGTACTGCTAAATTCATGCTGAAATGAACTCATTTAATCCCATTAATTTGACTCATTTGCTGAAATCATTTAATCATAATAGATAACTGGCGTGGATTTGAATCAATTCTTCAATCGATGAAATAAACTGTTCACATCTATGTTAACTCAATAAATGAAACTTGCTGACTTAGGCTTAGATATTTAGGGCTTTTGAATTCCATGTACTTGCGTAGGATCAAATTTGTTGGTCTTAGAGTCTCATAAGTTGAAAACTTACCATTCTGTTCTTGATGTTCTTGAGAAAACCTTTTAAATCTAGGGCTTTGATCTTTAGATTAGGCCACCTTCGCTGTCCAATTGTTTTTGAATTGTTGTTGCGGCATGTATCATATCCTGAATAAGTTATTTGGATGCGACATCATATTAACACCTATACGATGAATATTGTATTTTTCCCTTAGGGTTTAACCACATGCTAGTGTCCGTATCCTTTTGCCAATAAACCCAAGGACTGCGACATGTAAGAACATATCTAATATCTCAAAAATAATATTCCACGGCAGTAATTCGACCTCTTGAGATTCCACAGCCCAGCACTTAGTGTAGTTAGCTAAAATTATTGAAACTTATATTTAGCTTTCAAATTTGTTATTACGTTGTTCCTGCCTCGACCTCTAAGAGGCTTATTGGTTGCGGCACTTAATAGTGGAATTTCTGCTTTTCAAGCCTTGCTACAAGCATATTAGTTGGAATCCTGATGAATTTTTGAAGGATTTCTGAAATAAACATTTTGTAGTTTCTCCTCCCGAACTCCCTTCCTTGCATCCTTTAAAGACATTTGGGCCTTGCCTGCTCAAAGATTGCCCAAATTACGTCATTTTAGATTCTGATTCCGCGAATTCCACTTGTAGGAAAGATACCAAGGTAATGAAAGAGGAAACACATTCAAGTAGCAACCCTATGGATCTTGATGCCGTTATTATTGGGACTTCTGAGGCTAGGGACACACCTGATGGCCCATCTAACAGAGCAGAGAGACCACCTGCAGCTTTGAACATCCACAGCATTATGACTCGGGAATGGGTTAACCAAGTTGTTGAGGCATTTGAGTTTCTTGAAAATTTGATGTGCTCAGTACCCTCTACGAAAGAAATGCCATTCTCTACTATTAATAATGGGGTATGCTTTCGCCTCCAAGCTTTCATATATGGTCTACGACTACCAGTGCCACTCCGAATTAGGATAATCTTCCACAACATGAATCTATCCCCAACCCAACATGAATCAATTATTTAAGTCATTCCGAGTATTAATGACAGGGTATGCATTTATCTCAACCGGGAGTCGGTGTAGACTAAAGGGGTGGGGGATAAGTATTTTTATAAATTAATTCGGATGCCAATTCTGAGTGTACGGTTGAGTCCGAATGGGCCGAGATAGTCAGAAAAGTGTACCCGGGGATATTAAACGGGTCACAGGGCATTTTTAGACATAGCTGGGCCCACACGGGGGCAATTGGGTCATTTGGGCTTGGCACATTAGGCAAAAAACGGGATTTAGGTTAATTGTTAGGTTAGGAGAAGAAAGGAAATGGCTGATAGTGTTTTAAAAAAAGGCTAAGTGTATTAAGGAACCCTAATAGTAGTTAAAGGAAGTTTTGGGATCACTAGAGAGCCAACAAGGATCATCTTCAACCTTAGAATTCATCTCCGAATCAGACACTACGAAACCTAAGGCAAGTGGATAACTTGCAATAGAATTGAATATTTTTTGCAATTCATATTCATGTGATGTGTTTGATCAAAATTCGTTTTGGGTGTTCATGGCATAAACATGAGGTTTTGACCTGGGGCGAACCCTATTTGTTCAAATATTATGCAGACCAAATCATCCGAAGATGTTTATCGGATAACGAGATACCTAATTTCATTCGATATTGTCATATGAAAGCTTGTGGAGGCCACTTTTTGACGAATAAGAGGACACTAAGATTTTTCAAAGCGGTCTCTATTGGCCCAAAAAATTTCGGGATGTTAGCGCTTATTGCAAATTTTATGATAGATGTCAACGGATGGGAGCCATCACCCGACGAGATATGATTCCATTGACCCCTATTATTGTCATCGACATATTAGATTTTTGGGGCATTGAATTTATGGGTCCCTTTCCTCCCTCCTTTGGTTTCTTATAGATCCTTGTCACAATAAATTATGTGTCAAAATGGGTTGAGGTTATAGCTATAAAGACAAATGGCAGAAAGGTGGTGATAAAGTTTTTACAAGAGCACATATCGTCTCGCTTCGAAGCTCCGAAGGCAATTATTAGCGATAAGGGCAAAAAATTTTGTAATATGCCATTTGAAAAACTCATGAGAAAGCATGGGGTCGTCCACAAGGTAGGGATGACTTATCACCCCTAAATGAGTGGGCAAGCCGAATTGGAAAGTCGTGAGATTAATCACATTCTAGAGATGACCGTCAATCCTAATCGGAAGGATTTGTCTCTTCGTTTAAATGATGAACTATGGGCTTATCTAACGGCGTATAAGAACCACCTCAGGATATCCCCATTTCTCTATGTGTATGACAGGTCTTTCCATCTCCCCATGGAGCTAGAGCACAAGGAATATTGGACTATTATGAGGTTGAATTACAACTTGGATCAAGTCGGTGAAGCACACAAGCTTCAATTGAATAAATTGGAAGAAATACACAAGGATGCATCTGAAAGTGCCAAAATTTCCAAAGAAAGAATGAGACTCGTACATGAGCAAATTATCCATCGAAATGAGTTTTATTTGGGTAAAAAAGGGAATCTATAAAACTCACATTTAGACTTGTTTCCTGGAAAGTTACGTTCACTATGGACCGACCCATTCATTGTGAGAGAGGTGTTTCCCCATGGATCCATTGAATTAGAAGATCCTAAGGGGGAGAGACGTTTAAGGTGAATGTACAACATCTAAATCCATATCTCTAGGCATATGTTGAGGAAGCTGACACAATTTTATTGTCGAACCCCATTTATGGGGTTGAGTGAGCTTAAAAGGAGAGGTCGTCGCACCCCTGACGCGTATGGGGTGAGTAGGTGTTCTATACTAGTGAGTAGAGTTGGTATTTAGGTCATTTAGAAGTCTATAGCGGTCTCGAGTTACAAAAGGTTGGAGCACTACGTAGATTATTCGCGTACATAAGAGCATACATGCATTTCGAAAGCGAGGTTGAGGTGTCCCGAGGGTCCCAAACTGGTTCACGTGCATGCTCAAACCGGTTCGAAAAACCTAATTATATTCACTCCCCTTTTTCTAACTCATTCCCACTTTTCACCTTTTCCTCCCATAGGACATTCATCCCTCCCATACTCCCCCCACCCATTTTACAACCCATATTATTCCCTATTCCCTTTCCCACCACCACTTATTCATTTTCCCTCTAAATCCCCACCATCCCCAACTGTAAATACAACCCCTTTTCCACCCCTTCCCTCACACCTCACTTTCTCTTCACTCTCCTCTAAAGTTCTTAATACTCCAAATCCTTCTTCCACCATGACTCCCAACCTCCACCTCCGACTCGCAATTACGATTCAACCACCATCCTCGACGAGGGGGTCGACCATGAATTCCTCTCTAAACAAGAACGGGATTTGTTTCAAGTATACTTTTGGGCCTACCACACTATCCACATTGAGCGACGGGTTATTTGAGACAAGCCACCCGACAAAGTCACCCCATATTTCCACCACCGAGGGTGGTGCACTTTTTTATCCACGAAGAGCGATCGGGTGTATGAGGAGGATGTGCGTTATTTTTACGCGAATCTCGTTAGAAAATCCAACACCCTCCATAATACATTCATCCAAAACATTCGCATCCTATTCTCCATTACAATCATCGAACGCAAGATGAAAGAAAAACGGGTTACTCTACCCCTACCATTTGCCTACCCCACCAACGGGGCACCGCGCACATAATTCGATTACATCGAGCACATGGCATCGGGCAAGGAATGGTCTCAAAATACATTCCCGATGGTCCGGCTACCGCAGATGGTACACTACACACACCTCACCACTTGTGACGCAATCCTACAAACCACCAATGATTTCATGGTTCGCTAACTCCATGGGAATTTTCTCTTTCATTTCCTTGATCAGGAGAGAACAATTAATCTTACCTGGCTCTTTTATACGACTTCCATGCTGCCTACGATGAGAATGGAAAAGTGGCCCTTCCATATGCGTGCCTTATCACAGATATCATGCACGACGTTGGGGTGTAGGACCCTAACACGCACGCCAAAATTCTCAAACTGATTGGAGCTACATTCGCTACCCGACGAGACCCATCAAATACGAGTGGCCCACCCAGGCAACCTGTTATTATTGATGATGAGGAGAAAATGGGTCACGAGCCCAAATGCTGGATGTGAGATGATTTTCCTGGTGAGGAAGAATACGACGAGGATGAGGACTCTGATTATGAGCGAGAGATGGAGGGCATTACTCGTCGCATTAATGCACTAGAGGAACATTTTGATGGGTTTATGAATGAATATCGAGCGGATTGTCAAGCCTATTAACGTGACACAAGTATGATGGCATGCCTTTAAGTCGTTATGTACCGGTAGCAAGTCGGCCCCAATGTCGCATTATGACATATTTTTACGATCCATATGACCCGAGCACACCCAGCACCTCCCACCTACCACCACAGTAGCACTCCCCTTGTTGGTCTCTTTTGTGTAGTTCTATATGTTTCTATCTGCTAATTTTTTTAATAGAAATTTGCAATGCTTTATCTTTCTATCTTGTACGTATTTGTCGGTTTTAATGAAAAAATTGCATTTTAAATATTTGGTTATTTTCTTTATCGCACTTATTATTTTTTATTTAGATTTTAGTCCTTGTGATTGAGGAAAAGGAAAAAGTCTAATTTAGGGGGGTGACAAGTGGGTATTTCTAAAACTTCACAAATGTTTACAAAGCCCAAAAAATTAGAAAATTTTCAAAAAAACGAAAAAAGCCAAAAAAGCCAAAAATATTTTTCTTCAAAATAACTAAAAATTGGAATTTGAAATTTTCAAATATATCACTAAAATTTTATTTAATGTATCAAATTATACAAATTAAAATGCACAAAGCCGAAATTAACCAAAGATTGAAATTGAGCGAAAATTGACGACTTTACGAACGATTAATTGACCTGGTGAGATTTCGAGCCCACCGATTTTTGTGAGTTTTTAAATTAATCTGAGTTAATGATTAATTTAACGTTCATTTTAACGTTTAAAAAAGTTTTTGAGGATCTCTATTTCTTTGTTTTGATCGGTTATGGGAAACGAGTTGAATGTTGTCTTGAAAAATGCGCTAAAATATCTCTAAATTAAATATAATCTCGAGACGCATATGGTAAAATAATGAGTAATTTGGATAATGAAATTAAGACCTCGTTTGTTATTCTAAAAATACGAGCCATAAAAAGTAATGAAAAATTATCCCTTTTTGCAAACCCAATTGAGCCAGAAAAAAATTCCTAATTTGTTTGATTAACCTGAAAAATTTATGAAGCCCGGAGTTATGAAAATTGGAAAATTCTTCAATTCAGTCCAAACAGTGCAAGAAAATGGGGCAAGAAAAAGTAAAAGAAAATTGCTCAACAAAAATAGAAAAAAATATACAGAAAAATTAGAAAAATAGATGAAAATCAAAAAAAGAAAAGAAAATGGGCAAAAGCCCAAAAAAGTACTAACGGACATCATAAGAAAAAAATTTAATTCCGAATTTCCAAGTGATTCCCATTTTTACCCAATATACCATAACCCGAAAAAGTCTTAAATGAGTCTGCATAATGAAATTAATTACGGCGTGGAGAGCTAACACACGAAAAGATAATAAGGTAGATTAATTGGTGTGAATAAGAGGCGATGTTTCTCATTTTTCAATAACCGTCTTCCGATGATGAGATCTTTTCAACATAAAAAAAATCATCTTTCAAATTTGTAGGCGTAAATTCGTGTTCCATTATATTTTCTCCTAAAAACAATACAGATAGAGAGAATTAGCCACATTCCAAATGATTTATTTGTTAGAGTATCCCTTGATAATTGAATCAAAATGAAATTTTGAAAAGCAACATAATGATCAATCAGTGGAAGTTATTGGTGTAATTCTTAGATTCGCACACATGCACTACAAATTGAGACTATTGAATACAAATTCATGGTAACTATTTTTAGGGAGTTTAAATTGTACAATTTTTAAGTATTTTGATTCTCTTTTGAGTAGAAAATCGAATTTTGTGGATTTATTCACTACAAACTCTCACGAGACACCACTCGTCCTACTAGGGTAGCCTAGGGGTTTAACAACTTATTGCGTAAGCTAAATGCATTCGCTTGCCCGTGAAAAAAGGTATTCTATCCCAACAAAATTTTTGAAGAAACTTTAACTCATGCTCTCATTCTATTACATTGCTCGGAACACGCAACGTTCTAAGTTAGGGGGATTTGATAAGGCATAAATATTTCATATTTATCCCTTTAATTTCGATACTTTTATGGTCCCGTGCATTGTATTTAACCCGAATTATTCTCATATTTACTCTACTAATCCTTTTTGATAATTATTTCATGTTTTGTATATTTTTCTCATCATTTACAAGAAATTCGTGCAAGTGGATGGAAGGGAAAAGCCGAAACAGTGAAAGAAATGCAAGAAAGGGAAGTCAAGGTCATTTTCATAATTTTCTAATGGGAACCCAGAGGAGGAGATTACTGAAAAGTTGAATAGCCTAAACTCACAAGAATACCTAAAAAAATGGCACATCAATCCGAGCTACGGTGAAGAAGTTATACGAATTTGAAGTTGAGAACAAAATCTAGAAAGAAGGGAAAATACAAGTTGAGGCCGTAAGTTTCGTCAAATCCCACTCGGAATCGATTTTCCATTATTCATGCTTCTGAATCATGATAAAAATTGACCACGCTTTAAAAAAGTGACAAATTATCTGAAGCGGAATCTTTATTTTGGCTCTACTTTTTAGCCTAAAGAGTTTTATGTTTTGAGAACTCTTCTAAATGACTTCTAACCTGTATATTTCATCATTGGGGTTCCTTTAAGATAGATTTCATTCATGTTAAATCTCCTAATCAACTAGGAACATCTAGGAGAATAATTTACAAGTATTTCACATTCAATTGAAAAACTTTTTGGGTTATTCTTCGAGCTTTGATTTTTTCTTGCATGCTTATCTTCTTGTATCTTTATAACCTTAAATTCCATCACTTTGACTATTATTTCATTATGTTTCCATGCATGTTAATGCGTTCTTCCATAGAGATTTATAATATCATGTCCAGTTAGATATTTAGAGGGTTGGGGTATATGAACCCAAGATAGGTTAATAAGTTGGATCTAAAATTGGTTGAAATTGTATAGATAATTCATAGCTTTGATATGTTGTGGAAACAAGTATTATATGTCTCTTAACTTCGTTTGACCTGGGTAACCAGAGTATTTGTGGGTATAATACTCATGTCGACAATCTTTTCATTTATTTGAAATTATTTATTGACTAGACATTGTGAGAAGTAAAATTCTCATATGTTTAGTACTTTGAAAAATTTAATGTTTTCTTCTAATTATAAATACAAATTTTGAACATTTTGTATCCAACGGAATTATTGAAGGTTTAGGGGAGTGTGTTCCAATTCCATCTTATTCATAATAGTTAATCAAATTGCATTAGTCTTTTGAACTTTCTCAAACCTATCATCTTTTACACTTTCCCCCTTTTTAAGTGTTAAACCAATTTAATGCTAAATATTATTCGATGTGAATTCGATCCCTACTTGCCGATACACTTCCATTATAGTGTGACAAATTGTGGTATTTTTTTATAGGGCGTAAACACCCAATGACGTGATTTAAATACAAAGTTTATGCCTCATCATGAGACATTCTCCTCTCAATCTTGTCATTTACACGTATTAATGACTTATGGGGAGTTGTTCATGTAAGAACCATTGACCGTGAGAGTATTTATTAATTATGAGTGTACACGAGAAAGGAAAATGAAACACAGGTTGACTTTGTGTGAAATCCAACGTTGAAAAGAGCCCAAGAAAAAATAAAAGCAATAAAAATAGCAAAAATTGCCAAAAAGGGCCAACTTATAATATTATAAGTGAAAAGAAATGAAAGTGCTTCAAAATAATTATGAAATAGAAAAGAAAAGAATAATCTAAGTGTTTATCTTTTGAGGGAGTTTAGTTCAAGAACAACGAATTTGCACAATGAATCCTAGGTTTAATGGTCGTGTCATGACACTATTGCTTGGTGGAATCATCAAAATCTAGAGTTGTTCGCATTACGAATATTTTGTTTATTGTCATGTGTCGCTAAACCATAGTTTTGATAATATTTTACTATCAATTAGAGCTTCTTGAACGTATTTAAGTGTTTGGGTCATGATTCATTTTCTTTATTTCACACTCATTCACTCCATTACCATGAGTTTAGTCCCATCGATACCATATTACCGTGTAACTCTTATGTTTTAGTGTTAGTTTTTCATTTTTTTGGTTTGTATTAGGTTGATGTGTCTTAAGTTTACCTTTCTGGGTCCAGATTTCATTAGTTTAAGAAGAGGTTTTGAGATTTTTGTGCATCGTTTGAACGAGATGGTGGCTCGTTCGAACGAGTTCTGGTTCTCTTTCAAATTTGACTTAAAACAAACATCGGATGACCTCCCATTGTTTTGGCTCATTTGATACTAGTTCGAAACTGCTTCCAATGAAAATTATCTTTCGTTCGAATGACCTACTTTTTCATTCGAACGAGTCGCGTTTCTCGTTTGAATGATCCTGACTTTCATTCGAACGAGGTTTAAAAATCACGTTTTACGTTTTAATCAAATCCTTTTTGTCATTTTACCCTACCCTCATTGGTGCGACCTTCTTCCTATCAGACTGCCATTGTTGACCATTATCACATCTTTGGATCTTGATTTTGATTGTTTCTCACTCAATCCATCATACTACTTGGTCCTTATAAGGTATTTTTTTGAGATTACATCTTTTGAGTTGGTTTTGAGTGTTTTTGGCAAAATTTACTTGGTTAAATTTTCTTACCATGTCTTCATATTTATGCACTCATTTTTATATCCATGAGTATGAAAATTGGCCTAAGGAATTTTTGTTTCAAATATCTTCATTTTTATTTGGGGCTATTACTGTTTTTAATTTTATTTTTATTTTAGTGTGTTTATTGCCCCTTTGTGTTGCATGAGTCACAAACTATCCAAATATTACATTTTTTGGAAAAATGTTTTTATTTAATTTTTGGATATTTGTGACACAAACAAGAGTTTGGTCTGTATATTTTTATCTGGTATGTTTGACCTATTACTGATTATATATCCTATTATTTTTTTCTGTGGCTATGATTTTCGTAGTGGTTCGGATGGTTTTGTACGGAGATAGGTTGCTAGAGCTTGGGTCGGTTGTTTGGTTGGATTAGGTTTTAGTTCTTACCTTTTCATACCCACACACTATTCGTTTTTCTATTACTATGACCGGTGGTAGACGATGACGATCTTATCACAGTGGACATATTAAGGAGGATTCCACCTCCCTACAAGCACAGGCCACCCAGGCTAATTGACCTCGGTTCACTACTGATCGCTAGATGAGCCGTGTTAACTATGATAACTATTGCTCTCTGGGTTTTCATATCCGTATTGTTGTTCGTGAGCGCATCTTTAAGGTTGAGGACTTTTCCCAGTATCATGTTCTGGTATGGCTCCATAGTCAAGGGTGGGAGCTTATGTTTTCGATATATGATGCATCCTTACATTGTACAAGAGTTCTATTTTCGGGCAGCCGGGACTGCTGTCGGCTTACAGTCCTATGTCCCTGGGGTACAGGTTATCGTCACCCCGAATTTTATTGCCCAAGTTTTACAGATTTCCCATGATCTGGATGTTATATTTCCAAGTCATGTCGCCGGCAGTCTAGAGCCTAACGACATCATTTGCCATTGCTTTAAAGAGATCCATTCTCGTACTGCTATTATGTATGATCAGCACCTCCATGCTGAATATCGTGTTCTTAATTTTTTTACATCATCATCGGTCTATCCCAGGACCAACCATACCCTGATTTTTATGACATCATTTAATTTATGTATGTTGTGAGTTAAGGATGGCGTATCGATCTTCTTACCATTATTACGCACCTCAGGTCCTCTGTCCCTAATGTGGGACCCACACTCATTCGGTTTACGCTTCCCTTTGGTGTCCTTATGAAACATATCTGTGAGTCTACCCAGGTTCCTTTGGTTCAGGACGAGGTAGAACAATCAGGGATTCCAACTATAGATGTGAACATCATTATCCGTTCTTTGAGTCACCTCCCTACAGCTGCTAAGCATGGTTTTTCTGCCACAGTCTCATCTTCCTTAGCCAGTTCACACATCACAGTCTTTGAGTCCTCTACCTGTAGATACAGCATCTGCAGAGACAGGTATCACCCCAAACATGGCACTTCGATTATACAATGAGGAGCGTTCCACTTGCCGAGTTCTAAAGGCACAATTTGTAGAGCATTGAGCTTTCATGGCCAGATACGGTGTTGAGGCAGAGAAGAGGGACATATAGTAGTCCTAGATGGCCGCACTTCTTGAGAAGATGCGAAGGAGGGAGCAACAGTAGGATTCTAGGACATCCACATGTCACAGGGATAATGGGACTGCTATTGATTGTAATGATTAGGGTTGATGATGCTGCTTTCTATATTTTGAGATACATTGATATTGTTGTATCTAGATTTTATTCATTTTGCTTATGATGTACTTGATGATTCAAATTTTATTCTCTAGCTGCATTTGGTTATGTATCAGTATGTGTTATTTGGTTGGATATGGATATTATTTTTTTTCATTATTATGCAGATATCATAGTTGATAGAGCATGTTATTTATATTGACGTACCATGTTTATCATCGTTATTGATTATATGCTTCATATATTCATTTACTGCTATCTTAATGATTATCCATAATATCATGAGTACAATGTCCATTCTTACTGTGATATTTATTTAGTCATTTTATTCGTGTTTATTATTTTGCTAGACATGGGTTTTATTATTTATTTGTCCCACTCTTTGTCTATTCCAGGTAAAAAGGGCGATAGATATCTATGATGTAAGGGGAGTGATTTACACTAACAATATTTTTTATATATTATTTTTATTCATCCATGTATTTGTTGTTTCGTGTGTGTAGGATGCTTTATGATATATATTTGCTACATTGAGATGCGAGATGATAGTTTTCAGATATACTAATGGGTCGACTATATTATGTCCAATGTAATTTTCTATTTTGGGGTTTTGGGTTACGCATAGGTTTTCGGCTTAACGGCCTGGCTAGTATAATTCACTCTTCGATTTTGTTCCGGAATAGCCAAAGGGGGAGATTTGTAAGGGAAAATTTCTAATTGAGTCAATTTATTTATAATTGGCATAATTCGGGACAAAATTGTTTGAGTCGTAGGACAGTCATTGGGTTGTGATCCCACAAAGACTATATCATGTTGTGTTGAAGATGTTGCAGCAAATCTTCAAAGATGACTGACGCGACTAAGAATGTGTCTCAGAAGTGCTTACTCTCTAGGCTCAAGTGTAAGCCTATCGCGTTAGTAATAAACCCGGTAAGTCGGGTATCGATCCTTAGGGAATTAGGATGAACGGAGTCGCAACGATGTTGGACAGACGAAGGAAACCTAACTTTGACTCTAAAGAAAAGGAAAAGGAGAATTGATTTGCGAAATAACTACAACTATATGCACTTTTGAAAATGATTAACTAATGAAATTATGAAAAAGATTGCGATGCAATTACTCTAATGCAGAAATTCGAATTACTTAACTAAAAATGTGACTATGAATCGAGAAAAATAGGTCGGGTTATAATCCCCCACACCCTAGTAATTCACTGCGTAAGATACTAGATTCAGAATTAACACTATAAATGAATCCGAATTTTTAATCCTCCTAAGTATTACATATATAAGAGATCGTAGCCCGCATAGTACGTAAGCAAAGGTTGAATTAAAATTTGGTCTTTATTTCTTCTAATTATTACACATATGAAGGATCGTAGCCCGCACAGTATGTAAGCAAAGGCTGAAATAAAGTAGTATTGTATGAGCTACGATACAATTCATCTAAGGTTTTAATTCCGACATCTATTTCCACTAACGTGAATTACATCAGTGGGGTTCATGCAACCGAACCCTTGAAAACTTAGTCAGACATATGAAAACTGGAAGAAAACGCGTTTGGAATGAAGGAAAGCATTTTTACTACTGAATGAAGATGAAGAGTGATGAAATTGCTATTAGAAAAGTGACTACTGCAATAATTAAAACAAGAATCAGAATGGTAGTACTTGAATTGTAGAACTATAAGAAAACTAGGGTTTCTTCTTGTTCTTCTTCTCTAAAACTGATTACAAAGCTTCCCTAATGAATCTGAAGCCCCCCTTTCATGTTTGGGACGATGTTACATTTTATAATCTACGAATTCTAAGAGTTTCAACCTTGGATGATTCTAATTTTACAAGTGGATAAGTTTGAATTTTCGAAAATAGATCCAATCCTATTAAGGGATTCTGTTCGGTTCCAGCTTTGACAGCCTTTACAAAAAGTTCTTCAAGCATAGGATCGGTTCTTTTTCCTTCCACTTCGGTTCGGTTCCATCTTGACATTGCTTTACTAGAGCTTTCCCAGGATGGAATCAGTTCTTTTTCCTTCCACTTCGGTTTGGTTCCATCTTCATAGGAATTTTCCCTCATTGTACTTCCTTAAAGCTTTTGGTACAGAACTTAGATCGGGATGCTGGTCCTTCCTAAACACTGAATACCTGCGAAATAGATGAAAAATACATGAAACTCATCTTACTCATTAGAAACTTGTGAATAGTAATGATATGATATAAATCCACTCGAATTACACATTGCGGAGCGATTAAAGCCTCTTAATTAAGGGGATAAATGGAAAGAATTTATGCCTAATCAAACCCCCCCCTAACTTAGGACTTTGATCGTCCCGAGCAATGTAAAAAGAATCAAAACATGGTCTAACTCAAAATTGGGATAGGATACCTATTTTGCGGGCGAGAGATTGCATTTAACGTATGCAACAAGCCTTTAAACCCCTAAGTTACCCTAGTAGGACGAGTTGTGTTTCATGCGGGTTGGCAGAGAATATACCCACAAAATTCGACTAAAAGAAAACTCAAAATACGCAAAAAATTTATAATTCAAACTTTTCTAGAAAATAGTCATCATCATTTCATGTTCAAGAGTATCAAATCATAGTGCGTGTGTGAAAAGTTGGAAATTGAACCGCGAATTTCCACCGATTGACCATTACGTTACTTATCCGAAAATTCTCTTTGATTTCAAAATCTCACGAGATGCACGAATAAACGAATTACTCGGAATGTGACTATTCGGTATGCGTGATTTATAAGAGTAAATATATTGGAACCAAGTTTACACATATAAGTAGAAAGACGGAAATTTTATGGTAACCGGATCTCATCATCGAATTACGGTTATAAGAAAGCGGGAACATTGCCTTTAATTCATATTTTTGATCTCTTTTATTATCTTTTTGTGTATTTGCCCTCCACGTGGTAACCAATTTTGTATAAAGGACTCAGTTAGGACTTTTTCGGGCTAAAGGTGTGTTGGGTAAAAATGATAATTGTACGGGAAATCTAGAATTGGAATTTTTTTATGATGTCCGTTAGTGCGTTTCTGGGCTTTTCTCATTTTTTTTCTCCTCTTTCTATTTTTCTATTTTTCTATTTTTCACGCTTTTCTTTTCTTGATATTTTTTTTAGCATAGCTATTTTTCTTACCCCTTTTTCTGCACCTTCTGAACTTAATTTCTGGGATTATCACTTTTGCACAATTCCGGGCCAGTTGGGGTTTTTCGGGTTGTCAAGCGAAAGGAAAAAAAATATTCGGCTCAACTTGGGTTCCAAAAGGGATAATTTTTTTCTACTTTTTATGGCCAATATTTTTGGCTGACAAACGAGGGCCTACTTCATTATCCAAAATACTAATTGCGTTACTATATGCTTTTCGAGATTACTTAAGTTTAGAGATCTATTTTGGCACATTTTTCAAGGCAATATCACACATATTTTCCATAACCGATCAAAGTGAAAGGATTGAGATCCTCGACAACTTATTAGACGCTGAAAATAACTTTTGAGTTAACAATTAACTCGTATTGATTTATAAATTTCATAAAAATGAAAGGCTTGAATCTCACCGGGGTTGTTAATCTCCACATTTATTCGTTAAGTCGCCTACGTTCGCTCAATTTCCATCTTTGGTCAATTCGGGTTTTGTGTATTATGTTTTTACAATTTGAGACTTTAAACTGACTTTTAATGATATTTTCGAAAAATTTGAATTCCAATCTTTATTTATTTTGAAAAAAATATTTTTGGATTTTTCAAGATTTTATGATTTTTTTTTTTATTTTTTAAAATTTCTCGGCATTTTTGAAAATTTATGAAGTTTTAGAAAGACGGACTTGTGACCCCCCCAACTTAGACTTTTGCATTGTCCTCAAGCAAAAGGGACTAAAATCTAACTCAAAGCGAATTAAAAGTGCGAGAAAATAAAACAAACAAATGAGACAAAAATGCAGAATTTTTATAGAAACTGAACAACTGTGTTACGGAGGGTAGGGTAGGACACACAACCAACAATGTTTAAACAACAACCACAACACATAAACACCAAAAAAAAGCAGACAAGGGCTTCATTGGGGAGGCGGATTTGAGGGACCGGGTGCACTGGGATCACATGGAACATGAAAGAAAGTTGGGTGCGGTCCACCGAACTTGAGCTCGTATAGATGGGCTTGGAGTTGCTGCATCATGCTCGTGTCCCTTCGGTAGGTGTATTGATCCCTTTTATAGGCCTCTTGGTCTCGATTGTATTGGGTGATGAACCCGTCAAAACGGGATTCCACCGTTGCAAGGCGCCTATCAAAATCCTCACTCAGGGGCTCAAAGTCCGAGT
The DNA here is from genome assembly GCA_949130495.1 of Sambucus nigra. Classification (NCBI taxonomy): domain Eukaryota; kingdom Viridiplantae; phylum Streptophyta; class Magnoliopsida; order Dipsacales; family Adoxaceae; genus Sambucus; species Sambucus nigra. The sequence continues at coordinate 220,811,469 of OX422218.1, forward strand.
CATCATCCTCGTTATATTCTTCTTCGTCATCCCCGCCCATCTCGACATCCTCAGCCATGGGATCGTCAACATTGATATCCTCCTCATCCTCTAAATTAATCACCTCCCGGGCTTCTCAAAGGGCAGCCCTTTGCTGGGCACTCCGAGTGCATGTCACCTTCCTAATGGGTTCCGAGAGGCGTGGGAAAGCGTGAGGGGGCTGGATACTAGCGTCGGAAAAGAGAGAGGTTATGAGGCGTGCATAAGGGAGGGGCACTGCATCTTTTTTCTCCTAAGCCGCATAAAGAATATCGACGTAAAGCATACGGGCTAGATTGAGGGTGAAGTTTGGGTCGAAAATGTGGTACACGAGGGTTGCTTGGCGAGGGCGCATCACCGAGTCTTTTGTGGTTTGATGCCAGTTAGCGCACACTATATGGAAGGTGATGCATGCTTTATCGTTTAGACGTCCCACGAGGAAGGTACCCCTTTACCAAATATCGTTGGGTGCGAGGCGGTCGATGCATTGCTATTTTGGAATGGTGGGGGAATTGGTTGGGTAGTCATTGATTTCCGGGTGGGGGACTCCCTTGGTAGAAAGTTTGCGGGTGAGAATGGCCAAGGAAAATGGGATGGGGCGGCCGTTGACAAAGTCTTGGCACTCGAACTCGCCCGTGAGGACGAGAGAACCATAGAAAGACCGAACTTCGTCCGCCCACACTACATGGTGAGGTTCTTGGAGGTATTACACCCACCTCCTCCTGCTGAAAAGGTTAGTGACTGAGCGGGGCAGCTCGTCCCAATTGACGACGCGCTCAATGTGCAGTTGGAGAGACAGGCTAAAAAAAAATTTGCACCATAAGCGCTCCATGTGCTAGCGGTATTCCCCATTGCCGTTGGGAAGAATATCGGTGGACATATATTTCGGGGAAAGAGCGGGATTTTCCATGGGAAATGCTGGAAATATTAGGAATGAGAGAGATAGGGTTGTAGAAAGGGAGGATAGAGTGGAGGTGTGAGGGAAATGGTAAGGTAGAGGTGGGTTTTATAGGTGGTGGGGAGGGATGGGGGGAAGGAATTTGGAGGGAAAAGGGGAATGGATTTTTGGAGGGGAAAAGGGGAATGAATGGAGGGAAAGGAGGGGATAGGGGGAGGAATGGTCACCTCGGGAAGAACCAAAATCACAGAACCCGAACCGATCCGGTTCAGGGGCGATTCAGTTCGGTTATGGGGTTTATTATTTTGCGATATATCAAAACTGAACCGATCCGATTAAGGTATTCGGTTCGGTTCCATCTCAGGCAGAACCCCTTACTTAGCATGTTGCACCAGAATCATATACCCTCGAATTTCTGGACACTTTCTCACTTATTCTCCCACTAGATTTCTCGATGCCCTCATGAAGTGCGTGTTGGTGCGCGTGATCCTAACCCTAACTTCATGTAACCTACCTACAGACTCAAGCTAATCTACATACACTCAACTACTATACACAATAATTCACCCCATACGCGTCGGGGGTATGACGACCTCTCAACTCAAGCTCATTTGACCCCGTAAACGGGTCTGACAACCAGATGGTGTTGATCTCTTCTGCGCATGCCTCAACATATAGCTTTAGGCGTTGTCCATTGACTTTGAACACGTTTCCACCCACCTTTTGGATCTTCCAACTCTATCTCTCCATGGGGGAATACACTTCTCACAACGAATGGATCAATCCATCGGGACCGTAATTTACCCAAAAATAGATAAAGTCGGGAGTTATAGAGGAGTACCTGTTGTCCTGGTTGAAACTATTTTCATCGGATAATCTTATCGAATGCTAGTTTCATCCCGGCTTTTGCAATATTGGCATTCTCATACTCATCATTGCGTATCTCCTCTAACTCACTCAATTGAAGCTTGCGAGCTTCGCCGGCTTTGTCCATATCATAATTTAATCTCTTAATGGCCCAATATGATTTGTGCTCTAACTCAACAGGAAGATGACATGGCTTGCCATACACAAAGCGGAATGGGGACATTCTGAGTGGGTTCTTGTATGCAGTACATAGGCCCATATCGAATCGTTCAATCAAAGGGACCAATCTTTTCGATTGAGATTGACGGTCTTCTCTCGTATGTGCTTGATTTCACGATATGCCGATTCGTCCTGTACATTCGTTTGTGGGTGATAGGTCATTCCAACCTTGTGAACGACACCATACTTTCTCATGAGCTTCTCGAATGGCCTGTTATAAAAGTGCATGCTATTATCACTAATTATCGCTTTCGGAGCACCAGAGCGAGAAAGTATGTGTTCCTGTAGGAATTTTATCACCACTTTGTTGTCATTAGTCTTGGTAGCTATAGCTTCCACCCATTTAGAAACGTAGTCTACCACTACAAGGATATATAGGAAACCAAAAGATGGGGGAAAATGGCCCATGAAGTCAATACACCAATAGTCAAAGATCTCAATAATGAGTATCGGGGTTAATGGCATCATGTCTTTTCGGGTAATCGCTCCCATCCTTTAACACCTATCGCAATATTTGCAAAAGTTTCTCACATCCCAGAATATTTTGGTCCAATACAAACCGCATTGAAGAATTTTAGCGACTGTCTTTTTCACGAAAAAGTGGCCTCCACAAGCTTCCGAATGACAGAATTTGATGACTTTTGGGATTTTATCATCCGGTATGCGTCGTCGGATGATCTGATCGGCACAATATTAAAAAAGAAAAGGGATTATCATAGAGAAACATGCGCGACCAAATGATGAACCTCTTCTTATCTTGCGGTGTCCAATTGGGAGGGAGGACTCCCATGACAAGATAGTTCATTATATCCACAAACCAGGGCAAAGAAGAGGTGGCAAAAATTTGCTCATCCGAAAAATATTTGTCTATGGGTTTAGGATCACTAGGTACGTCAGACCAAAGTTGTGATAAGTGATCGTTAATGACGTTTTATACTCCTTTTTTTTCTTTAATGGAGAGATTAAACTCTTGTAGGAGTAGGATCCACCTTATGAGGCGCGACTTTGCATCCTTCTTCGCAAGTAAATATTTTAACGTCGCGTGGTCGGTGAAGCAACTGATGGGAGAACCGATAAGATAGGACCGAAATTTATCGAGTGCGAATACTACTGCTAGCAACTCCTTATCCGTGGTGGAATAATTGAGTTGTGGTTCGATAAGGGTTCAGCTAGCGTAATAGATGACATTAGCCTTATTGTCTTTTCTTTGGCCCAAAATAGCCCATATCTCATAATCGCAAGCATCACACATAAGCTCGAATGGCAAGGCCCAATTTGGAGCTTACATAATAGGAGTGGACACAAGCATTTTTTCAGTTTTTCAAAAGCACCGTGGCATGCTTCCATCCACTCGAATGAGGTGTCTTTCATATGAAGGTTGCTTAAGGGTCTAGTGATGGCGCTAAAGTCCTTAATGAACCGTCTATAAAATCTCGCGTGGCCAAGAAGGAGCGCACGTCTTTCATCGATTTAGGTGGGGGTAGGTCATCTATAATATCTATTTTTTCTCAATCAACCTCGATCCCTTTGGATGACACGATGTGGCCAAGAACTATACCCTCGATTACTATGAAATGGTATTTTTTCCAATTCAACACTAAGTTCTTTTCCTCACATCGAGATAGTACTTTCTCAAGATTGGATAAATATAGGTCGAAGGAGGTGACAAAAACACTAAAGTCATCCATAAACACCTCTATCCCTCTCCCAACCATGTCACTGAATAATCTCAACATGCACCTTTGAAAGGTCGCCAATGCATTACACAAGCCAAATGGCATACGTTTGTAGGCAAACGTTCCGAAGAGGCAAGTGAATGTTGTTTTCTCTTGATCAAGTACATCTACCTCAATTTGGTTATATTCGGAATAACCATCTAGGAAGCAATAATAAGGGTGGCCCTCTACTCTTTCAATCATTTGATCGATAAATGGTAAGAGGAAATGGTCTTTTCTAGTTCCCGCATTGAGTTTTCGGTAATCAATGCAAATGCGTCATCCAGTGGTGGTAGGTTGGGGAACTAGCTCTCCCTTGTAATTTTGAATCACAGACATGTCTGACTTCTTCGGGATGACTTGAATGGGGCTCACCCACTTGCTATCCGAGATTAGGTAGATAATCCCAGCATCCAACAACTTTATAATTTCAGTCCTCACCACATCTTTCATTATAGGGTTTAGCTGTCTTTGCATTTTTCTCGAGGGCTGAAAATCCTCTTCGAGATGAATCTTATGGGTGCAAATTAGGGGGCTTATCCCCTTTAAATCAGCTATACACCAACCAAAAGCTTCTTGGTGCTTCCTCAAAATCTTTAATAATTTACCCTCCTGCTCTTCATCTAAGCTAGAGGAGACAATAATAGGAAATGTCTCACTCTCACCTAGGAAAGCATATTTGGCAACTGAGGGTAGTTTCTTCAAATCGAGAGTCGATAATGTATCACTAGAGGGCACCATGTGTGCTTCCCTTGGCAGTAAATCTTCGAATCGAGAAACCAAATTAACATCTCTCACGTCCTCGTCTGACGCTCTCTCATCGAGTAAGACTCTCAACTCCTCTATCACCCTCTCAAACTTGGTATAGGCACCCTCACTCTCATTATTAGAAGCTAGGCAAACGTTTAGGGTGTCTCCACAGTAATTTTCCTCAAAGTTTTCTTCTACAACCTCCTCAATTAAACTCACCGCATTAAGATCATCTTGTTCCTCTGCTTGTTGGGCTATGTTGAAGATGTTTGCTTCCAAAGTCATATTCCCAAAAGTGATTTGCATCTGCCCATTTCTAGTATTGATCACTACGTTATCTGTAGCTAAGAATGGGCGTCCAAGGATGATGGGAACATGATTTTTCGAGGCGAAGGAGGTATCCGTGTCCCAAATGACAAAATCTACTGGGAAGTAGAAAGTGTCCACTTGGACTATCACATCCTCAACTATACCCCTTGTTATCTTCACGATTAGATCCCCTAATTGGAGAGTGATCCTTGTGGGCTTAAGATCACCCATATCAAGTTTCTTATAAATCGAATAAGGAAGAATATTAACACTTGATCCCAAATCGAGTAAGTCTTTTTCAAATTTGTTATCTCCAATGGTGCAGGAGATGGTGGGGGCACCGAGATCTTTATACTTAGGTGGGAGATCATTAATAAGTACAGAACTCACATTTTCTTCTAGAAACACGTTCTTCTTTACCTTCATCCTCATATCTTGACTATCAATAAGTATTTTATGACTTTAGCATATGATGGAATTTGCCTTATTGCATCGAGGAAAGGTAAGTTCAACTTTACGTTCTTAAGTACTTCTAGAACTTCTTCACTTATGGTCCTGTTATGGGTAGGAACTAATCTTTGAGTAAATGGTGCCGTGGACGGAGGTTTTTCTACTACCTCGGGCTCACTAGTGTCTTCTTTATCACTCTGTTTCAAGGGGACATCTTCGGCCTCTTTTGTACCGGGAAAAATCTCCATGTCTTTGGTTGCATCGTGTGGAGGAGGTGATAAATCAATGACTCTTCCACTACAAGGAGTGGTCACAGTTTGACATTGCTCCGGATGTTCTCTAAAGGTGGAGCTAACACTAGTTTGACCTTGGGGAGGTCTTTGGCCTTGGGTAGGAAACTTTTCCTTCTCTTGAATACTCAACGATGATTGCAACTTTAAAATATTCGCATTTATATCGTTGATCATGCGCTCATGTCTAGCTGTGGTTGTATTCTGGGCAGTGATGAATTGGCTTATCGTATCCTCGAGATTTCTTCACAGTGGAGTGATATATGGCTCCGGAGGTGGTGGTGCCTACACATATCCTTGCATGTGTGGTGCTTGTTGAAAGTGCGATGGTGGAGGAGGGGAAACATGTGAATTAGGATTCATCGCAGCATTTTGTTGCCCATAGTTAAAACCAGGATTGTTTTTCCATGAAGGGTTGTAAGAATTCCCATGCGGTGCACCAAAATTACCATTAAATCCTCCTATACCACTCATTTTCTCTTGAAGCATAACTTTGTAGGCGGGTATTATCGGGCATTCCTCTGTTGAATGTCCCTCTTCACAAATAGCACACACCTTCTCAATGGGGTTCGGGATGGAGCCAGTTGGTCCTCTTGCATATATCTCAAGTATTTCTCGCATTCCTTTCTCAAGTATATCGAGTCGATTGCCCGTCATAGTATTCTTTCCTATGTGAAATAGGTCGAACGCCGATGGATTGATGGTCATTTGGTGAGTTCGATTATGAGCATTAGGTTCATATGTCTCCCATTCTTGGGTAGTCTCGGTGACATACCTCAGATGAAGCTTAACATCATTGGCATCTAGGTCGATAAAGGGACCATCACACATGGTTTCAACGAGTTTTTTAGAATTTATATTCAGCCCATTATGGAAGAAGGAAATGATTTTCAGTTTATCAAGTCCATGATGAGGGCACGAAGTAATTAACTCATTAAAATGCTCATAACATCGATCAAACGGCTCATTTTCTAATTGTCAGGTGGTTTGAATTTGAGCCTTGATGGAGTTCGTTCGATGTGTAGGAAATAATTTCTTGAGAAATTTAGATTGCAACTCGTTACATGATAAAATCGAGTTTGGAGGTAAAGACCATAGCCAGGTCTTAGCCTTATCCTTTAGCGAGAATGGGAAGAGTTTGAGGCAAATCACATCTTTTGTGCAAGTTTGATCGCCGAGGGTCTCGCACGCCTCCTCAAATTCCCTGATGTGGAGATATGCCTTTTCTAACTCCATTCCATGGTAGTTGGAAAGTATCTGGATCATCCCATTCCTAAAACGAAATTGCCCTACATTATACGGGAGTAAAATGCATCCCGGAGTGACACTGCGCTCGAGATATAAGATTTCTCTCAAAAGGCGATATGGGCCTCTTCCTCATCGATGGCTACACTACCGTATTATGACATGTCTCTCTCACTTGCTGACTTTGTATCCTCACTTAGTGTGCTAAGATTTTTCTCCGAAGAATGTCCAAAGAGGGAGGTCGGAGTGTTGTTTGCAATTGAGTGTGAAGGCGTGGGAGGTGGAACCCAGAATTGTGGAGTGTTAGGAGTGTGAGGGCTATCAGGGTCATACTCAACTATCGGGTTTTCATGAATGCTGGTTGGATTATTATGGGGAGTTAGAGTGAGTTAAAGATTTTGCATTAATAGGCTTATGAGAGATGATGAAGAATTCTCTTTGTGCTTTTAAATTTTTTTTATGTTTTTAGATTTTTGGAAATTTTTGGTCAAAGTTTTAGATTGAATTGATCTAATCCTAAGTCTACCTAAATCCTCGACAACAACGCCAAAAACTTGACACAAATAAGAATGTGTCTAAGCAGTGCGTACTCTCTAGGCTCAAGTGCAAGACCGTCACGTTAGTAATAAACCCAGTAAGTCGGGTATCGATCCTCAGGGAATTAGGACGAACGGAGTCGCAACGACGTTGGACACACGAAGGAAACCTAACTTTGACTCTAAAGAAAAGGAAAAGGTGACTCGATTTGTAAAATAACTACAACTATATGCACTTTTAAAAATGAAATTATGAAAAAAAATGCGATGCAATTACTCTAATGAAGAAATTCGAATTACTTGACTAAAACTGTGACTATGAATGGAGAAAAATATGTCGGGTTACAATCCCCCACACCCTAGTAATTTACTTCGTAAGATACTAGATTCATAATTAATACTTTAAATGAATCCGACTTTTTAATCCTCCTAAGTATTACATAGATGAGGGATCGTATCCCGCATAGTATGTAAGCAAAGGTTGAATTAAAATTCGGTCTTTATTTCTCCTAAGTATTACACATATGAAGGATCGTAACCTGCACAATATGTAAGCAAAGGCTGAAATAATGTAGTATTGTATGAACTACGATATAATTCATCTAAGGTTTTAATTCCGACATCTATTTCCACTAATATGAATTACATGGGGTTCATGCAACCCAGCCCTTGAAAACTTAACCAGACATATAAAAACTGGAAGAAAGCGCGTTTGGAATGAAGGAAAATATTTTTACGATTGAATGGAGATGAAGAGTGATGAAATTTCTATTAGAAAAGTAACTACTGCAATAATTAAAACAAGAATCAGAATGGTAGTACTTAAATTGCAAAACTATAAGCAAACTAGGGTTTCTTCTTGTTCTTCTTCTCTAAAACTGATTAGAAAGCTTCCCTAAAGAATCAGAAGCCCCCCTTTCATGTTTGGGAGGAGTTTACATTTTATAATCTACGAATTCTAAGAGTTTCAACCATGGAGGATTCTAATTTTACAAGTGGATAAGTTTGAATTTCCAAAAAATAGAACCGATCCTATTAAGGGGTTCGGTTCTGTTCAATCTTTGACAGCCTTTACAGGAAGTTCTTCGAGCATAGGATTGGTTCTTTTTCCTTTCACTTCGATTCGGTTCCATCTTGACATTTCTTTACAGGAGCATTCCCAGGATGGAATCGGTTCTTTTTCCTTCCACTTTGGTTCGGTTCCATCTCGACGGGAATTTTTCCTCCTTATACTTCCTTGAAGCTTTTGGTACGGAACTCGGATTAGGATGTTGGTCCTTCCTAAACACTGAATACCTGCGAAGTAGATGGAAAATACATGAAACTCGGCGTACTCAGTAGAAACTTGTCAATAGCAATGATATGATATAAATCCACTCGAATTACACTTTGCGGAGCGATAAAAGCCTCTAAATTAAGGGGATAAATGAGAAGAATTTATTCCTAATCAATGACATCGTGTCATGTTTAATGGCCTACATTACCTTCACACACTTGGAATAATCTTAGTTCTTTCAGGTATGAATGTTAAAGGATAATGAGATCTAGGATTTTAGTTTAGCTTGTATTTTAAATTTAAAATATTTTGGGACTTTGAGAAATAATTTTTAAAAAGGAATTTTTTAAATTATTTTTTGAGTTGTTCTTATTGTATTTGATAAAAAAAATGAGGTCATTTTTAACTTAAAAATATTTTTATTTTTCACTAATGTCGTTCAAACGAGATGGGAATTTCATTCTAATGAAAGGACTTTCTCATTCGAAGCCTCGTTAGAAATATACATCAAACGAGCATTAATTGAGGGTGTACTGTTTTGACTCATTAGATACTCGATCGATACTAGTTCAAACGAGATTGAGATCTCATTCAAACGAACAAGTTTTTTGTTCAAATAAAGAAAAATGAGTTTCGTACAAATGAGATAACATTCCTTTTCGAACGAGTCCAGTTTTCATTCAAAGGATATCTCCACCTTGAAATTAGTGTCTTCGTATTTAAGGATGCCTTCACTTAGAAATCACAAGAACTTTTGTCGAAAAATGTATCTGCACTTGTTTACAAAAGTACCCACAAGTTACAAACATCCTTAGTTTTCAAGATCCAAATCACATCATTCTTATGCTATAGAGATCTTGATTTTGGCACTTAGATTTGTTCCTCCTTATTGAATAATTTTTTTCATATGGTGGACTTTGTACATGTTGATTACAAAGAAGAAATGGTGGACTATGTGTTTCGATTCATAGACGATTGCTAGGCTACATTGGCGAATACCGAGGTGCACGTGGACTCACATGTTGTGGACACTTACATAGGTGGATTCCTGCATTGCTGAAGATTAGAAGAGCGTCAAGGCTTGTGTATGATAATTCATTGAGTAAGTCATATCTACTCTTGTATAAATCTATATCATAGTGAATTGTCTGGCCTGACCGTCCGAGTTTTTTTTCCCATTAGTAGTTTCCTCGTACATCGACTTCTTGTGATGTGTGTGATTTATTAACTTTATCTTCTTAATAACCTTAGATGCATGCTATAGTATTAACAAGATAAAATCTGATGAATCAAATTATTTTCATAAGATAAATTTATTGGTGCTAAGATAAAATTAAGAAAATTTTAAAAATATTACCTTTGCTTAAAAGAAATTGCTTTGGGGCTTTCTCACATAGTCATAATTTTAAACAAAAATAATTGCAACATTAAAACCAAAATATTTACATCAAGCATATTAAACAAAATCTTAGGACACATTGTTGATAGGAAAAAAAAACTAGTGCATTACCTTGGCTACTATGGCACAATTTAAGATGCCTCGGATGGGGTGATGGCTCCAGCTAATCATGGGTTATCTCCCACCTCGAACATCTATAGGAGTACATCACATTACATTCTAATTGAATCATAGTTAATATGCATCACAACAAAATCATGCATACTCTGACTTAATGTGCTTGTGTTTGTCGAATATAATGGTGTCGATCATACGTCTGAAGTTAAAAGGTCTCTCTTAGACTATGAATAACCTCGACAAAGTCGATCAAACATCTCTAGTATTCTTCCTAGATTAATACAATAAGTTAAGAAATATAAAAATAATAATATATGAGAAATAAAATGTGGTTAACCAAGCATATAAAATAATACCTCTTACAGTTCCTCCAAATCTAGCATAATTCCTAGGGAAACCTTCTAGGGATAATATGACATCGGGTATTAGTCCTGTGAAATCTCACCACACGTGTCCTATGGTAACATTCATTTGTATGATGTGGGTATGATGTAGTTTATGGGTATCCCCTAAGGCATAATGAGGTTGTCCAGTGTATGGGATTTGTAACTCTATCCATATGATTTTTGCAAGTACACCATTAACATTAGCCATTATGTAGAGAATGGGTACCAATAACCCGTGCATATAGCGTGGCTACCAATAACCCATATATATTATTACTCCACAACACATTATATTCTAAGTGTATGTCTACGTACATAATGGAATTAGGCCAATGGTTGAGTTCTCGATGGATGTGATATGCTCCGACTATATGCGATGACATGCCATGTCTCCAAGGGAGGATATGTAACAATTTAAAACCCCGTGTGTTTCCACCGACAATGATCCCCCATTTAGCACACATGGATACCATCCCTTATAGATAAAATATCCCTCTACTTATTATTGAAATAGGATTTGACCCCTCATTTATTTATAAGTGCTGGATCTCATCTCATGGATTTCATACGAAGGTCATGCCATTTCTTATATGTAGTTGATTATGGGACATGATGAGATTGTAAAGAACCTATCCCATAGTGATATGCTTACTATCCTACACCCATAGTATAGTCAACGGGTATACATCATTGTTGGTATGTCGATCATCCAATAAATTGTGCACGCATCGAAGGTATTCAAACCACCATAGTGATGATTGAATTTAATGAAATCAATAAGGTTGCAAATCGAATTAACCAAATAAATTTTTCTTGAAATATCCATGTGGGATTGTTCACCTACAACGACAAATTTGGAATGCCGTATAGGCCGCGCTTCTAGCATGGTACATCCAACTATGTATAAAAATGTGTCATGACGGTGCTACCCTAGTCAAAGTCACCCAAAAGTTCGAAGTCAATCAGTAGGGTTATTAAACATAATCTTATGGAACTATTTTCAGTTGTCAAGAATAGCTAGACTATAGAGAAAAATTTAAATACTCGAATTCACCCCATATGATCATTGGATACCCTGTTATCCCTAACCATGTACCTTAGTATTTGAAAATATATAGGATGGAATATTTTAGATTGACATGGTCCCTGTGAATCCTAGGGATATAATGCTTGGCGTAGTCATAGATCTCGTTAAAATAATTGAAGGTAATAATCTCTCGTTAACCAACCATCAACCCTGTTAGTATAGCAATTGTAACACCCTTATTTTCCACGCATAAGTTGGCCAACCAAATACAATGAAGATAGGTGACATCAAACAATTTATATAATTCTAAGAATTAATAAATAATTGATAAGATCATAATCTCAAAATAAATATATAAAATGAGATAATATCCTAAAATACAAGTATAATAAATAAATAGCAACCCTATAACCCCCACTACCCATAAAATAAATAACTTAATGTATAACATAAAACAAAAAAATAAATACAATGAGAGGTAACTCTACATCTACTCGTATGATAAATGGATAAGGATGACCTTGTAATCGGTCCACTCATCCTTTCTCTTGCAACTGCTAAATACTTCAAAAGGGGTTATTTAAAAAATAGGTAGGTCAGACCCCACATATTGCAAGATATAGATTACTTTACTTGAACAGTACAATGTATTACATATTTACATCTCGTGTCATCCTTGAGGGAACTCTCCCTAAAGTCATTTCACCTCACCACTAACTAAGGTAATCCTAGTCGTACATGACTATGCTACTTTAGGAATAACTAGACACATAAGAACTGAAGTCCCAATACTAACTGTGTGGCCTACATAACTCTTAAATCATGCTAAAATATAATATTGTCATTGATAATCTTATATTAAAGCTAATACTAGCTCGCAGTGTCCTTACATCACATAATATTCAAATAGGTTAAGTCACTCAATTTGGACTAACTATTATCCCACACAACACCCACATAAGCTACATGTATCATTAGGCTAACTATGGCACTAACTAATATATCAGTACATCATACTCATCACTAGTCTAACTACTATGATATATGATATCAACACAACCAAGACCATAATTTTCCTAGCTACCCAACTATCGACTACACAAGTAAGTATTAAGCTCCATATAATTAGCTACAAATCTATATCTAATGTGCGATACAATATCATAATTACTAATGATTCAGTAAATGTTATATGTATATGTATTGACCATATACTACATCATGTGCTATAAAGCAAACATATCATGGTTACAGTACTAGCACAATCCATTATCCTAGTATAAATATGTCAATCTTCAGACGAAATATATATAACCATAACACAAAACCAACAATCATGTGGGGACCTCTCATTCCATTATCTGGTCAGTCCAGATAAGTTGCCACTCCAAACAAATTATAAACAAACACATATAACCGAGAAAATTACTATGTCATCACATCATTGCATAATCAGATACAAAATTACCTGTTAGATCAAGCCCCATATGTCTCTCTCTTATGACGGTCGAGATATTGACATATACGAAACCTATGTCATTAGCTAATGGAGTTGTACCTAGCCTTCTGAAACAATCCCATCAAATCCCCACCAATAGAATCCTCATGAGTCTACTCATACACCCTGGTATGTCCAGACTCATAGCATATAGATCACACAATATCCATGACATGTATAAACTTATAGTATATAACATAATCATATAAATCAAGTTAATTGTCCCCAATAGATAATTTCAATCCCAAACTTAATACATTTTTATGTACATATATAGGAAATTAACTCCTAAATATTATCTGGATACCCTCCATAAGTCTCTTAGTTCACTACTTAAGTGACATCATCGAACGACCCCAAAACCTAATGAATTTTTTTAATTATTAAATTCCTGATGAATTGGATCCCAATACCCAATGAATTATTTTTTTCACAATGCGATTTAGTATTACAAATTTAAGAACAAACTTCAGTGAGAAATATTTTCTTCTTTCCAAATCGTAATCCAAGGTTCTCCTAACCTATAATTAATGCCAAAGCAACCAAAATATTATTTCTAAGGGTTCCTAAATTTGTTTCTTACAATATATAATCATTAATAAGATTGACTGTGATAACTCGTATATTCTAATATTAGGGTAGCTCAAGTCCCAATATGAAGATATACAAATTCCTAATATAAATTAAATACCATTCTCAATAAGCAAAGCATTAATAGAATGACATGTGAAAAGTAAAGAGTGTGACATGATAATAAATTCAAAATCATAAGACTATATCATCACCATTTACTAATGAATAAAAATAAAGAGTCACAACATCCACAATATTTACATCAACCCATAATAGTCTCAAGTATAAGGTTTCAATATCAACTTCACTAAAATAACTTGAATAAGAGATAAATGCCCAAAACTTCTCAAGAAATACAATCCAACTAAATAAAAGTACAAATCAACTCACACAATAAAAATAAAAATCATAACTACTAATATCACATGCATCTCAAGATCATGTCGTGATGACATGGGGAATAGAGAATAGAAAGTAAATTCGTGCTATCTGGAATGGAAACTACTCTCTTGTCCCATCTTGAGAACCTCAAATGTCCCATTAAATAACTGGGTTAGATCCCATCAACATATCAAAGCTATGCAACTCAAAATCATTCATAAATATAAATGGTATATCCATAATTTTCTAACTGATTAGGCATAAATATTTCATATTTATCCCCGTAATTTAGGTCATTTTATGATCACGTGTAGTGTAATTAACTTGTAATTGTCTCACATTTATGCTATTAATCGTTTTTGGCAAGTATTTTGTGTTTTGTGTATCTTTTATGCATTTTACATATATTTCATGCAAGTTAGTGCAAAAGAGAACTCGAAACAATGAAAAAAATGAAGAAAAAGGGAGTTCAAGGGCATGTTCATAATTATGCAACCACTATTAGGAGGTGAGGCCAACTAGAAAGTCAAAGACGATGAAGTTACAAGAATACTGGAAAAATGACACCTGAATTCAAGCTACGTTGAAAGAGTTATGAAAATTTTAAGATTCAGAAGAAAACAAGAAAACATTATAAGTGTAAAATATGAAAAGAGGAGCCAAACCAGAGATATTACACGAACCCCAGGATGAACCAGTTTGGGGTGAACCGATTCGCATGTACCCTTGAACCGGTTGGGCGGGTCTGATGCGCAAAAATTTATTTTCTTTTTGATTGGTCCAAAGAGTTTAAGGTAAAGGGGACTCTAAAAAAACGTAAATGTAACATTATAGTTGATTGTTGGAGATAGTTTTAATGAGTTTTTTATAGAGAACATTAGAGAAGAAGATGGAGGAACCTTAGTTTTTAGTTTTTGTCATAAAGATAATACTTTGGGGGATTAATTATCAAGGTGTTCTTCCTAACAGTTGGTATTCATATTCCATATTCTTAAAGTTCGTATGTTTTACATGCTTTGGTTATTTTCTGGATTTACAACTTCTTAATATATCTTTAGGTATAGTTTCTCCATATGTTTGATTACATGCAACGTGGATATCATGCTTTCTATTAATCGCGTCATGTCCGACTAGATTTCGATAGGTTGGGATACATGAACCCGACCCTAAATGGTTTGCATGGATGTAAAAATATGTTCTTGAGTTAAATGATTAATTCGGCTGTGTCATATTGTTAATACAAACATCGTAGGACTTTTAACCTCGTTTCCCCTAGATAACCGGGGTGTTTAAGAGTGTGACGTGAATATTAACCATCTCATCACGCATTTTATTTGTATTCTTGATTTCATATTGTGCGGGTTCATTCCTTCATATATGTAATACTTGAAAGGAATAAAATTTATACTTAATTAATTGTTTAATTGTTGACTAGTTTTGTATCCGGTGAATTTACTAGCGGTTTGGGGATTGTATTCCGACCTCATTCATATTTCATAGTTACAACTTCATTATAGGTTCAGTCTTGTATGCATAGTTAGAAAATATTTTAATTTAAATTATGTTAGCCGGTAGATATAATCATAAAAATTCATCATCTTTTCTTTCCTTTTCTGAGTCAGTTAGAAAACTTATGTGTCTTCCCTCCTCATCGTTATGTATATATGTCGTAGTCCCTGTGTTCGATACCTAGTTTATCGGGATATTAATTGAGGGACTGGTTTACACTTGAACCGTAATTAGTAGGCACTACAAACACATTTTGAGTCGCGTCAAGTTTTTGACGTCGTTGCCGGAGACTAGGTAGACTTTTAGGTTAGGTTGAGTTAATCTAAAATTTCACTCCAATTCTTAAAAAGCCAAAAAAAATCATAAAATCCAAAACATTCAAAAAAAATTCAGAAAAATAAAAAAATATAGCATCTCTCAAAATCCTTTTAAGAAAAATCTTCATCAAACTCCACAATCTACTCCTACCCAAATTCACGAAAATCCCCTTGGAGAGTACAACCCCAATAGCCCACACACTCCAAATGCTCCTCAGTTTTGGGTTGCACCTCCTATACCGCATAACTCTATCGTTAGTGACACATGAGTCACATTCTGAGAGTGTCGAGTGATGAATTCGAATCAACTAGAGAGAGAGAGCCCTGTCGAATAACACTAGTTTTGGTACAATTGAGGGTGAAGTGTCGTATCGTCCCATGAAAGAACTCCTATATCCCGAGTGAACCGTCACTCCGGGATGCATTTTACTTCCGTATAATGCGGGAAAATTTCACTTTTGCAATGGAATGATCCGAATTCTTACAACTTTTCATGGAATGGATTCAGAAAATCCTTATATCCACATTCTTGAGTTCGAAGAGGCATACGATACCTAGCCTGCACTCAAGACGTCATTCGCCTCAAAGTTTTTCCTTTATCCTTGAAGGATAAATCAAAGTCATGGCTATGGTCTTTATCACCGAACTTAATGGATCATAGAGGAAAATGCAATCCAAATTTCTCTTAAATTTCTTTCCCTAACATTGAACAAATTCCATCCAATATCAAATTCAAACATTCTGACAACAAGAAAATGAGTTATTGACTCGATGATACGTATGTTTCAACGAGATAGTTAGTATATGCCCTCAGCATCGTTTTGAGACGTATCATCTCATATTTTTCTTTCACCACGGGCTAAGCATATATTCTAAATAACTCATTGAGGCAATATGCGAGAGATTATTTTGGGAATTAGATGAACACGATGCAGAGTTCCATTTTAACTTTGTCATCGAGATAATTCAAGTGTGGGACACATCCAATCCTAAAACCCAAAACCAGGTTCGAAAAACCCCCACCGCTCCTTCAGCGCTTGTTCTTTATCATGCGGGTGACGTAGTCGGATCAAGGCTAAGAGAACAAACTGGATCCACCCGATCAATAAAAGAGAAGTTGTCTGATATTTGTGAGGTAGACCATTCAACGAAGGAATTCCCGATGATACCCGCCTACAAAGAAATGCTACATGAGCAAGTGGATGAGATAGGAGGATTTAACGATAATTTTAATGCCCCGTGTTAGAATTCTTACCACCCTTTGTGGAAGAACTATCCTGGTTTTAGCTATGGGCAACAACATGTTGCATTGAATCCTTATTCACACGTTGCCCCACCTCCACCTATATATTTTCAACAAGCACCATATATGCAAGCACCACATATGCAAGCACCACCTCACATACCGTATATCACCCCGCCACGAAGAAATCTCGAGGATAACATACACATATTCATTTAGTCCCAAAATGCAACCAATGCTAAGTATGACTGCATGTTTACCGAAATGAATGGGAATATCTTTAGGTTGCAATCATCTTTAAGTATCCAAGAGAAGGGTAAGTTTTTGGCTCAAGTCCAAAGACCTACCCAAGGTCAAACTAGTGTTATCTCTTCGTCCACGGACCATCAAGAGCAATGTCAAGCTGCCACCACACTACGTAGTAGGAGATTTATTGATTTATCACCTCCCCCAAACGACACACCTAAAGACAAGGAGGTTTCCCTTGGCACGAAAGAGGCCTAAGATCCCCCTTTAAAGAGAGTGAAAATGACGACACTAGTGAGCCTGAAGTCATAGTGAAACCACCCACCTCCATGCCCTTCCCTCAACGATTGGTTCCTCCCCAAAAAGGAATTCCCCATGATGACGTGCTAGATATCATTAAGGCAAGTGAAGCTGAATTTACCTTTTCTCTATGTCATAAAGCAAATTCCCGTCTATGCTAAAGTCCTTAAGGACTTATTGACGATGAAAAGAAGGCTATAGGTGAAAAAGAACATCTTCCTAGCACAAAAATGATCTCCATTCTTCTTAGCGACCTCTCACCAAAGTTTAAAGATCCGGGTGCACCTACCATTTCGTGCATCATTGGAGAGAATCAAATAGAAAAAGGCCATACTCGATTTAGGGGCGATTGTCAACATTCTTCACTATTCCATATATAGGTAACTCGATTTGGGGGACCTCAAGCCCACAAAGATCACTCTCCAACTCGTGGATTGTATTGTAAAGATACCACGAGGCATTGTTCAGGATATGATAGCACAAGTTTACACCTTCTACTTCCCAATAGATTTTGTCATTTGGGACACGTAACCCTCCATCACCTCAAGTAATCATATTTCCATCATACTTGGCCGCCCATTCTTAGCTAAGAATAACACATTGATTAATACTCAAAATGGGCAAATGCAACTCACTTTCGGGAACATGAACTTTGAAACAAATATCTTCAACATCACTAGGCAAGTGTGTGATGAGGAAGATTTTCACACAGTGGATCTTATCGAGGAGATAGTAGAGGAGCACGTAAAGGGAAATTTTTGTGGGGATGCCTTAGGAGCATGCCTTATTACGAGTAGTGAGAGCGACGGGACATACACCGATTTCTAGAGGGAGGTGGGAGAGTAGAGGTGGCATTAGAAGAGAGCACACCCGATAAGGACGAGAGAGATGTAAATTGGGTTTCTATATTTGAGGAATTATCACCGAGGGAATCACGCACGGTTACCTCCGATGAAAAATTTTCCACCCTTGAATTAAAGAAACTACCCGCCAACGTAAAATATGCCTATTTAGGAGAGGATGAGACATTTCCTGCTATTGTCTCCTCTAGCCTAGATAAAGAGCAAGAGGGTAAAATGTTAGATATTTTGAGGAAGCACCGAAGTGCTTTTGATTTGTGTATAGAATATTTAAAAGGTATAAGTCCCTTGATTTGTACCCATAAAATCCACCTCGAATATGACGTGAAGCCCTCGAGGGAGATCCAAAGGCGATTGAACCCCACTATGAAAGATGTAGTGTGAGCGGAAATCATTAAGTTATTGGACGCGTGTATTATTTACCCAAAATTTAATAGTAAATGGGTGAGTCCTATACGAGTCATCCCGGAGTAGTCGGGAATGACTGTGGTCAAGAATGCCAAGGTTGAGTTAATTCCCCAACGTACCACCACCGGGTGGCGCATTTGCATTGATTATCGGAAAATCAATGCGGGCACTAGGAAAGATCATTTCCCCTTACCATTCATTAACCAAATGCTAGATAGAGTATAAGGACACCCATTTTATTGCTTCCTTAACGGTTATGCCGGATAAAACCAAATAGAGATAGATGTGCTTGATCAAGAGAAGACAACTTTCACATGTCCTTTTGGCATGTTTGCCTACAAACGTGTGCAATTTGGACTATAAAATGCTCCCATGACATTTCAAAGGTGCATTTTTATCTCTTTAGAGACATGGTTGAAAGGGGCCTTGAGGTTTTTATGGATGACTTTAATGTCTTTGGCCCCTCTGTTGACTTTTATCTTGGGAATCCTGACAAAGTACTACCCCGTGTGTGGAAAAGAACTTGGTAATAAATTAGGAAAAGTGACATTTTATGGTTATTGAAGGAATAGTTCTTAGGCCACATAGTGTCGTCCATAGGACTTGAGGTTAATAGGGAAAAAATAGATGTCATAGTTGAGCTTCCCCTACTGAAATAACTAAAGGATGTGCACTCTTTCTTAGGCCACACAATTTTTTATAGAAGGTTTATTAATGATTTTAGTGACATTGCTGGACCCTTGAGTAACTTCCTTATGAAGGATGCCCCATTTGAGTGGAATGAAGCATGCCAAAGTGCTTTTGATAAATTGAAAAGAATGCTTATTTTTTCCCCATTATGCATGCTCCGGATTGGTCCCTTCCATTTGAGCTTATGTGTGATGCAAGTGATTATGATATAGGGGATGTTTGGGCCAAATAAAAGACAAGAAATATCATGTCATCTATTATGCTAGCCGGAGGTTAACCGGACCGCAACTCAATTACTTCACCATAGAGAAAGAATTGTTAGCGGAAGTTTTTGCCCTAGATAAATTTTTCTCTTACCTCATCGATTCGCCAATCACTTTCTTTATGGACCACGTAGTGCTTAAATATGTCCTTTCTAAAAGGAATGCTGAGTCACGCCTCATAAGGTGGATCCTACTCCTACAAGAGTTTAATCTCTCTATAAAAGACAAGAAAGGAGTAGAAAACATCGTTGCCGACCTTTTGACCCGACTTTCATCCGACGTGCCTAGTGATCCCCTACCCATAGATGAATAATTTTCGGATGAGTAGGTATTTGCTACTTTTTCTCTCCCCTGGTTTTCGGATATAGATAACTACCTTGTCACCGGAGAAGTTCCTTTCAATTAGACACCGCAAGAGAGAAACAAGTTCATTACTTGGTCGCGCATGTTCTTTTATGACGATCCATATTTGTTCAAATATTGCACGGACCAAATCATCTAACGTTGTGTACCGGATGATGATATTCCGAGTGTCATTCACTTGTCATACGAAAGCATGTGGAGGTCATTCTTTGACAAAAAAGACGGCCTCTAGGATTCTTCAAAGAGGTATCTATTGGCCCACAATTTTTTGGGACGTAAATATGTATTGCAAATATTGTGATAGATGTCAAAGGATGGGAGACATCTCCTGATGAGAAATGATGCCATTAATCCCCATACTCATCATCGAGATATTTGATTATTGGGGTATTGACTTCATGAGCCCTTTACTTTCCTCATTTGGCTTCTTATACATCCTCATTGTGGTAGATTATGTTTTGAAATGGGTAAATGCCATAACTACCAAAACTAATGACAATAAGGTGGGGATTAATTACTTTCAAGAACACATACTCTCTCGCTTCGGTGCTCTAAAGGCAATTAT
Source organism: Sambucus nigra (assembly GCA_949130495.1). Classification (NCBI taxonomy): domain Eukaryota; kingdom Viridiplantae; phylum Streptophyta; class Magnoliopsida; order Dipsacales; family Adoxaceae; genus Sambucus; species Sambucus nigra. The sequence continues at coordinate 220,832,187 of OX422218.1, forward strand.
TAGTGATAAAGATAAGCACTTTTGCAATCGAACGTTTCAAAAACTTATGGTAAAGTATGGACTTGTTCATAAGGTTGAGACGACTTAGCACCCCCAAATGAGTTGGCAAGTCGAGCAAGCAAATTGTGAAATCAAGAACATTCTCAAAAAGACTGTCGATCCTAACCGAAAGGATTGGTCCCTCGGATTGAAAGATGTGTTATGGGCTTATAGAATCGCATATAAGAACCCCTTAGGGATGTCTCAATTTCACTTTGTATATGGAAAGCCTTGCCATCTCCCCATGGAGCTCGAGCACAATGGGCAATCAAGAGGTTGAATTATAATTTGATAAAGTAGGTGAAGCACGTAAGCTTCAATTAAATGCGTTAGAAGAGATGTGCAATGATGCGTATGAGAATGCAAAGATATCCAAAGAAATGTTGAAACTCGCACATGATAGAATTATCCAATGTAAATATTTTCATTCGGGACAAAAAGTACTTTTCTACAACTCTCGCCTACATTTGTTTCCCGTCAAGATGCGTTCGCGGTAGACAGACCCATTTGTAGTGAGATAGGTGTTTCCCCATGGATCCATGGAATTAGTAGATCCAAAAGTGGGGTACATATTCAAGGTTAATGTAAAATGCCTAAATCCATATTTAGAGGCGTGTGTTAAAGAAGCCGACACCATTTGGTTGTTGGACCCCGTTTATGGGGTTAAGCGATCTTGAAATAAGAGATCCTCACACCCCCAATGCGTATGGGGTGAGTAACTTTGTATATTAGGGTATTGAGTCATTTTTAGGTAGTGTAGATGTCCGTAGAGGTCGTACGAAAAAAAGGGTTAAGCATGTTGTTGAATTTTCATGCACGGGAAAGCATGAGTGCATTTTGAGAGTGAAATTGAGATGTACCATGGGTCCCAAGTGTTTTGATGATGTTGATGCATTTTAAATAAGTGATAACGGGGCTGAGAACACTTAGTGATTGAGATAATAGAGCCTTTTGGCATTTTGAGGTAGCATGTTTACCCGAACCCCAGGCAAAATCGGTTTAGGGTCGAACCGGTTCGCAGGTACACTTGAACCGGTTCAGGTTGCCTGGAGATTTTGCTCCTCCATTTTTCAGATTCATCCCTCTTTCCTTCTTTCTGAACTCTTCCCCCCATACTAATTTTCCCCCTACCTCTAACCTTTCCCTCCATTTACCACCAAATTCATGTCCCACGCCTATAAATTCACCATTTCCCCCTCAATTAACTCTCACCACCTCTTCTCCACTCTCACTCACAACTCCCATATTTTCCAGCCATCTCCCTCTCTCTGTCTATCACCATGCCTTGCTGCCGCCAAGTTAACTTCTGCCCACGCAAATATGATTCTCTGACCATCCTTGACGAGGGGGTAAATCATCATTTCCGATCAACTCAATAACTCCATTGGTTTTAGTGTTACTTTACGCAGTCCCCCACCATCCACATTGAGATGAAAGTTATATGGTAAGTGTTTCCCCACGAGGTCACCGCCGTTTTCCACCGTCGAGGGTGGTGCTATTTCCTCCCTCTGACGAGTGATCGTGTATCCACCCTCATCCGAAAATCCCCAATTCTCCACGAAGCCTATGTTGACGGCATGCAAATTACTTTTCCGACCACCATCATCAAGCGTAAGATGTGCGCTAAAGGGGTCATTCTCCCAGTTCCTTTTTGCGTATCCCAACAATGGTCCCATGGACACAAAAACTGAATGCGTAGAGCGTATGGAATCGGGGAGCGTTGGCTCCAAAATTCCTTTCCGGTGGGTAGAATTTTGGAGACCGCGTGCTATGTGCACCTCATCACGTGTGGGGCTATCCTTCAGACCACTAACGATTATGTGGTTCGTCAAACTCATGGGAACTTATTTTATTTTTTCCTTGATCTGCATAGCACCATCAACATGGCTAAACTTTTCTATGCGGACATCCTCCATGCGGCATGTGATGATTGCGGCAAGGCGACACTTACCTACGCCCGCCTAATCACTGAAGTTATGATCAACGCCAGGTTGGAAGACCCACAATTGCGGGTCAAACCTCCTCGCCCGATTGGGGTGACTTCCACCATTAGAAGTGAGCTCCAAATGAGGGCTACCCACCTCGTGCATCCTGTTATTGTCGACGAGGATGAAGAGGAAATGGACCTCAACGTCCAAATAGGGTAGGTTCCCGAGGAAGATAAGTATGATGAGGACGACGATCCCTACTATGAGCCAGTCGAGGAGGGCCTCAAGGGTCCCATAGCTGCCATCGAGTCACATCTCTATAATGTTATCATTGAATACCATGAGGACCGTCGAGCGGATCGTTGAGCATACTAACGCGATACAAGCATGATGGAGCACCTCCAAGCCAAGATGTATCGGCTACAAGTTAGGGAAACTGTATCGCTCCCAATGTACTTCTATGACCCTTATGGCCCGAAAGCCGCCGGAACCTCTGGACCACCACTTGAGTAGAAAGCCCGCGGTTGAATGACGCCGGGTCTTAATTAGTCCTCCATGATTTCATGTGCTCAACTTTCTGTGAAACCTCATGTATTTTTTTTATCTTTTCTTTTGTTTTATGTATGATTGTTGTTTGGGGACATAATGAAAAAAAATCTTCATTTTAGGAATTTACTAGTTTTATTTGTCGCACTTATTATTTTTTCTTCTTTACTTTTACTCCTTTTGATTGAGGACAATGCAAAAGTCTAAATTAGGGGGGGGGGGGGTGACAAGTGCGTCTTCTAAAAACTTCACAAATTTTTAAAATGCCCCCAAAAATTAGAAAACGTAAATAAATTCCAAGAAAATTGAAAATTTTGAAAAAAAGTCAAAAATATTTTTATTTAAAATAAATAAAAATTGGAAATTGAAAGATTCAAAAATGTCACGAAATTTTGTCTAAATTCTCAAATTATAAAAATTCAAATGCAGCAAGCCGAAATTGACCAAAGATGGAAATTGATCAAAAATTGACGACTTTATGAATAAGTGTGGAGATTAAATAACCCGGTGAGATTTCGAGCCTATTGATTTTTGTGAGTTTTTAACTCAATTCGAGTTAATGGTTAACTCAAAGTTCATTTTAGTATTAAAATAAGTCGTTGAGGATATCAATTCCTTTATTTTGATCAGTTATGGGAAACGTGTGAGATGTTATCTTGAAAAATGCGCTAAAATATCTCTAAACTTAATTAAACTAGAGACGCATATGGTAAAATAACTAGTAATTCGGATAATAAAGTAGGCATTCGTTTGTTTAACCCCAAAATATTATCCATAAAAAGCAATGAAAAATTATCCCTTTGCAACCCAATTTGAGCCTAAATAAATTTTCAATTTCGTTTGATAACCCCAAAAAAAAACAATTGGCCCGGAATTATGAAAATTGAACATTCTTTAATAAAGTACAAAAAGTGCATAAAAGGGGCAAGAAAATAATAAAAGAAAAATGCTTAGCAAAATAGAAAGAAAAGAAAAATATGAAAAATAGAAAAAAGAAAAAAGAAAAAAGGAGAAAAGCCCAAAAAAGAATTAAAGGATATCATAAGAACATTTTCCAATTCCGATTTTACCAACCATTCCCTATTTTACCCAATATACCTTAACACCCGAGAAAGTCATAACCAAGTCCGAATAACAAAATTAATTACCGCGTGGAGAGCCTAAGACACGAAAAGATAATAAGAGAGATTAATTGGTGTGGATAAGAGGTGATGTTTCCTATTTTTCAATAACGGTATTCTGATGATGATATCTCATCACCTCAAATAATTATGTCTTTCAAATTTGTGTGCGTGAATTTGTGTTCCATTATATTTATTCTTATATATCACGCATACCGAGAGAAAATATTCACATTCCGAGTGGTTCATTTTCTGTGAGAAATTGAATCAAAACGAATTTTCGAAAAGTAACGTAATGATCAATAAGTGGAAATTAGCGGTTAAATTTTCGGCTTCGCACACACACACACACACTATAGATTGAGACTCTTGAATATGAATATGTGGTGGCTATTTTTGGGGAGTTTAAATTTTACAATTTTTAGGTATTTTAATTTTTCTTTGAGTCGAAAATAAATTTTGTGGGTATTTTCACTGCAAACCCTCACGAGACACAACTCGTCCTACTACGGTAACCTAGGGGTTTAAAGGAACATACTCTAAATGCAATTACCCGTCCGCAAAAAAGGTATTCTATCACAATAAAGTTTTTGTGAGTTCCTTAGTCCGTACTTATGTTCTTTTACATTATTCGGGACGCGGAACTTACTAAGCTGGGGGGTGATTAGGCATAAATATTTAATATTTATCCTTGTAATTTAAGTCTTTTTATTATCCCGTACAGTGTAATTAACTTGTAATTGTATCACATTTATGCTACTAATCCTTTTCGGCAAGTATTTTGTGTTTCGTGTATCTCTTATGTGTTTTATAGGTATTTTATGCTAGTTAGTGAGGAAGAGAACTCGAAACTGGGAAAGAAACCAAAGAAAAAGGGAGTTCAAGGGAATTTTTGTACTTCTGCAGCCATTGTCCAGAGGTGGGGCCAAATAGAAAGTCGAAGACGACAAAGTTACAATAATACTGGAAAAACGGAACCCGAATCCAAGCCAAGGTGAAAGAGTTATGCAAATTTGACGATTGAGAAGAAAATAAGAGGGACATTCTAAGTGTAAAAGAAGAAAAGAGGAACCAAACTAGAGATATTACACGAACCCTAGGCCGAACCGGTTTGGGGGAGAACCGGTTCGCATGCACCCATGAACCGGTTTGGTGGGTCTAATGTGCAAAAATTTATTTTCTTTTTGATTGGTCCAAAGAGTTTGAGGTAAAGGGGACTCTAAAAAACTTAAATGTAACATTATAATTGATTTTTAGAGATAGTTTTAATCGCTTTTTGAAAGAAAACATTAGAGAAGAAGAGGGAGGAACCTTAGTTTTTATGTTTTGTTATAAAGATCATTCTTTGGGGGAATAATTATCAAGGTGTTCTTCCTTACAGTTGGTATTCATCTTCCATATTCTTAAAGCTCGTATGTTTTACATGCTTTGGTTATTTTTTGGATTTCCAACTTCTTAATATCTTTTTAGGTATAGTTTCTCCATAGTTTTTATTACATGCAACGTAGATACCATGCTTTCTATTAATCGCGTCATGTCTGGCTAGATTTCTATAGGTTGGGATACATGAACCTATCCCAAAATGGTTCACATGGATGTAAAAATATGTTCTTGAGTTAAATTATTAATTGGAATGCATGAGATCGTTAATACAAATATTGTAGGACTTTTAACCTCATTTGCCCTAGGTAACCGAGGTGTTTAAGAGTGCGACACACGTATTGACCATTTCATCATGTATTTTATTTGAATTCTTGGTTTCATATTGTGCGGGTTCATTCCTTCATATATGTAATGCTTGAAAGGAATAAAATTTATCCTTAGTTAATTATTTAATTCTTGACTAGTTTTATATCCGGTGAATATATTAGGGGTTGTGGGATTGTATTTCGACCTCATTTCTCTTTCATAGTTACAACTTCATAATTTGTCTAGTCTTGCATGCATAGTTAGAAAATATTTTAATTAAAATTGTGTTATTTGGTAGATATAATCATAAAAATTCATCATCTTTTCTTTCCCTATTTTGAGGTAGTTACAAAATTACGCGTCTTCCCTACTCGTCGTTAGGTATATATGTCTTAGTCCCTCTGTTGAATACCTAGTTTACTGGGATATTACCTAAGCGATCGGTTTACACTTGAACCGTAATTAGTATGCACTAGAGACACATTTTGAGTCACATCACTAACCTACAATACTATGTGTGCAATATGAAACAAAACCTCATAATCTATTTTAATTAAACATTTTTTTCAAAAGGGACTTAGCCCCTGATTTTATTAACTTAGTCACCTTTATAGGACAAATACTCAACATACTTAATCAATCCACTTCTCCCTGGCCATCATCACGCAGTACGCAACACATAATAATTGCCGCATCATACAATCAACATTATTTACTAGCATGGGCTCCCCAAGCATGAGTGATGCACAGATAAATAGTTTGCCATTATATCCAAACCCATCATTAACTATCTTGGTCCCACCACTCACATGGAAAATAACATATACAATGTTCCCTATCCTATCTGGTCATCAGTAGAAATCAAGACTACAATCACGAGACACGCACAAATAAAGTATTCTCTCTGAGTACACACTAGTATATTTATCCAAATTACTTATTATCACTAAAGGCTATAGCCATAATTTTCTCATTAACCCCACCCGTCAGGTAACATCATTTTTAGTTCCCAAATATCATTTATCTTAGTCAATCACTTTATTATAGGAATATTACTAATTATATATGCATGGCCTCATAGTAAAAGAAATTTATAACAATGAAGACTAATATAGGACTTAAGAACTTATCTAATCCATTTCTATTTTCAAGGTATATAATTTAGAGTTAAAGATCTTATCAAATATCTTATTCAATTAACCAATCAACAACCAATATTACTAGTTATAGTCGCACTAATCCAATAACCAAACCAATTTATAATGTATCCCATCAAATAATAATGAAGGACTAAAAGCTTCTAATTCACTTATTTCCAAATAGGGGTTCAATTGAATTTGTAAGAACACGTGTGAGTTTCCAAACTAATTCGTTATTTAATTTACATAAGTATAAGTCTCACTTGTTATCTGAATCCTCCTAAACATGGGGTTTATCACAAATTACAAATTAACCTACTAAATCGTGGTTAATTAGCTATTATAATACACGATCTTACAAGAATTAGGTATGTATAATCAAAGGTACAATGTATGATTCTAAATGGACAAGTATAACAAGGGTCCTTAAAAAATTTCAAATTGCCAAATTCTAACATGGGAATTTTCAATCAATTTACAACTCTAATAAATTATCATATCAAATTTCCAATCCACAAACCCAAATAGGATAATTATTAATAATTATTACAATCTAATTATTAATTACATCAATTCAACACCAATTTATAATTAACCATATCTAAATCTTTTTCCATTTCAACATATGAAGAAGTTAGATGAGATATGAAAAATCCTAATTATTTTTACTCTATTTTAAACCTAGTTCATTAGTTTAGGTGAATATAAAATTTATGTATATAAAAGGAGAGAAGTGTATTGATATATTGTCTTTAAATTAAAGAAAACTTGGAATTTGTGGTTTATTGTTGAACACTCTACAAAATAGCCTTGAATCCTTGAATCCCCCATTGAATTCACCCTTGAATCAATCCAGTCTTACTCTTGAATCATACTCTTCAATGATGTGTTTGAGATTTTTATTTATTAATGGAGAATTATTTTATTTGAGGAGAAGTATAGATAATTAAGGTTGGTAGCTTATAGATAATGAGAGCCAAATGTGAAAATCTAATATGCCCAAAAAGTCCACAAAGGAAGATAACCAGAGTGGTGAGTCACACGAGTACTTGTACACCCGCAGTCATCGAGTTTTTGGTTTGTTGTTGTACAAGACTACTCGTGATTAGTCCCTCTAATTCCCTTTCTCGCATCTCCACTCCTACGACCCATTTCAAATCCAGACCTTAATTTACCCGCAAGAATTAAACTTCAAAACCCTAGCCTTGTTCCTCAAGAAATACACTAAGGACACTATTTACTTTGGGGTTTCACCCTAATAATCCTTATAACCATTTAAGAGTATTTTAATTAAAACAAGTAAATCTGAATCCCAATAAGTACAATAATTAACCATTGCCTAATTTAACTAAACAAATTACCTATTTAAATTATCCACTTCCAATTGACTTACAAATTTCATATTTCATAGTTAATATATCAAATTCTATTTACAATTCATTTAAATCACCAAGTTACCATGTAATTATTTACTAAGTAATTTATATAAATATCTCTAATAAATACAGGGTATAAGTCTTCTTTCCTAACAAAAAGAATTTCAGCCTCAAAATTCATATAAACATACATGACTCAACCAAGTGCGTATATTGTTTTCTCATCATATCCTCTCACTCCCTCATGGACTCATCCTCACAATGGTGACTCCATTAAACACGAACTATGGATATCTACCTAGACCTAAATATCTAAACCATCTAGTAAAAAATACTAACTAGATGTTCACTATACGACACATTTAACTCTAGATCGATGTCTCCCAAACCTATGTGTTTATATGTGGCCTCACTTCGTAGGCTTCCACGAAGCATGGATACATGGAACATGTTATGTAACCAGTCCAAATGATATGAAAGTGTTAACCTATAAGAAAAAGTCCCCACTCGATTCCTAGTCACAAAATACCCAATGAATCTTGAGACCAACTTCCCCTCCTTCCCAAAACACATGACTCCTTTTATGAGTGACCCCTTGAGAAGCACCTGATCCCCAATTGAAATTTATATCCTTCCTCTTCAAGTCCGTATAACTCTATTATCGGCTCTAGGAAGTCTTGACTCGATCCTGAGTCATCTTAATATGTTTTATCATCTACTGAACAAACTCCAATCCTAAAAATCTACCCTCCCCCAGATTTAACCAGCACACAGATGATCTATAGGGTCACCCATAAAATTCCTCCTACTATGCCATACAGATATACATATGATGGTTATTGTTTTAAGAAAACTCCACCTAGGGTTATTGAATCTCCCAACTACCCTTGAAATCCAAAACACAATCTCGTAGAATATCTTCTTAAATCTGGTTCACCCTCCCACTTATTTGGGGGTGATATGACATACTAAGGTGTAATTGTGTCCTCATCACCTCTTTGAAACTCCCCTAAAAATCAAGACACGGATGTCGAATTTTATTCTAAAATAATCGACAAAGGAACTCCATGAAACTAAACTATATGTGCCACATACAATCTAATGTATTGCTTTTTCATAATGTTTGTACAAACTAGGAAAATGTATGCCACCCTCATCAGAAGATCCACTGTCACCCGAATGGAAGCATGACATCGAGCATCAAAGTCAATCCATTGATGAAATCCATAGCAATTCTATCCCATTCAGGCTTGGGAATGGGTAAGGGTTGTAGTGTACACGATGGTCTCTAAGGATGCACCTTCACTATCTCATAAGTACTATATTGATACACAAAAGTAGCATCTTCCCTCTAAATACCTTCCCAATAATACTACCTCTGCATGTCTTCATATATCTTATCCCAACTTGGATGTAGATAAAATTGATAATTGTGGACCTCCTACATAGCTGATATATAAAAATACTTATGTGAAGGTACAACAAATCTCCCCTTGTACCGTAATCCACCATCTTATCCCATGGAGTAAAAAGGTACACTATTAGCAACAAGCTCTTCCACATTTCCCTTGTATTCCAAGTCATCCGCTTGTTATTTGACTATCCTCATGATTATGTTGAAATAAGTGTAAGCATACCCATAAAGGCTTTTACAAAGTCCCCAATCACCTGCAGTAAACCTCAATATAACCCCTATAGATTAGATAAACTACCACTCGACTATTAACCCAAATGGTATGACCCTGAACTAGTAAAAATTATATCTTGTCAAAAAGGAAGTCCTGGGAATGTCCTCCTCTTGTATCCTCAATTGGTAATAACCAAATCGCAAGTAAATCCTCGAGAATAAAGAAACACCCTTTAACTAATTAAACAAGTAATAAATCTTCAATGAATGATAATTATTCTTCAATATTACCTTGTTCAAATCCTTGTAGTCAATAAAAAAACGTAGAGATCCACCCCTCCTCCTCACAAAAAGAACAACATCTCTCCATGGCGAAGTGATACGCCGAATGAATCCATGCTCCAATAATTAGTGTCATGTGTTAAGTCAATCAAAAAGTAAGTCTCTTTATTGGGTAGTAACCTTGGCACCTCATCAAACACATAAGTTTTCTCCTGACAATGGGTATCAAATCTAACAAAGTGGTCACATTCTCTTGGGTCTACTCATCAATAAAAAACAAATGGGTTATGGCATCTCCACCTGTCCTATACATAGAAACTAATCTCCTAAATAGGTATTGAAAACATAATCATTCGGCTATTCCAATAAATGTGAGCTTCATAGATAACTACCCAAGCTATCTCCAAAATCGCATCATAAGAATGGGTATCCAAAGCATCAAATTTTATAAGAATCACAACCAACCAATGTCTATCCAAAAATCCTCACATATCTTAAAAATACTATTAGAAATACCTAAAGGAGTAGATATTCATAAAGCTCTGTAATAAGTCCTGGATGACATACCAAAAATATTAACAAATATATGTGACAGAAATGAGTGTGTTGAACCAGTGTTAAATAAAACTCTTTTGAAAGTTCCATAAACATAAAACATATTGTTCACTACCGGGATCAGTCCATGCCCCTTTGTTGCCAAATCTTTTACACCCGACAATTTTTTTATGTTGACCATTTCTTACGTCTATTCAATTTCATCTATTTAAAATTATAATCTCTTACTCTCCCTAAATTAAAATTCAAATAGAGGAAAAATTAGAATTTCAAAAAGACTATTTTAAAGAGAGAAAGATGTTAGAATTTTTAGAGATGATCTTTTTTGGATAAACAAAAATTAGAATTTTATAGAGAGGAAGATGTTTAAAGTTTAGAGAGCAACAGTTTTTAGATACAAAGATGTTATAATTTTAGATATATGACTATTCTTAAAAGGATTAGAGAGAGAAAGAGGTTGAAAAAATATAAAAATAAAATTTTATAGATAAGAGTAGTTTGAAATTATTGCGATAAAAATGGGTCAAATAGTTTGACTTGGGCCCAACGTAACCCAAACTTTATTTGATTAATCTTAACTAGATTATTTTAATGAGTGAGTTTGGTCCCGACTCATTAAGCCTTGACTTGTTAGTGGCCCGCCCAACCTTCTCATTTTTCACCACTAGGTAGGACTTAAATGAGATAAAGGGATAGTATAGTGGAGATAAAACCTTTGTTAGTGGATATAAATCTTGGAAATATATTCCTATAAATACTAAAATTTATCGGGTGGAGACGATAAAGAAAATATGGTCTACTCAAAGTATTTTGTTAAGGAATACTAGTCTGAGTAGGATGGGGTTTCATGTTTGTTTATAAAAAAGATATATTTGCATTTGTACGACCATCTTAAAGGAATTGGGGAATTTTAATAGGGAAAATATAAAATCAATTTTAATTATTTCTCCAAATGATTAAGTATAAATGTTGTTACTACAACCATATGAATTTCACGGTATGTTCCTTCCCTCTATAATCGGATGATCGCGAATATAATGTCCACATTGTAATATCTATTCGTCCTTCTTCCACTAATCGTGATATTTTAAACACTATATATTTTATGTTTAAACATGTTACACCACAAAATTCAATCATAATTTCATTCTCTCTGATTTTAAACGTCATATCAATGCCATTCCCTCTTGAGCCATTTTATATTAGGATTATCTTTTTTCATCACATAACTATGTCAACAGTATTCTTAATGACTCATTTTCATATGGTTAGCAATTATTATGACGAAGAAATTATTTACTCAATGGTTGATGTTATTCCCTACCTTCTAAATGGTGGACAGGAATAGAGATGGTAATGCCACCCGGGTTATGTGTTTTAATATTGTCGGTCATGAGATAGAAAGAAGACACCATTAATTGTTGAATGATTATAAGGAGAAAATTTTCTATGAGATAAGAATTTATTCTGGTCTCAATTCCACATCAGGCACGAATTGATCCATGGTATCCTTGTTGGTATTTCTTCTTTTGAAAGATATTTCATTCGGAAGCTAGACATGCTCAAAATATTAATTCTTTCTAATAATTAGAATGTGATTGAATACCTCTAGATTCTCACCTATGGCTACACGACTGATAAATTGACAAGTACATTTGAATTAGGGAGAGTTTTGTCATTAAGACATTGAATAAGTTTGGAAATTCTATAGACAGTGTTTATTTGATCCAATACATCATAGTGCCTACAACAATATTGCCCAATTTTTAATTACAATGGGATAAAATGTGGTTATCTCGACATAATTCATAACATTGATTATATTCACTAGGAATGGAAGAATTTTCCCTAGCCATTGGATAGCATATCATGGCCACCAGAAAAGGATACCATTATACTAAAGGTTATACCTCAACACGAACTTTGGTTTTTACATAATTTTTTTTTATGTTTGGAGAAAATATTTATTTGAACATTCTACACGAATCAAGTAACATAGTTCCTTAATGTAGAATAAGTAATTACAATATAGGTTACTTCCTTGATACATGTATATAACCAAAATGGTTTGTACAATATATTTTACAAGATAAGAAGTAAAAAAATATACGCACTTTGCTCAGTGCTCAATGGTTGCATTCAAGGATGTGAACTGGGCATTCGGTGTCCTATACAGGGGCGGATGGGGCATAGGACGAACTGGGAGGGATTAAAAATAAATTATAGCATTTTATGGTAAAATTCCAAACTTCAAGGTATACCTCTAATTATTTACAAACCTGAGGGTATAAGATTGTAATTACCTAAAATATTAAGCCTACAAACATAACACAGCATCGCCTGCCTCTCATCTCATCCCTTCCCTAAACCTATTTCCCCTCTCCCCTCCCTCCGCATGCGCCTCCCTCCCTCCCTCCCTCTCCCAGCACAACAGCGGCTCGACTCCCTCCCTCCCGGCACCACTGTCCAATCCAGCTATTCATTTCAGGTATTTTTTTTATATGTGATGATGTGTAGTTTAATTTTTTTATGTGATAATGTGTAGTTTAATTTTTTATGTAGCCTAATTTTATGTATGTGTATTTAATTTTTTATGTAGCCTAATTTTTTGTAATAGCAATTTTTTATGTAGTCTGATATATGTGGTATTTTCTTAATAGGAAGTCATGGAAAAAAATTTTAAACGGAAAAGAGGAGACAACACACAACCCTTTAGGGTAATATTATAAAAAAAATTCACGAACAAAGTAGGAATCCAAATTTAGTTAATTACTATCTCAAACATTTTTAAGGATAAAAATTATAAAAAAAAAGGAAAATATATCCCAAAAAATCGGCTCGGGAGCTCCCTCCCCCGAACCCCCGGCCTTCATCACAAATTTTCGCCCCACTTGAGTCAAATTACTGGATCCGCCACTGGTCCTATAAGCTAGATTTTCTATGTGAAAGGCATGGTGCATTTCTAGAACTGCAAGGTTATAAGATGCATTTCGATCACTTTTATCATTTTCCTTAACTTAATAGTAAAAAAGGAATGGAAGAGAGACCCAGATTCATGGATACTCGATAAAAGTGAGCTCGAGGAGGAGCCTATTGAATTTGTCAATAACATTCACATTAGTGTTATTCTACATCAATTTATAGGACCAACTTCTTGAATCTATCATAAATATTTCTCTCTGTGACTTTTAGGATTATACTCCCCTTCATAGAGTACTCCCGTTTAAAGAACAATTGAGAAAACATGGCATAACCAGTTAAAAAGGTACAAAGTCCGATATTAGTTGAAGGGTGGTGATATTGGCGCTCGAAAAAGATATTCAAAACACCACCAAAAACTCATTTTATCTCCTTAATCCCACACAAATTAACACCACAAAAGTAGTCATGAAAATGAGTATTACGGTCAAGGGTAGCCATGAAAATGGTTATCCCAACCAAAGTTAGCCATAAAGATAGTATTATGGCCAAAGTTAGTCGTAAAAAAAAATACTTCGATCAGGGTTAGCCGTAAAAATGGGTACCACGACCAAAGTTAACCGTGAAAATGGATACCACGATAAAAATTAGCCTTAAGATTTTGGTGGGCAAAATAAAAAAAAAAAAAACGATTTTTTTTTTCTGTAGTGTTTTGGGGAAGTTTTTGGGGGTGCAAATATCAACAACTTTAGTTCATAAACAGGAGATATCCCAAAAAGGAGGAAACTCAATATAGTGTCTAAAATGGGATTGGGTATTAGAAGAGTAAGAGGTAATATAAGATCTTAATCCAATGGAGGAGAAATACGAACTTCTAGAAGTCCATACCACTACATACTGCCATGGATGATCATAGACATAGTGAAAACATGATGTTTTTTACGTGGCCATATATGGTTAAGACGCTTTACTATAATAGAGATGACTCTTCAAACTAAAACATTTATTACGGTAGTGGGAATGATGAAGTCGATTGTTTATAACTAAATAATAAAATATAATCGCTTATGTGAAAGTGAGAAGATGCGAGTAAATAGATGATATAGAATATAATTAGGAGGAAGGGAAAAGTACAAAGACAAAAAGGACTCTCTAGACATGGACGAGAGAAGCATCATACAACAAGTAATGAATATTTGTGAGTTCATCAAAAGGTTTTTTTTATCGAAGGTGAGTTCCATTCGACCAAATGACCATACGCTTGAGATAAGAGCGATCAATGTGAGAGTATAAGCACTCTAATAATCACATAAATTAAATAATTTTGTTATGATGGAGACTTTTGGTATTTAACCAACCCACATTCACAACTCTTTAAAACTAAAATATTAGGATATTTTATTACATATTGAATCCTTGTGGATATTTGGAGTGTTAGAATTAATATTTAATTATTTAATAATTATAAATTTTGGTCAAATTTTATAATTATAAATTAAATAAATTAATTATTTCTCCTAATTAGTGTGGTCCAAATAAGGGGACGAATTTGATTAAATTAATGTATTAATCTTAGAAAATTGTTATTCCAAATGTCACATGACTTTTTTGGTATATTTGTGAGTCCCTTTAACTACTTTCGTTGATTGTACATGAAGAGTTTTAAGGGAAATTTCGGGTCCCCTTCCACCCTATATATAGTGAACCAATTTCCCCTATTTGGTACACAATATCATAAAAAATATATTTGCGCTAGGAATGAAAAATCATGATTTTTCAAAATTTTCATATTTTGAATTTCTGGTTGTTTTCCAAGATTGATTCTAGATCATTTGGGTGGAAGAGATAAGAGCTTGAACAAGGAACAACAAGAAGCTTTTAGAAAGTTTTTCTTAAGACACGTCAAGGGCTACAAACAAATAAAAGCTTCATGAAAAAAGGTATTTTTCCATACAATTTGTAATTAAAAATGAAATTGTGATTGCATGATAATATTAAAGATCTTGTAAGAATTAGTTTCATGTTATAAATAATTCTTATTCATGTTACATGTGGTATCAGAACCTGATTTAAATATTGTCATGTTATCCCTCTACGGAATTCAAATGATCATACTATATATATTAAGAAACCCAGATTTTCTTGATTAATTCCGCACTATTTGTTTACTGATTTGTTTATCGTGATTAGTAAGATTTTCGCGATAATTTTAATACTAATTTAGTTATCATAATTAGTAGTGTTACGTGTTAATTTTTAAACAATGATTGAGATTTATCATGATAATATGTACATATGTCCATGTTAAATTATATAAGAAATTGTTCTTATGGAACATAATTGATTCTGTCAAATTGTTAAGACTTTGTTTGATTTTAATAAATCTGATTAAGAACAGTTTTAAATCTGATTAAAAAAGTTCTGATTAAGAACAATTTTATTGTTTGATTTGAAATCTGTTAAGAATTCTTGTCTGATTTTTAATAAATCTGATTTAAAACAGTCATGATTGTTTTGATTTGTTTAAAACAGTTTTTGATCGTTAATCAATCTGTAGAACATAATTTTATGTGTTTAACATATCTCTGTTAAAAATATGTTTAACAAATATGTTGAAAATAGTTTACCTGTTTAACAAAATTTGTTGGAATTTGTTTTTGTAAAATAGTTGAAAATTCACATAAAACAGTTTCATTTGATGCGCTGAAACCATTTCTATGTCTTTTTTATGTCATTTTAATGGTTACCTAATCCGCTTCAATCAACCCTACAAATTTCAAGCAATTTGGGAACATAAATTTTCAAAAAGTGCTTGCAGTGAATAGTATTTTTTTTCCCCGAACGTGCTCCGAATACGATGAAATTTGGTAGTCTGATTGGAAACGGGTCAGAGACCGATTTGCACCACCTTCAATCGTGACGTAAACAGTTTTTCGGTGATCTGAAATTGTTTACGCCACCAAAACTCAAAATTTACCATTTATGGAAATAATCTCGGGGGCCATATCTCACTCCAGAAAATTTATTTTTGAATTCCGTCGAAATATTTGAGATTCTTGAGTAATTTTATATAGATTCATGTTGTTAACTCATTTTTTCCATTTTGGCAAAATTTCATGTTTTTTATATTATTTAAGTGTTGCATCTAGAACTATTTTATAAACCTTGTTCTAATGATCCTGTTTAGTTGAATATTCATATCAAACACTGACCAACATATTTCATATAATAGGATATTAGACTTGTGTTAATTTAATATTCATATTTTTACGAGTCTCGTATTAAACACATGTCAATGATTCATAACAGTGAATATTAAATATATTAAATTTTTTAATATTGATATTTTTATGAGTCTCGTGCCAAATACAGAACAGTGATTCATAACATCGAATGTTAAAAATGTTATAATTTTTAAATTTAATATTCATATTTTTATAAGTCCTGTGCCCAACACAAGCCAGTGATTTATATCATTGAATATTAAATATTACTATTTTGATATTTTGATTAAAGTGTCTTGTGCCATACACAGGCCAATGACTCATTATGAAAAAAATCAAATTTATATTTATTCTAAAGTTTGTTATTATAAAGATTTAATCAACTTTAGAATTATTAATTGAATATTGAACTGCCCAATAATGCGCTTGTTAAATTAAAATTTCATATATTAAAATTCCATTAAAGATATTTTTCTTTTATGATTTTGTGATTTAATAAATATTAAAGGTCAATCTATGACACAATTGTTATAATTCTGCATTCAAAATTTGACAATTTTATATATTTATTTCCTTGCAATTTTAGTTATGTGTGTTATTTTTAATTAGTGTGAGCATTTTGCAGCAAATATTAACCTATTTTCTCAAGCCTCAACCTTTTCGAAATTTAACGAAACTAATCTATTGAAATGGTGCAAGCAAATCGAATTTAGCCTTAGTGTTATGGACATAGATATAGAACTTTTTACCGATGAACCCGCTGCGATTACTGAACAAAGCAGTGGGGATGATGTGATAATTTACAATATATGGTTTAAATAAAATAAGTTATGTTTGATATTTATTAGAATGTGCATTGCAACAAACGTGAAGACCCTACCTAGAACCACCAACACAAAATAATATTTGACAAATGTTAAGGATAGGTTTCACATTACTCACAAATCCCTGTCTGGAAAACTTATGGCCGACGACCACTATTCGGTTCGATGGCACTATGACCATAAATGGACACATTATTGAAATGACCAACATAGGTGCCAAACTAAGGACTTTAGGTTGTTCAGTGGACGATTCTTTCTTAGTCAAATTTGTCCTAAACTCCTTGCCTTCTGATTATGGGTCTTTCCAGATTTATTACAATACCATTAAAGATAAATGGAATGTTAATGAACTGCAAAGTATGTTAGTTCGAGAAGAAGGACATCTCAAGAAGTAAAATGGTAAGGTGCCTAAATTGCAAGTGACAAACGTGATGGATAATAAATGAGCTGGTAAGAAAAAGAAAGGAAAGGGCATAAAGCATGGTCTTGGTCCTTCCAATTATGAACCTGGTCTTTTAATAAAAAATAAGGAAAATACAGCAGTCACATGTCACTTCTATCACAGGAAGATGCATATTCAGAAAGACTGCATTGAGCGAAAAGCTTGGTTTGAAAAGAAAGGTAAACCTTATGCTTATATCTATTTCGAATCAAACTTAATTGGTGTTCATCTAACACATAGTGGATTGATTTTGGTTCTGCATGTCATGTTTGAAATACTATACATGGCTTCCTTTCAATCCGGGAAATAAAGCAAAATGAATATTTTTCTTTACATAGGAAATCGGGTCAAAGAAAAAGTAGAATCTATTGGAGTTTTTCATTTAAAATTACAATCTGTCATTTCTTTGGATCTTGAAGACACTCTTTTTGTACCCATTCTTTCGAGAAATTTTATTTTCTTGTCTAAACTCTCAATAAGGGGATTTCCTTTTATCTTTCAGAATAACGGTTTCACATTATATCAGACTAATTCTGTTTTTGGCTCGGGTTTTTTGTCGAATGGTTTGTTTTAAATTAATCATGATCCTCATTTTTCGGAATCTTTATTGTCTCTGCATAGTAATATTGGAACTAAACGTCCCTAATTTAATGAGAATTCTACTTACTTGTGGCATAAAAGATTAGGACACATATCCAAAGAGAGAATTGAAAGGATTATTAAAGAGGGAATTATCCCTGATCTGGATTGGCCCCATTTTAGTGTATGTGTAGACTATATTAAGGGTAAACAGACCAAACATACAAAGAAAGGAGCCACAAGAAGCACCCTGCTTCTTGAAATTATACATATATATATTTGTGGTCCTTTTGATGTTCCTTTTATTGGAGGAGAAAAATACTTAAACACTATTATAGATGATTTTTCCCGATATTGCACATTGTAGTTGCTACATGATAAAGCTTAATCCGTTAACGCGGTTGAAGTTTATATTACAGAAATAGAACGAAAATTGGGCAAAAAGGTAAAAATCATTCATTGGATAGAGGTGGTGAGTTTTATGGAAAATATGATGAATCGGGACAACATCCTGGTCCTTTTAAACTCCTTGAACATTTGGGTATTTGCGTACAATACACAATGCCAGGTTCACCTTGGAAAAATGGTGTAGCTGAATGGCGCAATCGTACTCTTATTGAAATGGTTAGGAGTATGATAATTGGAACTGATTTACTTATATTTTTGTGGATCCATGCTCTTATGGCTGCTGCATATATCTTAAATAGGTTTCCTAGTAAAGGAGTTTCAAAGACTCCTTTTGAACTAGGGAAATGTTGGAAACCCTCTTTAAGTCATTTTTATGTTTGGTGATATACATCAGAAGCACACATTTATAATCCATATGAAAAGAAGTTGGACCCTAGAATGTTAACTTGTTATTTTATTGGGTATCCAACAAAATCCAAAGGGTATAAATTCAACTGTCCTAACTATGCAACAAGAATTATTGAAACCGAAAATGCTAAATTCATTGAACATGGTGAAGTTGGTGGTAGTATATATAAGAAATCAAGGAAAATCCTCTTCCAAGACCTCTAGATAATCACAGTGATGTTCCTAATATTCACATTGTTCATACTGATATTGTTGAATCTATTATTTCTCCGAACAACAATAAAGAACAAATGGATGAACCACATAATGACCAACCACTAAATGCGCCTATTATTGAAACACCACAAGACATAGCTTTAAGGAAATATCAGAGAAATTGGAAATCAGCTATTTCGAATGACTATGTGGTGTATATTCATGAAAATGAAATTAACATTGGGTATATTGATGATTCGGTCTCTTATGAAAAATGTGTTTCTAGTATAGATTCTAATAAATGGATTGATGCCATGAATAATGAAATAAAATCTATGGATTTTAATCCAGTCTTGGAGTTAGTTGATTTGCCTAAAGGATATAAAGCATTCGGGTCTAAGTGGATATATAAGACCAAATGAGAGTCAAATGTCAATATCTAACGACATAAAGCAAGACGTGTTGCCAAAGATTTTACTCAAAAAGAAGGCATTGATTATAGTGAAACCTTCTCTCCTGTTTCAAACAAGGACTCATTTAGAATCATATTGGCACTCGTAGCTCATTATGACTTACAGATACATAAAATGGATATTAAAACAACTTTTCTTAATGGGAGTTTAGAGGAAGAAGTCTATATGGAACAACCAAAGGGATTCATTCGAAAGGGACAGGAACACAAAGTTTGTTTGTTAAAGAAATCCATATATGAAATTAAATAAGATTCTCGTCAATGCTATTTTAAGTTTCATCATAACATTACATCATTTGGGTTTAAGGAAAACACTGTTGATCGGTGTACATACTTAAAGATCAGTGCGATTAAGCTTGTATTTTTAGTCCTATATGTTGATGATTTACTTATCGCCAACAGTGATGTTGGTTTATTAAAGGACACTAAGAAGTACCTTTCGCAAAATTTTGAAATTAAAGATTTAGGAGAGGCATCCTTTGTAATCGGGATAGATATTTATCGTGATAGATCACGTGGATTAATAGGATTGTCTCAAAAGACTTACATTAATAAAGTTTTGCAAAGTTTTGGCATGCAAAATTGTAATCATATTAATGTTCCAATGTCCCCAAACTGAATTGGAAAGGTATCACATGAAAGGTGTGCCATATGCTTATCTTATAAGGAGTTTATTATATGCATAGGTTTGTACTCGACCGGATATTATTTTTTCCATTGGGATGCTAGGCAGATATCAAAGTTTATTATCACAATAAGGTACTTGCAAGGAAATAAAGACTACATGCTCACTTATAGGAGATTCGATCACCTTGAGGTGATTGGTTATTCAGACTCAGATTTTAAAGGATGACGTGATAGTTTAAAAAGAACTTTGGGCTATGTTTACCTTCTGGAAGGAGGGGCCATTTCGTGAAAAATTGCTAAACAGAGTTTCATCGCTTCGTTAATTATGGAGGTTGAGTTTTTGGATTGTTTTGAAGCTACAAATCATGGGTTAAGACTACGAAATTTTATTTCAGGACTTAGTATTATAGGTTCAGTATCTAATCTGCTAAAGATTTATTGTGATAATGTCAAAGCAGTCTTCTTTTCAAAGAATAATAGATATTCAAAATCATCTAAGCATATTGAGATGAAGTATCTATCTGTCAAAGAAGAAGTTAAAAAACAAACGTGTCAATTGAACACATTAGTACTAGTGTTAGCATAATTGATCATTTAACGAAAGGACTATCTCCGAAGATATTTTTACAACATACGAAAGAGATGGGTCTCGAGTAGTTAATCATGTAATTTCTATTTTCTTAGTTATTTGACAAAACTTTTGATATCAATAAAGTGTTTCTAAATTCTAATTTTTTTGTCTTAATTGTATACATGCATGTGAATAACTGAATGTGACAGAAATAGTCTTTTATAAAGACATTATGAGACCATTATGATAACTCATATATTTATCCTTATTAAGTATAACATTGGTACCATGCTCTTGAATTAGTGTGGAGCCTCCATGACTCACACTAATTAAGTATTTAGTTAATATGCTTAATGATGTTCTAAGATACTTGCGCAACTTATGTTAATCGATTCGTTATGTACACTACACCAAAATGGGTAAATTGACACCCTTCCAGCGCTTAGCCTTGTCACGGTCAATGACCGTGACAACAAACACGTGTTTTGTGTCACGATCATTGACTTTGATAAGGCCGTGACAAATTATTGTCATGGTCAATGACCATGACAAGCCCATCACCTGCCTAACTACCCTCTCTCCCAAGTACCATATTCATCTAAACTCGTGTGTTAGTAGCCTCCACATCTGGGCATGAAGGCTTGTGCTCCTTATATCTCCCAAAGCCCACCTCTAGGGGAAGAACGTCACCTGTCCCGAATAAAGCCAATCGTCGACATCTAATAAAAAACAAAGATATAAAAAATCTACTAGATACAAAAATAAAATAAAGTTTAACTTGGGCACTCATGAGAGCATTCTCGCATCCTTAAGGTCCAAAAGCTCCTTCGACACTCTGTTGGACTTCCATCGTATCATACTCAGTCACTCATCAACCTCATGCTCTAGCAAAGCCATCAACCTCATGTTGTAAACAATCACCTCATAGAACCACACTTGAAAGAGAAATAAATTTCTTCAACAAAATCTTCTAAAAAAATACACATATTCACAAAATAACAGCAATCATAAAAAATGTAATGACATCTATTAGGTATATAGTACCCATGAAGGTCGATCGATGATTTCAGATAAAAACATCTAGAGAGACATAAAGAGAAGTCAAAATGAGGCTCCCCCATTCATATTTTCCAACCTTGTAGATGATCTAGAGATACAGAAGGACCATAAGTGGACGTTATCTCTGCTGTTTGCAACTAGAATGCCCTTAGAAAGAACCGATTAAAAATACGAGTTGCCTATCTCAACTGCTTCGCATCCAAGAAATTAATCTCCCACTTCATCAGGGTGTCCTTTAATAAGGACACCTTCACCAACTCTTCATAACACACTCGTCCAATGGGCACCAACTCCTCTCGAATCTCCACCTCAGTCAAGCGGAGCGACTAGCCCACCACTATATGCCCCCTAGTATTTTATCCCAAGAATTTAGTGCACATCTATCGGTGTGAGCGTCATCTCATCCACACTCAAATGGAATGTGTGGGTTGTATCCCACCACCGCTCTCCAAGAGAACACAACACTGCAGTCGACCACAATGTGTCGTCTAATGCCCGCACCAGGAAGCCAAACTCAATAATATTCACCATCGGCCTCACCTTCTCATGAAACCTGTCCCATACTGCCTTCACCCCCATAGTACCTCGAGAGAGATCACTCGATAAAGATTAGTTTGTCTATTAACTTAACATCAATGACATAAATTCCCAGAAGAATACCTCAAAACCTAAAAACAAAAAATCTAAAATTCAAAACAAAATAAAAAATTCTCACGTAGCTGCCAAGATTTTTCACCCGAGCATAATGGTTGAGCTTGGGCTCTAACAATATGATCCTCTAGTCATCCACCATCTTGGCATAACTTTACGCATTTTTAACTCATGTCACCATTACCGCAGCTCGGGCCCAATAAATGTTGGTCCAGCCATCAACAACTATGATGTCGAAATCATTTCCTTGAAAAATCTCACAAAAATCACTTGAGAGACATTTATACTGAAAGAGTATTCTTTTCAAGTTTGCAAATGAGGTTTCCCTCAACCCCCACTTATAGGGGATAAAGGGTATGCCTATCGGCACCCCCTAGGTGTGCTAGGTGGCAGTGACCTCCGGGAACCCTTAAAATCTCCTGATTTTCTGTGCCATGCCAATCGGTACCTGTCATCTAGTTCTTATCGTCACACCCTCAAATTTTGTTATAAAACTTCAAGAATTCCAAAAATCTTTTTAAAAATGCAAAAAAAAAAATCCAAAAAATCCCCCTAAATTCAAAATTTCACAAAATCTCAAATATTGTCAAAATCACATTTTTTTGTAAAAAATTGTACAATTTCACACTTTCCACATGCATTTAAAGATTTGTCTAAATTCTAATAAATTCCTAAAATTCACATAAAATTCCAAAAATAAAAAAATCTGAATTTTGTCATAATCATTCTGTTCCCAAATAAAACAAACGTGAAATATAAAAAATATACTGGCATTTAAAAATATCAAAAATTGCAAAGTCTCTCAGAAAAATCCAAAATTTCTCACATCACTTTGTATCCTTTCTCACTTTTTAGGTTCTTAGAATTGACCCAGGCCCTCAGAATTTGGCTCCAATTCTTATAATCGGTCGCACACTCTATAGGTCCTCAAAATTGAACTAGGTCCTTTAAATTAGGTCACGATCCTTTGGATCGGTTGCACACACTCTTTTGGTCCTTCGAATTGACCTAGGCCCTCAGAATTAGGATACGATCCTCTAAATCGATCACACACATTCTTTAGGTCCTTAGAATTGACATATACCCTCAAGATTAGTCTTCCATCCTCTGAATCAGTCGCACACACTCTCTAGGTCCTCGAAGTTAGCCTAGACCCTTAGATTTAGGTCATGATCGCTCTGTTTAGATCCTCAAAATTGAACTAGTCCCTCAAAATTAAGCCACAGTCCTCTAAATTGGTCGCATAAATTCTTTTGGTCCTCATATTTTACCTAGGCCCTTAAAATTAGGTCGTGACACTCTGAATTGGTTGCATACACTCTTTAGTCTTCAGAATCTAGTTAGGCACTTAGAATTAGCCTTGACCCCCTGAATTGGGCACTTACATTCCCTAGGTATTCAAGAATCAAATATTTATGATCAGTATGATCAAACTCTACTCATCCCGACCAGAGTTCCAGGTAAAACAAAACTCAATACTCACAATTTCCATCAGAGTGTCTATTTCACGATGACCTTCATTTATCCTAATCTCGCCCATCGAGGGGATATTTAGACAGCCCCTTCTAGTACCCCATGTATACTTTCACATGGTCAAAATAAATTCCTTTCAAACCTCATACTCTTGGACCTTCTTTGAACCTTAAATAGGAGTCAAAAGATGATCTCTAAAATTTTTTAAACTTTGGTTAACTCTCGAGCCCAATGGTATCTCAAATCACTTTAAAGGGATTTGTATCCCTTTTCCAACGGTCTATAGTGTTCATAAATTAAACTTATGGTTCATATTTAGATACCTTTTTACCCAACAGATCACTAGATACTCCTCAAGATCCATTTGACTTTGGTAAACACTCAGACCCGAGGGTATCGTAACTTATTTTCATAGGGTTATAAATACATTTTTCAACGATATATACCGTGCATGAATCATATTTACAATTACTATTTAGCAATCATTTTATTTGAAAGGTCACTAGATGCCTCTTAGCTTCATTTTACTTTGGTCACCTCTCAAACCCAAGCGTATCGAAATAAATTTTCATACGGCTATGAACCCCCTTTCCAACAGTCTATACCCCGTATGCATCAGACTTATAATTCACATTTAGCAACCTTTTTACTTAGAAACCACAATCGAATGTCATTGGATGCTTCCTGATCTTCGTTTGACTCGGTCAACTCTCGAAACGAAGAGTATCTCAAAACGCTTTCATAGAACTCTGAATCCTCTTTCCAACAATCCTATTTATGCACAAAACATACTTAAGATTAGCATTTTATGGACGTTTCTCTGAAAAAAACACTTCCAGTCTCCCCATAGGTACCCTCCCCTGCCTACAGGCATGGGATACTTTATATTCTTGGCACATCTTCCACTCATGCCGATAGGAAGGCCAAGTGTCATACTGATCAGCACCCCTCAGGGGAATCCCGTTCTTTTTTTCCCCTTAAGGTTTCCTATTTAAGGAAACCCTAACGTCATTGTTCAAGACCGTTTCCTCTAAATCAGTGTGACAACCTTTCATTACATCACTTTCAAAACAATCTCTCTATATTCCCTTAGCTCACCCTTACCTCACCTTTCACCACCACTTTTCCACCACATCACAACCAATTAAAATCAACCTACACATATCCTGAAAACAAAATTCAAGTTATTAATAAGCTCCAATTTCTATTCATCCGACTTTATCAATTTGGTGTCATTTCTTACATCTCATTACTATAGAACATTTGCTAGTTGATTCTTGTTTTCTCACCCCGTAATAACCTTTCATTATTATTTATATAATCACCAGTATATTTTCATAGACTCAAAAACCCCAAAAGAGGGCTTAACTCATAAACCCCAAATTAGAGTTTTCTGTCATTTTTCTTTACATTTTCACCACTCATGCACACTTTTTCATGAATCAAAATCGAAAACTCTAGTTTGGATTTATGGGTATAATACCTCATAATTTTAATGCATTATTTAAATTATTTTATATGGTGAAATTTTATTTATCTGTAGTGACTAGGGACATCACTAAATTATTTATATTGTATGTGAATGTCTGTACACTTATAGTTATTTAAATTGAACATGATACATTAAAATCAGTTAATAATCATTTAGTAAATGAATTTAATAAAATATTTTAAACTTGAACAAGTGTGAATATTAAAATGTTGATGGGTTAGCTCGTATGACTTTTGGGACAATTAGAGTGTCCTTTTTTACTTTTAAAAGTTAGGCTTTAAGCCATGTAGGATAGTATATGGTTTGGTCTAGACTTTGGACTATTTGGATATGATTTTGGGCTGGATGGATCCGGGTGCATGTGGGGTTTAAGCCTAATTTCGTTGGTAACCATATAAGAAGGGATATTAGGGTAAGTTATATCATTTTAACGCTTGAGAAAGGAAACCACGAAGAGAGAATAATGGGTCTACTTAAAGAAGAAGAAATTGGAGCAATTGTACATTGGAGACGGAGAGAATTCAGACAAATTGAACTGGGAGTTCATTTATTAAATCAAGGCAAGTTTATTTGTTTTGCATTTTAATATAACTAGGTATTAGATTCAAAAACTAAATTGATTAATATGAAAATAGAAATAAATTAATCAACTAATTGGTAAATATCAATGTTAATGAGACGATATGAAATTAGAACAATTCTTCATATAATTGGAATGTATTTGAACTAGAAGGGTTAGTAAGTTTCTATGTACTTTAAATCACTCAAAAGCCCCTTAACAATTAAGATAATTGATAGTGTATATAAATCTAATTGATTAAACATTAACTTTTTGGATTCTTGGATGAAATTGGAATTAGTCCCATTATATCTTAATGGAGTGATGTAAAAAACATTAGTTATGGGTTTCAAGTGAGGAGGGTACACTTACATATGAATATATATGGGTTGTATGATGATTTAGAAGGTGGGAAATAAGTTAATGGAGGATTTTGAGGTCAAAACCTATAGGTAGGATAAGGATTTTTTATAGGTATCATCGATTGATGGACCCTGAGCATCAATCAATCAATAATACAGCATTGTAGAAAATTGAATTATGAATGCGTGGGCACTGGTTTCCTATTTTTTTTATATTTTTATTAAATATTTTAAGAATATTTTACCAAGAGGGAACAAGGTTGAAATTTAGGTTAGAGTGAAATGCGTAACTAAATGAGACTTATCAAATTAAGTAATGGTGAATTAAGACTTAGTAACCTTTTGCAATTAGTATTACTACTCGTGTATATTATGTACTTGTGGATGCGATAGTCGAGTGGATTGTTATTTTATTTGATAAGTATAGAGATTTGGATTAGATGCTCTTTAGTTTATTGAGAGTTTTAACTCCGTTAGTATTGAGAATAGTCTTAATTAATAGAAGTTAATACCTTTGGTTTATGACTTGTAATGTTTATACGCGTAGGATTACTTATCTTGTATATAATGTGCAAAACATTAGGTATGCGTACCCGAAAAATATGTACTAGACTATATCATGTGCAAAACGCTGGGTGTGCAAACCCGGTAAAAACGTACTAGACTATATCATGTGCAAAATATTAGGTGTGCTTACCTAGTAAATATGTATTATATTGTATTATGTGAAAACATTGGGTGTGTGTACCCAATAAGTACGTACTAAATTGTATTTTTTTGCAAAACTCGTAGAGTTTTATTCCTTAAGTGATATATACTTGGGATTAATGGAATAGTTATTTATGAACATTAAAATAAGCTTAATAATACATAATCCTAGGGTAAAGTTGAGTCTAAAACTATACGTATTTGATATCTCATGTAAGAGGGTAGTGGTAGTGGGGTTTATGAATATACTGAAAGGGAGAGGCATGCCCCACTTCGATGGAAACTATCTCTAAGGTGTTAATATTTGAAGAACAAAAAGTAAAACAAAAAAATAACTTTTTCAATACAATAAATAACTTGCTGTCTATAATAAAGAGGAAACAATGATTGAATGAAATTTTATTCATAATAAAAAAAAGGAATAAAACCACTTGATAATGATGATTCTCTGAGAGTGGAGAGATTGGAACTTTAAATACCTAAGAGAGAGCAGGTAGAGAATACACTATGGAAAATCGTGCAGAGTAATAGTGCTTAAGTGAAGGGTGATAATGAGCATTCCCCAAGTTCTCTATTTATAGCAAAATATTAGGGTTGACGTGGCACGTGCAGGCCAAAGGGATATTCCTTTGCGACAAATGTCTTAATATTACTTTTTATCGTTGTCTACTATGATATATCTGCTAATAGGGTACATTCGGTGTAACTAAAGTTAAAAAGAAATGTCATCCGGCATAACTACAAAATGTACAATTTTATCTATTTCAAACAGTTACTTGGTGAATAATTTTGAAAACTTGCGAGCATCCTTAAGGGAAAACCGTCATTGTTGTTTTTTTAAACATTTTGCGAGCAAGTCATTGAATACTCACTTATTTAACAATTGTGGACTATATGAGTGTGAGTGTGTGTGAGTGACCTCTTGGGTACCTCACCTCAGTATTTTTTCTTTCCTTGGGTAATTAAATATTTGAGCCTTAGATTGCTCAATAAGACTTACCTCTCAGCCTCCAAACCAAAACTCTCAAGGGGTCTAATATAGCCATCTTCTCGACCCCTCCTTTCTCGGCTAAGGCTTCTTGCTAAGTAAACATGTATTCAAACAATAAAATAAGTGTTAATAAATAAACTTTATCAAATACAAATATATGTGTGACGTGAGCAACAAGTTGGAAATTTCTTTCATTAAGCAGCCATTGCTCCTCATGTTTTTTATCATTCTGAAGTACTCTGTAACTTGGGTTTGCTCATGTAACTTCCCCTCGTTGGTTGTTATTTATGGTTATTAGTTGCTAGGACTTGTTCATTCATCCCACATAATAGTTATTACTAATGTGTATTTCAAATGGTTTTAGGATTTCTTTCCCAATATGCTTTGCTCGTGTGGCTTGCTAGTGATTTGGGTTTTCTCGCCCAATATGCATTTTTGTGTGTCTTGCTAGTGATTTGGGATTTCTCGCCCAATATTATTTGCTTGTGTGGATTTCCAATTGAAGACACCACATTATAGGACCCCCTGAGTCCCTCCTTAGGTCTCTAGAACCTCCCTGTTTACCACAAACATTAGATTATACTCCGAGTATCGATCTAGAGGCCACCATGTGCTCTCAAGCCCCATTTGACTCTAGTCAACTTCATTGTCAGAGCAAAATATCAATGAATCTTTGAAGGGATCTAAATCCCCTTTCCAATGGTCTACCCCAAACACGAATAGGCATTACGGTTAGGACGAAAGATCCCTTTTATTAATGAAAACCAATCTAGAGGCCACTGGGCACTCCCCAGCCCCAATTTGACCCCAAAAAATATCATCGTCAAAGAGAAAAATCATGAATATTTGAAAGGCAGTGAATTCCATTTCCAACGATCTTCCCAGTACGCAAAATGGCATAATCATTCGGACGAATGATCCATTTCCCCCCGAAAACTAATCTGGAGGCCACCAGTCACTCACAGGCTCTATTTGACCAAGGTAAACTCTTCATCTAAAATGAGAATGACTAAATCTTTGAAAGGCCCCAAATACCCTTTCCAACGGTCTACCCCATATGCAAATCATCCTTACGGTACGGACGGATGACATGTTTTACCCCGAATGGTCACGGAGCGCATTCAGGGTCTCGTTTAATCAATGTCAACTCTTTGAAGCGAGCAAATCTCTTTGAAACATCAAAGTGACTTGAATAACCTTTCCAAGGTCCACCCGATGCACGATTCAGACTTACAGTTTTGATGAACAATCCATCATCGTTTGACAATCTTTTGTTTAAATGACCGATGGGCTCTTTAGAGCCACATTTGACCTAAAGTCAACTCTCAGACCTGGGACTTATAACAATCTGTCCTTTTGGAGACAATTAAATTCCATACTTGGATATAAATTGGCAATTTGGAGGCTTTCTTAAAATAGTTATTTTGGGGATTCTCGAGGATTTAATGATTTTCGATGGGTGTTGTGATTATTTTTGGGACTAAATAGGCCGAAGTATTTTAATTATATGTAGCAATTGAGTAAAGAGACAAAAGAGGTAAGATTTTAATTAGAAAAACCGCATTAAGTTATATGGGTTAGAATAGTGATTTGTGATCAAGTACCTCAGATGGGAATTTCAACTACGCCGTGAGTCTCGAAATATCCGAGACAGTCGGAGAAGAGTGTCCGATTGTCGAAATTGAGTTTCGGAGAATTTGGAGTTAAAAGGGCTCGTAATTGAGTAAACGACTCGTTTTTTGGGTTTTTAGGGGTATAACCCTTTTCACACTATATAAAGAGGGGGAGAGGGAGAAAAGATAAAAGAAAGAAAGAAAAGAGAGATAAGAGAGAGAGGAGGAGAGAAAAGAGGAGAAATGGGGAGGTTCCGGCCAAACTCCGCGGGCTTCGGCTCGAGGTCGTCGGATTATATCCACGAGACAAGTGTTTACTTGCTTTATTTACTTTTGAGCATAAATCTCATATCTTAGTTTGGTATAAACAAACCCTAAAGATTTTGGGTTGGGTATTTGTGTATAAAACGGGTTTTTGGGAGTTAAAAAAATTAAACCCTAATAATGTTTCAATTTGAGGAACTTAGGTTTTAACCTAAATTAATTGGTGATTTTCGGGTTCTAGGACGTTTAGAACCCGTATTATAAGTGTATTTGTTGTTGGTTGGAGTTGTAGTCCGTTAGTTGAGGAGATGGAAGCTAGGGGGAAGCTTCCATGGCTGAAACAGTTTCTCGGAGAAGAAGCTATTCGCCATGATCGATCGATCGATAATGGGGGTTCGATCGATCGAAGCCATCGATCGATCGACCCCTGCTGAAAGTAGGCAATTTTCTTAGGGTGAATTGGATGGGATGAATTTCAATTCTAATTGATTTGAGGTTAATTATGGGATAACATAAGAGACCTTTTAGGACTATATGGTCCTCTAATTAAGGAAATCTAGGAGGGTTGAGTGAGGGTTTTAAATGTATAACCCTTAAACTATATTTTCTAGGAAAATAGAATAATTGTAGAATTTGATGGTTTAGGGTTCCTAAATTATGGTGGGGGAGCTTTAAGTGATTATATGGACAAGATGTAGTCCTTGGGCTTATGGAAATGAAATCCATAACCCATTAAATTTAAGGTTTTTTGGGAAATATAAATCCCTAAGTTATTTTGTGGGATTTTAGGCCTATATGAGTTATGCGTATAGGAAAGCGTAATTATATTGTTTATGGTTGGGTGAATCCTATGAGTGGATTAGAATAAATTTGGGGAGTATAGTTATATATTCGCTAAATGAGAAATGGTATAATTGGAGATATCCAATAAATCCTTAGATGTGATTAAGGTATGTATTACTTATTAAAGTAAGGAAATGCTTTGGTTTTAGTATCATGCGAATATGAATGCATGATTAAGATTCTTTAAGAGAATATTTGAGATTATAGGTCATCGATAGATGGTTTGGCAAATATGGCCATTTACATGTATTTGAGGAGGAATATATGGTATATATATATACTATGTGATTAAAGTATATATGATACGATGTAAATGATTTTGAAAATAAAAGATGAATGTTTTCAAAATGGAAAAAAATGATTTTCATAATTAATAATTTATGGTTACACACCCTCTCAAAATGACATCATAAGCGAAGTTCGCACGTGCGGTGAATCCCCCTGGCTAGTGAATGCAGGGTGGATATAGTCCTAGGCCATATGAACGTTTATGTCATGTTTTCTGCAATGGTTAGGTAATTCCGGGTGTGGTTATGACTAGCCCGCAGGCATATGGCCGCTTCCTGATGTCTTGTGTTGTAGGTGCCCAGGTGTCGTAATTAATAGGCCCTGGAAGGTGATGGTCATTTAGGAGCGCGCACAGTGGGGAAACCTGGATGGACGGTCTTAGAACGCGTTATATGATATATATATATATATATATATATATATATATATATATATATAACTGTTTTCAATAATGTGGGACATTATTGGTATTAAAGCAATTAATTATAATAAATTGACTTTAATTACATTTCCTGGATGGAAGAAGGGAAATGGGATAAATGATTTGGCATCAAATGCATTTCTTTGATGTAAGAAGGGAAATGGGAGCATATGAGATAAAAAGCACTTTTATGATAATAAAAGCTGGCTTTTAAAAAGTTATATGATATGTTGAAGCAATTCATGATAATGAATTGGCTTCTATATACATTTCCTGGATATAGGAAGGGAAATGGAAAGTTTTGAGATAGTAATGAAAATAAATTCTCATTCCGGGAGATAGATCCGGATGTATATAGTAATATGTATGTATATGGATAAATCGAGTACCGAGGGTCAAATGGATCCCGACGATTGACCTTGCCACGTATTAGTATATCGGGGGGTTCGTTATTTGGATTTCGATTTGCGAGACACCCCACGCTCGAACATGGCATTGTGTTGAAACTGGAGAGAAGTTTAATCCTTAGTTCTCTAATATTAGTAATTCTTATGGTATATATACATATTTATATATATTTTGTACTGAGGGACTGGCGGATCTCGACGATCGACCTTTCCGCGGAATAGTGTATCGGGGGGGTTCTTTGTTTGGATTTCGCTTTGTGAGACACCCCACGCACGAACATGGCTTAGTGTTGAGACTGGGGATAAGTTTAGCCCTTAGTACATTATTTGGAGTATCTAGGGTCGATATTAGTTGGGTGTTAGACTAGTTTTGTAGGGTAGCTTGACTAGGATGTTAGAGGAACTGTTAGTGGAGAGGTGAGGGGTATCTCATGGGACTAGGATACCAAATTTAAATATGAGATAAAACCTTTTTCTAAAATTAAGGCATTTATACACTTGCTAAATATTTTTCAAACTCGGGCTCTGACCCGTTTATCTACTTTTTGTGACATCCCGCCTTATTAATCCCGGGTGATCAGTCCTAAATCAAGTTAGAACAGGTTTCTCAGTTGGTCTATTCTTAGCATCACTGTCGTCTTTTTAATTACTAACCACCTAAGTTAGAAAAATAGACTGGTGCCAATTTTTATCCTTCAATTAATTAAATGAAACTCATGTGGAACATAAAATAATACACAATCACAGTTAACTGCAATAATCATCCACAAATAAAATATCTAACCGAATAAACCATCAGTCCCAAATATTCAATACAAGTAAGGACAAGAAAAACAATCTCAACAAGTCTAATACTAATAAATGGACTATGAGCGACATGCTCAATTAACTACTAAAGAGTCTCTACACGAATTAAAGAATGAGGCGTCTATCAAAAACCCCGCAACATCCACATGTGCTGCCGCAACGGATACCTGGAATAGAGTCAAGCCTGGCGTCCCTATGGCTGGACACCTAAAAGGTTCTTAAAAATTCTTATCGCAAGGGTTAGTACCCAAAGACAATTGAAAACATTTAAGAAATGATTAACTTGCGGTATGAATAAATATGCATTCTCTTCATATTTTAGTTAGTGTCGTACTCCCTTGAGGATATCCTCACCCCTCCTCTAATGTGCACTACTAACGCTCTAATTTAATTTACCTAGGTCCTACTCTCCTGACCTGATAACTTATGTAACCCCTTGCAATTAACCTACTCTAACCGAGTATTGCCTTAAATCATAAATTTTAAGTTATGATAAACATCATCTTAATTTAATCATTACCCTTTTCAATTTATTGTAACACTCACACCTGTTATGCACATAATAAATTTTTTTCACTATGTATTAATTATCCCATATATAACTATTTACCTAATTATATATTTAATCGTATTGCACTATTCACAAACATACTGAAACACATTTAATGCTAACATCCAGCCGAGTAAAAATACTCACAAAATATAAATTCTCTAAGGTGCTATCCCACTAGGTATATTCACATAACCTAGTTACCCAAATCAGACTCACTCACTAATTTGGTTACACATACGATTGGAGGCGGTCATATTCTTTCCCGAAAAGTGAGATGCCCCTCACACCATGTAAGGGACACTATGACCTAGGAATATACCCGTCGTACTCCTCAATCTAGGGGATTCATCCACTACGCGCAACCTCCCCCTATAGCACTAGAGTATATAATAATAATAATCAATCTCTGATAGTAATGCACACACACACTATATATATATATATATATATATATATATATCACACACCGTATATATATATATATATATATATATAAAATGTCCCGGCTACACCATGTACTAAATCCGTAACACAAGCCTATTTGATTTATTAAGAGTTTATGGTCCAACCCTAATTATCAATTAATTTGCACATTAATTAATTTATTCACCTTTGGTGTCGCCTCCACCATAAATTTGGACTTACTCTCGTAGCCCGAAATAACCTCACCCGAGTCTGAATTCCCGACTCCCGAATTTATAATCATGACATGTCACCCAAAAACTCCCTCAAATTCTAATTAACTTTACTCACGATAAATTAGATTTAACTCATGTATTAATTTCTCAATAATTAATTACATAAAGATTATTATATAAATTCCCTCATATATACATAACTGGGCGAATCTGCTATATTCTACCGACCTTTGATCGATCGACCCCAGACCTTCGATCGATCAATCGAGTAGGTCTTCGTCTTCTTCGCGAAGACAAAATCAATCATGGACGAAATTTCTCAAACCCTAGTTTCTTCTAACAGTAACCTCAAACCCTCTTAACCTCAATACATGTTAGAAAACTTATTAGGAACCTCCAGAATGTCCACCAACATTATTAAATCGTCCATTAACTACAATTTCTAAATTTGGGGAACATTAATCTTTAACCCTTAACCCATTTACACCCCAAGTTACATCATCAAATCCATATCTAATTGTCCATATATCATCCTACCAGATATGTATCAACTTATAACTATCAGATTTTACATGAATCCTCACTCAAATTCGTAAATCAGATTATTATTTTCAAAATCACATGTTTATGCCATGAACACCCAAAACGAATTTTAATCAATCAATCACATCACATAAATATGAATTGAAAAACATATTCAATACTATTGCAAGTTATCCACTTGCCTTAGGTTTCGTAGTGTCTGATTTGGAGATGAATTTCAAGGTTGAAGATGACCCTTGTTGGCTCTCTATTGATCCCAAAACCGCCTTTAACTGCTATTAGGGTTCCTTAACACACTTAGCCTTTTTCTAAACTCCCCTCAGCCATTTCCTTATTTCTTCTAATTTAACAATTAACCTAAATCCCGTTTTTTTCCTAATGGGCCAAGCCCAAGTGACCCAAATGCCCCCATGTGGGCCCGGCTATGTCTAAAAATGCCTCGTGACCCGTTTTCTACCCTCGGGTACACTTTTTTTACTATCTCGGCCCATCCGGACTCAACTGTACACTCAAAATTGGGATCCGAATTAATTTATAAAAATACTTATTCCCACCCCCTTTAGTCTATACCGACTCCCGGTTGAGATAAGTTCATACCCTGTCATTAATACTCGAAATGACATAATTACAATATTAATATTCACTCAGTAAATAAGTTTTCCTTAATTATTAATCATTCACTTCCCGATTAATGTTTAAATAAAATTTTCCTAATTAATTCAATTAAAATTACGACTTACAAGTAATTTTCAATTCCCGAATTAATTAAATATTTAATGCATAAAAATACGGGGTGTTACATACTCCCCCCCTTACGAAGGAATTGCGTCCCCAAAATTAGGTCATACCTGTGATGAAAAGCTCAGGATATTGTTCCCGCATATCCTCCTCCCGCTCCCAGGTAGACTCGTCAACGTTGTGATGACCCCACTGTACTCTAACTAGTGGAACAACCTTGGATCGTAACTTTCGCTCGCTACGGTCAAGAATAGCCACCGGTCTCTCCTCATATGAGATGTCTGGATGTAAATCAATTTCCTCGAGTGGGATGTGCCAAAAGGCCCTTTCGCTCCTGCGATATTTCTTCAGCGATGCCACATGGAACACGTCGTCTATCCGCTGAAGGTGCTCCTATAATCCTAGCCTGTAGGCTACAGGACCCACCCTCTCGATAATAGGTAAAGGTCACATGTACCTCGGTGCTAACTTACCCTTCTTGCCGAACCTCATCACCCCGTTCATAGGGGACACCCGGACTAATACCTGATCCCCAACCTCTAACTCCACATGTCTCCGTGAAGCATCAGCGTAACTTTTCTGCCTATCCTGAGCTATCTGGATCCTCCCTCGGATCAGCTCTATCTTGGAAGATGTCTCCTAAACAATCTTCGGCCCTAATAGTTTGTTATCCCCCACCTCTAACCAACAAGCGGGTGAACGATAAGGTCTCCCGTATAGTGACACGCCGATCGTGAATTGGTAAGAGTTGTTATACGCAAACTCTACCAGAGGAAGATATTTCTCCCAACCTCCCCCAAAGTCTAATATGCACATTCTAAGCATATCTTCCAGTATCTGATTGACTCTCTCAGTCTGTCCGTCAGTCTGTCGGTGATAGGATATACTCAAACTTAACTCCGTGCCCATGGCCTCCTGAAAACTCTGCCAAAAGTGGGCCACAAAGATCTTGTCCCTATCCGACACAATATTTATTGGTACCCCGTGCAGCTTAACAATCTCTGCTATGAATAGCTGCACATAACGCATCATCTCAAAGTCTGTGCGAACCGGCAGGAAGTGGGCCACATTGGTCAATCGATCCACAATGACCCATATGGAATCGTGACCTTTTTGCGATGTCGGTAACCCTGTAATCAAGTCCATGGAGATGCTCTCCCACTTCCACATGGGAATTTCAAGTGGCTGTAGCATCCCTGATGGTCTCTGATGGTCAACTTTCACGAGCTGACACGTGGCACATTTCGAAGCAAACTCTGCTATGTCCCGTTTCATTCCTACCCACCAATGATGCCTCCTCATATCCTGATACATCTTATCCCCACCGGGATGTACCGCGAATCTCGACCCATGAGACTCCGTCATAACAGCATGACTCAACTCCTCATCCTCTGGCATAATCAATCTCCCATTAAGGCGTAAGCCTCCCTTCGAGATGATTGAGTAACCCTCTGCTCCCTCAGCTAGCAACTGGCTCACCCTATCCTGGGAGGTCTGATCCTCAGCCTGAGCCCTCACAACCCACATAATAATCTCAGGTGTCATGGACAATGCTGACATACAAGCCCTGGCTACATCGTCCTCATATCGAAGTTCTTTCCACTTCGCTTTCCAGACTTCTGATACTTCCCTAGTCGATCTCCGACTTAATGCATCTGAGACCACATTAGCCTTACCAGGATGATACTGAATATCAAACTGGTAGTCTTTCACAAATTCTAGCCATCGCCTCTGCCTCATATTCAGATCCTTTTGAGTAAAGAGATACTTAAGTGATTTATGATCCGTGAATAACGTGAACTGCTCCCCCAGAAGATAATGCCTCCATATCCTCAAAGAAAAAATGACCGTTGCTAACTACAGGTCATGAGTGGGGTAATTCTTGTCATAGGGCTTTAGCTTCTTGGATGCATAAGCTATAGCCCTTTCCTCCTGCTGAAGCACACCCCCAAGTCCCTGTAACGATGCGTCAGTGTAAACCCGATATTCTAATCCTCCTTTCGGCAATACAAGCACGGGTGTAGATGTTAACTTGTCATTTAACTCATCGAAAGCAAATTGAAAATGATCACTCCAGGTGAAAGGTAACCCTTTTCGGGTCAGATTCGTCAAAGGGCCTGCAATCTTTGAGAATCCTTTGATGAACCTCCTGTAATAACCGGCCAACCCCATAAAACTGCACACTTCAGTCGGTGTCGTGGGCTGCCCCCACTCCCTCACCGCCGATACTTTACTTGGATCCACCGCAATACCCCGGTCTGACACCACGTGGCCAAGAAACTAAAACTCCCGTAGCCAAAATCCACACTTATCGAATTTGGCATAGAGCTGGTGATTCCGCAATGTCTGTAACACTATACGCAGGTGCTCTGCGTGCTCCTCTTCGGTGTGCGAGTATATCAGGATATCATCAATGAACACAATGACAAACTGATCGAGAAACTCCCTGAAAACTCTGTTCATGAGGTCCATGAACACTGCTGGTGCATTGGTGAGCCCGAATGGCATCACCCTGAACTCATAGGATCCATACCACGACAGGAAAGCAGTCTTAGGAACATCCTCCTCTCGGATACGTAGTTGATGATATCCTAACCTCAAGTCGACCTTATAGAAGTAGGACGCCCCTCTCAACTGGTCAAATAGATCATCAATCCTAGGCAACGGATACTTATTCCGTATCGTGGCCTTATTCGTCTCTCTATAGTCCACGCATAACCGTAGTGAGCCATCTCACTTTTTCACAAACAACACTGGTGCACCCCACGGCGATGTACTCCATCGAATGAATCCTTGACCCAGAAGATGCTGAATCTGCTCCCTCAACTCACGCATCTTTGAAGGGGCCATACGGTATGGGGCCCGAGCAATTGGACTCGTCCCCGGGGCTAAATCGATTATAAATTTGATTTCTCGGCTAGGTGGCAACCCTGGTATCTCCTGAAACACATCCTCAAAGTTTCTCACCACTGGGATTGAGTCTAACAGAATAGCCACCTCCTGTGAGGTCTCCTCCTCAATGTAATACAAGTGTGTACGTGACCCTCCCTCCGGTAGCGGCATTGCTATTAAGAACATCTCCTTCCCTGGAATGGAGAACACTATTGTCCTCTCGTAACAATCTACCATCGTCTGATATCCTGCCAACCAATCCATGCCCTAGTATGACATAGTACCCCTCCATATTTAACACTAAGAGGACTGATGCTAAACTAAGTCTCCCAATACAAATGTCCACACCCCAACAAATCGAGTGGATCGTAGCCTCGCTGCCTACTGGAGACTCTACACACATCCGAAGACTACCCGCGGTCTCTAGTAGTTCGGCCCGTTTAGCAAAATTATATTTAATGAATGAATGCGATGCTCCCGTATCAAAAATAATACTACCCTCATAACCATGAATGAGAAATATACCCTCAACTGCTGGCGGCGCCTGCTGTGCTGGAGGATTGGGAATATCCCGAACGTTATACACACACCCGTAATGCATCTTCCCCTGCTGTTGTGGGGCGAATTGAGCTGGTGCTGCTGGTGAAATCTACCCTTGCTGTCCTATTTGGGCACCTTGTTGATGGCCTCTGCCCCTTTGCGGGCACTCCCTCTTGAA
The DNA here is from genome assembly GCA_949130495.1 of Sambucus nigra. Taxonomy (NCBI): domain Eukaryota; kingdom Viridiplantae; phylum Streptophyta; class Magnoliopsida; order Dipsacales; family Adoxaceae; genus Sambucus; species Sambucus nigra. The sequence continues at coordinate 220,871,178 of OX422218.1, forward strand.
ATGTCCTGGCGGGCCACACACAAAATAGCGTCTCTGACCATCCCCCTGTCATTGGCCCTGTTGGCCCTGACGCAGCTGGCCCTGGCCCTGCTGGCCTTCCCCATTGTTCCCTTGGCCCTGACGGCCCTGAGGAACCTGCTGATGATGATTCGGTCCCAGCTGCCCCTGCCTGAACCCCTATCCTCCTGGTCGGAACCCACCAGGCTTAAACTTCTTAGCCTGATTCCCTTGCTAACTCCCCGTCTGCTACTAAGTACCACTTGTGTCACTACTAGCAACTGCCTTACCCTGTTGGATCGTCTCCCCTGTCCTCTTTCTCCCCTTCGCATGGAAGCGATGTCCCTGGCAATGTGCGAGGGCGGCATTAAGGACATCTGTATAAGCCATTAACGTCAGATTCCCAATAAAATGCTGCCTGATCCTCCAGGCTAAGCCATTCATGAATCTTGACTTCTTCCGCTCCTCGTCGCTCACCTCATTTGGCACAAAGTTCGCCAAAGGGTGAACTCTTCCTCATAGTCTGCTACTGACCGGTCACCCTGCACCAACTCACTGAACTTCGTTCTCATCTCAGCCTCTACCACTGGTGGAAAGTATTTGCGGTCGAATCGCACCCCGAATTCAGATGTCGTCATCAAATTTCGCTCCTCAGCGGTGGTAACTGACTCCCACCATTGTAAGGCTGCCTCCGATAGACGAAATGAAGCAAGCATCTGCCTCTGCACATCGGCACACTCCATCATGCACATAAGGCTCTGAACATTCTTCTTCCAGTCACAAGCCTCCCCCACATCGGTGCTACCTCAAAAATCAGATGGGTGACCCTTCTGAAAGGTCTCCCTAACTCGCTGCAAAGACGGTGGCCCCACTGGAGCCTAGACTGCTGTTGCCACTTGAGGCGGTGTCTGGGGCTGTGGAAAATGAGCTGACATAACTTGCATCACTTTCTCGACTGCCTGGGCCACTATCACTGCCACCTGAGTAGTGGAAATCAACTCAGGTGGGGGTGGGGGTGGCGGCATCTGTGGCTCCTAATGAGCCTCTCTCACCTCATCCCTAGCCTCAGCCCACTCTGGTCTTTGCCTCTTTGGTGGCATCTGAAATAGATTGAATTGTATAAGTACATAATTTACACAATAATATACACAACAAAAATACGATTATCTCAGAAGCGGAAAATGAATCAACAGTCCTAATGACAGGGCTCTATAACAACTGAGTGTTACGCTGAAACGTAGAAAGCCGCACAGATCCTAATGACACTAGAACCTGATGCTCTGATACCATCTGTGACACCCCGCCTAATAAATCCCGGGTGATCAGTCCTAAATCAACTTAGAACAGGTTTCTCAGTTGGTCCATTCTTAGCATCACTGTCGTCTTTTTAATTCCTAACAACCAAAGTGAGAAAAATAAACTGGTGCCAATTTTTATCCTTCAATTAATTAAATGAAACTCATGCGGAACATAAAATAATACACAATCACAGTTAACTACAATAATCATCCACAAATAAAATACCTAACCGAATAAACCATCGGTCCCAAATATTCAATACAAGTAAGGACAAGAAAAGCAATCTCAACAAGTCTAATACTAATAAATGGACAGTGAGCGACATGCTCAATTAACTACTAAAGAGTCTCTACACGAATGAAAGAATGAGGCGTCTATCAAAAACCCCGCAACATCCACATGTGCTGCCGCAACGGATACCTGGAATAGAGTCAAGCCTGGCGTCCCTGTGGATGGACACCTAAAAGGTTTTTAAAAAATTTTATCGCAAGGGTTAGTACCCAAAAACATTTGAAAACATTTAACAAATGATTAACTTGCAGTAATAAATAAATATGCATGGTCTTCATATTTTAGTTAGTGTTGCACTCCCTTGAGGATATCCTCACCCTTCCTCTAATGTGCACTACTAACACTCTAATTTAATGTACCTAGGTCCTACTCCTGACCTGATAACTTATGTAACCCCTTGCAATTAACCTACTCTAATCGAGTATTGCCTTAAATCATAAATTTTAAGTTATTATAAACATCATCTTAATTTAATCATTACCCTTTTCAATTTCATATAACACTCACACCTGTTATGCACATAATACATTTTTTTCACTATGTATTAATTATCCCATATATAATTATTTACCTAATTATATATTCAATTGTATTGCACTATTCACAAACACACTGAAACACATTTAATGCTAACATCCAGCCGAGTAAAAATACTCACAAAATATAAATTCTCTAAGGTGCTATCCCACTAGGTATATTCACATAACCTAGTTACCCAAATCAGAATCGCTCACTAATTTGGTTAAACATATGATTGGAGGCGGTCATATTCCTTCCCGAAAAGTGAGATGCCCCTTACCCCATATAACAGACGCTATGACCTAGGAATATACTCTCCCTACTCCTCAAGCTAGGGGATTCATCCACTACGCGCAACCTCCCCATATAGCACTAGAGTATATAATAATAATAATAATCAATCTCTGATATTAATGCACACACTATATACATATATATATATATACTATCACACACCGTATATATATATATATATATATATAAAATGTCCTGGCTACACCATGTACTAAATCCGTAACACAAGCCTATTTGATTTATTAAGAGTTTATGGTCCAACCCTAATTATCAATTAATTTGCACATTAATTAATTTAGTCACCTTTAGTGTCGCCCCCACCATAAATTTGGACTTACTCTCGTAGACCGAAATAACCTCACCCGGGTCTGAATTCCCGACTCCCGAATTTATAATCATGACGTGTCACCCAAAAACTCCCTCAAATTCTAATTAACTTTACTCACGATTAATTAGATTTAACTCATGTATTAATTTCTCAATAATTAATTACATAAAGATTATTATATAAATTCCCTCATATATACATAACTGGGTGAATCTGCCAAATTCTGCCGACCTTCAATCGATCGACCCCAGACCTTCGATCGATCGATCGAGCAGGTCTTCGTCTTCTTCGCGAAGACAGAATCAGCCATAGACGAAATTTCTCAAACCCTTGTTTCTTCTACCAGTAACCTCAAGCCCTCTTAACCTCAATACATGTTAGAAAACTTATTAGGAACCTCCAAAATGTCCACCAACATTATTAATTCGTCCATTAACTACAATTTCTAAATTTGGGGAAAAATTCATCTTTAACCCTTAACCAATTTACACCCCCAGTTCCATCTTCAAATCTATTTTTAATTGTCCAGATATCATCCTACCAGATATGTATCAACTTATAACTATCTGATTTTACACGAATCCTCACTCAAATTCGTAAATCAGATTATTATTTTCAAAATCCCATGTTTATGCCATGAACACCGAAAATGAATTTTAATCAATCACATCACATGAATATGAATTGAAAAATAGATTCAATACTATTGCAAGTTATCCACTTGCCTTATGTTTCGTAGTGTCTGATTTGGAGATGAATTCCAAGGTTGAAGATGACCCTTGTTGGCTCTCTATTGATCCCAAAACTGCATTTAACTGCTATTAGGGTTCCTTAACACACTTAGCCTTTTTCTAAACTCCCCTTAGTCGTTTCCTTATTTCTTCTAATTTAACAATTAACCTAAATCCCATTTTTTGCCTAATGGGCCAAGCCCAAGTGACCCAAATGCCCCCATGTGGGCCCGACTATGTCTAAAAATGCCCCGTGACCCGTTTGCTACCCTCGGGTACACTTTTCTGACTATCTCGGCCCCTAGCATCCGAATTAATTTATAAAAATAATTATCCCCCACCCCCTTTAGTCTATACTGACTCCCGGTTGAGATAAGTGTATACCCTGTCATTTATACTCGAAATGACATAATTACAATATTACTATTCACTTAGTAAATAAGTTTTCCTTAATTATTAATCATTCACTTTCCGATTAATGTTTAAATAAAATTTCCCAAATTAATTCAATTAAAATTATGACTCACAAGTAATTTTCAGTTCCCGAATTAATTAAATATTTAATGCATGAAAATACGGGGTGTTACACTTTTCCCTTTCTTGCTATATATATATATATATATATATAGGTGTCCAGACACAGGAATGCCTGGATGATACATCTTTCGAGTTAGACGTCGGTTGCAGCAGCTGTGGATGCGTGCCTTGTAATCTAGATAGGAGGTACTGTATACACATTCGGGCTAATGGTCCAATTGCATTTATTTATTCTTTGAGTACAACATTCGATATGGTTGTATTTTTTGACAGAGTGTTCAGTTATTTTATTTCATTTCAGTTTCATTTCCGCAAAATATTATGTGGATGTTTTAATTGTAGTTGTTAAAAAGAGTAGTTAAGTAAAATTTCGACACTGGCCTAATAGGTTATTAGTAATTAAATGGATTTTCGACAGTGATGCTAAAATTGGTCCATATGATACTCCTGTTTTAATTTGATATAGGAGTGATCGCCCGGTATTTTATTAGGCGGGGTGTCACAGATGTTATCAGAGCATCAGGTTCAAGTGTCCTTAGGAATATGTGCGGACGTACTACGCTTTCAACGTTGCTCTCGATTTGTTATAGAGCCTCAGGATTAGGATTGTTGATTACTCTTGTGAGATTTCATTCTCCTACCATATTATGAGATTATAGTAATCTTTTGCGCGCTCGTTCGAGATTCGTATGCTGATCGAGGAAGGCGGCATGAGGTGGGGCTTAGTTAAAGCTGGAGATTGGGACCGTAGTAGAAGTCATTCTCCTCGTGGCCTTTGTTAAGGATTTTGGTCGTGACTACTAAAGGATAGTAGTTATTAGTATCGCGGTACCACTGTAGTAGAAAGTGGTACTAAAGTTGAATTATCCATTGAAGTTAAGGGTTCGAAAGGGATCTTATGGATAGTTTTAACCGTGAGTCCCCATGATTCAGCATGGATAAGAAGAATGCAGTTCTGAATTATTCACATAAGGATCGGTTAGTGGCCGACAGTGGATAAAGAGTGATATGGATAATGTGTATGTGTGAGGACCCCATTACTGGACATCCACCGGGGGAATTTATTAAAATGAAGAATGTTGTTATGAGTTTCACCTCAGGAGGAAGAGGTATATTTGGCATGGCTAGATGAAGTCGCGGTGTTTATAGCCCTTGACTCGTGTGTGTAATTTGAGTTTTGTGGCGGTCTCGATTACATTACATCATGTATGCCTGTGTGTTTTCCGCGATAGTGGAGTTTTATTTTCCTTCATTTGCCACAAAGGTGGGTGTTGATATATTGAATGTATATATATATATCTGGTTTAGGATACTCGTTTTATATGTCTATACAAGTATAGTGATATGGTGAGTATATATGTATTGGTATTTTCGGAGCAATAGCAGGCTAATGATGGCAAGACTATCGTGTCCGCAGCTCCAAGGTGGAACGGGTTGTAGTTGTGATTTCTCAACTAGATATAGGTTGAGTTTTCCTTCATTATTATGGGTAGATGAAACTTCGACGAGCAGAGGTTTCATTATCACAATTTGAGTATATGGCGACTTATAAATATGATTTAAGGCCACAGGATTTTGGTTGAGATGTAAGATTAAGCTCATTATTGATTGCGTAAGGACTTAAAATTTGTGTGAACGCTGGGTGGTGTGACTCTTAGTTAGAGATGGGAGTTCAGATCACCTTTTTGTTGGACGAGGGGATAGGATTATCCCGATTGTATGTTTGAAATAACGGACCTCCATGACCAACAAAGTTAAGTAGGAATGTGTGGAGGGGTTCCTTATTTGGATTTCGCTTTGCGAGATGCTCCACACATGAATGTTAACGGCGTCGGGAGTGGAGAGATGTTATAGGATGCAAGGATGTGGGTTTTGTGAAAAGGTCTTATAGTGTGGATGAACCACTATAGACTTTGAGCCGTATGATGATAGTATGCCTATGGAAATATTGTGCTATGGAAAAGCACTAAAGTGGTCCTTTCACCACAAGTGGGTGGGTGAAGTAGGACTTAGAGAAATTGATTTGAGGATAATAGTCAGGCCTTAATGAAAAGGCAAATTTTGAGAAGATATGTTTTGGGTATGATGTTCGTGACACTTTTTCTGAAAGTGGGCACTTCAATTTGTTAGGTTTCCTTTCGTATGGGCGGAATTATAGAGTAATAGGAATGCATTAGTAGGTTAGCGTGGTAGGATTTAGGACGTCCCGCTGGTGTGCCTTAGGTCTCTATATCTCGATGACCGACAATGCGAGGGAGTAGTGTAACGGGAGGGTTCCTTGTTTGTATTTTGCTTTGGCGAGACGTCCCACGAATGAAACCAAGAAAATGTCGGAAGTTGAGAGAGGCCTTGGGCACTAGGGACATACTTAGGATTACACTCATTTCGCGTAGGTAGGGTAATGCTTAGACCGTAGTATTTTTAGGATGTTAGTTTAGTAGAGTTAGTGGCGCCGAGGTTAGGAGAATGGACTTTCGCGGGTTGGGAGGACCCATACGTGAGTCTTACACCGAGGAAAGGAGACCCTTATTGGGAGAGAGTGTTACGTGTCAGACGTTCACTATGGATGTGCAGATGTGCACAGGTTAGGAGAATGGACTTTCGCGGGTTAGGAGAAAGGAGACCCTTAATGGCCGAGGTTAGGAGAATGGACTTTCGCGGGTTAGGAGGACCCATAGGTGAGTCTTACACCGAGGAAAGGTGACCTTTATTGGGAGAGAGTGTTACGTGTCAGACGTTCACTATGGATGTGCAGATATGCACATGTTAGAAGGTGTATGGGCACCTTAGTAAGTTGGTTTATATACCGTCTGAAATAGAAGGGGCGTAGTATATAAATTTGAAGTTTATGCCGTGAGGCACCAAAAATGACGAGTGCTATGTGACGCTATTGGAGTCACTTTACGACCGTGGTAGTGTATGGTTGGGAACCATTGGGATTAGTATCATTCCCCTTGAGATATTAGGATTTGGAGCGATTCTAGGATTGGTGGTGTAGGTTGTATCCGAATTTTGAGGATGAAATTCCGTAATAAGGGGGGAGTATGTAAGAACCCGTCCTTTTGGAGATAATTAAATTCCATACTTTGATATAAATTGGCAATTTGGAGACTTTCTCGAAATAGTGATTTTGGGGATTCTCGAGGATTTAATGATTTTCGATGGGTGTTGTGATTATTATTGGGACTAAATAGGTCGAAATATTTTAATTATATGTCATAGTTGAGTAAAGCAATAAAAGAGGTAAGATTTTAATTAGAAAACCCGCATTAAGTTATATAGGTTAGAATAGTGATTTGTGGTCAAGTGCCTCGTATGGAAATTTCGACTGCGCCGTGAGTCTCAAAATGTTCGAGATAGTCTAAAAAGAGTGTCCGATTGTCGAAATTGAGTTTCAGAGAATTTGGAGTTAAAAGGGCTCGTAATTGAGTAAACGACTCGTTTTTTGGGTTTTAAGGGGTATAACCCTTTTCTCACTATATAAAGAGGGGGAGAGGGAGAAAAGAGAAAAGAAAGAAAGAAAAGAGAGATAAGAGAGAGAGGAGGAGAGAAAAGAGGAGAAATGGGGAGGTTCCGGCCAAACTCCGTGAGATTCGGCTCGAGGTCGTCGGATTATATCCACGAGACAAGTGTTTACTTGCTTTATTTACTTTTGAGCATAAATCTCATATCGTAGTTTGGTATAAACAAACCCTAAAGATTTTGGGTTGGGTATTTGTGTATAAAACGGGTTTTTGGGAGTTAAAATAATTAAACCCTAATAATATTTCAATTGGAGGAACTTAGGTTTTAACCTAAATTAATTGGTAATTTCGGGTTCTAGGACGTTTAGAACCCGTATTATAAGTGTATTTATTGTTGGTTGGAGTTGTAGTCCGTTAGTTGAGGATATGGAAGCTAGGGGAAAGCTTCCATGTATGAAATAGCTTATCGGAGAAGAAGTTGCCCGCCATGATCGATCGATCGATAATGGGGGTTCGATCGATCGAAGCCATCAATCGATCGACCCCTGCTGAAAGTAGGCAATTTTCTTAGGGTGAATTGGATGGGATGAATTTCAATTCTAATTGATTTGAGGTTAATTATGGGATAACATAACAGACCTTTTAGGACTATATGGTCCTCTAATTAAGGAAATCTAGGAGGGTTGAGTGAGGGTTTTAAATGTATAACCCTTAAATTATATTTTTGAGGAAAATAGAATAATTGTAGAATTTGATTATTTAGGGTTCCTAAATTATGGTGGGAACCTTTAAGTGATTATATGGACAAGATGTAGTCCTTGGGCTTATGGACATGAAATCCATAACCCATTAAATTTAAGGATGTTCGGGAAATATAAATCCCTAAGTTATTTTATGGGATTTTAGGCCTATATGAGTTATGAGTATAGGAAAGCGTAATTATGTTGTTTATGGTTGTGTGAATCCTATGAGTGGATTAGAATAAATTTGGGGAGTATAGTTATATATTCGCTAAATGAGAAATGGTATAATTGGAGATATCCAATAAATCCTTAGATGTGATTAAGGTATGTATTACATATTAAAGTAAGGAAATGCTTTGGGTTTAGTATCATGTGAATATGAATGCATGATTATGATTCTTTGAGGGAATATTTTAGATTATTGGTCATCGTTAGATGGTTTGGCAAATATGGCCATTTATATGTATTCGAGGAGGAATATATGGTATGTATATATACTATGTGATTAAAGTATATATGATATGATGTAAATGATTTTGAAAATAAAAGATGAATGTTTTCAAAATGAAAAAGAAATGATTTTCATAATTAATAATTTATGGTTACACACCCTCTCTAAATGACATCATAAAGGAAGTTCGCGCGTGAGGTGAAGCCCTTTAGCTAGTGAATGAAGGGTGGATATAGTCCTAGGCCATATAAGCGTTTATGTTATTTTTTTGCGATGGTTAGATAATTCCGGGTGTGGCTATGACTAGCCCGTAGGCATATGGCCGCTTCCCGACATCTTGCATTGTAGGTGCCCAGGTGTCTTGATTGATAGTCCCTGCAAGATGATGGACATTTAGGGGCGCGCACAGTGGGGAAACCCGGACAGGCGGTCTTAGAATGCGTTATATGATATATATATATATATATATATATATATATATATATATATATATATATATATATATATATATATATATATATATATATAACTATTTTCAATAATGTGGGGCATTAAATTGGCTTTAATTACATTTCGTGGATGGAAGAAGGGAAATGGGATAAATGATTTGGCTTCAATTGCATTTCCTGGATGGAATAAGGGAAATGGGAGCATATGAGATAAAAAGCACTTTTATGATAATAAAAACTGGCTTTTAAAAAGTTATATGATATGTTGAAGCAATTCATGATAATGAATTAGCTTCTATATACATTTCCTGGATATAGGAAGGGAAATGGAAAGTTTTGAGATAGTAATGAAAATAAATTCTCATTCCAGAAGATACATCCGGATGTATATGGTAATATGTATGTATATGGATAAATCGAGTACCGAGGGTCTAATGGATCCTGAAGATCGACCTTGCCACGTAGTAGTGTATCGGGGGGGTTCCTTGTTGGGATTTCGCTTTGCGAGACACCCCACGCACGAACATGGCATTGTGTTGAGACTGGGGAGAAGTTTAATCCTTAGTGCTCTAATATTAGTAATTCTTATGGTATATATATATATATATATATATATATATATATATATATATATATATGTATGTATGTATATATATGTATGTATGTATGTATATATATGTATGTATGTATATATATTTATATATATTTTGTACTGAGGGACTAGCGGATCTCGACGATCGACCTTGCCGCGTAGTAGTGTATCGGGGGGTTCCTTGTTTGGATTTCACTTTGCAAGACACCCCATGCATGAACATGGCTTAGTGTTGAGAATGGGGAGAAGTTTATCCCTTAGTACAATATTTGGACTATCTAGGGTCGATATTAGTTGAGTGTTAGACTAGTTTAGCAGGGTAGCTTGACTAGGATGTTAGAGGGATGCGCTAGGAGTGCACTGTTAGAGGAGAGGTGAGGGGTATCTCATGGGAGTGGGATACCAAATTTAAATATGAGATAAAACCTTTTTCTAAAAATAAGGCATTTATGCACTTGCTAAATATTTTTCAAACTCGAGCTCTAACCCGTTTATCTACTTTTCCCTTTCTTGCTATATATATATATATATATATATATATATATATATATATATATATATATATATATATATACGCCTAGATGATACATCTTTCGAGTCAGACATCGACTGCAGCAGGTGTGGATGCATGTAGGATTCTCAGTAGACGCTTTTATCCTTGTAATCTAGATAGGAGGTACTGTATACACATTTGGGTCAATGTTCCAATTGCATTTATTTATTCTTTGAGTACATCATTCGATATGGTTGTATTTTTTAACCGAGTGTTAGGTTATTTTATTTCATTTCCACAAAATATTGTGTGGATGTTTTAATTGTAGTTTTTAAAAAGAGTAGTTAAGTAAAATTTTAACACCGGCCTAATAGGTTATTAGTAATTAAATGGATGTTCGACAGTGATGCTAAGAATGATCCATATGAGACTCCTGTTTTAATTTGATATAGGAGTGATTGCCCGACATTTTATTAGGCGGGGTGTCACAGGAGTGGACCAAGGATTCTCAAATTTCTTTGAATAACCTTTACAACATCATGCCTCTTACACGATTTGGATATACGAATTGCGTTTTATGACTGTTTTGCTAGGAAAATATGCACAAGGATTCTCAAAGCTAAATTAATATATGCCGAGGGTTACCTGTCAGTGAGGTTTCCTTGTTTGAAACCTTTCTTGACTTTCAAATCGGCAGTCACCTGACACTATACAAGGAGACCATGAGCTCACCTTAAAGTGCACCTCAAAAACATCAACTTCAGTGATCTCAGCAATATTCTTCTTAAGTTAGTGAGGTTTCCTTATTTGAAACCTTTCTTGACTTTCATTTCCATGACTTTCACACCTAATTTAGTAAAATCCTTCTACATCCTTCACCCACTTGCATGGAATCTCATTAACAATTAAGATCAGTCTCCAATTCTCCAAAGAAGGTCCAAACATTCTTCTCTCTCTTTAAATTTCTTTATTTTTGCATTAGTTATATAAGTTGTTAATTTATCTTTTACTTTAAATCGTACACATATTAATATAAAATCCTTTATTTGTAGTATTGCACATAATATAATTTCTATAAAAAAAACATGAAAAAGGGTTACACCTATAAATTCTAAGAGGGACTCTGCACTACATTTTCTTATAAGTAAGACACTTTTTTTACACATATACATATAATAAAATCCCCTTTTTAAATTAATGGGATAAACCCCACCCTTCTGTCGCATGAGAACTACATGTGCTTTGATGTACGTACAGTCTTGGTCTAAAACCCAAGACTTGAGTCCTATTTTCCTCTTTTTCCTATTTTATCCATATATTATTTACATATATCATATTTGTGATTCATATTTATGTCTTATCTAACACATATTATTGTTTCATCATAACGATCAATATCTTGATAAGTGCACAAATCATATTTTTAATTATTATTTTGGGAACATTCCTATGGATGACCTCACTCCGTCCTTTCCATGATTGGATTAGAGAAATTTCGATCTCCGTTCATATATACACGTACACAAACTTCGTGGACAAATTAAGTAAAATAGTAACATAATCCCATGAGAGACCAAAATGGCGATATGGGTGACTAACACGTTCCCATTCTGTAACTTATCCCCTGAATCTCTAATCTAATTGGTTTCACAAACATCAGTTTGTCTTTCATGCTCTTCTCTCGAAGTGGCAGCATGTTCTTTTTCCTTTTTTGTGCAATATAGGCTGGCGACCCTATCTCTTTACATCACTCCAATTCGACGACGGGCGAAGAGTTCCAAGAAACGGATTGAGACCTTACTCTCTCTCTCTCTCCACCGCCCGCGCAAGCTCCAACCCCCAAGATGGAGGAGAAAAAACAGGAAGGATGGCCACAGTGGCGACTCGGCTGGGGACGTACTTATCATAAGAGGGCTAGACTCTGTTTGCATGGGTGTTATTATTTTCTTCATGTGTGCATATGCACCTACCTATATGTTCTCTCTTCCCTCTATTTACTTTTTATATTTTTACCTCATGCTTATATCACTCCTCACTCACACACTTGTAAATATCTTCCATGTACACCTCAAATAACTTACACATATGATCACATATATGCACATGTTTCACACTCAACTTATAATATCCATGCTTAAGCTTCACTAACACACACCTCCACTTATCACACTTATATATATCCAATCTTAATTGTACTTACCACACACCACATATAGTTTATCCAAGGTTACATTCACTACCACACACTCACTTATAAATATTCACACGCCACTAACTCTTACGTATCAATGCTTAGTGTAATCTTCATGCTCCATGCTAGATTTACTTTCCATGATAGTTATACAGTCTTCCTTATTAGTATATCATTCACCACGATAAATAAAATACTCTCTCTGTAATACACTAATAAATAATCATGCATTTTAAAACTATATAACCAAGACCATGGCTATTGACCAAAATTTTGTCATGTACTAGGGGTTTACTTTATGATGGGCAATAGTTCGATAGGTCATAGTTAGCATTAGCTATATAACTCTCACCTTCCATTGTCCTACTACCTTCGACATATATAAAATGGATCCCCCCGCATCGTACCTCTGGATCGAACTCACGATGGAAGGTATATGGCAGGGAACTTGTTCATATACATCCAGTATATCGAATTCACTCTCACATGTATTATCCCCTCGAGGTCTATTGTGAGGAAATTCACGTACACTCAGGTTTATCAAATCTCTTGTCCCCACATACCGATTTCCCTTAAAAGCAAGACGTATATCATGGAAGTCATGCCAAAGGGGAGAACCTTTCCACTAACCCAATAACTACATATCCTCATATAGGCGTCTGACCTAGGGCACTCATATTTAGTATGTCGGTTACTACAAGAAACACTGCCAAAATTTCGAGTTAGCATGTCGCTCAATTTTTTTCTCAATTTTGTCTTTTTTCAAAACAGGACCCCATCCACGAGCCTAGCAACAAGTCAAACCATGTTTTACATATTTTTCAAACCCAATTTTCCCAGGCTTGGGTCCCGTCTAATATTTATTTTTACATTTAGATAAGGCTAATACAAGTGAGAACATAATAATAATCATGATGAGACTATTCCCTCGCTTTTCCCTCTTTTTTACCCAAAATACCAAAAATATTTTTCTTCCTTTTGTCATAAATGTCAAAAAACATTTTCCCCTCCTTTTATCAAAATATCAAAAACATTTTTCCTCCTTTTTACCAAAAATGTGAAAAACATTTTCCTCTTTGTTAAATAAAAATAATTCTTCCTTTTCACTTTCAAAAATAAATTCGAAACCTCTTTTTTATCAGGTCGATCACATACCGGACCCTTAGGCTGGCTCCCTATTGGTTTCGATCTTCCATCGAACTACCCCAAAGCTCTATCAGTCCTCTCGCTACTTCCTCTAATTTTAGAATCCACCTTCACCAACTCTTAATAGAGAATGCAGACTACGTGTCAAATGTGCAGCCTGGTTTGATGACAGTCGTAGTCTAACTTACCACCAAGATTAACATCCTTCAGTCCAAGGTTCACGAGATGTAGTAAAACTGAATCCTAGTTCTTGAGGGGCTCGAGGTCCTCTTCCCTCATGCTATGGGTCCACCTACACTTGAGCTTATTTAGGTCCCGACAGAATATCAACATATTGCACGTTCGCCTCTTACTAACGGGCCACCACCAACTCAACACCCTAGCTAAATATTGCCCATCCAAGGGATAACTTTCCATTACTTATTGATTCGAAGGAAGAAGAGTTGAACAAGGTCAATGAGGACCTTCATATGTTTACCAATAAGTTTCATTAGGTCCGAATCTTTGAAAACTACATGGATTACACCCATATGTCTCCCTACCCTAAAGCAAGGCTACCAGAAATTTTTAAGATGACAAATGTAAACACCACATTTTAGGACCCCCTTAAGTTTATCCTTATGCCCCTAGCACTCCCCCATTCACCATAGAACTCTAAGCCATACTCCAAGTACTGATCTAGAGGCCATCGGGCGCTCCTGGGCCCCTTTTAAGTCCAGTCAGTTTCATCATTAGAGTAAAAGCTCCATGAATCTTCAAAGGGCTCTGAATTCCCCTTCCAACGGTTTACCCCGTGCACAAAATGGCATAACAGTTCAGATGAATGGATGATTTTACTATCAAAAATTGATCTCGAGGCCACCAGTCGCTCTCGGGCCCCATTTAGACCCCAATCAACTTCATCGTCAGAGCGAAAGCTCAATAAATCTTCAAAGGGAATAGAAACCCATTTCCAATGGTCTTCCCCATGCGTAAAATGGCATAACCATTCAAAGAAACGACCAGTTTTCCCCTAAAAACTAATCCAAAGGCCACGGGGTGCTTCTGGGATACATTTGACCAAAGTCAACTATTCATCTCAAACGAGACTAAATGAATATTCGAAGGTCAATGAATAGCCTTTCTAACTATCCGCCTATGCAAAAATCAACCTTAAGGTACAGACGAATGACTCAGTTTGCTCCAAAAGGTCACCAGGTGCTTTTGGGCCCCCTTGACCAAAGTTAACTCTCCAAATAGAGAGAATCTCTTTGAAACATCGAAGTTCCTCGCATAACCTTTCCAATGGTTCACCCCATGCATGATTTGGACTTATGGTTTGGACGAACGATCCATCGTCGTCTGACGATCTCCTCTCCAAAAGATCGATGGGAACTTTCGAGGCCTATTTGACCCCAAATCAACTCCCGCACCTAGATCAACCTAAAGTATTCTCAAAGTTCTCTAAATAACCTTTCCAATGGTATGCCTCATGCGTTATTTGCAATTACGGATTGTGTTTTATGACCATTTTTCCAGAAAAATTGACATGAGATTGTCAATTGATAGGTCCATTTCCCGGCCTATCGGTAGTGTGTCTAGGGTTACCTATCGATGGGAAGGGAAAGGAAAATAGGGATCGTCAGTCCCTTTACCCTATATAAAGAGAGCATGAGCTCACCTCCAAGACACCTGAGAAGCATCAACTTCAGTGATCTCAGCAACATTCTTCTTAAGTCAGTGAGGTTTACGTGTTTGAAACCTTCCTCCACCTTTCATTCCCATCACTTTCACACTCAATTTAGCAAAAAAAAACCTACATTCTTCACCCACTTTCACGAAAGATCATCAACAATCAAGATCGATCACGAAGTCTCCAAAGAAGGTCCAAACTTTCTTCTCTATCTTTTAATTTCTTTATTTTTGCATTAATTATATAATTTCTTAATTTAGATTTTACTTTAGATCATACACATATTAATCTTCAATCCGTTATTAGTAATATTTCACATAATATATTTTCCACAGAAAAAAAACCCAAAACAAGAAAGAGGGTTACACTTATAAATTCCAACGGGATTTTTCACCATTTTTTCGCAAAACCAAAAACACCTTTTTCTTACACACACATAATAAAATCCCCATTTGAACTTATGGGATAAACCCCACCTTCATGTCACATGTGAACTACATGAACTTTGATGCCTTTATAGGCTACCTAGGTGTCTCAGACCAAAATTATAGAGACTCGAGTCCTATTTTCCTATTTTCCTCTTTTTCCTATTTTATCCATATATTATTTACGTATATCATATTTGTGTTTCATATTCGAGTCTTATCTAACACATATTATCATTCCATTAAATTATTAATATATTGATAAACGAACACATCACATTTTTAATTATTATTTGGGGAACATTCCTTTGGATGTTCTCACTCCGTCTTTTTCGTGATGCGAGTCGAGCAATTTCGATCTCGACTTATATATACACGCACATACACTTCATGGAGAAACTAAGAAAAATAGTAACTGAAGCCCATGAGAGACCAAATGGGAGATATTGGTTCCTAACACCTTCCCATTCCGTAACTTAGTCCCGAACCTCTGATATCATTAGTTTCGTAAGCATAATTTTGTCTTTGATGTCATTTTTTAAGGTGGCGACATGTTCATTTGCCTATTTTGTGCAAAATAGGTTGGAGACTCTATCCTTTTTCATCACCCACATCGACGAGGATGGAAGCCTTCCTAGAAAAAGGGAGGCGATACCGTCTTTCTCTCCCTCCCCTCCCCACTGCGCGCGCGCGAGCGCCGACCCCCAAAATGGAGGAGAAGAGCACCGGAGGGATGTCCACAATGAGGACTCTTCTGGGGTCTTGTCATATAAGGGTTAGACTCTTTTTTCATGGGTGCTATCATTTTCTGCATGTGCATATGAACCTACATGTATGTTCTCTTTTCTCTCTATTTACTTTTTGTATATCTACCTCATGCTTATATCACTCCTCACTCACTCACTTGTAAATACCTTTCATGTACACCTCACACTACTTACACTTATACGTAGGATTACTTATATCAACATGTTTCACACACCACTTAGAATATATATGCTTAGGTTTCACTAGCACACACCTCCACTTATCACACTTATACATATCCATGATCACTTGTACTTACCACACACCACATGTAGTTGAGCCATGCTTATGTTCACTACCACACACTCACTCACTCTCTTATATCTATGCTTAGTGTAATCTTCATGCACCATGCTAGATTTACTTCTCATGATACTTGTACATTCTTCCTTATTACTATAAAGCTAATTATACAAAATAAAACACTCTCTCTATAAGATACTAATCAAGAATCAAGCATTTTTTACACTACATCACCAAAAGCATGGTTGTTGACTAAACTTTTATCCTCTATTAGGGAGTCACTTTGATATGGGCGTTGGTCTGGCAGGTCGCACTTAGCCTAAGAAATATGATTCTCCCCTTCCATTGAACTAATAGCTTTGACGAGTATTGAACGGTTCCCCCCGCATCATTCCACTTGATTGAACTCAAGATGGGAGGTATATAGCAGGGAACTCGTTCACGTGCATCGAGTATGTCAAATTCGCTCTCACACGTATTATCCCCATGAGGTATATCGTGAGTCAATTAACATACACTCAGGTATATCAAATGGCTTGTCTCTACGTACCGATTTCTCTAAAAAAACAAGACGTATATCATGGAAGTCATGCCAAAGGGAGGAACGTTTTCACTAACCCGAAAACGGCATACCATTATATAGGAATCAAACCTAGGGAACTCATATTTAGTTTGCTGGTTACTACACGAAACTCTACCGAAATGCCAGGTCAGCATGCTGCCCAAATTTTCATATGATTTTATCTTTTTTTCAAAACGGGACAGTGTCCATGAGCCTAGCAACAAGTCAAATCATGTTTTACATATTTTTCAAACCTAATTTTTCTAAGCTCGGTTCCCGTTCGGTGTTTCTTTTTTCATTTAGAAAAACCTAATACAAGTGAAAACATAAACATAATAATAATCATACCGAGACCATTCTCTTGTTTTCCCTCCTTCTTTACCAAAAGTGTCAAAAACATTTCCCTTCTTCTCATTAAAATTTTGAAATATATTTTCCCCTCCTTTTATCAAAAAATACCAAAAACATTTTATCCTCACCATTCCAAAAGGTGTCAAAACATTTTCCTCTTTTTTGATAAAAATAATTTTTCCTCTTCTCTTTTAAAAATAAATTCAAATCTTTTCCCCTCTCAGGTCGATCGCATACCCGGTTCTAGGCATAGCTCCCTATTGGCTTCGATCTTCCATCAAATCTCCCCGTAGCCCCGTCAGTTCTCTCTCTACTTCCTTCAAGTTTGGAATCCAACTTCACCAATCTTCCACTAGAGAATTCAAACCAAATACCAAATGTGCAACCTAATTTGATGACAGTCCTGATCCAACTCAATGCCATGATTGAAGACCTTCAAATCAAGGTTTATGAGATATAGTGAAATTGAATCCCAATTCCAAAGGAACTAGAGGTCCTTTTCCCCTAATCTATGGGTCTACTCGATCCTGAGCCCATTTATGTCCCGAAAGAATATCAGTACGTTCCACAAGAGCCTAATGCCAATAGTCCACCACCAACTCAACTCCCTATGCCGAACCTTGTCCAGCCAGGAGCTAACCTACCAATACCTGTCGATCCAAAGGAATAAGAGTTATACAAGTTCATAGAGGACCTTAAGATAATAACCAAGATGTTTTACCAGGTCTAAATCTCCGGGAACTACATGGGTTACTTTTGTATGTCTCTATACCCTAAAGCATGGCTGTCAAAAAATTTCAAAATGTCTAGCATTGAGACGTTCAGGGGTATCACGCTCCCAATTATTCATATTTGAGGATACCGTTAATCCATGACTCTCCTAGGAGCCTCCAAAGAAATAATGGCATAGATGTTCTGACAAATGTTCAAGGATAGCGCTCTTCATTGGTTTCTATCCCTCGAGGAATCTAAAATTCACAGTAGGGAGGATGTTTCCTTTGAATTCATTTCACACTACAAATATAACAAGGAGTTGGAGGTTACACATCGTGATTTAGAAATTTTCAACCAGAACCTTGGAGAAACTGTCAAAAATTTCATACCAAGGTAGAGGGAGAAAGATACCACTATGACCAACCGACCTTCCGAAGAGGAGCAAGTTAGTATTCTGAAGAAAAATTTCTTACCCCATGTCCGAGCGAAATAGGAGGGCAATATTACCCACATTTTTTAACTCCTCGAGAAGAAGTATTGGAGATTAAAGAAAGTATTTCTAGAACTGAAGTTGAGTTAAAGAAAGTATCTGAATAGCTCACTTTAAAAAAAAATTGGAAGCCTACTACAGTCTCGACCATCAACAACATCTCTCAGGCTGCTACTCCTTGGGTTCTAGAAATTTGGTCAAATCTAGTTAGGAAAGAGTACACCAATCTTCATGATCCCCTCTCTAAAGTATACCAAGCCTTTTTGGGCCTAAATCTCAAGTAACCTCTCGACCCTCATCCACTACCAAACCCATTTCCCAAAAATTTCAAACCCAATGCCCATAGTGATTTTCACCAAACTGTCGGCCATACCACTGATCAGCGATTCCATCTCTGAAATGTAATCCAAGGTTTAATTTATTGGATAATCATTGCCCCACTGGCCAATCCTAAATCCAACACCACTCACAATCCACTTTGAAATTATACAAATAACATCTTCCTGGAGAATGACCCAGAATTCGATCCTGTAAGAGGGTAGTCCCCTTGTAGCCTGGAAGTATAGTATTACTAGTTGATGTGTAACCCCTGTAGGTATGGTGATAAATGATAACCCATAAACTCTTTAATGAACACAAATAAATACAAAATATTATATTTGATCAACACTCATATTGGACTCAAAATACACTCGTGTATAACCCAAACAACAATAAAGGAAACTCATAAACAACTCAGTCAGAGGGAGAGAGGAGTAATCATCGTAGATACACCTTAGATAGAATCCAAACACACCAAACAACCCTAAAAGATCTCTAGTTAGCTATAAAAGCTTCATAATAAATGACAATGGTGAGTGAGTAAGAGCTTTGGTTTGCAATAACTTCTCTCTGGTATATTCTCTCTCTCGCCAATAAAACTCTAGAAATAATTCTGGAAAAACCATCCTTCCCCTCAGAAGTGGTTGAGGTCCATAAGTACCCCCCCCCCCCACACACACACACACACCTCTATCGAGGTGCCTTGGTCTTTTGCAGCTATGAAAGGCATCCCTCACACTTCATGTAACAAACATTAAATGTCCGATGGACTCACTACACCAAAAAAAGGAATCTGGCACAATTTAAAATTGTGCCAGATCAAATCCGACACGATTTTGATCTGTACCAGAATCAGGTGTTCCAAAATGGCCATTTTTTCTGGCATAGTTTAAAAGTGTGTTAGATTTGACCAAACAGGAACACTTTTGGCACACCTTTAAACCGTGCTAGAATTTGATATTTCTGGCAAACTTTTGGCACAGTTTTGAACTATGCCAGATTGAGCACATTTTGATAAACTTTTGGTACAGTTTAAAATCGTGCCAAAATTTGATACACTTTTGGCACGGTTTTGAACTGTGCCAAATTTTTGGATAAAAGAAAAAAAAATTATTTGAAAACAAGAAAATTATCAAATTGTAAATCTTGCATGTTGTTGATAAACTAATGTACATGTAACCTTCAAAATATTATAAGTCTTTAGTAGTTCATAGACAAAAAAAAATGGGCAAAGTTTCCTCTATTTTCTGGACATTCTAAAACCTGCGAATATAAATCTGCATAATATAAAGCATGCATGGTCACAAAATATAACAATAAACTTATAAAAACCAGCACGACCATAAAAGTTAACAATAAAATTACAAAAGCCCGCACGGCCATAACACAAAAAAATAGATTCATGAATATTAATAACATTAAATAAATAAACCCCTTGTTGTAAACCATTAACTTCTTTCTGTCTTCCACGTGAATAAATGCTAACGATAAAATGTTATCCAGTAAAAAAAAATAGGATCCAAAAAAGAGACGATATTAGTAACCAAGTAATTTTTAAAAAAAAAGCTTACTCAAGCTAAAAAATTACATATAGGAGTTGCAATTATTATTATATTCTAAAATTGAAAATCTTACGCAAGTTATGAATACCTTATCAGTTCCTACTAGTTACATTAGTCTCGCACGAGGTGTTAGTGCTTCTTACGGGATCTTTTGGGGGCTGGTTTGGGTTTTCACTATTCAACTACTTGTTTTTAAGCCTAATCCATATATTATCAAATTATCGCCATATTCTCAAATCGAGAGGCCCGTGACTATGCGATTGGTTGCTACAAGTTACATTGGTCCCATGCGAGGTGTTATTGCCTCTTACGACGCCGTTTGGTGGTTGGATTGGATTTTCACCCTTTAACAACTTGTTTTTAAGCCTAATCTATATATTTTGAAATTATCATCATATTCTCAAACCAAGAGGCCTGTGACTATGTGGTCAGTTCCTACGAGTTACATTATCCCATATGAGGTGTTAGTGCCTCTTGCGGGACCGTTTGGGGGCTGATTGGGGTTTCCACCTTTCAATGACTTATAAATTATCATCATATTCTCAAACCAAGAGGCCCATGACTACACGGTCAGTTCCTATGAGTTACGTTGGTCCCGTGGGAGGTGATAGTGCCTCTGACGGGGACGCTTGGGGGCTGGTTTGGGTTTTCACCCTTCAACGGCTTGTTTTTAAGCCTAATCCATATATTACCAAATTATCATCATATTCTCAAACTAAGAGACCCGTGACTATGCGGTCAGTTCCTATGAGTTACATTAGTCTCATGCGAGGTGTTAGTGCCTCTTACGGGATCGTTTGGGGGCTAATTTGGGTTTCCACCCTTCAACGGCTTATTTTTAAGCCTAATCTATATATTTTCAAAGTATCGTCATATTCTCAAATCGAGAGCCCCGTGACTATGCGGTCAGTTCCTACAAGTTACATTGGTCCCGTGCGAGGTGTTAGTGCCTCTTACAGGATCTTTTGGGGGCTAATTTTTGTTTCCACCCTTCAATGATTTTTTTTAAGCCTAATCTATATATTTTTAAAGTATCATCATATTCTCAAACTGAGAGGACTGTGACTATGCGGTCAGTTCCTACGTGTTTCATTGGTCCCGTGAGCGGTGTTAGTGCCTCTTATATGGCCGCTTAGGGGCTGGTTTGGGTTTTCACCCTTCAACGGCTTGTTTCTAAGCCTAATCCATATATTCTCAAATTATCGTCATATTCTCAAACTGAGAGGCCCGTGACTGCACAGTTAGTTCCTATGAGTTTCATTGGTCCCATGCAAGATGTTATTGCCTCTTACGGGGCCGCTCGGGGGCTGGTTTTGGTTTTCACCCTTTAACAACTTGTCCCGTGACTACGCTGTCAATTCATATTAGTTAAATTGGCCCCGTGTGAGGTGTTAATGCCTCTTACGGGGTCGTTTGGGGGTTGGTTTGAGTTTTCACCCTCAAACGACATATTTTTAAAAATTATCTAAATATTTTTAAATTGTCGTCATATTCTCAGACCGGGAGAATCGTGACTACACATTCAATTCCTACTAGTTACATTGGTCCCGTGCGAGGTGTTCGTGCCTCTTAAGGGACCGTTTGGAAGCTGGTTTGGGTTTTCACCCTTTAACGACTAGTTTTTAAGCCAAAGTTTAGATATTTTCAAATTATCATCGTATTCTTAAACCATATGTTTCATGACAACACGACCAGTTTCTATGAGTTATGTTGGCCTCGTGTGAGGTGTTAATGCCTCTCACGGGGTCATTTGGGGGCTGGTTTGAGTTTTCACCCTCAAACAACATATTTTTAAGAATTATCTAAATATTTTAAAATTATTATCATATTCTAAAACCGAGAGACCCATGACTACACTGTCAGTTCCTACAAGTTACATTGGTCCCATGAGTGGTGTTCGTTCCTCTTACATTGCCGTTGGGAGACTTGTTTGGGTTTTCACCCTTCAACGGCTTGCTTTTAAGCTTAATCTAGGTATTTTCAAATTATCATCATATTCTCAAATCAAGAGACCCGCGACTACATGGTTAATTCCTATGAGTTACATTAGTCCTGTACGAGATGTTCGTGCCGCTTACGGGGCCATTTGGATGCTAGTCTGGGTTTTCACTCTCTAACGACATGTTTTTAAGCACCCTTCGTTGGACATAATCAGTACTAGCATAAACCGTGACTAGGTAGTGAGTTCCTACATGTTACATTGATCTCGTACGAGGTGTTCGTGCCTCTTTGGGGTGGTTTGGAGGTTGTTTTGGGTTTTCACCCCCCAGCAGCATGTTTTTAATCAATTTAGAAGATTTATTGATTTTAGAAAATTTTGACATAGTTTCATTTGTTTATGTATTAAATACAACCCGTTTTAACATTTAAAATAAACTCAACATCAGTAGCAATTTCCAAAACTA
This sequence comes from Sambucus nigra, assembly GCA_949130495.1. Classification (NCBI taxonomy): domain Eukaryota; kingdom Viridiplantae; phylum Streptophyta; class Magnoliopsida; order Dipsacales; family Adoxaceae; genus Sambucus; species Sambucus nigra. The sequence continues at coordinate 220,894,255 of OX422218.1, forward strand.
AACCACCAACAAATCCCTTCCACCAATTAAACTAAATAAGCTCATAAAGTAAGCCATTTTACGTTTGGCTACTTGTTGTCGCTATTTCAGGCCATTTTTCTATTTAATGCTGCAACTTTTAAAGACAATTTGAGACTAACCATATTTCATTTGCATTTTGATAGCCACCCGATGAACTCTCCACGCCATGACTTCTCGAAAGTATCCCATTTTGGTCCAACAATGTCTGAAAATTCTCAGATCCTCTATTCTGAGCGGCATTTAGTTGTTCATGAGACGATATCTTATATTTCAAGTTTTTCAACTCTTAATTATGAGACTGAGATTGTGCTACGACTGCTGAAGTGTCAGAAGATTTATATTAGAAGGTTTGTCTTATAAAATGCAAAAAGGATAATAGGGGAAAAGAACGGAAACATACATGTGCATCCTTGCACTTGTCATTCATCAAATCATCCTTTCTCTTACTCTAATGAGATGTCTTGAAGAATTCCACAATGCTAGGTTTCACGTCGGTTTCATGCTTTTGAATTCAAAATTAATACATGAAAGAATATAACCATACTAGTTGATGATGCGTGTGAAACTTGTTTAATATGCACAATGCCAAGAATATTATTGTGACTCATAGAAATAGCCCTGATATTAGTGTGCCCACCTTAATTTAAGTGATGCTTATGACGATTTTAGGATTTAGTGTAATATCAAGCAAGAAAAAATACTTAATTTATCATGGTTATAAAAATCCCATCATAAATAATGTCCTACTACTGACAATTTTTAATGTTTAATGTAATAGTAAGATGAATCTAGCATGCATTTTTATGATAGTTACAATAATATTCTTGACATGGGCATACTCATCACACAACAATACCAATATCAATGAATTTGGTATTTCAAAACAATCCATAGCTAAATATGAAATGTTATGAACCCATAAAACTATAATTAATCAGTAGTTCAACAAACTAAGAGGAAATTTTATTTACAAAATAAACAATAAAAATGAGGATAATAACTTGTATATTAGTATTAGTGAAGACTTCAAGCACCCAAATTAGCAACAACATATCATTAGGTTATTCAAAGGATGATGTGGAAGGAGTCTCAGATTTATACCACTCCTCAGACATGCAAGGAGATGTGGCAGCATATTCTAATGACTTCCCAAATCGATGTAGCTCTAACATACAATATCAAAATATTCTAATATAGTTGGTATTGTTATACAGTACCTTATGAATTCAGTGGCATTGAAAAACAAAGCTAGCTCTAATGATTTTAGCGTCAATTATATTTTCTTTCAAATACAACTTGTTGGCTTAAGGTCGCTTAAACCTAACTGACTGTAAAATGAATATGGTATATGGTTAGAACCTGCTCCTAAGAAAATTAAGTATGTTCAACTGAATATGAATATTAATTATATACTAAATATATGCTATATATTTACTATATAACATATTTGATCATTGTTAATATTCATTACCTAATATGAGATACACCATATGTTTTCATTATTGCAATCTAGACACTGATACTTTGAGGATTGATCTTAAAAAATTAAAACTTTTATGTTTTGTATGTAATTAAATAAACCTGAGTTATGAACACCATGTCAGAGGTCAAGGAAAGGCTTCAAGCTTTAACTGTGAAATATATGCTTGAAACAAGACACTAATCTTGGCACTAGGCTCTTCGAGACTTTCCTTAACAGGAATCGAAACACGATATAAAAGCTTGGCCAATTCCATCTTCTTATATTGACTCACCGTTACGTATTTGAATTCTTCATTGAGGGTGAATAACCGACAAAGTTCAATATCACCCTTAGTCGACTTCAAATGTTCATTATACATGGAAATCGTCCCATGAGTTATATAATAATAGCTAGTAATCCAACGTCAGTGACCTGGAAATATCCGTTTTTTCTATCATATTTAACCAGATTATTCCTGGCCAATACTGTTACTGCCGAATGAACTTGTAAAAAGAATTAGAGAAAATCAGATAATAATTATATAGACGTGAATTTGACATCAAATATAAAGGTGAAAACAATAGTCTAAATAAAAAAAATCAACAGTACTGTCAGATCCAAAAATAAAGGAATCCTTAATTAAAAAAATAATGACAAAAGGCTTATTCAATTTTATAAGTTTTTTACGATCAAAAGAGCTTTAATCTAGTGTTTCCACCTTTCTAACGATGCCACCTTTAATTTCCTGAGAGTGCATTATATTTTATACAAATGACGAGGTGATAATTTCAGTTGTTGATCACGCTTTATTTATCTTCTACTAACCAATTTCTCTCTCTTTATATATATATATATATATATATATATATATATATATACAAAAAATGTACGGGAGATGTATAAAGAGGGAGTAAAGAAGTGTAGTCTGCTCATCTAATGATCATAGGGGTTGGGGTGCTTTTTTTTATTTTGGGGTTTATTTTTTCTATTGCTTACCTGACTCAGCTTGTTAGACCAGTCACTAATGCATGCTCCCTAATCTTAGTTAACACGACAAGGATGGTTTAGGGGAAATTATTGACTGCTTATTAAGAACCAGACGAGGGATCTTTCATAGGGGGTAATCCCTCTATGAAGAAAACATGGAAAACTATGATACGCATCCTGACTTAGTAGCCTACCTCGCCCGGTGCTTTCTCATAAGGACCTTCATGTTTTCCTTTGTAAGCTATCGACCGTCTTCAACTTTTAGTTCATACATTGGGGCTTCCTTACCTACATACTCATTAACTTTATACTGGGGCAACCCTGTTTACATACACATTAGCAAAGCCTTGTCTATGTATTCAAATCGATCGTTCCATAAAGAGTATAAATAGGTGTTCACATGGTATTTATTTCTTGTCCATAATAGCAAAGCAATATAAAATCCAAAAACTACAATTCAAATACCACAATCCTATGTTATGACAAATAATTGAACAATTTTCTAGTTGATAACGATTTCCTCAATTCATCTTCTCTCAAGTAAAAAATAATAATAAGTTGAGTAGGAATTCAGCAAATGAATAAAAATCATTCTTATTAAAATGATAATGTCCACAATCTATTGCTAAATTTACAAACAATTAAGTTTATATAGAACTCACAAGATAATATCATAATCACTAAAGGTTAAACAAAGGAGCATCGTGTAATAGGACAATACACTCATATATAACTGTGCTCATTTTGTTCTCTCAAAGTTTCAGTAATAACTATATTATTTTAATGCCAAAATCATCATCACAAAACACGTTATATCTCGTTATAAATAAATAGTATTCAGAAGTCAAAATTAGCAACATCCTGCTTCAGCTGATCCAACTCTAATTTGTCATGAGCTAATTTGGCATCATTTTTCTAGTATTCTGGTCTATCTGTATGAACAGTTAAGCAAAAACCAACAACAACTAGCAAGATGGGAAAGCCATTATAGATCTAAAAAATTAGGATTAGAACAAATAGACATATAACACTAGGTTACAAGTATACAATAATGTCCCTTCACTTTGTTAACCCTCAGATTATTCACCACAACTAAAAGTGATAAAAGTAAATTACATGCATACAATAGTCTCCCTTGCCCTAATAAATTGTTTGACACAATTAAGATGTGTTATGTACCAAGAAAACATATAAATTCTCAGACAACATATAAAGAAATAAAATATATCATACAATATTTATTTTTTGCATTACGTCCTAGTCTATATTTTCATCACCAAAAACAAAATCCCTTTGGTTTAAGTTTTTTTGTATATATAAACAAAAAAAATAAACTAGAAGTGATAAGGACGAAACCCCTTTGGTTTTAGTTCTTTACAATCAAATAAAGATCCTTCTTATTTAAGTCTTATCTAACAAAGCCCTATTGTTGAGGGCCAAAATACCGAAATCGAGTAAAAAAATTAGAGTTTAAAAATAAAAAATGAAACCAGATTAGAGTGGATCAGCGGTGGTCAAGAGCGATGGACTTGGATGGTGGCTGAGAGAGGTGTACTTGGACAGTGGTTGAAAATTAGGGTTCCTTTTTTTACCTCCATGCCAAATGAGAGAGGAAGAGAGTTTAGGCTTGCTTGCACACCTCTTTTTTTCTCATGTGAAAATAAGGGTGCGGGAGATGAAAATATTGGAGGGAGATTATTTTTTAGGTTATTTATATTTTAGTTAGGTGTACTTAATTTTGGCACACTTTTAAAGAGTGCCAAAATTTGGCACAATTTAAAATTGTGCCAGATTATCATTAAACCGTGCAAGAATTTGGAACTGTTTTAAAATGTGCCAAATTTTTAATATCAAGGTATGCCAAATTACTGTTTTTGGTGTAGTGACTAATCAGCTCCATGTCATAAACATTAAATGCCAAAACATGTCTTTTGCCTAACCACTGTGTGTCAGAGGGCTGTCATCATCAAGGTGGCTTAACAATTATCTCAAAGTCCCAAATACCATGGTGGTTTACTTGGGTCCAGATTTGACATTGCTTAGCTGGCTAGTGACATCACTTAAAGTAGACGTGACATTAAGTAGAGGGCTATTTGGTTCATAACTAATCGCATGATGGAACACAAGGCTGCTCCGCCTAAGATTCCACGATCAAAGGTCCTTCAATATTTTACCAGGTGTATCAAAGATTGTCAGGACAATCCTCAACGTTGATTCACTTCTCAATCCTAAAAACCAAGTCCCTCTTAAGTTCCCTATAGCTAGGTCTTCCGATAGAGCATGAAAGCTCTCCCAGACCCTGTCAGGCCTGGTTTCTCATGGGTACCATTTGACCTCACACTGAATAGTGTTATAATCGTTACATCATTACAATCGTTAAAGCTTATAGCCAACATAAAAAAGGATACAACATGAATAAGTAAGACAACAAAGATAAAGCATGATCCCTCTAGGACAGTTACTTCACTGGAAAATCTCCCTTGGCTACCACGCTGAGCTGCCTCGCTTGCGCTACCACGCTGAGCTGCCTCGCTTGAGTTGCCACACTGAGCTACCTCTCTTGGGCTTCCTCGCTTAAGTTGCCTCACTTCCTTATTTCGTTGAGTCTGTTGTATTAGCGGGGGGGATCATCTCTAATCTCGATATTATCTTCAAGCCCCCTATATTTGCCCCTTTTTGTAGAGATTTTTTGTGGTAACAAGAAATGTCTGCGCAATAACTTCTCAATTCGATGAACCCTATATTTGTGAAAAATAAATTCTTTTATCTATGTTTACGTTAAAACTTCTACCGTTATCAATGCCAGGAAAAAGTAAAATTCTCCCCGATGTACTTGTGTCAAAGCGGTGTAAATCGTCGGTGAATGGCGAATGGACATCATATTTTTTCCTATCATCGTACCTCATCTGTTCTGACTCTTCGAAAACAAAGTTCTCCCTATCTGGGTTGTTTTGTTCCATCATTTCATCTTGTTTGAAAAGTAAAAAAAGTATCCCTGATGTACCTGAGTCACAACTAAACACCGTTTGGACTTATGGCGAGGGGACATCGTAGCTTTTTTGAATCGTGGTAACAACTTCTGCGTTGTGGGACATCCGATGTGTATGACAAAAATTATGGGGCAAAAATTATAACTTATTTTTAAAGAAACCCTTTTTATTCCCCATTCGTCACTTTCTTAATGACGTGGTGTCGTCTTTTCAACTGTTAGGATACTCCTAGAAGTGCCACGTGTCCATTTGAAATGATTGTTGGCGGCTTTGCACATGTGGTGGTGGGAAACTCAAAATCCAACTTAAGAGTTTGAAATGGCTATTAATCAAACACTTAGCCATTTTTTCATTTACCTTACCTTTGTGTTATTCAACTCCTAGAGCATTTAGAGAGAGAAAACCCTCAAACATCCATTATTACCAAGCCTTTCTCTGGTTTTTGTTCCTTCATCATCTTCTTCATCGCCTCCTGTGGCCATACCCCACCCTTTTCATCCCTATATCCTCCTTGTTAATATTTCTTCTCTCATCTCCACATTTCATGGATTCTTTAAGTGTTCCCAACACGCCTGCAAAAACCCTTTCTCCTGCTGCTACCTCTACCATAGATGCCATTGCCCTGGTAGCAGAACGCCAAGAGTAATTGCGTTTCTATTGTCTCTCCTCCATTTTTGGTCCGGAAGATGATTTATAGGGAGCCCTCAAAACTTGCACTCTAAGTGCCAAGTATGACCCTTTTTTTTAGGTGATGAAGACCAAGATTTCACTCCTTGGGGTTATTTTCCTCCAGAGGGGACTCTGAGGTTTCGTCTTAACAGAGGTGACTTCCCTTGGTCCCATATTAATTTTGAAGGACCTGGTGGTTCCCCCTCCCACTTTGCTGCTTGGAACTCATTTATGCAGACCACTTACTCTGACGATGTTTCCAAGGTTGGTCTCCACTGAGCTACCAGGTTTGGAAAGTTCGCTCTCTCCAAACACAATGATTCTCTCAAAATCTTGGTCTCTCGTTGGAACATTACAACTCACACATTCATTGTTTCATGCGGAGAGTTCACCTTTACACTTGAGGATGTTTATGAGTTGCTTGGGCTTGAGCCTATAAGGATTTTGGCTTATCATGATGAGGCTTTGGACGCCGAAGAGACAAAGACCCGAGCAAACTTAGACCAGATTTGTAGGAGGTGTATCAGTACTTCCAATAAGGCTACCTTCACTCCTCTCATAAACTACTTCTACCTTACCAACCCCACTACTGAATTTGGTCGGGGCAAAGATACATCTCTTGAGTTACCAACCTACATACTTTTGATTCTTTCCCATTTTGTCTTGCCTAGAAAACCCAATTATCAACTACATAGGGACTTGATTAATCTGTCTATCCATTTTCCTAGAGAATATAACCTTACTCTAGTAGCCATGGCCTTAGGGTATCTGTATACATGGTTGGATACAACTCATTTAGACATGAAATGGTCCTTGGGCAGATATAACTTGGCTAACTTTGTCAATGCCATCATTTTCATCAGTTTTATTTTTTATTTATTTTCCCGAGATATCTGCCAACCGATTCCCCTTCGTGCTGGAGAAATCAGCAAGCCCCATCGTCTTTTTTTCTTTCACAAGAAACAGAGTAGGAAGGAGCTTCTGTGTATTTTTAACAAAGCAAATTGCTTCATGATGAGGACCTATAATGAAGAGTCCTTTGCTCATAATTGGAACTTTTTTGGTCCTGTACCCAGTGTAGTGGGTCCCACTTCTGAGGATCTTTTAGCGGAGGAATCTTCTTTTGCCATCATTTTGGCCTTGACTCCCATCTATTTTCCCTCTTACACTGAATGGAGATACACGTCTGGACATTACTACCCCAACCATTACAGTCATCAATTTGGATACAACCAAAGGATTCCTCGGCTGGTGTTTTAAGATTATCACCCCAGGGCATATTTGCCTGAGGCCTGTGCCTTTTACACCATGTCAAATGATTCCATAATCTTCTCAGCCATAAGTGGATGTGTTCCTATTCATGCAGTTTCTAGGAAGGGGGATATAACTAGTGATTTTGTGTTGAAGTATTAACCAAGACAGATATCCAAAAGTCACGAATTCATCCAAAGTCCCCCTTGGAGCTAGGGCTAAAGGGGAATTTAGTCTTGGGAATTGAGTTACCTCTCTGACGCACACTGAAGGATCCTCCTAGCGAGTTGCCTACATACTTCCCAGCAATCCCCGTTACTACAGCCAAAGCCAAGAAAGCTACAATGCCTAAACCCCCTGTTGTAGGTGCTTTTGCCACTGCAGCTTCTAGTGAGGGTCCCTCCTAACCCCCTTCACAAAAGGAAAGGAAGACCAGGAGTGGGGCCTCCACGAAAACCAGGTCCCCAAGCAAGTCCCAAGCCCCTATAGATGTTTTTCCCATTGCCTATGTTCCTACCAATATTGATGTGCTCGAGGTAATACATGAAGCGATTAGAAAGGAGGTAGAACGGCTACAACAGATTTTTTAACAAACTGTGCCTTTAGTTCCCCCTCCTGAGTCGCTTCCCACTATCTTGGTGGATCCCACTGAGGGGACTTCGCGAAGGGGTTACCATGGTCCTTCTGCTACTGGCACTTCTGGTAAGAGGAAGAAAACTTTGGGAACCGAAGCAAGTAAAAGGCAGGCCTTTATAGTGCACACCATGGCAGTTACCACTACTCTTAGAAGCTCTCCTCCTCCTTCTCTCTATGTAGTTATATCGATTGATGATATCCCTGAGGTTGTATTTGATCCCACCGAGAGGTCTTCTCCTCACTATTCTCGTCTAACTTCCCCTGTTGTCGCACCATCACACTCCTCTTCTGATAAAGAGGTAAGTCTTCCCATACATAGTCATTTATATCTTAATGAATTCTCTTCTCTTTTCTGATACTTTTTCTTTCTTTCCTGTATTCATTAGGAGATTGATGAATAAATGCCTTCTCCTCAGGTGATTCCTTTAGTGGGAGGACACTTTGGTGCTTTTATGACTGATTTATCTCTTCACCGTTCTCCTATGATAGATCTCACGTATTCACGTCGTTTGGCCTCCAAGAGTACAAAGGATCCTTATAAGAGGGCTGTTACTCCAGTTGAATCTTTAGGGGTTTCCTTTCATCCATAGGAGACTCCCCTAGCTTCTTCTAGTTCACTTTTACTATCGGTGGTTCCTCTGGAAGTGATTCCAGTTTTGCCAAGCTCTCCCGAGGCAGTAAGTGCTATGTGATTGGTAGATCTTTCTTCTATATTTCCTTCCTTAATCTTATAAGTGTTTTGTTATGTTTCAGGTTGAAGTTTCTTCATCACTAGCTGCATTGCTGGGTGATTCCCTTCTTTACCTTCCTTTATTAAGGCCCATCTCCGAGTTTCCCCATTTTGCTCATATCATCGAGGTAAGTTAAATGTATGTTTTACCATTTTTTTCCATGACATTCCTCGCGTCTAACACTTAGCCTTGTATCTTTAGGTTTCTCGAGGTTTAATCCAACCATTCTCACTTGTAGATCCCCATATCACTCAATTTATCATTGGTTCATCTGCTTACCCCGTGCTTTTTTAGCACGTACAAGTGCTGATGTACTTACGGAAGATCAAACCGTTCGTTCGAGTTCTCTCTTAACCTTTACCCTAGTTCCCTTTTCTAGTCTAGGTGCTTCATTAAATGTTAGGGTTCCTTTGGTTGTGGTTCCTCTAGCTGAGATTTCTATGGAAGCTCCTAAGGAAATGAAGCTGCCGACTACAGTGCCCATCGTTGCAGCTTCTTCCATATCTTCCGTTCTTACTCCAGCCGTTGCTGATGTATTCCACCCTTTTCTCCTCGTTTCTTTCATATGTTTTTCTTTTATCTTGACAATGTTCAATATCTTGTTGGAACAATCTCAATATCAAATTCCACTATAACGATGACAATGTTCTATCTCTTGTTATGATTTTTCGTCAAACTCCGCCTATAACGGTGACTGAACAATGAAAACACACTTGTTATTATTTTTTGTCAAACTCCACCTATAACGGTGACTTAACAATGAAAACACACTTGTTAATATTTTTTATCAAACTCCACCTATTACAGTGACTTAACAATGAAAACACACTTGTTAGGATTTTTTGTCAAACTCCACCTATAACGGTGACTTAACAATGAAAGCACACATGTTAAGATTTTTCGCAAAACTGACGTCAGTTTTTTCTTTTGCAAGATGCGAGGGATCCTTTCATCATTCTAACCACAGTTCAGTGTGCTCCGATGGTTTTTGAATCCACGCATAAAGATCAAGTCCCTTTTTAGAACTCCAACCATGATGATCGTGGTTCAACTAAAAAATTTTGCGGACATTGAGTCAGGATATGAGGTTCCCTCGCCAGATATGGATCCACCCGACTTTTGCCTCATGGTCCTTCGCTAGTCTCCTCAAGTCTCTGAGATGGATCGGTCCATCATTGAAAGCATTTCCCAGTAACATCCTGAGACTTTTACTCTTCATTGCCTATGCTCCAATGTATTGGTGATGAGCCATAGGTTACATGGTTTGGCGATCATTATTGTTAAGGTCGCCAATACCTAAACATGTGACCTTATTAGGGCTATCATCAATCGTCACTTAGGTAATTTGAAGGAAATGGCCAAGGAAAACTTTAAACTAACTTGGCTGAGCAAGTAACAGAAGCTTCTAAAAAGCCATCAGTTGGAAACCTAGAAGGAGCAATATTTAAAATAGGTCAAAGGCCAGCGATCTGAGGAGAAATGGCTAGCAGAGTTGGCCCCTTTACTAGTAGTGGCTGGGGATAAAGTGAGGGCACTCTAAGAATCCTTGGCAAATGCCAAGTTGAAATGGGAGGCCCTATTTATTGAGAGAGATCAATTTTAGACCTAGATCGAAGGCTTCGTTGCTTCCCAATAGACCCATTTGGAAGATTCATTGGGCTTACATGGGGACTTATTTTCCCAGCCTGATCTATGGTTCCTCTTGGGCTAGAAGTCCTTTCTCTTGAGTTTGTTTATTTTCTTTGGTTATACCAAATCTAAATCTTGGGCAGTAGCTCCCAATTTTATAAATCTACCCAACTCTCATCAATGACAGCTATCGTATGTTGTCATCATGTGTTATTTTATTACAATATCTCTTTTTTTATCACAAAGTTCAAGAATTTACAGTTTAGGAACAAACTTTTTTCATCTTATTACAAAAGAGAAAATAACTCATATAATAGATTGCACCAAAACAATCAAACAAATCCTAACTGGGGTTACTAGCCTATACATGATAAACTTTCAACCATTTGTTGTTAGTCTTGAAAGGTTTATCCTATTTCATTTTCAAAATTAAGTAGTAACCTAAATCGTGAGCCTCCTTCATAATGAAATGTCCCTCCTAATTCGTACGAAACTTAGGGAGAAGGAGCCCTCTGATGTGCTTCACATCTTCTTTAAAAATGGGGTCCCCTTCAACGAACTTCCTTGTTCTTACCAGGTTATCATACTCCCTTGAGAGTGCTTCATGTACATTTTTAAGTATTGCATCATTTTATCTCTATGCTAGTCCAATGCTTCCAATTTTACATGTCTTCTCCAAGGGAGCATGCTTCTTTGTAGGGCATAACGGGCAAAAGAAACTTTCAACTCCACTGGAAGGATTACTTCAACTCTATATACAATGGAGAACGGTGTGTATCCTGTGGGTTTTCTCTTGGTCATTAGATATGCCCAATGTACTTCTGAGATCTTATCATCCCACGATCCTAGGAAATTTTCCATCGTTTTGGCCAAAATGTTGACTAAGGTCTTGTTAGTCGCTTCGACTTGACTGTTTTCCTTGGGATATGCCACCGTTGAGGTATGATGAATGATGGAGTATCTTTTAGCGAGCATCGTTACTCTTTGTTGATGAAAGGGGTTACGTTATCAGAGAGGATATGTTTTGAGATTCTAAAATGACAGATTATGTATTCTCTAGTGAAATTAGTCACCATGCCAATCGTTTCTCTTCTGAGTGGTATCGCTTCAACCCACTTCATAAAGCACTCTGTCGCTATAAAAATCCAGATATTTCCACTTGAATAAGGGTGTATTGTCCCTACCAAGTCAAACACCCAAGTTTGGAATGGATAAAGAGTGGACAAATAATGTAAGTCTACCGAAGGAGCATGGATCATATTTCTAGGTAGCTGACATTCCTTGCACTTTCGCACAAACTCAGCAGAATCCTTCTCCATAGTTGGCCAATAATACCCCAATGTCATTAACTGTTCATACATCTTGGCCCCTCCAATGTAAGTTAGATAGTGAGCTTGCTTCAATACTTTTATTTCCTCATCCTTCGTCATGCATCTCAATGGTCTGTTAAAGTACCCCCTTCGATAGAGCTGGTCCTCCTGGACATAAAACCATAGAGCCACCCGTTTGAGTCAAATCATATCTATTTTTTCCAAAGGAACAACTCCATCTTTGATGAAGTCAATGTGGGGTTGTCTCCAGTCTGTTTGAGCTTCAACGAAGTAGTATTCAGCTGCTTAAAAGAAACATTAGCATTTATCACATTTCCATTGTAACTCAGTTACATCTTGTTTCATTATTGGCCAAAAGTATCCTTCCCTCTGAATTCTTCTATACAGATTCTTTCGCAGTGGCCTTCATGTTTTTTCTTTAACTTTTGTTCTGCTTCTTCTAGGCTGACACATCTTGACAACCATCCTCCCATGTTCCTGAAGTAGAGGTTACCATGATTGATGAAGTATTGCTGACCTTCCATGTTTAGGATTAATTATATAACATATGGGTTTATTCTTTATTGGATCACCACAGTAGTTGAATCAATCTTTATAGCCATATTTTGACCAATGGTGGCATAGGCATCAGTATGCATATTCATCATTCTAGGATGCCTTCTTATCTTCACTTGATGGAACTGATTGATCAATCATTGAATGATCGTTCTGTAGGGTGCTAGACCGAGGTGTTTCAACGCATATTCCCCATTTACCTATTGAACCACCAAGTTGGAATCGCCTTTGATGCATAGTGAGCGAATGACCCTTTGAAGGGCCTCTAGCAACCCCAATACTAATGCCTCATACTCTACTTAGTTGTTGGATCAATGGAAATCAAACTTATATGGAAGGCAAAATTACTCCTTTCCTTTATAAAAGATAAACCCTACCCCTCCTTCATTTTTTACCAAAGAATCATTGAATTGCATCGTCCACTCTTTAATTTTTTCCTCCAAAAAGTTTGCCTGTAAGTCATCCCCCGGGATGTTCTCTCAGGGTAGCTCAAATACACCAGATGGAAAGATTGCCAACAAGTCTGCGTATACTTTTCTCTTGATCGCGCGAGGAACCACACACTTTAAGTCATATTCTGAAAGGATGAGGAACCACGTAAATTCTCTTGCAATCAAAATAGTTCTTGCCAACAAAAACTTGTCACAACATGTCATAATGTGAATTGTGAAAGACATCATGTAATGTCTAAGTTTTTGTGCTACAAAAAATAAGGCCAAACAGTGCATTTCTACACTACTGTACCCTGCCTCTGGTCCATGTATGATATTGCTTAGGTAGTAGATTGTCCTTTCTTTCCCATCGACTTCCTGTGCCAAGAGTGCTCCGATGGAACTGATGGTAGACGTGAGGTAGGGCTACAATGGCACTCCTACTCTTGGAGGGGTCATCATTTGTGAAGAAGTTAGAAGATTATTCTACTTGGTCAAAGACTCCTAGTGAGCTTCCTCCCATTTGAACTCCGTGCCCTTTTGCAGCAACTCCATTAACGGGTGAGTTATCTCGTCTAGTCCGCTCACAAATCTCCTAAGATAGGAGACTTTACCAAGGAAACTTGTAATCTCTTTCGTTGATCTTGGACAGGGCATTTTCAAGATTTCTCTTTATTTGTCTTGGTCCATTTGTACTCCCTACAGATCTACCACGAACCCTAAGAACTTACCACTTCAATGGGTTCATCTTTAGCTTGTATTTTCTACAGCGAATGAACACCTTCCTTAGGTCGTTTAGGTAGAAATCTTCCTTCTTTAACTTGATGACCAAATCATCCACACAGAATTCTAAAAACTTTTGGATGAAATCATGAAAAATGTCCATCATTGTCCTCTGATATGTTTCCCCAGCATTATTTAACCCAAATGGCATCACTTTGTACATTAAGTTGCCCAACGGGGTCCTGAATGTCATCTTCTTTATGTCAGCTCGATCCATCTTGATCTGGTTATATCCCACATACCCATCCATTAAACTGTACATATCATGACCCGTTATTGCATCAATCAATATATCAATGGATGGTAGAGGGAACTCATCTTTTGGGCAAGCTCTATTAAGATCTCTGAAGTCCACACAGATCCTTATCTAGTTCTTGTCCTTCTTCCCCACTGGGACGACGATTAATAGCCAAAGTTGGTTTTATATCTTCTCAATAAATCCTACTTCTAGCAACCATTGGACCTCCTCCTTAATCTTCAAATCCAGCTCCGCCTCGAAGGTTCTTGCGTCTTGCTTTATCAGTATGGCTAAAGGTATAACATTAAGCTTGTGGCAACTCACGTCTTCGTCTAGCCCCTCCATCTCTGTATATTTCCACGCGAAGACGTCTCTAAACTGTGACAACCCGAATATAATTATGATAAATTATATTTAAATCATTCTTATCTTATGTGATATGGATAATTCGTTATTAGTATATCTAATGCTAAGTGATTGTGTTTAGTCTAATCCTACTTTCATAAATCGTGAAATGTTGAGTTATGTACGAACACAAAATTTTGTTATTTGAGATAGAAATATTCTGTTTAAGACTAGTTTTGACCCTTATAACATTACAAATGACTTGAGGTGAAAACCATATAGTTCTATACATGTGAGTTAGGGTTGTAACACAACAGACGGTGTATCAAACGGATGTCGGAGTAAGAAGTTAGGCCGAATTTACGAACAAGGGACAAATATGTCCTTTCCGTTTAAGTGGAAAATTTTCTTTTAGTAAACCAAGTGTTTTAATTTGATTGGTTGGCATGGGAGGCATCCTTGGCCGACTTAAACCTCTCCCTCTAACTTATTTCTTCGGAAAATTAAGCCATAGGTTCAGTTTCAAGTGTTGTTAGCTTGAGGAAAGAGAAAGTAGAAGTTTAGGAAGAAAAAGTGAGTAGAAAAAGTGTAGAAAAATCCGTAGAAATTACGTACAAGTCCCGAAGGTAATCCTAATTCTAAATCTTGTTATTTTTCTGATATTAATGATTTAGATGATATAAATCATCATTTATTTACTGAAATTTCAGCCCTTTATATATATGTATGATTAGATGAAAGTTTAAGTTAAATTGAATGTACACACCCTTAAAATTGCTTTGTATTGAAACCCCTTATATTCAAACTTGTATATATCTTTGTGTGCTTGCTGTAATTGAACAATTATAATTGGATATGGAATTAGACTCATATATTCATATCATATCCTTGTTGTTTGTATATTTCAATTCAGTATGCCTTGCATTTTGTGAAGCTTTTGACATAGAAAATAAAGTCAAAAATTTATGAAACTTTAATTATGTACTATTCAGTATGTTTAATGAAAATGGGTTGAAAATCATGGAAAGTTATAGTGTAGAAAAATTATGAAAATTCTGGGAAGTCGAAGGGACAATAGAGGAGCTTGTAGGGAAGATTTCTTATGTTGTAAAGAAATGGTCATAACTTGCTCTAGGAAGCTTGGGAAATTACACCGGTACTTGTAATGGAAATTATATTCATATATGTTTTCATATTGATAAGGTTGGACACCTTTATTTATACAATTTGGAAATATAGGATGGTTGAGTATATAACACAATAATTTGAGGCCATACTGAATACCCGATGAAAGAATATTGTTATTTCCTCTTTCTAAAGAGTATTTTGAGTACATGTTTCATGTGTATATACATTGAGAAGTATGTTTTCATATTTACTTGGGTTTAATTATAAATCCCTTATGAGGTATTTCCTACGATTGAATGGTCATAACTTTATCAACATGTGTACCATTATTTTGTCTTTACTCATGTTTCATGAAATGTGACTGAAGTGGAATTATATTGTTGTTCTATAGTCATGGAAAGTTACATAATTATGTTAGGATAATACTTATGATTGAGATTTAGTACTGATTTAGTTGGATTGACAGGTGTAAGGTCTAATCAACCTAGTTCAGCTCCACCCGAAGGAAACATAAATACATAATTGACAACCCAAAGTGAGTGGACTCACTGGAATGATGTATTTGTATAATCTTACGAATATGATCATAATGTTATGAATATAAAATTGTTCATTTGGATTTACCAAAATGGGAGGTTACTCCTTAACCCGGAATGGGGGAGATTTGTCTATTAATTACAAGGGGTTACTCCTAGACTAGGAATGGGGGAGGATTATCTATTTAGACAGGATATGTGAAATATGATTCGAAAAAGTTGGTCATTCAATATGAATGAGTTGGATTAGTTAATACATGATTATATGGACATGATTTATTATATTTAAATTCATGAAGTAATATAGTAGTGATGCATTAACTGGGTTATTTTTGCTCATGGTTCCTATGTTCACATTTTGTAAGGTAACGCGATGTCACTGCTAAATCTAGGAGGTCCGGTTGGGTTACCCAGGAACGGGAGAAACAATGATCTTATGTAAATGTAAATGATGTAATTAAGTTAAATTATCCTTCAAGAAAGTTTTTATGGACATGACTACTCTAATGTTGTAAAAAGGCTTTCAGTTATATGGATTTACAATGATGACTCTGAAATTAATAACCGTGTTTATGGTTTGGTTAGATTAATTATGGTTTGACTCACTTTGACTTTCAGACTTAATTATAAGTAACTGGGTTGGGGTGTGTCATAAACTCTCGAATTAACTCTATCAAGGCCCATCTTTTCTTTGCACTCAGGTCCTTCGAAATGAAAATGGGCCTTACATCGTCTCCTTCTTCAACTAGGTTCAACTGTTCTAATTCTTATACCTGGGCCCTTGGACAATCCGTCATATAGTCTGGTTCTTCGGCCACATCCTCCACAAACTCTTGCATATTTGAGTTTTTAATGACAATGCATTAGCCTTACTAGTCCACCAAGAAACATTCATATATCGGGCCAGCCTCTTCACCAGCCCCTAGATCAGCTCCTTCGACTGCCCACTCACACTCTCAAAGGAGGTAAACAACTCTTCTATCCTCTATGATCTTGTTTTTGCACTGCGTGCTCATTATTACAACCGTTTTTCTCTTCCTTTCCCTTGAAGCTTCTGCGATTCTGTCTCCTGAATATTTATTCAGCATGCTCTGTCATTGGACCTGATGTTCCATCGGATCCATCCTAGGCCTCATTTGATCCCAAAGTTGGTTTGAGAGATTGTGCCCCTTGGGAGAAGCCAGGTGAACTTCTTCGGATACTTCTTTTCCTTTTTCCCTTCTCTACTTTAGCCATTAATAGGCCCCATCCTTTCTCTGATAGAGGGAACTCTTGTACCTTCCACCCTTCTTGTCAGTACCCTAGAATCTCCCTCTAATTCCCTGTTGAAAGTTGCATCAACCAAATGAGATTCTTCGATGGAGAAAGGCTTCTTTGTGGAACGTATAATGATCTCAGTCCCTTTAACATTTACCTTCGTGCATTAGTGATACATCAAAGTAACTAAGACCTGGTTGTGCATACATACCCTCTATATTAGCAGGTGGTACGAAGTGGAACTTTCAATCATAAGGAACTTGATATGCGATGTAAGTTTTCCCATCACAATCCCCACATTCACATATCCAATAGACTTGGACGATTGATTATTGATAGAGTAGACTTTTTTGTATATATGTCGTTTCTTGAAAGTCGTCTAATAAAAAATCTCAAATACCTACAAAATATAATAAACTAAAGTGCAGTGGTAAGTGAGGTATCAATCCACATCAAAGGAATGAAACGAGAGGAAAACACATGTAATTCATTTGTTTATTATTCTCTTTTTCGATTTTTAACTTTTTATATTTTTTTTGCTTTTTCAAATATTAAAACAATTTTGAGAGGATGTGAATTAAGACTACTAAATCAAAGATGTAAATAACTAACTAAAAAGTAAGTGAAGATGGTAAATAAATCTAACTAACTAAAATTTAAAATATGAGAATGGCGAGAAAATAAAAGTGAGGACTAACAAGGGATAGGATGACACCAAATATTCTAGTTAATTAAAATTAATTAATTCATTGAAAATAATTATCCCAAGTCAGTGTCAAAATCACAAATCAACTCTCGTTGCAAATGTAACTTTAATAATAACATTCTAGAAAATTAATTTTAACACTCCTACAACTCTTGAAATGTAGATCCAAACATCATCTAAAAAATCACCCGCTAGGATCGATCGATTAAACTAGTTTAAATCAAAAAAGTAAGCCTAGAGTTGAAATTATAGGAATAATACCACACTTGAGAAACCTCTATCTCTAGGTCGAATCCAAAATGGGCATTATAACAAGAATTTTGATTTTCTCTCGAAAATCATTTACCCATCTCTCGAGGCATAATTTATTTTGTAAGAGTGCAAAATTAGTCATCAAAGGAACATTTAATTTAAATTAATTAACTAAATTATGATTAACATAAAATAATGGGTAACCCCAACCCTTGAAACGGGTTTTAGCCTAACATGATATCAACCAAGATAAACAAACATTCAATAGGCATTTAATATAAAAGAGTACAGAGAAGAACAATCAAACCAAGATCTTGAATTCAATTTACTTCAATCCTTGAATTAGAAGCATACAACCTTGGAGTTAAAATGGAGAAATGCACACATGTGCATGGATTGTGTGAGGTCATGAGAGTGTGAGGGTGTTTTGGGCATTGGGGTAAAAGGAGTTAGTTGGAGGTAATTTTGGAATTGGGTAATAAAAGGTATTAAACATGTGCACAAGTGGGAACTTTGACTTTGTTTGGCTGTTGGCAGGAGAAAAATGATTTTATGGCTCAAGTTAGGAACTGGGCCATGAAGGAAAATGGTTTGGTCCGCTGACATGGATACTGGGTTCAGATTTCGAGTCTGATGGGAGATGGAAATCGGTGTATGGAATAGGGTAGGGGTGGTTTTGGTTCAGGTGGTCGGAGCAGGGGTTGGTCTTGGATCGAGCTCGGGTTGCAGTAGGTCAGGCCGGATTGGCAATGAGGACGGGTTTCGGGTTGTGGGAGGTGGGTCACTGGGTTTGTATCGGCATTTTGATGTTGGTTTTCCACGGGTTAAATAGGTGGGGAGTTCTTGGGTTAGGTAGCTTCTATGGAGGGGGTAAGGAGGGTCGGTGGTGGATGGGGTCTACCCGAGTGGAGGTATGGGTCGGAAAAATGGGTAGTAGAGGTAGGGGTAGCAGGTTGGGTATTGGGTTTAAAGGAAATGGGTATTGTTGGAGTGATAAGGGAGGTAGTTGGTTATGGAGTTTGGAGAGAGAGAAGATGGGTTGTTGAGGTTAAAGATGATGGGGGGGGGGTGGGGGGGGGGGGGGGGTTATTGTGTGTGGTGAGGGTGTAGGAAATTAAGTGAGGGTGAGTGAATAGTTTGGGTGTATTAGTGTGTAGGGGAGTTAGGGCGTGTGTGTGTTTTATTTGGACCCTAAAATAAATGAAAAAAATCTATCTAAAGTTAAAAAAAAAATTGTTAAAAATAAAATCCTAACTCAAAAGTCAAACTAAAATAATAAAACCTATTAAACTAAAAAGACTCTAAAAATAATAATAAAAATTAACAATCTATAAAAACAAAAGTCCTAAAAAAATCTAATAAAACTAAACTAAAAATAAATCCCTAGAAAAACTTATCCTAATAAAATAAAATAAAATAAAAACAAAATAAAATCAAAATAAAATTACACTAAATAAAAAGAAATAGAAAATAAATCCTAGAAAATTGAAAATAAATCCTAAAAATAAAACGACTCAAAATAAAAATCTAAAAATAATAAAAGGGAACAAACTAAACACACACAGGGCTTGGGTGAAGGGTTTAGGAAGGTCGGGGTTATGAGACAAGGTATTTTGCCCCATGAATTGAATTTTTGCTCTAAATAATCACTTGGGCTCCGCAACATGCATTGGACCTACAAAATAGACATTAATGTGCATGTGACCATTTTTATTAAAAACGAGTGACTAAAATGCATCTATTCGGGGTATAAAATGTACAATTTTCGGTGCTTATTACACCACCCCCAAATAGCGCGTTGCTAGTCCTCGAGCAATAAGATAGAGAGAAAGGGAAAGAAAGATAAGAAACTAAAAGTGTACCACTTTCCCGGGCACTTGCGATTGCACTTGTAATGTGTAATAATCCTTTAAACTTATAGGTTGCCCTACATGACGAGTTGTGTCTCGTGAGGGTTTGCAGGGAATATACCCACAAAATTCTTTATTTGAAACTACAGTTTATCTCTTATTAGACATAAAATGATCGCACAATCCATCATAAGAGAAATATTTTGAGAAATACAAGATAGAATGTGTAAAAATATTTAGTTAAGTAAATACTCAAGGCACATCCTTCCTAGAACTCAACCTATGTAGTGTGAAGCAGTCAAAATGGGTCAAGTATCATAAGAGTAATTCCTAGATCGCCTCTTCGTAATCAAAGCTTCAGCTTCAAATCTCAATGGATATAACTCTCTCAAATGAACTCACGAGATTTGGGTTAGTGTATTGCTCTTGTGTGTGAGGAGGTGAGTAAATGTAAGAAAGTTCAAATGTCTCACACACATAAGAAAGAACGAACATACTAGAAAGAAAAGTGATATCATGAAAGAATGTTAATCACTATAATGAGAACGTCAAGTTATTCACCACGTTGACTTTCATTTACCCGAACACCTAGGGGAAATATGGATGTAATGGGTGATGGGGAAATTAAATGGTAAGGATGGTATGAGGTGAAGTATGATGGTGATGGATGGATGATGGATGAAAGATGGATGAGATAATAGTGTATTACACTTTAGGCACAAATGACATTATTACATAACAACTAATTAGAACTCTCTTTTTTCTTTTCTTTTCTATATTTTTTTTTAGAATTTTCTTTTTTTTTCTTCTTTTTTTTTTGTTTTATATTTTGTATTTTTTCCCTCTTTTATATTCTCCACATTGAAGACATTTTACATTTGGAAAAACACTCTTTTTCTCAAAAATTAAGGATGATATATTTATGAGGTGGGGAATGTGTGGGAATATGGAAGAGCATGGGAATGTAATGGGTGAAGTGAATGGGTGGAAACCTAATGACTGGGAAAATTTTCAATACACGTGTTTCTTACAAATCGAAAGTGATGTCGTTCTCAGTGATCAAGTGAAAATTTTATGAAAAATAATGAGATCGTACAACGATTTAAATGTGGACCCAAAGGAAGTTGAATCAACTTGTGACTCGAAGATCGCGTAAAACACTCTGAAAAGGTGAAGGGAACAAATCTTACAAGTTAAAGTCTGTACTAGTGATCCTTAAGGTTTTCTTGAGAATTGTAGCAATATTTAACTCTAAACCATAGTGACATGATAAGTGCGCAAATTTTTGTTGAGTCTAAAAATTCATGGTGCAAAATGCCTTGTTATGTATTATATAAGCTTTTCAGAAAAATATAAATCCTCTATCTTGATTCCTAGACTTAAAAAGATGGACGATAGAAAATTCACATCAATGAGTGAGATGAAAGAAACTGCACGAAAATTTTAAAAATCTGGTTTTATAAATCAAAAATTTTCAAAAGAGGTACAATTTTGATAACGTTCCCCCCAAACAAAAAGGAACATCGTCCTCGATGTTAAGTAAAATGATTTTTAAAATTGATAGGAGAAGGGAGGAAAACTATTACTGGAGTCAACCACTAATGAAGTGGACATATGAAGCTAAGATTAAACCTGAATAAATGATAAGAGAAAAAATGTGTACAAGTATATAAACATTGAAAGCATAGGGTGATGTTAAACACCACCCCCATACAGGATGATACTCATATAAGAAATCACGGGCCGTCTTTCGATAGCACTAAGTTTAATGTCTTCATCCAGACCGATCCATTCTCACCCTAAAGATAAAATCTATGGAAGTGCGGGGCAAAAGAAAAATTGGGTGATGAGAATCACCCCCAAATAAGATTGAAGTGTCAGTCTTGTTGATTAAAGGCTAAAATAACCAATGCACCTGTATGTAAAAGTGCATCATACGATGCGAAGCATCGGTAGATCATGGGAGGGTGGGTATTAGGGTAAGGGTGAGGGTGAAGGGTATCGACCACGAGCCCTGTTGATCTTAAAGGTGAGGGCAACGAGGGCCCTATCAGAATGGTGCTCTAATTGGCGAGGGAGGCAATATGGTAGGGAAAGTGGAATGATGTGGATCTCATAGAAATTGCACGACCGTTCTATAAATGGACAATGATAATGGTCGCTCAATGACACGCCAGGGAGTTTATGTAAAAAATCAACACCATAAGATAGTGGCGGGCGTAGAGTGACAAGCTCGCTGTCACGGTGGAGAGTAAAACCATAGAAACTCTCGTGGAAGGTGGAGTATGGTTTCAGGTGAGGATATAAATAAGTGGTGGAGAACATGCAAGGTATAATATCTAGATCCAAACTAGGTGGTGGGTTAGAAGGGACAATGGGTGGGATGGGTAGTTCAATGGGTGGATCGGGTGGGATAAATGGCGGAGTAAGATGATGCAACTCAAGAGTTGGAGTCACACAATCATTTGGAGGGATATAATGAGCCACAATATCCTCCTGAAGAGGGTGTGTGGAAATAAATGACTGAGTTATCAACTTATCCCCCATTACATCACCATTCGATGTAGTTGGAAAATCAAACGATGCATCCAAATACGAGAAAGAAGAATCAACAGTAATATATGACTCAAACTGAGTCAAGCATGGTGGAACATGATCCATATCCGGAGAGTAGAAATCATCTGGGATTCAATCTAAAGAAAATGGTGAGCACTCGTAGCCGGAGCGAACCTATAATGAAGTGGTTCCTCGGGAACACACGAGGTGGGCTCAGTAGGTGTAGAATCGAGCATTTTTTTAGATTCATCGGGAGAGAGAATGTGAACCTCAAAGTGGGGTTCATGTGGATATGGTGGGATTTGATCAGGCTCACAATTGGTGAATAAATCAACATAAGTGTCAACTTGAGGCTCGGATCATGGAATGGTCTCAACTTAGACATTCTTGGGAGGATAGGGTTGGTCACACTCAAAGTCAGTGGCACAAGACGACGCATCATCACTCCATGTGGGGGAAACAATGGGTTGATTTGGGGTGAAGTCCGACTCTCTCTCACACTCAATTTCATTTAATCTTTGTTTAAGCCGTTGGAGAGCTTCATTTTGAATTTTAGTGGCTTGCTCTTGCTCAACTATTAACTTTTGCAAGAGTGCCTCGAGAGATGATGTGGATGATAGTGGTGGAGTGACGGGTGGTGGTGGTTGAGGTGGACACAACTCACTATGAACAGGACTATATGGAGAATACTCATATGAACTATGAGGATCAGGGTCAAGGGTGTCAGACACGTGAGAAGGATCTCCGTGAGAGACAAATGGTTGATAATCGTTGGGTGCATAGTGAGGGAACTGATCGGGATAAGGTGCACAAGGTTTCCATGACGATTGTTGGAACGTGTGAGGATCCACAACATCGGGATAGGATTCGTATTGCATGGAAGGGTGATCCGGCCCCCACGAATAACTTGGGTACTCACACAACTCGAGATTTGATATATCGGGATAGTAGGCTGAGGTGGGTTCCGGAATAGTGTCATATGGAAACACATGTTCCATGGTGGGTTCAGATGGATATGAAAAGTATGGACACACATGGGATAAGTGATCGGCGTAAAAGAAATAGGTGCATGGAGAAGCATGTGATGCATTGATACTCGTCATAGGATGCGATGGAATGTGAAATGTGTGCGTGGATGACGCATGAGAATTAACGCTACTCGTGAGACATTTGAGACCACTAAGTATATCATACAGAGACGGCTCGGGATGACTCTCGCATGTGTCGCGTGACAATAAAAAATGCCCTAAGTAGTTCCGTAAGGGACGTTCTTCGCCCATGTGGAGAGAAATATTTTTTTGGATTTTTTAAATTTTTTTTGAAAGGAAAGAAACTCTTTTTGGATTTTTCTGAAAATGAAAGAAAGAAAATATTTTTGGATTTTCTAAAAAATAAAGGAAGAAAAAATGTTTTTGGATTTTTTTTTGAAAAATAAAGGAAGAAACTATTTTTGGAGTTTTATAAAAATAAAGAAAGAAAATAGTTTGGATTTTTTTGGAAGAAAAGAGGGGGGGGGGGGAATTTGGACTCTTAAATTTTGAACGAACTCACTAGAACCCTACTACCGAAAAATGAATTATACACACACAAGTCAAGGATAAATCCTAACTAGTACATAGCAAATTTTTATCTTCAAAATTAGTGAAAGGGTAGTCCAATTTTAATTAAGTCTGCGGGCAATAAAAAATCACGGAATTATCTGAGTGATCACCTTTGCAATACTATTCTCCTATTGGGCTACCTAGTTGATGGATTTTAATTTTAATGATGGCTAGGGTAGCACACAAATGTCTATAACTAAACATGAATTTAGGAGGATATCATTATGTCCTACCTTTAAAGAATCTTGGGACACCTTAGTGACTGCACATGAGGGTGATACGAGAGTTAAAACTGCTAAAACTCAAATGCTTATCGATCAGTATAACTCCCTAATCATGTCTGAGACTGAATCCTTTGATGATTTCTATATTAGGTTAACTAACATTGTAACTAAGTTGCATGCAAACGGTATAACTTACGATAGGAGAAAGATTGTTTCAAAAATTCTAAGATCACTTCCAAAGAAGTTTGATAATAAGAGATATGCAATTGAGGAAATGGATGATCAAAATCTTACCCCAAAACTCCTCAGTAGAAAACTAGGAACTGTGGAAATGGAACTAGAATTCAAGAAACAATTTATCCAGACCAATAAAAAGCTGGGTAATTATAATCTTGTCTTTTCATCTAAGTTGATTAAACCTAACCTTGACCTTGACTTTGACGAGGACTGTAACTTGGATAATAAGATTTCCCTTATGTCTAAGCAATTCAAAACGATTGTAAAATTTAGAAACAAAGTTGCTTCTAGATGAGGGAAACTCAATTCCTCCAACACCTCTAATAATAGGCCTTATGAGAAAATATATAACAAACAACATACTGATGGTCACAAGAGACCTTAGAAATACATTTAAAATGTTGAATGTTATAGATGTGGCAAATTAGGACACATGGCCAGTGTCTGTAGGTTTAACTTAGACCAAAATCCCAAACATAATAGGGCTCAGCTATGCAAGACTTATAATGACTCAAGTGACTCTAAAAATGATGAAAACGAGTCACCCAACTCTTTTGACCCTTGCATGTCATTCTTTGCTAAGATAATCTATATTGATGATAAGGAACCTGGTCACGATATGATAAATGATGTTGCTTCTGTGGATGTGTCTACCTTAATGCTTGAGAATGATTATATTACTGAAAATCGTGTTTGTGTGAGTCAAATTGAATGCCTTACTAATGATGCCAATAGGTGTGTGAGTCCTAAAATTGAAGCGATATGGGACACAACACACTGCTCACTTAGTGACTTTGACAATGAGTACCTTCCTGATATTCACACACTTTACACTAAAACACTAAAGAAAAGCACTAGACTAGAGAAGCTTATTAAATATCTTTCCAAGAGACTAGAGTCCTTAAACCAAATAGTTAAACAAAATGTTGAAGAGTATACGTCTCCAAGTTTCACTCATGATGAGGTAATAAAGGCTTTTGAAAAAAGAGTGAAAGACTTGACTGAATCCATTAATGTTTTGGAAAATAAGTATGAATCATTGTTATTAAAATTGGAACAAGCAAAATAAAAGACTTCAACAGTCTTAAAAAAATCAAAATTTGAAAGTAATTCTAATTATTTTAAGGACTGTGTTGCTGAAAGTAAGACCAATTCTGATGACAGACCTGGAATAGGTTTTTGCTCCAAAAATACCAAGAAAACCAAACCTTTTGATACTATAAACTTTGTTACTGGTGGGAAAAGAACTATGGAAATTTGTCTAAATTTCAATCTTTGAAAAATGATTTTGTTAAAAACTAGCAGTAGTTAAACATTGGAGAGATAAGTACCTCTAAGCATAATGTTCAACTTGAAGGAGAGTATGTTTGTCCTCCTATTAGGAAGAGTGAGACCTCATTTCAAACTGTTCCCTCTAGCAATAATGCAAAAAGTCATAATTTAGGGAAACCTATGTTCAACAACTTTCCTAAAGACTTATGTGCTATGAGAAATATTTATTGCTCATACTGTGATGTACACGAAAATTCTTTAGATGGTTATTATCCAAACGTCTATACCAACCTACCTATACCTCCTTTACCTATCAAAATTTTAACTATTCTAGGAGAAGCTGGAACAAATATGTCCATCCTAAACCACCAGATAGAAACTCTAACTATCGAAAGAGAAAGACAAGATCTAATACTAAAAGAGAGTCATCAAGAAATAATCCTAGAGTCTTTTCTCGACCAAATTCTCAAAATGTTTATAAATTTCTAAAATCTGCCTAAAATCTATTTAAATGAAAATTTGAAGCTCACAAGTTTTATCAAATACAAGCTAATAAGCACAAATTGAAAACCAGAGAAATTTGGGTAAAAAGGGATGATCTAGTACCTCGGATGACATGTAACATAGTGATCAGTGCTTTGAAAGCTGAACACACCATGTATGGATGGTACTTAGACTCTGGATGTTCTAAACATATGATCGGGTATGAATCCAAACTTTCAAACAAAACTAACTTCTATGGAGGCAAAGTCTTGTTTGGAGATGATGTATCAGCCCAGATCGTTGGCAAAGGAACACTCTATGAAGAAAGATTACCTGTTCTTGAAAATGTTTAATTAGTAAAAGGTCTTATGGCTAATCTACTAAGTATTTCACAATTTTGTAACTCCGATCATACTGTCACATTTTTGAAGAACAATTGCAAAATTTTAAATGAAAATGGTGATTGCAACATTACAGGACTCCGTACTCATGAGAACTGTTACACAGTCAATTCAGCTATAGAGGTCTGTAACATTGCCAGATTAGATGACAATGAATTATCGAATAACAGAATGGGTCACAAAAATTATGACAGCCTTAGTAAATTTCCCTCTCAAGAAATTGTTAGAGGTATTCCTAAAATAAAACCCATTTCTAACATAGTCTGTGGTCCTTGTCAAGAAGGAAAATAGTTAAGGCACCTCATAAAAGAGTTAAAGACATGTTATCCTCTAATCCTGTAGAACTCATCCATATGGACCTAATGGGTCCTTCTCGTACTATTAGTCTTTGTGGCAATAGTTACATTTTAGTTATGGTTGATGATTACACGAGATTTACTTAGGTTGCCTTTCTAAAGCATAAGTCTGAAACCTTTAGAGCATTTTTTTAAAACCTTACTTCGTATAGAAAATGAAAAGGACTCACAAGTAGATAGAATCCAAAGTGATAGAGGAGGTGATTCATAGATTCAGGTTTCATTGAATATTGTGACTATGATGGTTACAAACACGAGTTCAGTGCTCCCAAAAAACACCAACAAAATGAGATAGTCGAGCATAAAAATAGAACAATTCAAGAAATGGCAAGAGTTTTAATGCATGCCAAAGATTTAGCTAAATAATTTTGGGTTGAATCAGTTCGTACTGCATGTCACATTATCAATAGAGTCTACCTTAGGAAGAATTCTAAACAAACCCCCTATGAACTTTGGTATGGAAAGACACCAAATCTTAAATATCTTAGGACATTTGGTAGTACATATTATGTGTGTAAAGACAGAGAAAAGTTATCTATGTTTGAGACAATAGGGGATAAAGATATATTTTTAGGTTTTTCACCTGATAGTAGAGCCAACCGAATTTACAACTTGCGAACTATGACCATGATGGAATCCATTCATTTGACTGTAAATGACACTAATGTAGAAAGTAAGACTATTAAAACATATATTTTGGATGAGTCCGAAAGCATTTTAAATTATAACTCTCCTGAAATAACTGAGTCTTTACCAACTAAGACCCCTGAAGTTCCTAACTAGGTTTCCAAAGACCATCCTCTAGATAGCATTGTTGGTAACCCTATAGAACCTATTTGTACAAGATCTCAACTTCACAACATTTGTCACTTTTCATGCTTTGTGTCTCTCATTGAGCCTAGAAATGTAAATAAAGCCTTGAACTACCCCTTGTGGATTAGTGAAATGTAAGAGGAACCTCTTCAATTTGTCATTCATGATGTTTGGTATCTTGTACCTAGGCCCGAAAACAAAAGGGTTATTGGCACATGCTAGCTTTTTAAAAATAAAACTGATGAATCTGGAAAGGTTGTGAGGAATAAAGCTAGATTAGTTTCCCATGATACTCTCAAATTGAAGGAATTGATTTCGAGGAAACCTTTACACTTGTTACTCGCCTCGAGTCTATTCGGCTTCTTTTTGTTTTAGCTTGTCATTTACATTTTACGCTTTACCAAATGGATGTAAATTCTACATTTCTTAATGGTATATTAACTGAGGAGGCCTATGTAGAACAACCCAAAGGGTTTATTGACCCTCATCACCCAAATTATGTTTATCGTTTAAAAAGGAGCTTATATGGGTTCAAACAAGCTCCTAGAGCCTGGTATGAACGCCTATCCACATTTATTTTAACCAATGGTTTTAGGAGAGGTGATAATGACCTAACGTTATTTGTCAAACATTTTGACAACAATGTTACCATAGCCCAAGTGTATGTTGACGATATCATTTTTGGATCCACCTCCCCTTCAGAAGCCAAGTCCTTCTCAGACATTATGCACAAAGAATTCCGAATGTCTCTTATGGGGGAGTTGCAATTTTTCTTAGGTCTTCAAGTTAAAAAAAAATTCAGAAGGATTATTTGTTTCATAATCTATTATGCATTAGAGATTGTAAAAAGGTTTGGCCTAAATACAGCTAAAAAAGCTAGAACGCCTATGAGTACCTCTTTCAAACTTTCCAAAGATGAAAATGGTAAATCCAATGATTCTACTTTATACCATAGTATGATAGGAAGTTTGCTTTACCTAACTGCCTCACGCCCAGATATTATGTACTATGTTTGTGTGTGCACCCGTTATCAAAATAATCCTAAAGAGAGTCATTCATTATGCGTAAAAAGAACAATTAAATACATAAAAGGCACTCACAATTTAGGACTGTGGTACACTAATGACACATCGAGCACTATATTAGGATACACTGACGCTGATTGGGATGGTTGTTCTGACGATAGTAAAAGTACTTCAGGAGCATATCACTACATTGGTAACAACTTGGTAGGTTGGAACATCAAAAAATAAAACCTCACTTCTTTATCTACTGCAGAATATGAATATATCACAGTTGGAAGTTGTGGTGCCCAATTATTATGGCTGCAACTCATGATGAAAGATTACGGAATAAATGAAGAAAAACTACATCTATATTGTGATAACCAAAGTGCGATCACGATCTCAAAGAATCTAGTTCAACATTCTCGCACCAAACATATTAAAATTCGATATCACTTCATACGAGAATTAGTTGAATCAAAAGAATTAGAAATTAATTATTTGCCTACTGATCTACAATTGGAGGACATGTTTACAAAACCATTGGATTTTAAGCGTTTTGAATCTTTACCCAAATCAATTGGCATGTTTTTGGTTGAATAATTTTTTTTGCTTAATTTGTATAACTTCCAGATATTCACATGCTTATAATCAATCTCTGTGGATGTAAGTCATGGATGTTAGAATAATGACAAAGAACACCTCTTATATCTGTTTTATGTAGGAGATTTGTGTGAATTCTCATTGTTTATGCAAGCTACTACTTATCTACCTATTTATAACACTTTTTTTTTAAATTCTTGTTGCCCTTTGTCCATTTGAGACAAAATGGTGGAGAAATTTGAGTCCACTTGGACACTCTTATACATTCTCGTCTAATGAACTTGAACTTAGGTATCTTATTGCAGATTTCAATACTTCTATATTGCATCATATTTTGATAGGGTAATGGTTTGTATATTGTTGAGTTATGTAATTTTTCCATTTCTAGGAAATTGGGTAGATAGATTGTTTGTATAAGAATAGGATTTTCTTATTTCTTTTGGTATCCCTACGAGTCGTAGATGACTCAAAGGAGATTTTTTCTCATATTTCCAAAGGGAGATATTGAAGCACCCTATATTTTTTACTCACTTGAGTATACATTATATAGGAGCTCATCTAGTTTGGAAATAGTGACAAATTGTGTCTATCCCTAGATAAACCAAAAAGCCTCAAAATCTTCAAAGCTTCATTGATATTCCTCTACAAGTTCATGAAGGTATAACAGATACACCACATACGAAGAATGCATACATATAGTGATGTATTCATGCAATGATCATGTATGAGTTAAATCCCCTTAAAATGATTTTTAAATAATTTTTGGGATTTGTTTAACATTTTCTAAGATTTTAAATTATTTTTGTAAATTAAAATTGAAACTTAATAAATCTTTAGGGTTGATTTATAATTATTTTTATTGCTTAAAACGGTCTTGGTTAGAAACCAAAAGCGACAGAAAATATTGTGGGTGAAACTGGTATTTTTTAGAAACCTAAAACACGTGTTTGAGAATGAATCTTAAGCCCACACGTGTTGCACATTCAACGTTTTTTTTATGTTTCTTGTCATTAACATATCTGTGACTTACTTTAAACCAATGGATCATTTTTATCTATGGTCTGCATGTGATTGGGATTAATCCAAGTGAACTATTTTTAACCAATAAGAGTTGACTATTTCATTGCTTATTGAGAACCCTTAGATTTACAACAATTTAACTTCATTTAATCTCAGCCCTTGGTTTTAAGTCATCGTTCCAGATCCTTCTTCGTCTTGTATAAATAGATGCCTTTGGTGAGGCAATTAGAGACTTTTGTTAATTCCTCGTTTGAGAGAAAAAAAGGGAGAAGAGAGAGAAAGGATTAGAGAGAGAAATAAAACCCTAATTCATACTTCGTCAAATCGAAACCAGAAATACTTTTCTGAGAGTTAAACATTTGAGTGTTTAGTTCATGGTTTAATCCTCTCTTTTTCTTTATCATCCTTCCAACTTAGTCACGTTGGTAGAGTTTCTCAGTTTCTCTTCATAGAAATTTGAGATCTCGTCTTTGTGATACAAATCACATAGATAGTTTACTATTTTGATTTCTTATTTTGAGAAATATTTCTTGTTGGTTATTTTTAAACTGATTTAATGTTTTCAAACCCTAAACCAACAATATTCGTTATAATTTCATTTCACTCAAACTATCATACTAAGATCTAGATTTGAGATCTTGATGGGGATTTCATTTTATATCTTTACTATTTTCAAAAATAAGAAAGTGTTAGGATCTTTAATATTTCACAATAAGATTCCCCCTTGATCTGTGGTTATTTTGAAAGGTTTAAAGTTTGATTTAGTCTTGACTAAAATGATTTTGGAATATCTTGCATATCTAGTGATTTTGTAATTTGATAAATCATTATGTCTGTATTAAGTGTGGGTGTGCTGCATGCATATGTTAGAGAGCACATCACCACTACACTTTCACTCTACCACACGTAAAGTGTTGGTTGAATGATCTTGAACTTGGTTGAATCGACGTAAAGCTTGAATCGAATAAAGTTACGAAGTTGAAGAGAACATCAACAAAAACCACCTTCAAAGAAGTCAGATCTATTCCAGAGGAGTTGGTAAGGATTATGAACTTAGTTTAAGTTTTTGTGTGGTTTGATTGTTAAAGCTTGTAATTTTTTACTCTTTCTTAGTGGATTTTGTTCTTTATGACGTATAGGTCACCATGTATTTTTCCCCAGTGGGTGGGGTTTTACCACTTTAAAATTTTACTTGTGCACTTCCTCATACTGTCATCACCTTCTTCTAAGCTAAGCTGATTTAATAGTTTAAGTTTATTTTTCAAAATTAGTTCATTCTAGATATGAAATACCTCGTTTAAACTCTTTTGATAATCATTTTCAACACATCTTGTGTTAAGTTTTGTTTTTGAATTAAGAGTTTCTCCAACAAACAGTTTCGAGCCATTTTAGCAGTTTAATCTTTTATTAAACGTCTTAAGTGGCATTTTTCAAAATGTAGAGAAAAGAACAATAAAACCAATCTTTTGAATTCAACTGACTTCAATCCTTGAATTATAAGCATACAACCCTCCAAGTGAGTGATCAACAAAAAATATAAATGAAAAATTCACACAATTTGAATCTCACAAATTTATGTTCCCATAATCTCTAAAGCAAAAAAATAAAATAAATTCTAACCTAAAAAACTACACTAAAATGTGTTTCTCTCTAAAAATATCGTCCGTGACTTATTTGATAGCTCATCAAATGGACTTCTTCTTCCTTAAATAGTAGGCATGGAACTAAGGGTAAATTGGGAGGGACTAAATGGACATGAGGGCTGTGAGAATAAGTTGGGGGTCAAAATGGGGAAAGGCACACATGTGCATGGATTGTGTGAGGTCATGAGAGTGTGAGGGTGTTGGAGGGTGTTTGGGGCATTGGGGTAAAAGGAGTTAGTTAGGGGTAATTTTAGAATTACGTAATAAAAGGTATTAAATATGTTCACAAGTGGGGACTTTGACTTTGTTTGGATTTTGGATGGAGAAAATTGATTTTATGGCTCAAGTTGGGATATGGGGCTTGAAGGAAAATGGTTTAGTCTCGTGACATGGATGCTAGGTTTGGATTTCGAGTCTGATGGGAGATGGAAATGGGTGTATGGAATCGGGTAGGGGTGGTTTTGGTTGAGGGGGTCGGAGCAGAGGTTGGTCTTGGATCGGGGTCGAGTTGCAGTAGGTCCGATCGTATTGGCAGCGGGGATGGGTATTGGGTTGTTGCAGGTGGGTCGTCGGGTTGGCAGCGGCAGTTTGGTGTTTCTTTGCCACGAGTTAAAGAGGCGGGGAGTTCTCGGGTCAGGTGGATGCTATGGAGGGGGTAAGGAGGGTCGGTGGTGGATGGAGTCTTCCCGAGTGGAGGTCTGGGTCCACGAAATGGGTAGCAGAGGTAGGGGTAGCAGGTTGGGTATTGGGTTGAAAGGAAATGGGTATTGTTGGAGTGATAAGGGAGGTAGTTGATTATGAAGTTTGGAGAGAGAGAAGATGGGCTGTTGAGGTTGAAGATGATGGAGGGGTTTATTGTGTGTGGTGAGGGTGTAGGAAATTAAGTGAGGGTGAGTGAATAGTTTGGGTGTATTAGTGGGTAGGGGAGTTAGGGTGTGTGTGTGTTTCATTTGGAACCTAAAATAAATGGGAAAAAAAAAACTATCTAAACTAAAAAAAACCAAATAATAAAATTAAATCCTAACTCAAAAATAAAACTAAAATACTAAAACCTATCAAACTAAAAAGACTATAAAAATAAAAAATAAAAATTAACAATCTATAAAAAAAAGTTTAAAAAATCTAATAAAACTAAACTAAAAATAAATCCCTTAACAAACTTATCCGAATAAAATAAAATAAAATAAAATAAAAACTAAAAATCAAAATAAAATTACACTTAATAAAAAGAGATTTAAAAATAGAAAATATATCTTAGAAAATTCTAAATAAATTTAAAATAAATCCCAAAAATAAAATGACTCGAAATAATCTTTCCTCCGTTATTAATTATCGTAGCCAGAAATCACCAAAGGCATTGGCATTTATCTTTCCTCCAAATGTTGGCTAACCGGAAGGAATTGATAGGCATGATATTGATTGATGCTCCCCCATCCATTAAAGCCCTTGCAAAGCTTACCCCGTTGATGCTTGTCCTTACGTAAAGGGGCTTGTTGTGTGGGAATATCACAGCCCTATCTGCATCACTAAAAGTTACTTCAGACAAGAAATTTCTCACCAACCTAGCCCTGGGCCTCGTCCATCTCAATTATGGTACTGCGTTCTTACTTGCGATATCTAAAATCGCTTGCATTATCTCCAAACGGCTTTCCTTATATATCCCCACTTGGTCATAGAACCACAAAAACTTAGGCGACTACAAAACAGCTTGATACACTAAACTTGGGTCCACTTCTTCCCCTTCCAGGTTATATATCTCCTCCGCATTCCTCGCACTTGATTCATCATAAGCTACGACCACATTGGCCATGTCCCTTATACAATCTTCCAAAGCGTCTTCAAAGTCTTCCCGTTGGAACTCCAGTTCCCTCGCCTCTCGTTCGACCTCCTCATTAAAGGAAACCACCAGATTTGCCCCATGTGGTGGGAGGGGGTTAAATTTTACACTCTCTTAAGGGATCTGTAAAGTTCCCATCTTCATGTGTTTGCTGATGATTTTCCTTAACGTGAAATAAGTCTCCGTTAGGTGACCCACCTTTTGATGGATTTGACAATACTTGGGATCAGCTCTCGTTGCTCATTTGGCTCCACCACAGGAATGCTCTTTGGTTCATACACCGTTCCTCCTTGGACCATGGTGTTGTAGAAACTAACAGTCTCTTCAACGGTGTAAGGTAGTGATGGTGGGTCTTTTCTATCTCTTCCAAACTTTCTTTTGTTATCTTTCTTTAACTGCTTAGCCCCTTCGCCTCTGTCGACGTATCCTACCCGTGGGAGTTGTCCACATGTTGCAATGGGTTAGATCAGTTGCCTGAAAAACCTCGGTATTATGATGGGGTTCGTCGAAATGACCAATGATATATTTCTTACTACTTTCAGAAATGTTATGAAAGTTCCTTCGCGTGCTTCATTAATGAGGTGATAGATACATTTTGAGAGAAACCTTCAACACAAAGATGGAATAGTTTGGACTCTTTGGCCTCATCCCTCACATTGAGGGACCTCTCCCTAAATCTTCGTACATATGCCACCATATCTTTCCCTGGTTGTTGCTTCTCCCTGCCTACCTGAGTAACCGTAAACTTATCTTTTTCCAGAAAGAAGTTCTGGACAAATAGCACGTGGATCTCTTCCCACGTTGAAACACTTTTTGGCTGCAAATGGGAGTAGAAGGTATAGGCTTTATCGGTTAAGGATTTGGAGAAATCCCTTAACCTGAGCTTTTTATTATTACAATGAGTTTCCAAGTGTTCGATGAAGTGTTTAATATGATCTTTTAGTTTCCCCCCGTCCCAGTGTATTTTTCAAAGATGGGAGGAACGTAGTCATTCGGGTAGGGCTCATAATTGTATTCTTGAGGATAAGGCGTACGAAAATCATCATACGCCGATGCCACCTCTCCAGCTGATTGTGAGGAAGTTACTATCATCTTCGGCATTTATTTCTACATCTATTTCCCCATCTCTTCCAAAGAAGACGCTGGTGTTTTCTCGATCGTTGGGGGAATGGCCAGAGGGACCATTGGTGGAACACTCGTTTCATCTGGAGAGGACACTATAGGTGGAATGCCCGTCGCACCTGGGGTTCCCACCATTGGAATGGTAGTGGGAGTTTCTTTCAATGGGGAGGTACCCATTGGAACGACACTCGGTGGGTCTATTAGATCCACCATTGGCATTACGAAGGAACTGGCATTAAATCCCCCCAACATTGTTGAAGTAATGAGGGTCTGTAGAAACTCATAAAAATTAGTTATGAGGAGGGAAACTTGAGCTGGTCCCATCCCATCCCTCGTGGAAGCTTGGGTTACCCATGGGATGCCCGTCGGTGTTTGAAGTAGAAGCACATCCAATCGAGGGAACCCGTCACTAGATACCTTAAGCTCTCTCGCAGCTTGCTCTTCTTGGCATTGAATAGCATTAAAGTCTATAGCACGATTAACATTATCTTGAGCCATACTTCTAAAAGAATACCTCCCCAGTGGAGTCGCCAAATGTAATAGGGTAGTCCCCTTGTAGCCTGGGAGTATGGTAATACTAGTTGAGGTGTAACCCCTATAGGTATGGTGATAAATGATAACCCATAAATTCTTTAATGAACACTAATAAACACACATTATTATATTTGATCAACACTCATATTGGACTCACAATACACTTGTATATAACCCAAACATTTATAAAGGAAACTCAAAAACATCTCATTCACAGGGAGAGACGAGTAAACACCCTAGATACACATTGGCAGGTAGCCAAACACACCAAACAACCCTCAAAGATCTCTAGTTATATATAAAATCTCCATAATAAATGACAATGGTGGGTGAGTAAGTGCTTTGGTTTGCAATAACTTCTCTCTGTTATATTCTCTATCTGACCAATAAATCTCTAGAAAGAACTCTGAAAAATTAAATGACTGGTGTGCCTCCGTTTTTTACAGCTGTGAAAGACATCCCTCATACTTTATTTCACAAAAATTAAATGACTGATGGACTAGTCAGCTCCACGTCATAAACATTAAATGCCAAAACATGCCTTTTGCCTAACCACTGTACATCAGGGGGCTGTCATCATAAAAGTGGCTCACCAACTGTCTCACGGTCCCAAATACCATGGTGGTTTACTTAAGTGCAGATTTGACATTGCTTAGCTGTCTAGTGACATAACTTAAAGCTGATGTGACATTAAGTAGAGGGCTATTTGGTTCATAACTCAACGCATAATGGAACTCAAGGCTACTCTACCTAAGATTACAGGATCAAAGGTCCTTCGGTGTTTTACCATGTTTATATAAGATGGTCAGGACAAGCCCCAATGCTGCCTCATTTCTCAATCCTCCAAACCAAGTCCTTTTGAAGTTCCCTACGACGAGGTCTCCCGATAGAGCATGAAAACTCTCCCAGGCCCTGCCAGGACCGGTCTCTCGTGAGTATCGTTTGAACTCACACTAAATAGTGTTATAATCGTTACATCATTACAATCATTATAGCTTGTAGCCAAGATAAAAAAGGATACAACATGAATAAGTAAGACAACGAAGCTAAAGGATGATCCCTCTCGGCTAGTTACTTCGCTGGAAGATCTCCCTAGGCTGCAACACTGAGTTGCCTCGCTTGTGCTACCACATTGAGCAGCCTCGATTGAGTTGCCACGTTGAGCTACCTGGCTTGAGATACCTCACTGCCTTATTCCTGTGAGTCGATTGTATTAGCTGGTGGGGATTATCTCTAATCTCGAAATTATCTTTAAGCCCCTTACAGATCCATCTACCCAGATTATGCCCAGTAAAGCATCCATCATACCCATATTTTCACCCAACCCCCTTAAAGTCTATCCATATTATCTCTTACACCCTACCTATTTTTCCAACCAAGCTTTATCACTTCTCACAAGATCATGTATTATCGTTCTTACCCATTCTGGAGGGAAAGTTATGGAATTCCCAGTAGTATTAAACTAGCTTCTAGAGTTTGGGTTGAAATTGCCCTCTGAAATGACCATTGACTACTAGAAGTTTAGCATCCTATTTATAGAAGCATAAAAATAGCCTCAAGAGTCGAATAATTTGGTGGTACCCATTTATGAAGTTAGTCTAGACGATGCAGTATAAATTATGGATGACATTTTCTGATAGACCAATGAGATTTATAGTATATCCAAGTTAGTTGACGTCTTCTAGCTATAAGGTCAGTTGGTCCCTTCACTTTTTCACCTCCCCGTTAAGTGGGAGGATCTAAATGAATAATCTTTTGAGGTCGTGAAATTCATTGACTTCTCATGGAGAGACGACATCGTTTCCACCGGATGGGGGATGATTTTGATAACTCGGATGAAGAACCAAGCTAAGAAAATGTTAGTCCGGTAATTAGTATGTGTTGGGTGATATATTTTGAAGATCTACTAGGGGAAATAAATAAATTGATTATAAAACCCAAAATAGGTGAAGAAACGGGGTTTATGTTCTTTCCCTCCTCCGTGAACCATATGACAAGATCTAGGAGGCACTACTAGAGTCTGAATCCTCAGTCAGTAGGGATGGATAAAGGAAAGGAATTTGTCAAGGAACTCCCCGATCTATAAATGACCATCGAGGAAAGTAAGATCCTCTACCATCTCAATAAAACTCAGGCCAACATCACCTTGTGGGGACTCTTCATGTCATCCAAATTACACCGAAATAATCTTATAAATTTCTTATTGGGCCCACAGTCCCTCCTTGCACCACTGCAGATGAAACCATAAACCTGGTTGGGTCTCAGACCACCACTTGATCATTTCTCTTCTCTGAAGGAGAAATCCCAAAGTTTGGTCCTAATCATAACTATGCTCTCAACATCTCCATTGAGGTGATAGGGAAGACAATCCCTCTCTCACTTGTTGAGAATGTATCAACACTCAATGTTTTCCCATTAAGAACTTTCAACTGACTGGGTCTGAAAGTAAGCGATCTTTTTTAGACTTCCTTCGCAATGTGTGTTAATGATAATACTCTCCTAGAGGTGATGGGATCCATAACACCCATAATAGGGGTTGGCCCTATCAATCCCGTTATTGACATACCCACTTATTTTAATATATTGCTTGGTCGACCGTGGCTTCATAACATTAATGGGGTATCTTCCTTTCTCCATAAGAAACTAAAGTTCATCGCCAAGGGGCAGGTCATCACCATCTTAGGAGACGATGATAAACTGAAAATGCAAGCACCGGTAATTCAGTACTAGAAATACATCATGGGGTGAATGATATGCTTCTTTTCGAATTTCGTGTC
This sequence comes from Sambucus nigra, assembly GCA_949130495.1. NCBI lineage: Eukaryota > Viridiplantae > Streptophyta > Magnoliopsida > Dipsacales > Adoxaceae > Sambucus > Sambucus nigra. Next base: position 220,932,526 of record OX422218.1, read on the forward strand.
AAACCCCTTCCACTCCCAGCAGGGGATGATTTCAAAGATCGAGTATGTATAAAGCATAACCCTTACGACAATGTCAACATATTACAGATGTTCAAGAATATGCACTTTATGCCCGGACTATGGATATGACGATGACAGTAGGGGATATTAGAACCCATAGTCCTGAAGAAGGACTTTCCTCCATGTTCATTGGGTTATTAACCATCATCATAGGAACTCAGAATGCTCTTCCAAACTCGGTTAAAGAAAGTTTAGAAAGTGCCAATACTGTTTCGAGGGATTCCTTAAATGGGAGGTTCATCAAATAAGGCAGGGATTTTCCTTTTTGTGTCTTTCCCTAACCATGGTATGATCATATGGAGAAAAAGATGAAGCCAGGGATGGAGATATTTTTTCAAGATAGTTACTCCTGGGCCAAAGACTCCTAGCATCATGTGCAACCTCTCGTTGAAAAATCTATAGCCGTTACTGAGGTTTCTGAGGGATGTGACTGCGAGGACTCATTCAATCTGTAGACATTTGGGGTGACATTCTGCGTGGTCCACTTAAGTACTATGCCGTCAAACCCGTTTACTATGATCAAGGCCACTGATAAACCCATTCTTAACTGGAATGTTATACCTGTTCTGCCTACTAAGATGCAACCAAACCCAAGTATTTATCCTATCTCTTCCTCTGTTATTGTTCCTTCTTTTTCTGATAACAATGTAATCAAGTCCTCTTTTGGTGAGGTCCTCAACTCTATTTTTCCTGAGATTGAAAGAAATAAAAATTTTGACTATCTTATTCAACCTTACATTAATTTCCTTAATTTTAATCAAACTCTTGATGATGATGATCTTGTAAATGAAGAATTCGTAACTAATCTTACTAAGGTTAATAACAAATAACATAATTGCATTCAAATTAATGAGGATGAAACCATCGTTATCAATCTCGATTCTAGTAGCCACCTGCATGAAATTATGATAGGGTCAACCCTTAACGAGCATGAGCATGTGCAAATAAAAAATCCATTAAAGGAATTCGTGGAAGTCTTCGCATGGTCTGATGAAGACATGCCTAGCATTGATCCTGATATAGCTGAGCACGAGATTCTAACTCTCCCTGAATGCAAATCGATCAAATAGAAACTACAAAAGCTCTGCACCGATTGGTCTCTCAAGGTTAAAGAAGAGGTGATCAAATAGTTGAATGTAGGCTTCATCAGGATGATTAAAAATCTAGCCAGTATTGTACCCATTACGAAATCAGGAGGGAAATGCCACATGTGCATCGACTATCTAGAGTTAAACAAAGAATGTCTAAAAGATGATTACCCACTGCCTAATATCGACATGATTGTGAACAACATGGAAAGTCATGCTCTGAAGTCATTTATTGATGGATTTTCCAGATACAATCATATCAAGATGCACCCTAATCATCAAGAAAAAATCGTGTTCATCACCCCTTGGGGAACTTTCTGTTACACAATTATGCTATTCAATCTCAAAAATTCAAGGGCTACCTAACAAAGGGATGTCACACCAATTTTACATGATCTGATACACAAAGAGGTCAAGGTCTACCTGGATGATATGATCATTAAGTCTAAGACTCAGGAAGGTCATGTACCAACCCTTCAAAATTTCTTCGAATGAATATGGAGATACTAGATGCGACTTAACCACAGAAATTCATTTTTTATGCCACCAAAGGAAGGCTTATGGGATTAATGGTTAGAAAAAAGAGGATCGAAGCAGACCCTGCCAAATTGAAAGCCATACTCATAATTCGACCACCTCGAACATAGAAAGACGTCAGGGGATTTTAGGGAAAATTATGGTATATCAATCGGTTCATCAACCAAATTAATTCCATTTTTGAACCCATCTTTAAACTTCTCCAAAAGGATTTCACTAAATTCTCGAATTAGGCCTGTTTGGAAGCCTTTGACCAAATCAAGTTGTACCTTACTCAATCTCTAGCACTAATGCCATCGCAGCCTCGTCTCCCTCTACTCCTATGCCTGATCGTAACAGGTACTGTAGTTAGGGCTTTGCTCGCCTAATACCTTGAATAATCCCATAAAGAAAGGGTCATTAGCTATGCCAGCCTTAAATTAGTCGGGTATAAAGTCATCTGGTCTGCCTTAGAGAAAGCAGGTTTCACCCTTGTCTATGTCAATGAGAAATTACAGCACTATATGATCACTTTTCCCATCAGACTTGGGTCCCAAATGGATCCCATCAAATAACTGCTCGAGAAACCTGTCATGTTTAGCTGAATGGGCCGATGGTTGATGTTTCTAACTGAGAGTTCGATATTATGTATGTCATGGATAAAGTTATGAAAGAGAAAGCCATCTCCGACTACCTTGTTGACTACCCTATGGAAGAGGTTGATGTTTGGATCTCGGAATACCCAAATGAAGATATCCTTTAAACCTCTCAAAAAGACCTATAATGGCAAATGTTCTTTGATGACGCTGCCAACAAGAAGGGATATCACTTTGGGATACTCTTTGTCGCCCCCGATGACTCTCACACTCCCATTGTCATCAAGCTAGATTTACCTTGCCCTAATAATATGAAAGAATACGAGGCGTGCACCGTATGTCTCAAAGTCATTCTCAAGAGAGGTATCTAGTACCCAGATTTCTACGGGAACTTTGCCCTCATCATTGGCCAGATCCTTAGAAGATGTAAAGTCAAAGATGAAAAACTCTTACCCTTCCACGACCACCTAAAAGATATAGTCTCCTAGTTTGAGATATCACCTTCCCCTACATGTCCCGAGGAAGGAATAGTTTAGCCGATGCTCTTGCTACTCTAGCTTCTATGGTCTACATGCTCGAGCGAACAATGATGGCCCCCTTCCTAGACCAAAAATAAGCTAAACCAACCCACTACTACCACATTAAGCTCGTTACAAAAGAGGATTCTGATATGGCCAACTGTTGGTACTATGATGTCTGGCGTCTCTTCAATCATGATAGTACCCCAAATATGCTAACAAGAAATATCCTGCGAAACTTCACAAATTGGTTGTCAAGTACATCATCTAGGATAAAGAACTGGTCAAAAGAAAGTTCGATGGAATTTATTTTCCCTGCATCACAGGGGCTGACATTAAAGAAATGATGTAGAACATCCACAGTGGGTAATGCGGATCTCATATGAACGGCCATATGATCTCTAAGAAGATTATCCGGGAAGGGTACCATTTGACCACCATGGTTCAAGATTGCACCGCCTATGTCCAGAGATGCCTTAAATGCCAATATTTTTCCAATCTCCCATACCTACCTCCGTAGGAATTATATAATATGACTTGCTCCTGGATATTCTCCACACGGGGCATTGATATCATAGGGAAAGTTACACCAAAAGCTTCTAATGGGCATGAGTTTATCCTGGTTGTCATTGATTACTTCACCAAGTGTGTCGAAGCCGTGTCATACGCAGTGCTGAAGGCCAAAAAGGTTACCAAGTTCATCCAGAAGAACATCATCTGCCGATATTGGTTCCCCGTGAATTAATGTCGAATAACGGGTTACATTTCGAGGCAGAGGTCATAAAATTGGTCAACGAGTACGATATTAAAAGGCACAAATCTTCCCCCTACCAACCACAAACCAATGGTGAAGATGAAGTCACCAACAAGAACTTTAAATAAATCATCAGCAAGATGAGAGAGAGTTACCGAGATTGGGCCGATCAGATCCATTACGCCATCTGGGGCTATCGCACTTTAGTTCGAACATTTATTGGAGCTACCCCTTACTCTCTAATATAGGACATTGAAGCAGTCCTACCCATTGAAATAGAAATACCTTAATTACGCATCATGATCGAGAATAAAGTCAGTGAGGAAGATTGACATCAGAGCCGTTTTGAAGAGTTGTCACTCTTAGATGAAGGAGGCTAAAGGCTCTATATCATATAGAAGGGTGACATCACCGGATAGCGCGATCACTGAACCAAAGAGTCAAGGATCGTGGTGTCCAAGAAGGGCACTTATCCCTCAAAGAAATAGAGAACTCGCCTGGGACCCCGAATGGAAATTCAAGCCAAACTGAAGTGGGTCCTACATCGCGAAGAATATCCTTTTCGATGGCACTGCTATGCTCACTGATCTTGATGGAGAAGAGGTGGCACGTATAGTCAACCTGGACCATCTCAAGAAGTTATACCTTTAGTCCAAAATCTCTACGCGCTATGACTCATTCCTCTTCTATTCTAAAAAAATCATCATTTCCCCTTACTCAGAACTGTATAGGGCCTAATCCACTAAAAATATTTGTCAAAAAAAGAAACTCGATTTTTTTTAAATGTCAGGGGTACTTAGGACGCTCATACGATTTATATAAACATGGTCCACTTCTATTTCATAAAATGCTATTGTTTTTTTACATCTGAGAATGACAATTTATTTTATCGTTTACGTGAACTAAAGGATTATGTATGACTTAGAAATTGGTATAGATAACTCAGATGTAAAAATCATCAAGGTGCACAACAATATAATTAAAATCCTTTTTTATTCCATAAATAGGAAAATTCGATGCAATTACATTAAATATTAGCATAAGGAGTCAAACTAATATCCCTCCCACCATTAAAACAATCTAGACCTTCCCAAATTTATTACCATAAAACCAAATAAAAAAACTAAACGAAGTGCAAACCAAACACATATCTATTACAAAAACTCCACAAACAAACACCAACTTCACAAAGACCCTATCCACGGCTGCCGGAAGACCCAACTCCATCATCATCTGCTCGTTGAGTCCCCTAAACTTCCCCTGCTTGGTTGGTATGTCGAAGGCACTCCATGGAGAAATAAGCTCGAACCTGTCTAGGGAAAACCATTACAACCCCTATACAGTATCAAACATAATGAACCATCTCTATCCAATCTCCTTTGTCAAGATCTTTGCCACTACCCTCTTCCTCATAAATTTCATATAATCTACAAAAATATGCCAAACCCTCCCAACAGATTGAGAAGGATGGGTTGACGGTCGACGATTCTCTAATAGGGAACCCAACCACATGCGCAAGCCTTCAGTCAAATTCTCTGGTAGAAAGAAATCTAGCGTACGGAGGGGTACAATTTTCTCCCAACCGACTTGACACGAGATCTTCCAGGGGAAATATAATGAATTCAATCGAAGGCCAACTAACCAAACGTTTTGGTATTCCCCCAGTTTAAGAATGGGTTGCATATCCCCCCACCATGGCACCGACTAGCACATGCATCGAGCTTCGTGCTTCACTATCCCATTTACCCAGTTTTCTATGGATGGGCTAAAGCTAATGAAATATTGAGTAAAGAAATTAAGCACAACTACCAAGGGATATTTAGGGAGGACAAGTGATTAGGCATAAATTCTTCCAATTTTTTCCCTTAATTTAGAGGCTTTTATTATCTCGGACAATGTAAAACGAGTTGCTTTATTTTATATCATTGCTAATGGCTTCATCTAACAAGTATCCCGAGTTTCGTATATTTCTTATTGATTTTGTAGGTATTTAATATATGAAAGAAAGAAAGAAACCGGAAGAAGTAAGATAGAATAAAGAAGAAAAGTTAAAAGTGCAAAATAGTAATTTAGTCATGGAATTCGAACGAGAACCCAAAATAAAGTTGAAGATCTCGAGTCTACGAGTGCGTAGGAAGAAACGACATTCCAATCCGAGTTCCAGAGTAGAAATTATGAAGACCCAAAGATGTGAGATAATCATGAGAAATTGAAGAGATAATGAAGAGAAATTGAGACGAAAATCCTGATCGATCTGGATGGCCTAAAAAAGGATCGATCCGGACACTAGAATTAACTGTATAAGGATGCATTTACCGGATCAATCCGGTCCTCATTAACAAAAGGATCGATACGGCCCCCAATGTTCACTATTTAAGGGTATATTTAACGGATCGATCCAGTCGAAATAAAAAAGGACCGATCTGTTCATCAGGCAGATCGATCCAAAAATTTTAATCAGATCGATCTAGGGTTTGAGATTTATGATTATCTTCTTCAAGCTAGAGTATTGCATGACTCCAACTCCTATATTATTTGTAGTGTATATATTTCAATGTCTTCCCAGACATTAAAAAGGTTCTAACCAGTTTTAGAGGAGATCTTTACTTAGTTTTGAAGAGAGAACAATAAAAACCCTAGTTTTCATTAAGATTTGATTCAAGCTTCTGCAATTCAAGTAAATTCATTCCATTTTTTCTTTCATAATTGATTTAGTTAATAGATTAGTTAGTAATTTCATTCTTCGTTATTCTAAGTTACTAGTTAAGATGTCTTCTTGTATTAAAATCATTATTTCATCTTGTTTTACTATGTTCGGATAATTTTCTAAGGGTTGGGATGCACGAATCCAACCCGATATTCTTAATGAATGCGTAAAATTTTATTTTGAATTAAATAACTGAGTTAATCGTGTTGTGTGGTGATCACAACCGTTGTAGGACTTTTGATTTTGTTTGCCCTAGGTAACTGGGATGCTTAAGAGTACAACGCGCGTGTAGATGCGACGACACTACTTTACTCGTCTCTTTATTATGTATGATGCGGGCTACAATCCCTCATATATGTACTGCTTAGGAGTACTAAAGACTGGGTTACTCAAATATTTCAATTCTGAATTAAGTTTTAACATTGATCAATGCACTAGGGTTGGAGGAGTGTATCCTTACTCATTGTCCTAACTTGCACTTTTCACTAAAGTTTTAATTTTCTTAGGTCGGTCAAAAATCTTTTCATTTATTTATAAATTTTATAGGTAATTTTCTTATTAATTATTCGTATAGTTAGTCCATATCCCATAATCACCTTTTCGTTCTTTTTAGAGTCGAGTTAGGGTTCTCAGTCTTTTCAACATCGTTACGACTTCATTCATCCTATTTCCCTATGTAGACGATCCCGACTTATCGGGTTTATTACTAATGTGACAGGCTTGCACTTGAGCCTATTTCAGCATGAACACTAGATACACATTTGTGGTTGCATCATGTTTTTGGCACCGTTGCCGGGGATTTAGGTAGACTTAGGTTAGATCGAGTCAATCTAAATCTTAGACCAAAAAAATTATTAAAAAAAATTATATCTCAAAAGCCTTTAATGTATAATCCTAAACAAACTCAAACTCCTCAAAATACTCCAACCTGAATTCACGAAATCCAATCGTTGAGTATAACTCTAACAGCCCCCACACACCTCGCGTTCAACAATTTTGGGTTCCACCCCTACCTCTGAGCACTCTATTGCTAGTTACACACTGAGTCAACCCTAGAGTCACACATCTAGGACACTGAGTGAGTATTAAGAGCTATTTGGACAAGGAGCGATGTCTGACGTTGCTAGTTTCGACACTGGAGAGGGAAATCCACCCTATCGTCCCATGAAAGACTTTCTCTTTCCTGAATGAACTGTCACCCCTAGTTGCATTTTACTCCTGTATAATGTCGGTCAGTTCCACTTTTGCAATAGGATGATACATATTCTCCCTACATTCCATGGAATGGATTCAGAGAAACCATACCTTCACATAAGAGAGTTCGAAGAGGCGTGCGACCCATTTAGTCACCAAGCTTTCACGTAGGATGTCGTTCGCCTAAAGATTTTTCCTTTTTCCTTAAAGGATAAAGACAAGACCTGGGAATAGTATCTACCTCCGAACTCCATGATATCCTGGAGGAATATGCAATCCAAGTTTATCTCAAAATTCTACCCACAACACAAGACCAACTCTGCCAAAAATTAAATCCAAGGTTTTCGACAACACGATAATGAGACTTTGGATAAGTGTTGGGATCGTTTCCAAGAGTTGCTAAGCGCATGCCCCCATCATGGTTTTGAAAAACACCATTTGATCTCTTTCTTCCATGATGGGTTGACAGTGTCTTCCAAAAAACTTGTTCAAACAATGTGTGAAAGACCTTTTTAGGAGTTAGACTCTAGCGATGCTGAGGCCCATCATAAGTATGTCGCAGAGACTACTCAATCATGGTACACATATGATCCTAATACCCAAGCCCGACCTAGATAAGCATATATCACTCTGACTGTATTCGATCTATACCATTTGGATAGTAAAACCTTAATAGATCGTCAATTCGATCAGTTTCGGAGAGATATAAGAGATTTTCTTGATGATGGTTGAGAGATATCTCTGGATCCATCAATTTTTTAAAAGAAAATGTGTGTGCTATTTGTGAGGCGGGCCATTCCACAAAGGCATGCCCGATAATTTCTACCTACAAGTCCATGCACACCGAGAAGGTGGAATCTATAGGAGGATTCAAGGGAAATTTTAACGCCCCACATGGGAACTCGTACAATCCTTAGTGGAGAAACCATCCTGGTTTTAATTACGGAAAACCACAAGCTGTGATGAACCCACATTCATAGGTTGTCCCACCTCCATCGCCACCTCAACTTCAGCAATCACCACCTCCTCCAGCCCCGTATATTAATCCACCAAGGAGGAACCTCGAGGATACAATATACTTATTCATTAACTCTCATAGTGCTACAAATGTTAGATATGATCGCATGTTCACCGACATGAATGCGAACATCTCTAAGTTGCAATCATCGTTGACTATCCAAGAGAATGGAAAGTTTCCTTCCCAGGGCCAAAGACCTCCCCAGGGTCAACCTAGTGTTAGCTCCACCTCTACAGAACAATGGAGCATTGCCAAGCGGTAACCACTCTTTATAGTTGGAGAGTTGTTGATTTATCGCCTCCCCACACGACACTTTGAAAGACAAGGAGACTTCGCTCGGCATGAAAGAGGTCAAAGATATCTCCGTGGATGAGAGTGACAAATAAAACACTAGTGAGCCAATGACAATTCTCAAGTCACCCTCCGCTGCGCAATTCCCTCAAAGATGGTTTCCTTCACACAAAGGGACCATAAGTGATGAAGTGCTAGAGGTGCTTAAAACCGTCAAATTAAATGTACCCTTCCTCGATGCAATAAAGCAAATTCCATCTTATGCAAAAGTCATTAAAGATTTATTAACTGTCAAGTGGAGGATGAAGGTAAAGAAAAACATGTTCCTAGCACCAAACGTGAGCTCCATTCAAATTAACGATCTCCCACCTAAATATAAGGATCCTAGTACACCCACCATTTCATGTACCATTAGAGAGGAAAAAATTGAGAGGGCCTTACTCGACATGGGGGAAACTGTTAATATCCTCCCTTATTTAATTTATAGGCATCTTGATCTGGGTGACCATAAGACCACAAGGATCACTCTCCAATTGCCAGATCAAACCGTGAAAATATCGAGAGGCATAGATAAGGACGTGATAGTCCAGGTGGACACTTTTTACTTCCCAGTAAATTTTGTCATTTGGGGCATGGATCCCTCCTTCACTTCGAAGAATCATGTTCCCATCACTCTTGGGTGCCCCTCTTAGCTACGACTAACGCACTTATCAATACTCAAAATGGGTGGATGTAACTCACCTTTGAGAACATGACATTAGAGACAAACATCTTCAATATACACTACACCAAAAACACCAATTTGGTACACCTTGATATAAAAAATCTGGAACACTTTAAAACAGTACCAAATTCGGGCATGGTTTAATGACAATCTGACACACTTTAAAAGAGTGCCAAAATTTGGCACTGTTTAAAAGTGTGACAAAATCGAGTACACTTAACTAAAATATAAAATACCCTCCAAAAAATTACTAGTTCGCACTTTTACTCTCCCTCTCTCTCCTCACGGGTCTCCCACTCGTTCCTCTCTCTCATTCTCACCACTGAGGAGGATTTTCTACACATCGCTCTCCCACCCGTATCAGACTCTTCCTCTTCCCCTCCAAGCCCTAGTCCCCCGAATCACACTTTTGTACCCAAGTTTGATTCAATGCCACTTTTCCATTAAAACATTATTCTGGGTATGCATTCTTTTCCTTTTATTCATGTATTTTTCCCCTTTTTATGTGATGGATTCTTATTTTGACTATATGGGCATTTTGGATATGCCAGGAGCTGAAAGTGATGGCAAAAAATTGTTTTACTATTTCGTTCTTTCTGAAAAAAACCCATCTCAGATCCGGTAGTTTTTTAGCTTAATGGGGGACTCAGATGCTCTAGTTTTGATGGGTTCGTATATGAGCATGAATTAATCATTATGTTCTTTTATTTCTTTATTTTACTTTTTCTTAGTTATGGAGAAACAAATTCATTGAACGCCTAGTAGTTAATTTCATGAATTATTGAGACTTGTCAAACTATATGGATTGGACAAACTTATTTATGGATATTTGGATCAAACTTATTTAAAATATTAAATATGCATACTTCGCATGTTTATGTATTATTATTATTATTACTACTCATACTAGGGAAATTTGTGTGTACACACAAACAATTATTGTGTACGTTGGTTTGTTTCTAAATTTGCGCTTTTAATTAAATGTTAATTGTTGGGTATGTTAAGTGAGATTAGTAAACACAATAATTACCTTTTTACTTTGGATTCGCGTACACTGAAATAATTGGTGATATGATATGTTTTAATTTAACTACTTCAAATCCACATCTTGAATTGGGCCCTTAAAATAAGAATAAAGATACATACACATAGTGTTAGTACCAATCTAGTACCAAATGTGCTTTAATTGCATTGTACCAAAGTGTGGATCCCACTATGGTACAGTTCATTTAAAGAACATTCGATACCAGATTGGTACTAAGAGTTGGTGTGTGTAGCATTACTCTTCAAATAATTAACTATTAAACCCTTGCTACTCCTTAGTATCATTGTAATTTCATTCTTTTCAAGGACTAAATCAAATTAGGGTTACTTGATGCTTCTCATGTATCGGTATTTAAAGGACTTTTTTGTTTGTTTGTTATCTTTTATATGGTAGTATATCTTGCATTAGTAAACTTGAAAATTGAAGTTGTCGCTGATTGTGTTTTATTTTCTTTTTGACAGCCTGTCTTCGGTAAGTCATCATAGAAAAATGTTTAGTTCACAAGAGAAGGATGTAGGACAAAGCCCTCAGTTGGTAAGTCATAATAGTTTTGTTTCTTATTGGGTCATTTGATTATTTCTCGAAAATCGAGTAAAATTTGACAAACAATTTGGTTTGATTCATTTTGGTGCAGGGGAGGTTGTTTCCATTGGTGAGAATTGTTGGATTTTATGGACACTTGTTGGGATATAAATCCAAATTTTCTTTTTTTGGGAGAACATTGAAGATATTCAAGTACTTCCCCCATTACCGGCCTTTATGGGCAGTGAGTATTGTTAATTTTATATTAAGTCATTATACATTCTTCAATGACTTGTCATCCCTAAATTCAGCTATATCTCAAGTTATTTTATGCAATCGCTGTTTAAAAAGCAACAAATTTGTTAATAAAAGCCACAAATCATATTATTTAGTGTTCCTCTTATTGTGTTTAAGCAACTTCATATAAATGTTGACACTCTTTTGAACCTACTTATACTTGTTAATTGCACTTCTGGGGTGATCACAAGATAATTGGAGTCAAAGATGATATACTGGATAAATTATGGCTCAAACTCATTAAGTGCACTTATGGCTCGAAGGCAGTTTAGTCACCTACAAAAATTGGATAATTTAGTTGTTATTGGTGTAATGTTAAAACTCGTTGTATTTAGTAGTTATTGTTGGTGTATGGAAGATAAATGTTCATATTGTGTTAGTTGTATCGAAGGTTTTGCGAGAAACCCTCCTAAACTATTAATTTTATTGCAAGATTCCCTTTTGATACTTAAGCACCGGTTATTTAGCAATAAATGGCGAATCTTTGCAAAAAAAAAATGCATAGTTCAAGATATTTTTTTATTGCATTAAATTGTTCGGGGGTTGGGGGGTCTTGCAAAAGTTGCTTTGTTAAGGGTATGTTACACTTTCCCAAGTTTATTTTCAAAGAGTATTTACGAATGTTATTGAATCGGGTGGAGGCGTATACTAATCAGGTGGCTGACCAACATATGCCCGTGTATAATCTTCCTTCCAAGTTCTTATGCCATGTATATTCATCAACAAGTTCTAAAACATGAAGCATATTCTTCTGGGGATATTGTGACTTTAGTTCAGAAATCTTTTTTTAGGTTATTTGCTTGAACTTGATACTTCGACTGGATGCTTTCATGGTTTAGTTTCCCTTAGACATGTTTTGTTTTCTCCTTATTTTATTTTGGACTTCTTTTCTTGGGTTCAAATTAGGACATTAATTTCTTTCAGTTAATAGGTTAGGATCCACCCATGGTCTCATGTACTTGGGTCTGTCTTAAGAAGTGGTGAACTTTGAGTTTAATGAAATACTGCCTCCCAAAATGTTACTTATCAGGGGAAAAAATGTTGTTATGTTGCCTCTTGCCGCAAATTTATCAATTTAGAACTCAAATATATATAACTAGGGTGGTCTGATTAATAACTAGGGTGCTCTGATTGACATTATATAATGCTTCCATTTTTATACTAATGAATAAATACGGTTCTAAATAATTTCTTTGAATATTGCTTCTTACGTTACATATCTTTTCTATCTCTGTTTATAATTTATCATCGGATAACATATCTATACAGACAGATGGAATACACAGTATGACTAAGATCGGATAAAATGTCAATAAGAAGACAAAAGAGGAAATTGGAGATGCTATGTCGAAAATTCAACTTTGGAGATGTTTTATTTTCGGTACCATATTTCTTCTCCACAACCTTGGAGTTTTTAGTCAATTTGAACTTTAATGGAACTTTGATCATGATATGCTGAATTTGCATACTTCTTCCCTATACATCCTACTTAAAACATAATATCACTATACAGCCTAATTAGTCCGGCATGCACTATATATTATTAAGATGCCATTCATTCTGATTTTACAGATAAATCTGCGGCTGATAAAGTTCACGAGGTGCCTAATAATAGATCGAGGAAATATAAGCTCTCTGCCTCATTCAACTCAATAAAATTTATTCTTCTCTTCTATGTCTTGTAAGTCATGCCAATCATTTTGTGCATTATTATCATTTTGATGTTCACTATAAAATTGTTTTTCAACATTGCATTCATCAATTCTCTCTCTCTCTCTCTCTCTCTCTCTCTCTCTCTCTCTCTCTCTCTCTGTGTGTGTGTGTGTGTGTTGTATCGAAGAGATCAGGACTGATGAGTGGTTCAAGAAGAGTTATGTCCATGTCAGCCTGGATGATGTAAATGGTGTTTTTTGATGATCTTGAGGTTTTGAAAGCTATTTTTATTTTTCATATAATTTCTACATAAGATAAGAATTTTTAGTAATATACACATTTAGTTGACGTTGATGGCACCAGAAATTTGCTTGACAATAACTTATTTTTCTAGGTTCTTCTCACAGCACACCATGGCAGATTGGTAGTTATTCTTTGTCTAATCCATAGTCTTGCATAAACCAGCTTCTAGCTTTCTACTTGTGTACTCTCAAACATAATAGATGTATAGCCCCCTCTCACCATCTTCCCCCAACCTCACTACACACGTAAAAAACTATGTAATTTCTGCAAGATTATGTTCAGGTTGAGCAAATTGGATAATGATTAGCTATTAATTGGTTTGAGTGTATGAGAAATTGTAGTGAAACTTGGAAATTTAATGGGAAGTGCATGAAAGTGAATTTCCAAGTTTTGTCACTGTTGATTAGATTGAGGAGGGTGGTTGATTGCATCCTTTCTGAATATCAATGCTTTGTGATCGAGAGACGATTTTTGATGTTATCGTGGTGGCAAATGAATGTGTGGGGCTCGAGAGAGGATCTTCATCTCGGGAGGGCACGAGCTAAACAATGAGAAGGCTTGTGCTAAGGTGAAGTATGGTTGATGGTATCCCATCTCTTTATGTAGATTTTGTTGGGCGTAATAAGATCAATTAAGGTAATCGAGGATCTTGTTGCTATACTTTGAGCCAGTTCCCGAACTATGTATTGATGTAAAAAGTAAGCTAATCCCTATGGAGGTGGTTCTGCATTGAGAGATTTTATAGAAAAAAGGGAATGTCATTATAAAAAAAAAGGATGTTACAAAAGAAATAGACCAGCAGTCCACATAAAAGAAAAGTGTGCATTGAACTTTTAGAAAGAACAAAAAAGAAGAAAAAGAAGAAACAAAAGAAACTCTGGCACCACAATAGATTTATCTCACAGCAACTCCAGATAAACAAAAGCAAATTAATAATGTATTACATGTACCACTCTACCTAAATCTCTAATTTATGCTAACCAATTCACACATGATAATGATGTTTACATTGAACTGTTATCTTAATAGTTTATATAAATTATTATATAACAGTTTATATGACGTAAATGTTATATAAAAATGTTATATAATAGTTTTATATAACAGTTATGTTACATAAACTGTTATATAACAGTTTATATAACATAACTGCTATATAAAACTGTTATATAATAGTTTTATATAACAGTTATGTTATATAAACTGTTATATAATTGTTTATATAACATAACTATCATATAAAAATGTTAACAATTTATATAACATAACTATCATATAACATAACTAAAATAACTATAACATAACTAACATAACTATCTGATTGGATCATCACTAATAAACAACTGCCTAAAGCAGCTACCTAATAGCAATAGCTACTGCCTAACAACGGTAGTGGTCCTTTGATTATGGGGCACGGATTGGTTCGAGTGTTTGGGCTTTTTGAGAATTCTAAAATGGTATATTCACACATAAAGTCTAATGATTTATGTTTTTACATGCTGAACCTGTTGTTTATGTTCTCATATCAACATAAACAACAGGATAGTCTGTGAGATAAAGAGTATTACGAGTGCATCATCGAGTTTGAGTTCATCTTGATCATCGGGATAGTTTGTACTTCATCTTGCGAGTTAGCCTATTAATCTAGTTCCTGAGGTTCCCCTCTATATTCTTAATGTCCCCTCTGTATTCTTATTTTTAGCGAGTTACTTTAGGCTATAAATACAGCTTTGGTAAACCATTGTATTTATGTGAGAGAAAGTTCTTCTTGATTTGTGCATAAACCGTGTTTGATTTTTACTCACCAAAATTTAGACTACATTTATTATTATTTATTAGTGGTTGATGTGCAATTTCTCTTCTTATACTTGGTAAGTTTAGGTTTGAATTACACTTTTGAAGGTCACGAGGCTCTTGTCTACTCTATATGCTCTCATTATAAAGAAAACATCCAGGTAACAATTCCACTACTTCAAGTCTTGGATACTTTTAATCTTGTCATTTTGGTTTTTTGTTTTCTCGAGACTTCATATGCTCTTGATGACGTACATATGCCTTTTGTTTCGATTTATATTTTCTACAGCTCTAGATGGAATGATAAAACCTCTAAAACCTCTAAAATTATTGTTTACCCTCCAGTTTCTATATGGTATCTGTTAAAACTTCTAAAACCTCTCAAAGCATACTTCTTGAGCTTCTAAAACCTTTCATAACACCTTGGATGTTGTCAGCTTTGACAAAAAACGTGTTGATCTAATCTCTTCTGCTTCACACATAATAATTGAATATGCCTTGGTTTGGTTAGCAAAACCACCCACAAGACTGCCATCATAATCACGCTAAATACCTGCAATCGCTCCTTTTAAATTGTTTGTTCTATATGCACCATCGCAACTGAATTTGAGTCGTCGCATAGGATAAGGACTCCATCTCGAATCATTTTTCACTTGGGAATCGCTTGTCATGGAAGTAAGGGTAGTGACCAACACCATTTCAAATTCAGCCTTTGCATGATAGAATTCTCCAAAATGATTTTAGGCTTTGAAATGTGAGCTTAAAAATGTACTTGTTTTGGTCTTTCCATACGTACCAACCCATCCGAACAACGTTTGTGAGGGAAGATATGGGATGAGAACTCATGAACTCAAACTCATTAGCTCGCTCTGGATCGTCTCACTCGTATAAAATACACTTGGCGGTTCAACGGTATGCTATATACACATACATCGATCAGAGGAGCATAGAAATTATTATATTTGAGAGTGAAAACCCAAACCAACCCCCAAACGGTCCCGTAAGAGGCACGAACACCTTGCACGGGACCAATGTAACTTGTAGGAACTAACTTCATAGTCGTAGGTCTCTCGATTTGAGAATATTACGATAATTTAGAAATATCTAGATTAGGCTTAAAAATAAGCTGTTTGAGTGTGAAAACCCAAACTAGCCGCCAAACAGTCACGTAAGAGACACGAACACCTCGAACTTGACCAATGTAACTTTTAGGAGCTGACTGCGTAGTCACGGGTCTCCTGGTTTGAGAATATAACGATAATTTGAAAAAATCTAAATTAGGATTAAAAACAAGCAGTTAAAAGGTGGAAACCCAAACCAGCCCCCAAACGGACCCGTGAGAGGCCCGAACACCTCGCATGAGACCAATATAACTTGTAGGAACTGACCGCGTTGTCGTAGGTCTCCCAGTTTGAGAATATGATGATAATTTGGAAAAATCTAGATTAGGCTTAAAAACAAGCCGTCTGAGGGAGAAAACCCAAATCAGCTGCCAAATGGCTCCGTCAGAGGCACAAACACCTCGCGCGGGACCAATAGTCGCGGGTCTCCTGGTTTGAGAATATGACGATAATTTAAAAATATCTAGATTAGGCTTAAAAATAAGCCGTTTGAGGGTGAAAACCCAAACCAGCCGCCAAATGGCCCCATAAGAGGCACGAACATCTCGCACGGGATCAATGTAACCTGTAGAAACTGATCAGGCATTCATAACTTGCGTAAGATTTTTAATTTTAGAATATAATAATAATTGCAACTCCTATATGTAATTTTTTAGCTTGAGTAAGCTTTTTTTTATAAATTACTTGGTTACTAATATCGTCTTTTTTTTGTATCCTATTTTTTTTGCAGGATAACATTTTATCGTTAGCATTTATTAACGTGGAACACACGAAAAAGTCAATGGATTACAACAAGGGGTTTATTTATTTAATGTCGTTAATATTCATGATTCTATTTTTTTGTGTTATGGCCGTGCGGGCTTTTGTAGTTTTATTGTTAACTTTTATGGCCGTGCGGGCTTTTGTAAGTTTATTACTATATTTTGTGGCCGTGCGGGCTTTGCATTATGCAGGTTTTATATTAGCAGGTTTTAGACTGTCCAGAAAATAGAGGAAACTCTATCCAATTTTTTTAGTCTGTGAACTACTAAAGACTTGTAATATTTTGAAGTTTGTATGTACATTAGTTTATCAACTATGTGCAAGATTTGCAATTTGTGAATTTTCTTGTTTTCAAATAATTTTTTTTATTTTATCCAAAAATTTGGCACAGTTGAAACCCGTGCCAAAAGTGTATCAAAATTTGGCACGATTTTGAAGTGTGCCAAATTTTTATGAAAATGTGCTAAATCTGGCACAGTTCAAAACTATGCTAAAACTGTGCCAGAAATATCAAATTCTGGCACAGTTTAAAAGTGTTCCAGAAGTGTTCCAGTTTGGTCAAATCTGGCACACTTTGAAACTGTGACAGGAAAAAATGGCCATTTTGGAACACCTGATTCTAGCATAGTTTAAAACCGTGCTAGATTTGATCTGGCATAGTTTTAAACCGTGCCAGATTCCTGTTTTTGGTGTAGTGATATCCCAACAAGCAGGGGAAGAAGTTGATCTTCACGCGTTGAGCTAAATTGATGAGATCGTAGAAAAGAATATTGAGGAACATATCTGTGGAGACGCCTTAAAAGCTTGCCTAATGTCTAGTCATGAGAGCGAAGGATGTTATACTGAGTTTGAGAGAGAAGTTGAGAGAGTTTCTTGATAAGAGAGCGTTGGACGAGGACGTGAGAGAAGTTAGTTGGGTTTCTCAATTCAAAGAGTTATCACCAAGAGAGACACGCACAATGCCCTCTAGCGACACATTACTGACTCTCGAATTGAAAAAACTACCCTCCAATGTTAAATATGCTTTCCTAGGTGAAAGTGAGACATTTCCTGTTATTGTCTCCTCTAGCTTAGATGAAGAGCGGGACGGTAAGCTATTAAAAATCTTGAGGAAGCACCAAAGTGCTTTTGGTTGGTGTATAGCTGATCTAAAGGGGATAAGACCTCTAATTTGCACTCAAAAGATTCACCTCGAGGAGGATGTGAAGCCCTCGAGAGAAATGCAAAGAAGGCTAAACCCCACCATGAAAGAGGTGGTGAGGGACCAAATCATTAAGTTGTTGGATGTCGGGATTATCTACCCAATCTCGGATTGCAAATGGGTGAGCCCCATCCAATTTGTCCCAAAAAAGTTGGACATGACAGTGATTGAGAATGCCAAGGGAGAGTTATCTCCCCAACGTATCATCGGGTGGCGCGGTTGCATTGATTACCGGAAACTCAATGAAGGAACTAGGAAAGACCATTTCCCCTTGCCATTTATCGATCAAATGCTTGAAAGAGTAGCGGGACACCCTCATTATTACTTTCTAGATGGTTATTCCAGATATAACCAGATTGAGTTAGATGTACTTGATCAAGAGAAGACGACCTTTCACTTGTCCCTTGGGTACATTTGCCTACAAACGTATGCCATTCGACTTGTGTAATGCACCCAAGACCTTTCAAAGGTGCATGTTGAGCTTATTCATTGGCATGGTTGAGAGAGGACTAGAGGTGTTTATAGATGACTTTAGTGTTTTTGGTACCTCTTTCGATCTATATTTGGCCATTCTTGAGAAAGTACTAGCCCGATGTGTGGAGAAGAACCTAGTGCTGAATTGGGAGAAATGTCATTTCATGGTAACCATGGGCATAGTTCTTGGACACATAGTGTCATCCAAAAGGATCGAAGTTCATAGAGAAAAAATCAATTTCATAGCTAACCTACCCCCACCTAAATTGCTAAAAGATGTGCGCTCTTTCTTGGGCCATGTGGGGTTTTATAGAAGGTTCATTAAGGATTTTAGCGCCATCGCTAGACCCTTAAGAAACCTTCTTATGAAAGACACCCCGTTCGATTGGAATGAAGCATACCAAAGTGCTTTTGAAAAATTGAAGAGCATGCCTGTTTTCACTCCCATCATGCAAGCCCCGGATTGGTCCTTACCATTCAAACTCATGGGTGATGCTAGAGATTATACGATAGGGGTTATTTTTGGCCAAAAAAATGATAAAAAGGCTCATGTCATCTAATACGCTAGCCAGAATCTCACCGGACCACAACTCAATTACTCCACAATGGAGAAGGAAATACTAGCGGTAGTCTTTGCTCTAGATAAATTTCGGTCCTTTATTATCGGTTCTCCCATCACCTGTTTCACCGACCACGCAGCTTTAAAATATCTCCTTGCAAAGAAAGATGCAAAGTCGTACCTTGTGAGGTGGATCCTACTCCTACAAGAGTTTAATCGCTCCATTAAAGACAAAAATGAAGTAGAAAAAGTCATCGTCGATCACTTATCACGGCTTTCGGCCGACGTATCTAGTGATCCTATACCCATAGATGAGTATTTCATGGATGAGAAACTCTTTTGCCACCTCTTATTTACGCTGGTTTGCAGATATAGTGAACTATTTTGTCATAGGAGCCGCCCCTCCCGATTGGAAACCGTGGGATAAGAAGAGGTTCATCACTTTATCGTGCATGTTTTTCTATGATGATCCATTCCTTTTTAAATATTTCCCCGACCAAATCACCCGATGATGCGTACTAGATGAAGACATTCCAAAGGCCATCCAATTATGTCATTAGGAAGCATGTGGAGGCCACTTTTCAGTGAAAAAGACAACCGCTAAGATTCTCCAAAGCGTCTTGTACTAGCCCACAATGTTCCGGGATGTAAACAATTATTGCAAATCTTGCAACAGATGTCAACGAATGGGGGCGATTACTCGATGAGACATGCTGCCATTATATCCCCGATACTCATTATCAAGATCTTTTACTATTAGGGTATTGACTTTATGGGCCATTTTCCTCCGTCTTTTGGCTACTTATACATCCTAGTCGTGGTAGACTATGTTTCTAAATGGGTGGAAGCTATAGCTACCAAGAATAACGGCAACAAAGTGGTGATTATGTTTCTGCAGGAACACAAACTTTCTTACTTCGATGCACCGAAAGCAATAATCAGTGATAATGGCATGCACTTTTGCAATAATCCGTTTGAGAATCTTATGAGAAAGTATGGTGTCTTTAACAAGGTTGGAATGACCTATCACCGATAAATGAATGGGCAGGCCGAGTTGGCGAATCGCGAGATAAAAATATACGAGAGAAGACCGTCGATCCTAATAAAAAAGATTGGTACCTTCGATTGAATGATTGGCTATGGGCCTACCATACCTCATACAAGAAACCAGTCAAAATGTCCCAATTTCGCTTTGTGTATGTCAAACCTTGCCATCTTACCCTTGAGTTGGATCAAAAAGCGTATTGGGACATTAAGAGGGTAAATTACGATATGGACAAAGCTGGTTAAGCTCGCAAGCTTCAACTAAATGAGTTAGAGGAGATACATAATGATGCGTATGAGAACGCCAAGATTTCAAAAGCACGGATGAAACTGGTGCATGATAAGATTATTCGACAGAAAGAGTTTCAACCTGGATAAAAGGTACTCCTCTATAACTCCCGGGTTCATCTATTTACGGGTAAATTGTGGTCTTGGTGGACTGGTCCATTCATTGTGAAAAGCGTATTCCCCCGTGGAGCAATGGAATTGGAAGATCCAAATGGGGGGAACACGTTCAAAGTCAATGGACAAGGCCTAAAGCCATATGTATAGGCGTGTGTCAAGAGATCAACACCATTTAGTTATCAGGCCCCGTTTATGGGGTATAGTGAACTGAAATTGAGAGGACGTCGCACCACCATTGTGTATGGGGTGAATTCTTGTGTATATTAGTTGCATATAGTTAGAGTAGGAGAGTCTGTAGGTTCACACCATGAAAGGAGAGGAATTTGAGCATCAACACGCATTATAAGGCCAACATTTAGGGTCGAGGTCGGAGGTTTTCAAAGTCAAACATGTGTAGGATCCTTAGTAGGATCATCCGAAAGTCATAAGAGAGGAGTATACCATCAAAATGGTGCACTAGAGCTAATCTGAGAACCGGATCGATCCGGTCTTGGGAACCCGAATCGGTCCATTTAAGGGAAAATCGAAATAAAAAGGGTTTGGATCGATCCGGTCCTGGGAACCTGGATCGATACGATTTCTATAACCCTTTAAATTCCCAAGGTTCACCACCCTTTTTCCCCAATCCATTTCTTTCCCTCCAATTTCGTACACCCCCCTTCCCAACTACCTTTTCCCTCCCAAATACTCCCCTCTTTTCCCTCCAAAACTTACCCTACACTCTTCCCACACCACCTATAAAAAACACATCCTCTCCACCACATTTTCACCACCACTACTCACTCTTCTACTCTCTTTCTCTCTATATATATTTTTGTCCAGCACTTATACTACCTCTAGGTACCATGGCCAACCAACCACTTCTCCAAAAATACGAGTCCACCCAAATTCTCGGTGATGGAGCCGCTGGCTAACGTTCCCTTCAAGAACAAGCGCGGTGTGAGTGTTTCTTCGGCTAAACTTACAAGCTCCAAATGGAGCGTCAAGTCATTTGGAATGACATGCCAAACTCTGTCACTGAACTTTTTATGGCACGGGGTTGGTGTCATTTCTTAAATGAGCCTCATGACGCAGTGTGGCCAAACGAAGTGCAAGCATTCTATGGCTCACTTGTCCGCACCAGGCACAACGAGGATGAAGCATATGTAGGAAGCATCTATGTCCCGTTTTGTTTGGAACTTCTGCTCCAGAAGTTGGCTACCAAAGATGTCCCAAGACCCCATCCTTACACATACCTCAACCCTCTTCTCCAACTTGACAAAGACGTGTGCATGTTCCGCAATGACCTCAATGCTAACTAGATCACCGAGACATTCCCAGAAGGATAACTAATCCAGAAAGCGAGCCTCACTTTCAAAATCATATGCGCAAACATTCTCCCAACGGGAAATAACTTGACAATGCTCCCACGTCAAGCCACTCTCGTATATCACCTTTTCATCCACTAGACCTCCATCAACCTGGCTCCCTGCATTTATAAGGACATATTCTTTGCAATCATGGATAAAAGGGTAAAACTCCTCTCCCCTATGCCCGGCTCATCACGTCCATGCTATCAGACTACATAATTTCCACCCCACAGGATTTCCCTCACCTCCCAACTCCTTTTGGGGAAACCACTCGGACTGGACGTGAAAGCCAATGGGAAAACATCCAAGCCCGACTAGTACAGGAGGATAGTGATGAAGAAGAGGACGCGAGTGTTGATGAAGAAAGCAACGAGGAAGAAGAGGAGGATATCGTGATGGGTGAAGGTGGCGAGGAATATGATAGTGATGAGGACTTTGATTTTTGGTCAGCAAATGCAGAAATTAATCGACGTATTTCAGCGATGGAAACACAACTTGATGGGTTCATAAACCAATAAAACACTAACTTGGTGGCCGACCTAAGGTCTTATCAGCGCGACACTAGTATGATGCACCGTCTCCAAGCAGAGATGTATCAGGTGACTATGGGTACACAACCACGACCATATTTCTATGACCCAAATGCTCCCGGTGAATCTCATGACCCGCCCCAATGATGCCATTTCTGCAGTTTGGTTGTGAAGTTGTTAGTTGTTATCACAGTTGGTTGTTCGTCCCCTCTTTCCTTTGTAACTCATGTTAGTCATTCTATATACAATTCTGCATTTTCAGTATTTGTTCCTTTTATTTCTTCGCACTTTTAATTCGTTTTGAGTTAGATTTTAGACCTTTTTCCTTCAGGACAATTGAAAATTCTAAGTTAGGGGGGGGTACAAGTGCGTCTTTCTAAAACTTTACAAAATTTCAAAAATGCTTAGAAATTTCAAAAAATAGAAATTTTTTGAAAAATAAAAAAAAAATTCTTCAAAATAAATAAAAATTAGAGTTTAAAAGCTTCAAAAATGTCACAAATATTTTTTCTCAATTTGTAAAAATCAAATGGACAAAGCCAAAATTGACCAAAGATGGAAATTGAAAGAAAATTGACGACTTAACGAATAAGTGCGGAGATTGACAAACCCGGTGAGATTTCGAGCCTTTCAATTTTCTGAATTTATATATCAATCCGAGTTAATGGTTAACTCAAAGTTCTTTTCATCATGTTAAAAACTCGTTGATGATCTCTATTTTATTGTTTTGATTGGTTATGGGAAATATGTAAGGTGTTGTCTCAAAAAGTGAGTTAACATATCTCTAAACTTAATCAATCTTGAGACGCATATGGTAAAATAACTCGCATTTGGAAAATGAAGTAGGCCCTCGTTTGCCACCCAAAAATATTGGCCAGAAAAAGTTGTGAAAAATTATCCCTGTTGTAACCCAAATTTGAGCCAAAAAACATTTCCTTTCGTTTGACAACCCGAAAAACCAACATTGACCCGGAATTGTGAAAGTCGAAATCCCAAAAATCAATTCCGAAAAAGTGCATAAAAAGCAGCAAGAAAAAATTGAAGAATGCTCAACAAAAATAGCAAGAAAAAGAAAAATACGAAAAGAAAAATCGAAAAAGAAGAAAAAAGAGCAAATACTCGAAAAAGCACTAACGGACATCATAAGAAAATTTTCTATTTCCAGATTTCCCAACCATTTCCATGTTACCCAATTACACCTTAAACCCAAGAAAGTCCTAATCGAGTTAGAATTGCAAAATTGTCTATCGCGTGGAGAGCTAAGGCACAAATGATAATAAAAGAGATTACATGGCGTGAAAAAAGATGATGTTTCCGTTTCCTTATAACTGTATTCCGATGAAGAGATATTTTCACCATTAAATTTTGTCTTTCAAAATGTTGTGCATGAATTTCTGTCCATCTTATTTACTCTTTTGTATCACGCACACCGAGAGAGAATAAACCAAAATCCGAGTAAGTCGTTTGTGAGAGAATTCCGTGAGCATTTGAAATCAAAGCAAATTTTCGGAAAGTAACGTAGTGATCAATCGGTGGAAGTTAGCGGTTCGATTTTTGGCTCCGCGCACACACACTATGACTTGAGACTTGTGAATACGATTTTATAGTGATCAGTTTTGGGGAAATTTAAATTGTAAAATTTTTAAGTATTTTGATTTTTCATTGAGTCAATAACGAATTTTTTAGGTATATTAACTGCAAACCATCACGAGACACAACTCGTCCTACTAGGGTCACCTAGAGGTTTAAAGGCTTGTTGCATATGCTAAATTCAATCGCTCGCCATCGAAAGAGGTATTCTATCCCATTTTAGAGTTGGACCATGTTTTATTTCTTTTACATTGCTCGTGACGATCAAAGTTCTAAGTTAGGGGGGGGGGTTGATTAGGAATAAATTCTTCTGATTTTTTCCCCTTAATTTAGAGGCTTTTATTACCTCGGACAGCGTAAAATGAAAGAAGTAAGAGATAAGAAAGAAGAAAAGTTAAAAGGGCAAAAGCATAATTTACTTCTAGAATCCAGATGAGAACCCAAAGTAAAAGTCGATTATCTCGAGTCTACAAGTGCGAAGGAAGAAACGACGTTCCAATCTGAGTTCCATAGTAGAAGTAATGACGACCCAAAGATGTGAGATAATTATGAGAAATTGAAGGGATAATGAAGATAAATTGAGAAGGAAATCCGGATCTATTCGAATGGCCTAAAAAAGGATCGATCCGGACACTAGAAGTCACTGTATAAGGATGCATTTATCGGATTGATCCGGTCCTCATAAAAAAAGGATCGATCCGTCCCCCAAAGTTCACTCTATAAGGATATATTTAACGGATCGATTCAGCCAAAATAAAAAAAGTATCGATCCCGTCATCAGGAAGATCGATCCGAAATTTTTAGGCAGATCAATTCGGGGTTCGAGATTTGTGATTATCTTCTTCAATCTAGAGTCTTAAATAACTCCAACTCTTATATTTTTCATAGTGTATATATTTTAATGTCTTCCTAGACATTAAAAAAGCTTCTAATCAGTTTTAGAGGAGCTATTTACTTAGTTTTGAAGAGAGAACAATAAAAAAAACCTAGTTTTCATTTAGATTTGATTCAAATTTCTACAATTCAAGTAAATTCATTCCAGTTAGTAATTTCATTCTTCGTAATTCTAAGTTACTAGTTGAGATATCTTCTTTTATTAAAATCATGTGTTCTTCTTGTTTTACTATGTTTGGCTAATTTTCTAGGGGTTGGGATGCACGAATCAAACCCGATGTTCTTAGTGAATGCGTAAAATTTGATTTTGAATTAAATAACTAAGTTAATCGTGTTCTGTGGTGATCATAACCGTTGTAGGACTTTTGATCTTATTTGCCCTAGGTAACTGGGATGCTTAAGAGTACAACGCGCGTGTAGCTACAGTGACACTGCATTACTCGTCTCTTGATTATGTATGATGCGGGCTACGATCCCTCATATATGTAATGCTTGGGAGTAATAAAGACTGGGTTGCTTAGATATTTCAATTCCGAATTAAATTTTAACATTGATGAATGAACTAGGGTCGGAGGATTGTATCCTGACTCATTTTCCTCACTTTCACTTTTCACTACAGTTTTAATTTTCTTAAGTCGGTCAAATTTTTTTTCATTTATTTCTAAATTCTATACGTAATTTTCTTATTATTTATGCATATAGTTAGTCCATCTCCCATAATGACCTTTTCGTTCTTTTTAGAGTCGAGTTAGGGTTCTCAATCTTTCCAACATCGTTATGACTTCGTTTGTCCTATTTCCCTGTGGAGACAATCCCGACTTATCGAGTTTATTACTAACGTGATGGGCTTGCACTTGAAGCTATATCAGCACGAATACTAGATACACATTTCTGGTCACGTCAACAACCAAACGAAATGTCTCATCCAGCCACATGAATAGAAAAACCACGCCTCCTCTCAGAAAGTTAGAACGTGCTTCCCGCTAAGCATCTATACCATTAAGGGTATCCTCTAGTATCACCACCACACGATTGCGATGGTATGACATCCACATTGTTATAGCATCGAGTTGAGGGTCCACCATCAGTTCCCCACTCATTAATAGTAATTGCGAGGTTAAGCCCAGGTCAACAGGTCCAACATGGCACGTATTATTGAAATCACATAGACATATAAAATACAAGACAATTGGGATAGAGATCATTCCCCCAATGACTAATGGCCTAGACACCGAAAGAGAGATGTGTATAAATCTGCTAACAGCTTCCGAGGAGACCGAGAGAATTCAGGCATAGCCACTGCCACACTGGGATTAATCCCCAACATTGTTAAAAACTCCTCATAGGTCGGACAGACCTCGTCTAATCCAAAGAACAAAACATGATCCTCTGGATACCCAAAATACACTGCCTTCACTAGTATGTTCTAGTCTATGCCATAAATAGACCTGACACAGCTCAAAAGCTTCGTAATCTATATTATACAGACACATAGCTTCCAAGTTCTCGAGATATAAAGCAAATGCACTCAGGGGAAGGTCCATTTGGGAAATAATGAGATAGAAGGAAAGAAATAAAAAACATAAAGAAGAGAAAATATGAATGGGTGAAAAACAACACCACCTTACCCCCTTTTATACATGACAATCTTGGCTAAACAACAAGAAATCTAAAAAACTCAAATAAATGCTTGCCCCACCAAGTACTTTGAAGCTAAAGAAAGTGTAATCAAAGTCTTAGTTTGATTTTAATGTACTCGTGGCAGGACAAGGGGTATGCTGATTGGCACCCCCCTTATTTTAGAAAATTCTATCTTTCCTTTTTTGTCAAAATCAAATTTTTTTAAAAATAAATCCTTATTTAAAAAATCCCTGGGTTATTTCTTCCGATGTTATCCATTTTTTTCTCATCCTTTCTCAAAATAAATTTTCTCTTGAGTAATTTAAATATCCCATCCTTTTTACGATCTCAGTAACAAAGTAAAAAGTGCATGTAGATTAGTCATTTAAAGCAAAGATAAATAAATAAAAACCTCATTTTATATATATTTCCATTTGCATAATTACATTTTTCAGGAAAAGAAGAAAAATATAACAAGAAAAAACAATGGGACTTAACCCGAAATCTCCAAATCACAATCATATTCTCTCTCTCTCTAAGGCCCACCCATCCCTACAGCGAGCGCACTTCCCCCGATGGCGAGATGTGGAACCTCCACTCCCTAATCTCGACCCCTCCTCCGAAGAAGCAGACACGACCAGATGAGAATGAATCGGAATCAAGTCCTTAATATACCTATCGCTGAATAACGTCCTCTGTCAGCCCCAACACCTCTGAATCCACCACATTAGGGCGGTGCTGCATGCATAGCAATCACCCTCCAGTCAAGTGAAAATTATAGGAAGGCGGAGAAATCTGAATGAAAGGAACCTCCTTTGTCGCTACAGATGATGATGCACCACCTATGCTGTGGGAAGACCCCACTTACCTGTAACACCCCGTATTTATGTGCAAAAAAATTAATTAATTTGGGTAAATATTTAAATTACTTGTGTGTCATAATATAATTGAATTAGTTATGGTAAAATTTATTTAAATATTAATAGGAGAGTGAATGGTTAATATTTAGGAATATTTAATTACTAAGTGAATAGTAATAATTTATTTACGTCATAACGTGTATTAGTGACGTAGCATTTATTTATCTCAATCGGGAGTCAGCATATGATCGAGATAGTTGGAAAAGTGTACTCGGTAGTAGTAAACGGGGCACAGGGCATTTTTAGGCATAATCGGGCCCACACGGGGGTATTGGGTCACTTGGGCTTGGACCATTAGGCTAAAAACGGGATTAGTGTTTTAAGACCTAAATCTTAGAGTGGGTGAACGGCAGAAAAACATAAACATAAATCTGAGAATTTTGGGAGAAAGTGAGAGGGAGCAGTTTGAGCCAATTTGGGGATCTGTTGGAGATAAAGCAAGGCATAGATTGGGTGCTTATCATCAAGCTTGCCTCTACACCAATGGATCAGAACCTAAGAACCCTAAAAGGCAAGTGGTTAACTTACTGTGATGTTTATTTATGATATCCAATTCATATTTTTGTGATGTGGAAATCTAAAATTCGTTTTGGGTATAAATGGGTACGAAATGGGGGTTTTGTAATTGGAACACCAAAATGAGATTTGATGTAGAAATTTACTGTGTTACATGATTCTGAGTAGATATTTAACTTAGATGTGAAAAACCTAGTAGAAATTTATGAATGAAATTGGGATAAACGGATGAAATTAGGACTGAACAAAGAAAGACCCAGAAATTTCCCAACATGAGATTTGTGGGAAATTTAGTCATGTTTAAGGTTGTAGGGGAGGTTCTAATCACGTTCCCATGTAGTAAAAAAAAATTCTGTGCTTGGGTTGAACCATAAAAGAGGTTGGAGTTAGGAGAAATTCGTTAATGGATGAAACAGAGTGGGAGAAGAAGGAAAAGAAGACATGTTCGATCGATCGATCGATGGAAAGGGTCAATTGATCGATGGTCCAGGATTTTTAACAGGTTGACCAGTTTTATATATAAGAGATTTTTTTTTTAAATTTCAATTCCCATAAATTAAGTAGTGAGGAATAAATATGGAACATAAATTCCTAACAATTGTAAGGGGAAGTAATTGGAATTTGGAGGGATTTATGTGTGACACATTATGGTTAGTTTTGGAAAAAATATTCCAAAATAATTAAATACGGATCGAGTGGGCAAGTCCGGTTATATTGGTTGAGCAATGCCAAGGTATTAAATTAATTAGGACAGAAAGATAATAAATTCGGAGTCGAAGATCTAGACTCGGGTATTATATTAATTTCAGGCCATGAGAGCGAGCCCGAGTATATTGGTTGGGCGACACCAAAAGTAATTTAATTAATTAATGTGCAAGTTAATTAATAATCAGAGTTGTAACATAAACTCAAGATATTATGTATAGGCTTGCGTTACGGACTCAGTACACGGTAAAGCTGAGATATTTTATATTTATCTATATACGGTGTGTGATAGTATATATATGGTGTGTGCTTATAAATATCCGTGGTTAGATATTATTAATACATATACTCTACTGCTGTTAAGGGAGGTTGTGCATAGTGGGTGAATCCCCTAGCTTGAAGAGTAGGGAGAGTATATCCCTGGTTCATAGCTTCCGTGATATGGGTGAGGGGCTTATCTCACTTTCAGGGAAGGAATATGTTCGCCTCCATTATGTTCATATTTTTTGGCTAAGTTAGTAAGCGATTCGTACTTGGGGTAACTAGGTTATTTGAGTACACCTAGTGTGATAGCACTTTAGAGAATACATCTAGTGAGTTATTACTCAGGAGGATGGGTTATATTTATATTCAACATATGTGTGAATGTTGTAATATGGTTCTACGTATATAGTGGGATATATAGTTATATATAGATCATTAAATACATGAAGTAAATTGTATTAATTGGTGGATAATTATATACGGGAAATTTAAATATATGGAGAAAAGTGTATTATTTATATAACTAGTGAATGTTATATGGCTTTCAAGGAAGATGATTAACCAAGTTAAGGTGATAAATAACTTATAAATCATGATTTTAAAATACTCGAAATTGAGTACGGCAGTTGACAAGAGTTATATCAAGTATATAGTTTCGGGGTAGAGGACTAGGTGGGATATGAAGAAGGCATTAGGTGTGCACATTAGTTAAGGGGTGAGTCTGTCCTCAAGGGAGTGCGACACTAATTAAAATATGAAGCGCGTTCATGCATATTTTATTACTGCAAGTTAATAATTTGCTAAATGTTTTCAAAATGTTTTGGGTTATTCACCCTTGCTATAAATTATTTTGAAAACCTTTTAGGTGTCCAGCCACAGGGATGCTAGGCTTGATTTATTCCAGGGATTCGCTGTTGCAGCATATGTGGATGTTACAGGGTTTGGATACGCCCCTCTATACCTAGTATAGGTATTTTCTATTAGATATTAGAGCATGTTACTCACGGTTTTATTTAGTATTTATTTCAAATACTTTGAGATTTATTGTTATCTATATTTACTTTCATGTTGGAATTTAGTCGATTGCTTATTCGGCCAGATTCTTATTTATATGTGATGGTTGTATTCAGTTAGCTAGTGATTGTTAATTATTTATTTCTTCATGAGTATTTTATTGTGTTAATGAAAGATAAAACTTGGCACTAGTCTAATTTCACTTAGGATGTGAGTAATTAAAAAGTTTTTATAGTGACGCTAAGAATGAACCAACTGAGAAACCTGTTCTAATTTAATTTAGGACTGATCACCCGGGGTTTAATTAGGCGGGGTGTCACATGTCCTACTTGTACCCCTACCTGAAGACATAGGAGGAGGATGCATGTTCACCATATCATGGATACAAAAAGGCATCAACCATCTCGTCACAAAGTTGAGATAGTCGTAGGTCGCCACTGTATTCGTATAAGACAAATAAGGCTTGACAACCATCATCACTACCTTATCCTCCTCCGACATCTCCCACACCCGACTCATGTACATCGGGTGCATAGCCAGTGGGACTGCCACCTCAGCATCCAAAATTTGTCAGACTACTCTCTCCCCCAAATACCAAGAATAGTCGAACTCTTGCGCCATCAGTCGGCACTTCTGCGCATGTACTCCAGTCACTCCCATGTACTAGACAGCTATCCCCCAGGGGGTGAAAGTCACCTGCAATTCCCAATGAACATAAATATTTGCACAAACAGAGTGTGATACTCAACCTATTCTAATCCTGGGTGATTAGTCCATTATTAAAATACAGGAATCATCAATGGTTTCATTCTTAGCATCACAGTCACAACATAATTATGTTACTAATACCCTAATGGCCTGGTGTCAAAATTTAATCTTTTATTAACATTCAATAAATTAAACTACTAAACCACATTCACCATTCCAGTAAACAATCTAATAAATAAAAAACAACTGACTAAATAAATGGGTCAAGAATAAACACTCCAGATTGAAGTCCACATACAATAGTCCATAAATAATACCAAATCCAATAATTGGAAATAAAAATGGAAATGTAATAACTCTGAAATATCCATTAACTAAAGATGGGTGACATGCCTGACTGAGATAACTCAGTGATGAAAAGAAACTGATAATAGTGGAAGCGTCTACTACTCAGGTCCTAAAATGTCCACAGCAGCTGCAAGACATCAAATATGAATGGACTCCTAAGCTTGGCATTTCTATGGCTGGTCACCTAAAATTTGCAAAATATATTAGAAATAGGTTAGATCCCAAGAAAACAGTGTGAAAATATTTTGCAAGTATTTAAAATGCAATAAGAGAAGATATTGTATACATGTTAACTTCGAGTTCCCTCATTTAAGATCCTTACCTCTCAACTAATGTTCACACCTAATGTATTCTCCTAAACCAACCTAGTTACGCTAACTCGCCTACGTAGTTTGATCTAATTGTCTCTCTGCATACTAACTGGTTGTGCCCACCCGTATTGCCCATATTATACGATACTGAATTTCCAAAACCCTTTATCCAGTAAAAATCACCAAGAAACTATTTAGTTCCGACATACTTAGGCTACTTTAGATATCACTATCTACCTTATCTAATCATGCACACACAGTAGAATAATTTACACATATTTATGTATACACCACTCTTGTATCATATACGAATACGACATCCCTAGGTGTAGACTTGCGATGCATGCATACTCTACTATTGTGTCTTGTCACATCACGTATTAAGTAATGGACTTTCGATTCAGAATCACTCTCGAACCATACATTCACAATTCGGATAATTTGGAAGAGAGCATAGTTCTAAGCCTTTGGGCTACGCACACACCTAACGCACCCAAATTACCGATCACACTCTTATAAACACAAGTAGTGCTCAACCCTAAGTTCTATGTTATGAGCCACTAGCCTAAAATCCCCCCAATGGGCTCATCAGGATAAGACTGTCCACGACGCGGAACCTCCCGTGATAGCCGGTAGTGTAGGGATGTTCACAAATATAAAAAGTCACACAATAGGTATTCACACAACATATATATATATATATATATATATATATATATATATATATATATATATATCATCCGTATAGGTATACATACAACCTAGAATATATCTCGTACACAGTAAAGAACTCTCGAATATCCTACATATTATCCATTTACCATTATACTTCTCGTCGTAAATTCCTAGGTGTTTCCCAATTACCTCTTAAACTATTTATGTAGTCATAACATCTCTCTACTATTGGTCTGGACTTAGGTTCACTCAAGCTCTCTGTGACCCATGCTAATTCTCGTGAATTCATTAAACAATAAAATATGCCCAATAACTCCTAGTCGTCATTCTCCTCAATTGGGGAAACCTCAACCCTACTGCGTGCTTACTGAAATTACTAAATCTCTCATTAAAGTTTAATAATATCCCAAAAGTCTCCACAAAATTTATTTACAAGTTCTAGGCTTAAATAGAGGAAATTTCCCATTTATGACAAAATCTAATCGATTCGCCCATTAGGCGAATCAATTCGAAATGTAGTAGTTGTCTCCTTCCTTCAGAGTTTACATTTTTCACCATTTTTAACACTTAAACCCTCCATTATATAGTCCCAAACTCCAAGTATACCAAACCATATAATAACGTATGTAAATGATTTCTTAGGTATCCAAATCATTAAATCATCAAGGGGAATCAATTACAGCAGATTAATTATACCCCTTAATCCCAAAACCTAAGATTATTCTTTATTTATTCAAGAACATCAACAAACACATATTTCTCCCCATTATGATGTTACTAAATTATCATATTCCTTCTATATACATGAGTGAATTATATCTATCATGATTTTTACCCAAGAACATGAATTTAATCTCAAATTTAAAATCAAAAATTATTTATTCATGAACATTATTCAATCCTTCACTAACATGGACAGTATATGGACTCAAATTTTGCAAGATAAACACTTGACCGGAGTTTGTAGGTCTAATTTGTGCAAGAAAAGTCGTGGAGATGTTTTCCTCTCCTTCTAATCTAAACTCCGGTGGTGTTGGTGCTGGTGGTGCAAAAGTGGTGGTGGGAGTCTTTGAACCCTTCACCTTCCTCCTCTAATGGCCTCTCTATGTTTTTTAGCTGCTAACCCTTTCATCATCAACATACATGCTGATATAACCTTAGTAATTTCGTTGGTCCCTTTACTCTAAAAATCCAAATGACCAAAATACCCTTCTGGGGTGCCGATTTGGTCGAAAAATGCCCCGGGACCCAATCCAAACCCCCGTGTACACTTTTTTGACTAGTTTTGACCCTTTCAATTAAACTGGCGCACTCGAAATGACCATTGGGATGATCCATAAATAAATCACATTTTATCTCATTATTTAAGTTCTGAAATGACTGGCGCACGTGTCCTGACAAAATTACTGTAACTGTCGTATTTCTCACTCACGACAATCGTAATACATTCTTACTAATTTATTAATCGTTCACTAAGTAATACTCAATATAATTCATAAAAATAAATATTAACCCTTGTCTCGCTAATTAATATTTATTTTAATCAGGATTAATTTCGTATTTTAATTTAATTAATCCGAATATAAAAATCATTAAAATTGCAGGGTGTTGCATAGAGAAAATGCCAAAAAAGGATTCAAAAGAAAAAGAGAACAATCTGGTCGCTCGTCAAGATGTTTGAAGCCTGACGCACTGCCAATAAAAAAAGACTTCTTTGACCGCCGATTGGAGTTTCTCCACCTATACATCTAGTAGAAGTCCCCCATCTCCTCATCCTACAAGCCTATTTAACCAGAATTAATCCCGACAACCACATAAAACCACATCTGCAAAAAAGATAAGAATTAATAGAAGAAGAAAATTAAAGGAAAAATAGGAGAAAATACATAAAGATAAATGTAAGAATCATCTCCAGAAGGTACGTGGCCCCCGTAAAGGTCTGTCAACAGCACCGGCTGAAAGCATCCAGAGAATAATAAAGGGTTGCCAAGGTTAGGCTCCCTTAGTCATAAAATTGGATATTAAAAAATACCCTCAAAAATGGTAAAATCCATAGGTGTACGACGTCGCCACTCGATGCCACTAAGAAACCTCCCAACAAAAGAAGAATGAATAAATGGGTCATCTGTCGTACCTGCAACCCGTTTGTCTCATCAATCCTACGGCTAAAAAGAATTTCTAATCATCGGAGACTATCCTCCTCACGTCTCCCAACGTAGACCCAATATCCTTAGGTGTCACACTTAAAGATTGGTCCACATTTATCTGAATACCTTCGCAGTCAATCCCAAGCAACTTCTAGACATCGATGGATGTCATTGTTATCTCCCCAAATTCCAAATGGATGGTGTGGGTGGTGTCCCACCACCTCTCTCCTATAGCACACAATATAGCCGTAGAGGGAGGCATATAATCCAAAGTAGATGTCAAATGGCCAAAACCGGCAGATGAAAATACCCAGTGCACCACTATCAGAAGGTGCTCCCATACATATTTAAACCCCATCGTTGACCGAGAACGAAAGATCGTGGGAGCTATATCAAGCTACCAGAAATCAATAAAGAAACCTTTTGCCAACTCAAGGAAACAAAGAAGAAAAGAAAAAAATGCCAAAGTTCATTATTGATACAAAAATTAGTCAGCTGACATGGACCGGTTATGTTAAGACACGTGTTATCCGATATGGCATAAATATATGTACTGAGAAACTTAAATCGTCGAGCTACTCAGTGAACCGATCTACTCAGTATACCGAGCAACTAGCTGGGAAGATTAAATGACCAAGACAATTTTAATGAATAGTCCTACAATGTACAGATGTATATGCCCATTTAATGGCGGCATATTGTCTATTCATATTGACAGCCTAAGGGCTATAAATACATTGTAATAACCTCATGGTAGGGTAAGCTATCATAAGCAAAGATAATCAAGATTAAGGCAAAATACTCAGTAATACAAGAGAGTGGATGTAGGCCATTTCATTGAGGCCGAACCACTTTAAAAATCTCTTGTCTTATTTCTTTATTCATATTTATCTGTGATCAATTAATTAGATCAAGTCTAGTTTTTTACATCAACAGATTGATGCCGTCTGTGGGAACTACTATACATAGCATTTTTCACTAAAAAATTATCATAAATGGCTGATATCCCAGAATCTTGCAACATGAATGATGACGAGAATCCTCCAAACCCTCTGCTCCTCTAAATACACATGATATCATCGGGATCCTAACAAATTTAGCCAGGGACAAATAGCTATGCAGGAAACCATGCGACAGTTCATTCAAACTGTTCAAAATGGAGCATCTACCCAGTCAGGACAACGAAATATTCGTAGAATCATGCAAC
This sequence comes from Sambucus nigra, assembly GCA_949130495.1. Classification (NCBI taxonomy): domain Eukaryota; kingdom Viridiplantae; phylum Streptophyta; class Magnoliopsida; order Dipsacales; family Adoxaceae; genus Sambucus; species Sambucus nigra. Next base: position 220,967,970 of record OX422218.1, read on the forward strand.
CACCGTCTTCACGATCTAGACACACTGAAATCCATCACGCCGAAAATTCAAGTGATCCATCCTATCACCCTAACTTAACTTCTCCTACAAGGATTTTGTATTCTCAAGAAGATGTTACTCTAATTCCAGAACGAACAAGATCTCTAGAAAGGTTGAGAAGAGTTTATCCTTTCAATCATTTGGGCCCTAGGAGGAACATAACTCCTCCTCGAATTGCGTCGAGAATTTCTCAATGACCAAATAGTTTGAGGGAAGGCTCAGCCTAGTCACATCCCAATCCTAGTCATGTAGCTCGTACAGAATGATCCTGATAGGAGAATTCTGCACGATCTGTTGCTCGTGCGAATATAAACAGATCAGAGGCTTGCAATGATGCTTGGAAAGGGTCTATTCAGAGACTATAAGATAGATTAGGGGAACTGGTTAAGGCTAAAAACCCTATCCAAAGAAACTTTATCAAAGGATCTCCATTTGTACAAATAATTATGAATTTCCCCACACCATTAAATTTCAAGGCTTCTGTGGTTACACCTAAGTATGATGGCAAAACTAATCCTGTTCTCCGCATAGAGCAATATCAAGCTGTAGGAGATATCTATGTAGTCCCAGATGAAACGAAGTGCAGAGCATTCTCAGGAACCATTATTGGATCCGCTCAGATATAGTACAACAACCTTCCTCGGGAAAAGATTGCGACCTTCCATCAACTAGTCGAGCTCTTTATAGGAAATTTCTATTTTTATACAAAATTAGTCAAAGGGGTAGCACATCTATTTAGTGTTAGATAGAAGGAATGAGCAAGTACCAGGGACTATATCACTCATTTTAATAATGAAAAACTGGAAGTCATTGAATATAAGGATAAGACATCCATCACAGCTCTCATGAGTGTTCTTTTACCAGACAAGATGTACTACACTTTGGCCAAGGATCCCCCCAAATACATGGATGAATTGATGGCCAAAGCAGGCAAAATTATGAATGCCAAAGAAGCTATGGTTGTGAAGAAGAATGCTTAGGCAAAGGCAGAAACTAAAGATGTAGGTAAATTGAAGAGGAAAGATCAGAAGCATAACGGTGTGAGAAAACTGTCGAAAGCTAAAGAAATATTAGAACACCTGAGGAAGTATGCAAATTATACTCACTTAAAGGTGGATATAAACCATGTTCTAGAAGAGATCAAGAACAGCGAGGAACTGAATTGGACAGAAAAACTGAGGGCAACTCCCAAAAGAAAGGATAAATCCAAGTATTGTGAGTTCCCTAAGGATCACGGTTACACGACCAAGCAATATGTAGCTCTCCAAAATGAGATAGAATAACTCATTAGACGAGGAAAGCTGAACAAGTACATTGATCTCCAGAATGGTTGGAGGACCAATAACAGATCTCAACAGAGGTCCAAATCTTCTTACCGACCAAGAGACGATAAGAAAAGGGACCATGAAGATGACCCTGATCTCCCAAAAAGTCCAAGACAACCTGAGCGTGAGGTATTTTCAATCCATTTTGGTTCATTAAATTGTAACATGATTATAGGTCGAGATGTAGGAGGGGGTGATCATACCACTGACAGGAAAGTTTACCTCAATTAAGCACAAGCTTGTTCCTATATACAATTGATAAATCTAGCAGAAGAGGGTCGCCCAAGGAAGGTTAACAAAGATAAATTGGTCATTGGTTTTTTCGAAAATAATCTGGAAGGCGTTTTGTATCCTCACGAGTATCCTCTAGTGATCAAAAAGAGAATGAAGGATGTAATCATCTCAAGAGTACTAGTGGATAATGGTAGCTCGGCCGACATTATGTTATATCCTTTCTTCGATAGTTTAAACTTAAAACTTGGTCAATTAGAACAATATTACATGCCCCTCATTGGGTTCTCTAGAGAATTTTTTTTTCCCTGGGGACGATCAAGTTAGGCATGTTGATTGGTACCTAGACTGCTTGTAGATCAGAAACGATACGCTTTTTTGTGATGGATAAAAATGTCTAATTAGCCTACAATATAATCATGGGGAGAGTAGGTTTGAAAAAGTTGGAAAGAGTTCCATTAACTGTACATTAGTGTTTAAAGTTCCCGACCAACTTTGTGGTTGGATTTATAAGTGGCGATTAAAAAGTATCTCAGGAATGTTACTACTCATTTGCCGAGCAAGAATAATTGGAGGATGCAAGGAAGAAAACTACTACTTATCAAGTGGATGAATCTAGTCTGAGATTGAAACCTTAGACCCAAGAGATGAAACAGAGCTCGTTAAAGGCCAAGTCATCGAGGTAACAGAAAGAATTATTCTAGATAAAGAGCAACCAGAAAGAACAACTCAGATTGGTGCTTCACTAGATCCGATGTTAAATCAAGAGCTAGTGGTGTTCCTGAAGCATAGAAAATAAGCTTTCGCATGGAGTCATAAGGATATGTCAGGGATAGACCCATCCTTTTTATGCCACGAGCTTAATTTCAATAAAGAGACCAAACTAGTAAAGTAATGAAGAAGAGTCTTTAGTCCGGAGAAGAATCAGTCTATTCAAGAGGAAGTGGAAAAATTGTAAAAGGCTTATTTCATCGGAGACGTCAAAAATCCGGATTGGCTCGCTAATATTGTGATGGTAAAGAAGAAGAACAACAAATAGAGAATGTGTGTGGACTTCACAGACTAAAATAAAGCTTTTCCAAAACATCATTTCCCTCTACCCTGAATAGATTAGCTAGTAGATGCAACTTCGGAGCATGAATTGCTAAGCTTCATGGATGCCTACTCTGGATATAATCAAATTAAAATGAATCCAGAAGACAGGAAAAGTACCTCTTTCACTACCCCACGAGGAATATATTGTTACAATGTTATGCCTTTTGCTCTTAAGAATGCAAGTGCTACATATCAGCGGCTGATGAATTGGGTGTTTGCAGAGCAGATTAAAAAAATATGGAGGTGTACCTTGACGATGAGTTGACCAAAAGAAAAAAATATGCTGACCATATAACTGATTTGAGCCAAACATTTGATCTGTTAAAGTACCAGATGAAGCTGAACCCGACCAAGTGTGTTTTTGGTGTACAAGAAGGCATGTTCCTCGGGTACATTGTGAATCAAAGAGGGGTTGAAGAAAATCCTAATAAAATAAAAGCCTTACTAGAATTACAATCCCCAACCACCAAGAAGGAAGTGCAAAGCCTTACGGGGCGTGTTGCATCTCTCAACAGATTCATCTCTTGAGCAACTGATAGATGTCTTCCATTCTTCAAGGTGCTCAGAAAGACCTTCGAGTGGAATGACGAATGTGAGAAGGACTTCTTAGAGTTAAAGAGATACTTGGGAACACCTCCTCTATTGTCCCGGCCTGTAGCCGGAAAATAATTATATTTGTACCTAGCTATTTCAAAAGGTGCAGCCAGTTTAGCTTTGATACGAATAGAAAGTGGAGTGCAAAAACTAGTTTACTACATGAGCAAGGAATTCAGGGGAGCAGAGATCAGGTATCCAAAACTGAAGAAGTTAGCATTGGCACTAATTGAGGCAAGAAGGAGGATGAGACCGTATTTTCAAGCCCATATGATAGTGGTATAAACTGACATGCCACTTAGACAGGCTGTACATAAGATGAAAATGTTTGGAAGATTGATGTATTGGGCAGTGGAATTAGGGGAATATGACATTATCTACGAGCCAAGATCCTCTCTCAAAGAGTAAGCAAGGGCAGATTTCATTGCCAAATTTACCTACCCTGATATCTCCGATTAATATGGGGCTAATGTAGAGAAACTCAAAAATGCTGGAGGATCAACAAAAATTGTCCCTGATAAACTCCCAGCAGCAAAATTTCCAGAAGGGATGGCAGTCGATCAACCAGAATCTTCTGGTAAGAGGCCAGAGTTGAGAGAGGAAGAAAGGAAGGACAAGATATTCAATCAAGAGATTTTATCAGACGAAGGGTTTGATAATAATATCCCTATATGGAATTTATACGTTGATGGTTCTTTATGTGCAACAGGTTGCGGAGCTAGAATTATTCTTAATAGTCCAGATGTAATAGATATAGAATATGCTTTGTGTTTCCAATTTAAGGCTTCCAACAATGAAGCTGAGTATAAAGCAGTAATTGTGGGCCTCAACTTAGCTAAATTATTAAATACATAGCAAGTTATGGTGTTCAGTGATTCACAACTAGTGGTAAATCAGATGCTCAGTCTTTACGCAGCAAAAGGGGAGTTCATGTTGAGGTATTTGACTAAAGATATGGAGGTTATATCCAATTTGGAAGTTGTCCAAGTGATTATAATAACAAGACTGGAGAATGCAAGGGCATGTGCACTTTCTTGGTTAGCTTCAGCTACGAAGAATAATTCCCATTGAGATACTTGTAAGCAGACGTATTCATGAAGATTTAATAGTGAATTTTAATACTTTGGATATGGGACCTTCCTGGATGGATCCCATCAGGGATTATATCAAACAAGGCACTTTAATAGTGAATTTAAAGGCTGCCAGATACGTCTTAAACAATGGAGTTTTGTACATAAGAGGTGTGATAGCTGGTCTGCAAAGATATGTTTATCCAGCAGAAGTCAAAGATCTAATCGAGGAAATTCATGAAGGATCAAATGGAGCTCACGTAGAAGGTAGAACTCTTTTACAGAGAATAAATACGCAGGGGTACTATTGGCCAACAATGCGCACTCATTGTACAGCTTATGCCAAGAAATGCGATAAGTGTCAGTGATTTTATACTATATGAAGAACTCCCCAAGCACTGTTAACACCAATCACTTCACCTTTTCCATTTTCTATATGGGGAATAGATTTAGTTCGGCCTCTACCAATTATAAGAGGACGATTCAAATATTTGGTGGTAGTTGTTGATTACTTTACAAAATGGGTGGAATCTGAACCTCTCATTGATATGGCTTATGAAAGGGTTTATCAATTCATCTAAAAGAATATTATTTACAGATATGGTCTGCCACATGCTTTTATCACTCATCATGGTACCCAATTTGACAATGATGAGTTTGTCGCGTATTATCTATAGTCTAATATTCAAAAGATCCATTCTTCTCTGGGTCATCCCCAAAGTAACGGGCAAGTAGATGTGAGGAATAGAATTCTACTGACTGGGTTGAAAAAAATATTAGATGATGCTAAAGGGAATTGGATCAACGAGCTGCACTTAGTGTTATGGGAATAACACCTCAAACAGAAATTGGGGAGTCCCCTTACACTTTGGGTCATCCCCAAAGTAACGGGCAAGTAGATGTGACGAATAGAATTCTACTGACTGGGTTGAAAAAAATATTAGATGATGCTAAAGGGAATTGGATCAATGAGCTGCACTTAGTGTTATGGGAATAACACCCCAAACAGAAATTGGGGAGTCCCCTTACACTTTGGCTTTTGGGAGTGAAGCAGTCATATTTGCTGAATTAGGATTACCTACTCATGGGGTGCTTAATTTCAATTATCCGGTAAGTGACTTGATGAGACACTTGGACTTGGATTTTCTCGAAGAACTCAGAGAAGAAGAAGCAATCCAAAATGCAACTTATCAGCAAAGGACTGCCATGTTCAACAATAAAAGGGTCGAGAAGTGCGATCTCAAGGAAGGAGATTATGTGCCCAAGAAAGTAATTCAAAATAAAATAAGTTGGAAGCCAACTGGCATGGGCCCTATCGTGTCATGGATGTTGTTCGACCTGGCACCTACAGAATATAAACTCTAGAAGGGGAAGAATTTAAAAATCCTTGGAATGCAGAGCACCCGAGAAAGTATTACTAGTAATGTAACTTTACGTGTACCCCATTGTTTCAGTATGAATGAAAACCAGGATTTCTCAATATTCATTTGTGTTTTTTTTTCAGAGTACTAGTGCTACACACTACACTTAACTCACTTTGCAGCAACACAAACCTTTGTTCTCTCAACTAAAAGTTGGTCGGCATCTGCACAAACACCAACAAAGATGGTTGGCATCAGCAATCACTAACTACAAATTGGTCGGCATTAACATAACCAATAATGTTGGTACAAAAATCGAACAAGGAAAGGCCTATTTGATTATGGGTGACCGAAATGGCATCTAAACTAGGCAAGAAGATGGGTAAAATATTGATACGACGCAAATATTGCGTATTTCACCCGTTAACCTACGCATTATTAGCCCCCTCGGGTATCTTAATCCCTATATTTATGCTCATTAACCAGACAACCTCTGATTTTTATGTTAACATGTTTTGCATGGGTTAATTGAGCTTTTGTAGGTATTTGGATGCTTAGTATGAAGTTCGGACGCATTCCGGTGAAGTTCCGTACTCAATCGCACGCGCAAGGGCATTTTAGTCTTTTCACAGCTTGGGCACCTAGCCCGACATCTCACGGAAGTTGTATCCCTCCTCGCTAGCTTCGCGTGGCCGTGAACGGTGCGCGATTCCGATTCATAACGAAGAAGTTACGGCAATTTCAGCGGAGGAAATACAAGGAAGCAAAAGAGGAGAAGGGAGAAGAAGAAAAGAGGAATGCAGTAGGCTGCTGCATTCTGCCCTTCTTGATCGATAGATCGACCAATTTGGTCGATCGATCGACCATTCTCATTTGCCAAATTTTTTCCTAGGTCGATCGATGGACCAAAGGGGTCGATCGATCAATCCCCTGTTTTTCAGCAGATATTTTGCATTTCTTTTCTTTTCTCTTTTCTTTTCTAATTTAATTCCCACTTGGTATATAAGCCAATTTTGATGTAATAAACAGAGAGAACGTTTTTAGATAGTTTTTAGGTTAGAATAGTTAGGGTTTTGGATGGTTCTTCTTCATTTCTCTTTGGATTGACAATCTAATTGGTTTGTAAGTTGACTTTTCATTACCCTCTCCATTAATGTAGCTTGTTTTCCATTAATTCTTACTTTCTAGATAATTTACATGCTTTGTTAATTAGTTTACTTGATTTATTTCTTGCTTTCTTAGTTTAATTAGTTGTAATTTAGTTTAATTCATGTATTACCCTTAGATAAATAGGGTCGGGATTTCGTTCCGCCATTTACGGGTTTGGACCTCGAAGGTTAGGGGGTGTAATACGATGCAAATATTGCGTATTTCACCCGTTAACCTACGCGTTATTAGCCCCCTCGGGTATCTTAATCCCTATATTTATGCTCATTAACCAGACAACCTCGGATTTCTATGTTAACATGTTTTGCAGGGGTTAATTGAGCTTTTGTAGGTATTTGGATGCTTAGTATGAAGTTCAGACGCATTCCGGTGAAGTTCCGTACACAATCGCACGCGCAAGGGCATTTTAGTCTTTTCACAGCTTGGGTACCTGACCCGACATCTCATGGAAGTTGTATCCCTCCTCGCTAGCTTCACGTGGCCACGAACGGTGCGCGATTCCGATTCATAACGAAGAAGTTACGGGGATTTCAGCGGAGGAAATACAAGGAAGCAAAAGAGGAGAAGGGAGAAGAAGAAAAGAGGAATGCAGTAGGCTGCTGCATTCTGCCCTGCTTGATCGATCGATCGACCAATTTGGTCGATCGATCGACCAATTTGGTCGATCGATCGACCATTCTTATTTGCCGAATTTTTGCCTAGGTCGATCGATCGACCAAAGCGGTCGATCGATCGATCCCCTGTTTTTCAGCAGATATTTTGCATTTCTTTTCTTTTCTCTTTTCTTTTCTAATTTAATTCCCACTTGGTATATAAGCCAATTTTGATGTAATAAACAGAGAGAACGTTTTTAGATAGTTTTTAGGTTCGAATAGTTAGGGTTTTGAGGGTTTTGGATGGTTCTTCTTCATTTCTCTTTGGATTGACAATCTAATTGGTTTGTAAGTTGACTTTTCATTACCCTCTCCATTAATATAGCTTGTTTTCCATTAATTCTTTCTTTCTAGATAATTTACATGCTTTGTTAATTAGTTTACTTGATTTATTTCTTGCTTTCTTAGTTTAATTAGTTGTAATTTAGTTTAATTCATGTATTACCCTTAGATAAATAGGGTCGGGATTTCGTTCCGCCATTTACGGGTTTGGACCTCGAAGGTTAGTGTTTCGTGTAAAATTGCATTTAATTGAAACCTCGCGTATTGAAGTTGGATTATTATGCGTTTAACTTTCTTTGTCATGCAACGTTAGTGTTTATAACGATAATCCGAATTTAATCCGCGTGTGACCATTTTTGATTAAATGTTTAATCTCGCAACTTTGGCTTAAATTCCTTATTGCGTGATGTTTATGCTTAATTGAATATGATCGATTAAATATTTTCGAATCAAAATTCTAATTAGTAGTTGTTTAGCCCGTGAATGCATGTATGCGATCCCGATCCTCGCTTTCCTTTAATTTAGCGTTAACTTCTCTTTTTCTTTTGTCACCATAACCACCCATCACCTTTTCTTATTTCTTTTACACCATCTTTATTCTTGAAGTTTTAAAACAATTAACATCTAAAATTCAATCACTCCCTGTGGATTTCTTACGATACCCGACTTACCGCTGTGCTTGCTTGTCAAGTGTAGTTGTAGCTTAGGTTTTCTTTGTATCGCGGTGGCGAAACACACAACGATTGTGTCCTCACATGAACACACATTTTTCGCCCGGTCACAAAATGGCGCCGTTGCCGGGGAGTGTGTTTTAGATAGTAATTGTTTTATTATTTTGTAGTATTTTTCCTTTTGTATTTGAATTTATTGTTTTAACCTTTTTTGCAGGATAGCATACTTGAGCGCTAAGAAACTTTGATTCGCGGTTGCTCACTTTCTTGCTCAGATTCTCCATCTGCAAACAACGAGGTAATCATGTCCTACTATTATAGTTATTATGGTTATTCTAATGATTCATACTTTGGGGATAGTTTTCAAGTTTTCCATTTTCAAGATTTTCTTGAAAATGAAAGACTTGAAAACATTTATCGGAATGAAAATCGTTATTGGGAGCTTGAGTTGGATTCATTATTCGATTCCAATGACGATTCTTATTTCATTACTTTCGAAGACGAGTTTCAACCAAATGAGGAGTCCGAGGCTCTTGAGCCGAGGAAGCCTACTTTGGAAGAAACTTTTCTTCTTTACTACCAAGGTTTGGAAAGCCTAAATGATGCTGGAATGAGACTTGGTTCACTTTGCGATGAGATGAATTCTTATGCACAAAACAACAAGGAGGTGGAAACTTGTGTTTCACCTAAATTTTTCGAAGAATTTCTCATCGAGTGTGCAGCTTTCTCCCCCGAAATTCAATCTCCTTCCGATGATGATTCGATTGAGATTGAATCTGTTTCATCACCATATTCGTTTTCCGTGATCGAACCATTGGAATTACCGGTTGATTCCTATGAGTCGGTAGAAACTAAAACTTCTACACTTTTTATCGATGAGGACTCCTTGCCGGACTTGTTTTCGATGGATGTTATCCTCATGTGTGCACCATCTCCCATTCCATTTGAAAAACCTTTGGGAGATGAATCGATTTTTCTTGGTCCACTAGTGTTCTTGTCCCCCTTGTTATCCAAATCCCCATCGTCCCCCAAAAATTTCAAATTGGCGATGGTTCACCTTTTTCACCACCCACATGCCTTCCGTTGTTCAAACGAAATTCTTATTTTTCGGGAGGCATGTTCGCTTTGGAGGGTCCACCGTTGATCTTTCAAAGTCAAATCCCTTTTTGGGTGGACCCTCAACTATTTAGACTTCTAGTGTATAGTTTGTGTGAAGCCTAAATAGTAGGTTGTAAATAGTTAGCTTTTTAATTTTCATTCTTTCCTATTTTTCTTTCCTTTTAATTTAGTCTAGTGTAATTAGTTAACTTTTTGTTATTTGTTTTTGCTATGCTCGGTACTAACTTGTTTTGTATATTTCATTGGACTCGTGCTTATGGAGATCTCTCCAATTTTGGGTAATATCATTCCTTTCCTCTCTTTGTGTTGTGTTCTTAATGCGCATTGAGGACAATGCAACATTTAAGTTAGGGGGTGTAGGATATTCTATCCATTTCATGTGTAGTCCATTAATTTGCTCACATTTAGTTACTTAGTATGCCTTTTTGTGAAAAATTTCAAAAATATTTTCTTTCTTTTTTCTCCTTTGTTGGGCATTTTGCCTTGTTTCCAGTGATAAATTTTAATAATTGCCCGATCGAATAGACAACCTAATGATGCATGTTCTCAATTTTAGAAGTTATTAGACTTTAGTCCTCAAATCATTGATATTGTGAATAACTTCATGAATTAAACTTTATCCCATGAGCATATGCACTTTCCTTGTTATATTGATTTGGTTTAAGATTTTTATAACTCGGTAATCTTTTGTTGCATTGTATATACTTACACCGAGTAAGCTTTGTACCTTTTGTCGTTTGTGAGTGTATACACTATTCTTTTCTCATTGAAAACGTTGAATTCGTTGGTAATCTCTCTATTCTTTCATTTGATCGTTCATTAATTGAGTTCATACTTGAAATGTGTTAACTTGATCATGATTTTCATATATTGTTTTGACTCGAGAATTGCGTAAACTTTGTGAAATGATCATAGGCATTCTTTGTTATATCACCCTTATTAGCCTTGACCTCACCTTATATGTTTCCCTAGTCAACCCTTTTGAGCCAAAATATAGCCTTTCGTTTCATAACCCCATTCCCATAACCAACTCCGCATTGGAGTTTTAGCCCATACATACACTTTCCATACCTTTGTTTGGAATGATACTTGGGATTGAATGATGTTATTGTAGTGTGGTTGCAATTTAAGCATATGAGAGTTTGAAAATCAAAGAAAAGAGTGTAGTGAAAAAAGCGTGCAAAAAGAAAAAGCAAAAAGCAATAGAAAACAAAAACAAAAAGTGAGAAAAAGAAGAAAAGAAAAGAAAAGAGAAAGTTGTAAATGTTGTGTATAGTGTTCAATAAGCTTTGATTACTCTCCCCGATGATATATCTAATGCTTGTTTTGGAACTTGTTTTCCAATTTTTGATATTACCCGCATTTTTCCATTATCCGTAGTTTTCATCTCGAACACTTTGAATCCGTACATACATTCCTTCATTTCATACCTTAACCCCAAACCTACATTACAACCCTATAAAGTCCTATGTGATCTTAGGGTGCATTTAATTTAAAAGTCATAATAGTTTTGATAATCTGTGAAAATGCATTTCGCCTCTTTTGATGTACGGTATCCTTTCATTGAGATTACAATTTTTCATTTCCTATATAGCGTTCTTCATTTGTGACATGTGTGCGGCCTAGTTTCCATTTACATTTACTCTTTATGCCCACATGTCCCGTGTATTACCTCCCATTCCGAGTGATTTCATTTGTTGAGTGTAATGCCCGTGAGGATTGAATGTATGCTTGCTTTTTATTTATCCGATTTATTTAAGTTTTTACCAAATCATATTTTGCATTTTCTCTCCCCCTCCCACTTTTAAAGTTTCAATTCTATGAGGTGCATTCAACTTGTTAATAACAACGGACTTTAGCTTGAATTCGTTCAATATGCTAATAACATGTTTGAAATATTTTTCGTTGTTGTTGAGTTTGTTGCATGTTGGGTTGGGCATATTTTGAGGAAACCATATGATGTTTGTGGGTTTCATCCCTGAAAACCCTCACGAGACGACACTCGTCCACTAGGGTAACCTAGGGGTTTAACGGCTTATTGCATATGCTAAATGCAATCGTTCGCCCGCGAAAGTGGCCTTATGCTTTTATACCATACTTTTGCTCTTTCTCCTTCTTTTGGTTTGCTTGTAGTTCTTGTTGTTTCCTATTTCATTGCTAATGACTAGCAATGTGTAAGTTAGGGGGTGTGATACGACGCAAATATTGCGTATTTCACCCGTTAACCTACGAGTTATTAGCCCCCTCGGGTATCTTAATCCCTATATTTATGCTCGTTAAGCATACAACCTCGGATTTCTATGTTAACATGTTTTGCAGGGGTTAATTGAGCTTTTGTAGGTATTTGGATGCATAGTATGAAGTTCGGACGCATTCCGGTGAAGTTCCGTACACAATCGCATGCGCAAGGGCATTTTAGTCTTTTCACAGCTTGGGTACCTGACCTGACATCTCATGGAAGTTGTAGCCCTTCTCTCTAGCTTCGCGTGGCCACGAACGGTGCGTGATTCCGATTCATAACGAAGAAGTTACAGCGATTTCAGCGGAGGAAATACAAGGAAGCAAAAGAGGAGAAGGGAGAAGAAGAAAAGAGGAATGCAGTAGGCTGCTGCATTCTGCTCTGCTTGATCGATCGATCGACCAATTTGGTCGATCGATCGACCATTCTCATTTGCCAAATTTTTGCCTAGGTCGATCGATCGATCCCCTGTTTTTCAGCAGATATTTTGCATTTCTTGTCTTTTCTCTTTTCTTTTCTAATTTAATTCCCACTTGGTATATAAGCCAATTTTGATGTAATAAACAGAGAGAACGTTTTTAGATAGTTTTTAGGTTAGAATAGTTAGGGTTTTGAGGGTTTTGGATGGTTCTTCTTCATTTCTCTTTGCATTGACAATCTAATTGGTTTGTAAGTTGACTTTTCATTACCCTCTCCATTAATATAGCTTGTTTTCCATTAATTCTTACTTTCTAGATAATTTACATGCTTTGTTAATTAGTTTACTTGATTTATTTCTTGCTTTCTTAGTTTAATTAGTTGTAATTTAGTTTAATTCATGTATTACCCTTGGATAAATAGTGTCGGGATTTCGTTCCGCCATTTACGGGTTTGGACCTCGAAGGTTAGGGTTTCGTGTAAAATTGCATTGAATTGAAACCTCGCATATTAAAGTCGGATTATTATGCGTTTAACTTTCTTTGTCACGCAACGTTAGTGTTTATAGCGATAATCCGAATTTAATCCGCGTGTGACCATTTTTGATTAAATGTTTAATCTCACAACTTTGGCTTAAATTCCTTATTGCGTGATGTTTATGCTTAATTGAATATGATCGATTAAATGTTTTCGAATCGAAATTCTAATTAGTAGTTGTTTAGCCCGTGAATGCGTGTATGCGATCCCGATCCTCGCTTCCCTTTAATTTAGCGTTAACTTCTCTTTTTCTTTTGTCACCATAACCACCCATCACCTTTTCTTATTTCTTTTACACCATTTTTATTCTTGAAGTTTTAAAACAATTAACATCTAAAATTCAATCACTCCATGTGGATTTCTTACGATACCCGACTTACCACTGTGCTTGCTTGTCAAGTGTAGTTGTAGCTTAGGTTTTCTTTGTATCACGGCGGCGAAACACACAACAATTGTGTCCTCACACGAACACACTTTTTTCGCCCGGTCAAATATCCACTGCCTCGGCACCGGGGCAATTATTTACTTAAATGATTGCTACAACTAAGCCGAAACATGGGATAAAATAATTCCATTGCTTAGCAAATTATTGGTGATAAGTCACTACATCTAGGGCAAAGTTCCATTGTATAGGCAACTAAATTATATATATATATATATATATATATATATATACTCAGTGACTGACAAGTGCAACATTATTATAGTTGATCTCATAAAGATTGACAAGCTAAACATCATACAATTAATTTATTTCCAAGGAAACAAAATTACAAAAAGATGATTTTTCTTCGCTATACAATCACTAACGAAATACAAATAGCCTGTTCTACTGGTTTATTTCCTTCATATTTAGGTACAGGATCCATTACTGGAGGATCATCTAAAGTAAAAGAAGAATTGATAAAGTTCAAATCTTGCAGCATTCTGGTATTGCTCGTACTTATTCGCTCAAGCAAATATAAAGGTCGGGATATCTCAAAATCTTCGTGCAGATTGTAGTCACCAAGGTATTTGGAAATGAAACACTGAGGAATGGATCTAACTGGGATCCATCTAACATCTAGTTTGAAAGGAGGTACTAGAAGATCAAGTAATCCAGGGTCATACCAATCCCACAACTCAGTTCCATCCTCAAACTTCATCACAGATAAGGCATTCAACCATCCCTGTTTGTATCCCTCATTGTTTGATTGCTTCAACCTGGCATCAAGATGATATAAAGCTTCATCTTATCCCCCATCCAAAACTCTTTGGGTTGCTTATTGAATTGATAAGTCAATCATTCAACATGCTGATGAAGCCTCTTCACCAAATTTTCTTTATTCTGTAACACAAAACTCTGATTGGAAAGATGCTCGGTAAGAGTTTGAATTTTTTGGGACACCTTAGCTAAATCTTTATTTTTTTTCCTTTAGTTAAGCAGCCTAGTTTTCTAAAGACTGCTGAGTCCTAGTCTCTTCGATGTTGTTCTGGCCAGCTCTTGCTCTACCCCGGGAAGAGGATGTAGTTCTGGCTTTTTTCAAAGCTTCTAATTCTTCTCTTAATGACGCATTTTCAGTATCTAAAAAGGAAAATAGATAAAAGCAATAAAATATTGAATAACTTTAAACCTTCACCTTATTCCCTACAACATCCTCAGTTGATTTTAAAGAAGGAATTGGTTGCTTAGTGGGCAGTTGGCGTTGCTCGGTAGAGGTTATTTCCTACTGAACTTGCTCGGAGGACTGGGGGATAATGGTAGTAGGTGTTTATGCTACTATCAATAAAGAAGATTCATCAAATCCAGCTTCATCTTCTTCTTCTTCAATAGCAGGAGGAAGACCATGAATATGTCTCTGAAATAGTTTAGAATCCTCAGCAACGTTTAACTCCCTCAACGCTGCAACCCATCCATCCTTAAAGAATTTTGAACTTGCGTAATCCATTTGGGTAAAAGAAGAAGTTACAGCTTTGTTCCACCCTTTGTCCCAGCCAGAGCTAAAGGACTTCTTCACAGCAACTCTTCTCTTCTCCCTCTTCGAAGAAGTATTTTCCCTAAAAAGCTCTTCAAAAAATTGTACTTTTTGTTTAAGATCTCTCTTGCACCGTTCAGCCTCTTGAAGCTTGCCCTCAGTTTCCTCCTTGCTAGAAACGTCCATCTTCAATTTCTCATTTGCCTCCTTGGAAGCATTTACAGCGTCTTATACAGCATCTGCAGATCTCTACCAAGCTAGATCAGCCTCTTTGGCAGCTTCCCCAACTTTTTATTGAGCTATCTCATCAGACTTAATTTTACTTTCCCAAACAGCTTTGTCATCCTCGTACTTCTATCGAGATTACTCCAAATATTTTGACAACCCAGCAAGGGCTTCTTCTACTCCACTGAAAGAAGTTGTAGCTTTTATAATTTCATCCTTCTCCAGGATATTATTAAAATACACCAAAACTGTAAGATGAAGAGAACCTCAAATCAGAAAATAAACGTTGTACGAAGAATCAAAATGAAAAGTCTAATGTCACTTACTGATTGAAGGTGTTGGGATGCCAAGTCAGTGACCTTCTCTCGAGGAGTAGAAGTCTTAGCAGCTCGGCAGTCAGGAAGAGTCCAGACCAGATAAATTTCTTGGCCAAGCTAGGAGAAATGGGTGCTAGGTAACTAGATCTTAAAAAGGTACCTCAACCCCAGAAGGCTGAGCAGCAGCATCCACGGTCTTCTCAGCAAGACCCCTTCTCAATATTCTCAGAGGAATATCTTCAATCAAAGGTTTTATCTCTTCTAGAATAATAGTAACCCCTTAAATTAAAGGTGTTGCCTCTTTCGGAGCAGCTGGGGGCTTCTTGCTGACTTTCTTGACAGTTGTGACTGCTCCCCCAGATGGAGCAACATCCTTTTTCTTAGTCCCTTCAGTTGGGACATCTTCTTTGCTCTTTTTTGCCCCATCATCACCAGGGGCAACCTTGGCAAAGAGATCAGGCATTCCCCTCTTCTTCATCATCAGGTCAGCAATAGAAGTGCCCAAATCAGAGGAAGATTCTTCGACATTTGAAGAAGATGATGGAGCCTGCTCAATATCAATCACCAAAGGAGGAATAAGAGGTCGATCAATAAAAGAGGAAGTGGTGTTCTTGTATAACAGCAAATAGGAAGCAGACATCACGTGTTCCTGAGTTATTTCTTGATGCAAAACCCAGATAAATTTCAAATCTTTTATATTAATATCATTCTCTTTTGGGGATTTTCTCTTCCTATCAACTTTAATATAAAAAGATAAATGGCAGTGACACATTTTATCAAATAAAAATATAGTTAATTTGAAAAACATAACAACCTATCCCATTGCCATAAAGTGGACATCTGGGACCTTGGTACACGTCTTTCCTTTTTAGGGGGGATGTTGCCAATTTTTCATCATAACCCCGTGTTCAAAATAATCCCTATTAGCATTAGGGAGATTGACCACTAAAGCTCTGTTAGAAAACCTAGTTTTTAAATAAAAGGTGGTGTTGTTGGTAACCCATTTATAACAGTACATAATTTCATGAATCCCTAGACGAGTTCCATGAATTTGATTCAATCTATATATGCAATTAACTACCCTCCATGTATTTGGAACTACTCTTGCAGGAACAATATCAAAATATTGGAAAAATTCCAAACACTGGGGATTAGGCAGGAAACAAAAACCACATTCGGCCACAAAAATAGAAGGAAACTAATGTCCCTCAGCTAGAGAAAATAAATCAGAAGGGCAAGAAGGTCCTTCCAGAATAACCCAAGAAGGAATCCCAAATTCGGCCCTAAACTTATCCAACGATTAGATAAGGTAAACCATGATGGATAAAACAAAGAAAGACGAAGGAAGGAAGAAGTTCTTACAGAAAATTAAGAAATTAGCTAAGGCAGATGACAGAGAAAATGAGCATAAGAAGAAAAGCAAGAAGACAAAGAGTTTGGGAATCAAGATGGCGAAAGGTAGAAGACAATTTGTTTTTACCGCCTTTATATACGATGCTTTGGAAAATGGGAAAGGTAATGATCACAGATGATGCCGATTGTGTTTTCGGTGCCTAATTAAGGAAAAAGACGCAAGTACCCAAGTGTTTGCCAAAAGTTCAAAATATTGACAAATTTTCCACTTCGCGCTCAAAACTATTATGCTAAGAGAAAAATTTCACAAGTGTTGAAGGTGTATAACCAAATAGAACATGGGAAATATGACCAAACAATTTCTGGGTATAATATTCCACACTCTCGCATCCAACCGCAACTATGAAACATTAGGGGCTTCTGTTGATACAAAAATTAGTCAGCTGACGTGGACAACTTATGTTAAGACACGTGTCATCCAGCATGGCATAAATATATGTACCGAGTAACTAAAATCGCCAAGTTACTCAGCGTACCGAGCTACTCAGTATACCGAGAAACTAACTGGGAAGATTAAACAACCAAGACAGATTCAATGAATATTCTTACCATGTACAGATGTATATGCCGATTTAATGACGGCATATTGTCTATTCATATTGACAGCCCAAGGGCTATAAATACATTGCAATACCCTCATGGAAAGGTAAGCTATCATAAGTGAAGATAATCAAGATTAAGGCAAAATATCCAGTAATACAAGACAGTGGACATAGGCCATTTCATTGAGGCTGAACCACTTTAAAAATCTCTTGTCTTATTTCTTTATTCATATTTATCTGTGATTATTTAATTAGATCAAGTCTAGTTTTTTACATGAACTATCATTAACACTTACATAGCCACTAGGGTTCCTCACTCTGAATGATCGGTGATGTGAAGGGTCATACAAACGAAAATGATCATCAGCAACTAGCTCGAACAGCTCGAAAGAATTTTCGTTGCTAATGTCAGGGGCACCCTAGCTCAACACTCGAGGTTTGCTCAATCATCGACTCCCAACCACACCATGTGAGTCGCGATAGATGAAAAATCCGCCACTTTTGAGACTAAAAAAAGGAAAAAATCTTGGAAACGGATCTTAGTAAGAAAGTGAAGAAAATATGAATGCTAGAAGCTATGAAAAATGAGAAGAACTCGCTCATTTTTATAGGAGGACAAGGGGCATGCCGATTTCCAGTCCCTTGACACCCACCGTCGTCACCCCTTGGAAATATCGTATAAAAAATGCAAGAAAATTCCTAAAATTCTCCCAAAATTTCTTAAAATTGACAAATAAATATTGGAACATTTCTTCACCAAGAAAACCCTTTTTTAAAACCTTAAAATTCCTCGTCGGATTACAACCCACTCCTATCCCCAATTTAAATCCTAGAACGGCATTCTCACATCCCTGGAGTCTACTACAATTCCCCAGCAAAATCCCAAAACCTCAAGTCATCAACTATTTCCCTAGAGGATCTTCTAAATCCAACTTTACCAATAGAGCTATAAGTTAATTGGATATCTCTCCGACAGCATCTTAGAGAAACACAATCCCTAGTGGGACCCAAAATTAAATGCTTCCCTAGCAGGATTACATAGTTACCTCCCAAGATCGCCAGTGAAATCTCCATACTAAGGTTATCTCCTCTTAGACATGATCCTTAAGCAAATGTCTTCCCCCAATAGAATTTTCAAAACCACATTCCTCAACAAAACCATAAGTACACAATACTGCCCAGAAAAGAAACCCCAACTTTAGGTCCGAATAATTGACCTCAACCCGCAGAATTGGTCGCCTCTACTTTAGGTCTGCAGAATTGACCTCGATCGCAAAATTGGTTACCTTAACTTTAGGTCTGCATAATTGACCTTGACCCACAAAATTGGCCGCCTCTACTTTAGGTCTGCAGAATTGGTTGCCTTTACTTTAGGTTCTTAGAATTGACCTCAACCCGCAATTGGTCACCTCTACTTTAGGTCCTCATAATTGACCTCGACCCCCAGAATTTGCCGCCTTAAATTTGAAGTCACAAAATTAACCTCGACCCTCAGAATTTATCGCATCTACTTTAGGTCCTCATAATTGGCCTCGACCAGCCGAACTGGTTACCTCTACTTTAGGTACGCATAATTGACCTCGACCCGTAGAATTGGTTGCCTCTACTTTAGGTCATCAGAATTGATCTCGACACACAAAATTGGTCGCCATAACTTTAGGTCCTCAGAATTGACCTCAACGTGCAGAATTGGTCTTAACAACCTTTAGGGCCTTAGAATTGACCTTGACCCGCGGAATCGGTCATCGCAAATTTAGGCCTTTAGAATTAACCTCTACCTAAATAATTGGTCGTCCCAACCTTAGGTCCTCAGAATCAACCTCAGCCCTCTGAAACGGTCATCCTCGTTCCTTTTGGTACTCAAAATAAACCTCTTCCCCAAAACATCATGTGGTGTCTATTCAATGACTTTCACTTTCCCCAAGCTCACCGTCAAGGGGATCTATAGAAACCATTTTCTAAGACCTCCCAAAGTACCTCCTTAGGTCCCTATAACTCCCCCATTCACCAAATAACTCTAGGATATACTCCAAGTACCTATCTAGAGCCCATCGGGCGATCCCGAGCCCGTTTGACTCCAACGAATTTCATTGTCAAAATGAAAGCTCAATTAATATTAAAAGGACTCTAAATCCCCTTTCCAATGGTTTGCCTTGTGTGTGAATCAGTATAACGGTTCGGATAAAAGAATTATTTTACTATCGAAAACCGATCTAAAGGCCACTGGGCACTCTCGGGCCCCATTTCGACCCCAATAAACTTCAAAGCCAAAGAAAAAGCTCAATGAATATTCTAAGGGCATTGAAAGCCCTTTCCAACACACCATCTCATGAAAAAATGTCATAATTGTTAGGACGAACGATTCGTTTACCCCAAAAACTTATTCGAAATCCACTGAGCGCTATCGGGCTCCATTTGATGAAAGTTAACTATTCAGCTCGAATGAGACTGAACGAATCTTTGAATGGCACCGAATACCCTTGTCAAATATCCATATCATGCGTGAATTAGCCTTACAGTATGAACGAATGACCCGTTATGCTTCGAAAGGTCATTGGGCTTTTTTTAGCCCCGTTTGACCAAAGTTAACTCTCTTAACCAAGCGAAGCTCTTTGGAACATCGAAGTTCCTTGCATTACCTTTATAAGGGTCCACCCTAGAATGATTCAGACTTACAGTTTGGACTAACGATCCATCATTGTTCGACAATCATGAGCTCAAAGGTTCGATGGACGCTTTTGAGCCCCGTTTGACCCAAAGTCAACTCCCGGACCGGGGAGCTGCCAAAATGATTGTCAAATGTCTCTGAATAACCTTTCCAACGATAAACCCCATGCATGATTGGGACTTACGAATTGTGTTTTATGATCATTTTTCAAGAAAAATATACACGAGACTGCCAATTGACTCCATTTCCCTTCCTATAAGCAGTGTGTCTAGAGTTACCTACCAACGGGCAAGACAAGGACAATGTTGATCGACAGTCCCTTAACCTTATATAAGGATAGAATGATCTCACCTCAAAAGCACCTCAGAAACATCAACTTCAGTGATCTCAACAATATTATTCTTAAGTCAGTGAGATTTCCTTGTTTGAAACCTTTCTCCACCTTTCGTTAACATCACTTTCACACCTAATTTAGCAAAAAAAACCTACATTCTTCACCCTCTTTCAAGTAAGCTCATCAACAATCAAGATCAATCTCCAAGTCTCCAAAGAAGGTCCAAGCATTATTCTCTATCTTTAAATTTCATTGTTTTCATATTAGTTATATAAGTTCTTAATTTAGCTTTTACTTTAGATCATACACATATTAATCTTCAATCCTTTATTAGTAATATTGCACATAATACATTTTCCAAAAAAAAATCCAAAATGAGAAAAGTGGGTTACACCTATACATTCCAATGGTATTTAAGACCATATTTTCTCAAAACCAAAAACTCTTTTTGTTACACACACATATAATAAAATACCCGTTGGAACTTATGGGATAAACCCAACCTTTGTGTTGCATGCGAACTATGCGAACTTTGATGCCTTTATAGGCCATGTAGGCGTCTCATGCCAAAACCCTAGATTCGAGTCCTATTTTTCTATTTTCCTCTTTGTTTATCCATATATTATTTACGTATATCATATTTGTGTCTTATCTAACAAATATTATCATTCCATCATAATTTTTAATATCTTGAAAAGCGCACGCATCATTTTTTTAATTATTATTTTGGGAGCATTCCTTTGGATGACCGCACTCCGTCTTTTTCATGATGCAAGCCGAGCAATTTCGATCTCCACTTATATATATACGCGCACACACTTCACGAAGAAATTAAGGAAAATAATAACATAAGACCATGAGAGATCGAAAGGGTGAGATGGGGGCCTAACACCTTCCCATTCCGTAACTGCCCCCAAAGCTCTAATTTAATTAGTTTCGCAAGCATCAGTTTGTCTTTGATGTCATTCTCTTGAGGCGACAACTTGTTCCTTTATCTATTTTTTGCAAAATAGGATGGTGAATCTATCTCTTTACATCACCCTACATAGATGATGGCTAAATGTTTTCTAAAAAAAAGGGAGCGAGACCTTCTTTATCTCCCTTTCCACCGCATGAGCTCTGACCCCCGAGACGGGGGAGAAAACACCGGAGGGATGTACACACCTAATATTAAGAAATTTAGGGATAGCGGGCTCCCAATCATTCATCTTTAAAGCTGACACCGAGCCATGACTCCCCTAGGCACCTTCGAGGAAATAATGGCCCAGATGTTCTAACAAACTTTGAAGGACAACTCTCTTCATTGGTTTTTATCCCTGAAGGAATCCAAAATTTATAGTTGGGAGGATGTTACCTGTGAATTCATGTCTTAGTAAAAACACAGCAGGGAGTTGGAGATTACACGCCATGATCTTGAACTTCTCAAGAAAATTCCTAGAGAAATTATCAGCAATTTCATGCAAGGTGGAGGGATCAAAAGACCACTATAATCAATCGACCTTCCGAAGAGGAGAAAGTTAGTATTGTGAAAAAAAATTCTTACCCCATATTCGAGCGATGATGGGAGGACGGTATTACCCATATTTTTTAGCTTTCTTAAAAGCAGAAGTGGGTATTGAAGAAACTATTGTTAATACAAAAGCTAAGACAGAGAAAGTATTCAGACAGTTCACTCCAAGAAAAAAAAATAACCCTCCTACAGTCTCGACCATTAATAACATCTCTTAGCCCACTACCTCTTGGGCACCAAAAATTTATGTTAATCCAATCGTAAAAGAATACACTGAGGTACATGCTCCCTTTTTAAAGTCAAATAATCCTTGTTGAGCCAAAATCCTATCAAACCTTTGGACCATTGTCCACTATCAAACTCACTTACCAACAATTTGAAACTCGACGCACATCATTATTTTCACCAAACTGTTCGTCTCCAAAATGTAATCCACGGTTTAATTGATAGGGGTATCATCGCCCCACCGGCCAATCCCAAGCCCAACACCACTCATAATCCACTTCCAAACCATACATATGCAATTTTCCTAGAGAATAACTCGAAATTCGATCCATCAACCCAAATTATACCTAGTAAAGCACCCATCATAACCCTATTTTGACCCAACCCCCTTAAAGTCTCATCATATTTTCTCTTAAACCCTAACTATTTTGCCGACCAAGCTCTATCCCTTCTCACGTGTGCATGTATTATCGTTTGCAGCCGGTCCAGAGGGAAAGATACGGAGCTTCTAGAGTTTGGGCTAAAATTGACCTCTGAAATGATCATTAACTATCAAAAGTTTTAGCATCCTGTTCATGGAAGTCTGGGTGTGATCTCAAGAATCAGATAATTGGGTGGTGCCTATTGGGGAAATCAGTTTATACGATGTAATACAGATTATGGCAGACTTATTCAAAGAAATTGATGAGATTTGTAGTATAGTTGAGTTACTCGATACCTTGAAGCTTAAAGGGTTGTTGGTCCCTTCACTTTTTCACATTCCCGTTGAGTGGTAAGATCAATATGAATAATCCATTGAGTTTATGGAATGTATTGATTTCTCATGGCAAGATGACATTATTGCCACCGGATGGGGGGAAGAGTTTGATAGCTCAAATGAAGAACCAAGTCAAAAAATGTTAATTCAGTAATCAGTTTGTGTGGGATGATATCTTTTGAAGATCTACTAGGGAAACTCAACAAAGTTATCGTACAACTCGAAGAAGATGAAGATTCAGGGTTCTATTCTTCCCCTCCACTGTGAACCAAATGACAAGATCTGGAAGATACTACCAGAGTCTGAATCCTTAGTAAGCAGGGAGAGATAAAGGAAAGGGAGTTGTCAAGAAACTCCCCATACCATAAATGATCATCGAGGAAAGAAAAGTCCTCGACCAGCCCAAGAAAACTTAGTCCAACATCACCTTGTGGGGACTCTTCATGTCTTCCCAGCTACATCGAAACTCTTTGATAAAATTTCTCATTGGGCCCACAATATCTCCTTCCACCACTCCAAAAGAATCCGTGAACCTGGTCTAGTCCTTGACCTCTACTAAATTACTTTCCTTCTCTGAAGAATAAATCCTTATGTTTGGTCAAAATTATAACCATGCTCTCAACATATCCGTTGAAGTGATCAGTCCCGCTCTCACTGATCAATAACGGATCAACACTCAATGCTTTCCCAATAAGAACCTTCAATTGCTTGGATTTTAAAGTAAACGACCTTACTCTAACTTTTACCCCAATGCATGCCTATGATAAGTCTCTCCGAGAGGTGATGGGATCCATATCACTCACAATAGGGGTTGGCCCTATCAATAACGTTATCGTCTTCCAAGTTATCAATATACCCACTTATTTCAATATATTGCTTAGTAGATCGTGGTTTCATAGAATCAAGTGTGTATTTTTCTCTCTCTCCATCAAAAACTGAAGATCTTCGCCAAGGGGAAGGTTATCACCATCTTAGGCGACGATGATAATACTGAAAATTCCAGCACTAGCAATCCAATTCTAGAAAAACAACATGGGGTGAATAACATGCTCCTTTCTAGATTATAAGTCAAACCTCTTCCACTCCCAGCAGGGGATGATTTCAAAGATCAAGTTTGTCCAGAGCATATCCCTCACGATAATGTCAACGTAATACAGATATTCAAGAATATGCACTTTATGCCCGGACTGGGGTTGGGACAAAGGATACTGGAACCTATAGTCTTAGAGAAGGCCTTTACCCCATGTGGCTTGGGTTACCAACCGTCATCATAGGAACTCAGAATACTCCGCCAACCCCAATTGAAGAGAAGTTTAGATAGTGTCAAGACTGTTTCGATGGATTCCTTGAACGGGAGATTCATCAAAAAGGGTGAAGGTTTTCCCTTCTATGGCTTTAACGAACCATTGTATGATCATGTGGACAAAAAAATGAAGCTCGGGATGGAGATCTTATTTTAATAAAGTTACTACTGGGATGAATACTTCCAGCATCATGTGTGACCTCTCGTTGAGAAATCTATATCTATTATTGAGGTTTTCGAGGGAAGTGACTTTGAGGGGCTTGTTCAATATGTACACACTGGAGCTGACACTCTACATGATCCACTCAAGTGCTACATCATCGGATCCGTTCACTCTGATCAAGGCCACTGATAAACCCTTCATCAACTTGAATGCTATACATGTTCCACCTTCTAAAATGAAACCCAACCCTCATGTTTGTCCTATCTTTTCCTCTTTTATTTTTCCTCCTTTTTCGGATAACAATGTATTCGTGACCTCTTTGGATGAGGTTCTCAACGCTATTTTTTCCCGAGAATGAAATAAACGAAGACTTTGAGTATCTTGACGTGCCTTACATTAATTATCTTCATTCTAATCAAATTCTTGATGATGATGATTTTAAAAATGAACAATTCTTAACTTATCTTAATAAAGTTAATAACAAAAAATATAACCGCATTTAAATTAATAAGGATGAAACTCTTGTTATCAATCTCAATTCTAGTAGACAAATGCGCGAGATTAGGAATGGGTCCACCCTTAACAAGCATGAGCGCACGTAATTCAACGAGATGCTGAAGGAATTCGTGGACATCTTCGCATGATCCTAAGATGACATGATCGACATTAATCTCGAGATAGCTCAGCATGAGATTTTAATAATCCCAAAATGTAAACCGGTTAAATAGAAAGTGCAAAATCTCCACACCGAATGGTCACGCAAGGTTAAGGATGAGGTGATCAAATAGTTAAACGTAGGCTTCATCTGGGTGATCGAGTATCCCATATGGCTAGCCAATATTATGCCCATATCGAAATAAGGAGGGAAAGTCTTCACGTACGTTGACTACCGAGATTTGAACGAAGCATATTCGAAAGATGATTACCCACTCCCCTACATCGACATGATTGTGGACAACAAAACTAGTCACTCTCTCAAGTCATTCGTTGATGGGTTTGCGGATATAATCAGATCAAGATGCAGCTTGATGATTAAGACAAAACCGCACTCATCACCCCTTGGGGAAGTCAACTACACTACCTTGGAGAAAGAATCAAAACTGACTACACTATACAAGAAAGAATAAGAACCAATTCCTTAATATAGGTAGTCGTGAAGGTCACACAATCCCGGATGTCCTTGAACCAAGTAGTCGACACCCGAACATGCTGCAGACAAAAGCAACAAAAATAAAAGGCGAATCATCCAGTCTAAAGAAAAGAAAAGGCCAGATAGGGACAAGGAAAGAAAAAAGATATACCTCTAGTTGAAGAATGTCTTCCATTAGCCCCAACACCCCCGGATCCACGACATTAGGGAGGTGCGGTATACACAACGATTACACTCCATCCAATTAGAATTAAATGAAGGTGGGGCAAGCTGAATGAAAAGAACCTCCATTGTCGTGACTGACAACAATTCACCACATATGATGTGGGCGAACCCAACCGGCCTACTCGTACCCCTACCAAAGCCATAGGAGGAAGAGCCATGATATCTGCATCGTCGATACATGATGGCATTAGCCACCTTGACAAGTAATTGAGGTAGTCATATGGCAATGTCATATTTGTATAGAGCGAGTAAGGCTCGCCAACCATCATCGCCGCCCTAGCTTCCTTCAACATCTCCCGTAGCTGCCTCATGTACATCGAGGGAATCGCCGGTGGGACCACCACTTGATCCTCCATAATTTATCAAACCACTCTCTCCCCCAAATACTAAGAATAGTCGAACTCATATGCCAGTAACCGGCGCATCTGCGCATGCACCCCAGTCACCCCCGTGCACTATACAACGTCCCCTAAGGGTAGAAAGTCACCTGTAATTTCCAATAAAGATCAAATATTTGCGCTAACAACGAAAATTCCAAAAATTATTCAAAAGGAAGAGGAGAAAACATGGTCGTTCTTCAGGGTGTTCAAGGCCCGACGCACCGCTGATAGAGAAAGAGATTGTAACTCCCAGATAGAGGAAATGCGAATGAAATCACCATAGACTATCCTCACCACGTCATCCTCAATTTCCTCAGGTGTCACACATAAAGACCGGTCCACCTCAATTAGCATACCCTCGCAGTTAATTCCTGGTAGCTGCTGGACATCGATGGGAGTCATCGTCATCTCCCCGAATACCAAATGAATGGTGTCGGTAGTGTCCCACCACCTCTACCCCAGCGTTCACAAAAGAGTCATAGAGCGCGATGTCTTGTCCAAAGTAGATGCCAAAGTTTCAAAGTTTTTGTAGGAAACTACGCAGTGCACCACCTTTGGAAGGTTCTCCCACACATCCTTAAACCACGTCATCCCTTGGGAACGAAAGGTCGTAGAATATATGTCAGCCTGCCAAAATAAATAAATAATAGAAACATTTTGTGACCTCAAGGAAGAAAAAAAGAAAAAAAATAAAATGAAAAAAGGTCATTAAAACTTACATATCCTCTAGGATTCCTCACCCTAGAAGACCGGTGATGTGAAGGCTCGTGTAGTAGAAAGCGGTCCTCAATAACTAGCTCGAGCAACTCGAAGGCATTTTCATTGCCCAATGACAAGGGCACCCTAGATCACCACTCTAGGTTCGCCCAATCGTCTACAACCAACCACACCAATGAGTCGCATTACTCGAAAAATCCTCTATTTTTAAGACTCGAATAAGAAAAAAGTTTGAAAATGGATCTTACAAAGAAAGGACAGAAGATCTGAATGCTAGGAGCTATGAAAAAAGAGTAGAAACTGGTCCCTTTTTATATGAGGCCAAGGGGCATGCCGATCGAAAGTCCCATGACACCCACCGATCGGTACCTTCCTATTAACCTTCCCAATGTATCCTAAAAGACCATGCCAGTGCCAAATGGCGACCCCTACAACATGGCGATCGGCACCCCTTGAAAATTTCATACAAAAAATTCCGTAAAATGCCAAAAAATTCCATGAATTCTCCTGAAAATTCCTAAAATCACTAAACAAATATTAGAACATTCCTTCACTAAGAAAACCATTTTTCAAGATATCAAAATCCACCGTCGGATTAAAACTACACTCCTATCCCCAATAAAAGACTAAAACGGCATGCCCGCATCCCCAGAGTCCATTACAATTCCCTAGCGGAATCCCAAAACCTTAAGTCATCAATTGTTTCCCTAGTGGAACTTCCAAATCCAACTTCCCCAGTGGAGATATAATCTAGTCCAATATGTTTCCCAAGAAGGATCTCAGAGAAACACATTCTCAAGTAGAATCCTAAAATCTCAAGTCATCAACTGTTTCCCCTGCGGAATTTCTTTATCCCAATACATCCACCAAAAGAATTTCAGCTCCCCTAGCAAAGTTATGTCCTCTCAAAAGGACATAATCCCTAGTCGTATGTCTCTTACACAAAAAAGGGTAAATTATAGACTCACTAGAGGGCACCCCCTCCCCCTCCCACACACACACATGCACACTACAACTTCAGGTCCTCAGAATTGGCCTCAACCCGCTGAATTGGTCGCCACAACCTTAGGATCTTAGAATTGATCTCGACCCACAGAATTGGTTGCCACTACTTTAGGTATGGAGAATTGACCTTGACCTGTAGAATTATTCACCCATACTTTAGGTCCTCATAATTGATCTCGACCCGTTGAATTAGTGGCCATAACTTCAGGTTTGTATGATTGACCTCAACCCGCAGAATTCATCACCATAACTTCAAGATGCAGAATTGACCTCAACATGCAGTATTAGTCACCATAACTTTAGGTCCGCAGAATTACCTTCGACCCGCAGAATGGTTCATCCCTACTATAGGTCCTTAGAATTTACCTTGGCTCGTAGAATTGGTCGCTATAATTTAGGTCCTCAGAATTGATCTCAACCCACAAAATTTGTCGCCACAACTTTAAGTCCTCAAAATTGACCTCGACCCACAAAATTTTTCACCCCTACTTTAGGTCCTCAGAATTGACCTCGACCTGAAAAATTGATCACCACTACTTTAGGTCTGCAAAATTGACATTGACCCGCAGAATTAGTCACCACTACTTTAGGTCCTCAGAATTGACCTCAACCGTAGAATTGGTCACTACAACTTTAGGTTCGCAAAATTTACCTCAACCCATAGAATTGGTCACACCTACTTTAGGTCCGCATTATTGACCTCAACCCACAAAATTGGTCACCAGAACTTTAGTTCCACATAATTGACCTCGACTAGCAGAATTGGTCCTACCTATCTCAGGTCCATGAGAATTGGCCACGACTTGCAAAATTGGTTGCCACGACTTTAGGTCCTCAGAATTGACTTCGACCCGTAGAATTGGTCGCCCTAACTTAAAGTTCTCAAAATTGACCTCGACACGCCGAATTGGTCGCCACTACTTTAGGTCCTCAAAATTGTCCTCGACCCGCCGAATTGGTCTCCCATACTTTAGGTCCTCAGAATTGACCTCAACCTACAGAATTGGTCATCCCAACCTTAGGTCCTTAGAATTGACCTCGACCCACAAAATTGGTCTCCATTAATTTTGGCACTCAGAATTGGCCTCGACCCACAGAATTGGTCTCCCCTACTTTAGGTCCTCATAATATACCTCAAGTAATAGAATCGGTCCTCTCAATTTTAGAACCTCAAAATCGACTTCGACCCTTTGAAACGGTCATCCTTGTCATCTTTTCTAAAATATCATGTGATATAAATTCGACGGTTTTTAGTTTTCCAAGCTCACCCGTTGAGGTCTCCGTAGATAATAAATTATAAGACCTCCTAAGTAACTCCTTAGATCACTAGCACCTCCCCGTTTACTATAAACCCTAGATCATACTCTGAGTACCGATCTAGAGGCCACTACGCGCTCCCGGGACCCGTTTGACTTCGATCAACTTCATTATCAAAGAAAAATCTCAATAAATCATTGAAGCTCTCAGAATCCTCTTTCCAATGGTCAGTCCCATGCACAAATTGGCATAACGATTCAGACGAATGGACTATTTTACTATTAGAAATTGATTTAGTGTCCATCGATAGCTCTCGGGCTTTGATTTGACCCCACTTAACTTCATCATCAGAGTGAAAGCTAAATAATTATTCGAATGGAATTGAATTACCTTTCCAACGGTCCAACCCAAGCATAAAACGACATAGACATTAGAATAAACGATCTATTTTCCCTCAAAAACTGATCCGGAGGCCACCGGGCGCACTCGAGCTCTGTTTGAGCAAAGTCAACTCTTTAGCTCGAATGAGACTAAATGAATCTTCAAAAGGAAATGAATTCCCTTTCCAACGATCCACCATGTGCATGAATCATACTTACATTACGGATGAATGATTCTTTTTATTACGAAGGGTCTCCAGGCGCTTTCAGTCCCCGTTTGACCAAATTTAACTCCCTGAATTGAGAAAATTTCTTTAGAAAATTAAAGTTCCTCACATAAAATTTCCATGTGTCCACCCCGTGCATTATTCAGACTTACGATTTGGACGAATGATCCATCTTCATCCAACGATCCCATGTCCAAATGATGGACGGGCGATTTCGAGCCCAATTTGACCCAAAGTGGACTCTCGCACCTAGGAGCAGCATAAAGGATTCTCAAAGGTCTCTAAATAACATTTCCAACGATATACCCCGTGTATGATTTGGACTTATGAAATGCATTTTATGACTATTTTTTGGAAAATCTACACGAGACTGCCAATTGGCAGGTCCATTTCCCTACCTATTGGTAGTGTGTCTTGGGTTACTTGCTGATAGGTAGGGCGGGGACAATGTCGTTCGATAGTCCCATGTCCCTATGTAAGGAAAGCATGAGATCACCTCAAAGGGAACCTAAAAAACATCATCTTCGGTGATCTCAGCAACATTCTTCTTAAGTCAACAAGGTTTCCTTGTTTGAAACCTCTCTCCACCTTTCATTTCCATCACTTTCACACCAAATTTGGCAAAATCCTCCTACATCCTTCACCCACTTTCAAGTAAGCTCGTGAACAATTAAGATCAATCTCCAAGTCTCTAAAGAAGGTTCAAACATTCTTCTCTCTCTTTAAATTTCTTTATTTTCACATTAGTTATATAAGTTCTTAATTTATGTTTTACTTTAGATCAACCATATATTAATATTTATTCCTTTATTAGTAGTATTGCACATAATATATTTTCCATAAAAAATCCAAAACAAAAAAAGAGGTTGACACCTCTAAATTCTAAACGGGACTTTTCACTACATTTTCTCAAAACTAAAGCACATTTTTTTTACTCACACATGTACATTAAAATCCCCTTTTGAATATATGGGATAAATCTCACCCTAGTGTCACATGCGAACTACATGTACTTTGATTCCTTTATAGGCTTTGTTGGCATCTAGGGCTAAAACTCGAGACTCGAGTCCTATTATCCTATTTTCCTCTTTTTCCTGTTTTATCCATATTATTTACATATATCATATTTTTTATTCATATTTGCGTCTTATCTAACACATATTATCGTTTCATCATAACAATCAATATCTTGATAAGAGCACATATCATATTTTTAATTATTATTTTGGGAACATTCCTATGGATGACCTCACTCCATCTTTTCCATGATGAGAGTCGAGTGATTTCCTTCTCCGTTTATATATACATGCATACACACTTCATGAATAAATTAAGGAAGATATTAACATAATCCCATGAGAGACCAGAAGGGAGGGATTGGTGCCTAACACCTTCTCATTCCTTAACTTAGCCCCTGAACCTCTGATCTAATTGGTTTCGCAAGCATCTGTTTGTCTTTCATGTCGTTCTCTCGAGGCGGCAACATGTTCTTTTGACTATTTGTCAAAAACAGGCTAGTGACTCTATATCTTTACATCACCCCACATTAACGATGGCCGAAGAATTCCTAGAAATGGAGCGATACCTTTCTCTCTCTCTCCACCGCGCGAGCGCCGACCACCGAGATGGAAGAGAAAAACCAGGAAGGATGGACACACAAGTGATTTTGGATTGCTCATCCAACATATATTTTTAGCAGCTTATCGCAGAAATCCCAACCTTAATAGGAGGGTTATTTATATAGCCCTTTATATTAGCCCCATGTACAAAAGTCTTCCTTTAGTTACAGAGGAAGAGTTATGTACGGAAAAATTCTTTGTTAATTTGGGGAGGGAAAATCATCATTACTTCTCATTGTGCATTTAATGCACTAAAAATAGTCATTTCATAGGATGTCTTTTGAGTGCCTCGAGGATACATGTGTCTACTTTTGAAGGGTTTGGTGTGATTTAGGTGATCATTACTCTCCCTTTTTGAATGGTCAAACCCTTCTACCTTTGTCCTATAAATACCTCCCTTAACCTTATTTCAAATTTTTTACTTACACTTTCAATCATTTAGAGAGAGAAATCACAGATCTTTTTTCGTCCTTCATATTTTTCATCTTTTCTTTCCTTTTCATAATTCAATGAGTTCTTCTTCCCTTCCTTCATCATTCGTTGTTCCCACCACTACAACTGAGGTTTTGATGGGTTATTTGACCTTATACATCATTATGACTACTTCGAATATGGCCATAGTTTCCACTATTATGAGTTCATTAGCCCCTATTTCTACCATCATCCCCACCACCAATGGTGGTGTTGAGCCCTCTTAAAGGGGGTTGAGGGTTTCCACCAGTGTAACCAAAGATCAGGTATCATATTTGGATTCAAGGTCAAAGAGTGACTTCTATATTATTCATCTTCCCCCTTCTTTGGTGAGGATGATAACTTTATGCCCACTCAAAAAATTTGAGGCTGAGTTTATGTCCAAAATAAACAAGCAACCACTTATTGGATTTCTAGAGTCCAATGATACTCCGGTAGTTCTCATTGGTAGTATACTAAGGAATAAGGTGGATAGAGGTGATTTCCCTTTCTCGAACGAGAACATTGATGTGTGTGGTGGGGATCCTGATGGGAGTTATGGGTGGAATATGTTATGTTTGTTCTAGCTTATCATATTATCATCGAGTAGCTAGGTTTGGCTAGGACGCTTAATAGTTTGAAGGCTCATGCTATTCTAAAAAATGCAAGTGCATTTGACATATTGGTCTTTTGTTGGAGTACGAATACTTACACTTTTGTCACTGGTTAGGGAGAGATTTTTATGACTCCTAAAGGCATTTGCGAGCTAAAGGGTTTACCTTTTTTTGGAAACCACATTTTTATAAATGGTTATAAGAACTCTGAGGAGCGATAAATGTGCGAGGAACTACACCAATATTTTGGGTCATGTGTGCATTATGTGGTTCTTACTCTCACAGGAATGAGGAAGCACTCCTCTTTGCCAAATGGTAAAGGTATTAGTTTAGGTATTTTAAGCTCTTGTCCAAGGAGGAGTCCAAGACTAAAGTTTCTAAGAGCCAAGATGATCCAAAGTTAGGGTCAAAAAGCCATTTGGATACTTTCTTTGTTATATTCCTCGGTAGGTTCTTATTTTAGGGGAGGCCCAATAACTCTCCTCATGAATTATTATTTTGTTTGCCTATGATACTTGCTCTTGTAAAAAGTGTGCCTCTCACTACGTTAACACTTGGGTACATGTACACTTGGCTTGACCATACTCACGTGGACACGGAGTGCTCTCATGGACATTATGATGCCTTTAGTCTTGTTAACTCTTTTGTGTTGATGGGGTTTTTATTTGAGAGATTACCAAATTGGTCCCCAAAGCCCCACTCATTATATAGCCAATCCACTTGTATTGTTAGGTTGCATAGAAAAACACAAAACAATCACTTTTATTGTTTTTATATAATATTGATGAGTTTTAATTTTGCCTTACTCGAAGAGAGTGGGTGTTATATTTTCCTGGTCATTCTTCTCTGCTTCACCAGGTACTTT
This sequence comes from Sambucus nigra, assembly GCA_949130495.1. Taxonomy (NCBI): domain Eukaryota; kingdom Viridiplantae; phylum Streptophyta; class Magnoliopsida; order Dipsacales; family Adoxaceae; genus Sambucus; species Sambucus nigra. Next base: position 221,001,071 of record OX422218.1, read on the forward strand.
GATCCTTCGAGCCATTTTAGAGTCTGCGGGGGAATGCCTCACATTTTTTTCATGGCATTTGATCTTCCTTGAACTCTGCCACCATTTACTGAGTTGGGATAAGGTGTTGAGTATTATCATTTTAAGCGGCTAAGGAGGCAAAATGGTTGTGACCAAGGCACCTACTCTCCAGTCTTCCTTATATCCACTTACTTCTATAATTATACTTGGAGGCTTACTCCAATTTTACTTATGAGGGGATGGTTTGAATAATTTCTCATTTTGGAAATTTCCCCATACTTGCTCATGATTGTCTTACCTCTATTACCCATTCATGATTTAGCTTATGGCAGTGCCGGATTGAGTTGGTGAAAAAATGCATCCAATATTCCCCACATGAATCATTTATTGAGGGGATCCCCTTCTCTGGAAAATATTTAACTAAGCGCACTTGCAAGGACGTTTGACATAATAGCCAAGTTGTGATTACTTCCATGGATCAAGTTACCCCCATCCGGGTTAACCTTATTCATGAGGAGAGCATCAACTCCAAATACCTTTAAGTAAAAATTGAACAACCAAAAGCTAAGGGAAATTAAAAGGCCACTTCCAAGAGGAAACGTCCATATGAGGATGTTTCCAATTTTTTCCTAACCCAAGTTAGTGGGGATACCTCTTCTCCATATCCAATAAATACTTAAGCAGCAAGGAAAAAAATGAGCGACCAAAGTCGTCGGTCCATCTACTATTGTAGACCAAAGTTTAAACACAAAAACTTGTGGTATTGAGGAGACCTTTCAAACAATGTACAAGCAATGCTATGAAACCTTTAAGAAACTCTTCCTCAACCACTTAATCCACTTCCCACTCACTCAGTGGAAGACACTCTAGTTATTCCTCTCTTATTTAATAAAAATTAAAGAAATGGAACTGAGAGTGCTCACTTTACACCTTGTTTATCTAAAGAGAAACTTGTTGATTATGGAATTACTCATTCTTATGATTACCATAGTTCTTCTTCAAATTATATTTAATCACTTAGCACCAATTAAGGTCACTCATCGGACACTTCATCTTTTTTATCAATTGAGGGGGGCGTTAATTTGGATTCAGAGCAACCGAGCAGTGATCATGATAAGACCATAATCTACTCTTCCTCTTTAATAAGTCTAACCACTGGACCTTTGCCTTATGGGAAGACTCATCGTGGGGAACCTGTAAGTATTTATTATGATTATTTATCTTTCATTTACTATACATTCATAGGGATTATAACTTATCCTTTTACTGACTCCCCACTTTTTTTACCATGTTTACTCCATGAGCACAAGAAACTTTCCTAGAGTAGGCATAGCTCCTTTACACGTTTCCCCTTCTATTCACCTTCGTATCCCTCCTTTTCCTCATGCTCAAAATTCCATGCTGGTGTCTTACTTGATTTTGTAATGAGAGGTTTGTTTGTATGCTTGACACGTACATCCCCACCCCTATTTTTGCATTTTTACTTGTGAGTTCTCAAACATAGGTGCTCGTGAACTAAATTCCTTTTTATTTTACTTGCAGTTTTCCATTGTGTATCCCATTAATGCTGGGAGTTCTTCCATAGCCACCAGTTCAATCTAGGTATTCTTTAATCCACAAATACCTTTGTCAAATTATTGTGGCTTGTACTAATTTATATTCTTATTGATAGCTATCTTTATAAACTCATGCACTTGCTCTTGTCCCACCCACTTTTTTATGGAGAGTAGTTCAACCGGTTATCCCCTATCTAGTGTTAAAACTATCTCAAGAGGGGTATTCTTCGATTACTTACTTCTTTTCATTATTTAAATATTTATTTTTCGAGTCTAAATAGCATTATCTTTTTTCTTTGTAGGGTCTTCTTACGAGCAATCCCCTTTCAATAGGGAGTATACTTTTTGTCATAGGGATGGTCATCCTAGGGTTGACCCCTCTGGTATGATATCTATTCCTAGGGTTTGTCTTCCCTTAGATAATAGTCCCCAAATCGAGGTCGTTCCAATCAACCTATTTTTAGCGTTACTTCGAGTGGACCTACTTGTCATGCCATTAATTCGGAACAAGTAACTAGTTGTATCATTTTATCACATTTGATAACTTTTATTGACACTTTATTTACCGAAAGGTTTGTTCAATTGACATTCCACCACTTCTTTCCCCTCCAACTGGGGTTTAGGTACTTAAATTGATATACCTTTGTACTTACTCACATTTTCCTTCATTTTGTTTCACGTGTGTTTAAGTGATCATTCACTTTATTTATTTACTTTTATTTTAGACCAGAATCGTTGGTCCTCCCCTACCTACTGAGCCTTAAGTGAGTGTTGTTGCGAGCACTACATTACCTGAAGCTCCTCAAGTATTATATCTAGATTTTTACTTTGTATTTCTGTGAAAGTGCTCAAGCAATCACTTTTTTTTTTCAGGTTAGCATTATGAGCTCTCCACTAGTTGTGGGCCCTCACGTATTAATTTGACATACATGTATTTTTACTTTCTTTCTCTCTCTCTCTCTCTCTCTGTAGTGTTCAAGAATCACTTCATGTTTCTTTATTTCCAGGTAAGTGTCTCGAGTGCCTCTCTGGGTTTGGAGCTTCAGGTATTAATCTGTCATACCTTAGTTTTACATTGTTTTACTGTGCAAGTGCTCAAGTAATCACTTCATTTTTATTTGTTTTAAGGTTATCGTTACGAGCACTTCTCTTCATATAAATCCTAATGTATTAATTTGGCATACCTTAATGTTTTACTTGATTTTATTGTGCAAGTGCTCAAGTAATCACTTTTTATTTTTTTAGTTTTCAGGTAAGTGTGACGAGCGCCCCTATAGTTATGGAGCTTTAGGTATTAATCTTCCATAGCTCGGTTTTACTTGCTTTTAATGTGCAAGTTCTTAAATAATCAATTCATGTTTGTTTATTTCCATGTTAGTGTTACGAGTACCCCTTTACCTGTGGATCCTATGGTCAAGTAGAGGGATTAGCGTAGGCTCTCTAGTAGCATATCGACTCCCATTGGCGTGCGAGTGAGACTCTTTTCTCTATTCTTGTACTATTATTTATTTATTTATTTTTCTTGGTTCACTCATCTTCCTCTTTCTTACTTTGTAGGAAGAAATAAATAAGGAAGGGAAAGTTACTGGTGAAAATTAGCAGGACTCTGAAACCACTCATTTTGATAAGGCTGAGGGTGAGGAATCTGGCGAGGAGTCTTCTCCTTATTTTTATGCCCATGGATACTAGATTTGACATAGTAGATACGGATTCCCCTGATATCTACATGAAGGATATGTGGTGTGAGTCGCATATTAATAGATCTTGTGTAGCTGGATTGAACCGTCCTAGACCTTATTTTGTTAGCATCACCCTGAGATTTTCATGAGCAGCTACGTGTTAATCATTGACAGGTTATCCGTCAATAATTTTAAGGGATTCCTGAGCCACATTTTTTAACTCACCTCAATTCCTCTGAGTGAGGTTACTAGTGTGATCGCTCGTAATTTTTTAGCTTCCATTAAAGATTTGGAGAATGTTTACCATTTCAAGATGTATTGGCTTAATGGCTCTATTCGTAGACTCGTCCATGCTTCCACTAAGAGATTAATAAGAGCTAAATACTTATAACATTCCAAAGTCGAGCGGAGATGTTCACAAGTGGATTCTTTGAGACTAGATCAAATCCCTTGAGGCTGAGTTGGCTAAAGTTTTGGCTGGTAAAGAAGAGCACATTGCTCGTATGGCCTTGTTTGAATAGGATGTCACTCGAAAAGTTGTCCCCTCTTTTGAAGGATTTTACTAAAAAATGATCTTCTTTTCATTTTGACTGATTGAGCCATTGTAAATTTTCTACTTGTAATACTATGGCCGGAGTTGTAAAATATCAGAGGCTTATTCTCTAAGAGTTAATGAAAATATGTCTTAAAAGTACTAACCCCAAGTTGGTTTTATACCAAAATAAATAAGAGTTTGAATAGTAAAATAATTCCAAGAAAAATCATTGTTTGGCGTAACAGACAGGGGAACCGGTCCATCCAAAACCCTGGGTTCCGTTCGATCATAGAAAAATAAAATCAATTTCAATTTAAATTCCCGTTTTAACTCATATTTTAATTTCGATTAAAACCCAGCTTTTCAATATTAAAACTTGATAGTTTAAATTAATAAAAATTAATAAATTCCAAAATTTTATTTTAACCAAAAAATTTTGAATTAATTTAAATAAAACTTATTAAATTTACGGGGTGCTACATATTTCCCCGTAAATATTTGAAGGCTATACTAATCTTACAAACTTGGAAAATAATGCGATACAAGTGGTGAGTCAAGAACTTGACATTTATTGCATGTCTAACTTGGAATATATTTGTCCAGATAATCCAAATTCAACACTAATATAGGAATGAAAATTTATCTAAATCTAACTATGAAATTTTCTCAACTTCATGGAATTTCATGATCGGTGCTCTGGTGTTCCATTTAATGATTTAGATGGTAGGATCACATTCCTTCTACTAAGGCGATCTTATACGTTCCTTACAATTTTGGGGTGAGTTATCCATTAGTTGGTTTCTCTATATTGGGATTATCATTTTAAGATTAATGGTACTAACTACGAACTCTATATGCTCAAATACCTTATTATGATGCCTCAAAAACTATTATAGGTAGTCTATAAGGTTGATGAGGTCTCGATCTCTTCTTTCTTCACCTAGATCTAGAACATGAGCTAGTCGGTTATCTTTATGACCATCCTTATATATTTCCGATGAATTTATATAATCATAAAGATATCCCTTAGCATTGCAGTTCTATACCAACTCAATTACAGTTCACATGATAAATAAAAAAGGCCAATTATGATGGAAAATTTATTACCAAGATGTTGTAGTTGAATATGAATCTATAATTATAAAAATAAGATTCCCCATTATGATGAGGGAACTTTTTGAAAATCTATTAGAACTTACATTCTTGTATTCATGGGTTGGACTCCACAATATAAATCATAGACACACAAGAATGTATTGTATCTTTCATGGTGAAAAAATCACTATTGTTTTTCCTTTGGAAGTAGGCAAGGAAAACTTACTGAACCATATAAATATGGTGTTTACTTACATTATACATTACACTTTAGCCTTAATTGGTAATTTTAAATATTACCCATTCAATTAACTTACAGTGAAGTAGTTTGTCATCATTATAAGAAATTTATGATCTCTTAGAGACATTGGAAATGGGACGACTATATTCATTCCCCCCAAAAGAGAAAGTCCAAGGACTTGTCAACGGGTTTAAGATCCAAACTAGTTGTCTTATAATTGGTAAAAAATCCTATCACTTGATGTAGTTCTAAACATAATTTATTGTATATTTTTCCTTGAACAACCACCAATACCCTTATAAAATTTCCATGTATATCATTGATAGTCCACTAACATGGGTTCCACAATTGCATGCGTTCATCCCCATCAAGATATTGTCCACTTTGGTAAATGAGAGGTGTTATTATGAATGATGTTTTGTAAAGGTGTTAATCTTTCTAACTGAGAAATTATTTGGGAGATCCAAACTCTAAATTTGGTGGGTGAAAACTTCTATAATTAAAATCTTAGAGACCCCAAAGAATTTTTTAGTTCCAAATACCAACACGTATGATGGTGAGACTGATAATGTTCATCATATTAGGAACTATTGACAAATCATGTCCCTATGGTGTCATGATGATCTAATCATGTGTTGAATTTTTTCCATATACCTTGGGAGTAATTGGTCTAAACTAGTTCAATAAATTATCCCCTAAATCAATCACCACTTTTATAGTGTTGGCGGAGCAATTAACTACCCACTTCACTAGTAGTAAAGTCGTTATGGAGGTGAACTCCTTAATATCCCTTCAAAAGAATTAAGGTAAGTACATACAAAATTATTCTCAATAGTATCGAAAATGTTAAACAAGATTGATAATTGTAAAGAAAAATTGTCATTATAATTTGTCAAGTTTGGTCTTCCCCGATCAGATGACATGTACCAGTCCCTCTAAAAGTTGCCAGTGTCACACATCGGAACCCTCTTGAATCATATGGATAAGTATGATAAGATAGAATTTGATCTCCTAAGGATGCAAAATTAAAATTATTAGTCGACCAAATCTACGACAAAGAAAGGAGATGAAAAAAATAAGAAAAGGGAAATGCATCCTCAAACCTTGTCAAGAAGGAGGCAAGCAAGACAAACTAAAATTTATAACAAAGGTTCCTACCAACACAACTGTCCTTTTACAATATTTTCAATTAAATTAACTATAATCCATTCTATAATAAATTGCCTAAAATTATAAGGGATAATATGGAGAGGGACACAACTCTCTATTGAACCTACCATCAGGCCCATGATCAAAAGATATAGAGTTACAAAACGATGAATCATTAATTACAAGACTTACTCAAAGCTAGTCATCTCAAGGAATGTGTTGACAACAAGTAGATGAAGGTCCTAGGTCAAGTTAATCATGCCCAAAAGAAAGACATGGATGGATTACCTCCTTCAAGAATGGTTTTTGTCATTCACGGATACAATGATCATTCATAATGCACAAGGAATAAGTTCAATGATAGGATCATAAATTCATCTAGTGTCCAAGAGGCCTACTAGATTTAGGTTACTAAATTGGTCCTCACCAAATGGGAACAAACATAAGTCGATATAGACTGCTTAATAATATTCTCTAACAATTAGTTGGTGTAGTTTCACCACACCCATAAGGATGACTTGGTCCTTACATTAATCTTCACTAATTTTGATGTAAATAGAATCTTAGTAGACTAAGTTAGATACTCAAACATTATGTGTGTAGATGTTATTTTAATGCTTAGATATAGCACCTAAGACCTAGATACCATGGTTACACCATTTATTATCTTCAATGGAAATATGGATATCCCCTATGGAATATCAAGATCTCGATAAAAGTAGGGTCGGTCAACCAAAAGATTAAGTTCCACGTGGTGGGATCAAATTCATCATGCAATGTCATCTTAAGAAGGTTTTTTCGCAACACTGTGAGGTCGGTTCAATCATCTTTTCATCATAAACTAAAGTTTATGACACCCGGGTGTGGTGTAAGTCAGAGATGATCAAGTAATAGACTAGAGTTATTTCATCATTTCCATCAAATAAGGTAATATTATTCCAAGAAACACCAATAAAATGATGACTTTGAGGTGAAAGATTCCAAATATCAATAAGAGGGTGCTTGTATAGGGGTTAAAGAAACTAGAGTGTCCTCCATCAATCGATAAATGGACTAACTATGAATGGTTCCTCTTAATCCCTCACAACTCGATAAATTTATCCTCATTGGATCAGAACTCCATGAAGTAGAGACAAACTAACTTCTAAAATTTCCCAAACAGAATGTTGACATTTTTTCTTGGCATCTTTATGATTTATCAATCATAGACCCGTAACTTTATTATAATACGTTTCACATGGATCCTACTAATTGTATGATAAAAGGCTAGGAATTTAACTCCCAAAAAGATTAAAGGAGGGAGGATGAGTTTGAGAAGCTACCCCATACCAAATACTATTTAAGAGGATCAATTCTCAAATTAGATTTTCAAAAAAGTGTAAGAAGAAGAAGAAGAAGAAGAAAAAGTCGAAAGACGGTATGGATTTTATTAACCTAAACAAAGTCTATCCCATGGATAGGCTTCCTTTACCTAAGATTGTCTAACTCATTAATTCAACGGTCAGATAATAAAGGATGATTCAAATGGATTTTAATTTTGGGTATCATCAAATACCAATATTTGTCTTTGATCTTAAGAAAAATTTGTTCATTACAACCCTAGGTGTGTATAATTATAGGGTCATGCCATTCATCCTCAAAAACGTTATGGCGACTTAGAAACAACTGGTGAACAAATTTTTTAGGAAGCATATTGTGACACCCATTAATTAATAAGCTGAGTGTGTGGTCCGACTCTCATTTAATTAATCTACACATTAATTAAATAAACACTAAGGTGAGTTTGTGGTCCGACTCTCATTTAATTAATCTACACAATAATTAAATAATACTAAGCTGAGTCTGTCGTCCGACTCTCATTTAATTCATTTACACATTAATTAATTTATACGAAGCAGGGTCTGTTGTCCGACTCTCATTTAATTAATTTACACATGAATTAATTTATACTAAGCTGAGTCTGTGGTCCGACTCTCATTTAATTAATTTACACATGAATTAATTTATACTAAGCTGAGTCTGTGGTTCGACTCTCATTTAATTAATTAACACACCTATTAATTTAATACCTTCCCGAGTCTATAATCCGACTCTAATTTAATTAATTAACACACCTATTAATTTAATACCTACCCGAGTCTACAATCGGAATCTAATTAAATTAATTAACACACATATTAATTTACTACCTATCTGAGTCTGCAATCCGACTCTAATTAAATTAATTAGCACCTCAATTAATTTTATTACTTGGCATCGCCGAACCATTATACCTGAACTCGCTCACTTGGCTCGTAACTTAATATTTCTTGAGTCTATGTTCCGACTCTAAATTAATTACTCTCTCTCAATAATTCATTTAACTTTGGTGTCACCTAACCATCATACTCGGACTCGCTCACTTGGTCCATTTTTACATCTCAAAATTTCATTCCCACATATTCGCCCACAATGTGTCACACATTCATCGCCATCAAATTTCTCAATTATATGTACCTATAATTACCAACATACCTGGACTCGCCCACTTGGTCCATTTTTAACATGTAAAATCAGCCCAAAAATCCTTTTCTCAAAAATTAATTCCAACCAATTAAAACTGGCGTCACTGCCATAATTTCTGCAACATCAATCCATCGAACCCCCTAGATCGATCGATCGATCGTTCCAGTAATCGTCCTCTCCGGCCCAATATCAGCCATTGACGAACCCTAAAGCTTTGATTCTCAATCTAAACTTTTACCCAAATACAATTAACATATCCTCCATATAAGAAAAGGGTCTGAACATCCTAAAGACCTTAATTCATCATCAATTTCCATTAATGCCAACGTTTTCCCGATTTGGGTATTATTCGGGTTTCAAATCTCCAATACGAATTTCATTCATATTAACAGCAATTAACCAATGATTCTTACTGGTTTTAGCATACGATTCATTTCTCTACATTCTAGAATCACAAACACAATAAATCTCACCCTTAATCCCATTAAGGTATATCAATTTTCAAAAACCCAATTTTTATTTTGGTTACACACCCAAAATTAATTTTCATATACCCACACTATGATATGAATTGATTATCATCACTTTAGGAATCACAACAATTAACCACTTACCTGGAATGGTTCATAGAGTCTGATCCGTTGGTATAGTCCCTTAATTTGGCTCCAAAATCTCCAAATTGGCTCTTGATCTGCTTTCCCCCAAATTCCCTCTCAAACCTTAGGTTTAGAGTTGTGTCGAATGCCATTCTCTAATCTCTCAATTACGTTAAAACCCCTTAATCCCGTTTTTGGCCACAACGGCCTAATTAAAATGGCCCAACTCACACCGTGTGGGCCCGACCACGCCCAAAAATACCTTGAGATCCAATTATTACCCCCGAGTACTCTTTTCTGACTATTTCGACCCATCCGGATTCAACCGCGCACTCAGAATTGTCATCCGAAATATTTTTTGTCATTTCCAAATTTCGACCTCAAAATGTGACACACATTAATTCGGACAATTAAACTTAAAATCGCCAATTATAAATAATTCTTCCCACTCAAATAAATTCTCCAAATCATAAATTTAAGTTTCTCCAATTTAAATATTTTTATAACTCCCAATTTAATGAAATATTTAATCATCAAAATTTTAAATATTTAATCCTCAAAATTACGGGGTGTTACATACTTCCCCCCTTACAAAGGAATTTCGTCCTCGAAATTAAGATGAGCGTAATGTTCCAAGCTTCGCACATCACTCTCTAGTCATGTGCCTCTAAGCCCGCTATATCCATCCCATCCGCTTCTAACCATAAGTTACAAAGGTTTGCATTTAACTTAACCAGGGCGCCCATACACCCTATAAGCGTGCTTAACTGCACAAAATTTGCCTTCATTAACCCGGGTTATCATAAAACCTATCCCCGTGCTTTACCACGCGAAAGTTACCAGACTATGCTAGTCATAACCCGTAATATAACTTCGAACCCGTAGTCATATCACATATATATATATACATATATATCTACTGCCCGGGGTACCCAACCCATGTACTAATGACCAAACATCTCCCCACTTTCCAACATTGCGCTAAGTTTCATGCATGGGATATCTCGCAGAGCGAAATTCAAATAAGGAACCCCCCACCGATACACTACTACCTTACATTGTCGGTCGTTGAGATCCGTTAGACCATCAGTCTATAGCACGTACCCCTAAATACTTGTCTCTTAACACAAAAGTATATACGCTTACTCTAACGCTACCAAAGACAACATAAAATAATGACCCCTTACTATCACTAGTCCTTGCGTAAAATAAACCCCGAGCCATCTCTCTTTGCTCGAACATAAATCTAACCACCATGATTCACTTTAGAAAACACCCCTACTTATCGGGATAAAATGTGAAAACATAAGACCTCACTTTGTGTCTACCGTACCACACAATATAATCATATATACACACATATACATAGGCTAAACGCCCTCTCAGGTGATACCTAGTACTAATCATATCCTGGTGTCGCGAACACCAAAACTTACCCTCACTATTCACAATAGTTCAAATCCATTGCTATCCAGCTAATAAAAATAATCATCTACCCTACTTCCATAATTCTCGAAAGTAATAATCCCTCGCATAATATTCAAACTTCACTCAGTGTATACCTCCACTCTCCCGTGAAGAATACCAAAGAACTCCGCTACCCCATGGAAAGTTTATTCACATACTATGGCTGCTATAGCCAACACACCCACTAAATTCGACTCTCCCGCAAACTCTAGTGAAGAATAAGTCTTATATTATGACATCCTCTTTGTGACTCAAAAATATACCTCATGCCCATTGGGTAAAAATAATTATCTCCATACTCCAGCTGCAAGGACTGATCCTCGGGTTTCGGAGCATCTTCTCCCTGCCTGAATGCACTAATGACTTGTTGTAGTGGTTTTACATCCAGGACCTCGTCCTGTAATTGACCCCTGCCTCGCTTAAGGAAATTTAGCTTCTTGTGTCTCTCTTCCCCACAAACAAAACACCTTCTAATACATTCACCCTGCCACTGATCCCTTTCGTGCCAGCCTTGTTGGAATTCCTGGCCATCCGGCCGATAGCCCCTAGTTCTAAATCGTTTGGCATGATTTCCCTACCGGTAATCTTGCCCCTGATCTCCCCCTGTCTGTGGATAGGATACCCCACTGGTACTGTTCCTTCTTTTTCATCCGACTGGCAGGTTTTCACTCCCCTCTTACTTCTTTTCATGTGGAAGCGGTATTCCTGACAGTGCAGGAGTGTTGTGTTAATGACATCAGTAATAGCTACTAATGCGGGATTACTAATTAAAATATTGTCTGTTTCTCCAGACTAACCTATCCATAAATCTTGCTTTCTTTCTCTCTTCATCGCTTACCTCATCCAGTACCCAATTTGCCAATCAAGTAAATTCTTACTCGTAATCGACCACTAAACGATCTCCTTGAGTCTCATCTCTAAATTTTTCTTCTCATTTCGATCTCAATCACTGGAGGAAAATACTTGCGGTCGAACCGCACCCAAAACCCTTCAATAGCTAGTATATCCATTTCCTTAACTATGGTGATCGACTCCCACCATTGTAGCACTGCTCCCACTAAAATAAAAGTGGCTAGCATTTGCTTCCTCACCTCATCGCAATCTCCCATGCGTAGGTGATGTTGGATATCTATCTTCCACTATCACGTAGCATCACATCTGAACCCCCTCGAAACTCTAGTGGATGGCCCTTTTGAAAGACCTCTCGTACTTGTCGCCACCCCAACGGCCCCGCGTGAGCCTGAACACCTGGCGCCACTAACACTTGTGGATGATCTCATGGAAAGTACCTTGCCATTGAGACCATCGTCGATTCAACTTCCTGCGCCACTAATTCAGTTACATGTCCTACCAAAATCACCCCTAGCAGTTGCTGCGGTAACTCTTACTCCTTATGAGCCTCCCTAGTCTCAACTCCCCCTGTTGCCCTAGCTGCTCCCTCTCTCATGTGCGGCATCTGGAATGAGAATCGAATCGTATGAGTTCACTCTCAAATATAAATTTGGCAGAAGACGTAAATGCGCATACGTAGGAATACAACAATCCTATGATAGGTCTCTATATCAAAGATTGTCAAGCCGAAAGGTGAAAAGCCGCACAGATCTTAAGGACACTAGAACTCGATGTTTGATACCATATGTGACACGCCGCTTAATAATATATCAGGCGATCAGTCCTATACCAAATTAAAACAGGAATCCCAGTTGGTTCATCCTTAGCATCACTGTCGAAAACTTTTTAAAACATACTAACCACCTAGTATTCCAAAAGCTGGTGCCAATTTTAACTTTTTAATTAAACCAAAATAGTACATGCGAAAATGAATATAAACCATTCACACACTAAATAAAACTCAACTGAATAATTAATTAAATAATTTTTCGAAGAAACCATCAGCCACCAAAGTGAAATCCAATACAAACATCCAACAACTGAATAAGTACATCGGAAAAATTGTACTGAGAAGTCTGGGCGATATGCCCTAAATGAAACTAAAATTGATACATGATTCCTACTCTAGGAAGAAATGAACGATGCGTCTAATCCAAACTCCTGCTACCATCCACATATGTTGCAGCTCCGTGTCCCTGGAATAGAATATCAATCCTGGTGTCCCTGTGGCTGGACACCTAAAAGGTTTTTAAAATAGTTTTATAGCAAGGGTTAAACACAAAAAATTTTGAAAATATTTAGCAAGTGAATTAACTCCTGTAATTTAAAATACAGGAATGCACTTCATATTTAAGTTAGTGTCGCACTCCCTTGAGGACATTCTCACCCTTCTACTATTGTGCACACCTAACGGTTACCTTAACCCCACCTAGTTGTACTACCCCGTCCAACTAGTCCCAGTATAACCTTCCCTTTCCATACTACTCTCACCCGAGTATAATTCTTCATGAATTATAAGTTGTCTCACCAATTAACTTAATAAATTCCTTCTTAACTAATAGCATATAACTGTGTCACAAGTTATATAAAGTAAATACATCACACACTGTATTATTACCCGCATATAATATTTAATACCATTATATACGTACCTTTACTTGAACATCCACACATATAACATACGTATATCCATCCCTCCGAGTATACCCTCGCCGGATGATTCCCTCTAAAGTGACATCTCATTAGGTGTGCTCACATAACCTAGTTACCCAAGTTGGAATCGCTCACCAACCTGGCCCAAAACATAAACGAAGTGGAGGCGGTCATATTCCTTCCCTGAAAGTGAGATAATCTCCTCACCCATATACCGGACGCTATGACCTGGGGATATACTCACCTTACTCCTCAAGCTAGGGGATTCACCCACATCGCGTAACCTCCCTTGATAGCACTAGGGTATATAAATTAAATAAATATCTAATCACTGATATTTAATAGCACACACAGTACACACACACACATACACACACACACACACACATATATATATATATACTATCACTACACCGTATATATATACTATAAACCCCGACTTTACCGTGTACTCAAAAATCCGTAACACTAGCCTGAAACTTTCTGAGTCTATGTCCCGACTCACTTAATTACTTTTCTCACTTAATAATTTATCATCTTCCCGAGTCTATGGTCCGACTCTAATATATTTAATTCACACCTCAATTAACATATTACCTCCCCGAGTCTATCTTCCGACTCTAATTAAATTAATTAACACATCTATTAATTTAATACCTTCCCAAGTCTACAATCTGACTCTAATTTAATTAATTGTCATATCAATTAATTTAATATTAATCCGAGTCTGTGGTCCGACTCTAATTTAATTAATTTACACATTAATTAATTTATACTAAGTTGAGTCGGTGGTCCCAATCTCATTTAATTAATCTACACATTAATTAAATAAACACTAAACTGAGTTTGTGGTCCGACTCTCATTTAATTAATCTACACGATAATTAATTAATACTAAGCTGAGTCTATGGTCCGACTCTCATTTAATTAATATATGCATTAATTAATTTATACTAAGCTGAGTTTGTGGTCCGACTCTCATTTAATTAATGTACACATTAATTAATTTATACTAAGCCGAGTCTGTGGTCCGACTCTCATTTAATTAATTTACACATTAATTAATTTATACTAAGTTGAGTCTGTGGTCCAACTCTCATTTAATTAATTAACACACCTATTAATTTAATACCTTCCCGAGTCTACAATCCGACTCTAATTAAATTAATTAACACACCTATTAATTTAATACCTACCCGAGTCTACAATCTGAATCTAATTAAATTAATTTACACACCTATTAATTTACTACCTATCCGAGTCTGCAATCCGAATATAATTAAATTAATTAGCACCTCAATTAATTTTATTACTTGGCATCGCCCAACCATTATACCCGGACTCGCTCACTTGGCCCGTAACTTAATATTTCTCGAGTTTATGTTCTGACTCTAAATTAATTACTCTCTCTAAATAATTAATTTAATACTTTGGTGTCACCTAACCATCATACTCGGACTCACTCACTTGGTCCATTTTTATAGCTCAAAATATCATTCCCACATATTCGCCCACAATGTGTCACACATTCATCTCCATCAAATTTCCTAATTATATTTACCTATAATTACCAACATACCCGGACTCACCCACTTGGTCCATTTTTAACATTTAAAATCAGCCCAAAAATGCTTTTCTCAAAAATTAAATTCAACTAATTAAAACTGGCGTCACTGCCATAATTTCTGCAGCATCGATCGATCGAACCCCCTGGGCCGATTGATCGATCGTTCTAGTAATCGTCCTCTCCAGCCCACTGTCAGCCATTGACGAACCCTAAAGCTTTGATTCTCAATCTAAACCTTTACCCAAATACAATTAACATATCCTCCATATAAGAAAAGGGTCTGAACATCCTAAAGACCTTAATTCATCATCAATTTCCATTAATTCCAACGTTTTCCTGATTTGGGTATTATCCGGGTTTCAAATCTCCAATACTAATTTCATTCATATTAACCGCAATTAACCAATGATTCTTACTGGTTTTAGCATACGATTCATTTCTCTATATTCTAGAATCACAAACACAATAAATCTAATCCTTAATCCGATTAAGGTATATCAATTTCCAAAAACCCAATTTTTATTATGGTTACACACCCAAAATGAATATTCATATACACACCATGATATGAATTGATTATCATCACTTTAGGAATTATAACAGTTAACCACTTGCCTGGAATTGTTCATAGAGTCTGATCCATTGGTGTAGTCTCCTAATTTGGCTCCAAAATCTCCAAATTGGCTCTTGATTTGCTTTCCCCCAAATTCCCTCTCAAACCCTAGGTTTAGAGTTGTGTCGACTGCCATTCTCTAATCTCTCAATTAGGTTAAAACTCCTTAATCCCGTTTTTGGCCACATGTGCCTAATTAAAATGGCACTCACCCCGTCTGGGCCCGACTATGCCCAAAAATACTCCAAGACCCAATTATTACCCCCGGGTAATCTTTTCTGACTATTTCGTCCCATCCGGACTTAAATGCGCACTCAAAATTTTCATCCAAAATATTTTTTGTCATTTCCAAATATCGACCTCAAAATGCGACACACATTAATTCGAACAATTAAACTTAAAGTCGCTAATTATAAATAATTCTTCCCACTCAAATAAATTCTCCAAATCATAAATTTAAGTTTCTCCAATTTAAATATTTTTATAACTCCCAAAATAATTAAATATTTAATCCTCAAATTTTTAAATATTTAATCCTCAAAATTACGGTGTGTTACACATATTAGCTCCACAATGGAAATATACAATGACAACGTGATTATAAAGAGCAAAATTTTTTCCAATGAAATTAAAGATCTCTATAGTACTTACAAGATACTCGAACCTTCACTACACCAAAATGCTAATTTTGTGACTGCCTTTTTGTGACTGCTAATGGGGGTGACAAACTTATCACTCTCGACAGCAGTCATAAAATCATTTGTAACTCCCATTAGGGGTGATAAAATCAAAGGGTAATGAAAATTTTGAGTCAATTGGTTTGTCACTCCTAATGAGAGTCACAAATATTGCCATTTAATTAATTTGTGACTCCTATCAGCAGTTATAAATTTATAACCGTCACAAGCAGTCACAAATTTATCAGAAGGCCTAACTTATGACGCTTATGAGCAGTCACAAATTTATAACTACTATGAGGAGTCACAAATTTTGATATAGTACGAAATTAGTAACCGTCAATGACAGTCATAAATTTCTGACTGCTAAAAGAAGTCATAAGTTTTGGTATACGACATAATTTATAACTACTATTGACACTCATAAATTTATAACCACTCTCGACACTCACAAATATTGACCTACTTTAATTTGTGACTTCTAGGAGTGGTCACAAATTTTTTGACATAATATAATTTCCCCTTTTTTTCTCTTTCACTCTTTTTCACAAGCCCCTCACTCTTTCTCTTACGCTGTGAAGAGCTCACTCCCGCCCTAACATTTCTCTCACGCTGTGAAGACCAATTAATATTTGGTGAGTTTTTAATTTTGATTTTATTTTTCTGTTTGTTATTTTGTTTTTTATGGGTCTAAAGATTTCTATATCTAGTCTAAGTCTCCCGCCCTAACGTTTTCAATTTTGATTTCGTGATTAGACTAACTCTATGACGAGGGTTTGATGGGTATTGTTCCAGTAACATTTAGATTTCTATCTCTGGTTTCAACAATGAGAACAATTTAATCTTTAAATGAGGGAATTTTACTAGTTGGGTATCTTGAGAGATTTCGTAAACAAGAAATTATCAATGAATCTCTTCTCATTGGATGTTTTGATATTGATTTGGTAATGGTGGAGATGGGTAATGGTATAATTTCACGCTATTTTATATACCCATTTTAGAAACAACACTTGATTTGTTTTCGAACACAAGACTTGCTCGTGAATGCTTCTATTTAGATACTATTTGTTATGCCAATACCATGTGTATTTGTTAAGCCAACACTACTTAGGACCTTCTATTCTTTTTTGTTGTTGATAGCAAAAGACCTGCTCTTTTTTTTTAGCTCGGCCTACTCCTACTTCTATGTTGTAATGGGGAAAAACTATATATGAATAACTCAATAAAATTTCTAAAAATTAAACTAAATAAAAAAATTACTATATATTAAAAGGTATATACACTAACATTTACATATATCCTATTGTGTTGAATTTGGGGGTTGGAATGCTTTTAATTACTATATATTCAAAGGTTTTCCTCTGATTGCAATTTTTAATTTTTATCCCCAAGTAGTTCCTGCAGTCTTGTTCAATTTTTATTGACTATTTCTTGCCATCTCTGTATTCTGGATGCTATGCTAATGTGTTAAATTAATTGAACATTTAACTGTCACTCTATGTGATCACGAAACATTTATTTCCTGCTTATGCCAAATGCTTTATCGAAATTCTGATAAACTCCTATAGGGATCAGCATTTTTTGAAAATTGTGAAGAGAATCTGGATCTTACTTTAGTGACTTGATGTAGGTTGAAACTCATTTCCAGATCATCAAAATACATTGATCAAGGCTCGACAAAGAAGTTGAAAAGGTTGGACGGGCATGCTGTGCCAGTAGGCGAAGATAAAGCTGAGGTTAATGCTAAAGTATCACCTCATGAGGGCTCATAGAGGTCTGTATGGTGTACTATACCTTTCAATATTAATTAAATGAATTCCCGTTTCAGAAACTAAAGAAAAATATTAATTCTCATCTGGTTTAGGTCTTTGTACTTCTTGAAGTCTCACATTTGTAAATACATATCAAGTTTGAGTTTTAGTAAATGGATTGACATCCTGTGATATAATCCTGACATGAATTATATAGATGGGGAATCGAGGAAAATAAATGTGGGAAGGGGAAGATGATAAACATTTATTGTAGAAATAGAATGGTTACCACTAATCAAGATACCCTTATTAATTTCATTAAGAACACATTGAATGCAAGAGGGGAGCGTGGATAGATTAATGCATAAAATTCTTCACATTAACATAAATTAAAAATACTAGATTTTTCAGATCCACATTGAGGAGAGTAGCTACAGTTTTAGATATATACTAAAGATTGTCTTGGCTCTTCAATTATAGATCAATAAGGATAAATTCCATACAATAGACAATTACATAATTTGGTGGTGAGAAATTTTATATCTAATGGAAATGGTGCATCCCTTTTATAATCTCTTTTACCCCATTCTGCTTCCCCAGATTTACAGTGTTCAATTGCCCCCTTCTGCTTTTCCAGATTTTATGAATTACCCATTCTTAAAAAAGACATCTAACATGTTTGAAAGTTTCCACTGATCTTCAGCACATGCATTTTTTTCTCAATTCATTGATTTGAGTTGACATTGGATTTATATTAAATTATATCACTCTGTATCTAGCCATTTGGTATGTTTGATCACTATAAAATACTGAACAATTTACAATTTTATTAACCTGATTCAAAAAGGGAAATTGTAACCAATTTTCAGGCAAGGTCAACTATTGTCTTTGATTTTTTCCCCGGCTGACTTGAGCTTGCATTGATGTCCCTTTTGTATAATAGCCGGAGCATCAATAACTCATTGTTGATACTGGAGCTCTGCCCCATCTCATGGATTTGCTAACCCTTGTGCTTACTCTTATTGAGGTGTTTTTCTCATCTCATAAAACCATGTTTTCTTAAGTTAATTTTATAATAAAATTATCATAACTTCTTTTTCATGACACATGTTGTAGCTCATGGTTTACCTATGGTTGCCACGAAAAATGGCGATCCTCTGGATTTACATCGGGTATGTTCAGTCATTTGTTCCATTTATTAATCGAAAGTAATCTAAGTATAATCTAGTAAAGTAATAAGAATGTAAGATCTTTTCATGAATTCGTCACTGGTAGTAGGTACTTGACAATGGTCTCGTTATTGATCCCCATGATTAGCAGTGTATTGCCGATGCAATATTAAAGTTGGTTACAGATAAACAACTTTGGACAAAATGTCGTCAAAATGATTTGAAAAACATTCACCACTTCTCGTGGTCAGAACATTGTAGGCATTACCTGACTCGAGTAGCGAGTTGCAATCCCAGACACCCACGGTGGCTAAAAAGTGACTGTGAAGACCAAAATTTAGAATCAGATTCATCAAGTGATTCTTTGAGAGATTTACAGGATCTATCTTTGAATTTGAGGTTCTTTATGGATGGAGAAAAGAACGAAGGTAGAGGATATCTTGATAATTCTCTAGACCATGAATCTTGAAAGAGTAAATTAGATAATGCCATGTTGAATTGGTCAGAGGGAACTTAGAAAGGCCAACAAAAAGTGGGCTCACACAGAAAGCAGACCATAATTTTGGGAAGTCCTCATCTTTGAGGAGAAGAAAATATATTTTTGTAATTGCTGTAGATTGTGATGAGATTACGACTATTTTTTATAGCGTTAAATAGATATTTGAGGCTGTAGAGAATGAAAGGGCTGAAGGTTCAATTGGGTTTATATTGGCCACTTCCTTTACCATATCAGAAGTACATCCTTTTCTTATTTTTGAGGGCATGGTCCCCCCACTAATTTTGATGCTTTTATTTGCAACATCGACAATGATCTTTAATACTCATCTATTCATTAAGAACATAACCCGTTTGTGGTTGATTTGTATTACCATTCTCAAATTAAATACCGCTGGGGAGGTGAAGACTTGAGGAATACTTTGCCTCGTTGGGCCAATTATATTACCAATAAGATGGGTGACAATGAAAAACATACTGTTAGAAGAGATCTCAACCGACTAATGTTATGCTTTTAAAGTTCATAAATAGGATTATTTGAAAGATACTACAAATCAATTCCTTTACAAAATCTCAATATCCCAGTGTTTCTAAAATTTCTATAGTAAAATTACCCTAAACACAACATCATAATGTTAAACATCCTAGAGTACCATATGGGCATACCTCGGTATTCAATAACCAAGGGGTTTGTTCAGCCCCTACAATTTAAATAATAAAAACTCAATTGTTTTCAATGTGTTTAAAATGTTTTGGTTCATGTTATATGACCACGTCATAATCATGCTGGCAGACAACATGGAGCTGCTGAGGATGAGATTCGTTATGCTGGTGATCTTAGATATGTCACAGTCGGTGATGGCGGGGAATACATGAAGATATACGGGTATGTCCATCCATCTTGTTTACAGTTCAATTAACTCTAGTGTGAAATTAGAGCACATATGGGTTCCTCAATCAGCTGATATTTCTAAATCTGTTGGTGTAGAAGTACTAGAAATAATAACCCTAGTCTTCGATATGTATACTCTCTAGTAATTTAGGATGAATAGATGAGATTATTGTCACTCCACATATTTATATTTATCTATTTTGTATATTTTTAGTGTTATTTCAATTTTTAAGGCTACTATTGTGGAGCTAATGAATACATTTGATCTCACGCCAGTGAACTTCGTGCAAAGTCACTTGCAAATACCACTGTGAGTTCTTCTGTTTCTTTGTTTTGATCCAATTATGAACTTTACTATCTTGATGTGGTTGTTAAGATTTTGTCTGATGTTGGGGTGCAAGGTTATACGAAGATCAAGAGTAGGTCACTTCTCACTTCCATTAAGAATTGTCACATTATTTAGTTTTCAAGTACCATACTATCAATTCTTTTTAATTATCTTAATTTTCTCTATGTGCAGAGTGATGCTTGAACTAGGTTTTGAACCACCTGAAAACTTTGAATGCACCGTGCTTGGTGTTTGGTATTGATTATAAGAAAATATTTAGTTAATGAGTTTCATTTACGTTTAGGCGAGCCCGAAGTAACAAAGAGCATCAATAATGATACTATTGTGGGATTAGCCATTGCAATACAAAGACTGAGTTTGTGTTTTGGTCATATGTAAGTGAAATTTATAGTGCAATTTATATTTAGTCCTGTGTAAGTGCATTTTCATCAACATTATTAGCTCACGACCTTTTAATTTATGGATTGCAGGGGTTGTTGTTGTTATTAGGAAATTTGAATGTATGTAATGAAAGGTTGTTTGAATATTTAAAGTCCAATGTGATGCAAGTTTTGAGGGGTGCCTATGAAGCACAGGGGAAATTTGGATGTATGTAATGAAAGGTTGTTTGGATATTTAAAGTCCAATGTGATACAACATTTTTTTGTTTAGGAAAATACTCAATATATACCTTTGGTTTTTGTCATTTTTATGTTTAAAGAGGTTGGTTTCCATGAATAAACAAAGGAAATTTTGCCGAATTTTTTTAAAAATATTGAGTGTTTTTAAAAGTAAACAATATGAAGATATACAAATTTGATAAGGTTTTTAAAGATTGTCATTTATAGGAACTATTAAAAAATATTACTTCTTTGTTTAAGGTAACTAACACTAAATAAATTTTATTGTAGGTGGAAATCTTTTATGGACAAGGCAAGACATTGAAGTCGTTTTGTTGGAGGTCATACGTTTCAAGACTGCGAGTTTACTTTGCTTACTTCATTTTATGTTAGGAGTAGATGAGTTTTTATGTACTTTTTCTAATGAGACGAGTGAAATTGTGTAGAGATACTTAGGTTGGTGGACACGATGTTGAAATTGTATTTTTTTTTCTTTGTATGAACTCTAATTATAGTTGAATGAAAAATTGTATGTTATATCTGTTGAAATGAGATGCCAAATATGTTATATATTGTTATCAATAGGTTTTGTCTATAATGATATAAATATATTTATAATAGCTCTTGCCACATTTAACAAATTTAATTTTTGTAACTACTAATAGCAGTCACAAATTTGTCACTACTGTTAAATTTGTAACTGCTAATAGCAGTTACAAATATAAGATTCGTAACTGCTGACAGCAGTTATAAATATTATATTCGTAACTGCTGTCAACAGTTATAAATATTATATTCGTAACCGCTGACAGCATTTACAGACAACAGTTATAAATTGGGGTCACCAGTCATAACTCCCATAGGGGTTATAAAAATTCGTGATTGTTGTTAGGAGTTTTAATATTTATTTTGTCACCCCCTAAATTATGACGGTAAATAGCAGTTATAAGGCCATTTGTGACTGCTTACAGCACTCACAAATCACATATTTTGGTGTAGTGCTTACAAGCTTGAATCTAAATAGATCTAAACGTGTCTTTAGGTTAGCTATGGATAGTTACTTGGTTACCTCTCCACCAAAATTAGAATAGAGGAAAAAATATA
Source organism: Sambucus nigra (assembly GCA_949130495.1). Lineage (NCBI taxonomy): Eukaryota > Viridiplantae > Streptophyta > Magnoliopsida > Dipsacales > Adoxaceae > Sambucus > Sambucus nigra. The sequence goes on from OX422218.1 coordinate 221,023,654, forward strand.
TCATATTAAATCTTTGCAGGAGGTTCAGTGGTCGACCGCCTTTAAGGAACTACAATTGTTTACAAGTATACTTGCAGTGCTCAGTTCATATCTCAATGATCAGACAAGTTTCGACCTTTATTTCAAACATTAAAGAAGGTTAAAATTATAATTTGAATAGAGGAATGTGATGAGGCTATGATAAAAATAAATAGATTCATTGGTTCCCCACTATTGTTGTCAATATCAACCAGTGGTGAGAAGATCTACTTGTATTGGATTGTGTCATAACATGTAACTACTGGGGAATTATTTCGATCAGAAAAATGATACTGACAACCATTTTACTAATGTCGAAGACACTTTCCTTAACACTAAAGTAATTACATTTTTGTAGAGAAGTTGTACTTATCTTTGTTGATGTCATGCAGGAAGTTAAGGAACTATTTTGATTCCTATTTCATAGTTATCCTCAACTCCTCCCTTTGAAAAAGATCTTGAAGAAGGAAGAACTCTCTAATAGAATAACCAAGTGATCCTTGGATCTTACCTAATTTGATATTAGTTGTGAGATTAGAATTATCATCAAAGTGTAGGTATTATCTCATTTCATTATGGAGTTCGTGTGCATCCCAAATGAGGAAGTTGTTCATCCCAACCCACTATGGGAACATCTTCAATAAATGGAGATTATTTATAGACGGGGATTACAACAAACTAGGAGTGGAAAATAGCATTTTTTTTGTAGACACCACATTCGAGGACCACCTAAGTTTGTCCTTAGCACTTCCTCATTTCACTACAAACCCTAGGTCATACTCTGAGTACTGATTTAGAGGCCATCAAGAACTCTCGGGACCCATTTAACCCCAATCAAATCCATCGTCAGAGAAAAAGCTCAATGAAATTTCAAAGGGCTCTGAATCCCTTTTTGAACGGTCTGCCCCATGCGAGAATCGGTAGAATGGTTTGAACGAACGGACCATTTTACCACCAAAAATAAATCTGGAGGCCATCGGGCGCTCCTGGGCCTCGATTTGACCCCATTCAACTTCACTGTCATAGCAAAAGATCTTTGAATATTTGAAGGGAACAAAAATCCCTTTCCAACGGTCTGTCCCATACGCAAAATGGCATAACCATTCAGATGAACTATCCATTTTCCCCAAAAAATTGATTCGGGTGCTCCAGGGCTTTGTTTGACCAAGATAAACTCTTTATCTCGAATAATACTAAATGAGTCATCGAAGGTCACCGAACACCCTTTCCAATGATCTGGCCCATGCACGAATCAGCCTTACAGTAGGGATGAATGACCCGTTTTACTCTGAAAGGTCAATGGATGCTTTCGGGCCCCAGTTGACCAAGGTCAAATTTCTAAACCTAGTGAAGCTCTTTGGAATGTCAAAGTACCTCGCGTAACCTTTCTAATGATCCTTCGTGGGGAACAATTATGACATACCATTCGGACGAATGATCCGTTTCCATCTAACAATCTCCCATTCAAAGGATCGATGAGCGCGTTCGAGCCACATTTGAACCAAAATCAACTCACGAACCTAGGAGCAGCCCAAAGGACTTTTTAAGGTCCCTTAATTACCTTTCTAATGGTATAACTCATGCGCTATTTTGATCAATGGATTGCGTTCTACGATCAAGTTTCCAAAAAAATCTACACGGGACTACCGATTGGTAGGTCCATTTCCCTACCTATCAACAGTGTGTCTAGGGTTACTTGTCGATTGGTAGGGCTGGGACCATGCTGATCGAAAACCCCCTTACCCTATAAATAGAAGGCATGACCTCACTCCAAAATCACACCTCGGATCCATCAGCATTAGTGATCTCAGCAATATTCTCTTGCAATCACTGAAGTATCCTTATGTGAAATTCCTTTCCATCTTACATTTCCATCCTTTTCATACCTGATATGCCCAAAGTGCTGCCTCTTACTCAGAGCCATCAACCTTGGCTAATATTATAGACGAGGTGATCAGATGCCCAAGACAACCATTAGTAACATTGGCTCTTAGAAGGCCGTCCACAGCCGATATTGATTCTACAACATACATCAACCTCGGCTGGGCATTAGCCGAGGTCGGCAAGGACTCATAGGTTTAAAAATACTTCCACATCATCATCGGACCCATCCGACATTGTAGTCATCAACTGAGATCAGTAGTGTTACAAGGGACCAATCATGTGGCAACATCATAATCGGCCCAAGCCGACGTTATAACTACTCAGACCTGACCTCGGCTAGCTACATGACCAAAGTCATCAAATATAGCCTCGGATAAAGGAACGACAGACTTCACTAACCCCGTACTCTTCTAGGATGAGGTTGCACCAATCAAAGATGGCCGAGCATTTATAAGCATACGTGTGGTTTGGAACACGTGGATAAATCTGTTATAACTGAATCATTTCCTACACGTGAGGGAATAGTGAGGTCATCATTATTTGCTTAAGATCAGCCAAGTGTCATCCACATACTGGTTGAATATTTATGCACATGCTCATTGCATGCTTGGGGGGTACATTACACCCCTAAGCACTGTATATAGAGGTCATCCTCTACCTTGTAAAAGGATCCAAAAATATAAACCTATCCAAAACTCTGTTACATTTATAGTAGAGAGAGAAAGAGGAGTGATTGTATTACTAAGGCCATTAGAGCCTCATTTGATAGTGATATTTACACTCACCTGCACAGTGGACGTAGGTAATTGCCAAACCACTTATATTGTTCTGCTCATCCCCTTCTACTCATCTCCTATTATATTTATACTCTTGTTCTTCCATTGTTATCACTTGCTTGAACTTGTCAACACCTTATCTAGTGGTGCTATTTCTAGCATAATCATTTTGGCTCCTTCTGTGGGAATGAGAAGATTCATCTCTTCTATTTCATAGTTTAACCTCACCGGAGACTCTGGTGGTGAACCAGGCCTCACCCTTCGTGTGAAGTTATTTCACCATTGAAAGAGGTTCTTTAAGGTATTTAAGCTTTCTAATATTTTCATCGCAAGCTCCTTAATCCTAACATATGGAATCGTAGTTACCACCTCCTCCACCATCTAGTGTTGGAGGACCCACTTCTAACCAAGTACCACCCCAGTCCGAGATGGCTGAGGTGGCAGCAGCCTCGAGGTCCTCTGCTGCAACGTAGTAAGCAATTAAGGAGCAATTTACCCATCTAAGCTAAAATATGATGAGGCCACCCGGGGTCTCACCAGAAATGATTACTCCAGCGACTGTTCAACCCTCTCTAGAGGCCAGGGGACCACCCCAGGTGCCGCAAAAAGACCAACCTACGCCTCAACGGAGGAGGGACATTGTTAACCCTAGACGTTTGCGTCTGGGGAGGTAAGGAAAACCTTGCCTTGAGGATAGGTACGATGATATCAAAGAATATGATGCTCCATCAGACTGTTAGGAGCCATATGAGGTTTTAGACAACACCGTACGACCTATATAGCAGAGCTGAGGTTACAGAGCAAGAAGGGCCAAGATTGGTGATGCCCAACCAAGAGGATCAACTTTTGATTGCTTGAGTAGAGTTTGGCCTTTGAAAGGTTCAACCCAGTTAATGATCTTAAGTAGAGGTTATTCAGGTCGAGAAGTGCAGCTGGCTCTCAGATGGGAGATGGTGAACATAGGCCTCGCCATGGCCGACCCCTACATAGTCGAGACTGTGGCCAAGAGGTCAACAAGCGATGTTGTGCTGCAGCTGGGGAACCCTTAGTCCACCCCTTAGAGGTGGATGGGGATAACCTCGGCCAGGCCAACATTTATAAACCGTGGAATGAATCCATCCAACGACTAGAAGAGAAGATAGGGAACCTCATTAAAAGCTGAGACCCACTACAAAGGGGTTTCTCAGAGGGCTCCCCATTTGTGGCAGGGATAGTGAACTTCCTAACCCCTGCCAAATTCAAACCACCTATGGTATCTCCCAAGTATGATCGAAGTGCCAACCTGGTACATCATATTGAGATGTATCAACCTCCAGTATACATTTATTCAATCCCTGATGAGATGAGGTGTTGAGCTTTTTCAATAACTTTGACGGGAGTTGCGCATATTTGGTTCACTTCCCTTCCTAAAAATTCTGTGGAGAACTTTAAAGGTTTGGCTAAGCGGTTCATACAAAACTTCTATTTTGGTTTAAGACCTCAGAACATGACAACCCATCTACTCTAAGTAAAATAAGGCTAGAAGGAGAACCTCGGAGACTACATTGTAAGATTCAACAAGGAAAAGTTGGAGGTTAAAGACTACGAAGAGAATATAGCTATGATAGCTCTTATAGGAGGATTGCAGAAGGGGAAGCTACTTTGGAATATTACTGAAGACCCTCCAAAATCCATGGCCAAGGTGTTAGCAATAACTGGTAGGGTTATGAACGCGAAAGAGGCAATGGCTTGAAAGTAAAAGGATGAGAACGAAAGTAGCAGTGGAAAATTCCAAAGGTAGAAGGATGGAAAGAAGAGGGATACAAATGCCAAGTTCGCACACTACACTCCTCTAACTGTGAGTTGTGAACACATCCTCAATGAAATAAAAAATGACCGGTCCCTGAGATGGACGAAGAAGCTTAAGTCTCCTTCTCATAAGAGGAATAAGAACCTATGGTGCGAGTTCCACCAAGACCACGGTGCTTTGCCTTGAAGGATGAGATTGAGAAGATGTTGAAAACTGGAAAGCTTAGGAAGTATGTGGATGTCAGAGATTCTAAGGGGGGAAAAGACGACCCTAAAAAGAAGAGAAATGACAGGTGTTAAGAACATTCCCTAACCAGAAGAGATGAGGACTCAGATGATGATGACCCTAAACTCCCACCAAAAAATGATAATGTCCTAGTGAAAAGGGTTGTTATGATTTCCTTTTGTGTTAACACCACCTATGGAGGGCTAACAAGGGGTGGCTTAGAGGTAGATGACCGTAAATCTCACGTGACAGAGGCTAAGTCAGTGACCAAAGTAGAGGTTGTGAATTTGGCATCTATAGAGGTAAAACACAAGAAAAGAAAGAAGGTAGATAAGGATACCCTCATAGTTGGATTCTCAAGATTTTTAAAGGTGTCTTAGATCCTCATGATGACCCTCTGGTAATCACCACGAGGGTGCAAGGGTGAGAAGTTCAGCGGATCCTCATTGATGGAGGAAGTTTAGTAGATGTAATGTGTTGGTCCTATTTTAAAAGACTAGGCCTCAGCAGAGCTTGGCTTGTCCCTTACCATCACCCCTTGATCGGTTTCAGTGGAGAAAAAGGTTCATCTGTTGGGCATGTATGAGATGGATGTAAGAATGGGAGATGAGTGGCCTAAGAGGTTAACCAAAAAAATCAATTTCTTTGTGATGGATGAGAACGCCTTCTCAGCCTATAACCTCACCATAGGAAGAGTAGACCTCAAGGAATTTGAGGCCGTGCCTTCAACGATCCACCAAATGCTAAAATTCTCGACCCCCTATGGGGTAGGGGAAGTGCAGGGTGACAAAACATCGGCACGTGAATGCTACTTCAACTCTGCGAAAGAGAGAAAGGCTCATAAGAGGACAACAACCACGTACAACATCGACACACTTGATCCTAGGGATGAGACGAAGCTTAATAAGGGAGAAGCCGCGGAAGAGGTAGAATCCATCATCCTCAATTAGGACAAGACAGAAAAAACCATCCGAATTGGAAAAGCCCTAAGACTTAAGATCAAGGAAGAGCTGGTGAAATTATTGAGGAAGAGACAGAGTGTCTTTGCTAGATCCATGCAGACATGCCGGGTATTGACCCTGAAGTTATGTGCCACAAACTCAATATTTTGGAAGACGTTAAACGCATAAAGTAAAAAAAAAAGAATTTACTCAAGGGAAAAGTATGATGTCATCATGGAAGAGGACAAAAAGCTTGAAGAAGCCAAGTTCATCAGAGAGGTCATATACCCTGAGTGGTTATTTATCGCCATTATCGTGCCAAAAGTTAATGGGAAATGGAGGATGTGCATAGATTACACTGATTTAAACAAGTCTTGTCCAAAAGAAAGCTTCCCATTGCCAAGAATTGATCAGATGGTGGATGCCACAGCAGGACATGAGCTCATGAGCTTCATGGATGCCTATTCCGGGTATAATCAGATCATCATGGACCCGAAAGACTCAGAGAAGATAGCATTTATCATAGACAAAGGGACCTTATAAGTTCATGCCCTCTGGCTTGAAGAATACAGGGGCTATTTATCAGTGTCTTATAAATAAGATGTTCGAAAACCCGATAGGCAGGTCCATGGAGGTATATGTGGATGACATGTTGACAAAGAGTCTGAAGGCCCACACTCATGTGGACGACCTTGAAAAAACTTTTGACACCATATACAGATACATGATGAAGCTCAACCCAACCAAGTGTGTCTTCGAGGTAAGAGTGGGAAAGTTCCTGGGATTCATCGTCAATTAGAGGGGAATAGAGTCTAACCCTGAGAATATCAAAGCCTTATTAGAAATCAAGACACCCAGAACCATCAAAGATGTCCAAAGGTTAATCGAAAGAGTTGCTGCACTGAACAGGTTCGTTTCCAGAGCTACAAACAAGTGTCTTCCTTTTTTTAAAGTACTTATAAAGTCCTTCAAATGGGATAAGGAATGTGATAAATATTTTAAACATCTTAAGTCCTACCTCGGATCTCCTCTACTCTTATCTCGGCCCATTCTAAGGGAAAAGTTTTACATATATCTAGCCGTTTCAGATTCATCCATTAGTGCATCCATAGTAAGAGAAGATGATGGAGTACAGAGGCCGATATACTTCAATAGTAAGGCCCTTCAAGGGTCTGAACAGAAGTAACCTCGAATAGAAAAGTTAGCTTATGCCCTAATACATGCCTCTTGGAAGATGAAGTCGTACTTCCAAGACCACTCTTTGGTCATCCTCACTGATTCCCCGCTCAGATAGGTCCTTGATAAGCTTGAGAAGTCAGGTAGGCTAATGACCTAGGCCATCGAGTTGGGGTAATATGACATTTCTTATTAACCTAGGGTTTCAGTCAAAGGGAAGGCACTTGTAGACTTTGTAGCTGAGTTTACCTGGGAAGAGGCTGAGATTAAGAATATTCAAGAGGTTGCAAATGAACCAGACAGCAACGTCTTCCAAGTCCCGGAAGAGGCTGAGTCAAGCAAAGCCAGAAAAAGCATAGTGGAAAATGAAGAAGAGATATACCTCTTCAGGCAAGGGACCCTATCGGAAGGGAACTTTTCCTCAAACTAAGTTATTTGGAACCTCTTTGTTGATGGGTCCCCATGTGAAAGTGGAAGTGGAGCAGGCCTGATAGCATCGGCACCGGACGACACCAATATTGAATATGCGCTAAGGTTCAACTTCAAGGCTTCAAATAATGAGTCAGAGTATGAGGCACTGATAGCAGGTCTCTCCTTGTCAAAAGCCCTTAATGTTGGACAACTGCTAGTACACAGCGACTCAAGGGTGGTTGTCAACCAAATTCTTGGGGTATATGAGGCCAAAGATGAAAGGATGGCCAAATACCTGAAGAGGATGAGAATGACGCTTAAAAGCTTTAAGGAGGTAAAGATAAAGAGGATACCTCGGCAAGACAACAGTCAAGCCAATGCACTCGCTAGGTTGCCCTTAGCAATGAGGAAAGATATAAGAAGAACAGTACCAGTTTAAATACTTCTTAAGCCAACCATTGAAGAAGAATAGGTTGCCATAACTTGCCTCAATTTGAATATGGGAGCCTCATGGATGGACTCTCTTATCAGATACATCAGACAAGGTGAGCTTTTAGAATCAAAGTTGGAAAGGAGAAGGTTGAGGTTCAGGGCTACCACTTTCTCAATTGTAGGAGATATTTTGTACAAAAAGGGGTTCCTACTCCCTCTCCTCAGATGTGTCCACCCTTCAGAGGTTCCGCACGTATTACAAGATATACATGAAGGCTCTTGCTCCATTCACATAAGAGGGAGACATTTAGCTAAGAGGATAATCACTCAGGGGTATTGGTGGCTGACCTTGGCCAAAGATTCAACAACATACGTGAAGAAATGCAATAAATACCAGAGATTATCCACCATCCCCCATCAACCTATGACGTCCATCAGCTCACCTTGTACATTTACAGTATGGGGTATCGACTTGGTAGGACCCTTGCTAAGGGCTGCGAACACTATCGATTCTTAGTGGTGGCCATTGATTACTTCTCCAAGTGGGTAGAAGCTGAGCCGATGATCATGATTATAGTGAAGAAGACCTTCCAGTTCATCTAGAAGAACATCATATGCAGGTATGGTCTTCCAAACACCCTCATCTCAGACAATGGAACTCAGTTGAAGAATACTTCCTTAGAGAAATACTTCGAAAGAGTAGGCATTAAGCAGTTCTTCTCTTCTCCTGGACGACCTAGGTAAATGGTCAAACGAAGGTCACGAACTGAACAGTCCTTGATGGGATCAAGAAGAGGTTGGAAGAGGCCAAAGGAGGATGAACAAAAGAGGTATATGCAGTGTTATGGGCCTATAGTACGACAGCAAGGACACCAACGGGAGAGACCCCATTTATGTTGGCCCATGGCTCTGAATTTATCATCCCTACAGAGGTAGGACTTCCCAATCATAGAGTTAAGACCTATGACCCTGAGAGGAATGGGGAAGAGAGAACACCTGACCTGGATTTGATTGAAGAAAGAAGAGAAGATGTGGAGATTAGATAGGCGGCATACCAACAGAGAACAACAAAGTTATACAACCAAAGGGTGAAATCAAGACCTATAACTGTAGGAGACCTAGTCCTAAATAAGACGTTGCAGAAGGCAAATAAGCTCCACCCGAACTGGCATGGTCCTTACAGAGTAGTCGATGAGGTTGTGCCTGGTACTTACCAGCTAAAAACTCTTGAAGGGGGACCTTTTTCCAATCCGGGAATGCTGACCACTTGAAGAAATATTACGTATGATGTTACAGTTATTTCTTTATAATACATGTATCATTTTATGTAGAGGATGTTAATGAAAAGAGCATTTCCAATGTCAATACTTTGTTACATTATGTTTAAACATCATTAATTTAGTAAAAATTATGAGGTTTAACATCATATTATGGTGACCTCAGACCTTAAACATCATTAATTTGGTGAAAATTATGAGGTGTAACATCATATTATGGTGACCTTAGTTCTTAAACATCATTAATTTGTTGAAAATTATGAGGTGTAACATCATATTATGGTGACCTCAGACCTTAAACATCATTAATCTAGTGATAATTATGAGGGTGAACATCATATTATGGTGACCTTAGACCTTAAACATCATTAATTTGGTAAAAATTATGAGAGTGAAGATCATATTATGATGACCTCAGAGCTTAAACATCATTAATTTGGTGAAAATTATGAGGTGTAACATCATATCATGGTGACCTCAAACCTTAAACATCATTAATTTGGTGAAAATTATGAGGTGTAACATCATATTGTGGTGATCTCAGACCTTTAAAATCATTAATTTGGTGAAAATTATGAGGGTAAACATCATTATATGATGACCTAAGACCTTAAACATCATTAGTTTAGTGATAATTTATGAAGTGAAACATCATATTATGGTGACCTCAGACCTTTAACATCATTAATTTGGTGAAAATTATGAGTGTAAACATCATTATATTATGAACTCAGACCTTAAACATCAGTAGTTTGGTGATAATTTATGAGGGTAAACATCATAGTATGGTGACCTCTGACCTTAACACCATTAATTTGGCAAAAGTTGTGAGGTGAAACATCATTATATGATGGCCTCGAACCTTGAACATCATTAGTTTGGTGAAAATTTATGAGGGTAAACATCATAATATAATTACCTAAGACCTTAACATCATTACTTTGGTGAAATTTATGAGGTGAAACATCATTATATGATGACCTTAGACCTTAACATCATTAGTTTGGTGAAACATTTTATGAGCGTAAACATCATTATATAATGACCTCAGACCTAATTTGGTGAAAATTACGAGGTGAAAACATCATTATATGATGACCTCAAACCTTAAACATCATTAATTTGGTGAAACTTATGAGGTCAAATATCATAATCTGATGACCTCAAACCCTTAACATCATTAAGCAATATTCAAAGAGGCAAGGCATTCAAGCATAACATTGTAAAGAAAATAATATAGTCAAAAGAAGATGAGATTAATGATCTATAAATGAACATTCAAGAGTCACATGTTAGATGGTCCAAAAGCCCATCAAAGTTTACAAAATCTAAGGGGTATAAAAGGGAAACCAAAATTACAACTTAAAGCTTCATAAGAAGAGTTTTAAGCCTATACAGGTACAGTCGTGTCATCATGGTCGACGTTGGTCACCTCGGCTGTGTCATCCTGAGGATTAGCATCTTTGGTCTCGGTGACTTCCAATGTAGCGGTCTCAGTAGGACCAACATCGACCTCCTCAACCTCTTATAAGGCCTGAGAAAATCGGGGGTCACCAAAGCCTAGACCCTCAAAGTCTGAGGCAGCCAAAATCCCTGAATCTTTTTCCTTAGAGACAACCCACTTGCTAGTTGCTTTGATACCTCTTTCTAGGTATTCAAGGCCAAAACTGATGAACTCATCAGAGACTTTATAATCCTCAATAATCTTCCCTGAAGCATACTTTAAAGAATCCCTGACTGCCGCAGCCACCTTAACTTGAAGAGAATCTTCTTTAGCCTTCAGAGCCACTTCATAGTCCTTCTTGAGCTTGCATATATCCCTATCTCTCTGCTAGACAACCTCCTATAGGTTGTCAACCTCCTTAAACTCTTGCCTTATACATTCAACCTCTGCATTCAAAGAGGCTTATACTTTCAGAGCTTCTTGACCCTTCTCTATTAGGGGCATTTTCTTCAGGGTCCAGTAAACAAAATGATGCATGGACAAAATACCCTACAGCGGAAGGTCAAATGTATAAGTACATGAGATATAATATGTAAGATAGCCACGGTTACACTTGGGAGAGAAAATGAACAAAAACTAGTACCTAAATTGATCTATGGAGGGTAAACTCGGCTAGTAGTGGGATGTCCAAAGAGCAGAGGAAACACTTATCCTTTTCAGTCATCAATGAGCCGATAGCATCAAAAACCTTTATACCATGTCCAATCAGACTATCATTAATCTTCAGTTGAGCCAGATGAGCATCCAGGGCATCATCTGTGGAGATTGGGATAGCACGATCCACTCTCTAATTCTTGCTCTGCCTCAGAGGTTCCGCATCGGTTATGGTCTTCCTCTTTTTTGTGGAATCATCCTTGGATGTGCCAACGTTCTTTTAGGTGGTAGGAAGTGCTACATTTTGGCCAGCCTTCTTCATCAACTTCACAAGACTTGGGGCATACATTTCCCAAAGGTCGTCAGAAATACCTTCAGGGTGCTCTGCAAAAAGAAATATCTAAGTTAGTAAATCAGAGGCATGAAAAGTAAGAGATACAACTTGTGAAAAAGGATACTTACGAAGCTCTGTTAAAGAACCACCCCCCAAGCATGTCTGATCGAGGTAGTAGGGGGTCATCAGATGTTCATATTTAACTATCCAACCTTGCTCCCCCTGATCTTGAAGATCCTTAACTTTTTTAATATTCGCCTGGCTGAGTCCAGGGTCGGCTTTAGCAGCAAGCGAGACCTCCCCCCATTTCAGAGGGGTCTTTGGAACCGATGTTCCAGAAGCCTCATGGGGACCAAATTCCCATGCCCCATATGCAAAGAACTATCGAGGTTTTCAGTTGTGGTTTGAGGTCTGAGTAACCAACAGTATTTTCTTCTCTGACTTACTTGCTAAGAAGTGGTAATAACTAGGATGGTTTTTAGCAGAGAAAAGGACATAGAAACCTGTGAATATCCTAACTGGAAGGTCTGAGTGGTGGAAAACCCTCCAAAGGATGATGGTGCCAATTATCACCCTCCAGGCATTAGGGGATAATTACGAAGGGGTTAGATTTATGTGGGATAATATGGCTCTGATGGAAGGGTGGATAGGAAGACAGAAACCCAACTTGAACATCTGCTCGTAGACGCAGATCTACCCATCTCGGCCATCAAAGGCCTTCTCACCCCTCATAGGTCTCCTAAGGTTGATGGAGGAGTTTATCAAATAGAGGTGCCTAAAGGCTAAAAGGTTATACTCACTGATAGAGGTCTCAATCTCAGCGGCCTCAGATGTGTTAATATCGCTCTTCTGCCCATCATCTTCATCCCTAGAAACATCGGCCTGGGCAGGTGCAGGGACACCATCAGGAAACCTCTGAGCTAACTCAAACCCGGTGGCATCCGACAAGGAATAACATCAATAATAGGGGGAATGGCCACATTTGGCCCTATAATTTTAACATCAAAAGAAGATTGTGAGGTGCTAGAACCCTGGTGAGATGAGGCACGTCTCGAGACCTCAGCCTACTCAAGGATCGCATCAAGCTTGATAGAGTAATCCATAGCATCTTGGAAAGAGTCCACAGACATGGGGTCTGAGGAAGATGACTCAGACTCATACATTAGTAATGGGCCCACTGGAACCTCAACTAGCTCAGCAGTCTCGGCTGGCTCAGGGTACATTACCTTGAGAGGTGGAGGAAAGATGGGTCTGAGAGGGAAAGCCTCAGCCCTATGAGCTTCCTCCTGAGCTAGCTCTAACTGCCTATTTTTTTCAAAAGTCTTCTAACGAAGGGAATGGAACTCTTCTATGAGTTAGTACAGAGGTCTGAGCATAAGGCAGATGACACAACACTTGGACTCAAAGCCACAAACAAACAACCTAACTCAACCTAAACTAAGGATCAAATAGGGAAGGTGGAAGGTTTTCAAACCAAGAACACCAACAACAACAAGAACACCTAAGAACAAGTTGACCAAAAAATGCAAAGACTTATCGAAAAACCCAAAAACCCTCACTGGAAAACACAAGCCCTCACCAAAAATTGCAGAAATGAAAAGAAATGGCTAAAAATGGTAAAGCATGGTGGATATGATACCTGGATGATTACGAAATAAGGGAGAAGAGGATTGGAAGCGAAGAAACCCTCAAATGCAGCAACAACGGAGCTTTTGAAGAGAGAGAATTATAGAGAGATAACTCAGGTGGGAAAATAGAATGAAGAAGTGAAGAAGAAAGAGAAAAGGGTTTTAAACTCACCTAATCATTTTGGTGCAAGTCCCAAGGCCCATCATTATCTAGGGAACCTAAGGGAAAAATCAAAATCAGCATGCCTTGTTAGGCACGCCACTCACTTCAGCAAATGACATGTGTCAAAGAAATATTAGCACATAAGAAAACTCAACCACGGCCATGCATACCCCTTAGTCACCTATTCACATAGGCAACTAAGAGCTAGGGGTAATTGATATGCCCAAAGTGAACCCTCTTGCTCAGATCCATCAACCTCGACCAATATCGTAGCCGAGGTGACCAGATGCCTAAGACAATATCGGCTCTTAGAAGGCCGGCCACAACCGACATTACTTCTACAACATACATCAACCTCGACTGGGCATCAGCCGAGGTCTACAAGGACTCATGGGTTCAACCATCCTTCCACATCATCATCGGCCCTAGATGACATTGCAGTCATCAACCAAGATCAGTAGTGTTACAAGGGACCAATCATCTGGAAACATCATAATCGCCCCAATTCAACGTTACAACTACTCAGGCCTAACCTCGGCTAGATACATGACCAAAGTCATCAAATATATCCTTGAATAAAGGAACGGTCGGACTTCACCAACCGCGTACTCTTCCAGGATGAGGTTTCACCAATCAAAGATGGCCGAGCATTTATAAGCATACATGTGGTTTGGAACACGTGGAAAAATCTATTATAACTGAATCATTCCCTCCATGTGAGGGAATATTGAGGTCATCATTGTTTACTTAAGATCAGCCAGGTGTCATCCACACACTGGTTGGATTTTCATGCACATGCTCATTGCATTCGTGGGGGGTACATTACACCCCCTAAGCACTATATATAGGGGTCATCCTCTACCTTGTAAAGGGATCTGAATATATAACCCTAGCCAAAACTCTATTGCATTTACAGTAGAGAGAGAAAAAGGAGTGATTGTATTACTAAGGCCATTAGAGCCTCATTTGATAGTGATATTAACACTCACCTGCACAGTGGACATAGACAATTGCCAAACCACTTATATTGTTGTGTTCATCCCCTTCTCCTCCTATCCTACTATATATATACTCTTGTGCTTCCATTGTTATCACTTGCTTGAGCTTGTCAACACCTTATCTGGTGGTGCTGTTTCCAGCATCATCAATACCCAATTTGGAAAAATCTCATTCTCTGTCATTCAACATTCAATGGAGTTCATCCAAGATCGAGATCAATCTTCAATTCTTTAAAGAAGGTCAAAATCCTTCTCTCCCTCTTTAAATTTCTTATTTTTACACTAATTACATTAAATTCATAATCTAGCTTTTACTTTACTTCATACATATTAACATTTCACCTTTTTATTAATTATATTGCACGTACTTTTCTTTCTATAAAAAAGCAAAAACAAACACAAAGAGGGTTATGCCTATAAATTCCAACGGGATTATCTATCACACTTTTTCAAAACTAAAACACATTTTCTACGCACAGATATATAATAAAATCCTGTTCAAATCTATGGGATAAACCCCACCCTTATGTCGCATGCGAACTGTGTGGACTTTGATACCTTTATAGGCTATGTAGCCATTTTGGATAAAAACCCCAGACTCGAGTCCAATTTTCTAGTTTTTCAACTTTCCAACTTTCCCAACTTTCCCATTTCCACATTTGTCATATTTTTACATTATTTTAACTACATATATTGTTTCATTATAATGATCAATATCACGATAAACGCATAAATCATATTTTTTTAATATTATTTTGGGAACATTCCTATGGATGACCTAACTCTATCTTTTTCATCGTATGAGTTGGGAGATTTCGATCTCCATTTATGTATATATACGCACACACACTTCACGGAGAAATAAAGAAAAATAGTAACACAAACCCATAAGAGACCAAAAGGGCGGGATGGGTTCCTAACACCTTCCATTCGGTAACTTAGCCCCAAACCTTTGAACTATTGGTTTATTAAGCTTCAGTTTGTCTTTGATGCTGCTCTCTCGAGGCGACGATATGTTCTTTTGCCTGTTTTGTGAAAAATAGGTTGGCGACTCCATCTCTTTACATTCTCCCCCACACTGGTAACTGCTAAAGCGCTCCTAGATCAGAGAGGGTGCAAGACTTTTACCCCTTTTTTTTCCACCACCTTGGGAAAAGAGAGGAGGATTCAGGATGGCCATAGTGGCGACTCCGCTGGGGACAATTTTTCATAAGAGGGTTAGACTGTGTTTACATTGGTGTTTTGTTTTTCTTCTTGTGTTCATATGCACCTACCTGTATGTTCCCTTTCTTCTCATCTATTATTTCTTGCACATATATACCTCATGCTTATATCACTATTCACTCACACACTTGTAGATACTCTCCGTGTACACTTCACACTATGTGCACCTAGGATCACTTACATCCACATATTGCACACACCACTTAGAATATCGATGCTTAGGTGTCACTAACACACACATACACTTATCACACTTGTATATATCCATGCTCACTCACACACCACTTATAGTTGATCCATGCTTAGGTTCACTAAAACACACTCACTTGTTGATATTCACACATCACTCACTCTCACATATCCATGCTTAGTATAATCTTCATGCTCCATGTCAGAGTTACTTTTCATACTTATATATTCTCCTTTTCTTAGTATAATGCTAATCATGCTAAATAAATATACGCTCTCCATAATATGTTAATCAAGAATCATGCATTTTGCACACTACATCACCGAAAAGCATGGCTATTGAAGAAATTTTGTACCATAACTGGGGGTCACTTCGTGATGGGCGCTGACTCTCACCTTTCATTCTCAAAGTACCTTCGATATATATCGAACGGTTCCCCCTGCATCGTACCAATTGACCGTAGTCATGACGGGAGGTATATCGCAGGGAACTCGTTCATATACGTCGAGTATATCGAATTTACTCTCACACGTACTGTCCGCACGAGGTATATAGTGAGGCAATTCACGTACACTCAGGTATATCTAATGGCTTGTCCACACATACCGATTGCCCTAAAAAGCAAGACATATATCATGGAAGTCATTCCAAATGGGGGAACCCTTCCAATTAACCCAACAACTAGATACCCTCATATAGGCGTCAAACATAGAACACTTATATTTAGTTTGTCGATTTTTACCCGAAACTCTACCGAAATGACATGTCGGCATGTCGCCCAAATTTTTTCACAATTTCGTCTCTTTAAAACGAGACCTTGTCCATGAGACTGTCAACAAGTCTAATCATGTTTTTACATATTTTTCAAACCCAATTTTCCCAAGCTCGTGTCCCGTCCAAAATTTCTTTTTGCATTTAAGTAAACCTAATACAAGTGAAAACATAATAATAATAATAATAATAATAATAATAATAATAATAATAATAATAATAATAATAATAATAATAATAATAATAATAATAATAATAATAATAATAATAATAATAATAATCATGCTAAGACCTTTTCCTCGTTTTTCCTCTTTCTTTACCAAAAGTGTCAAAAACATTTTTCCCCTATTTTGCCAAAAAAAGTTAAAAAAGCATTTTTCATTCCTTATACCAAAAATATTTTTCCTCCTTTTTATCCAAAAATATATTTTCCTCCTTTTTTCCAAAAATGTCAAAAACATTTTCCTTGCTTTTCAAAAATAATAGTTTTCCCCTTTCTATTTCAAAAATAAAATCGAGTTTTTCTCTTTCTCAAGTTGATCGCATACCCGACCCTTAGCCTGGCTCCCTATTGGCTTCAATATTTCGTCTAACTTCCCTCAGGCTCCATCAGTTCCCTCGCTACTTCCTCCGAGTCCAGAATTCATCTTCATCCGCTTTCCATGGAGAACACAGACCAAGTACCCAATATGCAGCGATATTTAATGACGTTCCTAGCCCAACTCACTGCCAAGATTGATAACTTTCAAAATTGAGGTTCATGAGATGAAATGTAATCGGGTCCCTGTTCTTGAAGAGACTGAGGTCCTCTTCCCTTACGCTATGTGGTCGCCCGTACCAGAGCCTATTTGGGTCCTCGAGGAATATCAGCATGCTCCACGTGCTCATCCTACTAATGGGTTGCCGTCAGCCCAGCTTCCTATGCCAAATCTTGACCAGTCAGGAGCTAACCTACCCGTGACTGTTGATTCGAAGGAGGAAGAATTGAACAAGGTCAAGGAAGACCTCAAGATGTTGTCCAAGAAGTTTGACCAATTCCACATCACTAGGAACTACACAGATTACACCTATATGTCTCCCTATCATAAATTAAGTTTGCCAAAAAAGTTCAAGATGCCCAACATCGAGATGTTCGGGGGTAGTGGACCCCTAATTTTTCATCTCCGAAGTTACCATCGAGCCGTGACTCTCCTAGGTGACTCTAAGGAAATAGTGGCCTAGATGTTCCAATAGACTTTGAAGGACAGCACTCTTCGTTGGTTCTTATCTATCGAGGAGTCCAAAATCCATAGTTAGGAAGATGTTGCCCTCGAATTCTTATCACAGTACAAGTACAGCGAAGAATTGGATGTTATCCATCATGATTTAGAACTACTCAAACAGAATCCTAGGGAATTAGTCAGTAACTTCATATCAAGGTGGAGAGAAAAGCAACCACCATGACATACCAGCCTTCCAAAGAGGAGAAAATCAGTATCTTAAAGAAGAATCTCTTACCCCATGTCTAACCGATGATGGGAGGAAAGTACTACCCTCATTTTTTAGACCTTCGAGAAGCAGGAGTAGAGATCGAAGAAAGTCTTGCCAAGACAGAAGTTGAACAAAATAAAGTATCAGAATAGTTCATTCTTCGAAAGTATGAGAAGCCTGCCAATACCGTAATCTCAACCATTAACAACATCTCTCAACCTGCCACTTCATGGGCATTAGAAAGTCGCCCTCACTCAGTCAAAAAGGAATACACCAAGCTTCACACTCCACTCTCTAAAGTTTACCAAGCGCTTTTAAGCCAAAATATTATTAAGATATTGGACCCACGTCTATTACCAAACCCACTTACCAAAAATTTCAAGCCAGATGCCCACTGCGATTTTCACCAAACTGTCGGCCACACCACTAATCAGTATTTCCACGTTCAAAATGTAATCTAAGGTTTGATTGACCAGGATATCATCGCCCTACCAGCCAATCCTAAACAAAACACTACCCACAATCCACTCATAAATCATGCAAATGCCATCTTCCTAGAAGAAGACTCATAATTTGATCCATCTACCCAGATTGTACCCAGTAAATCACCTATCATACCCATATATTCTCCTAAACCCCTCCAAGTTTGCCTATATTTTCCCCTACACCCTACTTTCTTTGCCGATCAAGCCCTGTCACTCCTTACTAAAGCATGCATTGCTATCAGTACCCATTCTCAAGGGAAAGATATGGAATTATCAACAGTATTGAACCAGCATATTGAGTTAGGGCTGAAATTGCCCTTAAAAATGACCATTGACTTCCATAGATTCAGGTCGTTGTTCTTAGAAGCTCGTAAATTGGCTCGAGAGTCATATAATGGGGTAGTACCTACCGATGAAGTCATTTTCAATGATGTCATCCACATCATGGTAGACTTATTTTGACAAATCGGTGAAATTTGGAGTATGTCCGAATTACGTGATGCTTTAAAACTATAAGGGTGCCTGGTCCCTTCACTTCTACTCTCCTCATTGAGTGGGAAGATTTATACGAAGGAGTTGTTGAGGTTGTGGAGTGTATTGACTTTTTATGGAAAGATGATGTCATTATCACCATATGGGGGGATGAATTTGATAGTTAAGACAAAGAGTAAAGTCCAGAAAAGACTAGCTCAATAGTCAGCATATGTGGAATGATATTATTTGAGGAGCTTCTAGGAGAAATCAATAAGGTGGCTGCATAACCCGAGATAGATGAGGAAATGAATTTTCTATTTTTCCATTGTGAACTATATGACTAGATCTGGGAGGCATTACCAAGTTCCAACCCCGTAGTCATCAGCGATCAATAAGGGAAAAGGTGTTGAGAATCTTCCTATGATAAAAATAACCCTCGAGGAGAGCAATATCCTAGATCAGTTAAAGAAAACCTAAGCTAACATCACTCTGTGGGGAATCTTTATATCTTTTCAGTTGCACCAGAATGCCTCGATCAAACTACTTACTGAACCCACTATCCATCCTTCCACCACGCCAGAAGAAGTAGTGAATCTAGTCGGATCCCTAACCTCTACTATAATGCTCTCCTTCTCCAAAGACGAAAGTCCTAAGATTAGACTAAATCACAACTATGCTCTTAATATCTCTATCGAAGTCATGGGAAAGACCGTCCCACTTTCACTTGTTAATAATGGATAATCTCTTAATATTTTCCCATTGAGAACCCTCAATTACTTGGGACTGAAAGTGAGTGACCTTGATCAAACCTCTATCGCAGTGCGCACTTATGATAACACCTGTTGGGAAGTGTGGGATCCATAAAGATTAAAATAGGGGTTGTCCCTATAAATCTTTTTGTTAAATTCCAAGCCATTAACATCCCGACTTGTTTCAATCTATTGCTTGGATGACCATGGCTCCATAGTATCAAGGGTGTGTTTTCTTCTCTACATCATAAACTGGAGTTATTCTCCAATGGTAAGGTCATCACCATCTTGGGCGATGATGATAACACTGAGAATGCAAACACCGATAATCTGATAATAGAGATATCGCATGGGGAAAATGATATGCTTTTGTCAGGTTTTCGAGTCGAACAACTTTCACTCGTATCAGGGGATGATTTCAAAGATAGAGTTTGTCCAGAACACAACCCTCACGACAACATTAATGTGATCTAAATGTTCAAAAACATGCATTTTATGCCCGGAATGGGGATGGGACGACGATAATAAGGAATAATTGAACCCATAGTACTAAACAAAGCCTTTCCTCCTTGCGATTTGGGTTATCAACCATCATCAGAATAAATCAAATTGCTCTATCAACCTTGACTGAAGAGAAGGCTAGAAAGCGCCAAAATTGTCTCAAGAGATTCCTTGAACGAAATATTCATCAAAGAGGGTGAACATTTCCCCTTCTGCGACTTTCCCGAATTGTAATATGATCATGTCAATAAGAAGATGAAACCATGAATGGATATTTTTTTCCAACATAGCTAATCATGGGTTGAGAGTTCCCATCATTATATGTGACCACTCATTGACAATACCATAACTAATACCGAAGATTTTAAGGGAAGTGACTCTGAGGATTCATTCAACTTACAGACACTGGGGCTGACACTCTGCATGATCCACTAAAGTGCTACATCATCGGATCCATCCCCCTTTATCAAAGATGTTAATACACCTCTCCTAAACTGGAATGTTGTGTAGGTTACACCTATTTAAATTTAACCCAATTCCGATGTTTACCCTATTTCCTCTTCTTTTGTTGTTTCTCGCTATTCTGATGTAATCGAAACCTCCTTTGATGAGGTTCTCAATGTTATTTTCCCAATAATGAAATAAATGAAGATTTTGAGTATCTTCTTGTGCCTTACATTAAATTTCTTGATTCTAATCAAACCCTTGATGATGATGATTTTACAAATGAATAATTCTTCACTGATCTTCATAAGGTTAATAACAGACAACATAATTGCGTTCAAGTTAATGAAGATGAAACTGTTGCTATTAATCTCGATTCTAGTACCCAACTATGCGAGATTAGGATAGGATCCATCCTTGATAATCATTAGCACGTGAAACTTGAAGAATTACTGAAGGAATTTACGGATATCTTCACTTGGTACTACGATGATATGCCCGATATTGATCCTGAGATAGCTCAGCATGAGATTCTAACTCTCCCAGAATGCAAACCAGTTAAATAAAAATTGCAAAAACTCTGCACCGAATGGTCGCTCAAAGTTAAGGAAGAGGTGGTTGAATAGTTGAATGTGGGTTTCATTCATGTGATCAAATATACCTCATGGATAGCCAATATCGTACTCATGCCGAAATCTGGAGGAAAGGTTTGCATGTGCATCGAATGTCGAGACTGGAACAAAGCCTCTCCAAAGAATGATTACTAGCTACAAAATATCTACATAACTGTGGATAACATGGCCAGTCACGCTCTTAATTCATTCATTGATGGGTTTATTGGATATAACTCGATCAGATCATTAAGAGAAAACCGTATTCGTCACCCCTTAGGGAACCATTTTCTGCATGGTTATGCAATTTGGTCTAAAAATGCAAGGGCTACCTACCAAAGAGCTTCAATAACCATTTTGCATGATCTGATACACAAAGAAGTCGAGGTATACGTGGATGATTTGATTATCAAGTCAAAGACTAGGGATGGTCATGTTCCCACTCTTTGGAAGTTCTTCGAACTACTACGGCGATACCAGATGTGACCTAACCCACGGAAATGTGTCTTCAGCATTACCAAAGGAAATCTCTTGGGATTAATGGTTAGGGAAAAAGGGAAAGAAACAGATACTACCAAATTAAAACCCATACTTGAAATTCTGCCACCCCAAACGGAGTAAGAAGTCTAGGGATTCCTTAGAAAACTGCAGTATATCAGCTGGTCTATTAGCCATTTGACTTCTATCTTTGAAACCATCTTCAAACTCCTCCGAAAGGATTCAACCAAAGTTGGGAATAAAGCTTGATAATAGGCCTTTGACCGAATAAATCAATACCTAACCCAACCTTTGGTACTCATGCTGCCACATCCTGGTCTTCCCTTAATCCTATACCTGGATGTAACAGAAACCGTACTTAGAGCTTTGCAAGCCCAATACCTTGAAGAGCTCCACAAAAAAGAGCCATCTACTACGCCAATCACAAGTTAGTTGGGTACTAAATTAACTAGACAGCCTTAGAGCATGTGGCGCCCTTGTTTGGGTCACCCAAAAACTACGACTCTACATCCTCTCCTTTCCCATCAAACTTGTGTCCTGAATGGATCTCATCAAATACCTACCCGAGAAACCTGCCCTGTCAAGTCGAATGGCCTGATGGTCGATGCTTCTAGCCTAATTTAATATTGTGTATGTCACATAGAAAGCCATGAAAGGAAGATCCATCTCAGACTACCTCGCTGACTACCCTATGGAAGAAACCAATGTCGGAATTTTTGAGTTCTCGGATGAGAATATCCTTTGTACCTCCCTAGAAGACCTCTGATGGAAAATATTCTTTAATGGCACCACCAATAATAAAGGATATGGCATTAGGATACTCCTAATTTCCCCTGATGAATCACACACTCCAATTTCCATCAAGCTAGATTTTTCCTGCACCCAAAATATGACTGAATATGAGGCGTGCAAGGTAGGCCTCAAAGTCACACTTAAGAAAGGAATTCGATACCTAGATGTCTATGGATATTCAACCCTCATCAGCGATTAAGTAATTAGATGATGGAAAGTCAAGGAAGAGAAACACCTATAAGATTTGGCCTCCCAATTCCAAGATATCACCTTCCACTACCTTCCCTGAGCAAATAACAACCTAGCCGATGCCCTTGCTACCTTAGCCTCCATGGTTGACATGTCGAAGGAATAACGATGCCCCCCTTACTAGTCCAAAAGAAAGCTAAACCTATCTATTGCTACCACATCGAGCTCATCATAGAAGAAGATCCTGGTATATTCGATTGCTAGTACTATGATATTTGGCGCCACCTCAAGCATGGTAGGTATACCCAAAATTTTTATAAGAAAGATTGAGAAACCCTTCGCAAAATGGGCACCCAATACATTATCTGTGATAACGCACAGTTCAAGAAAAACTTATATAATACCTATTTACACTATATCGTAGGGCTGACATTGAAGAGATGGTGTAGAAAATTCACGGCGGGGAGTGCAGACCCCACATGAATGGCCATATGCGTGCCAAGAAAATCAACTCACAGGTTTACTACTGGACTACCATGGTTCAGGATTTCACTGCCTATGTTCAAAGATGTCTTAAATGTCAGTAGTTTTCCAACCTCAAGAACTTGCCTCTGCGGGAATTGTACAACATGACTTCTCCTTAGCTATCCTCCATATGGGGCATCGAAATCATAGGGAAAGTTACACCCAAAGACTCCAACGGGAATGAATTCATCTTGGTTTCAATTGACTACTTCACTAAATGGGTCAAAGACGGATTATACATAGGGATAAATGCCAAGAAGGTGTCCATTTTCATTCTAACAAATATCATCTATCAATATGGGGTCCCGCACAAGCTAGTGTCAGACATCGGGTTGCATGTCAAAGCACAAGTCACAGAAGTGGTCGACGAGTATGGGATTCAAAAACACAAATATTCTCCCTACTGACCTCAAACCAATGGAGCTGTTAAAGTCACTAATAAAAACTTAAAATACATCATCAGTAAGATGATTGTAAGGTGTCGAGATTGGGCTGATCGGATCTCTTATGACTTTTGGGTCTACCCCTTACTCTCTAGTATACGACATGGAAGCAGTCCTACCCGTGGAGATAGAAATTCCTTCACTACGTGTCATGATTCAAAGAAAATTCAGCGAGGAAGATTAGCATCAAAGTTGTATTTACGAGTTTTCACTCTTGGACGAAAGGAGACTGAAGGATTTGTATCACATACAAGGGTACCATCATCTAATAGCAAGATCACTTAACAAGAGAGTCAAGGATCGTAGTGTTCGAGAAGGGGATTTATCCCTTAAAGAAATTGTAGAGCCCATTTGGGACCCCAGAGGGAAATTCAAGCCCAATTAGAGGGGCCCCTACATTGTAAAGAAGATCCTATCCGGTGGCGCTGCTCACTGATCTCAATTGGAAAGAGATGGACCATCCAGTTAACCTGGACCATCTCAAGAAATTCTATCCTTAATCCCGACGCCCTAAAAGTCTTCTCATCTCCCTTCTATTCTAAAAATAAAATATAAAAAATCTTTATTTCCCTCTACTCAGAACTACGCGGGGCCTGATCCTCAAAAATGAAACTCAAAATTTTTTCAAAACCCCTAGAGATATGTAGGCAGCTCATACACTTTAAATGAGCATGGCCCCCTTTATTTTTCACAAATTCCTATTCTTTTCTTGTCCCTAAAAATGACGTTTCATTTTTATCATGTACATGAAAAAAAGGATTATGTATGCTTAGTGATTCGTATAAATAATTTAAATGTAAAAACACATCAAGAGGCACAATAATATAATTAAATTTTTCTTTATTTCAATGATGAAAATTCCGTTATAATTACATCAGCATAGGGAGTCAAACAACTTCCCTTACCAACCTAACCCTACTTTCCTAAAATCAAACTAGAACAAATAAAAACCAACTACTCCTAAAACAACCTTCCCAAATTATTCCCACACAACTAAAAAATAACCAGATTATAACCAAACACATCATAAGAGCTTCACAAATAAATTTTGCATGGAACCTACCCACATCTATCAAAGGAATCAACCCATCATCACCCACATTCTAGGGTCCCCAAACCTCCCATGCCTGAATAAAATGCCATATGCACTCCATGGAATAGTAAGCTTAAACTATCCTAGGGAAAACAATGACACCTCCCTCCATGGTGTCATATATGGTGAACCACCTTTGTCAGGTCTTTGCAGCAGCATCTTGGAAACTACCTTCCTCATAACCACTTCATGTAGTCCCCAGAAATATGTCAAATTATGCTAACAAACTGGGAAGGATGGGTTGACGGTCCACGATTCTCCCACAGAGAGCCCGTCCATATGCGCCTGTACTCTGTCAAATCCTTCACAAGAAAAAAATTTAGTGTCCGAGGTTGATCAATCTGCTCCCAGCCTAATTAATGCAAGGGCTTCCAGGGAAAGTAGAAAGAAGTCTATCGAAAGCCAATCAACCGAACATACTGGTATTCCCCTAGTTCTAGAATGGGCAACAATTCTCTCCCCACCAAGGCACTAACCAACGATACTTTGTGCCTCGTGCTTCATAAACCAGTTCTCCTAACTCTCAATATCTAGGCCTATAGTGATAAACTAACGAGAAAAGAATTTTGTCACACCTGCCAAGGGATATTCAGGAAGGACCGTCATACGAAATCTCTCTGATAACCACAGGAACAGCATAATGGAGCTACCCCTCAGGAAGTCAAAACGTCCTTCCTGCCAGGCATCCAGGCCATTCAGAATCTCCGCTAGTATCGTCATTGCGGGATTATGATGGTACGATATTCATAAGGTAATGGCTGCAAGTTGTGGCTCTACCAACAGTTCCCCAGTAAATAATAGTAATTTTGAAATTAGACCTAGAATAATGGCTCCAGCATAGCCTGCATCACCAATATACTGCAAATGCACAGAATGTAGCATAGAAGGGAGAGAGATCATTCCTCCTTAACCAATAATCGATATTCCGAGGGAAAGATATGGAGAAGTCCTGCTAACAGCTCCCAATGAGATTTGGGAAATTCAGGCATGGCTTCCACAACACTGGTATTTATCCCCAACATGGAAGAAAAACTCTTCATAAGTCAGACAGACTTTGTCCAAGCCAAAGCGAAAGACATGGTCTGCATGATACCAGAATTCTACCGCCGCCTTTAACACGTTCCATTCCATAGGCCGGTTGGGCCATAATAAAACCTGACACATGTTAAAACCATCGTAGTTGACATTGTATGAGAACATCGCCTCTAAGTTTTTAAGATAAGAGGCAAATTCAACACACTTTCGGGGAGAGCCATATCGCAAAATGATGAGACAAAAAGTAAGAAGAATTCAAAAGAGAAGAAATGTCGATGGGTGAAGAAATACTCCACCATTTCCGCCTATTTATACTTGGAAAACCTAGTGATTAAGCATGAAAAGCGACGCGCATCAAGCGCCGATCGTTGTTTTCTGTTCACCGCCTTAATACAAAAACTTAAACTTATGACTACACTCAACAGGTGAGTATAGCGGCCAAGTCCTGTATCGAAAATCCATAGAGCCGAGTTGCTAGAATTTAAAGGATTTAATACTCCTAAATAAAAGTGTAAAAGATAAATTGCAAACTAAAAAGGAAAAGATGCATAAAGGGAAATGATTAATCTAGGCGAGTGTATTGAAACTAGATTAACGAAGCGGTAAAACTATAGGTTGCGTCGAATATCCCTCACCCGAGTTAATTAGTATAAAATGGTTACAAGGGTTGATGAGTTATTAAAAATGTGTCTCGTTTCGATAGTTAATTTAATCAAGGGTTGTCACACCCCTAAATCTTCATAAAAGTCTAATATGATTTTGGCGTCAACAAATACCCCAGAAATTACGCACACAAGCTCGTAAGCACGAAAGATACATGATATGCCCCGTCAAATATCCTAGGCGTAATAACTAGGACAACACACCCAAAATAGACCCATAAACTCCATCACCAAAGCATATTAACTTTACAACCCGGGATGAATTCAATCCGACACAACCTGGACTAATTTAGCTGTAAATCGTGATAAAAAAGCAATAAATAAACGCAATAAAACTACACTAGAAAGCAAGGAAAGAAAGCATGTAAACCTAATTGTGAAAGCATATAAATTAACTACAAAGCAAGAATTAATGAAATACGAGCTATATAAATGGGCAGGGAAGATGAAAGTACCAATTAGAAACCCTAAAGGGTGTCTGAAAAGCGAGAGCTTTTTCTCAATCAATGCTCTGATACCACTTGTTGGAATGTGAGGCCCCCAATTTTTAAATTCTTTACTACAAAAAGATAATTTCCTTTTTAAATATGCGGAAGCGAAAGATGGTTCAAATTAAACAAATAACAAATTTTAATTTATTTTCAAATTAAAATTAAACAAAGTGAAATTAGATTAAACACACACTTATGTTAATTTCACTTACACCAATTTAACCCAATTCAAGTCCTACAAATTTGCCTAAGTCGTATTTTCAATATTACCAAGTTAGGCCAAAGCAAATTTTATCAAATTAAATTAAATGACTTGAATTAAATTAACGTAAACATTACCCAAATTAATTTAGCACCAAATTAAACAAGTAGTGATTTAAACCAATTTTATATTTTTAACTAAGCATGCATTCTAGGTGATTTTGCAAAACATAAAATAAATAAAGAACCACTACGCCGCGATGTACGAGGAAAAACCCACAACGGGAAAAAATCTCGGATGGACCTAGCCTTAAGTCCACTAAGTATGGTTTTACAATTACAAGAAAGATGACTTACTTCCTCAACTAGACCCCTTTCAAGCCTTGATGCGTCTTCCTGTAAACACCTCCGCCTAGTTGACAACCCCGGAGCTCCACCGGAATCTTAGGATTCACCAATGAGACATAGGTATACCGTCAACAACACATGGTGCCTTTCACCATGTGAGAATGTCTCAGCAAAACAAAACTTCTTCTTCTTTGAGGAATTTACAAAAAAAAAAACTAACTCTTCAATAGGTAGAGTAAACCGGTGCCAAAACTCCAAGCAGTGTATATATATAAAGGAACTTGGATAAACAAACTATGGGTGTAAAACAGAAGTGTTTTAAAAAAATTTATTTGAAAAATAAACACTTAAACATGAACTTTTTCCTTTTGGAAATTTTCTCTCAAAATCTCTCTTGGAGGTTGTAGGATATGAAAAAGTTAATTGGAAAAAGTTGGTTTCCGCACTTAATTATTCAGCAAAAAGATAGTGGGGTAAACTAGTGGGAAAAGTGGGAAAACTGTCAAAAACTGCCCAAATAACTGTTCCCGTCAAATCTCGTTCGAATGAGATTTTCGTTCGAACGAAGTCTCGTTCGAACGAGCCTTCTACGAAGTTCCAGTGTATAAAAGTTGAACTCATTAGAAATCTCGTTGGAATTCTCGTTCGAACAACATTTTCGTTCGAAAGACAATTCGAACGATATTTCAGTGGCCAATATGGAAACTCGTTGGCAAACCTCGTTCGAACGACATTCTCGTTCGAACGAAAAACTCGTTGAAACGACAATATCGAACGAAAAACCAGAAAGCTGAAATTGTTATTTTTATCCCAGAAACTTTGTTTTAAAGTTTTAATGAAACTTTCTGAAAATAAACAACAGTTTAAAACAAAACTTACACCCATACAAAAATTGTTCCAATCTCCTATATATATATATATATATTAAAATGCATTCATACCTTAGGAGCATTGGAACCATGTTGATGACGTAGAAACGAGGCACAATACACACGGCATTTTATGAAGCTTTAATATCTTGGTCGCTACGTCTTCAACTTTAGTATGTCGTAGGCCTGAAGGATGGTCAATAACTTTATCCTATGACTCAAACGTTTTTTGTGCGAAATTGTGCCAAAACAACATTAAGACTCAATCGGAGAATTGTGTCCTTACAAATCTCCCCCCTTTGGCTATTTCGGGACAAAAACAAACAAAAATCCTAAAGGGACGTCAAGATCTACTAGACAGAGAAAAAATGTCCCACTCAAAATAAAGTACAATGCTTGACTCAAACAACCCAAGGATCAATATCTTTGTCGAATATAAAAGTTGCCATATATAGAAAAATCCCTGCACACTTAAGCAAACACATTAAACGCATAGGGAATATTATAATATTAAATGCAATATAAATAAAGACTCCCCCTTAATTAATTCTCTGCTTTATCAACTATGATCAACATAAGAAGATAGCACTCTCCCCCTAAGTGAAATCTCCCAAACTAGGATACGATGACAATAGGATTAGATACCATTTCTCCCCTTTTTTGTTCAGGAATAGACAAAGGCTAAAGAATCAAAACATAATTTATCTCCCCCAATAAAAGCATATACAATGGGATAACAAGCTAAAAATGAAAATGTGCATAAAGTGATGAGAACATTAAAGCACTTGGGCAACATAATCATACCTAATCCATACAAATGAATACCAACTATGATGCGAAAATAAATGATACCAAATTGACAAATAAGATTCTAAGCATGTGATATCAAATAAACTATGCAACAAACAAGTTACCAATTATGAATTGAAGAATAAATGGACTAGATAGCAAGGCAAAGACCAAAAAATATCAAATATATGTATACATAATATATACCAAATAGACACGAGTACACATATATAGATATAAACACCAAAATGACACGCACACAATACAATATGAGTCTTCCACACTCTTATAGAATAAATGTGTCATATGGAAATAGAAGTGTTGGGGTGTGAACAAGATACCAATTAATTAAAACCCAATCACTTAAACCTGTCCACGTAGTTCACATTTGATTACAAAACTTTATCAACTAGAATTTAGCCTTTATGTGACAGGATAAAGTGAACTAATGAACAAACAAACACAATGCATACAAGCCTAGCATGTTGATGATTCTACAAACCAATAAAGTCATGACATTGAAAGCGCAACTAGGATAAATGAACATTGTGCAAACCGTTGATATATCATCCAAACTCCCTAAATAAGCATATATATATATATATACATATATATATATATATATATATATATATATATATATATATATATATATATATATATATATATATATATATATATATATATTGAATGAATAAATCAACTAAACACATTAGGCCTTGGCAAATTATTTTTCTTTTAATGCCATATTTTCTTTTAGGCCTTTGGACCACGTATTTCTTTTAGGTCTAAGCAAACGGTGGCTTACTATTCGCAAAGGATAATAAATCCTTTCGGAGCCCTTCCTCGTGCACATTTATATATAGTATTTTTATTTCTCACAAATCTCACGTGCAACGGATTTTGACATGCACTAGTCCTCCTAGGTCACAAATATGTAGATGACTAGATTGGTAGGAGAACACCTCACAACGCTTAAATATAACATGTGATATTAAGGTTCAAAAAGCTCGTGCATGTGTGTAAAGGCATATAAAAGTGAATCCATTAAGCAAGTCAAACTTAAGCTACTCCATGTAAGAATGATAAAGAACATTTTAAGGATTAAAATTCTAACCAAAAGTTCTAGACACATGGAAGCAAAATGAGGATTCAAAAACAAACATATGCCACAAAATGTGTGTAAAACCAAAATACAAACAAAATAAAATCTTTTTGAGTTTTTGAAATTTTTAACCAAAAATAAAAATATTTACTCAAAAGACAAACAAAAATCATTTGTATTTTGCATTACGCCTAGATAACTTAAAGGTAAAACACAAATGATAAACAAAAATCTTTTTGTATTTTTCTTTTAATGCAAATCAAAAGAAATATAATACAAAAGATAAACAAAAATCATTATTCTAGCATGTGATTAAGCATGGAGCATAGACTAGAAAATGATTAAACATGCATACACCTAGCAATGATATATAATATGAAACACAAAAAGCTAGAGTATGCAAAGTAAACTAACACATTCAACCTTTAAATTTAGCAAGGGAGGTTTCATGTGAAAGAAAATGAGAATAAAAAAATCTAATACCTATCGCGTCTAAAAATAATTTCCTAACCCATATAGATGTATATTTAAAAGGATAGGATTTGGGAACTAATGAAAAGCTAGACATAAACTTCCTTGGACTTATCAAAACAAAATGACCTAAGAGGACCTTTCCTACCACAATGCAAGCATGTGTAAACATGAGGAATGTTACCTAAGGTGTGACCTTTTCTAAAGTCCTTGGATAAATTTGACCCTCTAAAACAAACAATGGTTTTAGCTTTAGCAACGGGAGCATTTGAACTAGATGAGTTAGAACCATTACAACTACTACTCGAGTCTTGTAAGTTATTTTTCATTTTTAAAATATTGGACTCAAGTAATAAATTAGACTCCTTAACTTTACGGGACTCCTTCTTTAAATTTTTTATAACTCCTAGAAGGTTATCACGCTCCCCCTCAATGTGAGCAAACTTGTCCCTAAGAGTCTTTTCTCGACTATCACTCTCTTTCTTGGACATTTCCAAAATATTAAAATTGTGATTTATGTCCATGAGCTTTTCACGAAAAATATATTTATGAGATAGGGACATTTGCAAAAACTCAACTTTAGTTTTAAAACAAGAATTTTCATTTTCAAGAAATTTGATTCTTTTTGCAAATCTTAAATTTAATTATCTTAATTTTTCATTATACTTATTAAGCTCATTAAATTCCTCTCGAATAGAAAAAACTTCCTTATCATTAGAAATGGACAAATTATCATTAATACGTCCCATCGAGAGATACAAAACAAAAAAAAATAGTGAGTCAAAAAATGAACCACCTAAAAATACAAGGAGCACAAAAATTTTAAAAACTGAAAAACGAAAATGGATCTTTGATGCGATAAATTAGTGCTCCGGCTTTGATACCAATTTGAAAAACGAGAGCTTTTTCTTAATCAATGCTCTAATACCACTTGTTAGAACGCGAGGCCCCCAATTTTTAAATTCTTTATTACAAAAAGATAATTTCCTTTTTAAATATGCGGAAGCGAAAGATGATTCAAATTAAACAAATAACAAATTTTAATTTATTATCAAATTAAAATTAAACCAAGTTAAATTAGATTAAACACACACTTATGTTAATTTTACTTAAACCAATTTAACCCAATTCAAGTCCTAGAAATTTTGCCTAAGTCAAATTTTCAATATTACCAAGTTAGGCCAAAGCAAATTTTATCAAATTAAATTAAATGACTTGAATTAAATTAACATAAAAATTACCCAAATTAATTTAGCACCAAATTAAACAAGTAGTGATTTAAACCAATTTTATATTTTTACCTAAGCATGCGGTCTAGGTGATTTTGCAAAAGATAAAATAAACAAAGAACCACTACGCCGCGATGTACGAGGAAAAACCCACAACGGGAAAAAACCCTCGTATGCCCCTAGCCTTAAGTCCACTAAGTATGGTTTTACAATTACAAGACAGATGACTTACTTCCTCGAATATACCACTTTCAAGCCTTGATGCGTCTTCTTGTAAACACCTCCGCCTAGTTGACAACCCCGGAGCTCCACCGAAATCTTAGGATTCACCAATGAGACATAGGTACACCGTCAACCACACATGGTGCCTTTCACCATGTGAGAATGCCACAGCAAAACAAAACTTCTTCTTCTTTGAGGAATTTAGAAGAAAACCCAAATGAACTCTTCAATAGGTAGAGTAAATCGGTGCCAAAAATCCAAGCAATGTATATATATATATAAAGGAACTTGGATAAACAAACTACGGGTGTAAAATAGACGTGTTTTAAAGATTTTTCTTTGAAAAATAAACACTTAAACATGAACTTTTTCCTTTTGGAATTTTTCTCTCAAACTCTCTCTTGGAGGTTGTAGGATATGAAAAGGTTAATTGGAAAAAGTTGGTTCCCGCACTTAATTATTCAGTAAAAAGATAGTGGGGTAAACTAGTGGGAAAAGTGGGAAAACTGTCAAAAACTGCCAAAATAACTGATCCCGCCAAATCTTGTTCGAACGAGATTTTCGTTCAAATGAAGTCTCATTCAAACGAGCCTTCTAACGAAGTTCCAGTGTATAAAAGTTGAACTCGTTAGAAATCTCATTGGAATTCTCGTTCGGACAGCATTTTCATTCAAACGACAATTTGAAAGATATTCCAGTGGCCAATATGGAAACTCGTTGGCAAACCTCGTTCGAACGACATTCTCCTTCAAACGAAAAACTCGTTGGAACGATAATATCTAACGAAAAACCAGAAAGCTAAAATTGCTATTTTAGTCCATAAAATTTGTTTCAAAGTTTTAGCTAAAATTTTTGGAAAAAAACTTGCACCCATATAAATATTGTTCCAAGCTCCTGTATATATATATTAAAAGGCATTCATACCTTAGGAGCAATGGAACCATGTTGATGACGTAGAAACAAGGCACAATACACACGGAATTTGATGAAGCTTTAATATCTTAGCCACTACGTCTTCAACTTTAGTATGTTATAGGCTTGAAGGATGGTCAATAACTCTATCCTATGACTCAAACGTTTTTGTGCAGAATGGAGCCAAAATAACATTAAGACTCAATCGGAGAATTGTGTCCTTACAGTGTCAAACCAAGAGAGGAAGAAGAAGAGCTCTCAAATCCTCAAACCCTAACCTAAAATGAATTATATCTGACTTTTACACAAAAATGGATATATATATAGTAAGTGAATTAAAATTAAAAAAGAAAAGAGAAAAGAAAAGAAAAGGGTCAAAGCAACAAATATCTAGTATACGCGATCGACTGGGCCTCAAACCGCGGTCGACCCCGCATTCTTGTAAAAGTGCATTATCTTCGATCCAAGGCAAAATGCCAAAGTGCGGTCGATCGTGCCTCAAACCGCGGTCGATCAGTACTCTGTTTTTGGCAGCTCTTTGGTCCATGAAGAGGGGGAAAAGGTTGATTACGAAAACGTCCATAACTTCACCATACGGACTCGGAATCGCACACCATTTGCGGCCATGCGAAGCTTACACAATGAACTATGCATCCGTGGAATTTTCATGAGTCTAAGATGAAATATGAATTTACTAAAATGCCCTTGAAGTAGCATCCAGTGATAAAACTTCTTCGAAGTGCAACGGATCCCCACTTTTAGCATTCCAATACCTATAAAAGCATAATTAACCCTTGTGATGATGCTGGAAATAACACCACTAGGTAAGGTGTTGACAAGATCAAGCAAGTGATAACAATGGCAGCGTAGGAGAATATATATTTATATATATAGAAGAAGGTGAGGAGAAGAGGATGAACACCAATATATAAGTGGTTCAGCCAATTAGGCCTACATCCACTGTGCAAGTGAGTGAGTAAGGTCACTAAAATAGGGAACTAATGGCCATGGATACAATCTCTCAAGCTTTATCTCTCTATTGTATAATTTGACAGAGTTTTAGCTAGGGTTATAATTTCGAATCCTTCTCAAGGTAGGAGAAGACAAGTATATATAGTGTTTGGGGGGTGTAATGTACCCCCATGCATGCAATGAGCATGTGTGTGTTGATCTAGCCAATCTGATGAAGACATCTGTCACTGTCATATGTACGTATGACAGCCTCTGCGGGATGGACACATCTGAGGAGAGGCACCAAAATTCTTTCTTATATAGGACATCTCCTATTATTAAGAACTTTGCAGCTTTGTACATCAATTTCCTCCTCTCTAGCTTTGATTTCGACAACTCTCCCTCTATGATATATCTGATGACGGGGTCCATCCATGAGTCTCCTATGTTTAGGTTGAGGCAAGAGTTGGCAACCTCTTCTTCCTAAATGGTCGGTTTGAGCAGGATCTCGACAGGTACTGTCCTTTTGATGCCTGACCTGCTAGTGCATCTGCATGGCTATTGTTTTGTCGAGGTACCCTCTTCATCTTCACTTCTTCGAAGCCTTCTATCATCGTTCTTACCCTCTTCAGGTATTTGGTCATCCTTTTATCCTTGGCCTCATATACTCTAAGTACTTGGTTAAAAACCAACCTCGAGTCATTATGAAGTAGGAGTCGCCCAACTCTAAGGGCTTTTTCTACGGAGAGGCCTGTTATCAAGGCCTCATATTTTGACTCATTTTTTTATGCTTTGAAGTTAAACCTTAGATCATATTCGACGTCTGTACCATCTGGAGCTATCAGTATCAGCCCTGCACCGTTTACACATTCGTAAGAAGACCCATCAACATAGAGGTTCCAAATATCTTCATTCGAAGAGAAGCTCCCCTATGATAGGTTCCTTGATTGAAGAGGTACATGTCTTCCTCATTCTTAGTTATTCTGTTTCTGGCCCTACTGGACACAACCTCCTTCGGGTCTTGGAAGACGTCACCGTTTGATCCCTCTATAATCTCTGGATTATTCTCAACATCAGCCTCTTCCCACGTGAACTCAATAATAAAGTCTGCGAGTGCCTGATCTTTAATGGCCACCCTGGGTTGATAAATAAGGTCATACACTCCCAACTCGATGGCCTAGGTCATCAATCTGTCTGATTTCTCAGGCTTGTGGAGGACTTGCCTTAGTGGGGAGTCAGTGAGGATGACCATAGAGTGGGCTTGAAAATAGGGTTTCATCTTCCTGGAGGCGTGTATCAAAGTGTAGGCCAACTTATCTATCCGGGGATATTTCTGTTCAGACCCTTGAAGAGCCTTACTATTGAAGTATACATGCCTCTGTACCCCAACATCTTCCCGTACTAAAGTTGCGCTTATAGATGACTCTGAGACTAGTAGGTAAACATACAACTCTTTCTTGATGTACAGCATATGAGTGGTCTTCTTTTGAGGTCTTACCCCAAAACAGAAGTTGTGAATGAATCGATCAGCTAAGCCCTTGAAATTCTCAATTGAATTCTTCGAAAGAGAAGTAAACCAACTGTGTGTTGCTCGTGTTAAAGTCCCAGTGAAGGCCCGAAACTTCATCTCATCAGGTATTGAGTGTTGACTGATACATGTCAATGTGATGTACAGGGTTGGTGCTACCGTTATACTTGGGAGACACCACGGGTGTCTTAAACTTAGCAGGAGTTGGAAAACTCACTATCCTGGCCACAAATGGGGAGCCTTCAGAGAAACCTCTTTACAATGGGTGTCGGCTTTTGATGAGGTCTCCTATATTTTCCTCCATACATTGAATAGATTTAATCTAGGGTCTTGCAATGTCGGCCTGGCCGAGGTTATCCCCATCCACCTCCAAGGGGTGGACTGAGGGTTCCCCATCCACAACATAACATCGGCTGTTGACCTATTCCTGGTCTCTACCTCTTCCTGCATGAGGTCGACCTTGGTGAGGCTGACGATGTTCGTCTTCTCTTTGCGAGCTGACTACACTTCTCGACCTTGATAACCTCTATCTTAGGTCATTTACTGGTCCTAACCTTTCAAAGGCTGACCCTCTGCTTAATCGATCAAAAGTCGATCCCCATTGTTGGGCCTCTTCACCTCTTCTGCCACCACAACCTCGACTCTGCTGAAGAGGATGCACTGTATTATTCGAAACCTCATACGGCTCCCAACAGTCTTCTGAAACATATTCAGCATCCATGTCATCATACCTATCCTCCGGGTAAGGGTGTACTGTGACACCCCGACTAATTAAATACCGGGTTGTTACTCCTTTATTAAATCAATACAAAATGCCAAGTTGGTCCAGTTACTAGCATCACTGTGGAAAACATTTAATGATTACTAACCACCTAGTATTTAAAAAGTAAGTCGTCAAATTTTAAATTAAATCTGATTAACATGCAATAAATGAATTTGTAAAGGATAACATAACCATTCACAATAAAGTCCAACTATAGTAAATCAACAAGTAAAAATGAGTCTAGAGGAAATACTCCTCACAACAATCCCAATATGGAAAGAAATAAAACAAGTCTGCATCCTGAATTAATTACAAACCAAAAGTCTGAATAACTGAAAGAAATGAAATGTCTCTAAAAGAATGGGCTACATGCCCTACAACTGATGAAATCTGAATATAGAGTCAAGGAAAATGAAGCGTCTACTAGCAAGGCCCTGTAACTTCCACAACAGCTACAGCTCGTCACCTGACTGGAAATACTATGCATGGTGTCCTTGTGGCTGGGCACCTAAAAAGGTTTTTACAAAAAGTAGATTTGAAAGCAGACGGGTCAGAGCCCGAAAGTGGAGAGTATTTTAAAAACAGCAAGTGCTTTAATAACATTTAAAACAATGAATGCAAAATACATGTTAGGACGTGCTCTCACATGAAATACTCACCTCTCGTCTAACTGTGCACTCCTAACGTTCCTGTACCCATTCATATGTTATTTATATTTAACTAAACCGACATAAGTCCTAACCTTTACACTCGATTCACAATATGAATTCCCAATATTATCACTTAAACAGATAGCCTTAATTAAACTCAGATTCTCAATAATTAACATTACAATTCACGGCATGTTATCCATTTTTAACTTCTCAAGGAGTTACTATAAATTATTCTCGCAATTTAAACATAACAAATTCCTTTTCATTGATCCATATATTATTCACATCATAAATATACAATACAAGCACCCCGAGGCAAAGCTGTGGTGCACACATACTCTGCTATCCATCCTGGTACATCACGTACATAAGGATTACAAATTCCGAATCTCTCAGGAATTGTTAGAATAAACACCACACACAAAAATGGAGGCGAACATAATTCAACATATCCATGGTCACGTACATACCTACGCTCCATAGTCAGCTGGCTTAATAACTCACAATTAAGTCATTCCCTTGAACTATGTCCTCTAGGTACCACTCTAAATTCGGGCACACAAGGATTAGATGGCCCAAAGCGAACGTAATCCTCCCGTGATAGCATGTATGGTAGGTATGTCATACACATAAAATCATATACTAAGCATTCGCACATCTTAGATGTCTCAATATTAATAAAGGTATTTTCTACATCCTTATACCATTATTCCAATTTTATACATTTTAAGTCTTCCGATAATATATAATGTAGACTGTCGACACATCTCACGTCATAGATTCTTGTACTTAAAACCTTTCTCAAAGGGACTATTAAGTTTCCTATTATTCCCACATATAACATCATTACTCTTAAGGTCCTTACTTCTGCCCCAAACCTCATTTCATCAATTTATTCAAATTTACTCTTTTAACCCTAATATTATCTCACTCATCGAGTTTCATTAGCTTTTAGAATAATTCCTCAAATTGAATTCTAATTAAGGTCCAAATTTTATAACCATACTTACTGATCTTCCTTAAGTCTAAGGATATTCATAAAGTCTCCAATAATATTTTCTAAGGGTTAACATCATTAAAATTTAACTAGGGAAATTTTACTCATTCTTGGAAGGTCGGTCAATCGACCTTGAACCTCGATCGATCGATGGTGGTCGATCGATCGACTGAAGAATGTCGATCGATCGATCGCACCAGGTAGGCTACGGACTGCTTCATTTTGCAGTCCTCAACTCGTCCCAAAACTCCATTATAATGCATGAAACTCTAATTTAACGTTATAATATCATCATACAACCATCCTAAAACATTGTTAACGTTCTAAAACCAATAATTCATCAACCAAGGGCTTTATTTGGATCAAAACTTCATCAAGAACCCTAGTTTTCTATTTCTTTCAATAACATTAATAAATCTCTTCTTAAATCCATTTTTAGATCATCAAGGGTTATATTTTGAATTCATAATTCGTCCAGAATATGTCTACATGCAATTCCTAAAATAGTTCATAGTTTTAATCCTCAAATTCATGGGTCTATATCAATCTTCCAAGACAATATTCGATAATTACCTAAACATGGAAGAACACATTCATGGAATTAATTGTAACTAATCCACTTGCCTTATGTTCCAGACTTGTTGTTGGTTGAAGATGGTTGAATTCCTCTCTCTCTCTCTGCAGAATTCTCCTCTCTCTCTCTCTCTCTCTCTCTCTACAAGCTCTTCTCACAAGATGACAATGGAGGTGGGAGTTGGTTTTTGGCAAGTTAGAAACAGTTTCTTAACTTCTCCCATAGCCCACTACTTAGATTGGGGCTGGAAATGGGTTAGTGGGTTTAATGATAAGTTTTAATTAAAGTCTGATTTTCGTGGGTTTTAATTTCCAAATTTCTGAAATTACCAAACTACCCTTTTGGGTTGCCGGTTTGGCCTAAAAATGCCCCGGGGCCGAAACTAAACCCCCGGCTAGTGTTTTCTGACTATCTCGACCCTTTCGGACATGTTGGCGCACTCAAAATGACCATACAGTTGATAAAAATAAAATTCACTTTTTAATTTAAATAATTACCCTCCTGACGCGGCTGTCACGCGCGTCCCAACAAAATTTCCCAAATTGCCGTATTTCTATCTCAAGACAAATTCAATATTTTCAATATTCATATATTGCCATATATACACATTATAATCAAATACCAACTCACATCTTGCTAGTATTTTATCCGGATTAATTCTCAATTAATTCACATTTAATTTAATTAATCCCATAAATAAATATCCATAAAAGTACGGGGTATTACATACTTCCCCCCTAATAACAGAATTTCGTCCCGAAATTCAGATAAGTAAGGCACACCGGGAAAAATTAGGTATCCCCCAGTATTCAAAACAATTATAAAGAAAAGCCCAAATCACTAAAACCCTCGCTTCACAATAAGCTTGTTTAACATACTTGATACCTTATCAGAATAATCTTCGATAAATGCACCTCACGTTGTGCTCTTATTAAACAACCTTCAAATAAATATAGCCTATACATCATTAGCTGCATTATTTTTGTTAGTATTGTGAGTCCACACCCCACTACTAACTCCCGCGTTTATCAAAGCTCCAAACTCCCATCCTGGGATGAATCAATAACACATCTGACCGCTTGTCCATTCCTTGAAATATCCCGACGTTGTGACTTCCACACAAGGGAAATTCACCTCAGCTTATTGGTGTCACACAAACCTTTGTAAACACCTTGTCCACCATAAATAGATATGGGGGCTTTTCCCCCAACTCTACCATTAGGTAATATCTCCTCCTCATGACTTCAATATACCTCACTAGTTATACCCGATTTGGAATTGAAAATATCGTAATGAATCCAAAATTTCTTTCATACAATCCATCAGTCGTTAGTCACCTTGCGCCTGCACCTCGGGTTATAGGTGATACAACCCTTAGTTTGAATCGTTATTTCCCACTACTTATTGTCACCCCACCTAAATGTGGATTTCGGGGATTTCATCCCAGTTCTAAATAATACTACGTCGTACCATGTACCGGCGTGTTCACTATCTAATAGTGTAAATCATTCAAGTATAT
Source organism: Sambucus nigra (assembly GCA_949130495.1). Classification (NCBI taxonomy): domain Eukaryota; kingdom Viridiplantae; phylum Streptophyta; class Magnoliopsida; order Dipsacales; family Adoxaceae; genus Sambucus; species Sambucus nigra. The sequence goes on from OX422218.1 coordinate 221,063,582, forward strand.
AACAATTTGTCTCCTTCTGAACAACATGACTCACGTATTTTAAGGAATTTATTACCCCTCAAGGAATTTACTAACTTGACTCTTCCATCCCTGGTATCATCGGTTGGATACAAAATTAATTGGTTAATCATCTAACACCCAACCGTTCTACTACTTACTACACCCCTTTAAATGCTGACTTTCTTGTAAATATTCTTCCCGTTAAGTGATACTTAACGGTCCTCTGCTTCTCTTGGCGTATGACAAAGTTTTGACCCTTACACTTTCTCACCTCTTTGTGAAAATACGGACTCCTTGAACCATATTAACATTCTCACTCTATTTACTCTTGAGTCACCCTCAACATTCGATTGATCGGAACTCTACTCCAAATTGCTCATAATAATTTATTCGCCTTCTCAAGACATATCCTTTTTATTAAATGGCTTTCTACTGCCTTTCCTCCAAATTTGAACGTGCTACACTGACTACACATGATATTCACTTACACCTTTTCTTATGACGTTTAATCTCATAAGTAATAGTCTCACCCGTCTATGTTCCCTCTTCCTTTGATTTACACTTTAGCAAATCAAGATGTCTACGCCCCCTTATAACCCAACCATACGATTTTTAAACATTATATACGCTTCATACAAATCCCAAACTCTTTATTGTCACTGTAAATACAACGGTGCTATACCACTTGGGCGTTCTCAATCGCTTCTGTATTAGAAATCATAAATCCTCCTTATCCTCAATATGTCCTTCAACACGCCGTGACAAAACCAACATTATTAGTACTTATATCGTAATTTACTAACAACTGGCTCTAATGGCCGTACATCATAATTTACTCCTTGTAACTTCCCGTTATAACTACGTACTCCCATAACGATAGAGGTATCCAAATCATGAACGAAGGGCCACACATCTCCTTACTACCAACCTTATGCTAAGTTTCATGCGTGGGGTGACTCGCAAAGCGAAATCTAAACAAGGAACCTCCCCGATACACTACTACCTAACATTGTCGGTCATCGAAATCCGTTAAGCCCTGTCCATAATATGTACCCCTACACTATCGCCTTTTAACAACAAAGTTTCATCTAGGTTCGCAATTATACATAAACAAAGAACTCCTTCTGAAAGACACTTTTCTCTTTACAGTGATGGAAATCACATTTCATATCCAACATGCGAGATATTTGAGACCCTCAAATTCCTGTCCCCAGACACACAACTATGAGTATAAACTTCCAAATCTCTAACAGGTGATAAAACAATGCACTCTTTTGTTATGACCTCTCTATCGTTAATTATAAAAAGCCAATTAACTCTTTGTTGACTAGTAAATTAATTACATACAACTAATAACAATGAAATCCCTACGCATACTGGGATTAAATATCAGAGACCATTATACCCAATTGAAATCATATCCTGTATATATATTTATATATATACGCACGAAAGTACAATTGTGAGCCCGGCTCTCTCACAGATAGGGCCCCGCCGGAATAAAACATGCTACTCCAAGGTAGTAACTTCGATAAACTTGTAATACCAGCACACTATCGATATAATCATATATATAAAACAATAATTAAGATCATATCATACTCGTATAACACAGCACTAAAATGAGTAATTTCGATAAAGCATAAACTGCTATTAATATACCCATTCGTCCTCCGCGGATGACAATAGAAGTAACCCCCACACTATCAGGGAAAATGTTCTTATATATATTAAACTTACTGATATACTCACTAAACTTGACTCTCAAGTGAAAATACAATTGTAAAAAATGTAGTAACTCACTCATGCCACAAATAACATGCATCCTTATCTGAGGATATAACTCATACTTCTATCCTAATAATCGTCCCGGATGCTCAAATGGTTCCTGGACTTACCACACATGTCTATCTCAAACCGTATATTTCAATAACGGTTGCCCTCGCCAGGTACAATACCTCGATCCCTATTCTTGTATCGGGAAAAATTTATAATGTACGGGTTTTCACTCCCACAAAGTACCTCTACACATACTCCGCTTATTTCCTGTCACCCTGACCATGTTAAAGTGGTCCATTCCTCAGACATTGGTAGTCTCAGCTCTGAAGACTATCTCCATTGTTCCCATAGCTTGATGTACCTAAGGAACACGCTACTAGTTTTCCACCTCTCTTACTGAAATTACCATCGCTCGGTAGTAATTTCGCTATCGAATTATTTTAACTGGTTCTCCGTTGGGTCTTCCCATTGTGGTGCTTCACCAATATTGTTTTCCCCTATCTTACTTTATATTAAGCCTTCGATTCTTGTATCTCCCCACCCGGGGATGTTTACCTCCAAATTAACACTATGCGACAATACCATTTGCTTTAACCGTCCAAGCAGAATTCTGCCAGAAGGACTAGCAATTCTTCTATGTAAATTCTCTCTGTAATATCCCCTTCTCCGTTTTACCTACTTCACCCGGTGTAGGGTTCCCTAAATAATTTTATTTCTTCTCACAAGGCGACCTCTATCCGGATCTCTCGTGTGAGTTAAGAACGACATTCGGTTTTCATCCTAAACATCTGATCAAGGAACTTATGGTCAAACCATTCGTGTACGCCTTCTCTCGACGTCACATTCCACGTATAAGTGTGGTGATTGTTTCTCCCCATCGAAACTCCGCTCTCACGAGACAAGAAAAATTTTCCTCAAATTTTCACTCTCGATTGGCCATACTCCGACACAAGTCCAAGCCTTCGGATACATTGCGTTCGTTTGGCTAGCACATTCCGTCTTCGCCTTTCGAGTATTGCTACTGTTGGTTCTCTTCAATGTTACACCTAACTCTATCTCTCCCATTCCAACCTTGTTGGATGTGTCTAATTTGACCCCATTCCTACTATAGATGTACCCAAAAGTCTCAAGTCGCTCCTTAGCCTTCTATATCATCCAGGACTTCCGTGCCATAATATCGGTGACTTCAACTACGGCCATCCTTCTTTAAGTAAATCAATTAACCTCAATATATATTTGCCTCCTGCTATTCATCCAACTGTCTTCGCCTGACGTACTACATTGTTCGGCACACGAATACACCCGATCGCAATACGATTTGCTATCATATACATAATAGCAGGAGAACGAAATTTTACTAAAGGAATCAACAATCCTAAACATAGGGCTCTATATCAAAGAAAGCTCAGCGGAAACATAATAAGTCGTACAGATCCTAAAGGACACTAGAACCTGATGCTCTGATACCACCTTTGACACCCCGACTACTTAAATACCGGGTAGCTACTCCTTTATTAAATCAATACAAAATGCCAAGTTGGTCCAGTTAATAGCATCACTGTCGAAAACATTTAATGATTACTAACCACCTAGTATTTAAAAAGTAAGTTGTCAAATTTTAAATTAAATCTGATTAACATGCAATAAATGAATTTGTAAAGGATAACATAACCATTCACAATAAAGTCCAACTATAGTAAATCAACAAGTAAAAATGAGTCTAGAGGAAATACTCCTCACAACAATCCCAATATGGAAAGAAATAAAACAAGTCTGCATCCTGAATTAATTACAAACTAAAAGTCTGAATAACTGAAAGAAATGAAATGTCTCTAAAAGAAATGGGAGACATGCCCTACAACTGATGAAATCTGAATATAGAGTCAAGGCAAATGAGGCATCTACTAGAAAGGCCCTGTAACTTCCACAACAGCTACAGCTCGTCACCTGACTGGAAATACTATGCATGGTGTCCTTGTGGCTGGGCACCTAAAAAGGTTTTTACAAAAAGTAGATTTGAAAGCAAACGGGTCAGAGCCCGAAAGCGGAGAGTATTTTAAAAACAGCAAGTGCTTTAATAACATTTAAAATAATGAATGAAAAATACATGTTAGGACGTGCTCTCACATGAAATACTCACCTCTCGTCTAACTGTGCACTCCTAACGTTCCTGTACCCATTCATATGTTATTTATATTTAACTAAACCGACATAAGTTCTAACCTTTACACTCGATTCACAATATGAATTCCCAATATTATCACTTAAACAGATAGCCTTAATTAAACTCGGATTCTCAATTGTTAACATTACAATTCACGGCATGTAATCCCTTTTTAACTTCTCAAGGAGTTACTATAAATTATTCTCGCAATTTAAACATAACAAATTCCTTTTCATTAATCCATATATTATTCACATCATAAATATACAATACAAGCACCCCGAGGCAAAGCTGTGGTGCACACATACTCTGCTATCCATCCCGGTACATCACGTACATAAGGATTACAAATTCCGAATCTCTCAGGAATTGTTAGAATAAACACCACACACAAAAATGGAGGCGAACATAATTCAACATATCCATGGTCACGTACATACCTACGCTCCATAGTCAGCTGGCTTAATAACTCACAATTAAGTCATTCCCTTGAACGATGTCCTCTAGGTACCACTCTAAATCCGGGCACACAAGGATTAGATGGCCGTAAGCGAACGTAAACCTCCCGTGATAGAAAGTATGGTAGGTATGTCATACACATAAAATCATATACTAAGCATTCACACATCTTAGATGTCTCAATATTAATAAAGGTATTTTCTACATCCTTATACCATTATTCCAATTTTATACATTTTAAGTCTTCCGATAATATATAATGTAGACTGTCGACACATCTCACGTCATAGATTCTTGTACTTAAAACCTTTCTCAAAGGGACTATTAAGTTTCCTATTATTCCCACATATAACATCATTACTCTTAAGGTCCTTACTTCTGCCCCAAACCTCATTTCATCAATTTATTCAAATTTACTCTTTTAACCCTAATATTATCTCACTCATTGAGTTTCATTAGCTTTTAGAATAATTCCTCAAATTGAATTCTAATTAAGGTCCAAATTTTATAACCATACTTACTGGTCTTCCTTAAGTCTAAGGATATTCATAAAGTCTACAATAATATTTTCTAAGGGTTAACATCATTAAAATTTAACTAGGGAAATTTTACTCATTCTGGGAAGGTCGATCGATCGACCTTGAACCTCGATCGATCGATGGTGGTCGATCGATCGACTGAAGAATGGCGATCGATCGATCGCACCAGGTAGGCTACGGACTGCTTCATTTTGCATTCCTCAACTCGTCCCAAAACTCCATTATAATGCATGAAACTCTAGTTTAACGTTATAATATCATCATACAACCATCCTACAACATTTTTAACGTTCTAAAACCAATAATTCATCAACCAAGGCCTTTATTTGGATCAAAACTTCATCAAGAACCCTAGTTTTCTATTTCTTTCAAGAACATTAATAAATCTCTTCTTAAATCCATTTTTAGATCATCAACGGTTATATTTTGAATTCATAATTCGTCCAGAATATGTCTACATGCAATTCCTAACATAGTTCATAGTTTTAATCCTCAAATTCATGGGTCTATATCAATCTTCCAAGACAAAATTCGATAATTACCTAAACATGGAAGAACAGATTCATGGAATTAATTGTAACTAAATCACTTGCCTTATGTTCCAGATTTGTTGTTGGTTGAAGATGGTTGAATTCCTCTCTCTCTCTCTGCAGAATTCCTCTCTCTCTCTCTCTCTCTCTACAAGCTCTTCTCACAAGATGACAATGGAGGTGGGGGTTGGTTTTTGGCAAGTTAGAAATAGTTTCTTAACTTCTCCCGTAGCCCACTACTTAGATTGGGGATGCAAATGGGTTAGTGGGTTTAATGATAAGTTGTAATTAAAGTCTGATTTTCGTGGGTTTTAATTTCCAAATTTCCGAAATTACCAAACTACCCTTTTGGGTTGCCGGTTTGGCCTAAAAATGCCCCGGGGCCCAAACTTAACTCCCGGCTAGTGTTTTCTGACTATCTCGACCCTTTCGGACACGTTGGGGCACTCAAAATGACCATACGGTTGATAAAAATAAAATTCACTTTTTAATTTAAATAATTACCCTCCTGACGCGGCTGTCACGCGCGTCCCAACAAAATTTCCCAAATTGCCGTATTTCTATCTCAAGACAAATTCAATATTTTCAATATTCATATATTGCCATATATACACATTATAATCAAATACCAACTCACATCTCGTTAGTATTTTATCCGGATTAATTCTCAATTAATTCACATTTAATTTAATTAATCCCATAAATAAATATCCATAAAAGTACGGGGTATTACATGTACTTGCCTCCCCAGGCGTAAACGCCTAGAGTCAGCAACGTCCCTCCTCCGCTGTGGAGTAGGCTGGTGTTTTTGTGGTGCCTAGGGTGGCCCCCTGGCTTCAGGATGGGGCTGAATTGCCATCGGAGTAATCATCTTCGGTGAGACCCCAGGTGGTCTCATAATGTTTTGGCTGAGTTGGGAAAATTGCTCCTTCATTGCCTGTTGTGTTACTGCCAAAGACCTCAAAGCTGCAGCCACCTCCACCATTTTGGATTGAGGCGGTGCCTGGCTGGAACTAGGTCCTCCATCACTAGGCGGCGAAAGAGGCGGTGGTAATTCTGGTGCTATGTATAACACTAAAGAGCTTGAGTAGCAGATTAGCTTAATACCTTAAAGGACCTCTTTCAATGGTGAAGCAGCTCCACGCATGGGGTGGTGCCTGGTTCACCACCAGAGTCTTCGGTGAGGATAAGTAGAAAAAGAGGAAGAGACAACTTCTCGCTTCCCACAAACAGCGCCAAAATGATGATGCTAGAAACAGCATCACCCTTCAAGGTGTTCGTGAGCTCAATTCAATGTTAGCAATGGAAGTATAAGGGTATATACACATTATCCCTTGTGTAGTTTAAGGGTAATATGTTTTTAGTTCTTTAGCCTTTGTCTATTCCTGAACAAAAAGGGGCAGAATGATAGGGGGAGAAATGGTATCTAATCCTATTGTTTATCGTATCTTAGTTGAGGGAGATTTATCTTAGGGGGAGACGTCTTTCTAAGTTGATCATTGTTGATAAAGGGAGAGAATTAATTTAGGGGGAGTCCTTATTTAACTTTCATTTAATATTTTTTATCCGCATTTTAAGAGTGTGGACTGGACATGTGTCACCTGGTGGTGAGACCAGAAAAGAGAGAGAGTGTGCCTATAATTTAGGCAATAATTTGTAGGCGCACGGTTAGGTGACACATGTCCGGTCCGCATTCTTAAAATGCGGACTAGACCGCACAAGAGCATTATTTTATATATATATATATATATATATATATATATATATATATATATATATATATATATATATATATATATATATAGAGAGAGAGAGAGAGAGAGAGAGAGGAAGGCTCACCTACATCATGATATATACATCATTCCATACATCACACCTATTTCTAGGTGCTAAAAAAAATTCTCCAAATTTTTTATTTTTCTCTAGAAATTAACCTTCTAATCAACCCCTATTACAAAAATTATGTCAAAATACATTTTGTAGCTATTTTTAAAAAATCCATAAAAAACTGCTGACCACTTCACCAAATCTGCCGAATTGTCACGGTCATTGACCTCGACAAGTTGGACTTATCAAAGTTAATGATCGTGACAATTCTGGGTGAGACAAATTTTTTTGTCACGGTCTTGTCACGGTCATTGACCGTGACAGTGATTAAAAAATTATCACGGTCAATGATCGTGACAAGACTGTGACAAGTTTCTTTGTCACGGGCTTGTCACGGGTAATGACCATGACAATTCTGGGCAGAATTGAAAAAAAATTTGTTGGGCACTGCCACTCCCACTGCCCAACAGTATATATGTACCTGTTATAGCAACGTTGTACCTGTTCAAACATTATATATCCAGATAAAATAGAGATAGTGCAAATTATACATTCAAAATAGAAACAATCCCATACATGTTCAAAACTTTGGGATTCTCCACAAAGTACCTCAACTGTTTAACTCCATTGTTCGACCCCAATCCCGTAATTTCGATTGTCTTTAGGTGTGATCTCAAATAATCAGGCACATACCATTCCAACCACGATGTCTCGATTTGTTCACAACAAAATGAAAAACCCTAATATAAGAAGAAACAACATCACCATTAATTATCTCAAATCTACAAACTATTTAGCTGGAAGTGATGTTATGAACCCTTGACATACCTCAAAGATAAGAACCTCTAGAATAGGACAACTTTTGAGAAAATCCAGCACCGATTTCCAGTTCCAGTTCCACTATAAGAATCAACCACTGTAAGACACTGCACAAGAGTGTAGTGCCACCCAACAAGCACATATTCATAAAAATCGAAATCGAAATTGAAATTAAAATATTCATATAAATATAAATACATTACCTGTAGTGCCACCCAAATAGCTAAATTGAGCTCATATGGCACCTCCTTCTAACTAATGTACCGCGAGCAATCGTGTCAAATATAATTCCCTTCATATCTGAACACTAAAAAATTCCATAATCCTATGGAGTTATGCTCTGCAAATTCATTCCAACCGTTGTGTAGCCAAACATCACCAGTTGAAGTTGTCAATTCCACTATCCATATTTTCCCATGTTTTGCTAGAGGTTCCAAATGGTGGGGTATGGAAAGTTTAATTGACAACTTCAACTGGAGATGTTTTACTAAACAATGGTTGGAAGGAATTTATAGAGCATCACTCCATAGGATTATGGCATTTCTTAGTGTTCAGATATAAAGGATAGACGAAGAGATTCAGTCTCCTCTCCACAAATAGGACACCCCAAATAGCCATGTACTAATCACATATTAAAGGTAAGAAGCGTATATTCATGGATTGGTGTAAACAAAACTTAAATTTCAAATTCAATTTCAATTTATAATAGAAAAATTATGCAGTCCCAAACTGTCCAAACACATTGGAATATTCGGTACAAATTGGAATATTTATTACAAAGTGAATTTTTTTTTTAAAATTCGGGTTATCATAAAAAATGGATTGATATTCGGTAGGAGCAGCCAAGTCATCCACACTACTATTTAGAAATTTTGGCGCATGTTGGACAATTAACCACGGCTCGTTGTTGATATACTCCGAGTAAAACACTTGGTTAACCTTTAGAAGTGCATAAACAAACGACTCATTGCTCAAGTGGTCATTGCTCTTCAACTTGGACAAGTCAAGCATGATCAAATTGGTGACAGGATCAACTTTACAAGCATTTTTATCCTCAACTCTTACCCAGTCACAGTAAAATACAACCTCTTTGAAGCTTATATAATCCAATTCAAATATATTTTAGATTACACCGTAGTAAGTCATTTCAGCTTCAACGAGGTTTTTATCATTTGCGCTCGCTCGAAAGAAAGTAAGAGCCTTGTATGAAATGCCCGAGTTCTGTACATTTGTACTTTCCTCGTACACTTTAGCGCCGAAAATGTAACCGTTCAATCGATACTTTTGGTACTCTTGTGCCACGAACAAGGGTCCAGTGGCTAGACGAGCAAGCCTTGATGTCGCATCACCCATCTTTAAGAGCTGAGAATATAGATAAATTAATTATATTAGTGGTAAAATTTGAGTGTAATGTAATGTTATATAATGACTATCTTCATTATAATTACCTCTTGTGTCAACCAAAGCCTAAATTCGTTGTCTAATTGTACCATTATTTTTCGTCTTTTATTGTTCTCACAGACTTCATATTTTCTGCATAGTACAAAATTAATCATGTATAAAATAATCTAAAATAATTTTAAACATTATAATAATTGAAACTTACTTTTTCCATTCTTCGACATCTTCATGTGTGTCAAATAGATAAGGAGCTACTTGTTCCTGTTGCAAACTCGTTAATTTCACTCGTTTTCCCATCACATGACCACCATCATCGACGAACTCATTAGTGTCATCAACGCTAGTCGAGTCAGGCATATATTCTCTAGTATATATTGATGACTCCACGGTGATGTATTCCTCTGCAATTGATCCTGCAATGTATCGCGTATTCTTAACGTAATCTTTAAAAACTTTCATCAATCTTTCAAACAGGTATATCCACCGATATCTAACTGGACCGCAAAGAAGTGCCTCGTTGCATAGGTGTACCAACAAATGAACACTTATGTCAAAGAATGTTGGGGGAAAGTACTTATCCAATACACAAATCGCTTCGGTCACCGCCAATTTTGCGGCCACTATGTGTTCTCAATTGACTACCTTCTCACACAAAAGGGAGAAGGTAATACTAATTTTCATAATAGCCCTCCGCAACCTCATTCTCCTCTGCTTCATAAACTCCATACGCATCATAAACTAAATCATCTAACATATTATGATCTACGCCGTCCCCTTCTACATCTATTATACTTGTTGAAGATTATTGTGAAGGTTGGTCGGGAACAAAAGGAACTTTCAATTCACCGTGAAAACTCCAAAATCGATAACTATCTTGCATACCCGATCTTAACAAATGTAGTTTAATTGTTTTCCACTCAAACACCTTACCATTTTTACACCGAGCACACGGATACGTAAACTCTTCATCATTATGACATCTTTTTGCATATTTCACAAATTCGTTAGCACCTCTGCGAAACACATACCCCATTCTATTTGTCTCACCCATCCACTCTTTGTATTTCGGATATCCCATCATAGCTACCACAACTAATCACCTATTAAAGGTACGAATCGTATATTCATGGATTAATATAAACAAAACTTAGATTTATAGTATGTTTCATTTAATTATGTCTTATTTATATTCAAATTCAATTTATAATAGAAATTTCTATTTCCTCCATCTCCTCTAAAGGGTGAGTGGTCATATCCTATTCAAGACCGCATTGTTCTGTAATATACTTAACAGCTCATGCACATTGTTATGATTTGAAAAATATTAGACAGCATATCCCCGTAGTTCTCCAAGTACACGACGTAGATTGACAAGTGTGAGTGTTATTTTAATTGATCAATTGAGATAACAGTCACACTTGTCAATCTAGTATGTACCCAGAGAACATTAAGATACGACTGCAGAACTTCCTCCAAAAGTAACAACTTTAAGCCACTAAGAATATTATATAGAAAGTATACAGTCTCAAACTGTCTAAACGGGACAATTCGAGAGATCTCATTACAGAGGTAATGACTCTCGAACGGGTCTAAGGGCTATTGAATGCGTACGCATAAGAACTAGAAGACTAGTATCTATGCGCACTATATTTAATTTCAATTATGTTTCATTTAATTATCATACTATATATATATTGTTCGATATACAAAGTAATTTTCAAAAAAAGTTGAAAAATCCCACCCCCGTATGGACAATAATCCAGTGGTCATGCCACTTTTAAAACTAACCAACCCAACATTTACTAAACAAAATAATCCAATAGCAATGTCAACAACAAATGTGTATCCCATACTCCTTCTAATTTATTTACTCAATTAATTCATTTCATCAATTAAACTAACAATTAAAGTATACAATTATTAATTTACTAATTTACAATGAGGGGTAATCCTAGTTTCATATGAAATGGGCCCTAATTATTAATTTACTTTCATATAAAACTATATAATTAAAGTTACAATTAAAGCTATACAATTTATTAATTAAAGCTATACAATTGTTAAGATTGCCCCACCACACACACACACAGACACACACACCACCTCCACCCCACCACCTGCCCCCCTCGCCCCGCCACACAGACCTGCACACACATACACCCCACACACCACCCCCACCCCCGCCACACCACCCCCTACCCCCCTCGCCCCACCATACACACATGCACTCACCTGCACACACACACACACCATCACCCCACCACACACACACCACCCCCACCACCTCTGCCCCCTACCCCCTCCCCCCACCACACACCACCACACACATATATATACATACGTATAGAAATGAAAGAGAAAGAGAGAAAAAAAACATACCTTAGAGAGAGAGAGAGAGAGAGCTGGAAATCGCTTAGAGAGAGAAAGAGAGGGAAAACAAAAAAACGGTGGGAAAAAAGAAAACGTAGGGTTTTTTTACTGAACAATTTATCACGGACGTGTCACGATCATTGACCGTGACAATACTAAAAATATTGTCATGGTCAAAGACTGTGACAAGTCCGTGACAAGTAAATTTGTCATGGGCTTGTCACGGTTATTGACCGTGACAAGACTTTATCACGGTCTTGTCACGGTCAATGATCGTGATACAAAATGCGTGTTTGTTGTCGCGGTCAATGACCTTGACAAGGCTAAGGGGCTAAAGGGTGCCAATTTGTCCATTTTGGTGTAGTGGGTGCAAACCCTTATAAATAAGGTATTTTGAGCAGTTTTTTGTCGATTTTTTAAAAATAGCTACAAAATGTATTTTGATCTAATTTTTTGAAAATGGGTTTATTGGAAGGTTAATTTCAATAGAAAAATACAAAATTTGAAAAAAAAAGTTTTTTGGGGCCTATAACTAGGTGTGATGTATGGATGATGTATAGAGCATGATGTAGGTGAACCTTCTCCTATATATATATACAGTGTGAGAGAGAGAGAGAGAAAGTGTCCTATAAGGACTTCTTATCTATATGTTCCGATACATACCTTTTTTTTTAATAGTAAAAAAATGAATTTTTTGATGAAACTTCATGGATGTAATCTCCATAGTGAGGAGATCATCTCCAAATTTTTTCATAAAAAAGTGGGTGAGATGAGGTGATATGCAAAAATGGTATATATGTGCACTTTCGACCATTGAAACTTTTGAAGATCATCTCACCCACTTTTTAATTGAATTTTGAGTCCTATGTCGACACAGATTTGCGATACATTTTGGGCGACACAATGATGTGTCGCACTCGTATTGGCTAGTGCCGCTGGCATAAAACTATATCCATAAGGCAATAACCAATCACGGTGTGACACTGTGTCGAACCACTCAGTGTCACAAATCTATGTCGGTCTAGCATTTTTGTTGAATTTTTTATGAAAAATTTTGGATATGATCTTCTCATTATGGAATTATATTCAGGTACTTTCATCAAAAAAATTATTTTTTTACTATTTTAAAAAAATAGTTCGCACGGAACCATGTGAGGTCCGCACCTGAGAAGCGTGTGTGTGTATATATATATATATATATATATATACATATACATATACAGTACTGCTCTTGTGCATACCAGTTCGCATTTTAGGAGTGCAGACCGGACATGTGTCACCTGGCGGTGAGCGCAGAAAAGAAAGAGAGAGAGTGCCTATAATTTATCGTATAATTTCCCCTATAATTTAACCCAGGGAGGGAGCGGCTATTCGCGCTCCAGAGAAATCTGGAGGCGCTCCACTTTGATTCCAAAATTTTGAAAATGACCCATGAATCCTTACCTCATCACTTTATTATTTGTCCATTCTCTTTCTCTCTAAACTAATGCTTCTCCTTTAAATCTATAACAAATCTACTCATATTTACTTTTAAATAATAGTTTTAATAAAAAAATCTTATGGATAACTTTTATTTTGTTTTTAGAAAATTTATTTATTTATTTTAAAATAAATTAAAATTATAATATTTAATGTTTAATTCACCTTATTTATAAGATTAACAAAAAGCTTAGTGATGTTAGTCCTACATCGTGTTTGGTAAAAAATAAAATTCCGTGGTGTATCATATTTTAATTGGGACGCGTTCGTGTATTATTAAAAATATATATTTTGTGTATCACGTATTACATCGCGTCGATCTTTATTAAAAAAATATTGTTCTGTCTATATAAAAATTCGCTTTCCTTGGAAAACTGTACTTTATTTTAAAAAACTATACTTTATTTATTAGTTTAACAAACATTTTTTCATTTTTATAAAACGGTTAACCGGTACTTTATTTAAAAATATTGTTTTGTGCATATAAAAATAATTTTTTTAACATTTTTCACAAGTGCTAATGTGTCGTGTTTTACATGTGTCATAATTTTAACACAGAAGTCAACATGTCGTTCATAATGTATTGAAATCACGTGTCAAAATTTGAACACAAACATGACAGGAGAAGAGTCATATCATAGTTTTAACGAGTGCACGACACATCATAGTGTTTAATTATAGCACCAACACAAAACGATGCAAGTAATGATTTTAACACAACTAATAATTTTAACAGGAGAACTATATGACACGAAATATATTTTATATTTAAAATAAATACTTAAATATACGTAAATATTTAAAATTTATTTTCCAAAATTTTATTGAAAATTATTATTATTTTTTAATAAAATATACGGTTTAGTTATAAAAAATGTCAATATTTTATCAAATAAAAGTGATACGGGTTTTAATTAGATTTTTTGCGTGTTAGGTAAAAAAATAAGATTTTATATCGTGTCGTGTCACTTTTATTTGAGTCATGTTCGTGTTAGGTAAAAATGTGATTTCATGTCGTGTCGTGTTACGTTTTAATTAGATCATGTTAGTTAAAAAAATTAAAATAAGATTTCATCTCGTGTCGTGTAACTTTTGGATCGTGTTTGTTAAAAAAATAAAATTTTGCTTCGGGACGTATCGTGTCACTTTTATTTGGTTGTGTTTGTATTTTGTAAAAAAACAAAATAAGATTTCGTGTCATGCCAAGTCGATTTTACTTGGACACAATTTAAGTAAAATCGACCTACCACGAAATTTTATTTCTTTTACAAAAACAAAAACACAACCAAATTAAAATGCGACACAATAAGAAATCTTATTTAATTTTTTTACCAAAGACAAATACGGCCAAGTAAAGGCGACACGACACGAAATTTTATTTTTTAACCAAAAATAAATACGACCCAATTAAAATACGATAAAACACAAAACTTTTTTTAACATAACACGGACACGATCAAAGTATAGCGACACGACACAAAGTCTTATTTTATTTTTCTTTTACCAAACACAAACGCAATAGTGACATTAATTATGTATCCAACTAATGTCACTATAGGACTAAAAATTATTTTTTTAAATGTGTTGGACTAAATATTAAATAAAATATTTTTTAGAAAATAAGCATTATTTAATTTTTTTTAAATTTATTGGAATTAAAATTATTTGAAATATTAATTGCATCTCTCACAACTTCCTATCAACATCAAAATTAAGTTGCTAGTCAACCCCCTTTTTCTCTACTTAAATGTCATTGAAATCCCTGAACTAAAAATTTCTAACTTTAGTATTATATAGAAAGGGGCATAATCGGTATTTGGTAAAGAATCGGAGTGCCAACAGATTTTTAGGAGCGGTAATAGCCGCACCCTTTAGCCTCTCTCTCTCTCTCTCTCTCTCTCTCTCTCTCTCTCTCTCTATATATATATATATATATATATATATATATATATATATATATATATATATATATATATATATATATATATATATATATACAGTACTGCTCTTGTGCATACTTGTCCGTATTTTTAAAATGCCACGGTGATCCCAGTCACATGGGGGTGACCCTAGAAATTATAGGCTCTCTCTATTTTCTGGGCTCATCGCCGCACTTTTAAAATGCGGACTGGTTATATATATATATATAATCAGTCCACATTTTAAGAGTGCGGACCGGACATGTGTCACCTGACGGTGAGCCCAGAAGAGAGAGAGTGCCTATAATTTAGCCTATAATCTCTCTCTCTCTTCTGTGCTCACCGCCAGGTGACACATGTTCGGTCCGCACTCTTAAAATGTGGACTAATATGCACGAGAGCAGTACTGTATATATATATACACGATTTGACTGTTTTGGTCAAGATGGGAGCACACAAGATATCTATATGCTAAAAGATTCGTTGTGTGGGTATGAATACACTTTTAGGCTTTTAGGAAGAATAAGACAAGTGAGAGAGTTGGGAGAGAATCTGAGAAGATGGTGAGACAACCAAGAAGTGAGGTGGGGAATGGATGGATTTTGATTCTCCCTGCAATGGGAGTTATTATATATGCTAATCATGCGATGGGATTAACAATGTACTTAACAAAGGGATTATCAATACCAATATTATTTGACAGATAATGAGTTTAGCCTTGTTGGATCATCTCTCTATCATATACAATTAATCCTTCAATAAGGTGGTCCAATATCGATGAACCACATATTTCGAGTTTTAACATCACTACAAAAATGGGGTGGTGGAGAAAACAATTAAAAAGGGCTAACACAACACCCCAAAAAAGGGGGGGAAAAGAGTAATTCTAAAGAGATTCCTCAAATTATACATACTAAATAAATTTGACTGAGTTATTGAAAAGGTATTAGCTAGTATGTAAGGTTCACGTAGGGTACACGAAAAATACTGATCAATGCATTTTTAACAGCTCAGTCGAATTTGTTTAGTCAGTATAATTTAAGGCTTTCTCTAGAATTACTCAAAAAATAAACACTTTTCAAAACATAAAGAATGCGTTATGGAAGGTTTCCACAAAGTTTTCGAAAATTTATTACTAGGACTCAAAAGTTTATAACATTTAATGAGTGTTTGCTATTCACAATCATTTTCACTATAAAACTAATTGTGATTGTTACACACTTTGTCTTTGGTCACTCTTGCATACACACATAATGATACAACTGCTTCTAATTTACTCTTAGCATCTCCTTTCTCGATTAATGGTCGATGCATTACACCACTTTGCTTTGGTCTTTGGTTTGCGAATACTTAAATAGCAAATAAAGTGAAGATATGTGCCAAACATCTTAGCAACCATAGCCCACACATAATTGCATTTTTTTTTCCATTCTATCATACTTGTCAATCAACATCTATTATATGTTGAGAAGTTAGGCATAAATGAGTAGGAAACTGACTAGGAAATTATATTTGGAGCCTCATTTTTGGAATTTTCTCCATCTTATAACAACCACTTTGTAATAACCCTCGCTTATGAGACCGTATTTTATAGTAATTACTTAGTATAGTAATTGGAACCAAGTGTTGGGCTATGATTTGAATGATGAATTCAATGTAGAAAAGTTGATATTTATTATGAGGTTGCATACATATCATAATTATGGGAAAATATTGCTATGTCATGCTCATTAATATCATCTGTATATAAAATGATATTTGGCTTAATTGTGAGACCGGAACCTAAATTGAATTTTAAAATGTCCAAATGATAATTTGGAGGTTGCAGTTGATTCCGGAACGTGCGGAATAGTCAAATAATGTACCATATTGTATTTTGTGGTTTTGGGCATTTTTGACTGGTTGTGCTTTAATTAGACTATTGCGTATTATTTTATCGCACTTTTGATTAATTAAGTGGGGCATTTGGTCTTAAGTCACGATTTATGCCTACTAAGTCTTCTATTTCCCCAAAATCCCTTCTTAAACCTAAGAGAGAAAAGAGAAGAGTGGAGAGAAAGCTTTGGAGATTGAGAGAGAGAGCTTGCTACACCAAGGAAACTGCATATTTGCTGAATCAAGGCAAGTTTTTACTTGCTAAATTGTGTCTTGAGATAGATGACTTGTTATGTTAATGGTGTATTGATTTTTGTTTAGAGAACTTAGGGTTTTCTTATGTATTTTGGGTTTTGATTCACTCTAAGTTGATTCATGGGGTTTGAAGATGATCAATAGCATCTTTGATGTTCTTATAGTGTTGGTATATGAGTTTGGTTGGAAGAAATTGGAGTTTGGGTAGGAAATGGAGTCCAAGACTCCATAGCCATTTCTTGGCAAAATCGCAGGCCCGAATCGATTCGGCCCCCTGGGCGAATCGATTCGGTTAGTTCCAGTACCCAGGTCTTGTTGACTGAATCGATTCGGAATTTATCCGAATCGATTCGGCAGTTATGCAGAAACCCAGATTTGCAGACCGAATCGATTCGGCCCTCTGAGCGAATCGATTCGGCTATTATGCAGAATCTCAAATTTTCTGGCCGAATCGATTCGGCCAAGGGGGCGAATCGATTCGGTAACCCTGCACTTTTTGAAATTTTTCTTTTTCATTTTTAGCCCCTTTTCTTTAGGATTTTTGATTAGGGACCTTCTTAAATGAAGTAAACATAAGGTTTAGAGTTCTAGTTGAGTTGGGTCGACATCCTAGACTCGAAAGGGTTCATCTAGGATTCATTCAAGGGGGAATTTAAGGTGATGTTTAGGCATCACTTTTGTCTTGTAGTTTATAAGAGTCTAGAATGTATTAAGGTCAATTTTGGAGACTTTAGAATTCGACTTGAGTTTACATTTGACTTGATGGTTTTTATTAAAGCCTAAAAGAGGCCTTGGGAATAACTTCGGAGTCTAGATTCCTTTTGAGGATGCTATGTCGGTACCACTTATACTTAGTCCCGAATTAGCTTATACATTCAATTAAAATGAGAAATTGTTAAGGTAAATGATAATTTACCAATCATGTAATGGAAATTAATAAAATGAATGTTACACACCTCTCTAAATACCATCTTAAGGGAAGTCCGCTCGATAGGTGAAGCCCCCTGGCTAATGAATGCAGGGTGGATATAGTCCTAGGCCATGGGAGCGTTTATGGTTGTATGTTTTTCTGCGGGGGTAGGGAGATTCCGGGTGTGGTCTTGGCTACCACGCAGGCTCATGGCCGCTTCCCGACGCTTTCGATAGGATCCCAGGTTGTCTTACGTTAGGCCCTGGAAGATGATGGTTATTTAGGGACGCGCTCAGTGGGGGAAACCCGGACGGGCGGTCTTAGAATCGTTATATTTATAATTATGACTATTCTAATTATCGAGTTGGACTCGATGGAACATTAATGCCATAAAGAGAAAAATTATGCCGCAAAGAGCATGTCATTGAGATTAGTGCCATATAGAGCACATGATGTCAATTATATTCCTGATAAGGAATGGAAAATGAATATTTGAATTGAAATATGATTAAAGATGATAAAGGCTTATAAGCACTTTTAATTCTGTTTTATTGTGAATCTCACTCTATGTAGTACTTCACTAATTTCAGTTCCTCATATGCTGTTAACATGCTAGACTACCATCCATGCTAAATTGTGCATCATTATCATACTTGTCATTTATCTATTGATCACATATACCCGGCCCTGACCGGTTTTCCTTTTCTTGTTGTATACGTATATCTATATTATCCGTTCAGGTGTTCCGCCGCACGGTCGCCCGTAATGACCTTTTCCTTCCGCATGTTTTGAGGAGCCGTGACATTGTGCGGGTTTCACGGAATTTTGAGTAGACGCCTATGTTATGTTTCTAGTTATGTTCAGTTCATTCGGGCATGTTGCCCAAACTGTTGTAAATGTATAATGAATTTATTATGTAACACTTGATGCTATGTATGTTGTATGGATGGTATTGACCGAAGCTTTATTTGGTCCTTCATATCTTTCGGGATTTCTTATGCGCTTGTGGGGGTTTCCACCCTCTATTTCTATGATGGGTTGTTGAAAATGTTTTCCTTTTATTTCAAATCAAAGTTTTTGATAACCCATTTTCTGGAATATAGAGTGGTTATTCCTTATACTTTGTATATTGTTGTGATGCTGAGGATGATATTATCCATGATTTCCTATTTAATCGGGGTATAGGGCTGGCCACCCTTTATTTCGGATAGCGGGTTATCACAGATGGTATCAGAGCATCAGGTTCTAGAGTCTTTAGGATCTATACGGACTTGTCACGTTCTACCGTAGCGTTCTTTGATATAGAACTTAATGTTAGGACTGCTTTGCTGCCTATATATGCGATCTCTTGCTAAATAGATTGTCTTATATTATGTTCTAAATCTATCTCGTCTCTATCTCAGATGCCGCCGAAGAGAGGACGTCCCGCTAGACGTAATAGGGTCGTTGAGGATGAGTTTGGTCCTCCACAACAGCAGGGGAGTATCAGTGCCGCTGAAGTGGCAAATATTGTGGCCCAAGCTGTCAACGCCGCGATGACTGCCGTGGCCCAACAAATGCCACAAGCCCAAGTTAGGGGACGAGAAGCACAAGTTCCTACGGGGCCTTCTCAGTGGGAACGGGTGAGAGAATCTTTCCCTAAGGGACATCCCCCGGAGTTTGAGGGAGGTTCAGATGTTATCAAGGAGAACCAGTGGAAGAGAGACATGCAGCGCCATCTTAGGATGGTGGAATGTAGTGAGGAGAAGAAGCAGATTCTCGTTACTTTCAAGCTGGTAGGACCGGCCTTACATTGGTGGGAGTCAATGACGACACCCGAGCAAAGGGATACTATGTCCATTACAAATTTTTGGGCTTTGTTTGATGGTAAGTATTTCCCTCCCGCGGTTCAGAGGGAGATGCAGGATTTGGTTCAAGGGGAGAGGTCAGTTGCTGAGTATGAAGAAGAGTTTACCCGGTTAGCCAGTTTTATACCAGATGAGGTAACTCCGGAGTCGAAGAGGATCTCCAAGTTTGTGGGAGGTTTGAACTGGCGAATAAAGCAACATTTGCTGGGAAATCCATCTCTTGTGACTTTTGGTGATGTGATGAATACCTCTTTGCTTCATTGTAAGGAGCACAGGTTGTTTATGCTAAACAAGAAGAAGGTTGTTACTGTGGGACAATCGGGGAGGCAGGGAGGTGTTGGGAATGGAGGGGGAACATCTTCTTCGTCCCAATCCTCGGGGAACAAGCAGGTTGATAGGGATCCTCAGCAGGGGGATTCGTCCAAACGTCAACGGTTCGGTGGGTTTAATGCTGGTGGCAACAATAATAACAGGCAAGGACAAGGCGGCCAGCAGCCTCAGGGAGGTCGAGGTGGAAATGGTGGTAGGGGCCAACAGGGCCGAGGTGCGGGTCAACTCCGAAATAACCACGGTAGGAATCAGGATATTACGGCAATCAAATGTTTTCAGTGTGGGGAGCTGGGCCACTACAAAAGGGCGTGTCCTCAGTTGGTTGGAGGGCATCTTCCTCGGGCCCCACAGCAGTCGTATGTGCAGTTTCCGCCTCAAGCGCCTAATCCGGTTGCTCCTCCTCAACAGGGGCAATTGCAGTACGGAAGAGTTTACCATCTTCAGGAGGCTTTGCTTCCTCCAGCTCCTCCGGCACCACCGGCGATCGAGGGTAAGTTTCTCATTCAGGGGCACATGGGTCGAATTTTATTTGATACGGGTGCTACACACTCCTTTATTTCTAGAAGTTTTGCTCAGACTACAGGTTTGATAAAATCTGCTGAAAGTACTTTCACTAGCGTCGAATCCTCTATGGGCGATGGCTCATTGATTTTCTTCGTATGTAAAAACGTAGAAATTAAACTTGGTGACTTGTGTTTTGATGCCGATTTGCTCGTCCTTGATATGGTCGGGTACGATGTAATTTTGGGTATGGATTGGCTAGTGAAGTACCGTGCTATAGTGAATTGCTTCGGGAAGAGTATAGTTTTTGCGGTTCCTGGACAAGAGATGTTCCTGGTAGTTATGCCTTGTGTGGAAGGGAGTACGAGTGCTTATTTATATTGTATTGCGGAGGACGCTTCTAGAGATGTCGTGGTTCCCCTAGATTCTCTTCCCATTGTTCGGGACTTTGAAGATATTTGTCGGGAGATACCCGGATTACCTCCAAGTCGGGAAATAGAGTTTGTGATTGACTTAATGCCGGGAACTAGGCCGATCGCAAAAGCTCCTTATCGAATGGCTCCTGTGGAGATGAGGGAGCTGAGAGATTAGATTCAGAAGCTCCTGGAGCAAGGTTTTATTAGGCGTAGTACCTCGCCGTGGGGCGCTCCGGTATTGTTTGTGAAGAAGAGAGACGGTTCTCTCCGGTTATGCGTGGACTATAGAGAGTTGAATAAAGTCACCATCCGGAATAAATACCCTTTGCCTCGCATCGACGACTTGTTTGATCAACTTAGGGGAGCTTCCTACTTCTCCAAAATCGACTTGCGGACTGGGTATCACCAATTGAGGATACGGGAGCAAGAGGTGTCCAAGACGTCTTTTCTGACCCGTTATGGATCTTATGAGTTCTTGGTTATGCCCTTCGGGCTAACCAATGCCCCTGCAGTGTTTATGGACCTTATGAATAGGGTGTTCCGGGATTTCCTTGACCAGTTTGTCATTGTATTTATTGATGACATCCTAGTTTATTCTCAGACGGAGTCGGATCACGCTGCTCACTTGCGGTTGGTCCTGCAGAGATTGAGAGATCATCAATTGTATGCCAAGTTTGAGAAGTGTGGCTTCTGGTTGAAGGAAGTTCAATTTTTGGGGAATGTGGTGTCATCCCAAGGAGAGTCTGTGGATCCGAGTAAGGTGGTCGCGGTGAAGGAGTGGGGTTAGCCCACGACGCCCACTGAAGTTCGTAGTTTTCTGGGCTTGGCGGGTTATTACCGCCGATTCATTAATGGCTTTTCTAAGGTTACTAGCCCTTTGACGAATTTGACCCGGAAAGGAGTAAGATTTGTTTGGGACAGTTCATGTCAAGCGGCTTTCGATGAGCTCAAGGATAGACTGACTTCTACTCCAGTCCTGGCATTTCCAAAGCCGGGATTGGAATATCTCGTCTTTACCGATGCATCTCTTTTGGGGTTAGGAGGTGTTCTTCAACAAGAGAGGCAACCCATTGCATACGCTTCTCGTAAGTTGAAGCCTCATGAGAGGAACTATCCAGTGCATGATTTGGAGTTCACCGCCGTTGTATTTGCCTTGAAGATATGGAGGCATTACCTCTTGGGGGAAAAGTTTAGTCTTTTATCCGACCACAAATCGCTGCAGTACTTATTCTCCCAAAAGGATTTGAACATGCGCCAGCGCCGTTGGTTGGAGTTCGTGAAAGACTACCAATTTGATATTCATTATCACCCCGGGAAGGCGAATGTGGTAGCAGATGCCTTGAGTAGGAAGCCTGATGGAAACTTAGCTGAGGTGTGGAAAGCTAAGTGGAAAGAACTCAGCCTGGAGGATGCCGGAGCGAGAGCATTCCTTTCAGTGATGACGGTTACTCCCACGATTATAGCAAAAATTATGGAGGCTCAGAAGAGAGATAAAGTTTGTCAAGACCATACACGCCAGTTGTTGTCTGAGGGAGCGGAGTCGTACTCAATAGGCTCTGAGGGTGGACTACGCTTCCATGGAAGACTTGTGGTTCCCGATGATGGGGATTTGAGACGTACAGTTATGGCAGAATCCCACGGGTCGAAGTTCACGGTACATCCCGGCGGGGACAAGATGTACCAAGATATGCGTCGTTTGTACTGGTGGGCGGGCATGAAGAGGGATATCTCAGAGTTTGTGTCTCAATGCACTACTTGTCAGTTGGTTAAGATTGATCACCAGCGACCGACAGGTTTGTTACAGCCGCTCGAGATTCCCGTATGGAAATGGGAGAGCATTTCGATGGACTTTGTTACGGGCTTGCCTAGATCGCAAAAGGGTCATGATTCAATTTGGGTGATTGTCGACCGTTTGACCAAGTCGGCACACTTCTTACCTGTGCGCACCAATTATGATACCGCTCGTTATGCCCAGTTGTTCATTGAGGAAATCGTTAGACTCCACGGGGTACCTTTGAATATTATCTCCGACCGAGATAAAATATTTGTGTCCCACTTTTGGCAGAGTTTCCAGGGAGCTATGGGGACCGAGTTGAAGTTAAGCTCTTCCTATCATCCTCAAACAGACAGTCAGACCGAAAGGGTAAACCAGATGTTGGAGGATATGCTTCGTATGTGCATACTTGACTTTAAAGGTAGTTGGGAACAATATCTTCCGTTGGTTGAGTTTGCTTACAACAACTCATACCAATTTACCATTGGTATGGCACCTTATGAAGCTCTGTATGGCAGGCCTTGTAGGTCGCCCGCTTGTTGGTTGGAAGTGGGTGATAATAAGTTTCTTGGACCTGAGATGATCCAAGATACTTCTTCGAAGATCGAGCTTATTCGAAATCGCATACGAGTAGCCCAAGATCGCCAAAAGAGTTATGCCGATGCGGGTAGGAGACATATGGAATTAGAGGTTGGAGACCAAGTGTTGGTGCGGGTGTCCCCGATGAAGGGCATTAAGCGTTTTGGGAAGAAAGGAAAGCTTGCACCCCGCTTTGTTGGACCTTTCCCGGTAATCGCAAAGGTTGGTCCCGTAGCATACCAACTTGCCTTGCCGGAACCTTTACAACAAATCCATGATGTATTTCATGTCTCCTCCTTGAAAAAGTACAGAAGGTGTGAAGGTGCCATTTGGCACATTCCTTTCGAAGATATCGATTTGCAGCCCGATGTTTCTTATGAAGAACAACCGGTTGCTATCCTTGAGTTTGGGGAGCGAAAGTTAAGATCTCGGGTGGTGCCTCTAGTGAGAGTCCATTGGAGTCATCATCATGCAAGCGAATCAACTTGGGAACGCGAGGATGAGATGCGGGAGAAATATCCACATCTTTTCTCATGAGGTACGCCTGAATTTTGGGGGCAAAATTCCCTCATAAGGGGGGGAGTATGTAATAACCCTCGCTTATGAGACCGTATTTTATAGTAATTACTTAGTATAGTAATTGGAACCAAGTGTTGGGCTATGATTTGAATGATGAATTCAATGTAGAAAAGTTGATATTTATTATGAGGTTGCATACATATCATAATTATGGGAAAATATTGCTATGTCATGCTCATTAATATCATCTGTATATAAAATGATATTTGGCTTAATTGTGAGACCGGAACCTAAATTGAATTTTAAAATGTCCAAATGATAATTTGGAGGTTGCAGTTGATTCCGGAACGTGCGGAATAGTCAAATAATGTACCATATTGTATTTTGTGGTTTTGGGCATTTTTGACTGGTTGTGCTTTAATTAGACTATTGCGTATTATTTTATCGCACTTTTGATTAATTAAGTGGGGCATTTGGTCTTAAGTCACGATTTATGCCTACTAAGTCTTCTATTTCCCCAAAATCCCTTCTTAAACCTAAGAGAGAAAAGAGAAGAGTGGAGAG
The DNA here is from genome assembly GCA_949130495.1 of Sambucus nigra. Classification (NCBI taxonomy): domain Eukaryota; kingdom Viridiplantae; phylum Streptophyta; class Magnoliopsida; order Dipsacales; family Adoxaceae; genus Sambucus; species Sambucus nigra. Next base: position 221,088,438 of record OX422218.1, read on the forward strand.
AAAGCTTTGGAGATTGAGAGAGAGAGCTTGCTACACCAAGGAAACTGCATATTTGCTGAATCAAGGCAAGTTTTTACTTGCTAAATTGTGTCTTGAGATAGATGACTTGTTATGTTAATGGTGTATTGATTTTTGTTTAGAGAACTTAGGGTTTTCTTATGTATTTTGGGTTTTGATTCACTCTAAGTTGATTCATGGGGTTTGAAGATGATCAATAGCATCTTTGATGTTCTTATAGTGTTGGTATATGAGTTTGGTTGGAAGAAATTGGAGTTTGGGTAGGAAATGGAGTCCAAGACTCCATAGCCATTTCTTGGCAAAATTGCAGGCCCGAATCGATTCGGCCCCCTGGGCGAATCGATTCGGTTAGTTCCAGTACCCAGGTCTTGTTGACCGAATCGATTCGGAATTTATCCGAATCGATTCGGCAGTTATGCAGAAACCCAGATTTGCAGACCGAATCGATTCGGCCCTCTGAGCGAATCGATTCGGCTATTATGCAGAATCTCAAATTTTCTGGCCGAATCGATTCGGCCAAGGGGGCGAATCGATTCGGTAACCCTGCACTTTTTGAAATTTTTCTTTTTCATTTTTAGCCCCTTTTCTTTAGGATTTTTGATTAGGGACCTTCTTAAATGAAGTAAACATAAGGTTTAGAGTTCTAGTTGAGTTGGGTCGACATCCTAGACTCGAAAGGGTTCATCTAGGATTCATTCAAGGGGGAATTTAAGGTGATGTTTAGGCATCACTTTTGTCTTGTAGTTTATAAGAGTCTAGAATGTATTAAGGTCAATTTTGGAGACTTTAGAATTCGACTTGAGTTTACATTTGACTTGATGGTTTTTATTAAAGCCTAAAAGAGGCCTTGGGAATAACTTCGGAGTCTAGATTCCTTTTGAGGATGCTATGTCGGTACCACTTATACTTAGTCCCGAATTAGCTTATACATTCAATTAAAATGAGAAATTGTTAAGGTAAATGATAATTTACCAATCATGTAATGGAAATTAATAAAATGAATGTTACACACCTCTCTAAATACCATCTTAAGGGAAGTCCGCTCGATAGGTGAAGCCCCCTGGCTAATGAATGCAGGGTGGATATAGTCCTAGGCCATGGGAGCATTTATGGTTGTATGTTTTTCTGCGGGGGTAGGGAGATTCCGGGTGTGGTCTTGGCTACCACGCAGGCTCATGGCCGCTTCCCGACGCTTTCGATAGGATCCCAGGTTGTCTTATGTTAGGCCCTGGAAGATGATGGTTATTTAGGGACGCGCTCAGTGGGGGAAACCCGGACGGGCGGTCTTAGAATCGTTATATTTATAATTATGACTATTCTAATTATCGAGTTGGACTCGATGGAACATTAATGCCATAAAGAGCAAAATTATGCCGCAAAGAGCATGTCATTGAGATTAGTGCCATATAGAGCACATGATGTCAATTATATTCCTGATAAGGAATGGAAAATGAATATTTGAATTGAAATATGATTAAAGATGATAAAGGCTTATAAGCACTTTTAATTCTGTTTTATTGTGAATCTCACTCTATGTAGTACTTCACTAGTTTCAGTTCCTCATATGCTGTTAACATGCTAGACTACCATCCATGCTAAATTGTGCATCATTATCATACTTGTCATTTATCTATTGATCACATATACCCGGCCCTGACCGGTTTTCCTTTTCTTGTTGTATATGTATATCTATATTATCCGTTCAGGTGTTCCGCCGAACGGTCGCCCGTAATGACCTTTTCCTTCCGCATGTTTTGAGGAGCCGTGACATTGTGCGGGTTTCACGGAATTTTGAGTAGACGCCTCTGTTATGTTTCTAGTTATGTTCAGTTCATTCGGGCATGTTGCCCAAACTGTTGTAAATGTATAATGAATTTATTATGTAACACTTGATGCTATGTATGTTGTATGGATGGTATTGACCGAAGATTTATTTGGTCCTTCGTATCTTTCGGGATTTCTTATGCGCTTGTGGGGGTTTCCACCCTCTATTTCTATGATGGGTTGTTGAAAATGTTTTCCTTTTATTTCAAATCAAATTTTTTGATAACCCGTTTTCTGGAATATAGAGTGGTTATTCCTTATACTTTGTATATTGTTGTGATGCTGAGGATGATATTATCCATGATTTCCTATTTAATCGGGGTATAGGGCTGGCCACCCTTTATTTCGGATAGCGGGTTGTCACACACTTGTAGGATATTGCAAAGTGTCTAAGTACAGAAACATCATTTTCCCCTTATATCTATATCTATAAGTGATTTGGGTGTGAGACTTTCCTTTGTTTTAAGCTTGAAGACCCATTGAAGTTGAGCACAACTCCAGTTTATTCATACTAACTCTCTTTGTAAACATGTCAACTGGATTTTTACTTCTCTAGATCTTCTCAAGTATTAAAACATCATCATCAAGGACTGATGTGTTGAAGTGATAAAAAATTTAGATGTTTTTAGTCTTTGAATGAAATGTTGAATTATTTTCCAGATGTATAATACATTCACTATCAATGTGCAAAATATTATTGGTAATAGTCCTTGTAACTAAATTATTTCCTTGTGTCCCTTCACTCATGCCATGTATTATGCTTTTGTAGTAGATAATACAATTATCTTATATACTTGAAAAACTAAATTGACTACAATGGTACATATTGTGAAAATGTAATTGTAAGTGGTCCACCAATGATCCGGCTAACCAATATAATCGGTATCTACATATCCCTATAGTCTCACCTCTCCACGTTTGAATCATACACATTTATTGGTAGTACCTCATAAATACCTTAGTATCCATGTCATTTCGCCTAGTGTTGTTTTCCTTGATTTTTCATAAACATGCTCACGTCCCCACTTTATGAGGACTATTCGATCTCATGCATACCATGGCATACATCAAACTCCCAATGGTGACTTGTCCTTAGATAGTCACAAATGTCTAGCTAATAGTGTTCAAAAATCCTTAACAACAGTCATGTTGAACCTTTGCGGAACACGATATATGTAATGTCCCGGACATTTGTGAGATGGGATTTTTCTAGTCCATGTTGATCCTCATCCTAAGAATCTTCTTCGTTTCACCCAAATTCTTCATGTGTATTTCACTTGATAATTACTTCTTCAAGTTACTGATTTCGTTCATATCGATCATGCCACTAGCATGTCATCAACCTGCAGTAGTTAAATAATACAACTAGATTAAAATTTCTTGAAGTAATAACAATGGTCAGTGTTTCACTTATAGTATACATTCGTATACATGAACCTATAAAATTTCAAATACCACTGCCTCAGGGCTTACTTTGATCCATATAATATGTTCTTCAGCTTTCACACTAACATCTCTTTATGTGGTACCGACAAACCCTATGGCTTTTTCATATATATCCTACCCTAGGTCACAGTGAAGAAAATTAGTTTTAACATTTAATTACTCAAGTGCGAACCTTGTGAGAGTGCGAGCTCTCAATGGTATCTACCCAAATAAAACTTAATCAACAAGATTTCATTTTTATTATAACAAGGATATAATATCATAAAATGTCTACGTGACAAAAAATGTTTTATCAAGTTTAGAATCTAACCAAGTTTTATCTTTTTGTTAAGATAAATGATTCAAAAAATGTGAAAAGATAAGAAAAATAATTAACAATAGATATAAGAGGAAAAAACCCACGAAAGGAAAATACCTCAGGCCGATGATAACGACTACAAAAGGAATAATCGACTTACAATCACAGAACACACTACTTTTAGGATCCACTATTTTCATACCTTATTTTCTAGAGAATGCATCAATAATTAGAGCGCGCTACACAACCGTATCAAGTTTTGTTTAGCAACCAATGCCTTCAAATCTCCCCCAATAGAAAATATTCTTGAAGTAAAAGACGGACTTTTGTTCCAAGGCAATGGAACCACAAGAAATTACAACACTACACCTAGGCTAGGATGTGTGAGATATCCTAAAGTTTGAAAAGATGTAGAAAAAGTGTATTATTTTATATAAAGCTCACAATGAGTTTTTCAAGGTTGAAACAAGACCATACTTAAGAAAAAAATATTTAGAAAATAGTTGTCAAAACTAGCTTGAGTAAAAACATGATTCTTCTTAGACATTCAAAAACAAAATCAAAAGATCTTCAATAACACAATAAAGAAGAAATTAGATTTGTATTCTTAGAAAGTTTATTGCCAAATGCAAAAATATTTTCTTTATGTTTTATACAAATTATTAACCAACAAGATATATGGCAAAATGGAGATTTATCTTATGTGTTAAAAAATAAAGGTGTTATAGGCATAAACTTGGAGTAACCAATAAGTATTGGGTTATAGTCACACTATCCAACGAGATCTCTTGGAAAGATCTCAAAAATCATCTCGTAGGCAACTCACAGGTTGTTATCTAAAGCGAACGTAAAGCAAAAAAGGTCTTGCCCTAAGTCATCAAAAATCAATGATAAGACTTCATGAGGATGCCACCACTGAAAAACCACTTTGCTGAATATTTCACTCAAACGGAGAAGGTCGTGCCAGGAGCCAAAAATGACCCGGTTTTGCAAAACTCTTTCAAAACACAAAATATTCTTGTTTCCAACCTTTGAACTAAGTAGAGTCTAAATACACTAAAAGATACATTTTGAACATAATTTGTACATAGGAGAAATATATTTCATCGTGTATTTGGCAATATTAAAAAAATAAAAGTTAAATTTTAAAAAATTTCAATTTAGAAAAATTATTTAACCAAGGGGAGAGTTTCCATCCCCTAGTCAATATACCTTTAACTTAAGTGCTTAACTCGGGATAATGGCATGAATGGATCCATCATGAGTTTGATGAAGCTTTTCAGACACCTCTCTTGTGGGGACCTATTTATTATGGTCCATGAGAGTAGGTAATCAGCCTGGTCTGCCAAAAGCGTTGCCCGACCCAAATTAGATATTTAAGTTACTCACATGTATTTGAAACATACTAGAACACTTACAGATACATTCAAATTGATTACCAACAATCTCAGAGGAGATATTCAGAGACACCACAAATTATCCACGTGCTAATTGAGTTCCTTGTAAACCTCATCTCTTACTTTTATACATCTATAAATTGTAAACCATGACCCAGGGCAAAGGGATGTAATCTCGAGCATTGAGAGACACTATAATAAAATAGTAACCTCTTTGTGGATGTAGGCAAGTTGTCGAAACACGTATATCGTTATTATTTGACTGATTTTTACATTTTGTTTTTGTGATTATTTCGTGGATCTTTATTTTGATAATTCTTGTGCTCACAATTGACACCGCCTGTGGGAAGCGGCTTCTATTCCTGCAAAAACATTCACTAATAAAAATTCCATGATGTCTCACCACAACAGCAACATTCCTCAGGTTGGTGATGTGCAAGAATACCCAGCCCCATCTAGGATGGTCGATGCTTACGAAGCCATGCTTCGAGAATAAGAGGAGGACAAATGACTCCATGTGGAAGATAATGCTCGCCTTTAAAGGTGACTTGAATGAATAGAGAGAGATCTCCATAGAGATACAAGGAAGCATTGTGATACGACTCCTGGTCCTCAGGCGAGTAATACTCGTAATCGAGGGAGGACCTCTAAGCGTGACTATAGTAGAATTGAACGTGGCAGATCAGAACATGATCGATCAGACTGTGGCTAGTCAGAGAGGTGACACATAAACAATGATCGAAAGAATAAGGATATCCGGATTCTGGTTCATAACGATATGGACCAACATCCAGCCTATCGAGGATCTAGGTCTATTAGGGAGCAAGCTTCGAGAGATATCAATACCCAGATGAAATCCCCTTTTTCACGGGAGATCGAAGAAGAGGAACCCCTAGAGAAGTTTACCGTTCCCAGGTTTAAAATTTACGATAGGAAGATAGATCCCATAGACCACGTTTCGCAGTACAAACAAGCGATGAACTTATGTAGCCACAATGACGTACTGATGTATCAAATTTTCCCTTATAACCTATCTAACGTAGCACAAAAGTGGTTCGAGAAGATGCCTCAGAGTTCAATCAGAAACTTTAAGGCCCTAACAGATGCTTTTACCGCCCTCTTCATAACCAGCAGTTCTCATCCCAAGAGAATGGATGCTTTGCTCAGGATGAAGAAAAATTCGCAAAAAATCCTCCGTGACTATGCCAAGAGGTATTGGGAAGTCTTCAATGAAGTGGAGAATTATTCGAAGCAAGTTGTCATTATATCCTTCAAAATTGGTTGCCAACCAGTCTTTACTACACCAGTCCCTGACCTAGAAGGAAGCTAGGACTATTAGCAATCTCATGGCTCGTATTGAGAAGTATGCTAAAGTGGAAGATGGTTCACTTTAATGTAGGGGAAAACGGTCGAGCAAAGGCAACCAAAGGGGGAGACTCCAAAGAAGGGGAATAAGAATGGATCCAAGAATGAGAATAAGGATGAACCTTCCAAGGCGTTCCAGGCTATTAACACAGTCTTTAAGGAACCTATTTATAAAGTATTGAGCAAGATCAAAGACCAACCATTCATCAAGTGGCCCAAGAAGATCGGTATTGAAACAATGAAAAGAAAAAACACATTGAGATGCGTATTCCACGAGGGGGCATAGGGTTGAAATTGTAAGAATCTGAAGACACACTTGGAAGAGATGGCCTAATATGAGCACCTCAATGAGTACATAGAGAAGAAAGTAGATAAGGTCACAGCTAATGGAGACCAAAAGTCGAACAATGTCCTTGATGACGACGTGGGATCGGAGTTCACGATAATCCATGGGGCATCAAACCTTAAGAAGATCCAAGGAAATGTTGTTCAGAAGGAGATAAAAATGGTCATTGCTATCATGAAGGCGTTTTAGATGGACCCTGCTAAAACCTAAAATGGCAAGCGTCAGTGACCTGAGGACATCGACTATGCTAAGAACATCATTTTCACTGAAGAATGTTTGGTTGGAGTGAAGACTCCACATCATGATGCACTGGTGATTCGCCTCATAATTATAAATTAGGACGTCGACAAGTTGCTCGTGAACCAGGGGAGTTTGTCAGAAGTGATGTGCCTAGAGTTGTTCCATAAGATAAAGCTAAACCTCACCAACCTCAAGGAGGCCACAGTTTCATTAGTCGGCTTCGCAAGGAAAATCACAATGCCGTTGGAAAAGATAGTCTTACCAGTCAAAGAAGGCAACATCTCAAAGATGATTGAGTCCTTAGTGGTGGATATAGAGTCCCCATATCATGCCATATTGGGAAGAGGTTGGCTTCATACCATGAGGGTCGTACCATTTACCTACAGCCAAAAGCTGAAGTGTATCACTGACGGGGGCGTAGTTAAAATTCGTGATGACCAGGCCACTTCCATGAAGTGCTTCATCGCGCCCATCCACCCTAGGAAGGAGAAGAAAAAATAACTAAAGGATCTTCAGGAAGAATCCTGGGAGGGGGCTACACCCTCTAAATAGTAATTATAGTACAACCGATAAGGGTTGGAGAATACCACAGTACCCCCCCCCCCAGATAGGGTTGCTAAAATCCTGAAGGAAGTTAGAGCCGGTGAAGACTTGCTAGAGAGAAAGTTTCTGATCGAAACCACACTCAATGATCACGAAAAGAAAGAACTAATCGCCTTACTTAAAAGAAATCTAGATGTTTTTGCTTGGAAACCATATGATTTTTCAGGGATTGATCCCAACGTAGCCTTCCATCACCGATACGTTGATCCAGCCTTCAAGATGATCACTCAAAAGGCCCACCGAGCAGCCCCAGAAAGTTAAAGCGGTGGAGAGTGAAGTGGGAAAGCTTCTGGATACATGATCCATTAGGTATGTTCAGTTCCCTAAATGTCTATCCATCCTAGTAGTGGTACGGAAGAGCAACGACAGTTGGAGGGTCTGTATTGATTTCACATACCTCAACAGAGCATGTCACAATGACAGCTTCCCACTACGTAAAATTGATTAGTTAGTTGACGCTATGGCAACACATGTAAGGATGAGTTTCCTAGATGCCTATTTAAGGTACCATTAAATTCCATTGTTCAGCCTTGACAAGGATAAAACATCCTTCATAACCCTCATTGGGTTGTACTGTTACAAGTTTATGCAGTTTTTCCTAGAGAATGCAGGGACGACTTATCAGAGGTTGGTCACCAAGATGTTCAAGAAACATATGGGAGACAAAATCGAGGTTTACATCGATGAAATATTAGTCAAGAACAATAAAAAGGTCGGCCACCTCACGAACTTAGCCAGAACCATTGAGATCCCTAGGAAATACTAGATGAAATTTAATGTAAGTAAGTGTTCATTCGGTGTCTAGTCAGGCAAATTCTTGGGCTATTTGGTCAGTAAAAGAGGAATTGAGGCCAATTCAGGTCAGATCGATGCGATCACTAGAGTCCATACTCCACAGACGTTGTGACATGTTCAAAAGCTCACTCGTATGCTCGTGGCACTCAATCGCTTCATTTCTAAGTCTTCGGAATGTTGTCGACCATTCTTCCAAATCCTGTTAAAGGACAAAGGCCTCATGTGGAATGATGATTATTCAAGATCTTTAGAGGAGATCAAATCCTACCATAGTAAACCGCCCCTACTAGTTATTCTAGAAGATAGAAACCCACTTTATCTTTACCTTGCAGTATCATATCACACCATAAACTTCGCTCGGGTGCGTGAAAAAGAGAGAGGACAACACCCTATTTATTATGCTAACAAGACACTTTTGGATGTAGAAAAGTGCTACTTGCTCTCGAAAAATCTTGCTTATGCAATGATGGTCGCCTTAAGAAAGCTAAAACATTACTTTGAAGTTCACTCAATAACAGTGATCATTTTCTACCCCCTCAAAGTTGTTCTTCAAAAAGCTGACCTCTCTAAACGACTCTCAAAACGATCGGTGGAGCTCGACAGATTCGATATCCATTTCCAACCAAGGAAAATAATTAAGGGACAAGTCATAGAAGTCTTTATTACTGAATTCATCAGGGACTAGCCAAACGACAAACAGGGAGCAAAGTAGTCAACAGATAAGGACGAACAGTTTAAGAACTGGACCCTATATGCTGATGGAGCCTCCAATTCCATGGGGGAAGGAGTAGGAATCATCCACCTCACTCCGAAATATGTTGTCATCGAGTAAGGAATCATATTAGGATTTGAGGCTTCCAGCAATGAAGCTGAATACGAAGCACTGATCATTGGTTTGCACAAGGGCCAACTGTTAGGGACGAGGAGCCTCCATGTGTTTGGTGACTCCAAACTGGTCTCCAAGCAAGAAAGTGGGGACTTCAACACCAAAGATGATAAAATGGCAGCCTACCTCATCTTAGGAAAAGGACTTATGAAGGGATTTAAGAAGGTGGACATTCTACAGTTTCCCAGGGGACATAATAGTCACGTAGATGACTTAGCGGCTCTAAGCTCAGTAATCGAATCTAATATAAGATGAATTATTCAGATAGAGTTCCTCTCCCAGTCAAGCATTGTCCAGACAGTCTTAGCCGAGCACATCCTCCTCGCGAAAATGGCCCCTAGTTGGATGTATACCATCGTCGCCTATCTATGGACTGACATACTTCCCGACAACAAGAGATTCACTCATCAAGTAAAGGCGAAAGATGCCCATTTTTACCTCGCCCAGGAGGGAAGCTCTATAAGACGCCATTCACAGGCCCTTACCTCTAGTGAATTCACCCACATGATACCGAGTAAGTACTTAGCGAGCTTCATGAGGGTATTTACGGGAGTTATGCAAGAGGGAGATCATTAGCCTTTAGAGAAATTAAGAACGGTTATTGGTGGCCTCACATGCAAAAGAACGCAAGCACTTATGTCAGCAAGTAGGAGAAATTCCAGAAGTACTATCCTATGTATTACCAACCAGCTAGCAACCTAAAATATCTGACAAGCCCATGACCATTATCACAATGGGGACTAGATATCGTTGGACCACTACCTACCGTATCTAGAAATTATAAGTATTTGTTGGTCGGTACAAATTACTTTACCAAATGGATAGAGGCAAAACCACTAGCAAACATTCGCAACACTGACATGATCAGGTTCATCTGGAAAAGAATCATAATACGCTTTAGGATACCAAGGATAATTATCACTAACAATGGCGAATACTTTGAAAGTAGTTTCTTTCAGGGTTTCTGTGCTGAGCAAGGTATCAAGCACCACTTCAATTCTATTGCATACCCCTAAAGTAATGATCAGGCAGAGGCTTCCAACAAAGCCATGCTTGATGGATTAAAAAAGAGGTAGGAAATAGCCAAGGGTGCCTGGGTGGACAAGCTCCCTCATATTCTATGGGATTACCGTACCACTCCTAGGAGACCAACTGGGGAAACACCCTTCGTGCTCACTTATAAAATGAAGGGTATTATTTTGTTGTAAACCGATTTCCCAACTATGAGAACCACCCTGGTCGACCAAGGCCTTAATGATGATACACTGCGTACTAAACTTGATGTAGCAAATGAGTGAAAAGAACTGGTAATGATCAAGTTAGCTTCCTATTAGGAACAACTGGTCAAGATGTACAATAAGAAATTATATCCGATGAAGTTTTTGGTATGGGACTATTTCCTAAGGAAAGTCCTCGACAGTGCCATAAAACCATCACATGGTAAGTTGGGACCAAACTGGGAAGGACCTTTTAGGGTGATATAAGGTACGACCTTGAAGGTATATATCGCTTGGAAATGCTAGAGGGCAGAGAGATACCAAGAGCATGGAATGTATCCAATCTCAAGAAGTTCTACTTTTAGTCTTCTTTGTCTTTTTATTAGCACATTTAGTTTAAGCAAATTTTTATTTTCAAACTTATGTCGCTTGTAAGTTATTATTCAATAAATAAAGGCCAGTTGGCCCTCGCAGTTTGATATTTCATATTGGTTGCTTAGAATTTCTTGGTCGCGTCTCAGTATTATGAACCCCTTCAAAATAATAACTCCCTCATGCAAAATAGAACTCCTGGGGATTATAACAAGTTGTTCAACTTATTTCAATCAAGGAATCTCATATGTCGAGAAGGGTTAGAAGTAATTATAACAAGTTAATAAAAATGTTTCAATTACTACAGCCCTTAGGTCTTTATTGCAAACACAATGGACCTCATGAGTTTCCCCGATAATAACAGAATCCCTATAAGGGATACTTAGACAACAAAGCCAATTCAGGTTAGTTGCCAACTGTATTGGTTGTAAAAAGCTGGCTCGGGTGGATGGCCCATCGACCAGGTACATTATTGCCATCATCTCACTTAGGCCTAAGGGAGTGGGACGACACAACCTAAAAAAAAGTAGATGGAATTATACTGCTAAGTCATATTGGACTGGGAGAATGTTCAGACACATAGTGACAAATGGCTAACACTTGTTCTCAGTATCATTTAGTCGGTTGTAAAACTCAAAATGATCAAATCTAAGTAATAGCCCATTTAAATAGTAAAAAGCCTAAGATGGTCAAACAATGTTACTTAGTCGATAAATATTTTGAGTAATAGATGAGAAACAACACTTTCCAGTTAAAATATAAGCAACAATTATTAACACAAGTTTAGTCAGCCCATGCTCATAATATGGAAAAGTTATTAAATTAATCTTTGTATTAACAAAATTCAAAATTACAATTACATCAAAACCAACATACACAAGGATCTAAGAAGGCCTAGGATGGCGAGCAAGATATGCTGTAATGAGCACTCTTTTACCATCATCTATTTTAGAGGTGATCTCCTCCACATCATCCTCAAGATCTTGTTCCAAGAGTTGGGCAAGGATAGCATCAGCTTGGATCCACTTATCGTCCTTCGAGAAAGGATTATGGCGGTAGGTCGTACACTTGACTTGGTTCTTGTACCACAGTTTAAACTCCTTGGGCGTCTTTACCTCCCTAAAGGAACTCAGCCACCCACGAGTAAAGGAAAGTTCTTATGACTTCTTGAGTATCCAGCATTGTAGCCATTTGCTTAGGCCTCTCGAGGTCCTATTTTGAATGAATGTTTCAGAATTTTGACATCTTCTTAGAGCCCAGGCATAACTGTCTTCAGCCCTATGATCTCCTTTCTCAGAGCGTCATTCTCAGCCTGGATCATTTCACCCATTTGGCCTACTTTAGTGGTCTCCGTGAGTTTGTCCCTTAGATTATTACCTCATCCTAGACTAAAGATCCGATATCCTTTATGGCTTAAAGGTCGTCCTTTAGCTTAGCGACCTTCTCAAACTGATTTTTATATTGCTCTGTCCTCGCCCTCGGAGACTTGTAGATCTTCATAAATGCCTTGTGAGCTTTTAGAATAATATTGGGCCCAAAGATCATCCCCAATCGTGAACTAGGGGGGAGTAGTTATGGTCAGACTGCAAATAATAGAAGTAAAATCATAAGAAAATAACAGTAAACGTGAAATGAGTAAATCAACATGAGTAAAGAAACTTCTTTTTCATTCATTGATAAAGGGGAGGCCAAAGTCCAGTAAAATCATAGAAATAAGGAAATTAAAAGGCTTCAAAAAGTGGAACAAAAAGAAACTCCTAATCTAGATGCCTTATTCCTTCACTTGCTCGACTTCAATAATGACATTCCCCTTCTCAGTAGCCCTTTGATCTTGGCCAGCGTCCATGTCGACCTCAGTAGGCCCATTCTCAAAATGGTCGATAGGCTGACCAACACCCTCATTTTCCTCTTTAAAAGGGCCAAGCCCAGGAGAATAAAGGATAAATAGATTAGAGTCAATAGGGGTCCCCACATCTTTCAAGGCCTGGTCCCAGCCTTTCTTGAAGGACACCTTCCTTATATAATGTAGCTGGATCTCGACATCATCATACACTTTATTGAAGCCCTCAGGGTATCTATCATTCTTTTCTCAAGGAAGATCCTCTTATGGCTTTAGAAATTTATCGAAAAGACCCTGATTTTCCTTAACCAACTTTTCCTTCTCTGCGATCACCTCATTCTGGGACACCTCAAGGTCAACAAAGGCTTTAGCTGACTTCTCTCTCTCCCTCTCCTACGCTAGGCGAGAATTCGTAAATGCCTTTCTCTCATTCTCCAGAGAATTTTTATGCTTTTTATCACTTCTATAATGATTGACGTGATCATCCAGAAGGATTATGAAGTCAGACAAAAATTGCACAAAAAGAGAAAATAATAAGTTAGTGCGAAAAAGGAAAAGTGATGAAGAAAAATAATTATAGGAAAAGAGACTTACTAGGGAAATTCCCTAATAAGATTTGAGGGTGATTTAGGATGACTCTAAGATTGCAGAGCGCTCACAATTAGTAGCGATCACTGCCCCCCTTTAGCAGATTGTGGGGAAAAAGAAGGGATATCACCCACACTAGCCCCCTTAGTCTCAGCAACATGGGAGGGGACTACAGAAGCCTCAAGCCCAACTTCTTCTTGGCCTCATTCCTCTCATCCTCTATCTTCTTTTCTTCCTCTCTCTCTCTTCTCCTCTCTTTTTCTTCTCTCTTCTTCTCTTTCTTCTTATACTTCCCCTTTCCTACTAGGCTAGAACCGTTAGCCTTGGGGGAGTCAATCTCAGACATCTTCAAAGTATTGATCCTGTCACTTAGGGTTGTCTGATCATCATCATCATCAAGCCTCAGTTTTACCCTCTTAATTAGAGTAGCCATTCGTTATTTTCTTCTTCTTTAATTTTTTCTTCCTCCTCTCCTTCCACCCCTTCTAGCACAATTGGGTCAGAAAGACCAACTTCAGGATCTTTTAAGTTGGGGACCTTGTCGACCAACTGTGCAATAGAGTTGTTTACGTATTTTTGTATTCGAACAAATAGACTGTCCAACTTGGATGCCTGTCATTAGAAAACCTCTATTTAATATTCCAGGCCTTTAGAAGCTCAGGAACATTAATCTCACTTATATAAAATCAAGTTTTAAGTTTTAAGCCGATTTGTTGCAGAAGCTGCAAAATGGAGGAAGAAAAATATTACTCAAAGGTCAGGAATCAGGAACAAAACAACAAGAAAATTGAAGAAAAGAAGAAGCGACATATGTGATCCTCCCCAAAATCTGAAATTAGAGGGCTCGGTGTTTCTCACCCTTACGAGCAGGAGGACGTTGCCAATTTCTAGCAACCAGGACCCTATCAGCCTTCCTGGTCTTCAAGTACATAATGCCATAATTAGTTCATGACCATACATAGCAACAACATATCTCATTAAGACCTAATTTTGTCCACACAGGGTGTATCCTATGTACCCCATTAACTATTTTTCAGACATTAGGGACACATCGGGTAAGGATAATTTTGAAGTATTTGAAGAATCTAAGGAAAAGAGGGTTTGGGGGAACTCCCATGTATTATCAGAAGGGTGTGAATCCAGTACCCTCCTTCAATGTTACGGACATCTCTGGGAAGGGAGCACAGTCAATTTCTACCCACTCTGGAATGTTATATGTTTTCCTAAATTCAGCTATTGTTTTTTTATCTAGCATTTCCATGAACACTCCAACGGAAGAAGATTCCTAACTACAGTTAAAAAATAATTTGAAGAAGATGAAAACTGGGAAAAGCCGAGCTAGACTTATAAGAATTAATGAAGCTCTGAGGAAAAATAGAATACTAAAAGAGAAAAACTCTGGGAAGCTTAGCGACGAAGAGAGAAATGTGAACTGTGTTGATGGAGGAAATGTATCTCCGGTTTGAAATTCAACGCCAATGATGAAGACAACATCTTAGGATGATTTTTGGTGTTTCATCTAGCTTCTCGAACAATGTTACCCCCACTCATTAGTAGAAGTTACAAATTTTCCATGATGTTTGGCTCAGGACGAGCGTACCCCTACAAGTTCAACAAATCTACCAAAATGCCACTCCGATTAAAAGAATGAAAATTTTAGGTTTTTAGACCTTTAATTTAGTTAAAAATTATTGGCCCCAAATTCACAAGGCCCAAAATTTTTAGGGACAATTATGGGGACCCATTTATTATGGTCCATGAGAGTAGACGACCACCCCAGTTTGCCTAAAGCGCTGTCCAACCCAAATTAGATATTGAATTTACTAACGTGTATCTAAATCACATTGGAACACTTACGGATACATTCAAATTGGTTACCAACAATCTCGGAGGACATATTCAGGGACACCACAAATTATCCACGTGTTAATTGGGTTCCTTGTACAACTCTACCTCTTTCTTTTATGCATCTATAAATTATAAACCATGATCCAGGACAAAGGGATCCCAAGCATTGAGAGACATTATAATAAAATAATGACCAATCCATAGACGTAGGCAAGTTTTCGTCCCACGTATATCATTGTTGTTGTGTGTGATTTTTACATTCTGTTTCTGTGATTGTTTCGTGGATCTTTATTGTGATAATTCTTTTACTCACAGTCTCAAAATATGTTTTAGTTACGGATTATAAACAACCAATATACTATGGTAAAATGAATATAAATATACCCTTTCAATCTCCCCTTTTATCAAATTCCAAGGCAAAACACAAAAAAGAAAATACAAGAAAATGGATCAAACCTATCACTTAAGACACGACTTGCCCGATCAAGGGCATAAAAGATAGAATAAATACATTTACAAGTAAATGAACATTCATCAAAGTACCAATGCGTAAAAAGAGTCGAGAAAAATATGAGTAATAACATGAGGGCTATTTGGACCTGAACCCCCATTATTATCCCCAATTGGTGGATTACCCCCCCCCCCCCCCCCCCCGCCCCCCCGGGACCAAAAAATTAATAATAATAATAATAATAATAATAATAATAATAATAATAATAATAATAATAATAATAATAATAATAATAATAATAATAATAATAATAATAATAATAATAATAATAATAATAATAATAATAATAATAATAATAATAATAATAATAATAATAATAATAATAGTGATGCACAATTAACACCCAATTCTAACAAATTATATATATTCAAAGTTTATAAAACTATTTATTTGTTAAGTTACCAAACTAACCTATTAAAATATAAAATAAAATAAAAACTAATCATTCTCCTTCTCCTCTCCATCTATTCCCCGACTCTTTCTCCGTTATTCTCAGCTTCTCTTAAGAGAAGCTACTCATCTCCAATTCTCGCATCCCATCCCATCTCCCCATACCCAAACCATCTCCACACGATCAAAACCCACCCCACCACGACTGTTAATCCCACATAACCCCTTCGCCAACGAAATGTTTCTCATTTCTTTTATATTCTAAGATCCAATAGGTAGATTTTACAAATACACATGCATACACACACACACACACACACACACACACATACACACACACACACACACACACACACACACACATATATATATATATATATATACTCACACATATGTATGCGTGTGTTTGTGTAATACCCATGCTCAATATTATATTATTTTTCCCATACAAAATGTAATCATATGAAATCTTTGGGAATTGGATCACTAATATATGGACTTTTATCTCTATACGATTATTCTTAAGTTTTGATGGTAATTGTGGGGTCAATAAATATGCCTACGTAATAGCATGACATGTGGCGAGCACCTCGAAAAAGATGGCGAACAACAGACACGTCAACAATATAGGGACGACTAAAGTCCTTAATAAACTAGAAGACCGAGGAGCAGTATCTGATTAGAATCAAACTCCACGAAGATAGGACTCATCCATATTTGTAACACTAATGTAACCCCTAACTCTATATAAAGGGGACACCCCCATTGTGAAAGAGGGCTTAGAATCTAGAGAAACACTCTCATGTAAAACTCTCTGATCATTCTAATAAAACACACCAGCATCCCCGTGGACGTAGGCTATTCATAGTCGAACCACGTAAATCTTTGTCTCTCTCGTATTTATTTTTATACTTGTATCGTGATGAATTGGCACCCCACAACGGGTGAGATTTTTGGCACCTACGATTGGCGCCGTCTGTGGGAAAGGACACAAAAAGTATTTCCTTCCTGTTTACGAGATGGAGATTTACGTTGCGACCTCATGGTGAACACGCACGATAATCAAGAGCTAAGTTTAATTTTTTTTATCTCCGTATGAATGATTACATATTTTTTGTATAAACATCGTTCTATTGATGCACGATCCTTTGCACATTTCTATTCATTTTGTGTATTCAATTTTTATGCATCTGCAAATCTGCACAGCAGCTTTGATTTTAGACAATTTTTGTTGTTGGTTTCACACGAAATTCACTATCGGAGATGTCTATGAAGACTCTCCAAATATATGGACTCTCAACGAGACTTTTCTGGGCAGTTATTTACTGGGTTACATCGTAATCTGGATTCCCATTTCGCAGATTCTTCGCCAGGGATAAACGTCTAAAAGATTTCTCTCTCATCAAGAGGCATGGGGACGACATCTTTATAAACATACCAACAGAGATTCTTGAAAAAGGAGACATATTCTTACAAAGATGTACAAATTCTGGGCACGCTAATAGTTTACACAATTTGTTCTGGACGCAAACAAAAAATCAATGACAGACCGAACAAGAGACCCTCCACCAACCTATGGTTTATTGAAATTCCTCCAAACATTCAGCACGACCAAATAAGAATAAAGATGTAACCAGCAAATATTTTGATCATCTCCGAGCAAGCAACTTGAAGTTGCCTCCGATCTGAGATTTGGGGTTGTCATCCACTCAAGTATTTCCAATAGGTGATGTACATATATGCTACTCATCACCTGTCGGCAGGGCCCATAGCCACGTCGAACTAAGAGCCCTCATCCAACCACCTTTGCAATCAGGTTCGGCGATGACGGATGGAACAAAAATCGATATCCACCATCCCTAAGCACAAAGTCCCCCAGGCCGAGCAAGCCCCAGACCAGAAAAAGTAGAGGGCGACCTTTGTACAAGCCATAAACAAATCACCAATGGCATCTCTTCGATCGAGAACCAGTGAGGGATTCCAGGAGCCCCTGGTAGTCGGCGACCAGTTTGCGACTACCATCAGCTGGTCGACAGTGAGGACGATCTCACCCCACGCAAAGATTATAACACATAATAAAGTTTCTTTGGGGCTAGTTTTCACCTGCGACAGCGTCTTCTCTATGGCTGGTTGGTAGCCACGACAATTACGACTTGGTACCCATTTACAAACTTTGCTCCTTGACAATGAATCTGCCCTGCGACCTGGGGCTACCACAGCCGGACACCCAAAATTCTTTCTAATCCTCTCTCTTGTTCATCCCCGACCTGCTACTTGCGACCATCTCCGACATACAGTCAGCCCCGCCCCTATTGGTCGGCTTCCATATGGGATTAACAAAAAATCTCGACGAGCTCGCATGAGCCACTTTGGTGGTCGTCAATCAGTGTGCAAGGATGAAATCGACGCATTCAATATCAGTAAGGCCGATCAGGTTTCGGCTGGACCGCCGACAACTGGTCAACAACAGACATTTGAAAGAAACAACAGAACCAAGGGGGAATCTTGGCTTTTGACGATTTTGACTTTATTGGAATAAACTCCCACTCTTTCTTGTTTGTTGCCTTTGGTCTACAGGACCAGTTCTTTATATTTCTCTACACTTATAATTTGATGTTTTATAAAACAATTTTGCAAAAATTCTAAATCACCCCCGTGTCTTACATTTAAGATATATTTGACTAATTTTTGCATTGCTCGATTCTCTCTAAAAATAAATTTATTTTTAAGGGACCGTGTGATTTTAGTTGGCACTTTTTTATGCGACCTTATTACAAATTATTTTGCTCACATAAATAAGTTGGGGGAACTTATATAGCACTCACGTCATTTATTCAAACATTTTAATTTTCAATATTGTCATTCATCCACAACAATTTAATCTCACCGGAAGGAGATTATTGGTTATTTAGCTCATCCCCGCTGGATGCTCGGGCCCATTATCTCAATGGGATTTTTATTGATAAAAATTATTGGATCATTTATTACATTCATACGCTACTATGAATCTTTTCCCTGGCAAATGGCCGAGCGGATGCATATCTTATATACTTTGTTGAACATATCATTTTTATGATAACTTCTATCTGATTTAGCCTCAATAGATGGTCCGGGAATTTACTAACTTCCACAAATACAAGATTCAGTCTCGACGAATGCTCGGAAATAATCTTAAGACCTTGGAAATCACATCGATGTTTCGGCTGATGCTCGAGCACAAATTGCTTGCAATATTTACCAGATCCTCTATAGTTTTTGCCTCGGCAGGCATCCAGGCATCATTTATCTTATAAATGCTTCGACAGATGCTCGAGCATGGATCGTTCACGATATCTTCTAGGTCCTTTGCAATTTTGCCTCGATGGACCCTCAGCTTCGATGGATAGTTGACATTATGTAATCATGTCTCAAGCTCCAATAAACAGTTGGGCAATACAGTTCTTATTTAATTCAACCTTGTCAGATGAAAAGTTGGGCGATCTGTACAATAAAGATCCAATAACACATAAAACAGCATGAAGAGCATGAAGAAAAATGATCAATTATGTTTATCAACAAGGACGAATCCAACCTGTAAGAAGTCACACATCTAGCAAGGTCGCAGTCAATAAGAAGAACATATTGATAACAACATTAGACCAACCTAAATGTATCAAGCAACATCGTCAGACAACCCATGGTGATCGGCGATCACTAATCAATAAATTAACGCATCATCAACACTAAGATATCCACTCCAGAGGAATGGTGTTCCGTGAACACCATATCAGATCAACGCATTTTTGCACAAGGACTCTTTGAACAAATATAAATTTCTTTAGGTACACGAGCTATACGGAGTCTTCCACAACCTCCTAGAACCACCATGCATGGTCAACGAACAAGTGTACCCCGAGGAGTGATACATTACACGGAGATCTATGAGCAAGATAATCCTTAATTATATCCAGCTCGACGAACGATCAACGTGACACTCTTCAACACAACAAAGCCCTGAGGAACGATCGGGCACACTTGTCATATTAGTTATACAGATCAAATGACTCGATGGAAGGTCGGGCAATCTTCTCTTCATAGCTCGATTGGGGGCTCCATGGAAACGATAACACATGAATATATTCACTGCAGCATTTAAAGCAAAATAGAAGAGGTCAACTCAGGACAGTTGTCAACATGGTTAACACCGAAATTAATCTTTCAAATGACGATCAATACCAAGCTTGATTTAGTTACAACAGCCTTCTTACTTGTTTCCACTAAATTAAGTACGTCTGCAGGCCTTTGTCATCTCCAAACACAAATGGCCTCACGAGTTGCCCAAACAATAATAAAATCCCTATGGGGGATCCCTAGGCAAAATGCCATCTCAGGTTGGTCGCCAACTATGTTGGTCGGTTAAAATCCTGAATGGGTGGATGGCCCTTAAACCAGATACATTTTTTTCATCGCCTTTTAGGCCTAAGGAAGTGTGATGGCACAACCTAAAAGGTAAAATAGGCGGATATTTACATGCGAGGCATTAGAAAGTGGAAAAATGCAAATGTAATTGGTATTACATTAAATTGCGGGAAAAGCCTAAGTATAATAAGCATACCGATTACATATCACATGTTAGAAAACCTAATGCAGGGTCTTACCCCAACTAGGTACGTGCTCGAGCAAGGCTCGACGTATAGGCTTCTGGTCGGCCTATCCAATTGGACCATATGAAAAACCTAAGGAAGGGTCTTACCCCTACTAGGTACATGCTCAAGAAAGGCTTGACGCGTAGGCTTCTGGTTAGCCTCTCCAATTGGACCATATGAAAAACCTAAGGAAGGATCTTACCCCTACTAGGTACATGCTCAAGCAAGGCTCGACGCATAGGCTTCTGGTCAGCCTCTCCAATTGTACCATATAAAAAACTTAAGGCAGGGTCTTACCCCTACTAGGTACATGCTCGACCAAGGCTCAACGCGTAGGCTTCTAGTCAGACTCTCCAATTAGACCATATGAAAAACCTAAGGCAAGGTCTTAACCCTACTAGTACATGCTCGAACAAGGATCGACGCATAGGCTTCTAGTCAGACTCTCCAATTGGACCATATGAAAAGCCTAAGGAAAAGTCTTACCCTTACTAGGTACATGCTCGAGCAAGGCTCGACACATAGGCTTTTGATCGGCCTATCCAATTGGACCATATGAAAAACCTAAGGCAGGGTCTTACCCCTACTAGGTACATGCTCGATCAAGGATCGACGTGTAGGCTTCTGGTCAGCCTCTCCAATTGGACCATATGAAAAACCTAAGGGAGGGTCTTACCCATACTAGGTACTTTCTCGAGCAAGGCTCAACACATAGGCTTCTGGTCAGCCTCTCCAATTGGACCATATGAAAAACCTAAGGCAGGGTCTTACCCCTACTAGGTACATGCTCGAGCAAGGATCGACACGTAGGCTTCTGGTAAGCCTCTCTAATTGGACCATATGAAAAAACTAAGGCAGGGTCTTACCCCTACTAGGTACATTCTCGAGAAAGGCTCGACGCATAGGCTTCTGGTCAGCCTCTCTAATTAGACCATATGAAAAACCTAAGGCAGGGTCTTACCCCTACTAGGTACATGCTCGAGCAAGGCTCGACACATAGGCTTTTGGTCGGCCTATCCAATTGGACCATATGAAAAACCTAAGGTAGGGTCTTACCCCTACTAGGTACAAGCTTGAGCAAGGCTCGACGCATAGGCTTCTGGTCAGACTCTCCAATTGGACCATATGAAAAACCAAGGGCAGGGTCTTACCCCTACTAGGTACATGCTCGAGAAAGGCTCGACTCATAGGCTTCTGGTCGGCCTCTCCAATTGGACCATATGAAAAAACTAATGTAGGGTCTTACCCCTATTAGGTACGTGCTCGAGCAAGGATCGATGCATAGGCTTTTGGTCAGCCTACCCAATTGAACCATATGAAAAACCTAATGCAGGGTCTTACCCCTACTAGGTACATGCTCGAGCAAGGCTCTAAGCATAAGCTTTTGGTCGGCCTCTACAATTGGATCATATGAAAACCTAATACAGGGTCTTACCCCTACTAGGTATGTGCTCGAGCAAGGATCGATGCATAGGCTTGTGGTCAGCCTCAGTAATGGACCATACGCGATCAAAATATAGGGAGATGCCCTAAACTTAATGCACGCTCGAGAAATCCTCAGCAAACAAATTCTGAATAGGCCTGTGTTCGGCCTCACAAATTGGGCCATGCAATAAAACAGATAATGAATTACGTTCGACCTGATCCCAAGAGGGTACGTAGGTAGCTCGACAATCTCGAGTTCGGTTCCCATATCAATTGAATGTCTCTCAACTCAAGCCAAGCATTCCTCTAAAAACCTATAAAGGCGAGACGATCAAACAAAGAATGCTTAAAAGTTGAACGACAGCTCAAAGATCACCATTCCAGTTCACATCAACAACTGCATACGTTTAAAGAGATTATGGACCAGCTCCCAGCTCATCTCAGAATCAACTCAGCTGAACTATGACCTATGGGGCGATTGTGGGGGCAATAAATATGCCTACGTAATAGCATGACATGTTGCGAGCACCCAGGTCAAGATGGCGAGCAACAGACTCGCCAGCAATATAGGGACGACTAAAGTCCTTAATAAACTAGAAGACCGAGGAGCAGTATCTGATTGGAATCAAACTCCACAAAGATAGGACTCATCCATATTTGTTACTCATCCATAATTGTAACCCTAATGTAACCCCTAACTCTATATAAAGGGGACTCCTCCCATTGTGAAAGAGGTCTTAGAAGATTGAGAAACACTCTCATGTAAAACTCTCTGATCATTCTAATGAAACACACCAGCAGCCCCATGGACGTAGGCTATTCATGGTCGAACCACATAAATCTTTGTCTCTCTCATATTTATTTTTATACTTGTATCGTGATGAATTGGCACCCCCCGACGGGTGAGATTTTTTGCACCTACAGTAATTGTTGGAAGTTTATGGGTGAAATTGGAGATTTAAGAATATTATGTGGATCAAACGAAAATAGGGTTTGTTTGAACAAGGTTCCAATCTCGTTCGAACGATAATGAAATGGTTCGAATGAAAAGCCCTCCTCGTTTGCAGTTGGCATATAAGGACGATCGAACGACCCACCTCTACATACATGCACAACCTCATTAGAAGGTCGTTCGAAAGGCTAATCAAACGAGATCTTAGTCTTGTTCGAACGAGGTCCTAATCTCGTTCGAACCTGGTGTCCATAAATTAATTTTTTTTCATCTTAGAATGTGTTGCAAAACCTAAACCGTTGGATTAAGACACTTGATAAGCTCCTGCAGCACCAGATCAATTCGTGGATAAGGTTTGGAGGCATTTTAGGGATTTTTCCCATAAGGGTTTGGTTATTTAGAGAGTGTTTGGGCCATTTGAGGGCATTTTAAATCAGATTATCTCTCTCTCTATATAGCTCTTGAGAGCTTCACTACCCTACCTCACCACCTAACTACCATACACCACTATATACCAACCTCATGCCACCACATTTTAGAAGTATTCTAACATATTTAGGCCCAATATACCCATTTTCTCCATTATTGGGAAGAGCTTCGAATTTTGGAGGTGTTGATAAGGGTTCTTGAAGATGAAGATGGAAGATTAATGGATCTTGAAGGGGGTTTACTTGAAGCTTTCATAGACCATGCTTGTGGAGCTAGGCAATCTCTTTGAGGATACCATAGGAGATGGCGGGTTTCCATCACCTTCCTTTTTATCCAACCATTTTTTGAGCTCCATCTGAGGTGAGAAAAACTCTACTCTTAGTTTAAGACTTTATTCTACATATTAGAGGTCTTGTAGCTAAAATAGCATGAGTAGTAAACATTTATGATATAAGAATGATATTTCTTATAATTTATAAAAATGGGTTTACAAAGGGTTTCAATGGTTTTGGGAAAAATGAGATTTCATGAAAACTTGGTTTTAAACATTTTTATGGAATAAAAATATTACATAATGCTTATTTAGATTGGGAACATTTTATAAATAAATGTTCCAAAGTTTTCTTGTGAAAAAATGGGATTTTATACAAATGGATATTTTATTCATGTTTTGAAGAAACAAAAACATCTTTTACCTTGAAAGTATGTTTACGCAAACATTATGAAATTTCTAGAGTAAATCACTTGTTAGACTTATTTGATAGGATTTTGGGGCTTAAAATTCATCTTCTCATGCATATAAACTTGTTGTATTTTGAGGTTAAGCATATAAACAAGTTTAATGAGGGTTTTATTGGGTCTAAACATGATATTGGAAAAATAGAAATTTCACCCTTTGAAGTCTGTGGAAAAAGGTGTTGAAAATGTGAAAAGTTTAAGGATTCAAGACTACATGGAAAAGAAAGTGATGAAATAAAAATATTTCCACTTAAGAAAAAAGTTACTCCAAAATGTTAAAAAAGTGTTAATTAAGAAGTTAGTGCGGGTGACTTAATGGTGTTTTGGAAAATAATACTCATGAAAATAGAGGAAAGGACAAGCTTGGAAACAAATGGGTAAATGGTAATATTACGTAAAGTGGAACATTTTTAGGAAATAAAAATATTGAAAAAGGTGTAACACAAAATGGTCCTAAATGAGCATGATTTTGGGATAAACTCGATGTTAGAGTAAAAATGATAAGAAATGATGATTTCAAAAGTGTAACACTTTTTGACTTCGGCCAGTAAAGGAAAACATGGAATAATGTGGATATTTATAAAATGTTAAAACACATTAATATGGACTCGTATGACACCAGGATAATTAAGGAGAGCCCGGAGTCCTGGGGTGAAACCCAAAACCACTGGCCATAGCATATGGTAGAATCGTCAGCAGTGTGAAGACCGTTAAAGTATGATGTTATTGGAAGATTCCTAGAAAAATATAATAAAAAATTACACGTATCAAGAGATGGGTTATGTGGTGAATATGTGAAAATACAACCTAATTTTAATGAATTAATAAATGTTTCGGCAAAGGATAAAATAGAAAAGTAATGTAAAAATTGATCAATGTCCATAAAGTAAAGAAATGGTAAAGTGAAGGGATTAGATGGGTAGTTAATAAACCTTAATAGGTTTAACCCATAATTGACACATGAATGCATTTATGAAAGGTTTTCAAAGAAAAACAAGTTCTTTATGAAACAGTGATTGTGTGTGTTGAAAGGAGATTTTCAATGAATATACTAAGATAAGTTTGGCATGAGTAATAAGAAAATTTGGGTAAAAGAAATGATTTTCTTTAAAGAAGGAGTATTGTTTAAGATATTTAACCATATGTGTTTAATCAAAAAATAAATGTCAAGTTAAGTAATAGGGAAATTCTTTTACAAGATTAAGGTTAATTTCTCACTTGGCATTTGGCTCATTCCCTCGTCTTTGTTACAGTAGGTTAGGTGCGGGTCCGTACTTTGAGAGTGTTGTACAAGTGAGTATTCTTTTTATTTCACATTAATAGCTCTGTATGCTTGGATTCTAGGGACGCTTTCCTCGGGTCCCTCACATAGCTTGACTTGAAATGGGAATCGCATGCTAAACAAGTAAAATATTGATTAAATAAAACAAGACTAGCAACATTATATAAGTTGTTTCGTTGCACTTCACACTTTACACTTAACGCTCAGGGCGGATCGGGTTGACTTCAAGCAACCCATAAATCTGATCCGAGGAGTTATAAATGGTATCATAGATCTAGGTTCAAGGTTCCTTTCGGGAGTGACGTGGTGAGGTCGATAGTGGATCTTTTGACATCGATGTTAGTTTTGGGTCGATCACGCTAGATTGGTGATGGTTTCAGTTCATGTTCTCAATGGTGGAATCAAATATATTAGCACGATGGATAATTCATTAACAAGTGGCATGCAACCAAGTTAGATGTTATTAACCACTTTCAGGCTTTTGATTTAGATATGTTAATAATTTTTGAGTGTCCATATGAGCCAATAGTGGCAACACCACATTTTTAGTGTGAGGTGCTTGTGTGTATCAACCCTTGAAAATCTGAGAGGTATGTTGAGATGTTGATAGAGCTTAATGACATCGATTGAATTAGAGACATGAATTGTGTAAATTCAATCGTGGGGATTAGGTGACTAGATCGTTATACCTAAGTGATGTTGGTTGTGATAATAATGCACTAAGTTACGAGGTGTGGTACTTTCGAATAGTTAATAATGATGATGTGCTTAGGCAAATTCGATCTTTGGGGTAGTATCAGGTCATAAGATAATTGGTAATTCAATAGACATGAGGAACCGTGTTGTTAAACACTTAGGGATGTGTACTCGGTCTGAGTTGGTAAAATACTACTGTTGTTAGTAAGTGTCTTGGTGATTGTTGATTAAAAGATGTACCTCGCAAGGTATGATGAGAGTTACGGGCAAATTTTTGTAAGTATGTTATGTATGCAACAATAATGGTTAAGGAGACTTAGAAGTAAACTCTAAATAGTCTTCCATGTCAAGGTTTAAGGAGATATGATGCAGTTTTTTGGAATTGGTTCTTTAGAGATGTCGGTGATATAGACCTAGAGGTTTATAGGTTGTATACGGCATCCTGTATCCTGCTAAAATCCTTATTAGTGTCAGTTTGTGATTTAGTACGTGGCATATGGTGATAGACATTTAGAAGAATGATAAGACTATTATCTAAGTGTCAGGGCCCATTTTAGTGGCCTAAGAAAAGGCAAGATGCGAGGTAAATCCAGTGTGAGTGTGGTTTAAGGAATCTTGGAGTGTCCATAGGAAAAATTATGCGTGGCACTATTAGGAATAAAAATCGACTTGTTATGACATCTTTAAGTGTTCAAGGGTTAAGGTAAGCCATTTTTAGAGACTCATAGACTAGTGTCTTTACGAGAACCTAGTAATCATGATGTGAGTATTGAGAAATTTGTAGAGCGCACCTATGATGAGAAAGTCGTGGCTGATTAAATCATGTCAGGTTTTGAGGACTTTTATGTGAAGTATGTTT
Source organism: Sambucus nigra (assembly GCA_949130495.1). Lineage (NCBI taxonomy): Eukaryota > Viridiplantae > Streptophyta > Magnoliopsida > Dipsacales > Adoxaceae > Sambucus > Sambucus nigra. The sequence goes on from OX422218.1 coordinate 221,115,428, forward strand.
GGTTCCATTAGGAAACCAGTTAAGTCCGGTATAAAGAAGTGCTAGTCTCCTAGTGATGATCATATTAAAGGTCAGTTAATGATCTCAGGTTGTTAGTCAAGGCTTAAAAGATTCGAATATTGTACGTGCCGGGTGTTGTCATTCGAATTAACACAAATGGGTGATGTAATTGGCTTACTCAAAATAATGATTAGCGTGCACTTGCGCTATAAAATATTTTGAGCGATTCAAGTTTTTGGCACCGTTGTCGGTGAATTATTCGTAACGATTATATTAATTTAGTTCTTTGTTGATAACCCTTTTCATTTAATTGTTTGAGCTAGTGTCGTTTTAAAGGATAGGTTATCTATCCTAATGAGCAAAAATTCGAACCAAGGGTCCATTGTGGAATACTTACCTCTCACTTCATCTGAAAGATCAAACAATCCATTCAATAACCCTGGGACTTCATCTCAGTATCGATACATGCTTAACAAAGCGCCTTCCTAGACAGATTTGTCATCTGTATCATAATATTCTAGTGCACCGCCCTCGGTGAAATCCTTTGATCCTCAAATGGAGTATAATCATGCACCACTGCATCGTGTTGCTCATGTGTGTCAATCATTTGGTGACTACCTATGCCCAGAGTTGGTCACCGCTCACGGGTGTATCATGTTCCTTTTGAAGAGGTGTGCAACAAGTTCTCAGACCAAACTTACACACCCGAGCTTGTGTGGATTAAGATTTTTTCTTTTTCCATTAAAGCTAAAGCTAAAGATTGGTTTATCACATTTACTACCAACTCTATTGGGAATTGGCAACAACTGTAAGACCTATTCTTGAAAGAATTATTTCCCACACATAAGACAAATGCACTCAAGAAGAAAATAAAAAATTTTCAACAATACGATCATGGAACGTTTGACAAGTGTTGGTAATATTTCAAGTCTTTGAAGCAGTCTTGGTCGCACCTTAATTTTGACTAAATGTGATTAATTTCCATTTTTCATATTGGGCTAAATTGTTGAATAAAAAGTTGGTCGAAACAATGTGTCAAGGTATCTTACTTGACTTGAGTGGTGAGGAAATTGAGGCCCATTTCGAATTTGTCTTAAAGACATCTCGGGGTTGGGATACGTCGAACCCTTTTGACCTCACTGGTTGTGATAACACCACCCCTCGAGGGAAAACTAGTGGTGTATCTATCTTGCAGGAGAATCATGATACGCAAGCCAAGTACGACCAGTTGTGTCATCAGATCGATGTGTTGCAACTCACACAATAATCCCAACCCATGGAAACCGTTCAAAAGTATTCCATTGTGGAGGAGGTTGTTTGCGTCATTTGTGACAACATTAGCCACCAAACAAAAGAGTGTCCCTCACTTTCTAGTATTAATAGACGGTTGCACGAGCAAGCTAACACTATAGGGGCATATAAAAATCGATATTCCAATACCCACTTCAATCCCAGTAACCCTCCTTATAATCAAAATTGGAGGACATTCCATCCTCTCATAAGTTGGAAGGACCAAACTCCCCAAACCCCCCAACCTCCAGTTTTCAAGATTCGTTCCCATTCCCACCCCCGCAATTCCAACAACAGACACCCCAATATCAATCACCGTAACATCCTCCCCCAGGACCTCCCTCTTTATTTTTTCCTCCACGGAGAAGACAAAATGAGGAGCAATATTCCACTGTTCATAAACTTACCTAACTTGAACAATCCATCTCTTAAATAGCTCGTTCTATGAAAGAAATGCAAGTCTCTCTTACCCAATTAGTCCAAGGGGTCGTGAGACCGTTTTTATCGGCAAAACCTCAACCCAATCCTAAGGAAAAAATAGGTGTTGATATCTCCAATTTTATCATGTTTCATACCGAGCATGCGAGGGGTATTACCACCCTTAGGAGCAGCAAAATGGTTGATAACAATATCCTGAGACCCTCGCCGGAATGACCCATTCCCGCTCATTCCAAAGGCAAAGACATTGCTCTAAAGTATGTGCAATTGAACATTCCCTCCACTTTAGACGATGACATCCCTTAAGAGGGAGATGAGCCTATAGTGGCGAAGGACACCATATGTCCCATACCAGCCCTGTTTCCGCAAAGGCTTAAGGAGAACGCTACTAAAGCCTCCGATGAGGGTTTTCTTGAACTTTTCAATCAAGTAAACATGAACATTGCCCTACTCAAGGCAATTGACCATGTTCCAGAGTATGCTAAGTTTATGAAGGACTTATGCATGTTTAAAAGGAGACAAAATGTGCGTAATAAGGCATACATGGTCATTCAAGTGAGTGCAATCATAATCAACGAACTTGCCCAAAGTTCAAGAACCCGGGTTACCCCACCATTTCATGCATAATTCGGGATAATATAATAGATCGTGCCCTCCTAGATTTGGGGGAGAGTGTGAACTTGATTACTTTTCTGTGAATCTCCAGTTAAAGATCGGCGAGATTAAAGTGACTCCCATCACTTTATAATTAGTTGACCGTTCAACTAGGATACCGATAGGAATCATAGAGGACTTGACTATCCAACTTGATTCTTTCTACTTCCTGATGCATTTTATTGTCTTGGACACCCAACCTGTACCAAAAGGGAGTTGGCAAATCCCAATAATTTTTTATCGAAATTTCCTCGCCACCGTTAATGCTAACATCAATTATAAGAACGGGGTGATGAAACTCTCTTTTGGTAATGTGACGGTCGAAGTTAATGTGTTCAACCTCCTTAAGTAACCCCAAAGTTATGATGAAAGTGAGGAAGCAGTTAAAATGGAGGCTTGCATTGGCACTCTTGTCCAAGAATATTTCGACCTCTCTTATTTTAGAAATCCATTAGAGGCGTGTATTGCAAACTCCTTGGATAGCGATTTGCACATCAATGATGAGAGCTATGATTATGCCCTCGATGCTAATTTCTATTCACTGAATGGAGAGTTATTGGACATGTGCAATTCCTTCGAGTACTTTAAGGATGTGAATGGAGGTGTTGAGGGTGGTAGCATAGTAGGGGATGGTGAAAGAGAGCTCACAAATGATGAAAGTGATGGTGTTATCAAAGACTCGATGTGGCTCTCCCACTTTGAGAAATTACCCCACGTGACTCTTTTCCCTTCCCTTCGAATGTTTTAATGATCAAGCTCAAAACCTTGCCACAGGAGCTCAAGTATGTTTTCCTAGGTAGTGAGAACACTTTTTCGGTGATTATAGTGTAAAACCTTGACAAGTGTCAAGAGGAGGCCTTGTTTGAGGTGTTGAAGAAGCATAAGACTCCTATTGGATGGTGCATTTCTGACTTGAAAGGTATCAATCCCTTCATTTTCACTCATAGCATTTACTTGGAAGAGGACACCAAGCCCACTCTTCAAATGCAAAGGCGATTGAATCCGACCATGAGCAAGGTGGTGATGGAGGAAGTGATAAAACTATTAGATATGTGGATAACCTACCCCATTTTCAATAGTGAATGGGTGAGCTCGACACAAGTTGTGATGAAAAAATTGGGCATCATAGTTATTGAGAATGCGGAAGGTGACCTTTTTCCCTCTTTCATTCCAACCGGCTACCATGTTTTCATCGATTATCGAAAACTTAATGTGGTCATGAGGAAAGACCAATTTCCCTTACCTTTCCTCGACCAAATTTTTAAAGGGTGGCCGAACATAAGTATTACTATTGTCTTGATGGCTATTCAGGGTACAATCAAATTGAAATAACCCCCTATGATCAGGAAAAGACCACGTTCACGTGTCCTTATGGCACTTTTGTCTTTCGAATAATGTATTTTGGGATTTGTAATACATCAAAAACTTTCCAACAGTGCATGCTTAGCATCGTTAGTGACATGGGGGAAGACATTGTTGAAGTCTTCATGGATGATTTCAGTTTCTTCAGAAATACTTATGAGGGATGCGTAGCCAATCTCAAAAAAGTGCTAGCTAGGTGCATTGATAGAAACCTTATTCTCAATTGGGAGAAGTTTCACTTTATGGTGACACAAGGGATCGTCTTAGGCCATATTATCTCCAATGATGATATTCAAGTCGACAAGGCTAAGATTGAAGTTATCGCTAACCTTCTCGCTCCTAAAAACCTCAAGGATATGACGTCCTTTCTTGGTCACATAAGTTTTTACGGACCTTTTATTCAAGACTTTAGCTTGATCGCACACCCCATGTGCGCCCTTCTTGCTAAAGATGCTCCATTTATGTGCAGTGATGCGTTCCAAGAATCGTTCAATAAGTTGAAAACCATGTAAACCACAACTCCCATCATGCAATCACCCGATTGGACCCTTTTATTCAATCTCATGTATGATGCAAGAGGCTGACCCTTCCATTCAAGATCATGTATGATGTAAGACTATGTCGTAGGGGCGGTGATTGATCAATGGAGGGATAAGAAATCTCACGTGATATCTCATGTTAATCTCATACTTGATAGCGCGTAAATGAACTACTCCACTGTGGAGAAGGAATTGTTAGCCATAGTGTTCGCATTAAATAAATTATGAGCTTACTTGGACGGATCGCCCATAGTCTGCTTCACCAATCATGCCACTCTTAAGTACCTTATTTTCAAGAAGGATGCTAAGAGTAGACTCATTTGTTGGTTGCTCCTCCTCCAATAGTTCGATCTCTCAATAAAAGACAAAAGGGGGTGGAAAATGTAGTTGCGGATCACCTATCCTGACTTACATTTGATCACGATCATATTGATCTCGTCCCTATCTGAGAGTGTTATGTAAGTCATGATTGTTTCAGCGTTGCCATGGTATAACGATATTGCAAATTTCCATGTCATCGAGGCCTATCCACTGCACTTTTCGGCCAAGGATAAGGAAAGACTTTTGAATTTGGCCCGGTCATTCTTCACCGATGACCCATACATGTTTAAACATTATTCGGACCAAATCATTCGTAAATGTGTCCCAAATGATGAGATCCTGAGTATCTTGTTGTTTTGCCACAATAGAGCGCATGGAGGACACTTTTCTTCCCAAAAGACCGCCTTTAAAGTGTTACATAGTGGTTTCTATTGGCCTACGATCTTCAAAGATGCAAAAGATTTTTGTATAACTTCTCCCATTATCAGTCGATTGTGAAGATTACGAAAAGGGACATGATGACTCTTGCCCCTATTCATGTAATCAAAGTTTTTGATTATTGGGTAATAAACTTCATGGGTCCTTTCCTTAAGTCCAATAAATTTGAATACATCTTAGTCGCAGTCAACTATGATTCTAAATGGATGGAAGTCGTTCCTACTAGGAAGAACACATGAAAGTGGTGTTAAAGTTCCTAAAAGAGAATATCTTGGCTCGATTTCGCACACCTAAGGCAATCATAAGAAACCAAGGCGTCCATTTTTACAATGATACATTCAGTCGCTTAATGTCGCAATATAGGGTCAGCCATAAGGTCTCCACCACATATCACCCACATATGAATGGCCAAGAGGAATTGGCAACTAATGAGATAAAAGGGATTCTAAAGAAAACCATAGACCCTTTAACCAAGGATTGGTCGTATAGGCTAATCGATGCGCTTCGGGCATATCGAACAACTTATAAGATGCACCTTGGGATGTCACCGTACCGATTGGTGTATGGGAAAACATGTTATATGCCAATAGAGCTTGAGCACCGAGCATATTGGGGTGTCAAAAAGCTCAATTTTGACATTACTGAAGGCCGAGACCTTCGTAACTCAACAAACTAGAGGAGTTGAGGAATGATTAATATGAGAACTCTCATATTTTCAAGGCCAAAACCAAGTCCTTTCATGATAAATGGATAGTGCATAATCACTTTGAGGTGGGAAACAAAGTTCTACTCTACGATTCCCACCTCTAATTTTTTTCTGAGAAATTGCAATTCCAGTGGAACGGACCGTTCATTGTACAGAAGGTATACGATCACGATGCTGTCGAAATTCTGAACTCGAGGACCAAAACCTTGTTTGAGGTTAACATCACAGGCCTAAGTCATTCCTTGAGGGGTTCAGACCCAAACTTTCATAAATTCCTCTTGAGGACCCCTCTGTGGGCCCTATATTGGATATCTCACCGTAGGCCTCGGGTATCTTTTTTAGATTGCCTCTTTCCTTTTCATTTTTGGGGAAATCATGCATTATCGCACTCGATTATATACCTTTTGTTTCATCCATAGGCCTCCCATTATTTTGGGGATTTTTCTTTTTGGGTTTCCCATTAGGCTACTTGAGAAACTAGTGTTGTGAAAAAATAAGACCCCGATCGACCGATCCTCTTATCCATCGCGTACTGTCCCAACTCATATGCATTTTAAGATTATGCCGTAGATTGGGCTCTGACCCATGGTCGATCGAGGTAAGCATGTACAAGCCTATTATTTTTTACTTCGATTCTCTACTCTTCAACTCCCCATCCTTTCTTCTTCTCTCACCAATCGAATTCCTCCAAAACGATCCCTAGGTCTCTCTAACTCCTTTTCGACCACTATAAACTCCTTTAACCTATCCATTCAACTTTAAAGGTATGATTCCTCACTATAATTAGAGTAGTAATAACCCAGTAAGATCGGACTCGATTTCCACAGGGAATTATATGAAGTACCGAATATATTTTTCTAGGTAAAAGTTGATAAACAAGAATAAAAGATAAAAGAAAAGATGATTTCAGTTTCGAGTGTTATAGCGGACCAAAGCGAACGACAATTACTGGAACACTTAACTAAATATTAATAAAAGAAAGCCAGATTTATAAAATGGATTATAAAAATATTCTTAACAAAAGGTTGAAGAGAATTCCCCCACCTCAGATGATCACAACCCAAACGGTTCTTACGATTGAATCACGATCAAATAAGAATAAGATGTCTCTCTCAATAATCCCCCATGAAGAGTGTCATCCTAACGATACGAGATGAAGGTTTCGACATGTTATTGACAAATGCATTGATGTTGGAGTTAAGTCTTAAAAACTACTCTTACAAATCCTATGAAAATCTAATATCAACACATACCCCCATTTATTGAAATCAAACATTAAACTAATCAAGAAGTGGAACCATCCAAGGTGGGTTTATGCTCCCAACCTAAGCAAACTAGATACTCATAATAACAACCATGCACACACATAACATGGAGTGAATTAAAAGGGAAAAGCCATTACAAAAGCAAGCATTAAAAAAAACTATATTAATTAACCAAAATATGTCAATAGCTAACAAAATACAACTAAAATGGAATTTGACTTGCAAATAATGAAGTAGTTGATGAAAGTAAAAAGAAATTGGAACAAACCCTAGGAGAGAGAAGAGAGAACAAATGAAAAATCCAACTTTTCTTCTTTTCTCTTATAAGATTGAACCAACTCCTTGCTTGCTATACACCACTTACTATATATAGTAAGTGGAAAAACCACCAAACAAGAAGTTAAAAACCTAAAACCAAAAAGTGGAAACCAAACCAACTAACAAAAAGATTCGCAAGTCTGAGAGGACCGATTGACCACGGGTTAGGTACCGATCGATCGGGGTCTTGATCAAATCATTATGTCTTGATTCATAGGCAAAAGCTAAAAAACCAATTGATCGGGGTCAGGGGGCAATCGATCGAGGCCTTGGAAATGAGGGATTTTTTTCATTTGAATCAACATAAGGGACTTCTGAGTAGAATGACCATAACTTGGTCATTAGGTACTGTAATGACGCGCTGTCAGAGGATATGCAAAGATAACTCATAGAGCTACAACTTTTGTAAAGAGCTCGGGCACAAAGCTCCGATGCATAAATGACTAAATTTCCCCCAAAGTTGCATAAAGCGCTGTAACTTTTTCGAAAAGTGCACACTTGCACCGTTTAGCATTCCAATCCCTACAAAAGCTCAAATAAACCTTGCAATATATATATATATATATATATATATATATATATATATATATATATATTAAAATCGAAGGTTATACAGTACAAGAGCTTTAATAAGTGAAATAATGGTCACAAATGTGCATGCATGCATAAGAAATGGGATAAAATATACAATATTTGTGACTAATCAGTAACCTTCTAAAAGAAATTGGAAGCTTGTGCCATGAGTGGGGGTGATTCTCGGGTGTCATGGAATGACCCGTGTGGGGCAGTGTGACACTTGATTTTTAAGAGTACTAGGAAATGTATTTAGGACCTAGATTGATGAAGTTGTAATAAGGACTTGAAAATGACACCCCATGGGGGATATAGAAGTATGCTTAGAGTATTGGCATGTGTCGACAGCATAAGTTAGGATAGCCCTAGAAAGGTAGGGGATATTTCTTTACACATCTTGCCAAGTCGGTACGGATTAAAATATGGAGCCCTATGTGGTGCCTACTACCTTTAGAATGCCATTGGTGATCGGTAAGGCCGTCACATAAGTTAAGTTTGGGTAGAACTTTGAGATAAGCTCAGTGACGACCTCGTGTAGGTAAAGGTTACTATAAGGTGAATGTTTTTCTTAATGGGGGTCTTCCTATGGAGACGTTACGTTTAAGATAAAGGTATGATAAGGCAGACAATAACCTAGGTACAGTAGGATGGTGATGTCATCACTGGTAAGAAGGACAAGGTCAGTGTCGACAAGGGAATTGGCATTTTTCGATCGGGATGACTCACGTTAATCGAGTATATAAGGAGGACACTTTACTCTTAAGGAGGGGAGTCTAGTGTTTGACTTCCCAGAGGAAAATAGATTCGTATGTGGTTATCTTGCGAGAATGAACGAGTTGTGATCTGATTCGTCATGATTGGTGACTCGATCCAGGGTGTGTGGATAGGTTAGTGCCTAGTGAAAACAGCTGGAAGGAGTCATGGACTATAAAGTGTGTGGCATAGATTCGCTTTCAGTAAACCATAGTCCATTGTGTACAGATAGGATTTTCTCAAAATGATTACTTGTTCATTTGGATTCTTGTGCGTTCCTTTCAGTTCCAATAATCGAGGAGTTGTATTCCCATGACCATGGTAGCTCGAATTTATACCATGTCATGGTACATCGCAGTTTGTCCCAATAGAGTGTAGGTGGACCTAGCATGGTAAATACAACTCGGTAACTGGGTGCACCCTTATTTGAGGAATCCTTCCTATTATATGAAGTTCTATGTTTGGATGGTCACATTTTTGGCTGCACGGTTTTCTTATAGTGTCCATTCACCTTAGAATTAGCAACCTTATGATTAACTGGTATAGTAGTCAGTGGTCCAAGGTATAAAGAGTAAGATTATGACTTGAAGACATTGTATAGTGTTAGAACTCGAGGAAATTTATTACTTAGTGTTACTTTTCCACAGTGAATAGATTAACGTGATACACAGGTGTGTGTTCCACAGTTATATGCATAGAATGATCCTAGGTTCATGGAAGGATCTTGTGGAGGGGTGTTAGTTGGGCACACAAATTGTGACTTGATAGGTGTATCGCCCCACGGAGTGATTGCCTCGCGATATGAGGTAAGTATCAAACGTAACGAGATTACGTGATTATAATGACTCGAGGATTTGATGAAACTCATGATGAGTGGTCCTAAGATTAGAGAAAACTCTTGGTTATGAATTGGACTGAGTGTAAGTCATAAGTCATTTTGCTCTTGGGTGAGTATCAATCACTAGAGAGGATTGTTCGATAGAGGCGTTGTCATTCTTTAGGTATTAGCAAGGTAGAGTTAAGACTTCATTGAGCGTGACTATCAAGTGAGGGGACCCTCATGGACGATTATGTGACGTTAATGGTTAGCATGACGGTGAGCGTTAGGGTATGTTGCATGTTAAACTTTTGGTGACAACCCCTATATAAGGGAGTATGAGGTCATCTTAACTATTGAGGACTTTGATGATTTTTTCTTGGAATATTTATATGATTTACAATAAGAGTTGATAAATCCCATGAACTTGAGGAATTGTAGAATTGATAATTTTGGGGACAAAATTTCCTAAGGATGGAAGAATATAATACCCGTGCCTAATATTTTATTATTTTTCTCATAAAAATAGTAATCATATGAAATCCTCGGTAATTAGATCATTAATATATGGGCTTTTATCTCTATACAATTATTCTTTGGCCTTAATGGTAACTGTTGGAAGTTTATAGGTAAAATTGGAGATTTAAGGATATTCTGTGGATCAAATGAAAATAGGGTTCATTCAAATGAGGTTCCAATCTCGTTCAAATAAAAATCCCTCCTACTTGAAAGTGGACATCTAAGGACATTCGAATGACCCACCTTTGTATAGGTCACGATCCCGTTAAAAGGTCTTTCGAAAGGATGATCGAACAAGATCTTAGTCTCGTTCGAATGAGGTCCCAATCTCGTTCGAACTAGGTTTTTAGAAATTGAATTTTTCACTTTAGAATGTGTTGTGAAAACCTAAGCCATTAGATTAAGATACGTGTCAAGCTCACATAAGGCTTTGGGGTATTTAGGTAGTTTTGGGGCCATTTTGGAGGATTTTAAGTTAGATTATCTCTCCCTTTCTCTCTCTAGCTCTTAAGAGATCCATTGCCATCTCCCACCACCCAACTACCATACACCACCATATATACACCTCATACCACCACATTTTAGAAGTATTTTAACATATTTAGGCCCAATACACACATTTCCTCCATTATTGGTAAAAGCTATGAATTTTGGAGGTGTTGATGGGGGTTCTTGAAGATGAAGATGGAAGATTAATGAAGCTTAAAGGGAATTTTACTTGAAGCTTTCATGGACCATTCTTGTGGGTCTAGGCAATCTCCTTGACGCTACCATAGGAGATGGCCGGTTGCCATCACCTTCTTTTTTATCCAACCATTTTTCGAGCTCCATCTGAGGTAGGAAAAACTCTACTCTTAGTTTAAAACTCTATTTTGCATATTAGAGGTCTTGTAGCTAAAATTGTTAGAGTAGGATACATTTATCATATAAGAATGATATTTCTTATGATTTTTAAAAATGAGTTTACAAAGGGTTTCAATGGTTTTGGAAAAAAATGGGATATTTTATGAAAACTTGGTATTAATCATTTTTATGGAATAAAAATGTTAGAAGAATGCTCATTTTGATTGGGAATATTTTATGATTAAATGTTTCAAAGTTTGCTTGTGAAAAATTGCAATTTTATATAAATGGGCAGTTTATTCAAGTTTTGAAGAAACAAAAACGTCATTTTCCTTGAAAACTATATTTGTGCAATTAATATAAAATTTCTAGAGTAAATCACATATTATACCCATTTGATAGGATTTTAGGGCTTAAAATCCATCTTCTTGTGCATATAAACTTGTAGTATTGGGAGGTTGAGTATATAAATAAGTTTAATAAGGGTTTTATTGGGTTTAAATACGAAATGGAGAAAATAGAAATTTCAGCCTTAAAGTGTGTGAAAAAGGGTGCTAAAAATGTGATAAGTGTAAGGATTCAAGACTAAATGTATTAATAAAGAAAATGGTATTTTTCTTATAAAGTAGTTTAGAGGTTCAATGATTTCTTGAAAAAGTAAGTGATGCAATAAAGATGTTTCCAACTTCAAAAGAATATTACTCCAAAATGTTAAAAAAGTGTTAATGTGTTCAAAACACTTAAAAAGTTAGTGTGGGTAACTTAATGGTGTTTTCGAAAATAACACTCGTGAAAATAGAGGAAAATACACGTTTGGAAACAAATGGTAATGATAATTTTATGTAAAGTGGAACATTTTTTTAAAATAAAAATGTTGGAAAGATGTTACACAAAATAGTCCTAAATGAACATGATTATGAGACACAATTGATGTTAGAGTAAAAAGGACAAGAAATTATTATTTTGAAAATGTAACACAAGTTAGGGTGAAACCTCAAGTTTTTGGCTTCAGCGGGTAAAGGAAAAGGTGGAATAATGTAAACATTTATAAAAATTTAAAACACATTAATATGGACTCAGATGACATCGAAATAATTAAGGAGGACCCGGATGTAACAACCCACGTAATTTTTGGTCTATTTTAAATTAATTTCTGGAAAATGGAGGAAAATGAATTTTTGGATTTAAATATTTTTCTTGATCAAAAATGTTGGATTTTATTTTTGAAAATGATAATTTCAATCGGTTTCGAAATCGGACTTAAAATTGTTTTTTAAATGATTTTTAAAGTTTATCCCTTAAGTCATTTTAAAGTCGGCAGTTTCAAAATTTCTGAGTGATCGATCGATCGACCCCAACAGATTTCAAGCGCTGCAGGTTTCTGTTTTGACGAAGTTTATGGTTTTAAAACTCTTCAACCTAATTATATAAATGGACTTTGGGGCTAGGTTTTTAAAACACATGATCTACAAAACCTTGAGCAACAAACTCTCTATTTTTCTGTCATCTTCCACGTCCAAACCCTAGCCTCCATTAAAACCATTTTTTAAGATCAGTTTTGAAGGCATAGACTAATTTGTCCCAAGTTGATTCAAGAGGAGTCTTTGGTCCATTTTTCAAGAGGAACTCAATTCTCTAGTCAGTTTTTTTATATCTAATCACAGACATGTTTATCCTATTCTTTTCTCTTAGTGTTATGTGTCTTGATTATAGCCTCCATTAAATTCATGCTTCCTAAAATAACTTATGAATGTAATTCTTAAAGAAATAAATATTGGGACTGTTTTGCATGAACTATTAATATTACCTAATACTCATAACCTTGTTGTTCTTTGGGTAGTGTTTGGGTCGCCGATTATGGTACTCGCATGCGCATGTAGAGGAGCCCTCAGAAAGTAAAATTTGTTATTTCATAGAAAAACCCTAGATTTATTTGGTTACTTGTGTTGGAAAATAATAATCATGATAGGACTTGCATGTAGTTGTTATTTTAAAAATCACAATAATTATGTGTCCTTGATTTCAACCATTTAATTAAAATTTAAGAAATTGGAAATTTAAAGTTGTTATGAATATTGTTATAAATTGTTAATTCTGCCAATTTAAGGAAATATTATAATTATGATATCTCGGGGACGTTGGGTAATGTAAGTAATTTGTTTTCACCATTTTTATAGCATACTTGCTAGTTATGGTATTAGTAAGTAAGCCTTAGTTGCGATTTATGCTTTCTAGGTATGGGACTAGTCAGTGTGAGTCTATGTGGGTTATATAATTAGGGGTGGGGGTGAATATCTACATTATACCATCGCTACGTTAGCCTAGGATTGGTGTCTAGGTGGAGTGAAATTTTTATATTCATCCTATAATTAGGATAGGACGAATCTATGTTTGGGAACTCTTAGTTGGGACAAAGGGCTATTTTGAGGATTTTCACATCGCTTTTAAGGGAGGGGGAAATTAAATTTGAATAATGAGTCTGAGAAATTTTAGAAATTAATACCGCAGGACTAAAACATGTATTAAAATTTATTGGCGACATAATGTATCGAGGCCGATAATTTAAACGGGTCAGAAGACGATTCATGTCATGTCGTGTGTGGAACCTTGTCATATCGTCGCAGGAAAAAAATGGATCAGACGGCGGCCTTGACAAGGGAATGAGTGTGTGGGTGGAACCTTGTCATATCGAGAGGGCCAACAGTTTAAAATGGGTAAGATGGAGGCTTTGAAAAGGGGAAGTGTATCTTGGTAAATCATCTCCATGGTTCATTTAATTAAATTTAACATTGTTGGGAATGCGGGTAAATTAAAATAATATTGGTGTGGCATATTTTAAAGAAAACATGCGGGTAGTCAGTAATTTATTTTTGGTAATTAATTATCTTTTTAATAAAAATATTCCATTATTATGGTTGATATATATAACACTATTGTCTGGGTTCAAGGACCCTAGTTGATAGGAGTATCCGGTAGTCATGCTCGGGGCTTTGGCTCTGACACATGCGTTGACTAATCTTTTCAGGAATTAATTCAGAGTAGCTGCATAGGATTTATTAGAGATCTTTTGGAGATGCAGCTGGAGCTATTTTTATTTCTTTAGTAGTTAGATTTTTCTCCTATTCCGTTGTATTTATTATGAGACTACATTCGAGTTATATAGGGCCATTCGGTTCCAAAGTTGTCTTGAGCTTTAAATTGAATTTTAATTATTAAATTATTGAGATATTTGGAGATTGCATGTGATGGGTTTTATATCGCACTTTGGTGTTCTATCAGTTGGATGTTATTAGTATTTGGGATTGATCAAATTATTTTAACTTGGGGATTAAAAATTTTATATGTCTCATATCTGTCACATGCTAAGGATGATATTTAATTTATTCGCACCCGGCTCAGTTTTGGTGGCGGTCGACGCCAGAATTTAGCGGGGTGTGACAAATGGTATCGGAGCATGGTTTTAGGTCTCATAGGTTGTGTGCCCGTTTTAGCTTTCGCGTTACTTATCCTTGATCCCTTTTGAAGATTTGTAATCTTAGTTTTCTTATTCTAATGTTGTTTGTTCCTATCTTTTCAGATGTCGAACACTAGGAGAGCTAGTAGTAAGAGAGAGGAGTCCGTTTCTGGTCCTGCACTTCAGGAAAGGCAGGGACAATTTATTCTGGATGTTGAGGCACTAGCGGCAATTATGCGAGAGGCCACAGCGGCCGGTAGTAAGATTGGGAGAGAGAGAGAGGGGTGACGTTAGAACCGCAACAGCAATGGACACCCGTCTCAAATTGGGATAGAGTAAGGAACAACTTTTTCAAGGGGCATCCTTCTACCTTTGCAGTAAGATCCGACCCCACAGCCTCTCACCAATGGAGAAGGGGAATGGAGCAACATTTGAGATTGGTGGACTATACGGAGGTGCAAAAAAAGATTTTAGCAACATTCAAGTTGATTGGGAATGCCTTACAGTGGTGGGAAAGCACCACCACACTAGAGGATCGAAATCAATTGAGTAATAGAGAGTTTCAAATTAGGTTCAACAACAAGTACTTCCCGTATGCCATAAGGAGTGAAAAGAAAAGAAAATTTCTGGAGTTGGAGCAAGGTTCCAGATCAATTGTCGAGTATAAACAAGAGTTCACCAATTTATCTATGTTTGTATCAGAGAAGCCAGACACTAAAAGGAAAAAGATGGAGTGCTTCATCACCGTCTTGGCCCATTAGGCAAATGGTTATGGGAAATCCAACATACACTGCTTATGCCCAAGTAGTGGATGTTGCGACGTTACATTGGCAGGAGAAAAATAGTTATCAGAAGAAATTGGGAAAAAGTCAAGAAACAGATGGTTAGGGAAGAGGCAACAAGGGTTGCAATGACCAAGCATGGAAGAGAGAAAGGCTGAACCAAGGACAACATAATAACAATGTTCAACAGGAAAACAAGAAATAGAGTCGTCAAGGGGATCAAAATTAGAATATGAATTCGGAGCCTTCTCAGGGTTCTTGTTTCATTTATGGGAAAGTGGGACACAAAGAAAATAAGTGTTTCAAGAGAGAGGGCCATCAAGGTCAAGTTACTCAGGGCCAGCAAGGCCAAGGGCCTCTAGCACCAATAGCGCCTGAAGTGTGGGGAGCGCCATCGCCAGCAACATTAGCAGCATCTGATGCACAGGGAGCGACTGCAGCACCAACCAACACTGGTTATCGGAGGTGCTACCTACTTCAACCTCGAGAGGAGAAGGCACCGCAGGAGCCATGACATGGCCAGTAGAGGATCGGTACGTAATATTTTTTTGTTGTGACGTATGTATGTAGGTGTTATATGAATAGTATTCATATTTTCTCTTGGGTAGAATTAGGCGTATGGGCGCCTAATTATAGTACGATATGGTAAACTCGTGTGAACTTTAGTTTATTTTGTGCTTTTGGTTTTGCTGGATTTTGAGGACAAGATTATCTTGCTAGTGGGGAAGTATGTTACAACTTGCGTAATTTTGGGGGTATTTTAAATTAATTTCTGGAATATTGATGAAAATAAATTTTTGGATTTAAATATTTTTCTTGATTAAAAATGTTGGATTTTATTTTTGAAAATGAGAATTTCAAACGGTTTCGAAATTGGACTTAAAATTATATTTTAACTGATTTTTAAAGTTTATCCCTTAAGTTATTTTTAAGTCGGCAGTTTCAAAATTTCTGAGTGATCGATCGATCGACCCTAGGGGCCCGATCGATCGACCCCAACAGATTTCGTGCGCTATAGTTTCTGTTTTGACGAATTTTGTGATTTTAAAAATCTTCAACCTAATTATATAAATGGACTTCGGGGCTAGTTTTTTAAAACACATGTTCTACAAACCCTTGAGAATCACACTCTCTATTTTTCCATCATCTTCCACCTCCAAACCCTGGCCTCCATTAAAACCATTTTTTAAGCTCAGTTTTGAAGGCGTAGACTAATTTATCCCAAGTTGATTCAAAAGGAGTCTTTGATCCATTTTTAAAGATGAACTCATATCTATAATAAGTTTTTCTACATCTAATCACAAACATGTTTATCCTATTCTTTTCCCTTAGTGTTATATGTCTTGATTGTAGCCTCTATTAAATTCATGCTTTCTAAACTAACTTACGAATGTAATTCTTAAAGAAATAAATATTGGGACTGTTTTGCATGAACTATTAATATTACCTAATACTCATAACCTTGTTGTTCTTTGGGTAGTGTTTGGGTCGCCTATTATGTTACGGGCATGCGCATGTAGAGGAGCCCTCAGAAAGTAAATTTTTTTATTTCATGGAAAAACCCTAGATTTATTTGGTTACTTGTGTTGGAAAATAATAATCATGATAGGACTTGAATATAGTTGTTATTCTAAAAATTACAATAATTATGTGTCCTTGATTTCAACCATTTAATTAAAATTTAAGCAATTGGGAATTTAATGTTGTTATGAATATTGTTATAAATTGTTAATTTTACAACTTTATGGAAATATTATAATTCTGATATCTCGTGGATGTTGGGTAATGTAGGTAATTTGTTTTCACCCTTTTTATAGCATACTTGCTAGGTATGGGACTAGTAAGTAGGCCTTAGTTTCGATATATGCTTTCTATCTATGGAACTAGTCAGTGTGAGTCTATGCGGGTTATATAATTTGGGGTGGGGACTGAATATCTAAATTATATCGTCGCTACGTTAGCCTAGGATTGGTGTCTAGGTGGAGTGAAATTTTTATATTCATCCTATACTTAGGATAGGATGAATTTTTGTTTAGGAACTCTTAGTTGGGACTAAGGGTTATTTTGAGGATTTTCACATCGCTTTTAAGGGATGGGGAAATTAAATTTGAATAATGAGTCTGAGAAATTTTGGAAATTAATACCGCAAGAATAAAACAGGTATTAAAATTTATTAGCGACATAATTTGTCAGGGCCGATAGTTTAAACGGGTCAGAGGACGATTAATGTCGGGTCGTGTGCGAAAACTTGTCATATCGCGAGGATCGTAGGAAAAAAACGGATCAGACGGTGGCCTTGACAAGGGGACGGGTGTGTGGGTGGAACCTTGTCATATCACGAGGGACGACAGTTTAAAATGGGTCAGATGGCGGCTTTGACTAGGGGAAGTGTATCTTGGTAAATCATCTTTGTGGTTCAGTTAATTAAATTTAACATTGTTGGGAATGCGGGTAAATTAAAATAATATTTGTGTGGCATATTTTAAAGAAACCTTGCGTGTAGTTAGTAATTTATTTTTGACAATTAATTATCTTTTTAATTAAAATATTCCATTGTTATGGTTGATATATATGACACTATTGTCTGGGTCCCTAATTGAGAGGAGTAGCCAGTAGTCATGCTCGGGGCTTTGGCTTTGACGTATGCGTTGACTAATCTTTTCAGGAATTAATTCGGAGTAGCTGCATAGGATTTATTGGAGATCTTTTGGAGATACAGTTGGAACTATTTTTATTGCTTTAGTAGTTAAATTTTTCTCCTATTCCGTCGTATTTATTATGAGACTACATTTGAGTTATATTGGGCCATTCGGTTCCAAAGTTGTCTTGAGATTTCAGTTGAATTTTAATTATTAAATTATTGAGATATTTGGAGATTTCATATGATGGGTTTTATATTGCACTTTGGTGTTCTATCAGTTGGATGTTATTAGTATTTGGGATTGATCATATTATTTTATCTTGTGGATTAAAAATTTTATATGTCTCATATATGTCACATGTTAAGGATGATATTTAATTTACTCGCACCGGGCTCAGTTTTTGTGGCGGTCGACCCCAGAATTTAGCGGGGTGTGACATCGGAGCCCTGGGGTGAAAGACCCAAAATCACTGGCCAGAGCATATGGTAGCATAGTCGGCGGTGTGGAGCCCATTAAAGTATGTGAATATTGGAATATTTCTAGAAAGAGATAATGACAAATGGAAGATATCAAGAAATGGGTTTTGTGGTGAATATGTGAAAGACAACCTGACTTGAATGAATTAATAAATGTTTCGATAAAGGATTAAATGGATAAATAATCTAAAAATTGATCGACGTCCATAAAGTAAAGATATGATAAAGTGAATGGATTAAATGGATAGTTAAGCAACCTAAAGAGGTTTAACCCATAATTGGCACATGAGTGCATTTATGAAAGGTTTTCAAAGAAAATCAAGTGTATTCTA
Source organism: Sambucus nigra (assembly GCA_949130495.1). Classification (NCBI taxonomy): domain Eukaryota; kingdom Viridiplantae; phylum Streptophyta; class Magnoliopsida; order Dipsacales; family Adoxaceae; genus Sambucus; species Sambucus nigra. The sequence goes on from OX422218.1 coordinate 221,133,950, forward strand.
ACACGATGATTGCGTGTGTTGAAAGGTGATTTTTAATGAAAATACTAAGATATGTTTTCCACGAGTAATAATGAAATTTTGGTAAAAGAAATAATTTTCTTTAAACAAGGGGTATTGTTTAAGATAAACCGGGGTTAAATAGAGAAATAAATGTCAAGTCAAGTAAAAGGAAAATTATTTTATATCATTAAGGCGAGTTAATTGGGTTAAGTAACGTTTTTGGAATAAAAATGGTTTCATGCATTTAAGTGTGTGTATATGTATATATAAGTTAGTTGCATGTGCACGTAGGTATAACATGTTAGAGTCTCCATTTTGCTGTTTGTTTCTATTTTGCATTGTTGTAATTTTTCACTGGGTACTCAGCTTATTCCCTCGTCATTGGCTTGACTTGAAATGAAAATAGAATTCTAATTAAGTTAAATGTTAATTAAATAAAACTGGATTAGCAACACTATTTAGGTTATTTCATTGCATTTCACACCTAACGCTCGGGTCGGACCGGGTTGACCTTGAGTAACCCATAAATCAGGACGGGGGCGTTACAATGTGTGTGTGTGTGTGTGTGTGTGTGTGTGTGTGTGAATCTCTATCAACATATTGATTTTTCTCTTCCTTTTGTGAATTTTGCATTTTCTATTTTGTTTTCTTTTAATCAAGTTTTTTCATTTTTTCAATCTTTTTATTTTTTTATTTACAAAACCTTTAATCTTCACCCATTGTGGTTGGTAATGGCTAAGTGAGTAGAGGATAGAGGGAATAGGGGGATAAAAAGATGAAAATGTTGTTGATTTTATGATTTTTTTTTAAGGGGGGTGCATTTTTCGAACTACTCTTTTTTGGTTTTATGAGTTTTTTCTATTCTATTTTTAATAATAACTTTTTTTTTGTGGAGAATCTTTGAAGCTTCAATAATGGTTGGGGATGAAGGAGATAAAAAAGGATAAAGAGAGAGGGGTTAAAGGTAACTGACAAGGGTATATTAGGAATGGGTTAAATGTTAAAAAAACAAAAGTTTGGATCAAATTTTAATTTCTCTCCTAATCTTAAAAATGATTCAATGTTTCGAAATAATATCAAAGTCATTTTTAGGACAATTTACAATTAGGTCCCTTGTTGACAATTTTTAAACATTTAAAGACAATTTACTATTAGGTCCCATTATTTTTCCACTAGTATGGACTTCTACAAGAATAGAATTGGTGGACCTAAGTGTTTAAAATTTGTCAAAATTCCTTTAGAGTTTAAAATTTGTTTGCGAGGGACTTAAGAGTACTTTGCTATTTTATTTAATCATGTTTTGTGTATATATTTGGGTGGCTTTGATATTAGTATAATTTTACAAAATTGATATCATTGTGTCCTCTAAAGGATTTGAAGTGTACGAAATTGATTTCATTATCGACTTTACTTCCCCCAAATCTCTTAAGGATGTTATACCATTTCTAAGTAACATTAGTTTATATAAGAGACTACCAAGGATTTTAACATTGCTAGACCTTTTATGTAACCTTCTTGTTAATGAAACCCCATTTCAATGGAGCAATGCAAGACAATTATCATTTGATAAATTAAAAAGCATGCTCAACACCACACTTTTAATGCAATCCCCACATTAGACTTTACCTTTGGATCTCAAATGAGCTGTACGTGACTTTGAAATTAGAGATTATTAAGGATTTCAACATTTGTAGGCCTTTTGTGTAACCATCTTATTAATGAAACCCCATTTCAATGGAGTGTAGCAAGACAATTATCATTTCATAATCTAAATTGCATGCACAAAACTAAACCTTTTATGGACTGCCCACATTAGACTTCACCTTTTGATCTTATGCGCGATGTAAAAAAATTTCCAATTAGGTTCGTCTTGTGGCAAAGAAATTACAAGAAGACTAATGTGATACACTGCATAGTAGGACCCTTAATAGAACCTTATTTAATTATGCTACCACTGAGAAGGATTTTCTAGAAGTAGTATTTGTTTCAAGTAATTTCCAGATAAACCTCGCAGGGTCCCTCATAGTGAACTTAACGGTCCACGTGTGTTTGAAATAATTTATTTCCAAAAAGGGTTTTATACCTCATTTGATTCATTGGATTCTCCTACTCCAATAATGTTTATTTACATTAAAGATAATAGATAATACAAAACATAGTTGCCAACCATTTTTCACATTTGACATTTGAAGCACCTAAGGACTAATGCCAATTATAGAAATTTTTTGAATGAATAATTTTCTCTTCATTACTTTGTGAACATAACAAATTAGATTATGATGGGATCCATTCCTTCACGTTAGTTGTTCATGTTTTATATGATGATTTGTACAGGTTCATTCAAAATTCCAAAGGTGATCATTAACCATAATAAAGCCCATTTTTGTAATGGGTTACTTACAAATTTAAAAAGAAGGTATAAAAGGGTTCATTAGGTTGGTGAAACATACAACCATCAAACAAGTTCCCAATACGAGATAGACATCTAAAAATTATGCACATCCTTGAGAATACGATGAACCCTAACCAAAAGCATTTCTCTCAATGACTAACCAATGTGGTGTAGGATTAACAGGTAGCTTACAAATATCCATTTAGTGTGTACCCCTATAGTCTAATGTATGACAATCCATTCCATATCCATGTGGATATTGAACACAATTCCTATTGGGAAATTAAAAAATATATTAATCTTTACTTGGGCAATGGAAACGATAACAAAATTCTCCAACTCAATGAGTTCTGAGATATTCATAGCAAGGTTTATGAGAGAACTTGTACTTGTTAAGTAAAATAGAAAGAGATACATGACAAGAACATATATTTCTAATACTTTTATGTGTATCAAAATATGCTTTTGTACAACTTTTAGTTTTATCTCTTTCTGGGGAAGATGATATATGGATCGGGACCTATGTTTTGAAAATGACTTTCCCTCATAGTTCCATACATATTAAAGATCCTAAGGATATGAATGTGTTTAAAATAAATGGAAAAAAATACTTCAAACAAACTTAATAGGTTTTGATCCTTATTTGTAGTTATTTCCATTGGAAAGCCCATTACATGCTTTACACCATTTGAGTCGGATTATCATGGTCCTTGACCGTGACAAAATTGAGTTGTCAAGGTCAATGGCCATGACAAGTTTGGGCATGAAAACTCCTTATATAATGATCCGTGACTGTGACAACACCCATTTTCATAGTTCTTTTTACACTGAGGAAATCACCTCAAAACTACTGTTGCCATCACCGATCCTTGCAGTGGGAGAGACGGAGAAGAGGGTATCTTTAATGTCGAGAGGATCTTGGACCCGCGCATCCCTCTCGAGAGAGCATCGGTTGGCGTCGGTGATGAGGTAAAAAATGTAGAGAGATGGAGTCGCCAGTCTATTTTACTCAAAACAGACAAAAGAAAAGGGAGCCATCCCGAAGGACGGAATCCAAAAACATACTAATACATATGAAACCAAAATGATTCGAAAAGGGTCCGGAGGCTATGTTACGAAATGGGAAGGTGTTAGGCACCCATTCCTCCCTTACGGTCTCTCATGGGTTATTGTTATTTTCCTTTTTTTTCCCCGTGATATGTGTGCATGTGTATATGTAGTGGAGATAGGAATCATCGACTTGTATCATGGAAGAGATAAAGTAAGTCATCCGTAGGAATGTTCCCAAAAGTAATATTAGAAAATAGGATATAAGAGATTATCCTAGCATTGATTGTTATAATGGGACGATAATGCATATGGAATAATACGCCACTAAGAACAATATATGTATATATAAACATATAGACTCTAAGAGGGTTAAGTTAAAAAAAACTAGAAAAATAAAAAGTGGTAGAAAGTAGGAATAGGTATCAAAGTCCACATAGTTTGTAGCCAATAGAGGCATCAAATACCACGTAGTTCGTATGCAAAACGAGGGGTGGGATTTATCCCATAAATCCAACCACGGGCTTCTCTTATATGTGTGTGTGTGTGTGTGTAAAAGAGTGTTTTAGTTGTGAGAAAAGTGTGAGAATTCCCGTTTGGAATTTATGAGCAAACCCTCTTTTTCTTGTTTTTGGGGTTTTATTTATATGAAAATAAGAGATGTGCAATAATACTAGATAAAAATTATATTAGGATATATGAGATGAGAGAATAAAAGTGCTAAGTAATAAAAGAAGTTAATGCGAATTTAGTAGAATTTGAAGAGAGAGTTGAGAAAGTTGGACCTTCTTGAAGATCTTGAGCTGGATTTTGGACGTTGGAGAGCAGCCATTGCACTTGAGTGGTGACGGAGGGTAGTTAATCACCAAGTTTGATGAAAAAGATGATGCAATGTGAAGGTTGGAAAGGGATTTGGATGGGGAAATCACGCTGACTTCGAGAGAGGTTTTCTAAGCTCATTGAGAGTGATGGATTTCAGATCTTGTGTCCCTTTGCAATGAGGTCAAGCCCTCCCTTTTATAGGACCAGGGCATTATCGATCAGCATAGTCCTGCTCCTACCAATCGACAGGTATTTTTAGGCACATTGCCGATAGGCAGGGTTTGGAAACTGCCGTTTGGTAGTCTCTTTCAAGTTCCTTCAGAAAAATGATCGTAGAGCGCAAACCATTTATTCGAATTGCACACAGGGCGAACCATTGGAAAGGCACATCATAGACCTTTGAAATTCTTTGGACTTCTCCCAGGTCTGGGTGTTGGCTTTGGGTCAAATATGGCTCAGAAGCATTTATCGGTTCTTTGGACAGGGGATCATCGAACGCAAATGGATCATTTATCCGCATGGGGAGAAACCTTGGAAAGCTTAGGATACGTACTTCGACATTCCAAAGAGTTTGACTCCGTTTAGGAAGTTAAATTTGGTCAACTGGGGCCTAGAAGCGTTGGGTGACCTTTCGGAGTAAAATGGATCGTTCGTCAAAACCGTAAGTCAGAATCGTGCATGGGGTAGACCGTTGGAAAGGGGTTTCAGTGCCCTTCAAAGATTCATCCAGTCTTGGTTAAGTTGAAGAGTTTACTTTTGTCAAACAGTGACTGGGAGCGTCCGGTGACCTCCTAATCAAGTTTTGAGGGAAAACGGGTTGTTCATCCACACCGTAAGTCAGAATCGTGCACGGGGCTGACCGTTGGAAAGGGGATTTAGTACCCTTTGAAGATTCATTTAGTCTAAATTGAGCTGAAGATTTTGGCTTTTGGTCAAATGGAGCCCGAGAGTGCCTGATGGTCTCTAGGTCAGTACCCGGGGTATGACTTTGGTTTGTAGTGATAAAGGGAGGTGCTAGGGACCTAAGGAGAGGTTAGGGGGCATTATAATGAGGTGTCTATAAAGCCCCTCTATGGGTGAGTTTGTAACAAATGATAGTCGTCGAATAGACACCGCATGATGCCTTTGAAAGAGTATGACCAATTCAGAGGGTCAAGGCTGATTCTTGGGACTTGAAGATGAGGGTGACCAATTCTGTGGGTGAAGCCAATTCTGAGGGCTTGAAGATGAGGGTGACCGATTCTATGGGTCAAAGACAATTCTGAGGTCTTAAAGATGAGGGTGACCAATTCGGTGGGTCGAAGCCAATTATGAGGGTTTAAATTGAGATGACCAATTCTACGGGTCAAAGCCAATTCTGAGGGCTTAAGTTGAGATGACCAATTCTGCGAGTCGAAGCCATTTCTGAGGGCTTCAGATGAGATGACCAATTCTGTAGGTCGAAGCCAATTCTAAAGGCTTAAATTGAGATAACCAATTCTGCAAGTCGAAGCCAATTCTGAGGGCTTAAATTGAGATGAAAAATTCTACGGGTCGAAAACAATTCTGAGGGCTTAAGTTGAGAAAACCAATTCTGTGGGTCGAACCCAATTCTGAGGGCTTAAGTTAAGATGACCAATTCTGCAGGTCGAAGTCAATTCTGAGGGCTTGAGATGAAATAATTAATTCTGTGGGTCGAATCTAATTCTGAGGGCTTGAGATGAAATGATTAATTCTGCGAGTCGAAGCCAATTATAAGGGCTTAAATTGAGATGACCAATTCTGCGAGTCGAAGCCAATTCTGAGGTCTTGAAGATGAGATGACCAATTCTTCGGGTCGAAGCCAATTCTGAGGGCTTAAGCTGAGATGGCCAATTTTTCGGGTCAAAGCTAATTCTGAGGGCTTAAGTTGATATGTTCTTGGGAAACTCTATCGGGGAAATTACCTCGTGATTTTAATTTGAGCTGGGGAGCACATTGTTGGGGAAATCCTCGTATATTTTGGAGATTTTACGGGATAACAACCATTCTAATACTATAAATTCCACTGGGGAAGTGATTTAGGTTGTCCAGGATTTGGACATATTGTTCGGAGAAATTTGAAACCTTTAGGGAATAGGAGATGATCCTGAAGTTTGAGATACTTTAGAGGTCCTCTGGGGACGTTTCTGGGAGGAGATTCACACAATTTTTTAGAGTTCCTCTCGGTAAATAGGTGTTATGCTTAAGGGCGTGTGAAATTTTCTTAGTGAAAATATTCTAAATCCTATCCTGGATTTTTAGGAATTTTCTAAGGAGTTTTCAGGATTTTCTGGTATTTTTTGGGAGTTTATGCACGAAAATTTAAGGGCGGTTCCGGTCGGCATAGTGTGGAGGGTGACATTCGGCAGTGGCACAGACTTTTAGACTGCCTCAAAAAGATAAAGGGTTCGTGCCGATCGGTAGGTGGGGGTGCAGTGCCGATCGGCATGACCCTTGGCATCCTATAAAAAGGGGCGAGTTCCCCTCATTTTTCACAGCTTCTTGCCTTATTTCTTTTTGTGATTTTCTTCTACAAATCATTCTAGCATTCCGCAATCTAAAAAAATGGCCACTTTTGTGAGCACTGCAGTACACCGGGGGTGGTTGGCTATTGACTAGTGGGCGAACGTGGAATGGAGGGCCAGGGCGCCTCTTGCTTTGGGGAGTGAAACTATTTTGATGCATTCAAGACAGTTGCAGATGAGCGTACTTTGCAGCGGGAGCCATCGCATCATCGCTCTTCGAGAGTGGTGAACCCTAGTGGTTATGTAAGTAAAATGACTTTTGGCATTCTTTTTTGGTGATTTCTTTTTTTCTTGGATTTTAACGAGGTTTTCTTTGACATTCGGAGGTTTCTTTGTCGACCATGTGCGCCCGCGGGACGACGGGGCTTAAGGATGTATGGGAGCACCTTTCATCTGTGGTGCATTGGGTGGTATCTTCAGCAGGCTTTGGGACATTGGCGTTTGTGCTAGATGAGATGCCTCGTTCGACGGCAGTCTTATTCTCTCTGGGGGAGAGGTTGTGGGACACTACCCACACCTTCCATTTTAGCTTTGGGGAGATGATTGTGACTCCCATAGATGTGCAGAAGCTGATGGGGCTGGATTGTGATGGAGAGCAGATAGAGGTGGATCGCTCTTTACGGGTGAGGCCGGAGGCGGTGCGGGCAGCGCTTGGTGATGTGGGGAAGATAGTATCTGGGGATTCTATCCGGTTGTCCTTGTTGAGGGATGTTTTGTTGGGTAGGGTGATTGACGTGGAGGATGGGCTATAGGTGAGATAGATGGCCCGATTATTTATTTTGCTAGTGCTGGGGGGATTTTTGGTGGCATCGAGCGGCGACGTTGTCCGATTATGGTTTTTACCATACTTGAGGATATTTTTGAACATCCCTCTCTATGATTGGGGGAGCCTGACTTAGGCGAGCCTTTATTTTTCTCTGGATGCATTTAGCCGGTATTGCCGGCAGTCTTTCACTGGAGCCACGTATCTTCTTGTGGTATTCTTTAATTTGTGCATTTTCCTTACATACATTCGCATTTTCCTTATGCGTCTCTTTTTTATTGCGGTTTTTATCTTTGGTAGACGTGGTTCTATGAGGTGATTGGGTGTAATACCCAGATGATTTCTTTGAAGGACTAGACCTTTGGGGACTTTTGTCGGTTGTATCAGTGGCGGAAGGCCAATCGGTAGTCGAGGAAGTCTCTTTCTCTGGAGGCGGTGCATCAGGTCTTGAATGGCCTGACCAGTGATAGGGTAAATTTTTTCTTTCTTTAGTCTAAGACCTTTGTGTGCTCTGATTTATATTTTACCTTATATCTTCTTGGAATTTTTCAGGTGACCTTTTACCCTTGTGGTACAGCTGTTCAGGACACGAGGTCGACTGGGTGAATGCACAGATGAGGCATTTGTTGGCACATGAGTTTGGACACTCTTGGTATCTCAGGGAGAGGGTGGTTCGATAGATTGCTGAGGAGGAGGTGGTAGTGCCACCTACGAGGCTCCCTATGTCTATGAGGCGGGAGCGGATGTTGCTAGAGGACACGAGGATTACAGTGATGATTGGCAAGTCCTATCTGATGTACACCAATACGACTGTGTCGTATGATTATATGGACTTCGTGATGAGCTGGCTAATGGCGCCCAGCATATATGATGCACTGCCCTTCCCTCCTGCGGGTTCGAGCCATCCAGTGGGGTCTTCCCACAGCGGTGGCGGTCCGTCGACATCTCTAGTGGTGGTGACTTTGGAGGTCCCCTTTATGAGGTTGCATACCCCTTCATACAACGTCCACAGGGCTGATGGAAGGATGGTGCCTATATTGTATCGTCCTCATGCGATGAACCTGGAGGAGTTAGGCTTGACATAGGAGGTTCTTCGTCCTTTGATATATCTTTATGTTTTTCTTTTTTCCTTTATTTTGGTTTCTTTCAATCTTTTCTGCTTGATACTGATTTTTCCTTTTCTTGCAGTAAGTCCGGGTGTCCACCACTTGGCTGAGGGATATTAGGGACTGGATATCTTCGGCGATGCCCATATTTGGAACGAGGTTCCTATTCCTTCTTGCTTGGTTCCGTCTGCCTCATCCGAGGAGGAGTTTGGTTCGAGTAGCGATGGTGCGTCATCTCATTATAGGGGAAAGAGAGCGCGTCGCAGGGATGGAAGTTCTTAGAAGAGAGAGGGGGAAGGGTAAGTGAGAGAGAGAGAGAGAGAGAGAATGTGTGTTCGGGCTATGTCCCGTTGTTTTTGCTTTTCTTTATTTTCCTTCAAAATTGATGTAACACAGAAAAATATCTATGCAATTCAATGGAGTTTTTTATTATCTTTGGTTAATGATGAATGAATGAATGCATGCATATGCACTTTTTACTTTGTTGTTGAGATCGTAAAAAGAAATATTTTGGGGGTTTGGAGGGAGTTTTTGTATATAAAGATGAAAGGAGAATTTGCAATTTTGTTTAAGAATATTAATTTATTTTTATTGAGCTTTATGATTTTCACAAAAGAGGAAAAAGGAAAGTTTCTAAAAATAGGGGTTGTCGATCGGCAAGCACCTTCTCCTGCCTATCGGTAGGTTAGTCCAGTCCCATCAATTCAAAGCTTCGATTGGCACCCTCTTCAGCCTTTGGTACCTTGTGGGGTAGGATTTCCTCCGATTTCTGCAAGGGTTGTGTCTTTTATGGTTGGTTTCAAGTATAAAAAGGGGTAAGGGTGGAGTGCATTCATCACACCTTCACATCCTAACTTTCTTATTCTGTGAGATAGCTCTCCCTGGTAGTGTTGAGTTTGCCAACTACCTCAAGACTTTGGAGGCAATGTGCTCTTATAACATCGACTACGATGCTTTCAACATGCATCAAGTCTCTTTATGGCGTAATCGGCCCATAGAATGGAATATACTAATGGAGGCGGTACAATTTTGGTACCCAGAAAACCATATATTCCGCTTTGGCTTGGAAGAAGTCTGTCCGACTTATGAGGAATTTTCTGCCATGTTGGGAGTAAATCCTATTATGGATACTGCCATTCCTGAGTTTTCCTAATCTCCTCGGGAGCTGTTGGTTGGACTTTTCCGTGTCTCGCCCTCGGCAGATAGATCCTTGGTTACTAGAGGAATGATTTCTCTTCAGGCGATGCTGTGGTCTGTGCATTTGCAGTAGGTTGGTGATGCTGGATATGCCAGAGCCGTCGTTCTGGGACTGGTTTTAAAATTGTTGATTGTGACTGGGGAACTGCTGGTGGATCCACAACTTGCCGCTATTACTTTATGGATGTCCTACCGTCGCAATCCTGCGGCGGTGATACTAGCGGAGACTCTAAATGGCCTGGATGCTTGGAAAGAAGGTCATTCTGAATTTTTGAGGGGTAGCCCTGTAATGTTGTTCATGTGGTTTTTCAAAAGATTCCACCTGGTGACTCCTTCGAAATATCCTTTGTTGGCTATACCCAACCAATTTTTGCGCCATTTCATCAGTGTTGGTCTGGATATCGAGAGCTGGGAGAACTGGTTTGTGGAGCATGGGGCTCTAAATATGTACAGGTCAATGCCTTGGTGGGGACAGCTGCTGCCTATTCTGGAACTGGGAGAATATTTGTACGTTCGACTGGTTGGTCTCAAATAGACCTCTTTCTATTTCCATTGGCGTCTTCTATGCCAATTTTCCTGGGAGCAGATTGTGCCACCTCGGGCACTGGGTTTCTTTCCGGTAGAAGATTTGAGAGAGTGTATGCACATGCGGCTTGGCTCTTTATGGGAGAGTCAGCTCCCATCAACCCGTTCATCTCAGTCTGTTGGGAGAGTTTAGCACATACCTGAGGATTATATCAAGTGGTTGTGGAGAAGATTAGTTAGCAAGATATTGGAAGTGGAGACTGGACAAAGGTGGCTTGCCTTATCTGATACCATAGAGGGAGGTGTTATGGTCATTCCGAGGTTGATTCAAGCTTATCGATCCATGGAGTGTCTGCGGCACTCTATTCAGCTAGGGTAATCTTGGGGGTCCACGTATGTAGATGATGATGGAGCGGGCTCCTCTAGTAGCTGTGGGTAGGACTCTTGGGGAGTTTATTTTATAATGACAAATAAATTTGGGAACTTATTTGGCTTTTTAGGAAGGTAAGGGGAAGGGAGTTATCCATTCCTTTTCTTATGTAATTGCCGTGTAACTTCTTATTAATGAAATAAACAAGTTTTCGATCATCCAACTGTGCCTTTTGATGAATTTTATATTTTGAATTATCTATACCGATTGCTAAGGCATGCATAATCCTTTTGTTCAAATATATGCTAGAATGAACTGTCGTTCTCGGACATAAGAAAAGAATAGTTTTTTATGAAAAAGAAAGGATTGTGCTCATATAAGATGTATGAGCTGCCTACGTACCTCTGGGGGATTTTGAAAATTTTTAGTTTGTTTGAAAATGGTTTTTACAGAGGATCAGGCCCACGTAGTTCTGGGTAGAGGGAAATGAAGAATTTTTTTTGTTTTTTTTTAAGAATAGAAGGGAGATGAGAAGAGTTGTAGCGCACCGAGATTTCAGACTAGGGGTAAAATTTCTTGAGACAGTCCAAATTGACAGAACGAGCCATCTCTTCTCCATCTAGATCGGTGATCATGGAGGCACCGCCAGACAAGATCTTCTTTACAATGTATGGGTCGCTCTAATTGGGCTTGAATTTTCCTCTGGGGTCCCGGATGGGCTCTACTATTTCTTGAGGGCTAGATCCCCCTCTCATACATCGCGATCCTTGACTCTCTTATTTGAATGATCGCTCTATACGGTGATGGTACCCTTGTATGTGGTATAGAGCTTTTAATCTCGTATCATCTAGGAGGGTCAACTCATCAAGACGGCTTTGGTACCAGTCTTCTTCGCTGACCTTACTTTCAAGCATAACACGCAATGAGGGTATTTTGAGCTCTAGGGTAGGACTGCTTCCATGCCATAGACTAGAGAGTGAGGGGTCTCCCCAGTAGAGGTTCAGATTGAGGTTCGGTAGCCCTAGAGGGCATAAGGGATTCGGTCGGTCCAATCTCGATAACTTTCGGTCATCTTACTGATAATGGTTTTTAGGTTTTTATTGGCAGCCTTGACTACACCATTGGTCTGAGGTTAGTAGGTACAAGATTTATGTCTCTAGATCCCATACTCGTTGACCAATTCTTTGACTTCTGCCTCAAAACGTAACCCATTATCTGACACTAGCTCGTGTGGGACCCATATCAACAGATAATGTTTTTCTTGATGAATTTGTCCACTTTCTTGGCGTTCAGGACTGCGTATGACTCAGCTTCGACCAATTTCATGAAGTAATCAAAGAAAAATAGGATTAATTCATTCCTGTTGGAGGCCTTGGGTGTAACCTTCCCTATAATGTCGATGCCCCAGGTGGAGAACGGCCAGGGAGAAGTCATGTTGTAAAATTCATGCTGAGGCAGGTGTTGAAGGTTGGAGAACTGTTGGCATTTGAGGCATCTTTGAACATGGGCGGTGCAATCCTGGATCTTAGTGGTCAAGTAGTAGCCTTGTTATATGATCTTCTTGGCAAGCATGTGACCGTTCATGTGGGGCCCTCATTCCCCGCTGTGGAATCTCTGCATTACCCCTTCAATGTTATCCCCTACGATGCAGTGTAGATGGGTTCCATCGAAGTTTCTCTTAAATAGTTCTTGGTGACGGATGATGTACTGGGCGACCAGTCTTTGGAGGGTTTCTCGATCTTTCTTGTTATAACCCTAGAGATACTTACCATGCTTGAGGAGGTGCCATATATCATAGTACCAGCAATTGCCTAACTCGTGATCTTCTATGGTGATGATATCAATGTGGTAGCAATGGGTTGGTTTATCTTTCTTTTGAACTAGGAAGGGGTCCATTGTTATTCCTTCGGGCATGTCGACCATGGAGGCTAGGGTAGCAAGGGCATAGGTTAGGTTATTTTTTGCTCGAGGTAGGTAATGGAAGGTGATGTCTTGGAATTGGGAGACTAGTTCTTCTAAGTGGGTTGGAGTTTCTCCTCCTTGACTTTCCATTTTCTGAGCACTTGACCAATGATGAGGGAAGAATCCCCGTAGAAATCTAGGCATTAAATTCCTTTCTTGAGAGAAACTTTGAGGCCTACCGTACACGCCTCATATTCAGTCATGTTGTTGGAGCACGGGATATCTAACTTGATGGAGATGGAAGTGTGGGAGTCATCTAGGGAGATCATAAATAACCCAATGCCATATCCCTTTTTGTTGGTCGCGCCGTCAAAGAACATTTTATATCAGAAGTAGTATTAAGCGGTGTAGAGGATGTTTTCATCTGGTAATTCAAAGATCCAATCATCAGCTTCTTCTGTGGGGTAGTCAGCGAGGTAGTCAGATATGGCTCTTCCTTATATGGCTTTTTACGTGACGTATACGATATCAAACTCAGCTATGAGCATCAACCACCAGTCCATTCGACTGGATAAGGCGGGTTTCTCAAGAAGTTACTTGATGGGATCCATTCGGGATACAAGTTTGATGGGGAAGACGAGCATGTAGTGTCGCAACTTTTTTGTGACCCAGACAAGCGTGACGTATGCCTTTTCCAAAGAAGTGTAGTTGACTTTGTACCCAGCCAATTTGCGATTGGCATAATAGATGGCTCTTTATTTGCAGTAATCTTTAAGGTATTGGGCTAACAAAGCCCCAGCTGCAGTGTGGGTTATGGTTAGGTATATAAGCAAGGGGAGACCAGGCTGTGGTGGCATGAGTACCAGAGGTTGGGTTAGATATTGTTTGATTCGGTTAAAATATTCTTGGCAAGCTTCGTTCCAAACCTTGGTTGAATCCTTTCGAAGGAGTTTAAAAATAGGTTCGCAGATGGAGGTTAGCTGGCTGATGAACCGGCTGATGTATTGCAATTTCCCTAGGAATCCACAAACTTCTTTCTCCATTCGGGGAGGTGGCATCTCAATTTTGGCTTTCAGCTTGGCAGGATCTTCTTATGTCCCCTTCTCACTGACCATGAATCCTAAGAGATTTTCCTTTGTAACTCCGAAGACACATTTCTGTGGATTGAGTCTCATCTAATATCGTCGCAATCATTCAAAGAACTTTCGGAGGGAGGTAAAATGACCTTATCTAGTTTTGGATTTGATAATAATATCATCCACATAGACCTCGACTTCTTTATGAATCAGATGGTGCAGGACAGTCGTGGCATCCCTCTGGTAGGTAGCCCTAGAATTCTTGAGACCAAATGGCATAATAGTGTAAAAAAAGGTTCCCCATGGAGTGATGAACGCGATCTTTTCTTGATGATCTGGGTACATTTTGATTTAGTTGTACCCGACAAACCCGTTAATGAATGACATGAGAGCATGACTGGTTGTGTTATCCGCGATCATGTCGATATTGGGTAGCATATAATTATCTTTTGGAGAGGCTTTGTTCAAGTCCCGATAGTCTACACACATCCAAACTTTCCCTCCTAATTTTGGCATAGGAACTATGTTGGCTAGCCATGTGGGATATTCAATCACACAAATGAAGCCCACCTTCAGCTGTTTGACCACTTCTTCTTTGACCGTAACAGACCATTCGGTGTGGAGCTTTCTCAATTTCTGTTTAATTGGCTTATAATCTGGAAGAGTGGGAATCTCGAGTTGAGTTATTTTAGGATCAATGTCCGGCATATCGTTATAGGACCATGAGAAGACATCCACGAATTCCTTCAGTAATTCTTCAAGTTATGCACGCTCATGCTCGTCGAGGGTAGCCCCTATCCTAATCTCGCGCAGTTGGATACTAGAACCGAGGTTAACGATAACAGTCTCTTCTTCATTAACTTGAATGCGATTATGTTTTTTGTTATTAACCTTACTTAAATCAGTTAAGATTTGTTCATTTGCAAACCATCATCATCAAAAGTTTGATTAGAATCCAAATAATTAATGTAAGGCACACCAAGATACTCAAAATCTTTGTTTATTTCATTGATAGGAAAAACAGCATTGAGAACCTCATCAAAGGAGGTCTCGATTACATTTGCGCAAGGATAGACAATAGAAGAAGTGGTTGGGTAAACATTGGGGTTAGGTAGGATTTTAACAGGTAGAACCGGTGCAGCAAGCCAGTTAATGAGAAGTGTATCAGCAACTTTAACCAGGTGGGATGGATCTAGTGATGTAGTGCCTAAATGAACCATACAGAGTGCCAGCCCTAGTGTCTGCAAGCCAAATAAATCCTCGAAATCACTTCCCTCAGAATCTGTGATGTCTTTGATAAGTGGTTGTACATGGTGTTGGAAATTTTTGGCCCATGGGTAGCTGTCTTGGAAAAATATCTCCATTCCAGGCTTCATCTTCTTATTTGTATGGTCATACACCGGTTCCGAAAAGCCACTAAAGGGGAAGTCTTCACCCTCTTTGATGAATCATCCATTCAAGGAATCACCTGGGATAGTCTAGATACAATCTAATCTTCTCTTTGGTCGAGACTGGCGGATCATTCTGAGCTCTTTTTATGATGGTTGATACCCCAAACCATAAGGAGGGAAATCTTTTTTCAGTTCAATAGGCTCAATTACCCCTTGTTGTCTTTGTCCTAGCCCCAGTCTGAGTATGAAGTGCATGTTTCTGAACATCTGAATCACATTAACGTTTCCATGAGGGTCGTATTCTGGAAAAACCCTTTCTCTGAAATCGTCCCCCATCGGGAGTAGAAGTGGCTCAACTCAGAATACTGATAGGAGCATATCATTTGACTCGTGATGTATCTTAAGGATTGGATTGCTGGTACTCACACCCTCGATATTGTCATCGTCAACCAAAATGGTGATGACTCGTCCGTCGGTGAAGAACTTCAATTTTTGATGGAGTGAGGAAGACACACCCTTAATACTGTGGAGCCGAGGTCGTGCGAACAACAGGTTGAAACAAGGTGGGATGTTAATAACTTGGAATTAAATGATAGGGTTTATAGGGTCAGCCCCTATTACAAGTTTTATGGATCCCATCACCTCCCGACGGGTATTATCGTAGGCACGTACCACAGCGGAGGTTGGAGCTAGGTCACTTTTCTTCAGTCCTAAGCATTTGGGGTCCGTTTGGTTATCTTGTGGGAAAAGGGTAGGCATGGCAAATTTTGCCTAGGAAAAGAAGTTTTCGTGTTGTTTGATAGGCTTTATTTGTATGCTGGCAAACACTATATTTGCTAACTTTTATGTTTGATAGGCATAGTTTGTCTACTGAAAGACACTTATTTGCCTACACATGTTGTTTGATAGCCAAAATTTATCATGGTAAATAAAAACTTTTCCTATATATTGTTGGCAAATTCTTGTCATTTTACACATTTTCTTTATAATCAATATAGTTTACATAAGTTTTATTTTTCATTTTCAGGATTAACGACGAAATTTTGGATGCGAGTCAAGTTGGATGCTTGCTTTGAACATGGATGAACCAAAAGAATTTGTTGGACATAGTTACTTTCATGCACATTTGTATTTAATTTTACTTGATAAAGTACTAAAAATGGCATTTAGTTGGACAAAATATATTTTAGATGATTGCACATTTATTTGGCCAAAATATGTTGTAATTTGACCCCTTAATAAAATAATGTGGAATTGATTAGTTTAAAAAGCCCTGTTGTTAATGTTGTGGAATTGTGTTATAGAATCAAATTTCAAATTTCAAATTTCAAATTTCAAATTTCAAATTTCAAATTTCAAATTTCAAATTTCAAATTTCAAATTTCAAATTTCAAATTTCAAATTTCAAATTTCAAATTTCAAATTTCAAATTTCCCCTTACTTGTGTAATAATATCTATAAAAGGGGTAAGTTATGAAGTAAGTTTTCAATCACCCAAAAATGACTTCACATAAGAAAGGAAAAAAATTGATAAGTGGTTTTTACGATGGTATGGAGAAAGTAGAAGATTTCCAGCCGAAAATTTTGATGACAAATCTCGGTACCTACGTCGATCGGTCTGGTATAACTTGGTATGGTGAGAAAAGAAAGTTTGAGAACAAGCCCATCGACACAAGCAGTCCATTTCCTGACTACGTTGGTCATGTGATAATTTACCCACCATCTCAAGCTAAGAGAAACCTGCCGACCGTTTCTGAAGCTTACGCATTGTGGCCACGTTTGTTTAATAGGAGATGCGATCTTGAAGTTTGTTGTAGATGGCATGGACTGCGAGTTCCACAAGCAAGGTCGAGTTCCACAAGCAAGGTCGGCCATACACTTGAATGACATGTCAAAGCAAGACGAAGTTGTCCGTCTTTTGAAAAGGAAAATCCAACAAATGGAACGTCGTTTATACCGCGTCCATGCGAAAAATTATTTCAAGGAAGACATTGTTAATCAATTTTACATATCTGACCCAGATATGCCAAACTACTCAGAAGATGACCTAAACGGTGATTTTGTAAGCTATATCCCATGACGCCTCATGTGTGAGGTTTGTGTCAAGAAAAATGTTCGTGTTCAAGAAAATGTTGTTTACTTAAAATTTTAATATTTCAAGTATTCTATTTTCATTTAGTATGACATGTACGTTAATTTTACAAGTATTCCATTTTCATCTTCAAATATAATGACAATGGTGTATTATAAAAACATTGGGGATTTTATAAATGAGTCAATTAGTTTTAGATAAGACAACACAAAATATGTTCCCAAAAATTGGCCACACTATAACATATGTAGACCCGGGACAGAGCCCAATGTTTGTTCCCATTACAAAATAATATTTAAAATATAGATCTGAAAAGTGGTATTAATTCCCATATAGCTTGTTCAGAGCCCAACTCTTCGCAAATGCCTCCTTCTTGATACCCATAAAGACCTGGGTCAGTCCTTGATCCGCCTCAAACATACCAAGAAATCGCAACATATCACTTTCACTCATTTCCATTGCCTCTAGGCGATCAAGAATGTCTTTACATTTGACATGCTCTATGGTGTTCAGCTTCGCATCTGAGTCCATAGCAACTGCTATCATTCGCGAGGATTCTGCAATAATGGCCAATGCACGGGCACTCTCGTCCAACACGTTACCACGTTTGCGTTTTGGCCTTGGCATAGCAATAGGTCTTAGTACTTGTCCGGGACCTTTACGTTTCCCTAGTTGGAGTGACGTGTTATTTGATTCACTCTTCGAGAACCCATTTTCAGTTATGTCAACAAAATCTTCTTCTGGTTGAGATATTCCTGAAAAAATATTAAATATTTTTGTCATTTCCATTTACGAAGTTACGCGTGATTTTAATAAATACAACTTGCATTAAACATTTACCTTCCATTGATGGGAAGTAATCACCACCTGATTGAGAATTTGACCCCGTTGCGGTGTCGTTGCCATAAATGGTGGCAAGCTCATCATAATATAGGCAACACTTGACTTTCATCTTCGCAGCATCCGACTTGTTCTGCTAACATTAAAGTCACCATTAGTATTTTTAAGGTATACCATGAATATGCACTTTAATACGTACCTTGACCTACTCGTCCCACACACTTGGATCTGCAGCTACAGATGACGTAGTTGCATCAAATCTAAATCCACTGACTTGTAATAGTTCGTGCACTTCCCTATACTCTTTTTTAAGAGTCTTCAAACGTGAGCGGATGTGAGGGACTCCCACTATGACATGACAGTCATTCCTGACAGCATCGATAACGGTTTTCATATGCGCAGATGTGAAACCATTATCGGGCTTCTTTGTTCCAGCAAGTACCTCACCCATAAGAGAAGACATCATGCACCCATCCATTTTATCAGTCCAACGCACTTGTGGCGCCTTGCAAGGTATTTCCACTTGTGAGTCAGGGGTTTCTAGATTGATTGGTACATTTGCTTTTGGTGGTCGAAAAGGAACATTGATTCGGTTTTGGCCCATCTCTGAAATGTATATGCATCCACTAACTTTAGTATCATATAAGCTAATTAACTGTGCAGATATCAGTATCTAATTAACTGATTAACTAGCAGATATCAATATTTGATTAACTAATTTTAGTATTTGATTAACTGGTTTCTGTTATCAAATAGGTATCTGACATCAAATGAGTATCAGTTATCAGTTATCGAATATCAGTATCTGATACCATCAAATACCAGTATCGGTTAATAAGTATCTAATACCATTAAATCTCAGTAACTTATACCATCAAATCTAAGTATCAGTTAATCAGTTATCAAATGAGGTATTCAGTATCTGATAAGGAATTCAATTCAAATGTGCAATGAGGTATAAATGATTAACTGATTAACTAGCAGATATCAGTATCTGATTAACTGATTTCGGTTATCAAATAGGTATCTGATATCAAATGAGTATCAGTTATCATTAATCAGTTATCAAATGAGTATATGATACCTTCAAATAGCAGTATCAGTATCTGATACCATCAAATATCAGTATCAGTTAATAAGTATCTGATACCATCAAATCGCAGTATCTGATACCATCAAATCTCAGTATCTGATTATCAAATGAGGTATCCATTCAGTTCCAAATTATCAAATGAGGTATCATTCAGTTCCAAATTAGGTATCTATTCAATTCCAAATTATCAAATGAGGTATCCATTCAGTGCCATAAGGAATTCAGTACCATAAGTTACTCATAGAAGATATTCAGTACCATAAGTACTCATAGCAGATATTCAATACCATAAGTACTCATAGCATATATTCAGTACCATTTATTAGATATGAGGTATCAAACAACAGCATATATTAGATACCAAATCAGCACCATACAAAATGAACCAATTTTATTTAATCATCATCCAAATTTAATCGTGAGGTATCAAATGTATACCAAATCAAATTGTGGTATATATTGGATATGAGGCTTATATCAGTCCAATTAAATCATCATCCAATCTGATAATCATCCAATTTAATCATCCAATTTGATACATCATCTATACAAAATCAGTTTGATATAGCAGAATACAAAATCAGTTTGATACATCAACGACATAATCATCAAATATATTCAAATCCAACACGGATACAAATACAAGAAGGCTAAGATTTCATTATCCATCTTAAAACATGGTTTTGACAACTACATACAAACATAATAGCATAATGACATATAGCATCCGTTTGAGTGATCGAAGCATATCGATCATTGCTATGCAGTCCATATTGCTATCGACTCCATAATCAAGAATCGTTGGAGGAATGGTGGAAGTTGATGAACCACATTGCCCTATCATGTTATCTGAGTTCGATTCATTAGGCAACGTTGTAGATTCTGATGATATATCATCCATAGACGGCATTGCCCAACCTAACCAAATACCACAATTGGCACAACAATGGTAGATCCTACCGAGATTATTGTTATTAACAAACTTGGTTATTCTAATGTCACCTACGTATCCACATTTGCATTTTCTCGATTTGACCCTCATATTCAAGTAGTTCACATTAGTTGATGTAGACATGGAATCTGAAAAATATTAAAGCATTTTCTCAATTTGACCCTCACATTCAAGTGTTAAAAAATTATTACAACAGTTAAATGCGAAACGAAATACTTTAGTCATCAAAAGTAAATGGTTGATTATGACTTGTTGCTCTTTCTTCCCACATTTGTGTTTCCATTGCATTACGTTTATCTGTCCAACATGCATGTGTGGCAAAGGTAATATGCTCATTATCATCAGTACATTAAGCGGTGTTGGGTTCACATCATCATCACTATCACTATCATCATTGCACATATCATCCCTATCATCATCCCTTACAAAGTTATGCAGTGCACAACAAGCTAACACATTCTTAGCTTGTGCGTCAATCCCATGAAAAGGTTGGTGGCGTAGATAAGCAAATCTTCTTTTCAATAATCTGATTGTGGGCTCGACTAAATTGCGCAAAGATGAATGGCGAAAGTAGAATAATTCTTTACTAGTTTTCGGACGTTGACCCTCCAAGTCTCTGCGATGGTATCGTGTCTTGGGAAATGGTGATAGAAAACCAGGAACCAAAGGAAATCCTGCGTCAGCAAGATAATATTTTCCTATGATAATACATTACTTTATCTTCATCAAATATACGTCGAACATAGGATTTTTGTTAATCGTCTAATAAAAAAAATATAGGAAATCAACCGGTATACCAGCTAGAATGGTAAGTTTATGTCCTGGTCGTTGTATGGCCGCCTTAAGTACACGACCATCATGTACTGACCCCTCCCATCCGGATAACACATATGTAAATTTCATGTCGAACGTGCATGCTACAAAAACATTTTGAGAGATGACTTATTTCTGATTACGATACCTAGGTTGATCAACAAGGGGAACATTCGCAGATATGTGTGTACCATCTATCGCTCCTACGGTATCCTGTTGGGACACTACATGTGTTATTTCATACAATTCATTTTAAAAATTATTCAATTGTTAATCTATTGAGATTGAATTTTCTTACCGAAAAGTAATTATACCAACTTCTATTACAAGGATTGTCATTCGGGGAGTTATCATGCATTGCATTTACGATAATTTACTTGTACATCATTAGGCAGACCACAAAGACTTTATGAAAGTACAAACTAATTGTATGACTTGATCTACAAAAAGTGTTACTCTCGGTTCGACAACGCTCATCATGACCAATAATATTTAAGAACATTGCAACATGTTCCTCAACGGTAACTGGTCGACAATCGTTTAGCCTAGATGCACGTAGGCAATCGCATAACCTATGAAATGAACCAATGTTCATACGTAATGAATCATGGCATAAACGATCACTCATCTCTTACATTCGAAACAAGGCTTTTTGTCGATGCACATCACAATTATATTGAGGTGCCCTAGGAATGTTCAATAATGACCTTATATGTTGATAGATAACTATCGGCCGTATCACCATCGACTAAGCAACACCAAAGCATTTTCGTTGAATTTTTTAATTATATTTAACCATTTTTTCCTACAAAATAAGGGTTCTGAAAGCTCATTCTTTGATATTAATTTATAAAATTAAAATAGGTCAAAGGTAAATTCGGTAACAAAAAATCAAAAAAGTTTAAGGAGAACAACGAAAAACTAACCGGAACAAAGTGATTAAAATGAATAACTCGGAGAATAGGAGGGTTCCTGTAATGAGGGACGAGTGCGTGTTACACCAATAATCATAAAATTTATTTTCTACAATAAATAATTATCTTTCGATGGAACCATAGATTTTTTTACTTTTTCAACCCAAAATTGTAGAATAAAATATATTTAGTCCACATTACCATTTCATAAATTAGAAAAAAAAGTCAAACCCTAAATATGTCAAAACTTACTAAAACATTTATAGGTGAACCCATAACAAGATTACAAATATGATATCAAACACCGGATTATAACCCTAGATTTAAGTAAGAACAGTATGAACATAAAACCAGATTATAACCTAGGATTTTAGCAAGAACAATATGAACTACAAAAAATAAACCCTAATGAACTCAAACCCTCAATATGTAAGCAGCAAAAAAAAATCAAACACAATGAAATCAAACCCTAGAATACAAATATGTAGCAACAAATCAATATATGGGTCTAAATAACAACAAAAAATCGTTTTCTTTATGTTGATATACAGATTTAATATAAAAAAAATAGTTGATGATCACATACCTCCGAAATCGATTTCTCCTTTGCTTTCTTCTTCAGTTGTTTAAGGATAACAAGCTATGTGAGCCATGGACGATTTATCTACAAATCTCACCAAAATTGTACTGAATATCAAATCAAGTAGACGTCAGCTACAACAAGAAGGCTTTGCCCTTGCATTTCTCTCGGCAAAGTTTGCCAAACCAAATAGGTAAGCAAAAAATACACACATTTTTGGGCAAAAAAGGGTCACGTAACCCATTTTGGGCATTTTTTGCCATCAGCAATATATGGCTAACAAACAGCTGCTGTGTGTGCAAAAGTATGTGTAAAACCCATTTTCCAAGGCAAAAGGGTGTAACCAAACAGACCCTTGAACGTTATTAATGGGCAGACATTCAAGACGGATCCATTATCGACAAGAGAGAGTGGACCGATCTTCCCCATAACTTCGATGGAGATGTTGAGTGCATGATTATGGTTTGGCCCAATTATGGGGATTTCTTCTTCGGAGAAGGATAGAATTCGGGTAGAGGTTGGGGATCCGACTAAATTTATCGCTTCTTCTGGTGTGGTGGAAGGAGGAATTGTGGGGCCAGTGAGAAATTTGATCAAAGCATTTTTGTGTAGTTGGGAAGACATGAAAATCCCCCATAGAGAGATATTAGCTTGAGTTTTCTTCAGTTGATCGAGGATCTTGCTTTCCTAGATGGTCATTTCTGGCATAGGAAGGTTTTCAATGCCCTTCCCCTTATCATTGGCAGGTAGTGAGCTTGGGATCTGGTAATGCATCCCTGATTTGGTCATGTGATTTACTGAAGAAGGGAAGAACATGAATCCTGTTTCTTCGCCAATATCGAGTTGTTCTGCCATCTTTTTTATTTCTCCGAGGAGTTACTCAAATGATGTCATCCCAAATATGTCGGCTACTGGACTAGTTTTCTCTAAAGCTTGCCCTTTATTTTAATCTTCAAATTCTTCCCCCCATTCGGTGGCAACAATTCTGGATTTCCATATAAAGTCAATGCACTCCACAACTTCAATGGCTTCTTCATACATGTCTTCCCATTTTGTGGGGATAAGTAAGGGTGAAGGATCCAGGCGTCCATGTAGCTTTAGAATATCATGTAACTTGGTCATACTGCAAATATCGTTGGTTGGCCTGAATGATTCTGCCATGATCTGGACAACGTCATCGAGGCCGACTTCATCGATTGGTACTACCCAATTGTCTGACTCTCGGGCCCATTTTCGTGGTTCCAAAAATAGTGTACTGAACCTTTGGCAATTGATTATCATCTGTGGGGGGAATTTCAGCCTGAACTCTAGGAGTTGGTTTAACACTTCTGATAATTCCATACTTCCATTTTTAGAATGGGTACGGACAACAATGCATGCTCTGGTAAGGAGTGACAGTGCTTGATCAGTGAGGCTAACAGGTTGTAGCAGGAAATATGGGAAAGTTTGGAGAGGTTTGGGAGAGTATATGGGTTTGATTTGAGTTGAGGGATCAAATTCTGGGCTCTCTTTTAAGAAGATGGCATTGGCATGATTTGGAAGTGGGTTGTGAATAGTTTTTGGCTTAGGATTGGTAGGTGGGGCAATGGTACCCCGGTCAATTAGACCTTGGATTATATTTTGAAGGTGAAAGCATTAGTCGGTGGCATGGCCGATAGTCTGGTGAAAGTCAAAGTGGGCATCTGCCTTGAAGTTTCTTGGAAGTAGATTTGGCAATGGATGGGGGTCCAAGGGTTTTATAAGGTTTCAGCTTAACAGTGCTTGATAAACTTTGGATAGGGGAGCATGGATCTCGGTGTATTCCTTTTGGACTGGGACAAGGTGGTGTTCTGGTGCCCACAAATTGGTTGGTTGAGAGATGTTGTTGATGGTTGAGATTAAATCACTGGCAGGTTTGTCATATTTTCTGGGGGTGTACTGTCCGGACACTTTCTTTGGTTCAATTTCTGTTTTAGCAAGTCCTTCCTCGATTTCTACTCTTGCTTCTCTCAGAGCTCGAAAGTGGGGATAGTATTTTCCTCCCATTATTTCTCGGACATGGGTTAAGAAGTTCTTCTTCACTATGTTGACTTGTTCTTCCTCAGATGGCCGATTGGTCATAGTTTCTGCTTTTTCCCTCCATCGGGCTATGAAGTTACTGACTATTTCCCCAGAGTTCAGTTTGAGCATCTCTAAATCGCGGCGGGTGACCTCAAGCTCTTCATTGTATTTGTACTGCGACATGAGTTCCTGGACTACATCCTCCCAGCTATGGATTTTGGACTCCTCGAGAGACAAAAACCATCGGAGGGCGCTATCCTTCAAAGTTTACTGAAATAATTGGGCCACCACTTCTTCATAATCTCCTAGGAGAGTCATAGGATGGTGATAACTACGAAGATGAACAATCAGGGGTCCACTTCCTCCTAATTTCTCGATATTCGGCATCTTGAACTTCTCGGATAACCTCGCCTTATGATAAGGAGACATGTGGGTGTAGTCCATGTAATTTCCAGAGACTCTGACCTGATCGAACCTCGTAGTTAGCATCTTAAGATCTTCTTTGACCTTGTTTAATTCTTCTTCTTACGGATCAATGATCATATGCAAGTTAGCCCCAGGCTGGGCAAGGTTCGGCATAGGAAGCTGGGCAGGCGGTGGCCCATTAGTAGGAGGGGCACGTGGAGCGTCTTGATACTCTTCGGGAACCAGATAGGCTCGGGTGGACCCATATCATGAGGGAATATGGCCTCAAGATCTTGAGGAATAGGAACCTGGTTTCATTGAATCTCTCGAACCTCAGTCTGGAGGTTGTCAATCTTGGACATGAGCTGAGCTAAGACTGTCGTCAGATCTGGCTGCGCAACTAGTACTTGATATGTGTTCTATATGAAAAGTGGATGGATACCGGACTCGAAAAAGGTAGAAGGGTAACGGACAGAACTCCGAGGTGATTTGACTGAAGACCGAAGCCAATAAGGAGTCAGGCCAATGGCGTGCGATCGACCTAAGAAGGCGTAAAATGGGATTTATTTTTGAAAAAAGGATGAAAATATTTTTGATATTTTTTTTTTAGATTCAAAGACAAAATATTTTTGGATTTTTGATAAAGAAAAGAGAAATATTTTTGGATTTTTGATAAAGAAGGGAGAAAAAAATTTGGATTTTTTATAAAGAAAGTAGAAATGTTTTTGGGAGACGGGTCTCAGAATGATTATTATAATTATTTTGTTCTCACTTGTATTAAATTCTCCTAAATGAAATGTCGGACGGGACCCGAGCCTAGAAAAGTTAGGTTTGTAACACATGCAAAGCTATAGTTGGACTTGTAACAAGGCTCACGGGCAGGGTCCTATTTAAAAAATGCGCAAAAATTTAGGCGGCAGGCCGACCCAAAATTTCGGCTGAGTTTCGGGTCAAAACTGGCAATCTAACATGTGTCTCCTAGGCTTGACACCTATATATGGGTATGCACTTGGTTGGGTGAATCGGAAAGGGTTCCCCCTTTGGAGTGACTTCTAAGATATACGTCTTGCTTTTGAGGGCAATCGATACGTGTGGACAAGCCATTTGATATACTTGAGTGTACATGAATTGCCTCACTATATACCTCATGGGGATGGTACGTGTGAGAGAGAATTCGATATACTCGGCGTAGGTGAACGAGTTCCCTGTGATAGACCTCCTGTCATGACTTTGGTCAAGCGGTACGATGAGGAGGAACTGTTCGATATACGTCTAAGATATTTGGCTAATGGAAGGTGAGAGTCATATCGCTTAGGCTAACTGCGCCCTACCGGACCAACTCCCATTACGAAGTGACACTCCAGTTACTGGGCAAAATTTGGTAAATCACAATGCTCTTTGGTGATGTCGTGTGAATCATGCATAATTCTCTAATTAGTATCTTATGATGAGAGTATCTTTCTTGATCATGACCAACAGGGAGAAAAGTACAAGTACCAATGGTATACCAAGTATGGATGGGTGATGCGTGCAACATGTGGACATATGTGATCCTAGGTGCACGTGGTACAAAGTGTACATGAAGAATCTTCTAGAACTGTGTGAATAGAAGCATAAGCATGAAGTACACATGAATAGTAAAAGGGGACATGCAAATAGGGGGATATATAAGAAAATAAAAAATCCATGTAAATAGACTCTAGCCCTCAAAATGAAGTGTTCCCAGCGTAGTCGCCACTATGGCCATCCCTGATCCTCGCGGCGAGAGAGATGGAGAAGAGGGTATCTTCAATGTCGAGAGGATCTTGGTCCCGCGCATCCCTCTTGGGAGCGCTTCGGTCGGTGTCGGTGATGAGGTAAAAAATGTAGAGAGATGGAGTCATCAGTCTATTTTACTCAAAATAGACAAAAGAAAAGGGAGCCATCCCGAAGGATGACATCCAAAGACATACTGATATATACGAAACCAAAATGATTTGAAAAGGGTCCGAAGGCTAAGTTACGAAATGGGAAGGTGTTAGGCACCCATTCCGCCCTTACGGTCTCTCATGGGTTATTGTTATTTTCCTTTATTTCCCCATGATATGTGTGCATGTGTATATGTAGTGGAGATAGGAATCATCGACTTGTATCATGGAAGAGATAAAACGAGTCATTCATAGGAATGTTTCGAAAAGTAATATTAGAAAATAGGATATACACGATTATCTTAGCGTTGATCGTTATAATGGGACAATAACGCATATGGAATAATACGCCAGTAAGAACGATATATGTATATATAAACATATAGAATCAAAAAGAGTTAAGTTAAAAAAAACTAGAAAAATAGAAAGTGGTAGAAAATAGGAATAGGACTCGAGTCTCGGGTTTTACCCTGAGTCGCCTACGTAGCCTATAAAGGCATCAAAGTCCACGTTGTTCGTATCAAAAATGAGGGGTGGGATTTATCCCATAAATCCAACTGGGGACTTCTCTTATATGTGTGTGTGTGTGTGTGTAAAAGAGTGTTTTAGTTTTGAGAAAAGTGTGAGAATTCCCGTTTGGAATTTATGAGCAAACTCTTTTTTTCTTGTTTTTTGGATTTTATTTATATGAAAATAAGAGATGTGCAATAATACTAGATAAAAAGTATATTAGGATATATGAGATGAGAGAATAAAAGTGCTAAGTAATAAATGAAGTTAATGCTAATTTAGGAGAATTTGAAGAGAGAGTTGAGAAAGCTGGACCATCCTGAAGATATTGAGCTGAATTTTGGATGTTGGAGAGCAGCCCTTGCACTTGAGTGATGATGGAGGGTAGTTAATTTACCAATTTTGATGAAAAAGATGATGAAAGGAGAAGATTCGAAAGGGATTTGGATGGGGAAATCATGCTAACTTTGAGAGAGGTTTTCTGATCTCGCTGAGAGTGATAGTTATCAGATCTTGTGTCCCTTTGCAATGAGGTTAGGCCCTCCTTTTGATAGGACCAGGGTATTTCTGATCGGCATAGTCCTGGTCCTGCCAATCGGAAGGTGTTTTTAGGCACACTGTCGATAGGCAGGGTTTGGAACCTGTCGTTTAGCAATTTCTTTCAGATTCCTTCAGAAAATCGCTCGTAGAGCACAAACCATTTATTCAAATCATGCACGGGGTGAACCATTAAACGGGTACTTCAGAGACTTTCGAAGTATTTTGAGACACTCCCTGGTCCGGGAGCTGAATTTGGGTCAAATGTGATTATCAGAGGCAAATGGATCGTTCGATCGCATGGTAAGTCAGAATCACGCACGGGGTGGACCGTTGGAAAGATAAGGAGACGTACTTAGACATTACAAATAGTTTGACTCGGTTTGGGAAGTTAACTTTGGTCAACCGGGGCCTGGAAGCGTTCGGTAACCTTTCGGAGTAAAACGAATCGTTCGTCCGCACCGTAAGTCAGAATCGCGCATGGAGCGGATCATTGGAAAGGGGTTTCATTTCCCTTCGAATATTCATTCAGTGTCGATCGAGGTGAAGAGTTAACTTGGTAAAACGGAGCCTGAAAGCTTTTGGTGACCTCCTGATCAAGTTTCAGGGGAAAACGGGTCATTCGTCCTCACCATAAGTCAGAATCTCGCACGGGGCAGACCGTTGGAAAGGGGATTCAGTGCCCTTTGAAGATTCATTAGTCTCGATCGAGCTGAAGAGTTTGCCTTCTGGTGAAATGGAGCTCGGGTGTTCCTGGGGTATGACTTAGGTTTGTAGTGATGAAGGGAGGTGTTAGGGACCTAAGGAGAGGTTAGGGGGTGCTAGAATGGGGTGTCTATAACTAAGATAACCAAGACATGTCACGATCAAGGACCGTGATAGAACTAGAGTTATCATGGTATTTTCGCGATCCTTAACCGTGATAAGAAATTGGCCTTCATAGGTTTTTGATAAGAACAAACTTGTCCATTCGCACAGTTGATTTTTGTCGTGTGCACGATTTTATTCAATGCTGAAATGTGTGTACAGTTGTGTTCCAGGGGCAATTTCTTATCTTGTGAATGGTGCTTAATTTTTTTCAGGAATTTGTCACGGTTTAGGACCATGACAAAAGCACGGTTATCACATCTTTGTAACGGTCTAGGACCATAACAAAACTATAGACTAGAGAAGTATTTATTGCCCAGCTAAAAAACTTCTTAAAAAATGTCTTATTTTTGTTCAAACCGACAGCAACACAATCCACAATATAATATGCCATAAAAATGAAATTAAAACCAAATACGCTAATTATATATCAAACCAAATTAGTTATGTTCAAACCAAAACATCGCAAATTTAATTACCTCAACTCAAATTTTATCAAATGTAAAATCCCACCAAAGCTTAATAAGGCTCGAGGAGAAAAGTCATCCAAACGATGTACATCCCCAAGTTTTATCGATATGACGAACATCGGTTTGCTCGTCCAAACATAATACCTTGTCATATTTCCCCAACAAAATCTCAGTAACTATGACCTTAGACTCAAAATACTATAGTGGTCAGTTGTGCAGGTTAATATCTGAAGTGATGCTCATGTCCTTCACTCCCTTAACAACGTGATCACCTCGACGCGTATCACGGATATATACTCTCCCCCCATCAGGCTCAAGTGGATTTCGAATAGTTAGGTTTAATTATAGTATTCGTCGTAAGGGGATGATGAGTAGTGTTCCCCTCACCAACCTTCTCCTTTTCCTTTCATTTATCCTTAATTTTTCCCTTACCCATATATGTGAATGCATGTTTAACCCATTAAAACATATGGTTCATAGTTTATGGAGATATTCCAATTTTGTGTTCGTGTCTTCTTTGTACGTGTAGACCTTCGAGGGCAACCCACTGCTAATGTAATCAATTCCCATCAACTTCAACTTTCCTATTCAAGATCTGACACCCCTAATACGACCTTTTCTATCTTGGCCTAGCACTTGGCCCAGTGCATCCGTACTCAGAGATGCCATGTCGGTATCACTCTGGGTGTTGTGCACAACCTTTAGCCTCTCTTGAAATAATATAAAATTACGTTATTAATTTTGAAAAGAATATTAATAAGCAGTATGAAATTGACAATATAATTTAATTTATAACTTACCGAAGACACGGCGACCTACAAATTAACAGCTTCATCCTTCTTCATCTGAATCTTTATATTGGAGTTGATACTATGTGGCTTTCCCCCTGGGCCACACTCCTAAACTCATACAAAATGTGACCAAATTAATGAAATTTACTTACCACTAAGCAAAATGTAATTTAAATTAATTGACTTGCCATCCTATGATCCACCTCCGCGTAAGATATTTTCTCGGAGTAGTGCACATCCCCCTTCTTTGGCCAATTAGTCCTTGCCAATTCACGAGTGGACAACTGTCTCTCGGGTTCCTAGTTATCCACAAACCTCTTCCAGTGGTCCAACACGATTGTCTCCTTCTCAGGGATGATGTCCCTATACCGTAACACGGACTCTCAGTCCTTCAAGAAATAGCGGGCGTGTAGGCTCTTCTTCCATGTCTTCCACTAATCACGTACACTGACTAATATATCATCCTGCGTTTCCAGTGACAAATTGAATTGTTTCTTTCCAACGAACATATAATATAAGAAAGTTGGTGAATTAACATTAAAAAAACATGTAATAAAATATAATATAAAAGTTAAATATTTAATATAAATATTGAGATGTTCATAACTCTAAGTCCCCCTAAATGGCCATCTTCAGTTCGCCAGTCACTTTCCTCCAATTATCGTACCCGGGACTAACTACTGATTTCAAAAAATCTAACGACCTCATCTATAGCCCATCGTTTTTTCAGCTATGCTCCCATGCTTGTCAAACTTGATGGGTATATTATTAAACGATCCCTCGCCACTCACCCACTTTTCCCGGGGTTCGATGACCTGATGTAGACATATTCTATAAAAAAAATAGGCTTTAGTAACAAAACATATAACATATATAAAATGGAAATACTCAACAAAAATATAAGAATTTAAATAACACAAAAATATTCGACCCACTCGTATTCATTAGTGAATCAAATGAAAAAACGTACACGACTACACTAGTTATTCTACAAGTTCGTTTTGTGCCGTGTGACGTGATCATACCTCTTTTGGGGAAGTTTTGTTGTTAAATTACATTTTCATCGCTTAACACCCTATTTTCAAGCTTAATGGCTTGAATTTTTTAATTTCCTACCAAAACACAATCGTACAGATTGTTTCCACAAGTTAGTTTAGTGCTATGTGACGTGATCGTACCTCTTTTAGCTAGTTTCATTGTTAAATTACGTTTTCAACCCCTAACGCTCTAGTTTTAAGCTTAAGTCCTGGATTTTTGAACACCGTGAGTCACACGACTGTATCGGTTGCTTCGACAAGTCAGTTTAGTGCCATGTGACGTGATTGTGCCTCTTTTGGGAGCAGTTTTAATGTTAAATTATATCTCCACCCCCTAATGCCCTGGTTTCAAGTTTTATGTTTGGATTTTTGAATTTTCTACCAAATTACCACTCCGTAAGTCACACAACTGCACTGATTATTTCTACAAGTTAGTTTAGTGTCGTGCGACGTGATCATGCCTCTTTTTGAGCAATTGTTTTATTAAATTTTCACCACCTAATCTCCTGGTTAATGAATAATAAATCGATGTTTGAGATTTACATTACATCTACAAACTACATATTTCAAATTAAAATTTTAAATCCTCAATGAATTCATAACCCAAATAGCACTTATCCTGTAAAGTATTTAAAAATTTCTTCAAGTTCAGGTTGTCATCCAAAAGGGATTGATATTCGGTCGGAGCTGCCAGGTCATCCACGCTACTAGTGAGATGCTTTGGCGTGCGTAAGATGACTAACCATGGTTCGTTGTTAATATAATCCTAGTAGAACACTTTCTTGAGCTTTTCAAATGCACAATCAAATGGCTCATCATTCATATAATCCTTACTCTTCATCTTGGAAAAGTCTACCATTATCAAATTGATACTTGAATCGACTTTACAAGATTTTTTGTCCTCAACTCTTACCCAATCAAAGTAAAATACAACATTTTTGAAATATATATAGTCTAATTCAAAAATATTTTATATTACACCATAGTAAGTAATTTATGCTTCAATGAGGTTTTTGTATTTGACACTCACCCTTAAATAAGTAAGAGCCTTATATGAAATGCCAATATTTTATATCAAAATATTTTGACCATACGACCTCCACGAGAATACATAATCATTGAGTTGAGACTTCTTATACTCGAGTGCCATGAAATTGGGTCCAGTGGCGAGATGAGAAAGCCTTGGCATGGAATTATCTATCTTCAGCAACTGAAATTATGGATTACATAAGTTAATTAGATAAGTTTTAAAGATTGCAATTATTTATGATTTAACAAGGGATGTTTGACGTAGTAATTACTTCCTATGACACCCAAAGTCTAAATTTACTATCTCAATGTGAAACTGTCCTTAGCTTTTTATTATAAATGGACGCATTATATTTTCTACATTTAATGATAAAATTTGTCAAGAAGGTGATAAATTATATAAAATAACAGCACGAAGTAAAACTATAACACCAAATTACTCTCTCCATTGATCGACTTCTTCATGGGCTTCAAACATATAATGAGCCACCTACTCATATTCTAAACTTGGCAATCTAACTCGTTTGCCCGTGACTTTCCGCCCTCATAAGAGAACTCATCTTCATCATATACAATGCTGGGGTGGGACATATTTTCTATAGTGAACATGGATGCCTCCACATTAATGTATTCCTCCGCATTGGATCCTTCAATGTACCTCGTATTATTAACATACTCTTTGAAAACTTTCATCAACCTATATATTAAAGTTATTAAAACTCAATAACCCATATACTAAATTAATTTAAGTAAATTAAATTACCATCACTTATATAGTAAATTAACAAGTACACCTTTCAAA
Organism: Sambucus nigra; assembly: GCA_949130495.1. Lineage (NCBI taxonomy): Eukaryota > Viridiplantae > Streptophyta > Magnoliopsida > Dipsacales > Adoxaceae > Sambucus > Sambucus nigra. Next base: position 221,166,745 of record OX422218.1, read on the forward strand.
TGGGTACATCCATCGATATTTTACTAGGCCGATAATGAGCATCTCATCACATAAATGCACCATCAATTGAATACTTATATCGAAGAATTTTGAGGGGAAGTACTTCTCCAACACATAAGTTTCTTCAAATAGAGTTGATTTGGTAGCGACGATGTTCTTTCGATTGACTACTTTTGCGCACAAAAGTGTGAAGAAAATATTAATATGCATATTATCCCCCCACAAATCCTAATGCTTAGAAAAACATTACTATAAACAACAAATGGACAATTTTGATGATTCCCTGCCAATCATGAGGCTGAACTTTTATAGATCGTGTGTGGCATAGCTCACAATGCTCTACAAATTTGATGAAAAATTAGAGGGACCTTTTAAATTATGCAATGTGTCTAAAAGAACATTTCTTTCTTCACTCGTCAAAGTATATGCCTCAAATAGAATTATATTCCTCCTTCTACCGTCTTCTTTCAAACATAATTATGGCTTAATTTTTAACACTTTAAGATGAGGTCATGCATTTTTTCTATCCTTCGAATGACTTCAACTTAGGCATGCGCTCATAATATGTTCGACGTTTTTCTTCTCAGCAGGCATGATATCTAATACGTGGCGCATAGGGTTACCCTTCCAATATGGTATCTCAAATAATATTGACCTCCTAGATCACGCCTTCGTTTTTTTGGCTTCATTCTCAGTAGGGGTCTTTTTATGCTTGACATTCTTGAATTTAGGATTTTTCGTGGCATATTATCTCGACATTTGGGAGACCTCCATTCAATTTTTTAACCTAAAAGTTATCTCGGAGGTACATTATTGTGGGGTCAATAATTGCACTAACATGTGCTCGGACACGTGCACCTATGATTAATGAAGGCTCCTAGTCAAGAAACAATTATTCAATAATATCACTTGTAACGGTTGATCATGATCATGGATAAGTCCGAGATTTTAGGAATAACAATAAATGGGGCTTGGGACTCTCCTAAGCCACCTTATAAATGTAAACGCACCCACATGAAAGGTGCATGCATTATTGTAACATCGAACAATACTACAACTCTACCGACATGAGTTCTTGAGTAATAGAGAATAAAGCCTAACACCCCGTAGACATAAGCACATTTTCGAACCATGTCCATCTTGCGTCGCGTGCGTGATTTCATTCTTTTTACAATTATCATCTCTATTTATCTTATGTGCATTGAATATCATTACTTGTAGGAAATTACCACCTATAATTGGCATCATCTGTGGAAATTATCTTCATTTTTTACCACTAGCCAGACCTTCTGCGATGCTCACTCACCCAACCAAGATCCCCAAAATCTCTATGACTAGGAGTATCATCACCAACATCGTTATGGAGACCAAGAGGGTAACTATATGTATAATGACAATCATGACGACCAAAAGAGCCATCATTCACCTCCTCCATCCCATAGTGTTAGATCATAGATTGGAGACTATTACCAATATCCTGATGCGCAATATGGTCCTCAAGAGGAGAGGACAATCAAAAGCGATGATCCCCAATTATCTAACCAAATCTCAAGGCTCATTAATAATTATGAAAATATCCTTAAAGATGATAAGGCTACTACTAGATATCAGCTGGATCAGAATGTTGTGCTCCAACGATGTTTGGATAGGTTGGAGATAGAGGCTCGGAGATAAATGCACAAACGTGGCCATAAGTTGAGTACTCCTAATCCTCAGGCAATCAAAACTCGCAGTCGAGGGAGGAGTGCTTTATTTAGAAAGGAAGATTATCCTCAGTGGGGGTCACAAGCACAAAGTTCCCACTCTAATGAGTAGTGAGGAGAAAAGGAACTTTATGATTTAATTAGGAGATAAGTCTATAATTATCCTCCTCATAAAAGGACACGGATGACTAAGGATCTCGCTAAATGAGCCATTTTAAGATATATTAAATCACCATTCAGTCGGGCTATTGAGGAATATGAACCTCCTAAAAGTTTGTTACTTCGCAGCTCAAGATTTACGATGGGAAAACGGATACCACCGACCATGTCAGGCAGTATCGTCAGGCCATGATGCTATAGAATAATAAAAAAGTTTGATATGTCGCATATTTCCTTTTATCCTTGGAGACATTTCTCAGAAGTGGTTTGATAACTTACCACACTAGTCACAGACTTGGTTTCAGTAACTCGTCGAGGCCTCTACGACTAGATTCGTCATGAGGATTGCCCACCCTAAACTGATGGATTCGTTTCTTATGATGAAAAAAGTCTCAGAAAATAATATTAGAGTATGCCATGAGGTACTTGAAGGTGTATAACAAAGTGGAAGACTGCGTCGAGCAGGTCACGATAGCTTCCTTCAAGATTGGGTTGCTAAGAATCTTTATGGTCAATAAGTCCCACACCAAAAGGGAGGTTATTACAATTGATGACCTCATAGATAGGATTGATAAGTACGCAAAGGTGGAAGATACAGTGGCTGGAGTTGGCTATGGATGTCAAGAAGGTCGTAGCATTAATGGAGGCATTCAAGATTGACCCAACCAAGACTATTGAGGAAAAACGTCAATAATTTGAGGAGATATATTATTCCAAGCATATAGTGTTCATCAATGATGATTCAGTTGGATTGAGGACTCCCCATTATAATTCCCTAGTAATCACTCTCAGAGTTACCAACTGGGATGTGAATAAGATATCGGTGGATCAAGGGATTTCCTCAGAGGTTATATACCTCAAAATTTTTAATACATTGAATATGAAGGAAGAAGACCTATAAGAAGTTACTGTTCCCCTAGTCGACTTTACGAGAAGGATTACCTTGACCCTTAGGAAGGTTGTTCTCTTAGTTTGAGCAGGAGGAATATCCAAAATTATCAAGTTCCTCATAGTAAACAAAGACTCACCTATAATGTAATACTTGGCAGAGGGTGGCTTTATGCCATGAAGGCGGTGTTGTGTACCTAACATCAGAAGTTAAAGGGAATCACTAAGAAGGGGATCATAGAGATTCAAGAAGAAGAAAGAGAAAGTTGTGTAACCAACGAAGGGATTTGTTCCCTTTAAGTACCAACTAAATTATGGGTGACCTAGTGTTGAGGAAACCCTAAACCCTAAACCAGGTTGTCCCTACTGATGCCATGGAGCCTCTCCAAGAGGTGATATTTGATAATAATAATAAATTTGGGAATAAATTCTTAATCGATAGTACTCTTACTGAAGAAGTGAAGGAATAGCTGCTTGCTTTCCTCAAAATTCATTAAAAAAAATTCACCTGGAAATCGTATGATATGACCAGGATTGACTCGGAGGTTATATAAAATAGGCTCTACATGGACCCGTTACATCTGCCAGTAACATAAAAGGCGAAAATAACTGCCTCGAAAATGAAAGGGCAATAGAGGAGGAATTGGGGAAACTTTTAAAGGCACAATCCATCAAGGAGGTTTAATCCCCCAAATGTTTATCAAATCTTGTGGTCATAAATAAGAGAAATGGAAAGTGGAGAGTCTGTATAGACTTCACCAACCTAAGAAAGGCATGTCCGAATGATAGTTTTCCTTTGCCTAAGATAGATACATTAGTTGACGCGATCACCAACCACCAGTTGATGAGCTTTATCGATGCCTACTCAGGGTACCACCAGATCCCACTGTTTAACCCCGACTAAGAGAAAAATCATTTCATCACCACGCTAAGACTGCACTGCTATATGCTTATGTCATTTGAATTACAAAATTATGGGATAACCTATCAGAGACTTATGACTAATATATTCAAGCAGCAGTCGGGAGAGACAATTAAGGTGTATATCTAAAGTGGGTAAAATAAAAGTTTTCTCCAAGTTGTACATTTTAAGTAAAAATATGAAGAAATGTGCACTAAAGTTTAAATGAATGTTAGTTGTCCTAAACTTGAAAAGGTAAGGTAGAAATATTTTTCGCTAAAATGATTATTGTAAAATAGTAGACTTAAGTTAAAGGACTTAAAAATTGAAAGATGTTTTCACAAAGGAGTACCGAAAAATAATTAAGGAGGTCCTGGAGACCTAGGTTGAATGACCCAAAATAATTTTTTAGAAATTCAAGGCCCACGGCATTTATGACGGACGATGAAAGATCGTAAACATAAATGGGATTATGGTTCACTCCAAGATAATAAAGGGATAATTAGAATTGGTTAAAATGCCAAAAAAAGGATATGAAATAAAAAGGATACGGGTGTAATCCAGGGTAAATGTTTAAATTGGACATATGAGGGAATTTAATGTAAATTCAATAAAGTCCATAGAAATAGTTAATTAAAAGAATTTAATAAAGGATAAAGCACAAGTTACTAAGTGGCATAAAGTGACATAAACCCACGTTTAACTCGGTAATGTGTTCTTACAGATGTACTTTTAAGGGTGATAAGATTAAAAAATATGAATAATTATCTTCAAACACCTGGTGTATGTGTTGAAATGGTAATTAGATAATTTGGTAATTTCCAAGATATTCAATAATAAAAGAGAAAAATCAGTTTTCTAAGAGGATAATAAAAAATGAATATTCCTTAAATTAACCAGGTTGGGTTAATGGAATTAAGAGTTTTTTATGCAAATATTAATGGAACGGTTGTAAAGGGGTTAATGCAATTTAACTGAATCAAGGAAATATTTTTTTATATAAAATAAATTCTTTGCATATATGCTTATATAATGCATATACATACTAGCTGTCACTATTTTATAGCATCCGTTTTTTCTATCGTTCATTTTTATATTGAATTTTATCGAGAGCTCCACTAGGAATTGGCTCATACTCTTCATTTATTATGAAAGGATAAATGTAGTTCTTTATTTGATAGCGTTTTACAGGTAAGTGTTCTTTACCCTCTTATGTTAGTAACTCTGATTACTTGAACCATGGAGGCACTTTAATGGGTTCTACACTTTCTACATTGTGAGATCTTGCTAGAAATTGTAATTTTATGCTAATTATTAGAACTTTAACTAAATAAAGGGGACTAGAAACATTATCTAGGGTTGTTTCACATCACTTCACATTATCGTAGCTGAATCAGCTCTGGTTGACCCACACCCGACCCATTAATTTGGGTCAGCGTGTTACACAACACACACACACACACACACACACATATATATATATATATATATATATATATATATATATATATATATATATATATATATATGAAGTTGTAGTTGTTATTGAATATATATTTATGTTTGTTATAAAATAGTTGTATTTACATGTATGGATTTAATATTATTAGAAATAATTTGTGCAAAACCTAGGTTTGAACATTCAAACCATTCTTTATTATAATGTGAAGATTTGACTTAATATTTGTTTGAGCTTAAATATAATGTGTTTGTTTGTTATAAAATAGTTGTCTTTACATTTATGGCTTTTATATTGTTAGAACAAATTGTGCAAAACCTAGGTTTGACCATCCAAACCACTCTTTATTAAAATTTGAATATTTGACTCTGATATTTGTTTGGGCTTGGATATAATGTGTTTGTTTATTGTAAAATAGTTGTATTTTCATGTATGGCCTTGATATTGTTAGAAATAATTTGTGCAAAACCTAGGTTTGAACATTCAAACTATTCTTTTTTACAATGTTAATATTTGACTTTGATATTTGTTTGGGCTAGAACATAATGTGTTTGTTTATTGTAAATATAATCATTTTGGTTAAAAATAATAATTTATGGGTTTATTTAAAAATGTGAAGAACTTTTGGATTTTGGGTGAAATTCGAAAAAAAAACATTGAACGTTCTCCAATAATTTCTAATGTTCTTCAAATGTATATAGGTTTTGCAAGTCAGTACAGTTGTGTTATAAAATATAATTAGAACCAGCTTACTATGTATACGCGGCTTAGCGTTTCAACATGATAGTGTTTTAACATTATTACTTAAACATGATACGTTGTTAATTAGATCGCGTTTAGTTTGTTAATTAGATAGGCGACTTAGTTTGTTAATTGTCTCCAAATTTATTCACAAATGGTAGGTAACGATTCCTATAAGTTGTTATGGGCTATCATCTATAAAAAATAATGGATTAGTGATACAAACAAACTCGGGGATGTGTACCGCAGAGGTTCTAATGAGTTTGTAAAATTCACAAAGACTAATCTCAATGATGAAGAGTTCTCATTTCCTTGTGCATGTTGTAGAAATGGTAAAGAGTTTGAGTGAAAAATATTTGAATTTCATATGCTTAAATGGGGTATGCATGGAGATTACCGGGTGTGGGTTTTTCACGGGGAAAAAATTTGACCCTTTATCCCCGAATAACCTCCACTACAACTGTTAAGTAAGACAGTTGTGAAAGGATGGGAGGATACCGTAGAGCATAATATGTTATATGATCTAATAGATGATGCTTAGGAGTTCACGTGGTGGAAGATTAGGATGATTCTAATATAGAAAATAATGAATCTTGTGGTGGAGGTTCTAATGCTCAAGATGGTGTTGGGATAAACATTAATGATGACAACCAAAGTTTGAAAGTCAAATTGACTTAACAGTTGTACCCTAACTACTACAAAGATAAAAGATCTTTTCATGCCATGGTTTACATGCATAGTTTGAAGAGTCATTTTCGTTTTTCTGGCAATAACGTGACTGGAATTGTGAATTGGGTAAAGGGTTTTCTCCCCAAACAGAATACGCTTCCAAATAACTATTAGAGTATGAAGAAGAGTTTGAAAGGTTTGGGAATGAAGTATTCTAAGTATGATTTTATACTATACCGAAAGGAGTATGAAAATATTGATAATTTTCGGATATTCAGGGACCCTAGATATATGCTAGAGCATGGTTATAATGATAAGAGAGGTGAAATTACAAAAAGGCCTAAAAATTATTGAAGTATTTCCCCATTGGTCATAGGTTGAAGAGATTTTTCACAATACCATAAATATCAAAGGTAATGACTTAGCACAGTAGGGTAGAAGTAGAGGATAATCTCATGGGTCGTCCTATTGACTCGGCGATTTAGAAAAACTTAAATTTTAATAACTAAGATTTTTCCAATGTACAGCATGTTCGTTTGGCAATATCAATAAATAAGTTCAATCCATTCAGTAATCTAAGCACCAATCAAAGTGTATGGCCCGTGATTTTATCACCCTTAAATCCACCTTCTTCGTTGTGCATGCGACCAAAAGTTTTTATATTGTCTTTATTGATACCTAGACCAAAGGTACCAAGTGACGACAATGATGTATAATAAACACCATTGGTAGAATAATTGAATAATTTATGGTAGCCAGTGTGAAAGAATTTCACTCTAGAAAACAGGAAGAGTTCATACTAAAAGCTATTTTGGTATAGGCAATTTATTATTTCCAAGCTCATGGTACTTTATTAGGATGTAATGTTAATAGTTACTTTGGGTGTCCCATTGTGGAGACGAAATTGGATCTCAAAATTTCAAGGATGCTGACAAAATTATATATCATTCTCATAGGAGTTTGTTTCTTACCGATCACAAATTTAGATTTGATAAAGGTTCTAATTTTTTGTCCTGTGGAGTCGAACATAGGTGTAGGTGGTAATTTTCTAAAAGTAATGAAATTCAATGTACACAAGCCAAACAAAGATGATAATCATAAAAATAATAAAATCACACACACAACACAATATGTACACTGTTCGAAAACGTGCCTACATCCACGGGGTGTTAAGATTTGTTCTCTATTACTCAAGAACTCGGGTCGACAGATTTTTAGTACTCCTCGACATTAAAATAATGCATGCTCCCTTCACGTGGGGTGAATTTACAATTATAAGGCATCATAGGACAAATGTAAGCTTCATTAATATATATTCCTAAGAGTTAGGACTTATCCATGATCATGATCAAATGTTATAAGTTATATCATTGAATAGTTCTTTATTGACTAGGAATCTTCATTAATCATAGGTGCATGTGATTGGGGCGTACATGCCAGTACAATTCTTAACCCCACAATTTCCCCCCACGGCCCAAGGGTTGTTTAAGGTTGCTAGGCTTTGTGCCTTTGCTTGGTTGTTGGTGTTTCATAAGCCTTTATGTTTTGCAAGAATAATAGGATTCCCCCTCTAGTCGGAGATCGACAATTGTCTGAAGTTTATGCACGCTAGTCGGAGGGAAATTTCGTAAATGCCCCTATAATTGAAGAGTTTTTATCTACTTAGTGCCTCATGGGCACGCTCGTAAATCCAACATCTTTATTTAGTCTTGGGAAAATGCAGTCGTCACTTCGTTAGCCATCACACACATGTAATAATTACATTTTGGGAACTGTAAATTCATTTTTTACCACAAAAATAATGTTCCCTCTTTTTCCCTTTTATTTCAAAACATGTGCCTTCTGGAGAAGGACTTTCATTATTCTCATTTTAAGTGTAAGCACACTTAACTCCACTTCTATCATTTTTATGCATTTCTCAACTTATTCCCTTGATTCTTTCTCTGAGTTTACATTATTCTTAAAAAATGATGTATGTCATAAAAAACACACATGAAAAGTTCAAACTTGACTATATTCCTCAATAGGTTATAGAGGAACTAGTGGAGGGTCTGCGTGAACTCTGTAAGCTTCCCAAAGGCCATTGGTTGCCTTCAACCTTTATAGCTGAGAGTGAGGTAACCTTTTCCCCAAACCTGTTATTTCTTAAGTTTTGCTAATATTTTGATGTGGTCCTAGCCCATATCTCTCCAAATACTGAGGGGATCATTAATGGGTTTGTTGTATGTAAAGAGTATACTCCCATGTGAACCAATAATGAATGCACATCTAGCATCCAGCATGGATGACCAGCCTACTTTATTAGCTTCGTAGACAATTAGTCGGGTGGAATGCCGACGAACTCCAAAAGGCCAACCAACAGGAACAACAATAGTTACTCAGATGGTAATGTCAACTAGCACTGAATACCAAGAGTTTTACATATTTTAAATAGATTTAAACGCCTGGAAATATAAAGGCATTCCATCTTTAGGGTTTTGCATCATTATAAATAGAAACTAATACCTTAGCTCAAGGGACAACTCGAATCACTCATATGCACACCATATTGAGCTCTTTTAAACCCTAATAAATAACAACAACAGTGGATGTAGGCTATTTTGTAGCTAAACCACTCTAAAATCCTTGTCTCTTCTGTGTGTGGTTTAAGTAACTTCTCTTAGTTTTATCTGTGATTATAAACTTGGAGTTAGTCCATTTATAGACACCAACAGATTGGCACCGTCTGTGGGAACGTTTGTTTGTCATAGTTATCTACCATTTACATTTGTTTTGTTTCTTTTCCTCCAAAGAAATGAATGATCATAAAAATAACGCTCGAAATGAGGATAATCCCATTATTCCATTTATTCCTCCTAGTGCAGTAGACTTACATGGAATTTTTCTCAACCTGGCTAGAGGTTAAGAAGCCATGCAGGAGTTTGTCAAACAATTAGCTCGCACCATGCAAACTAAGTCCTCCAATTCTATAAGGGAAATGCCACCACCACCATCTAGGTATGAAAAAGTTGTCATTCTCGTTCTTCTCACGATAAGTCATATCATCCTAGTGCAGCTTCTTCATTTAGGTCAACTGATTACTCGGATGGTGGATCTTTTTCTAAATAAAGACCAAGCATCTTGGAATAGCTAAGCAGGGAGTCTACTTTTGATCGCCTAGGTCCTCGACTAACTCGAAGACATCACAAAGGTTAGGAGCATCATCATGAATACAAAGAAGGGTCCACCATATCTAGAGCTAGTATGAGGGGATCTGTGCGTGCTGAGCAGATCTCTCAAGAGGAGAGTTCAACACACATGCATAGTAAAGCCTCTAGATCTACCTCGACCAAGTCTAATCCATAATAACATTCCTATAAAGGATCCATGAAAAGGTTGGAAGATCGTCAAGGTGAAATGGCCAAGATAAAAAATTCATTACAAAGGAGTTTCATTAAAGGGTAACCTTTCATCCAAACAATAGTGGAGTACCCCATACCTTCTAAGTATAACTCACCAGCGGTTACTCCCAAGTATGATGGAAAAACTTATTCAGTCTTACATATAGAGCAATATGAAGCTACTACCGATATATACTCAGTACCTGATGAGATGAGATGTGGAGATTTCTCTAGTTCTATCATAGGGCTAGCCTAGATTTGGTATAATAATCTCCCAAGAGGTAAAATCTCTAGTTTTCATCAGTTAGCTGAATTTCTCATTAAGTACTTTTGCTTTGGGGATAAGCCGATCAAGAGTGTCACTCATCTCTTGACCATGCGACAAAAGAGAGGAGAAAAAACTAGAGAATATACTACTCATTTTAATAATGAAAAGCTAGAGGTGGTATACTATGAGGAAAAAAATCCATAGTATCACTTATGAGTGGGTTTCTTGCTAAAGATCTTTACTATGCCTCAGAAAAAAAATCCACCTAAAACCACGACAGAACTAATGCCTAAAGATGGAAAAATTATGAATGCTGAGGATGCTATGGTAGCCAAGGAAGCTTATGACACCAAAGAGGAAGGTCAAAAAAATAATTCCAATTCTTTAAAAAATGATCAAAAAGAAAAAAGATGGATCAAATCAAGAAGTATGATGAATATACCCCATTAAACAAGGGTGTTCACTATATCCTAGAGGAGATCAAAGGAAACAGAGATCTGAATTGGCTTGAAAAGTTGAAGACACCCCCCAACAAGACGGATAATTCCAAGTATTGTGACTTCCACGAGGATCATGGGCACAACACCAATAATTGCATTGCGTTAAACAGTGAGATTGAAAATCCTATTCGGCGTGGAAAGTTAAGCAAGTTTTTTTAATCATAATGGCAATAGAAATGATCCAAAGAGGTCAAAGTCTCCGACCCGAACAAGGGAGGATAACAAGAGAGCCAGAAATGATGATTTTGAAGATGAATCGAACTTACTAAAGAATCTTGATAAACCATTAGTGGAGTTTGGCATGATATCCTTTGGATGCCATTTTATTATAGGTGGTGATGCTGGTGGAGGAGATGTTATAGTAGAAAGGAAAGATTATCTAAATGAAGTCAAAGTGTGCCCAACTATCAAATAAATTGATATGGCTGAATCCAGTGATAGTCGACCGAGGAAAGTTTATAGAGGTAGGCTAGTGATTTGGTTTTCCAAGAATGATCTCAGTGGGGTTATTTATCCTCACGACGATCCATTATTTCTCATATGTAGAGTTAATCATGGAAGAGTCGCAAGTATCTTAGTTGATAATGAAAGCTCAGTCGATGTAATGTTCTACAGCTGTTTCAATAGCCTAGGGCTAGAGATCAACAAGATAGAACCGTACCGTAGACCTCTCATTGGATTTATAGGAGAGAAAGTATACCCCTTGGGAATAATCAAACTGGAAGTCTTGTTAGGAACTTAGCCAGTGAGAAGGCAAGAAAGAATTTATTTCTTTATGTTAGACAAAAATGTCCCGTCGGCTTACAATATCATCTTGGGAATAGTAGGAATTAAGTAGTTAGAGGTTGTGCCATCTAAAGTGCACCAATGTATGAAATTTCTAATAAATTATGAGTCAACGTAGTGAATGACAGTCAGAAATATGACAGAGAATGTTATTATACTTCAGCTGACCAGCAAGAAATGCAAATGAAGAGCACAACCACTTTCCACATTGACACTCCGGATCGCCGAGAAAAAGAAATGCTAGTAAAGGGGCAAGTTATGGAAGAAACATAAGCTATTGTGTTAGACGACAAAAAACTCGAAAAACCACCTAGATCGGTTTCAGGTTATCTCCTTCTCTCAAATATGAATTAATTACGTTCCTTAGAGAAAGGAAAAATGTTTTCGGTTAGAGCCATAAAGATATGCCGAGAATTGATCCTAAGTTCTTATGCCATGAGCTCAATGTTTATCCAGGTTCCAAGTCGATCAAGCAAACATAAAGAGTCTTTAGTCCCAAGAAGAATGCAACAATCCAAGAGAAAGTAGAGAAATTATATAGATCACAATTCATTAAAGATATAAAGTATCCTAGTTGGTTGGCAAATGTAGTGATGGTCAAAAAGAAAAATGATAAATGGAGTATGTGTGTAGATTCTATAGATCTCAATAACGCATGTCCAAAAGATCATTTCCCTTTATCAAGCATTGATTAATTGGTTGATGCTACAGCAGGCCATGAGTTGCTTAGTTTTATGAATGCGTATTCTGGTTATAACCACATTAAGACAAAGCCCGAAGATAAGGAAAGCACCTCCTTCATCACCAATTAAGGAACTTACTGTTACAATGTTATGCCCTTTGGGTTAAAGAGAATTGGAGATACCTATCAGAGATTAGTGAATAAGGTTTTTGAAGAACAGATCAATAAAAATATGGAGGTGTATGTAGATGACATGCTCACCAAGAGCAAACATGTTGCTGACCACATTGCTGACTTAACTCAAACCTTTGATTAATTAGAAAAACACCAAATGAAGCTCAACCCAAAAAAATGCATGTTTAGAGTATAGGAAGGAATGTTTTTAGGGTACATTATCAACCAAAGGGGAATAGAAGAAAACCTTGAAAAAATTAAAGGCTTACTTGAAACTCAGTCCCCGACCAACAAGAATGAAGTTCAAAAGTTGACATGAAGAGTAGCTGCACTGAACCGTTCTGTCTCTCGAGCAATTAATAAGTGTCTTCCATTTTTCAAAGTGCTCAGAAATACCTTTGAGTGGAATGACGAATGTGAGAAAGCTTTCCTGGAGCATAAAAAGTACTTGGGTTCTCCCCCGCTCCTTTCCCGACTAGTGCTGGGAGAAAAAATATACTTATATTTGGTTGTTTATGTGTCGGCTGTAAGTTCAACTTTGATCCGACTAGATTGAGGAGTCCAAAGACCAGTGTATTACGCAAGAAAGTCATTTCTAGGATTAGAAATCAGGTATCCATGTTTGGAGAAGCTATCCTTAGCTCTTATTGAAGCCTCTAGGATAATGAGAACATATTTCTAAGCCCAAACTATTGTTGTCTATATGGATCTACCTCTACGACAAGCATTGCACAAACTAGAGAAGTCTGGAAGGTTATAATCTTGGGTAGTTGAGTTGGGAGAGTATGAAATTGTTTACGAACCTAGAGTTGAAATAAAAGGACAAGCACTGGCAAACTTTATTACTGAATTCACATATTCAGAGGAGCAATATAATCCACATTTGCTTGACGAGCAGACTTCTACAGAAGAGAGCTTAACTCCAAAGCAAGCAGGGATTATGGCCGAACAAACTGAGTCATCAGCAGCTCAAGAAAAATTACAACAAGATAGGAAGGTATTTAATTATGGAGTACTGGTAGAAGAAGAATTCTATGAGGACATCCTAACTTGGCAGTTTTTGTAGATGGATCTTCATGTGCTACTAGAAATGTAGTAGGTCTCATCATCAACACTCCAGATAACTTGGATATGGAATATGCTTTGAGTTTCCAATTCAAGGCTTCCAATAATGAGGCCTAATATGAAGCTTTGATCACAGGGCTAGAATTGTCTTCGTCGAAGGGTATCGACCAGGTACTAGTATATAGTGATTCTCAATACTAATTAAATGCAGCAAATTTATGGTATTAAAGGGGAGACTACGATGAGATGTCATAAAAAATAATGAAAGTGATTTCAGTGATCACTTTAATCTAAATAGTGAGGATTACTAGACTTGAGAAATCTCGAGCATATGCTCTTGCTTGGCTTGCTTCAGTGACTCCAACAGAACTTAGACGAATAATCAAAGTAGATATTCTTACCCACAGAAGCATTGATGGGATGGAAGTCAACGTTATGACGGTAGAATTAGGTCCCTTATGGATGGACCCAATTAGAGAGTACATCGAAAGAGGAACACCTATATTCGATCATAAAGAAGCCAGGAAGATGAGGTACAAAGCAGCTAGTTACGTGCTGAAAAAGGTGTCATGTACTGGCGAGGTTACGCTATTTCCCTACTTCGTTATGTTCATCCAAATGAGGTGAATGATTTTATAAGAGAGGTACATGAAGGATCATGTGGTGCACACATGGCTGGGAGGTCTCTAAGATAACGGATAATAATGCAAGGTTACTACTGGCCGACTATGAAAAAAGATTGTGTTGCTTTTATGAAAAAGTGTGATAAATGCCAAAAGTTTTCTACCATCCACATAAGACCAGGAGCAAACCTAACACCCATCACTTATTCATAGCCTTTCTCTATATGGGGCATTTACTTGGTCTGACCACTGCCGACCACCAAAGGAAGATTCAAGTACTTGGTCATAGATGTTGATTATTTTACCAAATGGGTGGAGGTTGAGCCCCTAATTGATATGCCTCATTAGAGAGTATTCTAGTTCATATGGAAGCAAATCATTTGTAGATATGGTATGCCTTATGCCTTTATCGCCAACCATGGTACTCAGTTTGGTAATGAAGAATTTGAGAATTTTATTCGGTCAGGCATCCAGAAACTTTATCTATCACCTGGGCATCCACAATCCAATGTCCAGACAGAAATCACCAACAAAACCTTTCTAGATGGGTTGAAGAAAAGGTTAGATTAATCTAAAGGAAACTAGATTAATGAACTCCACAGTGTCCTTTGGCATATAGGACTACTCCCAGAATAGCAATAAGAGAAACTCCATACATGTTAACCTTTGATTCTGAGGCAGTTGTACCAGCGGAAATAGGTATGGCCACTCACAAGGTATTGAACTTTGATTCACCCAAGAGTGACCACATAAGGAGACTAATTCTGGACATGATAGAAGAAGTTCTATAATATGTTATTATTCGGATGACTGCTTACCAGCAAAGAGATTAAAGGTTTTATAATCGAAGGGTCAAGCCGACCAACCTGAAGCAAGGAAATCTAGTAATTAAGAAAGTAATCTAGAAGAATAACAAGCAGGAGCCTAATTGGCATGGTCCATACCATATCTCGACTGTTAGTCGACCAAGAACCTATCGATTGGAGACTTTGGAAAGGAAAGAATTTAAGAATACTTGGAACGCAGACCATCTGTGCAAGTATTATCAGTAATTCGGTTGGAAAATTCTATACTTAATGTAATTGCTTATTCAAGTTAATCAAATTTCAGCTTTTCTCCATTATATATCCTTTTTATGTTTTATTTTTCAGAGTATGGTGGCTACACCTTAACTAGAATTAATGAGCAATTTTAATTAAAGTTCCTCACTGAGAAAGGTAGGCTTCAAACTTTTTCAAAAAGTTCCTCACCGAGAAGGGCATGGTTCAAACCTTTTCAAACTTTTCCAACTCCATAAAAGTTCAAACTTCGTGTATGATTTATCCTCTGGAAGTCACGAACAAGACGTCGGTAAAACTTCTTAATTAGAAATTTTACCCGACTAGGTTAAAATACTAGAACAATTTTACATTCCTAATATACTTGGTCGCCACTAATAACTAATACTACAACTTAGTACAATAAAGTTATTTACAATTTTATCTAATTGCACTAGTCAAATCTAAGGTCATATAAATGATTCAAACATGAATCCATTATTAAATATTTTAGCAGGTTATTTAGTCTATAATTCAATTAACTAATCTTTATATAGTTTACTTAGTCGGCAAAAAGACTAATAACAACCATAAGCTTGAATAAAATAAATTCAATTAAAATTAATTTTATTTCATTGATGGAAATGCATTACAACAGCAACCATTAAGCAAAAGGCAATACAAGATAATATAAATTTATTATGTTGGGCATTTTCCTTGAGCGTTGTCCATCCTAGTAGGATTATGTGGAAAATTTACGAAGTTTAAGTCTCTCAACATTTGCCTAATATTGCTACTTGGACTATCAAGCAGGTGAGGAGGTGAGATTATCTCATGCTCATTATAGAGACCATAATCCCTAAGTACTTAGTTATCAGGCATTGGGAAATGGCGTCAAGAGGAATTCGTGTTGTGTCCAACTTGAATGGAGGTGTATCATAGTCTAGGAAACTTGTGTCATTCCAATGTCATAAGTTATTGTTCTAGTCAAACTTCAGCAAGCTCAGCAAGTTGATCCATCCCCATTTGTAGCCTTCCTGAATTATTTGAGTAATGTCTTCATCCATGTGGGCTAAGGCCTTATTGTAACCCTCCATCCAAACTTCCTTGGGATGTTTGTGGAATTGAAAGGTCAACCTCTCCACCTGATTTTGAAGTTTCTTAAGAACACTGTCTTTAGCTTTCAACTGAGCATATTGGTTGGCAAGAGTTTTCTTAGATCTTTCTTCCTCAACAGTTGGTCAGAAAACCATCCTCTGCCTAGAAGTTTTCCCGGGTTTAATTATTTTTTACTGCAGTGCTTATAGTTCTTCCATTAATCTTGAATTGTCATTCTCTAGAAAGGAAACACCTTCATTGGGACCGCTGGTAGTTGATCTCTTCAAGCTTTCCAGCTCATCCCTCAAGGCATTATTCGCTTTCTCTAACATGGAATCAATAGACCTAGCATTCTCCAAATCTTGTTGTAAAGAAAGTTCTTTTTTATTCAAGGCAGAAGTGATATCCCTCTGCTTGGTGTCAAAACCACATTCTTCACTTAATGCCTTGTACTTGGCTTCATAATAAGCGTGAAGAAGTACTTTAATCTTTTTGTGATATTATTATAGTTGCTCTATCATTTCGTAATATGCAACATTATTTGCAACAACCCTATCTAACAAACATTGGAGATGGATATATAAATCCTTCACTTAGTCGGATACATCTGGGACGAGCAACCCAGTTAAGTCTTCTTCAAACAATGGAATATGACCAGCTTCCAAAAGATTTATACTTCGCCTAATAAGGTCGGACTCAGCAGATATTACAGCCTTTTTCCTAGCATCAAATAGGAAAGTTGCAAATACACGAGTTTGCAAAAATCCAAAGGATTAAACAACACAAGCAGTAAAGTAAAGAAGTTCAAACAAAAGTTCAACAAAAACTACAAGTCATTCTGAGGTATAGCAACAATTGAAGACAAAAAAAATTTCTTTTATTGATTGATAATTGAAGTACAAAAAAGAATACATCTTCAAGAAAGAAAAAACAAAGAAAACTAAAAAAGTAAACTTGTTGGCCTTGTCCAGTAGCTGGTAGGTCGACACTGGTGCTGGGCACCATTAAAGACTCAGCAGGCATAGAAAAACATTCTCCAGGCCCCTTTTCATCGTCGAACTCCTCATCCAGGTTGGGAGGAGTACCAAGACCATGCCTTGTGAAGAGTTCAGAGCTTTATTCTGTGTTGACCAACTTCAAGGCCTCAATCCATCCTTCCTTGAAGGATACCTTATTAGCATACTCAATTTGAGCATAAGTAGCAAAAATGGCCTTCTCCCATCCTTTATCGAAGTAGCCTTGCCTTTAGCCTTCAAAGAAATAACCTCAAAAGTCAGACCAATCACTTCGCCTTCAGCAGTTTTGGCTTAAGTGGTGACTTCTGCAAGTTTTTCCTCAGTAGTTTTGGCCTTGCCTTCAGCAGCTGCAGATTTCTCTTCGTCGTCCTTTATTTTTCCTTCAACAGTAATGGCCCTATCATTGACTTTCCATAACTCTTCCTCCCATAACTTTTTCTTTGACTCCAAAGCTGGTCGGGACTCTGCTAAAGAATTCTTCAAACCTTCAATGGTCTCCTTAACTTCTCCAGAAGAAGAACACAGATGGTCGTCCTTCTCCATCATCTGGTTAAAATCAACTAAGAACTACAAACAAGGATAAAAGGTCAAATATCAAAAGAAATTTATCATCATAAGGAAAGGGACAAACAAGAAGAATAAATTTACTAGTGCCAAGTTTTGGAAAGCTCTTTTAGTCAGCCTGAACCTGGACATGGGGGCTAAGGCAGCTCTGTCAGCAGGGAGTGTTCCAGACTTAATCAAACCCTTGGCCAACCCAGGGTTAATAGCAACAGAGGCTGACCCAATGTCAAGATCAGCCTAAATTTTTTTTGCTAACTTCTGTTAGTTTGCGAGCTTCTTTGCAACTAAGGCCTGCTGCTCGTCATATGTCTTCTAGACTTGTTTTGGAGGATTCGATAAACTTTTATTTGTCCTCTTTAAATAATGCCCCTCAACCTAAGTTTCATCAATGTCAACATGCCTCTTGTCACTGGCCTTAGACTTCTTCTTGCCAACATCAGCAGCTTTGGGAGGAGGAGATAGGGGATCACCCATGAAATTAGGCATCTTCCTCTTGGTCATATATACATAATGAGAGATAGGAATCTCAGACATGTACAAGAACTCAAATGAGTAATAAGTTCCTCCTGTAATAACTTCGGCACCTGTAGACTCAGTGACTAAAGAGGTGGACACAGGATCCTCCTCAAAGTTGACAGAAATTAGGGGCAGAGCAACGGTAGGTCGGGTAATAAAAGATGTGATGGAACTTTTATATTCCAGCAACAATTATGTAGTGTAGGGTTGTTCTTCTCCAAACTTCTCTGGTTCAAGCCGTAAAAAAACTTGAGGTTGTTGAAGTTGATTTTCCCCTTCCTTTGGGCACCTTTTCTTACTCTCCTCTGCATAAAAAAGAAATAACAATGTTAGTCAGCGTACATCAGAAATGCAAATCAAAAGAAAAAAAATACAATTAACGGAAGGATAACCTATGCCACGTCCTGATTGGGGACATCTGGGACCAGTATAAGCCACCCCAGTTGGAAGGGGGCATATTGCCAGTTCTTAACAATAAAACCATAATCCTAATAATCCTTATTATAATCAGGTAGATTTACTACTAAATCCCTATTGCCTTACCTAGTCTTCAGGTAGTGTGTGCTTTCTCTAATAGTGATCCACTTGTAATAGAACGTCAACTCTAAAACCCCATTATAAGTCCCATAAAGTTTGTTTAACCTATGCACCCCATTCACTACCCTTCAAGTGTTGGGGTCTACTCTAGCAAGAACTATGTAAAAATATTGGCAAAATAAAAGAAAAACGGGATTTGGTGGAAAGGTGATACCACACTCTTCTATAAACAGAGTTGGGAGACCCTCATAAAGGGAATAAACATCAATAGGACCCCTGGGTATTTGTAAGTCTACACAAGAAGGAATTTTTCTTCTTTCTTTAAACTCATCTAAAGAGTTCTCATCAATGACATGAACCATGATGGAAATAGAGGAAAAAAGGCAATAAAATAGAGAAAGAAGGAAGGAAATCTTATAGGGATCTAAGGATTTAGCAAGAACTGAAGAAAAATGGCAGAAAATTATCACACGAATTAGGCTTGAAGGCAAAGACATTTCTATAGTTCAGAAGGTTTGGGGTAAAAAAAAAGAGGGAAACTTCGTACCTACTTATAAGTTGCCTCAAGAAATGGAAAAGGAATGATTAACTGAACGAACTGTATAGCTACCACTGACTGCACATTTTTCAAAGCGTTAAAAAATTACTGTGTCCTTTGGCGGTTCAAAAAAGTTCAAATTATTAACAAAAATGCCATCATCAAACAGTGCCAGTAGAAATTTGTACAAGTATGGGAGGTCGGCTGCCAACCAAATACTCAAACAAAAGGCCGAGCAACACTTTGGGATAAATACTTCATACTTTCATACAAGCATCAAGTATGGCTCATTGGGGGATTTTGTTGTATGTAAAAATTATACTCCCACATAGACCAATGATGAATACACACCTGTCATCCAGCCTAGATGACCAGCCAACTTGATCGGCTTCGTAGACACTTAGTCGGCTGGAAAGCTGACCAACTCTAAAAGGCCAACCAATAGGAACAACAGTAGTTACTTGGATGGTAATGCTAACTAGCACTAAACACTAAGAGTTTTACTTACTGTAAACAAATGTAAACTCTTGGCAATATAGAGGTTCTCCATCTATAGGGTTTTGCACCACTATAAATACAAACTAATCCCTTAGCTCAAGGGATAACTCAAATCACTCATATTCACACCATACTGAGCTATTGTAAATCCTATTAAATAACAACAACAGGGGACGTAGGCTATTTTACAGCCGAACCACTATAAAATCTTTGTCTCTTGTGTATGTGGTTTAAGTTGCTTTTTTTTATTTTATCCGTGATTATAAACTTGGAGTTAGTCCATTTTGAGACATTAAATATGTCTGATTCCAATAAATATTATTGGGATCACGACATTATTGTGAACAGTAACACACTAACTCCCTGAGGGTGAAGAATATGATGGACGAAGTGTCTCTAGGAGGGGAAGGAAATAGGTTAGTTTGCATTCATTCCTCTGCTCTGATCTTTTCCTTTTGTTAGATTGATTTTGAATGTTTTTTATCCATTTTTGATAATTAACAGCAAGAAAAATCCTCCTCATAACTAAGACATAAATTTTACTGATCTTTAAAAAGTTTGGTCACTTCAGCAAAAAATTAGAACAGGTGGCCATCTTAGGTCAACTGCATTTCGTCTTAGTTATATAAGCTCAGCCATCGCCTTTGTTGTGAGGTCAATCGAACAGACTTCAATTATTCCAATTGACTTGCATGATTTTGAGGAATCTACATTTGATGGTTCAAATGAGGAGGAAGGAGCATCATCCTCCTTTGAATTTTTACACGTTTCATCTGTCTCAACTGCTGAGCTTTCTCTTGTAACCATGGTCCCCAAAGGAAAGGTTGTGAACTAGATTGATGCCACCCTTAGCCTAAAGTCTTCTCCTTCTTGCCCAGCGAGCAAAGATAAAGAGCATGCTCGTTTATCCAATAAGAAAAGTGAAGTACCGGGTCCTGCCAACCCCTTAGATATTAGGGATTCCCCCACTAAGGACACATATATCCCTTTAAAAAGATGAAAAGGAATCACGTCCCTCCTCCCCCACTTGTTATTATGGGGAAGTAACAGCTGATAAGGGCAAGTACATTACCCATTACGTTGTTGCTCATCCTAATTTGGCTCGAGGCATGATTCGGATCTTCACTGCTATCAGGGCAACTGTTGTTACCTTAACTAATGATCAGGTGGTGGAACATGTTGACCACAACTTCTCCCTCGTAATTTGCCTCTTTATATGTATTTTTTCTTGTGTTCAATCTTATTTGCAAGTCACTAACTTCTCTCTTATGTAGTAGAGTTTCTGGTTGACTATGACCAATTATTGAAGAGAAATATTACATTAAAAAAGTCCTCCAATGATGTGGAGGAGCCTTTTAAAGGGCTGAATAAGGATATCATTTTGGCTTCTCGAATAGATGGTGATGCCAAGGAGATTGGGAAGGAAAAAATTGACCTGAAGGTCAATATCTTGGGGGTTGATAAGGCCAACCTCCAAAGAAAGATCAATGATCTTCCACCCTGGTCAATATTAGCCAGAAGTCCAAGGAGGGTATTGAGAAGTACAAGGTTGAGTATGAGAGTGCCAAGACAAAGGTTCACGAAGTGAAGGCCAAGGTTGAGAAGGCCCTTACTAAAGATGCACATGATAATATTGATACCTATACTCATGGTTGGGATAAGGCCTTTGTCGAAGCCTAAGAGCAGATTGGATACCTAAAAAATGTATTATTTAAAAGTGGTTGGGATGAGGCCCTTGCTAAGGAAGGTGTTGCTAAGGACTCCGAGCTATACTAGGATCACAAAGTAGGTTCCATTCCTCCAATTGATGATGAAGATGATGTTGATGATGAAGAGGAGGGGTTAGTCAACGAACAATTGGTTGGTCTTTAAGATACTAAAGTGGACTTGGTTAGAGATCACCAGGATGTTGATAAGGATAAGGATAGCCACGGGGCCTCCAAGGTTCTTAAACAAGTCAACGCTTATCAAGATGTTAAGAAGGATAAAGGCAGCTAATCGGAGGTTCTAGATGTCAAGAAGGCTACGGAAGGGTCCACTCAGTTTGAGGATATAACCTCTATTCAAGCTGTTGAAAAGGCAGATGTAGGAGAGAAATAACCTTAAATTTTAAAAAATGGTTAACTTTTGACTTTTCCATCAGGTAGTGACGGACAATGAAGTCTATCATGACATGATATGTGCCACTCAATCCTGTCATAATGAAGTGTTAGCAAGTTTGAGGGCTAAGTTTAACGGGGACTTGCCCGATTTAGCTGAAGAAAATGGATTTGACCAGAAGCTGGCTGACATTGAGTCTGTACGCGAAAGGAAGAGATATATTATGCAGGCCAACCTTATAAGAGCGATAGAGGTCTCTATTCTCCTTGAGAATGAGAATAATGATTTGAAAACTAATTTTAGGAGTGTCAAAAGGTCTCAAACAGATAAGAAATTATGGGAAGGAGATTCCTTCCTTGAGCAAGAGAATGGTCATCTTAAAGAAGAGCTAGATAAGGCCCAAAAATCCTTACATTCCATGGATGCTACCATCAAAATATGTTATTCCTTTTATGAAAAAGGAAAGTGGTCAGCTGGGGAAGGAACTGGAGAATAAAATTAAGTCTTTGTATACTAAGGAGGCGACCATAAAAATCCTATTTGAGAAGCTTGATCACCTCAAAATCTAATTTTATAAGAAACCTTGCCAAATGTGGATGAATGGCTAAAATGAGGCCCTTCTCAGCCTGGATGCTACTTAGAGTGAATCTGAAAATGTTGCCAACTAGAACGGTTGGTTTAATGCCTTGGAAGTTGTGAAAGTGCCAAAGTATTTTAAATTATAGTACTAATACGATCCGGGTTGCCCCTATTATTAGAATCCTCCTTGCCAGCTTGATGCTTCATGGATCATAATAAATTCCAATCCTATTACTCAGGTAAGGAAGATCCTGGGTGACTACAATGTTGATGGTGACGATAGGCTTTATCAACCTTCGTACTTGGTCAATAGGTTGACTCCTTAAGGGCCCTCGAGAATTATGGACTTGTCTGAGATCGTTCGGCCTTCTACGTTAGATGTTTTTCCTGCTGGGGTTGGGCCTTTAGAGGATGAATTTCTCCGTTTGCCTAACTAATCTAGCTATATTTACTTATTTATAATAGATTATCTGTCTTTTTAATTTCATTGTAATAACTTTGAGTATTAATATAATTTTTTACATTTTTCTTTTCGTTATGTTATGTTGTCCCTGGTCTTACCATTTAGGTGATTTCAACACATCAGACCTTAGGCCTAAAGCAAAAAATGCAAAAATGCACACATTTGTGATCATTTGACATATAAAACAAATATTTTACAAACATAAGATAATGCCAATTTCATGGAATATTATTACCAAGTGTGATTTCTTTACAAAATACCTCACTTTATATTCTGAAATTTATTTAAACTTGGAAACCCACTTGAAATTTTCCATTTTTAACATATTCTTCAATTTGTCAAAAATGTCAACATACACATTACTTTAGGGAAAAAACCTTATGTTTGCCAACATTAAAGTCAATTTTACAAAGTCATTAGTTTCACTCAATGCTTTGAATCCTACTCACTTTTATGCCTAAATACCAACTTTCACCGCGCTAACTTTTACAAAACATCAAACCATGTTTCTTAGTCATTCTTAACATAAAATAACATCATTTTGTGTCAAATAAATTATGAAATTATTATTGCCATAACTTCATGTCTAAAACTCATTTAACACACATTCCTTACACATATTCATGTGAAAATATGTATATTTTGTACTCAAATATTGTCAAACTTACCAACACTGAAGGTAAGTCTCCCTTAGCTAAATATGATTAAGAGATAACATAATCCATATGAAATCCCTCAATGCTCGGCAACACAACACTCCTAACCTATAAGGACACAAAATTTCGATTGATTCCTTTGTAGTTTTGTCTCAATTACGGACAAAAACGTTTGCGTCATAGGATAGAGTATATTAATCATCCTTCAAGCCTATGATGTGTTTGTTGAAGATGTAGAGGCCAAGCGTATAAAGATTCATCAAAATGTCGAATTTAAGTGCCTCGTTTTTACGTCATCAATAGTGGTTCCATGATCCCAAGGTATGAATGCATTACATATATATATATAGGAGCTTGGAATGGTCTAAAATGGGTGTAGATTTGATTAAAAACTGTTGTTTAATTTTCAGACAGATTTTATTAAACTTCTATACAAAGTATATAAAGTTTTTGGGCTAAATTCGTAATTTTTAACTTTCTAGTTTCTGTTTCGATATTGTCGTTCGAACGAGATTATCATTCGAACGAGAATGTCGTTCGAACAAAGCTGCCAACGAGCTTTCCCATAGGCCACTAGAACATCGTTCGAATTGTCGTTCGAACGAGATGGTTGTTTGAACGAGACTTCGAACGAGTTCAATTTTAAGCCACTAGAACTTCGTTAAAAAGGCTCGTTCAAACGAGACTTCATTCGAACGAAAATCTCGTTCGAACGAGATTTCAGGCGAGAAAATTTTATGCTATTTTTTAGCAGTTTTACCCCATGTTTCCCACTTCCTTACCCCACTAACTTTTGACAGAACTTAATAGTACGGGAACCAACCTTTTTGGTTTAACTTTTCCATACACGTCTATCTCCTAGAAAGAGATTGAGAGAAAAATTTATTAAGGAAAAAGTTCATGTTATAAAGTGTCTAAGTTTTTAAGAAAAATTGATTATACACTTTAGTTTTATCCAAGCTTCCATAGATATATTTGTACTTTCTTGGAGTTTTGGCACTTGTTCTTCATCTCAACCATTTGAAGAGACATTTTGGGTTTGCTTCTAAATCCCACAAAGAAGAAGAGGTTTTGTTGATTTACCCACTTGGAGAAAGGATCCTAGTTCGGGTGACGGTGACCATATAAAGTTCGATCGGTGGATTTTGAGACCGCGGTGGAGCTCCGTGGTTATTCGCTAAGAATAGGTTGATACAAGAAGGAGTGTCGGGGATTGAGAGGTATCAAGTCGTGTGTTATAAGTCTACTGTCTTGTATTTATAAATTCCATACTTAGTGGATTTGAGGCTAGGGACGTCCAAGGTTTTTTCCCGTTGTGGGTTTTTCCTCATACATCGCGGCGTAGTGATTCATTGTTTATTTTAGATTCGCAATACTCACCTAGAATGCATGCTTAGGTAAAAAGATAAAATTTGGTTTAATCACTACTTGTTTAATTTGGTGCTAAATTAAATATTTGGCAATGTTTAATTAATTTAATTCAAGTCTTTACTTTAATCTGTTAAAATTTGGTTTGGCCTAATTTGGTAAAATTGACAAATATGACTTAGGCAAATTTCTAGGACTTGGGTTAATTAACTTATTTTAAGTGAAATTCAAATTGTGTGTGTGTTTGAATCTAATTTCACTTGGTATAATTTTAAGTTTGGGAAGAAATTAAAATTTGGTGTTTTTGTGAACCATCTTATGCTTCCGCATATCTCAACAAGGAAATTGATTTTAAAATTTAAAAATTAGGGGCCTATCGGCACCTTTCAAATTTGTATCAGAGCCAAAACGATAATTTACTTCGTTGACGATCCTTTAACTATTTTTGGCCAAAATGGAATTTTCCCCATTTTCAAAATTTCCCATTTTCGATGGTTCTAATTACGCGTATGGGAAAGTGCGTATGAAATCGGCACTTAAATCTATCGATGAGAGGGTTTGGATGTCTGTAGTTAACGGGTGGTCTCCACCAACTCATTTAGTAGAAAATGAACGTGTTCCCAAACCGACCGATAGATGGAGTGAGGGTGAATTTAAACTTTCATACTTTAATCCCCGTGGTTTAAATGCCTTGTTTAGCGTCGTCACACCGGATCAATTTCGACGCATTATGAGAATCGCCTAGGAAAGCCTCTAGAGATCACCCCTTAGGTAAATCTTTTCGACATGTTTTTACTTGTGCATATTGTGGTCGAAAAGGTCATCTTAAGAAATATATTTTTGATCTTAAAAGATTTTCTAGAAAATCCCAATGTAAGGCAACCAAGGTAGCCGAGACTCCTACACCCCGAGATAGTCACTCATCATTAGTTTGGGTTAGGAGATCCGACTTTGTAGCTTTACAAGATAGGGTATTTGATTCTCATTTACTTTCACATGCTTCCTCCCTTGCAAATACTAAAGGTTGAATGTGTTAGTTTTATTTGCATACTTTAGCATTTGTACTTCATGCTATATTTTCATGCTAAATGTATGCTTGTTTAGTCATTTTCTAGCCATTGCTCTATTTTATATCTCATGCTAGAAATCATGACTTGTTTATCTTTTGTATTATATTTCTTTTGTTTGCATTAAATCACAAATCCAAAAATATTTTTGTTTATCATTTGGGTTTTTATCTCTTGGTAATTTAAGCTTAATGAAAAACATCAAATGATTTTTGTTTTGTCTTTTGAGTATATATTTTTATTTTTGTTTAAAAATTTCAAAAACTAAAAAAGATTTGTATTTTGTGTGTATTTTAGTTTGACACACTTTATGTGGCATATAATTGTGTTAGAATTCCATCTTTTACGCTCCCATGTGGCTAGAACTTTTGGTTTAGATTGTCAATCCTTATTATGTTCTTTACCATGCTTACATGGAGTAGTTGGATGTTGCGTTGCTTAAATGGATTCTATTTTTATATGCCTCTACTAACACATGCACGGGCGCATTTGAAATTTTAACTTCATATGTATATTAGAGCTTTGTGAGGTGTTCTCCTACCAATCTTGTCATCTACATATTTGTGACCTAGGAGGACTAATGCATGTCAAAATCCGTTGCACGTGAGATTTATGAGAAATAAAAAAATGATAACAATATATGTGCACGGGGAAGGGCTCCGAAAGGATTTATTGTCCTTTGTGAATAGTAAGCCACCATTTGTTTGGACCTAAAAGAAATACGTGGTCCTAAGGCCTAAAAGAAAATATGGCATTAAAAAGTAAAAAAAATTCCAAGGCCTATGTTTGATAGATATATTCATTCAAAATAAATATAAATGCTTATTGAGGGAGATTGGATGGTATATCAACAGTTTGCACGATGTCCGTTTATCCTAGATGCTCTTTCAATGTCAGGACTCTAATTGTTTGTAGAATCATCAACATGCTAGGCTGATATGCATTGTGTATGTTTGTTCATTGAGTTCAGCCTATATTGTCACATGAGGCTATATTCAAATGTGATGAAGTTTGCAATCAATTGAGAACTCCATGAACATGTTTTAAGTGATTGGGTCTAAATTTAATTGTTACTAGTTCACACCCCAACACTTCCGTTTCCATATGACACATTTTTGACATACGAGTGTGAAAGACTCCTATTATATTTTGTGTGTGTCATTTATGTGTTTATATCTATATATATGTACGTGTACATCTTTGGTATATCTAGAGTAAGTATATATATGATGTTTTTGTTTAGTTTTGGCCTTGCTTTCTAATCCATATATGCTTTAATTCATAATTGGTATCTATCCTGTTGCATTCTTTGTTGATATCACATGCTTAATACTTTATGTATCTTAATGATATCATTTTCCTGCCTCCAAGTTGGTATTCGTTATTATTTGTTGGATTAGTTGTGCTTTTATTTCCCATATTCTTTAATGTTCTCATCACTTTATGCAAAATTACATGTTATAATTCTTTAACCTTTGTCTACTCGTGAACAAAAAGGGGGAGAAAATGATAGGGAGAGAAATGATATCTAAACCTATTATTATCATATCTTAGTTTGGGGAGATTTATCTTGGGGGGCGTATTTCTAAGTTGATCATTTGTTTGATAAAGGGGAGAATTAATTTAGGGGGAGTAATTATTTAATTGCATTTTATATTTTAATATTCCCTATGCGTTTAATGCGTTTGCTTAAGTGTGCAGGAATTATATTCTAAGCGGCATTTTTCACCAGTAAAGATTTTGATCCTTGGGTTGTTTGAGTCAAGCATTGTACTTTTATTTTGTGTGGGACTTTTTATTAGTCTAGTAGAGCTTGACGACCCTTTAGGATTTCTATTTTGTTTTTGTCCCGGAATAGCCAAAGGGGGAGATTTGTAAGGACACAAATTTCTGATTGAGTCCTTTGTAGTTTTGGCTCAATTTCGGACAAAAATGTTTGAGTCATAGGATAGAGTATATTGATCATCCTTCAAGACTATGACTTGTTTGTTCAAGACGTAGCGACCAAGTGTATAAAGCTTCATCACAATGCCGAGTTTAAGTGCCTGGTTTCTATGTCATCAATAGTGGTTCCATGCTCCCAATGTATGCATGCATTACATATATATATATAGGAGTTTGGAACGGTCTATAATGGGTGTAGCTTTAATTAAAAATTGTTGTTTATTTGTCAGAAAGATTTTATTAAACTTCTATATAAAGTATATAAAATTTCTGGGCTAAATTTGTAATTTTCAACTTTTTGGTTTCTCGTTCGATATTGTCGTTCGAACGAGAATGTCGTTCGAACGAAGCTGCCAATGAGCTTCCCCATAGGCCACTGGAACATCATTCAAATTGTCGTTGCAACGAGATGGCTGTTCGAACGAGACTTCGAACGAGATTTCTAACGAGTCCAATTTTAAACCACTGGAACTTCGTTAGAAAGCCTCGTTCGAACGAGATTTCAGGCGAAAAAATTTTATGGGAGTTTTTACCCATGTTTCCCACTTCCTTACCCCACTAACTTTTGATAGAACTTAATAGTGCGGGAACCAACCTTTTTGGTTTAAATTTTCCATACACATCTATCTCCATGAGAGAGTTTGATAGAAAAAATTAATAAGGGAAAAGTTTATGTTTTAAAGTGTCTAAGTTTTCAAGAAAAATTGATTATACACTTTAGTTTTACACCCATATTGTTTATCCAAGCTTCCATAGATATATTTGTACATGCTTGGAGTTTTGGCACCGGTTCTTCATCTCTACCGTTTGAAGAGACATTTTGAGTTAGCTTCTAAATCCCACAAAGAAGAAGAGGTTTTGTTGATTTACCCACTTGGAGAAAGGCTCCTAGCTCGGGTGACGGTGATCATATAAAGTCCGATCGGTGGATTCCGAGACCACGGTGGAGCTCCGTGGTTATTCTCTAAGAAGAGGTTGATACAAGAAGGAGCGTCGGGGATTGAGAGGGATCGAGTCGTGTGCTGTAAGTCTACTGTTTTGTATTTGTAAATTCTGTACTTAGTGGATTTGAGTCTAGGGTCGTCCAAGGTTGTTTCCCGTTGTGGGTTTTTCCTTGTACATCGTGGCGTAGTGATTCATTGTTTATTTTATCTTTCGCAATACTCACCTAGAACGCATGCTTAGCTAAAAAATATAAAATTTGGTTTAATCACTACTTGTTTAATTTGGTGCTAAATTAAATATTTGGTAATGTTTAGTTAATTTAATTCCAGTCTTTACTTTAATTTGTTAAAATTTGGTTTGACCTAGTTTGGTAAAATTGACAAATATGACTTAGGCAAATTTTTAGGACTTGGGTTAATTAACTTAGTTTAAGTGAAATTCAAATTGTGTGTGTGTTTGAATCTAATTTCACTTGGTATAATTTTAAATTTGGGAAGAAGTTAAAATTTAGTGCTTTTGTGAACCATCTTACGCTTCCGCATATCTCAACAAGGAAATTGATTTTAAAATTTAAAAATTATGGGCCTATCGGCACCTTTCAAATTGGTATCAGAGCCAAAACGATAATTTACTTCGTTAAAGATCCTTTAACTATTTTTGGCTAAAATGGAATTTTCTCCATTTTCAAAATTTCCAATTTTTTATGGTTCTAATTACGCGTATTGGAAAGCGCGTATGAAATCGGCACTTAAATCTATCGATGAGAGGGTTTGGATGTTTGTAGTTAACGGGTGGTCTCCACCAACTCATTTAGTAGAAAATGAATGTGTTCCCAAACCGGCCGATAGATGGAGTGAGGGTGAATTTAAACTTTCAAACTTTAATTTTCGTGGTTTAAATGCCTTGTTTAGCGTTGCCACACCGGATGAATTCCGATGCATTATGAGGTGCGAGACCACTAAAGAAGCTTGGGATATTTTACCACTCACTCATGTAGGTACAAGTGTCGTTAAAGCTTCGAAACTCCAAAACCTCACCACTCAATTTGAAACTATCAAAATGAAAGAAAAAAGAAACTTTTGATGAATTTTATGCTAGACTTTCCGATATTGTTAATTCATCCTTTAATTTGGGAGAGAAAATACCCGACAACCGAGTAGTAATGAAAATTTTAAGTTCCCTACCCGATAAATTTATTTGAAAAGTGACCGTGTTTAATTCTTTACTAACTTTAGCCTCTACGAAATTAGAAGAGCTTGAAGATTTTGAAAATTTATTAAAATTAACAAAGATAAATTTAAAAATGACTTAAGGAAATTTGAAACTTCTAAGCATGATAAAGCCGAGAGGATCCCTAAAACTATTAATGAAAATTTGAATAGGGACGAGTCGAATAGGTGTTTTGGTTGTGAGGGTTATGGCCATAGGGCTTCTGAGTGCCCCACTAAACTAAGGAGAGAGGGTAAGCGATCTATTGCATATAATGTGACCCTTAGTGATAGGGATAAGGAAGAGGGACCCGATTCCCCCACTAGGCCCAACTTTGTGGCTTTTATGGCTAGTCATGTTAGTGATAGTGAGAACTCATCTATAGATGAAAATTTAACACGACACTTCCAAGGTCATAGTTTACGATTCCCTTTTTTTTTATGATAGTGAGAGTGGAGAAGAAAGAGAGAGTGAAAATGAAGAAGAGATAAATGTGAGTGAAATTCATAATTCTTTTCAAGAATTATATGAAGAATCAATTAAATTAAAAAGAGCTAATTTGAAGTTAGAAGCTAGTTTGAAAGAACGTGTCAAGGTAGTTGATAATAGTGTGTTGGTTGAAGACCTTAGGACACGTGAGAGGACTCTTCGAGAGAAGCTTGAATATGTAGAAGGCGAGAGAGATAGCCTTAGAGGTTTAATGGAATCCTTGAAAAAGGAACTTCTCGTGTTCGAAGAGAGAAATATTTTATTAGAGTCAAACATTCTAGAATTAGAAAACAAATTAAAAGACTCTAGTAATGTCAAATTTGATTTGGAGTGTCGTTCGGAAAAATAAGATAAAATGTTAGGAACGGTCCAAATTAAAAATGACACTTGTGGTTTAGGCTTCGATACTTGTAATGAATCTACTCAAAAAGACAATATTAACTTTTTAGGAGAATCGCCTAGGAAAACCTCTAGAGATCACCCATTAAGTAAATCTTTTCGACATGTTTTTACTTGTGCACAGTGTGGTCGAAAAGCTCATCTTAAGAAATATTGTTCTGATCTTAAAAGATTTTCTAGAAAATCCCAATGTAAGGCAACCAAGGTAGCCAAGATTCCTACACCCCAAGATAGTCACTCATCATTAGTTTGGGTTAGGAGATTCGACTTGGTAGCTTTACAAGATAGGGTATTTGATTCTCATTTACTTTCACATGCTTCCTCCCTTGCAAATTCTAAAGGTTGAATGTGTTAGTTTTATTTGCAACTTTAGCTTTTGTACTTCATGCTATATTTTCGTGCTAAATGTATGCTTGTTTACTCATTTTCTAGCCATTGCTCTATTTTATAACTCATGTTATAAATCATGACTTGTTTATCTTTTGCATTATATTTCTTTTGTTTGCATTAAATGAAAAATACAAAAATATTTTTGTTTATCATTTGGGTTTTTATCTCTTGGTAATTTAAGCTTCATTAAAAACTTCAAATGACTTTTGTTTGTCTTTTGAGTATATATTTTTATTTTTGGTTAAAAATTTCAAAAACTCAAAAAGATTTTTATTTTGTCAGTATTTTAGTTTGACACACTTTATGTGGCATATACTTGTGTTAGAATTCCATCTTTTACGCTCCCATGTGGATAGAACTTTTGCTTTAGATTGTCAATCCTTATTATGTTCTTTACCATGCTTACATGGAGTAGTTGGATGTTGCGTTGCTTAAATGGATTCTATTTTAATATGCCTCTACTCACACATGTACGAGCTCATTTGAAATTTTAACTTCATATGTATATTTGAGATTTCTGAGGTGCTCTCCTACCAATCTTGCCATCCACGTATTTGTGACCTAGGAGGACTAGTGCATGTCAAAATCCGTTGCACGTGAGATTTGTGAGAAATAAAAAAATGATAAATATATATGTGCACGGGGAAGGGTTCCAAAAGGATTTATTGTCCTTTGCGAATAGTAAGCCACCATTTGTTTTGACCTAAAAGAAATACGTGGTCCTAAGGCCAAAAAGAAAATATGGCATTAAAAAGAAAAATATTTTCCAAGGCCTATGTTTGATCGATATATTCATTCAAAATAAATATAAATGCTTATTGAGGGAGATTGGATGGTATATCAATGGTTTGCACAATGTCCGTTTGTCCTAGTTGCTCTTTCAATGTCATAACTCTATTGGTTTGTAGAAACATCAACATGTTAGGCTTGTATGCATTGTGTATGTTTGTTCATTGAGTTTAATCTAAATTGTCACATGCGGCTATATTCAAATGTGATGAAGTTTGCAATCAAATGAGAACTCTCTGAACGTGTTTTAAGTGATCGGGTCTAAATTTAATTGTTACTAGTTCACACCCTAACACTTACGTTTTCATATGACACATTGTTGACATACGAGTGTGAAAGACTCCTATTATATTTTGTGTGTCATTTGTGTGTTTATATCTATATATATGTACGTGTACATCTTTGGTATATCTAGATTACGTATATATATATGATATTTTAGTTTAGTCTTTGCCTTGCTTTCTAGTCCATATATGCTTTAATTCATAATTGGTATCTATCTTGTTGCATTCTTTGTTGATATCACATGCTTAATACTTTATGTATCTTATTGATATCATTTTCCTGCCTCCAAGTTGGTATCCGTAATTATTTGTTGGATTAGTTGTGCTTTTTTTGCCCATATGCTTTCATGTTCTCATCACTTTATGCACAATTACATGTTATAATTCTTTAACCTTTGCCTATTCCTGAATAAAAAGAGGGAGAAAATGATAGGGAGAGAAATGATATCTAAACCTATTATTATCGTATCTTAGTTTAGGAAGATTTATCTTGGGGGGGGGGGGGGTGGACGTCTTTCTAAGTTGATCATTTGTTTGATAAAGGGGAGAATTAATTTAGGGGGAGTAATT
Source organism: Sambucus nigra (assembly GCA_949130495.1). Lineage (NCBI taxonomy): Eukaryota > Viridiplantae > Streptophyta > Magnoliopsida > Dipsacales > Adoxaceae > Sambucus > Sambucus nigra. Next base: position 221,199,799 of record OX422218.1, read on the forward strand.
ATTTAATTGAATTTAATTTGTTAATATTCCCTATGCGTTTAATGCGTTTGCTTAAGTGTGCAGTAATTATATTCTAAGAGACAACTTTCATCGGCAAAGATTTTGATCCTTGGGTTGTTTGAGTCAAGCATTGTACTTTTATTTTGGGTGGGAATTTTTATTAGTCTAGTAGAGATTGACGGCCCTTTAGGATTTTTGTTTTGTTTTTGTCCCGAAATAGACAAAGGGGGAGATTTGTAAGGATACAAATTTTCGATTGAGTCCTTTCTAGTTTTGGCTCAATTCCGGACAAAAACATTTTAGTCATAGGATAGAGTATATTGATCATTTTTCAAGCCTATGACGTGTTTGTTGAAGACGTAGTGGCCAAGTGTATAAAGCTTCATCAAAATGTCGAGTTTAAGTGCCTCGTTTCTACGTCATCAATAGTGCTTTCATGCTCCCAAGGTATGAATGCATTACATATATATATAGGAGCTTGGAACGGTCTGTAATGGGTGTAGGTTTAATTAAAATTATTGTTTATTTGTCATAAAGATTTTTTAAACTTCTATATAAAGTATATAATGTTTCTAGGCTAAATTCGTAATTTTTAACTTTCTGGTTTCTCCTTCGATATTGTCGTTCGAACGAGATTGTCGTTCGAACGAGAATGTCGTTCGAATGAAACTGCCAACGAGCTTCCCCATAAGCCACTGGAACATCGTTCGAATGGTTGTTCGAACGAGATGGTTGTTCGAACGAGATTTCTAACGAGTGCAATTTGAAACCACTGGAACTTCGTTAGAAAGGCTCGTTCGAACGAGACTTCATTTGAACGAAAATCTCGTTCGAACGAGATTTCAGGCGGGAAAATTTTATGGCAGTTTTTACCCATGTTTCCCACTTTCTTACCCTACTAACTTTTGACAGAACTTAATAGTGCGGGAACAAACCTTTTTGGTTTAACTTTTCCATACACATCTATCTCCAAGAGAGAGATTGAGAGAAAAATTTATTAAGGAAAAAGTTCATGTTTTAAAGTGTTTATGTTTTCAAGAAAAATTGATTATACACTTTAGTTTTACACCCATATTGTTTATCCAAGCTTCCATAGATATATTTGTACTTGCTTGGAGTTTTGACACCGGTTCTTCATCTCTACCGTTTGAAGAGACATTTTGGGTTTGCTTCTAAATCCCACAAACAAGAAGAGGTTTTGTTGTTTTACTCACTTGGAGAAAGGCTCCTAGTTCGGGTGACAGTGACCATATAAAGTCCGATCGGTGGATTCCGAGACCACGGTGGAGCTCCATGGTTATTCGCTAAGAATAGGTTGATACAAGAAGGAGCGTCGGGGATTGAGAGGGATCGAGTCATGTGTTGTAAGTCTATTGTATTTTATTTGTAAATTCCGTACTTCGTGGATTTGAGGCTAGGGCCATCCGAGATTTTTCACGTTGTGGGTTTTTCCTCGTACATCGCGGCGTAGTGATTCATTGTTTATTTTATCTTTCTCAATACTCACCTAGAACGCATGCTTAGGTAAAAAGATGAAATTTGGTCTAATCACTACTTGTTTAATTTGGTGCTAAATTAAATATTTGGTAATGTTTAGTTAATTTAATTCAAGTTTTTACTTTAATTTGTTAAAATTTGGTTTGACCTAATTTGGTAAAATTGACAAATATGACTTAGGCAAATTTTTAGGACTTGGGTTAATTAACTTAGTTTAAGTGAAATTCAAATTGTGTGTGTGTTTGAATCTAATTTCACTTGGTATAATTTTAAATTTGGGAAGAAGTTAAAATTTAGTGCTTTTGTGAACCATCTTACGCTTCCGCATATCTCAACAAGGAAATTGATTTTAAAATTTAAAAATTATGGGCCTATCGGCACCTTTCAAATTGGTATCAGAGCCAAAACGATAATTTACTTCGTTAAAGATCCTTTAACTATTTTTGGCTAAAATGGAATTTTCCCCATTTTCAAAATTTCCAATTTTTTATGGTTCTAATTACGCGTATTGGAAAGCGCGTATGAAATCGGCACTTAAATCTATCGATGAGAGGGTTTGGATGTTTGTAGTTAACGGGTGGTCTCCACCAACTCATTTAGTAGAAAATGAATGTGTTCCCAAACCGGCCGATAGATGGAGTGAGGGTGAATTTAAACTTTCAAACTTTAATTTTCGTGGTTTAAATGCCTTGTTTAGCGTTGCCACACCGGATGAATTCCGATGCATTATGAGGTGCGAGACCACTAAAGAAGCTTGGGATATTTTACCACTCACTCATGTAGGTACAAGTGTCGTTAAAGCTTCGAAACTCCAAAACCTCACCACTCAATTTGAAACTATCAAAATGAAAGAAAAAAGAAACTTTTGATGAATTTTATGCTAGACTTTCCGATATTGTTAATTCATCCTTTAATTTGGGAGAGAAAATACCCGACAACCGAGTAGTAATGAAAATTTTAAGTTCCCTACCCGATAAATTTATTTGAAAAGTGACCGTGTTTAATTCTTTACTAACTTTAGCCTCTACGAAATTAGAAGAGCTTGAAGATTTTGAAAATTTATTAAAATTAACAAAGATAAATTTAAAAATGACTTAAGGAAATTTGAAACTTCTAAGCATGATAAAGCCGAGAGGATCCCTAAAACTATTAATGAAAATTTGAATAGGGACGAGTCGAATAGGTGTTTTGGTTGTGAGGGTTATGGCCATAGGGCTTCTGAGTGCCCCACTAAACTAAGGAGAGAGGGTAAGCGATCTATTGCATATAATGTGACCCTTAGTGATAGGGATAAGGAAGAGGGACCCGATTCCCCCACTAGGCCCAACTTTGTGGCTTTTATGGCTAGTCATGTTAGTGATAGTGAGAACTCATCTATAGATGAAAATTTAACACGACACTTCCAAGGTCATAGTTTACGATTCCCTTTTTTTTTATGATAGTGAGAGTGGAGAAGAAAGAGAGAGTGAAAATGAAGAAGAGATAAATGTGAGTGAAATTCATAATTCTTTTCAAGAATTATATGAAGAATCAATTAAATTAAAAAGAGCTAATTTGAAGTTAGAAGCTAGTTTGAAAGAACGTGTCAAGGTAGTTGATAATAGTGTGTTGGTTGAAGACCTTAGGACACGTGAGAGGACTCTTCGAGAGAAACTTGAATATGTAGAAGGCGAGAGAGATAGCCTTAGAGGTTTAATGGAATCCTTGAAAAAGGAACTTCTCGTGTTCGAAGAGAGAAATATTTTATTAGAGTCAAACATTCTAGAATTAGAAAACAAATTAAAAGACTCTAGTAATGTCAAATTTGATTTGGAGTGTCGTTCGGAAAAATAAGATAAAATGTTAGGAACGGTCCAAATTAAAAATGACACTTGTGGTTTAGGCTTCGATACTTGTAATGAATCTACTCAAAAAGACAATATTAACTTTTTAGGAGAATCGCCTAGGAAAACCTCTAGAGATCACCCATTAAGTAAATCTTTTCGACATGTTTTTACTTGTGCACAGTGTGGTCGAAAAGCTCATCTTAAGAAATATTGTTCTGATCTTAAAAGATTTTCTAGAAAATCCCAATGTAAGGCAACCAAGGTAGCCAAGATTCCTACACCCCAAGATAGTCACTCATCATTAGTTTGGGTTAGGAGATTCGACTTGGTAGCTTTACAAGATAGGGTATTTGATTCTCATTTACTTTCACATGCTTCCTCCCTTGCAAATTCTAAAGGTTGAATGTGTTAGTTTTATTTGCAACTTTAGCTTTTGTACTTCATGCTATATTTTCGTGCTAAATGTATGCTTGTTTACTCATTTTCTAGCCATTGCTCTATTTTATAACTCATGTTATAAATCATGACTTGTTTATCTTTTGCATTATATTTCTTTTGTTTGCATTAAATGAAAAATACAAAAATATTTTTGTTTATCATTTGGGTTTTTATCTCTTGGTAATTTAAGCTTCATTAAAAACTTCAAATGACTTTTGTTTGTCTTTTGAGTATATATTTTTATTTTTGGTTAAAAATTTCAAAAACTCAAAAAGATTTTTATTTTGTCAGTATTTTAGTTTGACACACTTTATGTGGCATATACTTGTGTTAGAATTCCATCTTTTACGCTCCCATGTGGCTAGAACTTTTGCTTTAGATTGTCAATCCTTATTATGTTCTTTACCATGCTTACATGGAGTAGTTGGATGTTGCGTTGCTTAAATGGATTCTATTTTAATATGGCTCTACTCACACATGTACGAGCTCATTTGAAATTTTAACTTCATATGTATATTTGAGATTTCTGAGGTGCTCTCCTACCAATCTTGCCATCCACGTATTTGTGACCTAGGAGGACTAGTGCATGTCAAAATCCGTTGCACGTGAGATTTGTGAGAAATAAAAAAATGATAAATATATATGTGCACGGGGAAGGGTTCCAAAAGGATTTATTGTCCTTTGCGAATAGTAAGCCACCATTTGTTTTGACCTAAAAGAAATACGTGGTCCTAAGGCCAAAAAGAAAATATGGCATTAAAAAGAAAAATATTTTCCAAGGCCTATGTTTGATCGATATATTCATTCAAAATAAATATAAATGCTTATTGAGGGAGATTGGATGGTATATCAATGGTTTGCACAATGTCCGTTTGTCCTAGTTGCTCTTTCAATGTCATAACTCTATTGGTTTGTAGAAACATCAACATGTTAGGCTTGTATGCATTGTGTATGTTTGTTCATTGAGTTTAATCTAAATTGTCACATGCGGCTATATTCAAATGTGATGAAGTTTGCAATCAAATGAGAACTCTCTGAACGTGTTTTAAGTGATCGGGTCTAAATTTAATTGTTACTAGTTCACACCCTAACACTTACGTTTTCATATGACACATTTTTGACATACGAGTGTGAAAGACTCCTATTATATTTTGTGTGTCATTTGTGTGTTTATATCTATATATATGTACGTGTACATCTTTGGTATATCTAGATTACGTATATATATGATATTTTAGTTTAGTCTTTGCCTTGCTTTCTAGTCCATATATGCTTTAATTCATAATTGGTATCTATCTTGTTGCATTCTTTGTTGATATCACATGCTTAATACTTTATGTATCTTATTGATATCATTTTCCTGCCTCCAAGTTGGTATCCGTAATTATTTGTTGGATTAGTTGTGCTTTTTTTGCCCATATGCTTTCATGTTCTCATCACTTTATGCACAATTACATGTTATAATTCTTTAACCTTTGCCTATTCCTGAATAAAAAGAGGGAGAAAATGATAGGGAGAGAAATGATATCTAAACCTATTATTATCGTATCTTAGTTTAGGAAGATTTATCTTGGGGGGGGGGGGGGGGGGGGTGGACGTCTTTCTAAGTTGATCATTTGTTTGATAAAGGGGAGAATTAATTTAGGGGGAGTAATTATTTAATTGAATTTAATTTGTTAATATTCCCTATGCGTTTAATGCGTTTGCTTAAGTGTGCAGTAATTATATTCTAAGAGACAACTTTCATCGGCAAAGATTTTGATCCTTGGGTTGTTTGAGTCAAGCATTGTACTTTTATTTTGGGTGGGAATTTTTATTAGTCTAGTAGAGATTGACGGCCCTTTAGGATTTTTGTTTTGTTTTTGTCCCGAAATAGACAAAGGGGGAGATTTGTAAGGATACAAATTTTCGATTGAGTCCTTTCTAGTTTTGGCTCAATTCCGGACAAAAACATTTTAGTCATAGGATAGAGTATATTGATCATTTTTCAAGCCTATGACGTGTTTGTTGAAGACGTAGTGGCCAAGTGTATAAAGCTTCATCAAAATGTCGAGTTTAAGTGCCTCGTTTCTACGTCATCAATAGTGCTTTCATGCTCCCAAGGTATGAATGCATTACATATATATATAGGAGCTTGGAACGGTCTGTAATGGGTGTAGGTTTAATTAAAATTATTGTTTATTTGTCATAAAGATTTTTTAAACTTCTATATAAAGTATATAATGTTTCTAGGCTAAATTCGTAATTTTTAACTTTCTGGTTTCTCCTTCGATATTGTCGTTCGAACGAGATTGTCGTTCGAACGAGAATGTCGTTCGAATGAAACTGCCAACGAGCTTCCCCATAAGCCACTGGAACATCGTTCGAATGGTTGTTCGAACGAGATGGTTGTTCGAACGAGATTTCTAACGAGTGCAATTTGAAACCACTGGAACTTCGTTAGAAAGGCTCGTTCGAACGAGACTTCATTTGAACGAAAATCTCGTTCGAACGAGATTTCAGGCGGGAAAATTTTATGGCAGTTTTTACCCATGTTTCCCACTTTCTTACCCTACTAACTTTTGACAGAACTTAATAGTGCGGGAACAAACCTTTTTGGTTTAACTTTTCCATACACATCTATCTCCAAGAGAGAGATTGAGAGAAAAATTTATTAAGGAAAAAGTTCATGTTTTAAAGTGTTTATGTTTTCAAGAAAAATTGATTATACACTTTAGTTTTACACCCATATTGTTTATCCAAGCTTCCATAGATATATTTGTACTTGCTTGGAGTTTTGACACCGGTTCTTCATCTCTACCGTTTGAAGAGACATTTTGGGTTTGCTTCTAAATCCCACAAACAAGAAGAGGTTTTGTTGATTTACTCACTTGGAGAAAGGCTCCTAGTTCGGGTGACAGTGACCATATAAAGTCCGATCGGTGGATTCCGAGACCACGGTGGAGCTCCATGGTTATTCGCTAAGAATAGGTTGATACAAGAAGGAGCGTCGGGGATTGAGAGGGATCGAGTCATGTGTTGTAAGTCTATTGTATTTTATTTGTAAATTCCGTACTTCGTGGATTTGAGGCTAGGGCCATCCGAGATTTTTCACGTTGTGGGTTTTTCCTCGTACATCACGGCGTAGTGATTCATTGTTTATTTTATCTTTCTCAATACTCACCTAGAACGCATGCTTAGGTAAAAAGATGAAATTTGGTCTAATCACTACTTGTTTAATTTGGTGCTAAATTAAATATTTGGTAATGTTTAGTTAATTTAATTCAAGTTTTTACTTTAATTTGTTAAAATTTGGTTTGACCTAATTTGGTAAAATTGACAAATATGACTTAGGCAAATTTTTAGGACTTGGGTTAATTAACTTAGTTTAAGTGAAATTCAAATTGTGTGTGTGTTTGAATCTAATTTCACTTGGTATAATTTTAATTTTGGGAAGAAATTAAAATTTAGTGCTTTTGTGAACCATCTTACGCTTCCGCATATCTCAACAAGGAAATTGATTTTAAAATTTAAAAATCAGGGGCCTATCGCCACCTTTCAAATTGGTATCTGAGCCAAAACGATAATTTACTTAGTTAAATATCCTTTAACTATTTTTAGCTAAAATGAAATTTTCCCCATTTTTAAAATTTCCCATTTTCGATGGTTCTAATTACGCGTATTGGAAAGGGCGTATGAAATCGTCACTTAAATCTATCGAAGAGAGGGTTTGAATGTCTTTAGTTAACGGGTGGTCTCCAACAACTCATTTAGTGGAAAATGAATGTGTTCCCAAACCGGCCGATAGATGGAGTGATGGTGAATTTAAACTTCAAACTTTAATTCCCGTGGTTTAAATGCCTTGTTTAGCGCTGTCACACCGGATGAATTTCGACGCATTATGACGTGTGGGACTGCTATAGAAGCTTGGGATATTTTACAACTCACTCATAAAGGTACAAGTGTCGTTAAAGCTTCTAAACTCCACAACCTCACCACTTTATTTGAAACTATCAAAATGAATGAAAAAGAAACTTTTGATGAATTTTATGCTAGACTTTTTGATATTGTTAATTCATCTTTTAATTTGGGAGTGAAAATACCCGACAACCGAGTAGTAAAGAAAATTTTAAGGTCCCTACCCAATAGATTTATTCCAAAAGTGACCGTGTTAAATTCTTTACTAACTTTAGCCTCTACGAAATTAGAAGATCTTGGAAATTTTGAAAATTTCTTAAAATTAACAAAGATAAATTTAAAATTAACTTTAAGAAATTTGAAACTTCTAAGCATGACAAAGCCGAGAGGATCCCTAAAACTATTAATGAAAATTTAAATAGGGACGAGTCGAATAGGTGTTTTTCTTGTGAGGGTTATGGCCATAGGGCTTCTGAATTCTCCACTAAACTAAGGAGAGAGGGTAAGCAACCTATTTCATATAATGCGACCTTTAGTGATAGTGATAAGGAAGAGGGACCCGATTCCCCCACTAAGCCCAACTTTATGGTTTTTATGGCTAGTCATGTGAGTGATAGTGAGAACTCATCTATAGATGAAAATTTAACACATGACACTTCCAAGGTCATAGATTATGACTCCCTTGTTTTTTATGATAGTGAGAGTGGAGAAGAAAGAGAGAGTGAAAAGGAAGAAGAGGTAAATGTGAGTGAACTTCAAAATGCTTTTCAAGAATTATATGAAGAATCAATTAAATTAAAAAGAGCCTAATTTGAAGTTAGAATCTAGTTTGAAAGAACGTGTCAAGGTAGTTAATAATAGTGTGTTGGTTGAAGACCTTAGGAAATGTGAGAGGACTCTTCGAGAGAAACTTGAATATGTAGAAGGCGAGAGTGAAGGCCCTATATAGAGCACACCTAGGGTTTGTTTTTCGTGCTTCAGCTATATAGGACTTCATCTAGTTGGACTAGAATTTTGACAAAATATTTTTGTAATTTAGGATTGTGTGTCCCCGTATCGACTCCGAGCTTTTTTGTCCATCTACATCAAATGTGCTCTCCATTCAGTCCGCCATCTCAGAGAAAGGTAATTTTTATGGCCCATAGGAAATTATGTCACATAGGACACAGCACCACGTTGCATTTTGCATTTTTATCATATCTTATGATAATATTTTGTTTCGTCATAATAAAATTATTTTTGAGTTCAAAAATTTTAATTTGGAATTTTTATAAGAAAAATGTTTTTGTGAAATTAAGTTTGACACTAAATATTTTTCTTAATAAAAATTGCAGAATATTTTTTTTGAAATTAAAAATACATTTTGTTATTTTATGTTAACTGTGCATATGCGTGTTATTATATATATAAGTTTATGTATGCGTGTATATTATATATATATATATATATATATATATATATATATATATATATATATATATATATATATATATATATATATTATATATACATAATATATGTTGTGTGCGTGCGTTTGTTTTTATATATATGTTAATATATGTATGTGTATGCATGCCTTTCACTTGTGATATTATATATATATATATTAATATATGTTATGTGGCCTTATGTGTTTTCCCATGAGATAAGACCTGTTTGTGCATACCATGATGACCCCATACTCATAGCTGTTGGTGTAAAGACCATTTGCAATTTTTATGTCGTGAGCTCTTAGAGCATCCGTACTGGTGAAAGTGAGCGAAAGGTAAATTTAAGAGCGTTTGAAGCGCGTGTGTGAGTCCTACCTATCGCCCAAATGGGCAGCAAATAGTGGTGGAGTTCTTACGAACTTCTATAGTTCGTAACAACTTCTTACGAACAAATAAAGTTCGTAGGAAGTTGTTACGAACTATAGAAGTTCGTAAGAACTTAACGGTCGAATCCAAACGGTAACATTCAGCCGTTCATATATTCACCATACTTCTTCTTCCTTCTTCATTATTCTCCATTATTCCTATACTCACCAGACTTCTTCTTCATTATCCTCCATTATTCCTATACTGCTTATTTATTCGAGCTTCTCCTTGCTTCTTCCATTTGTCTTCTGCTTCCTCTCCATTTTCATCTTCCTCCATTTTCTTTTCCATTTTGTTTTCTTCATTTACTCAATATTTATTTGTACCAATCTCATATAATTCGGTCCAAATATTTCATATACTCTCAAAAATCATTCCATTTATTCCCAAATATAATTTCAAATCAGTCCCAATCTAGAAAATCCTCCAAATCAGATCTTGTCAATAAGATGGAATTAGGTAGAAAATGGAAGAAATATATTAATATCGGGAAATCGAAAAAACACGGGTCGACTTCAACGACAATTCCCGATTCTTTCGCGCCGACTCAACCGTCGAATCCCGCAATTGACAACTATACTCGTATTTACGACGGAGTATCACACGCGTCGGACAGCGAAACTCCGATAATAAACGGAAACAAATTCGAATTTCGGGGGAATTGGGTGGGGCCAATGAAATTGTACAAATTGATTCAAGAGAGAAAGCCCGATATCAAAATAACTATCAACAGTGTCGGTTTTATGTCGAATTTCTTTTCTGTTGTGATGCCCAATTTCGATCAATGTATTGTGACGGCGATGATCGAACATTGGTGGGACACGACGCATACCTTCTAGCTACCATATGTCGAGCTTGCGTTCACTCCGCTGGACTTCACAATGCTTTCCGGTAATAACTTATGGCTTATTTCGATTTCTACTTATATTCATAATTGTATAAAAATGTGAAAATAATATGTTGTACTTGAATTCATAATTAAATATTTGAAAAATATTTTTAGGTAATTATATTCATAATTATGTCAATATATGACAAATAAATTGAAAAATGTACCCGCATTCCGATTATTTCAATATATGAAAATAATTATTCATATTCACTTAATGTTTCAATATGTGAAAATAAATAGTTGTACTTAAATTCATAAATGATTGTTTGAAATATTTATTATGGTTTTCATATTCATAGTTATTTAAATATATGACAAAATTTTAACCTTCGTGTACCGCCATCATAATCGTTTCAAAATGTGAAAATAATATGTTGTACTTAAAGTCATAATTAAATGTTTGAAATATATTTTTAGGTAATTATATTCATAATTATTTCAATATACGACAAATAAATTGAAAAATGTACCCGCATTCCGATTATGTCAATATATGAAAATAATTATTCATATTCACTTAATGTTTCAATATGTGAAAATAAATAGTTGTACTTAAATTCATAAATGATTGTTTGAAATATTTATTATGGTTTTCATATTCATAGTTATTTAAATATATGACAAAATTTTAACCTTCGTGTACCGCCATCATAATCGTTTCAAAATGTGAAAATAATATGTTGTACTTAAAGTCATAATTAAATGTTTGAAATATATTTTTAGGTAATTATATTCATAATTATTTCAATATACGACAAATAAATTGAAAAATGTACCCGCATTCCGATTATGTCAATATATGAAAATAATTATTCATATTCACTTAATGTTTCAATATGTGAAAATAAATAGTTGTACTTAAATTCATAAATGATTGTTTGAAATATTTATTATGGTTTTCATATTCATAGTTATTTAAATATATGACTAAATTTTAACCTTCGTGTACCGCCATCATAATCGTTTCAAAATGTGAAAATAATATGTTGTACTTAAAGTCATAATTAAATGTTTGAAATATATTTTTAGGTAATTATATTCATAATTATTTCAATATACGACAAATAAATTGAAAAATGTACCCGCATTCCGATTATGTCAATATATGAAAATAATTATTCATATTCACTTAATGTTTCAATATGTGAAAATAAATAGTTGTACTTAAATTCATAAATGATTTTTTGAAATATTTATTATGGTTTTCATATTCATAGTTATTTAAATATATGACTAAATTTTAACCTTCGTGCAGGCATTCCAATTGGACAAGGACGACGGATTGAAAATCTACGAATTGAACAATATACAAATTTTGTTAATACCATAAATGAATTTTTCCCAGAAATTCATATACAGAGATTTACTGGTGCGGGAATTCCAGTTTCTGACCTTAAAAAATACATAGAAAATTTTGTCAAGGTTGACCCTTTACCGGATTATATGTCCCCAATCATAGCTCGGGCATTTTGGTTTTATGTATTGGGGAGTGTATTTTTTACAAATGCTCACTCCACTTCCGACCTCGGCTATTTACATTATCTGGAGGATATTACTGCCATCGGCACATATGACTGGGGTTCGGCTATTTATGCCCGTATTTTATGGTCTTTGGACAAAGCCAGTCGACGATCGTTGACTAGCGTTGAATGCATGTGGCAAATACTCGAGGTATATTTTTGTTTCATCTTATTTAATGAAATCTATGTTTCATTACAATATATGTCAACTTATTCTAATGAATTAAATTTATTGACAAATTTTGCAGTATTTACATCACGAGTACATAGCCATGGCATGTCCTATTCTCGTTGATCCGTCTATTGATGTGTGGCCCCGCATTTTTCGTTGGTCGAGGGTGAATAGAAAGAAAGTAAAGGGAGCACAGTGATTTAACATCTCAAGCAGTCAACATCAGCTTGAGATGCGGTCACCCAAGTCCATTATATGGCAGCCATACGAGACTTCTGCCTACCGTGACTCTGATGTCATCTTATATGCTCGAGAGATATCGGGGTTACGGATTATTTTTTGGGATCCCCTATTTAAGGGTTTTTGGTACTTGGGTGATCGGGCCATCCGGCAATTGACTGGGAGGATATGTATCGCAGATAACCCACCATCAAGTTTGTGTTCTACCTCAGAAAATGATTTCCAAGCAGCTGCCGCCCAAAATTGGCCTATCGCAAATCAATACGTAAGAGATGTGTCACAAGAAGAGTATAATGCATATTGGAAGGCAGTAGCACTCGGGCCAATACTACCGCCGATTGCCAGATATGTTAATGTAGATTTGATTGGAGTTGGTTCAGTGGCACCTTCGACGTTGCGAATCCCGCAAGCACCAGCACCGACAAATGATCTGCATGTGTATGAGACACAGTTCTCTGTGGGTGGTTCTACGCACATCCAACCACCGAGGCAGAATTGGACGGTTGACGTAGGCCTACCGGAGGGGGCTTCATATACTATAGATGTGCCGAGACCTGAGTTTTCAACCAACGCACCTCCAGCTCAATCTTTGACGCAGTTAGAATGGCGTCAACCCTACATCGAGGCAGCAGATAACATTCGAGGTCTACGCCATTTAATATTACACGAGACACGTCAGCGAGAGGATCAACTCAAAGCACGTGATGATCGCATTGATGAGTTGGAGCGTAGACTAGCACGTTTTACTATGCCTAGTCGAGGGTTTGAGGAGGGTGGTACTAGTTCTAGTCGTCCGAGCGTTTACAGACCAGCCCCACCCTCTGACCCGGTCCCGTCATATGAGGCCCAACAAGGTTGGGGTAATTTATTTGGGTCTGACCCTTACACGGGTTCACATGCAGATTTAGGTGCTGATTTTGAGTTCGGCCCGGGGCGCCAGTGATGTATAATGTACAATTGAAAAATATTAAGAATAAATTTTCTTATTGTTGTCTTAATGTAATTGTGATGATAAATGTTTTGATGTCTCCTATTTATTGCGATTGCTGTGATATCATTTTTATTATTGACTTAAGTAGTAAAAACAATAATACACGATCAAAATGATTAAAAGGAGTATGTGTTCAAACGCTTAGGTCGAACCTAGTAGAAGTACAACAATATGGTTTCCCATTGCGCACTAAACATTTAGGTAAGTAAGATCGTTGCGTATCTGAATCAACATATTCTTTGTTGTAGTTTGATATATTTGGTTCATACTCTGCCCCATCATTTTCATATATGCATTCCGAAAAGTAATCATAACCGGAATTCGTGTAATCTGAAATATCGTTATTTGATGCCAACGTAGAGTCGTTATATATGTTAATTAATTGTTCTTGAATGTGACGACCTGATAGCATCGTGCGTTGTGCTTTGTGATAACGTTGTAGGCGCCTCTCCATCTGCCATATCTCTTCCTCCAATAAATCAAGACAAAACATATCCGCTTCTTCGGGATACGATATTGGCCAAAGTGCGGCAGCCCGATTTTTTGGCACGGATATGTGATGGTAATGGCAAAGCACCTCCAGGTCACACCTTTCATTATATTTATCTGGTCATGTGAGGTGTTCCCACGGATACACAACTCCATCTTCAGGTTCCGAATTGGGAGAGATTATGAATATATGACCAAAGTCATTGAGAAAACGTCGAGAAGTATCAATTGGATATGTTTGGAAAATTATTTTTTTCCGATACCAATCGTTACCAACAATATCTGTGTAAGAGCCATTGTAAATGGATGAATAGTAGGGAGATGAAGCCATTTCTGAAATATAAGATAATGGTAGATAAATAATTGTTGCAATCCTTCTAAAATATTTATAGGTAATTGTAAAGGCACACATACCAATAATTTTAAAGGCACACATACCAATATCATGTGATGATAATTTTTACGGAAGGTCAGAGATATTTATAATACGGAAGGTTAAAGATATTTATTTTTACGGAAGGTCAGAGATAAAAAATATTTACAATAATTGTTAAGGCAGACATATCCAATGTAAAAGTAAAACTATATAAAGGCACACATACCAAGCCACACATAAAGCTGTATAAGGTAACTTTTTCAATTGTCACTTATTTGATTGCCTGAAGAACCTGTACAAGGTAACTTTCTAAATTAACACACATACCAATATCAATCATGAGCACACTTACCAATATCATACAGTATAAATTTTACGGAAGGACAGAGATATTTATTTTACAATGATAAATTTTTTTTATAATAATTGTTAAGGCAGACATATCCAATGTAGAAGTAAAACTATATAAAGGCACACATACCAAGCCACACATAAAGCTGTATAAGGTAACTTTTTCAATTGTCACTTATTTGATTGCCTGAAGAACCTGTACAAGGTAACTTTCTAAATTAACACACATACCAATATCAATCATGAGCACACTTACCAATATCATACAGTATAAATTTTACGGAAGGACAGAGATATTTATTTTACAATGATAAATTTTTTTTACAATAATTGTTAAGGCAGACATATCCAATGTAGAAGTAAAACTATATAAAGGCACACATACCAAGCCACACATAAAGCTGTACAAGGTAACTTTCTAAATTGTTACTTATTGATTGCCTGAAGAACCTCTACAAGGTAACTTTATAAATTAACACACATACCAATATCAATCAGTAGCACACTTACCAATATCATACAATATAATTTTTACGAAAGGACAGAGATATTTATTTTACAATGATAAAAAAATATATATAATAATTGTTAAGGGACACATATCATACAGGTAGAGTATAATTTACTCGTCTACATCTAAACTTATAAATACGTGTGTATCATAAAACTATAGAGGTAGAGTATAATTTTTCATCTACACCTAAATTAATTTGTAACCATATTATATCATGGACTCCTCCAGTTCTAGCGATGAGGGCCGAAATCTTATGCTACAATATGCACAATTTAATGACGGTGGATCATCCGATGATTCAGACGAGGAAATGATTATTATGATGGAGATTACCAGGTGGTGTGCTGAAAAAAATATAATTCGCGATGGGAAAGAACTCGAAACGAGGCGTCGAGTGAATCGTAGGAGAGAAAGGGGACATGCAACACTATGGGAAGATTATTTTGGGGAAGATAAGGTATACAATGAGTATTTTTTCCGAAGGAGATTCAGGATGCGGTATAGTGTTTTCAATCGCATCCTTGAATCTGTTTGCCATTATGATAACTACTTTGTTCAGAAGAATGATGCTTGCGGTCGTCAAGGTTTGAGCTCTCATCAGAAAGTGTTGGGGGCAATTCGACTGTTAGCTAATGGGGGTTCCCATGACGTGTGGTCTGAGCAGTACGCTATGAGTGAAACCACTGTATTAGAAACTGTTATTAGATTTACAGAGGCAATTGTACGAATTTTCGGTCCCCAGTACGCAGAAATTCGACACAAGGCGACGTTACAAGGTTACTCGAACAAAATGCAAATAGAGGTTTCCCAGGAATGCTAGGGAGCATAGATTGCATGCATTGGCGTTGGAAAAATTGTCCAACAGCATGGCACGCTCAATATAGTGGTCGTAAAGAGTCACCAACTATAATCCTTGAAGCGGTTGCCTCCTACGATCTTTGGATTTGGAAATCATTCTTTGGGGTGCCTGGTTCTTGAAATGATTTGAATGTCTTGCACCGATCTAATGTCTTTCAAGAATTACGCAATGGGACGGCAGCTCCCGTTAATTACAACGTTAACGGAAATTCTTACGACATGGGCTACTACCATGGAGATGGCATTTACCCTCCGTACGCTTCAATAGTAAAAACATTTAGGAACCAAAATGGTATTACATAAAAACAGAAATTTTTTTGCAAGTACCAAGAAGCGTGCAGAAAAGATGTAGAACGTGCGTTTGGTTTATTACAAGCTCGATTCGCTTTTGTTCGGGAACCTTGTAAATTATGGAATAGGGCGTCACTATCAACCATTATGAAATCGTGCATTATAATGCATAATATGATTATTGACGATGAACGCAGAGATTGTCCATGGCAAAATGAGTATGAACAGAATGATGAAACACCTGTAATTATGAGGGGCCAAACTAATTTCTACGACTACCTCATACGGGATGCTAAGATAAGAGACGTAACTAAACATCAATAGTTACGGAATGATTTGGTAGAGCACATTTGGAACACCCACGGTGATGAAATGGTCGGATGATGAATTTATTGTATTTTTTATTTTAACCGTGGTTAAATGTTATGTTTGTTCCATTTTCAATTTGTATTTGTAGGATTGTCATAGTGATCATATACCTGTTATTTTATATAAAATAATGGTTTAACCGACAATATTATATAAGCGGACAATTATTAAACAATAATCACATTTCATCTATTTAAGGGTGGAATTTCATTTATTAAGATGGATAGTGAATCACTCTCCATATACCGGAAAAAAAATGAATTATGATCATGAGGGTTCAATACATCATTTAAAAACACTACTAATCATTAATTGAACCGCTTGGACCAGACGACCCGGCGGAGTTCGATTGCAACTCAGATATCGCAGCTTCGGTCGCAACAACCATCGTTGTTAGGTCATTGAACCTTTTAAAATGAAACTGCTTTTGTATTTCATTCATATGGGTCATATCCAGCTCCATGATGTACGATTGCTCTCGACCTAGGCGCACGAGTTGATCCTGCTTTTTGGTGAGTTGATCAGCTCGCTTCATCTGAATGAACGCATCCATTTGAGAGTCAAATTTAAGGGCACGATCATTCTTCCACTCTTGCTTGCTTTTAAACATTGCATTGAAGTCTTCGCAATGTTTGAGTACTGTCGTGTTGCAATCCAAGCTGTCAGAACGCGCTCGTTGACGTGCACGTTGTTTCTCACCCTTTCTACCTGGGGGTCTATCCGGTACGTCTCGTACCCCCGGAGTATCATCTTCGCCAACAGGTGTAGGGTTGTCGTTGTTCCCCGCTGTATTTTCCAAGTCAAATTTTGGAAAATCTTTTAAAATTTGATAGCAGTTATCGAACGTAAAATGTTTGTTGGTTTCGGCGCGGTCCGCGTCGCGTGCTTTAGTAACCGCTTGGAATTCGTTCATCCCGCTTCCTATATAATTCTTTTGGTGAGAAAGCTTTGCAATATATAGCATTATTTGATGCGATATATGATTATAACGTGTTGATAGCATGGATCTTGTACGAGTAATTGTAATTCCATGCGTGACGTTATACTCATCTTTCATAGTGTCCCAAAATGTGCCCGATGATATTGAGTTTCCTTCAATACTTCGAGCTGTATATTTTGCATAAACAGTACATAATATTTCATCCTCAAAAGGAGTCATATTAGGTTGTCGAGATGTACCAGAAATAATTGGTTGAGAAGAAGACATATTTTTTATAAAAATATAATATATTTATAATGAAAATAAGAAAATGGAAGAAGGATATAGGGTCTGATAAAGAAATGGAAGAAGGAAGTGTGCTATTTATAAAGAAATCCCTCCCAAACGGTGTTAGTTTTCACTATGTTAAAAAGGGTTTCCTACGAACTTCTTTTCTTCGTAGGAATTCTTACGAACTTCTGAAGTTCGTAGGAACTTCCTACGAACAAAAGAAGTTCGTAGGAAGTTCCTATGAACTTCAGAAGTTCGCAAGAAGTTCTTACTGATTCAGTAGCCATCCGGTAAATTTACAAACCCCCTACCATTCCTCTCTCCTCTTTTGTTACTTACCCATCCCCACTGCAACCCTACAAATTTGTAACTTTACCATTTTTTTTGTCCATACCTTCCACCATTGTGGATGCTCTTATACAAGAATATTATATGTATTTGCCATGCTGATTTGACTATGTTCACATGTTAGCATATAATATAGAGTATGAGTGGACCCATGCTTTTTGTGTTGCCACACCTGTTGGTTTTACTTAATTGTTGTGCACGACTTGACCCAAGGCAGGTAGTAGACCCTATACCTTTAGGCTTTTACTTGTTGCAGAGATTTCTCCTTTGTTTTTATTTGAACTGGCCGAGATGGCCTGTAGCGCATTACTTAAGTTGGCGTGTGTCAGTCTTCCTGAGCTGACCGTCCCATGGCTTTTGGGTTGCCACGTCTGTTGGCATGTTTATTTGGACATATCAGACTTGACCGCCCCTGCTTTATTCAGTTTTTAGCCCACGGTTTTGCATGTTACCAGATTTGTTTTGTTTCGTTTGTTAAACGACGTCGCGGAATATTTTTCAGAAACTATTTTTTTTTGAAAACGACGTCGGTATCATTTTAGTTTTAAAAACGCAGAATTTTTTTTATTAAAAATGATGCCGTATTAATATATCCGTTCAACGGTAATATTGGTAGCTTTCATGGTACGCAGTGTTTACACCTGGCATATTTTTAAAAACGTTCTGTTTCTTGAATCAGTTAGTGTGTAACAGCTTGCACTACACGTGTCACATTTTTAACACATTACTTTGTGTTTCTTTGTGAGCCCTTAGATCTATTTTTATCAGTGGATAGTGTGTATTCTTTGTCAATCCGTGTGACTCTATTTTACACCTATCAGCACACACTTGTGCACTCTATAAATAGAGACATTGTGTCTTCATTTTTTCAACCCGAGAAAATTCTTTTTTGAGCATAAATTCTGCCAAAATTTATTCTGAGAGAGAGAGAAACTAAACACCAGTATTTTTAGAGAAATCTTGTGTGTATTCTTTACAAAACATTGCTGAGTCTTCAAGTCGTTTTGTGGATTCAAGACTGGAAGGTTTTTTAATCTCAGAAATTCTGCATTTCCAAATCAATTGATTTTTCATTCTGAAAAATCGCTTTGTAAGTCTCTCTATCATTGTTCTTGTTTTCTTGTAATTTCATATTTGTTATGTGCTAGATTTAAAGTGTTTGTGTTAGTATTGTGCTGGAATATATTTTATAAACACTACACACACTAGAACTAGTAGTGATCTTACTTCATTTAAAACACTTTGTTTTAATTTGATTTTTCTGGAAATCTGATTTACACTAAAGTACAACTGATTCTAGGTTTAGAGATTTAAACCTAATACGAATTGTGAACCGGAACAGAATTACCTGATACTGGATATATGACCTTGGACTAAACAAATTTATACCTGTGTATTTGACCAAGGACTTGGACTGAGAAGAAGAATATACTGGACCTAATCAAGAACCTGAACTGTTCAGACTGATTGGAACGTGAACTAAACTGGATTAAATCATTTTAATCTAAAATAGTTATAAACAGTTTGTATTATTTCTGACTGTATGCTTGATATGTTTTATTTCTGTTCAGTCTAGAATATATATGCGTGAACTTGATTGCTTGATTGTTTAAGTGATTTTCCGAAATTGTTTGCATCTCATATCACTCACATATCACTCACTTTGTATTCACGTAGACACATGCTTGTGCAATATCTGAACAAGTCTAGTGTTCGAGATTTAAAGAAAGAGAAAAGAAAGTTTTCAAAGGTGTATTCAAAGTCAAACTGATTTGATTTGAATAGCATAAGACTTGCAAAGATATAGGTGTTATATAGTCTGTTGCATCACACTCACTTCACTAGAAAGTAAATAATAGGCACTGAGCCAACCTGCGCTTAAAGAAGTTAGAGGGGAGGCTGAGAAGTGAAGAACGCAAAAATAAGTGAGGACAAGTTAAAGAGAGAATAGAATAAGCAACCAGGGTAGACTTGGTCGTGTGGGGTAATAGCTAGATCATTCTTCTTTAATTGTTAAGTTTGTTGTTTGTAACTCGTTCCTGTTATTTTATTGTTTTAGTGGAAGTAGTTTAGGTAACTCCTAGAGGAGTTCGTCGTTTTTCCCGGGGAAGGGTTTTTGCGACGTTAAATAAATACCGTGTGTTGTACATTTCTTGCATTTCACCTCACATGAAAAGGTAGGACTAAATAATTAGAAACTCGCCTAAAAATTGAAATCTGTTTTGGACTTTAATTAACTTTGAAAATTAAAATTATTTTCATAAAAGTTAATCAGATTAAGTAAAAGTTTAATTTGGTCCCCTTTGCATCATTCATATAAACTCGTAGGTTTAAGGTGTTTACTCAACAATAGTTTACTTCCGCATATAAAGTCTTTGCGCACCGACCCGCATTTTCGGGGTCACCTCAGAGAGAGATAGCCTTAGAGGTTTAATGGAATCCTTGAAAAAGGAACTTCTCATATTCGAAGAGAGAAATGTTTTATTAGAGACAAACATTCTAGAATTAGAAAAAAAAATTAAAAGACTCTAGTAATGTCAAATTTGATTTGGAGTGTCGTTCGGAAAAATTAGATAAAATGTTAGGAACGGTCCAAATTAAAAATGACACTTGTGGTTTAGGCTTCGATACTTGTAATGAATCTACTCAAAAAGCCAAAATCAACTTTTTAGGAGAATCGCCTAGGAAAGCCTCAAGAGATCACCCCTTAGGTAAATATTTTCGACATGTTTTTACTTGTGCACATTGTGGTCGAAAAGGTCATCTTAAGAAATATTGTTTTGATCTTAAAAGATTTTCTAGAAAATCCCAATGTAAGGCAACCAAGGTAGCCAAGATTCCTACACCCCAAGATAGTCACTTATCATTAGTTTGGGTTAGGAGATCCGACTTGGTAGCTTTACAAGATAGGGTATTTGATTCTCAATTACTTTCACATGCTTCCTCCCTTTCAAATTCTAAAGGTTGAATGTGTTAGTTTTATTTGCATACTTTAGCTTTTGTACATCATGCTATATTTTCATGCTAAATGTATGCTTGTTTAGTCATTTTATAGCCATTGCTCTATTTTATATCTTATGCTAGAAATCATGACTTGTTTATCTTTTGTACTATATTTCTTTTATTTGCATTAAATGACAAATACAAAAGGATTTTTGTTTATCACTTGGGTTTTGATCTCTTGGTAATTTAATCTTAATGAAAAACTTCAAATGATTTTTGTTTGTCTTTTGAGTTTATATTTTTATTTTTGGTTAAAAATTTCAAAAACTAAAAAAGATTTGTATTTTGTGTGTATTTTAGTTTGACACACTTTATGTGGCATATACTTGTGTTAGAATTCCATCTTTTACGCTCCCATGTGGCTAGAAGTTTTTCTTTAGATTGGCAATCCTTATTATGTTCTTTACCATGCTTACATGGAGTAGTTGGATGTTGCGTTGCTTAAATGGATTCTATTTTTATATGCCTTTACTCACACATGCACGAGCTCATTTGAAATTTTAACTCCATATGTATATTAGAGCTTTGTGAGGTGTTATCCTTTAATCTTGTCATCTACGTATTTGTGACCTAGGAGGACTAGTGCATGTCAAAATCCGTTGCACGTGAGATTTGTGAGAAATAAAAAATGATAAATATATATGTGCACAGGGAAGGGCTCCGAAAGGATTTATTGTCCTTTGCGAATAGTATGCCACCGTTTGTTTGGACCTAAAAGAAACACGTGGTCCTAAGGCCTAAAAGAAAATATGGCATTAAAAAGAAAAATATTTGCCAAGGCCTATGTTTGATTGAAATATTCATTCAAAATAAATATAAATGCTTATTGAGGGAGATTGGATGGTATATCAACAGTTTGCACAATGTCCATTTATCCTAGTTTCTCTTTCAATGTCATGACTCTATTAGTTTATAGAATCATCAACATGCTAGGCTTGTATACATTGTGTATGTTTGTTCATTGAGTTCAATCTATATTGTCACATGAGGCTATATTCAAATGTGATGAAGTTTGCAATCAATTGAGAACTCCGTGAACATGTTTTAAGTGATTGGGTCTAAATTTAATTGTTACTAGTTCACACCCCAACACTTCCGTTTCCATATGACACATTTTTGACATACGAGTGTGAAAGACTCGTATTATATTTTGTGTATGTCATTTATGTGTTTATATCTATATATATGTACGTGTACATCTTTGGTATATCTAGAGTACGTATATATATGATATTTTTGTTTAGTCTTTGCCTTGCTTTCTAGTCCATATATGCTTTAATTCATAATTGGTATCTATCTTGTTGCATTCTTTGTTGATATCACATGCCTAATACTTTATGTATCTTATTGATATCATTTTCCTACCTCCAAGTTGGTATCCGTTATTATTTGTTGGATTAGTTGTGCTTTTGTTGCCCATATGCTTTCATGTTCTCATCACTTTATGCACAATTACATGTTATAATTCTTTAACCTTTGTATATTCCTGAATAAAAAGAGGGAGAAAATGATTGGGAGAGAAATGATATCTAAACCTATTATTATCGTATCTTAGTTTGGGGAGATTTATCTTAGGGGGAGGCGTATTTCTAAGTTGATCATTTATTTGATAAAGGGGGAAATTAATTTAGGGGGAGTAATTATTTAAATGCATTTAATATTTTAATTTTTCCTATGCGTTTAATACGTTTGCTTAAGTGTGCAGGAATTATATTCTAAGTGGCAACTTTCACCGGCAAAGATTTTGATCCTTGGGTTGTTTGAGTCAAGCATTGTACTTTTATTTTGGGTGGGACTTTTTATTAGTCTAGTAGATCTTGACAGCCCTTTAGGATTTCTGTTTTTTTTTTTTGTCCCGGAATAGCCAAAGGGGGAGATTTTTAAGTACGCAAATTTCCGATTGAGTCCTTTGTAGTTTTGGCTCAATTCCGGACAAAAACGTTCGAGTCATAGGATAGAGTATATTGATCATCCTTCAAGCCTATGACATGTTTGTTGAAGACGTAGCGACCAAGTGTATAAAGCTTCATCAAAATGCCGAGTTTAAGTACCTCGTTTCTACATCATCAATAGTGGTTCCATGCTCCCAAGGTATGAATGCATTATTTATATATATATATATAGGAGCTTGGAACGGTCTATAATGGGTGTAGGTTTAATTAAAAACTGTTGTTTATTTGTCAGAATTATTTTATTAAACTTCTATATAAAGTATATAAAGTTTTTGGGCTAAATTCATAATTTTTAACTTTCTCGTTTCTCGTTCGATATTGTCGTTCGAATGAGAATGTCGTTCGAACGAAGCTGCCAACAAGCTTCCCCATACGCCACTGGAACATCGTTCGAATTGTCGTTCGAACGAGATGGTTGTTCGAACGAGACTTCGAACGATATTTCTAACGAGTTCAATTTTAAGCCACTGGAACTTCGTTAGAAAGGCTGGTTTGAACGAGACTTCGTTCGAACGAGATTTCAGGCGGGAAAATTTTATGACAGTTTTTAGCAGTTTTTACCCATGTTTCCCACTTCCTTGCCCCCACTAACTTTTGAAACAACTTAATAGTCCGGGAACCAACCTTTTTGTTTTAACTTTTCCATACACATCTATCTCCAAGAGAGAGATTGAGAGAAAAATTTATTATGGAAAAAGTTCATGTTTTAAAGTGTCTAAGTTTTCAAGAAAAATTTATTATACACTTTAGTTTTACACCCATATTGTTTATCCAAGCTTCCATAGATATATTTGTACTTTCTTGGAGTTTTGGCACCGTTTCTTCATCTCTACCATTTGAAGAGACATTTTGGGTTTGCTTATAAATCCCACAAAGAAGAAGAGGTTTTGGTGATTTACCCACTTGGAGAAAGGCTCCTAGTTAGGGTGACGGTGACTATATAAAGTCCGATCGATCGATTCCGAGACCGCAGTGGAGCTCCGTGGTTATTTTATAAGAAGCGATTGATACAATTAGGAGCGTCGGGGATTGAGAGGGATCGAGTCGTGTGTTGTAAGTCTACTGTCTTGTATTTGTAAATTCTGTACTTAGTGGATTTGAGGCTAGGGCCGTCCGAGGTTTTTTCCTGTTGTGGGTTTTTCCTTATACATCGTAGCGTAGTGATTCATTATTTATTTTATCTGTCGCAATACTCACCTAGAACGCATGCTTAGGTAAAAAGATAAATTTTGGTTTAATCACTACTTGTTTAATTTGGTGCTAAATTAAATATTTGGTAATGTTTAGTTAATTTAATTCAAGTCTTTACTTTAATTTGTTAAAATTTGGTTTGGCCTAATTTGATAAAGTTGACAAATATGACTTAGGCAAATTTCTAGGACTTGGGTTAATTAACTTTGTTTAAGTGAAATTCAAATTGTGTGTGTGTTTGAATCTAATTTCACTTGGTGTAATTTTAAGTTTGAGAAGAAATTAAAATTTTGTGTTTTGTGAACCATCTTACGCTTCCGCATATCTCAACAAGGAAATTGATTTTAAAATTTAAAAAACAGGGGCCTATCGCCACCTTTCATAACCTACTAAAATTCGACAGCTAAAAAAATTGATCTTATTGTCTCTAGTCCGTCAGATTGATCCAAAATTAATTTTGGATCCCTCCGACCTTCAGATCAATCCAATCTTGGGCTCGCATAGATCCGATCGTGTTGACATTGGCCACTTATTCTTAGCCCAACTTAACTATGAAATTCTCATTTTTTTTACCCTTAAACCTTCAAATATTGCACATATAACCTTCAAATCAATTATTTTAAGATGCTACGCATACATCCATGGCTCTAGTTATTGTAAACTTCATAATATCAATACCATTTATAAATGACTTTAAAAAGTGCAGGTATTACAATATAAATACATACATATATACCATCTCATATATATATATATATATATATATATATATATATATATATATATATATATATATAGAGAGAGAGAGAGAGAGAGAGACCCTCTCTTGTAAGGACTCCTTACAGTGCAGACCCGGGTACATACCATTTTTTTAAATAGTAAAAAAGTAAATTTTTTAGCGAAACTTCATGGAGATGATCTCCATGGTGAGAAGATTATCTCCAATTTTTTTCATCAAAAAATTCAAGAAAAAAAACGTTGAGATGAAGCGATATATAAAAAAATTGTATAAATATGCATTTTTTACCATTGAAATGTTGGCGATCATCTCACTCACTTTTTGAATGAATTTTTTGATGAAACTTCATGAATATGATCTTCTCACTATCAATATCATATTCACGAAGTTTCATCAAAAAATTCAATCAATAAAGCGGCTGGCGCTAACCCAACATTTCAAAGGTTGAAAATGCATATTTATACCATTTTTTTACATATCACCTCATCTCAACGGGTTTTTTATCGATTTTTTTGACGAAAAAAATTGCAAATGATCTTCTCAACGTGAAGATCATATAAATGAAGTTTCATCAAAAAATTCATTTTTTTACTATTTAAAAAAAATGGTATGTACCGGGGGGTCTATACCATAATTAGTCCTTATAAGAGACTTTTTGTATATATATATATATACTGTGTGTTTGTGTGTGTGTATGTGTGTATAAATCATACCTTTTGAGTGAATGAAAATGATAAATTTTTTACCTTAGAGAGAGAGGGAGTCGGGTTAATGACAGAGAGGATGGAAAGTGAAATGTTTGGGTGAAAATTTGGATTTTAGTGGGTGGTCTCCCGACATAATTATCACGAACCTTATCACGGTCAAAGACTGTGACAAGACCAGGACAAAGTATCGTCATGGTTCTTGACTGTGTAAGGCACGCATTTTTTTTTCATGATTTTGGATCATGACAACACCTGGCCGAAAAAGTATGACAATTTTAGTGTTTTGGTGTAGTAATAGTAATGCAGGTTCAAACAAAGCCTTTTTATGCCAATCAAGAATTATAACAATTTCTTTTTTTATAACATTGGTATCCTTTGGTAATCTATAAGAGTTTTTATATCATCCTCGTCCTTTTGAAAGGTTCTTGAGTTTGTGTTGCATCCATAATCTCAATCCCCAAGTCAAGGGAATTTTCTAAATTTTACTGCAATAATTAGATTGCTCATTGTGGTGAATTTTAGCCCACTTTGTTTAATCCAGGTCATTTTGAGAAATATTGCTCTTTTGGTCCCAAACATTTCATAATTATAATGAAGGCATTTTAGTTTTTTTTTTCCATTTCTATAATAATTGGTGATTTTAATTTGAGGCCCGACTATATTTTATTCATTTTATACCTTTAAATAGTTTGTGAGGTGAAATTGTAATTTTTTGGATTTGGATGGGGTTAAAGGTAAATTTTTGAGTTGTTAAATAAAAGCAAAAAATAGATGGAGGAATCCATCAATTTTCATAGAGGCGTCCATTTTTCATGAGAAATTTAGTTTTTCTTCTTTTTGGGGCCTGGGGCGGGTAGGAGAATCGTCATCATGGAGGATCCACCAACATTTGCGGATGGCTCCACCCCCTTATTGCTTTAACTTCATGCGAGAAGCTTCTTTTTCAATTTTGTATTTTTTCTCTTTAACATAATTCTAGGTAGTGTTCCAATGCACTTGGAATTATAATTCACTTCATTTCATATCCTTACCTTACATCATAACCATGTTAAAATTCTTTGTGATTGTAGGGTGAATTTTCTTTAAAAGCCAAAATTGAAAGATTCTCTTAAGGGTCCGTTTGGCAACTCAATTTCAAGTCATAGAAATAGAATTGGAAGGCCAATTTTAATTCCACGGAATTGAAATTGGACTTCGAAATTCAATTCCAAACCTTAGAATTGGATTGTCAAACAGACTCTAAGTATATTTCACCTCTTTTAGTGAATTACGAGTGTTTTATACCACTTCAAAGTTTTTTCATTGTACATTGTAATCACCACTGCGCTTTGAGTTGAATCTCCTTTTAATTTTAATCTAGATCAAAAGATTGTAATCGAATCAACACGTTTACTTGTGCTTCACACTATACATACTATCAAGATTTAAATTGGGTGACATCTTTTTAATAATGTTTTTAGTTTGAAGAGAATATTTGTTTGAATGTTTAAATCATTGATAAAGTTGAGCATTGTGATTTTGACAATAAAGAAATTATTTTGAGTAAATTCGGTGATTCTGACTATCATATCTTGAAAGTATAACTAGATAAAACTTGTCCCCTAGGGTCACTTAGAGGTTTAAAGGTTTGTCGCATATATTAAATACAACCGTGTTCTTTGCAAGATTGTCTTACTTTTTTCTAATCTTTTATGTTTTCTCTTTAATTTTTTCATTTTCTTAAAGTTTTTGTAATACGTTTTTGATTTTTTTTCCTGCAAGTCATGCTAAAGGCACATGTCCGTTAAGTGTAAAAAGCCTTTAACGGAAAAAGTATCAAACTCAAAACGGGATCAATTTGAAAGTGTTAAAATAAAAAAGACATAATAATATGAGGGTCAATAACATTTTTTTATTTAATATTTTGATAATGTACGCCCTTAAAGCAACATTTCAAAAAAATACTCCATTATCCGTTTCAAATAAAAAGTGTTCCCTATTTTTTTGAAGTTATTACAAATTAATAATTTACTTTTATTTTTGGACATAATCAAATTCCGCGACAGTAAAACTATTAATAAAGTACATCCTTAATCTATGCATAAAATAATAAGAAATCTGAATTTGGGACAAAAAATGTAACAATTGAAAACGCTTATAAAATTATTTTTTAAAACCAAACGTATTATACTTGAACCGAATAAATATAATATTATTTTAAAACAACGGTTTAATGCTTTAATTTTCAGAAATTTAATAGTGTACTTAGCAATAGATATTAATAATGCATATGTTAGAATAAAGGGCTGACATATTTCCTCCCAAAAGCTACTAAATATCTCGGTGTATGTATATGTATCTGCTGAACATGTGGGCAAGGACATATTTTAGGACAAAATGACATGCCACTGTTATGAACTGTCCTCACATGGGGCTAGCTTTTGTTATTTATCTTTTTCCATTCAAGGGAACAAGCTCCAATCAATTAAGACGTGTTCTTATACAAATTAATATGTCTCCCTCCAGTTAAATATTTTGAATATGTTTTGGACTGTCTTAAGACAAGTGTTTATTTGAAAAATTGCGGTCACAGAAATATAAAAATAAAAAATAAAAATAGGCATGCATGTGATTAATACATCAAAGAGAAACGACGTAGCACTCCATCCGGGGCCGGCTCTATAGTTTTCGGCACCCTAGACGATAAATCAAAATGGGGCCCTTTTGTATAAAAAAAATCAAATTAAAGAAAATGTGTTTTTCTCGCATTTTTCGATGCAAAACCAATTTTTATATAGAAAATCAATTTTAATATATATTAATGTCTAATATCATCACTAGAATTCTCATCAAAATATTTTTTTCTATAAATATTACGCTTTTCACAAAATACGAGTTCAATTTTCATTTCTTCAGTAATATCTATACACATATTCACACAACACAACACAATAACAAGTGTAATTTGCTAGTAGACATATTCACACAACACAACAACAAGTGTAATTTGTAAAAATAAAAATTAATCACACAATCACAAGATTCTCAATAAAATTGACAAACCATATTAAAGAAAAATGTTAGAGAGGAACAATAGAACCTGATTTGAGTACCAATTTAAGAGCAATCTCAAATTTTAATTTGTAAATACCCAAATAATAAATTGGAATCTATAAAAAAAATACAAATATTAGTAGTAACACAAACAAATTTATACACTGGTATATAATAAAGTAAATGAATAATATATACTTACACAAATAAGGTTCAACCAATGTCCAATCAAGCCCTAACTTTCTGAAATTGAAGAAATTGAACCCTAGATTTTTAACCCTTATTCTGAAGAGGTTAGTTCAAGAAAAAAAAGGGAAGGGGTGAGGGGGGGTGCTCATTTTTTTTTTTTTTGGGGGGGGGGGGGGGGGGGGGGGAGTAAGAGAGGGTTTATTCTTACTTTGGTTAGTAGAGAAAGAGACGAGTGTGAGTGAGAGAGAAGAAGAGAAGAAGAGAAGAAGAGTGAGAGAAAAAAATGGGTGAGAGAAATGAGAGAGTTAGGGTTAGAAGAATAGAAGAAGTAAATGGGTTGGGTTGGGTTGGGTTATGATGGTGGGTTTATTGTCTGGGTTTATTTTTTAGTATGTGGGTGGGTTATTATGTTGTTGTTGGGTTTAGTGTATGAGTTTATTTTAAATAGAACAAATTTATTTTTGGGGACCTTTTTTTAAGTGATAACTCTAATTTTTTTCATAAATACTTTGTAAGAGGGTACTTTAGGTTATAAATGGAGGCGTAACCCCTATTGAGTATGGTAATCACAAGTTAATCAGCCAAAGCTTTGGATTAATGATAGAGCACATAAACATGAACCCAATGAGGATAGACTCAACTTAAACTCACAAAACTCTCGTATATAACTCAGGTCATGCTAATGGACTTTAGAAGTGGCTTAGCTAGAGGGAGAGGGAAGTAAACACCCTAGATACACCCTGGCGGGCAAGTAAAAGGAACACACAAAACACCCTGAGGAATCTCTGTCAAGTATTAAAAGCTTCGTAATAAATGACAATGGTGAGTCAGTGAACTCTCTCGTTTGCAATAACTCTTTTTAATTCTCAAAAAAGAGGATCCCTTCCTCAAAGGTGGTTGGGGTCCTTAAATAGCCCCCACACCACCCCTGAGGCAACTCAGTCATTCAAGACTATAAAAGACCTCCCTCATACTTTATGTCACAACATTAAATGCCTGATGCACTAGTTGTCTCCACGTCATAAACATTAAATGCCAAGACATGCCTTTTGCCTAACCACTGTGTGTCAGGGGGTTGTTGTCGCAGAGGTGGCTCACCAACTGCCTGACAGCCCCAAATACCACGGTGGTTTACTCAAGTGCATGTCTGACATTGTTTAGATGGCTAGTGACATCACCCACAGTAGATGTGACATTAAGTAGAGGGTCGTTTGGTCCAAAACTCAATGCCCGATGGAACTCCAAGCTGCTCCGCTTGAGGTTCCACGGTCAGGGTCCTTCGGTGTTTTACCAGGTGTATCTAAGATGGTCAGGACAAGATCCAACGGTGCCTTACTTCTCAATCCTCCAAACCAAGTCCCTCTAAAGTTCCCATGGTGAGGTCATTCGATAGGGCATGAAATCCTTCCCAGGTCCTGCCATGCCTGGTCTCTCGTGAGTACCGTTTGACCTCACCCAAACTGTATTATTATTATCGTTATGTCATTACAACCGTTACAGCTTTATAGTGGATGTAATCAAAGGTACAATATGATTAACACAACAAGCTGAAGTATGAGTTGCCACGCTGAACTGCCTCCCCAAGCTGCCACGCTTGAGTTGCCACGCTGAGCTGCCTCCCCAAGCTGTCACGCTGAGCTGCCTCACCAAGATGCCACGCTTGAGTTGCCACGCTGAGCTGCCTCACCAAGATGTCACGCTTGAGTTGCCACGCTGAGCTGCCTCACCAAGATGCTGCGCTTGAGTTGCCACGCTGAGCTGCCTCCCCAAGCTGTCACGCTTGAGTTGCCACGCTGAGCTGCCTCCCCAAGCTGTCACGCTGAGCTGCCTCACCAAGATGCCACGCTTGAGTTGCCACGCTGAGCTGCCTCACCAAGATGTCACGCTTGAGTTGCCACGCTGAGCTGCCTCGGTTGCTTAATCTCGAACACTGTTGCTAATTGGGAATTTGTCCCTAATCTCGGGGTTACCTTCAAGCCCCCTCTACATTTGCCCCCTCGTGGAGAGATTTGTTGGGACAAGAAATGTCTGCACGAAACGACTCAACTTAATGGATTTTTCTTTGTGTAACCGTTGGGACATCTTCTTCGTTGTGGCCCCGTTGGATAAGTCTGACAAAGAGATTGGCGCCAAAACTCAAACTTGCTAAGGAAGGCAACGCTTTCTGTTCTCTATGCGTCATTTCATTAATGACGTGCGCTGTCTTTTCAACTGTCACAGCACTTCCCGAAGTGCCACGTGTTCTTGTGAAATGATTACAGGCGGTCGTGCACGTGCGATGGCGGGGAAATCTAAACGCCAAACTTCGAAAGTCTCAACAGCCGTTTTCAAAATACTTTGAACCTTAACCACGTGGGCCTAAAGGGTGTGTTTCTACTTATTCTTTCTTCTTTACTTATTTCCTTACTTCATTGTTATCTTCTTTCCTCAGACTATCGCTTATGTTCTTATAAAGAGAGAGAGAGAGAGAGAGAGAGAGAGAGAGAGAGAGAGAGAAAGATACTCCATTGTTGCCAGAGCCATACCACCGTTTGTAATCGTCCGTCCCCCTTGTTGCTCTCAATCCCTTTTCTCTCGAAGCTTTCTTTGTTACGACTTCAAGCACCATTTCTGCCATGGCGTCTTCAAGCAGCCCCACCATTTCTGCCACCAGTGTTCCGTCTGCCACCACCACTGCTGCCTCCGCCCAGGGTGCTGCTCGCCAAGAACAGCTGAGATTTTACCGTCGCTCTCCCATTTTTGGGGAGGGTGATGGCTTTGCTGTTGCCTGTAAGGCTGTTTTCTTTTCCTCCAAGTTTGACGCCCTCTTATTGGGTGATGAGGACGAAGAGGTGTCTAAGTGGGGATTTCTGCCCCCAGAAGGAACTCTAAGATTTCGCTTAGAGCAAGGGGACTTCCCATGGTCCCATATTGAGTTTGAAGAGCCTGGGGGATCCCCCGCGCACTTTGCTGCCTGGAACTCTCACATGCAGAGTTCCTATGCTGATGTCCTTACTAAGATTGGGCTGCAACGGGCAAGGTGGTTTGGTGAGTTTACTCTATCAAAGAACAACGCTGCCTTGCCTATACTGGTCTCTCGCTGGAACGTGGATACTCATACGTTCATTGCTGCCTGGGGTGAGTTTACCATAACTCTGAAGGATGTGTGTGAGCTCCTGGGCCTCAATGCAACAGGCCATGAGCCTTACACCGATGAAGCTCTTGATGCTCAAGAGACTGCGGATCGTTCGGAGTTGGATCGCATATGCCGAAGCTGCATCGGTTCTTCCAACAAAGCTACTTTTTCTCCCCTGATCAACTATTTCTTCCAGAGTTCTAGCGAAGGCAGCTCTTCATCAACTGCCACTGGTCAAGGTACATCGTTGGAGCTTCCTGCTTATATTCTTGTGATTTTGTCCCGTTTCTTTTTTACGGGCAAGCCTAACGATCAGCCCCGAAGAGACCTCATCAACCTGTCCCTTCGCCTAGCTCGAGGCATAAAGCTTCCCCTGGCTGTAATTGCCTTGGGATCCCTGTACACCTGGTTGGACAGGATTTTATTTGACATGGAACGTTCCATTGGCCGTTATAACCTGGCCAACTTTGCCAACAGTGTGCTTCTGACCAGCTTTCTCTACTTCCGCTTTCCTGCCGTAGCGGCCAAGCCCAACAGTCCTCCTTCAGCTGAAACAATTTTGCCTCTTCGATCATTCATTTATCATAAGAGGCAAAGCCGAAAGGAGTTGATTTCGGTGATTGATCATTTTGAGAGTTTCGTTATGAGGCCTTATCAAGAAGACGCCTTTTTCCACACTTGTAAATTTTTTCATCATGATGCCAGGTTGATACAGGACCCTTATCCTGACATTGAGGATCCCTCGCTTGCCGTGGTTCTTCTGCTTTCTCCTGGATATCTGCCCTCCTACACCGAGTGGGGCTACACGAGCGAGCATTATAATCCCAGCCGATGCAGTCATCAGTTTGGGTTTGACCAGGGGGTGCCGCGTCCAGTTTTCCAAGCATCAAACCCCAAAGTCTCCTTTGGCGAGGCATGCTCCTTATTTTCCTCGACTGTTGCGTGGGGGATATCTTCCGTGATGGCTGGGCGTGTCACCATTCCCAGCATTACCAGGCATGGGGATGTGACCCCTCTGTTTGCCACCAGGTATTGGCCGAGGCAGCTAGCTGTAATTGTTGGTTTTGTTGAGGGAGAGCCTGTGTATCCTCCCGTTTCTTCTTTTCTACCCTGGAGTTGGGGCTAAAGGGCAACTCTGTACTTGGGATAGAGTTCCCTCTAAGTTCAACCCACAAAGCGCCTCCCAACGAGCTTCCCCCACTTTGTGCCATGGTCCCAATAGCCAAGCCAAAGTCTAAAACTGCTGCTGTGAAGAAGGCTGCCCCCTATACTGCAATTACTACCGACGAGGAGGCTTCTCAACCACTTGCCAAAAAAGTAAGAACGGCCAAGAGTGGGACATTGAAATCAAAGTCGAAGTCCCAGAAGCCCCAAACTCCCGTGGCAGCTCTTCCCATAGCATTCGTTCCTCCTCCCATGCCTGCTGAGATGGCTGAGCGTGTGAGGAAGGAGGCCCAGGCAGAACTGGACCGAATACATGCTGAGTATCAACGGCACGCAGTCGTTGTCCCTTCCCCCGCTGCTTTCCCCACGGTGGTGGTGGATTCCTCAGAGCCAACGGCCAAAAAGAGGAAGAGTTCCCGGGTTCCTCAAGGGGTCAGCATTAGTGCAGCTAGCTCGAGGAAGAAGACTCTGGGCACCAAGTCCCAGAAGAAACGGACTCCTGAAGTACGCTTGACCCCTGAGGTGTAATCCACCCCTGCCCCCTCAGTTGCTGCGAATCCTCCCACTTCGCCCATGGTCGTGTCATCTCGTTCTCCTTCTAAATCGGAGGTATGTATGGCTGACTTAATTATTATCTCCTTTTTTCTTGAGGATGACTGTCTTTACTTGTGTGTGTACTTATCTCTCCCCCCTTTCTTTGACAACTGTTTTGCAGGGGGTTGAAATAGAAAACCCAGACCCTACCAGTCCTCCCGTGAGCCATTTTGTGGGGGGACGCTTCGGTGCACCTCATACCGATGTGACTCCTCCCCGTTCCCCCATGACAGGGCTCACGTATTCTCGTCGTGGAGCCAGCCAACGTGTGAGGGAAGCTTTTTGTGGGATGTGATGACGTTGATCGTGCGAGTGATTCCTCGCCTGAAGTGGTAATCTTGCCCGAAGTGGCACATCCCGAGATGACATCCTTTGTCCCTTATGATTCACAGGCCTCACCTGAGGTTCCTCTGCCCATTGTACTTGTGGTAGAGAGTGAGCCCGAGGTATGATGTGATCTATAATTTGTTTGTTGTAGTCCTTTCGGTCATACTCTTTTCGTATTTGGCTTACTGAATTGTGATATGTATTGGGTACCCCAGGTGGAAGTGTCCTCGTTGTTGGCGAGCATTCTTCTTCCAACGATGCTGATAAGGCCCCCGCCTGTCATTCCTTTGTTTAGCACCCTAACCGAGGTAAGTAACACGTCAAGATATTTGGTCATAATTTCTGTGACCATTCTTCTTTTCTAACACTTGGCTTTGTGCACAGTTGTCTCCTGATCTTGCACCAACTCCCGTAGTGAGGGCCCCGGTTGGTGTGTTTACACCCCCTCCTGACGTGGCTTTGTTTGAGGGCCCAGTGTCTTCTCATGATGATCCCAATATGCTGGCCCTTGTGCCCTATACGGGTGATCAGGTTTGGACCAGCGTGGAGGCTTCTGCGCCGAGGGACCCCGTTATGCCATCTGAGGCAATAATCGCTCCCCCAACGGTTCCTGTCCCTGTGGCTGCCTCAACTGCTCCCGTTGTGACTGAGGTATACTTTTCTTGCTATCTTTCGCTAAGGTTTTCCATTATCTCCATCTTATGATTTTATGTAAGATTGTTCTTAAGCTCCTCCTTGTAACGGTGACTTAACAACGAAAACACTTGTTAAGTTTTTTTTTTCACAAACTCCACCTTATAACGGTGACTTAACAACGAAAACACTTATTAAGATTATTTTCACAAACTCCACCTTATAACTGTGACTTAACAACGAAAACACTTGTTAAGGTTTTTTTCACAAACTCCACCTTATAGCGGTGACTTAACAACGAAAACACTTGTTAAGTTTTTTCACAAACTCCACCTTATAACGGTGACTTAACAACGAAAACACTTGTTAAATTTTTATTCATAAACTCCACCTTATAACGGTGACTTAACAACAAAAACACTTGTTAAGTTTTTTATTCATAAACTCCACCTTATAACGGTGACTTAACAACGAAAACACTTGTTAAGTTTTTTTTCACAAACTCCACCTTATAACGGTGACTTAACAACGAAAACACTTGTTAAGTTTTTATTCATAATTCCATCATTTGGGCTTTTCTTTTCAGGTTGCTCGGGAAGATTCGCCCCCAGTCCTCTCACCTGTAGGCTCGCCAATCCGAGAACCTGATGCTTCGGAAAATTCTATTCATGATGATCAAGGTTCTACGACCGGTGCTGCAGCCGAGAGCGAATCTGGGTGTGAATTGCCTCTTCCCGACCTAGCTCCTCACTCGTTCTGCCTCATGGTGCTTCGGCAATCTCCTCACATGCCCGTCAACCATCGGCTGGTGATTGAACAATTGGTGGATCACCATCCTGAGACCTTCACACCGGATTGCCTGCGCTCAAATATTCATGTGATGAGTCGCAGACTGCAAGGCATGGCGATCGTTGTTGCTGAAAATGCCGATACCCCCACTGCCAGTGTTACCAGACCCCTTCTCAACCAATTTCTAGGTTTTCTGAAGGAGTTGGGACGTGATGGCTTCCGCTTCGACTGGCTTATAACGTATTTGAAAACTTTGAAGAGTCAGCAGCTGATTGGCCAGAGGGAACTGCTGATAAAGCACCAGGAGGACCAACGGGCCGAGGAGGTTAAGTTAGCTGAGCTGGCACCTCTTTTGGAATCGGCGGATGAAGAAGTAACGAATACCGAAGAGGCTCTGCGTTTGGCCAAGCTAAAACGGGAGAGGCTTCTTATTGAACGCGCACAGGTGCAAACCAGGCTAGAGGTTGCTGTCAACGTTCAAAGCTCCTTTGCATCAGCTTCTTCGGGCCTTCCTGGGGATTTTTTCTCTTCCCCGGACCTGTGGTTTCTCTTAGGGTAGTAAACGCCTGTATATATTTTCTATCTTCTTTCATTCATGTAATTCTTGGGCAGTAGTTCCCCATTTTTTTTTATTTTTTTTTTGTAATGCTCTCTTGTTTAATGAATGAAAGAATGTACATTTTCCAGTTTATTTCTGAGTTATGCCTGCTTTCATATCAATGTCTATACTTCACATGATCAACAAAACTAGTATATTCATGATCAAAAGACCCAATACATCGATGGTACAAACTTAATTTTTTACACATGATAGACTTTCAGCCATTTATTGTTAATTTTGAATGGCCTATCTTCCTCCAACTTAGAAATTAGGCAATAACCTGAATCATGAGCTTCCTTCACAACGAAAGGTCCCTCCCAATTGGCTGCGAACTTTAGCAGAGGAAGTCCCCTGATGTGTTTCACTGCTGCCTTCAAAATGAGGTCTCCCTCTACGAACCTCCTTGGTCTTACCAGGTTGTCATATGCCCTAGAGAGCTTCTTTGTATACATTTGAAAATGTTGCATCGCATTGTCTCTGTGTTCATCTAATGCCTCCAACTGCACATGCCTGTTCTGAGGAAGCATGCTACTTCGCAAGGCGTATCGAGCCGAGGTAACTTCCAACTCCACCGGAAGGATTGCCTCAGCCCCGTAGACAAGGGAGAACGGAGTGTACCCTGTGGGCTTCCTCTTCGTCGTTCGATAGGCCCACAACACTACTGGTATCTTGTCATCCCATGATCCTGAAAAATCCTCCATCGTTTTAGCCAAGATATTAACCAGAGTTTTGTTAGTTGCCTCAGCCTGACCGTTCCCCTTCGGGTATGCCACCGTTGAAGTGTGATGAACAATGGAGTACTTGTCTGTGAGCATCGTTACTTCTGAGTTGACGAAGGGAGTCCCATTGTCTGAGAGAATAACCTTTGGGATCCCAAAATGGCAAATGATATACTCTCTGATGAAGTTAC
This sequence comes from Sambucus nigra, assembly GCA_949130495.1. NCBI lineage: Eukaryota > Viridiplantae > Streptophyta > Magnoliopsida > Dipsacales > Adoxaceae > Sambucus > Sambucus nigra. Next base: position 221,236,881 of record OX422218.1, read on the forward strand.
TCACTACCCCAGTCGTTGCCCTTCTAAGTGGTATTGCTTCAGCCCATTTTGTAAAGCACTCTGTTGCTACCAGTATCCATATCTTGCCCCTTGAAGAAGGATGTATCGCCCCCACGAGGTCGAACGCCCAAGTGTGGAAAGGATAAGGCGTTGCCAGAGAGTGTAAGTCCACCGATGGGGCATGGATCATATTTCCATGAAGCTGGCAAGCTTTGCATTTTCGAACAAAATCGGCGGAGTCTTTCTCCATTGTTGGCCAATAATACCCCATTGTCATCAGCTGATCATATAACTTGGCCCCTCCTATGTGAGCTGGGTCATGGGCTTGTTTGAGGACCTCAGTTGCTTCTTCCTCTGTGATGCAACGCAATGGCCTGTTGAAGTATCCCCTTCGATAAAGCTGCCCCTCCTGTATGTAGAACCTCGGGGCCCTCCGCCTTAATCCCATTGCATCCATTTTCTTCGTTGGGACAATTCCATCTTGAATAAAGTCGATATAGGGCTGCCTCCAGTCCGTTTGGGCTTCGATGAAATGGCACTCAGCTGCTTCGAAAAATAGCTGACACTTATCACAATTCCGTTGTAGCTCTGCCGCATCCTGTTTCATTCTACGCCAAAAATACCCCCCTCTTTGAATTCTCCTATAAAGAGGTATCTCAGTTGTTTCGCAGTGCTCCTCATGTGTTTTCTTCAACTTCCGCTCTGCCTCCTCTGGCCCGATGCATCTCGATAACCATCCCCCTGCATTTTTGAAGCAAAGATTTCCCTGGTTTGTAAAGTATTGGGCTAACTCTCTTAGTCCCATAGCTCCTTTGCCAGACTCCAGTTACTTCCTGACCTCTCCTCTGCAATCCGCGTCTCCCTCCATCGGTAGTATTGACTGCACCACCGAAGGAGCTGTTCTTCGTTGGATCGTAACAATAGTCGTATCGCTCCTCATGACCATCTTTTGAGCAATAGTGGCATAAGCGTCTGGATGACGGTTCATCGTTCTGGGATGTCTTCTAATTGTGGTCCGATGGAACTGGCTGAGGAGCCTTTGAATGATCGTTCTGTATGGTGCCAAACTCATGTGCTTCAACGCATACTCTCCGTTAACTTGCTGAATTACCAAGTTCGAGTCACCCTTGATGCAGAGTGAACGAATTCCCCTTCGAAGAGCCTCCAGCAACCCTAGTACCAACGCTTCGTATTCTGCTTCGTTATTGGAGCAGGGGAAATCTAGTTTGTAGGAAAGGCAAATCTCCTCCGTTCCTTTTGAAAGGATGACCCCTGCCCCTCCTTTTTTTTTCTGCCGAAGACCCATCAAACTGCATCGTCCATTCCTCATCGGTTGCGTCCAGATAGTTGGCTTGTAAGTCGTCTCCCAGAACGTCTTCTTTAGGTGGTTCAAACGTTCCTGATGGAAAGATTGCCAACAGATCAGCATACGCCTGGCTCTTGATAGCACGAGGAACCACACACTTTAAATCATATTCGGAGAGAATAAGGAACCACCTAGCTGCCCTGCCAATCAAGATAGTTCTAGCCAACAAATACTTAATAGGATTACATCTAGTTACAATGTGAATTGTAAAAGACAGCATATAATGTCTAAGTTTTTGTGCTACAAAGACTAGGGCCAAACAATGCCTTTCTAGGCTGCTATATCTAATCTCTGGCCCATGTATGATCCTGCTGAGGTAATACACTGGCCGTTCTTACCCTTCAATCTCTTGTGCCAGCAAAGCTCCAACGGTCCTTGTAGTGGAGGTGAGGTACAGCTGCAACGGTAATCCTGCCTGTGGAGGAACCATGATTTGTGGTGAAACGAGCAGCTTCTTCAACTCATCGATAGACTCCTGGTGATCCTTTTCCCACCTGAACTTTGTGTTCTTTCACAGCAGCTGCATCAACGGGTGTGTTACCTCGGCCAATCCTGGTACAAATCTTCTAAGGTAGGAGACTTTACCGAGGAAACATTTCAGCTCCTTCGCCGTTCTTGGGCACGGCATTTCTAAGATCGCGCGTTGTTTATCCTGGTCCATCTGCACCCCTTGTCGATCAACCACAAAGGCTAGAAACTTCCCACATGTTACTCCGAAGACGCACTTCAATGGGTTCATCCTTAATTTATACTTCCTACATCGAGTAAACACCTTCTTTAAGTCGTTTAGGTGGGACTCCTCCTTCTTCGATTTGATGACCAAATCATCCACATAGAATTCTACAAATTTGTGGAAGAAATCGTGAAAAATGGCCATCATTTTTCTTTGATAAGTAGCTCCCGCGTTCTTAAGTCCAAACGGCATTACTTTGTACATGAAATTGCCCAACGGGGTTCTGAATGCCGTTTTCTCTGCGTCCGCCGGATCCATCTTGATCTGGTTGTACCCTACGTACCCATCCATGAAGCTATACATCTCATGCCCAGCCGTGGCATCTATCAAGCTATCAATGGAGGGTAGAGGGAACTCATCTTTGGGGCAAGCCCTGTTCAAATCTCTAAAATCCACACAGATCCTTATTTGACTTTTGTCCTTTTTTCCTACTGGCACAATGCTCAATAGCCAAAGGGGATGCTGTATTGGTTTGATGAATCCTGCTGCCAACAAACGCTGAACCTCTTCCTTAATCTTCAAGTCCAACTCAGGTTTATAAGTCCTTGTTGCCTGCTTCACCGGGATGGCTGAAGGCATCACGTTTAGCTTGTGGCAGCTCACTTCCTCATCTAGCCCTTCCATTTCGGTATACTTCCATGCAAAAACATCTATGAACTCCCGGATTAGCCCAACCAAGGCTTCTCGTTTCTCCTTACCGAGATCCTTCGTGATGAAGATGGGCCTTGGGTCTTCCCCTTCTCCTGCCAGGTTCAACTGCTCCAACTCTTGTGCCTGGGGCTTTGGTTGATTTGCCATGTAGTCTGGTTCTTCGGCGACCTCCTCCACGAACTCCTGTATGTTGGAGTTATCTATCACCATACACTGTCCCTGTTGATCCACCAAGAAGCACTCATATAACGGGTCAGCCCCATCCTCAGTCTCTTCGACCGCCCGCTCACATCATTATAAACGGTATACCACCTTCCCCTCTTCAGTGACCACCTTCTTGCATTGCCTATTGGTAACTGTTTCCACGGCTTTCCTCTTCCTCTCTCTCGAAGCCTCAGCGATTCTTCCCCCTGAAAAGCGACTCAGCACGCTTTGTCGTTGGACCTCATGCTCCATAGGATCCACTCTAAGCTTTACTTTGTTTTTGAGCTGCTTCGTGGTACTTTGGGGTCGAGGGATCACCTGATGGGTTTCTTCGGCCCTCACCCCTTCGTTACTCGCGGCTTCTTTGCTTTGCTCGTTCAGAGGCCCCATTCTATCTCTGATCGAGGGAACCCATGCCCCCTCCATTCTTCTCGTTAGGACTCGAGCATCCTCCTCCAACTCCGTATAAAAGGCCGCCTCTACAAAGTGAGCTTCCTCGATAGCAAAAGGCCTTTTTGTAGCCCTAATGGTCACTTCTGTTCCTTTGACATTTGTCTTGGCGCATTGATGATATGTTGAAGGAACTAAACCTTGATTGTGCATCCATACTCTTCCTATTAGTAAATGATAGGAAGTTGCACTTTCTATTACATGGAACTTGATGTGGGAACTCAGATTTCCCATTACAATTCCCACATTCACGTACCCAATGGATTTGGAAGATTGGTTGTCATACCCTGAGATTACCAGAGGCATGGGGACCAACCTTTCTTCTGGGATATTAGCTGCGTGGAAGGAGTTGATCGGCATAATGTTGATGGAAGCACCCCCATCCATAAGCGTTCTTGCAAAACTAACCCCGTTGATACTGGCCGTCACATACAAGGGCCAGTTATGAGGGAACCTTACAGCTCTATCTGCATCACTGAAGGTCACCTCTGATAGGAACTTTTTCACCAGCCTCGCCATGGGTCCCCTCCATTTCAATGAGGGAACCGCGTCCTTCTTCGCGATGTCAAGGATCGCCCGAGTTATTTCCAGTCTGCTCTCCCTTGGTATCCCCACTTGATCGAAGAACCAAGCGAACTTTGGGGATTTTGAAACTGCGCTATATTCTATGACTGGGTCCGTTTCCTCGCCCTCGACGCTATAGGCGTCTTCTACGTCCCTAGCACTTGCTTCATCATACGCCAGAACTACGTTAGCCATTCCCCTAGTGCAATACTCCAGTGCTTTATCGAACTCCATTATTGCCCTTCCCCCCTCTCGCTCTGCCTCCTTATCATAGGCCGTTACAACATTGGCCCCATGCGCCGGGAGCGGGTTATTGTTAACGTTCCGCGGGGGGATTTGTAATGTTCCCGCCCTCATGTGCTTGTCAATGATTCTTCGCAGCGTGAAACAGCTTTCCGTTGGATGTTGGACCTTTCGATGAACCTGACAATATTTGGGATTGGCCCTGGTTGCCGCGTCTTGTTCTTCCTCCGGGACGCCCTTCGGTTCATAAACCGTTCCGCCATGTACCATTGCGTTATAGCAACTCACAGCCTCCTCCACCGTACAAGGCAGCGGTGGCGGGTCTTCTCTATCCCTTCCAAACTTTCTTTTGTTGTCCTTTCTCTGGGCCTTGCCCCCATCCTCTCTCTCGACATATCCCACCCGTGGGGCCTGAGACCTTGCCCCGATGGGTTGTATCGGCTGTCTGAACATCATGGGAGCTACTACCGGGCTAGGTCGCACCACCAAAGATATATTTCTTGCGGACTTTAAGAATGCTGAAAATGTTCCCTCGCGTGTCTCATTGATCAGGTGACAGATATACTCAGGAAGTAATCCCTCAGCACAAATTTGTAGTAACCTAGCCTCCTTAGCTTCTTCCCTCACGTCGAGGGACCTTTCCCTAAACCTTCGGATGTAGGCCACTACCTCCTCTCCTGGCCTTTGCCTCTCCCTGCCAAGTTGGGTTAAGGTGAACTCATCTTCTGCCAAGAAGAACTTTTGGACGAACAATACATGCATCTCCTCCCACGCGGAGACACTATTGGGCGGCAGGTGAGAGTACCAAGTGTATGCTTTATCAGTCAGGGATTTGGAAAACTCCCTCAGCCTAAGATTTTTGTCATTGCAATGCGCCCCCAAGTGTTCAACGAAACACTTAATGTGTTCCTTCGGGTTCCCGCCCTTCCCTGAGTATTTTTCAAAGGTAGGGGGAATATAGTCCTTCGGGTAGGGTTCATCGTTGTACTCCTGGGGGTAGGGTGTCCGGAAGTCGTCGTAGACCACTGCCACCTCGCCCACAGCCTGCGAGGAAGACTTCATGAACTTCAGCATCTCCTTCTGCATCTCTTTTCTCATCTCTTCCAAGGGCAAGGCCACCTGCAACGGGGCAGACGGTTGAGCGCTCGTTGCAATCGGAGCGAACGTTATCGGTTGCGCCGTTGAAACTCCTGAGCCGCCCACAGTGGGATTCACAACAGAGGGTACACTTGCTGGGACCGCTCCTGTAATACCTGCCACCGGTGGGGCCCCCGGGGCCACTCCTGGTGTTACGAAGGCATTAGTCTCCAATCCTCCCAGCACAGTTGAAGCTACTGGGGTTTGCAAAAACTCGTAAAATTTGCTCATGAGGAGCGCCATCTGGGCAAGTCCCAGCCCTGCGCTCGTGGAAGGTTGTGCCGCCCCTGGGACGCCTATCGTTGTTGGAGCCAGCGGTACCTCTACTCGAGGAGCCCCATCTCTTAGGGCCTCCTGATCCCTCGCAGCCTGTTCTTCATTATGTTGTATGTCATCGAAATTGAGTCTTTTAGTAGCGTTATCCTGCGCCATACTCCTTCTCTAGAAGGATGCCTCCCCAGCGGAGTCGCCAAATGTAAGAGGGTACTTTAGGTTATAAATGGAGGCGTAACCCCTATTGAGTATGGTAATCACAAGTTAATCAGCCAAAGCTTTGGATTAATGATAGAGCACATAAACATGAACCCAATGAGGATAGACTCAACTTAAACTCACAAAACTCTCGTATATAACTCAGGTCATGCTAATGGACTTTAGAAGTGGCTTAGCTAGAGGGAGAGGGAAGTAAGCACCCTAGATACACCCTGGCGGGCAAGTAAAAGGAACACACAAAACACCCTGAGGAATCTCTGTCAAGTATTAAAAGCTTCGTAATAAATGACAATGGTGAGTCAGTGAACTCTCTCGTTTGCAATAACTTTTTTTAATTCTCAAAAAAGAGGATCCCTTCCTCAAAGGTGGTTGGGGTCCTTAAATAGCCCCCACACCACCCCTGAGGCAACTCAGTCATTCAAGACTATAAAAGACCTCCCTCATACTTTATGTCACAACATTAAATGCCTGATGCACTAGTTGTCTCCACGTCATAAACATTAAATGCCAAGACATGCCTTTTGCCTAACCACTGTGTGTCAGGGGGTTGTTGTCGCAGAGGTGGCTCACCAACTGCCTGACAGCCCCAAATACCACGGTGGTTTACTCAAGTGCATGTCTGACATTGTTTAGATGGCTAGTGACATCACCCACAGTAGATGTGACATTAAGTAGAGGGTCGTTTGGTCCAAAACTCAATGCCCGATAGAACTCCAAGCTGCTCCGCTTGAGGTTCCACGGTCAGGGTCCTTCGGTGTTTTACCAGGTGTATCTAAGATGGTCAGGACAAGCCCCAACGGTGCCTTACTTCTCAATCCTCCAAACCAAGTCCCTCTAAAGTTCCCATGGTGAGGTCATTCGATAGGGCATGAAAGCCCTCCCAGGTCCTGCCATGCCTGGTCTCTCGTGAGTACCGTTTGACCTCACCCAAACTGTATTATTATTATCGTTATGTCATTACAACCGTTACAGATTTATAGTGGATGTAATCAAAGGTACAATATGATTAACACAACAAGCTGAAGTATGAGTTGCCACGCTGAACTGCCTCCCCAAGCTGCCACGCTTGAGTTGCCACGCTGAGCTGCCTCCCCAAGCTGCCACGCTTGAGTTGCCACGCTGAGCTGCCTCCCCAAGCTGTCACGCTGAGCTGCCTCACCAAGATGCCACGCTTGAGTTGCCACGCTGAGCTGCCTCACCAAAATGTCACGCTTGAGTTGCCACGCTGAGCTGCCTCACCAAGATGTCGCGCTTGAGTTGCCACGCTGAGCTGCCTCCCCAAACTGTCACGCTTGAGTTGCCACGCTGAGCTGCCTCCCCAAGCTGTCACGCTAAGCTGCCTCACCAAGATTCCACGCTTGAGTTGCCACGCTGAGCTGCCTCACCAAGATGTCACGCTTGAGTTGCCACGCTGAGCTGCCTCGGTTGCTTAATCTCGAACACTGTTGCTAATTGGGAATTTGTCCCTAATCTCGGGGTTACCTTCAAGCCCCCTCTACATACTTTTTTTTGGGGGGGCCTTGTTTTTACACCTATTTTTTTTTAACCTATTTTTTTTATACCTACAAATTTTTTTCCCCAGGAAGGGGCCCTAATTAATCGGGGGCCCTAGGCGGCGGCCTAACCTGCCTATGCCTAGAACCGGCCCTGCATCCATCTATGGTTTGAGGTTGACGTGGTCTCATTTGAACAGCGAGCGACAAGGACACTGTCGTGTTTCGTGGGTTTGTATCACAAAAGGCTTCATGCTTATTATTAAATAAATACTCCATTTGTTTTAGAATCAAATATCATAAAGTCTTTCAAATATTTTTTAATACACACTTAATTCAAGCCTTTTATTTTGTACCAAAAAGTTCCTTATTCTCTTATCTTTAAAGGTCCGCGCCAGCGGCATGGTAAAGTTTTTTTGGTATGGTGAAGTATTTTTTTATGCAAAACAAAAAAGATTGGACTAAACGTGTATTAAAAAAAATCGAGGAACTAGTATATGCCCCTTTGTTTTAAATTAAAAGTTTTTATTTATTTTTTATGAAAATTAAAAATATACTCAATTAATGGTCAAGATCAAACACTTATTTAGTATTGTGAAATTTAACTCGTTAATTATGTCAGAAAAAGTGAACTCTTAATTTAGAACAATCCAAAATAAAGTAGTAAACTCTTAATTTGAGACAAATAAACTTAAAATAGGGTGATAATAAATCATAATCATATGTAGAAATGTTATCTAAGAAAGTAAGGTTGATGAGTGTTCAACCTTTAAGTTATTTTTTATCTTGTTTTGTTGTAATTATATTTATTTACGTAGATGTCCATATTTAGTTAGGCCTTTACTATTTTAAACTTGTCCTATTAGAATAAAAAGGTCTTTGTAAGGCGCTCATCTTTCACTATAAATAAGAGGTGACTCCCTCTATCACACCCCGAACCCAAATCCATTCTAATCATTTATTTTCATAACAATTAAATCATGATCTTTAGTCCATTTGAAAAGTAATACATTTATTAATATTTCCATGCATAATGTACATAATGAACATAATATTGTTCTTGTGCCATAACAAAGTCAACATCAGAGTCATAATTAGATATTATACAATACTGAGATTAACTACGATTAAATTTTACAATCATCAAATCCACTCACACTAACTCAATATATACCATGTGTGAGTGTAGTAAAATCCTCCTTATGACAATAACAAAATCTCCATATTTAAACCCCAACTCTTTCTAACGGTGCAGCTCTCAAAATCATCGATCATACGGTATCCTAGCTGGCAGCATACAAACTTGAAAATGTTAAAATATAAACCATAAGCATTAAGCTTAGTGAGGTACTCCTTCCCTGCAATGAATTAACAGTTCTATATCAAATATGTGGATATAAAATCCAAACAATCCCGCCCATTGGCAATAACAAATCCTAAAACATAAGTTCCAACAAATCATTGGATCTTTGTCCAATTCCAATCATGGATCATAAGACCCAAAAAAAATCCTGGATATTTGAATATCCAAACAAATCCTGAATACCGAAGTATTCAAACCAATCCTGGATAATTTAATATTCAAACAAATCCAGCTCTTAGAGCTATATTCATAACCATCATATCATTTTCATATCTATATGTGAAACAATCAGAAGTACACTCACCTTGGAAATTTAAAAAGCTTTCTCTTTTCCTTTATCTGGATCTTGTTCAGTCGGTTCTTCTTCTCTTCCTATCATTCTTATAATATTACTATCATCATACGAATATTAACAATTCACAGAATAACTTCAACATAACTCAATTCATAAGCATCCTATGATTCTATTCAAATCATTCATCATAAATGAAGTCACATCTAGACTCAGGTTATGATATCTAACATATTCAAATTATAGCCCAAACCTACTTTAATTATTCTTGATAATCCAATCCTTATCATATTAGCTTTCCAACACAAAAGACGACACATCATTCCAAGTTTCCTAGAGCAAGATATGCCCATTTCTTTACTAGATAGCAAATCCGCCCTATAGGCTCCTCTATCATTCAGTCATCTTCCAAGAATTTTCATAATTTTTATACATCATATCTTTCTATGGTATTTCCCCCAATTTAAGAAAACATATTTAATAATACAAAATTAAAATTTCATAATTTTTAGAGTTCATTTGCTATGTCAAGCAAAACATCAAACATATGGTATGCATATTTACTCTTTTGGGGCAAATTTTATACCCAAATTTGAAACCATCACCCAAGATTAATTTCTTGCTATTTTTACATAATTTTAAAATATGTTATGAATATATGGGTCTATATTAATCTCCAATTGTAATTAATCAAATTAAGTAATCATACAAAAAGATATGGAATTTTGAATAAACAAGGTTACTAAACAAAGCAATTTAAGGGTTTACACATTCAACTTCGTTTAAACTTGTATATATACATACATATGCACCCAAGCATGAAATGTAAATAAACAATCAAGTATTTCTATCATATAAATCATAAATACAAGAAAAATAACAAGATTCATTGGTGAAATTACCTTAGGGGCTTTTACGCAATTTTCTCTGAATTTTTCTCCTCACTTTCTTCTTCCTAACCTTCACAATTGTTTTTCCTCAACCTAAAACTCTCCCAAACTGAGTTTTCTAAAGAAAAGAGGATATCTGAAGGGTTTGAGTCAGCCAAACCAACCTCCACCTCTAACCAATCAATTTAAGACACTTATTGGGTATAAAGGACAAATTACCACTTAAACGGATTGACATATTTTCCATTAGTTATTAATTTTAGTATAACTTCTTACTCGGACCTCCGTTTCACACACCGTTTACTGTGTTACAACCATAAATCACTTGTCTACAACTATATGGTTTTCACCTCAAGTCAATTGTTATGTCATAAAGGTCAAAACTAGTCTTAAACATGAACATTCCTACCGAAAACTTCAAAATTTTATATTTGTAACTAATTCGATATTTCATGAATTATGAAGGTAGGATTACACTAAACATAATGACTTAATATTATATATACTAATAATATATTATACATATCACATAAGCTAATCATGATTTAAACATAATTTATCATAATTATATTCGGGTTGTCACACCCTCATTATTTACATACCAATTAATGGGAGTTTTTCCCGCTCACATGTTCTTTCTCTAGATCATATTATTTATCACGTAATCAGCACTATAAGATCTCCTCTCAACCAATGGAAGAGCCGGGAGTTTGGATTGGGTGGGGCACTCAAAGAAATTGCGGGTATGGGCTTGGGGCGGGAGACACCAAGGTAAATTTTTAGGTCTATTTTTATATTTTTCACATATATTTTATATTTTAGTGTCCATTTGTATTGTGTTATCACGTCGTGCCTCATATTATTATTATTATTATTATTATTATTATTATTATTATTGTTGTTGTTGTTGTTGTTGTTGTTGTTGTTGTTGTTGTTGTTGTTGTTATTATTATTATTATTATTATTATTATTATTATTATTATTATTATTATTATTATATTAACAAACATTTAATTTATGGAAGACCTATAAGTGAAATAAGATATAGTTATAATCAACTCAATATTCATTGTCATATTACCAGCATACCAAATCAAACTATTATAATTAATTAAATTAAACACTTAATTAATTAACAACAAATACACTTAATTAACCAACAATAAATAAATACCTAACAAACATAAAATCAAACCCTAAAAGAAACAAAAACGAAATTTAAAATGTAAACAAAAAAAGTGTTGCAAGCATTTACCTTAAAGAGAGACTGGAGATAGGAGCCCGTGATTTTTTTTTTAAGTGGTCCAAGCTCCAACTCCTTGGAAGTTGTCCAAGATCTAACTACAAGCCTCAAGGAAAACCAAACAGAAGCAGTAGTTGTTTTTTGGTTTGTGGGGATATTATACGGATAAGTATTTAGGAAATGGGGGACAATGAAATGGTTTGTGTGTTGGGATTTGTGGTAAAGTTAAAAAGTGTTCCACTTTTGTTTTATATGTCGGTATCAACACTCAAAACACAATAACTTTATACATTATCACCCTTGAAGTTTGTAAGGACAAATTTTCGAATATAGTCCATTTTTATGTTTTGGCTTATTTCTTGTTTGAACAAAACCTTTGAGTAAAAGATTGACTTAGCGGACGAGTTAGAAGTTATACATTCATCGTGTCGTGTTTAGTGCCACGTTTCGTCTTCTCCTTCCGAGGTTCTCTCAAGTATGAATGCGTATACTTTTTTATCCTTAGATATTTAGTTTTGGGTGTTGTTTTTATAAAAAAAAATGCTTTTAACGATTTTAAAAGGTATTTATCAAAAAATCGACAGGTCGTTCTAAAGACAATATTAATGTTATTCAAACGAGCCTCAGCAAGTTATTAGAAAACAGGATCCACAAACTTCAAATGAGACAAGTTTTGGCCTATTCTGGTTTTTCATTGAATATCTCGTTAGAAGTTGGTTCGAATGAGACTTGGGGCTTCGTTCTAATGCGATTGACTTCGTTCGAACGAGCCAACGCATTTTTTAATAAAATTGAGTTTTTTATTCAACTTTTTCATCCTTATCTCTTTTCTAGAAAACCTAGTTTAAATAGGATTGCGGAGCATCAGTTTAAATAGAGACTTTTTCATGCTTTTTGAGTTCCCGGACTCTTCCAAAACGTTCTCCATGTTTATACGATCATGTATGATCAAGTTTTTCATACCAAAATCCTAGTTTACATCCAAACGTTTAAAGATCCAAACTTCATCTATTATATTCTTTTAGATCTAATTTGTGGGAAACAAGGTTTATTCTCTTTATCTAGTTGACAATTGTTTCGTACGGTGTACTTCATACACAATTTATTATTTACATACGGTGGAATCTTAGGTGTGGTGTTGCGGTAAAGAAGCGGTGGACTCCGTGTTGCAATTCGTAGATGGTTGCTGAGCCTATTTGGTGGATACCGAGGCGTGTGTGGATTCACACGTTGTGGCCTCTTTGTGGGTGGACTCCTAGGTGTCACTTTAGTGAAGGTTTAGGAACGAAGAGCGTCAAGTCTTGCGAGGGCATCGAGGTCATTATCTAAGTCTACTATCATATCCTTTATAATTCCATACATAATGAATTTACGTGGTTGGGTGATCGAAAGTTTTTTGTCGTTTTGGATTTTTCTCGTACATCGACGTATTGTGTGATTGATTTTATTTTATCTTCTATCACCTAGATGAATGTTTTAGGTTAAGATCAAATTGATTAATCTGTTCAACACAACTCTCGTTTAATTAGTGCTAAGTTTTAGTTGGGTTAATTTATTTAATTCAACTTAAATTTGAAAATTTTAAAGATAGTGGTTTGCTTTTTTTACCATATCCATATAAAATCCCTTTTACGTAGTGTAGGAATTTCAAGTGGTATTAGTGCGGGTGTCTACAATTTGCTTAGGCATGAATCTAGAGGGTTTTTATATGGAGGGTCAATCTTTTTCTTAGACACCAATGTTTGATGGGTTTAATTACACGTACTGGAAAATGCATATGAAGTCAGCACTTAGGTCTATAGATGAGCGGATTTAGCTAGATATTATTAAGGCATGGTCCCTACCCATGACTTTAATAGGTGAACTTCGTGTCCCTTAACTCGTAAAAAGTTGGAGTGAGGATGAGCACAAATTGGCCAATTATAATTCACGTGGTTTAAATGTCTTGTTTTATATTGTTAGAGCAGGAGGGTTCCATCGTATCATGACGTGTGAGTCATCCAAAGAAGCTTGGGATATACTTCAATTAACCCATAAGGTAAACGGTGATATTTAGGCTCCCAAACTCCAAGACCTCACCATTCAGTTTGAAACCATTAGGATGAACGAGAGTGAAACTTTTGATGAGTTTTATGATAGATTGTCCGATATCATGAACTTATCGTCTAACTTGGGAGAGAGAATACCCGAAACCTGTATATTCAAGAAAATCTTAAGGTCCTTACCTAAAATATTTAAATGTAAAGGGATCTTTTTGAATTCCTTAGGTACTTTAGATTCTAAGAAACTCGAAGAGCTTGTAGGTGATCTTAAAACTTATGGCCTCACCATATTTTCCTCCAAAAAGATAAAGAAAGATAAGGGCATTGCTTTGAAATCCCGAAAAGAGGAAACACTTGTTTCGGATGATAAGCCTGATATCGATTCTAGTGATATGGACATATTTGCAAAAAAGTTTAATAATTTCTCAAGTTTGAAAAACAATCAAAAAATGAAAAGAAGTTTGAGAAAAACAAGTTTAACAAGGTCATAACATTCCCAAAAAACGTAATGATTCTTTTATGAGGGATGATTCAGATAGATGCTTTGGGTGTGAGGGTTATGTCCATAGGGTAGATAAGTATGCCATGAAACTAAGGAAGGAGGGTGATAAACCGAAGGAAAATAATGCCACCCTTAGTGATAGTGAACCGAAAGCACTACATTATATATTGCCAATTGTCACGATTTTGACCAGTAACCACCCCTATGGGTCATAGTCTAAAGTCGTGACAATATTGAGCGTGACAAAACTAGGGGTTACGGTCCAAACCTATGGACCGTAGAGGAGAACTTGGGTCACGGTCCAAACTCGTGACCACAATGCCACCTGGCGTCACGGTCCATACCCGTGCTTAGAAAGGAGAATGTGGGTCACGATCTAAACCCGTGAACACCATATCACGAGGGGTCACAGTCCATATCGTGACCCAAAGGGGAGAATATGGGTCATGGTACCAAGCCTGACCACCATATCACAAGGGATCACGGCTTTGGACCGTGACCAATAATTTTTTTACTTCAAAAAATATATTTGGTCACATTTTTGGACTGTGACCAAATGAAAAAAATAAAAAATAAAACTATATTTCTGCATCCCCAAAAAAATTGTATATTATTCAAACTTGTTTACATTTCTAGAAATAAATATTTAGCCAATATGTAATAAAATTTAACTAATGCGTGCTTGCGTGAATATGTAATAATACAACATAAGATAACTAACGCATGTTTACGTGAATATGTACAACATAAAAAAATACAATGCATGTTTGCGTGAATATGTGCAACACAAATAAAAATACAAGGAATGCTTGAGTGAATATGTTTCAAATGTTCCTTCTCCAATGAGGTCTGCAAACAAAACTTTAAAATGTCCCAAGTGGTAAGTAACAAAGCACTTGAATCCCAAAAGTAACTTTAGAACGCCTACATAGTCAAAAATGGGATCAAAGTCCGCATCGTTTGTACGATGAACAAGGTTGGGGTCTAACCCATAATTCGAATCTAGGGTATCTTTTTTTATTTATGAAAATATATGTCAAATATGTTGAAAGTATAGAAAATTGTGAGAGCACTCAAAATTGGAAATTGTGGTGCATGCCCTCTTTTTTGGGTTTTTATTTATGATAATATATATGAATGCATATATGATAACAAAAAGTGTGGTGTTCCATGATTTCACAGCCTTATATTTAAGCCTAAGTCTAACTATTTACAAGTTTTGGTCAATTCTCGAATTCAAAGTCCCGTGACTACACTGTGAGTTGCTATGTGTTACGTTGGTCTCGTGCAAGGTGTTCGTGCCTCTTGCGAGGCCGTTTTAGGGTTGTTTTACATTTTTTCCATTAAATGGCATGTTTTCAAGCCTAGGTCTAACTATTTGCAAGTTTTGGTCATATTCTCGAATCGAGAGTCCTCTGATTACACGGTTAGTTGCTATATGTTACATTGGTCCCGTGTAAGGTGTTCGTACCTCATGAGGGGCCGTTTGGGGGTTATTTTTGTATTTTCTCCCTTCAACGGCATGTTTTCAAGACTAAGTCTAACTATTTACAAGTTGTGGTCATATTCTCAAACTAGGAGTTCTGTGACTCCACGGTCAGTTGCTACGTGTTATATTGGTCTCGTGCAAGGTGTTCGTGCCTCTTATAAGGCTGTTTTGCATCTTCGCCCTTCAACGGCATATATTCAAGCTTAAGTCTAAGTATTTATAATTTTTGGTCATATTCTCGAATCGAGAGTCTCGTGACTAGCAGTCAATTGCTACGTGTTACATTTGTGAGGTGTTCGTGACTCTTGCGGGGCCGTTTGGGGGTTCTTTTCCATTTTTGCCCTTTAGCAGTATATTTTCAAGCCTAAGTCTAAATATTTATAAGTTTTGGTCATATTATTGGGAGTCTCGTGACTACTCGGTCAGTTATTATGGGTTACATTAGTCCCATGCGAAGTGTTTGTGCCTCTTGAGGGGTTATTTTGCATGTTCGCCCTTCAACAACATGTTTTCAAGCCTAAGTCTAACTATTTACAAGTTTTGGTTTTATTCTCAAATCATAAGTCCCGTGAATACGCGATCAGTTATTACGTATTGTGTTGGTCCCCTGCAAGGTGTTCGTGCCTCTTTCGGGGCCGTTTGTATTTTCGTCTTTTAACAACATATTTTCAAGCCTAAGTCTAACTATTTGGAATTTACAGTCATATTCTCAAATCGGGAGGTCCCGTGACTATGTGGGTAGTTTCTACATGTTATGTTGGTCCCGAGCGAGATGTTTATGTCTCTTACGGAGCCATTTGGGGGATGTTTTGCATTGTCAAACTCTAGTGACATATTTTCAAGCCTAAGTTTAACTACTTGAAAGTTTTGGTCATATTCTCGAGCTGGGAGTCCCGTGACTACACGGTCAATTGATGCATGTTACGTTGGTCCCGCGTGAGGTGTGCGTGTCTCTTACGGACCATTTGAGGGTTTTTTTACATTTTATCCCTTCAACGAGATGTTTTTAAGCCTAAGTTTAACTATTTTCAAGTTTTAGTCATCTTCTCGAATCAAGAGTCCCGTGACTACGTGATTAATTCCTACATTTTACATTGATCCCGTGCAAGGTGTGCGTACCTTTTACAAGGTTATTTTGGGGATATCTTCTATTTACGCCCTTCAACGGCATGTTTTCAACCTTAAGTCTAACTATTTAGAAGGTTTGGTCATATTCTCAAATCAAGAGTCCCGTGACTACGTAGTCAGTTGATACATGTTACATTGGTCTCGTGCGAGGTGTTCTTGCCTCTTGCGGGTCTATTTGGGGGTGTGAGGTGTCTGTGCCTCCTGCGAGGCTGTTTGGGGGGTTGTTTTATATTTTCATCCTTCAACGGCATGTTTTCAAGCTTAAGTCTAACTATTTTCAACTTTTTCTCATATTATAAAATCGGGAGTCCCGTGACTACACGGTCAATTACTACGTGTTACGTTGGTCCCGTACAATATGTTCATGCCTCTTACAAGGAAGTTTAGGGGTTGTTTTGCATTTTCACCCTTCAACGGCATCTTTTCAAGCCTTAGTCTAACTATTTTCTAATTTTGGTCATATTCTCGAATCAGGACTCTCGTAAATGTGCGGTCAGTTTCTTCATGTTACTTTGGTCCCGTGGGAGGTGTTCATGCCTCTTAAGGGGACATTTTGGGGTTATTTTACATTTTCTCCCTTCAACGGCATGTTTTCAAGCCTGAGTCTAACTATTTATAAATTTTGGTCACATTCTCGAATCGATAGTATCGTGACTATGAGATCAATTGCTATGTGTTATGTGGGTCCCGTGGGAGGTGTTCATGCCTCTTATGGGGCTATTTGTGGGTTATTTTGTATATTTTGCCTTCAACGACATATTTTCAATCCTAAGTCTAACTATTTGTATGGTTTGGTCATATTCTTGAACCAAGAATCCCTTGACTATGCGGTTAAGTGCTATGTGTTTCGTTGGTCACGTGCGAGGTGTTCATGCCTCTTACGAGGTCATTTGGGAACTGTTTTGCATTTTCTCCCTTTAACGGTATGTTTTCAATCTTAAGTCTAACTATTTGCGTGTTTTGGCCATATTCTCGAACCAAAAGTCCCGTGACTGCACGATCAATTTCTACGTATTACGTTGGTCCCGTGCGAGATGTAAATGCCTCTTGCATGGCTGTTTGGGGACTGTTTTACACTTTCTCCCTTCAACGGTGTATTTTCAAGCCCGAGTCTAACTATTTGCAAGTTTTGGTCATATTCTAGAACCGAGAGTCCCGTGACTATGCAGTCAGTTGCTAAGTGTTTCATTGGTCTTGTGCGAGGTTTTCATGCCTCATGTAGGGCTGTTTTTCATTTTTTCCCTTCAACGATATGTTTTCAAACTTAATTCTAACTATTTGCAAGTTTTGTTCATATTCTTGTGTTTTTTTGGTTTTACCTGCAAATGAGCACTTAATTAACCATTATATAGGAATGAAACATTTAAAAAAATTACATATTAAGTAAATAAAAATTTGAGTTAAAGTAAATAATGGTTCCAGCAATAGTTTTGGCACATTTTAACTGCACAACATTATCTTTCTCTAATAGCCTATTGTATTTCTCTTGAGCCCTATTTTCTCGAACGGGGTACAACTTAAGTTCCTCGTTAATACGGGTGAGTTTCTTTCTAAGGTGTTTGGCCTCTAACTTGCATATTTTCAAATCAACTTCCACTGCAAGATTTTCCAATAAACTTTTGCATGTTCCTTTTCCATGGCATCGTATTTTGTTTTCTTGATTTATTCTCGATTCATTAAAAACTTTTAGGGATAGGACATGAGAAAGGTTGATAGAATCGGAGAAAGGAACTCCGAGATTGTGATCATGGAGATGTCTATTCGATCAGTCTTTTTCATGTTCGAGTTAGACAATGCCGAAAAAGCTCTAATAAATCGAGAACCAATCATGAAAACCAAATACGACGCCATGGAAAAGAAACGCAGGGAAATTGTGATGGAAAATCTCGCGATGGAAGTTTATTTGAAAAGGTTCGAGTTAAAGGTCGAACAACTTAGAGAGAAACTCACTCACGTTAACAGGGATAACTAATTATACCTCGTATAAGAAAATAAGGCTCAAGATAAATGCATTCGTAAATCAAGTCGGGCATCCCGTGCGAGGTGTATGTGCCCCTAAACATTCATAATTCAAACTAAACATTTATAAATCAAACTAAAAATTCATAAATCATACTAATAGAATACAACTTGGATACAAATCGGATTATTAAGGGTCAATATAGTAATAGGATACAAATAGGATTGCCAATGGTAAAATAATGTTTTGATACTAAATCTTTATCTAAATTAACTAATCACTACACCAAAATACTAATTTTGTGACTGCCTTCTTATGACTGCTAATGGGGGTGACAAACTTATCACTCCTGGGAGCAGTCACAAAATTATTTGTAACTGCCATTAGGAGTGATAAAATCTTGGCTAATGAAAATTTTGAGTCAATTATTTTATCACTGCCAATGATAGTCACAAATCTTGCCATATAATTAATTTATAACGGCTATAACCAGTCACAAATTTGTAACTTCCATAAGTAGTCACAAATTTATTAGTAAACTTGCATTGTGACTCTTATGAGCAGTCACAAAATTGCGACTGCTATGAGCACTCACAAATTTTGGCCCAAGACTTAATTTGTGACTATTATTAGCAGTCACAAATTTATAACTGCTCGTAGCAGTCATAAATTTTGGCTCGAAAGTTAATTTATAACCGCTATTAGGAGTCATAAATTTGTAACTGCTAGTATCAGTCACAAATTTTGGCCTAAGGCTTAATTTGTGACCGCTATCGGGGGTCACAAAATTATCATCATAATGTGCCCTTACATTTAGTTTCCCTCTTCTTTCTCTCTCTCCTATCTAACTCCCGCTCTCCCCTCACTCTCTCTTCAACCTCCCGCTCTCTTCTCACTCTACCTTCCTTGGTAAGCCCTAAATTCTTTTCTTAATTTCCATTTTGGTAAGCCCTAAATATTTCTTATACAAAAAATGATTTTGTTAGTGTTTCTAAGCCCTAAATACGATTATATACTGATTTTTCTAACAGGGATATGTTTGGATTCAAACAGTTTGAACTATTGATAAAAAGATACGTTTTTGAGTTTAGGATGTTTATAAAATGATTTGTACAATCATTTTTTGAAACCTATGATTTTGAATTTGTACTAGTCTTGTGTTGCTCATGAAGATAAGTCTTAGTTTAAGGTTAGATCTATTCATTTATTATAATCATATAGAAATCGATTTCTTGAAATCATGGAAATCAAATGATTATGTTCTTTGTTGCTTCTGTTCCTGGGTAATGTTGTTGTATAATAAAAGGTAAAAAAAGAAATCGAAAACTTAGCTATCTTTATTATGCATTTTAGTTTCAATTTTATAACAACTTCAAACTTTTGAGCTTTGATGAAATGTAGTTTGATATGTATTGGTATCTATCAATGGAGCTAGGTCATGTTTTAGACTCATTTGTCATCATGCTTTGCTTATTTTTGTGGATATTAAACCTAGTTATTTAAATCTTTAGATTGTTACGATGTAATATTGCATATTTTCTTAACTAGAATAAAATTTTCTCTTATTTGGATTGATGAGATTGTAATCCATAATTGTAAATTATGTGTAATGTACATTTATAAATAAAATATTTAGACATTAGATTTATTTTGAACAAAATTATACTCTCTTTGTCCCAAATTAAGATTCCATGTTTTTATTTTATATAGATTAAGGATACTCTTAATCAACGATCAAAATTTTGTTAACAATTTTGACCTAAGTGATGTTTGGATAAATCCAGTTTTCAAAGTTTCAAAGAGATGGTTGACAGTCTTGATATATAGATTAAGGATACACTCAATCAATTAGGATATACATATATAGATATACCCCCGGGGGTAGGGGTGGTGGTTCTGCAGAGTTTCAAAGCTTTTTTTTTTAATATTCTATACATCTTTATCACTGTGTGATAGCGCATACAGTTTTTGCTTCTTAGTTGTTACTGATATATTTATTATAAATTTTGACTTTGTTCAGTGACTTTAATTTTATTATCTTATGTATTTTCGTTTCTTAAATAGAATTGGTGGATCTGGTGTGGGCCTCAAAAACAAAGCCATGGTATGATTATTCTCATTAGAGAAAACCAATTTTTGAATTGGTGTTCTGTGGTTATAGTTCTTATTTTTGGTTAGGTCTAAACATTGCTGATATGTGTTAATTTTGATTTCTTATAGATCCTTACTGGACCCATTAACGATCCCAAAAGATTCCTAAGTGGAATTATGATGGCTCGAGCACAGGTCAAGCTCCTGGGAAAGATAGTGAAGTGATCTTATAGTAAGTTCTTATATTTTTCCATTTTCAGCAATAAAACCCAAAATTCTAGGTAATCTGCACTTATATACATTGGGTTGAATTTATTTTTTCTTTTTATTTAGATTAATTATGGGTAATTATTATTTTTTTATGATGATGTAATGAAACACTCCTCAATCAATTTTCAAAGATCCATTCATGAAGGGAAACAATATTGTTGACTCCACTGAAAATGGCCACTGCCATTTTAGTGGCGTCAACAAATATATTGATGAGTTACTTGTTACTGTACATTGTTTTGCATTAAATTTTCATTTGGGTTATAGTTTTCTTCCATTATTATGTTATAAACCATATGTTGAACCATATTATCTTTCTTAATTGGATTAGGTCATGTGTTATGCTTACACTCCAGCTGGTGAGCCAATCCCGACAAACAACATGTGTAATGCAGTCAAGATTTTCAGGTAAAATCATTCTTATATTGACTTGTGTGTTTTGAGATCGGTTCGACCACTGTGGAAACCGAGTAAACTTGGCCAATACTGACTTGATTTGCCCTCTGGTTAGTTTGAAACGTGATATAGATATACATCACACCATTTCAAAAAGGGTAGTTTGAGTTAATGACCAATAACCTGGATTATTCTCGTCCACAACTTGGTTTATTCAAGATGGCTACAATATATAGAGATTTTTTCGGTGCATCGTAAGAAAGATTTGGTCTAGTTTAGCAGACGCGTGATGTCTGTTATATATAGTATTGTTTGATGTAATTCCATTTTTCATCCTTCAAAATTTAATGATCATTTGACTATTTCCATTCTTCTCACCTGAAATCCTTATGATTACTTCGACTATTTCTAAGTGTTGATGAATGTACTCTTAAGGAAGTTGTTAAGGTTTATGTTAAAATTATTGGGTGATTTATAAAGTTTGTATTGGATTTAAGGTATTTTAGGAAAAGTCTATTAGGATAGCTTCCTTGAAACCGGGACCTTTTTGTGTGGTGAGCTTAGATAGTAAAAGGACATGCTCAGCTCTCTGATTTCAAATATATCATCTGATAGCATTTTTAAAAATCTCGAGGGCCAAATATAGAATGGAGAAGGTATCAAATCTCCCAAACACATATTCAAATACATTTAGTTTGACTTTAAGTTACGTGTCTCTCTTCATTACCATTACATGTCCTTAATTGTATCTGCCATTGCTTTATCTGATCATTATTTGCATTTAATATTGATATGTCTTAAGAGTTTTTGGACATGTTTGTTTTGTAGGTTGAGAAAGCTCACAATGATTATATTCACCATGTTGATTGGAATCCTCATAATGTTAATTTCATACTAACTAGGTAAATAATTTGTGATTGCCTTTTTTTATTTATTTAAAAAAAAAAAGCTTAGCTACAATTTCTTTCACTTGTCCAAACTACACTGTTGAAGAATTATAACAGAATTGCAGATCTTTTTAATCTGGAATCCCAATCCAACCACCGTGACTTGATCATCAATATAAACAGCCAACTATAAAAGTTTTCTTTTTTGTTTTTGTTATCCTGAACTATAAATCATAGTAATATCTACAGCTACCATAGTTTTTAAATGTTCCAATACATCTAGATATATTTTTTTATGAAATACTATATGATATTTAAATCTGATGGGTTCGGGTTTGTAAATTAAAGTCTATGATTTCTCTTACTAGTCTGTAAATTAAAGTCTTTGTCCGTTGGTAGTACAAGATATATATGTTAGGATGTTTTTGTTTGCAAGATGGATTGTATACAGATTTGTGTAGAAAGCATGGAATCTGTGGATATAATACTCTTTATATATGTGGATTTAATATTACAATTACTTTATCCAACTGGTTTATGATAAGTTAAATAAATCTGTTGAATTTTAAGAATTTCCCTATAATAATTAGTTGCACATGCTTCAAAGAGAAACTTGACATCATATTTCCCTTTTAGTTTACAACAAAATACCACATTGAGTTAGTTTTTGAATTTTTTTCTCAAATGCATCATGATGTTTTTTAATCCTCATACACATCATTAATCATTTCCTTAACTCAGATATGTTGTATCTGTTCTGCCTAATATAATTTGTATCTATACTATGCAAGTTTATGATAAATCTCCAAGCTTTACTGTCTTTTGTTCCATTTCTTTGGAGACAATTTGTTACCCTCTTTTCATAATGGCTTAGGGTGCACGAATCTTTTATCTGAATCTGAAATTAGATCTGATAAAAATGATGGAGTCACCAAGCCAGAAGAGCTTGTCTGGTTATATGATCTTTTGTTACTGAATACAACTGATCTTTCTAATTTATTTATTTCTGGAAGAGACCAAAAACCAGTAGAAGAAGTCTTTGCTACCAACATTAAAACTAGTTTAACAGAGAAACTTTTTCTAAGGATAGAATAGATCTAAAGTGCAAGTTCGATCTCAATATAGATAGTGTAATATGTAGTTTCGCTAAAAAATAAAACACATGGGACAAAAACAATATATATTCAAGAAGATTCTAAACTCCAGAAACTTTACATACTGGAGAAAATATCCACCAGACTCATAAGGTTACATAGGCTTTACTTTCAAATTATGTGATTTGAAATTTAAATTTTTAGCTAATTGATCTGTTTCATGTAATCTTTAGTTCTCATTATCTGATTTCAGGTATATATTGAATTTAGACATGAACTGTGCTGATAACTACAAAGTTTGGTTTAACTTTGACTGTATTGTTGATTGGATTAGAGATTCAAGTTCATTTGAAGATCGCGTCAATTTAAACGTATGGAAATGCTAAACTAACTCATTTTCTAGCGCATTTCATTGACTGTGCACATTTAACCGAATCGGGACATATTTTTATTAATCATTCTTCAATACAGAGTATTTAACTCGAGGTTACCCTCAATTTGAATACTCTGTATTGAAGAATGACTAATAACCTTGTTGTTTTGCAGACTTAAGCCCGTTGGATATGGTATCAAGAAATTACAGATAATGATGACCATCATAGATGAGTTGGTATCTGTTGATTCCCTTATTGAGGATCGTCTTATTGTCGAACCAGTGAATGAGTATGTCCAGAGCTGTGACATTGTTGCCTTCAATAAAATCTGTAAGTTCAATGCGATCTCTTTATACCATATTCATTCATATCTATCTAGCTAGCTAGCTATAATATTGTAAAAAGCTATTGAGGCTTATGACTCCCCTGGAGGCTTAAGCCTTAGATTTTAATCAATATCTACCTATAATTGACATCGTGTGATTTTTGTATTCTTTGGTACTCTTTACCATATTCCTTGTGTTGTATTTGATAGTGTATAATATATATACTTCATCAATTTATATGTGCGTGTCTTTTATCATCAATATATACTTAAATATGTCTAGTTAGCAGTAATATATATATATATATATATATATATATATATTCTGATTAATATCAATTCTATTATATTATCTTTTATCTAGATTCTGATCGACATATATGTTTCCACATTGCTATTGTTTTTATATGAAATTGTAAGTACTGTTAATCAGTATTGCTACATGTCTACTTAGCAGAAAATAATGATTGTATCTTGTAAATATACCGTGCGACATTAGTTACTATATATATTCTCTCTCCTATTTTTGGTAATATAGGTTCATGACTCCGAGTTCACACTATCACACACGTTATTGATTATATTCGGTCACATATCTCCCTTTTTCATCGCCTATGGGGAGAAAAACTTTTTAGGACCAGCATGCTTTTAGAGGCATGCCTGCTTGGGTCGGGATGACCACTCTCAACATAACACAAAATTTGGGAGGGATGTATAATATATAATAGGCAAAAATCCAGTTCATTGGTTTTTGACAAGTAAATTAATTAGGAGTTATAATTAACTCAGGTCTAAAAACTGAGTCTACAGTAGTGCCCCACTATTCTTTTATTAATCACTTATTTTTTAGTTCTTGGTTAATTTATTTCATTATTATTTTACACTTTTATTTCATTCTACAGATATATTATAAATGAAGAACTTCCCAACTTCCTCTCTAACTTGGCTCTCATTCCTTACCTCAACTAACAATTTTAGCCATTGTATAAAAAATTGGCTTTGTTTCAATGGGGATATTTTACTAATGTATAACAGCCTTATGGTAAATTGGTAAGTAACATTATCTACTCAAATTTGAGGTTTAGTTTCAATAAAGATCATCTCATGATCAGTTCCTTTCTTACTCATAAGAATTGGTTAGTTTTTTTCATTTCATAGGTTGTAACTCATGATCATCATATTGGACACTCGAACTGTATAATCCATTCAGATATAAATAGATCCATAATGAAATAAATTAGCATGTTAGACAGTGTTACTATGATCATATAGTGATGTTGCAGTTACTGTCAATAAAAAATTCGGGAAGAAAAAGAAACATAATGGATTTTCCAATGCCACCGTACTTATGCCACTCGAATACTAAGAAACATAACTGTTATATAAGTCCTCACACAACAGTTAACATATATCACACTCATTTGAACTGTTAAATCTTTATGCTTGAATTTGTGTCCATCATATCCCATGATGTTTATACGAGTGTAAAACTCTTTGTGTATTGATGATATTACAGGATTTGGATTGATTTGTTATTTTCATGTTTTGTGTGCCTACGAATTTAATATAGTTTAGTTATGGGGATTTTGGTGATAAACATTTCTTTGTACGTCAATTTTATGGTTGGGAAGACCATACATATGTGAAGTATGAATTGTGTGGCTTTATTTTAGACTTCTAGTTATGGGATAGGCATATAACACAATTGTTATATGCATGTCCAAGAGCTGATGCAAATATGTATTTTTTGTGTGCTTACAAAATATGTCATCTTACTTTGTTATAAAATTCCAATATATTTTATGCATTGGTGGCATCTAGCATTCGCTCATTATTTTTTCGACAATTACTAATATAGGCCAGACAAGTTTGTGTATCACACAAAATATTGCTCGAGTAAACTAGGCTAGTTCATGAAACCATGTTTATTTTTAATTACACCTCTGTCTTAAAAGATGTTGATGGAAAAAATTATGAATCCAATTATATATTATTGTTTGCAGGTATACACATGGCATACGAAGTATTCAAAGGCCTAAATCCAGGTGTTTACACTTCGTGGCAAGCAACATAAGTACAAGTCCACGAATACTGAGGCGCTGCATTCAAAAAAATTTGAGTCCATTGAACTTGCTTCTCCGAGTACACAAGGGAGGATGTCACCACATCAATACCCCCCCAAAGTTGATATACCTAGACTTCATGAAGTATATTCACCGCATGGTGACTCCTGGTCTAGGTTTATAATGGTTTCTTAAATTTTCAAGGCAATTCATGTCATCGAAGTATTGTGTCGTTATTTTTTTAGTTTATTTTTTGTTTTATGTTCATTTTGTACTTGGCGCCCAATAAGGGGTTGTTTGATGTTAAATTAAGTTTAAACAAGTTTTATTTGTATCGAATATTTGGAATATCAGAGATATAAATGAAATGTTGTCAATTTTTTTAGACTTATTATCATGATATTTATTCTACTCTCGTTATTTCATCATTTTGTGAAAATATAAAGAAATTCGTCACAGCTCTTACCACATTTAACAAATTCAACTTTTGCAACTATTAATAGCAGTCACAAATTTGTCACTACTGTCAAGTTTGTAACCGCTAATAGCAGTTACAAATATAAGATTCGTAACTGTTGCAGCAGTTATAAATATTAAATTCGTAACTGCTAACCGTGATTACAAATATTATATTCGTAACAGTTCATAGCAGTTACAACCAACAGTTACAAATTGCCAGTCATAACCCCCATTGGGGCTATAAAAATTTGTGACTGCTGTTAGGAGTAATAATATTTTGTTTGTCACCCCCTAAATTATGACGGTAAATAGCAGTTATAAAGGTCATTTGTAACTGCCAACAGCACTCACAAATCACCCATTTTGGTGTAGTGAATAGATCCTTCAAAATAGGGTTGTCATCAAGAGTAGACTTAAACACTTTAGGAGCCTTTAATGTGTTTGCTTCAATAGTCATACTCTTCGATGCATGCACAACAATAGTCCAATTACCACCATTTATGCACTTCAAGTAGAATAATTATTTACATTTTGAAAGGCACAAATAAAAGTCACATTGATTATGAAATCTTTATTCTTCATCTTTGATAAATCAACCATGATAAGTTTGGAATCAGGATCATCTTTGCAAGCATTCATGGTGTCCTTTATCTTCACCTAGTCACAATAGAATATGGCTTCTGTGAAATCTAAATAATCGAGTTCCAGGATTTGTTGGATGATCCCATAATATGTTAGCATCGAATATTTTATTTTTTTGTCGCTTCTACTAGCGACACAAGTAGTCAAGGCAGAAATTGAAATTCCATTATTTTGCGTCAAAATATTTTCCTCAAATGGGTACCCAACAAAATCAAAAATGTTGGTGTGGAATTTCTTAAACTTTTTCGCTCAAAATTTGGGACCTTTTTTGCTAGGCTTGTAAGTCTTGATGATACATCACCTCTTTTTAGAAGATGCATTTATAAATAAATTTATATTAGGATATTTTTTTACCATACGTGATAAAATAACCGCGCACATAAGAGGCGGAAATTACCTCTTTTGATATTCATGCCTTAAAATCATTCATCTTGTAACTAATTCTTTGATGTTGGGAAATTTCATTCTCATACTTGTTAAAGATAAATTATAGAGTTTAGATTATAATATATAGAATACATAAAATCAAACGAGAGTAATTTAGTTAGTTATGTAGCTACTTACTCTCTCTAATATTCAACTTCATCTTGTGATTCGAAGATATAACAAGATGCTTGCTTGTATTGTAGATTAGTGAGTCTTAACTCTTTAGGGTTCCAAAAAGGCAATTCATCCTCAAACCCATCAGGTTCCTTAATCACTCGTTCTCCACGAGGATTGAACCTCCTCATCTCTTAATCTGGCATATGTTCCTGAGCATATAGGAATGATTCCATAGTGACGTATTCTTTAGTAATTGACCTTCTAATATATTGTGTATTCTTTACGTAATCTTTAAAGGTTTTCATTAAGCACTCAAAAGGATACATCCAGTGATACCTAACGGGACCACACAACAAAGCCTTATTGCATAAATGCACAAGTAGGTGGATGCTGATATCAAAGAACGATAAAGGAAAATATTTCTCTATTACACAAACTGTCTCAGCTAAAGTTGATTTTACGGATCCAATGTGCTTTTTGTTACCACTTTTGCACACGGTAAGGTAAAGCAAAAATTGATTTGCATAATTTCTCGACGTAGATCTTTGTGTTCAGAAAAGCAATGACTAAATAACAAACGAATCAATGGAATGATGATATGATAGTCGTGAGACTTGCACTGTTTCAGGTCATTTGTTTGGTAGCTTGCCATCCTAGACAAATTATTGAAATAACCAGTTGGAGTCTTCAAGTTGAACAACGTATCTATGAGGTACTTTTTCTCACTAGGAGTCAAACTGAAAGCAGCCGGGGGGATATAAATTCTTCTTACTGTAGGATCATTTTTTAACCATAATTTCTTCTTTATTTTCATATCTTTTAGATTGAGACGCGCACGATGTCCATCTTTTGAATGAGATCCACCCATACATGTTCATATCAGATGTTTCTCAATATTCTTTTGTGTGTGCATCACATCAATTGCATGCCTTATACAATGATCTTTCCAATACGACAAGTCAAAAAATATTAATCGTCTTAATCATGCCTTAATTTATTAGGCTCTATTGTATCCCCTCTAGCTTTACGCTTCGGGTTTATAAATTAAGGGTGTTTACCTATGTACATATTCCCCATAGTCGTAGCCTTCACATTCTTCTCAATCTGCTGATCAAAAAGCCGATCAAGTTTTGTCATATGCTCATGATCGACAAGTTAGGAGTTAGACTTGTTGTTCCTAAAAGGGGGACTGGTCAACAAACATCTACGGTGACCCGTATAACTCATCTTACCACTATGAGTTATCTAATCGGTTTTAATTTCCTCCCTACATATGGGACATCCATAATAACCCTGAACATTGCAACCGGACAAGGTCCCATAAGAATAAAGGTCATGGATCACCCGCATCACCGTTGCTTTAAGTGTGAACGCTTCACCCTTATGAGAGTAAAATGTTGTCACGCCTTTATTTCATAACCCTTTAAGTTATTTGATGAATAGGACTAAGAATGTATCAATATAATCACTGAGAGTCTTTGGCCCGAGTATCAATAAAGATAACAATGTGAACTCCTTTCTCATGTACAGTGCCATAGGGAGACTTTAAGGCACCAAGAGAACTGGTCAATAACTTTTATTAGTACTTAAATTACTGAAAGAGTTAAACCCATTGGTTGATAAAGCAATTCGGACATTGCGCAGTTCCTTTGTAAATTCACGGTGTCGTATAATTGAAATTTACCAGATGATTGAATCAACCAGATGTGGCATAAGATTCCCACTCATCTCACATCGAGCGTGTCATGTCATGGCCTCTGTTATCCATGGTATAATGAAAAATCATTTTAACTATGGCTCGAGGGGAAAATACTTCAAAACTTTTAGGGAAACTTGCGAGCACTTGCAATATTTTGTAGACTTGACTATTCAATTAACACAAGGCACATATCTAGGCTCACTACAAATAGGACACTCGTCCTTCTCTTCTTATTCGTTGAGGTACAATATGAAATCATTAAATCATGCATGAATATATTTCTACTTTAAACCTAAACCCTTCAAGATCTTCTTAATGCTAGGGTAATTGTCTAGTAGTGTTTTCTCTTTGGGGAGAATGTCTTTAACCCACTCAATAATCTTGGTTACGTTGTTTCTCGATAAACCAAACTGACTCTTCAATTCATGCAAATCGATCATTGCATATAATATCGAGTGACCTTCTTCGCAATTTTTATGAAAAGGTCTAGTTGCATCGGCTTTCAACTGTCTGTATTCCCGATCTTCGAATAACTCATCATCAACTTGTTAATTGACTTAGTCATAATGCACATTATCCGTATCCATGGGTTGGTGGCTTTTTATGGTGGTGGACTCCGTAAGCATCATCAATTAGGTCATCCAAAGGACAATGTTCTGGAGAATCGTTCACTACTTCCACCCAATTCCCATGGAATGTCCATATATAATAATCTTGCATCATACCCCACATTAGTAAATGCAATTCAACGTCTTCCAATGACTTAAATTTTTGGTATATCTAATGGTTGCACGGACATAAAATCTTATCCCTATTATGATTTCTATTTTCATATTTAATAAATTTGTGAACACCCTTCACATGATTATCAGATACTTTGTGACTCTTTCTCGTCCACTCTTTGTATTGTGGGAATTCAGTAGTCTTCAAAATTCAAAATAAATTCAAAGCAAATTCATTGAACTCGATTAAAAAGAAATATTATAATCAAATTCATTCAAACAAAACAAATATTACAAACAAATTCACTAAAATATTACTAATTTCTTCAAAAAAACATTGTTCAATGCATAGGCTTGACCAAAAAATTAATTGGCCAAGTAATAAAACAACTTACATAATTTCAGAACAATGGCCTTTCCCCGTGGTTAATATATGTAGGCTCATCTCCATAACCAGAGTATAATTATTGACCAAGATTTGAGCTTCATCCATCACCAAAGGCCGATTTTGGACATGTGTTCCGATAAGTATGGAAATGAGAGTGCACGTGCCAATAACCCTAGTATCGGTCAAGTTTCATATATAATACACCTCACCAAAGTTAGTGTCATGGATGACAATGATACATGAAGTGTTCTTGATGTAGGAATTTGTGAGGGGAATATTCCGGGAGGAGGCATTTGGGAGGGATAGGGGAATGTTTGAGCCATCTGAGGGGGGTAACACTGTTATTGACTTAAGAGTCGAACTAACCCGTGGATTTCATTTTTCAAGAGTGCAATGTCCTTTTAAAGCTCTAACACCTCTTTTTTCGTCTTGGCACCTTCTTCCAAACCCTTCGTCACCTCACCCCTCATTGAAGAGATCTCATCTAATAAAGGCGCACTGTGTTGTAATCTAGTACTTGGCATTCGTGAGCCCACACCTCTTTTCCTACCCTTATGGTCCCTCCCTAACACCTTGGTTAGGGCATCTAATCGAATGTCATTAGGGTTGCACTCAGACTGACTGTTGGACATGCTTTGTATCATTTCTTATAACATAATATCATATTTAAGCCTGTGATTTTAACAATAAAAATATTATAGCATGTATATATATGATAAGTAAATTCAAACACACCAAAGTCGGTGCCAATTTGTCTAGAAATTTATTGGTCCCTATTCCCGTCGGGAATGCGAGTGTAAGCTGATCCGATTAGATTCTTTACCTTATTTCGGAGTTCCCTTAGTCTATCTACCCATTAACCCTTATTATCATCATAAAATTTTGAACCGAGTATGTGGGCATCAACCTTTTTTTATCTGTTCAGCTTATTTCTTACCATCTCATTTAGTTTTCCTACACTGGCCTCATTTACCAAGAAGTCTTTCCATTGGTCAATGGGAATTTCGATATTTTGGGCAACTTTACTTTTCATCCCTAGAATATCAAAACTCGTTGCCTCCTTGGGAAAAATACTCGTTAGAAGGTTCTTCCGATATGTTTTCAAAGCATCAACCACCTTGGAAAGAACCTTTGTCTTCGAACCGGTTGGGAATGAAAATGTTTATTAAGTTGCTCCCAAATGTCATCCTTTAAAGAAAGATCAACCTTCTTCTAGTTGTCTGCGCACCCGACACCCACAATCGTCTTTCCCAAGGACAGACAACGGCTTTTAAAAAGCAGAAAGTCGCCTTTATCCCCACCAATGCAAAAAACCAATGTGCTTCTTAGGGTTAGCTTTGGATCCCTTGGCAGCAGAAGTTAGGGGTGTCAAATTATTAGGGGTTTCTTGAGTTTGCTGACTCGAAGATGGAGCAGAATGAATCTCTGACGGAGTAGATTATTAATATACTGGAGGAGTTGCGAATTGAGCAAGGGTTGCAGGAGAGTGCCCATTTGGCGGTGTTTAACTATTTTGTTTATTATTATCGTTTATGTTCGATAATTCCTACAATTAAAAAAATAGCATGCCTGTAAGAAAATACGATTTATGACCCACTCTCTCTCTCTCTCTCTCTATATATATATATATATATATATATATATATATGTGTGTGTGTGTGTGTGTGTGTGTGTGTGTACCTTTTCGATAACTTTTAAAACATGCTTGATGTGTCTAATTTCAATCTAATCAGTATTAGTTTATAAAAATCTATGAAATTTTGCACGCGGCCAAGTATGCAGAATCATGTATATGATTGAAGTATAAAGTTTCGTGACATGAACTCTGAATCCTTTATTGTTTAACTTATTTTCAAGCTCATTATGGTCATCCCGAGGTTGGGGTCGGGGGATCTCCCAAGGAGGATATCTTCCTTACCTTCCCTTTCATTCCCTTTCAGCATGCACATGGGATTGCGTCCTTTCTCGAGGAGCTCAATCATCGTTGATGTGGGGTGATATGTAGAAATAGAGTCGCCAGCCTATTTTGCACAAAATAGGAAAAAGAAATGTTGTCGCCTCGAGAGAACGACATCAAGGACAATACTAATGCTTGTGAAACCAAGTAGTTCAAGGGTATGGGGACTAAGTTACGCAATCGGAAGGTATTAGGCATCCATCTCTCCCTTTCTCTATCTCATGGACATGTGTTTATCTTATCTTGTTGAACTTTGTGACGTGTGTGCTTATGTGCATATATAAATAGAGAATGGAATCTCTCAACTCGCATCATGAACCAAGGAGGAGTGGCTTCATCCTTAGGAGTGTTCCTACAATATTAATTCAAAGTATAATATAAGTGTTTGCTAATTCACAAGTTGTTATAAAAGAACAAATGCGTATATCAAAAAAGATGCAAGCAATAAAGCATATAAAATATATAAAGAATATAAAATAAGAACAAGGTAACAAATGTATATGGGAGGACTCGAGTCTAGGAATTTACCCAAGACGCCTACGTAACCCGGGGGCATCAAAGTCCATGTAGTTCGAAGACAATACGAGGTGGGTTTTAACCCATAAATCCAACCGGGGATTTTTCTTATAAATGTGTGTGTAGAAAAAGGTGTTTTAGTGTGAGGAAATATGATGAGAATTATCCATTTGGAATTTACAAGTAAACCCTCGTTTTCTTATTTTTGAGTTTTTTCTTATGAAAATAAAGTATATGAAAATATTAATAATAAAGGTTTGGAATTAAGTTGTATGATGTAATGAAATAAAGTACTAAATTGAAAATAAAGGTAGAAATGCAAAAATAAGAGAATTTAAATACAAGAGTAAAGAAATAGACCTCCTTATGAAGACTTAAAGTGGATATGCCTTGATCTCATGATGAGATGATAAATGGGGCTCAGGAGTGCCCAATGGCCTCTAGATTATTTTTTAGGGAAAAATGGATAAGTTATTCAAACCATAAGGCCGATTCATGCACGGGGTGGATCGTTGAAAAGATGATTCAGAACCCTTCAAAGATTCATTGAGCTTTCGCTCAGACAAAAAAGTTAACCAGAGTCAAAATGGGTCCTAGAATCACTCAATGGCCTCTAGATCAGTCTTCGATACTAAAATGGATTATTTGTCTAAACCGTAAGGTTGATTCGTGCACGGGACAGACCATTGGAAAGGATATTCAGAGCCCTTTGAAGATTTATTAAGCTTTTTGCTCAGGCGATAAAGTTGATCAGAGTCAAACAGGGCCCAAGAGCACTCATTGACCTCTAGATCGGTACTCGGGGTATGACCTAGGATTTACGGTGAATGAGTGAGTTCTAGGGACCTAAGGAGGTGCTTAGTGGGTCCTAGGATAAGGTGTATATAGAGATCCCCTCGACGGGCGAGATTGGAACCAGTGAAAGTTGTCGAATGATAGACACCACATCGACATTAGGAAAGAGGTTTTTAGGTCAATTATGAGGGCCTAGAGGATGAGGTTGACTGATTTGGAGGGTCAAGTTCAATTCAGAGGACCTAAGGAGACAAAGGTGATCGATTAAGCGGCTCAAGGTCGATTATGAGGAACTAGGGAGACAAGGATGACTGGTTCTGTGAGTCAAAGATTTGTTAATATTAGTTCTAAGGGGATAGGGCGACCAATTTATCGGGTTGAGGTCGATTCTGAGGACCTAAAGTGATGTTAAGGGTGACCGATTCAGCGAGTTAAGGTCGATTCTGAGAACCTAAAGTTGTAACAACCAATTCTATGGGCTGAGGTCAATTATGAGGACCTAAAAGTTGGGATGATCAATTCTGAGGACCTTAAGTTATAGCAGGCTTGAGGTCAATTTCTATGACCTTAAGTTGTGATGACTAATTTTGAGGGTCAAGGTCAATTCTAAGGACCTTGAATTGTAGCGACCAATGCTGAGGGTCGAGATCAATTCTGAGGACCTTAAGTTTTGACGACCATTTCTCAGGACCGAGGTCAATTTTGAGGACCTTAAGTTATGACGACCAATTTTGAGGGCCGAGGTTAATTCTGAGGACCTTGAGTTGTAGCAACCAATTCTGAGGGTCGAAGTTAATTCTGAGGACCTTAAATTTTGACGACCATTTCTCAAGATCGAGGTCAATTTTGAGGACCTTAAGTTGTGACGATCAATTTTGAGGGTCGAGGTCATTTCTGAGGACCTTGAGTTGCAGAAACCAATTCGGAGGATCGAAGTCAATTTTGAGGACCTTATATAATAACAACCAATTTTGAGGGTCGAGATCAATTATGAGGACCTTAAGCTATAGCGACCAATTTTTAGGGTCGAGGTCAATTTTGAGGACCTTAAGCTATAGTGACCAATTCTGAAGTCCGAGGTCAATTCTGAGGACCTAAACTAATGCAGGGAATTGCTCTCATAGCAAAATTTGGATCTTCTTGAGGGTGCAAGTTCACTTGTGGTTCCATTGGGTATTGTGTTTGTTTTGAGATTCCATTGGGGGTTATTTTTTAGGTTTGGGATTCTGACTGGAAAATTGTAGTGGACTTGGATACGGGTGCATTATGGGTTCTGTTATGTAATATTCTACGGATAAGAGTGTAAGACTAATACTACCGGGGATTTAAGAGTTTATAAGAGGCTTGGTTCTTCCAAAAAATGATTTTATTGAGGAAAATGACTTTTTATATTTTTGAGGGATTTTTGGGAAATTTTCAGACAATTTCTGGATTTTTTTGGAATTTTCTTGCATTTTTTATACAAAATTTGAAAAAGGCTATCGATAGACAGTCTTAGGAGTCTGCTAATCGGTAAGGGCACGAACTCTTGGGCTTCCTTAGGAAGAGTAAAAGGCAGTTGCCGATCTATATGGTCAGAGGGTTACCGATCGGCAGGCCTTTTAGCCTTTTATAAAAAGGGGGCGAACCCTCCCTATTTTTCACACCTTCAAGTGCTTGAACCTTCTGCTTTCTCTCCCTAAAAACTGTTCCTAAGTCCTTTTTACTCCAAGACTTTAAATAACTGGTCCTTTGAACGAGGGATACAACACTGAGTGGCAGGCTATTGATGACTGCGCTGCCCAGGAGTGGCAGTCTAGGGTGCCCCTTGATTTGGGCAACGAAAATGCCTTTGATTTGTTTGAGCCTGTAGATAAGTATATCTTACTACACGAGTTGGTATACCACCGTTTGTCTCGGGTTGATAACCCCAGTGGCTATGTAATTTGGTGACCTTTGGTATTCCATTTCATTTTTCTCTTTGTTATTTGTTTAAATGAATGGTTTTCCTTCTTCTTCTTTTGTATACTGACATTGATCCTTCGAGCATTCGATCTCAGAGGATGACGGGGTTAAAGGAGGTTTAGGATAAGCTCCCAATTATGGTACGTTGGATGACTTTTTGTGCTAGTTTTGGCCATTTGGTGCAGGCTTTGGATGAGACTCCGCATTCTACTGCGATTTTGTTTGCTCTAGGGGATAGGTGGTGGGACAATACCCACACCTTTCATCATAGTTTTGGAGAGGTGACGGTCACTCCCATAGACATTCAGTAGTTGATGGGGTTGATTGTGAGGCATTTTAAATAGTGGTGGACGGCACATTGAGGGCGACACCGAAGGCGGTGCAGGCAGCATTGGGGGACGTGGGTAGGATCGTATATGGGGATTCTAACCATATTTATGCTTTGAAGGATACACTTCTTAAGAGGAGGGTGGACATGATCGACGGATGGCAGGTGAGATAGACCGCCTATTTATTTTACTTTTTTTGGGTTTTTGGTAGCGACGTTGTCCATCTTTGGTTCTTATTGTATTAGAGGACGAACCCGACGTCTAGCTGTATGACTAGGGGAACCTGACCTTGGCGTCCCTTTATTCTTCTTTGTATGCTTTCAGTCGGTTCTACTGGTAAGCTTTTATGGGAGCGACGTATCTTTTAGAGGTACATTTGGATTTATTTTCCTTTTTATGCATTTCCTTGCATTCTTCTTTTGTTCCATTTTTGTTGATTCATGTCTTTTGCAGATGTGGTTTTATGAGGTGATCGGGCATAATGTAGGGCTTATAGCCCTGAAAGATGAGAACTTGGGGGACTTTTGCTGAATGTTCCGGTGGAGGAAGTCCAACCAGCAATCGAATTATTATTTATCCTTGGCGGATGTGCGGTGGGCTCTGAATGCCCTGACGAGCGACCAAGTTTTTTTTACATCTTTTCTATGTTCTTTTTGGCATATTCATTTCTTTAGTAGATACTAATTCTCTGTTGGGGATTTCAAGTGACCTTATACCCTTGGGGGTGGCTCTGTGGGATACCGAGGTGATCGGCCTACATGCGTAGATGTGGCAGTTGATTGCACATGAGTTTAGGTGCATCTGATACCTAGAGGAGAGGGTGGTGAGGCTAATTGTGTAGAAGGAGGTGCGTTCCCACCGTCGGTGCCCCCTATGTACATGAGGTAGGTGAGAGAGATGTTAGACAAATCTCGGGCAGTGACGATAATCGACGAGCCCTATACACACTATGCAGATACAGTTGCGAGCTATGACCATCTGAATTTTGTGACGAGTTGGTTAATGCCCTCATGTATCTATGATGTGGAGAACATGCCTCCGCCCACCACAGCTTCAGACATGGGTACTAGCTCACCGGTGGGATCGACCACAACGCGGGTGGTAGCACGTCGACGGTGATAGCAGAGACAGAGGAGGCTATGATTATTCAGGTTACTCCCCCTTCCTACAATTTTCGTCTTAGTAGCGGGGAGTCACTGAGCATACCGTCCTAATGCATCGGTGTCTAGGTTGACGAGGCTTACGAATGAGGCTCTCCATCCTGAGGTGTATTCTTCTTCCTTTTCTTTTCTCTTTGCTTCTTCACAAATTTATTTTCCTTTTACTGTTGCTTCTTTGATTGAAGTATGTTCGGATGTCGACCACCCGACTGAGGGACATGAAGGACTAGATGGCCTTCATGTCGGATTATATCAAGAAGTAGAAACCTTCCTTCTTTATGTCGTCTGCCACCTTAGATGAGGGTTCGAGTTCTGGGAGTGGAGGATCCATCGCTCGTCGTTAAGGAAAGCGTGTCTTCCACGGGTATTGAAGGATTGAGAGGAAAAGTTGAGGGTTCGGGCGAAGTCCCGTTTGTATTTTTCTAGTTTTCTTTTCTATCTGCAAAATGTAACCAAGTGAAGGAAAATATATATATATGAAGAAATATGTATTTTCTTTTTTGGCATTTTGATTTAGTGACTTATCATATATACACTTTTAATTTTCTACTGAGATTGTTTATTTTATGCAAAGATAGAGATAAGTACGGAATTGATAATAAAGGAAAAATGTTTATTATTATTAGAAAAGAGCAATAAAAGTAATTAACTCAAGGAAAAGATTTTTGAGCAAGAAATTATTTTAAGAATACAAAATGATTTTTTTCTTGAGAGAAAATGAGTAAATAACCCGAGGGTAATTTTTCAAAATAAGGATTTTTCTAAAATTGATTTTGATAAAAGAGGAAGGAGGGAATATTCCAAAATAAGGGGATTATCGATCGGCATACCCCTTACATGGCTATCGGCATGGGGGTCAAGTCAACTCATCCCTAGGCTTTGATTGCATTTTCCCGCACATCAGAGTACTCTTGTAGGGCTAAAAATTAATCGAGTTTCCAGAGTTCTTATCTTTTTCCAAGGGTTTTCAGTATAAAAGGAGGGGTATGGGATCGGCTTTCTCCACCAATACCCACATTTCTCTTCTTGCTTAATATTTCTTATTCTCAAATGGCTCTTCTCATTTATAAAGGATTTTCTTCTTACCTTAATGTTTTGGAGGCCATGTGCCAATACAATGTGGACTATAATGCTTTCAACCTGTGTTGGGTTTCTCTATGGCGTAACCAAGCCATAGACTGGAACCTGTTAGCACCGGAAGTACAGTTCTGGTACCTTGAGGACCATGTCTTCCGTTTTGGCCTGAACGAGGTCTATCCCACCTATGAAGAATTCTCGATCATGTTGGGGGTCAGCCCTAGTGTGGCGGCGGTTATGCCTAATTTTTCCCGTTCTCTCCAGACATTTCTAGCAGATTTGATTCACATTTCTCCTTCGGTGGCTCGATCGTTGGTTACTGAAGGGACTATTTCTCTTCATGCAGTTATGTATTCAGTGTGCTTGAGGGGTTTTAAGGATGTTGGCTTGGCCAGGGCTATCACCTTAGGCCTTACTGTGAGGCTATTGTTGGTGACGAGGGACTTGACAGTAAATACCTAAGTGGATATAATATCATCATGGATGTTTATCGCCAAGTCGGCAGACTTCCTTCTATTTACCCTGGCACCTTCTATGCTAAGTCGGGTGGGAAAAAATTGCTCCCCCTCGCATAACAAACTTCTTCTCGATGGAGGATTTGACTGAATCACTGGGGATGATGTTGGGATCTTTGTGGCAGCGCCGTCGGCCGTTTATCCGTATGTCTCAATCTAAGAGAGGGGCCTGGCATGTGTTTGGGGACTACCTGAAATGTTTATAAAAGCAAGTAGTAGAGAAAATTATGGTGGAAGAGACCGATCAAAGCTGGCTTATTGCCTTCAACACCATAGAAGACGGTATTATGGTTTTGTCCAGGCTTGTTAGGGCAATCGTTAACCAGGAGTGGGAGACTTGAGGACCTTCGAGGGATAAAAATGATGATGAAGTGGGGTTCTCGGGCAGTTAAAGGCAATGTTTATGAAGATTAAGTGATTTTTTTGTGAAGCTATGGTAATTTTTGTATTTTTGGGTTTGCAATAATTTTTAGTGTAGCTTGGTGAGGGTTAGGTCTGTTTGAAAATAGTTTGGTCAACGAAAGTGGGTGGTTTGTTTAACTCCCTTCGTTGATACTTCATGTAACAACGTTGTATTCCTTATTCATAAATAAAAGTTGATATTAATCATATTTTGTTGTGTTTCTTGAAGAATTTTGTATTTGAATTATCTATACTAATTGCTAAGGCATACATAATCCTTTTGTTCATGTAAATGATAAGATGAACCATCATTCTCGGAGGTTAGAAAAGAATAGCATTTTATGAAAAATAAGGGGACCGGTCCTATGTGTGGCGTATGAGTTGCCTACGTACCTATGGGGGTTTTGAAAATTTTTATGAGTTTCATTTTGAAAAGAAAAGGTTTTGAGAGGA
Source organism: Sambucus nigra (assembly GCA_949130495.1). NCBI lineage: Eukaryota > Viridiplantae > Streptophyta > Magnoliopsida > Dipsacales > Adoxaceae > Sambucus > Sambucus nigra. The sequence goes on from OX422218.1 coordinate 221,276,224, forward strand.
TCAAGTCCCACATAGGGTAGGGGAAATAAAGAGTTTTTTTTAGAATAAAAGGGGGATGAGAGGAGTTGTAGCATATTGAGATTTCGAACTAAGGGTAAAATTTCTTGAAATGGTCCAGGTTGACTCGACGCTCTAACTCTTCTCCGTTGAGGTCTGTGAGCATAGCGGTGCCTCCTGAGAGAATTTTCTTCACAATGTAGGGGCCGCTCCAATTCAGTTTGAATTTCCCTCTGGGGTCCCAGACGGGTTCTATGATTTCTTTGAGAGCTAGGTTTCCATCCTGGACACCGCGGTCCTTGATTTTTGGTTGAATGATCGCGTCATCCGATGATGGTACCCCGGTATATGATATAGAGCCTTCAGCCTCTTTTCATCCAAGATTGATAATTCGTCCAAGCAGCTCTACTGCCATTCTTCTTTGCTAACTTTGCTCTCGAGCATGATGCGGAGGGAAGGCATTTCTAGATTAATGGGTAGGACTACTTCCATGTTGTACATTAAAGAATAAGGGTCAGCCCCAGTAGGCATTCTTATTAAAGTGAAGTAGTTTCAGAAGGCGTAGGAGATCCGGTCGGCCTTATCTCTTCAACTCCTTGTCGTCTTTATAATAATGGTTTTGAGGATTTTATTGGAGGCTTTGACATAACCATTGGTTTGGGGTTAGTAGGGAAAAGATTTGTGTCTCTGAATCCCATACTCGTCGACCAGTTCTGTGACCTCGGCCTCAAAGTGGAGTCCATTATCTAATACTAACTCATTGGGAACCTCTCATCGACAATTGATGTTTTTTGAATAAATTTGGCCACTTTCTTAGCATTTAGCACTGCATATGACTTGACTTTGACCCATTTGGTGAAGTAATCAATGGAGACCAGAATGAATTCATGATTGTTTGACGCTTTGGGAGTAACCTTCCTTATGATGCCAATGCCCCAGGTGGAGAAAGGTCAGGGAGACGTCGTGTTGTATAGTTCTCGAGAAGGTAAGTGTTGGAGATTGGCAAACTGCTAGCATTTGAGACATCTTTGAACATAGGCAGCTCAATCTTGAACCATGGTGGTCCAATAGTATCCTTGACAAATGATCTTCTTAGCAAGCATATGACCGTTCATGTGGGGCTCAAATTCCCCATTGTGGATAGTGCAAATGGGTTCCATCAAAGTTTCTCTTAAAAAGTGCTTTATCACAGATGATGTACTGGGTATTCAGTTTGTGAAGGGTACGACGGTCTCTCTTATCAGTGTCTTGGGGATACCTACCATGTTTAAGGAGTCACCAAATATCATAGTACTATAACCTGGCTATATCAGAACATTGGGAATGAGTTTAATGTGGTAGCAGTGGGCGGGATTAGCTTCTTTCTAAACCAATAATGGGGCCATTATTATTCCTTCAAGCATATCACCTATAGAGGCCAGGTTAGAAAGGGCGTCATCTAGGTTGTTCTTTGCACGAGGCAGGTAGTGAAAGGTGACATATTTGAACTTGGAGGCCAACGAATGGTTGGAGCTTCTCATCTTTAACTTTTCATTTTCTAAGGATTTGGCCAACGATGAGGGCAGAGTTTTCATAGACATTTAAGTGCCAGATTCCTTTCTTAAGGGCAATATTGAGGCCTACAGTGCATGCATCATACTCAGTCATGTTGTTGGTGCCAGGGAAGTCTAGTTTGATGGAAATGGGAGTGTGAAAGTCATCATGGATGATCAAGAGTATCCCAATGCCATATCCTTTCTTGGTGGCAACTCCATCAAAGAACATTTTCCATCTGAGGTGCTCCTAAGAGGTGCAGAGAATATTTTCATTCGATAATTCAAAGACCCAAACATTGATCCCTACCATGGGGTAGTCAATAAGGTAGTAGAAGATGGTCGTACATAATATCAAATTTGACTAACAACATCAACCAACGGGCCATTCGACTGTATAAAGTGGGCTTTTTAGAAATTATTTGATGGGATCCATACGGGATACTAGTCTGGTGGGAAAGGCAAGCATGTAGAATCATAATTTATGTGTGACCCGGATCTGGGCGACACGTGCTTTTTCTAAAGTTTTATAGTTGACTTCATACTCGACTAATTTTTGACTGGCGTAGTAAATGGCTATTTCCTTATAGGATTATTCAATATAGTGGGTTAGAAAAGTGCCTGTTATGGTATTTATGATGGTCAATTATAGGAGGAGAGGGAAACCTAGCTTCGGACGCATAATCACCGAAAGTTGGGTGAGGTATCGCTTGATTTGGTCAAAGGCTTCTTGGCAGGACTCATTCCAGACTTTAGTTAAATCTTTTTGTAGAAGTTTATAAATGGGTTCGCAGATAGAATTCAGCTGGCGAATGAATCAACTAATTTATTGTATTTTACCCAGGAATCCTCGTATTTCCTTCTCCGTTCATGGTGGTGGCATCTTAAGTATGGCTTTTAGCTTTGCAGGGTCTGCTTCGATTTCCTTCTCACTGACCATGAATCCCAAGAGCTTTCCTTTCGTGGTGCCAAAAACATATTTTTGTGGATTTAGTCGCATCTAGTATTGTCGTAAATGCTCGAAGAACTTTTGGAGGGCGGGAATATTGCCTTCATGAGTCTTAGACTTGATGACCATGTTGTCTACATAGACTTTGACCTCCTTGTGAATAAGGTCGTGCAGGATGGTTGTTGTAGCCCTTTGGTAGGTAGCCCCGATATTCTTGAGTCTAAATGTCACGATGTTGTAGAAAAAAGTTGCCTACGGGATGATGAAGGCAGTGTTCTCCCGATAGTAGGGTATATCTTGATCTGGTTGTATCCAACGAATCCATCGACAAACGACTTGAGAGCGTGGATAGTTATGTTGTCAATAATCATGTCAATGTTGGGCAATGGTTAATCGTCTTTTGGGGATGCTTTATTTTATTCAAATCCCGATAGTCAATGCACATGCAAACTTTTCCTCCCGACTTCGACACGGGAATAATTTTAGCAATCCATGTAGGATATTCGACTATGCGAATGAAACCCATGTTCAACTGTTTAACCACTTCCTCTTTGACTTTAAGAGACCATTCGGTGCAGAGTTTTCTTAACTTTTGTTTAACTAGCTTGCATTCTGGGAATATTGGGAACTCGTGCTAAGTTATTTCTCGGTCAATGCCAGCATGTTATCGTAGGACCATGCAAAGACATCCACGAATTCTCTCAGTAGCTCTTCAAATTACATACACTTATGCTCATTAAGGGTGGACCCTATCTTAATCTCACAACGATGGATACTAGAACCGAGATTAATAACAACAGTCTCATCATCATTAATTTGAACGCAATTATGTTGTTTGTTATTCTTATTATTAAGATCAGTTAAGAATTATTCATTTGCAAAATCATCATCATCAAAGGTTTATTAGAATTAAGACAATTAATTTAAGGCATCGCACGATACTCAAAATTCACATTTAATTTATTTTCAAGAAAAATAGCATTGAGAACATCGTCAAAAGAGGTTTCAGTTACATTGATATCAAAAGAAGGAACAACAACATCAGGTCAAAAGACTTGGATAGGGTAAACAGCATGGTCAGGTTGAATCTGAGCAGGTTGGATAGGCACAGCATTCCAGTTGAGGAGAGGTATGTTAGTAGCTTTGATTATAGTAAACGGGTTCGATGGTGCAGCATCAGAGCGGATCATGCATAGACTCAGCCCCAGTATCTGCAGGTTAAACAAGTCCTCAAAATCACTTTCCTTATAATCCACGGTAATTGTCACAACTTTCTTGGTGAGAGGTGATGCTTCATGTTGGCAGTCTTTAATCCAAGAGTTATTGTCTTGAAAGAAGATTTACAACCCCGATTTCAGCTTCTTATTGATATGGTCGTACCATGGTTCAGGGAAGTCGAAGAAAATGGATGTCTTCACCCTCCTTGATAAACATTTCATTCAAAGAGTCTCTCGAAACAGTTTTTTCATCCCCTAAGCTTCTTTTTTATTATGGACTCCTGAGTTCTTTGAGTTTTTCTAGTGAGGGCTGGTAACCCAATCCATATGGGGGAAAGTCCTCCTTCAGGACTATGAGGTTAAGAATCCTTTGTTGGTGTTACCCTAGCCCCATTCCAGGCATGAAATTCATGTTTTTGAACATCTGAATCATATTACTGTTACCATAAGGGTTGTGTTCCAAACAGACTCGGTCTTTGAAATTTCTCCTGCTGTAAGGGGAAGTGGATTAACTCTGAAGACAGAGAGGAGCATGTCATTCGTCCCATACTGAATTTCCAATATTGGGTTGCTAGTGCTGGCATTGTTTATACTATCATCACCTCCCAAAATGGTGATAACCTGGCCCTTGGCAAAGAATTTCAGTTTCTAATGAAGAGAAGAAGATACCCCTAGGATGTTGTGGATCCATAGACGGACAAGGAGTATATTGAAACGCGCAGGTATGTCAATGACTTGAAACTCGATGACAGGATTAATCTGGCCAGCCCCAATTGCGAGTTTTATGGACCCCATTACCTCTCGGTGGGTATTGTCATAAGCACACACTGTGGCAGAAGTAGGAGTGAGATCACTGACTTTCAATCTCAAACAATTGAAGGTTCTGAGAGGACAAACAAAGAGAGTTGATCCGTTGTCAACAAGTGAAAGTGGGATTGTTTTTTCCAAGACTTCGACGAAGATGTTGAGGGAATAATTGTGATCATGGATGATCGTCGATATCTCTGCTTTGGAAAAGGAGAGTGGTCTGGAAGAGGTCAAAGACCCAACCATATTTACGTTTTCGTTGGGAGTGGTGAAAGGAGGGATTGTAGGCTTAGTGAGGAGTTTTATAAAAGCATTTTGGTGCAACTAGGAGGACATGAAAATCCCCCATAGGGTGATATTGGCTTGGGTTTCTTGAGCTGGTCAAGGACTTTACTTTCTTCAATGGTCATTTCTAGCATGGGAAGTTCTTAGGCAACTCTTTTTCCCTTATCTGTCTCGATCACATAATGAATCGAATCTTTGTAGTGTCTCTTTGACCTAGTTATGTGATTTACTGAGGCAGGAAATAATAAGAACCCCATGTCTTCATCTACCTCTCGATGAATGAACGCCTTATCGATTTCCCTAAATAGATCTTTGAAGGATAGCATTCCGCACATACTGGCTTCTTCCCTACTGGGTTTGTCATATGAACTTTTGAAGTCACCCCCCCCCCCCATCCGGTGGCGACTATGTCCTCTTATTAAGAGAAATCAATACATTCAATAACGTCGAGGGCTTCATCGTACAAATCTTTCCACTCAACAGGGAGGTACATGAGTGAAGGAACCAACTGTCCCTGAAGCTTCAGAGCAGTGAGCAGCTCATCAATGCTACAAATTTCACTTATCTGTCCAAGTGTATCGGCCATTATCTGTACCACATCATCTAAACCGATTTCTTCAACAGGTAGCACCCATTTATCTGAAACCTGAGCCCATTTTTGGGCTTCCATGAATAAGACACTGAATTTGCGACAATCAACAGTCATCTCGACGGTCAATTTCAGCCCAAACTCTAAGAGTTAGTTCAACACAGCGGGTAACTCCAAGTCTTTCCTTTCTGATCGGGTACGGACGAAGATGAATCCACTCGTAAGAAGTGACAAACCTTGATTGGTGAAGCATGTAGGGCGTAGGAGAAAATATAGACGAATGTTGAGTGGTTTAGGTGAGATTATAGGTATGATGGGTTCTTTGTTGGGCATAATTTTAGTAGATGGGTCAAATTCTAGGTCACTCTCTAGAAAGATGGTATTTGTATGTGCTGGAAGTGGGTTATGAGTGGCATTAGGTTTAGAATTAGCTGGTGGGCGATGATACCCCGATCAATTAGGTTTTGGATCACATTTTTAAGGTGGAAGCATTGATCGGTGGTACAGCCAACGAACTGGTGGAAATCATAAAAGGCATCGACTTTGAAGTTTTTAGGGAGCGGATTTGGTAATAGATGGGGGTCCAAGGGTTTGATGAGGTTTTGGCTTAACAGGGCCTAGTAGACTTTGGACAGGGGAGCATGGAGCTCAGTGTATTCTTTCTTGTTAGGATTAGGGCGACTTTTTAGTGCCCAAGAGGTAGCAGGTTGGGAAATGTCATTGATGGTTGAGACTGTAGTACTAGCGAGTTTCTCATACTTTCGAGGAGTGAATTATCCAATCACTTTCTTTGGCTCAAATTCCACTTTGGTAACGCCTTCCTCAATTTCTACACCAGCCTCTCAAAGGACTCAAAAGTGTGATTAATACAGTCCTCCCATGGATGCTCAGATATAAGGCAAAAAGTTCTTCTTCACGATAATGACTTGTTCCTCATTGGAGGGTCTGTTGGTCATGGTAACAGCTTTCTCTCTCCACATTCTTATGAAACTACTGACTGTTTCCCCAGGGTTCTACTTAAGAAGCTCTAGATCTTGGTGCGTAACCTCTAGCTCCTCATTCTAATTGTACTGAGGTATAAAATCTTGTGCGACATCCTCCTAACTATGGATTATGGATTCTTCAAGGAACATAAACCACTGAAGGGTTCTTTCTTTCATGGTCTGTTAAACCATCTGGGCTATTATATCTTCAGAGTCACCAAGAAGGGTTATGGCTCGGTGATAGCTTCGAAGGTAAATAATTAGAGGTTCCCTTCCCCCGAACCTCTCGATGTCTGGCATCTTATACTTATCTGGCAGTCTGGCTTTCGTATAGGGAGACATATGGGTGTATTCCATGTAGTTCCTAAATATATTTACTTGGTTTAACTTCTTCGATAGCAACTTGAGGTCTTCCTTGGCCTTGTTTAATTCCTCCTCCTTAGGATCCATGCGTACTGACAAGTTAGCCCATGGTTAGGTAAGGTTAAAAATAAGTAGTTGAGCTAGCGGTGGCCCATTGGCAAGTGGGGCACATGGAGCATGTTGATACTGTTATGGTACCCATATAAGCTCAGGAGCAGGTGGACCCGTAGCACGAGGAAAGAGAACTTCGAGTTCTTTGGGAATCTGGGCCCGGTAACGTTACATCTCATGGACCTCAGTTTGAAAGTTATCAATCTTAGCACTGAGTTGGACTAAGATGGTCATCAGATCGGGTTGCACATTCGTCACTTGGTAAGTGTTATCCATGAAGAGCTCGTGAAGGTAAATCCCAAACTCGGATGAAGTAGCAGAATAACCGATAAAAGCTTTGGGTAAATTTGATGGAAGATCGAAGCCAATAGGGAACCGGGCCAAAATTGGGTATGCGATCGACCTGAGAGGGAAAACGGTTTGAATTTATTTTTTAAAGAAGGAGGGAGAAAAATTTTTGTATTTTGGAAGGAGGATAAAAAAAAGTATTTGTATTTTTGAAAAGGGAAGGGAAAAACTAGAGGAGTCTCAGCATGATTGTTATTAATGTTTTTATTAAGTTCTCACTTGTATTAGGTTTGCTTAAATGCATAAAAAAATGTCAAACAGGACCCGAGCTGGGGAAAATAGGGTTTAAAAATATATAAGACACGATTGGACTTGTTTCCAGGATTACCGACTCGAAAGTTTGACAGAGTTTTGCAAGGTAACTGGAAAACTAAATATTAGTGTCCTAGGTTTGACACCTATATGATATTTATGTAATTGTTGGGTTAGTGGAAGGGTCCCCCCCTTTCGTATGACTTTTACGATATACCTACTGCCTATAAGGAAAAAATTCATCGGTGCGTGTGGACAAGCCATTTGATATACCCGAATGTACGTGAATTACCTCACTATATACCTTACGGGGACAGTACGTGTGAGACTGAATTCGATATACTCGATGTATATGAACGAATCCCTGCTATATACCTCCCATCGTGAGTTCGGTCAAGCGGTACGATGCGGGGGGAACCGTTCGATATACATTGAAGGTACGAAGATAATGGAAGGTAAGAGTCATATCGCTTAGGATAACTGCAATCCGTAGGACCAGCGCCCATCACAAAGTGACCCCCCAGTACGGGATAAAATTTTAGTCAATATTGCCATTCTCTTCATTATGTGTGCAAAAATGCACGAGTCTTAATTAACATATTATGGAGTGAGAGTATTTTTATCATTTTTTAACTGCATGATGAGTAAAGGGAATACTACACTAATGGGGGAGCATATACAAGTATTATGATAAGTAAATCTAGCATGGAGACTATACTACGCATGGATACATGTGAGTGAGTAAGTGACATGGGAATATACAAGTGAGTGTGTGTTGTAGTGAGACTATACATGGATCAACAACAAGTGGAGTGAAATATCTGTAAGTGATCATATATACAAGTGTGGGAAGTGTGGGTGTGTGCTAGTGAAGCCTAAACATGGATATCTAAGTGGTGTGTGAAGCATGTGAGTGTAAAGTGAAGCTAACTGTAAATGTGTGAAGTGTACATTGAGAGTATATACAAGTGTGTGAAGTGTATAAGTGAGTGGAAAGTGATATGTACATGAGAAAGAGAGAGATACAAAAAGATAAATAGAGGAGAAAAGGGAACATACAGGTAGGTGCATACGCACACATGCTGAAAAGAATAACATCCATGCAGAAATAGACTAGTCCTCTTAAAATATCCCTAGTGGAGTCTCCACTGTGGCCATCCCGAGGTCGGGGTTGGGGGATCTCCCGAAGAGGATCATCTTCCTTCCCCTTCAGTTCCTTCCCTTTTGGTATGCGTATGGAATTACGACCTTTCTCGAGGCCCTCAGCCATCGTCGATGTGGGGTGATATATAGAAATAGAATCTCCAACCTATTTTGCACACAACAGGCAAAAGAAATCTTACCGTATCGAGAGAATGGTATCAAGGATAATATTTATGCTTGCAAAACCAAGTATCTCAAGGGTTTGGGGACTAGATTACGAAATGAGAAGGTGTTAGGCACCCATCCCACACTTTCGGTCTCCCATGGGAATATGTTTATCTTCTCCTGTTGAACTCCGTGATGTGTGTACTTATGCCCATAATATAAATAGAGAATGAAATTTCTCAACTCACATCATGGACAAAGGCGGAGTGAGGTCATCTTTAGAAGTGTTCCCAAAATAGTAATTCAAAGTATAATGTAAGTGTTTGCAAATTCACAAGTCGATATAGAAGAATGAATGTGTATATCGGACAAGACACAAGCAAGCAAGCATATAAAACATATTAAGAACGTATAATAAGGACAAGGTAACAAATGTATATGGGAGGAATCGAGTCTAGGGATTTCCTCAAGATGCCTACTCAGACCGAGGGGGCATCAAATTCCATGTAGTTCGAAGACAATACGAGGTAGGGTTTAACCCATAAATCCAATTGGGGATTTTTTATATATATGTTTGTGTGTAGAAAAGGTGTTTTAGTATGAGAAAATGTGATGATAATTCCCCAATTGGAATTTACAAGTAAAACCTCTTTTTCTTGTTTTTGAATTTTTTCTTATGAAAATAAAGTATGTGCAAATACTAATAATAAAGGTTTGGAATTAAGGTGTATGATGTAATGAAATAAAGTACTAAAGTGAAAATAAAGTGACTAATGCAAAAATAAGAGAATTTAAAAACCAGGGTGGAGAATTGGAGCTCCTTATGAAGACTTGAAGTGGATCGTGATTGTAGATGTGCTGATCTCATGATAAGATGATAGTAGTGTGAGGAGATGGGTGAGAATTTTCTAAAAGGTTATCGAGAGAATGTGGAAAATGGGCTTTTTAAGAGGGGAACGACTCTGAATTCGAGAGAATGTTCTCTGAATTGCTGAGAGGGATGTTCAGGGGTCTCTCTCAAAGTGAGGTCATTGACTCTATTTATAGGTCCAAGGGGGTAATGATCGACATGGTCCTATACCTTCCTATCAGCATAGAATCCCAAACACACTGCTGGTAGGCAGGGTCCTAGGGGTGCCATTCGGAAATCTGAGGTAATTTTTTCGAAAAAATAGTTATAAAATACAAATCATAAGTTAGAATCTCGCACAAGGTGGACCGTTGGAAAGGGTATTCAGATACCTTTAATAATTCATTGAAACCACTCCCCGGTTCAGGAGTTGACCGAAGTCAAATGGGGGTCGAAAGCGCCCGTTAGTCACTAGACATGAAATTCTCAGAGGAAAATGGATCGTTAGTTCGAATTGTAAGGCCAATCCGTACACGGGATAGACATTTGGAAAGGGCATTTAGTGACCTTAGAGACTTCATTCACCTTCATTCGGTTCGGAGAGTGAACCAAGTCAAACGGGATTCGAAAGAGCCCGGTGACCCTTCGGAGTAAAATGGGTCGTTCATCCATACCGTAAGGCTGATTTGCACATGGGGTGGACCGTTGGAAAGGGTATTTAGATCCCTTCGAAGATTTCTTCATCTTCGTTCAAGCTTAAGAGTTGACTGGGGTCAAACAGGGTCCGGGAGTGCCCGATGGCCTCCAAATCAATTTTCGAGGTAAAACGGATTGTTCGTTTGATCTATAAGGTCGATTAGCGCACAAGGCAGACCATTGGAAAGGGGATTCAGAGACCTTCAAAGATTCATGAAGATTCTGGTTAGACAAGAAAGATGGTTGGAGTCAAAATGCGGTCAATTCGCGCATAAGGTGGACCGTTAAAAAGGGAATTTAGATCCCTTCAAAGATTCATTGAGCTTTCGCTCAGGAGAGAAAGCTTATTGGAGTCAAACGAGGCTCGAGAGCGCCTGGTCGCCTCTAGATCGGTACTCAGGGTATGACCTAGGGTTTACGGTGAATGAGTGAGTGCTAGGTACCTAAGGAGGTGCTTAGGGGGTCCCAGGATGGGGTTTCTACACTCATTTTTAATATGCATATGTTGCGAGATGTCGCAATCTGGATGAATGCTCTCTTTAAGGAATTGTATCCACAAATGATGAATAGTTTTTTTACCTTTTCTAACTCTGTCACCAACGTTAGTGCCCTATGGGGATTATGCACATTAAATATATTCTATACTACCTTATCCCAACATTCTAGCAATAAAACCAGAATACGATCGAACAAGTAGCCTTAGAGAGATCAACTCCATGATTTGTAAGGTAATTAAATTGTTCAATTTTTCTATTACCATACTTGTAAATTGGAGTTCCATATATATAGCGCGCACTAATGAAAGATGTTTTAGTGTGATCAAATTTCACCATCTCGTACTTTTATTTCCACTAATTACTATTGTGACTCATTTCCTGAGAAAATATATACATAAAGGGGTGAATATGAGTCTTAAGGGTGAAGACACAATAAGTTATAGCTCTAATTAATCCTAAACAAATTATGGTTTTTCATCCTATTAATCAGATGCAATAATTTAAGTTCATTTTAATTTAATTGAACTTAAAATTACTATTTGTCCACCAATTGTGCAAGCCCTTCCACTAATTTGTGTTCACCCAAATAATAACGATTTAAGGAAGAGGTGAACACGGCCACAATAAGTTAACCAAGGGACTCTATTATAAACATTTAGTCGTTAAGATAAGGTAAGCATTTTAATTATCCATCATCCGTATCAAACAACGATCATTCAACACAAGACACAATAATAATCAACCCAACAATTCAATACAAGTATATCATGTACTCCTTCTAAATCGTCTACTTGATTAATTTTCCACACAAGTTTATCCCCTTCAACATTACTAACCTAGCAATTTTATATATCAACATCATTAACATTAATATAAGAAACATAAAGTCAAATTTAATATACCAAAATAAATGCAGATGTATTATTAAAATAAACACTTCATATCACTATGTATAATACTTTTTTAAATGATGAACAAAAATAAATTTATATCTAGTGAAACACAAATTATGAATATTTGGAGCAACATAAATTTGAAACACACACACACATTGAAACATAAACTGAAACACACACACACACACACACACACACACCACTAAATCACACATGCACACACACTGAAGCCCTCATACACACACATGCAATAAATACACACACAGACTGAAACACAAGCAATCAACACACATGCATACATAAAAAAATAAGTGATTGGAGATGTACCTTTGTTGGAGGTTGGAGATGGCCAGAAATAGAGGTTAGAGAGAGGGGGGGAGAGTCGTCGACGGTTGGAAAGAGAGAGAGAGATGATTTTCGAACAGAGGGTGAAATAAAATCGAGGGTTTCATTTTTAGTTATACCAAAAATGAGGTCACGGTCCAAAACCGTGACCCATTCTGTGACTCATTAATGACCTAACATGGTCACAATTTTGGACCGTAACCCTATACGTGACCAAATGAAACTCGAGATATGGTCACGGTCCAAAATGGTGATCCAAATACTATGACCATTTTGAAATGGATTTGGGGTCACGGTCCTAAACCGTGATAAGGTTTTAGACCTTTGTGATCAAGAAATCGAGAAATTTAGCGCCATAATGGGTCACGAGGAGTTACGGTTTTGAACTGCCGTGGTCACGGCTCCTGATCGTGACCCTTAATCCTAGTCACTGTATATGGTCATGAATGGTTCACGATTGTTGACCATGACCACCAATGTGACAAAATAAGAGGGAAATTTGGCGCCATAATAGGTTACTGTGGAGTCACGGATTTTGACTGTGACTCCTTTGGTCCCGACTTTTTATCATGACCAACCCCTTATGGTTACGGTAAATAGTTAGGGATCACGATTTTGGCCCATCCCCCTAGTCACGATCCAAAATCGTAACCCAGTTACTGTGACCATTTTTTATTTTTAGTGTAGTGAAGATAAACCCGATTCCCCTATTGAGCACAACTACACCGCGTTCATGGCTAGTCATGCGAGCCTTGATGAAAAAAAAATTGATAAGGATAATTCTAAGCATGATTATTATGAAGACATTATTTTTTTTTCAAGTGAGATGGTAGAGATAGTGGAGAAGAAAAACAAGATAATGAAGATAAGGAGGAGAGTGAACTTCAAGTTGCCTTCTGTGAGTTGTATTCGGAGATGATGAAATTGGAAAAGGATAACTTTAAGTTGGAATCTAGGTTGAAAGAATGCTCCATAGATAATGATGAAAGCATATTAATTGAGGATCCTAGGGCATGTGAGAATATTTTTAGGGGTAAGCTCACGTTTGTTGAGGGGGAGCGAGATAACTTTCGTAGCTTGACGGAGATTTTGAAGAAGGATCCCCTAGTTTTTATGAGTCTCGTCGTTTTCTCGAGTCTAGGATTGTGGAGTTAGAGGAGAGATTAAAAGATTTGAGTAATGTCAAATTCGATTTGAAGTTTAGGTTGAAAAAGTTGGATAAAATGTTAGGCATTGTCGAAATCAAACGTGACAAATGTGGGATTGGCTTCGATGATCCAAATGCTTCCGCTACTAAAGCCAAGACCATGATTTTGACAAAATTAACCTTTATTAAGGGCATTTAAACAGGTCAACCCAAGGGTAATATTCCTCGTGTCTTCGCATACACACACTGTGGTAGAAAAAGTCACCTTAGACATTTTTGCTTTGATCTTAAAAAAGTTCATAGGAAGTCTAAGACTATAGTCACCGATATTCATAAAACTCGAGAACGTCACGTTTCACCTATGTGGGTTAGGAAATCAGATTTGGAGGCTTTAAATATTAGACTTGTTGATTCTCAAATGCTTACACATGATACTTCTCATGCTAAATCAAATGGTTAGTTGTGTTTGCATATTTTCATACGCTAGCTTGTGTACTTCATGTTATATATGTTTACTAATTATAATGTTTGAGTATTTCATATTTTGATTTTTCTTTTATTGGTTCTTATTAAAAAAATACAAAAAGATATTTTTTTGTCTTTTGAGTTTGGTTTTCAAATGATGTCATGTTTGAAAAATGTTTAAAAACTCAAAAAGATTTTTGTTTATGCGTAGTTTAGTTGTACACATTTTATGTGTCATATCGGTGTGTTCGAATCCACTTCATTACATGTTTTCATGAGTCTAAAACTTTTGATTATGATTTTTAATGCTTATGATTGTTCTTAACCATGCTGGCGTGGAATAGTTCAAAAATGACATGTTTAATGGATTCATTTGCCATATGCCTTCGCACATCCATGCATGAGCTCGTTTGGATTTTAACTTCATATGTTACAGAGCTAAGTGACGTGTTCTCCTATCAATCTTGTCATTATACATATCTTTTTTACTATAGGGGATTTATGGATGTAAGAACCATTGCTCGTGAGTTTGTTGTTTTATTAAAAATGTGAGTGTGCATGGGAAAGGGCTACAAATGGATATATCTTCCTTGCGTAAATGGCCACCGTTGGAAAGACCTAAAAAAATTAAGAGGTAAAGAAAAGAAAATATTGCCAAGGCCAATTTGATTCATTGTTTCTTCAAAATTGATATTTTCAAAAAAATAAGAGTAAAAATTGAATATCTATTATTTTAAGGCTGTTATAAGTTGAAGATCAATGAGTTTGCACAATGAGTTCTAGTTAATTCATGTTTGATGCTATTGATTTGAGAATCATCAATATTTTCTAGGCCAGTATACATTGTGCTTGTTTGTCCATTATAAGTTCATTTCATTTGTCACTATGAGACAAAAATTGGATATGGTGTCTAATAGCTTCCAGGGGCATTGAACCACTGAATTGATGACCCGGCCTCGTGGAGAAACCAAGGACTGAGAGAGAAGCACTCCCGCATCCCCAAAGGGATCAAAACAACGAGGCCTCACGCCACGAGCACTCTATGCCCAAATAGAACGACACATCCCGTTCCCCTCGAATCCAGTCTGAGGCCCATAACACCTCATCTTCTACTTGGGGGAAGACCATAATATTGAATTTCATTAGATAACCGTCTTCTGGATAGCTAGATCAATGGGTTTGAGAGTGTGAGCTTGATAATAATTGAGGAAATGACCCACTCGGTCTTGCATTTCTTTTATTTTATCATCTGAAGGCTTGTCCACCCTTGAACCTCCATGAGAATGCCCCTAGGAGGGAGAGCCTATCTCTGACTAGGATACGTGTCTGGGACATTTGAGGGAGTGGGATAACCTCTTTAGTACATATTTCCCCAACTTCTTCCCTAGATTCTTTGTCTTGGTTGTTATTCTCAGCATTGTATTAAGGTACATCTACTATTGGATGAAGAGCGGATTAAGGATGCCTCGCTATAACGGTGGCAATTTGTTATTGGAGTTATTTTCCATGATGCTCCATCTCTTTCATATTTTAGGCCAACATGTCGTTGGTCGTCATGTTCAACAGTGTTTAATAAGAGAGCTTTTATGGAGATTAACTTTAGAGAACAATCATTCCCACATAATGAGTTGCCAGAATTTCTGTCCAATTAATATTTCATTTTTAAATAACTTTTAAACACGTTTTTAATTTTTTACTTGGTCTTTTAGTGTGCAACAACTACCCGTTAGTGGAGATAAAAGTGCACTAGTGGGGATAAATTGTTTTCCAACATTTTTACTTTATTCCTATAAATTTGATTCCTCTAATTTGCAAAATCTTGTTTGAAAAACGTTACTCTCTATCTCCCTCTACAAAAAAATTCTATCTTTTTTCTATTACATTTTTTATTGATTTTTTGGTACGAGAGGATCCTGGTAGTTCCATGATTATCCATTATTGTTGGTGGTGTAATTTGATCGTTGAATTCTAGGAGGTATTTATTCAAAAAGCTGACAATGTCTATTAGCGAACAATTTCACCTTTAGGATTTTGTGTCAAAAACAAAGCTCGATCAACCAATCCTTCCAATTTATTTGCTTACGAATTTTGGGTTTTCATATATTCTGCATATTTATTTTCCAACACCACTGATTAACTTAACATTCTACTAATATTAACGTTTAAGAAATTAAACTATTTTGCATAAATGAAATACTTTCAAAAAAAAAATCACTCTTATACAGAAACTAAATAATTCTATTTCAAATAATAAGTTTCTATATATATATATATATATATATAATGTAAATTAATAGGCCATAATAATAAATTTTTCAACAAACTATGTTTTCCATCTTTGGTGTTTGATAAAAAAAATAGGTGGAAATGGGTGATTCTCCAACTATCAAATGGATAAACGTGGCAAAATTCTGATTTGCCCCAGAAAACTTTGCCAGCCAAAGGAAAAATTTGCATTCTCACTTTTCTATCTAATAGGCCCTAACATTATCATCACCATTGTGGATGCTCAGCCGTAAATCAGATTCAATATATAAATACACACATCTATATACACATTTTTTAGGCAACAATGTTAACAGTAGTCTATTCAACAAGATGTTGGTGCTCACTTCACTCTTTGGTATATACTGTTATCATAAGTCTTCAATTTCAAAATAATGAACAAATGAACAGATACGCATATAAACAAAAAAAATAAAAATAAAAAGACAATTTACACCATCAACACACCAACAAACAAAATGACTTCCAAAAAAATTGTCCACAATCCTATCTATGGAAATCAGATAGATATGTTCTTTTGAGTTATATTGTGATGTTAGGCTTCTGGTCTCTTTGTCTGGAGTGATGCTGACATGGATCGCAACCTATTTGTAATCTCGGTAAATGACGGTCGAGATTGAGGGTCAGCTGACCAGCACTGTTCCATCAGATTCCTCCACTCGGGATCGCATCTTTTCGGAATAGGAGGCCGAAGAGTATCCTTTAAAATCCCGCCTACATTCAAGATTGACAAATTAACCAGGAATATGATTCATAACACCAAAGACAGACAAAATCTCATATTAAGTAGTTTAATGATGAGTGGTAGTAACTGTAATATACTTAGTTATCATGTCCATCCATGGTTACTTTACGAATTTCAGATTTGTTCACGTTTTGGTTGAACAATTAATGACTAAGCAGCCATCACTCAATTTTTAATACTTCAACCAATAACATGTGAGATTCATCATAATTGTTAACCATTGTATCAAATGAGTCACAAATTTGGACTCTGCTTTCCATGAAAAGCTTTTGGTCTTCTTGATGGCTTGATACCATTTGACAGATCAAGATACCAGCTGGATTATGGGAGAAAAAAATATATACAATAAAATTATAAAAAATGCAGGAAAAACTATGAGAATTTCATCTTTTACCAGCAATCACAACCAGTTTGATAGACAGCATTAAAATCTTTATTTTTTATGCCCTGTTGGGTTCAAGGTGAAAAACCTTTCACTTGGGTGAAGTAACTAGATAAAAATTATTTTCACTTATTCAGAGCTATCTTTGTAGGTCATATAAATTTGTATATAAGTGAACATGCTATGATTATGTGATTATAGAATATAGAGTGAAAGGTGAAAATACTTGTAAGCATATTATTATCGGCTTGGGCGAAAAATATTTCACCCCAACCAAACAGACTTAATTGTCTATTTTTCCTGTTGTGTAGTGAATTTAATGTTAGTACCCTTTCAAGCACCACATTCTATTAGCGGCTAAAAGTAATGAGATGTTGAATGCTTGTTGGTTCACTCACCCCAATACATCATACATTTTCCAACATTATGGAACAAATAAACCTTGCAGCCCGTGCTCAATACTAAAAAGTTATTGATACGACAATCAATAAATTTGGTATATTAACCCCGAGTATGAGAAACGATATTGTTCTGGCTCTCAAAATGCCTTTGTCGGGGAGGCAAATCCTAGGTGTTGTCCTGGTGGAGAATGGGCGAGTGAAAACTACCGGCAATCCAATAGGTAGGGGGTAATATGCAAAATTGAGATTGAGAAGGAATACAACCACGATAATTAGGCCTTCCAGCATACCTGCTAAATAGAATGGAGTTTTGGTGGTCGGTGGAAGAGTTGGATCCAATCAAGTATCTCAACTTACCAATGCGAGTCCTAAAGGTTTCCTCAGGAGTTCAATGGCTCTTTGGCAAGAACATCACCTTCCTTCTTTTGCTTGTCTTAGTCATGGAGTCCCATTAAAAGTTCTTATCATTTTTGCTCTAGTTTTTTGGTAAAATGTAAAATGTAAATGTGCATAATGTGATAGTCATAACCATAAAAGTGAAGGAAAAGTTTTATAGAATGGTCATTAGCCCTGTCGTGCCATATGGAACGGAGTGTTGAACAACCAAAAAACAACATAACAACATGTTTAAAAACTGTGTGGAGGATATACGTATGTTACGATGGATGTGTAGTAAGAGTAGAATAAATAAAATTAGAAACGAACATCTTTGTGAAATAATACAAGTATCTCACTTAAACGATAAACTAAGAGAATTTTAAATAGCTTGGACACGTAATTATTTTAAATGGTTTAGACACGTCAAATGTAGACCAATAAGTTCGCCCACCAGGGGGTAAGGAAGATGTGTGATTTGGTTAGTGGTGATAGTAATACTAGGAAGATGTGATTTGGTTGATTTGGTACGAGATTGTTAAGGACACAAGTCATTTAGCTGAGGATATTGTGCTAAACACAGCAGAATTAAAATAAATATATATGATGTGAATCAAGGACGTGGTCGTCATTTTATCATTTTTAGTTCTTTTTAGTATTTCTTTTATTTTGAGCATTCATTGTATTTTTCCTTTTCTGTTGTATTTAGAGGTAGGAAGGTTAATTGGCTCTTAGGGACATAGATGTAATTAGATTCTTAGCTTAAAGGTCAAGCAACTTCTTTTCTATAAATACCCCTTATGTAGGCTCATTTGAGTCATTCCTTAATTTTGAGAGATTGTGAATAGAGAGAGAAATATCTTTTCTTGCTCCCATTTGGCGTTATTTATGTTGATTGGTATCAGAGCCTCGTCGCTCCACCCAGTTGTTGTTGTTGTTGTTGTTGTAAAAGAAAAACACGTAGACAACGTCACGGTGGGTTCAAGAAAGGATGAACTCCTCCGACGCAAACCTTTTCAACCAAATTTTGGAGGCCATCAACCGATTGACCCCCCGAGTAGATGCGATGGACGCCCGTGGTTCTTCGTCGGCAACTACCACAGACAGCCCCCACACCGCCCCGGTAACATCTCAAAACCCTAACCCTAGAAACATCCAAGAAAGCACCACCATTGATGTGGTTGTCCCACCATCACATTTCGCTGGCCCATCCACCCAAAAAAATACCCTACCCACTCAAACCGCCCCAAAGCAGGCCCCAAAACCCCCCCCAAAAAAAGGCCCTTCCCCCCAACCCCCCTCCCAAGGCCTGACCGACCCTCAAATCCCCTCCGATCTGAACCGCGATCCTCTAACAGCGGTCGGAACACACCAGCCCTCATCAGGCTACTTTCTCCAGAGTCGTGTGACTACCAATCCATCCCCTGTTGATCACCCGCCACGGACAACAATTCCAGGACCCTCTGATGGGTCGGGACATGATTTCCAACATTCAAACAGCCCTACCGAGGGTCAGTTGCCACCTCTAGTGCTTTCCAACAATTTTTCGCTCAATCCGTCACCCCTACGTGTTCAAATGGCACCACCATTGATCGGAACTTACTCTCCCACAATTGCCGAAATGATCCGTGGCATTCGGCACACAAAAAAATAAACCCGCCTCAAATACATCCCAATGTAACAAACCCTATGCCTTTTATCCCCAATCTTGCACCCCAAACCCTAGAATTTTCATCTTCCCACATTCCTAATAATTTCGACCACCACCCCTTATACATCCACCTCCACCACCAAACACATCAATCCACCACCATTTGCCCTCTCCACATCTTCCCCCACCCCGAATTCTTGTTCCCTCCCACTCTCCACCACCACATCCACCCACATTTTCCGCCCCACCCCCACATGACTACTCCTTGCCCCCTATCTCCATTTACCATCGCCATCACCCACAAAAACATCTTGAAAATCCCTACATACCATCCATACCCCAGCTCCTTCTCTTCCCACACCCCCTCACCCACACCATTCTACTTTTCCCACACTTCCGCCCCCACCTATTTTACATACCATTCCCCCACCCGGCCATTCCCTTCATGTCCCACATCAGCTACCCCGTGGGATACCCGTTCCTTTCACTCCGCGCCGGTTGATTCCCATGAGCGGGTACGGGAGTGGATTACTTTACCTTCCATGCCGCTCCCCCTTCACCCCTTCCCCACTAGGAGTTTGAGCCACCCCCTCCTACCAAGTGACATACGGATGTTTCCCCCTTTGATTCACTAAATCCCAAGGTGACCCCATATGTCCCCATCTCTGAGCGACATTGCTTTGTTTGCCACCAGAAAGGGCACCAAATGAATCAGTGCCCCTACCGCCAGCCACTGGTTCCAGCACCACCTCCTTCCCCACCCCATGAGACTCTACCACCTCACACTACTCTTCCTACTGACTCAGTTCACCCACCGACTCCTGATCCTCCTCATCCACCGCCTCGGTGGTACCCACGGCGCGCCTCACCGAGCCTCCGCTAGGCGATGATGATCTCGATGAGGATACCCTAGCGCTTCAGGGTGGTGAAGCCATCACACAGTTGGCCCTTCAGTTACTTTCACGGAGTATGCAGGGTGATATCAGAGTGGATGTTCTCATATTTGATGGCCACCTACAGCCTAATGCCGTTGTTGATTGGCTTGCCGCCGTGGAGTGAATTTTTTAGTATAAACGGCTGAAGGGTCATAGATGTGTTCTTCTAGCAGCAACCAAGTTTCAGGGCTATGCTAGTGTTTGGTGGAATGACTTGGAGCAGCGTCGTGCCAGCGAGGGCCTTTCCCCATCCAGTCCTGGACCAAGCTCCGTGAACAGTTGATGTCCGCTTTTGTTCCAGCCACTTATGAGTGTGACTTATTTCTATGAGTTCAGTCTCTTCGCCAGGACACCACAGCTTTGGACTACACTGAGCAATTTCAGCTTTTATGTACTCGAGCCCACCTCGGCGAGAGTGAGGAGCAACGCATTAGCCGTTACATTCACGGTCTTCAGGGCTACATTCAACGCGATCTTGCTTTGCATGAGGTCACCTCCTTTGCCAAGGCGGTGGAGTATGCCACTAAGGTTGAGTCCTTCCACCAGACTGTCCCTCCACCGTGTAGCCGCTCCATGCCTACTCCTCCAGCACCAATGATTTCTGCACCTACTGGGACTCCCTCCACCACTGTTCCTCCTGCACCAGCTCATCCGGTCACCTTCAAATGCTACAATTACGGGGCGATGGGCCATCACGCCTCCGATTGTTCTCTCCCTCGCCGTCGAGCTCTCTTAGCTTCTGGGAACCCTGACTACATTGGGAAGGCACCGGAGATACCATCTCAGCCAGCTCTTGTTACGATCCTTGACGGTGACACTGAAGGCCTTCCCCTCTGAGTTCGAGGACGAACTCTTTCAGGAGGGGGGAGAGTGTTGTGAATCAGGGACGTGGTCGTCATTTTATCATTTTTAGTTCTTTTTAGTATTTTTTTTATTTTGAGCATTCATTGTATTTATCATTTTCTTTTGTATTTAGAGGTAGGAAGGTTAATTGGCTCTTAGGGACATAAATGTAATTAGATTATTAGCTTAGAGCCAAGCAACCTCCTTCCTATAAATACCCCTTATATAGGCTCATTTGAGTCATTCCTTAATTTTGAGAGATTATGAATAGAGAGAGAAATAACTTTTCTTGCTCCCACTTGGCGTTATTTACGTCAATATATATATATATATGAGAATTCTCACCTACATCATTCATACATCACACTTAATTGTAGGCCCTAAAAACTTTTTTTTTCAAACTTCTATTTTTCTCTAATAAGCCCATGTGCGCCAGCAGTTTTTTGTGATTTTTTTTAAAATAGCTACAAAATGTATTTTGACCTAATTTTTTGAATATGGGTTGATTGGAAGGTTAATTTCAAGCCAAAAATAAAAATTTTGGAAAAAATATTTCTTAGGACCTAAAACTAAGGTGTGATGTATACATCATGATGTAGGTGAGCCTTCCTCTCTCTCTCTCTCTCTCTCTCTCTCTCTCTCTCTATCTATATATATATATATATATATATACGGTTCATGTAGCTGACTAGGCTTTGTTGAGTTGAGTTAAGTTGACTAGTATTCTGGCGAGAGCAGACCATGATAACATTTTGGAGAAATTCTCAGCGGGTAGCAAGGCATGCTTCTCTTTAACACTTGTTTGCAGATGACACAGTCATGTTTTGTGATGATATGCTAATGAGGAGCAATTATTGTGCTTCGAGTAGTCTCACATTAGAGGACGGATGCCCGTAAGGTCAAGAATTTCATGTTAGAGAGATTCAGGATCGAGGCTCGTTAGCGGATATTCTGGGTTGCATGGTCGCGCTCTTTCTTTCACTTATTTGGGTTAGGGGTGACAATTTTAGAAACGACACGAAAACATGACACGGAACGACACGAAATTGACCCGAAATTGACACGATATGTCGTGTTCGTGTCGAGTTTTATTTACACGAAATCGTCTCGTGTCGTGTTCGTGTCAAAATTATGAGTCGTGTCTTGTCATGTTATCGTGTTAATCGTGTTTTTATCCGGGTTATCGTGTCTATTTATGTTTAATTTAGCGTGAAATTTTTAAGAAATTGTGCTATTCGTGTCGTGTCGTGTCGTGTTATGTCGTTTTTATTTGGGTCGTGTTCGTTTCAACTAAAAAAACACATAATGCGTGTCGTGTTCGTGTCCGGAAAATTCTTGTCGTGTCGTGTTGGCCCGAAACACGACCCAAATACACGAATTGCCACCCCTAATTTGGGTCTTCCCTTGGGTGCAAAAATTAAGTCCGAGTCCTGATGTGATGGGATGATTTTGTAGAGAGGTTTTTAAGAGGTGGTTAGTAAGAGATTGAAAATGTGCATGCGGGATTTTCTGTAAGATGGGTGTGGAGACGGGCACAAATATTACCTTGTTTAATGGGAGGAGTGTTGTGATCCACTAGGACATGGTGGTTTAGGTATTAAGTATATAATATGGCTTTTTAATAATTATTTGTTGGGGAAGTGGCTTGGTGGTTAAAGTATGATACTCACAATATGTCTCAGTTTATCTAATCCCAACATTTTTTATATGAGTTGTATTTGTCATTTAAGACTTCGATATTGAATGTTTTGTTTCGGCATATAGGATTTATGGTTAATTTTTATTTTTTCTGTTTTTTTCTATAGAACAGGGAGGAAACATGGTGGTTGGGTTTAGTTCATTATAGATACTTGCTTTGAGAATGCTTTTAGTTTAGTTTAACTTACGTTGATAATTATTTATAATTATGAATTATAGATTAATAATACATGTTTATTACAGCGAAGGACTAATACAAGACTCCTACATATAGTTGAGAATGTAATAGCCTCTTCATGTATATTTGTTACCTACCTTCAAAGGGTTCAGATGTACCCTTGTTGCATATGATTAGTTTTCTTTATGATTGGCTACTAATAGAAATTCAATTTAATAATCTCAGGTTGACAAGAAAAGAAAACATACAGGCTGCTATCACTATACAAAGGGAAAGGGAAAGTTCGTTTACTTTACAGATTATGGGGGCCAAACTTTCATTGAGATTCATTCAATTGATAGGGTAAAACTTGCATTATTAATATTTTCTAATCAATCAACAAATACTATTTGTCTTTGATTTGTGTTAGTGGGATGTTTTTTTTCAATAAGTACCTTCTTTTATCTATGGAATACAATTGAATTTGCCTTCAATTGCAAGGTTACATTTATGATGTTCCAATATTTTTATTTGTTGTCATAAATGAAACTTTACCCCAATGCCATGTTGAGATTTTGAGTTTGTGGGGTATTACATTAATTATAATAGGGTATGTCTACACATTAAAGAAAATGAACTTATTGAAATTTTATAACTATTTTTTTTTTTTATCTTTTTATTATTATTATTATTATTTATTTAATCTTTTTTTTAATACTTTTTTTTGGGGGGGGGAGGGGGGGGGGGGGGGGGGATTGTTGTAGGTAAGTGTAGTTCGTAGATGTGTATAATTTGTTGTAGGCTCATTACAGTATTTGGTCAAGTAAAGGTGCAGTTGGGATTGATCTGTATGTCATGTTATGTATCTAGGATGTTTATGTGTTGATTTTGTCCCGAGGGGCTTAGGGGCTTATTTGTAACAGTTTAATTCTGTCATTTAATTATGTAGGGATCTATGTGTAAATATTAAAACTTTATGTTATAAATAGAATGTGATGGGAGATGAATGACCTAAATTCATTCATTCATTCATTCATTCCTCTTTGTTGATTTCTCTCTTCACGCTCTTCCTCTTCTACTTCTCTTCTCTTCTTTTCCTTTCATTATGTAAATTAGTTATCTCATAATTCTAACAGATTTATCATTTAACTTCATGTTTAACAATATCAAACACATGAACATAGCACTGAAAACAATCTCAACTGTATTCCAAATGTTCATGTGTTTGAAATTGTGCCTGTTAGTACTACTGTGGGAAAAAGTGATAATTTTTAATGACTGAAAATAGTCGCATCCCACATCGACTTGTCTGTGCCAGCCTTCTTCTTCACTTTGTTTTGATTTTTAGTTCTAAAAATAGGCCTTGCAGTGGTGTAGGGAGGATATAATGGATTTCAAATTTTGAAATTACATTGGGATATTGAAATTCTATAGTTACAAGCCTCCTCTTCATTTTACATAACAGTCAAAACTAACTGTTTCAAAGTGGTAATGAAGGATTTTATAAATATTTTTTACTTTATTAAGGTCTTTGCTCTTGCCTTTATTTATGTTTTCGGAGTAAGTGTTCAATTGTACTATAACTTTCATTATCAAATCAATGCATTTATACAGATAAGTTTTGGTGTGTATGTGTAACCTACTCTAATTTGCCTCATTCCGTTGGAGAGTAGCACTGGAGAATTTTACCTTTTTTGTTTACCAATACTAAAAATTTCTCATATCAATGCTATTTGTGATAATTTGCATGAACTTTGCTGCTGATCTTCTTCAAGGGTTATTTACATGAGTGGGTTGTTGATGTGAACGCAGCGGAATTTACACACGTCAATTACACACACATGAATGCAATGCTGAAATATGAAATCTCCATTAATTCTCTCTCTAAACTCTCTCTAAAACAAAATGATAATAATGAAAGCTAAGCACCTAGGAGTCATTTTATAAGCACAAAGACCCAAAAGACTAAAATACCCTAAATAAGTAAATGAGCGGAATAAAAATGAAATAACATAAATGACACGCTCATGCATCCCTCCCCCCCCCCCCCCCACCACCACCACCACCTCCACGAAGCACTGCCATGTCCTCCCTTGATATGGTCAGAGAAGTCGCAGTCAACGTGATGTATATTGGTGACACGTGACGCGTGGTTGTGCTCCCGGGAGAAGATTATCTTTTGATTTTTAGTTTAGGGTATTATTATCACTTTCTTTTAGTTTTATTTTTTATTAGTTTCCAAATATGATTGGGGCTAATTAGTCAATTTTAGTTATTAGTTGCCATTTTTAGTCTTTTTGGATCTTAGCTTGGTTAGCAAGCTAATCTCTCCTATAAATAGGCCCTTGACCTTCATTTTGTAATGAGACTTGAATATTGAAAATCAGAATATAAAGAGAGAAACTCTTTTTAATTTTATTTGGTGTATTTAGTTGGTGTGTAGTGTAATAGTAACGCTTCCGCATTCACGATTCACATCAATTGGTATCAGAGTTGCGTTTGTTCTTGGTGGTGAGCTGCGCTTGTTCTTGGTGTTCGTCGTGGTGCGTGAAGTGGGTATCGAGTTGTGATTCCAACTCGGGCAACCCTTCAATCAGGTGGATTGATAAATGTCCAAATGGGAATCGGGTGGATGGAAACCCTAAATTCCATCACCGCTAAAAGGGGGTTACCAACCTTTTTAACCTCCTCCACCCCCACCCTCCACCATCATCTTCCTCCACCTCCATCTCCTACCGCCACACAACCACCACCATGTCTACATGAATCTCCGTCTTCAATTTTTTTTTACAAACCCTGCCCCTTCCCCGCTGCCCTGTTATACCGAAAACCCATATTTGCCTACAAAACCAAACCCTAGCTTCCTTCTTTTTAACCCAAAACGGCCCCACCCCATTTTCTTGTAGGAAGCATATATCTGTTGTAAATGTGTTTCACGTCGCCATGAATAGAGAGTATTTTGATAGCAAAATCAGCAGTTGTCAAGCTCACTATCATAGTAGAGGGGGTCTTAGTAAGATCAACGGGCAATAAAGGAGAAGGCCCCAGCACAATTTGGAAAGGGAAAAGACTAGTAGAACGATTCACAGAATTTTTTGAAGTAAATTCTGCTTGAGCAAGAACCACCTCCCAAGTCTTAGGGTCTCACTAGCTAAGCACCGTAAAAGATCTCCCAAACTCCGATTGACCACCTCGGTCTGTCCATCGGTCTATGGCTAGAATGATGTGGAAAATTGAAGCATGCATCGCAACAATTTCCTAAGGGTCCGCCAAAAGTGTCCCGTAAAACTAACATCCCTGTCAGATGTAATACTCCTCGGTACTCCATGTAAACGAACAATCTCGTGAAAGTAGAGTGTGGCCAAATGTGAAGCATCCGAAGTCCTTGAGCATAGAATGAAATAGGGCATCTTAGAAAATCGGTCAACTGCCAC
The DNA here is from genome assembly GCA_949130495.1 of Sambucus nigra. NCBI lineage: Eukaryota > Viridiplantae > Streptophyta > Magnoliopsida > Dipsacales > Adoxaceae > Sambucus > Sambucus nigra. The sequence continues at coordinate 221,302,768 of OX422218.1, forward strand.
AAATACAGAATCATGCCCCTTCGCTGTCTTAGGTAACCCCACGACAAAATCCACAAAAACATCACGCCACGGTCGATCAGGGATGGGTAGGGGTGTATACAAATCGGCAATAGTATGCTGCCCCTTCGCCATGACAAGTATGGCAACGTTGAACATGAGTGTTAACCTCCCTCCTCATGGTAGGCCAATAAAAATGCTCACGCAGTGTAGCTAAGGTGCGAGCGACACCCGAATGGCCAGCTAGGCCCCCACCATGGAGTTCCGTGATGATTTTCTCTCGCGAAAAAATAGGGATGCACAATGTTGTACCACGATACAAGTATCCATTCTGCAGCAAGTAATCACCCTGAACGCCATGCTAACATTCACATGCCTCCATAATAGGTCCAAAAAAGGTGTCTGTAGCATATAAATCACGAATCTCAGAGAAACCAAAGACTAACCCCTGGATGGTAACGAGGGCATGAGACCTTCGACTCAGGGAATCTGTAACCAGGTTCTCTCTATCTGGCTTGTACTATAAATGGAAGGTAAACTTCTGCAAGAAACTAGTCCACTTGGCGTGTCGATCGCTGACCTTCTTTTGAAGTTCATAAAACGAAGCGCCTAGTGATCCAATTTAATGCCAAACTCCCGATGAATCAAATAAGGTTGCCAATGCTTAGCAGCCTAAACCACTGCATTGAATTCCAAATCATTGGCATAATAGTTACTAACAGAACCGACAACTTTCTTACTAAAGTAAGCAACGGAACGACCATTATGATTGAGGACAGCACTAATCCCGAAATTGCTGCCATCACAGGTCAACTCAAACAGCTGGGTAAAGTCTGGCAGGGCTAGTATGGGAGCTGAAGTCTTCTTGGACTTGATGAGCTGGAATGCCGCCTCAACCTCATCAGTCCAAGCAAACTTAGCTACGAAAGCGCACATCAGTGCCATAATAGGGGCCATTACAATACTGAACCGCTCAATAAAGCAACGATAAACCTGGGAGGCAATGATCGGCCTAGGCCACTCCCGGATAACCTGAACTTTCTCGCTATCGGCACATACTCCTTCCTCCGGGACTATATATCCCAAAAAGAAAACCTTTGGCACAATAAAAGAACACTTCTTCAGCTGAAAGTAAAAACTCTCACGCCGAAAAGCCTCTGAAACATGTCTGACATGGTTCGTGTGCTCCTCACTGGATCAACTCTAGATTATAATGTCATTAAAATACACCACGACAAACTTTTCCAAAAAGGGACAAAGGATCTGTGTCATAACATACATGAATGGGGACGGGGCATTGGACAACCCGAAAGGCATAACAGTCCACTCGTACAATCCGTCCTTCGTCTTGAAGGCGGTTTTCTACTCATCCCCGGGCCTCATGCGAATCTGATGGTACCCATTCTTCAAATCAAGTTTGAAAAATACTAAGGCCCCGTGAAGCTAATCAATCATATCCTCTAATCTCGGGACGGGGCATTGGACAACCCGAACGGCATAACAGTCCACTCGTACAATCCGTCCTTCGTCTTGAAGGCGGTTTTCTACTCATCCCCGGGCCTCATGCGAATCTGATGGTACCCATTCTTCAAATCAAGTTTGAAAAATACTAAGGCCCCGTGAAGCTGATCAATCATATCCTCTAATCTCGGGATAGGAAAACTGTACTTGACTGTGATTTTATTCACAACCCGACCGTCTATACACATCCACTAACTACCATCCTTCTTCGGCGTCAGCAAAGCAGGCATAGCACAAGGGGACAGACTCTTCCATACGAGGCCACGACCGCATAACTCTGACACCTGTTGCTGTAGCTCAACGTGCTCGACAGGTAACATCATGTAGTAGGGGAGGTTGGGTAACTGGGCTCCCAGAACAAACCTCAATGGTGGAAGAGAATCGAGCGGTGTACATACATCCTGGAACGATGCCAAGATGGTGCAAAGGGCTAACAAGGGCATAACACAACCCCTAATCGAGGGCATCGGTAAGGAGTACAATTGGTCAGGGACATAAGTGGGTCGGGCAGCCTAAGTTGTGGCAAAGGGTCAAGGACTACCTCACAACCCTCGTGCATAAACGAATAAGTATTAGCACGATCGTCGTGCATACTAGAATGATCAAACTACCAGACTGTCCCAATAAGAGGTGGCACATGTCCATATCAACTACCGTACACACGAACTCATCTGAATATGGCCCAATGGTAAATGATAAGCAGCACTGTCCGATGGGGCGCACTTCATTCTTAGATCCTAGCCACCCAATCTTACACGGAGTCTGGATGGGTTGGACACGAAGACCCAGACGCTCCACCATCTCGTGAGAAACCAAATTGACACTAGAGCTACCGTCAATTATGATCTTACACAATCGTCCCTTCGCAACACACTGCGTGTAGAATAAGCTATGTCATTGTGACTAGTTTGTCGACGTGACGGCTAAACTGGACACGGAAGAATGAGGGCACGATGATGGGTACTTGGTAGTGGGGGTGTAGTTTGGGGTAGCTTTGGTGTGGCTGGCCAGTATAGTTTGGGGCAGCTTTGGTGTGGTTGGCCACTGGGGTTGTTTTAGATATGGGGGTGGGGTAGAGGACTGTTTATTCAACAAACGGAGTTGAGTTTGACTGTGGGTGACGCGCCTACAATAAATAGGGGCTCGAATGCTAGTGGGGACCAAAGGGTTAATGGATTCGAAACGCAACGAATGGCCGGTCGGAAACAGTCCCTTGGTGGCTATCTCAGTGAAAGGTTGTTTAAGCAAGTCAGGATTGGGCTAATTTTTATTGATTAGTGGAGGTGGGTCAGTTAGGTTAGACACATGGACCAAGTCAAGTCCGGTTGGTTTACACGTGGGATGGTAACGCTGAGGGTTTCTGCCCTGATTAGAGGGCAGGGCATGTGGTTAAGAGCTGCTGGGGGGTGAGACGAGGCTGGTCATGTCTGAAGCAGGGGTTTTACGGCTGGGTCGGGTAGGGTTTCTTGACAGGGGTAGGTGGAGAGGATGGTTGGGTGTTTTTGGCATTTGGGGCCACCTTAACAGGGGTCGGAAAAGGTTGCTAAGGTCTTTCGGGTCAAGTCGGGCTTCCCAGGGCTTCAGGTGAGGAGGCGGGATAGAAAGCTTGCCCGCTAGGGCCTGTGGTGATTGGCTGGGCAATGGTGCCACTGCTGCCTCTTCTTATGGCTGAACAGTAGTTAGGTCTAGGGTTTCCACCCTAGATGCCGCTGGAAATCCGATGGATGTAGTCACCCGTGCTCCCAATCATCACACATATTGATCCAAGAACAACCCTGGTTCTGATAAACGCAACGGAATTTACACACGTTAATTACACACACATGAATGAAATGTTGAAATATGAAATCTCCATTAATTATCTCTAAACGCTCTCTAAAACAAAATGATAATAATGAAAGCTAAGCACCTAGAAGTCTTTTTATAAGCACAAAGAGCCAAATGACTAAAATATCCTAAATAAGTAAATGAACAAAATAAAATGAAATAACATAAATGACACGCTCCTGTGCCAGCTGTAAAAGAACTTTCTTGCACTCTGTTGAGCCATGTAAACAAGGTACGGGCATATTAATGGTGGTATGAGTAATTAACGGTTAAAAGGGATAGTGAGATGATCCTTACAATTTCATCTAGATTCCTATTGTACTGTAGTTAATTAAATAAGGTATTATTTTTCATCAACTCATTTTCAGTCTTTCATGTTTAGGTTTTAATCTCTCATTCTTCGATTTTTCATTTGTAGTTTGTATTAGGTATGCAAACGTCTATCTATAAATTGTTACAACATCATTCAAGTTGAAGCGCAGTCAAAGGTAGTGCTATTAATACATACATTTGCAGCAGCCATGTCACATGTAATTTTTAGACAATTTCTCATTATTAGATTTTATTTTTTGAAAATTTCCAAAATGATCGCAGGCTCGCTTCGGGCATAACCTGTCGTATGCACATATACACTTGGGGGAAAACTAAAGTAACGTGACAAGCCAATGGCACCAAAAGAAAGAATAGCATCTAAGCTCAAACTCTCACTAATAGCCAAATGTATAGTGATTACAATGAGAGGCCTAAGGTCTTTCCCTTTCTTCATTTACAAAATGTACCCTAAAATTGAAATGCACTCCAAATTGTTCAAAAATTGTAAAATGACAAAATGCAGGAACAATGCTCAGGTATGCAGTAGGTACGCGCACGATGTGCCATTGACATGACACACACGGGTCTTAGGCATGACTACTACAAGAAAAAAATTTGATCGTGATTTCCCTAGTGTCAATATATGTATGTATAGAGAGGGTACAGACTTGGCATTTGAGCTTAAAAAATAAGCATATGTGCTTCCCCTTCATAACAGATTGTTACATCATTGTTATAAAATCCTAAGTGCTGATGTTAGTTTTTTTGGCATTCAAATGGTATCACATTCTTTTAGAATGCAAAATTAAATAAATCACAAAACAAATTTGTGCATTTCAATATCATGAACCAACAATCAAATCATTATAGTATTATATTAAGGGTCCAAGCGAAGATTCACTAATCTAAAATATTTTTTTTTATTATCATTAGGCTAAATACACTAGCTTTTACCTATGATTGCCCCACAATGCATATTTGCGTAAGGTTCCTCGCCAGTCAGCATCTCCCACATTGCAATGCCAAATGAAAAAACATCAACCTGTCAAACCCAAACAACATTGCTGATTTCTTCATGAAATAATCCCTTACATTACTAAGATGTTTCATGACGTATAACTCCTCCGTCTCAAACTAAGAACCGCTTTTAAAATCTCATACTTTTTAGAAAAACCAATTTTAATTTAATCAACGGTCAAGTTCTATTTACTCAACCACCGTGGAATTTGGTACATTGATTTTTAAAACCTTGCTTGTAATCTGAGATGCCCTAAAAAAGAAGGTGACGTTTAAGTAATGGTAAAATGTTACCCTAACCTTTTCAGAAACTCGGCTGCTGCTACCACTCAATAATTCTGGTGCCATCCATGGTAAGGTTCCTCGCACACCTCCAGAAACTAGAGTATTGCGTTTGATTTTTGATAGTCCAAAGTCTCCAACCTGCAAGGGGGACCTTAGCCATCAATGATATTGGAGACCATATGCGCTATAATCTTATTAGTGAAATTAAATAAAACACAACCACATGTACCAAAAATTGCCAAGAGTCACTGTGCTGTGCATACCCTACATGTCCAAGAGTGTAATAATTCATTTCTGCAAAATATGTAACTTATACACAGCCAGGGCTTGCCCAAGGGTAGGCAAAAGAGGACAGTGCCTTGGTCCTCCAAAATTTGGTGATTTTTTGGGGGGGGACCAAAATGTGTATGTATGTATATATAAACTATTAGCTTAAAAATAACTATACAGTTCTAATACTCATTGTTAACGCACAATTTCTCAAAGAAAAAAAAACAATAGACTTTTATAGTATAAGGACTTTAACCCATACTACAAATCTAATTGATTAACATGAATGTGTGTATTGCTTTCTTTCTACCTTTTGCAATAAATATACAATATATTTTGTAATGATGTTAGACACAAATAGTGTGCTAAAATGTTGTTCATGACATGATGTGGCAGTTGTTGTGATTGGCTATATAGTGTTAGCTTTATAAAGCACAACTGGCAAACTAAGTAAAATAGCTACTGCGTTATTTTTTTGAGCAAATTGTAATTTAAATTTGTGTTTAGCGTTTTTATTCTTAATCATCTAGTGCATGTACTCCAAATTTCTTACTGTTTTTTCCTTCATAACTCAATTACAAAGTTGGAGTTTAAAGACAAATATTATTTGGATGCAACACTTAATATAATACAAAAAGTTCTTGAGTAATTAGCGCACACAAATAAAAACATAGTGTTGTTTGAGCAATTTTTCTAATCTAGAGATACCCGGTTTTGGAGTTCATCTTGGGCCCCCAAATCTTTAGGAGCGGCCCTGTACACAGCCCAAAAGGGGAAGTTCCTATCTTGTTATTGAAAAATTCGATATTCTTTTAGTAGGTTTTGAGATAACAGGAGTATTTTTAATTTGAAAATTAAATTTTTTTTTCTCACCATTCTGTGTGATTTATTTTGTGTATCTTGATTATGAGTCCATTCTACAAATCCCTTCTGCTTAAATGGAAGTGCTTAATTTTAGCTGAGGGTTTAAACTCATTAATGCTCCCTCAGTGATGAAATCCATCTTCCTTCCAAATAGATCTGAATTATAGGAAATCGAATCAATACGATATATACACATTATAATATAATCGATAGGACCTAATGTGCAGTAGATGATCATGTAGTGCATCTCTCCACCATTGTCTGGACTGTAAGGAAGCACTGCTCTTCGCGTACCTTGCATATGGGTCGTTGTGGGTCCCTCATATTGACTAGCAAATTGTCACATTTCAGATCAAAATGGACAATATTTTTCAAATGCAAGTATTCCATGCCAAAAGCCGCATCCATGGCAATTATCAGCTTTCTGCGGCGATCAAGTGATCTGCATTAAGAATACCAGAATCCCATTAATTATGAGTATAAGAATGAGGGGAAAATGTAAAAGAGAATTGAGGAATGATCATTTACCTATCCTTTTTTAGTAGCACATTCCTGAGTGATCCGTTTGCCATAAATTCAGTTACAGTTGCCAAGGTTCCCCCAGCTCCATCTGGTACCACCCCATAAAATGCAACCACATTTGGATGATGTAGATTTGAAAGGATCTGAGCCTCTCTCCAGAAATCTTTTGCCTGGTACAGAGACATGCATAAATTTCACATGCAGCTTATAATGGCAGTAATGATTCGGGAACAAAGGGGGCAAAAGGCAACTTTTGCTAAACAAAAAAAGGTAAAATCCAAACATGTGTGTGTGCGCGCGTATATATATATGTTAGGGTCATTTGGCTTTAGCATCCACTAATTTGTCCAGTTTACAGTTTAGCACCCACTCTTTTTGTTTATGCAGGTTTGACACCCATTTTCGATGGAAACCGTTAAATCCCATGTTTGACGGTTAGTTGACCAGCATCCTCAAGTCAAAAGTCTTTAATGCCCTTGATTTCTTTTGGCAAATCTCAACAAAGCCCTTTTTTAATACGACCTTCTTCTCTCATTCTTTATGCAAGTTTTTCTTTGATATTTCTATTTTAATACAAAAAATATTTAAAAAATCTAAAATTATTAATTTTTACAATCGGGACATAATAGAACAAAATGTTTTTTAACGTTTTTATCTACAATAACGTGTTTAAAAACAATTTCAACATTTATTAATGTTAAAAACAGTTTTATTGTTAATTTTTTTTTAAACATAGTGTTTTATGATAAAAAAAATAAAAAGAGTTTTTATTATAAAAAAAAAAAACATTTTATTTTAAAAAAAACAGTTTTTTAATTTTTATCTACAATAACGTTTTTTAAAAACAGTTTCAACATTTATTAAAGTTAAAAACAGTTTAAAAACCGTTATTAAAGTTAAAAACAGTTTTATTATAAAAAAAAATCAAAAATCAATTTTTATAATAAAAAACAGTTGTTATAATAAAAAAATAACGTTTCATTATAAAAAACAGTTATTAACGTTTTTGTCTACAATAACGTTTTTTTAAACAGTTTTAACATTTATTAAAGTTAAAAACAGTTTTTTTAAGTTTAAATACAGATTTTTATTATTTAAAAAAAATTATTATTAAAATCATTTTCATTTTAAAAAAACAACAAAATATTTTTTTTTAATTTTAATATATAACAAAGCATGAAAAATAACAGTTTTTAACGTTTTTTCAAAACAGTTAAAGCATTTATTAACATTAAAAACAGTTTTTTATATAAAAGAGTTTTATTATAAAAAAGTTTTTTAAAAATAACATTTTATAATAGAACACAGTTTTTATTATAAAAAAAAGTTTTTGAACGTTTTTATCTACAATAATGTTTTTTAAAAACAATTTCAATATTTATTAACTTTAAAAAGTTTTATTAAAAAAAAATTGTTAAGTAAAAAATTTTAAAAACATTAAAAAAAATCTTTTTTAAATAAAAACAGTTTTTAAAAAAAAAATTAACATTTTTATATATAAATAGCATTTTAAATAAATCGTTTTTTTACGTTTTTTAAAAACAGTTCAAACATACAATTTATATAAAAAAAAACAGTTAGAAACAGTTTTAATATTAAAACTGTGTTTAAAAACGGTTAATTTTTTAATATTAAAACTTTTTTTAGTAATATTTAAAGCAGTGTTTAAAAACAGTTTTAATATTAATTAATAACAGTTCTAAAATCAAAAGAAAAGAGTATTTGTTATTAAAAAATAGTTGTGGGTTAAGGGTAAGTTATTGTTTTGTTAAATAGAAGGGTATTTTTGGATTTTACCAGAAATTAGTTAGAGTTAATGGCCAACTATGTTGACCAAATGGTTTCCATCCAAAATGGGTGCCAAACTATAAACTAGACAAATTAGCGGATGTCAAAGGCCAAATAACCCTATATATATTATTATTACTGCTCTAATTGCAAGTACTCCCTAGCATAGCAAATGACACCCAATATATATATATATATATATATATATATATATATAGAGAGAGAGAGAGAGAGAGAGACCGGTTCTCATACGGACTTAGTTTACGGACCTAGTTTACGAACCACTACCATCCAAGAATTATCTAGGGACCGTTTTGTCTTCTTAGGACCACCTTTTGGGACCGCAATGTCTTTTAACTTCTTCTAAGTTTTAGGGAATATAAATTTTTACCCCAATGATTTCTAAGGTCTTTTAAGCTTATTTTAACGCTTAATTAATCTGGAAGTCTAAGTGTAAAAGTTTCAGAGCTACTGCTACTTCTCAGGCTTCTTCCGTCACGATCGTATTGGAGTTCTGAATAGCGAGGATTATCTATATAAATAGTTTCTTCAGGGAGTCTAGAAATTGGAAGAGGTTTTGATGGAAAATATTCTAGTCTTAAATACCTTATACGGTATCGTGGGTTTATTACTCTAGTTTCTTTATATATTTGATTAATAATATCAATTATATCGTTATCTATAAATTCGTCTAAATTATTATCACCATAAGATGACAAAAATCTACGATGTGTTCTAGGGACAGTTGTTTCTACGTTTTTAATGAGAGGGCGGATTCCTCCGGCTCTAATTAAAATAGCTTTTGTTTCAGCTAATCTTTTTCGTCTAATAAATTTTAATACGTCTATGCTATCTTCAAGTATCCTAGTATATTCTTGATATTGTTCAGGTCTTGATAGTTCTTCTGCAAAATCTTCAGTTCTTAATTTTTGTCTAAAGAGATCTCGGATCCCAATTCTAATTATTTCTATTCTAGGTACTTCTCGTGCTAGCCACTCAAGAACCTGGTCTATATATTTGAAAGTACCACCTGCGTATGTTAAAGAAGTTTCTATAAGTTCTTTATCTTTAGGGTCTGTAAGAGTCCAATCTTGGATTTCTCTAGTTAAGTCTAAATTTGTTTAATTAACAAATTCTAAAAAGTCTTTAGTGATTTGTAGGCTCATACAAGATTCTTTTTAAAGAAATAATATGTAAAAATAGTTAAGGGTTTGGTTCGAGTTATACCTTTCTTTTGGTGTGCAATATCTTTATCTTCCTTCCTTCTTCTCTTCAGCCTTGCTACTATTATTCTCCGGTCTCGGCCTACTACAACTCTCTTTTTATGTATCGCACCTCAATCCACTATTTTGGTGTTGAACCCGTTTCCTGCCTGTACGCCTAACGCCCACCTGGCTAACGGCTCATGGCAAATCGGCACCTGACGGCGGTTCACCAGTATAACACCTTGTGTGCTACACCAGAGGTTCCACACAATAGTCCTCTATGAAAAGAAAGTTGGAGACAATTTGGAAAATAATAACAACTTAGCATAAGAGATTTCTGGAAAAGAAAATACTTTTATTGCATTTCATAGGTAAATACAACTCTCTCCTCTCCCATGTACATATTACTCACTACAAGCATACTCTCTCTCTCTCATATCAAACACTGGAAGTCTAACAACTGATGCTTTACAACACAACTTTCACGTCCCTTTTATAGCACAAGGGAGCATACATATGACTTACTACTGGAGGCAAAAAGTTAACCGGTTAAAGAAGAAAAACAAATATTTAAAGTCTATAACCTTGTCTCTTCATAAAGTAATTCGTCTTCTTTTGGCAGGTCTATGTCTGAATGGGACCGTCTGATGGTCATGGCCCATAAGTCTGTCGTCTTGTGATAATGTAAGAGAATCAAACAGCCAATGTCTTCGTCTTTTATTAGTCTGGTAGCCCGTGTGGGGCAGGAATCTTTTTGCTTTATAGAAAGCAGAGTCTAAGCAAATGAGTCTTCCGTCTTCAATAATTCATCCACTACTAAGGGGCCCTTCTTTGTCGTGTCTGTGTCTTCTTCTGCCTTGTCATGGCCTGGAGGGCATTATTGAAAAATTCGTCAATGAGGCCCACAATTCTAAGGCTAGCTGGCAAAGCTATCTCTACCAATTCCTTGGCTTCTTTCTTGAGCCTTCCATTGAATGGCTCATCGGCTTGGATTATTAGGTCTTCTTTGTGGTAGGCAGTGTACCATCTGTCTTCGCCTGTTAATAATTCCATGATTTCTATTGTCTCCATGGCTTGAGCAATCTGGAGCTTGGACCTATCAACAATTAAATCTTTAGTCTCGTCTTTTGATAGAATTTCAACATCTTCAAATATATAATTGGAAAATCTAACAAGTCTAAATCCTTCAACTCTCATTCCTCTACAGGAACTTGGAGCAATCTGATAGATTCTAGCGAATAGAGGAAGTCTTCTACCTTCTTAACATACTCATGAACTATTTTTCCAAGAGCAACAGAGTCTTCTATAGTCTCAATTTAGATGGGTCCAATGAACCCATAGTCTGCTAAGGTTATCTGGGCAATCTCTGCTTTCCAAACGTTTTTGAAGAAACTTTTCATCATTACGGCATCTCCATTAGTCTCAGATAATAACATATTGAAATGTTCAATAATGCTATTAGATTCTTTCTTATAGTCTTCTGATAATGGAAGATTATTATGACCAAACGGTATAACAATCTTTGTCTTAAAAGTCTTTTTCGGATAACAAAAATTATCAGCTTTGGAGGATTCTCCAAGAGTCTGAGCATAGGTTTGAGTCTATGGTCTAGGCATAGCAGTACCACTGAGTTGGGTAACTGCAAGTCTTTGAGTCCTCATGAATCTGACAATGGCTACCAAATTTTGTTTGAACTCTATCCATAGTCTATTCTTCACATTCCACCATATAGCGTCTATAAGAGTATTTTCGTCATCTGAAAATTCTCGTCTAAATTTGATCAAGTCTGGGTATCTTTGATCGGATCTATATTGGGAAAAATACATTTTCCCAATGAGTCTATTTTGAGCAATAATCTCTTGTCTAGATTTTCCTGGAGGAACCAAGATATCATCAAAGTTCTCTAGGATTGGTCTTTCTTGAGAGTCTTGAATATGAGTCTGTCTTTGCGTTGCACCAGCATTTGGTCTTACGCATCTAAGATAGTCTGCAACGTCTTCTCTGTTCAGTCTATTTGTTCCAGAGGAACTCATGTTGTCTAGGTCTTATGTTTGCAACATAAAACATCAAATTATATTAGTGTTAGCAAACATTGGTTCTCTTGATATGATGTCTGGAATGGTATTTTTACTTCCCTTAATATGTATAACAGAGAAGTCATAACCATTAAGCAATTGTTGCCATCTAATAAGTCTATTAGTCCTTGATTTGGATAAGTCTAAGTCTCTGAATTTTACTGCATAAGAAGAGTCGGTATAAACAGTAAAATGTTTAGGTCTAAGAAAAATCATATATTTTTCTATTGCCCTTACTATAGCTAAAACTTCTTTTTCATGGGTAGTGTATCTTGTTTCTGAGTCTGTAAAGGTTTCAGAACTATATCTACAAAGTTTTTTCTCTTTTGTATGATGATCAATGGCAAAGTATATTGTTCCCCATTGTTTATCAGAGACATCTGTTTCTACTATAAGCTGGTCTTCTGCATTAGGCAGTTCAAGTAAAGGAATATTCTTGACTGCATCTTTAATCTGTCTTATAACTTCAAAATCATCTTTAGTCCAATAAAAAGGATTAGTTATGTCTGTTCCTTTTAATTTGGCAGTTAAGCTTTGTCTTTTTGAGACAAGGTCTTTAACAAAGTCTGTAGCATAATTAAGCAATCCTATAAAAGATTGTAATTGTTTTCTATCTTTAAGTTGGTCTGGAAACTCAAGAATCTTTTTGGTTATGTGTTCTGCCAAGGATAATTTTCCTTTATTAATATGCATTCCCACAAAGTCTATCTCACTCTGAAATAATTGCATTTTCCTTTCGAAAATAACAATACCATTCTTGTCTAATTCTAAAATAATCTTTTTAAGATAGTCTACATGCTCTATCTCAGTCTTACTGACTACAAGAATATCATCTATATAAACAAGACAAAATTCTAAATAAAGTCTAAATATATTATTCATTCTTCTTTGGAATACTTAGGGAGCGTTCAAGTATCCAAATGGCATTACTAGTCATTCGTATTTTCCTTGGGGCACACTAAAGGCTGTCCAAGTAATACTGTCTGGATGCATTTTAATTTGCCAGAAGCCTGATTTGCAATCAAACTTACTGAATATAATTCTATCTTCAATTAAATTAATCAAATTATTCTTATCTGGTATCTTATAAGAATCAAATTCACAATTCTTATTTAATTATCTATAATCTATAACCATGCGTCTTTTTCCTCTTTTACGTTCAGACTCATTTTGAACATAGAAGGCAAGGCTATTATGTCTACTTTTACTTTCTCTAATAATGCCTAACTTAAGCATTTCATCTATGTCTTTCTTGAATTCTTCTCTGTCTTCTTGTGAATATCCTTTCTTACAGGTTCCACCATTAATAGTGGCATCTGGGTTAATAGGGATAATTTCACAATAACTTCGGTCTTTATCCCATTTAGCGATGGGATTTTCTTCTAAATTAGGCTTTGCTAGTTGCCTAATCTTTTCCTTTTCTACTTCTATATCCATTTTCTTCTGTTTGGATATAGCTTGAACCAGTAATAAGGTATGTTGAGCTTGATCTAAAATGTCTTGTTGTCTAAGCGCTATTTGCTTATAACACTTTTGGTCTGGACACTAACATTCTTTTTGTAAGGGCTTAGTAATTTCTACGGCTTCTTGTTGGGTTGTAGGTCTAGATCCACCATGCTCAGCAGAAGAACTCTAATGTTTTATGGGTCAATAATTGGGTTTGACCTGCATAAGGTCAAAGGCAGTCTTGTGATCTATTAGAGGGGCTTTATTATTAAATTCCTCTGTATCACTAATTAATATCCTATCGTTATATTGAGTATAAGGATGATATTTCCTAATAAAGTCTTGTCCTAAATAATGTTTCCTGTGAAACTAGGACGAGGATCCATTATCCAAAATCGATGATTCACGGTTTTGTTGGTCTGATTGCCTAATTTAAAATAAATAGGAATAGTCTGGAAATATAAGGTAAATGGATCTCCATTAGCCACTTTACCATAGATTTCTTGAGTACTTTCTAAAAAATAGTCTTCAGGAAAAACATTAGCCTTGCAAATACTCTGAGAGCAGCCTGTATCTATAAAAGTTGAAAGTCTTTTAGGATAGTCTTTGTGTTGAACAAATAATTCTACAAAACAAGCATGTGGTTTAGTAGAAATTCCTAAATTGTTCTTTTCTAAAATAGATATTCCTTTCTGAGGTTTATCTATAAAATTTAAGGGTATTTGGTCTTCTAAACTACTATCAGAATGGTATTCTTCTAAATCATAGGAAATTCCCCTTCCTTTGAAGTCTTCATTTTCTTGCAATCTTTTGGCTATATTTCTATCAATGTCTTGATAATATGTTTTAATATCTATGTCTATTTAAGCGTCATACTGGCTAGTATAAATTTCTCTAAATCTAGTTCTCCAACAATCTTCATGGTAGTGTAATTGACAAATAACACAAACCATAAATAATTCTGTTTGTATAATCTCAAAGCATTCTACGCATGTAAAGTCTTTCTTGCTACATTTCATTTCAAATGTGCAATAATGTCTTTCATCAAAGTAACATCTAGGTATATAAGTTAGTAACTCAGGATTACTAACTGTCCATCTTTTCTTTAAAAAGGGGCTTAATATACACTTATACCAAGCTTCTTCAAAGTCTATATATTCATTATCTAAATCGTCTTGATTAGTTTGCATCATATACAAGTCTAAAGTATCCTGAGAGTCTTCATACTCATCAGTATCACTATAGTCTTCTGAATCACTATCTGTATATGCGCTATAAATACTAGTATTATCATCATCTTCTATGTCTGATATTTCTATAGCATATAGGATATCTAATTCTTCTTGATCTTTAAAGTCTAACATTGTATTAATAATCTTAATACCTTCTTTATCTTTCTTATTAGGGCAGTCTTTAGCAAAGTGTCATTCTTTGCCGCAAGTCCAACATTCTTTGATAGAGGTCTTAGATTGAGCTATATCTTTTTCTTTCCTATAATTAGGAACCTTCTTATACTTACTAGTGTTTTTTTTAAAATATCTTCTTTGATTAAATTTATTTTTGTTAGTCTTAGGGTTCTTTTCTCTAAAGGTAGTAGATTGTCTAAATTTATATTTCTTTGGAAATCCTAAAGGTCTAGTCTTAAACTTCCTATGTTTCCATTCTAATTTCTTTTTAAATTTCTTAAATTCGCTACCACGTCCCCATTGGATTGGAGCGACGTCTCTTTCGTCTTTGATTGGAAGGATCTGCTTGAAAGTTTCTTCTATTAACTTTCCTTGAGTTATATCACGTCTCTTTGCTATGATATAGTCTTCGGCGAAATTGACTCTTTCACCAAGGGAGTTGTTCTTAACTCCAGCTACTCCTGGCCAATTCCAATATTCATTAATTAGGATTTGTCCTATGGCTGGTATATTTCTAAAGTATTCATCTTTTAAGGTCTCTCCAAATTCTTTAATTTGGTAATATAGCTGCTCATAATTATTGTTATATTCATTTATCTTATCTAATTTGCAAATGCTAAGGAGGGCTAACTTAGTTTTTGCTAGGTCTTGTTCATTGATTTGGGCTAGATGTCCAGTTCCAATGAATTCAGATGTGAATAATTGAATATATTCTTGAATTGATCTTTCTTCTAAATTTTCTTTGATCTTCTCAACCTTAGCTAAGGAGTCTTCATCAGTAGCCTTTCTTAAACTATCTAAATAATCTTTTGCAATACCTCTAATGGATTGCTCAGCATATTGTTTACATGAACTTGCGTCCCATTGTTTCATTGGATGCAAAACACATGTTCATTTGATTACGCCATTCATCTAAGGCCTTCTTCCTATCTTGAACATTGTCTAAATTAGGGTATATACCTACTGGATTTATGGCTTGACTTGCCATGGTCTTAACAGGAGTGAAACTCTTGTCACTAGTTGGAAAGTCTTTTATATAATCCGATTTAGTCTTTACTATGGTGCTTGAATATATAGGAATGTTTATTCCTATTGGTTTACTAAAAAGTCTGGAAGCATCTTCTAGCCTAATACTACTTCCTATATATTGTTTATTAGGTTCTACTTGTGTAGCTGGCATTAGTTTTTCTTCACCTTCTTCTATTATTCTTAAGTTTCTAAGAAGTTCCTTTATATTCTTAGATTCTTTTAATTTTAATATGCGGTCTTGGGCTATCATATTAAATCTTTCTCTTTCTTGAAATCTAACCGAATGACTTTTCTTAAGGTGATCTTTAAATGTCTTCATATCCAATTCTGAGGGTTCATGTCCAAAGTTTTGGATCCTAGCTTTTTCTTTAATTAAATCTTTTTGTTCAAATGATCTTCTGGGTCTAATTACCGGAGTTTGTCTTAGTAAACTAGCACTAGTCTTACTACTGCATTCTCCTTCTGAAGGATCATTCATTATGGCTTCTCCCATATTCCTAAATCTAATTTCTTCGGTCTGAATATTCTTATTGACAATCTTAGGGGGGCCAAACTCGATAGAAACATTTCCAGTGACATCGTCTTGATTAATAAACAGAGGTTTATTTTGTATAATCTTAGTTTCTTGAAATTCTGGCAATTGCCAAAGGGTCTTGGCTTTTTCTTTTATAGGTCCAGTATTCCTAATACTGTAAGTATGATTATAGTCTAAAACATTGATTCTAACTAAGATTTCTTCATTGAGTCTACCGCTAGGAATTCCCGATTGCAATCCTTCATAAGGAAATTGGGAGAACTTCACATAACTTTGGAATTCTATATTTATATTAGCGTCTGGGATGTTGTCTGACATTTCTAGTTGGGCTATCCCAATAAGGCTCTTCTCAAAATCTTTCCATCTCTTATCTACTAAACAACATAATATGTTGATATTATTCTGAGGACTATGTAATCCTTGGATTCTTGCTTGAAAGAGTCCAAAGGTTAGGAATTGGAACTTCCTATCAGTACCTCTAGAACTAAGTCATTCTGAGTCAAACACTTGGAGCTCGGTATAAAATTGTCTAACACATGATTCCTACAATGGTAAGTCATGTTATAATTAGGAGTCTTAGGAGTGGCACCTTCTTTAAACAAGTCTATATATCTAACGGCTGGAAGTTGTCCATTATGAATGGAATCTTCAATAATCTTCCAGTCAACTTCACCCCATTCTTTCCATTGAAGAGGATTGGTGAAATTTCTTTCTTTCCACCATGTCCTAACATTGGAGGATGAATCCTTAAGTCTTTGGGGCATATGATTACTCCGTCCAATATTTGGAATAGAGCTAACTGTCTTACTATTCTTATCTAATCCGTCATTTATGACTCGTCTACCTATGGTATTTCTTTCCCTAGTTTCTATAGGAGGGGTTTCTCTAAATTTACAGGTGGTTACCTGTTTTTGTTCGAGTCTTTTTTCAATTCTTTTTAAAAAGTTTGAATAATCTTTTTTGTCTTTTTATTTGACTAAGGATTTCTTCTTTAAAATTCTTATTCTCTTTTCTAGTCTTCTCAGAAGTTTCTTCACTATGTCTAGCTAGAGAATTAACTAGGGATTTTGCAACATTTGTAATATATTCTTTTATTTCATTATCTTTTTCTTGTTGTTGCATGGTTCTAACTTCTATAGATTCTACAGTTTTTTCTATTTTATCTAAACGAGTTAGAATAAAAGGCGAGTCTATTTCTGCTTGGGAAGGCTTATTATATACAGCCTTAATTCCATTTATAATTTCTTTGTATTTTTCTTCTACTTGGGCCATGTCTAGTCTAAATTCATTAATAATACTATCCATTTTGGATAGGTTATGGCTTTCCATATTATTAAGGTAATTTGCTAAATTTTGTTGGAATTTAACAAAGTATGTATGGAAGGTGGTTAATCCTTCTGTCTTAGCCTTTAAATCTAAATGCAAGTCTTTAACAAAGCTACTGTTATAGTCTTGGGTAGCTGCTATGGATGTAGAAATTAAATTTAATCTTTCTAATATAAGTCTAGTTGCTTTAGCCGCATTGGCAATCTCATTTTTCATTTATCTTATAATAAAATCTATCATTTATCTTTTCTAAAATTCTTTGATAAAAGTCTGATAAAGTCTGAATGTAGAGGTCTCTTGGTACCTCATTCCAGTCTGATCTAACTATCTCCATTAGGAAGATAACTATCTAATCTAGGGATAAGCTTAGCTTGTTCTTTAGTAAGTTTAATTAACTCACTGTCTTGATTTTTAGTTAAGGTTTTAATTTCTAAGATGTCTTTGTTAAGGACTTCTATATGATTAGTCTTAATATTTATTTCTTGTAAAACATGGACAAGGTCTAGTGGGATTTGGTTATCTATTTCTAGTAGTCTTTTAGAGGTATTTTTTATCTTTGTTTCTAGGGTTTGAGTGTCTTTTATTAATTGTCTTAATATACGGAGTATACACTTATTTTGGTCTAATATGCTATTAATAGCACTAGCAGTAACTTGTCTACTGTCTGCGTGTTTGGCGGGGATGTGTTCAATGTGTGAAGAACCGTCTATGTGAGAGGTTAAACAACCTACTGAGTCTAAATCAGTTATAGGTATGGGATGGTAGTCTGGGTTGGTTCCAAAAATATCTTGGTAAATGCGAGAGATAAATCCCAAGGGCATTAAAGTCTTTTTACTAAAAGTCTAAAAGGAGCGTCTTATGGCTCTGATACCAGAATTAGGGTTTTGGTTGGAATTTGGTGAGTTTCTAAAGTCTTTAAGGTCTTGATACCAATTTGGGTCTAAACTATAAATCTTTTAAATATATAGTCTTAAACTAAGGTTTTAGTATAAGACAAGAGGGGGACCATCTAAAGTAAATAAAAAAAGTCTTGGAAACCACGAGGGGACCACTTTCGGGATAAGGACAAAGTCCGCACGAAAAGTCCGCACGGTGAGTCCGCACCAGAGATTCTCTCTCTCTCTCTCTCTCTCTCTCTCTCTCTCTCTATATATATATATATATATATATATATATATATATATATATATATATCACTGTTCTAAAAAACCCGCCTAGGCACGCCTAAGCTTGATGCTTGGGAGAAACGCCTCGCCTTACACTTTTTACTCCT
This sequence comes from Sambucus nigra, assembly GCA_949130495.1. Taxonomy (NCBI): domain Eukaryota; kingdom Viridiplantae; phylum Streptophyta; class Magnoliopsida; order Dipsacales; family Adoxaceae; genus Sambucus; species Sambucus nigra. The sequence goes on from OX422218.1 coordinate 221,321,466, forward strand.
TATTCTTGGTAAAACCCTTAAAGCGCACTTTTTTCTAATAACAACAATGCTTTAGTGAAACGATATCGCCTTTTAAAAAAAAATTTACAAATCGGACCATTATCTCATCCAAAATAATCAAATAGTATTTTAATTTGCATATATTCAGACATATTTTTATGATATGTACAATTTTAGTATTTTAATAACCTTGTTATGGTTAAAAAATATTAAAATGTATTAAGAAGGCCTAAACGCCTTTTTACGCCTAAGGCCCGCCTAGGCTTGAGGCTTAGCCTCCATGTCTAGATCACGCCCCGCGTTTTTTAAAACCTTGATATATATATATATATAATTCCCCCTCACATGTCGCTAAAAATCTCTTTTAGCGACACATACGGAGATAGTTGCCAAAAAATGGAATGGAACAACCCAAGGAGTTTTTGGCAAAATTAATAGTTCAGGAAGCTATTTGATATAAGAATGATGCTCACGGGTTTCCTGCAATCTAACCCCTCCCACCCACGGGGAAAAAAAACGAAAATGACAATGCTAAGAAAGAGCTTGAGCAAATCACCCACCAGCCGTTCTTGCTCTGAAGATCTCCCAGCAAAGCAGCTCTTTTTAATTCTCTTAATAGCAACATCTGATCCTCGCCATTTCCCATGATAAACAGTTCCATAAGTACCAGATCCTAGCTCCCGTAGTTCTTCAAGATCCGCATTCTTTATGATCTGTACATCAGTATCCGAAATATCAGTTGCATATAGCAGCCAAACTTAATGACAATGGAAAAAAGGAAAGTAGACATAAACATATACATAATGAGCTGCAAACCAAAGATATTTCTTGTTCATCAAAATCAACACCTTAAGCGATCATATAACGTAATACAGTTAGAAAAATTTTACATGTTTCATCCTTAGTCTAGTTTATCTGTAAAATTTTGATATTATATATTATCCATGACACGTGTGTTTACATATAAATTTTGAAAATTACATTGTTGACCAAAAGACTCTTCAACCCCAAACATTTTTCTAATTATACAAAAAAAAAATTACTTATATATTGTAGCATAAAAATTCGTTAATATAGCGCATGTATCAAGTGTGATACGGCTTCTAGTTGATATGAGCTCCCATACATGTGCACTCTGTCATCTGGAAGTAATCACGACAAATGTGGCAGATCTTAAATTTTAATAAAGATAAACAAACTGAGTGCGTATACGAGGATCCCGGGATTTATTTCTAATTTTTGTCTATTTTTATTTTCATGTTTTATTGGCTATATCTCACTCTTAGCTGTTATATTAGGTTAGGGGTGACATTTCCTTGAAATGTCTTTAGCGTACCCTCTTTAGTCATTTTACCTTTTAGGGCTATATTGGCTAGCAAGATATTTGTGGAGTTTTGGCTCAGCATTGACAGCCCCATGTAATCTACCTAATGGCGCGACCAGTGAAGGTTGGGCTTCGCTGCAGCAAAGGGGTATTTCGTAAAGCATGGAGCGAACCAGGGTTTTTTGAGGGGTTTCATGTTGGAAACTCATCTGGGTTCACGGCAGCGAATGAGTTACAGTTTTGTACGAAAATGGGTTTTAAGTGAGTGTTATTTGGGGCATTATTCTCATTGGTACCCCCTTGTATAAATAGAACATTTTGGCTTTTAACCTAAATCAAGAGCAGCTTTTATCATCACATTCATTGCTAGTATACACATTAAAGAGGATTGTGAGTTTGTGAGAGTTGCAACCCTTGTTGATTGAATCATAGTAAGGAAGCCATGATCCGTGGACATAGCCAAATTGACATCTTGGCCCGGTTGTTTCTTGTTGAAGACTCATTTTGGAGATTAGAGAATGGCTACATCCAAGGTTTCAAAGGTGTTAACTGTGAGGTTTAACTTGGAGGAGTTTCTGAAAAGTCCATTAATTTTGGGATGTGGCAATGCCAAATGAGAGATGTGTTGATCGAACAAGGTTTGCATAAAGCATTGAGAGGCATTTCGGCCGAACCCAAGGATATGTCGGAGGATGATTGGTAGGAATACGACTTACAAGAAGAAACTATTCCGATTTCATTATATTAAAGGTATGTCTATGTCCAAACATCGCGATGAGTTTAATATAATTTTCTTTGAATTATTAAGCTTAAATGTTGATATTGATGATGAAGATAAAGCTTTGTTACCTCTAAATTCACTTTCGGATTCATATGAACATTTAAGCACTACATTTCGATATGAGAAGGATAGAAGTGAAGTTTGATGATGTCTGTTCGGCATTGTTGGGAAGTGAGAAGTTGAGCAAGGAGAAGAGTGATTCTTAGTCCGATACGTTGATTGCGCGGGGTAGGACAGAGGAGAGAAGGCAAGGTCGGAGAGAAAGCCCGAGGTTCAAACCTTCTCGACACCACGAGTACATGGTTGCAACTTGGAGTGGTGGACCCTTGAATCTGACTGGACGGGAACTCCGACGACCGCACATTTACGAGTACGATGGCGCAACAAGTGGATTGAAGGCGGCGACATTCCGGAATGCTGGATTCAAAATGGCAAATAGGCGAAAAATGGATCCCAAGTAGGACGCATTTTTCATGGAAGTCATATGTTTTGTCACAAATAGGCTCTAAGACCAATTTTGACCAGATTTGAGGTCAAATAGAGGGTAGGGAATTGGATCGGCGTAGGGAATCCCATTTTTGTTGGGTTTGATTGTGGTTGGGCATTAATGAGTGGGGGAAAATAGGGTTAAAAGGGGGTGGAGCTATTTGAATTGGGAAAAAAAAGAGTTAGGGTTTGTTATTTGTGGATTTGAAAAGGTATCGGGACGGTGTTGGATCGATGTTTGGGGGTAGATTTGGGCTGGGGCGGTAGAGGAATGGGGCTGGTCAGCACTAGGGTTGGCCTCTGGCGGCTGTCGAACACCGCTAGGGCTAAACCCTAGTTGCTCGTCGGACACCTGGGGTGTGGTCCGACCAGGTGGGAGGCTGGTTGGGCGGATCGAAAGTTTTCTAGGGAGGTAGCAAGCAGATCTGCTGCCATGGGAGGGCCAAGGGGCAGATCAGGTGACCTCTGGGGGTTTTGGTGGTAGTTTGGCGTCGGAGGTGAGCCATGGAGGTTGGCCAGAGGTCAACTCGAGGTGGGGGTGCGAGGATGGTCAGTGTTTGGAAAAAGGGCGGGGTAGGGTCGGCAGTAGCTATTATGGTAGTGGGTAAGTTCGGGTTGATTAGGGTTAGGGTTTCTTTGAGTTAAGGTTAGGGTTTGGGGTTGTTAGGATTTTGAGAATGATGGTGGGGCCTTTGAAGGGGTGGTGGTTGTGTGGCGGTAGGAGATGGAGGTGGAGGAAGGTGATGGTGGAGGGTGGAGGTACTAAAAGAGTTGGTATCCCCCCTTTTAGTGGTGATGGAATTTAGGGTTTCCATCCACCCGATTCCCCTTTGGACATTTATCAATCTACCGATTGAAGGGTTGCCCGAGTTGGAATCTCAACTCGATACCCGCTTCACGCACCACGACGAACACCAAGAACAAACGCAGCTCTAATACCAATTTGATGTAAATCTAAGAATGCGGAAGCATTATTGTTACACTACACAATAATTAACTACACAACAACAACAACAACTAAACTAAACTAATGAAATGGGTTTCTTTCTCTCTTTATTCTCAATTCTCAAGGCATGTTTACAAATGAGGACCAAGGGCCTATTTATAAGAGAGGTTAGCTTGCTAACCAAGCTAAGGACCTAAAAGACAAAAAAGGACAACTAATAACTAAAAAGACTAATTAGTCCCAAACATGCTTGGAGACTAATTAAACACTAAAAATAAAAGAAAATGGCAATAAACCCTAAACTAAAAATGCAAAATAAAAGATAATCTTCTCTCGGGAGCACAACCACGCGCCACATGTCTCTACGGATCACCATACACATCAAAACATATCATTTGTTTTTTCATGCTCCAAAAATTACCAATAATTTTCTCTGTGTCATCACCTTACCAAAAGCTTGAATTGTAGTGTAACATCTTTCCATCTTGTTGTATCTTGCAAGACTTGGAAACACAAGGAAGACGATTAAGAGTGAACATAAAGACAATGGCTTGTACTTGCTGGATAAGAGGCCCACTCCCTTGTTATGTTGCAAATCAAACTAGTGTTATGAATAATAGCAGCAATAATATGTTGATGCGATGACATAATTAACTATGGCATTTATTCATATTTTGAAGTGTGTACTCCTTAAATTTGCCTTTGTTGCACCTTTTGAGCTAAATGAAGCATGTGTTTTTGCAAAACAATGTCGTGTTCCTTGTTGATGTTAGAAATTGGTATAACGCCGATTTTAATTATAATTTGAAAATTTACTAATTATCAAACAATTAAGAGATGAATTGTCTATGAAATTGACTGAAATGAAAAGAAAGAGAAGAATAAACAATAGGAAACCCGGATTTACGTGGTTCGGCCAAATCGGTGCCTATGTCTATAGATGAATCCAATCTGCACTATATCAATAAAGAATCCACATAGAAGCAATATTACAAGCTTTCTCTTACTCTCACTCTAGTTTGATAGCATAAAAAGTACAAACTCATCTCTCCTTCCTATTTAGGGTTAAAGGGTCGTTATTTATAGGTGAGTAAAGTGAGAGAGTGTGGTCCATAGGACACGTCTTACCTTTATAGAGTACATTGAGATCACGCTTTACATTAAGGGAATGGAATGATTACAAGTTAGTTATAGCACATGGGAGAGAATATCTCCATATCTCTTCTTATGTTGCAAGTTTGCCCCATGCCATCATCACTAATCACGTGGTATTGCTGATTGTACTCGGCTTCGGCGAGGCCAAACTCTCCCGAGGCCGACTCCAGTGGCTACCTTGTATGAGGTTATTCTCGTACGTGGTAAAGTTGGGTTGATTTATGAGACAAGTGGAACCAAGTGTGACCTTCACATGTCCTGTCATATTTAGAGTATAACAGTTACCTCTCGAGGCTTCATCCATAAGGATGAAATCTTGAATTAGTCTTTGATATCATAGTAACCATGAGTGAAACTTTTTAAGTTGTGAGATCGACCTGGCTTCTAACTCCTCTAAATGAGCTGACCATCCTGCCTTGTCTTTTCTATGCGAAGGTGTGGCCTTGACTTTGCCATGTGGCAAAAATTGAAGGTCATAAGAGGCGTCATTATGACGCTTGCTCCTCAACTGAAGCGCGCGCATTTTTCAAGTGGCCTCTTGGTTTTTCAATGAGAATTGAGCCTCTAATCCCCTTCTATAAAAACCCACCATTGCCTTCAAAGGCAATCATGTGTTACGTTCACATTCATCATCGAAAGGAAAAAATGGACCCAAAAACAATCCAGTATGTGTTATAATTTTCTGCTCAAAAGGGGTATCAATATTATAATTCTACTGCTTATCATCGTTTTGTCTCTATGGAAGTTACACTCTTTGAGTCAGTTCCTTCTTTTCCCTTGCTTGCTGGGGAGATTTTAAATATAGGGAACCTGAAGGAGCCTGTTCCTACACAAGGGAAGCTTCTTACTCATGGGGAGCCTGTGCCAAAGACTATTGACACGAATAATTTTCCACAAGCACGGGATCCACTTGTATATGCTTAGGAAAGAAAAATAAGTCATTGTCCAACCCCAGGACCTAGCAGTCTCCTTAAATCCAAGTAATCCCTCACTCGATCTTGGTGTCCATGTTGCTCTTCATTGTAGTGTTTGTGATTGTAGGAAACATCTTATATCTCAGTTCGTATCCTATAATGACTTATCTCCTAAATATTGTGCTTTCACTTCTTCTGTATCATCTGCTTTTATTCCTTCCAGTGTTGCAGATGCCCTTAGTTAGACTCCGTGGAAGGAACAAGCATGGGAGGAGCTACTTGTATATGCTAGGAAAGTATAACAAGTCATTGTCTCACCCCAGGACCAAGTCGTCTCCTTCAATCCAGTCAATCCCTCACTCAATCTTGATGTTCCTATTGCTCTCCTTCATAATAGTGTTCATGATTGTAGGAAATATATTATATCTCAGTTTGTATCTTACAATGACTTATCTCTTAAATATTGTGCTTTCACTTCTTTTGTATTGTTTGTTTCTATCTATTCTTTATTTATATTCCTTCTAGTGTTGCAGATGCCCTTAGTCAGACTCCATGGAAGGAACAAGCGCGGGAGCTACTTGTATATGCTAGGAAAGCAAAACAAGTCATTGTCTCACCCCATGACCAAGAAGTCTCCTGTAATCCCTCACTCGATCTTGATGTCCCTGTTGCTCTTCATAATAGTATTCGTGATTGAACGAAACATCTTATATCTCAATTTATATCCTATAATGACTTATTCCTAAATATTGTGCTTTCACTTCTTCTGTATCATCTGTTTCCATTCCTTCCAGTGTTGCAAATGTCCTTAATCAGATTACATAGATGGAAATCTATGTCTGGAGAAATGAAGGCCCTTGAGAAGAATAATACTTACGATGTCGTATATGTTGATCATACTCTCTTCATTAAGAGGAAACAAAATCACACCATAGTCATTATTGCATATGTTGATGATATTGCTATCACTAAAGATGATCCAAGAGAGAGAGAAAGAATGAATATTCTTGAGTATAGAGTTTGAGGTTAAAGACTTTGAATTATCAAGATACTTTCTTTGCATCGAAGTGTGCATATCCAAGAAAGGAGTATTCATTTCTCAACAGAAGTATGTGTTAGATATGTTGGTTGAAACGGGTAAACTTGGAGATAAGCCTGTTGATACCCTATTGAGTCTAACCATAGGGTTAATGATATGGATGGAGAGTCATTAAATGACGTAGAATGATTTCAGTATTTGGTTTGGAGGCTTATTTACCTATCTCTTATGTGTCGCTTATGCTTTCGATGAGATTAGTCAGTTTATTCATGCTCTAAGAACACCATATCTGTTTTCACTACCTTAAGGTTCCTCTAGAAAGGGAATATTGCTTAGGCAGTATGTTAACTAACATGTTGAAGCCTATATTGATGTACTAATTGAGCAAGGCGTATGATTCATCGACGATCCACTTTAAGGTATTACTCATTTGTTGGAGGTAACCTTGTTTCGTGGCAAAGCAAAAAACATTATGTAATTGTTATATCTAGTGCAGAAGCTGAGTTCAGATCCATGTGACAACCCACTTATTAAAATAACGAGTGGCCAACCCTCCACAAAAATAAAACAATAATCTCATTTGGCTCAGTCTTATCATCACTGTCGAAAACCAGTTTATTTACTAACTACCTATTATTAGATTAAGCCGTGTATCAATTTCAATCTTTATTAACGTGACATAGCACTATACAAATCATAATTTATTTAAACACATAATTAAAATCCAAAATCACATCATAAGTCTAAAAGAGAAATCCATTACATGCAAAATTTAGCCAAACAAACCATCGGTATAACATCCATACAATAAATCCCAAAATAAAATAAAATAAATCTGTCTGACATAGGCAACATGCCCGAATATGAAAAGAATCCTGTCTAGAGTATGAGAATAGAAACAACTACAACAAATCCTGCAACATCCCACATTTTTCGCAGCTCCGATACCTGGAAGAATAATCACGCTTGGCGTCCCTGTGGCTGGACACCTAAAAGGTTTTGAAAATGAATTTGATACAAGTCAGAGCCCAAATCCTTTTGAAAATATTTTACGAGTAATTAAAATGCATAATTAATTATGTGTTTATTCTTCCATATTTAAATTGGTACCGCACTCTCATGAGACATTATTCACCCCTCATCTAAAGTGCACACCTAACGTATGCATTTTATTCGCCTAATTATGCTACCCGCTTAACTAATCCCAAAATATCGTTAAGTCCATACGCTATCCCATTCTAGTCCCAAAATATCCTTAAGTCCATACACTATCCCATTCATGCGTATTTTATCGAATTAATTTCTCCACCTACAATTAATATTTATAATTCTCAATTATAATCCATTATTTTATATCCAATAACTTTCACCAGTTATTTAAACATTAATCACACTTAATGTCTTAAGCCCGCATATAATTCTTTCATATTCATATGCATAATTTCCACATCATAACATATATATATATATATATATATATATATATATATATATAACCGCCATCCCTCCGAGCTAGGACTCTTAGGATACGGTCCTCTATTGCGCTATTCCGCTTCAGGGCACCATGTCCTCATCCTGAGACGGAATCTCACCACCAAACCCAAAATCATAAACGTATTGGAGGTGGTCATAGTTCTTCGACAGTGAGTCATAACCATATCCAAAATTACCTCACTTCGAATTTCACCTTGCAAGGGACGCTATGACATGGGGTCGATACTTTAGCCTGCCAGGGAAGATTACCCACATCGTGCAACCTCCGATGACAGCACCCACTAGAGAGGTATGTTCATATAATTATACCATTTACACAGATACAATAATGCATATATATTATCTCTATACCCGTATATATATTCTCAATAATTCTAATCAAACATGCATATCACTCGTGGCACAAACACATCATTTTCCAAATATCATTCCCATTCTCAATTATTTAATTCTTCGCTTAATTAATTAAGTGATTCGTAAAACATTAATTCTCGATACGTAACATTCTAAATCAGTCCGCATCCCTATTTCCCCGAATTTCCATCATATTTTCATTTAATACTTTCCCGGGAATAATTTATTCTCCAATAAATATCAACCTCCAAATACAAACCCAAACTAAATCACAAGATAATCCAAAGTTAAAATAATTATTCTTATAATTTCCAGATCCTTAAATTATTCTCCCAAACATCCCGAATTATGTCCCGATTTAAAACTTCAACTTAAATCAACAATTAACCGGGACTGTCTGTGGCAGGGCAGTCGAACCGGTTCGACTTGAGGGCGAACCGGTTCGCTCCCTGCAGGCAGCAAAGTCCCCCTTGTTTTCCTCGAATATCAGCAATTTCAATCCAATAAAATAATAATCTAATCGTAATTCTTCACTGAATTATTATCCTTTTTAAATTCTAAAATGAATTGGATTCATCTTAACATAATCATCCTCTACACTTGTTAATTACATGGAAAATAAATTAATCCCTACATATCATGCAATATATCATTATATCCTCAAATTTCCAAATATTTCAATCATCAATTTCCATAATTTAATCCAACTACATGGGAATTCGTATTTCCATATTTTCATTCTATTCACCCATTGATTATTATGAAATCATGTGTCAAACCCCAATTGGCATATAAGTCCCATCCCAAAATCCTTTCAATTCAAAAGTTCCCAACGATAATATGAATTGAAAAACACAAACAATCGATTAGCAAGATAATTACTTGCCTCTAATTTTGTAGTGTCTGAATTTGTTGTAGAATCTAACTAAATCTCCAAGTTCCTTCACCAATCTTCCAATCTTGAATTTTCCTTGAATTGCTTTAGCTTTTCTTGAAACTTTTGAGTTTTTCTCCCTTTTCTCTTCACTTTCCCTCACACCTTTTGATTTTAATCAAAGAACCTTTTGTATTTTGTGAAATGATTATTGGTTTCCCTTAGCCTCTTCATTTTATAACCTCAATCCCATTTCTAACTCCTCACCTCCCATTAAAAAGACCAAAACACTCGTATACTAGTCCCGACTAGTCTAAAAAGCCCCCGAGACCCAAACAATACCCCCGGGTACTTAATTTTGACTAATTTGACCCATTTTGAATCAACCGTGAACTCGAAATCATCACCTGAGTTACTTATCAATATTTTCAATCTCAACCTCATATAACGTGTCCCGGTTAAGATACTAGTAGCTACTGTCGCGTTTACTCATTTGCGACATAATATTATTTGACATTCAATTTTATTTACTGTATCACACTAGTAAATATAGTATCACATAATTATTAATTCATTTCACTTTAAATTAATATTTATTTATTTTCTTGATTTAATTAAATTATGTCTCAGCCGCATAATTTATATGTCCAATTACATATATATATATATATATAAAACTACGGGGTATTACAATCCATAGCCCATACAGTCTATGAGTTAATGTGGCTACGAACTATGTTAGATGAGTTGGATTACCATGTTCGTGAGCTAATGAATTTGTATTATGACAACAAAGTTGCCATAAGTATTGCCCACAAGCCCATTCAATATGATAGGACAAAGCACATTGAAGTTGATCGGTATTTTTTTAAGGAGAAGCTTCGTCTTAGGCCGTATATAAGAATGATTGATCAAGTCGATGATGTCTTGGACAAGGGTGTGAAGAAAACTCATTCGCAAAATATGTTAGTCATATTGGGCATGATAGATATCTTTGCACCATCTTGAGAGGGAGTGTTGTCAGGGACTTACTTGTCATAGTTATGTTGTGTTATGTTGTGTTGGGTATTTTATGTAATTTCATGAAACTTCTTAGTGTAAATAGAACGAAATGTGAGAATGAAGTGTATTCGTTCATTTATCTCTCTCTCTCTCTCTTCTTTCTTCTTCCTCCTCTCTTCACCTTATCTTATTATGATGATTTGATCATTGTATAAATCTTTGGGCCAAGTTCACGTACCTTTAGGTTTGACATCGCCTCTCCACTAGTCATTACGTTAGTCGTTTCCGTAAACGGCTTACCTCCTGAGTTGAGGAGAATGACGGTGTTTGCATGTCTCGGATGACGGTCCATTCTCTGATTTTCGCGCTTGTGGACGAGCTTTTCTCAATTGGGGGGAGTAACGTATACAAAAGTCCTGAGATTTATTTCTTACTTTTATCTATTTTTAATTTCATGTTTTATCAGGTTATTTCTCTATTTTAGTTGTTATATTAGGTTGGGGGTAACATTTCTTTGAAATGCCTTTAGCGTGCCCTCTTTAGTCATTTTACTTTTAGGGTTATCTTGGCTAGTATGGTACCTCTGCCTACACATAAGGCCTTGGCCATTCATTGTACCACTTTACTTTTTGGATACGAATGAATGATAGAGAGAGAACCCTTATTTTCTAATGTTGTTGCAAAAATGCTCCCGTTTACATCACTTTAGTACAATAAACAAGTGACAGGGCTATTCAATACTATTCCAATATGGGTAACATATAGGTCACCAGATTCTGAAGTGTTGTGGAAGCAAGTAATTACCCATACCTTTGATAATGTAATTCATATATTAGGCAATGCTTCCACAACTAACAATTGTAATCTTAAAATATTCTACAGTTACTGGACTTTATTGCCAAAATTTTGTAACTTTCCATTCGGATCAAATAAAGAGACAAGATTTATAAGATGGAATTTACCAATAAGGAATTGATCAACATATGGTTTCGCAAACCAAGTGGGTAATTGAAGTCTTAACGCTTATTCTCTTGCCTTGTCAAAGACAAAAACTAGTCTTTCAAAATCTATCCAACGACAATTTTTAAACTTACTATAAAAGGATATGTATATACATTATTACAAGAAGTTTGGCGATTAAATAGTGTAATCTCATCATGCATAGTAAAATTTTAACAAGCCAGTTGAAGCTGGAGCTTAAAATTCCTTGTATCTTTTGAGAAGGAATCAGGGTGTGAATTTATATTTTATAGACCATGTTAGATCAATATATAAATTCTAGAAGTTCAATTGATTGTCCAACAGACACTTCAAAGATCATATTAGTAAGTTATTGTTTCTAACAATGCATATATGGAAGGGATAGGGGGGGTTTTGTTTCTCGGGGGATTCTTGTTTAACGGTGTTTGTCTTGTGCTTGTCTCCCCATTGTCGATTCTGTATATATGGGTTGTTAATTGTGCCCTTAGAGCACAGGTAAACAAAAACCTTGAAATATGAATGCCCTTTAAATGTGGGGCGGCGCGGATTCTCCCATGGGGGCTGCCTGCCAAGCGAAGAGTAAAAAAAATATTTTCTTAATTTATTTTGGTTGTTTTTCATTCTCTTTTAGTTTATCATTAGGTATTAATTTATATTTCAAACTCTTAGTTGGAGTCCATATTAATCTAAAATTATCTATTAACAAGTTATTTGTTAAATTTAGGTCTCGAATTAAATTTTACTATAAATAAAATAAGGCATTTGGTATGCCATTGTAATCAATAAACTTTTAATGAATTGAGTTTGACTAGGGTGTGTTTACATCAAAATGGTATTAAATCAATGTCAATTTGTAGTCTCGATCGGCAACAATGACGCAAAAGAAGTTCAACCGTGTGCCGGAGGCCGTCAATTAACTTTCGACTCAGACTCAAATCTTGGTCACATCACTCACTCAACCTGCTCCGACATCCACGGCCACCCCAACCAGCACCCTCACCGCCAACAATGGTGACCTCCATCACCCAACTGCCAACCACACACCACAAGTCGATGCCCCCCCCCCCCCCTTCGTCGGTCCTCGTCTGTTCTACTTTCTCCACACCGCCCCCGCGAGCCACCTGTTGCACGTCATGCCCCACGTCGCCCCACCGACAACTCTGTCTGTGTCATTGTCTACTTCCATCGCAGCCCCAGATGAGCTACAATTGTACCTTGTCACTCTCTAATCCTACAACCACCAACCATAAAATGCTTACAAGTCATATTTCCAGCTACCTTCCACCAAAACCTCACCGGACTTACTTATTACACTGTACCACTGTACCCCCATCCTTACCCCTCTAACCTGGCATTGGTCCCCTGACCCCCACTGTCAATTGTCCCACCCCGGGGCCGTGGCATCTCTACCGCCACTAGTCGCCACCGACCCCCTTGTGATCGAATATGACTAGGAAAGTAGTGAAGCACCCTAACACACTCCCACCTCTCTTATGCCCACATGGCGTGTACATCACCCGTGGTTGGCACTCCTTCGATGTGGTTCAAGTGGACTGAACACTCCTTCGATGTGGTTCAAGTGGAGGGGAAAGTGCCAACCAAACTCCCTCGCTTACCCCGTAATAATCAACTCATTGTCTCTGCCCCCCGCTATCCATATCAACGATAGTAGTCACAACAAGAAGAATCTGCAATTGGATACAACCCCCACCACCTTGCTGACAACCCTTAGCATTTGGTGACTTCCCTCCCATTGAGATCAATGGTGTATACAACTCTCAATGGAAAGCCTCAGCATACCAATTATTTGGTCGTTGGGACGCCATTAACCTTATCAACGACCCAAAATCCCATGCAACACACTACAATTGGACCCACCTAACCTCGCCAATTCGTCGCTTGCCACAAATTTGGTCACGAGGCATCTGTTTACCTGCCCTGTGAAGAGGCCCACCGCTCTGCCCCACCTTCGGCCCACGGCGGACCACACTAGCTAGCCCATCGAGCACCACCATCGGCATACGCGGTCGTGTGTCACATGTTGATGTTTACTTTGAGTGCCTCAGAATTGTTGAACCGCCCGTCGACAACATGGGATAACTTTTGCGCCTTTTGAAGTGTTGCATTATATTTGAGTTGACGGCACACCTATAATGGTTTTCTTTCGATCTTTGTGTATAAAAATATTTCGGGTGTCCGTTGTGTTCACCTTGCTGCTACTAAATTCGAAGGTTTTGCACGAGTTTGGTGCAAGAGCTCAATTGTTATCGCGCGCTTGACCACCAATCTTCTCTCCACGCTTGGGCCGAGCTAAAGGGCGTCAGTGTGCCACGCAGAGTTCCTCCATCACAAGCACAACTATAACCGTGACATCTTCATGCCTATTCAAAATCTCCGCCAAGGCATGCTCTCTATACCAAGCAATTCCATCTCCTTTGCACCTGTACACAACTCGTTAAGGCTGACGTTTAGCGAGTGGGTCGTTACATTAACGACCTTCATATGGATAAGGTTGCTTATGGGTATGCCATGCATTTAAAGGAATTCTACCGCACCTTAGGGCCCACCAAGACACCACCTACTGCTGCATGGCCACTCAAAAACCATTTCTCCCATGTCCCAGTGTCACGTCTATGGAATCATTCGAATATTACAAGATTGGATACCGAGCCGCCAATTGGTCCACTCACCATGTGTACTCGCTGATGATGATGACCTCCTGTGCCAGCTCGTCTCCCATTTGAGTTGTCCACTCACTTAAGAGAAGTAAATAGAAGGGACGAGGTTTTTATTTTCTTATTTTAGTTTAGTTATTTTGTTATTCTTTCTTAATTTATCTCTAGGTATCAGCATATTAGTTAGTATCTTACTATACGCAATACGTATCTAAATATGATACACACGATATAAATCACACACCCCTGTATCATATATGTCCTCTATTACAAGTGTATCGTGATACGATACACGATACACATAATGATACATAGTAAAAAAAATCGATCCAAGTTTTAGAAAATAACTTAATTCCGAACTCTTAAGTGTATTAATTTTCTTGCTAAAGGTCACGACAATATCATGGGCCTGTGGAGTATTAAGTTTATGACCCTTAGTGTGTTTCAATAGCCCCCGGTACTCTTTTTAATAGTTTCGGGTTATTGGGTTAGTTGTTAATGGACTATTCGGCAGTTTGCATTCATAGTTTGGTACCACTTGGTTACTTTTGCATATTGATTCCTTGAGAAAATGGGTAAGGAAAATAAGGATATTGATCTTGAACCCACATGGAAATATTGCAAAAATATGTGGTAATAATAGATTGCATTTAAAATGAAATTATTGTAATTTGCAAAATGAGATGGTGTGATTACAATGAAACACCATTTAGTCAAAAAAATTCCAATTGTTTCGAACTTTCCATTTTTGGAATGGAATATTTACGGAACCTCCATGAATAGGATCAAACCATATTCCATGGTATTTACATGAGGTTCCTCTTTCTTAAGAATAAGAAAGTCCCCGAGAGCTTAGTTGATCCATCATTTATGTTTTATATTTCGTTTCCTTTTCGTTCGTTTCGAGAAATATATCGATCAATTCCGATTCTTTCTTTTTCTCTTGATTCTTTTCCGATCGAGATGTATAGATCCATGTGTCAAGAAGAAGAGGAGAGGATCATAGTAGAAGATGATGATGATGATGATGATGATGATGATGATGATGATGAACTAAACCTTGGTGATGATGATTTAACTGAATATATTTGTTTATGATCTTTTGGAGTATGTTAATATATGAATGTGATGGTAATATGAGTACCTTACTAAGCCTGATAATTCTCCTTTTTCTATGAGTCGCGTGATCACCCCTAAAATTAAAAGTTTAAAGGTGCAATGCAAACTCTTTGCCGTGGTAAAATAAATTGAAAGTCCATTTTGTTTAACGCGTTATATTTCTACTTTCCTTGCCTCTTTCATGTTGCCACAAAGGCAAACGTCTACGATGTAATCATGTCATAAAATTGGTTTTAAACCATAATGTCATTTTCAATAAGAGTGCTTACAGCACAATGTCATGTTTCGCAATCATAAAGTAAGTCAAAATATCCCTTTCAATCAAAGTGTAGACCAAGGGTGAACCTGGAGCAACGGTAAGGTTGCCCCATTGTGACCTGGAGGTCACAGGTTCGAGTCGCGGAAACGGCCTCTCTGCATATGCAGGGGAAAGGATACGTACATCTAACAACCCCAGTACCCTGCTCGTGCACTGGGTTTGCCCTTAATCAAAGTGTAGACCCTGCAGCATAAATTAACCACATGATAAAATAATTGTACAAGTTACTATACTTTTTCCCTATCCTTTTTCTTCTTCTTTTCACTTTCCAAGGATGATTGCAAATTCAAAACATGTCAATTACGATTATACTAAATAAAATCAGACATATGGGAACATTAGTGTACCTGCAAACCATATATCTCAGCTTCCATTTCAGCTATCATTGCATCACTAAAACATCCATCCTTATCCCCATCATCAGGATTGGCATCCTACACAAAACAGGGAAGCAACTTAAAACTACACACAGATGCAACAATAATAAAGGCACTGTGGATTTGACTTTCAGCCCACCGTTGTTCCAACTTTGAGTTACACCCTTATTTTCCAAAAATTTGAGATACACACCTCAAAGCAACACAATAGCTCGTAAAGGGACAGAAAATAACCTTTAAAAAGTGACTCTTCATGAGCTTTAGCAAAGTCTTTTGGATTGTATCTCAAATTTAAATAAAAAAAATGGGCGTGAAACACAAAAATTGAAACAAAAGTTGGGGTCAAGTCAAAATGACCCATAAAAATACAAAGACAGGATCACATAGAAAAGTAAAATCACCTCGGAACCAGACCCCAGGACGCTGCTCTCTGCTTCTGGTACACTAGGTGATAGAACTTCATTACTGATTGCATCTACTTCATGTGGTACAGTTGCGAAGGAAGACTGTATCCCAGGAGATATATTATGACTCACATCCCCCATAGTATCAAGGGACTCCAGCTGATTTTCCTTATGCTGCTGACCTGTAGAAATATCCTCTTGTTTTTGCTTTTCATAATAGCCTTTTTCATGGCTTGCCTTTTCAACCTTCTGATCCGAGTAATTGACAAAGTCATCATCAAGGAGAGAAACTTCTCCCCTAAAACCAGTACCTTTGGTTGCATTTGGGTTAACCACATCACAAACTAGGCCATTAGATAATCCACAAAGTAGATCAGTCAGAGAATGCTCACTGTGAGACGGTTGCGTAGACTTTTGAATGATCCCTGCAACTTCTGAGTTCTTGGCCCATAATATATTGCTTCCCTGTTCATCACCTTGTATCCCTGTTAAAACATGCTGCTGTTCTTTTGCACACCTTTGGCTTTTGACAATAATCTCTGATGTGGGTTCCTCTAACTGATTGCTTTGGGGTTGTTCCACCATTATATCTATAAGAGGTTTCAACTTGATTGACGATGCTGATGCTGATGCTGATGTGTCAACCCCAATAACAGAAATTGGATCATAATTTGGATATGTCTTTGTGTTTCCCGTGGAAGTAGCAGGTGCTGCAAAGGTCAGTGGTGAAGATGGGCTCGCTCCTTCTTTTGAACAGTAAGCAGACCTTCCTCCATGTTCCTGAAGATTCGAATCAGAAAATGCATGTGGCATCCCAGGATGAGCCTCGATTGAATCATTAGATCCCAACAATAAACTCAGTGCATCACCAGGGTGTGAGACAGGCTTTTCGGAATGAAATGTACGTTCCTTGAGCACTGGCCTCTCAAAACAGTATTCTCCGATATTGTTATCGTTTCGATTCAACATGGGAGGAACCACAAAATCTTTGCTGAGATTGCGTTTGTGAAACTGCACTGCATCAGTTTCAATTGGCTGGCTCATATCGTCCTTTCTTTTAGGAAGATGACAATTCCTCAAATTTACAGGCACTTGTGGAGGATGATAATAAACAGAGGTGTCATTGATGGAGTTTTCAGGTGGTAATTGAGCAGAGATGAATGAGCTGCTGCTTTCAATACTACCATTTATTGAGTTCTCTTTATACAACTGTGTACGACCATTCTGCAAATCTCCCACCTGAACTAGCCTAGGAGAAAACAGAGGGGATTGATTGGCTGGCCTGATAAGATTTTGGGATTCATTCATGAACGAAGTAAGATGTGAGACACCAAGATCTTCCTTAATTTCCGGAGAAGATGGAGAATTTTTGTGGAAGCTTGGATTTTTGTCCAAATTAATTTTCAACTGACTCGCTTCATTTGCCACATGCTTCCCACTATAACTCCTCAGGGGACTACGATCAACTGCACCATTCACAGCAACAACATAGTGATAATCTGGATCACTCTGCTGAATAGTGCCAGCATCAGAGATACCTGTGTTATCAGATTCACTTAGAGGAATCAAAAAGATTCTGAGTCTCTGAGAACCCCCAAGCTTTTCAAGCCCATGGTATTCCTCTATCATATTCTGAAGATCCTCATCAGAAGACACGGATATGAGGGCGTCAAGATCCTCCCCTGGCAGCTGATACTTAACTGTGTGAGGCTGGTTACAAATTCCAGAAGTTTTCTTCATAAGTTCTTCCCATGAAATATTGTTCCTTATCGATATAATACGAGTGTCACCCCCCACATATCTAAGTTTCGCATCACTTGGCCGAGGCAATATTTTACCACCAAAACTGCAGAGAAATTTTATCTTCCCAGATTGAGAACCATCTGAAACTCCCATCCCAAATGATTGTTTTGACCGCGAGGATTCACACTCATTTACTACAGAATTCACATTCGTTTCACCAATAGCTTTCCTCGACCCATGCTCAGAAACACCACCATTCTCAACCCCCACAAGAGACCCTTTCGCAGAGGCAAACTCAGCTACTTCCGAACCACATTCAGAATCCATCCTCTCCAGTCCAAGAAGTCGAGTAATTTCCTCGTAACCCATCTGACGGTTCTGAGCCTTTTCTGGCACCACAGGAGCCCTTCTCGGAGTAGCACGATCCTGAAGGAACACCATATCAAACTCCTCTCCCGTCTGTACAGAGATATTATTTCTACTCACATTCCCACCTTTCGAAACGGCGGAATTCGATTCTTTCTGAACCCATTGACCCGAAGGACCAGGTGCCTCGCTCGTCATATTTTTCACCCAAATTCTTTGCTCTATCAAGCTTCATCAGAACTGTGTATTTCCATAACCCTCATATTTACACCAAATTTAAAATAGAGCAACTGATACACATACCAATTAACTCAACCCCAAACTCTCAAATTATAAAGTGATATTTGCAACAATAATAGGCACTAGAATTGAATAACTAGTCCCTAACCAAAGAAGGGTTCTTTTTTCTGCAATTTCATACAATCCTAAACAAATCTTTGATTACCCACAAATTATTGCCCCTTAATGAAGCTAATTCCAACTGATCAATAACCCATATCCCCTTTTTTTCCCCACAGCAACAATCCTTCAATCTGGATAATCAAAACACTAATCAACACAATAACATATGACCATAAGCTACACGTACTAAAATGAAAAATCTGATCAAGAAAAATTTAAATGCAGGCACATGAGATTATATTACATGTACATAAATAATGTTATTTAAAAATCGCACCTTTTTCAATGGATCGAAAAATGGAACTTGGTGTTGAAACCACGACAATTAACGAGAATTAGGCGGCATCAACCCAGGACAATTTATTTAACTCACTATAAACTATAAAAATGGAATTGAGAAAATAAATTAACTTTATTTTAGAGTTACTCTTCAACTCCGACGTGGAAATATATACGTATGAGTTGTGGACACGTGGGTTTGGAAGCCACGTGTAAAGGGCATCATTGATTTAAGCCATATGATTTTGGCCGACCAATATGTGAGCTAAAGAGGCACATCACATGAATCTAGATATTTTAATTTTTTTTCTATTCCATACACATAAAAAATTAATTGGTTTTGTGCCCCCACAAAATGTAGATTGTCAATCCAAATTGAGTTGCCTTTGTATTTCTACTCGATCCGAGTTGAAATGATAAACAAATGAAATTGATATAGAATTTTCAATTTGTGGAATGAAGGTTATTGGGTTTGAGTGTTATAATTACTTGCATTGTTTAAAATTTATTTACTCTTTCAATCTTGAATCAAGAATAATAAAGTCAATTTATTTGCCTACTTTTATTAAATATTGCATTGTTTTAAAGGCACACTGCCTAGGTTAGGCTCGCCTACGCTTGAGAGTTGGAAAAAACGTCACGCCTTAAGCATTTTATGCATTATTTTTCGTAGAAGCCTTAAGGTACACTTTTTTTTAAAACAAAAATGCTTTAGTGAAACGATACCACCTTTTAAAGACTATTTTACAAATCAGATCAATATCTCGTCCCAAACAATCAAATAGTATTTTAATTTGCATATATTCAGATATATATTTTAAGGTATGTACGATTTTAGTATTTTTAATAGCCTTGTTATGGTTCAAAATATTAAAATATATTAAAAAAATGCCTAAACGCATTTTTACGCCTAGGGTTCTACGCTTAAAGCTTGACCTCCACGCCTCGATCACGCGCCACATTTTTTAGAACCTTGATATATTGAAATATGGAGATTAAAGTGTTTTTATTGTATCATACTTGAAATATAACTTTTTTTTAATTTAAGGTGTCTTAAAGGAAAAAGTAAATATTTTGCATCCAAGTCCTTCATTTTTAAGTGGTTGAATAGTCACACACTCTAACATTAAATAACACCCCCGCTATTTTTTTATGAGTACAATATCATCCATTTAATGTAATATAGACACCACCACATTTTTGTCGCGCTTCTTATAAAAACATGACTTATTTGAACATTGATAAAAAAAATGATTTGATTCCTTTATCAAAGAGGATGTTCCGAGACCTAGACGCTTACGTAAGACCATAAATTAACCGCTTAAAGTTGAACAACTTATGTTATTGGCCTTTAGCTACAAAACCATCTAGTTGCACTTACCAAAAATTCATTTTAGGGAATGCAGTCTTAATGTTTATCTACCAAATTTTATTAGTGAAATTAGTCTAATGGATAAGAGGATTTGGATAAAATTTAGCATAACTACCGACAAAAAGGTTTTCTCATAATCGATCCTCTCTTTCTTGGTAAACCATTTGGCTACTAGTTGTTTCGAGTAGGTTTTCACTATTTTCGTTCATCCATCTCCTTCACTTGTAGGTCAACTTATAACCAATAAGTTTAACCCCGTCTATTTTATCCTCCTGATCCCTAACCCGTCTCGAATACAATAGATTTTATTTCAAAATCTATAACTTTATGCCAAATATATAGGTCTTTATCCTAGACGGTCTCATTGTAGTTATAGGATCAACTTCTAGTACATCGGGGACCTTGTCAAATAATTACTCCAAGAACGTGCATCGTTTAGGTTAATAAACAACCCTCCCACTATGATGAGAGATGGTATTTGTGATTGTGTACTTGGTGTTACACATTGTGTTGTTATAGAAATGGAGTATCATCATCATCCCAATTAATTTGTAAACTCAGGGTGTTGATAATTGGTTTAATAATGGGTTAGTCTCTATGAATTTTCATTAAAATAAGGTCACAAAGATGTTAGGAACCCTATGTTCCCACCTATATTTTATTTCCTCTAAACTCATATGGGATTGTGACATTTTATATTATTTTTTTTAGAATTGGCTATTAGTGTTAACAACAACCCTCTAACACTTAGGATCATAAAATAAACTACATTTGGTATTGTTGGGGTGTATAACATGAAAACATATTACTAATATTTATTCCAACTTGTCAGGATCTTTTTTCAGCACATGTGTTAGAGCACCCCATATTCAAATGTATTATAGGCTAGGATATCGCCTACTCCATAATTTTGTGGGAGTAATAAAGTCAGAGTTAGATGGTATTTTAACTTTGGCATATATGTTGTTATTTCTAACACATATCCTTAAAATGAATCTCAAAGATTTTTATAACTCCTGATGGACCTGACCATATATAAGAGAGTCATATTCCTCCTTTTGCTACACTATTCTGCTAAGGTATACTAGGTGAAGATAAATGGAACTAATCCCATCTTCTTATCAGGATTGCCTAAACTCCCCTAAGAGATACTTGACACCGCGATTAGACCTTAGTGTATTAGTATTTTTACCCATATATTGCGACACTTCGTCCTTTATACTCTCAAAATTTTTGGACTTGGGGTGCATTAGGTAAACGTATCCAAACCTTGAGTAATCATTTATGAAATTCATAAAATGCTCAATATCCCCTCTTAATTGAGTTATCATAAAACCACATAGAATTAAGTGAACTTATTCCAACTGTTCTTTACTATATATCCTTTGGCCAATAATGTTTTCTTGGCCATTTTACCATTGAACCACGGGTCACAAACTTAAAATTCTTACACTTATAATGAGATTGATCTCCCATTTTGACCGGTCTGCAAATCCTTTTTAGATTAATTATGACATTGGTGTAGGTGTTAAAGATCTTTTTCTTCGCTAAGTATGTTCCTTTCTCTTTAAAGTTAATCCACTTGATTAATTAAAAACATTAATTTGTTGTGAGAGAAAGATGTGATTAATAGTATAAAGATAATATATCGATGTATAAAGACAGATAAGATGTTTATTTTTCTAAATAACTATGATACTATTAAAATAAAGTAAAAATCCATAATTTGAAAAACTAAATATAACAATTAAATTCCTTTTAATGGAATGAACATAAATAAAAAAATGTTAAAAGTAAAATCATATCACATATAATATGTAAATAAATATCACACAACAATTGCCTTTACTCACGTAGCATATCTCATTGCCATGTAAATGTCTCTATCAATGAGTTGTTTGGAACTCGTGCAAGGAATTGTAGACATGATTAGTGTCTCCTGTATCTACACCACATAGAGTTGTTACAAATAACAAAAACATGATTCAATTACAAGTGAATAAAATATACCATGATTGTTCACTTTGTTGAGAAAAGACCAGAAATTATTGTCTACATATCCTAATTGCTTATAATGAAAATGGTGAGGGAAATTTCAATCCTAAGTGTTGTGCCCTAATACCAGTTTGTTAGGATAATCTCCAACCAACAACGAACCCGAATATAATCAAGATAAAATGATAATAACAACAAAAACAATAAGGATGTAAATCAAGAGAGACAACAAGAACACCAAGATCACCCATTCTCATTCCCCAAGGCAAGGGAGAGAAGTGGGCATCCAATTGATAATGACGATTGAAGTGCGTGATAGTGTAAAACTCAAAGTCGTCGACCTATTTTACCAAAAACATGAAGAAAAAATAACCCTAAAATATGGTTACAAGGCAAATTGATCGTATTGAAACTAAAGAAAAAGAGGATCGGGGACTAAGTTATGGAGAGAGAAAGTGTAAGGCACCATACTCTCCCTTTTCGGTGTCTTGTGGGTCAAACATATTTTCTCTTACTCCTTCTTGTGTATTGATTAGGTATAAATTTTTCGCATTTATCCCCTTAATTTCGGTATTTTTATGATCTTGTGCATTGTAAATAGCTTGAATTTATCTCATATTTATGATACTAACCCTTTTTGGCAAGTATTTTGTGTTTTGTGTATATCTTATGTGTTTTACAGCTATTTCATGCAAGTTAGTGCGAAAGAGAACTCCAAACATTAAAAGAAAGCAAGAAATGTGGAGTTCAAGGGCATTTTTGTAATTTTTCAGTCTTAGTCCGAAGGTGGGGCCAATTGGAAAGTTGAAGAGCTTTCAGTTACAAGAACACTGGAAAACACGACACCTCAATCGAAGCTACGGTGAAGAAGTTATGATCATTTGAAGATGAGAGAAGTCAAGGCAAAGATCTCTGAATGAAAATCAAGGGAGATCCGAGCCTATTAAAAATAAAGGTCCGGACCGCATTTAGTCACACTCAAAGTCCGTTACAAAATTAGTCACACTTTTCTAAGTGTGACAAATTTCCTGATACAGGATTTCATTTTGTCCTTATCTTTTAGCCAAAAGAGTTCTTAATCAAGGAGGAACATCTAGGAGAAGAATTTATATATTTTGCACCTTTAATTCAAGAGTTTTTTCGGTTTTTCTTCAGTCTTTGATTTCTTCTTGCATGGTTGTGTTCTTCAATTTTGGTAACCTTAAATTCCAGCACTTTTATCATTCTTTCCTTATTTTCACATACTTGTTAATGGATTCTTGTGTAGTTAATCATAGTTACACCATGTTAGGCTAGATTTTTTAGGGGTTGGGGTGCATGAACACAACCCGATGTGATTTGCCTGTGTGTAAAATTAGTTTCCTGAATTAAATAAATGATCGAATCATGTTGTGTAGTAATCACAACCGTCGTAGAACTTTTGATCTCGTTTGCCCTAGGTAATCGGGATGCTTAAGAGTGCGATGCGAGTGTAACTATAATGACACCGCTTTATTCTTACTTTTGATTATGTATGGTGCGGGATAGTACCCTCATATACATAATGCTTGAGATTAATAAAGACTAAATTTAATCAATTATCTAATTCATAACTAGTCTTATACCCGGTAAACATACTAGGAGTTGGGGGATTGTGTCCCTACCTTAATTTTTCAATTAGCTTTAGTTAACTTCTTTATTTTTCCCCTTTTTCCTTTCACACCCCATCATCATCTTTTACACTTTATTTTTGAAGTAATAAATCAATTAAAATCTATTAAACATTCCCTGTGGATTCGATACCCAGACTCGCCTCTATACTCCATAAGAGTGAAGTTAAAGTTTTTTTTTTGTATTGTGGTCGGAAGCCGATAACAACGATTAGTGTATTACACGGACGCTCGATTTTTCCACTCGATCATATATGTATATGTGTTTGTCTATGTGCATAAATGTAACTAAGTTAAATGTGTACATAAATAAGATTAAGTGTGACTAAGTGAGAGGTGTGTCGAAACATGTATGAGTGTAGCTAAATGAAAAAATATATGAAGCATATACGAGTGTAGCTAAGTGAAAAAGTGTGTGAATCATATATAAGTGTAGCTAAGTGAAAAAGTGTGTGAGTGTAGATATACATGTAAATAAGTGTAAAAGTGTGTGGAAATATAAATATGAGTACGAGTGAGGGGATATCATACATGGATGTGAATATATGAGGAGTGGGTCTAGAATATCACAACATTACCATAAGTGAGCATGATTTTCCATGGAGAGACAACAATAAATGAAACTAACTATAAAACACAAGTCATAACATGAGCATGATGAGAATATTAACCCCAGTGTAAGTGAATATATATAATACGATAATCCTAATGTCCTTGATTATAAATTTTTGAAGTGTGAGTCATTAAACTTATTACCTTAAATTAGTGAGAATACATATAAAGATAGGTCATTGTTAATTAATATGATTTGGATAAAGTCATATACTTTCCCCAAACGTACAACATATGAGAAGACATAAAATATTTAAATAATTAAAAGTTTATTAGTTCCTTTGACGTGATAAAATAAAACTTATATTTTGATATAAGTGTCTTATAAAGCTTAAGGTATTGTTAAGTAATAAGAAAAAATGTGAGAATAAAATACTTGAATATAGGGAAATTGAATAAATTCAAATAAAGTGACGGGTTCGTAAATTTCTCACGACCCTTAACTGATAAAGTAAAAAGAAATAATAAATAACTTTTAATATATTTTGCTAAATTTAAGTGGAAATACTTGAGACTTAACTTATAGAGGTTGATCGGATTGAGAAAAAACTAATATTGTATGCATAGATTATGGTGTTATGAGAATAAATAAAGTATTATTTGTAGAACGACATAAGCCATAAGAAGAGATAACTAACATGAGACTAGAATTGTAATAGAAAGAATGCTCCAAAAAGAGAATAAATAAAATTAGGAACGAACTGAAAATGTTATAATATCATAGTCGTATGTATCGAGAGGGAACACACTATGTTCGCGTTACACATGATGGTGGTTCTCATGCTTATCTTTCTTCCCATCTTAACACAAATTAATTTATTCCCTCTTGATCTTGAGTTATCATCAGTACATGTGTCAGAAATGTAGTTGCAGATAGAATGTTATTCATTTACTTTCAGTTGAGAGTGTGAGGATTTACTTTTATCAGTTGGCATTATGTTTTTATTTTCATGGGTCCCATGTCAAGCAGGATTCCTTTATCATTATTGTCAGTATATGAGGGAGTAGGCCTATAAACAAGTCAGGTTCGGGTTAGGTTTAACCAAAGTTGTCTCTGATCCGTTTAAATTTTAGGCGGATCGAGTCCTACCCTATTACCCGACGAGTCCTATAATTATTTACCATACCCTAATCCATTAAAGACCCAGGTCCCAGTCCGATTACCAGGCTCCGTTAAGGACCCCTCAATTTTAGCCATTACAAATTAGTCAAATCTTAGCCAAAAAAATCTCAACAGATTATAGAAATGTTCTATAAAAATAGTCAAATCTCATCAACATACAAAAGTTAGAACCATACAGAAATATCCTGGTTGTGATTAGAATTGACAACATACATAAGCTAAAACAACATACAAATCTCATGGTTGTGTGGATATTTTAAGGCAAAATACAAATCTTAAGGCAAAATAAAAAATTTAAGGCAATGAGAGTGAGATGGTGGTGATGTCGTAGGGGGTCGACTGTGATAAGAGGTAAGAGTGATAGTGGTGAAAGGGAGAGCCGTGAGGAGGGAGATGGTGGTGAAAGAGGGAGATCCTTGAGGGGGAGATAGGTGTAAGAGAGAGAAGATATGCTTAGGTCTATAAATGAAAATGGGGGATTGTGCGCGTGAGATATACGTTAGAATCAGTGGGGAAGCTTTTGGCCATTAGATAAATAATTTAATGGCTGAAATCAAGGGGCCTATATATATATAATTTAAATATTCAATAAAGTTAATCAGATATATTAAAAATCAGACCCGGTCCATTTAATAAACGGGTATTCAAGTAAATGGATTTAAAAATTTATCTCAGACCCGTTTAAAATGTACGGGTTCAGGTCTGAACCCGACCCATCAATAGGCCTAGGAGGGAGCACAAGAGGAAGATGGAGAAGGCTAGTATAGTGGGCCCAGAATAGATATCAATTTTGGTAGAGACTGGAAGGAATTGTAGGGCCATCAAGGCCAATGGAAGTGGAAGCCAATATAATGATCGGAATATCATATTCTAAGTGTTAGACAAATAAAGTCTTAAAAATAATATAGGGTTTTTCTATTTAAAAGATTGTGCAAATTTAGATTTGATATTGTAAAAATTCATTGAAACATCAAATTTTTGGGACCTATATATGATCTTTTGAGATATTTATGAAATGATAATGTAGACATCCCATTAAAGTACCCCCCCCCCCGCCCCATACACCTCTACAAGGTCCAAACATAGTCCCTTCGAAATCTTGGACCCCCGGTCCTCCTTCAAACCCTAACTAAAGGTCACCTGATACTCTTCGAGCTTCGTTGAACTTTGGTCAACTATCGCACCTTAGAGTATCTCAATGCATTTTAATAAGGCTCTGAATCCCCTTTCCAATGGTTCATATTGTGTGTGAATTAGACTTACGGTTCGTATTTAGCACCCTTTTACCCCAAAACCCTAACTAGATGTCACCAGGCACTCTCTGACCTCCGTTTAACTTTGATCAACTCTTATACCTAAGAGTATCTCAATGCATTTTTATAAGTCTCTAAATTTCCTTTACAACGGTCCATACCGTGTGCGAATAGACCTTATGGTTCACATTTAACAACTTTTTTACCAAAAAACTCTAACTAGAGGTCACCAGACACAACCCAAGCTTGGCTTGACTTTGATCACCTCTCGGACCTGAGAGTATATCAATGCACTTTCAGAGGATATTAAATTCATTTCTAATGGTCCATACCATGTGCGAATCGGACTTACCAGTCGCATTTAACATCCTTTTTACCTAAAAACCCTAACAGGAGGTCACCGGATGCTCTCTGAGCTCCATTTTACTTTGGTCAACAATTGAACCCGAGAGTATCTCAACTCACTTTCATATAGCTCTAAAATATCTTTTTGACGATCCCAGCTATAACACCCCACCCTAGAAAATAAATGTTCAATAATAATTCGAGTATTTTATTCAAAGATATAATTGGAGAAACAAATGCATAAATGATTGAACTATAATTGTACATAAAATGACGCGTTGTGTAAAGTGATTAGAAAGGAAAGTTCTACGTTCATGGTCTTCATCTATGTAAAATTTTGTCCAATTAGTTGGTACGAATATATTGGTAAAGTACGACATGAATAAATTAAAAAATGAATGAACCACGGTTATGAGTAAGTGTAAATTGTAATTTAGTCGGTATGCGACACAGATTGGTATAGTTTGCACAAATTTTGTTAAATACCCCCGTTGGCAAGAAAAATGGTTTGACTAATTTTTAAGGGTACTAAAAAAAATGGATAAAAAGGTCGTGGGGTCAAATTTGAAAAAAAAAGATAAATTTTTAAAGTTGATCGATCGATCGATGACTTATGGTCGATCAATCAATTGAGCAAGTATTTCGACAGATCCTCTTATTTGCATCCTAACCATTGGTTTTGACACGTGTCAAGCTCTTAATAACTCCATACTTGGATGATTTCAAGTTAGGCTTCATTTGTAGTATAATTACCTAAGGAGGGGGTGCTGAAGTTTATTAGTTCCCTCTCCATTTTGTAGCCTCCCTCTCTCTCTCAGATGGAGCTCCCATGGGGATGCATTTTTATCCCAGACCTGTTGGGGATAAAACCACCAACACACATCATTAACTCCATTATAAAACCACTATTAAGCCACATACTACCTTGTATCGTCTTTGAAAAAACTAGATAAGTGTTGGGTTAAAGAAGAGGGTATTCTTGGAGTTGGATGAAGGTTTGAAGGAGGTATTCTTGGAGGAAGAAGATGAATTTTGTGGAGCATTCTTGGAGTATTTTTGGAACTTCCATTGGAGATGGTATGGTGGATCTTTTGTGACTCTCTTTAAGGACACCTTTGGAGGTGGGAGAGTCATCCATCTTCTCCACTACACCACCGTTTTGGAATCTTTGAGGTGGGACAATCTTACCTTGTTAGAGGTTTAAAGTTTAATGAATTTTCAGCATGCTTTATTACATGCATTTGGTTTTATATATGTTGGATATGTGTTAAATGACAACCATAGGTTAATTGGTTTAATTCTTATGATAAAGAATGGCTTAAAATAGGTCTTGAAGATGTGGAAAAATTCAAAATATATAACTTGAATATTTTATGAAATAAAATGTGTTTAAATGATGTTTCAAAGATAGATATTGTGACTTTATATTTAGAAATACACTAGTCTTGTATAGACAAATTTTATGAAATAAAAGTGGGATTTTCTTACTTAAAATAATGAAGTAGAAGAAAAAGATAAACTTTTACTTAAATGGGTTTTAAAAGTGTTGGAAATTTATGAACACTATTCATGGACATTTTATGAAATAAAATATGTTAAAAGTGGGTTTTAATGAAGCAAATTTGATATTTATGAAAAGTAATGCTTTAAGCTTGTTCATATCATTTTGTAAAATGAATATATGTTTTCCTACATTAGATAGAGAGCTTTATGAGTAAAGAAATGTTTTCACTTTAAATGGGTGTATGAACTCATAATAAGAAAATAGTATGGGTTAAAGTCTAAATGTTGGTAAAAGGGGCATTAAGATATAAAAATCCAAAAATAAAGTGTGTTTATCAGTCTGGGCTTTTGTCATTGGCCCGTAAATGTTGATTAATGTGAACATTGGAATAATGTTGAGCACATTGAAAAGATAATGAAATATTCGGATGATGCTGAAGAAATAATTAAGCAGAGCATGACGTGCCTAGTGGTGAAAGACCCTAAAGTAACTGCAGTAACATATGGCAATGGTGACCAGTGGTGAGAGGCCAAGAAGTCCGTGGTTGTTGGCTAAATCCCAAAGATAATGATGTAATTGGAAATATGATAAGAAATGGTTTATAAGATAAAAATAACCTAACTTGTGCGATTGATTAAAGTTCCGATCAACTTATGTGGACAAGTAAATTGAGAATAATGGTAAATGTCCATAAGGAAAGTGAATTGGTTAAGCAAGGTAACTTAATGGGTAATTAAGCTACTTAATGAGGTTTAAACCCATAATAACACCAGTGTGCATGTTATATAAGGCTTTCAACGTTAACGAATATTTTTTAACATGATATACCCGTGTGTTAAAGGGAAGTCTTAAGTAAAGATTAAGCAACTCTGGTGTGAGTTAATGAACGTTAAGTAATAAACGTTTGAAAGTGAATGAAATATTTTTCTAATAATTATAAATTATTTAATTGGGCGAGTTAATGGGAATAATATGCTAGTTTTAAGCATAAAATACAAAATAATTATTTTGTAAAGACAAGGAGAACAAACGGTATCAAATAATATTTTTGAATTAAAAGAGTTTAATACACTGGGACATGTATTTAAAGGTATGTGTGTGTGTGTGTGTATATATATATATACGTATTTTCACATGCATGTAATTGTAGTGTATGAGTGTTCTTTTTGCTGTTTGTTTCTATACTTCATTTGTATAAGTTCCCAATGAGCATTTGGCTCACATCCATTCTTTTTGTTATGGCAGGTTATATGATGTTTCGTATTTTGGGAGCGTTGTACATGTAAGTAATTAATTGCATTTACGATTACTAGCTTTGTTTACTTGGCATTGGGTGCACTTCCTTTGGGTTTTATCACGTAGTTAATAAAAAATGGAATCACATGCTAATAAGAGTAACGTCAAATGATAATAAAAATGGATTAAAAATATTATTTAGGTTGTTCCACAACACTTCACAATTAACATACGAATCGGATCGGGTTGAACATTTATTAACCCTTAAATTCGGGTCGGGGCATTACATCGGTCGTATGTTACGGTTTGAATTTTACGACCAATTTTTCAAAAAAAATCATTTTCAGCCTGCCTATAGGCACCTCTTCCCCCACTTGCGAGCGACAGATACTTAACTTGGCTGCCAAGTCTGGAAGTTCAACCGATAGGCAGGATAAGGTATCATAGCCGATTATGATGATTTGCGTATAACCCACGCTCATTCTTAAATTGGTATCAGAGATGATTACGCTAATTTATTATGTGATCTTTAATTTTGGAAATATATGGATAATTTGTATAATAGGCTGTCTATTTTTTATGGGTCAAATTATGCTTACTGGAATGCTCGAATAAGATCAGCACTGAAGTCGATTGACGAGAGATTCTGTATTGCCCAGAAAAATAACCAAGAGGGAGGTTAATTGGGATTTTGCAAACTTTTATGGTCAAATTAAAATTTCAGAAATTATTTTAATTTAATACACTTATTCAAATTTCAAATTAATAAATCTTTTAATGAATAAAATAATAGTGTTTAAATATAAATAATACCAATCAATTAAATAATCTTAATTACAGATTATGACTCCCTAATAAATATATAAATTTTTTAAATTAATTTATTGATTAATATTCTGAAATTAATTATTTACTTTAAAATAATTATTTTGAATTTAAAATAGTTTTACCAATTTTGGGAATTAATTTATTTGAAAGCTTTAAGTGCTGAAATATAAAATCAATCAAGCACAAGTGTAAGGACAATTTGTCCATCTTTATGTATATGTTATGTCATACGCCGTTACAACATTGATGGTTGAAAAGATCACATCGTCATCAACGAAATCCGAAATCCGAAGATCAAAAGAAGAAGGAATTTGGGAATCAGACCTGACCGAACCGATCCGGATCAGATAAAGAACCGATCTGGTTCACCGGACCGATCCGGCTAAAGGGACCGGACTGATCCGCCTGCTGAGTTGAGACCAGTACACCCCGGATCCATAACGAACCGATGAAGGCAAAAAGGCCGAACCGATCCGATGCCAACCGGATGGATCCGGTTTCAGAAAAAGAACCGATCCGAGCTTACCGGACCGATCCGCCTAATGGACCGGACCGATCCGACGAGGATAGACTCTGCCAGATCGTGTAGCAGATTTTTAGGGCAAATGAATTCTTATTTAAACCACGATCAGTAGTTGATTTTCTTAAGACTTTCCCACGATTATCAGAGCATATCAACCCTAAAGTCTTCACCTATTGAGTCCTATGATTCTAGGTTTTTAGATTCACACATCTTCCATATCTATGTGAATCAAGTTTTGTAACCCAAAAACACCATTGCTGTTGTTCAACCCTTGTGAAGTGGACCGCTCCTTCCTCTTCATTGCAGCCCTACTGGACAGGGATAGTTCCAGCCGCCAGCCCTACTGGAAAGGGTTTCTTCCAGCCGCGACTACAGAATCCGATACCCGAGGGTAATTCTTAGTCAACCTGTATTTCATTGTAATTCGATTGTAAACCGTCTTTTACAAATTATAGTGATATACTAATGGTTTTGCCCCTGTGGGGGATTTTTCCTTAAACTTTGTGTGTTGAATAATTCTTGCATGATTTCATATTGTTTCAATCACACCTAGTTGCATGCTTAGGGTTAATTTGGGTTAAAAATGGTATTTATTATATTATTTCTTAATTAAATGCAAGCGCCAACTCTTTCAAATTGGTATCAGAGCAGGTTACGCCATTCTATCGCGTATTCCTTACTTCCGCAAAATTTTTCTAAAGATGTCAATTTTTGAAATAAATTGATTTTTGAAAAGAGCTTGTTCATATGGAGAAGTCATATTATAAAATGCCTATTTTTGACGGGTCAAATTATGCTTATTGGAAAGCCCGTATGAGGTCGGCTTTAAAAGCCATTGATGAACGTGTCTGGATTTTGCTTGAACGAGGATGGACTCCTCCCACCGTGACTGTTGATAATGTGACCAACTTGAAACCTGACATTACTTGGACTGATGAAGAATTTAAATGGTCATCTTTTAATTCTAAGGGTCTAAGTGCTATTTCCGGGTCTGTCACACCTGATGAGTTCAAACGCATAATGACGTGCACCACGTCAAAAGAAGCATGGGATGTTTTGCAACTTACCCATGAAGGAACAAATGCCGTTAAAGAGTCAAAATTGCAAAATTTAACAACTCAATTTGAAACCATCACCATGCATGAAAATGAATGTTTTGATGAATTTTATGCTAGGCTTTCTGACATTGTTAATACTAGCTATAATCTTGGTGAACATATTCCAAATGCTAGAGTTGTTAAAAAGATTCTTCGTTCCCTTCCTAAGCGTTTTATACCTAAAGTCACTGTGCTAAATTCCTTGGGTAATTTAAATACACTAAAATTGGAAGAACTGGTAGGAGATTTACAAACCTATGAAATAGACATGTTTCCTAAATCTGCCAAGCCAAAAGATAAGGGAATTGCCCTTAAAGCCCAAGAGAGAAAAAGTGAGGGGTCGGCAAGAAAGAAAGTCGAGTCATCTAGAAAGATAGAAAATTCTGATTCCGAATGTGAGTTTGACTTAGATGATTTGGCATTATTTGCTAAAAACTTCAAGAAAATTCTGAAATTTAAAAAAGGAGGAAACTTCAAAGATAAAAAGAATTTTCAGAAAAATAAGTTTGAAAAGAAAGATTTCAAATAACCCCCTAAAGACAGTGAGAGGTGTTTTGAGTGCGACGGTAAGGGACACAGAGCGTTTGAGTGTGCCACTCGTCTGAATAGGGAAAAGGGTAAAGCTGTCCTAAATGCTACCCTTAGTGACGACAGTGAGGTCGAGTCGGTGGACTCGGGAGATGAGTCACCACATGAGCGTAACTTCACCGCGTTCATGGCTAGTCATGTGAGTACTCCTAGTGCATCTCACGACGATGAGGATGCTACTTCACAGGGACACCTCGACAGCGAGAGCGAAGAGAGTGAGGGAGAGGAGGAAGGTAGTGAGGACGAGAGTAACCTTCAACGCGCCTACGCCGAGTTATATAATGAGTCTTTTAAAACTAAAAAACGTAACGAGGGGTTAGTTCTTAGGATCACCGCGTTAGAAGAAGAGTTAGAAGAAACGAGAGAGGGAGAGTCCTCCACCTGCACCGCCATGAGAGAGAGAGAGTCTGCCTGGGTTAGTAAAGAGAATTTTCTTAGAGAGAGAGAGAGCAGTTTTGAGAAAGAGAAAGCGGACTTGACTAAACAAGTGGCTAGTCTTACTAGTGAGCTCCATTCCTCCATGGAGACTAGGAAGAAACTTGAAGACCTTGTTGCTCAGCTCACTCATAACCTTGAGAGAGCTAGGAAAGTCAAGGTACAAATCGAGGACAGATCTGGGAAGATGGGAAAGATGCTCCTCGGTCCCGCTTTAGGTTTTGGTGACAGGCAAGGAATAGGTTTTGATGGTGCCTCCACGTCCCAAATTGCACCCGGACCAATTCATGAGTTTACTACGACTCCTTATGGCCGTCATAAAAAACCAAGAAGGAGAGTTCGACCAAGAAAAGCAAACCAAGGTCCTTCTAATACTGTGATCTTTTGCTCCCATTGCAAAAGAAATGGACACCGGATGATTGCTATAAGTTGGGTCGGACAAGACGTACGTTTGCTCCACCACATCAGACTGATGAGTTTTCCAGTCTGAGAGAGCGTGTTGAGTTTCTAGCCACCACATCACAGAGTTTGATGGAGGAATTCCGACGGATGACCTTACCATCAATGAATGCGCCCTGTATTCCGGCTAAAACCAACAACAACAAGGGAATACAAAAAGGTACCTACACTTGGGTTCCTAAGAAAGAGAAAAAGGCCCTTGTTGTCCATGTCGCTCTCAAAGCACATAATACCTCACAGTGGTATTTTGATAGTGGATGCTCCAGACACATGACAGGTGATGTCTCATATTTTACCCATCTTGAGGATTATAATGATGGGAGAGTCAACTTTGGAGATGGTAGCAAATCTAGCATAGTAGGACGAGGTACAATAGAGTTACAAAGATTTCCAAAGCTAGAAAACGTGCTGTACGTCAAAGGTTTGAAAGCAAACCTTCTTAGCATCAGCCAGCTGTGCGACGATGACTTTGCAGTGAAGTTTGACCGGAAAGCTTGTAAGGTCTATAATTAAGCCGGTAAACTTTTAGTGCAAGGGGTGAGGACAGAGGATAACTGCTATGGGACTGAGCCCACATCCTCACTTGTTTGCAACAGCGCCACGATCACTCCTATGGATCTGTGGCATCAACGTCTAGGTCATGTGAAGGTTAGAGACTTATCTCGTTTAGTAAAAAAGGACCTAGTACGTGGCTTATCGTCACTTGGAAAGACAACTTCCACGATTTGTGGACCCTGTCAGTTGGGAAAGCAAATTCGTAGCCCACATAGGAAGTTGAATTCCATTACCACCTCACGTGTTCTTGAGTTGATTCACATGGATCTTATGGGTCCTACTCGCACGGAGAGTCTAGGTGGTAAGAGATACATTCTCGTGATGGTGGACGATTTCTCCAGGTACTCCATCGTAGGTTTTCTGAGAGAGAAATCCGAGGCTGTAGAATTTTTAACGACCAAGTGACGTGTCCTGCAAAATCAACACGGAGTCACTATTAACAGAATACGTAGTGATAACGGCACTGAATTTAAGGAAGCAAAGGTGGATTTGTACTGTGATAGCCTTGGGATGAAACATGAGTTTTCTGCTGTGAGAACTCCTCAGCAAAATGGGATTGTTGAGAGAAAGAATAGAACGATCCAAGAGATGGCTAGATCTATGCTTCTAGGTCGTAAAGTTTCTAGGAGATTTTGGGCAGAGGCAGTGTCTACTGCATGCCACACGGTGAATAGGGTTTATCTTCGTCCACACACACTTAAGACGCCTTATGAATTGTGGACTGGCAAGAAACCCAACTTGGCATATTTTCGAGTTTTTGGGAGTAAATGCTACATTCTACGGGATAGAGAGCAATTAGGAAAGTTTGACTCCCGGAGCGACGAGGGAATATTGCTAGGATATTCATCGAACAGTAGAGCGTACCGGGTTTTTAACCTGAAGAGCTCTAAGGTTATGGAATCAATAAACGTCACTGTGCAAGATGACGAACCTCCGACGGTTATTGATCCCAACCTTCAGTGTGAGGATGAGGATTGTTCTGACAGTGATTTTCCTGTTCCTCTCCCACACTCTATGGACCCTATTCCTGTGTTAGGGGACACACCTGCTTGGGTTCGCAAGAGTCATGATCCGTCAGCCATTGTTGACGATCCCACTCTAGGGGTCAAGACTCGTGCTCAACTAGAGAACGTTGTTAGTCATCATTGCTACATGTCCAAAGTCGAGCCCAAGAACCACAAAGAAGCACTCAAAGATGAACACTGGATATCTGCTATGCAGGATGGGTTGCTTCAATTTAAGAAGAACAATGTCTGGGAACTTGTCCCCCGACCTAGTAATACTAATGTTATTGGTACCCGGTGGATTTTCAAGAATAAAATGGATGAAAATGGTACCATAATCAGAAATAAGGCTAGGTGGGTCGCTCAAGGCTACACACAGATAGAGGGTGTAGACTTTGGGGAGACATTTGCTCCTGTTGCGAGGCTTGAGTCCGTACGTCTTCTGCTCGCCATCGCATGTCATCTGCACTTCAAGGTATATCAGATGGATGTCAAGAGTGCCTTTCTGAATGGCATTCTACAGGAAGAAGTTTATGTGAAACAACCAAAAGGGTTTGAAGACCCTAAGCACCCTGATCACGTCTACTATCTTAGGAAAGCCTTGTATGGTTTAAAGCAAGCACCCCGCGCTTGGTACGAGAGGCTTACTTCCTATCTCTTAGCCCGTGGCTTCAAGAGAGGGGGAGTTGATATGACGTTGTTCGTCAGGAGAGATGACGGTGCTATCTTGGTTGCCCAAGTCTATGTGGATGACATAGTCTTTGGATCCACATGCTCCCATCATCCTCACCACTTTGAGGAGGAGATGAAAAGTGAGTTTGAGATGAGCATGGTTGGTGAGCTTACATTCTTCCTTGGTCTCCAGGTTCGTCAGCTAGAGGATGGGATGTTCATCTCCCAATCCAAGTATGCTAGAGACCTAGTGAAGAAATTTGGTTTAGACTCCGCTAAGCATGCACGTACACCTATGAGTACTTCTACCAAGCTTAGTAAGGACACTTCAGGCAAGGACGTAGAGCAAACCTTGTATCGGAGTATGATAGGCAGTCTTCTCTACTTAACTGCTAGTCGTCCCGACATTGCCTTTAGTGTTGGAGTCTGTGCGCGTTATCAGGCGTCTCCTAAAGAGTCACACTTACTCGCTCTAAAACGTATTATCAAATACGTGAGTGGGACTCTCTCATACGGCATTTGGTATTCCTTTGATACCGATGACCGTTTGTCCGCCTATTCGGATGCCGATTGGGCCGGGGACGTAGATGGATGTAAGAGCACTTCGGGTGGGTGTTTCTACTTTGGTTCTGCTCTTGTCTCTTGGTTGAGCAAGAAGCAAAACTCCATCTCTTTGTCCACTGCGGAGGCTGAGTACATCGCCGCAGGGAGTTGTTGCACGCAACTCATGTGGATGAAGCAAATGTTGGAGGATTATGGGATTTCTCAGGACACCATGTTCATTTCCTGTGATAACACGAGCGCGATACACATATCCCGCAATCCTGTCCAACATTCGCGCACAAAGCACATCAGGTTACGCGAGCACTTTATACGTCAGTTAGTTGAGGAGAAGGTCGTAACCCTGAGTTTTGTTCCCACGGACCGTCAGTTAGCCGATATTTTCACGAAACCTTTAGATGCCCTTAGATTTGAGAGTCTTAGGAAGTCTTTGGGGATTTGTACAGTTGACTGAGGGGTTGGTCCATGTCTAGCATAGGTTGCATTGCCTTTTACATATCATCTGATGCCTATTGCTAGATAGTATTATTAGTGTGCTGTATTTTTGTATACATTTTTTTATTCTTTGAAAAATACAAAAAGATTCTCTTTTTAGAATTTTTTTAGAAAAACACTTAAAGATTTTATTTTGATAAAATTTTTGAAAAATTCAAAAAGAGATTTGCCTTTTATGGATGAGCATTTAAGATAGCCAAGTCACAACTTCATTCCATTTATCCATGTGACTGTTTTATAGAGATTTGAGAGGCTACATCATGTCATCCATGTGCTTAACATTGATTGGAGTCCTTGAGATGTAATTAGTGATATTTCCTACATGCTTGACTCCTATATCCTTTATTGCACACATGCACGGCTTTATTTGATTTTTGCACTTGTCTATCACATATTGGCTTGAGTGTTTCTATCTCAATTCTGTCTATACAATGTACAATATGCGATAAAACTTGACAAGATTGGATTGCATGTAAAAACCGTTTTGGTGAGACTGTGTGATTATTTGCATAACGGAGAGGGGCTGCGAAAGTTGAGTCTTTATACTTTGCGCAAAAGCCACCGTTAAAAAGGACCTAAAAAATGGAGGTATTTTAATATCCAAGGTCCTAAGAGGTTAAAAGGGCCCGAAAAAATTGATAAGGCAATAAAAAGCAATACATGCCAAATATGGGCCACTTAGGTTTCACCATCAATTCTCCAAAGTTTGAGAATTTAGAATGCCTCTATTCAAAATAATATCTGAGGGAGTTTGGTTGAAGATTTAAAAACGGGTTTGCACTTCCTTGAAAGTCCTGAAAAAGCATGAAAAACATTTTGGACGTTATTGGTGTAGAAATCACTTTGAGCTTCGATTTGTAGATTTGATATAGTCAATGTCTTATATTTCCAATCTTTTACACCAAAGGAAGCTTTTGAGTTCATTCGTTAGGAATATCCAATATTCATCGTGCACATATGTCATGTTTGTATGTTTTGATTTTCCTATCGAATTTTGATCACACCCATTCTTTTACGCTATCACCGACTTGGTTGTTTTATGTTCATTCATGGTGTGATACCTTGTGTCACCCCGATTTTTCTTGTTTATTTCATTTCTCTCATTGTGTCTATTTGGGGACATCATAAAAAGGGGGAGAATGAATTATCTGTTTATGGGGGAGTTTTGAAATTTGAGTTTCATCATAAATCTGGTATATATGCATATGTTTATTATCTCATTTCACACTCGATACGTCACTTGGTATTTGCTTTGTCTCATGTGTGTAGGTACATCTTTTGATAATCCCATGTTGCACACCCTGATGAGAAAAGCTTTGAGATTCCTGAAGAATTGAAGAACAAACGATGCAGCCTTAATCATTTGTACCTCTTTCAGTTTTGGGTTCATGGAAGGGTAGATTTGTATAGGCATTGTGAGTATAGATAATTCGGATTTTTTTATGTTTGTTCCGGCATAGACATAGGGGGAGATTTGTAAGGACAATTTGTCCATCTTTATGTATATGTTATGTCATACGCCGTTACAACATTGATGGTTGAAAAGATCACATCGTCATCAACGAAATCCGAAGATCAAAAGAAGAAGGAATTTGGGAATCAGACCTGACCGAACCGATCCGGATCAGATAAAAGAACCGATCCGGTTCACCGGACCGATCCGGCTAAAGGGACCGGACCGATCCGCCTGCTGAGTTGAGACCAGTACACCCCGGATCCATAACGAACCGATGAAGGCAAAAAGGCCGAACCGATCCGATGCCAACCGGATGGATCCGGTTTCAGAAAAAGAACCGATCCGAGCTTACCGGACCGATCCGCCTAATGGACCGGACCGATCCGACGAGGATAGACTCTGCCAGATCGTGTAGCAGATTTTTAGGGCAAATGAATTCTTATTTAAACCACGATCAGTAATTGATTTTCTTAAGACTTTCCCACGATTATCAGAGCATATCAACCCTAAAGTCTTCACCTATTGAGTCCTATGATTCTAGGTTTTTAGATTCACACATCTTCCATATCTATGTGAATCAAGTTTTGTAACCCAAAAACACCATTGCTGTTGTTCAACCCTTGTGAAGTGGACCGCTCCTTCCTCTTCATTGCAGCCCTACTGGACAGGGATAGTTCCAGCCGCCAGCCCTACTGGAAAGGGTTTCTTCCAGCCGCGACTACAGAATCCGATACCCGAGGGTAATTCTTAGTCAACCTGTATTTCATTGTAATTCGATTGTAAACCGTCTTTTACAAATTATAGTGATATACTAATGGTTTTGCCCCTATGGGGGATTTTTCCTTAAACTTTGTGTGTTGAATAATTCTTGCATGATTTCATATTGTTTCAATCACACCTAGTTGCATGCTTAGGGTTAATTTGGGTTAAAAATGGTATTTATTATATTATTTCTTAATTAAATGCAAGCGCCAACTCTTTCAACAAGAAAATAAGAAAATAAAGTGCAAAAAATAAATGACACCGAAATTTAATATGGTTCGGTCAAAACCTGACTTACGTCCACACGACTATCCTTGTGCTTTACTATCATGATCCACTTCTGGGTAGGATCAAATCAACACGTACATCCGAGTATCTAAAAGAGAGCACTTGTATAACCTCTTGAAACTAAATTCGAGCTTCAAAACTGTGGTCCAATTACGGGTATGAACCAATCACCTTTTACAACCGCGATCTGCTTACGGTTTAGGACCGAGCACCGTTACAACTGAGTAGATAATGTCGAGCTACTAATTACAATCGAAAGCTTCTAGAAAATCTTTAAATAAATCTTAATTTATAGTACAAAGTATGGGATGATTAAACTCTTTAAAAATATAATGGGAATCTAAGTTTCTTCTTAGAACAAGACTTGGAATAAATCTGAACTTGACGCTAGTCTTATTTTGAACAACAATAGAATATAATTCCTTCCTACTTGTTCTCTCTCTTCAATAACAGACAAATATAAACTTTGTTGCTATCTGAAATGTGTAGAGTTGAATATCAACTTGTGTTGCTCTCTTGAATGTGTATGAGCAGAATGTAATATGAATTGCTCTCTAGTTCATGTGTTTCTTATTTTTCTTAGTCTGGTATTTATAGACGCCAAAGAAATATAGTCGTTTAGA
This sequence comes from Sambucus nigra, assembly GCA_949130495.1. NCBI lineage: Eukaryota > Viridiplantae > Streptophyta > Magnoliopsida > Dipsacales > Adoxaceae > Sambucus > Sambucus nigra. The sequence goes on from OX422218.1 coordinate 221,361,935, forward strand.
AGAAAACGAGTTGTATTCTTCGCTATGAATAAATCCTTCTGATAAGAATACAACTCATTTTCTTCTCAATGACTATTGCAACTCCCATCACAGCACGGGCTTACAACTAATGTATTATAATAACGCAACATGGGTATAAAACAAAATCCAATAAAAACTTGATATTATTATATAAAAAGCTCTTTGTAACATCTATATGAAAATAATTCAACTTGAAGTTTGGCTTGATCCAACATATGGACAGTCAGAGACTATTATTGTCCAAAAGAAATATTATTAGCTTTCCTTTGTTTTACAAGATAAGTGTGAGCATCTAGCTTTATAAGATCTATCAGATTATGTATATAATATAAAAGGGGACACGACAAAGATATGTAGTTAATATTTAAAACAACTCAAAATAGACCTGCAAAAATGTTAGTCCAAGAGAGAGAATAAAAATGCGATATACAAAATGTTCAGCAAAATATATGATGTTAAGTATCCAAGTCTAGTAAAAATAATACTTTTTATGTTTTGAGAAAATTTTGTAAATATGCAAACGCATAAAAAATTGTATAGATATATAGATATATCCGTATTAGAGGAGCTCAAAATTATTTAAAAATCAATTACCAGCTGTCTAAGGCAGTAAGAGCATCCGAAGAAATGATTTAAGGGAATGTATAATTTCTATCGTGCTGCGAGACAAAAGGCACAAGACTTACATCCAATCACCTCAATGTGGGGCCCAAGAAAAGAAAAAAGCAAAATCTTTTACAGTATATCAACTGCCCAAGGCAGTATATGTAAGCCTACAAAAGATTTAAAAGTTGGTTTTAAACTTATACATACATATCTCGAGGTTTTGAAAGATTGAAATGGGCAATTGCCTAAAGACTAAAGTTGACAGTACATGGCCTTGTTTGAGAATTGTATTAAGGCTTACCTTGGGTTGTATAAGAATATAGGCCCTGCAAAAAAAAATCGGGTCCTACTCTTTTGTAGGCATATACCATTCTTAGCGTATGTAAAGACAATAGTTTTTACAGGCATAATCGACTCTTAACAAATGTCAACTACACACATATACAAGGGTAGAGTTTCAAGATTTGTATCAAAGGGAAATAACAAATATGGAGCATCTGAGTTTCTCTTTATTGTACTGTGTGTCTAACTCTCACATATATTCGGGTATTTTAAAATCACAAAGTTTTGAAAGAAAATGTGGACAAGCTATATATGTTCTGTAATTTTATACAAAAGCTATTGGTTCAAATATTTTAAAATAGCCGCATATGACATATACTAACTAGTCTGTTGTTTTGACGATTTGATAATTATATAAGAACAACTTATCTGGAAAGAACACACACACACACACACACACACACACACACACACATATATATATATATATATATATATATATATATATAAAATATTTGAACCAATAGCTTTTGTATAAAATTACAGAACATATATAGCTTGTCCACATTTTCTTTCAAAACTTTGTGATTTATATATATATATATATATGGAGAGGTTCAAAAGTGAACCAAAAGAATGGACTTTTTAATGAACCTACTAAGACATAAAAAATTGATCCTTAATTTCTTGTTATAATTGGTCCGCGCCAGCGGGAGGATTGAAAAATTATTCATTGCCGCTGGCGCGGACCAATTATAACAAGAAATTAAGGATCAAATTTTTAATGTCTTTGTAGGTTCATTAAAAAGTTCATTCTTTTGGTTCACTTTTGAACCTCTCCCTATATATATATATATATATACACTAGTGAAATGCCATGCCTGGAGGCAGGACGAAAATTTTGAAAGTACATAATCGCAAAACGACGAAAATATTCAAAGTATGTAATTACAAAACAACAAAAATATCGTTCCCCAACAAAATAAAGTGTAATTTTTAAAAAATTTACCATAATCTCCTTTGTTTATAGCACTATTCACCCCTGCTTAACAAATAACAAATTATCCAACAACATTCAAATAGTCTTATTTAATCAAATAAATTCACATATAACATGAAATATAAAATATTCATCAATTGAAACCACATTGTGCCTCAAATAAACAAAGTGTCCATTAAAAAAAAATTGGACATAATCTCCTTTGTTTATTGGACTATCCACCCTCTTCGGGGATAACAATTAATACAACAATATTCAATGATCTCAAAAATAAATTCTAACAAATATTTTAATGAAACAAACTTCGTAAAAAAAATCACATATATCAACTAAAGTCGTCTCGCAAGTTCCACTATAATAATTGTCCGTAGTTTTCAAAATGTGACCTGATACAAAACAATAAAATTTAACTAGTCAATTAAAATAGCTAGTCAGATATTATATAGGGTAAAATTATTCCCACTCCAATAAAATTCGGTAACACTCCATTTTATTTTCAAATAAAAGTTAAAAGACTCTTATACCCTTATGATTAATCCTTTCCATTCTCTCTCTCTCAAGAAAAAAGAGCAAGGATTATATATATATATATATATATATATATATATATATAATACATATAAATACAAAAATGACCCAATTAAAACGTGAAATCAAAGAACACCCAAATTTTATTTTTTTTACCTAATATGAATATCATCCAAATAAAAGAGACAACACAATACGACGCGATATCTTATTCTTTTTACTTAATACAAACACATCTTTATTAAAACTAGACACAAAATCTTATTTTTTTTATCTAACACGAACAAATGACCTGGAAAAAAAAGCGACACAAATTATTTTTTTAACCAAACACGAACACAACTCAATTAAAAAGAGACACGACATGTGACATGACTTCTTTTTTTTTCCACCCCAATAAAAGCAACACAATAGAATCTTTTTTTACCGTAAAAGCAATTGAAACATTTAAAAAACTGCTTTTATATCTAATTATAAACATAACAATTTTTACTTCTTTTTTAACAATTTTTTATATTAACTGTTTTTTTTATATTAACAGTTTTTTATAATACAACTCAGTTTTTATATTAACTGTTTTGATATATATTAACAGTTTTTATACATCAAAACAGTTAATATAAAAACTGAATTGTGTTATAAAAACTGTTATAAGGCGTCGCAAACAAATTACTTCAAACCCATGATTTATCAATATGGAGAGTTATCAATATCAAATAAAACCTAATAAGAGGGGGGGAAATGGGGGGCAATTCTAAAAGTATTTAAGGCATCAACAAAAAAAATATAGTTCAAAGGTGAGAACTTGAACATTAGGAATAAACCATTCTCACCAATATAATAAAAAAAATTCCTTACCAATTATAAAGTAGAGCAGATCATAGAGAAATTCAATAAAAAGTTGAATCCTGAAAAAAAATGACAATGAAAATTAACATGTTAGAATGAAAATAAAAACACAAAATACAATGATTTTAACAAATAAAACTCCACAAAGCAAAAGGTTAAATGATAAACTGATAAATTCCCAAGATCTAACATAAAAATATCTTACTCAAATACAAAAAATCCATAAATACATAAAATGATGATGATTATAGTAATGATACAAAACTCTATGAGATATTTCCTCAATAATCATAAAATAAAAAAATATCATTAGAGAAAAAAAATATAATATATGACAAATTTTTAATAAAAAGGAAATAAACATTGGACCAAACAAACCGGATCTGAGTCAAAACATTGAACTAAACACTGAACCAGATCTAAACAAAACATTAAACTAAACACTGAACTAGATCTGAGTAAAAAAATGTAGGGATCTGAATCGGATCTGGGTCAAACCGGCACCATATCTGATTGGACCGGATGTGGGAAGAAAAGCGGATATCGACTCCAAATCTGGTTGGAGGTGTTGTTCGGAGTTTTGGGTCGTAGAAGGTTACCTAAGGGAGGAGTGTGGCGGTGGAGTAGGGCGAAGGTCGACTGCATTGAAAGGGAGGGTGAAACGGGAGATAATATAAGATAGAGATGTCGCCCAAAACTCCAAACCCCCATCACTATAGCATCAAACCTACAAACCCTAGAGAAACCCAGCAAAACCCAAACCCATATGCCCTAAATTACAAAGTGGAAATCACATACCTAAAGGGGATAGGGCGACATCAAGGGATGGGATGACAAAATGGAATGAGGCGGCAACGTGCGAGGGATGTTGTAGGAGGAGGCTATAGCGTGGGACGGGGAGGGAGTGTGGAATGAGGGAGAAGAGAGAGTTGAAATGAAATGGAGGTGAGATAGTTGAATAAAACGGGAGAGAGCAGAATAAAATGGGGGTCAGCTAAAATGAGGGAGGGTTTTGCCATGTCACAATGCATAAGTGGTGACATGACACAACCTCATATCCTTAGATCGTCCCAAAAAATTCGATTTCATCCATTGATATTTTGGAATAGTAAAACACCCTCCTCTTTTTTTTATATATATATAGTAACAGACATGAACAAAGCTGCCGAAAGGACAAATAGAATTTGGACAAGTTATTGCACACATGATTATGTATATATGATATTATATATCGAGGGAACAACATTATCACTGCCCGAAGCAGACAAGTATGGAGCAAATAAAACAAGTTCCTTTATACGGAATAAATAAATAAATATATATATATATATATTCTCCTTGCATATGATATTTCTCCACACAAACGAAAGCTACACGAAGAAGCAGGTATGGAGAGAGTCATATTGCAGCAGATGTCGGCCAAGCATTTATATATGGGAGGTTATATATATAATAATATGGTAACAATCAAGAGCGAGGAGGACCTATATCATTCAAAATAGAAGCCTTTACAAATTGCAGATAGTGATAAATATATTAGAAGTATACAATGTATTTCATGGTAACAATTATAAAATATTTAACCAAGATAATTACTGGAGTGTATTATATATATATATATATACACTAAAATAAATATAAAATATGTAACGTGATAAAATGTACAAAAAATATGAATTACAAGAGTAAATATTAATAAGATGAAAAGACTATAATATACTAAGTATATACACATATTTTATAAGATATAAAATCATAAAATATATACTTATGTAATTTATAGAAAATAAACTTTAAATAGTTTTTTAACATCAAGGCAATATTAGAATAAACATTTGTTTATTATCATCAAAACAAATATACTAAAATAATATCTAAATTACTATTTAATATATATTAAATAAGTAATGTAAAGAGAATAATTTCATATAAGCATCAACAGTCTGGTTTATTTGTAAAAGAGGGTGGACACCACCTACTGTGACTAACGATAATGTCAAAAGTCTTAAACCTGTCACTGTTTGGATAGAGGAGGATTTTAAATGGAGTAATTTTAACTCTGCGACTTAAGTGCAATTTTTGGAGCCGTCATCCTTGACGAGTTCTGCCGCATCATGATGTGCACCACGTCTAAAAAAGCATGGGATACCCACCAACTCATTCATGAGGGTACTAATAATGTGAAAGCTTCTAAGCTACAAAATCTCACCACACAGTTTAAAACTATTACTATGCTGAAATATGAGAGCTTTGATGAATTCTATGCTTAGATTATATGATATAATTAATTCTAGTTTTAATTTGGGTGAGAGAATTCCTGAGACGAGAGTTGTGAAAAAAAATTGAGATCCCCCAATCTGTTTTATCCCTAAAGTCATGGTCCTTAATTCTTTGGGAATTTTAGTTATGCTTAGGTTATAAGAACTTATAGGAGACCTTCAAACTTACGAAATCGTTATGCTTCCCAAAACTAAAAAGAAAAAGGAAATAGGGATTGATTTGAAAGCCTAGTATAAAAGGAAAAAGAAAAAGGTTTTTGACTCTGACTGTGAGTTTGATTATGAGCTTGATGATATAGCCCTGTTTACAAAAAATTCTCAAATTTAACAAAGAAAATCCTTCCACGAAAAATAATAGTTTTGAGAAAAATAAAAATATCAATGAGGGCAAGAATTTTTGTGAGCATAGCCAAGTGAGATGTTTTGAATGTGAGGGGAAAGGACACAAATCCCATGAGTGTCCCACTAGGCTAAAGAGACAGGGAAAGTGAAAAGTTGCCTATATAGCCACTCTTAGCGAAAGTGAAGTTGAGTTGGTGAATTTCAGGATGAATCACCACATGAACCAGGTCTTGCGTTCATCGCCACTCACGTGAGTACTTCTAGTTCATCCCACAACGATGAGTACATTTCTAAACTTGATTGCCTCGGCACTTTGTTGAACCATTCTGGAGAGAGTGAGAGTGATGATGGGGATAATTTGAGTGAGGGAGATGGTGGACTTCAAAGTGCCTAGCGTGAACTTCACAAAGAGTATTTGAGAACTAAAAGGCAAAATAAAAGTTTATCATGTTTGATTTGGAGAAGTAAATGAATGTTTTGAGAGAGTTTGAGGCTTCGATGAGTCAACTCGATAATTTAAAAGTTTCTTTATGTGAGAAATTGATTGTGGTTGGAAGAAAAAATACCGATTTGATCAACACTGTGGCTAGTCTTACGAGAGATCTTCAAGTTTCATTGGAGACTCATGAGAAACTTTAGGTCTGTATTTTCCAACTCGAGAAAAATCTCGAACGTGCCCGGAACTTCAAGGTCACTATAGAAGACACATCGAAGAAGGTTAAAAATATGTTCCTCGATCTCTTGTTTGGTTTTATTGAGAGGTAAGGAACATGTTAGGACGGTGCATCCACTTCCCATACCGCACCCAAACCGATTCTTAAGTTTGTGATGGATCCTTATAGGCCTTGACCTAACCAACTAAGGAGAGTGTGTCCTAGGAATTTTAACCAAGGTAGACCCAAGCCTGTTTATATTTGTTCCAATTACAAACAAAGAGGTCACCTTAGGGAATTTTGTTTTAAGATAGGGAGAGTTTCTCATATGCGTGTTTCCTGGTATACTCCGATACGAGTTCACACATGTGTTCCCGCATGTACTCCCACACATGTTCTTACTCATGCTCCCACACACAATCGTAGATATTTTGAGATTCTTCGAGAGAAAGTAGAGTTTTTGGTCAAAACTTCACAAAGTTTGATGGAGGAGTTTCAAAGGATACCTATTCCTATTGACAACACCTCCTGGACCAATGATTGAGTTTAGTTACTTTATCTAGTATAGGGTTATTTTCAAGTTCATATCATTTATCCCTATTGCCAAATTGTATGTCTATATATTTCTATGTTTTATATTTGAAATATCTTGAAAAATGCAAAAAGATTTTTAGTTTTTAAGAAAATTTTTGAAAAGGTTCAAAAAGATTTTATTTCAGATAAAATTTTTGAAAAGGATTTTTTTTTTATATTTTCGTTTTTCACCATATATGGATGTGCATTTAAGATGTTCGAATCACAACTTCATTCCATTGATTCATGTGACTTTTTGATGGTATTTTGAGACATGGATTCATTTCTTTAGTGTACTTAATAATGAATGGCTAGAATTTTGTTGTTAATTAATGATTACTTTCTTCATGCCAGAATTTTTGAACATTATACTTGCATATCATGTGTCGAATATGGTGTTCTCATCTCAACAGTGTTTAATAACGAACCAAATGTATTAGAGATAATTGGTGCTTATAAGAACAGTTTACTGAATTTGTTTCCCAAAAAATTTATTCTATGTTTGTACCCAGGCAGTGAACACGTACTTATAGTCCGTGGCTAGTGCCAATAGTAGACATATCAATAAGCCCCCAAGCCTCAGTACCAAGAGGTGTCGAGTTGGTGTTGCAATTGTGTTCTATTCCACTGGTCGCGGTGCTATTGTTCTTGTCTTCCAACTTGTTCCTCTAGGGCACGACATGGTGTCGCGATACGTAAAATATGATGCTTCATCTTTTAATGCCCTCTTATATAAATGGGACATGGTCGAGTCCGTCAATACCTTAGTGACTTTCTTGAGAGAAAATCATGATAGAACTCTTGCACTTTTTCTTTAACTTTTCGGCGAGCTTCCCAGCGGTGGTTTGTGGCTGTTCCAAGGCAGCTCGTGGTTATTCAAGGCTGAGCAACCCCTGATTCCTCCTTTCTCGTCAATTTTCAGGTTGGTTTTTCTTCTACTTTTGTGTTTTTCGTATTTGCATTTTTGATTTCTCTCTACATATGAATCCCTTGAACCTTTGTAATTTATGCGAATTTCATCAAAGATTAATGTGTAGAGTAATTTATATTTTCCCCAAGTTCATTTATCTTTTGTTCATGCCCCCAATTTATTGTAGAAAATAGGGTTTCTTATAATTAGGGCTTAGGGCTTTGGTTTGATCTATCATCTGATTTTTTGGGTTCCAAGTGATTGGGATTTGGATTTTGGTAATTTTGTATAATTGGATTTCTGCCCTTTTGGATTGGAATTGATTTTTGGGTAGTTGAATCTTGGTTTAGGATAGATTTTTGTAGAGATCAATGTTTTTAATTTTTTTGGGTTGAATCATTTATCCTAGCCCCATTTTGGATTTTTTTAGCCAAGAACACCAAAAACATGTTGTTGGTGTTCATTGCCAAAACCCTAGGGTTTTGTTTTTTTTTTATCTTTGGAAGTTCGAAACATGAATTGTTTACCTGTTTAACCCCTGGCCACGACTTGATAGTGTATTTGCACTATATTGTTGCGCCACTAGTTTGAACTGACGGGTTGCAGTCTTCTCAGACTAAAAATCCCTTAGGCTGCAGCCCATTAGGTTAGGTGGCTGCGAATTTTAACTTGAACTTTTCTTTTTGCATTCATTTGAATCAAGATTCCTTTTAGCTGCAGCCCATTAGGTTAGGTGGCTCAGGCATGAAACTTGAACTATTCCGTAGCTTTTTTTTGATATTTTCTTTTATATTTTTCCATATTTGTCGTGGTCTCTACCAGGCCTTCCCTTTTTTATCATAGTGGCTGTGGCACCTAACTGCGGATTCATAGTCTGCTTTTTCAGGTATAGCCGCGACCTTATGCATTGGAAACCTTGGGAATATTTGGAAGATTTCTGAAAGAGACACTTTGGTGTTCCTCCTCCCGAAGTACTTCATTTAAAGCCTTTGAAGGTAAGTGGGCCTTGTAAACTTAAGGACTGCCCCAATTGTATGACGATAGATTTCGACTCCGTGGACTCTTTCATTTGTAGGAATCCAAAAAATACTGCTAAAGAGATGGATGAGGACACTCTCTCTAGTAGCAATCGACCTATGGAAGAAATACTACGGCTGGGGCTTATACTTTCAGTGTAGCTATAGATGTTAGGAACGTTGCTGCTGAATCTTTTGGCCGTAGCGAGTTGATCAAGAAAGTTCCCTCAACACTTAATCACAGGTGCATCGTGATCGAAGAATGGATTCTGAATGTATTCGCAGCTTTTGAGTTCCCAAAAGGGTTTTATTTTCACTCTTCCCACAGTGAAACAAAGGTCATGTTCTATTGTCCCTAATGAGGGGGGTGTTTCCCTCTTCACGCTTTCTTGGGGCTACGGCTACCGTTTCTAGCTCTGGTTAGGAGGATTTTCATCACCATAAACTTGGCCCCAACCCAACTAGATCCAAATGGTTGGAGGGTAATCCTTGTTGCCTTAGTCATTTGGCAGAAGCATTTTGAGAGGGACATCTCGCCCGTGAAGTTCTTTCAGTTCTATAGGCCAAAAGAGAACTCCGTGAACTTTCCTTGGTAATACTATTTCAGCATGCGGAGTGGAGATATATACTAAAAGGGTAAATTTTTCTTCATTTTCGGCGATAGTTGGGAGATTTTTCCCTAGGAAAATGAGAGCAAAAGAGTTTTAGGTTGCCGTCGATGTGGGGTCGTTCATCCAAGGAAGGTATTTATTACCGCGGCTTGCCCTCTTACATATTTTTCTACATTTTTCATTCCTTTTAGTGCATGTGCTACGACACATATTAACATTCACATACTTTCACCGCTCTTGACAACGTGAAGCTCAACAACAGGCCAAAACAGAGGGTAGAGGTCGCGACTTTATTAGCTGACGATCATAAATTTTTTTGTGGATTGTTAGGTCCAAGAAGATCTTAAAATTAGGATATTTTCCTTCTAAGAAAATTCCCAAAATGACCGTTGCAGGTAATTTCCCTTCCTTTATAATATTTTTGCGATGTTTAATTATCACTTGGAGCCCGACACTTTCCACCTTTTAGACGGTGCTGAGGAAATAGACCACGAGCTGCTTATTGCCCAGTGCAATGAGATGGACTAGGTCCCTCTAGCCTCAATAAGGACCCTATAAAGAAGGGGAAGAATAGGAAGAGGGAACCCAAGGATGTGGCCCCTAAGGCTGTGAGGGAAAACGCTCCTATTGAGGGGGAGACCACTGCTGCTGCTGCAAAACCTCAAAATGTTGAACCGCAAGTGGATGATGACATTGGGGAGAAGCTTGATATGCCGGGATTAATGTCTTTTAGTGCAAATTTATATAGGGGTGCCAGCCCCATTCATGTGTCAACTACTCGTAACCCGTCATGGTCTCTGATGGCTATCAATGCTAAGCTGCCAACTCCTTAGAGTAGGGCCATGAAGGGTCATCCATGGCTTCGCTTGAGGCAGCCTGACCCCATATCACCTTGGGACATAACTGCTTTAGCCATCTTAAGGATGAAGAAGGCCACAGAGGCTTTCGACATCGATCGCCTTGCTGAGGAGGATGCATAAGACTTGGATTAATACACCCTCCACAGTTTACTGAAGGTGAGTATTCAATTTTACTTTTTTTCTAAGGACCTTATTTTTCTCAATTTTGACTTGTTTAACATTTTTCTGGTTGTGGAGTCCTCTTTGGCCTTGAGGGTCAAATATGAGAAATTGTATGTCCTGTACCAGGTTGTGGAGAAAATACACAAAGCTGAGCTTGATAGTGTTAGGGATGCTTCATTTGAAGCTGATAAGAGGTCCTCTGTCATGATACATGAGGCATATAAGATGGACATAGACTCCAAAATTAATGACATAATTAAGGTAAAGAATGAGGATGAGCCGAATTTTGTTCAGGCCACAGAGTCCATTGAAATTACTGAGGCCAAGGCTACGAAGGCGGCTAAGATGGTTGTGTAGGCACATGCCAAACTGACTGCTACTGAGCTAGATTTCCAGAACCTTATTGAAGGCTATGCTGAGGCGATGAAGAGGATGGATGATGAGCACATCGCAACCTTGAAAAAGGTAGACGATGATGCTGTAGCTAGCTACAAGATCTCCAAGGACTTCTTCATGACTAACAACAAAACCTAACTCTGCTGCTTCTAGGAGCTTAGGCATAGGATTATCAAAAACTTCCTCAAATCCAAAGATAAAGTCGTTGTCTAGAAGATTAGTGATGCTGAGCACATGGAGTGCATAGCCGAATGAGAGCTGCAACAGAAGAGAGGGCTAAAAAGCAGCTAGAGGAAGCTTCAGGTGATAAAGAAATAGATACTACCACTGATGGTGATACAGATGATAATGAAAATGAGGACGTAATCTCATAATTGCCCAAACTTGTAGTTGTCTTTTATTTTGCCCATCGCGACTTTAAACACTTAACCACTTTGATCTTCTTTTATAATTTTTGTACTTCATAGAGCCCCTCTGGGGAATTAAACATTGAAAAAAAATGTAATTATATAGGGTTGTGGCCATACTATTGAATTAATTTTTGGATTAATGCCATGCTCTCTTATATTTTCTCTTTTGCTTTTATCTGCATGCATATGGATATTTTGAACAGACCGCGGCCTTTTATTATTTAATATTGAATGCCTTGCATAGTATCTTTAGATAAGAAGTGATTTTACATAGAAATTCCTTCTCGATATAGGCTGCAGCCATGTAAGTGCCGTAGAAAAATTAGATGTGGCTTATAGGCTGCAGCCTTGGACTGTAGATTATGATTCTTCAACTTTCATTATTTTGTAGAATTTTTGCTTCAACAATGCTGAATTGTTGAGGTTGTGGCAACATTTTCCCTTAACGTGGATAGTCATATCCTTGTCCCCATCTCATGATTTGACTACAGCTAGTTGATTACCGCGACAGTTGTCAAAAGTGAATTGGATTTCTATATACCCTTCATGGATTTGGTAAGAGATGGCGAAAACGATGTTAGATTGTTGATATTTAGGAATTGTTTCCCTTGCCGCGGACATCAGAGTCCTTAGCCCACCTCCCTTACATGACTGCCTTATTTTTTTTGGGTACTTTCAAGCCTCCCTGAGTTGGGTTCATCATCAAGCCACCCAAAACTATATATAAGTATTACCAGTCCATTATTGGATGGGTATTATGAGCCCTCGTGACTAATAGAAACATCCCGAGAGCTAGGAATGGGTATTATGAGCCCCTGAGTCCAATAAAGCATCCTGACATATGATCGAATCTGCGAACATAAGCATCCTCTATCTTCGTATGCCTTTTTTACGCGAGGAGCATTATGAGCCAATTAAGGCCGTCACCCCTTCTCCTACCTAGATTTTTCCTCCCATAATAAATAATCTTTCGAGGTAATTTATCATTTCCCCTTGAAATCTGTTTAAGATGATGGTATTTCATGATATTTTAGATGAGGCGAACAAGAATTAAAATATGACTAAATCTATCATTCAAGTATTCATATATCTATATTTGACTTTGTTAGTAACATAAAAAGTCTATAGGTAAGAACTGCAAAGAGATTCACAAAACTTAAATAAAAATGCTTGGAAGCTAAAACTAGGCATGTGCTCTCAGTTGTAGGCTATAGCCTTTGTGAATCGCTGGAGCATCCCCTACCCGGAAAGCCTTTTAATTTAATTTTTTGGGGTGAAATATCTATCGGTGCTGTGTCCATGATCTTGATGAAATTTACATCATTTGGACCGATCCTTTTTGTGGGGCGGGGATTTTAGCTTGATGCTTTCGAGGATGTCTTCAATATTGACAATTAGTGGGGTATGGTCTTCGTAAGATTTTTTTTATCTTCGGTTCCTCCCGTTTCCTCTTCTTCAAGACTTTATCCGCGACCTTGCCTTTTACGGCCTCTGGTTCTACGGCCTTCTGCATTAAAGTAAAGGCTGCGGACTCCAGCATCAAAACCCTCTGTGTTAGGACATTGACTTGGCCTTGGAGTGATGCCTGACTTTTGTAGAAGTGGTTGATATAGTTCAACAATTGAGCGATATCTTCATTCTGCTGTGGACCTAGCCCAGAGCTTCCTTCCATGACATTTTGCTATGTCAATCTTTAGAAATATATAGTCTGAGATGAACTAAATTGTGGTGAGAAAACTAAGGGATGTAGAGGAAAAATAAGTATAGTAACTGGGATGCAGTCTTTGGAAATCTTCACCCTTTTATACAAATGTGCTACTGAGGTCATCACATGAATGTTTATGAGGTCACTGTCGTGGCCTTTCCAAGGAAATTTCACCTGAGTTGAATCTGAGGACAATTTATACATGAGACCATATTCTCCAGGTGGTGAACTGAAAACGTAGAAATATACTAACTACGATAATAGGGCTGGGATCTATAGGCAGTTAAGCTGCGAGGCTGCATCCAACTAGAGGCCGTGGAAGTGGAACACAAAAGTTTCACCCACAAAAGCCTAGGAGTGTACCAAGGACAAAACAGTCCTTAAGTGAAAAAATAGCACAAATATAGTAGTAAAACCCTAGATCGTGGAGGTAGAAAACATAAATAAGATAACAAATGCTCATTTCTAATTGGCCACCCTTATGAGGCCTTAGCGCTTTATTCTTTTCAGAAGTAACTACGTAGGGCAACATCATTGGGGTATAGGAAATAGATCTAAGGTCATAAAAGAGAGGACTTATAAACTGATCTAGAAATAAACGACCCCTCATGGGGTTTATATATAAAAAATATAAGCCTCACAACCCAGGTCTCACCCATAAGATAGTGGTCTGGGGCCCCCTATGGATGAAATAAGGTGCAAGGAACCCTAAAAATATAAAGGAAACTAGATTTGATACCTCATTTCCCACAAACAGTTCCAAAAGGATGATGTAAGAAATTAGACATATACTATTCTCAACCACCATATTTAGTATAAAATATAAATAAAGTAAGAAAAATGAGATGAACACAAGATATTGAGTGGTTCGGCTATAAAAACAAGTTTACGTCCACTTTGTTGCCCTTATCTCATTATATACATTGTATAGTACAAAAAATAATATGTACCGTACTACTCACTAGACACGTCGTGGCTCCTGCGGTGCCTGCCCTGCCTAAGGCTCCTAAGTAGGAAGAATATAACACCTACCCACTGCGGTCACTGCTGGTGTTGCTGGTGCCCCCTGTACACCTGGTGCTAACGGTGTTGGAAGCCTTTAGCCCTGTTGTCCCGATGCGCCTTAATCCTGCTGGTCCTGTGCCTTCGGACACCTAGAAACTCGATGCCCTACTTCTTTACAACTAAAATATGCCCCCCTAAACGGTCTATAGTGCTTGTTTAGCGCTCGCTCACTTAATTATCCTTGCCCCTATCCCTGAGGGCTCTGCGGGACACTATTGCCTTGCTGAATGGCCTCTTACTCCTGTCATATTCACCGCCTCTTCCACTACTGATAATTTCGACCCTTATTCTCTCTTCCTTGACCATTTGACTCCCGCCTCTTTCCCAATTTCTTTTGATAGTTCACTTTCTCCTGTCACAATAATAATGCGACGTCCACAACCTGAGTATAAGTAGTGTATGTCGGATTTCCTAACACTATCTTCCTAATAGACCAAGATAATCCTTTAATCAAGCACTCTATCTTCTTTGCCTTTGTATTTACCTCCTCTAGTACGAACATCGACAAATTAATGAATTCCTGCTCATACTTAGTGACTGATTTCGAACCCTGCTCTAAGTCTAGAAATTTCCTCTTCTTCATGCTCCTAATCGCATACGGGAAATACTTATCATTAAACTTCATCAAAAAATCTGCATAATTCAAGCGATCCCTATCCTTCGATGTGATGACACTCTCTCACCACTACAATACATCCCCTGTCAGCTTGACCGTAGCCAACATATGTTTCTGCACATTTGTGTAGTCCATCATTCTCAACTACCTCTCCATGTCTCTCCTCCATTGGTGAGCAACCGTTGGTTCAGATCCCCTTACGAAGGTGGGAGGATTTCCCTTATAAAAACTGGCTCTCACCCTATCCAAAACTGAAGCGGTTATACCCTACAGCTATGCCTCTAAAGTCACCCACCTTTTTCTCCCTACTTTAATACCGGTTGCTGTGGCCTCCCGTACAATAGATGATAACTCCTTGGCATCCAAAACAATCTGCCTTTGCCTCTCCTGACTTGCAGAACCAGAAACTGAACCCTCTCTCCTTTCTCTCCTATTTCCAGTCCTCCTAGTGATCGCCATCTGAAAAGATAGGAACAAAACAACATCAGACTCAGAATACTAAGAGTACAATTCATCAAAAGGAATCAAAGATAAGCAATGCAAAAGCTAAAACGGACTCACAACCTACGATACCTAAGACCATGCTCTGATACCATCTGTAACACCCCGCAAAATCTGGCAAGCGAGGTGGCCAGCCGCCATCGCCAAAATACATCGGGCGTCACTAAATAAGTAATCATTCTTAGCATGTGACATATATGAGACATATAAAAATTCATTCCACAAGATAATAATTCAATTGATCCAATAATAATAATAATCATTTGTTCAATAATAAATCCATCACCATGCTAATCTCCAACTAAATCTAATCTCCAATAAATATAAACTTAAATAATGATCCAACTGTAAATATTTGAATAAAATTGTAAACAACCGTGGAACCGAGTGGCCCACCAAATCCATAAATAAAGTCTCATAATAAATGCGACGGAAAGGAAAATAAATCCTAAACAACTAAAACATCTAAAATAAACTCCAGCTGCACCTCCAAAATATCTCCAATCACTCCTATGCAACCAATCCAGCACTATACCTGAAATGTTAGTCAACGCAATGGGTCAGAGCCCGCCACATGAATACAAGCTACTCTCCCCAATTAGGGTTCGTGAACCCAGATAGTAGCATTATACATAATAGATACCACAATAGAGTATTTTAATTTAAAGAGATAATTATTAGCATGCGAATATACGTAAGCTCCCACTAGCTACCATAAACCGATCCACCCTAAAGTGTAAGTCCAATTATTCCTTTAGCATTATTATTTAAAATTTTACTCTTATCCTTACTTAATTTAATTAATCAATTATTTTAATTCATGCGACACAAATATGACCAATCGACCCCTTATCGGTCCTGCACACACTCTTGCAAGTTTAAAGTTCTACACTTCACACCCATTCCCCTCACTATAGCCACTCAACTCGTATTCTGTCAGTTCTGCACATACTCGTGAGGTTCCAAGCATGATACATCACTATAGATAGTCGACCCATATTCTGTCAGCTCTGCCTATTCTTTGTGACACCCCGACTAATTAAATACCGGGTAGCTACTCCTTTATTAAATCAATACAAAATACGAAGTTGATTCAGTTAATATCATCACTGTCGAAAACATTTTAATAATTACTAACCACCTAGTATTTAAAAAGTAAGTTGCCAAATTTTAAGTTAAGTCTGATTAACATACAGTAAAAAGAATAATGAAAGAACAACAACCATTCACCATAACGAAGTAATGAAATAACCAACAAATAATAATAAGAAGTCCCGAGGAAAACTCCTCACAACAATCCCACAACTGAAATAAGTAAAACAAAGTACCCTGAATTAATTATATGCCAAAAGTCTGAAAATCTGAAATCGGAAATGTTTCTAATAGAAATGGGTGACATGCCCTACAACTGATGAAACTGAATATAGAGTCAAGACAGATGAAGCGTCTACTAGCAAAGTCCTGTAACTTTCACAAACAGCTACAACTCGTCACCTGAATGAGAATCCTAAGCATGGTGTCCTTGTGGCTGGGCACCTAAAATGGTTTTTTACAAAAAGTAGATTTGAAAGCAAACGGGTCAGAGCCCGAAAGTGGGGAGTATTTTAAAATAGCAAGTGCTTTAATAACATTAAAACAACGAATGCAAAATACATGTTAGGACGTGCACTCACATGAAATACTCACCTCTCGTCTAATTGTGCACCCCTAACGTATAGCACCCATCTAAGTGATAAATACATCTATCTAAACTGACATGAGTTCTAACCTTTCTACTCGGTTCCCATTATATATTCTAATGTTATCAATAAAAAGAGGCTTTACATACACTCGGATTCTCAATTAAGCATTACAATTTATTTCAGGTTGTCCCTTTATATTTTCTCAAAACGTTTCCATATTTATACATAAAATACCACATGAAAGTTCTCATTAATTAAGTGTATATTAGTCATGCCATAAATATACAATACAAGCACCCCGAGACTAGCTACGGTGCACACATACTCTGCTATCCATCCCGGTACATCATGTACATAAGGATCATGCATTCCGAATCTCTCAGGAATCGTTCTCAGATAACAACATCACAAACAATGGAGGCGAACACAGTCACATCACATGGGTCACGCACATACCTACGCTCCCACGATCAGCAGACTTATTAACATCCCAATAAGTCCTTCTCTGACCTATGTTCTCGAGGTACCAATCTAAATTCGGGCAACACAAGGATTAGAGGGCCCTAAGCGAACGTAAACCTCCCGTGATAGAAAGTATGGTAGGTATGTCATACACATAAAATCATATACATATACTAAGTATGCACACATCTTAGTAATCACCATAATTTATTTGTGGTACACTTCTCATTCTTGTACCGACATATAATGCTACACAATTTATATGTTCCCGGTTAATATAATCATTTAGGCCGTCAATAATTCTTGCATCGTAATAGACACTCACGTCCTAATTCATAATTTCCCTTGGGTTCAAACTACACTTCTAGGTTTTACTCCTCATTATATCCCAAATATCCCAAATATATCAATTAATCAACAAGGAAGTGTTATCTCTACATATAAACAAGGTTACGGGACACTCGGGATCAAAACAGGCTAAAAAGCCTAAACTGTCAGCTCGTTAGAAGTCTCGTTCGAACGAGGCTGTTCGAACGAGAGTTCGTTCGAACGAAGTGGGCCTTCTAACGAGATCTCGTTCGAACGAAAGTCATCAAACAAACATACCTCTCGTTAGAAGTCAAACTTTCAACTCGTTAGAAGCTCGTTCGAACGAGCTCGTTCGAACGACCTGGGCAGGTCTTCTAACGAGAGGCCAGTTTCGAGCCCAGAAATTCCTTATTTCGTTTTTCCATCTTTTCTTCACCTCTAATCTCATCTAAAAATCAATCCAACAATTGTTCAAGGTTTCCAATCATTCCTAAACACACTTAGGTCATATACTAACGTGTTTTGTGGGATTAATTCATCCTAAATATCATCCAAATATCAAATCTCTACATATTCTTCCCCAATCTCAAGAACATGAACCCTAGAAATTAAATTCATCCATAGACATAAATAAATCCGTTTTTATGGTATAAAAGATGTATTTTTCTCTGACTAATCATCCTAACATTGTTCTACATGCAATCTCCTCATAAAATTATAAATCTCTACATCCAATTCAATGGGTTTTTATCATTCTCCAAGAACAATGAAATTTCATAAATTTCCTACGCATGGAAGAAACATTCTTTGCAAAATATGTAATTAAACCACTTGCCTTATGTGTATCTCTGATTTTGATGTCGAATTGATGAATGATCCTCTCTCTCTCTGCAGAATTCTTCTCTCTCTCTCTCTCTCTCTACAAGTCTTCTTCTCCAAGGTGACAATGGTGGCTAGGGTTTGCCTTAGGAAACTTTTTGGAACTAATTCTAATAACCTCCGTAGCCCATTAGGTTATTAGTGGGTTTAGTGGGTAATTGCCAAATCAGATATTAATTCCGAATTTTCGTGGGTTTTAATTCCCAAAAATCCAAAATTACCAAACTACCCTTATACGTTGCCGGTATGGCCTAAAAATGCCCCGGGACCCAAACTAAACCCCCGGCTAGTGTTTTCTGACTATTTCGACCCTTCCAGATGCGTTGGCGCACTCAAAATGACCATACGGTTAATAGAAATAAAATTCACTTTTATAATTAAAATAATTATATTCCTGACGCGACTGTCACACGCGTCTCAACAAAATTTCCAAATTGCCCTATTTCAATCTCACGACAAATTTCATAATTCAATATTCATATATAATCATATATACACATTATAATCAAATACCAACTCGCATCTCGCTAGTATTTTAATCCGGATTAATTTCCAATTAATACACATTTAATTCAATTAATCCCATAAATAAATATCACAAAAATACGGGGTATTACATTCTTGTGATGCCAACACACACCCACATCGCTATAGCCAGTCGACCCGTATTCTGTCAGCCCTGCACATACTCGCGTCGCAAATCTATTTTAATACCCCTTTATTATCTTAGGTATTAATTCTTAATTTTCTCAATTTCTCATTATCTCATTTTCTCAGTATTTTATTTTAGCCCTACCCTATTATAGGGCACCAATCCTCTAACCTACCTCTGGTCCCGTACCCTGAGGTCTCCAAAACACAAGTACATCCTACCCTATTATATAGGATGAATTTATACCATAAATCTCTTCCTAGTATCATGCCTAGGTTACTGAATCAATAGAACGACACCAAAATCAGCCCCACCTCGGAATATCCTAGGGGTGGCAATTCGAGCCAATGGGCCGTGTTTGGGTCTGGCCCAACACGACATGACTCGATTTTATCTAGCCCGAACACGACACGACATGATGTCATGTTTATTTTTACCAACACAAACACGACCCGTTAATAACACGACCCGACACGAATAGCACGATAAAAAAAATCGTGTCAATTTGACACGCTTGGCACAGTCTGACACGATAACCCGTCCATTTAACGACACGATAACCCGTCAATTTACTATGTCCATTTGGGTCTAAATTGGGTTCTAATTGGTTCATGTCAATTGGGCTCTAACGGGCCAATTTCTTGTTAATTTCTTGGCACGAACACGACACGACCCAGGCCCGAACACGAACCGAACACGAAAAGCTATTTTAATTTCGTGTTAATTTCGTGTTGGATCGTGTCGTGTTCGGGTCCAAATTGCCAACCCTAGAATATCCCATCCGTAAAAATCTACACTAACTAGTACCATACCTAGAAAGATTCCTAAAATTAAGTTGAGAACATACTACCCAAAATCCCGTCGTTCCCACGGTGATGAATACAATTAACACAATAAGTCGTACAATCCAATTTATCAACAATTATACAATTCTTGATACGATCACAATTAAATTCAATTTAATCCGTTCAATTCATCTTCGTAATTATCGCAACTTATATTATCTAACAATTATAATTTCAACATGTGTGTTTATGGAGCACACAACAATAATTTCCCTTTTTCGTACCTACATGATTTATGTGATTGCATGAATCCCTTTTTAATTTAAGTAATGCATCTATGATTTCCTACATGCAAATCTACCCCCATATCAACAAAATTTCAATCTCTACCCTAAGCACACAGGGGTTATGAGTTTTAATTAATGTTAAGATTTTTCATAAGAATAGTCCCCTTATAGTTTTCACTTTCCTTAATTAAGGTTCCTAATTTATTTTAAGAAAACACGTGAATTAATGTTTAGGCGATATTTAAAACACATAATACTAAAGAGAGGGAATAGAAGTATTCATGCATGCTGAAAAGTCGATTGAAAATTCTGATTAGATGGTTGCGTTCCTCTCAAAAAATTAATAAAGATTCGTTCTTGGACAATCTTGAGAAAACACCGATTGATCCTTCAAAACTTGGGTTGAATATCGATAAAACTTGAGGCTACGGTTTGTAGATGAAAGGTGATGAAGATGTGGAAGGCTTCTGGTTTAAAAGTTGGTGAAAAAATGTTTAGAAAAGTCTAACCCCGAGTTATTTTAATATGGAAAGAGATTAAGAGTTTAAGTGTAATTAGAATTCTATAAAAATCACAACACTACCGAATTTGACCATTTTGAATCGATTCGCCCTGTAGGCCAAATTGATTCGAATTGGTCAGCTGTCCCCAAATGCCCAAATTTTTATATATATAAATAAAATCCCGATTTCTCTCCCGATTTCAATTTCGATGTAATCCTACTTTCCATAAATAAAATCCAACATATTAAATTGCTAAAAATAATTAAATCTAATTTTTTTCCTATTTCGGAATTAAATAAAATTATGAACGGTTTAAAATTACGGGGGTTACACATATTATCGCATAAATGTGTAAGTGCCTGAAGTTATAGAGGCGTACCATCTCTTGAGCTTCTAGTTACCGTAAATATTATACTATCTCCAGTTGAGGGAGGAGGACACAAACTTATATGTTTTGTGCTAAACCCTAAAATTGTAACCACAAGATTGGAACATAAACCCTAAACAAGTAATAGTATTACCCCGTGGACGTAGGATCCATTCTTGAGATGAACCACGTAAAAAAACCTTTGGTGTCTCTTTATATTTTCTTTATTTCTTATATATGTGATCATATATTTGTATAACTAAGGCTAAGATTAATAATTATTTGGACATCAATAGATTGACGCCGTCTGTGGGAGTCAACAAGTCACTATTATTTCCTACCTAATTCTTTCGAAACCCATTTTTCATACCTTTAAAGTATGACAGACATCCCGAAAAGCAGTCTTGTTGGAGGTAATGATTTAAGTCCTTTCGCTTGTCCTAGCATAGGAGACTTGCAAGGAATTTTACTCAACATTGACAAGGGGCAGGAAGAAATGCATGAAAATGTAAGATAACTTGCTTAGAGGCTTCAAGGTAGACCTAACTTCCCCATATTCTAGGAGGGAAATACCTCCTTCACCTCCCAGAAATCGTAGAAGCCGTTCCAGATATTTTGAATCTTCACAAAATTGAACTTATCGCCCGGGAGTAACCTTTTCTATCAGATCTACTAATTACTATGATGGTCTGTCTTTCACTCAGGAACAATCGAGATCCCTAAAAATATTGAGTAAAGCCTCTGCTTTTGATTGCCTAGGTCCCCGAGATAATATAGGCTACCTTAGGGAACCATCTAGATCACGAGATCACCAAGAAGGATCTACCCGATCTAGAGCCAGCGTACGACGTTCCTCGCGAGCCGAACAGACTTCTCAAGAAGAGTTATCTGCATGATCGCATGGCAAGCCTGATAGAGATATTTTTGTTAAGACCAATCCAGCAGATCACCCTTGGAATGGATTAATCTAGCAGTTGGAAGTCTGCCTCGAGGAAATATCCAAGTCTAAAAACCCATTGCAAAGGAGTTTTGTAAAAGGATTACCCTTTTTTTCTGCTATCATGGATTTCCCCACACCAACTAAGTTCAAGCCACCTATGATTACTCCCAAGTATGACGGTAAGAATGATCCCGTCCTTTATATTGAACAGTACTAGGAAGCAACTAATTGATATTCGGTACCAAATGTGATGCATTGTCGAGCATTATAAAGTAACATCACTGGATCTGCATAGATTTAGTATAACAATTTACCCCTAGGACAAATTTCTAGCTTCCAATAGCTCGCCGATTTATTAAAAACTAAAAGTGGTGGATTACGAAGAGAAGACTACTATCACTACTTTGATGAGCGGACTCCTCCTCGAGAAGTTATTTTATGCACTGGACAAAGACCCCCTAAAACCATGACTGGGTTTATGGCTAAAGTTGGCAAAATTATGAATGTCGAGGAGGCTATGTCTGTCAAGCAAGCCCCTGGTACTAAAGCCAACAGTCAGAAGAGTTCTGATAAAAAGGAATAAAAAGATAAAAAGATTGAGAAACCTAAGAAGTACGGGGAATAAACTCCTCTCACTGTTAGCGTGCATCATACTCTGGAAGAGATCATAGGAAGCAGAGATCTCAAATGAATGGGAAAATTAAAATTCCCTCATAATAGTAGAGATAAATTTAAGTATTACTAGTTCCATAAGGATCACGGGCATACCATAAACAATTGTATTGCCCTGAAAAAGGAAATTGAAAATCTCATCCATCATGGAGAACAATCTAAGTTCATTGACCGAACAGAGGGGCGAGATTCTAGAAGACGATCAGAATCTCTTTATAGAAGCAGGGATGACAATAAGAGAGGTCGAGATGATGATTCGATTTTTTTGAAGAAACATCGAGAATTTGAACTTGATATAAAAATGATATCTTTTGGTTTCCATTTCATTATAGGAGGAGATGTTAGTGGTGGTGATGAGGTAGCCAAGCAAAAGTCCTATTTGAATGAGGCTAAAGCGTGTTCATATATTCGGTAAAATAATTTATCTAGTGAACTAGATGGTTGCCCAAAAAAGGTGAACAAAGATAAACTGGTAATTAGTTTCTCTAAGAATGACTTATCTGGAGTGCTCTGTCCTCACGATGATCCTTTGGTCGTCACTATGAGGGTGTATGAAGCAAGGGTGGCCACAATACTGGTAGACAATGGTAGTTCGACTGATGTTTTGTTCTATAATTGTTTCCACATTTTGGGATTGCGTGACAACAAGTTGGAATCGTACCATAAACCCTTGATAGGGTTCTCAGGAGAAAAAGTATAACCTTTAGGAACTGTTAAATTTGAGGTTCTTATCGGTACTTAGCCTGCCAAGAGGACTGAAAGGATGCATTTCTTCATCTTAGACAAGAACGTCCTATTAGCCTATAATATGATCCTTGGCAAGGTCGGCTTGAAATTTTTTAAAATTGTACTATCCATTGTCCATCAGTGTTTAAAATTTCTCACTCATAAAATATGGTCGGCATTGTGAAGGGAAACTAAATTAAAGCTAGAGAATGCTATTATACTTTAGCCAATCAGGAAAAAGTTAAGGAGATCTCTACCACCTACCAGATTGAGTCCTTAGATCCTTGTGAAGAGGCTGATTTGGTTAAAGGATAGGTTGTGGAGGCCACTGAAATGATTATCCTAGACGATGGAAGTCCAGAAAGAACCACACAGATTGTCTCAAATCTGGAACCAACCTTAAAAAAGAATTGATTATATTTGTTAAAGAGCGAATGAGTGTGTTCGCGTGGAGACATGAATTAATCCAAAATTTATATGACATGAGCTGAATATCACCAAAGACGCCAAGCCGATAAAGCTGGAACGACGTGTATTTAGTCCCGAGAAGAACATGGATATTTATGAAGAGGTGGACAAGATACAAAAAACAAAGTTCATTGAAGATGTTAAATACCCAAATTAGTTGGACAACTTAGTGATGGTGAGAAAGAAGAACAATAAATGGCGCATGAGCATTGACTTCATAGATCTCAATAAAGCCTGTCCAAAGTATCATTTTCCTTTTGCAAGAATTGATGAATTCGTTGATGCTATAGCGGAACATGAGTTACTTATCTTCATGTATGCTTACTCAGGGTACAACCAAATTAAGCTGAAGTCAGAAGATAGGGAGAAAACATCATTCATCACTATCAGAGGTACTTACTATTACAACGTTATGCCTTTTGGGCATAAAAATGCTGGAGCAACATACCAAAGGCTGGTGATAAAGTTTTTGAAGATAAAATTAGCAAGAATATGGAAGTTTACGTGGACAACGTGCTCACTAAAAGTAAGAAGGATGTCGAATATATTAAAGATTTAAACCAAAATTTTGATTAACTTGAGAAGCATCACATGAAGCTTAACCCGACGAAATGCATGTTCGGTGCACATAAATGAATATTCTTAGGATTCACAGTAAATCAAAGAGGAATTGAAGCCAATCCAGATAAGATTAAAGTATTGACTAACATGCAGTCTCCCTCATGCAAGAAAGATGTACATAAATTGATAAGAAGAGTAGCTGCACTTAACCGATTTGTTTCTTGAGCTACTGACACGTGTCTTCTGTTCTTCAAGATGCTGAACAAAATCTTTGAATGGAATGGATAAAGCAAAAATAGTTTTCATTTTTTAAAGAAATACTTGGGGGCTTCACCACTCCTCTCCCGACTGCTTATGGGAGAAAGATTGTACTTATACCTTACTATATATGAGTTGCCGATTAATTTAGATCTCATCCGATTAGACAATGGAGTTAAAAAACCAGTGTATTACACTAGTAATGCCTTTAGGGGAGCATAAATTTGATACTCACAGCTGGAAAAGTTAGATTGGGCCCTCATTGAAGCGTCGATAATAATGAAACCATATTTTCAGGTTCATATAATCGTGGTCTATATAGACCTATCACTGCATCAATATTTACAAACTAGAGAAGTCAGGAACATTGGTGGCTTGTTCAACGGAGCTAGGAGAGTATGGCATACTCTATGAGCCTAGAACGATATTGAAAGGTTAAGTAGTGGTAGACTTTATGGCGGAGTTCACTTACAAAGACAAAACAACCGATCAAGATTCAAAAAAGAAGAAGCCAACTGAGAAGACTTACTTGGAAGAAAGCTCACCGCTAAGCAAAGTTGAGCAAACTTTTCTGGAGGCCAGTTCTAAAGTGGACAAACTAGAAATATCCACTGTGCAAGAAATTACCATACAGTACGAGGAATGGAGCAAAAAGTTCTTTAAGCATGGATTTTCGAGCGATGGGAGCTTTAATGAAAAAATTCTTATCGGGAAGTTGTATGTCGTTGGGTATTCCTATACAATGAGTAGTTGAGAAGGAATGATCATGAACACCCCTAATGACATAAATATGGAGTATGTCTTTCGTTATCAATTCTAAGCTTCCAAGAATGAGGAAGAGTATAAATCATTGATTACAGGTTTGGAACTCGCTTTGTCATTGGGCACCGAGAAAATAATCACTCATAGTGACTCTCAACTGATCGTCAATCAAGTGATAGGGATATACGAAGTCAAAGGATACCTGATGATGAAGTAACCAACTAAAGCTCAAATAACCATCACTAATTTTTTAGCGATCAAGATGGTAAGAATTCCACGCATTAAGAATACCTGAGCAGATGTACTTGCTCGGCTAGCCTCTGCAACCAGAATTGAATTAAAAAGGACCATCCCAGTGGAAATCCTAGAAAACAGGAGCATTGACAAAGATAATATCAGCTTGATAGCAGTAGAATTAGGCCCCTCAAGGATGAATCCAATAAGGGGTTATATTAAAAAAGGATCTCTGCCCGAAGATCCAAATGACTTAAGGAAGCTGAGGTATAAAGCAACCAGTTATGTATTAGAAGGATGAGTCCTGTAAAAGACAGGATTCACTATTTCCTTTCTCTGATATATCCACCCCACTGAGGTAAAAGACCTAGTTAAAGAAGTGCATGAAGGATCTTACAAATATCATTCGATAAGACGATCGTTAGTACAACGAGTGGCCATGTAAGGGTATTATTGGCCAACTATGAAGGCATATTGTGCTTCATATGCTAGAAGGTGTGACTGTAAGAGAATTTTTTTTATCATTACTCATAGCTTAGGCATACATGTATATTTGGCATATCCCATTGCAATTCGACTTGAGCCATCACGAAGAACCAAATCTCTAACATCTCCAAGTTCAAGATGATCTTTAGATTATGAAGGTATAAAATTATTTAGGATTTCAAATTTATTTTCGTTTATATTGGGAGATGTAATTTTTATAAAAATTGAGTCAATTTTTTATGTTTATATTTTTTTCAAAGTTCGCTCGCCTCGTTTAAATGAGAGGTCAATCTCGTTCGAACGAGTTGTCAAATTCGTTGGAAGGCTCATTTGATATTTTCATTAAACGAACATCAAACGAGGGCGTACTATTTCATTTCATCTGAAGGTCGTTTGAAGCTTGTTCAAATGAGATTACATTGACGTTTGAACAAACTTGCTTTCATTCTAATGAGATTCTGTTCTCATTTTAATGAGCCTCATTTTCGTTTGAATGAGTAGTACCGCCTAGAAATTTGAGTCGACCTATAAAGACCTATTTCGTAATGTTATTATTAGAGACTTTTGTTAAAATGATTTTTGCATACCTATTGCAAAAGTCATCATTACTTTTGGGCCTGAAAACCTTCTTAATTCACAAAATCATCATTCCCAATAGACTTGTGAATCTATTCGAAACCATACAAAGTTTCATACTATATATAAACTTGTAGAGAGATCATCTTCACTGATAATCTTGTGAGCCTTGGAGGGGATCACTGCTGAAGGAAGACCAACACTGATCGGTAGATATCGAGGGTCGATCGCCACCTATGGACTGCTGTTGAGCCGAGTAGTTTTCTTTAGAGAGTTTTGTAAGTATGTTCTCTTGTAAAACTGTTTAAAGTGCTGAAAAAGTTTTTGCACTTTTTAGGGATTTTTCCCATATTTGCTTATACTTGCATACGTAGTTAATTTTTTGTGTTTGAAACGATCATCACAAGCTAACCTAAATTAATCAAAGATTAAATTTGGTAATAATTTGGTTTTGTGTTTCGAGGCATTTAATTATATAAGTTTACCCATTAAGATCGTGTGCACTCCAAATTGGTATCAGAGCGGATTACACAAAAATACTGAGTGATCTATTTTCGTAAAAATTATTTTTTCTTTGATATCAATTTTTTTTGAAAAATTATTGATCTTGAAAAAGATTGTATTTTAATGGAGAATTTGTATAATCGAGTTCCCATCTTTGATGGTACTAACTATGCATATTGGGAAGTTAGGATGAGATCTACTCTTAAGTCTATTAATGGACGCATCTGGTTGCTCTGTGAAAGAGAGTGGAGACCACCCACTATTACAGTTAGTAATATCGTTGGCCCTAAACCTGTTTATCAATGGACAGAGGATGAATTTAATTGGAGCAACTTTTA
Organism: Sambucus nigra; assembly: GCA_949130495.1. Taxonomy (NCBI): domain Eukaryota; kingdom Viridiplantae; phylum Streptophyta; class Magnoliopsida; order Dipsacales; family Adoxaceae; genus Sambucus; species Sambucus nigra. The sequence continues at coordinate 221,389,771 of OX422218.1, forward strand.
TTCTCGTGGTTTGAGTGCCATCTCAGGAGACGAGTTCCACCGCGTTATGATGTGCACCACGTTTAAAGAAGTTTGGAATATCCTCCAGCTCACTCACGAGGGTACCAATGCTGTTAAAGCTTTTAAGTTGAAAAATCTTACCACATAATTTGAAACAATCACAATGCTTGAATCTAAATCCTTTAACGAGTTTTATGCATGAATGTCTGACATAGTTAACTCGAGTTTTAATTTAGGTGAGAAAATACCTGAGATGCGTGTGGTTAAGAAAATTTGGAGATTGCTTCCCGCACACTTTATTTCTAAGGTTACCATTTTTAATTCGGTAGGGATCCTAAAAATTCTTAGGTTAGAAGAACTTGTAGGATATATTCAAACATACGAGATAGATATGTTCCCTAAAATAGTGAAACCTAAGGATAAGGGGAATGCACTTAAAGCCCAATCGAAAAAGAGAGGAAATGTCTAAAAAGAGAGAGTAACCGTCGTCTGATTCTGAGTTCGATTATGATTTAGATGATTTGGCCCTTTTTGCTAAAAATTTCAAGAAAATTTTTCAAACTCAAAAAGCAAAAAGCTCCCAAAGATAAGAAAAGTTTTGAGAAGGATAAGAATTACAAATCGGACAAAAAATAAAAATAAAAATAAAAATTTCACAACGAAAGACGAGGAAAGGTGTTATGAGTGTGAGGGAAAGGGTAACAAAGCTCACGAGTGTACAACTAGGTTGAAACATCAAGATAAAGGCAATGCTTCCATAAACGTCACGCTTAGCGATAGCGAGGTTGAGTTGGTGAGTTCAGGAGAAGAATCATCGCATGGACGTAACTTCACTACATTTATGGCTAGTCATGTTAGTAAATCTAGTGCACTTTATGACGATGAGGAAGCTACTAAACATGAACACCTCGATCGTGAGTCTAGTCATTCTGAGGAGAGTAAATGAGATAATGTTTTTAGTGCGAGAGAGATAGTGGTCTTCAGTGCGCCTATGCCGATCTTTATGCTGAGTCCTTTAAGACTAATAAACAAAACAATTTGTTAGCTATGAAAGTTTTAGCACGAGATACAGAGTTGAGAGAGGCGAGAGGGTGTGAGTTCTCGGTGACAGAAGCTTTGGGAGAGAGAGTTTATTTAGTTGAGAGAGAGAACGGGGACTTGACCAGTAAAGTCTTTTGAGAGATATCCAAGCATTCTGGAGACTCTTGAGAAACTTGAAGCCCTTGTATCCTAACTCAAGATAGACCTTGAACGTGACCAGGAGGTCAATGTAACCATCGAAGACACATCGAATAAGGTAGGTAAGATGCTCCTCAGCCCCAACTTAGGTTTTGGTGAGAGGCATAGAATAGGTTTTGACGGTGCATCCACTTCCAATGTTGCACCGAGATCGATTCCCGAATTCGTGATTAATCCTTATGGTCATCAACCTAAACCATAAAGGGAGTTCCACTTAGAAAAGAAAACTGAGGTAGACCCAAACCTAGACCCAAACCTGCTTATGTTTGCTCTTTTTGTAAAATAAGAGGTCACATAAGAGAGTTTTGCTATAAATTAGGTAAAACTAGACGTACAAATACTCCCGTACACCACTTTAGCGACTTTGCTAGTCTTTGGGAGTAAGCTGAATTTCTAGTCACGACTTTGCATAGTTTAATGAAAGAATTTCAACGGATGTCTTTGCCATTTGAGAACGATTCCAACATTCTGACTAGAGTTAACAACAATAAGTACAAACAAAAGGTAAGCGCGATGATAAAACCCTTGTTGTTCATATTGATCTCAAGGCTCAAAATATTTCCCAATGGTATTTTGATAGTGGGTGTTCTATGCACTTGACTGATGATGATTCATTTTTTACCCACCTTGAGGATCGCATTTTGAGACGTGATAGTATTAAAATAACATTATTTCCTAAGCTATATGATGTGTTGAAAATGAACTTGATTAGCATAAGCCAATTGTGCGACGCAAATTTTGCTGTAAAGTTTGACCGATTCGAATGCAATGTTTATGATCAATCCGGTAAAATTTTACTATAAGGTGTGAGGGTGAAAGATAATTGTTATGGAATAGTGCCCAGGTCCTCCTTTATGTGCAACAGTCAACGGTCTCCTCTATGGACCTTTGGTATCAACGGCTAGGTCACGTGAACTTTAGAGATCTTGAGAGATTAGTAAAAAAGGACCTAGTACATGCTTACCATCGCTTGGGAAACCAACTTCCTCGGTTTGTGGACCTTGCTAAAAAGGTAAACAAATTTTAAGTCCTCATCAAAAGTTGAATACCATTACAACTTACCGTGTTTTGGAGTTGATTCATATGGATCTTATGGGTCATACTCACTCGGAGAGATGAAGTGGTAAGAGATACATTCTCATGATGGTCGATGACTTTTCTACATACTTGATTTTAGGATTCCTTCGAGAAAAAGTCTGATGCGATTGAGTTCCTTACGAATAAGTGTCTTGTCCTACAAAACTAATATGGTGTCACTATTAATCAGATGCATAGTGACAACCAAACTGATTTTAAAGAAGTTAAAGTGGATAGATATTGTGATGGAGTGGGCATCAAACATGAGTTTTCAGCCGCTCACACTCCTCAATAAAATGGGATTATTAAGAGGAAGAATTTGACTATAGAAGAAATGACTAGATCCATGCTTCTTGGGAGAAAGGTGCCTATATGTTTTTGGGCAGAAGCGGTGAGCATTGCATACCATAGATTGAATATGGTATATCTTCGTAAGCACAAACTTCATACGCCTTAAGAGTTGTGGACAGGGAAGAAACCCAACCTATTATATTTTTGTGTCTTTGGGAGTACATGCTACATCTTGCGAGATAGGGAGCCCTTAGAAAAGTTTGACTCCCAGAGTGATGAGGTAATATTTTTTGGATATTCATCGATAAGTAGGGCTTAGCGGGTTTATTATATAGCTAGCTCTATGGTTATGGAGTCAATAAATATCGTGATTAGAGATGACGATCCATCGGGGTTTGTTGATTCTAGCCCAGGGTATAAGTATGATGCACCCATGGTAATGATCCCAGCATTCATTATGCTACCCCGTTCCTATTTTAGGGGAGACACCATCTTGGGTTTGAAAGAGTAACGACCCTTCCAGTATACTTGGTGATCCTACACTCGGTGTCAAGACTCATGATCAACTCAAAAATATTATTAGCTATCTGTGCTACACATACCTAGTGGAGCCCAAGAATACGAAAGAAGCACTCAAGGATGAGCATTGGATATCTGCCATGAAAGAAGAGTTTCTTTAGTTTAAAAAAAATGATGTTTGGGAATTGGTCATTTTCAAGAATAAGGTGGATCAAAATGGTACTATAGTTCGCAATAAGGCTAGGTTGGTCGCTCAAGGCTACACGAAGATTGAGGGTGTAGACTTTGAGTAGACCTTTGCTCTTGTTGCTAGGCTTGAGTCCGTCTGCTAACTACTCGCCATAACATGTCATCTGCGCTTCAAGTTATATCAGATGGATATCAAGAGTGCCTTTCTGAATGGTATTCTACAGGAGGAGATTTACGTGGAACAACCAAAAGGGTTTGAAGACCCTAAGCACTCATGACACATATACTATATTAGGAAAACCTTGTATGGTTTGAAGCAAGCACCCCGTGCTTGGTACGAGAGGCTTACTTCCTATCTCTTGCCTCGCGACTTCAAGAGAGGGGGATTAGATAAGACGTTGTTTATGAGGAGAGAGATGGGTGCTATTTTAGTTGCCTAAGTCTATGTGGACGACACAGTCTTTGGATCCATGTGCTACCAGCATGATCACACTTTCGAGAAGGAGATGAAGAGTGAGTTTGGGATGAGCATGGTAGGTGATCTTACATTCTTCCTAGGTCTCCTGATTTGTCAGCTTGAGGAAGGGATATTCATATCTCAATCCAAATACGCAAGAGAACTTGTGAACAAATTCAGCCTAAACTCCGTTAAACACTCACCCTATGAGTACATCAACAAATCTTATCAAAGACTCTTTAGTCAAGGACGTAAAGAAGACCTTATATCAGAGTATGATAGGTTATTTTCTTTACCTTATCACTAGTAGACCCGATATTGCCTTTAGTATTGGAGTATGTGTGCGATACCTGGCGTCCCCAAAAGATTCACACTTACATAATTATCAAATACATTATTGGAACTCTTTCTTATGGTATTTGGTATTCCTTTGATAGCGATGACCGTTTGGCCGCCTATTTGGATATCGATTAGGCCGAAGATGTAGATGGTTGTAGGAGCACTTCAGGTGCGTGTTTCTACTTTAGGAGTGATCTTTCATCTTGGATGAGAAAGAAGCAACATTCCATATCTTTGTCCACGATAGAGGCTGAGTATATAGTCGTCGTGAGTTGCTGCACACAAATCTTATGGATAAAGAAAATGTTGGAGGATTACGTCATTTCACATGGAACAATGACTATTTCCTATGATAATACGAGTGCTATTCACATTTCTCGTAATCTGGTTGAGCATTCGCGCACAAAGCATATTAGGATACACGAGCACTTTATTCAAGACCTAGTTGAGGAGAAGGTCGTGTCCTTGAGCTTTGTGAGCAGCGATCATCAGTTAGCCAACATATTTACAAAACCTTTAGATGTACTTTGATTTGAGGATCTTTGGAAATCTTTAGGTATTTGCACTATTAACCGAGATTGGATATGTTATCTAGTATAGGATGATTTTCATGATTATTTGAATTTATTCCTATTGCTAGATTGTATTACCTAGGGCTGTGTTTCGACCGGATCAGATCGAAAAATGCCTATTCGAAAAAAATTCCGATTTTTTTGGAAATAAAATAACTATTTTGATTTTCGATCCGATTTTTTCAGAAAATTAAAAAAAAAACGAATTCGAAAAAATCGAAAAATCGGCAAAAATCGAAAATTCACAAAATATATTAAAAATCCAGAAATTTTCGGAAATTCCAAAATTTCAAAAAAATAAATTATGGATTTTCGATTACTCAAAATTCTCATTTTAAAGAAACAATGAAAATGGCTTAATTCAACATGTAAACACATGAGGATTTGGCTCATTTTTTCATTTGTGTAGAATTAGGAGGATACTCTCCTTTTATAGAGCATATTTTGGAGCCCTCTCCCTCTCCCTCTCCCAACCGATGTGGGATATGGGAAACTTTCAAAAAATAGAAAAAGAAATCGGAAAATAATTCTGAAAAAATCGAAAAAATCGGATCGGCATAGTTTCGAAAAAATCGGATCAAAAAAATTGGAAAATCGGAAATTCCAAATTATTTCTGATCCGATTTTTTTCGGAAAAATCAGAAATCGGCAAACTAAAATTTCATTCCAAATTCGAAAAAAATCGGATCGAAAATAGGAAAAATCAAAAAGTTCGAAAAAAAACACAACCCTAGTATTACCATTGTACATTTATATATTTCATTTTGATATATTTTTCAAAAAATCCAAAAATATTTTGGTTTTTCTAAAATTGTTTGAAAAATACAAAAAGATTTTCGATTTTTAAGAAAAAATGAAAAAGGTAAAAAAAATTATGTTGATAAATTTTTTGAAAAAAAATTCCAAAAAAGTGTTTTGTATTTTTTACACCTTATGTGGCTGAACATTAAAAATATCCGAGTCACCCATTCATTCCATATCCACTTGACTATTTTGTAGTGTTTTGAGATGCGACATCATTTCATTTGTGTGATTTATAATGTGTGGAGTCATTAAGATGTGATTTGATGATAACTTGCTACATGTCTGACTCCTTGTTGCCTTTAATTCACACGAGCACGATCTTATTTGAGTATTGCATTTACCTATCACATGTTGATCATAGTGTTTTCATCTCAAATTTTCTTTAAAGAGAAATAAAATGTGAAAAACGAGATAATAAAAAGTTGTGCATGTAAGAACAATTGCCTAGATTTAAAAATTCATTTTCCTAGTAAATTTTTTATATATTAAGCAATGGAATCGGTCTAAAATAGACAACGTCTTTGCATGAAAAGCCACCATTTGCAATGAAAAGAGCCTAAAAAATTAGAGGCATATAAAAATAGAAATGCCAGGCCATTTGAGTGCACATTGATGCTTTGCTACAAATGAGCATTGATTTCTTCAAAATAATTGAGAGTGAAATTACTCTATGTGAGATTTAGACGGAGTTAAGTCAAAGATCAATGAGGTTTCACAAACTATAAAAATCTAAGAAAAAACATTACATAGTTTTAGGCGTCATTGGGGTGAAAATCACTTACGGTCTTGATTTGTTGATTACGTTAAGTCAATTTCACACGAGTCCACTATTTTTATACCAAAGGTAGACTTTAAGATCTTTCATTAGTGGTGTCTTAATACTTCTTGAACATGTGTTATGTTTGTCTATGTTGATTAACAAATGAAATATGTTCATACCCCTATATTCCGTTTCCATGATTCAGGTATTTTTGTATTTCTCCATGGTGTGTTGTATTTGTGAAATTTTACACTTTAAAATTTTAAAAAATTTCAAAAATAGTTTGTGGGGCGTTTGATATTATCATTACATGTTTGTCATTCCTATATTTTTTTGTTGGTATCTTCTTCGTATCAGTGATGTTCTCTATATGTCAAGTTTAGTTTCTACTCTTTTATTTATTTCAGACAAAAAGGGGGAGAATAAATTAAGGGGTGGGGGTGGGGGAGGTTTGATTCTTAAGATTTTCATGTTTTTATTTGTATATTTCAAACTCTATGCGTCACGGGTATTGTTTTTGTTTTATGTGTGTAGGTTCCCTTGGGCATTGATTAGAAGATTAGAAGATCAAGGAAAGAACAAGAAGAATATGAAGACTGAAGACAATATGTTCGCATATCAATCCATTTTGTAGGGTTTGAGAGGGTATTAGGATTTTTTTTTATCTTAGGGGATTTTTAATGTAATTTGGGTTTCGATTTTATTTTTGTACCGAAATAGGCAAAGGGGGATATCTGTAAGAGAAATTTTCTGTCATTTCCCATAGCTTCGGCTTACATGTATGTTTGGCATATTCCGTTACAATTCGACTCGGGTCGTCACGAAGAAATGAATCACCAACATCTCTAAGTTCAAGATGATCTCCACTTTATGAAGGTATAAATAATTTAGGAGTTCAAATTTATTTTCATTTATATTAGGAGATGTATTTTTTATAAAAATGGAGGCAATTTTTAGTGTTTAATTTTTTTTCAAAGTTCGTTGACCTCCTTAGAATGAGGGGTCAATCTTGTTCGAACGATCTGTCAAACTCGTTAGAAGGATCGTTTGATCTTTTCATCAAATGAACATCAAACGCGGGGGTATTATTTCATTTTGTCTGAAGCTCGTTTGAAGCTTGTTCAAACGAGATAACATTGTCATTCGAATGAACATGCTTTTGTTTTAACGAGATGCTATTCTCATTCGAACTAGCCTTGTTTTCGTTCAAACTAGTAACGTCGGCTCAAAATTTGAGCCTACCTATAAAGATTGTTTCGCAAAGTTTTTATTAGAGACTTTTGTTAAAACGATTTCTGCATACCTGTTGCAAAAGTCCTCATTACTTTTGGGCCTAGAACCTTTTTGATTCACAAAATCATCATTCCCAATATACTTGTGAATCTATTTAAAACCCCACATAGTTTCATACTGGATATAACCTTATAGAGAGACCATCTTCACCGCTAATCTTGTGAACCTTGGAGGGGATCACTTCTGAAGGAAGACCAGCGTTGATAGGTGAATAAGGAGGGTGGACCGCCACCATACACAGAAGACCGCGGGTACTCTGGAACCAATCACTTCCCCATTGATTTTTTCGTATGGGTAATTGATTTAGTCGGCCCATTGTCGAGGAACAAGGGACAATTTAAATACTTGGTTATTGCCGTAGACTACTTCACTAAGTGGGTTAAAGGTGATCCGCTAGTTAAAATTCCTTTCAAAAGAGTTTTCCAATTTATATAGAAAAACATCAAATCTCGATATGGCATGCCATATTCCTTCATTGCAGACCATGTAACTCAAGTTGACAACCAGGAGTTTGAAGATTATTTCATTCAATCCAATATCTAAAAGTTACACTCTGCACCAGGGCATCCTTAGTTTAATGGTCAAATAGAGGTAACCAACAAAATGCTGCTTGGCGGGTTAAATAAGAGGCTTGGTGATGCCAAAGGAAACTGGATCAATGAATTAAACAGTGTCATATGGACCTCTAGAACCACGTCGAGGAAAACCACCGATGAAACTCCGTACATGCTAGTATTTGGAACTGAAGCTTTGGTTCCTATAAAAATTGGTCTTCCCAGTCACAGGGTGATTAACTCTCCTAAGAGTTACCTTATGAGAAGGATAGATTTAGACTTAGTGGAAGAAGTCATAGAGAACCCTACACTCTGGGTAGTAGCCTATTAATAATGTACTACCAAGTTTTATAACAGAAGGGTGAATTCGCTCAATTGGCATGGTCCATATCGTATCTCTGCAATTATCCGACAAGGTACCTATCGGCTAGAAACACCTAAAGGAGAGAAATTCAAGAACCCCTGGAACGCCGAGCATCTTAGGAAATATTATCAGTGATTCTGAATTGAAGTTTTCAACACATATGTAATAACTCTTTTTAATTTAGTAAAAACTTATTGGTTTATCATCAATTAAGTTCCTTTTTTGTGCTTGTTAGGGGAATGGGAGATATATCAATTTCGAAACAGTACAACACATTCATACAATCAATTCTAATGAATCTTCCGTAACTTGAAAAAAACTTCATGTATGACTTCTTCGTTGACAAGACATGAACAAGAAGTTCTTAATTCTAAAATTTCCTGCATGACTTAAAGTTAAGAACAAGAAGTTTTACCATACAAAGTTAAGGAAAAAATCTAGGGGTGGAAAATTTTAACATGACATGACAACACGACACGAAATTGGCCCGAAAATATGACTTATCGTGTTCGTGTTTTTTAACATGAAATCATGTCATGTTGTGTTCATGTTAAAAATTTGACATGAAATTGACCCAATTAACATGACACATTTAACACGATTTGAACCCAATTGACATGACCCAATTACACCCATTTAAACCCAATTACACCCATTTAAAAATTAAAGACTCCTAACCCTACACTTGCCAAAAGATAACCTACCCACATTTTAACTCTTAAAAACCCTAATATCTAAAACAAACTCATCCTAACATCTCATCTCACTCTCAGCCTAACCTCTCTTTCTCTAAAAACTCATGACCTCCCTCCCTCCTATCACTCACCCTAACACATCTCACCCTAACCTATATCTAGTAGCAAACTCGTAGCCATTGACCACCCTCCTCATCTCTCTAACAAATTCACACACGGCCTCCCTCCTCCCCACCTTCAAAACCCGTCACCAATATCTCATCTCTGAACACGGCCTCATCTTTTAACACTCTGAAATACATGCAAAGAAGAAATTGAATCAGATCTCATCTGCTGTATTTTTTTTGTTGTATCTTTTTTGCAAAGAAGAAATTGAACCAAAAATTGGTTTATTTTTTGCTGTATTTTTTTACTGAACCAGATCTCATTTGATGTATTTTTGGTTCAGTCTCAAAGAAGATTGAACCATATCTTAAAGAGGAAGTTGTTGGTTTAATTTTTTTTTGTTGCGTTAGTTGTTACTTCATGAAAATATTTTTATGTTAAATGTAGTGTAACCAATTTATATAAGTGTATTTTCGTGTTAATCAGGTTAGTTTGAAAAAAAAAATAGTTTCGTGTAAATAGTGTTAATTTGAAAAATCGTGTTAAATCGTGGTAATTTGGACAAAACAAATTCGTATTAATAGCGTCGTGTTTTTACGTGGTTCGTGTTCGTGGCACTTAAAAAAAATGACTTCGTGTCGTGTCGTGTTCGTGTTCGCTAATTCATTATCGTGTCATGCCGTTTTAGGCAAAAACACGACCTAATATCACGATTTTCCACGCCTAAAAATACTATAAAATTTGGTCGTTAATGGTAACTAATTCAAACCCTTAGTCTAAATCGACAAGAACCGTCTGCACGAGGCTAAAAATGTTAGTAGAAACTAAAGTAGGATAACTCAGTTTCGTCCAAATAGGTAACTAGTCAAGCATATTAGTCGAACAAAATTTGGCCACATAATCACTCTGCTAAAGCACCAGTAGACCATAACTATGCAAATAAAGTGCAAAAAAACAACTCATATATATTTTATTCAAAATCATAAAAATTGAAGGGCATCATTATTACAATTTACTTGTTATGCATTTCAAACATCAAAGTAGAAATAATATCAATGGTCTAGACGTTTTCCTATAGCTTTGTCCATCCCCTGAAAACTTATAGTACGTCGAATATATGAGTGATATATATTACGTATGAGTTGATGAAATTGGATTGTGTGTATACCTTTTGAATAATATATAAATAGGTTGTATGAATACCTATAGATATGATTTGATTTGTGTGTGAACATACCTACACTGCCTGCTCTCAGAAGGTTTATACACAGAGGGCGATCTCACCTTGACGATTCTAGTGAGGTCTGGATTAGTGCCACAGAACATGGAACTTAGGGTGGTCCACTATGTGTCGTGTATTACTACGATTGGCATGTCGTTTGGGTACGTTAGGTATGTGCATATCCCAAAGGATTGAAACCATGTTTGCCTTCAGTATGATATTGAATTATTTTGGTTTCAAGGAGACATGCCGAACTAATAGTCCTTATTTAAGTACGAGAGGTACATGGACTTGATAGCAGAGCATGCCAGCATCACGAGGGCACATTCTGAAGATGCTATATTTGTGCATATATTATATGTGTGATGAATATATACCCATGTAATATATCTACTTATGTGAAATAGTAGAATTGATAGTTGATGTATATTTAAAATAATTTAAGTAGTGAAACTTAAATGATTGACTCAATAATAAAAAGAGAATAAATAAATTTATCATCGAGACTGTACTATTGTGTCGTATGGGAAAATACGAGGGAACGAGACTTAGTGAGAATAGTCAAATACATTAGCTAGTTGGGAAAGGGATTCTAGTTAGGTAGAATACGTTAGGCGTGCGTATTAGTTGAGAGGTGAGTATCTCAACTGAGTGTACGTGAATAATACATGTGTAATAAATAACTGATTTAACTTTTGATTTAAGTACTTGCTTAATATTTTCAAAATGTTTTCCTTGGTCTCTGATCCGTGTCAAAATTATTTTCAAAACCTTTTAGGTGTACAACCACAGGATTCTCAACTTATAGATCCTATCTAGTGACACATAGATGCATCAGTGTGGAGGCTTGCAGGATATTTTCTTAGACGCTTATGCTCGTTCTTTTTAGATAGGTGATTTCATTAGCAGTTTATCTGTGCGTGTTGCCTTCAGACTAATTGTTTTGTCCAGTTATGCATAAGAGGGTATTCAAATTTTAATTACTTGTTTCAAATTGTGGTTGGATTTTTATGCTCATAGAACCGATGGCTTATCTGGTCTCTTTTATATATTTATATCTGTCATGTGGTTATTCAGATTATATTCATGTGTGAATGGTTTAGTTCATTAATTATTTCACATGTGTAAATAATAAAAGAAAAAATTTGGCACCCGCTTAATTTGACGTAGGTGGTTAGTAATTAAAAAGTTTTCGACAGTGATGCTAAGAATGAAACCATTAATGATTCCGATTTAATTTAATAATGGACTGATCACCCAGGATTAAAATAGGCGGGGTGTCGCAATTTCTAATGAGGCTCAACCTATTTTTTCACCAGGATTAAGAATATATAAGTTTTGTGGATTGAGATGCAGTATATTTCAAATTCTAAAACCGTGTTTTTCTGAAATTTTGAATTAACATTCATGGATTTTGAGCATTAAGGCAAGGATTCTTTGGAACATGGCTTATTTTCTACTGTGTATAGGATTAGTTTAACTTTAATTTCAAAGGTTGAGGTGGATTATACATTGCGAATTTCAAATCTTTAGTTTTCTATTTCAAAACACACTTTTAATTGATTCAAGCTTAATAGAAACATTCATGACTTTTGATCATTACACTCGAGTTCGTTAGGTTGTAATGAAGTTATACATAGATTCAAATAAAAGTTTGGAGCTTTATATTGAAATTCACCATTGAAGCTCAAGCTTCAATGGTGTAATTTCACATTTTTTCTATTCTACATTGTTCTACACGTAAAAGATTTCATATTATGATTGTTCTAAGTGTACTAACTACACATAAAACAATTGGAATTGAAGGAACTGAAAATAACTCACAAAATTATGGTGTACCTGGCTTGACTGAAATTTTAATTTTTTATACTGAAGTTTGAGATATGTTTTAAATACTGAAAGGGTAAGGTATTTATAGTACATACTCAGGGAATTCGATTGGTGGAATAGGATGGTGAATTTAAGTTGTTTATATGAAGTTTCCAAGGTTTATAAATGGAACTCACATGTGTGCATGGTGTACACATGTGCTTTTTAACTTCTTGTACTGATGTGGTGCACTAGGTGGATAGGTTGTTTACTGAAATTAATAGAACTTTGATGTTTGATCCTTGGTTGGTCTTGTAATGGCATGTATAGCCTTAAAAGTATAATTTTCATAAAGCATAGGGGTACTTTTGTAATTTAAAAGTTTTGAAGGGATGAAATTGTGATTTTATGTTAGTTTAAGTATAAAGGATTAATTTGATATAAAGTTGAGGTTTAGGAGTAAAATATAAGTCAAGATATGTTATTTTCAAGGGGCTATTTTATAATTAATGAAACTTTAGGGGTCTAGGTCAATCTAATAAAATTATAGGGTATCAAATATAGTTTATTTCTTCTTAGAGTACTTTTGAATTTTAATACTTTATAAAGGTTAATATAGGGACCGTAGGTATTTAAGGTCAGTTTTGAAAATCTCAGTTATTACAATCTACCCGCCTAAAAAAAATTTGTACTCAATTTACCTTGAAATAAGCCGGGGTATTGATCCTTTATCGCTTATTCTGGTTCCCGTGTAGCTTCTTGTTGATTTTGATTTTCTTAAAGTAATTTAATTGAGGGAATTTCCTTATTTCCGAGGTACTTTACTTGGCAATCTAGAATTTGATTAGGGCGTACTTCAAATTCATAGTTTGGTTCAATAGAAATTTCTTGCCATGTAGCGGTATGAGATGGATCAGAAATATACTGGCATACATGAAAAACATTATGAATATTGGATAATTCCACAAGTAGTTCCAATTGATAGGCTATGGAGCCAATTCGTTTAGAAATTGTGAAGTGTCCAATATATCCAGGGGCTAATTTCCTTTCATTGGACTTTCGAGGGGAAACTTTCAGAAATACTTGATCATTAACTTGAAATTCTAAGGGTTTTTGATGTTGGTCTCCATAACTTTTCTGTCGATCTTAGGCTATCTTCAGTCTCTCTCAATTTTTTTATATTCTTTCAGTGGTTTGCTGGATTATTTCGGGACCAAATTGTTTACTATTTTGAGATTATCCAAAATATAGGTGATGTTCATTGTCTTTCGTATAAAGCTTCAAATGGATTAGCTTTGATATTGGTTTGATATGAAGTTTCGATAAAGGTTAAGTACATATTTCCAATTGTCGTGCATATCTAATGTACAAGCACGTAGCATATCCTACAAAGTTTGGATTATACGTTTTGATTGTCCATTCGTTTGTGGGTGGAATACGGTACTTAAATCAAGTTTAGTACCCATTGCAGTTTGCAATGCTTTCCAAAACTTTTCTACAAAACGAGAATCTCTGTACGATATAATGGATAAAGGAATTTCATGTAATCTAACAATTTCTAGAATGTAGAGCTTGCTAAGCTTTTGGAACAAATCGGTGGTATTTAAAGGTAAAAAATGTGCACATTTGGTGAGTCAATCTACTATTACCCAAATAAAATTATATCCTTGGGACGTACAAGGTAGTCCACTAACAAAATAAATAGTAATACGATCCCATTTCCACTTAGGAATTGATAATGGTTGGAGGAGTCCACCAAGGTGTTGGTGTTCTATCTTTACTTATTTACAAGTAAGACATTTCATTACAAAATTCTAGATCTCATTTCTCATATTTGGCCACCAGTATTGCTTCTTCAAAGTGTGGAACATTTTCGAACTTCTAGGGTTAATCATAAATTTCAAACGATGGGCTTCTTATAATATTTCTTCTCGAAGAGATGCATCATCAGGTACATACAATCTATTTCTAAATCGTAAACCTATACCCTTATTGTATCAAAAGTGAGGATTTTTTTTGAAAAGGTTTGTACAAAAGAATCCTGGGTTTTCTGAACTAAGGTTTTCTCTCTCAACTTAGGATAAGCATTAAGGTTAAATAATTTCGCAAAAGGAGATATCAACCGTAGGTCATATTGCTCTATGGAAGCAGGAATATCATAGGAAATTAAAGTGTGGAGTCTTCTTATTGGTATTCGACTTAAAACATTGGCTACTACATTGCCTTTTCCTCGATGGTAATTTAATTTAAATCCGTAATCCTCCGAAATTCCATCCAGTGTCGTTGTCTTAAATTGAAGTTGTTTTGGCTAAAAATATATTTCAAACTCTAATGATCCGAAAAGACTAGGAAACTTACACTATAAAGGTAACAACTCTAAATTTTTAACGCAAAAACTACAACGTCTAATTCAAGATCATGGACAGGGTAATTACATTCATGATTTTTGAGTTATCGTGACTCATATTTGAATACTTTCTCATTCTACATTAACACACATCTTAACCCTTGTAATGAGGCATTGTTATATACATCGTAGCGTACGTCACTAGAAGGAATAGTGAGGATAGGAGCAGTAATTAGCTTGTCCTTCAACACTTGGAATGATTGGTTTCATTCTTCAGTCCATACAAATGAAACTTCCTTCCTAGTTAGCTTTAAAATGGTAAGGACAATCTGAGAAAATCCTTCTACAAAATTATGGTAATATCCATTAAACCTAGAAAACTTTTTATTTCGGTAATATTAGTAAGATTTTTCCATTCTAAAATGGCTGAAATTTTGGCTGGATCAACTTGGATTCCATTTTTAGAAATCACATGTCCTAAAAATTTTATTTCCTTCATTAAAAAAATCACATTTGCTCTTTTTAGCATATAACCGATGGTTTCTAAGAGTACTTAAGAGCGCGTCTAAATATTGGCATGTTCTACTAGATTTTGAGAATAAATGAGAATTTCGTCAATGAAAATGATAACGAATTGGTTAAGAAAAGGCCTGAAAATTCTATGTGTTAGATCTATAAAAGTTGTGGGTGCATTGGTTAATCCAAATGATATTACAGAAATTCAAAATGTCCATAACGAGTTTAAAAAGTAGTTTTTGGAATAACTTCCTCTCTAACGCGTAATTAATGACAACCAGATCGTAAATATATTTTAGAAAAGACCTTTGCTCCCCGAAGTTGATAAAATTAATCTCCTATTTGGGGTAAAGGATACTTATTCTTAATAGTTACTAAGTTCAGTTTACGATAGTCTATGCATAATCTAAAACTTCCATCATGTTTCTTGACAAATAATACCGGATCTCCCCAAGGTGATGAACTTAGTCGAATAAAATCGTTTTCGAAAAGACACCTATTTCGGTACAAAGTTCTAAAAATTCTAAAAGAGCTATCCAATACGAAGGTTTCAAAATAGGAAGCGTATTAGAGTAAAGATTGATACTAAACACGATTTCTCTAGAAGGGGTAATCCTGGTAAACCTTCGAGAAAAACATTGTCGAATTGTTCCAATAGTTTTGAAATTAAAGAAGAGATCTAGATTTGGAAACTTGAAGGTTTAGACGGACCTGATCCTTGAAATACAAAATAACAATTATCTTCATTTTGAAAATAAATTTTCTTAGAATTAGAATCGATATAAACATGATGTCTTGATAAAACATCCATTCTGATAATGATATCGAAACCACATATATCTAAAATTATCAAATTAGCAAGGAGTGTTCCTTGACTAAGATGAATTTTACAAATATATAACCTTGCATTGGTGTACTGATTTCACATGTCGGTAATTCAATATCTAATGAGGCAAAATATGTAGGTAATAATTGCAATAATTTAGCTAGTCTAAGACTAATAAAATACTATATTGAACCTGAATCAACCAAAAGTATGTTGAGGAAAATGACGAAAAAGTATCATACCTTCTATCACATCATTTTGTGTAGGCAGTATGGCGTAATTCTTTACACGACAAGGGATTTGCACAATTCCTTTAGCAGAATTTGTCCTCGGTTGATTTAGATAAGATGGGATTTTGGATTTTATGAGGGTTTATTTAATTGACGACGAATTGGAACAAATTTTAACTCAGGAAACTTTCCCCTAATATGTCCTACTTCATGACACATGACAACGAATTGCTGAACGTGTTGTGTTATGAAGAATCCGAAAATAAGCTTGTTCACTAGAGTTTAAATAAGGGTGAGGTCTAGAATGAGATGGAGTTCTAACAACATGATTATTTCTGGTAATAGGGGAGAATATCGTAATAAGACAGAAGAATTGCGTTCCATAATTGCTGCAACGACGATAAGTTGAGAATACTCACGGATTTGTAAAGGAACGATCGACTTCTCAACTCTTGGATGTAATCCTCTTTTAAATTGCTTGCACTTATTTAACTTAATATCTATATATTCAGGGGCGTAATGAGACAATTCGATAAATTTAGCCTTGTACTTGGATACCGATAGATTAGCTTGTTGTAATTTTAAGAAATCAACAGTTCATTGATCTCGCTCAGCCTCGGGAAAATACTTTTTGAACAAAATCTCCTCAAATTGATCCCAGGTAAAATTAACAATATTCTGGTTGCGTGACACTTCTTGCCACCAGAATCAGCGTCACCTTCGAACATATAGGATACTAAAGTTACTCGGAGATTAGTAGCTATATGATAATACGCAATATTGCATATTTCATCCATCGAACCTACGCATTTTAGCCCACTCGGGTATCTTATTCCTTATATTTATGCTCGTTAACCAGAAAACCTCTGATTTCTATGTTAAAATGCTTTGCAAGGGTTAATTGAGCTTTTATAGGTATTTGGATGCTAAGTGTGAAGTTCGGACGCATTCCGGCTAATTTTCGTACGCAGTCGCACGTTCAAGGGCATTTTAGTCATTTCATAGCTTTTGCACCTGGCCCAACATCTTCACGAAAGTTGTATCCCTCCTCACAAGCTTCGCGTGGCCGTGAATGGTGCGCGAATCGGATCCCTAATGAAGAAGTTACGGCGTTTCTAGCGGAAGAGAAATCCATTTAAACCAAAACAGCAAGCAGCTTGAAGCACCCCTTCTTGATCCATCGATCGATCAAAAGGATCGATCTATCGATCCTTCAATATTTGCCTTTGAGCTGAGACAGTGGGCTTAGTTTTCAACCATCAATCGATCGATCGATCCCTTATTTTTTGCAGATATTTCCCTTTTCTTTTCTTTTTCCTTTTCTTTTCTAATTTAATTCCACTTAATATATAAACCTTTTTTGTTGTAAATATCAGATATAATTCGTTTTAGATATTTTAGGTTAGGGTTTTGGGGGTTTGAGAGCTCATTTCTTCTTCCTCACTTGGTTTGACACCCATTTGGGTTTGTAATTTATACTTTCATCTTCCCTCTCCATTAATATAGTGTGTATTTACTTAATTCTTGCTTTGTAGTTAAATCATATGCTTTCGTAATTAGGTTTACATGCTTACTTTCCTTGCTTTCTAGTGTAGTTTTATTGCATTTGTTTACCACATTTATTTGACGCGTTTTTAACATGCTTTCTAGCTAATTTAGTCTAGGTCATGTCAGATTGAACTCATTTCGGGTTGACATGTTGCTTTGCTTTGGTGATGGAGTTCACGGGTCTATTTCGAGTGCGTTGTCCTAGTTATTACGCCTAGGGCATTTGACAGGGCATATCATGTATGTTCCGTACTTACGACCTTGCATGCATAATTTCTGGGGTATTTATTGACGCCAAAATCTTATTAGGCTTTTATGCGGATTTAGGGGGTGTGACAACCCTTGGTTCAATTAACTGTCGAAACCAGATGCATTTGTAATAACTCGTCGACCCATGTAACCATTTTATACTAATTAACTCGGGTGAGGGATATTCGACGCAACCTATGGTTTTTACTCTCTTTGTTAATCTAGCTTTATTTTCCCAAGCCTAGATTAATATTTCCCTTTTTGTATCTTTTCTTTTTTGTTCATATTTATCTTTTACACTTTTATTTTAGGAGTATTAAATCATATAAATTCTATCAACTCATCTCTGTGGATTTTCGATACCTGGACTTGGCCGCTATACTCACCCGTTGAGTGTAGTCATAAGTTTAGTTTTTTGTATAGTTCAGGTGAGCCGAATTCAAAACGACCAGCGCGTAGGTGACTCTGGCGCCACGGAAAAAACCTGCCTATCAAATGGTGCCGTTGTCGGAGACTATTTTGTTTTAGAATTTATTTGATTTGGTATTTCGAAGTATTTTCTTTCTATTTGTATTTTTTTTGGCTAACCTTTTTGCAGGACTTCTACATTTGAGCACCTAGAAATGCTCGAATTTCTCGCGCGCGCATCTACTTTGTGGAATTCGCCACTTTGAGCCATTTTTGGGGTAAGCATGTCTTATTCCAATTCTTTCGGTAATCATTATGATAATTCTCAAAATCCCTGTACTCCTTTGACTTTTGGTCAATACTTAAAATCCCAAAAAATTGCAACATCTAAAATGACTTTGGGCGAGTATTACAAAAGTCAAGCTTTGGAGTGCGTGTATTTTGAGGAGGATGATAATGATTTTGGCCTCTAATTCCTTATAATAGGAATTTTAAAACAAATTGCAATAGTTTTCAAAATTCCTATTATATTGAGTTTAACTTTAGTGCCGATAACGATTTTCAAACTTCTCATTTTCAAGAATTTGCACCTCGGCCTATGACTTTCGGCGAGGGTTTACTCATGCTTGAGAACGAGAGGTATTAAGGACATTATCGGGAAGAAAATCGTTGTTGGGAGCAAGACTTAGATTTATTATTCGAATCCGACGACGATTTCTCTTCTGAGACTTTTGAAGTCGAGGAATGTTTTGAACCAATTGAGTACTTTGTGCCTAAATTGGAACAAACCATTAGTTACTTGGCCCACATTTTAATAGAGAATGAAAGTAAGGATGAAACGGATGTAGTATCCATTTTCAATGAGATGATTTCCTCTTTTGATCCCAAAGAAGAAAGTTTCATTGAAAATGATCCTATCTCTTTTGAAATTCCAACTTTGAGCGATGATAACTCACCTCTTGAGTTTGAATTTCTTTCCTCCCCATTTTCATTTTCTGTTATCACACCGTCACAAGTACCCGATGAATTGGTTCCGAATGTTCAACCCTTTCACCGACAAAGAGTACTTTCTTGAGTTGCTTTCCATGAAGGCATCTTTGCCCTCGTGTGCACCACCTCCCATTCCGCTTGCTAAATCCTTGGGAGGATATTCGGCTTTTCTCAGTCCCCACATGTTTTTGTCACCCGTTCAATCCAAATCTCCAATCGTCCCTCCAAAACTTTTAATTGATGATGGTTCCTTTCTTACGTCTTACACATGCCTTCCGTTGTTCAAACGGAATTCATATTTTTCGGAAGGCATGCTTAAGAGTGAGGGTACACCGATTGTCCTCTAAAGTCAAATCATTTTCATGGTACCCTCAACTATTTTGACTTCTAGTTAGTTAGTTTGAAGCGTAAACAGTAGGTTATATATAATTTGATTTTTTTATCATTTCTTTCTTTTAATTTAGTCTCTTGTAATTAGTTAACTTTTTGTTATTTGTTTTTGCTATGCTCGGTACTAACTTGTTTTGTAGATTCTTTGGACTTGTTCTTATGGGGATCGCTCCAATTTTGGGTACTATCGCTGTTTTCCTCTCTTTTACTTGGTTCTTAATTCACATTGAGGATAATGTCAAGTTGTAAGTTAGGGGGTGTGGGATATTCTATCCATTTCTTTATTTAGTCCATGTTTTTGCTCACAAGTTAGTTACTTAGTAGGTTTTTCTTAGAAAAATTAAAAATTTCAAAAAGAATTTCTTTTTTTTTCTTCTTTATTGGGTATTTTGCCTTTGTTTTCGATGATAAATTTCAATAATTTCCCGATCCAATAGACAACTCAATGATGCATGTTCTCGATTTTAGAAGTTATTAGACTTTAGTCCTCAATCATTGATATTATGAATAACTTCATGAATTAAAAGTTAATCCCATGAGCACATGTATTTTTCTTGCTTTATTGATTTGGTTTAAGATTTCTATAACTCGGTAATCTTTTGTTGCATTGTATATACTTACACCAAGCAAGCTTTGTACCTTTCGTCGTTTGTGAGTGTATGCACTATTCTTTCCTCATTGTAAACGTTGAATTCGTCGGTAATCTCTCTATTCTTTCATTGATCGTTCATTAATTGAGTTTATATCTTGAAATGTGTTACTTGAGCATGATTTTCATAAATTATTTTGACTCGAGAATTGCGTAAACTCTAGAAAATGATTATAGGCAATCTTTGTTATATGAACCATATTAGCCTTGACCTCACCTTATATGTTTACCTTCATCAACCCCTTTGAGACTTAATATAGCCCTTCGTTTCATAACTAAAATCCCATAACCAACTCCATATTGAAGTTTTAAACCATACATATTACCTTTGTTTGGAATGTTTCTTGGGATTGAATGTTGTTGTTGGGTTGCGGTTGCAATTTAGGCATATGAGAGTGTGAAAAGTAAATAAAAGAAAGATGAGAAAAAGTGAAGAAAAAGAGAAAGAAAAAATCAAAAGAAAGCAAAAGAAAACATGAGAAAAAGACGATAAGAAAAGAAAGAGAAAGTTATAAATGTTTTATATAGTTCAATAAGCTTTGATTACTCTCCAATTGTTATATCCAATGCTTTTATGCATTATTTTCCAATTTTGATATTGCCTGCATTTTCCCATTATCCAGAGTTTTCATTTTCGAACACTTTGAATTCGTATATACATTCCTTCATTTCGTACCCAAGCCTAGCCTACATTACAACCCTATTGAAGTCCTATATGATCTTATGTAGATGTAATTCAAAGGTTTAAATACTTTTGATAATCTGTGAAAATACATTTCACCTCTTTTATATATGCGATATCTTTCATTGAGATTATAGTTTTTATTTCCAATATAGCGTTCTTCATTTGTGACATGTGTGCGACCTAGTTTTCATTTACATTTATTCTTTATGCTCGCATGTTCCGTTTGTTACCTCCCTATTTCGAGTGAATTCACTTGATGAGTGTGATACCCATGAGGATTGAATTTATGCTTGCTTTATTTAGTATCCGGTTTATATAAGTTTTTTCCAAATCATACTTTGCATGTACTCGCTCCCCTCCCACATTTTAAGATTTCAATTACATGAGGTGCATTCTACAA
This sequence comes from Sambucus nigra, assembly GCA_949130495.1. NCBI lineage: Eukaryota > Viridiplantae > Streptophyta > Magnoliopsida > Dipsacales > Adoxaceae > Sambucus > Sambucus nigra. The sequence continues at coordinate 221,411,298 of OX422218.1, forward strand.
TGTTAATGATTTAGACTTTTGTGTGAATTTATTCACTTTGCTAATAATGCGTATAAAATCTTGTTCGCTGTTGTTGGGTTTGTCGCATGTTGGTTTGGCCATATTTTGAGGAAACCATTTGATGTTTATGGGTATCATCCCTGAAAACCCTCACGAGACGACACTCGTCCACTAGGGTAACCTAGAGGTTTAATGGCTTACTATATATGCTAATTGCAATTGAATCGCCCGCGAAAGTGGCCTTATGCTTTTATACCACACTTTTGTATTTGTACCCTGTTTTTGGTCTGATTGTAGTTCTTGTTGTATCCTATTTCATTGTTAGGGACTAGCAATGTGTAAGTTATGGAGTGTGATAATACGCAAATATTGCGTATTTCATCCCTCGAACCTACACATTTTAGCCCCCTCGGGTATCTTATTCCCTATATTTATGCTCGTTAACCAGACAACTTCAGATTTCTATGTTAACATGCTTTTCAGGGGTTAATTGAGCTTTTATATGTATTTGGATGCTAAGTGTGAAGTTCAGACGCATTTCGGCTAATTTTCGTACGCAGTCGCACGTTCAAGGGCATTTTAGTCATTTCACAGCTTGGGCACCTGGCCCAACATCTTCACGGAAGTTGTACCCCTCCTCGCAAGCTTTGCGTGGCCGTGAACGTTGCGCGAATCCGATCCCTAACGAAGAAGTTACGGCGTTTCTAGAATAAGAGAAATCCATTCAAACCAAAACAGCAAGCAACTTGAAGCAGCCTTGCTTGATCGATCGATCGATCGATCCTTCAATATTTGACTTTGATCTGAGACAGTGGGCTTAGTTTTCAACCATCGATCGATCGATCAAGGGGATCGATCGATCGATCCCCTATTTTCTGTAGATATTTTCCCTTTTCTTTTCTTTTTCCTTTTCTTTTCTAATTTAATTCCACTTACTATATAAATCTTTTTTTGTTGTAAATATCAGATATAATTCGTTTTAGATAGTTTAGGTTAGGGTTTTGGCGATTTGAGAGCTCATTTCTTCTTCCTCACTTGATTTGACACCCATTTGGGTTTGTAAGGTGTACTTTCATCTTCCCTCTCCATTTATATAGTGTGTATTTACTTAATTCTTGCTTTGTAGTTAAATTATATGATTTTGTAATTAGGTTTACATGCTTTCTTTCCTTGCTTTATAGTGTAGTTTTATTGCGTTTGTTTACCGCGTTTATTTACCGCATTTTTAACATGCTTTCTAGCTAATTTAGTCTAGGTCATGCCGGATTGAACTCATTCCGGGTTGACATGCTGCTTTGCTTTGGTGATGGAGTTTACGGGTATATTTTGGGTGCGTTGTCCTGATTATTACGCCTAGGGGATTTGACGGGGCATATCATGTATGTTCCATGCTTACGACCTTGCGTGCGTAATTTTCGGGGTATTTGTTGACGCCAAAATCGTATTAGGCTTTTATGCGGATTTAGGGGCGTGACAACCCTTGGTTCAATTAACTGTCAAAAACAGACGCATTTGTAATAACTCGTCGACCCATGTAACCATTTTATACTAATTAACTCGGGTGAGGGATATTCGACGTAACCTATAGTTTTTACTCGCTTTGTTAATCTAGCTTTATTTTTCCACGCCTAGATTAATATTTTCCTTTTTTGCATCTTTTCCTTTTCGTTTATATTTATCTTTTACACTTTTATTTTAGGAGTATTAAATCCTATAAATTCTAGCAACTCGTCTCTGTAGATTTTTGATACTCGGACTTGGCCGCTATACTCACCCGTTGAGTGTAGTCATAAGTTTAGGTTTTTGTATAGTTTAGGTGAGCCGAATTCAAAATGACCGGCGCGTTGGTGACTCTCGCGCCGCGGCAAAACCCTGCCTATCACTGTACCGACTCCATTCAGAATTTTCACAATAAATCGTATCCACTTCTCAGCTTCATTAGCACCTGACTTTCCCGGAAAAAGGAGGTCATTACGTCAGGAATTCTTTAAGAGCATTCATCCTATAAATTTCTTTAGAAATGTCCTCCATAGCAGAACAAGTTGTTTTTTATTGTCGGGCTAAAAAAGTAAGTTCTTGAAGACATCGCATGATTCATTCAGTTTGAGTTTGTTCAGTTTGAATTCTAGTGGAGGGAATTCGAGTACTAACCATCCTAAAATATAATAAAACAGTTTTAATCAGAAACAAAGATATGCCACAAGCCTATTATATTACATAGGATTAATTATAGGATAAATTGGAGTTATATATCATAACCTATATTAGTGCATCCATGGTAGTTAGCTCATCTCTTAGGTTTTAGTATAGCACACTATCTACAATACTTTACTATACTACCTATATTTAAGAAATAACTTTTGACTTTGGATTATTTGAGTAGGGACAACGGCTTCATCACTAGAACTGGACTGATTAAATAATCTCCCTGATCCGAACCATCAGTTGTGTCATTAGTAGTACCAAGAGAATAGTCACCATGTACTTCACCATTTGATGTGGCATCGGGTTACATCGGTGGAGTCGGCGTGTCATTTGCAGGTGCAAGATTTATGGTTTCTTGATAAATTATCGAATCATTCACATAATCATCAACTTTCCTCATGACTTTCATATCATACAAAACTCTGTTTTTAGCCCTAGTCTTTTAACATCACTACTCGTGCCTAGCCACTCTTCCTCGACTGCACAAATCATTTCTCTTAATTTTTCCAATGCCTATTCTTTAACTCTAGTTTCCCAGCGATTGTTTGGTTCGATGTCTACATTGAATAAGAGCGTGTCCCACGTATCCATTTTGTAACATGGAGTTACCATAAAATAATAGTAATAAAAGAAGTTACGAAAAAGATAAAATAACTAACATCTTATTTCTTTTCCCGTATAGAATTCTAACCCAACGATATGTTTAAATTTAAAACATGCTCTGATACCAATTTGTCATACCCTGTTTTTGGTATGAATGAACCAGAAGTACACATAAAGCAATGAATTAAAGTTAAGACGGAATAAAATAACTTTATTCATTATTAAGTAGTTTTACATAGGGTTGTACCACCGCAGGGGAGAGTTACATTTTTTCATACAAACTATAATACAAAAAATAAAAAAGAGGCAATCCTTGCTCCCATGTGGCTTATTCTATGCCCACACAATCACATACGTGAACAGGTGACCGGTATCTGTCCCTAATAGGAAAAAGATATTATCCTCTATCTCCGGGTTCATCTAGAGGAAAAAGGAATTAGCACAAATATGCTAAGCAGGTTCTACCAGTTCTATAACAAATATATGTATAGATGAGAGTTGGAGTGTGTATAAAATCAGTGTTTAGCAAAGCTAAAGAAATAAAGATGATAATCCCATACTTGTCAGTTTATAAAGAACATTAAGGTTCTGGAACTAATAATCCCATACTTACCAGTTCATTAAGTAAATAAGGTTCGTTACAATTCATTAAGGATCATGTAAAGAAAATTGAGGATTATTGAACTAATAATCCCATACTCACCAGTTTATTAAGAAAATAAAGTTCGTTACGAGTTCATTAAGGATCATGAAAAGAAAATCAAGGATTCTTGAACTAATAATCCCATACTTACTAGTTCATTAATGGGTATAGAAATAATTAAGCCATCATTAAAACCAAAATAATAATAATAATCAACCCAAAACCTTTAGAGAAAAGTAATCGACTAGACACACACTTAAAGTGGAACTCATACGTATGTAGCAATAAATCTTGTCTTTCAATCATCTGAGATCTTTAGGCCAAGTAGAATGTTTTGTGGAATAAAACATCAGTCTACTTCCTATTTAATATTGATGCTTTAATATAATGACACAAAAGTGCAGGGGAAAACTGAATCAATAAGGAAAATGATACCAGTGATTAGATAAGAAGGGTTAAAATTAATCCATAGTCAAACTCAAATAACTATGATAAATACAAATACTGATGATATGTAATAAAATATGTAGTATAACAGTATTGTAAGATGCACATACTAAGAGTAAACAGAAGCTTTCACATAGTGATATCAATAGCCATATGCAAATGCGCAATGTTTACTATTGAAAAGGTAGGAAAAAACCTACTTGCTCGGCATATTAGCCGACTTTATATTTTACAAGAGGATATTGGGATGAACTGGTTTGATTTTCTATATAAAAATGTTTGGGTATGTAAGTATTTGGGATTAGGTCAGTCAATTTATACTAAAACGGTATCTTTTAAATTCTCGGGGGTTTAATTGTAAAATATTTTGGGACTTTAAAATATTGGAGATCATTTATGAATCTTGGTGCAAGAGACTTTTTGTCTTAAAATAGTTTGAAGTATTCATAGAAAAAATTTGGGGATTAAATTCATAATTCGAGTCTAGGTTAACCCAAATAAGGCCTTACCTTATAGCATTTTAACCAGAAAAATAAATAAAAATATTGGAAAAAATTCCAGAATATTCTAATTGGCCACACGCTAGGTCAATGTTTCTAGTCAAAAAGTTCATCTTCTTCCCCTCAACTGTTGACTTTAGGGTTTCTAATTTTTGACCTTGAATAACTCCCACATTTCTAAACCATTGGAGATGATTTCTAAGAAAACTCAACCTATTTTTTCACCAGGATAACGAGTGTATATGTTTTGTTGATTGAGATGCAGTATATCTCAAATTCTAAAACTGTGTGTTTCTTCTGAAATTTTGACTTAGCATTCGTGGATTTTAAGGATATGGAAAGGATTCTTAGGAACGTGGTTTGTTTTCTGCTGTGTATAGGAGTAGTTTGGTTTTAACCTCAAAGGCTGGGATGGATTAGACATAAAGAATTTCAAATTTTTAGTTTTCTGGTTCAAAACACACTTTCAATCAATTCGAGCTTAATAGACACATTCATGGCTTTTGATCATTACAATCGAGATCCTTAGGTTGTAATGAAGTTATACATAGCTTCAAATCAAATTTCAGAGCTTTATATCAAAATTTACCATTGAATCTCAAGCTTTAATGGTGTAATTTCACATTTTTTCTATTCTACACTGTTCTATACGTAAAAGTTTGGATATTGTGATTGTTCTAGGTATACTAACTACACAGAAAGCATTTGGAATTGAAAGAACTAAAAATAACTCATAAAATTATGGTATACCTGGTTTGAGTGAAATTTTGAGTTTTTAAACTGAAGTTTGAGGTGTGTTTTAACTATTGAGAGGTTGGAGTATTTATAGTACATACTCAGGGAATTCGATTGGTGGAATGGGGTTGTGGATTTGAGCTATTTATATGAAGTTTTCAAGGTTAGTAAATGGAATTCACATGTATGGTGTACACATGTGCTTTTTAACTTCTTGTGCTGATGTGGTGCACTAGGTGGATAGGGGGTTTATTGAAATTAATAGAACTTCGACATTTGGTTCTTGGTTGTTCTTGTAATTTCATGTATAGCCTTAAAAGTACACTTTTCATAAAGTAGAGGGGTACTTTTATAATTTTAGAAGTTTTAAGGGGCTAAAATTATGATTTTATGTTAGTTGAAGTCTAAACAATTAGTTTGATATAAAGTTGAGGTTTAGGAGAGAAATATAAGTTACGTCATGTTACTTTAAAGTTTTCAAGGGGCTATTTAATAATTACTAAAACTTCAGGGGTCTAGGTCAATTTAGTAAAATTATAGGGTATCAAATATAGTCTCTTTCTTCTTGAAAGGACTTTTGAATTTAAATAATTTATAAGGGTTAAAAGAGGGACCGTAGGTATTTAGGGTTGGTTTTGAAAATCCCAGACAGTGATAACGTTGGGTTTTCAGCTACGTTTAAAGGAATCACTTCATATAGCCTTGGGTGAGGCTGCCAAAGTTTAATGTAGATAGGTAGTGAAATCTTCCTAGGAGAAATTAGAGATTGATATCATGATTGGGTGTAATACTCGTTGTCTTGAGGAGAATGGGGGTAGAGAGGGTCGAATTAAATATGTACGAGAACTAAGATGCATTATATATTTGGCAAAGATGTTATGATCGAGTCCATGCTTATGACAAAATTGATGAGCCAATTGAGGCATAATGACTTTATCAATGTAAGTTGATAGGATATATTAGAACAACGCTATGCGGGATACGTGTAGGCCCTGTATCTTCTTGTTTAGCTTGTGTGAACCCGAGAGTGTACATCCGAGTGGTGTTTATTGCCATTATGGTTTTAGTGGCGAGCAGTTGGTCGTCACATGGAGTTAAGTGAATTGAACTTCGTGATAGGTGACGGTAACTTGGTGATGATGATGATTGTGATGCGGTAAGTGTGTGACAAATCAGGTGTTCATGATACGATGAATTAATATGGTAATATAAGTGGGTTAGGCTGGTGATGTCATAACTGATGAGATGGACAAGGTTGGTGCTGATAAAGGCATTAACATTCATCAACCAGGTGGCCTGTGCTTTCCAAGATGTAAGGAGGAGTCCATATTACCAAGGAGGGAAGCCCAGCGTTTGACTTCTCGAGGAATGTTAGATTCATATGTTTCTCCCTTTTCAAGGAAATGAGTGGGTCTTAGTTAGTTTCATCACGATAGATGACTCAGGCCAAGGAATATGGCTAATCTAGGATCCATTGAGCTTGTCCTGTGTGGGACGTAGATTTTGAATATATATAGTATAATTTTGCTTCTCGTAAACCATCCCGATCATGTATGAGTGGGGTTTTATCGAATCCATTGTATTTTTACGGATCGTCATGCTCCCTTTCAATCTCGATAGTAGAGAATAGCATTCCTCGATTGTGATAACCTGGACTTGTACCACGGTGTGGTGCGGTGCAGTTCAGCCCATTAGAGCTTTGTAGGACCTGGTATGGTCATGTAACTCGGTAACTGGGCGCGCCCTTGTCGAAGGTATTCATGTTATTGCATCAATATCCATGCGCGTGTGGCTGTGCTTTTGGCCACACGATTTCTCATAGTGTTCTCTTCCCTTAGGCATATCAATCTATGATTTGGTCCGGGTGGACGTTAAGGGCTTTGGTTATGAAGAGATGGTTGATAACTTGAGGACATTATAAAATGTTAGAACTCGAGGAAATGTGGCACTAAACGTCGTTTATCCTAATGAATGGAGTATGTAATACTTAGGAATGTATTCCTTGGTTACATACCTAGAGTGATCCAGATTTATGTAAGGATCCGGTGAAGGAGTGTTAGTCAGTGCATGGTTTTGAGCAATAGAGAAGTGTTATCCTTCATGTGAGTGATAAAAGATATGATATTAGTATCAAGTGTGAACGAGGCTATGTAGTTGGAACGACTTGAAAGTCGTAGGTAAGGAGAGCGTATAGTTCTAAGGATTGAGAAATTTCTTGATATTAAATTGGGCGTTGGTTGTTTTTACAGTCTACTCTTGGGCGAGTATCGTTCACGAGAGGATATTGCCACAGAGGGGCAAAAGTATGCTCTGAATATTAGCAAAGGTAATCCTAGGACTCGACTAATAATGATCTCTGTGGAGACTCGAGGACTGTAGATGAATTTAATGACTAGTTTGAATGTGAACATTAGGTCATGATACATGATGAATCGTTGATTACAAACCCACAAATGAGCGTACGATGTTGTCTTAGCGCTCAAGGACTTTGATGGTTGGTTTCAGAGGATTCCCATAACCTTAGAATAGAAGTTGATAACACCTCATAAGCTTAAGGATTGACGAGTCGATAATTTTGAGGATGAAATTCCCCAAGGAGGGAAGTTGGTAATACCCCTCCCTAATGTTTTATTTAATTTCCACGTATAAGTTGAAATGGAGTGAAAACCTTAGGGATTGAATAATTATGAGTGGGATAATGTTATGATTTATATGCTTTGGAGGCTTGATGTTAATTGCTGGAATTTGTGGGTAAAAGTTAAATTAAATAAAGGAAATCAGAGGAAAGGGTTTCTCGAGCGACATAGATGTCATTTGAAACGAGAAGCAGGGTTGCGCGAAGGTCGCTCAAAGCTGGGGATCGAATGAGTCGCCTTTATCGCTCGAACGAGTGGTGGATCTTATTCGAATGATGAGCTTTGAATTTTTAGATCTGATTGCCCTTGTGCACTGTCATATTTTGGGCCATTAGATGGATGATGTGTCGAGCTCTGGTGAGCCCAGATTGGGAAAAAATGGGATTTCAAGGCTTTTGGGTGTTTTATAAGGCTTTTTTGTGTTCATTTTAGTTGTTGGAATATAGAAGAAGAGAAGAGAGAAAAATGGTGGTCTTCCACCATTGTTTAACATCTTTCCACCTCAAACCACCATTACACCACCAAATATCCACCTTAAACCATCATATTCTTCTAGTATTCACCATATCTAAGCTTTGGATACCCATTTCTACGAATTTGTAAAGGTGTTGTTTGGGGATTTTTGGAGAAGATGAAGATGGATCTTTCATTGAGTGAGTAAGTTAAAGGTATTTTGGGAATACAACACATGTAAAATGGAGGAAAACAACAAGTTTGACAACAAATGGATAAAATGGTGATTTTACTTAAAGTGGAACATTTTTATGAAATAACATCAAAGTTGGAAAGGGTGTTTTAAAAATTGGTCCTAAACGAATATGATCTTTGAACAACATCAAAGTTAGAGTGTAAAGGACATGAAATGATAGTTTCAAAGTGTGACACAAATTGGGGTGAAACCCAGGGTTTGAATTAGGCCTGGTAAAAAGGAATTATGTGGACATTTATAGAATGTTAAAACACATAAAACGAACTTGGATGACATTAAGATAATAAATAAAGTCCCTAAGACCAAGGGTGAAAGACCCAAAACCATTGGCTAGAGCATATGGTGGCGTTGTCGGTGGTGTGGAGCCCATTGAAGTACGCGGTTATTGGAAGATTTTAAGAATAAGATAAATGAATGAGGAACATGACCAGAAATGGGTTGTGTGGTAAAGTGTATTAAGACAACCTAACTTGAATGAATTAATGAATATTCTGTTGAAAGATAAAGTGGGCGAGAAATGTGTAAACTGATTAATGTCGATAAAATAAAGGAAATGAAATGTGTAGTGGTAAATGGGTGAGTTAAGCAACCTAAGATGGTGTAACCCGCAATTAACACAAAGGTGTGTTGTGAAATATTTTCAAAGGTTAAATAAGCATTTTCTAACAAGGTGTTCGTGTGTGTTGAAGGAGGTCATTTCAATAGAAAAGAGTAATTTTGGTAAAGAAATGTTTTCGGTTAAACAAATTGTAGTAAATTTCAAGTATTAAACCATGTGTGTTAAATAGAGGGATAAATGTCAAGTTGAGAAAGAAGAAGTCTTTTATGAGACTAAGGCAAATTAATTGGATTAAATAATATTTTTGGAAGTAAAACGGTTTCACGCATTAAGTATATATAAGTATCTATATATGTATAAGGTGGATGGATATTAATGTAGGAATAAAGTATAGATTCTTCTTTATGTCGTTCGTTTCTATACTGCATTTTATATATTCCCACTGGGCACTGGCTTACACCCTTATCTTTTTTACGGCAGGTTGGGTGCGCGTTCATATTTTGAGAGCGTTATACAGTTAAGTATTCTATTTAATGTTACGTCAGTAGATTTTTATGCTTAGACTCCGGGGATGCTTCCACGAGTCCTCCACGTAGTTTGAACTTAAAATTGGAATCTCATGCTAAACAAGTGAAACTTTAATTAAAATAAAATTGAACTACCAACATTATATAGGTTGTTTCATTGCACTTCACACCTAACGCTCGGGTCCGGCTGGTTTGACTATGGGTAACCCATAAATCCGGGTCGAAGCATTATAGAAGAACCCTTTGTCTTTTAACGTCTTTTTTCTATAGTCTTATTCTTACTAAATGTGCATCTGATGGTCTACGTAACACATGTTCGTACTATATAAGTCTACTTTATCTTAATTTATCACCAATGGGAGGTACCCCTAACTTATCTCTCACTTACTCTTTTTTAATCTTGTCCTTTTTAGTAATTTCTATCATCCGTCGGAGCATCCTCATCTCATTATCATGGATATTTTGATTATGTTTTTTCTTTAAAGCCCAACGCTCCTCTCCATAGAGGGTCGCTGGCCTAATAACCATTTTATAAAAATTTTCTTTTAATTCATTAGTTCTCCTCTTATCGCTAACACCCCAATCACTTATCTCCATTTTATCCATCTGGTTACTATTCTACTCGTAACATCCTCATCAATATCCCCATTACTCTGTATTAGTGAACTTAAATAATGAAAATTATTAGTTTGGTTTATTACTTTTTCTTCAATTTTTAACATTATATTATTATATGACTCATTATTAAATTTACATTCCATATATTTGGTTTTATTTCTACTGATTTTCAGTCCCTTAGACTCTAAATCATTTCTCCAAGTATCTACTCTCAACGCTAATGCCTCATTTGAAGTGTTCACTAAAACTATATCATCCGTGAACATCATACACCATGGGACATCTACTTGTATGTACTTAGTAATCTCATCCAATACTATGAAAAATAAGTAAGGAATTAAAGTCGATCCTTAATATTGGCCCACTTTAATCATAAAATCTTTAGTTTCTTGACAAATAGTTCTTACTCTAGTCTTTGTATTATCATACATATCTTCAATAACTTTAATATTACTAATTGGAATTCTTTTCCTCCTTAAATCCCACCATATTATATCCCTAAGTACTCTATCATATTCCTTCACTAAATCTATAAAAATCATGTGTAAATTTTAATTTTTACTTCTATATTTTTTCTATTATTTGTCTTAATAGGTAAATAGCTTTCGTGGTGGATTGATCTGGAATATATCCAAACTGGTTGTCCTAAATAGTTTATTCATTTCTTAACCTTTGTTCTATAACCTTTTCCCAAAATTTCATAGTGTGATTCTTTAGTTTGATTCCTCTATAATTACCGCTGTTTTGTATATCCCCTTTATTTTTATACAAAGGTATTATGGTGCTTTTTCTCCACTTATTTGGCATACTTCCTTCAAAATTTTATTAAATAAACGTGTTAACTACTCAACTCCTAGACTTCCAAGGGCTCTCCACACCTATATAAGTATTCTATCTGGGCCAACCGCTCTATTCCTCGTCATTTTTATCAATATATCTACTTCATTTTCAGTAATCGGGCACACCATCCATATATTTGGTTCTATGTACTCAACATATTTTTTAGGATATTCTTCATTCATTAATCCTTGAAAATACTCTTTCCATATATCTAAAATTTCTTTATCATTGATTGATATATTTTGGTTTACGTCTTTTATATACTTAACTGGACCCATATCCTTCGTCAATCTATCCCTATTACTTGCTAATTTATATATCTCATTCTCACCTTCCTTGGCAACTAATTTATTATACAAATTATCTAGTGCATTTTGTTATGCATTTCTAATAAATTTTTTGCTTCATTTTTTAATTTCTTATACCTTTCTATGTCTTCTTGGTTTTTACTCTTTTGCCATTCTTTAAAACTTATTTATTTCTTTTGTATTATCTGTTGAACTTACTTATTCCACCACCAATTCTCCTTTTTAAATTAATCCTTTCCATTTATTCTCACCTAGAATTTTGTTACCTATTTTCTCATTATCACTCCTTGTTCTTAACTAAATGTTGTTAAGATTGCCATCCTAATTCCACTTCATATTTAACAATAATAACCGCCTAAATTCTATCTCTTTGTATCTAATTAAATCCTTCCATTTTATATTTTGATAATCTATTTTCTCTTTTCGAAACATAAATCGTTTAATGGATAAATATATTACTAGTAGGCGATGTTGATTTGTTAAGCTTTCACATGGTATAACCTTACAGTCTTTGCATGTCTTCAAGTCTCTTGTTCGTAATCTCCATTAAACCCCAAAGGTTATCTCTGTCCCCCTGAACTAGAGTGAGATTCTCCCTTAGAGTCTTCTCATGTGACCTAAGATCCTCTATTAATTTAGAATCATGATTACCTAAGGCACACTATTTCAACTAAGCTTCCAACTTTAAGTTTGCCTTTTTTAATTTCATCATTTTCACATACAACTCACGGAAGGTAACTTGGAGTTCACTCTTCACCTCTTCTTTTTATTCACCTTCTCTACCATCACAAACTTGGGAAGCACAAACAATGGCCTCAGAAGTTCCATTCACATAAATATATTCATCGAAAGATTTTTCACTAAGGCTCACATGGCTAGCCATGAACGTGGTAATGTTGCGTTCAATGGTGAATCGGGTCCCTCTTCCGGTTCTTTATCCCTAAGGGTGGCATTTATGCAATTATTTTCTTACACTCCTTACTTAGTTTAGTGGTACACTCAGCTGCCCTATGGCCATACCCCTCGCACATATAACACATATCTGACTCATGTATCTTATGATTATCATTATGATTTTTAGGGAATTTATCGACCTTGTTATATTTAGACTTCTCAAATTTCTTATAATCATATTTAGATTTCTCTTTATTAAACTTAAGAAATTTTCTGAAATTCTTCACAAATATAGCCATATCATCGAAATCGATGTCAGACTCAGGCTCATCATCCGAAACATGTGTTTCCTCCTTTCAGGCTTTCAAAGCAATGCCCTTATCTTTCTTAGGTTTTTCGTGGCAAACATGTCGAGTTAACAGGCTTAAAGATCATCTACCAGATCCTCGAGTTTTATGGATTCTAAATTGCCTAAAGAGTTTAAGACCGTCACTTTGGAACTAAATAAGTTACGTAAGGACCTTAAAATTTTCTTGATGACATGGTTTTACGTATTCTCTCTCCCAAGTTAAAAGACGAGTTCATCATATCAGACAATATAGAATATAACTCATCAAAGGTTTCACTCTCCTCCATCTTAATGGTTTCAAGCTGAGTGGTGAGGTTTTGGAGGTTAGAAGCCTTATCAGTACTAGTGCCTTCATGGGTTAGTTGGAGTATGTACCAAGCCTCTTTTGATGTTTCACATGTCATAATACGACGGAACTCTTCTGGTGTGATCGCACTAAAAATAGCATTTAAACCTCATAAATTATAATTGCTAACCTATGATCATACTCACTCCACGATTCTAGGGTATTTGGGATCCTATAATCACCGACTGAGGTTGTGGGTGAGGACCAACCCTTAACTGCCAAACCCGATCATCTAATGACTTAAGTGCTGACCTCATATGTGCTTTTCAGTATGCGTAATTAGAACAGTAAAAAATAGGAAACCTAAAAAAATTGATTTTCCACACTCAAGCCTAAAACGACCTAACAAGATAGCTTAGTGCATCCGATTTGAAATGGGGGAAAATACGGAAATATGTTTAATGGGATGGTTCAAATGCACACAAACCAATTTTTATATAGAATTTCCCAAATTTAACTTTTTCTCGAACAAAATTAATTCAAAATTAAATGTTGCATCAATATTAAATATGTTATGATTAAACCAATTTATCTTAAACCTAAGCATGCATGCAGGTGAGTACTGCAAGATAAAATTAATCAACCACAAGCCTGATGTACGAGAAAAACTCAAATGGAAAAAACCTTGAATGACCCAACCACATAAAATCTACTAAGTACGAAATTATAAAATTAAATGAGAGAAGACTTACAACATAGACTCGACACCCTAACAAGCCGTGACGCTCTTAGTTCCTTCAACCTCTACTCAGTGACACACAAGAGTCTACCCTCGAAGCTGCAACAACGTGTGACTCCACAAACGGTTCAAAATCCTTCAATAAGACTCAACAACTTTCATGCACATGTAGTTCCCCGTATGTAACCAACGAGCAAGGAATCCTTCGCAAGAAACAAATATCAACATGATGTAAATAATAAATAATATTGCCAAAAAATGAACTGAAAACATATATATGTTTAGTCTTGGATTGTAAACAACTTGGGTGTAAACTAGGGTTTGTATTTGGAAAATAAATGATTAAGAAAACATGGCAAACTTTCTAGGAAGAGTTTGTGCAATCTAAAGCATGGAAAAGTCACTTGAACAGCTGCTTCTCTGCACTACTTAAAAAGTTGGTAAAACTGAGATAATGGGAGTAGTGAGAAAAAACTATTATTTTTTAAAAAACATACTAGGTCGTTAATGACATTTTTCCTCGTTCGAATAATGTACCCTTTCTCGATCAAACGGGGATCGAACGAACTATCAAATGAGTTTGAAAAATGTTTTATGTACATCATTTGAAGTTCGTTTGATGAGGATACCAATCTCGTTGGAATGACCTTCATACGAGTAATCTAGCGAGATTCCAAAAAGGACAAAGTATTCAAAAATAACCTCATTTTATATCTCATTCGAATGAGATAGGAATCTCTTTCGAATGACATATGGAAAGTCATTCTAACGACCTCGAGAAAAAATATTTTTCTCTAAAACAATTTAAAGTAATTTTATAAACATTTTAAAATAAGCCTAACACCCAATAATGAAGTATCCAAGGCTCAACGTAAATATGCATTCATTCATAAGAGATCCTTAGAACATTGGAACATTAATGACAAGATACGATATAAAACATGGCATGATGATGTGTGATAGTACATATATTGTACCACCAACCACGGATGTTACTCAGGAAAACACAAGCTTATAGGACGCGTCCCTACTCAGCACAGGGTGTGGGCCTACCCAATATAGGGTGCGACACATACCGCTTGGTCTTACATACAGGCCGTGCCCTTATACTACAGTGTGCGACACTCAATATGCCTGACTTGTAGGCCGCGCCCCCCTCATTCACAGCTGATCTAGACTTGATATATATCACGTGCTCAGGGCACGTAACACAGCTCATATACCTCCTATAAATAAAGGTCCACACCTTGAGATAGGGGAAGATTCTACAATACCTGGCGAAGCCTTGCCAAATTCTCTCTACACAACCTCAATATACGGCTTGGGCGATACTCACCTACATCGTAGTCATATCTCCGGTACTCCCGAAACCTCTACGGCCATGTATGCGCTGCATTGTACAATATAATTAAGCCTAAAGAGGCGTACAAGTATGAGAACTGAGATATAATGATAATGGAGAAACACAGTGGACGTAGGCCTATTTTTGAGGCTGAACCACTCTATATCTCATCTTCTCTCTCTTTTTACTAATTTAATCTGTTTATTATAATTTACACTTGATTTGCTGTACGAGAATGACTAGTGGACGATTTCTCGTAGCATCAACTTGGCGCCGTTTGAGGGAATCGAGATATTTCAATCTTGTTTCTCTATATTTTGAGTTTTTAAACACCAAATTCTATTAATGGGGATCCTTCTCGATCATCATCTCATGAGTAAATTTTGGTTATTACGCTCTATTCTATGTTTGCACCCTTAACTGGGTATTTCTTATGTTCAAATATACTATTGGGTATCCATTTTATGATCTTAAATCTATTTTACATACCCCAATGATATTGTTTTATGTAGATAATGCTGAGAAAGCATGAGGGGCTTTAGCCCCGAAAAGATGAATGACTAGGGAAGGATTGTATTTACTCCCTTTTCGCTGTTATTGACCTATGATCTAGGGTTTATCAATAGAACTGTGCCGTTTTGTGCACCGTGAGGGTGTTCTCTCAGTAATAGACCCTAGTAGGATCTCTCTCCACGTGTGTTGGGAGAAAAACTCAGTTCCTGGGTTTCAATCTTGGGACTGTTCCCTTCATTGCCTAGGCAGGGATGCCACCTGGTAGTTCAAATGCCTTTCTTACCATAACCCCTACTAGTGTGGTTCTATTAAAATATATCCAAATCATCGGGGAAAGGAATCGGGTTATCTTCATCTCAACCTTGGTGAATATCATTCAAAGGCCATGACAGTACAACTTTGTGCCTTACTGGTCGCGACCTCATCAATAATGTCATGCAGTAGTGCAAAGGCTGCATCCCAACTTCCTAATTGGTTAATTTAATATTTATGTGATTACTCACTTCTTCTAGTTTTGTCTCAGATTATATATTTTGTAAAGATTAATAAAGCAGAAAATGGAAGGAGAATCCAGCTAGAGCACAAAAGTTAAAGACGAGATTGTGCAATTGTACAATCACCTAAACCATCTCTACGACAGTCAGGCTTCACTCCAGACCCAAGTAAACTATTTGACTCAAAGGGTCCTCATGCTTGAGGCCGCAACCTTTCCCAATGTGGGTGCGACACCTAGGATCATTGCTGCCGCAGCCCCAGAAGTGCATTCGCGAAAGTAGCCAACAGGAGCCAAAAAAGGAGAATGGAGAAGGCAGAGAGGAGATCTGAGGCCTACACTCTGTTGGCCTTCCCGATTGAAGACATCTTTGAGTTCATCAAAGATGACAAGCTGTTGAGGTGGATATAAAAGATGCGGGCTCCAATCCACAAGAGGAACAAAGCTAATTGGTGAAGATTCCATCAGGACCATGGCCATGACACTGAGCAATGCTATGCTCTGAAGGATGAAATTGAAAGGTTGATTGAGCAAGGACTGTTACAGAGGTTCTTTAGAGATGCTTAGGGGATGAAACCTAGCCTGATGGGCCATACTTCCCTTATCTTTATGATTTAGTTTATATCTTTTTTTTCTATTCATAGTGAACATCATCTTTTATTTCATTCTGACCTTTTATGTTCATGCTTATGACAATTAATGAATATAATATTTTAATTTCTCGATTCCATTAAATGATATATTATGAAAGACTTCTTGTATTAAATAGATTCTATATGGAGACATCGAATTATATTGGGAATAATTATATTCAAATGGTCTCACAACGCCCGCAATGATGCCTGATTATATGAAGTCAAATGATAATTTAAAATAATGAAAACAACTATTGAGAGCAACTATCTGAATTGGTCTGCAATAATCACTCATAAAGACTATATGCCAGCATATAATAACTACAATCTCAGAAGAAATTATTAGAAAGAGTTATTGGCCATGGGGGCCTCAAGCGCCCAGTCTAAGCTTTTGGGATGCGTCAATAGCCACGAGGTCTTACAATACCCGTTCTTAGCTTTCGGGATGCGTCATTAGCACGGGGAGGTTACTGTAACAACCCGTGTAATTTTGGGCTATTTTAATTAATTTCTGGAAAATGGATGAAAATAAAGTTTTTGATAAAATTATTTTTATTGCTCAAATATGTTGGTTATTATTTTTAAAGGCGAGGATTTCAAACGGTTTCGAAAACGGAGTTAAAACGGATTTTAAAATGATTTTTAAATGTTTTTAACTCTTGGAGTTATTTTGACTTCCAACTCTTCATTTCTTTGCCTTATTTAAAGGAGTCTTTTGGATTCCAACTCTTCATTTCTTTGCATTATAAAAGGAAGTCGTTGGCAACCCTTTTTAACATAATTTTGGCACAAATTTTGGCAGCAAATATATTTTATATTCCTCTTCTTTTTATATACACATTGGCCCTTGAGATTTGTGAGTTCCAACCTTAGATTAAAGGTGTTCTTGGGGCTATTTTGTTAGAGGTTCTTGGATATGATTTTGTAGATCTTTTGTGTTGATCTTGAGGATGTGATCATTGGTTTCTCATCATGGTTTGAGGTATGGGGTTTTACACAATATGCTCCTTAAATCTCGCGAGTGTCATTCTCTTTGAATTCTTGTTAATTGAACTCATATTTGAATTGATAAATTCATTGAAATCTGGAAAATAATTGTTGAAATTATTTTGATTCATGTGGTATCATTATATTGTTGATGAGCACGTTGTTATGAGATTTTAATATGGCACGAAGGTTGGGCACCCGCCAAAATTCCTGTTTCCCGGGCTATGGCTTGATAAAGCATATACGGATGTGGATAGGCCTGGTGACCCGGTTAAAGTGTTGTTGAGAAATTATATTGATAAATGCTTTGATATTTGCATTTTGATTTGAATATTCGTACTCGTGTTGTTACGCTTTGTTCATCGCTAACATATATATTTGTTGAGCGTCTTTCCTGTCGTATTGTGTACTTCCCCATATTTTCTTTTAGTGGCAGGTTAGCGCGGATTTTGGGGCGCTATGGAGATTGATTTTAGCGAGGATTGTTTGGGAAATATTTGTATTATTTTGATGTATAGAGCATTGGAGATTTGTATTTTATTTTCGAGTTAGTTGTTGTATGTAATTTGAGAGATTTGTTGGATTAATTTGAAGAGATTGAGATTAGTGGATTTATATTATTGTGGATTTATTTAGATGCTCTATACCTTGTCACTTGTGGATTTGGATTTATTTTATCGCATTAGCGCTCCGTTCGCTCTCCCCGGGTGGGTGGAGTGTTACAGTTACTCCCCCGACAAACATCATTAACTTGGTGGATATGAGACTAAACATCATTAACTTGGTGATCTAATATTATCTTGGGGAATCTTCATAATATCTAGCTTGGGAAGGCCTGAAAATAACCCACAGGGGCCGGAGACTTAACTGTCTACGGATAATCCTATATTTGAAGGGGCCAAAGACTTAATTATCTGCGAATAATCCTATTATAGCTTGGGAAGGCTTTATATATATCACCATAAGCTTGGGGAAGCTTTATAATACCTATCCCGGTGGGCCTGATAATAACCCAATCAAAGTGACTAAAGGAAAGCCATGAAAGGCAATCAAAGAGACTAAAGGAGGATGTGTGCTGTGATCACGAAGCAGGCCAAATCTACAAAAGGATGGCCTCAATTTCCTAAATGGCTAAAAATGTGCCACAACCTTGTCAGTATGGCTGCAGCCATTAAGTGAATTCATTCAGAAGACGCGGCAGATAAGGGCATGCAGGATTATTAACCTGCCGCAACCCTGTTCAAGAAAAATGACATTTAGATTAGGATCCAGTTATAAAGCTACAGCAAAGTCCATGTTCAGAAAGGGCATTCAAACATCCAAAGGTGTCGCGACCCTGTTCAAGAAGTACCCTAGTTCTAGTTCCAAAAAAATTGATTAAAAGAAGAGACTGTAGCCACCATCAAACATGCAAGATTGCAACAAAATACAATACAAGTGCAAAGTACAAGGTGAAGAAATCTGGCCACAACCTGTGTGAAGAAACCATTTATACTATGGTGCCGTGGACTTAATCTATTAGTCGTATAAGTTTATTCAATCAAGTAAACAAGAATTTAAGTGTTGGAGCATTGGAAGTATAAAGCAGGCAGATGATATACAGAAACCATTGATTCCCAAAGGTAGCCGCATGCTTGATAATAAAGTTAAAAGCCAAAAATCTTGGCAAATGCCAGTTTTAAGATTATAGACAAAAGGCCGCAGCCATTCAAAGAGGCAATAAAAAGATAAAGAGGGACGCAACCCTAAATTCAAGAGAATATAATACGATAGCTGCGAGAATGGCCCTCCAGCCATTGGGATCTAATTGGGCTGGGGCTAACCTCATTGTCTGGAAAATTCTCCTAATGGGACCAGGGAGAGGCCCGCAGCCCATAAATGAAGGCGTGCAAGGGGAAGCATACCCCATCGTCAGCAAACGCCGTGCATGGTCTTTGTTTTGCTACAGGTGCTGAGAACATCAAGTTCTCTGAAAATTCAAAGGCCTCAGCTACCTGATCAACCCATTCTTGGCCCATCGTGCTGCAGATGCTTAGTGCAGCAAGAGGTCTCTCATCCCTCCCAGACGTGCCAGCAGGTTTGTCCCAAACGTTAGATGCACCCCCTGCCATGGAATTATTGTCTACGTCCATTGGTTGGTTACTAGAGTTGGCCTCTTCCTCCATAATCACAGAATCTGAGTCTAGTACCACGTATTTGGGGCAATCCTTCAGTTGGCAAGGCCCTACTGACTTCAAAAGAGGCACTAAAGGAAGTTCAGGAGGAGAGGCTCCAAAATATTTTCCCCAAAAGCCATTCAAAAATTCATCTGGTTCAAAGTTCATATGGCTGTAGCAGTACCTGAAAGGTAGAGAGTTCGCAGTGAGGTGCCGTAAACAGTATGGTGTTAAGGCCTCTCAATATTGGCTAAATAGAAATTCTAGCAATATTGGATAAGTACAAGAGTTGGGTTCTAAAAACCCTAGAAGTTAATTGTTGTCGCGGTATGTTGTTTTGAGGGAAGGTGTTATTTTCTTAGATGTCGCAGTCACTAAACTATAGGCTAAACTGCCGTAGACTCTAATCTGAGAATCAAGAGTTGCTACAGGCCGCAACCTTTATTTAATACTAGCAGTAACCATTATTAACTACATACCGCAAATGTTTCTTAAACTATTGTGACGTTATATTCACTCAGAGCAACCCTAATTTACTAAAGGAATATGTCACTCCGTAGCTATGCACTCAAACAGGTTAGTATTTAGTCTGGGAAAGTTCAAAGATAAAAAACCCTAGAAGACGAAGATCCCCTCTCAAGAACGTCAAAAACAAGATCAATTACCTAGTTCAAATTTAAACAACTACGTATTGTCATATGGGTTCGATCAGTGGGGAAGTCGGTAGAAACAAACACGATTACAAACCAAGAAAACACAATTGCAAACCTATTTCTATCATGAGAAGATTGAATTCAAGGTTCAAGAGAAATTATATTCATACATGTTGGAACACGAGGCCCCCAATTTTAAAATCTTACCACAAAAAGTAATTTCCTTTTATGATGCGAAAGCGAGATGGTTCAATTAAACAAATTGACTAATTTTAATTTCTTTTCAAATTAAAATTAAACACAACTTAAAGTGAAATTAAATTAATTAACAAATGAATTTTTTCACTTTAACATATTAACTCAACTCAAGTCCTAGAAATTTGCCTAAGTCATATTTTCAATATTACCAAATTAGGCCAAACCAATTTTATCCAATAAAATTAATGACTTGAAATTAATTAATTTAAACATTACACAAATTAATTTAAGCACCAAATTAAGTAAGTAGTGATTTAAATTAAATTTAATCTTTTTACCTAAGCATGCGTTCTAGATGATTTTGCAAAATATAAAATAAACAAAGAACCACTAATGAGGCTGTAGGTCCACTAAGTATGGTATTTTACAAGTACAAGAAAAAAGACTTACAACACTCGAATCGAATCCCTTCAAGCCCCAATGCTCCTTCTTGTACCGATCTCTGCTTAGTTGATAATCCCGAACTCCATCGGAATCTTGGAATCCACCAATGAGGCTGTAGGAACCACCGCCAACCACACATGGTGCCTTTCGCCATGTGAGAATGCCGCAGAAAAACAAGAACTTCTTCTTTATGGGATGTAGAAGGAAACCCAAACGAACTCTTCAAACGGTAGAGTAAAACCCGGTGTCAAACACTCCAAGCAATGCTATATATATATATATATATATATATATTGAAACTTGGAATAAACAATATGGGTGAAAACAAGAGTGTTTAATGAATTTTTTCTTGAAAAATAGACACTCAAAACATGAACTTTTTCTTGAAAATTGAACTCACAAAACTCTCTCTAGAAGATGGAATGATATGAAAGAGTTGGTTTACCAAAGTTGGTTCCCGCACTTGAGAAGTCTGTCAAAAGTTAGTGGGGAAGAGTAGTGGAAAAGGTGGGAAAAACTGCCAAAGAAATTTCCCGCCTGAAATCTCGTTCGAACGAGATTTTTGTTCGAACGACCCTTCTAACGAAGTTCTAGTGGACAATGGGAAAATATCATTGGCAAACCTCATTCGAATGACATTCTCATTCGAACGAAAAACTCGTTTGAACGACAATATCGAACGAAAATCCAGAAAGCCTAAAAATTCGATTTTAGCCCAGAAACTTTACTTTAAAGTTTTAAACTAACTTTCTGAAAATAAATAACAGTTTAAACAGAACTTACAACCAATACTAATTGTTCCAAGCTCCTATATAAATATGTAATGCATTCATACCTTAGGAGTAAAATGGAACAAATGTTGTTGACGTAGAAACGAGGCACAATAAACTCGGCATTTGATGAAGCTTTAATCTTGGCCGCTACGTCTTCAACTTTAGTATGTCATAGGCTTGAAGGATGGTCAAGAACTCTATCCTATGACTCAAACATTTTTGTCCGGAATTGAGCCAAAACAACAAAGGAATCAATTGGAAATTTGTGTCCTTACAAATCTCCCCCTTTGGCTATTCCGGGACAAAAACCAACAAAAAATCCTAAAGGGCCGTCAAGCTCTACTAGACAAAAAAAAAATTCCCACCCAAAATAAAAAAATACATATCTTGACTCAAACAACCCAAGGATCAATATCTTTGCCGATGATGAAAGTTGCCATCTAGATGAATTCCTGCACACTTAAGCAAACTATCAAACGCATAGGGAATATCACAATATTAAATACAATTAAAATAATTACTCCCCTTAAATTAATTCTCCACTTTATCAACTATGATCAACCTAAGAAGATTGCAACTCCCCCTAATTTAAATCTCCCAAACTAAGATACGATTACAATAGGATTAGATACCATTTCTTCCCCTATCATTCTCCCCCTTTTTGTTCAGGAATAGACAAAGGCTAAAGAATAAAAACTTAACTTATCTCCACAAATTAAAGCATATACTCCCCCTAAACTAAAGAAGGGATAAATAGAATGGGATAACAAGCTAAACATGCAAATGTGCATAAAGTGATGAGAACATTAAAGCACGTGGGCAACAAAATCATAACCAATCCAACAAATATTAATGGATAGCAACTAGGATGCAAGAAAATGATACCAATATGATACATGGAGTATTAAGCATGTGATATCAACAAAGAATGCAACAAGATAGATACCAATTATGAATTAAGGCATAGATGGACTAGAAACCAAGGCAAAGACCAAATAAAAAATATCATATATATACATAGACTAAATATACCAAAAATGTACATGCACATATATAGATATAAACACACAAATGACACAAAATAAGATAAGCTTTTCACACTCATATGGAAAAAATGTGTCATATGGAAACGGAAGTGTAGGGGTGTGAACTAATAACAATTAAATTTAGTCCCAAACACTTAAAACATGTTCACGGAGTTCTCAATTGATTGCAAACTTCCTCACATTTGAATATAACCCCATTTGACAATATAAATTGAAGTCAATGAACAGACATACACAATGCATACAAGCCTAGAGTTTTGATGATTATACAAACCAATAGAGTCATGAAATTGAAAGTACAACTAGGTTAAATGGAAATTGTGCGAACCATTGATATACCATCCAATCTCCCTCAATAAGCATATAATTTTTGAATGAATATATCAATTAAACATAGGCCTTGGAAATTATTTTTCTTTTTAGTGCCATATTCTATTTTAGTCATTTGGACCACATATTTCTTTCAGGTCCAAGCAAACGGTGGCTTACTATTCGCAAAGGATAATAATTCCTTTCGGAGCCCTTCCCTGTGCACCATTGTATATATCATTTTTATATCTCACAAATCTCACGTGCAACGGATTTTGACATGCACTAGTCCTCCTAGGTCACAAATATGTAGATGACAAGATTGGTAGGAGAACACCTCATAAAGCTCAAGTATAACATGTGATGATTAAATTTCAAAAGAGCTCGTGCATGTGTGAATAGAGGCATATAAAAATAGAATCCATTATATCAACACAAAATCCAACTACTCCATGAAGCATGGTAAGGAACACAATAAGGATTGACAATCTAAACTAAAAGTTCTAGCCACATGGAAGCGTAAAAGAAGGGATTCTGACATAAGTATATGCCACATAAAGTGTGCCAAACTAAAATACACACACAAAAAATCTTTTTGAGCTTTTGAAATTTTTTAAACCAAACAACAAAAATATTTACTCAAAAGACACACAAAAATTATTTGTACTTTTCATTAAGCCTAAATTAAAAAAATGAAACACAAATGATAAACAAAAATCTTTTTGTATTTTTCATTTAATGCAAACTAAAATGAAAGAAATATAATACAAAAGATAAATAAAAAACATTATTCTAGCATGTGATTAAGCATGAAGCATAAACTAGAAAATGACTACGAATCATACAATTAGCATGATAATATAACACGTAGTACAAAAGCTAAAGTATGCAAGTAAAACTAACACATTCAACCTTTAGATTTTGCAAGGGAGGAAGCATGTGAATGTAAATGAGAATCAAATACCCTATCTTATAAAGCTACCAAGTCGGATGTCCTAACCCAAACTAATGATGAGTGACTATCTCGGGGTGTAGGAATCTTGGATACCTCAGTTGCCTTACATTGGGATTTTCCAGGACCTCTTTTAAGATCAAAACAAAATTTCCTAATATGACCTTTTCAACCACAATGTGAGCACTTAAAGACTCGGCGAAAAGACTTACCTAAGGAATGATCTCTAAAGTCTTTCCTAGGCGATTCTACTAAAACATTAGTTTTCGCTTTATGAGTTTATTCATTATAAGTATCGAAACCTAAACCACAAGTGTCATTTTTGATTTGGACCGTACCTAAGATTTTATCTAGTTTTTTGGACCAACACTCCAAATCAAATTTGACTTTACTAGAGTTTTTTAATTTATTTTCTAATTCTAAAATCTTAGACTCTAATAAAATATTGCGCTCTTCAAACGCGAGAAGATCCTTTTTCAAGGATTCCATTAAACCTTTAAGGCTATCTCTCTCCCCTTCTAAATATTCAATCTTCTCACGAAGAGCTCTCTCACGTGTCCTAAGGTCTTCAACCAACATACTATCACCAATGACCTTGACACCCTCTCTTAAGCTAGCTTCTAACTTCAAATTTTCTCTTTTTAATTTAATAGATTCTTCTTATAGTTCTTGAAAAGCATTTTGAAGTTCACTCACATCAACCTCTTCTTCATTTTCTTCTCCACTCTCACTACCATAAAAAATATGGGAATCATAAACTTTGACATTGGAAGTGTCATGTGTTAAAATTTCATCAATAAAAGAATGCTCATTATCTCTCACATGACTAGCCATAAAAGACACAATGTTGGGCTTAGAGGAGGAATCGGGTCCCTCTTCATTGCCACTATCACTAAGGGTTGCATTAAAAGAAATTGGTTGCTTACCCTCTCTCCTTAGTTTAGCGAGACACTCTTTTGCCCTATGGCCATACCCTTCACAACCATAAAACCTATTTAACTCGTCCCTATTTAAATTTTCATTAATAGTTTTAGGGATCTTCTCGGCTTTGTCATGCGTCGATTTTTCAAATTTCTAAAAATCATTTTTAAATTTATCTTTGTTCAATTTAAGAAATTTTCGAAACTTTTTAGCAAACATAGCCATATTTTCCGAGTCACTATCACTTTCACTCTCTACTGCTTATTTTTCCTCCGTTCGAGCTTTCAAAGAAACGCCCTTATCTATTTTCTTTTCAGTTTTAGAGGGAAACATGTATAGTTCAAAGGTTTGTAAATCACCTACGAGCTCTTCTAATTTTATAGAGGCTAAAGTGGGTAAAGAATTTAAAATGGTCACTTGAATAAATCTATCGGGTAGGGACCTTAAAATTTTTTTACTACTCGGTTGTCGGGTATTTTCTCTCCCAAATTAAAAGATGAATTAAAAATAACAAAAAGTCTTGCATAAAATTCATCAAAAGTTTCTTTTTTATTCATTTTGATGGTTTCAAATTGAGTGGTGAGGTTTTGGAGTTTTGAAGCTTTAACGACACTAGTACCTTCATAAGTGAGTTGTAAAATATCCCAATCTTCTTTAGAGATTTCACACGTCATAATGCGACGGAATTCATCCGGTGTGACCGCGCTAAACAAGGCATTTAAACCTCGAAAATTAAAATTAGATAGTTTAAATTCATTTTCACTCCATCTATCGACAGGTTTGGGAACACGCTCATTATCTACTAAATGTGTAGGTGGGGATCACTTGTTAACAACAGACGACCAAACTCTCTCGTCGATAGATTTTAGTGCCGATTTCAAATACGCGTAATTAGAACCATCGAAAATAGAAAATTTTGAAAACGAGGAAAATTCCATTTTTAGCAAAAATATTTAAAGGATCTTAAACGCAATAATTTAGCGATCCCGCTCTGATACCAATTTGAAAGCGATAGCTTTTCTCAATCAATGCTCTGATACCACTTGTTGGAACACGAGGGCCCCAATTTAAAATCTTACCACAAAAAGTAATTTCCTTTTATGACGCGGAAGCGAGATGGTTCAATTAAACAAATTGACTAATTTTAAGTTCTTTTCAAATTAAAATTAAACACAACTTAAAAGTGAAATTAAATTAATTAACAAATGATTTTTTTCACTTTAACATATTAACTCAACTCAAGTCCTAGAAATTTGCCTAAGTCATATTTTCAATATTACCAAATAAGGCCAAACCAATTTTATCCAATAAAATTAATGACTTGAACTAAATTAATTTAAACATTACACAAATTAATTTAAGCACCAAATGAAGTAAGTAGTGATTTAAACCAAATTTTATCTTTTTACCTAAGCATGCGTTCTAGGTGATTTTGCAAAAGATAAAATAAATAAAGAACTACTACGCCGCGACGTACGAGGAAAAATCCACAAACGGGAAACAACCTCGGACCGCCTTAGCCATAAGTTCACTAAGTATGGTATTTTACAAGTACAAGAAAAAAGACTTACAACACTCGACTCGACTCCCTTCAAAAACCGATACTCCTTCTTGTACCAACCTTCGCTTAGTTGATAATCCCGGACTCCACTGGAACTTTGGAATCCACCAATGAGGCTGTAGGAACCACCGTCAACCACACATGGTGCCTTTCACCATGTGAGAATGCCGCAGTAAAACAAGAACTTCTTCTTTATGGGATGTAGAAGGAAACCCAAACGAACTCTTCAAACGGTAGAGTAAAATCCGGTGCCAAACACTCCAAACAATGATATATATATATATATATATATATATATATATATACTAGGGTATGCCCGTGCCTGAAGGCAGGAAGAAATTTCAAAACGACAAAAATTTTCAAAATACGTAATTACAAAATGGTGAAAATTTCGTTCTCCATTAAAACAAAGTGTAATTTAAAAAAAATGGTCTTTAAAAATTTTGATAGAGTTTCTTTTATATATAGTACTATCCACTATGCTTAAGAAATAAAAAATACACCAACAAAACTAATATTCCATAATAAAATAAACATAACTTATTTAACTTCAAAAATAAACAAAAGAACATAATTTTTTTTTAAACATGCATGTAAAGGTTTTACAAAATGGTTGAAAATAGTTTTCAAAATGTTTATCGTTTTTCTATTAAAGATATATAAAAAAAAACTATTTTTAATAAGTAAACTGGAAATAAAAAAAATCGGATAAAATAAAAATAAAAATATTGCGCATGCCTGAAGGCACGACGAAAATTTCAAAACTACGTAATTGTAAAACGACAAAAAGTTCCGAAGTATATAATTGCAAAACGACAAAAAACTCGTTCTCCAACAAAATAAAATGTAATTTTTAAAAAATGGCTATAATCTTATTTTTCTATAGAACTATCCCTCGTGCTAAAAAAAAATAACAAATAATCCACCTGCATCCAAATAGTCTAAATTCATCAAA
This sequence comes from Sambucus nigra, assembly GCA_949130495.1. Lineage (NCBI taxonomy): Eukaryota > Viridiplantae > Streptophyta > Magnoliopsida > Dipsacales > Adoxaceae > Sambucus > Sambucus nigra. Next base: position 221,438,834 of record OX422218.1, read on the forward strand.
AAGAATCCATATACATTATTCATCAATCGAATTCACATTGTGCCTCAAATAAACGAAGTGTCGAATCTATAAAAATAAGAAACTATAAAAAAACAAAGTGTCAATTTCACACATATATTCAAACTATAAAAAAACAAAAGTCTCATGGCCCAAAAGTACGAATAAGTTTAAACAATTTCGAAAATTTGGACAAAGGTTCTTTTGTGTATAGAACTATTCATAATGTTTAAGAAAACAAAAATACTCCAACAACAATACACAAAAGTAATTCTATAGCAATAACATAAATGATGGACCCGAGTCAATGGCATGACTTGTCCTGCAAGTCATGTAAGTCATAGCTACAACACACAACGTGTGCACCTTCCTAACAACACACAAATGAGATTAAAAATTAACGGATGAACATGCGAACCTCGTTAACAATCAATAAAAAATTAACGGGTGAGCATGCGAACCTTGTTAACAACAATTAACTTGTACAAAGTCAACCAAAATAAACACGCGATTAAATAAATTTAATACTCGTGCCGGAAAGCACGAAGATAAACTTAGGCCCAGTACTTGTATTTATGCTCACAACACGACACCACCACCAACTACATGTATTATGTAGAATCAAATGTATGATCACAAAATGGACCATGGATTTTTGTTTTTTTAACACAAAATCATAGTAACTTGAAATAATAAGGTTATTGTTTAAAAAATTCACATCCGAAAATTTTGTATAGGATAAAGAAATACATGTGCAGTTGTTATTTCAACCTTTTCAACATGAAACATTGTAAATGATTGTATCTTTTGAAAGGCAAAAACCTCCCAAGATAAAACCGTAATAGAGATGAACATACTAACTTTGCAAAACCATATAAACACCACTATAGTTGTCAAATTAATAGACGCTAAACCAATATAACAAAAAACTAACACATTAGAAAGAAAGAAAAACTATTTATATTTAATGCACCAACAAAGAATAAAAATAAACTCTAATTTTTCTTTAAAATATAGTAAAATGTTTATCACTTTGATTAATTTCATTTCCCAATAAAAAAAATAAAATTTAAACAGAAATATGGTTCTAACTATACAAATGTGATGATTTCAAATTACTAAATTAATTGTAGCGTTGACATATAAAAATAGCAACATTTCTTAATCTCTCTAATGCAAACACATTTTATAGGAGTTTTGGCTCCAACATCCATCTGGTTGACATATCCATCGCAGCTGCCGTCACAGACACAGGACTCTCATTCATAGTTGTAGAAAATCAAACTGTATTTTAAGAATAATAAAATATCGATCTACTCTATCTCATCTTCGAATCAATCTTATTGATCTCTCACTCTCGGCACTTGCAGAAAAAGAGGATGCAAAATAAGTATCCGCACTGGTGATTCAAAACACACGAAATTAGTAAATGTAAAATACACCCTTACGCTGACAGTGACAAACAACAACATTAACTAAAAAGGGAGTTTGAGTTTGACCAACAATAAGAAACCAACCCTGTTTCTTAAACACCCTGGAAATGAACCCCTCACAGGAACTCAAAACCAAAACTTTAAAATTATTAAACACTCTGAAAATGATATCCAATGCCTCATCAACGACCACCATCATCTTGAACCTAATTTCCTCAAACAACGGGCACCCCTTCACCATAACATAAACCCATGGATATACATACCCACGCCAACCATAGGGGACCACGTTAAAATCCACAAAATGCGACTTGCTCTTTAACCCAACCGATCAGATCTCCGAAAACCTCCTTAGCATTATCTCCGAACTCACCGAATAACAGTTTCCCATAAACACCCATTAAGTGAGAATACATACTGATCTAATCACCAAATGGCAGATTTTATCACCGATCTGATCACTGAATAAAAAGATATTAAGTAATAAACTGTGCATTACTCTGTTTTTATAGAGAACTGAGAATACATACCCATTTACATTTTGCAACTCACTCACTTTATTGGCATGGGGTTCTTCAAGAAATCAGATATGTGAGAACTTTTATACCCATACACATAGAAACCCAAGTTAGTATTCAAGTTTCAACATTCATACCTTCTTGGTGTTAAAACAAAACGGGTAGTGGAGATGCATGTCGTTATCTATGTCCCTCTCTTCCATAAACAGGAGCGGAAAAAATGAAAACCTAAAATTCAAAAAATAGAGAATTAAATGACGCTGCTGTAAGTAGAGAGAAATGGAGATAATTATTTGCAACATGAAGTAGAGAAGGATGAATGTTTTAAAATGGTTTTAATGAGTGGAGTGGACAGGTTAGGGAGCCAGGCATGAGAGACTGAGTTTGATGGGCTCGAGGTATAGAAATTTATGAGACAATGAGTTTGATTGGAAAAAGTAGGTAAGAAATGAAGAGGAGCTCTGTGTATAAGAGGGAGTTAGTAAGAGATGGGACATGGGACATGGGAGAGGCTTGAGGCATCTGTGTATGAGATGGGGTGTCTAGATAATTGGGACATATTAAAGTAAAGTGAAATGAGATTGAGGTGTAACGGAATTGCATGCGTGGCTGCATCTCAACCCTTCATTTTCTGTTTAGGTGGCTTTAATTTCAACCCTTAAATGTGTTAACATCATATGGAACAGTGAAAACACCATTCCTCCTTATTATATATATATATATATATATATATATATATATATATATATATATATATATTGAAACTTGGAATAAACAATATGGGTGAAAACAAGAGTGTTTAATGAATTTTTTCCTGAAAAATAGACACTCAAAACATGAACTTTTTCTTGAAAATTGAACTCACAAAACTCTCTCTAGAAGATGGAATGATATGAAAAAGTTGGTTTTCCAAAGTTGGTTCCCGCACTTGATAAGTCTATCAAAATTTAGTGGGGGAAGAGTAGTGGAAAAAGTGGGAAAAACTGCTCAAAACTGCCAAAGAAATTTCCCGCCTGAAATCTCGTTCGAATGAGATTTTTGTTCGAACGACCCTTCTAACGAAGTTCCAGTGGCCAATGGAAAAATCTCGTTAGCAAACCTCATTCGAGTGACATTCTCGTTCGAACGAAAAACTCGTTTGAACGACAATATCGAACGAAAATCTAGAAAGCCTAAAAATTTGATTTTAGCTCAGAAACTTTATTTTAAAGTTTTAAAGTAACTTTCTGAAAATAAACAACAATTTAAAGAAAACTTACACACAATACTAATTGTTCCAAGCTCCTATATAAATATGTAATGCATTCATACCTTAGGAGTAAAACGGAACAAATGTTGTTGACATAGAAACGAGGCAGAATAAACTCGGCATTTGATGAAGCTTTAATCTTGGCCTCTACATATTCAACTTTAGTATGTCATGGGCTTGAAGGATGGTCAAGAAATCTGTCCTATGACTCAAATATTTTTATTCGAATTTGAGCAAAATAACAAAGGACTCAATTGGAAATTTGTGTCCTTACAATACAAACAGAAGAGAATTCAGTTTAGAACAGATATGCGAGTCTAATTCTCAGAAGAATCCCAATTATTATGATTTTCAACATGAAGTTCCTATCGATCAGATGGAGTTTTGGAATGAAAATTGAAATAGATACTTAAAGAGAGTGAAAAATGGTTAGGAAATTACCTGGAAATGAAGAAACTGATGGTGCTAAGCCTCAGAACCACCACACGCAGCTTTCGAAACTCACCGAAAAAAGTAAGAGGACGAAGGAACAGAGTTTGGCTATCGATATGCTCTCAAATATTTAGGAAACGTAATGAAGTGCACGACCAGTACAATTTATATAAGAGGGCACAGGAAGATGAAGCGTCGCCTTGAAAGTATGCGACACCTTGAGAGGGCTTGATTACTCAGCCACAACCCCAATCGCAATCTCTCGGCACTACGACTTGGGGTCTTATTGATAGTACAGATATTGTACCACCTGCCGCGGACATTACTTAGGCATACACAAGCTTATAGGCCGCGGCCTTACTCAGAGCAGGGTGCGGTCCTACCCAATACCGGGTGCGACACATACCGCTTGGCCTTACATATAGGCCGCAACCTTATACTACAAGGTGCGACACTCTATAGTATTTCCTTGCAGGATGCATCCCCTTCATTCATAGCTTCTCTCGACTTGATATATGTCACGTGCTCAGGGCACGTGATACAACTCACATACCTTCTATAAATAAAGGTCCACACCTCGATATAAGGGCAGATTCTATAATACCTGGCAAAGCCATGCTAAATTCTCTCTACACAACCTCAACATACGGCTTGGGGGCTACTCACCTACATCGTAGTCATATATCCGGCACTCTCGAAACTACTTCAACCATGTACTCTCCTTTATTCTCATACTTATACGCCTCTTTAGGCTTGATTATATTGTACAATGCAATGCATATAATGAGAATGGAGCAACACAGTGGACATAGACCTATTTTGGATGCTGAACCACTCTATATCTCTCCTTCTCTCTCTTTTTACTAATTCTATCAGTTTATTATAATTTACACTTGATTTGCTGGTACGAGAACGACTAGTGGACGATTTTTTGTCTCACCAATGTGTTCTCTTTACCTTGGCCGCTATGTCTTCAGCAAATATGTCATAGGCTTGAAAGGTCACTAACTCAATTCCTAACCTATGACTTCTGAATTTAAGCCAAAAGAACTAAATTGACTTAATAAGAAATGTTTCCTTACAATATAGTTTTATTATAAAAACATACTATGAAAAGGGCCTATTGTATATTCAACAAACTTGTTTTACATTTTAGAATATCTAAAAATAATTTTTTTGGGTCACTGCAGTGAAGTTGTACTTTGCTGGTCGCGCAATGTCCAAAAACTCAGTTGACAAAAAAATTGGTCAATTGAGCTGCCTTCCTCGTAGGTTTCAATGGGCGAGGAATTTTTTCGCTGCAGTGGCAGTGTCTCGCTGGCATCTTGAAATTTCAGAATTTTACAGTCATCTGATGCCTTTTTCAAGTACTTTTTATCCTCTAACTTTGTGCAAACCACCTTATCAATCATATCTTTTGTGTATATTTACGTTCGACTATTTTGTGTGGACAAGAAGCTTCCAAAGTTTTGAAAGAATGTGTTCATAAGTTCATTTAGAGCTTGTTGGCTAATTAATTTGGTCTTCTTATCCAACACAAAATAGAGGTTATTTTTATGAAAGCTTGATTTTTGAGAGAGAAAAACATATGCTGAAAATTACTATTGACTAGAGTTTTTCTTCAATCTTCTTTATATGTTCTTGAGATATCCATTTCTATTATTGATATTTAAAGTCATTTGAAGTTTTATTACTTATTCTTAAGACTTTAAAAAACTTTTGACAATTTTTTTCTTGAGAGACTTTAATATTCTTTATAGCTAAAAAATACTTGTGAGTTTATTTTATATTAACCAAACACTTTAAAAGTTTCATCAACCTTTAGAATATCACATCCTAAGAAGTAAAAATAGATTTTTTGTCTCCTCATATATCCATTCCATTGGAACACAAGAAGTTTTCTTCAAACTCTAATCGTAGAATTTGTGATAAAGGACCCGATGACATTGGTTGCAGAACAAAATTGGTTGAGGTTGTGTAGCGTAATCTAGTGGTTGATACTCTCTACGAAGGATATGGAGGGAAATAGTGTCTATTCAATCATTGTTTCGTGAGGTGTAAGTCTCTGTCTTCTAGTTGTAAAACTCTACAACAATACATTCATCATTCTGTGGGCTTGTGGATTTTTCCTGTTGTGGATTTTTCCTTGTATCCCGTGGAGTTGGGCTATATTATTTACCCTTTCCACACTTAGATTAAATCACTTAATATTGAAGATAAAATATGGTGTAATCTATTGATGGTCCATACATACTTCTCTTTCTTTTAATTTCCTTATTTTCATATTAGTTATCTAATCTTTACTTTAGTATTTCATCCTTGTTAGTCCACACATATTAATAATCTTATTTTTTTATTAGTAGTATTGCAGATAACATATTTTCTCTAAAAAACTCAAAAAAAGAAAAAGAGGGTTTAATTATAAATTCCAAATGGGATTGCTCACCTCATTTTCTCAAATCAAAACATCCTTTTTATACACATACACAACTAAATAAAATCCCCGGTTGGATTTATGGGATAAACCCCACTTTCGTATTTCATGCGAACTACGTGGACTTTGATGCCTTTTTATTCTATACAGGTATTTTGGGTTAAAATCAGAGACTTGAGTGCTCCTTTTTGCATATTTTTATTCATATATTATTTCCATATATCATACTTGTGATTATTATTCGCGCTTTATCTAACACATTTCATCGTTTCACCATAACGATCGATATCCCGATGAGCGCGTATATTATGTTTTAATTATTATTTCGATAACATTCCTACGAATGCCTCACTCTGCTTTTCTCCATGACATCAGTTAATAAATTCCATTCTCCATTTATATATACACGTGCACACACTTCACGGAGTTTTTTAAGGAGAATAATAACACATGCCCATGAGAGACCGAAAGGGCGGGATGGGTTCCTAACACCTTCCCATTCCGTAACTTAGCCCCCGATCCTTTGAACTATTAGTTTCACAAGCATCATCATGTCTTTGATTCAATTCTATCGACGTGGCAACATTTCTTTTGCCTGTTTGTGCAAAAATAGGCCGAGGACTCCATCTCTTTACATCAACTCACATCCACAAGGATCGAAGTGCTCCCAGAAAGGGCGCGAGACCTCTTCTCTCCCTCCCAAGCCACACGCGCGAGCATCGATGCCGACGGGGATGAAGAAGGCTAGGGATGGCCACACTCGTTAACCTAACAATATCTTTTATGTATGTTTATTTGCTTTGTGAGGTATAATTGAGATTTTGAGGGTATGAAAGTGCTAAGCGTGATGATTGGTTGCGTTTTGAGGAAATTTCATCATTTGACATAACTTTAAGATCATTTTCATAATTTCTGTAACACGCTGTGTCTTTTTATTAATTAATTTAATTAATTAATTAGAATATTTGAGAATTTTTTTTTTGGATTTAATAATTTTTATTAGTAAAATATGTTGGTTATGATTTTAGAAGAATAAAACTTCAAGCGGAATTGAAATCGGATTTAAATGGATTTTTAATTGAGTTTTTAATTATTTTTGCCTTATAGGCATTTTGTGGGGGAACTGTCACCAGATCTTGGGAGTCGATCGATCGACTATGCCTAGATTTTGAGTCGGTGGGTTGTTTTTTTAGAGTTTGAGTTAAGTTAGGTTTCCTAATTGCTATTTAACCATTCTAATTCGTGGGGGGACTTCTCATAATCACTTTTTCCCAAGTTTTTCACCAGAGAGCTCTTCCAAAAGTTTTTCCTCTCTACCATTTCATCAACCTCCAACATAATCAAGTTTTTGTCACAAGTTATGGAAGGCTTAAATGGAGTTTAATCAAGTTTGATCAAGAACACTTCTTTGTTAATTTTTCGAGAGGAATCCAACCGTGCTACCAAATTTTCTTCATCTAAATCACAAGAATGAATACTCTATTCATTTTCTTTAGTATTATGCGTTTTAAGTGTCGCCTAAACCCTTAATCATGTATTTTTGATTAAAATCAATTAGTAACTTAATTAGAGAAAGTGGACACTTAAATTTTGGGACTATTTTTATGAAAGTTTTGAATATGATTTAATCTTTGAAACCCTTAGGCGCGTAGGTTAGATTTATGAGTTTTATGATTTTGGGTGTAGGTTCTCATGTAGATTTTTTATGAGATTATTTATATGGTTATTGGGACGCGAACACATTTATAAAAATGAGAGGATTTATAAAAGAGAATGATTATGTCATATTGAATAATATCGCATGTTGATTAATTCAACATTATTGAATATAATGAATTATGTTGAAAATAATCATGGTGCTATTAATTGAATTAAATTAAATTGGTACTTGATGATTATACTGTCATGTTGTGTTTATGATTTATGCTATTGTGTGGATTATTATTATTCACTTTTGCCATCGCGGGGACGAGGGGATTTTGGGATAGTATTTTGCTCACCTCTATTTTAGGATGCTTACTGGGTATGGGACTAGTGGGTATGCCTTGGTTAAAATTTATACTTGCTAGGTATGAGAATAGTTAGTGTAAATTCGTGGGGATATTATATCTCAGGGTGGGGCAGATTTTTAAGTTATATCGACATTTCGCTAGCCTAGACATGAGACTAGGATGTGTTTTCTCTTGGTGATTTATCCTATATATAGGATAGGATGCATGCATACTTGGGGACCCTTAGGTGTGGGACTAATGGGTATTTTGAAGATCTCACATCGATTAAAAGGGTGGGGTAATTTATAAATTGTGAAATTGAGAAAATGAGAACTAATGCCTAAGATAAAAATAGGTATTAAAATTTGTGGCAACATAATGTGTCAGACACCGACTGTTTAAACAGGTCAATGGGTGATTTATGCCGTGTCGTGTGTGAAATCTTGTCATGGGGCAGGGTCGACAGTTTAAACGGATCAGAGGCCATTTGACAAGGGGAAGTGTGACACTTTGGTGGATTACACCGCTATAATAAAAAGTGAGAACAATAATAAAATTGGGTTAATTTAATTAAATTAACATCGTGGGACTTGGGAATTTAAAATTATATTGGTGTGCTTTTTGGAATGGGAATTTCTAAGGGTAGTTAGTGATTTCTATTTATCACGTTTAATTATATCGTTTAATTAAAATACTTTATTGTGATACTTATTGCGTATAATGCTACTGTATGGGTTCACGGACCCTATTTGAGGGGAGTAGTGTATATTCATGCTTGGGGATTTGACCTCGTGCGTTGAATAACTTTTTCAGGATAAGTTTTGGAGAAGCTGCATAGGATTATCAGAGTTTATCGTTTGGAGGTGCAGCTAGAGTTTATTTATTTATTTTATTTATTTAGTTAGATTTTCTTTTTCAGTCGTATTTCATTATGAGACTTCATTTGAGTTTTTATTGGGCCATTCAGTTCCAAAATTGTTAGAGGATTTCAGTTGGATTATTCACAGTTCTTTATTATTTAGATTTTATTTAATCCTTATGGGAGATTGGTTTTACTTGGAGTTTTAGCATGGGATAGATCTTTTATCGCTCAGTTGTTATTATCTTTGGGATTGATTCAATTATTTATCTTGTGGATTGATTTATTTATGTCTCATATCTATCTCATGCTAAGAATGATATTTTATTTACTCATGCTCGGCTTAGTTTTGGTGGCGACCGACGCCAGAATTTAGTGGGATGTGACAATTTCATACTTTATGGTCTGACTAGTGGATCTCCATGGAAGCGTAGTTCGTTGAGTTAGATTCACGTGGCCACAAACGACACATCGTTTTGATTTCAGGTGATGCAATTAGACTAGTTTCAGTAATGCAAGGTCGATCGATCAAAGGCCCCCAGTCAAACGGCCTTTCATTTTATGCTTATAAAGGAAGGTAGTGGGCTTCACTCTAAACTCTTGGTCGACTGAGAAAAGGGATGTGGTCGACCACGCCCATCAGATATTAGGAGGTTTTGTTCTTTTTCCTTTTCTTTTATCCTAACTTACTATATATTTGTAAGTTGTTTTTTTTATTAGAGATACCTCATATTTTGAGGTTAGATTAGGTTGTTTTGGTGAGATTTCGTTCTTTCCCCTCTTATTGGGTTTCTTCCTTTTTGTATGTAAGTTATACTATTCATATTCTCCCCCATCTATTTAATCTTTGATATCTAGTTTTCTTGCTTTGTTAACCTAGATTATTGCTTTGTTACTTTGTTTATTCACTTACTTTCCTTTAATTCATGTTATTTACAATGCTAACTTAGTGTAGGTTGAGATGATTGAACTTACCTTGTATTAATGGGTTGCTTTGCTTTAGTTATGGATTATATGAGCTTAAATGGGTTAGGTTGCTCTTAATTTTGTGCCTAGGATATTTAACGGTGTATATCATGCATGCGTTGTATTTAATACCCTGCGTGAATAATTTTTGGAATATTTGTTGATGCCAAAATCACAGTAGTCTTTTATTAGAATTTAGGGGGTGATAACTCTAGATTCAATTAACCGATGAAATAATATTTAATCTTGCTAAATTTGTCTTCCCATATAACCATTTATACTAATTGACCCAAGGTGAGGGATATTAATCTCAATCTATAGTTTTACTCATTTTTTTTAATTTTAAGTTTCATTACTCGCCTAGTTTAATGATTTTTCTCACTGATCACCTTTTACACTTTTATTCGAGAAGAATTAAATTAATAGAATTCTAATAACTATTCTCTGTGGATTCGATCCCTACTTGCCGATACACTCCATAGTTAGCGCGCCAAGTCTTGGTATTTGTTTGTATAGGGTGTAAACACCCAACGACATATTTTACATACACACGTAGTTTTTGTCGTCTATAAAAGTGGCCCATTGTCGGGGAATTATTTTTGTTTTGGAATTTAATTGATTTAGTATTTCGTAATAGTTTTCTTTTGATTTGTATATTTTGTTAACAAGTTTTTTTGAACTTCTACATTTGAGCGTCATGAAACACTTGATTCTATCGACCGCGCATCACTTCATGGATTTTGTCATCTTGAGCTTATTGGGTAAGCATATCTTATTTCAATATTTTTGGTAATCGTAATGATAATTCTCAAAATCCCCCTAAATCGATGACTTTTGGTGAATACTCACAAAGTCAAAACCTTAAAACATCTAAATGACTTTGGGTGATTATTCCAAAATCGAGATATCGATTATGTGTATTTTGAGAATGAACATTCCGTTAATGGGCCACAAAGATGGTGAAACTAATTACAATAGCTTTCAAAATTCTTATGATAATGACTTTGTTAGTAATTGCGAGGATGGTTATTAAACTTCTCATTTTCAAGAATCCACATGTCCACCTATGACGTTGCATGAGGGCTTGTGCACTCTTCAAAATGAAAACCATTATCATGAAGAAAATCATTATTGGGAACAATATTTGGATGTATTATTCGAATCCAATGATGATTTTTCTTCTGATACTTTTATAGTTGAGGAATGTCTTTAATCAAATGAGGAATTGATGCCTACTTTGGAACAAACCATTATTCGCTTTTCCCATGGCATAATAGAGAATGAAAGTGTAGAATAAATGTATGTAGTATCCATTTGCAATGAAATGATTTCTTCTTTGAAAACAAAGAGGAGGTTGAGACATATGTTTCACCTCAAACAATTTTGGAAGAACATTTCTTTGAAATTAAATCTTCAAGTGAAGATGAGTCATATCTTGAGATTGAATTTATTTCCTCCCCATTTTTACTCTGCATTATCAAACCGTTACAAGTACTCCATGAATTGCTTAAAAACTTTAAAATGTTCAACCCTTTCACCAATGAGGATTAATTTCTAGAGTCGTTTTCCATGAAGGCAATATTTCCTCTATGTGTGCCACCTCCCACTCTAATTGAAAAATATTTGGGAGGAAATTATGTTTTTTGGATCCCATGTCTATTAATCACCCGTTCAATCCAAAAAACCCCATCACCCCCTACAAAATTTTAATTGGTGATGGGTCTTTTTTTTCTCCTTACACATACGTTCCGTTGTTCAAACGAAATTCTTATTTTTTGAAAGGTATGCACTCAATTGAGGGGACACCATTAATCCCTCAAAATCAAATTGTATTTTGGGTGGACCATAAAAAATTTCAACTTCTATTGTATAGGTTGTTAGGATTTAAAATTATAGGTTGTATATATTAGGTTGGTTTTTCTTTTTTACTTATTGTCTAGTGTAATTAGTTAAATTTTTAGTTCTTCTTTTTTGTTATCCATGGTGCTAACATGTTTTCTAGAATCTTTGGACTTATACTTTCCAAAGATCACTCCATTTTGGGCAATATCGCTATTTTCCTCTCTTTAAGTTGGTTCTTGGTTCGCATTGAGGACAATACAAAGTTTAAGTTAGGGAGTGTGGGATATTCTATCCATTATTTTTTGTGTTCCATTAATTTATTATATGTTCTTACCAAGCATGCTTTTGTTGTAAAAGTTAAAAAAATTGAAAAATATTCTCTTTATTTTTCTCCTTTGTTGGGCATTTTGCCCTTGTTTTCGATGATAAATTTCAATAAATTCCTAATCCAATAGATAATTCAATGATACATGTTCTTGATTTTAGAAGTTATTCGACTTTATCCTTGAATAATTGATATTATGAAAAACTTCATGAATTGAACTTTAAACCCATGAGCATATGCACTTTTATTTTTTAATTGGTTTGGTTTAAGATTTATATAACTTGGTAATATTTTATTACATTGTATATACTTACATCTAGTGAGCCTTGTGATTTTCTTCATTTGCAAGTGTTTATACATGACTCTTTCCTCCTTGAAAACATTAAATTCGTCGGTAATCTCACTATTCTTTCATTGACCGTTCATTAATTGGGTTCTTATTTTGAAATGTGTTACTTGAGCATGATTTTCAAAGTTGTTTTGACTCGAGAATTGCGTAAACTTTAGGAAAGGATCATATGTCCTCTTTGTTATATCACCCATATTGGTCGTGACCTCACCTTATATCTTTTCCCTCGTCAACCCCTTTGAGACAAAATATATACTTTAGTTTCATAACCTAAAATCCTATAACCAAATCCAAATTGGAGTTTTTAAATCATAATAGTTGTGCCCACATGCATTGCACGTGTGGGCGAGTGAAGATATTGAACTCGATGAGAAAGATCAATGAATAAGAAGCAGTGGATTTAAAAATTGTTCCTGTAAATTGTAAAACATTTAAAAATGTATATAAAGTTAATGAATTAAAGGAAATCAATGTATTGAAAACAATGTATCGACAATGAAACAAGAAGATAAGAAATATTAAAAATTATCATAAATTCAGGTCAATGAATTCGCCTTATTTAAAAAAAAAAATGCAGATGAAGATAAATATTATTTAGGGAAGAGATAAGATACTAACATAGTGTAATGATAAAATATGAATCCCAAATCGTCAAATATGTTGCTTTTGACGTTTGTTAGGGTTTGCTGTGTCTTCTTCATCTTCAACTTTATGAGCAACAAAATGTTCAAGCTTTCGATCAGAATCTTTAATCTATATAACTTTCAAATGTCGTGGGAGGGCATAATCCTCTATGAAATAAAGAATCATATACTAAGAGTAAGTATATGTTATTATTATAGAACGTATATAATTTATTTATGAAAAGAAAGTGTTAATATGAATGATAGTGCCTTTTCTTTAGAATCGATGAAAGTTGGAATGTTGCATCCAATTAAAGACTCTACTTCCTCGAAAAATATGATAGATTCCCTTTCGTCGTTGTCATCTAGGATAACTAAATAAAGTAAGTACCTTATGTTTGGATGAAGAATGAGTCAGTAAAGGTTGAAATTTGCATTATGTCAAATATTTAGGAAATATTATGAATTTTTTGATTTTACCTCGATGTGCAATTTGCATTTGATGAAGCATAATTTAAACATGTTCCAATTCCATTTGCAATAGTGACATTCTTTTTATAGACATTGGGGATTTTCTTTGTCTCCCAGCTCCATAATCATAGCGATGAAAGAACAAAAACGATTCTATGGGAGGGGGAATTTGATATGTTATATTATGAGATTGAAGATATTAGACTCCGAAAGGGTATTCAAAGGTATTGAGTCACAACCTCCTTAGTTGATGGGATTCCATTAATAATGCCACGAATACAAACATTGTGAGCATTCTTTATGATTTTTTGTTCAGGTGAAGCAAAAATATCCAATTGTGGAGAAGTTAATGAGGTATACAACCTGTAATCGAAATTTTACAAATGAATATAACTAAGTGTGAAGTTAAATTGCATTAAAAATAAAATATCTAACCATTAATAAGATCTATGCACTAATGCGTACACATGAGAGACACCTATGACTTACATAGTCTATTCAAACAATGCATCCCACAAGACTCTCCCTTTAGTCTCAATTAATGGATAATATAATAAATGTGAGACAACCGTGACAAGTCGTGCATGTTTATTTATCACGATCATTTACCGTCACAATGATCATTAAAAAAAGTGGGACATTTTCCCTGTTTTGGTATATTGCGACAAGGAAAATTGTTTGAAAATCAGTAGTACGGTTCCCATTAAAGTGAGATCTAGAGTCTTAAGATCAAATTCAAAGGCTTCTCTAATCTCAAAATCCCAATGATAAAGTGGTTAATCTGGAACATTAGAGGCGTCTATGAAAATGCCAAAGATAATGTATAATTTATGTGGTTATTTTAGAGCCCAAGGTTGATTCTCAGAAATTTAATTTGTCTGTTAATAAGTTGGGGTTTGAAGATGGTTTTCCTAATATATGTAGTAATATTTGGGTGTTTATCATTCTCATTAGTGGATAAAATGTATCAATTTTTTACATTGTCTTAAAGCATCCAAATCATTTAAGATCAGTTCATGCATCTCTTGTGTATGCTAAATGTGTGAAAAAGGATAGAGTCCCTCTTTGGGATTTCACCTAAGATAATGTTATTAGTTCCCCAGGGCAGGTATTACGTTATTTTGACATAGTGCTAAACTCAAAAGAAAAAGTTAGGAAGATCACATTAATGAAGGAGATCCTACAAACTTCCATAACTGTATCTCTAATGTTAGTCTTATGGGTGTGGGATATCAACTTACAAGGTTTACTTGGGTTAACAAAAGATGAGGTGATTGGAAAATTTAGTTGAGACTCAAAAGAATATTAGTCAATTATGAATGAAATAATATATTTGTGACACATAAGGTCTTACACTTGAATAAAAAAACCTCAAACCATTCCCCTATCTTGATGAAGGTTAGAACATCTCTGGAAGAGTTTAAAATAAGGTTTTGCTTTCAAAATTTTTGGGTAGAGCACCCAAAATTTATGGAGGTTCTCATGTCTAATTGGACTGAAAGCATACATGCCAATACAAATGCCACGAAATACCTTTGTATATGTAAAGGGTTGGAGTTGAGACCATTTTTTGGTGCAACAAATAAATATTTGTACATTTTTCTACAACAAAATGCTCATATGCTCGAGACTCAATTATATAATAGTATGCAGATGTGACAATAGATGTGAAAGCATCACGTCTATTTGGTAGTGCCACTTGATATATTCTTATATCACCAAAAAACATAGGAATGAAAGGCTATACATGATTTAAGATTTTAATAAAAAAAACCTATCTTTATAAGGACTCTTAGCAGTATAAAATCCAACCTTCATTGTGATGATTTGAGTTGCCTTGTATACTACAATGGACACCGCTGGTTAAATTTTTTCAAAATAACGTGTTATGATTCCATGCTTTCAAAATACCCATCGTTATCACAGTGATATAGCACACCAATTCACGAGAAATAAGAATACTTATCATTGAGTGTCTAAAGATCACAATGTCCTATTTTTCAGGTGCTTTTAGTGGCAACCGTGGCTATCACAAAGCCTTTTTGTTCTCCGTGGCAGCTAAAAATGGAACGAAAGGATTGTAAGTACCATATTTAACACATGAAATTTCAAATTACCTATATATGTATAGATAGGATAAATGCATTGTGGTAAGGATGACAAACATTGGGTTGAAACAGATCAGTCAAACTTGTAGTGATGATCCCCCTTAGGGAATCGGAGGCATGTTTGGCAAAGATTTTATGGTAATGCCTAGATATATGTCCACTTATCAATTTTTTTTTTGGTTTGATGTTGTATAGATTGATTATATTGTATATGTGTTTGTAAGTAGGTGCACTATTAAACAACACTTCATACTTTTGATGATCTTTATGGATTTAGTGCCCCACTCCATTGAGGTACAAGCCACCATGAAAATTTTGCCTCGTTCATCCATTGAGGATCCTTAACTGTCTAAGTTTTGACCAATGGTTTCCTAAATTGAATTTGACTCCTAAGATAACGGGTCATAAACATTCGATTTTCCTTATGAAGGCAGCGTGATCCCTTACTAGTTCTGTCATTATATTCGACACCAAAAACCAGGTAAGTCGTACAATCGATCTTCTAAACATGCAATCGTACCAAATTTGTTTGTGATTTTTAGGAATGGAATCCTAATCGAACTTTAAAATAGTTTAGAGACCTATGTTGTAGTGACCACAATCATATATGCAGATGGTGAATGCTTTCTCCAACATAAATGAAGTTATATCTATTGAATAAAAACTTAATATGCAAAATCTGATTGTCACCAAAATTGAATGCATAATTTATCTGTTTCAAACACATTTCCATATGATAATCCCTAAACTTACCACATGTCTT
Organism: Sambucus nigra; assembly: GCA_949130495.1. Classification (NCBI taxonomy): domain Eukaryota; kingdom Viridiplantae; phylum Streptophyta; class Magnoliopsida; order Dipsacales; family Adoxaceae; genus Sambucus; species Sambucus nigra. Next base: position 221,455,194 of record OX422218.1, read on the forward strand.
ACAACCCGTGTGACAATGTCCAATAAACGCCGCATACCTATCAAATTAAATCTCATAATAAATATTCAAATAATAATGATTCTCGACATAAAACTTCCTCTACCCAAGTTTATAGGTTTTGCCATATATCTTTACCATTATAGTGTATATGTTTTTATACGTATTTCTTATATGAATTAATAGTATATTATGGATCTTTGAAAACTTCGTATTGGGAGTACATAACACATGGCAATGACATGGGGCGTGGAATTTTAGTTCTAGGTCAAATTTAGATACCATAATTACTTATATTTCATAAAAAAACTATACTGTTGGGGCTATAGCTTTGAAATTAAGGACAAGTCAAGATAATCTACATATAAAAACATGATTTTCTTGTATATGATGAATTCATATATCAAACAGTTTTTAGATGCATATTTTGGCAACTATACTACATCTATCTCAACATTGAAATAGATCCTAAGGGATCAGTGCATTTTTCCAAAGCAAAACTTAAGTGCAGATTGATACACAATTAAATATAATTTACGTCGTAAACAAATTGGCAAATCGTTCAATCTCCGAATAAAATAGTACTCTTCATACCCAAATTGCAGTAATTAACTACACAATTACATATAACAATCAATTGACTTCATACATATTTCCTATATGAATTAATAGTATATTATTTATCTTTAAAAACTTCATATTGGTAATACATGACTAAAATTTTGATTCACTTAATTAAGTGCATAAGCTAGTAAATATAAATTTTTTAAATAATTCTATGAGCTATAATTATAATATATGCCCAAAATTTTTTACACAATTCACAATTACAAATAACATTCTATAAAAAAAATATACGCAATTTATTTGAAGATTTTAGACAATTCAAATTTATAAATAATATTTCAATTAAAAAAACCTTCCAAATGAATTGAACTTCATTATCCATAAATTTTACACAATTCACAACTAAAAATAAGATTCTATAAAAAAATATGCAATTTATTTGAAGATTTTTGACAATTCACAATTACAAATAAGATTTCAATTTACTTTTTGTATTTTACCTTTTAATTGTTCTAAAACTAGATTTTGTATAGATATTTTGGAGGCTTTTTCTAGCATTGGCGCTCATATTGCCCATCACTAAGGTATGCCACCGGTTGGGGGGGGGGGGGGTTGTTTCCCCACTATTTCTCTTTTGAATAAAATTTGGGCCTGATCCTATTCTTGAAAAAACAAAGATTTCAATTAAAATACACTTCCAAGTTAATTGAACTCTATTTTCCATATTCATTAATCCATACATCAAAATCAATAAAGTGGTGATGAACCACAAGTCGACATTTAATCAAACACGTGATGGGTATTTTATTGATTGAAATTACAAAACGATTTATAATTGCATTCGAATTGAACTTAAATTTAACAAACCATTCATTTCATACCGGGGAAAACACAATCTTCAAATAAAAATATTATACATGATTTATGATTACTTGATCCATTGGTTGAATATAAACATCAATTATATTTAGTGGAATAAACAAAGATGCAAGAGTTACAAATGAGATACAAAGATAGTGGTATTAACCTAGAATTTTTTTAGAATAAACAATGGCAACGAATTTTTTAATTGAGACTAAAATACGTAGAATGAATAAAGGAATACCTTAACCATTTATATTTTCCTTATGGTGCTTCCTCTTCCATTATAAACGCTAAGTAATCCATAGGACTTTGGGAATAAATGTTGGGGACTCAGAAGTGCAGGAAAGAGTGCATATGGAAGATTAAGAAAGAAGGGTATTAATGGATGACTTTGGGAATAAATGTGGGGAACTCAAAAGTGCAGCAGAGTGCATGGAAGATAAAGAAAGAAGAGTATTACTGGATTTTTAATTTTTATGAGGGCACGTTGGCCATTATATCATAAAAGAGAAACTCCCCTCTTTTTAGGTAGTAGAGATATCACATTCCATAACTTTTTTTGGAATGATACTTGGGATTGAATAATGTTATTGTTGCGTGGTTGCAATTAAGCATGTGAGAGTGTCAAAGAAAAGAAAAGGTCAAAAAGTCAAAAAGAAATAAGTGAAAAAAAAGAAAAAGAAAAGAAAAAGAAGAGAAAAAGAAGAAAACAAAAGAAAGAGAAACCATTTCATTTTGTATATAGTGTTCAATAATATTTTTCTCTTTTCAATGTTATATTCAATGCTTGTTATGGAAGTTATATTCCAATTTTAAAATTGCCCATAATTTTCCATTATTCCAAATGTTTCATCCCTAAACACCTTTGAATCCGTACATATTCCCTTCATTTCGTAATGTTAACCCCAAACCTACATTACAACCCTATAAAAGTACTATGTGATCCTAAGGTGAATGTAATTCAAAAGTTTAAATAATTGCGATAATCTGCAAAAATGCATTTCACCTCTTTAATGACGGTATCTTTCCTTGAGATCACATATTTTTCATCTTATATATAGCGTTCTTCATTATTGACATGTGTAAGACCTACTTTCCACTTACATTTACTCTTTATGCCCGCATGTCCCGTGTTTTACCTCCCATTCATAGTGATTCAATTGTTGAGTGTAAACATCCGACGAGGAATGATATCTATGCACACTTTAATGCTTATGGGAAGTATAAATTTTTTGCCAAATTATACTGTGCGTGTGCTCACTTCTCTTCCCAAGCTTAAGGTTTCAATTCGATAAAGTTCATTCTAGAATGTTAATAACTAATGACTTTTGTGTGAATTCATTCACTACGCTAATAGTATGTTGAAATTATTTTCGCTACTGTTGAATTTCTCTTGTATTATTGATTCGACATATTTTGAGGAAAGTTGATGTTTGTAGGTTTCATCCCTCAAAAACCTCATGAGATAACACTATTCCACTAGGGGAACCTAGGGATTTAACGACTTATTGTATACGCTAAACGCAATCGTTCATTCGCAAAAGTGGCATTTCTATCTTTTATGATTTTATACCTTTTGATTTCGCTCTCAGTTGGACATGTTTTGTTTTTTTCATCATTAGGGACTAGTAATGTCTAAGTTAGGGGGTGTGACACATCATGAATATTGTATTCTTATGCATTCTATCACTTTTTTGTTCCTTAATTCTTATTTTAAGCTCGTAGAAAACATATTTTATGTATGCTTATATGCTTTGCGAGGTGTAATTAAGCTTTTGTAGGTATGAAAGTGCTAAGCGTGATGATTGGTTGAATTTTAAGGAAGTTTTGTCATTTGACAAAACTTCAAGGTCATTTTCATAATTTCATACTTTATTGTCCGTCCAGTGGATCTCCATGGAAGCATATTTTGGTGAGTTACCTTTGTGTGGCCATAAACGGCACATTGCTTCGATTCCGGATGATGAGGTTAGAGCCATTTCAGTAATGCAAGTTTCCCCCCTTTTTGAAGAACCAAATTTCCCCAGAAAATAAAGCACTGGTTGACCATTCAGAGGGCCCCGGTCAATCGACCTTTCATTTTATGCCAATGAAGGAGGGTAATGGGCTCCACTCTGAACCCCCAGTCGACCAGGGAAAGGGCCGCGGTCGACCGCGCCCATAAGATATTGGGCGGTTTTGTTTTTTTCTTTTTCTTTTATCCCAATTTACTATATATTTTTAAGTTGATTTTTATTAGAGATATCTTATATTTTAGGAAATATTAGGTTGTTTTGTGAAGATTTTTGTCTCTCCCTCTCTCCTAGGGTTTATTCATTTTTGTATGTAAGTTAAACTATTCATCTTCTTCCCCATCTATTTAAGTTTTGATTTCTTATTTTCTTGCTTTTCTAACCTAGATTATTGCTTTATTTACTTGCTTTCCTTTAATTCATTATAACACCCTATATTTCTGAGTATTTAAAAATTGAATTATTTCGGTTAATCTTAAATTCAAGATGTGACATAATTTAATGAAATTAAATATTATGCGTGGATTAAAATATTAAATGGAGACAAAATGATTAGTGTGTTTTAAATATAATTACTAAGTGAATAGTAATAATTATTTTTATGTAATAGCGGGAGATAGTGACGTAATAGTGTTATATCTTAATCGGGTGTCGGGTGTAGACTATATGAGGCTGAGATAGGAAATTATTGTATAGTGACTCAGATTGTAATTTCGAGGTCACGGTTGATTTCGAAAGGGTTGAAATAGTCGAAATAGTGTACCCGAGGGTAGTATTTGGGTCCCGGGGCGATTTTAGATCAAACTGGCACCATGAGAGGGTGTTTCGGTCATTCGGGAGTTTGTGGTAGAGAGAACTCCGAAAATTGAAGGAGTATATCAGCCCAAGGGAGTGTGGGGCTAGGGTTATAACAATTCTAAGAGAGGAGAGGCCATAGGAGAGAAAGAAGAGAAGAACCTAGGCTTTGTCACACCTCTCTCTTCACCAAAGTTACTGGAAATTGTGGTCGGAATAAAGGGAAGGAATCCTCATCACACTCAAAATGAAATCAGACCTGCTACTGATAAGGCAAGTGTTTATCTTGCATGTTTGTAATGAGTTATAATACCCATGGAAGGTTTGATGAAATCTAGCATGGATATGTAATTTTGTGATAAAATAATGGGACAAATTCATGTAGAAATTTGGATTATACATTAAAGATTTGATTATGGGTTTAAGATTTATGAAATCGGATATTTATGATGACATGAGGGAATTATTTCTGGGTTGTATGAAGAACATGCATGAAAATTGCAAATTAGGTTTGTGTAGAAAACCTTGATGAAATATTGAGAATTATGGATTTAATGATGTTTTAATGATAGATATTCGTTAGAACTTGTTTATACACTCATAGTTGATGTTAGGATAAATTATATGGGTGGTTGGGTTCGATTTATGGAGGTTGTGTTGGTTAAATAGGATGAAAAATGTAATATCTTGTTGAATAAGAATACCTATAGCTTTTCGAATCGATTCGGCTCAAGGAGCAAATCGATTCGGTAGGCGAATCAATTTCACCTCTTCAGTGAATTGATTCGACTGCACAAATTTGCCCTGTTTCTTTTTTCATGCCTTGAATTTGCAAATAATTGTAAGGACAATTTGTCCATCCTTATGTAGATGTTATGTCATACGCCGTTACAAGATTGATGGTTGAAAGGATCACATCGTCATCAACGAAATCCGAAATCCAAAGATCAAAAGAAGAAGGAATCTGGAAACAGTCATCCGGACCGGTCCGCCCCAAAATAAAAAAGAACCGATCCGACTGCGGACCGATCCGCCCAGGACCGGACCGGACCGCCTTGCAAAATGAGTCCAGAGAGCACCGAACCGATTGCGAACCGAATCGGCTTCAAATTAAAAGAACCGATCCGCCATCGGACCGATCCGCCTAAGGCCCAGACCGATCCACCCTGGATAAACTCTGCCAGATCGTGTAGCAGATTTTGTAGGGTTTTGACTCCTTATTTAAACCACGATCAGTAGTTGGTTTCTATAAGACTTTCCCACGTTTTTCAGAGAATATCAACCCTAAAGTCTTCACCTATTGAGTCCTATGATTCTAGGTTTTTAGATTCACACATATTCCATATCTATGTGAATCAAGTTTGGTAACCCAAGAACACCATTGCTGTTGTTCAACCCTTGTGAAGTGGACCGCTTCTTCCTCTTCATTGCAGCCCTACTGGAAATGGATAATTCCAGCCGCGACTACAAAATCCGATACCTGAGGATAATTCTTAGTCAACTTGTATTTTCATTGTAATCCGATTGTAAGCCGTTTTCTTACAAATTATAGTGAAAATAAATGGTTTTGCCCCTGTGGGGGATTTTTCCTCAATTATGTGTGTTTGAATAACTCGTGCATGATTGTATATTGTTTCATTCACACCTAGTTGCATGTTTAGGGTTTGTTTGGGTTAAAAAGGTGTTTATTATATTATTTCTTAATTGAACGCAAGAGCCAACTCTTACAAATTGGTATCAGAGCAGGTTACGCTAATCTATCGCGTATTCCTTTTTCCGCAAAATTTTTCTAAGATATCAATTTTCTGAAAAAATTGATTTTTGAAAAAGTGCGTGTTCAAATGGAGAAGTCATGTTATAAAATGCCTATTTTTGACGGGACAAATTATGCTTATTGGAAATCCCGTATGAGGTCGGCTTTAAAAGCCATTGATGAACGTGTCTGGATTTTGGTTGAACGAGGGTGGACTCCCCCCACCGTGACTGTTGATAATGTGACCAACTTGAAACCTGACATTTCTTGGACTGATGAAGAATTTAAATGGACATCTTTTAATTCTAAGGGTCTAAGTGCTATTTCTGGGTCTGTCACACCTGATGAGTTCAAACGCATAATGACGTGTACCACGTCAAAAGAGGCATGGGATGTTTTACAACTCACCCATGAAGGAACTAATGCTGTGAAAGAGTCTAAGTTGCAAAACTTGACAACTCAATTTGAAACAATCACCATGCATGATTCTGAATGCTTTGATGAATTTTATGCTAGACTTTCTGACATTGTGAATACTAGTTTTAATCTTGGTGAACATATTCCGAATGCTAGAGTTGTTAAAAAGATTCTTCGTTCTTTGCCTAAGCGTTTTATCCCTAAAGTCACTGTGCTAAATTCTATGGGTAATTTAAATACGCTAAAATTGGAAGAACTTGTAGGAGATTTGCAAACTTATGAAATTGATATGTTCCCTAAAAATGCTAAATCTAAAGATAAGGGAATTGCACTTAAAGCCCAAGATAGAAGGAGTGAGGGGTCAGCTAGAAAGAGGGTAGAGTCATCTAGAAAGAGAGAGACTGACACGTCAGATTCTGAGTGCGATTTTGACTTAGATGATTTGGCTCTTTTCGCAAAAAAATTCAAGAGGATTCTCAAATTTAAGAAAAATGGCAATTTTAAAGATAAAAAGAAATTTGAGAAAAATAAGTTTGAAAAGAAAAATGAAAAGGATTCCAAAAATCCTCCTCTGAAAGAAAGTGAGAGATGTTTTGAGTGCGATGGTAGGGGTCATAGAGCCTTTGAGTGTGCCAATCGTCTGAATAGAGAGAAAGGGAAAGCTGTCCTTAATGCTACTCTTAGCGACGACAGTGAGGTCGAGACGGTGGATTCAGGAGATGAATCACCGCATGAGTGTAACTTCACCGCATTCATGGCCAGTCATGTGAGCACTCCTAGCTCTCCTCACGACGATGAGGATGATGCTTCACAGGGACACCTCGACAGTGAGATCAATGTGAGTGAGGGGGAGGATGATTCAAGTGAGAGCGAGAGTGATATTCAACGCGCATACGCTGAGTTGTTTTCCGAGTCTTTTAAAACTAAAAAGAGAAACAAAGCGTTAGTTCTTAAGATCACCGACTTAGAGGAAGATTTAAGAAAAGCGAGAGAAAGAGAATTCTCCACTTGCACCGCCCTGAGAGAGAGAGATTCTACATGTGTCGAGAATGAGAATTTGTTTAGAGAGAGAGAGAGTGTTTTAGAGAAAGAGAGAGGGGACTTGATTAAGAAAGTGGCTAGTCTTACGAGTCAGCTCCATTCCTCCGTAGAGACTCGGAAGAAACTTGAAGCCCTTGTTGCCCAGCTGACTCATGATCTTGAGAAAGCACGGGAAGTCAAGGTACAAATCGAGGACAGATCTGGGAAGATGGGAAAGATGCTCCTCGCCCCCGCTTTAGGTTTTGGTGATCGTCAAGGAATTGGATATGATGGTGCCTCCACGTCCCAAATTTCACCTGGACCAGTTCCTGAGTTTACTACAACTCCTTATGGTCACCGTAAAAAACCTCGAAGGAGAGTTCGACCAAGAAAAGCAAACCAAGGTCCGCCTTTGACTGTGCTCTTTTGTACTTATTGCAAAAGAAAAGGCCACCTTAGGGAATCTTGCTATAGTATGGGTCGGACACAACGTACTACTGCTCCACTACGTCATACTGATGAGTTTTCTAGTCTGAGAGAGCGAGTTGAGTTCTTAGCTGCCACGACTTAGAGTTTGATGAAAGAATTCCGACGGATGTCTTCGCCGTTAGTGAATGCTTCTCACATTCCAACTAAAATAAACAACAACAAAGGCAAACAAAAGGTCATCTCTGCTTGGGTGCTTAAGAAAGATAAAAAGGCCTTTGTTGTTCATGTTGCTCTCAAAGCACATAATACCTCACAGTGGTATTTTGATAGTGGGTGCTCCAGACACATGACAGGTGATGACTCATTTTTTACGACTCTTGAGGACTATCAGGATGGCAGAGTCACCTTTGGAGATGGGAGTAAGTCTAGCATTATAGGACGAGGTACTATCGAGTTACCTGGTTTTCCTAAGCTAGAAAATGTTTTTTACGTCAAAGGTTTGAAAGCAAACCTTCTCAGCATTAGCCAGCTGTGCGACACTGACTTTGCAGTAAAGTTTGACCGGGACGCGTGTAAAGTCTACAATCAAGCCGGTAAACTTTTGATGCAAGGGGTGAGGACCGAGGATAATTGCTATGGGACTGAGCCCACATCCTCACTTGTCTGCAACAGCGCCACGATCACTCCTATGGATCTGTGGCACCAACGTCTAGGTCACGTGAACGTTAGAGATCTTAATCGTTTATCTAAAAAGGACCTAATACGTGGCTTACCATCTCTCGGAAAGCTAACTTCCATGATTTGTGAACCCTGTCAGTTGGGAAAGCAAATTCGTAGTCCACATAGGAAGTTGAATTCCATTACCACCTCCCGTGTTCTTGAGTTGATACATATGGATCTTATGGGTCCTACTCGTATGGAGAGTATAGGTGGTAAGAGATATGTTCTCGTGATGGTGGATGATTTCTCTAGATACTCCATTGTAGGTTTTCTAAGAGAGAAATCAGATGCTGTAGAGTTCATAACGACCAAGTGCCGTGTCTTGCAAAATCAACACGGAGTCAATATTAACAGGATGCGTAGTGACAACGGCACTGAATTTACTGAAGTAAAAGTAGATCTTTACTGTGATAGCATTGGGATCAAACATGAGTTTTCTGCTGTGAGAACTCCTCAGCAAAATGGGATTGTTGAGAGAAAGAATAGAACGATCCAAGAAATGGCTAGATCAATGATTCAAGGTCGTAAGGTCTCTAGGAGATTTTGGGCAGAGGCAGTGTCTACTGCATGCCACACGGTGAATAGGGTATATCTGCGTCCACACACACTCAAAATGCCTTATGAATTGTGGACTGGCAAGAAACCCAACCTGGCATATTTCCGTGTTTTTGGGAGTAAATGCTATATCCTACGGGATAGAGAGCAATTAGGAAAGTTCGACTCCCGGAGCGATGAGGGAATATTGCTAGGATATTCATCGAACAGTAGAGCATACCGGGTTTTTAACCTGAAGAGCTCTAAGGTTATGGAATCAATAAACGTCACTGTGCAAGATGACGAACCTCCGACGTCTATTGATTCTAACCTTCAGTGTGAGGATGAGGACTGTTCTGACAGTGATTTCCCTGTTCCTCTCCCACATCCTGTGGACCCTACTCCTGTGTTAGGAGACACACCTTCTTGGGTTCGCAAGAGTCAAGATCCTTCTGCCATTGTTGGCGATCCCACTCTAGGGGTCAAGACTCGTGCTCAGCTGGAGAACGTTGTTAGCCATCTTTGCTACACATCCAAAGTCGAGCCCAAGAATCACAAGGAAGCACTCAAGGATGAACACTGGATATCCTCTATGCAGGATGAGTTGCTTCAGTTTAAGAAGAACAATGTCTGGGAACTTGTCCCCCGACCTAGTGATACTAATGTGATAGGTACCCGGTGGATTTTCAAGAATAAAATAGATGAAAATGGTACTATTACTAGAAACAAAGCTAGGTTGGTCACTCAAGGCTACACACAGATAGAGGGTGTAGACTTTGGGGAGACATTTGCTCTTGTTGCGAGGCTTGAGTCCGTCCATTTACTACTCGCCATCGCATGTCATCTGCACTTCAAGTTATATCAGATGGATGTCAAAAGTGCCTTTCTGAATGGCATTCTACAGGAGGAGGTTTATGTGGAACAACCAAAAGGGTTTGAAGACCCTAAGCACCTGAATCACGTCTATTATCTAAGGAAAGCCTTGTATGGTTTGAAGCAAGCACCCCGTGCTTGGTACGAGAGGCTTACTTCCTATCTCTTAGCCCGTGGCTTCAAGAGAGGGGGAGTTGATATGACGTTGTTCGTCAGGAGAGATGACAGTGCTATTTTGGTTGCCCAGGTCTATGTGGACGACATAGTCTTTGGATCCACATGCTCCCAGCATGCTCACCATTTTGAGAAGGGGATGAAAAGTGAGTTTGAGATGAGCATAGTTGGTGAGCTCACATTCTTCCTTGGTCTCCAGGTTCGTCAGCTAGAGGATGGGATGTTCATCTATCAATCCAAGTATGCTAGAGACCTAGTGAAGAAATTTGGTTTAGACTCCGCTAAGCATGCCAGTACACCTATGAGTACCTCTACCAAGCTTAGTAAGGACACTTCAGGCAAGGACGTAGAGCAAACCTTATATCGGAGTATGATAGGTAGTCTTCTCTACTTGACTGCCAGTTGTCCCGACATCGCCTTTAGTGTTGGAGTCTGTGCGCGATATTAGGCATCCCCAAAAGAGTCTCATTTACTTGCTCTAAAACGTATTATTAAATACGTGAGTGGGACTCTCTCATACGGTATTTGGTATTCCTTTGATACCGATGACCGTTTGTCCGCCTATTCGGATGCCGATTGGGCTGGGGATGTAGATGGATGTAGGAGCACTTCTGGTGGGTGTTTCTATTTTGGTTCTGCTCTTATCTCCTGGCTGAGCAAGAAGCAAAATTCCATCTCTTTGTCCACTGCGGAGGCTGAGTACATAGCCGCCGGGAGTTGTTGCACACAACTCTTGTGGATAAAGCAAATGCTGGAGGATTATGGGATATCACAGGACACCATGACCATTTCCTGTGATAACACGAGCGCGATACACATATCCCGCAATCCAGTTCAGCATTCGCGCACAAAACACATCAGGATACGTGAGCACTTTATACGTCAGTTAGTTGAAGAAAAAGTCGTATCCCTGAGTTTTGTTCCCACCGACCGTCAGTTAGCCGATATTTTCACGAAACCTTTAGATGCCGTTAGATTTGAGAGTCTTAGGAAATCTTTAGGGATTTGCACAGTTGACTGAGGGGTTGATCTATGTCTAGAATAAGATGCTTCTTCATGTTCATATCATATGCTTCCTATTGCTAGTCTGTTTTATATGTACCATTGCTTAGTTGTACAGCTTTGTTTTATTCTTGTTGCTTTTTATATTCCTTTTGAAAAATACAAAAAGATTTTCCTTTAAAAAAAAAAAAAATTTGAGAAAAAGCACAAAAAGATTTTATTTTGATAATATTTTTTTGAAAAAGGCCAAAAAGATTTTTCTGTTTTTGCACCTTTTATGGATGAGCATTTAAGTTATCCAAGTCACAACTTCATTCCATATATCCATGTGACTGTTTGATAGAGATTTGAGAGGCTACATCATTTCATCCATGTGCTTTACATTGATTGGAGTCTTTGAGATGTAATTAGTGATATCTTCCTACATGTTTGACTCCTATATCCTTTATTGCACACATTCACGGCTATATTTGATTATTGCACTTGTCTATCACATATTGGCTTGAGTGTTTCTATCTCAATTCTGTCTATACAATGTACAATATGCGATAAAACTTGACAAGATTGGATTGCATGTAAAAACCGTTTTGGTGAGACTGTGTGTATATTTTCATAACGGGGAGGGGCTGCGAAAGTTGATTCCTATCCTTTGCGCAAAAGCCACCGTTAAAATGGACCTAAAAAATGGAGGAATTTTAATATCCGAGGTCCTAAGAGGTTAAAAGAGCCCGAAAAAATTGATAAGGCAATAAAAAGCAATTCATGCCAAATCTGGGCCATTTAGGTTTCACCCAATTCTCCAAAGTTTGAGAATTTAGTATTCCTCTCTTCAAAATATAAATCTGAGGGAGTTTGGTTGGAGATTGAAAAATGGGTTTGCACTTCCTTGAAAGTCCTGAAAAAGCATGAAAATCATTTTGGACGTTATTAGTGTAGAAATCACTTTGAGCTTTGATTTGTAGATTTGATATAGTCAATGTCTTATATTTCCAATCTTTTACACCAAAGGAAGCAGTTGAGTTCATTCGTTAAGAATATCCAATATTCATCGTGCACATATGTCATGTTTACATGCTTTGATTTTCCTATCGAATTTTGATCACACCTCTTCATTTATGCTATCATCGACTTGGTTGTTTTATGTTCATTAATGGTGTGATTTATACCTTGTGTCACCCCGGTTTTGCTTGTTTATTTCGTTTCTCTCATTTTGTCTATTTGGGGACATCATAAAAAGGGGAAGAATGAATTATCTGATTATGGGGGGAGTTTTGAAATTTGAGGATTTGAGGTTCATCATAAATCTGGTATAAATGTATATATGCATATGTTTATTATCTCATTTCAAACTCGATACGTCACTTGGTATTTGCTTTATCTCATATGTGTAGGTACATCCTTGATAATCCCATGATACACACCCTGATGAGAAAAGCGTGAAGATTCCTGAAGAATTGAAGAACAAACGATGCAGCCTTAGTCATATGTACCGCTTTCAGTTTTGGGTTCATGGAAGGGTAGATTTGTATAGGCATTGTTCATACTTGATAATTCGGATTTTTTATGTTTGTTCCGGCATAGACATAGGGGGAGATTTGTAAGGACAATTTGTCCATCTTTATGTAGATGTTATGTCATACGCCGTTACAAGATTGATGGTTGAAAGGATCACATCGTCATCAACGAAATCCGAAATCCGAAATCCGAAGATCAAAAGAAGAAGGAATCTGGAAACAGTCATCTGGAACGGTCCGCCCCAAAATAAAAAGAACCGATCTGACTGCGGACCGATCCGCCCAGGACCGGACCGGACCGCCTTGCAAAATGAGTCCAGAGAGCACCGAACCGATTGCGAACCGAATCGGCTTCAAATTAAAAGAACCGATCCGCCATCGGACCGATCCGCCTGAGGCCCGGACCGATCCGCCCTGGATAAACTCTGCCAGATCGTGTAGCAGATTTTTTAGGGTTTTGACTCCTTATTTAAACCACGATCAGTAGTTGGTTTCTATAAGACTTTCCCACGTTTTTCAGAGCATATCAACCCTAAAGTCTTCACCTATTGAGTCCTATGATTCTAGGTTTTTAGATTCACACATCTTCCTTATCTATGTGAATCAAGTTTGGTAACCCAAGAACACCATTGTTGTTGTTCAACCCTTGTGAAGTGGACCGCTTCTTCCTCTTCATTGCAGCCCTACTGGAAAGGGATAATTCCAGCCGCGACTACAGAATCCGATACCTGAGGGTAATTCTTAGTCAACTTGTATTTTCATTGTAATCCGATTGTAAGCCGTTTTCTTACAAATTATAGTGAAAATAAATGGTTTTGCCCCTGTGGGGGATTTTTCCTCAATTATGTGTGTTTGAATAACTCGTGCATGATTGTATATTGTTTCATTCACACCTAGTTGCATGTTTAGGGTTTGTTTGGGTTAAAAAGGTGTTTATTATATTATTTCTTAATTGAACGCAAGAGCCAACTCTTACAATAATGAACCAAGATAATTTTGAATTACTTTTAAACTATAGTGACGGATATAGTGATTTCCAGTAGGCCCATGATAGAGCTTCGGCTTAGCCAAAAGGGGAGGATTAAGTTTAGTATCCTTAGGGAATAAAATGAAATTTAAGGAAGTTCGGGAATCGGAACGAGTTAAGGGGAGTGTGAGTAAACCCAAGATGAAAACCAGTAGGTTAGAGAGATATTAACTACTTATATTTATTAAGGGGTAACGGACCCTTCGAGTAGCGAGTGATACTCTGGAATATATGGAAACTACGTACGAGTCGATACGATGGGTTGTGTGTATACCAACTGAATATATATATACATATAGGTTGTGTGAATACCTATTGTTGTGATTTGATTATGTGTGTGAACATACTTACGCTGCCTGCTATCACGGGAGGTTCTGCACAGAAGGCGATCCCAACTTGACGATTACAGTGAGGTTTGGATGTATGCCCGTGAACATAGATTTTAGGGCGGCTCGCTATGTGTTGTGTATTAGTGGGGTTGGTGGGTCCTTTGGGTACATTAGGTATGGAGTACCCCAAAGTCTTAGAACTTTGTTTGCCTCCATTACGTGTTATTGATTTTGGGTTCGAGGAGACATTGGGAACTGATAGTCCTTGATTTGGCACGAGAGGTACATGGACATGATAACAAAGTATGCCAAAATGACGAGAGGCCATTCCGAGGATGCTATAGTTGTATATATTATATGTGTGAGAAATATATACAAGTGTGATATATTTACTTATGTGTGATAGTATAACTGATAGATCGTGTATATCTCAAAGTAATTTAAGTATAGAGACTTAAATAATTGACTCAATAATAATACGTGGGTAAAATTAACTATTGATATTGTGGTAGCATGTTATATGTATAATATAAGGGAGATATACCTATTAAGGTTATTTAGATACATTATCTAGTTGGGATGGGTAGCATAGCTAGATAGGGTGCACATTAGTTGAGAGGTGAGGATCTCAAGGGAGTGTAGGTTGAACTAACGTGTGTATCTAATAACTGATTTAACTGTGATTTAAACACTTGCAAAATATTTTAAATTATTTTCTTGGGCTCTGACTCGTGTCAAAATATTTTCAAAACTTTTTAGGTGTTGTGGTGACAATTATTATTCAACACAAAGAGATAAGAGAAGCACAATCACCAAGCAAAAAAAGAAAATAGAAAATGCCAATCACACAACAAGAGATGTACGTGGTTCAGCAAAAATGCCTACGTCCACGGTGGTGCAGTCAGTATTATTATGCTCTCCGGAGAGTGATTACAGAGAATTCGATCTGTCCCTTGCCCCGGACCTAGGGTTCATTATATACATGTTTATTTCAGTAAGTGGGGGTGTTGGCCTCCCCCACGTTTTCCATCTCTTCCTAGAACCTCTCTTAATGGGAACATGGGAAGAGACTAAATCATAATCGGTTAAGATATGGAGGGTCTGGACTTTGGGCCGCCACAATTGGGCCACTCGTCCAGGCCCATCATTCTAATTTCGGTTACCCACAATTTCCCCTAAGTTTGTTGGGCCATGCTTTGGGCTCAATAAATTTAAATGATTTGTCATAATGGCTCCTTTGTACATCATGCAACTTGTCATAATGGCTCCCAAAGTTTGAGGACTGATTCTGGCAGCACCCGCTTCGTGGTCTGTGCACTATGATTAGTAACGCTTTAAAGGTTTTATTCAGAGCAGTCGTTGTTTCAAGCTTCCCAGTATGATCCTATTTTCTGTGAACTCTAGCGATTTATGCTCTCTTCTCTCAGTCTCCATTCTTATTGCTTCCTTGTTATTTGGGCTCGTGATTCTTCATCGTTCAAGTCGAACTTTCATCTTGTAAGTCTCCTGTGCCTTCTCTTTGTATTTTCTCTTTGAATTTGTAGTTTTTTTAGGGTTTCCCAATGGCGAAGATTGGTAATAGGTCGGTGTCTGAGTTTAGGAAGTTTTATAATATCCCAGAGTGGGTAGATATTGAGTGTGTTCCTCCCCTAGAAATGTTAGAGAGATAAAGGGTGCCCATTGGATCCATATCTTGATGCTTTCCCAAGGGGGACTTACTTTTCCTCCCAACGACTTGTTCTTGCACTTCTTTGGTTACTTAAATATTGTTCCTACACAGTGTTTGCCCAATGTGTCGAAGATAATCAATGGTGTCCATAAAATAAATCAGTTATATGGTACCAAGTTAGGGCTTGCCGAGATCTATTTTTGCTACTCTTTTTCTCGAACTAGTTCTGGTGTTCTTTATCTCAAAGCCAGGAGCCCTAACAGGGTATTGGTAGTAAACCTACCTGATTCCCATAAGGACTATTGGCAAGAGGGATTCCTTGCTAGAAATTGGCAGTTTTCTCCCCAGTATGAGGGGTCGAGGTCCGATAGGTTTTCAATTCCCTTTTATGGGGAAGAATTCATAGGTAGACTTTGATCTCTCCCTTCAATTTATTTACTGATTTGTGATATTTATGACTTTTCCTATCTTTTCTTCAGCGAGGTCGAAGAACTTGGAACCTGCTCTCAGCGAGGTTCGTCTTTCTGAACTGGTCAAGGTCTGGAATATCAAAGAGCCTTTAGCCAACGACGAGCATCCCCGGTCAGCTGCTTTCTTGCTCGAATACAAAAATATTGGTTCTAGCTTTATAGCGAGGCCGGTAGATAGTATCCTTGAATTTGATACCTCTGAAGAGACTGCTGTTGATCCTATTAAGTTAGACGAGGAGGAGAATAGCTCAGAGAGTGATATCGTAGGTGGTATTGAAGGCAATTTTGGTGAGGGGAGCTTCAGTGGTGGTAGCTCTTCTGGTTTGGAGGAAGTTATTGAAGCCCGAGATTCTTCGAGCACGTCCAGCAGTCCAAGCGAGGAGATAGTTCCTCCCAGGAAAAACTTGATCCAGGATGATGACGACGATGATCACGTGCTCCTCGCTTAGAGGTCAAAGAAGGAGAAATCCAGTACCGGGGCTGTAGCTACTAGCTCTCGATCTTCTGCTCAGGTGTAGGAGAGGAAAGAGGAAGAACATTTGAAAGAGAGAGAGAGAGAGAGAAAGAAGGAAGATGAGAGAAAGAAGACGGAGGAGAAGAAGAGAATAGGGGAGAAAAAGAGAATAGAGAAGAAGAAAGAGGAGGAGAGGATAAATATGGAATCACGGACGAAGGCTGGGCAAGCCTTGGTTCCTGTGTCCGCATTGCCCGAGGGGGCCTCAGTTACTATTTCTCCTCAACTGGCCCCTGAACTGCTCGAGAGGCCAGTTCTTCCTGCAGATCGCCAAAGGGCGTTGGGGTCTGATCAATTGGCCCTACAAGCTAGTCAGAGGCTAGCTTTGGTAATATCTTTTCCCTTCTCTAATGTTTTAATAAATTTCATCACTTCCTTCTTCTGATGTTTTCTTCTTCTTGCAGTTTGTGACCGACTTCGCCGTGCTCCATTATTATCGCGATGAGCTGGTGAAGAAAAATGTCGAGCTGGAGCAGCAAAATGCTGCCTTGAGGTTGAGGGGCACAGAGCTGGAGGCTAGTTTTAAGGATGTTGATGCTTCTCGGATATCATCCGATCTGGCTCTTGCTAATGCCGATCGGGAGAGGGATGCAGAAGTTAAAGAATTGAATGAGCTGTGACAAGCCTACGACCTGGTTTGCTCTAGCAAGATGAATGTCATGGAAGCGAACAGAGTGCTATCCGAGGATCTAGAGAAGAAGGTGTCTGAGGCAGTCACTGCCAAGGAAGTCTCATATAATTCTGGTTGGGCTGCCGCATACGAGGATGCCGAGGTTCAGATAGGTTACATTAGCCGTCTGAACTTCAAGAAGGGCTGGAATAAGGCCCTCTTAGCTGACGGAGTGGATGTTGCATCTCCTCTGTTCGATGAGCACAACCCAGGCCCGAGGCTAGTTGTGGATGAAGTCCCCGCCCCATCCATCGAAGGTGCTGACCCTGTCCCCCAGACAATTTCTACTGACGTTTACCCTGTTCTAGCGACAGAGGTTATCCCTGCTGAGAGGGGTGCTCCTGCTAATGCTGATAAATGGAAGCAGCCATCGACTTCTGGGCAGCCTGAGGTTGCTAGTTAATTTTTACTTCTAAGACTACCTTGGATCTTTGCTTCTTCTGTTTGTAATTTTTCCTTTTGACTCGTCGATGTATTCTAAGTCTCTTCATTTTAATGAAACGAGAAGGTTTTTCACTTCTTTAGTATGCTGAATGATTTTGTTCTTCATTGCTCTTTTATTTCCTGTAGTCGATTGATGTTGATGATTATATACCTGCCACTTCTCAATTAGTAAAAATGCTTGGGCCTGATGTAAGCTCTGAAGTTCATCATACTTTTGTGAGGATTTGTAAATCTCTGCGATTGAGGAACAAGCTCTTTATAGAGCAAATTGAGCTCATCGTTAAGCTAAAGGACAGGCTCGGGAAGATGGAAGAAGTTGGTGCTTTAGTGCAAGAAGAGGTGAATACACTGCAAGCAAAGCTTCTAGATGCTTATGAGATCAACCAAGTTGGGGAAATACTTTAGCAAAAAAATGAATCTTTAAGGAGATAAGTCTTGCGTCTTAGGGAGCATGCGCCGAGCATCGCTCCTGCGGTATTAAGAGGTTCCTCCTCATCGTGAGCTGGAGCTGGCCCGATCGATATTCCTCTAGTACTGCGAGGCCCTACTCCTTCGACTGCTCCGCGAGCTGGTACTCGAGCAAGGAGTCCAACTGAGGAAATGGAAGAGCTCCGAGGTGATGTCCAACGAGCATATGTGATTGCTGCTGGTCTTTAAAGGGACGTCACTCGGTTGAGGCACCTATTTAGGAGAGGTCCTCGGCAAGTATGGGCTGATGGTTATAATCAGGGTTGGCTAGATGCTCCAACAAGGCTGACAGAGTTTGAAGAGCTCACCTTCATCAGGGGGTGGTTGAGTGCCTTGAGGGAGATGCAAGTTCCAAGGAACTCAATGCTTTGGTATCGCCATGAAATATCTCCTTCCATTCGAATGCCTAACCCCTTCTGGAGAGATGATCAGTGGGTACCCATTGATGCCATCCCTCGGCAGCTATTGGAGTCGGATGCTAACGAAGTCAAGGAAGAGTTAGTTCCCCCTCCCGATGATGGTTGAAGAGATCAAGTGGTTGATTATCTCGTTCAGAGGCCTCACCCTCACTAAGATTTTGCCAGTTGTAACCTTGTGTATTTTGTATTGAAGTGATGTTATGTTAATGTTTTGGGTGAGCTCACCGACTAAACATGTATTGTATTTGCTGTAAATGTGCTGAGTTAATATAAAATTTATGTTTTGGGCGAATTTGCCGACTAAACAAGTGCCTTATATTTTTCACCTCTTTGCTTAAAAATCTTGAGCCCGTCTTGGCTGACTAGATTTGTATGTTCCCATTATCAAGTAAATGTCCTTCCAGTCCAGTATGCTAGCGAAATACCATTCTTCCCCACTTTACCTTTTAGGTGGTGTCGTCACACTCCCTTAGGCCTAAGTGTGGCAATTGGCGAGGACACACCTGGTGTTGTATGTTTCATCCGATCAGGATTTTATCAACCAAACATAGTTTGGAAGCTAGTCGAACTGGCCATATTGCCTAAGGATTTTCTGTAGGGCTTCATGTATTGCCAGGGGAAATGCTAAGAGGTCCTTCATATTTCATAATGAAAACCAGAGGAAGGTCATTTCCCTGCTATAGTGTAATGATCAGTATGCCTGTTACTTGGAAAATGTGTGTGGGTTATAAAGTTTATTCATTGATAGCTCAAAAAATGCAAATTAGTTGACTGATACTTCGTAGAATGCAACTGCCAAACGACTTTTTATTAATGATAAGGGAATGAACTTCTAGTTTCACAATCAAAAATGAAAAGAAGAATCTAGAAATAGAATTTCTTAAGGTTGGTTGCATTCCATGCTCGGGGTATCTCTCTGCATTCCATCGTTTCCAAGTGATAGGCTCCTTGCAGGTCGTCTCTAGTTATCTTAAATCACTACACCAAAATGACAAAATTGTCACCTTTCAGCCGGCCACCCTTGTCAAGGTCATTGACCGTGACAAAAAATACGCGTTTTGTGTCACGGTCATTGACCTTGACACGACCGTGATAAAGAATTATCACGGTCATTGACCGTGACAAGGCCGTGACAAATGTAGTTGTCATGGTCGTGTCACGGTCAATGACCGTGACATTTCTTTAAATAATTGTCACGGTCAATGACCTTGACACGACCGTGACAACTTCTGCAGTAAAAAAAAGCCATAGGCTTCTTTTTTCCCACCCTTTTTTGGTTTTCCCCCTCTCTCTCTCTCTCTCTAATCGATTTTTGCTCTCTCTCTCTCTCTAAGGTATGTTTTTTTTCCTCTCTTTCTCTTTCATTTTTATATGTGTGTGTATGTGTATGTGTGTATATATATGTGTGTATATGTATATGTATATGTGTGTGTATGTGTGTGGTGGTGTGTGGTGGGGGAGGGGGGAAGGGTGTAGTGGGGGTGGGGTGGTGCAGGTGTGGTGGGGGTGTGGTATGGTGGGGGGAGGGGGTGGGGTGGTGGGGGTGGGGGTGGGGTGTGTGTGTGCGTGCGTAGGTGTGTGCATGTGTGTGTGGCGGGGGGAGGGGGGCAAAGGTGTGGTGGTTTTTTTTTAACAATTGTATAGCTTTAATTAATAAATTGTATAGCTTTAATTGTAATTTTAATTGTATAGTTTTAGATGAAAGTAAATTAATAATTAGTGCCAATTTCATATGAAAGTAGGATTTCCCCTCATTGTAAATTAGTAAATTAATAATTGTATACTTTAATTGTTAGTTTAATTGATGAAATGAATTAATTGAGTAGATGAATTAGAAGGAGTACGGGTTACACATTTGTTGTTGAAATTGCTGTTGGATTATTTTGTTTAGTAAATGTTGGGTTGGTTAGTTTTAAACGTGGCATGACCACTAGATTATTGTCCATATGGGGGTGAGATTTTTCAACTTTTTTTTGAAAATTACTTTGTATATCGAACAATATATACAAAGTATGATAATTAAATGAAACATACTTGAAATTAAATATGTGTATATGTGTGTGTATATATGTGTGTGGTGGAGGAGGGGGGCTGGGGGTGTGGTGGGGGAGTTTTAACAATTGTATAGCTTTAATTAATAAATTGTATAACTTTAATTGTAATTTTAATTGTATAGTTTTAGATGAAAGTAAATTAATAATTAGTGCCAATTTCATATGAAGGTAGGATTGCCCCTCATTGTAAATTAGTAAACTAATAATTGTATACTTTAATTGTTAGTTTAATTGATGAAATGAATTAATTGAGTAGATGAATTAGAAGGAGTACGGGTTACACATTTGTTGTTGAAATTGCTGTTGGATTATTTTGTTTAGTAAATGTTGGGTTGGTTAGTTTTAAAAGTGGCAGTAGAGGGAGATGAGGAGAAGAGGATTTACACCGGAATATAAGTGTTTCAGCCAATCAGGCCTACGTCCACTGTGCAAGTGTATGATGTGTACCACTGTATGAGGGCTCTAATGGCCATAGATACAATTTCTCGAGCTTTATCTCTCTACTGTGTATTTGAACAGAGTTTCAGCTAGGGTTGTTCCTTTTCGATTCCCCTTTAAGAAGGAAAAGACAAGTAGATATAGTAGCTGGGGGTGTAGTGTACCCCCTATGCATGCAATGAGCATGTGTGTGTTGATCTAGCCAATATGATGAAGACAACTGTCCTTGTCACATGTAGAGAATGATGATGAAATATTCCCCCCATGTGAGGAGAATGATTTGTTATAACTGATTTGTGTACACGTGTCCTTATCCAAAAAAATGCGCATAAGAGCTCGGCCAACCGTTCCTGGTCACAATCTCGGCCTGGAAGAGTACGAGGTTGGTAAACTTTAGCTGTTACCCGATCCGAGGTTAGTCCTGGGGACCTCGTCCTAAACAGAGTCGGGGTTGGGTAGACACTATCACAAGGTCGGCTTGGGCCGAGGTTGAACTGATACAGATTAGGAATATCGATTGATTCCCTACTGAAGCTAGCTTTTGATGGAAGCATAGCTATAATCTCGGCCTACTCCCAGTCGAGGTTGCCATCCCATGGTCGGCCTGATGAATAACTGTTCCAAATGATCTTGAAGGCCTCTCCTGACGAGGTTGGTACTAACATCGGCCATGACCGACCTTGCTTGGGACGAGGCCACTTGGTCATTGATCTAAGGCCCTTCCAATTGTTGGCCACTACCATGGCCGAGGTTGATGCCTCAGAGCCGAAGTGGTACATTTGGGGCATATCAGTACCTAAGGAGAGTTGGGGGTAATGGAATGAAGTGTCTAGAGAGCCCCTCGACAAGTGAGTTTGGAACAAATGATAACTGTCGAATAGACACCACATGATGCTTTTGAGGGAGTACGACCGATTCAGAGGGTCGAGGCCGATTCTGAGGACCCAAGGAGTGTGCTGGGGATGGAATGACGATGAAAGGTTTAGGTCGATTCTGAGGACCTGAAACGGTGTTGGGCGATGACCAATTCTGTGGGTCAAAGCCAAATCTGCGGGCTTAGGGTGAAGATCTAATAACCAAGCTCAATTCTGACCTAAAAGTGGTGACGATCGAGGACCGGGGTCAATTCTGACCCAACTCAGGTAACGATCCAAGACTGAGGTAAATTCTGACTTAAGAGTGATGACGATCGAGGATCGGGGTTAATTTTGACCCAACTCAAGTGACGATCCAAGACCGAGGTCAATTCTGACCTAAGAGTGGTGACGATCGAGGACCGGGGCTAATTCTAACCCAACTGAGGTGATGATCCAAGACCGAGGTCAATTCTGACCTAAGAGTGGTGATGATCAAGGACCGAGGCCAATTCTAGCCCAACTCAGGTGACGATCCAAGACCGAGGTCAATTCTGACCTAAGAGTGGTGATGACTGAGGATCGAGGTCAATTCTGACCTAAAAGTGGCGACGACTGAGGATCGGGGCCAATTTCGGCCCAACTCAGGTGACGATCTAAGACTGAGGTCAATTTTGACCTAAGAGTGGTGACGACCGAGGATCGGGGTCAATTCTGACCCAACTCAGGTGACGATCCAAGACCGAGGTCAATTCTGACCTAAGAGTGGATAAAGATTTGATTTTGATTTCGCTGGAGAAAGTGCCATGTGTTTTTGATTTGACCTGGGGAAGTTTTTGTTTCTTTAGGAGACCTCGCGGGGGGAACAACCTATTTTAGTGCTGTAAAAACTCCATTGGGGAAGTGATCAGGCGATCCTTAGAGATCCTCCGGTGCTTTATCGGGAGGAGATTTCACTTGTTTTTTGAGGATTCTACTGGGAAAGAGGGGTTTCGCTCGAGGGAATGCAAAATTTTCTTGGTGAAAATGTTCTAAATCCTTCCTAGGATTTTTAGGAATTTTTTGAGGATTTTTTTAGGCTTTCTGGTAGTTTATGGGAATTTTTGTACGAAATTTAAGGGGGGTGCCGATCGGCATGGTATGAAGGGTGCCATTCGGCAGTGGCATAGACTTTTGGGCTACCTCGGAATGGTAAGGAGTCAGTGCCGATCGATATGGTGGGGGGCAGTGCCGATCGACATGGCGCTTGGTATCCTATATAAAGGGGCAAATCCCTTCATTTTTTTCACAGCTTCTTCGCCTTCTCTCTTTCTGTGATTTCTCTGCAAATCGTTCTAGCATTCCGATCTTTGAGAGATGGCCGCTTTTGTGAGCATTGCAGTCCATCGAGAGTGGTTGACCATTGATGACTGGGCGAATGTGGATTGGAGGGCCAGGGTGCCTCTTGCTTTAGGGAGTGAGAACTCCTTTGACGCATTTGAGCCTGTTGCGGATGAGCGGACCTTGCTGTGGGAGCCATCGCATCATCACTCTTCGAGAGTGAGTCCCGGCAGTTATGTAAGTAACCTGACCTTTGGCATTCTTTTCTTTTTGGTGATTTTTCTTTCTTTCTTGACCTCTTATGGGATTTCTCCTTTTTACTAGTCTGATATTTCTTTGAAGAACATGCGCGCCCGCGGGATGACGGGACTCATGGATGTCTGGGAGCATCTCCCACCTGTGGTGTGTTGGATGGTATCATTAGCGGGTTTTGGACAGTTGGCATCGGTACTGGATGAGACGCCTCGTTCGACAGCGGTCATGTGCGCTTGGGAGAGAGGTGGTGCGATACTACCCACACCTTCCATTTCGACTTCGGGGAGATGACTGTGACTCCCATAGATGTGCAGCAGTTGTTGGGGCTTGATTGTGATGGAGAGAAGATAGAGGTGGATCGCTCTTTACGGGTGAGACCGGAGGCAGTGCGTGCGGCACTTGGTGATATAGGGAGGATAGTTTCTGGGGATTCTATCCGGTTGTCCCTGGTGAAGGATGTTCTTCTGAGTGGGGTGATTAATGTGGAGGATGGGCTGCAAGTGAGGCAGATGGCCCGGTTATTCATTTTACTTGTGTTGGGAGGTTTCATGGCGGCGTCGAGCGGCGACATCGTCCATTTGTGGTTCTTGCCGTACCTGAGGATGTTTTTAAACATCCCTTTCTATGATTTGGGGAGTCTGACTTTGGCGACCCTTTACTCTTCTCTGGATGCATTTAGCCGGTGCTGTCGGTAGACCTTTACTGGGGCCACGTACCTTCTTGAGGTATTCTTTGGTTTGCACATTTCTTTTCATGCATCCGCATTTTCCTTTCATGCATTCTCATTTTCCTTATGCGTCTCTTTTTGTTTTGTGAACTCAGACGTGGTTCTACGAGGTGATTGGGTGCAATACCCCACTGATCGCTTTAAAGTACGACATTTTTGGGGACTTCTGTCGATTGTATCGATGGCATAATGCCAATCGGAAGTCGAAGGGATCTTTCTCTCTCTCTGGAGGCGGTGCGTCAGGTCTTGAATGGCCTGACGAGTGGTAGGGTAAGGCTCTTTCCATTTCAGTCTTGGTTTTTTTCACCTTATGATCTTGTATTGATTTGTGCTTTCTTAGAGATTTTTAGGAGACCTTTTATCCCTGGGGGACATCCATTCAGGATGCGGGGGCGACTGGGGTGAATGCGCGGATGAGGGGTTTGCTGGCACATGAGTTCGGCCATTTCTGGTACCTCGGGGAGTGGGTGGTTCATCAGATTGCTGAGGAGGAGGTGGTGGAGCCACCTGCGCAGCCTCCTATGTCTATGAGGCGGGAGCGACTGCTGTCGGAGGATGAGAGGATTGCGGTGATGATCGGTGAGTCCTACTTGTTGTATACCGATACGACTGCGTCGTATGATTATATGGACTTTTTGACGAGCTGGTTGATGGAGCCCAGCATATATGATGCCCTGCCTTTCCCTCCTGCGGGTTCTAGTTGGGTGGTGGGATCTTCCCCCAGTGGCGGTGGTTCGATGGCATCTGCGGCGGTGGCGACTTCAGAGGTTCCTTTTGTGCGATTGCATACCCCTTCGTACAAAATTCGGCGGGGTGATGAAGGGATGGTGCCTATGCTTCATCGTCCTCATGCGATGGATCCGAAGGAGTTGGGTTTGACAGAGGAGGTCCTCCGACCTGCGGTATACCTTTCTGTTCCTCTCTTTCTTTCTTTTCTATTTTTGTCATCTCTGTTTTGATACTGATTTCGCCTTTTCTTGCAGCAAGTCCGGGTGTCGACCACTTGGCTAAAGGACATCAGAGACTGGATATCTTCGGTGACTGCCCATATTCGGGATGCGGTTCCTGTTCCTTCTTTCTTGGTGCCTTCTGCTTCATCCGGAGAGGACTCTGTCTCGGGTAGTGGTGGCGCATCGTCTCGCCGTAGGGGAAAGAGAGGGGTGGAAGCTCTTAGTGAGAGAGAGAGATAAAATGTGGGTTCGGGCTGAGTCCCGTTGTTTTTGCTTTTTTTTCTTTTTATTTCCTGCAAAAATGATGTAACACAGAAAACAGATAGATGCAATGCAATGGAGTTTTTTATTATCTCTTATTAATGATGAATGAATGCATGCACATGCGCTTTTTACTTTGCTGCTGAGACCGTAAAAAGGAGTATTTTTGGAATTTTTTGAAGGAAAGTTTTTTTTTTAATTAAAAGGGGAAATTATATAAAGAGGAAAATGGATTTTTTAAATTTTGTTGAGAATATCAATTTATTTATTTATTTTTTGAGTTTTCTCTTTTGACAAAAGAGGAGAAAAGGGAAATTCCTAAAAATGGGGGGTTGCCGATTGGCAAGCACCCTGTCCTGCCCATCAGCAGTTCAATCCAGTCCCATAAATTTAAAGCTTTGATTGGTACCCTTTTCATCATTTGGTACCTTGTGGGGTAGGATTCCCTCCGATTTCTGCAGGGATTATGTCTCTTGTGAGGGTTCTCAAGTATAAAAAGGGGTAAGGGTGGAGTGTTTTCATCACACCTTTGCATTTTCACCTACTTTCCCATCATTTCTTAGCCTTGCAAAATGGCTCTCCCTGGTAGCGTTGAGTTTGCCAATTACCTAGAAGCCTTGGAAGCAATGTGCTCTTATAATGTCGACTATGATGCTTTTAACATGCATCGAGTTTCCCTGGGGCGTAATCGGCCTCTTGAGTGGAACGTGCTGATGGCGGTGGTACAATTCTAGTACCCCGAAGACCATGTATTCCTCTTTGGGTTGGACGAAGTTTGTCCTACCTATGAGGAATTTTCTTCCATGCTAGGTGTAAATCCTCGTGTTGCTGCGGCTTTGCCCGAATTTCCCCGTTCTCCCATGGATTTTTTGGCCGGGCTTCTTCTTGTTTCACCTTCGGTGGCCAGATCATTAGTTGTTGGAGGAATGATCTCCCTCTCGGCGGTGCTGCAGTCTGTGCATTTGCGGGAAGTAAGTGATGCTGGATATGCTGGAGCCGTTGTTTTGGGTCTGGTTTCAAAATTATTACTGGTGACTGGAGAACTGCAAGTGGACCTGCAACTTGCATCCATTACTTCATGGATGTCTTACCGTCACAATCCTGCGGCAGTGATACTAGAGGAGACCCTGAATGGCCTGGATGCCTGGAGAGAAGGTCGTTCTGACTTTTTGAGAGGTAGCCCCGTGATGCTATTCATGTGGTTGCTTAAAAGATTCCGCTTGGCGACCCCTCCATAATATCCCTTGCCGGTTGTACCCAACTTCTTTTCACGCTACTTCATCAGTGTTGGTCTGTATGTTGAGAAGTTGGAGCATTGGCTTGTGGAGCATGGGGCTCGTGGTCTGAATTGGTCAGTGCCTTGGTGGGGGTAGTTGCAACATGTTCTGGAGCTAGGAGAGTATTCATATGTGCGGTTGGTTGGTCTCAGGCAGTCCTCCTTTTATTTCCCTTGGCGGCTTCTGCGCCAATTTGGCTGGGCACAGGTCGTGCCACCTCGGACCTCAAATTTCTTTCCGG
This sequence comes from Sambucus nigra, assembly GCA_949130495.1. Classification (NCBI taxonomy): domain Eukaryota; kingdom Viridiplantae; phylum Streptophyta; class Magnoliopsida; order Dipsacales; family Adoxaceae; genus Sambucus; species Sambucus nigra. The sequence continues at coordinate 221,482,252 of OX422218.1, forward strand.
TAGAAGATTCGACTGAGCGCCTGCGTTTGTTGCTTGGATCTGTGTAGGAAAATTAGCATCCGTCAACCAGTCCCTCCCAGTCTGTCGGGAAAGTTGGGCATGTCCCCAAAGATTATATGAAGTGGTTGTAGAGGAAAGTAGTCAGCAAGATGTTGGCAAGTGAGACTGGACAAAGATGGTTTGTTTTATCTAATACCATGGAAGGGGGTGTTGTGATCTTTTCGAAAATGGTTTGGGCTTATCGGTCCATAGAGTGTTTACGACATTCTATTCAGGCAGGGGAAACTTGGGGACCTCAGGATGTAGATGATGAGGGTGCGAGCTTCTCTAGTAGCTGTGGGTAGGACACTTGGAGAGTTTATTTGTGTAATAGATGCGGGCATTTTATTTGGCTTTTTATGGTAGTAGGGGGAAAGGAGTTATTCATTCCCTTTCTTATGTAATGCGTGCTGTAATTTCTTATTAATGAAATAAACAAGTTTGTGATCATCCAGCTGTGCCTTTCGATGAGTTTTGTATTTTGAATTATCTATACTGATTGCTAAGGCATACATAATCCTTTTGTTCAAGTATTTTTTTAGAATGAATCACCGTTCTTGAAGGTAAGAGAAGAATGGTATTTTGTGAAAAAGAAAGGGTCGCACTCATGTGAGGTGTATGATATGCCTACGTACATCTGGGGTTTTTTTTTGAAAAGTTTTTTATCTGTTTGAAAATAGTTTTTGCAGAGGATCAGACCTACGTAGTTCTGGGTAGAGGGAAATGAAGATTTTTTTTAGAATAGAAGGGGGATGAGAAGAGTCGTAGCGCGCCAAGATTTCGGACTAGGGGTAGAATTTTTTTGAGATGGTCCAGGTTGACTGGACAAGCCATCTCTTCCCCATCTAGGTCAGTGAGCATGGCGGCACCGCCGGATAAGATTTTCTTCATAATGTAGGGGCCACTCCAATTGGGCTTGAATTTCCCTCTGGGGTCCCAGATGGGTTCTATTATCTCTTTGAGGGCTAAGTCCCCCTCCCGGACACCATAGTCCTTGACTCTCTTGTTAATGGTACCCCTGTATATGGCAAAGATCTTTAATCTTCTTTCATCTAGGAGGGCTAGCTCTTGAAGACGTCTTCGACACCAGCCTTCTTCGCTAACTTTGTTTTCGATCATGATGCGTAGAGACGATATTTCCAGCTCCACAGGTAGTAATGCTTCCATGGCGTAGACCAGGGAGTAACGGGTAGCCCCATTAGAGGTTCGGATTGAGATTCCATAGCCCTAGAGGGCGAACGGGATCCGGTCGGCCCAATCCCTACAACTTTTGGTCATCTTACTGATGATAACTTTGAGGTTCTTGTTGGCGGCTTCAACTGCACCATTGGTCTGAGGTCGGTAGGGAGAAGATTTGTGTCTCTGAATCCCGTACTCATTGACTACTTCTGTGATTTCTGCTTTAAAATGCAACCCGTTATCGAACACTAGCTCGTGCGACACCCATATCGGCAGATGATATTCTTCTTGAGGAATTTGGCCACTTTCTTGGCATTCAACACTGCGTATGACTCAGCTTCGACCCATTTGGTGAAGTAATCAATGGCGACTAGGATGAAATCATGTCCGTTTAAAGCCTTTGGTGTAACCTTCCCTATGATATCGACACCCCAGGTGGAGAACGGTCAGGGAGAGGTCATGTTGTGTAATTCTCGTAGAGGTAGGTGTTGAAGATTGGAGAATTGTTGGCATTTGAGGCATCTTCGAACATAGGCAGTGCAGTCTTGGGTCATGGTGGTCCAGTAGTAGCCCTGTCGGATGATCTTCTTGGCAAGCATGTGAACATTCATGTGGGGTCCGCATTGCCCACTATGGATTTTTTGCATTATCTTCTCAATCTCAGCCCCTGCGATACAGTGTAGATGAGTTCCATCGAAGTTCTTCTGGAGTAGAGCTTTATGACATATAATGTACTGGGCGGCCAGTCTTCGGAGGTTCGTTCAATATTTCTTGTTGGAACCTTCGGGATACCTACCATGTTTGAGGAGGCACCAGATATCATAGTACCATCAATCGGCTAGTTCAGGATCTTCAGTGGAGACAAGCTCAATATGGTACTAATTGGTTGGTTTGTCTTTCTTTTGAACTAGGAAGGGGGTCATTGTTATTCCCTCGGGCATGTCAACCATGGAGGCTAAGGTAGCGAGAGCATCGGCTAGGTTATTCTTTGCTCGGGGTAGGTAATGGAAGGTGATATCTCGGAATCGGGAGGCTAACTCTTCTAATTGGGCATGAAAGGGTTGGAACTTTTCATCCTTGACTTTCCACTTTCTGAGCACTTGACCGATGATAAGGGCAGAATCATCGTAGACATCAAGGTATTGAATACCTTTCTCGAGAGCAACTTTGAGGCCTACTGTGAATGCCTCGTATTTCGTCATGTTGTTGGTGCAAGGGAAATCCAATTTAATGGCGATAGGAGTGTGGGAGTCCTCTGGGGCGATCACAAGTATTCTAATGCCATATCCCTTTTTGTTGGCAGCGCCGTCAAAGAACATTTTCCATCGAAGGCGGTCTTGAGCAGTGCAGAGGATATTTTCATCTGGGAATTCGGAGATCCGAACTGCTTCTTCTACAGGGTAATCAGCGAGGTAGTCATAGATGGATCTTCCTTTGACAGCCTTCTGTGTGATGTACACGATATCAAACTCGGTTAGGAGCATCAACCATCGGGCCATTAGACTGGATAAGGCGGGTTTCTCAAGAAGGTTTTTTATGGGGTCCATTCGGGATACATATTTGATGGGGAAGGCGGGTATGTAGTGTCACAACTTTTGGGTGACCCAGATAAGTGCGGCACACGCCTTTTCCAAAGCAGTGTAGTTGACCTCGTACCCGGACAATTTGTGACTAGCGTAATAGATAGCTCTTTCTTTGCGGGAGTCTTCAAGGTATTGGGCTAGCAAAGCCCCAGCTGCAGTGTCGGTTATGGTTAGGTATAGGAGCAAAGGGAGACCAGGCTGTGGTGGCATGAGCACTGGAGGTTGGGTAAGATATTGTTTGATTCAGTCAAAAGCTTCTTGGCAGGCCTTGTTCCAAACCTTGGTTGAATCCTTTCGGAGGAGCTTGAAGATCGGTTCACAGATGGAGGTTAGCTGGCTGATGAACCGGCTAATATATTGCAATTTCTCAAGAAAACCTCAGACTTCTTTCTCTATTCGGGGTGGTGGCATCTCAAGTATGGCCTTCAGCTTTGCAGGATCTGCTTCTATCCCCTTTTCGCTGACCATGAATCCCAAGAGTTTTCCATTTGTAATGCCGAAGACATACTTCTGTGGATTAAGTCGCATCTGATACCGTCGCAGTCGTTCGAAGAACTTTCGGAGAGCGGTAACATGACCTTCTCTAGTTTTGGACTTGATAATCATATCATCCACATAAACCTCGACTTCTTTGTGAATCAAATCATGCAGGATGGTTATGGCATCCCTTTGGTAGGTCACCCCAGCATTCTTGAGACCAAACGGCATGATGGTGTAGCAAAAGGTTCCCCATGGGGTGATGAATGAGGTTTTTTCTTGGTGGTCGGGGTGCATCTTGATTTGGTTGTATCCGGTAAACTCGTCGACAAATGACTTGAGAGCATGACTGGATGTGTTATCCACGATCATGTCGATATTGTGTAGCGAATAATCATCCTTTGGAGAAGCTTTGTTTAAATCTCGATAGTCTACACACATTCGAACCTTCCCACCAGATTTCGTCACAGGTACTATGTTGGCTAGCCATGTGGGATATTCGATCACCCGAATGAAGCCCACATTTAACTGTTTGACCACTTCTTCTTTAACCTTGAGCGACCATTCGGTGCAGAGTTTTCTCAATTTTTGTTTAATCGGCTTGTAATCTGGGAGAGTGGGAATCTCGTGTTGAACTATTTCAGGATCAATGCCGGGCATATCATCATAGGACCATGCTAAGACATCCACGAACTCCTTCAGCAATTCTTCAAGTTGTGCATGCTCATGCTCGTCAAGGGTGACCCCTATCCTAATCTCGCGCAGTTGGCTACTAGAACCGAGATTAATAACAATAGTCTCTTCTTCATTAACTTGAATGTGATTATGTTATTTATTATTAACCTTATTTAGATCAATTAAGAATTGTTCATTTGCAAAATCATCATCATCAAAAGTTTGATTCGAATCCAAGCAGTTAATGTAAGGCACAACAAGATACTCAAAATCTCCGTTTATTTCATTGATAGGAAAAACAACATTGAGAACCTTATCAAAAGAGGTCTCTATTACATTTGAACAAGTATAGACAGTAGAAGAAGAAATAAGGTAAACATTGGGGTTAGGGGGGTTTCAAGAGGTAGAACTGGCGCAACATGCCAGTTGAGGAGAGGTATATCAAAAGCTTTAAGCAGACGCGATGGATCCATTGATGTAGTGCCTGAATGAACCATGAAGAGTGCCAGCCCCAGTGTTTGTAAGTTGAGGGAATCTTCAGAGTCACTTCCCTCAGTCTCTTCGATATCTTTGATGAGCGGTTGTACGCGGTGTTGGAAACTTTTGGCCCATGAGTAGCTATCTTGGAAAAAGATATCCATTCCCGGCTTCAGCTTCTTATTTGTGTGGCCATACCATGGTTCTGGAAAACCGCAAAAGGGGAAATCTTTGCCTTCTTTGATGAATCGTCCATTCAAGGAATCTCCTGGGATAGTTGGGATGCAGTCTAATATTCTCTTTAGTCGAGACTGGTGGATCATTCTGAGCTCTCGTTCTGATGGTTGATACCCCAAGCCATAAGGAGGGAAAGCTTTCTTCAGTTTGATGGTATCAATTATCCCTTGCTGCCTTTGCCCTAGTCCCAGTCCGGGCATAAAGTGCAAGTTTCTGAACATCTGAATCACTTTAACATTGCCATGAGGGTCATATTCCGGATAAGCCCTTTCTTTAAAACCGTCACCTGCTGGGAGTAGGAGTGGATCAACTTGGAATCCTGATAGGAGCATATCATTTGACCCGTGCTGTATCTCAAGGATTGGACTACTGGTGCTTGCACCCTTGACATTTTTGTCATCGCCCAAAATGGTGATGACTCGTCCATCGGTGAAGAACTTTAATTTCTGATGGAGTGAGGAAGACACACCCTTGATACTGTGGAGCCAGGGTCGTCCAAGCAACAGGTTGAAACAAGCTAGGATATCTATGACTTGGAATTCAACGCCAGGGTTTATAGGGACAATCCCTATTACAATTTTTATGGATCCCATCACCTCACGACGGATATTATCATAGGCACGTACATCGACAGAGGTTGGAGCGAGGTCGCTTTCTTTCAGGCCTAAACACTTGAAGGTTCTCAGAGGGCAAGCATTCAAGGCGGATCCATTATCGACAAGGGAGAGTGGCACGGCCTTTACCATAGCTTCGACGGAGATATTGAGTGCATGATTGTGATTTGGCCCAATTCTGTGGATTTCCTCTTCAGAAAATGATAGCATTCGGGTAAAGGTCAAGGATCCGACCAGATTTACCGCTTCTTCTGGTGAGGTAGAGGGACGAATTGTGGGTCCGGTGAGCAATTTGATTAAAGCATTTTTGTGTAGTTGGGAGGACATGAAAAGTCCCCATAGAGTGAGGTTAGCTTGAGTTTTCTTCAGTTGATCGAGGATCTTGCTCTCTTTAATGGTCATCTCTGGCATAGGATGGTTTTCAATGCCCTTCCCTTTGTCATTTGCTGGTAGTGAGCTTGGAACCTTGTAATCTCTCGTTGATTTGGTCATGTGATTTACTGAAAAAGGAAAGAACATGAATCTCATTTTCTCGTCAATATCAGGTTGTTCTGCCACCCTATTTATCTCTCCGAGGAGTACTTCAAATGATATCATCCCACATATGTCGGCTATTAAGGTCAGCTCTTCCTGAAGCTTGTTCTTCGTTCGAATTTTTGAATTCTTCCCCCCATTCGATGGCAACAATTCTTTCTTTCCATGTAAAGTCAATGCATTCCACAACTTCAACGGCTTCTTCATACATGTCCTCCCATTCTGTGGGGATATGTGTGATTGAAGGGACCAAGAGCCCTTGTAGCTTTAAAGTGTCAAGTAACCCGATGATACTAAAAATGCTGTTGGTTTGCTCGAATAATTCTGCCATAATCTGGATAACATCATCTAGGCTGACTTCATCGGTTGGTACCACCCACCTGTCTGAATCCCGAGCCCACTTTCGTGCTTCCAAGAACAGTCTGCTGAACCTCTGGCAATCGATGACCATCTGTGAGGGAAATTTCAGCCCGAACTCTTGGAGTTGGTTTAACACCTCTGACAATTCCATACTTTTATTTTCAGAACGGGTATGGACAGCAATGCATGCTCTGGTAAGGAGCGACAGTGCCTGATCAGCGAGGCTAGTAGGGTGTAGGAGGAAAAATGGGCAAATTTGAAGAGGTTTAGGAGAGTATATGGGTGTGATTTGAGTTGATGGATCGAAATCTAGGTTTTCTTCTAAGAAGAGGGCATTGGCATGATTTGGAAGTGGATTGTGAGTAGTGTTTGGCTTAGGATTGGCTGGTGGGGCGATTGTACTTCGGTCAGTGAGATCTTGGATTATGTTTCGAAGGTGAAAGCATTGATCGGTGGTATGGCCGGCAGTTTGGTGAAAGGCGCAATGAGCATCAGTCTTGAAGTTCATGGGAGTGAATTTAGCAGTGGTCAGGGATCCAAGGGTTTGATAAGGTTTCGGCCTAACAGGGCTTGGTAAACTTTGGAGAGGGGAGCATGAAGCTCAGTGTATTCCCTTCGGATGGGGGCAAGGCGGCTTTCTAGTTCCCATGATGTGGTTGGTTGAGAGATGTTGTTGATGGTTGAGACTGTAGCACTGGCAGGCTTGTCATACTTTCTAGGGGTGAACTGTCCGGACACCTTCTTTGGTTCAACCTCTGTTTTAACAAGGCTTTTCTCAATTTCTACTCCTGCCACTCTGAGAGCTCGGAAGTGGGGATAGTATTGTCCTCTCATCATCGCTCTAACATAGGGTAATAAGTTCTTCTTCACTATATTGACCTATTCTTCCTCAGATGGCCGATTAGTCATGGTAGCTGCTTACTCCCTCCACTGGGTTATGAAGTTACTGACTGATTCTCTCAGATTCTGTTTGAGTTGCTCTAAATCACGACGGGTGACCTCAAGCTCTTCGTTGTATTTATATTGAAACATGAATTCTCGGGCTACATACTCCCATCTACGAATTCAAGATTCCTCAAGAGATATAAACCATCGGAGGGCACTATCCTTCAAAGTTTGCTGAAATAATTGGGCCATCACTTCTTCAGAAGCCCCTAGTTGAGTCATGGAACGATGATATCTGCGAAGATGAACAATCATAGGTCCACTCCCTCCGAATTTCTCGATATTTGGCATCTTAAACTTCTCGGGCAACCTCGCTTTAGGATAAGGAGACATGTGGGTGTAGTCCATGTAATTTCCAGAGATCCTGAATTGGTCAAACTTCTTGGTGAGCATTTTGAGATCCTCTTTGACTTTATTCAACTCCTCCTCTTTTGGATCAGCGACCATGGGCAAGTTAGCCACAGGCTAGGCAATGTTTGGCATAGGAAGTTGGGCAGGCGACGGCCCATTAACAGGAGGGGCACGTGGAGCGTGCTGATATTCTTTGGGAACCCAGATAGCTCGGGTGGACCTATAGCATGATGGAATAGGACCTCAGGCTCTTGAGGAATTGGAACCTGGTTTCATTGCATCTCTCGGACCTCGATTTGGAGGTTGTCAATCTTGAACACAAGCTGAGCTAGGACTGTCGTCAGATCCGGCTATATGACTGGTGCTTGATCTGTATTCTCCATGGAAAGTGAATGGATTTCGAACTCGAAAGAAGTAGTAGAGGAATGGAAGAAACTTAGGGGTGATTTGATTGAAGACCTGAGAAGCCAGGCCAAGGGCTTGCAATCGACCTGAGAAGGCATAGGATGAGATTTATTTTTGAGAAAAAGGGAAGAAACTATTTTTCTTCTTTTTTTCTGATTTTTTTGATAAAGAAGGGAGAAATGTTTTTGAATTTTTCATAAAGAAGGGAGAATTTTTTTTGGATTTTTGATAAAGAAGGGAGAAATGTTTTTGGAGACGGAACCCTGCATGATTATTATGATTATTATGTTCTAACTTGTATTTAATTCTCCTAAATGCAATGCCAAATGGGACCCGAGCCTGGAAAAGTGGGGTTTTTAATATATGCAAAGGTACGGTTGGACTTATAACCAGGCTCACGGACAGGGTCCCATTTTAAAAATGCGCAAAAATTCGGGTGACAGATCGACCCGAAATTTTGGCAGAGTTTCGGGTTGAAACCGATAATCTAAAGTGCGTGTCCTAGGTTTGACACCTATATGCGGGTATGCAGTTGGTTGGGCGAATCGATATGGGTTCCCCCCTTTGGCATGACTTCCACGATATACGTCTTGCTCTTGCGGGCAATAGGTACGTGTGGACAAGCCATTTGATATACCTGAGTGTACGTGAATTGCCTCACCATATACCTTGTGGGGACGGTACGTGTGAGAGAAAATTCGATATACTCGGCGTACGTGAATGAATTCCCTACGATATACCTCCCGTCATGACTTAGGTCAAGCGGTACGATGCGGGGGAACTGTTCGATATACATCGAAGGTACTTGGCCAATGGAAGGTGGGAGTCATATCTCTTAGGCTAACTGCGACCTGCCGGACCAGTGCCCATCACGAAGTGACTCTCCAGTTACTGGGTAAAATTTGGTCAATAACAATGCTCTTTTGGTGATGTCGTGTGAATCATGCATGATTCTCTTATTAGTATCTTATGATGAGAATGCCTTTCTTGATTATGCCAAATAGGGAGCAAAGTACAAGTACCAAAGGTACACCATGTATGGATGGGTGATGCATGCAACATGCTGATATATGTGATCCTAGGTGCACATGGTGTGAAGTGTACATGGAGAATTTTCTACAAGTGTGTGAACATAAGCATAAGCATGGGATACATATGGAAAAAGGGGGGGAACATGTAGATATAGGGGGAATATAAAAAAATATAGCATCCATGCAAATAGAGTCAAGCCCTCAAAATATATAAAAATCCCCAGCAGAGTCACCACTGTGGCCATCCACGATCCTCGAAGCGCGGGTGGGCGTGCAAAGGGACAGGATCCTTCGGGTCCCGTGCATCCCTCTCAGGAGCGCTTCGACCGGCATCATTTGAGATGAAGTGTAAAAATGTAGAGAGATTCAGAGTCGCCAGTCTATTTTACTCAAAACAGACAAAAGAAAAAGGGGAAGCCATCCCGAAGGATGGCATCCGAAGACATACTGGTGCATGCGAAACCAAAATGATTCGAGATGGGTTCGAAGGCTTAGTTACGAAATGGGAAGGTGTTAGGCACCCATTACTCCCTTTCGGTCTCTCATGGATTTTTGCTATGTTCCTTTATTTTTCCCCGTGATATGTGTGCATGTGTATATATATAGTGGATATAGGAATCCTCGACTTATATTATGGAAAAGATAAAGCGAGTCATCCGTAGGAAGATATAAGAATAATATTAGAAAAATACTATTTATGCGATTACCCCTACGTTGATCGTTATAATGGAACGATAACGCATATGGAGTAATACGTCACTAAGGCCAAGTATATAGAATATAAGAAGATTATCCCGAGAAAAAATAGAAAGTAAGAGAAAAAGTGAGAAAAAGGACTCGAGTCTCGGGTTTTACCCCGAGATGCCTACGTAGCCTATAAAGGCATCAAAGTCCACGTAGTTCGCATACAAAACGAGGGGTGGGGTTTATCCCATAAATTCAAATGGGGGATCTCTTATTTGTGAGTGTGTGTGTGTGTGTAGAAAAAGTGTTTTAGTGGTGAGAAAAGTGTGGGAAAAGTATGAGAATCCCTATTTGGAATTTATGAGAAAACCCTCTTTTTCTTATTTTTGGAATTTTATTTATATGAAAATAAGAGATGTGCAATAATACTAAATAAAAAGTATATTAGGATGTGCGAGATGAGATAATAAAAGTGATAAGTAAGAAAACAAGTTATTTAGAATTTGAGAGAACTTAAGAGAGAGTTTGAGAAAGTTGGACCTTCTTGAAGATCTTGATCCTGATCTTGAATGTTGGAGAGCAGCCCTTGAACTTGGATGATGATGGAGAGTGGCTAATTCACCAAGTTTGATGAAAAGGATGATGAAAAGTGGAAGTAAAAAAGGGATTTGGAGGTTAAAATCACGCTGCCTTCGAGAGAGGTTTCTGGGATTCGTTGAGAGTGAATTTTATCAGATCTGGGCTCCCCTTGAAAATGAGGTGAAGGCCTCCTTTTATAGGATCAGGTCACTGTCGATCGGCATAAACCTGGTCCTGCCTATCGGCACCTTCCGATAGGCAGGATCTGGAACTTGCCATTTGGTAGTGTGTTTCAAGCCTTTTCAGGAAATCGGCTGCCGAGGGCAAACCGTTGATCAGAATCACTCACGGGGTAGACCGTTGGAAAGGTAATTCAGATACCTTTGAAATTCCTTTGGACTACTCTCGTGTTCGGGAGTTGACTTTGCGTCAAATATGGCTCAGAAGCGTTTGTCGGTCCATTGGACGGGGGATTGTTCGGACGCAAATGGATCGTTCGTCCGCATGGTAAGTCCAAATAGCACACAGGGCTGACCGTTGGAAAGGTTAGAAGATGTACTTCAATATTCCAAAGAGTTTGAACCGGTTTGGGGAGTTGACTTTGGTTAACCGGGCCCTGGAAGCATTCGGTGACCTCTTAGAGTCAAATGGATCGTTCGTCCGCATGGTAAGTCGGAATCGCGCACGGGACAGACCATTGGAAAGGGTATTCAGTTCCCTTCAAAGATTCATTCAGCCTCGGTTGAGCTAAAGAGTTGACTTAGGTCAAACAGAGCACGGGAGCACCCGGTGGCCTCTAGGTCAAGTTACGGGCACAAACGGATCGTTCGTCCGCATGGTAAGTCGAAATCACGCCTGGGACGGACCGCTGCAAAGGGTATTCAGTGCCCTTCGAAGATTCATTCAGTCTCAGTCGAGATGAAGAGTTTGAATTTTTGGTCAAACTGAGCCGAGGAGTGCCTGATGGCTTCTAGGTCAGTACTCGGGGTATGACCTGGGTTTGTAGTGATGAAGGAAGGTACTAGGGACCTAAGGAGAGTTGGAGGTAACGGAATGGGGTGTCTACACCTTTGCCTCAAAAAATCATGTTCCCATCATTCTTGGATGCCCATTTTTAGCTACAGCTAACGCACTGATCAATACTCGAAATGGGCAGATGCAACTCACGTTTGGGAATATGACTTTAGAAATAAACATCTTCAACATAGCCCAACAAGAAGGGGAAGAAGATGATCTTCACGCGGTGAGCTTAATTGACGAGATCGTAAAAGAGAACTTTGAGAATAATTATTTTGGAGATGACTTAAAAGCTTGAATAGTGTCTAGTCACGAGAGTGAGGGAGCCTACACCGAGTTTGAGAGGGACATAGAGGAGTTGAGAGGCTTACTCGATGAGAGAGCGTCGGATGAAAACGCGAGAGATGTTAATTGGGTTTCTCGATTCAAAGAGTTACCACTAAGGGAGGCACGCATGGTGACCTATAACGACACATTCCCGACTCTCAAGTTGAAGAAATTACCCTCCAATGTTAAATATGCTTTCCAAGGAGAGGGTGAGACATTTCCTGTTATAGTCTCCTCTAACTGAGATGAAGAGTAGGAGGGTAAACTATTAAAAATTCTGATGAAGCACCAAAGCTCTTTTGGCTAGTGCATAGCTGATCTAAAGGGGATAATCCCTATGATTTGCACCCATAAGATTCACCTCGAGGAAGATGTTAAGCCCTCGAGAGAAATGCAAAGACGGATAAACCCCACAATGAAAGATGTGGTGAGGACTGAAATTATAAAGTTATTGGAAGTCGAGATTATCTATCCAATATCGAATAGCAAGTGGGTGAGACCCATTCAATTCGTCCTAAAGAAGTCGGGCATGACCTTGATTGAAATTGCCAAGGGAGAGTTAGTTCCCCAACGCACCACCACTGGGTGGCGTGTTTGCATTGATTACCGGAAACTCAATGCGAGAACTAGGAAAGACCATTTCCCCTTGCCTTTTATCGATCAAATACTTGAAAGAGTAACGGGCCACCCTTACTTTTGATTCCTAGATGGTTATTACAGATATAACCAAATTGAGGTAGATGTACTTGATCAAGAGAAGACAATCTTCACTTACCCCTTTGGAACGTTTGCCTACAAACGTATGTCATTCGACTTGTGTAATGAACCGACAACCTTTCAAAGGTGCATGTTGAGCTTATTCGGTGACATGGTTGAGAGAGGTCTAGATGTGTTTATGGACGACTTTAGTGTTTTTGGCACCTCTTTTGACTTATGTCTATCCAATCTTGAGAAAGTACTAACCCGATGTGTGGAAAAGAACCTAGTGCTGAATTGGGAGAAGTGCCATTTCATGGTAACTGAGGGTATAGTTCTTGGCCATATCGTGTCATCCAAAGGGATCGAGGTCGATCGAGCAAAAATATATGTCATAACTGACTTACCCCCACACAAATCGCTTAAGGATGTGCGCTCTTTCTTGGGCCACGCGAGATTTTATAGAAGGTTCATTAAGGAATTTAGCGCCATCGTTAGACCCTTAAGAAACCTTCTTATGAAGGACATCCCTTTCGAGTGGACGGAAGCATGCCAAAGTGCTTTTGAAAAATTGAAAAACATGCTTATGTCTGCTCCCATCATGCAAGCCCCAGATTGGTCCTTCCCATTCGAACTTATGTGTGATGTTAGCGATTATGCGATATGGGCTATTTTGGGACAAAAAAAAGACAACAAGGCTCATGTCATCTACTATGCTAACTGGACTCTTACCGAACCACAACTCAACTACTCCACTACATAGAGGTAATTTCTAGTGATAGTCTTCGCTCTTGACAAGTTTCGGTCCTACCTTATCGGTTCCCCCATAACTTGCTTCATTGACCACACGACTTTAAAATATCTACTTGCGAAGAAAGATGCAAAGTCGCGCCTCATAAGGTGGATCCTACTCCTACAAGAGTTTAATCTCTCCATTAAAGATAAAAAAGGAGTAGAAAACGTCATCGCTGATCACTTATCACATCTTTCGTCCGACATACCTAGTGATCCTACACCCATACATGAATATTTTCGGATGAGCAACTCTTTGCCACCTCTTCTTTGCCCTGATTTGCGGATATAGTGAACTATCTTGTCACGGGATCTGTCCCTCCCGATTGGACACCGCAAGATAAGAAAAGGTTCATCACTTCATCGCGTATGTTTTTCTATGATGATCCATTCCTTTTTAAATATTGCGCCGACCAAATCATTCAATGATGCATATCAGATGATGACATTCCAAAAGTCATCCAATTTTGTCATTCGGAAGCATGTGGAGGCCACTTTTACGTGAAAAAGACGACCGTTAAAATTCTCCAAAGCGGTTTGTACTGGCCCATAATGTTCCGGTATGTTAATAATTATTGCAAATCTTGTGACAAGTGTCAACAGATGGGGGTGATTACCCGATGAGACATGATGCCATTAACCCCGATTCTCATCATTGAGGTTTTCGATTACTGGGGTATTGACTTCATGGGCCCTTTTCCCCATCCTTTGGGTACGTATACATCCTAATCGCGGTAGACTATGTTTCTAAGTGGGTGGAAGCTATAGCTACGAAGACTAATGAAAATAAAGTGGTGATAAAGTTCCTGTACGAACACATACTTTCTCGCTTCGGTGCATATAAAGCGATAATCAGTGATAACGGCATGCACTTTTGCAATAAACCGTTTGAAAAACTTGTGAAAAAGTATGGTATCATTCACAAGGTTGGAACGACCTATCACCCACAAACAAATGGGCAGGCCGAGTTGGCAAATCGTGAAATCAAACACATACTAGAGAAGACCATCAATCCTGACCAGAAAGATTGGTCCCTTCGATTGAACGATTTGTTATAGGCCTACCGTACCACATACAAGAACCCAGTTGGAATGTCCCCCTTCCTCTTTGTGTATGGAAAACCTCGCCATCTTCCCATTGAGTGGAGCACAAAGCGTATTGGGCAATCAAGAGGGTACATTACGATATGGACAAAGTTGGTGAAGCTCGCAAGCTTCAACTAAACGAGTTAGAGGAGATACGCAATAATGTGTATGAGAATGCCAATATTTCAACATCCCGGATGAAACTCGCACATGATAAGATCATTCGACGGAAAGAGTTTCAATCGGGACAAAAGGTACTCCTCTATAACTCCCAGGTTTATTTTTTTTCTGGGTAAATTGCGATCTCGATGGACTGGTCCATTCGTTGTGAAAAATGTATTCCCCCACGGAGCAGTAGAATTGGAAGATCCAAAAGGGGGGAACACGTTCAAAGTCAATGGACAGCGCCTAAGGCCATATGTTGAGGCGTGAATAGAAGATATTGACACCATTTGGTTGCCGAACCCCATTTACAGGGTAGAGTGAGCTGAAACTGAGAGATCGTCACACCCCCGACATGTATAGGGTGAATTCTTGTGTATAGTAACTGCACATAAGTTAGAATAGTAGAGTCCGTAGGATCACATCACAAAGGGAGATGAATTAGATCACCAGAACGCTTTACGAGGCAAGCATTTAGAGCCACAGTAGAGGTGAGAGGTAATCGAGTCAACCAGGTTTAGGACCATTGGTAGGAATAGCTGAAAGTCTTGAGAGAGGAGTAGACCATCCAATATATGAACTACTCACTCTCTTCCTCTCTTTTGCTATTTTTGTCCAGCACTCCTACTCACTCCAAATACCATGGACAACCAACCACTTCCCCAAAAATACGATTCCACCCAAATTCTCGACGAAGGAGCCGCAGGCTACCGTTTCCTTCAAGAGTAAAGGTGGTGTGAACATTTCTTCGGCCAACCTTGTAAGCTCCAAATCGAATGTCAAGTCATTTGGAACGACATGCCCAATTCCATCAATGCACTTTTTATGGCCCGCGGTTGGTGTCACTTCCTCAATGAACCTCATAATACGTTATGGCCCAACGAAGTGCGCGCCTTCTATATCTCACTTGTCCGCACCAAGCTCAACCAGGCTGAATCTTACATTGGCGGCATCCACATCCCATTCTCTTTCGAACTTCTGATCCAGAAGTTGGTTGCCAAATATGTCCCAAGCCCACATCAATACATTTACCCCAACCCTCTTCCCCTACTTGACAAAGCCGTATGCATGTCCCGCATCGACCCCAATGCTAACTGGATCACCGAAACATACCCGGTGGGCCAGCTAAGCGAGAAAGCGAGCCTCACTTTCGAAATCATGTGCCCAAACATTCTCCCAACGGGCAATAACTTGACAATGCGCCCGCGTAAAGCCACCCTTGTATATCAGCTCTTCGGCCACAACACCCCCATCAGCCTGGCTCCCTGCATTTATAAGGACATATTATTTTCCTCCACGGATAAAAAGGGCAAAACCCCTCTCCCCTATTCCTGGCTCATCACGTTCATGCTAGCGGATGCTGAAATTTCTCCCCCACAGGATTTCCCAAGCATCCCAACTCCTTTTGGGGAAACCACCTGGACTAAACGTGAAAGACAACAAGCTCACATCCAAGCTCGTTTAGCCTAGGAGGATAGTGATGATAAAGAGGAGGGCAGTGATGATGAATTGGAAGCGGGCGGTGATGAAGAGAGCAGCGACAAAGATGAGGAGGACATTGTGATGGGCGAAGGTGATGAGGATTATGATAGTGATGAGGATTCTGATTTTTCCCCCGCCAATGCAGAAATTAATCGGCGTCTTTCAGTGGTCGAATCACGACTTGATGGGTTCCTCAACCACTACAACACTAATCGGGTAGCCGACCTAAGGGCTTACCAGCGCGATACCAGCATGATGCACCGTCTCCAAGCGGAGATGTATCGGATGACTATGGGTGCACCACCACCGTCCTATTTCTATGACCCATATGATCCAAACACTCCCGATGGATCCAATCCCCTGCCCTAGTGATATTTTTTTCTGAGCTTTGGTTGTGTAGTTGTTGGTTATTATCACGTAGTTGTTTGTTTTCCTTTCCATTTGTAATGCATGATCGTCCGTTTATATAAAATTCTGCATTTTCAATAATTATTCGTTTGATTTATTCGCACTTTTAATTCGCTTTGATTTAGATTTTAGTCCTTTTTGCTTGAGGACAATGCAAAAGTCTAAGTTAGGGGGGTTACAAGTGCGTCTTTCTAAAACTTCACAAATTTTCCAAAATGCCCATAAATTTAAAAAAATCAAAAAATTTTGAAAAATCAAAAAATATTTTTCTTCAAAATAAACAAAAAAATTGGAATTTAAAAATTTCAAAGATATCATTAAAATTCGGTTTAAAGTCTTAAATTGTAAAAATATAGTACACAAAGCCAAAATGGACCAAAGATGGGAATTGAGCGAACATATACGACTTAACGAATAAATGTGGAGATTAACAAACCCGGTGAGGTTTCGAGCCTATCATTTTCGTGAGTTTATAAATCAATCCGAGTTAATTGTTAACTCAAAGTTCTAATTCAGCATCTAAAAAGTCGTCGAGGATCTCAATTCTTTCACTTTGATCGGTTATGGGAAATGGAATGTTGTCGTGAAAAATGTGCTAGATAGATCTCTAAATTTAATTAATCTCGAGATGCATATGGTAAAATGATTAGTAATTTAGACAATGAAGTAGGCCCTCGTTTCTCACCCAAAAATATTGGCCTGAAAACGTCGTAATTTTTTTTACCCTTTTTGTAACCCAATTGAGCCAAATAAAAAAAAATCATTTTCATCTGGCAGCCCGATTACACCCAAATTAGCCCCGAATTAAGACAATTGAATATCTCAGCATTTAAGTCTAAAAGTGCAACAAAAAGGGGCAAAAGAATAGCAATGATCAATAAAAATAGCAAGAAAATAAGAGTGTGAAAAGAAGAAACAAATAGAAAAATGAGCAAAAGCCCGGAAAAGCACTGATGGATATCTTAATCATAGTTTCCAATTCCAAATTTCCCAAGCCCCTTTCCTTGTACCCTTTACACCTAAACCCAAAAAAGTCCTAACTGAGTCCAAAATTGCGAAATTAGTTACTGCGTGGAGAGCAAAAACATAAAAATATAATTTAGAGATTAAAGGTGTGAATTAAAGGCGATGTTCTCGTTTCCCTGTAAACGTAGTCCGATGATGAGATCCATTTACCATAGAATTTCGTCTTTCTATTTGTGTGCGTGAAATTGGTTCCAATGCATTTACTCTCTATATCTTGCACACCGAAATAAAAAATCCCTTGCAAAGGAGTTTTGTTAAAGATTCATATTTTGTCCAGACTATTATGGACTACCCACACCTTCCAAATTCAAACCACCGATTGCCACTCCTAAATATGATGGGAAAACTGATCTAGTCTTCCACATTGAGTAGTGCCAAGCTGTTGTCGACATTTATTATGTCCCCAATGAGATGAGGTGCAGGGCTTTCTCCAGTTCCATTATAAATCTAGCTCAAATATGGTACAACAATCTGCCTAGAGATGAAATTTTTAGTTTTGATCAATTGACTGAATTATTCACTGTAAACTTTTGCTTTGGGGCTAAGACGATCAAGAGTGTTACTTATCTCTTAACCGTACGCCAAAAACTTAGAGAGAGTAACCGGGAGTATATCACATGTTTCAATAATGAAAAATTAGAAGTGGTGGATTATGAAGAAAAGATATCCATTGCGTCCTTAATGAGTGGGCTACTGGCTAAAGATATTTAATATGACCTAGAAAAAAACTCACCCAAAACTATGCCAGAGTTGATGGCTAAGGTTGGAAAGATTATGAATGTCGAGGAAGCTATGGTAGAAAAAGAAGTACCAGATAATAAAACTGAAGGTCAGAAGAACAATTCGTTCAAGAAAGATAAAAAATAAGAAGTCTGACACGATAAAGAAGTTCAATGAGTGTACTCCACTCACTAAAGGTATCCACCATATCATGGAGGAAATCAAGGGCAATTAAGATCTGAACTGGCCTAGAAAACTGAGGATACCTCCAAATAAGAGGGACAAGTCCAAATATTGCAATGTTCATCGAGATCATGGACACACCACTGATAGTTGCATACCCCTCAAGAATGAAGTTGAGACTCTTATTGGCAAACAAAGTTAGCAAAATTTATTGATCCAAATGGTAATCGAGATACAAAGAGAATATCTGAATCACCCAACCAAGGAAAAGAAGACATAAAAAGGGTACACAATAATGATTATGAGGATGATCCCGACCTGTCGAAGAAACCTAATCAACCAGAGATGGATGTAGGTATGATTTCCTTTGATTGTCATTTCATCGCAAGGGGAGATACCGATGAAGGAGATAAACTTGTTGAAAGGAAGGCCTATATAAATGATTCCAAAGCATGTCCCACTATCAGGCATATTGACATCTCTGAGAGTAGTGATGGATGGCCTAGGAAAGTTAACAAATATAGATTGGTGATCGGCTTCTCCAAAAATGATTGGCCTAATAAATATAGATTGGCCTAGGAAAGTTAACAAATATAGAGTGGGATGCTCTATCCTCATGATGATCCTTTAGTCATCACTTGCAGAGTTCAACACGATAGAGTGGCAAGAGTTTTGGTTGACAATGGGAGTTCGACGGATGTAATGTTGTACAATTATTTCCAAATCTTAGGTCTATGAGACAGTAAGCTAGAACCGTACCATAGGCCTCTCATAGGGTTCTCAGGAGAAAGGGTACATCCCCTAGGAACTATCAAGCTGGATGTGTTGGTCGGCACTTGGCCAATAAAGGAGAAAGGAAAGAGCTAACTCCTTTGTACTGAAAAAATATACATTCAGCCTATAACATAATCGTTGGAAGAGTAGGGATGAAGCAATTAGAACTAGTTCCATCTACTGTGCATCAATGTATGAAGTTTCCAACCAATTATGGAGTCGGTGTAGTGAATGGTAACCAAATGGAATCCAGGGAATGCTACTATACCTCAGCCGACTAACAGGAGATACAGAGGAGCACAACTACTTTCCATATCGATACTTTAGATCCCCGCGAAGAGGAGGACTTGGTGAAGGGACATGTTATAGAAGAAACAAAAACTATTGTGCTTGATAATGAGAAACCATAAAGGACCACTAAGATTGGCTTTGGACAAACACCATATATCAAATAGTAATTAATTAAATTACTTATATATAAGAAGAATGTGTTCGCTTGAAGCCATGAGTATATGCCAGGGATCGATCCTAACTTTATCTATCACGAACTCAACATTTACAAATATGTCAGACCAATAAAAAAGAAGCGTAGAGTTTTCAGTCCCGATAAGAATATAGTAATCTAAGAAGAGGTGGAAAAGTTGTAAAAAGCATAGTTTATTGAGGATGTTAAATATCTAACTTGGTTGTCCAACATAGTAATGATAAATAAGAAGAATAACAAATGGCGAATGTGTGTAGATTTCACCGATCTTAACAAAGTATGCCCAAAAGATCATTTTCCTTTACCAAGGATTACTCAATTAGTAGATGCAATAGCAGATCATGAGCTAATCAACTTCATGGATGTTTATTATGGTTATAACCAGATTAAAATAAACCCAGAGGATAAGGAGAGCACATTCTTCATCACCAATCGAGGAACCTATTGCTATAATGTTATAAACTTTGGGCTAAAAAACTCTGGAGCAACATATCATAAGTTGGTAAACAAAGTCTTTGAGGAACAAATTGGCAATTATATGGAAGTATATGAAGATTATATGTTCACCAAGAGAAATTTTAATGTTGACCATATTGCTGATTTGGCCAAAATATTTAATCAATTGAAAAAATATCAAATGAAGATCAATCCGACCAAGTGTATATTTGGAGTATAGGAAGGTATGTTCTTAGGGTACATCATAAATCAATGGGGAATTAAAGCCAACCCTAATAAAATAAAGGAATTAATGGAAATACAATCCCCGACCAACAAATAGGATGTGCAAAAGTTGATAGGAAGAGTAGCAGCTCTAAATTGCTTTGTTTCTCGAGCCATTGAAAAATGTCTTCCATTCTTCAAGGTGCTTAAAAAGAACTTTAAATGTAATGACGAATGTGAAAAAACTTTTTTGGACTTGAGGTTCTTGGCTCTACACAATTTCTTGGATCATACTAAGAAATTATGTACGAGCCAAGAACCTCATTAAAAGGACAAGAAATGATAAATTTTATAAAAGAATTCACTTATGCAGAAGTACCCAATAATCCAAATTTTCCTGCTGAGTAGTCTTCTCTAGGAGAAAGCTCAGCTCAAAATCAAACTGAGATGGTCCCCGACCAACTTGAATCATTAGTTATTGAAGAAAGATCTCTATGACTAACCAAACAGAGCAAGAAGATATTCAAATACAAAGTACTGGTAGATGAAGACTTCAAAAGTGATGTCCCAATTTGGAAATTATTCGTAGAAGTTTCTTTGTTCCTTACTCAAAATGGAGCTGGACTTATTCTCAACACTCCAAACGATTTGGATGTAGAGTATGCATTAAGATTTCAATTTCAAGCCTCCAACAATGAAGCCGAATATGAAGAATTAATTATTGTTTTGGAGCTAGCCTCATCACTAGGTGCCGAGAAGGTGATAAAACATAGTGATTCTCAACTTATTATTCACTAGTTACTTCAGATATATGGAGTCAATGGTGAAAAAATGGAGAGATACTTAAATATGGCCAAGGATTTTATCTCCTCATTTCCTTCCGCCAAAATGGTTTGGATTCTAAAAGTGGACAATAACCGAGCAGATGCTCTTGGCCGTCTAGCCTCAATAACTCTAATAGAGCTCTGAAGAACGATTCTGGTAGAGATTTTCACCCACAGAAGTATTAATATGGAAGAAGTCAATATCATTTCTATAGAATTGGGGACTTTTTGGATGGATCCAATTAAAGAATTCATTAAGAAAGGACTGTTACCAACCGACCAGAAGGAAGAAAGAAAATTGAGATATAAGGCAACCAACTACATCTTGGAGAAAGGTATTACGTACAAAATGGGTTACACGATCTCTTTACTTCGGTGTGTCCATCCAACTAAAGTAGGTGATATGATTAAAGAGGTCTATGAAGGTTCATATGGTGCCCACTCAGCTGAAAGATCTGTGGTACAAAGGATAACTATGCAAGGCTACTATTGGCCAATAATGAAAGCAGACTGCATTTCATTTTCTAATAGGCGTGACAAAATCCATAGATTTACTTCCATTCATAGAAATCTAAGGGATTCCCTAACTCCTATTACTTCTCCCTAGACTTTTGCTATTTGGGAAATAGATTTGGTCGGACCATTGCCGACCACTAAAGGATGGTTCAAGTACCTAGTTGTCGCATTGGATTACTTCACCAAATGGGTGGAGGCTGAGCCCTTAATCAATATGACCTATCAAAGAGTGTTTCAATTCATATGGAAGCATATTATATGTCACCACGGAATGCCCTACGCTTTCATCACTAATTAAGGCATTCAGTTTGACAATAAAGAGTTTGAACAGTATTGCATCAAATCCAAAATTCAAAAACCACATTCAACACCTGGACATCCCAATGCAATGGTAAAACAAAGATCACTAATAAAACTTTGCTCGATGGATTAAAAAAAAACTTGGATGACGCTAAGGGGAATCAGATCAATGAACTGCATAGCATTTTTTAGGCTTATAAGACTACACTAAGAATGGAAACAGGAGAAAATCCGTACATGCTGGCTTTCAGCAGTGAGGCAGTGATACCAACTCAAATAGGTCTACCAAATCACAGGGTGATGAATTTTGATTCCCCAAAGAGTGATATAATGAGTTGACTAGATGTGGACATGGTTAAAGAAGTCAAAGAAGATACTGTAATTTGGATGGCTACCTATCAACAAAGGACTACTAGGTTCTATAATCGACAAGTTATGCCGACCAACTTGAGAAAGGAGATCTTATTCTAAAGAAAGTGATTTAGAAAAACAATAAGTTGGCTCCCAACTGGTATGGTCCTTATCGTATTTTGGTAGAAATCCGACCAGAATCACATTCCTAGAAACATTGGAAGACGAAGAGTTTAAGAACCCATGGAATGCAAACCATCTTCTTAGATATTATTAGTAATTTATTTTTCAATGTATTCAGTTATTCAAGTTAATTTAATTGCATGTTTCTCTCCATTATACTTCCTTTTTATGTGTTTTTTTCGGAGTATGGTGTGGTACCAAACCACCTAAAATTAAAGGCTAAATTTTAATTCAAACTTTTCCAACTTCATAAAAAAAAATTCTCAAACTTTTCCATCTTTAAAAAAGTTATTTTCTCAAACTTTTCCAACTTCGAAAATGTTATGGTTCAAACTTTTTCAACTTCAGAAAAGCCTCTCTTTAACAACTTTATGTATGATTTCGTCTTCGACAAATCATGAATAAGAAGTTAGTAAAACCTCATGTAAGACTCAAAGTTAAAGATAAGAAGTTTTACCTGACGAAATTAAAACACAGGGATAAATATACATTCCTAATACACTTGGTCGCCACAGATAAGTAATGTTATAACTTAGTTTAACAAAACTATTTAAAGTTTTATCTAAGAACATCATTAGTAGCTACTAAGGCATTACAATCAGTTTCAATCAGGAATCAAGCATTTAACATTTGAGAAGGTTGTTTAGTCAATAAGCCGATTGACTAGTCATGACGCAAATTACCTAGTCGGCAAAAAGATCAATTGGAACCACAAGTTTAAATAAAGAGGATAAAGTGTGACTAATAACTTCATTTCATTCCAATGAATATAAATTACAAAGCGAACATCAACAAAACATAAAATATAAGTTTATTCAATTGGGCACTTTCCCTCAGCCTTATTCATCCCAATAGGAGGTTCATCAAGGGTGCTCGAATGATTGATAGATCTAAAATCTCTCCTCCTAGTACACCAGCTGCTACTCGACCGGTCAAGTAGATGCTGAGTACGAACGTACTCTACTTTTCTTTCAAGGTCAAAATCCCCAATGTATTTTCTTATCAAGCTTTGAGGGATGTCATCAGATTGAATCCAATTAACATCAATATAAAAAAGATGATCAGGATACTCCAAGATTCCTGGGTCATGCCAGTAGGACAATTCATTTCTCTCAGGTATCTTCATTAGAGCAAGAATATTCATTCAACTCCATTTATAACCCTTATTCCTGGCTTGCTCCATGTGATTGTCCAAGTAATTAAGGGCTTCATCATACCCATCCATATAAATAGCTTTGGGTTACTTATGGAAATGGAAAGTAAGTCGGCCATGTGATGGCTTTATTTTTTTCTTTGAGCTTAACAGCTTGGTCGGCCAGGGTTTCCTTGGTTCTCTCTTCATCAATGGTTGGTTGAAAAACTATACCTTGCCTTGAAGTTTGGCCTGGATTGGTTTTATTCTTCTGCAATGCCTCCAACTCTTTCAGCAAATTAGCCTTTTCAGTCTCTAAAAATGATACCCATTCATCTGGATTAATGGTGGTTGATTTCTTCAAACTGTCAAGTTCATTCCTCAAAGCATTATTTTCCTTCTCTAACATGCCAACAATTGATCGGGCACTCTCTAATTCTTGCTTCAAAATTAGCTTCTTCTTATTCATAGCAGAAGTAATATCTTGTGGGTTTTTATTAAAGCCTCAGCTGTCACTTAAGGCCTTATACTTAGCATTATAGTTAGAATGAAGTAGTGTCTTAGAGAGTTGATGATCATCTTGCATTTTCTTAATCATTTCACAATAACCATCATTATTTACTACTACTCTGTTCAAAAGGCAATGAACATGAATGTAAGATTCCTTCAATTCATTGGAGGCATCTTGGACGAGTAACCTACTAGATCTTCCTCGGTTAATGGGACATGGACAACCTTAAGAAGATTTTTACACTGCCTAAGTAGGTAGGATTTAGCAGAAACTATGGCTTTCTTCCTGACATCAAACTGGAAATTTATAAGTATAAGTTTATAGGGAAATCAAGAAAAATAGACAGCATAGAAGACAACAACTAATAAGAAATCAGCATCACTTGAAGTCGGAAGCAATTGAGCAAAAAATGCCTTTTCATTGATCATGTCATGGTTATAGAGTTGGGTACATCAGAAAGAACAAAGAAGGAGAAATGAAAAATACATAAAGAAAATTGTAAAAATAAACTAACTAAAAGGAGTTACACCTTGTCCTTGTCTTTCTCCTACTCTTTCTCCTTTTCTTTGTTGGCAACAGGTAGGTCGATAGTCTCAGCAAGCACCATAGAGGACTCCCCAGAACCATCCTCATCATCTTCAAAGTCTTCATCTAGGATAGGAGGATTTCCTTATACTGGAGTATCAACCTCCTTCAAGGCCTCCAACTAACCTTCCTTGAAGTACTACTTCCTGGCGTAGTCAATCTGGATGGCTGCCACAGCAAAGGCTTTCTCCCATCCCTTAATTATTGCTTCCTCCTTGTCCTTTTTTTCCTTAGCCTTTAAGGCACAATTATCATTGGTCAAGACAACCACCTTGTCCTCAATATCCTTAGCTCGACACTCATCCTCAATAATTGTTAATTTGGCTTGAGTTAGCTCATTAATAATAGTTTTTTGAACGTCCTCTACTACTATTGCCTGGTTCTCAGCAGTCTTGACTTTGTCCTGATAGGCTTGCTTTTCTTTCTCCAAGACTTCTCTGGAAGCTTGTAAAGATTTTTCAAACCCTCTAAAGCTTCCTCAACATCAATTGAGGAGGAAGATCTTATTTGGTCATCCTTCTACATCATTTGGTTGAAGTTTACCAAGAACTATAAGGAAATGAAAGAGTTATTAGAAGAACAACATTTAAAGTTATTGCACACTAGTCGAGAAGTTGATAACTTACCAAAGCCAAATTATGGGCAGCCCTCTCAGTTAAACGGTCCCTCGTTAAGGGGGATGCAGCTGACCTATCCATATGAAGAGCACCAATTTTTATTAACTCCCTACACAACCCAAGGTTAATGGAAACATAGGCACTTTCAATTAAACCTTGATCAACTGAAGATTTTTTAGCCACCTCAGCAATTTTAGCTAACTCAGAAGATTTTTTGGCCTGATCTTGTTGTCCAGGAAAGCCTTTCTTGAGCCTACTATATTGAGGCTCTTCGATTATAGCCTCCTCAGTGTTCAACACTAGAGGTTTTTTCTCACTAGCTTGAGATTTCTTCTCAGCTGGGTTAGTTTTCTTGGTAGCTGGAGGAGATGACTTGTCTAGTAAGTTGGGAGTTTTTATTTTTACCATCTCAACAGAAGGGGATGTGGGGATTGTGGTAATATCTAAAAACTAAAAGGAAGAAGAAATTCCTCATTGGATGAATTAAACTCCTGCTGATTCTACAGTCGAAAATGTGGATACAGGTTCCTTGTCTAAGTTGACAGCAACTGGAGGCAGTGCAAGTGATGGATGAGCAACGAAAGATGTAATTGAGATCTTGTACTCCAATAGTACGGAATTAGCTATTGGTGGTTCTTATCTAACACATTAATTAAGACCCCACATATATTTGAGGTCTGTAAGGTTGACTTATCCCTCCTTGGTACACTTCTTTTTACTCTCCTCTATAAAATAAAACAAAAAAGTTAGTCATCAAGTGTGCAAACAGATGACAAGTAGGAAACGTTAAGAAGAAAGTTATAACATATGCCACACCTTTCTTGGGGCACCTGGGACCAGTGTAGGATACCCCTACAGGAAGGGGGCATATTTTATTTCTTGACAACAACACCATAATCGCAATAATCTTTATTAGAATCTCGTAGATTAACTACTAAAGCCCAATTGGATTGCCTGGTATTCAAATAGTTAGCGCTCTCTTCAATGGCTCCCCATATGTAGAAAAAAATTAACTCAGGGATCCTAATATGAGTCCCATAAATCTCATTAAACCTATGTACTCCATTCAACACCGTCCACGTGTTTGGAGCTACCCTAGTAGGAACTATGTCAAAATATTGACAAAACTGAAGAAATATAGGATTTGGAGGAAAGTTTTTACCACACTCAACAATGAAAAGATTGGGAATCAAATGACCATATTCTAAATAATGAACATTCATAGGACTCTGAGAAATCTCTAGACCTACCCAATCAGGAATCTTCCTTTTCTCCCTAAACTTCGCTAATGAACCCTCATCCACGAAGTAAACCATAATTGAAACAGAGAAAAGGGTAAAAATCAGAAAAATTGGTGAAATAAAGCTTACAAAAATCTAAAGACAATAGCAAGGTTTGAAACATAGTGATAGGTAGTAGGTAGAAAGATATCGTAGAAGGAAAGCTTGAAAATAAGGAAAAAATTTAAGTACAGAATATTTGAGGTGAAAAGAAAATAAGTGAAATTTATGCCTATTTATAGGTTTCCTCGATAGTAGAGACAAAATAATTAATTGCACGAACAATTGAACTATCGTCGACTACACGCCTGCCAAAGAAAAAAAAGACCGGTGTACCCTTTGGCGGTTCAAAATTTTTTGAATTATTTGCAAAAAAGTTATTGGCAACACTCCCAGTAAAGATTTTTTACAAGTCTGTAAGGTCGGCAGCCGACTAATACTAAGAGCATATGCCGAGCAATATTTTGAAAAAAACACTCCATACTCTCGATCAATATCAATCCAGAGGCATTGGGGGCTTTTGTTTCATGTAAAAATTTCCTCCCCACGTGGACCAGTGAACAATAGACACCGGTTATCCTATATGGCTATTTAGCTATCTTGATCAGCATCAGAGGAACCTAGTCAGCTAGAATGCTGATTAACTCCAGAATGTGAACCATCAGGAATGGAAAAGGTTATTCAGATGGAAGGGTGACCAACACTGAATGCTAAGAGTCTCATTTATTATAAACAGATGTAAATGCCTGGAAATATAAAGGTATTCCATCTTTGGGGTTTATGGACCACTATTAATAAATAGTCTCCCTTAGCTCATGGGGACAATTCAATCAATCTCAAGCACACCATACTGAGCTCTTGTAAACATTAATAGTAATACCAACAGGGGATGAAGGCTTTTAACAACTGAACCATTTTAAAAATCTTTTGTATCTTATGTATTTGGTTAGATTGCTCTTATTATTTATCTGTTATTATTAAATTGGATCCACTCCATTTTTAGACATCAACAGTGGGTCCCTTGATGAATTTGACTCATAACGGAGTGCCTTTTGTTTGGGATGACCATTGTTAATTAGATATCGATGAGCTAAAGGACAAATTGACTTCAGCACCAGTGTTTGTATGTGCCTAGCGGACGAGTGGAGCACTTTGTTTTTACCGATGCATACGTACAAGGACTTCAGCACCAATGTTTGTATGCATACTAAGCATAGAAACATCGCTGGCATCTCCTAACTCCCTAGTTTATTATTGGCATGACATCGTTTGAGGAATTGTACGAGAGACCTTATTATTTTCCCTCTTGATGGTTAGAGGTCAGGAACAGTAAGATTCTCGGGCCAAGCTTGACATAGGAGATGCCAACGAATATTGAGTTGATCAGGAGTCATATTTGGGTAGCTCAGGATTACCATAAGAGTTACACGGATGCGAATTGGAGATTTTTAGAGTTTGACGTGGGTGATCATGTGTTAATATCGATATCTCTCATGAAGGGAGTTATGTGATTCAGGAAGAAGGGGAAGTTGGTGCGCAGGTATATGGATCCTTTTCCTATTATCGAGAGGGTATGGTCGGTTGTGTATATGCTCACCTTGCTGGAGCATTTACATAGGATTCATGATGTTTTCCATGTGTCGTTGTTGAGGAGGTATCTTAGGGATGATGTGGCTTACTGACATATAGAATTGGAGGAGATAGACGTACATCTAGATAATTCTTAAGAGGAGAGACTTGTTTGCCATTTTGGGCCATAATGAGCGAAAGCTTCGATCAAAGGTGGTGCCATTAGTGTATGTACAGTGGAGACACCACAGTGTTGCCGAATCGACGTGGGAGCATAAGGATGACATGCGAAAAAAATATCCAAAACTCTTTGTGGCAGGTACGTTCGAATTTTGGGGATAATATTTCGTTATTAGGGAGAAGAATGTAATACTCGTACTTTTATGAATATTTAATTTATGTGTTCATTTAATTATTAATTTAATTGAGAAAATTAAATGGGTTTCGGTATTAATTAGCGATATAAAGGATTAATATTTATCATCATCATCATCATCATCATCATCATCATTATTATTATTATTATTATTATTATTATTATTATTATTATTATTATTATTATTATTATTATTATTATTATTATTATTATTATTATTATTATTATTATTATTATTATTATTATTATTATCTACTCGTGTGTCATAAGTAAATAGATATGTGATTCATTATATGTCACGTATGAGTGAAAAACGACGGTTTATTATATCATGTCGAGGGTTTTACATCGAAGGATTTGTATATTTTATGGGTTATGCGTATTATACGCACGTGTCGTGCTCGATTACTGAGATGTTGGTGTATTTAGAGTTAGGTGACTCGGATGACCTTTTTTAGTGCACCGGTGATCCGGAATGGGTTGAACTAGTCCATAATAGGCACCCCAAGTGTTATAATTAGGTTATGGGAGCTTTTTAAACATAGTAGGACCCGTATAAGGGTATAGTGGTATTTTTGCACCTAGGTTTTAATGGAAAATGGAATTAGGGTGTAATCAGGAGGTATTGAAGGGTTAAGGAGGTGGATGGCAACCCACTTTTCAATATCTGTATAACTGTGAGTTAGAGAGAGTTTAACATAAGATAAAAAGTAAGAAAAGGGTAGAGAAGAACTTGGAGAAGAGAAGAGAAGAGAAGAGGCAATATCCAGTTTCAAACCATCCCAACGAAAGAAACTTCGAATTCGAATCCTTAAAGGAAAGTGTTTACTTGTTATAGATGCAATTATGTAGTTAATTAACTTCATAGTTAATTAAGAACTAAATATGAGATTAAAGATGTGAAATTTGGTATTTTATTGAAGAAGATTAACAAGATGATTGAACCTGCGATTTTAATTGAGATTACTTGATGGTAAATATGTAGGAATTTCGTATTATAATTCTAGGTTATAAGTCTAAACATAAAGAGGGTGTTAGAATCAATAGAAATTCAATGTTTAATCAATTCCTGATTGGTGGAATTAATGAATGATTAGTAATCCTTGTATTTAGATGTGGGATTCGGGTTTGAATCAACGTTAAAATGCTTATGGGATGTTAATATGTTGATGTAGGATGTTGATTTCATGTTTGGGGGGGGGGGGGGGCTGGTACCTCCACAGGATGGATTTATAGGAGAAAGTTCGAGGAAGAAGACAATTGGCAGCTCAGCAAACCAAATTGGCTCACCGGGGAAGCAAATCAGTTCGATTGACTGTATCGGTTTGATCTTCCAAGCGAACCGATTCGGTTTTCTAGCCTACCCAAATTTTGATTTAAGTGTTATTTTCACCGATTAGAGCTTGGGGAATAATTGTTGGGGTTTTTGAGGGGGGGGGGGGGGGGTAGAGTGGGACTACTGATGAATATTTTATGGGTTTGGTATGTGTGTTAGGCTAATGGATGGACGGGTTCATGTGAGACGAATCGGAAATTCATGTGGGAGAATCCTTATATGTATAATCGTAAAATTGATTCGTACTTTGGGATTGGTAGAGTAGTATGTTATTGGCATTGCGTACGAGGTCAATAATTTATGTATATACATATTGGGATAACTTTATGTATATATATGTGTGTATATTTGTTATTTGTTTGTATTAAGCATACCTACTTGGTAGTGCTATCGTTAGGAGGGTACTAGTAGTGGGCAGTCCACCCTGACATTGATCAGTAGGTATTAGATTGTTTCCTCGGGTCCTAATTCTATTGCATGGCCACTATGAAACTGTCCTTTAGTGTGCCCTTTCGATAAAAACAACTTTTTTTCCAATTTTTAGTTAAAACCAGTTTTAACTTCCTAAACCCTAAACATGCATCTAAGTGATTAAATCCGTTCCATGAATAAAGCATGCGGTAAAAGAAACAATTTCAGGAAAAATCCCTGAAGGGAAAAAACTTTTTATTTCACTATAATTTGTAAGACACAACTTACACGGATTACAATGAAATAGTGTGACATACGAAATACCCGCAGGTGTCAGTTTCGATGTGTCGGCCGAATTCTCCCCGCAGGAACTCCAGGTGGTCAGCAGTAGAGAAGAAGACGGCTTCTCCACAAGTTACTTCATAAGAATTCCCTCTACAATAGCGCGCAGCTCTTCGGTTGTAGAGTTCTCCTCACAAAGTTCAGAATGGGTAGTGAATGAATTATATTCCGGTAAACGCGTTCAAGATCACTAACTTTAGAATTGAGTAATACGATCTTGAATAAACACCGAATGAATGAAACACTGTATGGGAATAAGTTTTCGAAATTGTTCTACCTTATCAAACTTTTGCAGATATGTTTTTTATTTATAACTGAGCAGCACAGAGTGAAAGAAAAAGAAAACATGGAAATCGAGGTGGCAGGTCGTTTGAGCGAGATGGAGATCTCGTTTGAACGACTCCCAGTCTCGTTCGAGCGACAAAGATAAAAAAATTATATTTTTCCTTTTAAACAAATCCTCGAATTTTCTTTAAAGTTTTTGCAACTCATAAATATTTTTAAAACATAAAAAGATTTAATTCCCAATTATTTAAATCATCCAACATTTAATCAATATACACAATTACTCAAATGCTTATAAGTATTCATACTTGAGTGATCTTAAACAAATGCAACACCTCTTGACTTGAAATCCTCTTCAACGCTTTAGATTGCACATTCCTAGACTTGAACTTTGTCGCAGGCTCAACTAAACTCATTAAACTCCATAATTAAAACTAGCCTAGACTTAATTTATTTTGTTCGGAGTTAAGCTAATTAAAAGAAAAGTACATGATAAGAATTATGTTCTTACAAATCTCCCCCTTTGGCTATTCCGGGACAAAACTAAACAGAGATGCTATATGCCAAAAAAAATACATGTCCTATCTCAAAACTCAGAAATATAAAAGTACAAGACATGGTGAAACTGAATAAACGGCAAGCATCTGAATCTGATTCTGTCTCTGAATGGCAATCATCTGAATCTGTCTTTGAATGTGATGTATCAATAAATATATGAATCTCTGAAAACAATACCTACACACACGAGACACAAAAAATACCTGAGTGAAGTATGGAGGAATAAAAAATATAATATCATAATAAATACTCAATATAATATCATAATAAATACTCCCCCTACATCACATATCTCTCCCACTTTTTTCCTGGAATAGACAAAAGGTGGGACAAACACACCAAGTCTAGCATGAATATATGAGAATGAATAACATGGCTAGAGAAACAATATTAGTATGTCAATGGATAAGAAAATAGCAGTATCTGAAGCATAATAAGAGAATCACTAAATTGCAAACGAAACTGTACATCCATGTCATAAAATAAGCTAAGAGTGATACAACGATCCAGAAGAGTACATCATATCTGAGAATAAATAAATACATCAAAAAATCACAATGTCTTAGATACAATAAAACAAATACAACTAAGCATCGACAGGAGCATCATCATCATCATCAGCAGCATCAGCAGTGTCATCAGAGTATGTAGATGAAATATGACCTAATTCAGAAGAACCCGCGCCTCTCATCTGCTCTCTCTGCCTCATCTCATAAAAAAATGCGGTCATCCTAGACTCTGCAAGAACACGGGCTTCTGCCTCAGCATCAAAGCCATGATAGAATGATACATCCTGGACTGAGCAGCTACCTGTGCCTATAAAGAAGAAACCTCCTCCTCAATAGGAGGAGTGGGAGTATGAGTGGGGGTGGTGGCTGAGAAAACTCGAAGGTGCTCGGGACAGTGTGATCACAAATCTGATAGGGATGAGCATCAAGGAAGGCTCCCTCAGGGGGTGGAGCACAAGCTCTCGCTGCCTGTGGTAGATGACTCTCAGAACGAGTGAAAGTATTATGATCAATGACGGCAGGCGAAGGGAGACGCTGATAACCCTCTAAAATAGGAACCCTGGTAGTAGTGTAAATGATAGAGATAAGAATCCCATATAGAAGAGCAAGGCAGATTGGGATGATACCATTGACGGTAACAGACGATATAACACGAAGCATGACCGTTGGTAGATCGATATCTCACCTCTGAGAGACGTGATACATGAAATAGATAATGTCAGATCCAATCTGAGTATGATTTATCCTAGGATAAATGAATGCTGACACAAACCTATTAAGTACACGAAAGATTGGAAAAATTTGCGATGGTACATAGTAGTACCTGTCTGGGGAATCTCCCAGAAGCAATGACGCAGAATATCATCATAGGTAGGTCCATCATCAATATAATAAGGAAACATTGCATCAGGGACACGAGGAAGGTGCAAAAAGGAAGCTATGAGATCCGCAGTGACGAGAACAAGAATGCTACAAACAGTAGAAAAGATCCCCTCAGCGTGGGGAAGAGTATGAAAGAAAAACTCTCGGATAATGTCTGGATAAATAACCCCACGAGCCTCAAATAGATAATCCCATCCTCTATCAGATAACCAACGAGGAATACCTCACTCAGGAAACTCAGCATAACGAAACACCCTCCCCGGGACAATAGACTGAATGTGTAGACCCAGTAAACAATAATGATCAGACTCAGTATGAGTGGTCTATCTCACTGGGGAATAAAGGGGGCCTACTGTCCTGAGCTCTTTGAGCTCGAGCAGAGGGTGGTGGAGCATCGAGTCATCCTGTCGGAGCACCACGACGTCTAAGTGGAATGACAAAAAAGTGTAATGTACGATGAGTGAAAGGGACCAGTCGCCGAGGAACACACACACCCCTAAGAACCTATCTCCATATAAAAATCCAATCGAACCACCGCGAATACCAACCACAACAACATCCCAAAATCAGCAATGCAATTCTAAAAACAACAACCATTTTTTTAAACATATGACTATTTAAAAAAAATCATGAACAGTTTTACCTTGAAATCATTAAAAAAATGGGAACTACTCGCCAGAGAGCTAAAGCTGGAGTACTTGGATAAACTCGAAATCTTTGGAGAGGGTGAAAATGGCTGCACCACACGACGGAGAATCAATTACTGGAGGAACACTCGTCGGAGAACTAACTGCGAACGCTGGAGAATAAAAAATGGCCCTCGTTAATCTCTTTTGAGCAGGTTCTGTCGCCAGAAAACACAGGAGCAAGGATGGTGGATGGTTGAATAGGGTTTGGCAATCGCTGGAGAACAGAGGAGCAACAATAGGAAGAACTCAAAGCTTCAAAGTCAGCAATGGCGAAATAAGGAATGCTGTCGGGAAATGGTATGAGTGAACGAAGAGAGAAGAAGTGGGAATGACGTGTTTAAGTGAAACCCTGATCTTGCTTGATGTCGCTCGAACGACTTTGATAAGTCGCTTGAACGACTTTGAATGTCGCTTGAACGACATTTTCGTGCAACATAATATGTCGTTCGAACGAGAAATTAAAATTTTAGAAATACCCCCAAAACATTCAGTATTTGCCCAGTGAAAAAATTATCCTAAAACAGTACCTGGAACACAGAAACAGACTGCAAAATAGAAAATAGTGTAAGAAATGACAAATGGGAATTACATGTTAACATGGTACTAATGTGCTCAATTTTGAAAGTGGCTGGTTGGGAGTGAACTACAACAAATGAGTCATCATTTCAATACGTCGAATCAATCAAAGAGTTCTAATTGATAGCAAGGAATCATTAAACTTCATCAAAGCCATGTGTGACAAAATAAGTTTGAGTTTAATGAACTAAACTTAATCAACATGCATACAAGTTCGAATTTTCAATGATTCTACAAACAATAGCATCATGATGCGAAGTTTCAACATATGATTCGTGGTGCAAACCCGTTTTAATTAATTTCCCACCAAACTCCCTCATATGTATGAATTTATCAAGATCTTTAGAAATATCTATTAATCTCAACTTAGAGAAAGTACTATTGGCCCCAATTATTGGCATATGAATTTTTATTGCCTTGATTTTCTTTTGGGCTCTTTTAAATGACGGCTTTCACGACAAGTCAATTTTATACTCTCGCAGCGCTTTGCCGTGAACACTCATCATTTTTTCAATATCAATTCTCATGGAAAAAGATTCTTACAAGCACACCTCATCCTTAAGTTTACTTATGCATAGATGACAAAATTGGGATAAGAACGTCTCACCAAACTCAAATATGCAAGAGAAGTCAAACATTCATATGAACTCGTGCATGTGTGGAAGGATGGCATATAAGTAAAGTCAAATCAAAAAGCATATCAACTTCAAAACAACCCCATAGTGCAAAGGATAAGATCATTCTAAGCATCAATAATAATGACCAAATGTCCTAGACACATGAATAATGAAAGAAGAGGGAATCAAGCACACCAATATCCCACATCAACCATGTAACTTCATGACTCAAAAACCAAACATCTTTTTGTATTTTCAAAAGTTTTTATAAAAAGAAAAATCTTTTCGTATTTTTCGAAAAGACTCAAATAAATAACAAGAACTAGAAACATGCCATAACACTAGTAAAATATAATGCATGGTGTATATACTAGTGTATGACAAACCAAACAACAACCTCAATTGAAAGATGAAAGATGAGGAGAACCACGAGCAATGATGCGAGAATCACCAAGCTTAATACCTAACGCTTCTAAATACGACTTCCTAACCCAAGTAGGTGTGAACCAACGAGTAGGGGCGTTGGGAAACAGAATGGCATTAGACTTTCTAGGAGAGTTCTTAAGATTGTAGCAAAATTGTCTAAGATGACCTCTCTTACCGCAATGAGTGTAAGTGTAGATACGGTGAGGAGCGTGTCCTATAGTCCGATTATACCTCACGTTCCTAAGTGGTTCTCTCCTAAAGTTCCTAGATGGCTCTCTTCTTTGCACATTTTTGGCTTTGGGAGCAGGTGCGACATGATTATCGAAGTCAATACCACGCCTATTATCTTTGATTTTGATGGTGCCTAAGATCTTGTCTAACTTTTCAAACCTAGCCTCCAAATCAAACTTGACTTTACTCGAATCTCTCAGTTTTTCCTCAAGCTCACCTATCCTTGACTCAAGTAAACGCGTAAAATTTTCAAACTCCAGAATTTCCTTTTTCATAGTCTCCATCAACCCCCGAAGACTATCCCTCTTACCCTCGATATATTCTAGCTTCTCTCGAATTTTCTTTTCTTGTGCCCTAAGATCCTCAATTAAAGCATTGGAATTGTTTATTTCTATGACACATTCTTTCAACATAGCTCCTAATTTCACGTTTGTTTTCTTTGCCTTTAATGTTTCTCCATATTATTCTTTGAAAGCAGTTTGAAAATATCTCTCGTCTTCGCTCTCATCCTCACTCACCTCCTCCTCACTCTCAGGAGTATTAACATCTGTGGCTGCAGAAGAATCATGCAAAGGTAAGTCTTTATCACTTACATGACTAGCCACAAAGGTGGGAAGTTCACGATTACTAGCAACAAAGTTTTCTTCTTCTGGGTCACTATCACTAAGGGTAGAAACACGATTTATCGATTTATTAAAATTCTCCCTAAGTTTAGTGGGACACTCATCTATCCTGTGACCAAAACCTTCGCAAAAAATACACTTTTCACAATCACCCTTGTGGGTACCTCGATTTGTCACCACGGGCCCAGACGAGTAGCCCAAAAAAGGCCCAAAGTCTGGAGGCCTCACTTCCCTACTAGAACCAATTACGACTTAGTCTCTTCCTAAAGTCTCGTAGAGAGATATTCTAGGAAGTGAAGGACTGACATGGGGGATTCCAACACCCCCACTCCCCGAGAAGAAACACGTATATATCAAACCCTAGGCCTGGGGCATGAGGCACGTAAGATATTTCCTATAAAACACTCCCCGAAGTACAAAGAAATAATACTGAGAGAACCACCGTGGAGGTAGGCATTCTTGCAGAACCACGTACATACTGTGTTGTGTGATTGGCATTCTTTACATTCCTTATTTGCTTTGGTGATTGTCTTGTCCTATCAATTTATGTTGAACTTAATAGTCCCCATAATTGGCGCCGTCTGTGGGAACATTTGTGTTCCTTTAAAAACCCTCACGAACAAAGAATTGAGAATGTCTGGTCACAGTAGTAATGCCCCTCAAGTAGGGGATATCCAAGAGCAGCCTGCCCCCCATAGGATCAGATCTGAAGTTCGACGTTCAAATCAAAGGGCTCGCCTAGAGCGGCCAGCCTCAGAGGAGAGCCAGGGACCAGCGAGGTCCACACAAATCTCTAGATTGATTGATGCCTATGAGGCAAGGCTCCAAGAGTAAAGCGAGTTCGCTCGTAAGCAAGAGGCTGAGAATGTTCACCTCAAAAGGAAATTAGAAAGTATGGAGAAAGAACTCCATCACAGCACTAGGCTACGTCCATATCGCACTCCTAGCCCTCAGGCGAGCAAGTATCGCAGACGAGGAAGGAACACTAGATGTGGATACCAAAAAATAGAGAAACACGAGTCGGATGATGATTTTCTCGATCAACAGCGACCAGCTCGCCGTTACAGGAGCCTAGCTCAAGGTGATGAGGATATACAAAATTTGGTCCGAAGAGAGATGGACCAACACCCAACACATCAGGGGTGCCAGATCAACCAGAGAACTTACTCGTCGAGCTCTCAAGACCCAGATGAAATCCCCTTTATCAAGGGAGATAGAAGAAGAATAATCCCTTAAGAAGTTTGCTATTCCAAGATTCAAGATCTATGACGGAAAGACTGACCCTATAGATCACGTTAGGCAGTACAGGTAGGCCATGACTCTCTGGAACCACCGATATGCACTAATGTGCCAGATTTTCCCCTCAAGATTGCATGATGTGGCTTAGAAGTGGTTCGAGAGGCTCCCTCATAGGTCCATCAGGAGCTTCGAGTCCCTGGCCAAGCTCTTCATGGTTCGTTTCATTACCAGCAGCTCCCATCCAAGGAGGATGGATGCTTTGCTAACAATGAAGAAGATGCCACAGGAGATCCTCC
The DNA here is from genome assembly GCA_949130495.1 of Sambucus nigra. NCBI lineage: Eukaryota > Viridiplantae > Streptophyta > Magnoliopsida > Dipsacales > Adoxaceae > Sambucus > Sambucus nigra. Next base: position 221,519,502 of record OX422218.1, read on the forward strand.
TGAACTATGCAAAGAGGTACTGGGAGTTGTTCAACGAGGTCGAGGACTACTCGAAACAGGTAGCAGTGGCCTCTTTCAAGATTGGCCTACCCAATTCTTACCTTCTTCACTAATCCCTGATGAAGAAGGAGGCCACAACCATCGATGACCTGATGGCTCGCATCGAGAAGTATGCCAATGTGGAAGATGTTACCCGCCTCAGTGCAGGGGAGAATGGTCGGACTAAGGTCTCTACCAAGGGCAACGATAAGGCCAAGAACCAAAAAAAAGGAGGCAAGAATGGGGGCAAGGGTGGCTCCAAGAGTGGAGGCAAGAACGATGTTTCGAAAGCAGTTCAAGAAGTAAACACTCTCTTTAAAAAACCAATCTATAGGATTCTAGTGAAGATCAAAGATGAGACATTTGTTAAGTGGCCTAGGAAGATGGGGGAGACCTCTCAAAGAGAAATAACGCGCTGAGATGCACTTTTCATAAAGAAAGAGGGCATAAGACTGAGCACTGCAAGGCTCTCAAGTCTCACCTTGAAGAGTTGGACCAAATCGGGTATCTAAACGAGTTTTTGGAAAAGAAGGCATAGAAGGTTGCTGCCAATGGAGACACAAGACCTGATAACGTACTAGAGGACGATGCTATCCATGAATTTGCTGTAATTAATGACGCATCTGACATGAAGAAGATTCAAAGGAATTCAAATCGAATGGAGGTAAAAAATCTTACAGCAGTAATGCAAGCTTTTCAAATCGATCCAACGAAGACATAGTTAGGAAAGCATCGACGAGCAGATGCCGTCGACTACAGAAAACACATCGTGTTTACAGATAAAGATCTAGCAGGGGTGAGAACCTTGCATCATGACGCTTTAATCATTACGCTAAAAAATAGCCAACTATGACGTCGACAAGTTGCTCATCGACTAGGGAAGCTCATCCGAGGTAATGTATCTCAACCTATTCAGAAAATTAAAGTTAAGTGTTGCCTACTTGAAGGTATCCACTGTCCCTCTAGTTGGATTCTCTAAAAAAGTAACTATTCCATTGGGAAATATCTTACTGTCGGTAAGGGCATGGAGTGTCTCCAAGATGATCGAGTTTCTAGTAGTTGACATTAACTCGCCATACCAAGCAATCCTCGGCAGAGGATGGCTACATGCAATGAAGGCACTCCCCTCAACCTACCATCAAAAACTCAAGTACGTGACTGAGCGAGGAGTTATGGAGATTCATGGAGATCAAGCGATGGCAAGAAGGTGCTTCATAGCATCCATCCACCCGAAACTAGATAAGAAGGCTGAGCAGGCCAAAGAAAAGGTCTAGGACTAAGAAGGTCTGATACATTCAAAATAGCAGTTAAATTATGGAAGTCCTGGAGTGCAGGAAACCAGGCTCCTCCCCTCGGAGCGGGTCATTGAGAACCTGGAATAAGTCACAGCCAATGGTAACAAAAAAGACAGGAGTTTCTTGATTGGAACATCTCTCATAGATAAAGAGAAGAAAGAATTGACAATGCTACTAAGGAGTAATCTATATGTTTTCGCGTGGGAACCGTATGAGCTACCTGGAATTAATCCTAGTGTGGTTTGTCATCGGTGCACGTCGAACCCACTTTCAGACCTATCGCGCAGAAGGCACGTCGAACTGTGCTAAAAAATTCCAAGGCTGTAGAGAAGGAAGTGGAGAAGATGATGGATGCAGGATCCATACTGGAAGTTCAATTCCCTAAATGGCTATCCAACCCAGTAGTGGTTCCGAAGAACAATGGGAAATAAAGAGTTCGTATCGATTTCACTGGCCTAAATAGGGCATGCCCTAAGGACAGTCTCCCTCTCCCAAAGATCGACTAATTGGTAGACGCTACATCGGCTCATGAGAGAATGAGTTTTCTAGACGTATATTAGGGGTATCACCATATTCCTCTATACGTACCCGACCAAGACACGACCGCCTTCATTACCACCATCGATTTATACTGTTATAAAGTTATACCCTTTGGGCTCAAGAATGCAGGAGCAACTTACCAGAGGCTAGTCACCAAGATGTTCAACGACAAAATGGGAGATACCATGGAGCTCTACATTGACGATATGCTCGTCAAGAGTACGCGCAAAGAGGACCATCTCTCAGACCTATCAAATACCTTCGAGATCCCCAGGAAATATCGAATGAAACTCAATGCGAGAAAGTGTTCTTTCGATGTCTAGTCAGGAAAATTCCTCTGGTATTTGGTTAGCGAGAGAGGTATTGAGGCTAACCCGGACCAGATCGATGAGATCAATAGGGTACAACCCCCTCACATGATACGAGATGTACTGAAACTCACAAGCATGCTCGCTGCTTTAAATCGTTTCATCTCAAAGTCCTCTGAAAAGTGCAAGCCATTCTTCCAGCTCTTAAAAGGAAACAAGACAGTAGAGTGGACTCAAGATTGCTCGAAAGCATTGGAAGAACTCAAGGCTTATCTCAGCACACCACCCTTTCTCGTCATATCTCAAGAAAGTGATTCCCTGTACTTATACCTCGCTGTCTCCAGCCACACCGCCAGTTTTGCATTAGTGTGCAAAAAAATAGGAATCCAGAACCGAGTCTACTACGCGAACAAGACCTTATTGGACGCCAAGCAGCGGTACCTACCACTGGAAAAACTCTCCTTTGCACTAGTGATAGCTTAGAGGAAGATAAATCACTACTTCGAAGCCCAAACTATCATCATCCTTACATCACACCCCCTTAAAGCAATCCTGTGAAAAATGGATCTGTCTGGCAGGCTATCTAAGTGGTCAGTGGAGCTCGGACGATTTGACATCCAATTTTAACCCAGGAATGAAATCAAGGGGCAGGTGCTCGCTGATTTCATCACGGAGTTTACGGGCGAGCAGCCTTATGACCAACCTTATCCCATGAAGAAAAATCACTCATCAGAAGGATTTTGGCGATTGTTTGTTGATGGAGCCTCCAACTCAAAGGTGGCAGGAGTAGGTATTGTACTTGTTACCCCAGAAGATACAATCCTCGAGAAGGAAATTAGACTTGGATTTGAAGCCTCCAATAACGAGGCTGAATATGAGGCTCTGATATCCGACCTACAAAAGGCACAGGTGTTGAGGGAAAAGCAGTTGCAAGTGTTCGGCGACTTGCAATTACTCTCCAATCAGATAAGTGGAGACTTCAATGCAAGAGACAAAAGAATGGCAGCCTACCTCGCCTTGGCAAAGAGGTTAATGTCCAGCTTTGAGGAAGTCAGTGTCCAACAGTTTCCCAGAGGACAGAATAGCCATGATGACACCCTGGTGGCCCTGAGTTCAGTAATCGATTCTGACTTAAAGAGAACAATCCCCACCGACTTCCTCGCCCATCCAAGCATCAACCAGAGCAACGAGCTGATGGACATGGGATATATGCTCCAAATTGAGTCAGCACCCAGCTGGATGGACCCCCTGAGGGACTATTTGAAGGACAGTGCACTTCCAGATGATAAGAAGGTCGCTCATTAGATAAGAGTCAAAGCTGCCCGCTTTCACTTATCTCCTGAGGGTAGACTATACAAGAGATCATTCACCGGCCCTTACCTTCAATGTGTTCACCCGAAGGACGTCGAGAAAGTTCTTCGAGAGCTTCATGAAGGAATCTATGGAAGCCATGTTGAAGGAAGGTCATTAGATTTCTGAGCAATGAAGGAAGGCTACTGGTGGCCATACATACAGAGAGATTATGGGGTATATGCTCGAAAGTGCGAGAAATGTCAACTACATGCTCCTATGGTCCACGAACCTGCTAACGATCTAAAATCACTTACCATCCCCTGGCCTTTCGCCCAATGGGGAATGGACATCGTAGGACCTCTTCCTACCGCTGCCGGCAATCGCAAGTATCTGTTGGTTGCAACAGATTACTTCTCTAAATGGATCGAGGCAGAGCCACTGGAAAACATCAAAGATGAAGATACAATGAGATTCATATGGAAAAATATAATTACCTGCTTTGGAATCCCTAGAACCATCATCACTGACAACGGAATATAATTCGAGAGTGGCCCCTTCCATAACTTCTGCAACAAACACGGGATAAGGCACCATTTTAGCTCGGTGGCCTACCCTAAGAGTAACGGTCAAGCCAAATCTTCCACTAAAATAGTGATCGATGGGCTGAAGGAATGACCGGAGCGAACCAAGGACGCATGGGTGAGAGAGCTGCCACATATTCTGTGGGCCTACCGCACTACCCCACGGTGGGAAACTGGGGAAACCCCATTCTCACTAACGTATGGAATGGAAGCAATCATACCTTTGGAAGCTGGCCTACCAACCATGAGGTCCAACTTGGTCGACCAGGGCCAGAATGATGCAACATTACTCGCTGAACTTGACTTAGCTGATGAACGCAGGGAACTAGCCTTAGTGAGACTAACGATCTATCAGCAACATCTCGCGAAACACTATAATAAGAGGGTCAACCCAAGAGCATTCCAAGTTGGGGACTACGTTCTAAGGAAAGTTCCTAGAAGCGCAGTGAAACCATCATATGGCAAGTTAGAACCGAACTGGGAGGGACTATTCAAGGTAACAAGAGATGATCTACAAGGAGCCTATCACTTAGAAACACTGGAGGGAAGAGAGATACCCCGAGATTGGAATGCTGGCAACCTGAAAAAATTATATTTCTAGCTTTTCTTCATTTATCTTTTATTACATTATTTGAAGTGGCAACTCATTTTTTTTATTAATAAAAGACTGTTTGGCAATGGCATTTTGTAAGGTGATTATTTATTAGGAACTTTATAACTTGCACATCTTTCCCAAGCGACAGGCACCTTACTCAAAGCATAAAATGAGGGTCTCACCCTCCTCAGGTTTTTGTTATGAAACATGAACAACCTCCTAGCATTTCCCTAGAAATATATGAAGCCCTACAAGGGACCCTTAGGCAGGTCGACCAAATCAAATTGGTCACCAAACTATGTTTGGTTCAGAAACTTGATCGGATAGAACATCAAACACCAGGTGTGTCCTCGCCATTTCCACACTTAGGCCTAAGGTAGTGTGATGACACGACCTAAAAGGTAAAGTGAGACAGAATGGTATCCCAAAAGCATACTGGAATGGGAGGATACTCACTCAAGGAAACAACCCTATAAATTTAATCGGCTACGAAGGGCCCAAGATAATCAAGTGGGAAATAAATGAAGTAAAAAATATATATAACTCATGTTTAGTCGGTAAAATTGCCCAAGACATAAATATTGCATTACTTCATTACAAGTACAATGAGTTACATTTGGTAAAATCTTATTGAGGATTAGGCATCTGAACAAGATAATCAGCCACTTGTGCTCTTCGATCGTCGTCCGGATGAGGATCCAACTCTTCCTCGACCTCATTCGCATCTGGCTCTAACAGATGCCTGGGGATAGCATATATAGGTATCCACTGGTCATCCCTCCTGAAAGGATTAGGCCTCAAAGTTGAAGGAGAGATCTCGTGATGGTACCAGAGTACTGAGTTCCTTAGGACTTGCAGCTCCCTAAGGGCGCTCAACCATCCCCTAATAAAGGATAATTCTTCAAAGTCTGTCAGCCTCGTCGGAGTATCTATGCAACCTTATTCATAACCGTCAGCCCACACTCGCTGAGGACCTTTCTTGAAAAGATGCCTCAGTCGTGTGACATCCTTTTGAAGCCCAGCAGCAATCACGTATGCTCGACGAACATCTTCTCGAAGCTTATCCCTCTCCCTATATGGACGCCTTACATCTGTACCAGCTCGAGGAACAACTGATGGGGTAGAGCCTCACAAAGCTTGAGGGGCGGTGCTTGGCCCTATGCCAACTCATGGAACAGCTGATGAAAAGGAACCTCGCAAAACTTAATTTACGATGCTCGGCGCATGCTCCCTGAGTCGCGACACCTCCCTCCTTAGAGTTTCATTCTCCTATTGAAGAACTTCTCCTACTTGGTTGATTTTGGAGGCATCTATAAGCTTGGCTCTTAAAATATTTACTTCCTCTTGGACAGAGGTGCCAACTTCTTCCATCTCCTGACGTTTATCCTTCAGTTTGGTGACGAGCTCAGACTGGTCCTTAAAACTCTTATTTCTCGACCTAAGAGACTTAGAAATCCTAACGAAGGCCTAACGAACTTGGGTGCTCATGTTAGGACTAAGGATCCTTCCCAGTTGAGAGGTGTCAGGGATATACTTATCTACATCAATCAACTACAAGCCATACAAGTAGTAAGAACCAGAAGAATCAATGTGCAGAAAAGAAAGTACTTTCATTTCATTCAAATAAAGGGGTCCAAGTACACTGGTAATTAAAAAAGAGTAGTACAAATAAAGCAAAAGATACAGAGGAAATACTAAGAACAGGCTATCTAGCAACCTCATTTTGTTCAGAGGTCGCTGGTTGCTTTCCATTGTCAACAGCAGCAGAGACAACTCCATCGGATGGAATAACTACTGTTCCCTGAGCAGGAGAAGCACCAATAGGAATGGTTAGAGAGGCAGAGACCACACCTTCAACGATTGGGGCAAGCTCATCATCTACAATAGGCTTTGGGCCTGATCATGATCGTCGAATAAGGGTGAGTCAATATCTACCCCGACAGCCAGAAGAGCCATGCTCCATCACTTCTTGAAGTTCAGATGGCTGATGTAGCCTATCTAAACATCAGCATCCTCGTATGCGGTAGCCCACCCGGAATTGTACTAACTTTCCTTAATAGTGGCTGCCTCGAACTCCATCTTCTTCACCTTCTCTGCCAGCACCTTATTTTCCTCGACCAAGGCCAACTTGCTTATGCAGACCAGATCATAGGACTACTGCAACTCATTTAGCTCATTGATCATCGCGTACTTTGCTCTGTTGGCTTCCACGAGGGCGAGATCGTAGGACTTCTGGGGCTCGCTGACAGCTTTCAAACTGGCCTCCAGCTTTATACCTTTCCCCTTCGGTTCAATGTTCTACTTCTCCAAATCTGCATTCCTACTCACCAGCTCGTCGTGAGTACGGTAGAGAATGGTGAATTCAGTCATGAACTGCAAGTAAAAAGATAGCATTAGAAGAAATCATTTAACATAATATTACAAGTATTGAAAATGGAAACAGACTTACCAAGTCTAGCCTTTGACTCGCTTGCAGGGCTAACTGGTCAGTCCCCAATGCCCTCTATCGATCAGCAGGCAAAATTGCTCTCTCGAGCAGCAAAGGAGCCAATTGGGGAGAGGTGGTGATAGAGGCCCCCTCGGGCAACGCAGACTCGGGCACCAAAGCTTATCCGGCCTTTATCCTTTCTTCCACTCTCCTTCTCTCCTCTTACCTCTCTTTCTCCCTTTCAGCTCTCCTCCTCTCTTCCATCTTCTTCTTCTCTTCCACCTTCTTCCTCTCCTCTTCCCTCTTTCTCTCTCAATTGTTCTTCCTCCCTCCTCTTCTTTTCCTACTCAATGGAAGCTGGCTGAGAGCTAGTGGCAACTTCTCCACTACCATACTTTTGCTTCTTCGACCTCCTAAAAAGAAGCACATCATCCTCATCATCATTATCCCCGATCAGATTTCTTCTAGGAGGAGCCATTTCTGCCTCGCTAGAACTGCTCAACTCGCTGGAAGACTCTCAAGCCCCTAAAAACTCTTCCGAGATGGAAGACTCTTCACCAGAGCTCTCTACACTGGAACCACCGTCAGCAGCACCCCTATTATCACCCTCACTATCCTCACCAGAGCTGCTCTCTTCCTTGTCCAATTAGATAGGGTCTACAATAACTTCTTCAGTGATATCAAGCTCGGTGATAGTGTCCACAGGTCGTGCGATGAAACTAGATCCAATATTTTTATACTCCAAAAGAAAAGCAACTGACCGAGAATGTTCACCATCAGCCAAAGGTTCTCTGATATTCCAAGATTTGATCAGCTCGGCAGCTCGAACCTCACTAAGAGTAGGTTCCAAGTTATTTTTCCTCGTTGAAAAGAAGAGAGAAGAATATCAGAGAAGTCATATATTAATAAGAAGATCGAAGAGAAGAATAAAAAGTTAAGCCTACCTATGTACTCCTCCCCATAAAAGGGGATCGTGAACCTATCAGACCTCGACCCCTCGGTATGGGGAGGAAATTGCCAATTTCTAGCAAGAAAACCCTCTTGCCAGTCATCCTTGTGGGAATCAGGTAAATTTACTACCAATACCCTGTCAGGAATCCTGACCTTGAGGTAAAGAAGACCAGAACTTATTCGTGAGAAAGAGTAGCAGAAGCATATGTCAACGAGCCCTAGATTGGTGCCATAGAGCTGATTTATTCTATGGACACCATTAACTATCTTCCAAACGTTTGGCGAACACTGTGCAGGGACAATATTGAAGTAACCAAAGAAGTGAAAAAATAAATTGCTTGGAGGGAAAGTGAGCCCCCCTTGGGACAGAAAAAGAACGCGAATCCAGTGAGTGCCCTCTATTTCTCTAACATTTTTAGGGACAAGGGCACACTCAATGTCTACCCAATCTGGGATGTTGTAGTACTTCCTAAAATCAGTTACATACATATTGGCTATTTTCCCCGTTTACAAAACCCTAACTACAAATACAAGGATATTGCAATGGAAAAAAGTACAGACAAAGAGCAAGAAGAACTTATGAAATCAAAACTTGGCTTGGGATGATGCGAAGTCACAAGCAAAGAATATGGAGGAGATTGGGATTGAAAGATGAAGACCTGGGAATGAGAACGCAATAATAGAAGATCAGAGGAGATGAGAAAATTTAAAGACGTTTGAAACGACAACAACGAAATACTGCTCCAAAAGGTTTTTTAAACATCTCCAATCGTATCGCACAAGACCCGAAGCTAGCTGCCACCAAAATCAAGTTGAGAGGAGAACTTAAATCTTGGGAAGAGTTACACAATTTATAAGAGAGCCATTATGATAAATCATTTAAATTTATTGAGCCCAAATTGTGGCCCAACAACTTTAGGGGAAATTGTGGATACCTCGATTTGTCACCGCGGGCCAAGACGAGTAGCCCAGAAAAGGCCCAAAGTCTGGAGGCCTCACTTACCTACTAGAACCAATTACGACTTAGTATCTTCCTAAAATCTCGTAGAGAGATATTCTAGGAAGTGAAGGACTGGCGTGGGGGAGTCCAACACCCCCACTTCCCGAGAAGAAACATGTATATAACAAACCCCAGGCTTGGGGCAAGAGGAACATAAGATATTTCCTGTAAAACACTCCCTGGAGTACAAAGAAATAATACTGAGAGCACCCCCGTGGACGTAGGCATTCTTGTTGAACCACGTACATATTGTGTTGTTTGATTAGCATTATTTACATTCCTTATTTGCTTTGTTGATTGTCTTTTCCTATTAATTTGTGTTGAACTTAATAGTCACCACAACCCTTATTAACCAATTTTTTAATTGCAGTTTTCATGTGAGATTTCCAATTAGATGATTCAAACAAGTGAATTCTAAAATCATCAAAACCACCGAAAGGCATACCTAAAGACACGGGATCACAAACACGGCTATGTTCCAATTTGTAGTTAAAACCAATTTTAGTGTGCCCTTTCGGTAAAAACAACTTTGTTCCAATTTTTAGTTAAAATCAATTTTAACTTCTTAAACCCTTAACATGGATCTAAGTGATTAAATCCATTCCATGAATAAATCATGCGGTAAAAGAAACTATTTCAGGAAAAATCCTCAAAGGGCAAAACCTTTTTATTTCACTATAATTTGTAAGACACAAGTTACACGGATTACAATGAAATAGGGTGACATATGAAATACCCGCAGGTGTCGGTTTCGATGTCTCGACTGAAATCTCCCATAGGAACTCCAGGTGGTCAGCAGTAGAGAAGAAAATGGCTTCTCCGCAAGTTACTTCATAAGAACTCCCTCTACAATAGCGCGCAACTCTTCGGTTGTAGATTTCTCCTCATAAAGTTCAGAATGGTGTAGTGAATGAATTATCTTCCGGTAAACGCGTTCAAGATCACTAACTTTGGAATTGAGTAATATGATCTTGAATAAACACCGGATGAATGAAACACTGTATGGGAATGAGTTTTTGAAACTGTTCTACCTTATCAAACTTTCACAGATATGTTTTTATTTATAACTGAGCAGCAAAGAGTCCAAGAAAATGAAAACACGGAAATTGAGGTCGTAAGTAGTTCGAGCAAGATGGAGATCTCGTTCGCACGACATAGTGATGTCGTTTGAACGACTCCCAGTCTCGTTCGAGCGACAGAGAAAATAATATTTTTCCTTTTAAATAAATCCTCAAATTTTCTTTAAACTTTTTGCAACTCAGAAATATTTTTAAAACATAAAAAGATTTAATTCCCAATTATTTAAATCACCCAGCATTTAATCAATATACACAATTACTCAAATGCTTATAAGTATTCATACCTGAGTGATCTTAAACAAATGCAACACCTCTTGACTTGAAATCTTCTTCAACGCTTTAGATTGCACATTCTTGGACTTGAACTTTGTCGTAGGCTCAACTAAACTCATTAAACTCCATAATTAAAACTAGCCTAGACTTAATTTATTTTTTTCGGAATTAAGCCAATTAAAACAAAAGTACATGATAAAAATTATGTTCTTACACACTATCTATGTGTGAGGATAAATGTTGGCTTTGAGACCGGATGAGTGCGATATGGTATGGTTTCCACCCCCGGACGTATGTTTAAGACTCCCTCCATTTGTTTGTCTATGTTGGGATTCGATGGTGAGATTCTGACCCGGTGGCCCCGTTGTGGTACGTGGTATACCTGGAGCCCGATAGCACACGAGGGATGTATCCGCGAGCTCTAAGCTTTGGGGATACATTTATATATATATATATATATATATATATATATATATATATATGATATAGTGTGTATAGCTATTTATAGCATGAGTGTAGTTATGGTATTATATTATGTGAACACTTATTTTTATAGCATGTGTGTCGCTATGATATTATTTATGAACGTATACCTAGTGAGGTTAGCATATACTTAGCTAATGGTGATTGTTAAAGGGGTTGAGCTTGGATAGCAGTTATTGTCCTAGTTAGAATGGGTATCATAATTAGAATAATAATATGAATGCGTTAGGTGCGCATTGTAGATGAGAGGTGAGGTTTTATCTCATGTGAGTGCGACCGGTTAATTATTTGTGAAATTAATAAACGACGTATTTTATTGATTTAAAACGTTTAATTACTTGCAAAATATTTTCAAACATTTTTGAGCTTTGACCCGGGAGAAAATCTATTTTCTTGTTTTCTTTCAAAAACTCCTGGGCGTAGCAGTAGGAGGGACAATATGAGTAGATCTTTCACGTCGTTGCGAGTAGTAGTTGTGGATGCTGCTGGATTTGATTGTAGCTACTTCAGTCATTTCTATATAGAGAGGATGCAGATCCATTTCAATCTTTCCTATTGGGAATGTTACCCATAGTTAGATAGGATTTTATCTCATGTTAGGCTTTTTATTTATCCGTTTCATTTTATTCGGTTCACATTTTTTTATTTATGCATGTCGATTATTCTGTTAATTTAGATGTTTCATTTTTATTTGTTATATTTATATTTCTTATTATGACAGTGATGTTGAGAATGAAACCATACTGGATTTCTGTTCTTATTTTAATAGAGGATTGGCCATCTGGTAGGCGGGTTATCACAAGTTCGACTAACGTTTTTACCTTTATTGATTTGTTTATCTGTACTTTGACAATTGCTTTTTGTCTATGGTAGGTTTATTTATTTATTTATTTATTTAAACTCCATATTTTTTATAAATAAAAATGTAAAAGGATAATTTATTATGTGCCTCAGAAGCAAATGATAAAAAAATCACGAAACTATAAAAATCTAAGAGTCCTCGATCTTCACGTAGGTTTCTTGAGGTTATAATTACTTTTAATTTAGTTTTTTGTCCTATATAATTCATGTCCAAAAATGATGAGAATTACTATTATTTTTAAACTTTTTAATGTTATGATCTTCCTCAATAGATATCCTCACAAATACCAAGTGATCTTTCTTTGACGACGGTTAATGTGACATCTTTGAAATTACTATCGACCACTTTTATTTCCATCAGCGCTATGATTTTCCTTCTATCTATCTATCTATCTATCTATCTATCTATCTATCTATCTATCTATCTATCTATCTATCTATCTATCTATCTATCTATCTATCTATCTATCTATCTATCTATCTATCTATCTATCTATCTATCTATCTATCTATCTATCTATCTATCTATCTATCTATCTATCTATCTACACCAAAATACTAATTTTGTGACTGCCTTCTTGTAACTACTAATGGGTTGACGCACTTTATCACTGTCGAGAGCAGTAGCAAAATTATTTGTAACTACCATTAGGAGTTACTCTCAGTGTCAATGTGGTCTTACAGGTGGCTATTGTATCTAATTTTTGCTACATACATTTCCCCACTAACATCTTGGGTTGTAAAACAAATTTTTAAAAGAAACTATGCGATTAATTTTTCACTTCGCAAAAATATTTATGTACTTGTCATATATACAAGGACCGGAGCAATTTTTGCCCTCTGAGCCTAAAACCTCAGGGCCGACCGTATGACTTATCGTCAATAAATACTTTTTTCGCTAACTATCAAGATGAAAAATCATATTTACAAAAAAACACTTCCACATTTAAAACATTCAATTTGTACCTTTTAATTAATATATCAAAATCCTACACCAATTTCTATAAAGAGAATTTAGACATTATTAACATTATTCGTCAAATATAAAATTGGCAATTGAGTGAAACAAATTAAATAAATAAATCAAATGATGTTTTAGTACTTAAAATTATTTATGGTTTAAAACAAAATAAATCTTGCATTGCTTTTACAAAACTTTGGTTAGGTCTACTCTAATAATTTCATTCTGAATTATCACATCAAAAGATTAAATACTCCACCTGTCTCAAATTAAGAGTCCATATTCATTTTTTGCATCGATTAAGGATACACTCAATTAATGACCAAGATTAACCCTAGTTCACTATCGTAGAATTTGGTTCATTGATCATGTCCAAAAATAAAAAATAAACTCTTAATTTGGGATAATAAACAATAGAATATTGGACTCTTAATTTGGGATAGAGGGGTACAAAATAATTTCTAAAATACCTCTCCTCTAAAGTATAGAGACAACTTGGGTCAACTTGCGACTAACTTGGGAGTTAAATTTGAAAGTGATCTTGGGTTACGCTCATAAGACAATGCACTCGAGAAGTTTGAGAGAACTTGTGTCAGCCAAATGCTGATGTGGGTTTATTCCTAACACGCTCATTATTCTATAATGCATAACTTATAAACAATGTATTATTATATCAATCACGTTATATAATATGACTTTAATGTGGATGTCCACATATCTTACATATGTTTTTATTGACATACTTCACTTGTCCTGTAAATATGGTGATCCCCATATGAGTTTGTATACACTTGAGAAATAACATATTATCTCCCCCTTTAAATTTTCTCTTTGTCCTTTATCTTACAACATATTATTAGCACGAGTGCTCCAATATATTTGTCATCGTAAATTGCCATCACATACCAACCATACTATCTTTATTTCATTAACGTTTTCCATCCTATATGAGATCTACTTGAGCTGAGATTTTAGGAATTTGGATGGCTTCATGCTTTTCTTGGTTTCAAGCTTCAAAATTATAGTTTATGTAATTGTCATCCAGATTTTGATATTTCAACTATCATGGTAAGTTTCACAACTCAAAAAGGTACTTACAATTCTTAATACTCTAATTATTTTTATATTAAACCCATAATTTTAGTTATTCAAAAAAATTTACATATTCAAATTTTAAATATTTAATTATGAAATTATCACTTAAATTATGGAACCAAAAGTTTTCTATTTCTATTAGGGCATGAACTTTCTAAATATCATTCAAAATTAGGACTTGAAGTTCTCAACTTCTATTCAAATTTTTGGACATGACAATAAAATATGCCCTAAAATCAAATTTGAAGTTTTGATTAATTCTACAATAGAGCAAGGGATACTAAAAGTAGCATAATAATTATTTATAACTTGGACTCAAAACTTCAATAATTTTGCAATCAAACATGAAGTTTTGATTATTTATATAATAAGGGTAATGATATTAAATGTACCACAATGATTATTTATAGTTTGGTCTTGGATTTCCAAACAATTATACCCCTTATAAAACTTGAAGTTCGGATACAAATGGGCAGAGATTTCAAAGTCCCTAAATATTTAATGCTGGGATATGGAATTTCCCTAATTATTTATAATTGAGACCTGAGTTCCCCAATAATTATTTCTGATTTGAAAAATGCACTTTTCTCCATTCTTTGAACTTGAAGTTTCAAAATTATTTTTGACTTAAAATGTCAAAGTCACAATCAAATTTTGATTTCTAATGGGATCGGTGTGCACCAAGAGTTTTCCAATTATATTTGTGATACGAAAATTTATTATTATTATTGTGACCAGAAGCTCACAAATTATTATTTGTAATTGGGATATATTTTTTCATAACTAGTTTTGAAAATATGAGGCATGTAGTTCTCATGGTATTTTAAAATATTTGGACCTGAAGCTCCAATAAAATATATCCTAAATCAAAAGTTGAAGTTCTGATTATTCATGAGGCATGGATATTGAAAATTATCAAAATAATTATTTATAATTTGAACTTGAAGTTTCAAATATAATTTTTTTGCTGGGATTAGTTTTAAAATAAATTAAATATTAAAACATGATCTTTCCATTTCTTAACCTTTCATTTTCTTATGAAATGAAAGATAGTTTTACATACTCTTTTAATTGCTAAATGTTTATTTAAATATTCTATTAATGGTTTCACCATTAAACCTTTGTCTCTTGACATTTTAACTTATCGTTTTAAATTTCATTTAACTGTAACTACTCTTCATATTCAAATTATTTACTATAAATTGGAGTCTTGAGAATTTAAAGAGAATCTTATTTTTTAAAATGTAAACTGTATTATCATATCCTAGGAACCTGAAGTTCTAAATTTCCATATATTCACAACCCGAAGTTCTGTTTATTATGTCAATAAAATTGGTGCTAAAATAGAGAACCTTAATTTCCAATTACTTTTTGTACGGAATATTAGTGAAAATTATTTTAATGATAACTTACATATCGTTAACTATTTAGTTTAATCATTACACAAATTTTGAAAAAAAAAATGGATCAATATAAGGCCCAACCCGAAATTTTGGCTGAACCTAAAGGTTTATTCCCTAATTCTATATTAGAAATCTAAAATTTCTTATTTTCGAATCTGAAATCTCTAACATATGATAAAAATATGGAATTTCGATTCACCAGTTATGAATCAAAAGTTCTAAACTTTATTTGTCTATTTTTATCCTCTAAATATATATCTTGATTTAATATCTATATGATTAAGGTTTTTTTGTGTGCTTAAAGAAGAATGATTAAATTATGATTTGTGTTGATCCAAGGTCAACAAAATGCATAATTGTTAGACATATTTTCTTTGAATATGTTTCAAAAACAATCTAAATCCTCAAATATGAAATTATTTTGAGATGATTAAATATTCAACGATTAATTCTTACAAAACTTGAAGTCTTTGTTATTCATCCTATTATTTGAATATTATATAATTAATTTGATACGAAATTTTTTAAATACTTTCATTTATTTAAGATTTGTCACTAAAGACCATAATATAAATTATTGTTTTATATATATATATATATATATATATATATATATATATATATATATATATATATATAGAATCACACTCACATCACAATCTATATTGAATGTTATAATTGAAAATTATGAATTGTCATAGTTTAATGACACGTGTCTACCATACATTGAACAACTCACACTGTTGTGAACAACCTAAAGTTTTTTCAGATTTGGTATATAATATAGTAAAAGTTCCATCCATAGTTGGAACTATGGCTCTAGAAGAGAATACATAATATTGTTATGTGGTACCTGCCCATTCATATGCAATGAGTTATGTGAAAGCAATTCCTGAAGAAATTTTCTTTATTTTTTGGACATAAGAATACATGGGTACCATATTTAAATAAACAAAGTAATTTTTCATTACTTCAAGTGTTAGAAGCAGAATCTTACACTAGCAAACAATCATTATATTATTCAAGGGGTTATACTATACAACATTTATTGTTGTAAAATTGCACTTTGTCGTGAGCCAGAAGCTCCATGGTTCAATTATTTATTATTATAAAATGACCATGTTGGTCACCTTAATTGTTTTTCATAAGATGTTGCGAATCCAAATGATATTTATCACAAACGTATATATGGTTCTTATGATTCCCCCTCTATTGAACCGTTGAAAAATATAATGTTTATCGTATATTTGCAAATTTATTTTGATCAGATAATATTCCTGCCATTAGGAAGAGGATAGAACGTACCTGAAGTACAAATTGTTCTCGAGAAATAGCTTGTTCCTGAAGAACGACGAGAATTATCATGAAATACTTTCACTTTGTCTCATATAATCTCCCCTATCACTCAATGTGAAAATACAATGAAAAATGATATTGCAACATCAAATGCCACATGGACTAGTTTTAAATGTCATTGTTAAAATTATTATCTCTTGAGGACAAAATAAATTCGGTAACAAATAAATTTATTGAACTCGAGAAGTATGGCAAACCTATAGCTCCTAACTACTTGCTTCCCTAGTTGTAGAGGTCAAGTAAAATCATGCCCAAATAATGCTCAAGAAGAAGTTATACATAACGCTTAAGAAGAGGTTATGAACAAAAGATCCGCTTTCTCTAAAATCCCTGAACATGTTATTCTCTATGAAAAGACATAAGTCCCTGAAGTGACTATAAAGCCCCTAAAGTAGGCAAAGGTATGAGATATCTATGTTTTATAAATATATAAGATAAAAGTGGGATAAAAAAATATGATCATTGATGATATAATTATATATGTTGTAGTTACACAAAAATCAAAGAGGAATGATATTACAAATTCATGTACTATAAATAAATGTCGATAAATAATATATTTGCTAAAATAAGAAAATATCATGATGGCATAATTCGAGTTTCTAAATAAACGTGGTGTATTTGAACCTACAGTAGAAACCCAGTAAGATGTTTAATCCTAAAGGTTACAAATGGGAGTTTATAAGAAGGCGAAGTAATAAATTTGCTAAAATTGCATGAACTTTGGAACAAGGCTTCATGAAGAACCCAATATTAATTATATACAAACATTCCATCCCATAATGTCCGCAATAACTTTTCAAATATCTTATTAGCTTAGGAGTTTTTTAAAATATATTATACGAGAATCATGAATATTATAACTGCATATTTATACGGGACTTAGAGAAAGAATACATATAAAAATTCTAAAATGATTTTCTTTGCCTAAAAGTAAAATAAGGAGTATGTACTTAAATACATTAAGATATTTATTATACAGTAGGCAATCCGAATGGATATAGTTACAACATTATTATCAAATACTTGTCTAAAGAAGGGTATGAAAATAATCCTATATGCTAATGTGCCATTATGGAAAAATATTCAAAAGGATGTGCTCCTAAACATCTCAATTGAAATGCAAAATACCTATATATGGAATTCAAAAATGAATGACCTTGGGGTAATTAGTTATTGTCTCGGCCTGAAGATTCGGAATAATTTCAGCGAATCACTAATCCATTAATTAAATGGATTAAAAAGTCCTGCAATGCTTTAACATATGTTAAGCACACTATTTTGTATACTCATAGTCTTAGATATTTGGATATTAAATTATCCATATCATCCGAAAGAGGATGATAAATATAAATTTGGTCTAGAAGTACCATATTTGCATTATATTATTTCATTGTTCTATAAGTACCATACTTATACGTTATTAGTAAATTTCTATACATATCACACTGCATAATACTGAACATAATATTTGTAGTCAATTACTTGGCAAGAAATAATTATCATTAACTTGAAAAGTATGGGATTAATATCAATTATATTATGTTATGTTTTTATATCTAACCATATATGTCTAGTTAGTTATATAGATGCAAGTTATATCTCAGATCCTCACAAGGAATAGTCAAAATGCTTATGACTTGCCTCAAAAAACATATATTCTACTACAACTTATTAAGGCAATGGTTCTTGTATATCCCAAACATAAATAGGCTACATCGAGGTATATACGACCAACACATTATAGTTATTCAACATACATATACTCAAGAAGAGTTATGCAACACATAAATTCATGAAGAGTTATGTTATTAAAGTCAAACATATCTGATAATGTGACATGCTCATCCCTTTTACCAAAGTCTTATGGAAGTCGAGCATCTAAGGAAAAATGAGATTGAAGTCAATTAAGTGCGTTCAACTGACAAACTAACTAATTTATTTACCATTTTCGAAGGCAACATTCCAGAAGCTTTTTTATGGAATTGGAATCTGTCAATTTCACCAATAGCCAATTTGAGATATTTAAATCAAGGGAAGATCTTTTTCAGGGGAGGATAAAAAATTATGCTCTTTTTGGAACATATGTGCATTGCACTCTTTTTCCTTTAACTGGGCTTTTCCCATTGGGGTTTTCTAGTAAATGTTTTAACGAGGTAGCATCAAGCACGTCCAACACCAATTTAATGATAACAAAAGTGTGACACCCCGACTAATTAAACACCGGGTAGCTACTCCTTTATTAAATTAATTCAAAATGCCAAGTTGGCTCAGTTAATAGCATCATTTTCGAAAACATTTGATTTATTACTAACCACCTAGTATTTAAAAAGTAAGTGCCAAATTTTAATTAAGTCCGATTAACATGCAACAAGTGTAACAAAGAATACTATAACACCATTCACCATAATGAAGTAAAATGAATAACCATCACAATAGAGTAAATAAAGTCTGGAGGAAAACTCCTCACTACAATCCCATAACTGAAAAGAATAACCGAATCTGAAATAAAACATGCTGAAGTCTGAAAACTGTAATAGAGAAATGTCTAATAGAAATGGGCAACATGCCCTACAAATGATAGATAGTGACTCTGGAATCCAAAAGAGAGAAGCGTCTACATGCAAATCCCTGTAGCTTCCACAGGCAGCTACAGCTCGTCACCAGAGTGAGAATCCTATACTTGGTGTCCCTGTGGCTGGGCACCTAAAATGGTTTTACAAGAAAAAGATTTGAAAAGCAAACGGGTCAGAGCCCGAATGTGTTATATTTTAAAAACCTGCAAGTGCTTTAAAAACATTTAAAACATTAAATGCAAAGTACATGTTAGGACGTGCACTCACATGATATTCTCACCTCTCGACTAACTGTGCACTCCTAACGTAAGTACCCATCTATAACGACCCATACTACTAGCTAACTGACAACATAACTAGCTAGACTGCCAAAGGTTCTACCCATATTACTCGGTTCCCTTTAATCATAATAACGCCCGTAATCAACTAGAGGTTTAACATAAACTCAGTTACTAAATATGCCATTGATATAACTATCAGATAACTCACTTCATATAACTCGAAACAATACCGTAATATTTTTACAACATTAACATGAGGATTCCCATTAATTTAATGTATATTATTCATCTCATAAATATACAATACAAGCACCCCGCAATCTAAGCTGTAGTGCACACATACTCTGCTATCCATCCCGGTACATCACGTACATAAGGATTACATATTCCGAATCTCTCAGGAATAGTTTACCGATAACAACATCACAAATAATGGAGGCGAACACAGTCACCATCACATGGGTCACGCACATACCTACGCTCCCATGATCAGCGGACTTATTAATATCACAATAAGTCTTTCAATGACCTATGTTCATCAAGGTACCAGTCTATATCCCCCCCGTAGGCACACAAGGATTAGAGGGTCCTAAGCGAACGAAACCTCCCCGTGATAGCAAGTATGGTAGGTATGTCATACATACAATCCATATACCAATACTAAGTAAACACACATCTTAGTAATACCGTACTTTAATCGTAGTACATATCGCATTCTCGTACTAATAATAATTATCACAATTCGTACTATTCCGGTTTGTAATTATACGCGCCATAATTCATCCTCACATCGTAGTAGACACTCATGTCTCAACCCAAATGGTTCCTTGAATATAACTCTAGTATATGATTTACTCATCTCAATAACCCAAAAGTCCTAAATCAATCACTATATCATCAAAGGAATGCTAACTCTACCCTTGAACCAGTTTCCGGGACTTCAAAAGTCAAAACAGTCCAAAAAGGACCAAACTGTCAGCTCGTTAGAAGTCTCGTTCGAACGAGGCTTCGAACGAGTTTGGACTGTCAGGTCGTTAGAAGTCTCGTTCGAACGAGGCTGTTCGAACGAGATCCCAGTTCGTTCGAACGAACTGACCCTTCTAACGATATCTCGTTCGAACGAGATATCGAACGAAAATCCTACTCGTTAATAACGACTGGTCAACTCGTTAGAAGCTCGTTCGAACGAGCTCGTTCGAACGACCTGGGGGCTGCTTCTAACGAGCTACCAGTTTCGGCCCAGAATTTTCCCAATTCGTTTTTCCATCCATTTTTACTCCTCAAACCTCTTCTAAAATTCGTTCCAACAATATATTGAGTTCTCTAATCATTCTCAAACATGCTAAGGTGCTATACTAACATCATTAAAGGGTTTAATATCTTCTAAACATCATTTAATCACAATTTCTACATTAATTCCCAATTTTCTTCAAGAACATAAACCCTAGGTTCTTCTCATCAAAATTTCCCAGATTTTAATCCGTTTATACATCACATAGATATGAAATCTCTGAATTAAATCTTCAAACAATGGTTCTACATGCAAACCTATCCCAAATTTAAACAACAATCTTCCAATTTCATGGGTTTTCTTTTAACTCTTATATAAGATTGATTAACAAGGTTTCTAACATGGAAAAAGCATTCACTGCATAAGGAATGTAATTTAAATCACTTGCCTTGGTTTGATTCCGGATTTGGTGTTGATTTGGTGAAGAATTTCTGCAGAATTTCTTCTCTCCCAAGCTCTATCTCCAATGGTGGCTCAAGGTGGCTAGGGTTTTGATTTGGGGAAGATGGTAAACCTAATGATAACTTACGTAGCTTAAAGGGTTAACATGGGTTGGTTATGGGCTTAGTGGGTCAATATCCACATCAGATTAAATTAACCAATTTTCGTCACTTTTAATTCCTCAAAATGTAAAATTACTAAAATATCCTTTATGGTGCCGGTATGGCCTAAAAATACCCCGGAACCCAAATTATACCCCCGGCTAGTGTTTTCTGACTATCTCGACCCTTCCGGACGAGTTGGCGCACTCAAAACGACCATACGGATTATAGATTTTAAATTCACTTTTATATAATCAAAATGTTACACCGTGACGCGGCGGTCCCACGCGTCTCAATAAAATTTCCAAATTGCCGTATATAAATCTCACGACAAATTTTATAATACCAAATACATATATAATCATATATGCACAAAATCAAATACCAACTCGCATCACATTAGTATTATAACCCAGATTAAGTTCCAATTAATACATAATTAATTAATTAATCCCAAAAATAAATATAGCCAAAAGTACGGGGTATTACATACTTCCCCCCTAATAACTGAATTTCGTCCCGAAATTCGAAACTAGAAAGTATCTGCTAAAAATAGCTCTGGATAACGTTCGCGCATCTCATCCTCGCGCTCCCATGTGGACTCCTCGACATTGTGATGTCGCCACTGAACACGCACTAACGGAACTATCTTTGACCGCAGTTTCCTCTCGCTTCGGTCCAAAATAGCAATTGGCCCCTCCTCGTAGGAGCTATCTGGCTGGAGATCGATGTCCTCCACAGCAATGTGAAAATGAGCTCGATCATCTCTGAGATATTTCCTCAGCGAGGAAATGTGAAACACATCGTGAATCCGATGCAAATGCTCCGGTAACCCAAGTCTATACGCAACCGGTCCGATCCGCTCAATAATAGGAAACGGCCCCACATACCTTGGTGCCAACTTCCCCTTCTTCCCGAAATGCATAATCCCCTTCATAGGAGATACTCTGAGCAAAACCTGGTCCCCCACTTGGAACTCTCTGAAAAACCTCTTCACATCAGCATAACTCTTCTGCCAGTCTTGAGCTACCCGAATGCGACTCCGAATCAACTCAATCCTCGCCGAAGTATCTTGAATCACCTCAGGCCCAAGCATTTTGTTGTCCCCCACTTCCAACCAACATGCTGGGGAACGACAAGGCCTACCGTACAATGCCTCAAACGGAGCCATGCCAATAGTGAACTGATAGGAGTTGTTGTAAGCAAACTCCACCAGTGGAAGATACTGCTCCCATCCACCCCCGAAGTCGATAATGCACATGCGTAGCATGTCCTCCAACATCTGATTGGTGCGCTCTGTCTGCCCATCGGTCTGTGGATGATAAGCCGTACTCAGCCGTAATTCCGTGCCCATGGCCTCCTGAAAACTCTCCCAAAACCTTGAAACAAATATCTTGTCTCTGTCAGACACGATATTTAGGGGCACACCGTGAAGTCTCACAATCTCTGAAATGAAGAGCTGGGCATACTGTCCCGCAGTGTAATCATTCCTTACGGGTAAGAAGTGAGCGACCTTGGACAACCTGTCCACAATCACCCAAACTGAGTCGTGACCCCTCTGCGATGTAGGCAACCCCGTGATAAAATCCATGGATATGCTCTCCCACATCCACACCGGAACCTCCAACGGTTGTAGCAATCCTGCTGGTCTCTGATGATCCACTTTTACAAGCTGACAAGTGGCGCATTTCGAGACAAACTCAGCGATATCCCTCTTCATACCGCTCCACCAATACTGGCGTCTCATGTCCTGGTACATTTTGTCCCCTCCGGGATGTACCGTGAACCGTGAGCCGTGCGACTCTGCCATCACATCGTGCCGCAATTCTTCCCCTTCCGGAACTACCAATCTCCCATTGAAGCGCAATCCCCCGTCTGAGCTAACGGTATAGGACTCGGCTCCCTCTGCAAGTAATCGAACTATCTGCTCCTGACAGCACGAGTTATTAGCCTGTGCCCGTACTACCTTCGTGACGATCTGCGGTGTAACGGTCATCACAGACATAAAAGATCGGGCCACTGCATCTTGGTGTCCCAATTCCTTCCACTTCGCCTTCCACACCTCTGCCACCTTATCAGCTGGCCTACGGCTCAACGCGTCTGCTACCACGTTAGCCTTACCCGGGTGGTACTGGATGTCGAACTGGTAGTCCTTCACAAACTCAAGCCACCTACGCTGCCGCATATTCAATTCCTTCTGCGTGAACAGATACTGTAGTGACTTGTGGTCCGTGAACAGCTGAAACTTCTCCCCCAAAAGATAGTGCCTCCAAATCCGTAAGGCAAATACTACTGCTGCCAACTCCAAATCATGTGTGGGGTAATTCTTCTCGTGAGGCTTAAGCTTACGGGAAGCATAAGCTATGGCCTGTTTCTCCTGCTACAATACACCTCCCAGTCCTTGCAAAGATGCATCGGTGTAAACCAAATACTTAACTCCCGATCTCGGCAATGCTAATACCGGTGCTGAGGTCAATTTGTCCTTCAATTCATCGAATGCCAACTGACAGGCATCACTCCAGATGTATGGCACACCCTTACGAGTAAGATGTGTCAAAGGACCCGCTATCTCCGAGAAACCCCGAATAAACCTCCTGTAGTATCCTGCTAGACCCAAGAAACTACGAATCTCCGTTGGTGTCGTGGGATGTCCCCACTCCCTCACCGCTGATACTTTTCCCAGATCAACTGATATTCCCTGGTCGGAAATAATGTGACCCAAGAACTGGACTTCCTTCAGCCAAAATCCACACTTCTCAAACTTTGCATACAACTCGTTCTGACGAAGTGTCTGCAAGACCTGCCTCAAATGCTCGGCGTGCTCCTCCTCCGTCTGAGAGTAAACCAGAATGTCATCGATGAAGACAATGAAAAACTGATCTAGGAAATCTCTGAACACTCTGTTCATCAAGTCCATAAACACTGCTGGAGTGTTGGTCAAGCCGAAAGGCATAACCCGAAACTCGTAAGAACCATATCTCGATAAGAACGCAGTCTTCGAGACATCCTCTTCCCTGATACGCAACTGATGGTAACCCGACCTCAAGTCAATCTTCGAGAAGAAAGAAGCTCCCCTCAACTGGTCGAATAAGTCATCGATTCGAGGCAACGGATATTTATTCCGTATCGTGACCTTATTCAACTCTCGATAGTCCACACACAATATCAGTGAACCGTCCCTCTTCTTCACAAACAAAACTGGAGCGCCCCAAGGTGAGGTACTCCTACGAATAAAGCCCTGTCCCAACAGCTGCTCTATCTGATCCCGTAGCTCTCTCATCTCAGCTGGAGCCATACGGTATGGTGCGCGTGCTATAGGTCTCGTACCCGGTAGCAAATCTATAACGAAGTCTATCTCTTGACTGGGTGGTAATCCTGGTATCTCCTGAAATACATCTGAATACTCCCTGACAACCGGGATCGAATCCAAAGGAATCACAACCTCCCTAGAGGTATCCTCCTCAATGTAATACAGATGAGCGGTCGATCCTCCCTCTGGGCGAGGCATCGCCACTACAAACATCTCTTGCCCCGGAATGGCAAAAACAATGCTCCCGCTGAAGCAATCAATCATGGCTCTATATGTGACGAGCCAATCCATACCGATGATCACATCGTGAACATGCATGTCTAACACTAACATGTCTGCAGGCAATACCAAACCACCAACCTCTACCCCGACTCCTCGGCATAAAAAGAAAATAAGTGACCCACTCCCCAATGGTGAGTCGACACACGTCACTGTGCTCTCTGCCGTAGCTAA
Source organism: Sambucus nigra (assembly GCA_949130495.1). Lineage (NCBI taxonomy): Eukaryota > Viridiplantae > Streptophyta > Magnoliopsida > Dipsacales > Adoxaceae > Sambucus > Sambucus nigra. The sequence continues at coordinate 221,544,496 of OX422218.1, forward strand.
CAATCCTAAAGCTTTCGCGAAGTGAGTAGCAATAAAACAGTGTGTAGCACCCGTATCAAATAACACCCGACCCATAGTGCCATGGATAGGAAACGTACCCTCAATCGCGGGTGGTGCCTGTGGAACTGCAGCCTGGTTGACGTTGTAGACACGTCCGTACTGTAGCTGCCCCTGCTGAGGTGCTGGAATAATCTGCGGCGGTGCGGGGAGAGCGGCGGGAAATATAGGCCTCTGCGGCTCCTGGCGAGCACCCTGCTGCTGCTGCGGTGGGGACCTGCCCCTATCAGGACAATCCTGCTTCTTATGGCCAGTCTTGCCACAAGTAAAGCACTTCCCTGGGAAATTCCCTCCCCTCTGCCCCTGCTGACCCCGTCCCTGGTGGCCGTTACCGTTCCTCCCTTGGCCCTGGTGAAACTGCTGCCCATTCTGTCCCTGTTGGCCATTTGGACCCTGATGGCCCTGGAGGAAACCTCCCTGTCCCTGCCTGTAGTTCCCTGACCGGAACCTCTTATTATCCCCCTGCTGGGAGCCCTGCTCATTTTGTCGTTGTCCCTGACCAGATTGTGCCCCGCTGGCACCATGTCCTCCAGTCCTGCCCTGATGGCTAGACTCTCCCGACCGCTTGCCCTCGGCCATATGAAAACGGTGGTCCTGACAGTGTAATAATGCAGCGTTAACCACGTCAGAATACGTGGCCAACGATAGGTTCCCTAGCAGATGTTGACGGATCCTCCAATTCAACCCGTCTGTGAACTTCTCAATTTTCTTCTTCTCTTTTGGAATCTCGTCTGGGACGATATTCAACAGGTTAGTAAACTCGGCCTCATACTCGGCCACTGTCTTGCCTTCCTGCTTCAGACTCATCAGCTTTCTCCTCATCTCCGTATGAACTGCCGACGAAAAGTACTTGCGGTCGAACCGCACCCAGAACTCCTGAATCGTGAGGGTATCCCTCTCCTCCGCGGTGGTAATGGACTCCCACCACTGCAGCGCAGATCCCACTAGCTTGAAAGTAGCTAGCACCTGTTTCTGAACATCCGTGCACTCATGCATCCTCAAATTCCTCTGCATGTCCTTCCTCCACTGGCTCGAGACTACTACATCTGAGCTTCCTGCAAACTCTGGCGGATGCGCTTTCTGAAAAGCGTCACGTACACGTTCCCAAGCAGACGGGAATGCATTAACCTGGACTGGCGCGGCAACCGGCGCCTGAGGTGGTGCCTGCTGAATCACGACAATCGCGGCATTTACCGCTTGGGCTACTATAGCAGCAACCTCAGCGGCGTTCATCATGCCCTAAACTGGAGCGGTCTGTGGTTCGGGCGTTGCATCCCTGGGAACTCGTCGTGCACGTCATGGAGGCATCTGAAATAAGAACAAAGTTTATAAGTCTACAGTTATAAACTTTAAGATAGCTGAAGAACGAAACGTACACACAAAAGAGTACAACAGTCCTAAAATATAGGGCTCTATACCAAAGAAACGTAGCGGAAACATAACAGCCGTACAGATCCTAAAGGACACTAGAACCTGATGCTCTGATACCACCTGTGACACCCCGACTAATTAAACACCGGGTAGCTACTCCTTTATTAAATTAATTCAAAATGCCAAGTTGGCTCAGTTAATAGCATCACTGTCGAAAACATTTGATTTATTACTAACCACCTAGTATTTAAAAAGTAAGTGCCAAATTTTAATTAAGTCTGATTAACATGCAACAAGTGTAACAAAGAATACTATAACACCATTCACCATAATGAAGTAAAATGAATAACCATCACAATAGAGTAAATAAAGTCTGGAGGAAAACTCCTCACTACAATCCCATAACTGAAAAGAATAACCGAATCTGAAATAAAACATGCTGAAGTCTGAAAACTGTAATAGAGAAATGTCTAATAGAAATGGGCAACATGCCCTACAAATGATAGATAGTGACTCTGGAATCCAAAAGAGAGAAGCGTCTACATGCAAATCCCTGTAGCTTCCACAGGCAGCTACAGCTCGTCACCAGAGTGAGAATCCTATACTTGGTGTCCCTGTGGCTGGGCACCTAAAATGGTTTTACAAGAAAAAGATTTGAAAAGCAAACGGGTCAGAGCCCGAATGTGTTATATTTTAAAAACCTGCAAGTGCTTTAAAAACATTTAAAACATTAAATGCAAAGTACATGTTAGGACGTGCACTCACATGATATTCTCACCTCTCGACTAACTGTGCACTCCTAACGTAAGTACCCATCTATAACGACCCATACTACTAGCTAACTGACAACATAACTAGCTAGACTGCCAAAGGTTCTACCCATATTACTCGGTTCCCTTTAATCATAATAACGCCCGTAATCAACTAGAGGTTTAACATAAACTCAGTTACTAAATATGCCATTGATATAACTATCAGATAACTCACTTCATATAACTCGAAACAATACCGTAATATTTTTACAACATTAACATGAGGATTCCCATTAATTTAATGTATATTATTCATCTCATAAATATACAATACAAGCACCCCGCAATCTAAGCTGTAGTGCACACATACTCTGCTATCCATCCCGGTACATCACGTACATAAGGATTACATATTCCGAATCTCTCAGGAATAGTTTACCGATAACAACATCACAAATAATGGAGGCGAACATAGTCACCATCACATGGGTCACGCACATACCTACGCTCCCATGATCAGCGAACTTATTAATATCACAATAAGTCTTTCAATGACCTATGTTCATCAAGGTACCAGTCTATATCCCCCCCGTAGGCACACAAGGATTAGAGGGTCCTAAGCGAACGAAACCTCCCCGTGATAGCAAGTATGGTAGGTATGTCATACATACAATCCATATACCAATACTAAGTAAACACACATCTTAGTAATACCGTACTTTAATCGTAGTACATATCGCATTCTCGTACTAATAATAATTATCACAATTCGTACTATTCCGGTTTGTAATTATACGCGTCATAATTCATCCTCACATCGTAGTAGACACTCATGTCTCAACCCAAATGGTTCCTTGAATATAACTCTAGTATATGATTTACTCATCTCAATAACCCAAAAGTCCTAAATCAATCACTATATCATCAAAGGAATGCTAACTCTACCCTTGAACCAGTTTCCGGGACTCCAAAAGTCAAAACAGTCCAAAAAGGACCAAACTGTCAGCTCGTTAGAAGTCTCGTTCGAACGAGGCTTCGAACGAGTTTGGACTGTCAGGTCGTTAGAAGTCTCGTTCGAACGAGATCCCAGTTCGTTCGAACGAACTGACCCTTCTAACGATATCTCGTTCGAACGAGATATCGAACGAAAATCCTACTCGTTAATAACGACTGGTCAACTCGTTAGAAGCTCGTTCGAACGAGCTCGTTCGAACGACCTGGGGGCTGCTTCTAACGAGCTACCAGTTTCGGCCCAGAATTTTCCCAATTCGTTTTTCCATCCATTTTTACTCCTCAAACCTCTTCTAAAATTCGTTCCAACAATATATTGAGTTCTCTAATCATTCTCAAACATGCTAAGGTGCTATACTAACATCATTAAAGGGTTTAATATCTTCTAAACATCATTTAATCATAATTTCTACATTAATTCCCAATTTTCTTCAAGAACATAAACCCTAGGTTCTTCTCATCAAAATTTCCCAGATTTTAATCCGTTTATACATCACATAGATATGAAATCTCTGAATTAAATCTTCAAACAATGGTTCTACATGCAAACCTATCCCAAATTTAAACAACAATCTTCCAATTTCATGGGTTTTCTTTTAACTCTTATATAAGATTGATTAACAAGGTTTCTAACATGGAAAAAGCATTCACTGCATAAGGAATGTAATTTAAATCACTTGCCTTGGTTTGATTCCGAATTTGGTGTTGATTTGGTGAAGAATTTCTGCAGAATTTCTTCTCTCCCAAGCTCTATCTCCAATGGTGGCTCAAGGTGGCTAGGGTTTTGATTTGGGGAAGATGGTAAACCTAATGATAACTTACGTAGCTTAAAGGGTTAACATGGGTTGGTTATGGGCTTAGTGGGTAAATATCCACATCAGATTAAATTAACCAATTTTCGTCACTTTTAATTCCTCAAAATGTAAAATTACTAAAATACCCTTTATGGTGCCGGTATGGCCTAAAAATACCCCGGAACCCAAATTATACCCCCGGCTAGTGTTTTCTGACTATCTCGACCCTTCCGGACGCGTTGGCGCACTCAAAACGACCATACGGATTATAGATTTTAAATTAACTTTTATATAATCAAAATGTTACACCGTGACGCGGCGGTCCCACGCGTCTCAATAAAATTTCCAAATTGCCGTATATAAATCTCACGACAAATTTTATAATACCAAATACATATATAATCATATATGCACAAAATCAAATACCAACTCGCATCACATTAGTATTATAACCCAGATTAAGTTCCAATTAATACATAATTAATTAATTAATCCCAAAAATAAATATAGCCAAAAGTACGGGGTATTACAAAAAGTTGTAATCTTTTTTCCTTTACTTTGGTTTTTTTCCACTGGATTTTTTCTTAGTAAGATTTTAATAAGGCAATAATAATTGAATGGTAGATATGATGTACATCTAAGGGGAATTGTTAAATAATAAGACTTGTAATATGGATGTCCACAGATCTTACACATATCTGTCTATTAGGATAACTCACTATGTCCTATAAATAGGGTGATCCCCATAAGAGTTTGTACACACTTCAAAAATAACATATTATCTCTCTCTCTCTCTCTCTCTCTCTCTCTCTCTCTCTCTCTCTCTCTAAATTCTCTATGTGTATTTTATTTAACAATAAATTAGATAATAATCAATGGCAATAATTCATATTATTTTTTTTATAATGGTTGAGATAGTTTTCTTACCTAGAATGTGTTTTATCAACTAATATAATTAAGCAATTACATTTATTTCATAACTTGTGCACAATCTAGGTAGACCCCCTAACAAAATAGATGACAGACAAAGATTACATCAACCTACCTTATGCAAAGTAATGCCAACAACTACTTTTAAGTATGTGTAAACTTTGGTTCAATATAACTGTAATTATCTCCTAAATATGGAGACTTCATGAAAAATTCAAATAGCAAAAAGTGTTCCGAATCACATTTTACTCGAAAACTCAAGTATTTATTTCCAAAATGATTTGTTTACTAATTACGAAATATAAACATATCTAAATAATAAGGAGCAATGGTGTTTTTACTGCTCAATATGATGATAAGATAGTTTGTGGTTAGGATGAAGCCAACTTTTAAGATCCATGACAATCCAAGAGTTCACAATGAATGGTATATTCGTAATTCATATGTTAAAATTGGGTAATTGTAAAAATTGTGTCTCCCGTCTAAATCATTATGAGAGCACAAGGCTCGAGCTGGCTCTGTAACCAAACCCCCGTCTCTTTCTTTGAGATCCTCATTAATCCTCCATACTCTCTCTCTCTCTCTCTCTCTCTCTCTCTCTCTCTCTCTCTCTCTCTCTCTCTCTATCTATCTATCTACCTCATTTTTCAAACACATCGGCTTCCCTGAACCTCTAACCTTCTCAGATGTCCATTTTTTTTGACTTAGCGATTGAAGTAAAAAATCTGAGTTTTTGTTCGGTTTTGATAAATACTTGCTTTTGTCTTTGTTTTTAAGGTTAAAAGCATTCGGTATGTTTGTTGACAACACATTTGGCTGAAATAATGGGGTAAGTTATAGGTTAAAAGCATTGCTTTTCTTTGTTAAGTTTTGAGTGGTTTTGATTTTAGGTTTAATCGATTTTAGGTTTCAAAGATGTTAATGTTTATTATACGTTTGGTGTTAATATTCATTAGAGTTATACCGATCTTATTTCATTTTGTTGTTTTCTCCCTTTCTACAGGATTATAATTAGACCTGAGATGTTAACAATGTGAGTTGCATTGGGTATGTAATCATATTGTTGTTTTACTTTAGTTATTACTTCTATGAAGTTTTACTACATTGTTTGTTTAAATTCCTAAGATAATGTTTGCATTTTAATTTTGTATGCAAATTTGTCATGAAAAACTATTTAATCCGAACAGGGAGGTAGAATTCATCATGACCTATTTGATGACAATTCTATATGAAACATGACACGCCAACAACATTAAAGATTGGTTCTTCTTTTATACATGTGAAGTTTATCACTAAATTTGCTTGAAATGTATATATAATGACTAAGTTTCCTTTGTTTTATAGGTGTACTAATAATACATTTAGAATAGAATGACTGTAATCACAAGAGAGCTCAACGTTAAAGGTAAATGAGGAAAATTCATTTTAAAAAACTTTTTATATGTATTCTCAACTAATTATATTTTTTCATACAAGTTTGTATTAGAGACGATGAGCGTATAAACTGTGAAGTGTTCAACATCGGTGAATGTTTTGGCCATCTAAAGTTTTGGTAAGATGCAATAGAACCACAATCCTCTGAATTTTGAGTTTAAAAGGAGATTGGATTTTATAAGTTTTACTTCTATTTTTCAAACTCCATTCAAGTGGATATTCCCCGGTGTCAGGTTCAATGATATGAAGGTATCATGTAAAACATTTTTAGTCATGATCTCGATAAAAATGGAAGTCCACCTCCCATAAAAGAAGGTCCATTTCCCTCTTATTGCCATATATATACATACATATATTTTTATACGGAATGCGGTAGTTTGATTATGTAAATTTTTTATTTTAATTTGGATGAATAATATATAATCAATTCTAACAGAGTGACATTTCACCATCTTCTTTAAATTGCAGGGAGCCTTCTTATGTTATCTGTGTTTGAACAAGATTAGTAAGTCATTTTGAGACTGATACCATAAACAACCTAATTGATTAAGAAATGGGCTCAGAGAATAAAAATGGATCACATGAATGCCTAATTTGCTTCAGAGTTTTCTCATCAGACAGGCTTCGGGTGGTCACAAGAGATCATACACAATTGTAACCCAGAAACCAATTGAAGAAAATAGAGAGTTTCTTGATTTGGATATGCCTACTCCTATTGAATAAGAGGGCAATTATATCTATGGTGGGTTCAAGACATGGCAGGTTGAAAGCAACCATAATTGAAGTGTGCTCAAACTGATCACTTGGCGGTTCAAAGATTCAAGTGTGTATAGATTCATTCACCTGGCTTGATCGTTATATATGGATTATCGGGATGATATGTGCCTATTTACTCCCTAATATTGAGAAGTAACAATTTGATTTTTGCATTCTATAGCGCCCTCTAATCCTTATTTACCATCCACACTTGAGAGAGAATACCACCATAGTTCATGAAGATGAGAGACTTCAGGTGTTTTCTCTTCCCCGAGTCTGAAGTTTGAAAATGCTTGAGATGGACGATGAGTGTCAGCGAAATGTTAAGGTAACCACCATTAGTTTTCTTTTGGAGCCTTCAGAAAGCAGGAAGCCTTTTCGTGCTCCCTTGGATGTTGGCCTTGTTATGACAACCATTGGAAATCATGTATTTGGTTCCCTCAAGGTATCATTTTATCCATTCTGATCATGTTTGTTAATTTAAAAGAACATGTTTACTTTAACTTTTTGTTAACACACATTTTGCTCTCCATTTCTTTTCTTTGTAATGTTTGGTAGGTTTATTTGTTAGAAGGTCTTATCTTATACTCATATTTTCTTTTCATCACGAAGTTCACAACTGTCCATAGCATAAATTTGTCCGTTGCTATATTAATTTTATTTTTAGTACTAAAATATATCATATTTTCATTGCATTAATATAAAATTAGTAGGAAAGTACAATTGTCCTTTGCTATACTGATCAAGACTTGACACTTTCTCTTTAGTTCTCTATGCAGGAAAGTATATAATGTGAATCAAGATAGAAAGATATGAGGATTTTTTTGGCAGACGAACAATTCTGTCATCCATCCTTGCTTAGCTCCCAGGTGTTGATCCAAACGACCCTTCGATTAAAGATTTTCTTTCATACATGCAAAGTCAGTCTGAGCAAAAGAAGGATGAGGAAAAGGCTCCGAAGGAGGAAAAGTCATGATGCCTAAATTTGGATGTCCACTTGAGTTTAATTACTCATTTAGTTGTTTTCTTTATCTTATGCACCTACGAGATGCATTTTTTAGTTTTTGTTTTTATATGACCAAGAGCCTACATTTTACACACAAATGTACTTACACGTTAATATGAAATTTTTACAAACTTATATTCCAACTCCAACCCCCCTAAAACCATTCCCTCCTCACCGGACCCTCCTCCTCTCCATCGCACCGCTATTCCTCCCAACCGCCCCTCCTCATCTCAGTTGTAATCAGAATCTGGTTACTGATTTGTTGATTTGTTATTGGTTTTATATAAAAATGGATTTTTATATAAACATAGGGTTTTCCATGAAAATGTATTTATGATTTAAGACGTGATTTGAGGGCTTACATATGGATTTATGATTTTTTGTTGGTTTTCCATCAAGGTTTTGTGTTCTTTAATATTTTTTACCATGATTTTTCTCTTTTTGCACATTAAACGAGATTTTACAAAGGGTGCGTAGCGGCCTAATGCTTGAATACATAGTGATGGTGCCCTGCCGCCACTTATGTTGCCTATCGCTTGAATCCACAATCCATGAAGCTTCCATATATTACACATCTAATTCAATTGTATATGGTTTTGAGTATTATTTTAATTGTAAATAGACCAAGGTGTGTAACTATTAGAACTAGGTTTTTGTATCAATTACTTTTTTCTTCTTACAAACTTACTTTTTATATGGATTTCATACTTATCTTGGATTCCATTTTTATAGGAAACCACATTAAAAGAAATCTTGGATGACACTGAGTTTGAAGTGTAGTGTTTTTAGAGCATGACATTGTAGTATGGTAGCCATGAATTATAGTAATGGCATGCACGGACTACTCAAATTCTATCGAGAGAGTGCCCTTTCAATGGTCGTTGGAGTGTAAAACGTATTGTCAGGTTCAACTTTGTTTTTATTCAGTTTTTTTTGGGTTAAAATTGGCTTTGTTTTGCTTGGAAATCTTTATTCCACACTGTAATTTTCTAATTTTATCATCATGAACCGTCTTTGAATTTGATTAGTATTGACTTAATTTTCAAAGGATATGAAGAAAACTTCTCATGGGGCTTTGGGTTTATGACATTTTCAGATAAAGCATCAATAGCTGCACGTGTTGCCCAACGTAGGCATTTTCTTCACGGTCGAGAGATTAATATTGACTCGATATGTTTGGCAGGCAATGATCGCGTGGATAGTCAAGTTCCTGTATGATGACAAGTTGATACAGTTTCACTGCACCACTGTAAGTAAGTCTATCATACCTACATTGAGATACAAGCCATATTTGAACCTGTAACGTCCAATTTCATTAGAAGTTGCTCACCGGTACAATGGGTGAAATGCCTCTAGATTGGAACCCCTTGGAATTGAAATCTATTTAATAACATCTTTTTATAGAGGATGTTGATATTTCAAATGAAGTATCATCACCGCCGATCGCTAATATTTCATATTTTTAAAGCACCACTTCCTTGTTATTTATAATATTTTGGCCCCGTTCTATTTTCATTTGAATGAAATGTTTTACAAGGCCTAGAAAATTCTTCCACATGTTTGTATTATAGATTATTTCTATTATTTATAGTTTAAATTCATGCTAAGGGTTAATTGTGGGCATAACCAACTACTTGAAACTATTTTTCATGATTAATAATTTTGGAGGTGTAAAGTTGAGTTGTCGGCCACTGTAGCAGTAATGCCGTATGTTCATTCTTTTAGGTTCGTATTAAATTCATCTTATTTATTTTGAAAATAAAATACTGCCAGAAATACATCTTAGTTAAATTTATGTTATATCCTAAATTCATTATGCTGTTAGTTGTCACTTTCTAATTTTCTTATATGCTATTTGAATTAGTTTTCTCTTAATTTTTTAGGAGTTTGGACAAATGGAGCAGAAGATGCTACATTGATTTACGAGATTAGGATAAAAACCTCAGCCACTAAACAAGGTAATCTCTATGTTATACTGTTGTGGTTTTTGTTTGAAATTTGGTCATAAGCCGTCTTATACTTATATTGTTGAGGTTTTTGTTTTCTTTGAAATTCAGGTAGCAAACCATTGTGATCCACATAATACATTGGTGCAGGTGTATATTATCGCGAGCATGGGGAGTGCATTGGGCCCTAAATCGAACAAGATGAATACACATCGGGCATGACTTAAACCCCAACACTGGACATTTTGAAAAACTAGGCGTGCCTTTAACCCGACACTGTACATCATTGAACATGTTGTGTTGAGATTATTTAGCTAGATTTTTGCGGGATTTTGTGTCGACACATATTTGGATTGCGTACATTTATTTATTTGATTTCATTTGTAGTGACTTTAAAGGTAAATGTTGAATATAGTTCCCTCTTTTATGTGTATGTTCTTGGCATTAAATATTGTTGTTGGAGTTTTTTATTTCTTAAACAAGGTGGATAATCCTATAAACAAAGGAGGTTCTGCCCAAATTTTCTAAGCCGTTTACACATTTTTGTTGTAAACTAGAAGCCCACGAGTTAAATTAGTATTTAATCGCTATTATGTTATTTATATGAAGTCTTGGACGGGCCATTAATATTATTATCGGAGTATTTTTTTATTTTTTAAATAAGGTGAATAGTTATATAAAAAAAGTAAAATTTGCCAAAATTTTTAAAAATGTTTAAACATTTTGTTGTAAGAAAAATTGAGTTAAATTGTATGTATATTTGTATGTATGTAAAAAAAAAATCAAAAATTTGACTTAAATTGTATGTATATATGCATGTGTGTATGTATGTATGTAAAAAGACTTCCATTTTTTTTTTCATTTTTTTTCAACTAATAGGTTCGTACAATAGTTTTAAAAAAAAAATTGTTTATTTGTTGCCAACTAAATACGACGTATGGTCCAAACAACGATCTACACTTTCGAAAAATTTACGTCGTGCCTTCGGGAGCGAGCATACCCTAGTGTGTGTGTGTATATATATTGTGAGTGCAGAAAATTTCACAATAAAAAGATTCACGAAAGCAATCACAAAAGGTAGAAAGTAAATGGAATCACACATAACAATGATGTACGTGGTTCGACAACTTGCCTACGTCCACAGAGAGGTTACTTATTTTCTATTAAGTGTCTCTCAATGATTATAATTTTCGTCCCTTTGCTCCAGGTCAGGAGTACAATTTATATATATGTTTGTTATAGAGTTTGAGTTGTTTAAGGAACTCCATCATCGTATGTGGGTTGGCTATGAGGTGCTTGAATATCTCGACCGAGATTCTTGGCACCTGATTTGACTATATCCGCGAGTATCCTTTTCTAACTAAACTTCTCATGTAAGAATTAAGCCATGATTTGGGCTGGACCAAATAACTTAAGTTATCTTGGTTGCCTACTTTTATGGGCTTGTAAAAAGAGGTCTCCCATAATTGCCCCTGAAATCTTTGGGCTAATAGCCATGGGTTAATAGATTTCAATCGGGTCGGAGGTTCAGGTGCTTGTCATGTAGTGAGAGTTCACGATGGCATTATTGTAATAACAAGACTTGAAACAAGGGCACGCTTGTCTTTAAGAGAGAAATGAAGTGCCAAAATCTTCCTAGGAAATCGAAAGACATCATTTGAGTGTTCTAGTTGTCAGTTAAGGCTTGCTCAAGCATTTGTTCATTATATTTGGTCGTTCATGCACATAATCTATTTTTAAGCTCTTCTCTTGCTTCAAAATTTGAAGTTTATCTCTTTCGGTTCTTTCCCAAAGCTTCATTACCGCTTGTAAGTTATAGTTTTTGCCTCTTATTTGGTTCTTCTTCTTTGTATTAACTAGTTACTATAGTTAGGGTTTCTTCTTGCTTGTTCAGTTATAACGATGTTAGATGGTAAGTCTATAGAGGAATTTAAGCGTAAGTATAATATTCCTGAGTGATTAATTATCAATCGTGCCCCCTTCCCCATAATGTTCACAGAGTGGACGGGGTCACCGAATTCATACCCTGTTGATAACTCAAGGAGGTCTGACCTTTCCCCCCAATGAGTTATTTCTTAGATATTTTTAGGTATTTTGCCATTGTTCCTGCTCAGTGTGCTCCTAATATATGGAAGATAATAAATGGTGTTTATAGGTTAAATACTCTTTATGAAACAGGGTTGGGGCTTGCAGAGATATGTTACTGTTACACATTCTCAAAAACCAAATAGGGTTTGTTGTATCTGAAAACCAGAAGAGATGAGCGAGTTATGGCTGTAAATCTCTCGGATTCCCGCAAAGACTATTAGGAAAGTGGTTTCATTGCAAGGGACTGGGAGCATCCCCCACTGTTGGAAGGGGAGAGACCATGAAATCCTCCCATTTTAAAATATGGGGTAGCCACAATAGGTCACTTCCTCTTTTTTCCTTTATGCTAACTTCTTATAGATTCCTCTCATTCTTTTGTCTATTTTCCTCTTCTTTGTCATTGCAGATCATGCCAGGAACCAAGAACCTGACATTATCGAGATCAATACTAAAGAGCTCACGAAAGCCTGGAGCATAAATGAGAGATTGGCAGAAGGTGAGTATCCTAGGTTGGCGGTTTTTCTTTTAGAATACAAGAACATAGGCACCAACTTTATTATTCGTCTAGTCGACCAGGTCCCAATTTTGAGAGCTCCAAAGGTAGGTCCCTCTGAGGAGGAGAGCTCTGAAGAAGAAGTGGAAAATAGCGAGGAAGAGAGAAGAGGAGGAGCAGAAGTTGGAAGAGAAATATAGGAAGAGGAAGATATGGATATGTTAGTCAAGAAGAGGAGGTTGAGGATTCTTGAAGACGATGATGACCATGCAGTCCTATCTGACATGATCTTTTCTTTAAATATATTTGCGATAAATTCTCCCAAGGGCAGTGGCACTGGACCATCCGATAAAGGGAGAGAGCAAGAAAAGGAGAAATAAAAGAAGAGAGAATAAAAATAGAAGAGAGAGAGAGAAGAGAAAAATAATAAGAGAAGAATAAAGAGAGAGAAAGAGAAAGAGACAAAGAGAAAAAAGGGAAGAAGAGAGAGAGAGATAGAGAGAAAGTAGAGGCTAAGAGGTTAGCCTTCCAGTTTGATGATGGGACCACCGTGCCTAGTATCGAGGGAGATAGTGTGGGCGACTCTCATTTCTTGGCTCTAGACTTGTTGAAGAGGTCAGTGCTCACTGCTGATCGCGAGAGGTTTTATAGGCTGGGTCCACCTCAACTTTCCATCAAGACTTCATTGGTGATGGATCTGGTGTTGGAAAATATTGTGTTTTTACACAAATTATTTTATGACCAAATTAATATATTGGTCAAAGTAGGACCAAGTACGTGCACGTTCCTTGTAGCATGACGAGTCACGCAATATATTTATAGGTTTAAAATGGATAAATGATGAATAACAAATTTGGTATCAAAGTTCCCCATTTATGTATGAAGTTTATTGGGAAATTTTATTTAATTTTCTGGGACGGATTTCCGTAACTGTCGCTAAAAGGTTGGGACTGTTCGCTATATAGTGACTGTTTTTCAGAACCATCCCTAAAGGTCGTGACTGTTCAGCATAAGTTGTGACAGTTCATGAAAAATGTCCCTAAAGTGGCTGTTTCCTAAAGACATGTCTTTTCATGAAAAAAACACCTTTTTCTATAAATACAAGACCTGTCTTCATTTTTTAGAGAGAGAAATAGGAGAGAAAATATATTTTCAATACTTTCCATTCCCGATCGAGTCGGATAGAGTATCAAACATAATTGGTTCGTGGGACACTCACACTAAAGTGCTTTTTGCGCGTGTCGAGACCGTTTTATCCTGGGAGGCAAACGCTCATTGTTTATTGCCGTAAGCATAGTAGCGAGAGCGCATTTTGTCTTAAGGAGAGAGTGTCAAACACTTGACTCGGTCATCTTCTTCGTTTATAAGTTTTCTAGTGGTATTAATTTTTATTGCATAAATATGATAATCATATTTTAAAGTTTAATAAAACACAAAAGTATATATTTCAAGTAACAATCTTAAGACAAAATGCGAATATTTTGTGTTACTTTGTGTTTTAATTTTATGAATATATTTTAAATAACATCTAGTAAGTCTCTTTTACTCTTTTCTTTTCTCTACTATTTCTCACGTCTGTTCCGATTTTCTATTGTTCTATTTTCTCTGCAAATGATGTCTGATTTCACTACCCTATTGGAAAATCATTCTGACAGCTTCAGAAGGGAGGACGAGTTAAAGAAGGCCTTGGAGGCCATGAAGGTGGCCTTTGACAATGATCTCCAGTTATGGGAGTGTGAAAAGAGTGACATGTCTAAGTCCTATGATGCTTTAGGGGCTTCTCAAAAGGTGATTTTTGCTGAGAAGCCTGAGTTAGTGGAGGCCAAATAAGAGTTGACTGGCAAGGTGGACATATTAGAGGGCGAACTCTCTCAAGCCAAGGATGAAAGCTACCGTGATGTATTCTATAAATCTAACGAGGATGATGAATGCTAAATGGATTATGCTTACAAGGTATCCATTAAAAGTGGATGGGACTAGACTTTGAAGGCTATTGGAACACCTGTAGGCTCTGAACTCTTAGGCCTTCATTCTTCTGGTCTTCAACCTTATATTGAAGATAAAAAAGGAGATGTTGATGACCAAGATACTGGCAATAACGAGATCGTTCCTTCTGTGGTTGGCAGGAGTGCTGGTGCTGGCCAGGAATAGCAAGTGGTCGATAAGGGGAAGACCAAAGTTAGGGAAGACTAGGTGAAAGACTAGGGCACTTGTAGACTAGGAGTTCCTATTTTCCTTGTACAATTTTTAGTTTTTGTTAGTCTGTACCCCTATTTTTTAAACATTATGAACTAGCCAGTGGCCTTATTTTGCTTCCACGTGATAATGAAATTTACCCTTTGTTCCATATTTATGGTAATGCTTGCTTCTGGTTTGATATGTATTGTTTGTAGTCTGTTGATTTAGATTGCTACATTTATCCCAATTCTCAACTGAAGAGAATTCTTGGACCTGATATCATCTTACAAGCTCGTAAATCCTTTGTGAAAGTTTGCAAGACACTAAGAGCTAGGAACGAATAATACAAAAACCAAACTGAAGTAATTGCAAAGCTGAAGGATGACATCCAGGAGTTGGAAGAGATATGGGCTTTTGTTCAAGAGGAAGTTAATTCCCTGAGGACCCAACTTCTGACGAGGACTGAGGTCGACCAAGTGGGCGAGGTCTTGCAGTCTGTAATAATGCTCCATAAAAAGAAGTGGCGATCTTGAAATCTTTTATAGGAGTTCTAAAAGACAATGTCAAGAAGTTGAGATACTCCTTTAAGGTAGGACCCAGAGAGGTATGGGGGAAGGTTATAACGTTGGTTGGGAAGATGCCCTAGCAAAACTTATGGAGGATGAAAACATTATTTTTTCTCGGGGATAACTGAGCACTCTTAAAGAGGCTAGAACCCCAAAGGAATCCAAGATTTGGTACAAGTACCAGGTTGAATGTCCTGCTTATATCCATAATCCTTTTTCAAGATATGATTAATGGATCTCGATCAATGTTATTCCCCCTAACTCTTGGATTAGGATCTCGATGAAGATGTCAAAGAATTTACTCTGAAGCCAGATGATGGTCAAATGGCAGCTGTAGAAAAATATATTGCTCGACACCCTACCCCTTCTTAGGCTTTTGTGTATCTCTTTTTGGTTTCATGATTGTAACCTTGTATTCTAAATAAAGATTTATTTTTTATTTTTTGAGCATGTGCTGACTAAACATATTTTGAGTTTACATGTTCGTAGGTTACTTAGCACTTTTATCGACCAAAATGATGTTAATTGACCGATCGTAGACTTTGGGTAGGCTCATACTTAGTTTGAATCATTTTGGTATTTGGCAGCCGACTAAATTATGTTTAAGTGTTGGCATTCTACCTTTCATATGTTTGAACATTCTCCCAGTCCAATATGCCTAAGCAATATCATTCCATTCACTTTACCTTTTAGGTTGTGTCCTCACACTTCCTTAGGCCTAAGTGAGATGATGGCAAGAATGTACCTAGTTATTGGGTAATACACCCGAGCAGGTTTTTATTTGCGACCAACATGTGTTAGCGACCAACCAAAGTTGGATTTATTACCTAGGATCCCCAGTAGGGATTTTGTTGTTGTCGGTGCTACTCATGAGGCCTCTTGTGTTAAAAATATGGGCCTATGGATAATTCCAAGTGTTATTATTTCACTTGTTAACCCTGTTCGTTAAACATTCAAAGTGTGCACATAAGAGACATCATTAGAAAAGGTGTAAATTAATGAGATGGGATGAGTTAAACAAACAATGTAAACTTTGAGAATAGGTGGGCCAGTCCGGCCTTTATTCATTAAAAATTGTCTTATCAAGTAATGAAAACTGCAATAAAAATTAAAAATTCTGCCAAAGAGGAAGATCTAAAAGTAGAACTGCTTGAGATTGGTTACGTTCCATGCTCTTGGTATCTCTCTGACATCCAGTGTTTCCAGATGATATGCTCATTGAAGATCATCTCTGATCACTCTGAATGGTCCTTCCTAGTTTTATCCCAGTTTTCCATCTGATGGTTTTACAAGACTACCAAGGAATTTTTATAGGACATAGTCTCCTATTAAAAAATTTCTTGAGCTGACCCTTTTTGTTGTACTGCTTGGCTAGTTGCTATTTGTAGGAGGCCAACTTGATCAAGGCTAGCTCTCTTCGCTCATCTCCTAGGTCAAACTTAGTGCTTAAGGCTTCATCATGAAGGCCTTGGTTGGCTAGTGTGGTTCTTATAGTAGGGAGACCTACTTCTAGAGGGATAACAACCTCCATAACATAAGTGAGGGAAAATGGTGTTTCCCCAGTTGGTTTCTTAGGCATCGTACGATAGGCCCATAGATAATGAGGGAGTTCATCCACCCAAGTGCCCTTAGCTTTTTCTAATCATTTTTAACCCATTGATCATGGTTTTTTTGGAAGATTTTGCTTGCCCATTGCCTTGGGGATATGCCACATAACTGAAGTGGTGTTTGATGCCGTACTCTTCAATGAAATCTTGGAAGAAACCACTTTATAATTGTGTACCATTATCGATAATGATGGTTCTTGGTATCGCAAAGTGAGTTACGATGTTTCTCCATATGAACCTTGTCATGTCAGAGTCTTGGATGTTCGCCAATGGTTCGGCCTCAACCCATTTAGTGAAATAATCAGTGGCGACCAGCAGGTACTTGCGATTTCCAGAAGCAATAGGTAGTGGTCCCATGATGTCTAATCCTCATTGTGCGAAAGGTCATGGACTAGTAAGAGATTTTAGGTCGTTGGCAGGTTGGTAAACCATAGGCGAGCACTTTTGGAATTTTTCACATTTGCGAACATATGTGAAAACATATTTTTACATGTGAGGCCACCAATATCCTTCCTTGATCGCTCAAAAGGATAGCGATTTTCCACCTGTGTGACTCCAACATATACCTTCGTGAAGTTACCTATGTACTTGCTCGGCATCTTATGGGTGGATGCATTGGAGGTAGGGGTTGTAAATGATTTCTTATAAAGTTTCCCCTTAGGGATAAGGTAGGAACGAGCAGCCTTAACTTTAATTTGGTGGGACGACCTCTTATCGTCTA
The DNA here is from genome assembly GCA_949130495.1 of Sambucus nigra. NCBI lineage: Eukaryota > Viridiplantae > Streptophyta > Magnoliopsida > Dipsacales > Adoxaceae > Sambucus > Sambucus nigra. The sequence goes on from OX422218.1 coordinate 221,562,206, forward strand.
GAAGTATGTCACTCCATACATAATTGATGATGGGATTCATCCAACTTGGGGCTTTATCTATGAGGATGACTTACTCGTCTATGACTGTATGATTGATATTGGATTGTGTGAGGAACGCAATCTGTATTATCCTTTTTAGGTCAGAGTCAATTACTGAGCTCAGTGCTGCTAAGGCATCATCATGATTATTCTGCCCTCGTGAAAACTGTTGAATCTCCACCTTCTCAAAGTATCTTATGAGTCCTTTGACTACATCAAGGTATGCTGCCATTCGATCCCCTTTGGCATTGAAATCTCCATTTACCTATTTGGAGACCACATTGGAGTCACCAAATACGTTGAGGCATCATGACCCTAATAGTTTGGCCTTTTATAAATCAAAGATCAATGCTTTGTACTCAGCTTCATTGTTGGAGGCTTCAAATCCTAGCCTAATTCCCTATTTGATTATTGAGTCTTCAGGGATAACGAGAACAATCCCTACTCCTACCCCCTTGTAATTTGAGGCTCCATCATCATATAGTGTCCAGACTTTGGAAGTTGCATCACATATGACCAATTGATCTTCATTCAGCTGATCTGTTGGTTGATCTCTTGTGAACTCAACAATAAAATCTGTTAGAATCTGCCCCTTAATCATCATTCTGGGATGGAAGTGGATGTCGAATCTTCCTAGCTCGACTGACCACTTTGAAAGATTCCCAGATAGGTCAGCTTTTCATTGAACGGCCTTGAGTGGGTAAGAGGTGATTACTATTATGGAATGTGCTTCGAAGTAGTGCTTCAATTTCCTTGAAGCGATCACTAGGTCATAGGCAAGATTTTTCAGAGGCAAGTACTGCTGTTCAACATCTACTAGTATTTTTCTGGGATAGCAAATCGAATGTTGTTGTCCCTCTTTTTCACAAACTAAGGCGGATCTCACAACATGGTCTGATACTGCTAGGTAAAGGTACAGTTATTCTCCATCGTCTGCAATTACCCATAATGGGGGTGTACTAAGGTACGACTTGACCTCTCCCAAAGCTTATCAGCAGTCTTCATTCCATACTAGGCCTTTGCCTTTCTTTAAGAGCTGGAAGAATGGTCGACAATGCTTTGAAGACTTGGAGATGAAGCGGTTAATCACAAAAAAGCATCCCAGTAAACTTCTAAACATCTTTCAGTGTCTCGAGAGGCTGGACCTTGGTGATAGCATTAATTTGGCCTGGATTGGCCTCAATTTCCCTTTTACTCAGTTGGTAGTGAAAGTGCCCAATATGTGTGTTTTTAAACAAAAACCAATTTTCTCCGAAAATTATCCAACTTTTAAATTATGCACAAAACCAAGTTGTGAAAACCCAATTCTTACTTTAAACCAATTTTATCTTGATTAATCCTAAACATGCATCTAGTGATTAAAGCAAGTAAAATAAAGTAAAGAATACTCACAACGCCGTATGTACAAGGAAAAAATCTAAAACGAAAAAATAACCTCGAACGGCCCAAGCCAGACAATCACTATGAACAATGGTTTTACAAAGACAGATTAACCTTACTCAATGAATCGATCCCCATGGGTCTTCACGCTCCTTCTGATCTTCTACCGTTCTTCAATAGTGCCCATGAAATTTTTTTATCTTCCACGATACCTGTCCACAACACATGCATCCACGTATGTCTCGGTGTCCACATAATGGCTTTGATTCGTCTACGATGTCAAATAAGAAGTCCTTCTATTTTCTTCACCGCAAAACCCTTTGATGTTAAATGACAGAGTAAACTTTTTTGGTTCTGCAAGGTCACGTAAGCATTCAAGAATGATAACTCGGATCTTTGCAAACTCCAAGGATGTGTTTACCCCTTTTAAACCTTAGAAAACATTTGCAAACAACGTACATGAATGTATTCTATTTTTTTCAGATGCACACTTACGAAACTATGATAGACACATGCTTTAAATAACAATTTATCACCGCCTCGAAAAATGTGTCATTCGAACGACAATGTCATGTCGTTCGGGCAACATAGACATCTCGTTCGAACGAGATCCCTAAGTCGTTTGAACGAGCTGGCGTGGCAGTTTGACGTTTTGACTTTTAGTTCAAAACGTCTCTTTTAAAGGAGATCCAAATAAGTCAAACTCTATTTCGAGTATATCAGAATAAAACGTAGTGTAAACCTTTAAAACACTTTTAAAAACATTTTAAAGTATTTTTCTTTATAAAAATACATCCTTATCTTTTATAAAAACAATTTCGAGCACCATTAATTATACGCATTCAAACCCGAGTGATCTCGGAATGCAATTAACTTTGAAGACGATTAAACTTGCACCAATTAAACTTTGGCATGATTGATTCTTTAAGATTTGTGGCAACATCTTCAATTTTCTTCAATACGTCGCAGACCAAGTGGGATCGTGACAAAATAAAAATCTCCCTATGACATATTACAAACACAGTTTTGTTCACCGAATTAAGTCAAAACAATACAGGGATTCAATAGGAAATTTATGTCCTTACAAATCTCCCCCTTTGACTATTTCAGGATAAAACTAAACCAGTAAAATGACTAACCAGACCGCCAAGCCGTATGATGCCTAAATCCCATCCAATAAACCCAAAATAAAAAATAAAGGACATGGACTAGAATATGTAGCATCGGCGAGCATAAAATGTCTGAATGTGATGTAGATTTGAAATCTCGAATCGCTGAAGCGTACCTTCACACATGAAACAAACAAACAAATACTCAGTGAAGTATGGAGGAACAAATGAAACTAATATATATGTATCCAAATGATACCAAACAATAATAGATACCAATATTAATAATCTCTGAAAAATCATTTGTTAAACAATTTGAGCAGCAAACTGATACCAATGTGTAATACCAATGTGAGATACCAATTTGTAAACATATGTGAACCAAAACATGCTCAAATCTCCCCCTACATCACATACATCCCTCCCCCTTTTCGTTTCGAATAGAAAATCTGGTGAAAAGATAAACCAATTTTGAAATATCTAGCATGAGAATATAAACCAATATGAATCAATGTGAAACCGCCAGCTAATCCTGAAACAACCAGCTAAATATGATCATGTGATAACAAATCAGTAGCTAGTAAACCAAGGAATCACACAAAGAGTATAACAATCTAATTAGGTGTGATAAACGAACTATATGCAAAAAACCAATTTAGAACCAATAAATCCTGCATATAAACCAGCCAGTCCAGAAAAACTTCCAGCAGTACCAAATATATACCAATTTAACCCAGAGGACTGCAAATCAATCAGAAGCAAACACATCAGCCTGTCGTTCGAACGAGCCAGGGACATCGCTCAAACGAGTTGAGGATGTCGCTCGAACGAAGTACAACTATCGTTCGCGCGGTATGGATATGTTGTTTGAACGACTTCGCGCGACTTGCAAAGATTTCTCAGATTCCCAAAAATATGATATAATATTGCCCAGTGAAAAAAATTCCACAAAAAAATTCTAGGAAGGGCCTGATAGAAGCAAAATAGTGTTAAAACAGTATTCTTTTAACACAACGCAAAAACTCATATAAACTAAAAATGTGAGTTTCATGCAAACATAGTACCGATGTGCTCAAACATGGATACAGAATGTATAGGTGTGAAACTAAAACAAATGAGTCACAATAATATCATATTTTCTTTGGAATGAACTAAACTAATTTGACACTTTTCTTAGCATATTGCATTTTCTTTTGGTCTCTTTTAGATGGAGGCTTTCACGACGAGTTAATTTTGAACTCTCGCAGTCCTTTCCCGTGAATCACCCAATATTTTTACCAATTTAAATCCTCACGGTAAACGATTCTTACATGCACACTTCTCCTTAAGTCTACTTACGCATAGATGACAAGATTGAGATAAGAACGCCTCACCAAATTCAAATATGCAAGAGAAGTCAAACATTCATATAAACTCATGCATGTGTGCAATGTTGGCATATATACAAAGGCGACTCAAAATGCATATCAACTTCGAAACAACCCCATATGAATAATGGTTAAGATCATTCTAAGCATCGATAATAATAACCAAATGTCCTAGCCACATGGATATGAAATGATGGGGGCGGGGTCCAAGCACACCAATATGCCGCATCAAACATGTAAACTAAAAAAAACAAAAAATCGAAAATCTTTTTGGCTTTTCATATTGACTCAAAAAAAGAAAAATCTGTTTGGTTTTTCAAAAGTTTTCTCAAAAACAAAATCTTTTTGGATTTTCAAAAAAATTTCTAAAAAACAAAATCTTTTTGTATTTTTCAATAAGACTTAAACAAATGAAAACTATAATACAAAATGATACACATGTCATAATACTAGGAATGAATATATCATGAAGAAAACTAGCATATGACAAACAAGGCAACACTATCATCCTTTAGATTTAGCATGGGAAGAATCAATTGCACCCAAACGAGAATCATGAAGTTTAATTCCTAAAGCCACTAAATCCGATTTCCAAATCCAAGTAGGTGTAAAACGACGCATGGGTGTTTTGGGAACCGGGGAAAATTTATTCCTAAACTTCCTAGGATCTTGTCTAAGGTCGTAAAAATAACGCCTAAGGTGACCTTTCCTACCACAAAATGTGCAAGTGTAGTGGTGGTGGGAATGATTACCTATATGTGGACCTTTTCTAACCTTCCTAGTGTTTCTCACACGTGCGGGGGGAATGGGAACAACTCTCTCATCAAAACCTATACCTCCCCTATCTCCCTTAATTTGGACGGTGCCTAGGATCTTATGTAACTTCTCTAACCTAGCCTCCAAATTAAACTTGACTCTAGACGAGTCTCTTAATCTCTCCTCCAACTCGTGAATCCTAGACTCGAGCAAACACCTAGACTCCTCAAACTCTATAATCTCCTTTTTCAAGGACTCCATCAAACCACGGAGATTATCTCTCTCTTTGTCCACAAACTCTAGTTTCTCCCTAAACTTATTCTCTTGTTCCCTAAGATCCTCAATCAACCTATCATTATTTTCTATGGCACGCTCATTCAACTTAGCTTGAAATTTTGAGTTAGCCTTTTTCACCTTCACCATTTCAGTATACAACTCATTAAATGCATTTTGCAATTCTTTCACATCTACCTCCTCCTCGTCACTCTCTTCTCCCTCACTAACATGGGATACACTCAAAACCTCCTCGAAAGTGTCATGCACATGAGAATCGTTGTCGCTCACATGACATGACATAAACGCAACAAAGTTATGATCAATGGGGTAACTCTCTCCCTCTTCCAGATCACTATCACTTAAGGTGGCATTATAGACAATGGGTTGCTTGCCCCCTTTCTTAAGTCTAGTGGAACACTCCTTAACTTTGTGACCGTACCCCTCACACCCAAAACACTTATCCGACTCATCTCTCTTAGGCTTCTCAAACTTATCCTTAAAGGTGGGATCTACTTTGTTGTTCTTGAATTTTTCAAATTTGTTGGCATCTTTCGATTGCTTTTGAAACTTAATAAATTTTTTAAATTTCTTTGCCAACAAAGTAATATCCTCAAAATCAGAATCAAAATCGGAACCCGAAACATTAATTTCCTCCTTTAGGGTTTTCAAAGCAATACCCTTTTCTTTCTTAGGCACTTGCTTGGAGGTAATCATGTCGATTTCATAGGTTTGTAAGTCACCTACAATCTTTTCTATTTTCGTCGACTCTAACCTACCCAATGAGTTTAAAGTGGTCACTTTCGCATCAAACCTACTAGGCAACGACCTAAGGATTTTCTTAATGACACGGTTATCAGAAATTTTCTCACCTAGGTTAAATGACGAGTTGGCAATATTGGACAACCTAGCATAAAACTCATCAAAAGTCTCACTCTCTAACATCTTAATGGTCTCAAACTGTGTAGTGAGATTTTAAAGCTTCGACGCTCTAACTGTTCTAGTGCCCTCGTGAGTGAGTGCCAAAATATCCCAAGCCTCTTTTGATATTTCACAAGGCATAATTCTATTATATTCTTCCTGTGTGACATGTGAAGCAATAATGTGTAGACCCTTAGAATTATATTGTGCAAGTCTTTGTTCAGTTTTGGTCCATGACTCAATAAGCTTTAAACTAGTGACCTCACCTAAATAGTAACAGGGGGTGTCCAACCATTCCCAACTGCTAGCCACACACGCTCATCAATATATTTTAATGCACATCTCATTCTCATCTTCCAATAGGTGTAATTAGTGCCATAAAAACAGGAGTTCGAGAAAATTAATTATATATAGAATTCATCTTTGAAAACACACAGGATCACAAAACAAATAAAATATGTTTTCTAGGTCTGATACCAATTTGAAAGTGCCCAATATGTGTGTTTTTTAAACAAAACCAATTTTCTCCGAAAATTATCCAACCTTTAAATTATGCAACCAACCAAGTTGTGAAAACCCAATTCTTATTTTGATCCAATTTTATCTTGATTAATCCTAAACATGCATCTAGTGATTAAAGCAAGTAAAATAAAGTAAATAATACTCACAACGCCGGATGTACGAGGAGAAAACCCAAAATGGGAAAACAAACTCGGACGACCCAAGCCATATAATCACTATGAACAATGGTTTTACAAAAACAGTTAGCCTTACTCAATGACTCGATCCCAACGGGTCTTTACGCTCCTTATGATCTTCTACCATTCTTCAATAGTGCCCACGCAGAAATTTCGGCTTCCATGATACCTGTCCACAACACATGCGTCCACGTATGTCTCAGTGTCCGCCGAATTGCTTTGATTCGTCTATGATGTTGAACAAGAAGTCCTTCTCTTTTCTTTACCGCAAAACCCTTTGATGTTCAATGATAGAACAAACTTCTTTGGTTCCGCAAGATCACGTAAGCATATAAGAATTATAACTCGGATCTTTGCAAACTCTAAGGATGTGTTTATGCCTTTTAAACCTTAGAAAACATGTGGAAACAAGGTACTGGGATGCATTCTATTTTTTCTAGATGCACACTTACGAAACTCTGATAGAAACATGCTTTAAATAAAAACTTTGCACCGCCTCAAAAAATGTGTCGTTCGAACGACAATGCCATGTCCTTTGGGCGAAATAGGCATCTCGTTCGAACGAGATCCCTAAGTCGTTTGAACAAGATGATGTGGCAGTTTGACTTTTTGAATTTTAGTTCAAAACGTCTCTTTTAAAGGAGATCCAAATAAGTCAAACTCTATTTCGAGTATATCAGAATAAAACGTAGTGTAAACCTTTAAAACACTTTTAAAAACATTTTAAAGTATTTTTCTTTATAAAAATGCATCCTTATCTTTTATAAAAATAATTCCGAGAACCATTAATTATACGCATTCAAACCTGAGTGATCTCGTAATGTAATTAACTTTGAATACGATTAAACTTGCACCAATTCAACTTCAGCATGATTAATTCTTTGAAGCTTTTCCGCAACGTCTTCAATTTTTTTCAATACGTCATAGACCAAGTGGGATCGTGACAAAATAAAAATCTCCCTATGACATATTACAAACACAGTTTTGTTCACGGAATTAAGTCAAAACAATACAGGGACTCAATAGGAAATTTATGTCCTTACAGGTAGACTAAGAATTTTCCTAAATGGACCTCAAATGAACACTTACTCACATTAAAGTTCATTCGGTACTTCCTGAGGATTTTAAAGGTTACTTCTACATCTGGGAGGTGATCGGACTTGTTCTTACTTTTGACAAGCAAGTCGTCGGTGTACACTTCCATCGTCTCTCCCATTTGTTTGGTAAACATATTGGTTAACAATCTTTGGTAAGTTGCCTTTGAGTTCTTGAGGCCAAAGGGCATGACCTTTTAGCAGTAAAAACCAACTAAGGTTATAAAGGAGGTCTTGTCCTGGTCAGGCCCGTATAGTGGAATCTAATGATATCCTGAGTAAGCGTCAAGGAAACTCATTATTTCGTGAGTTTCAATGGCATCGACCAATTGATCTATCTTTGGGAGAGGGGATATATATTTAGGACATGCCCGATTGAGGTCGGTGAAATCGAAGCACACCCTCTAACGGCCATTATTTTTGGGTACTATCACTAGGTTGGATAGCCATATAGGAAATTGAACTTCCATAATGGATCCTGCATCCAATAATTTTGATACCTCTTTTTCCACTACCTGAACTTTCTCGGAAGATGTTCGATGAGCCTTTTGAGTAATGGGTTTAAAATTCGAATTGACATGTAGATGGGGGCACGCCAAACTGGGGTCAATCCCAGGTAACTCGTAAGGTTCCCATGCAAAAACATATATGTTTCTTATAAAGAGTGCAACTAGTTCCCTCTTCTCCCGATCGGTGAGAGAAGATTCAATCAAAAAATTTCTTTCTATCAAGTTTTCATCGACAACGACTTCTTCCAGGCTTTCAATGACCCTATCTGCGGAGTGGACCCTTGTATCTTCCACCCATGATCAACTATACCATAATTGCTATTTAGAGAGAATGACCCCTTCCTGGGCTTTCTCCTGCACATTTTTGGGCTCCTTTTTTTTCTCTTTCTTCAGGAGGATGGTTGTGATAAAGCACCTTTGGGCTGAAGCCTAGTCGCTATGGATCTTGACCACTCCACGATCTATGATGCACTTTAGCTTATGATGATAAGTGGATGGTACGACCTTCATGGAGTGGAGAAACCTCTGCCCAAAATAGCATGATATGGGGACTTAATTTCCACAACCAAGAACTCTATTAATTTCTAGATGTTCACTGCCCTGACTATCAAGGTTATCTTTCCCAATGGCATGGTAATCCTTCCTACGAAGCCAATCAATAGAATAGTGTCTTCTTTGAGGTCGGTGACATTTAATTTTAGCCTTTGAAATAGGTCTAGATACATCACTTCAGATGAAATCCCTTGGTCCACCAGTAGCTTGTCGACATCCTAGTTAGAAATCCTGAGCATGATTACTAATGAGTCATGATGTGGGGTTTTTACCCTAACCAAATCCTATTCGGTGAACATAATGTGTTTCATGTAATCAACATCTTCTGGTTATCGACGTTTTCCAGCTTTGGTCTTAGCTTGGTAGATCTGAAAAGATTCCATCACGGCAGACACCTTCTTAAGATCCATTCTAATGACATTACCCTAAATCTATCTGACATCCAATGCCCAATGAATAACTGCAAACTCGTGTCCTATGTCATCATTGAGGAAATTGTATAGATTCTAATCACCATTGGTTGTGAACTTATCTATTTTCTTGTCAATGTACTCTCTAAGGTGCCCTGCCTGAAATATTTCTTCCAGGTGTGACTTTAGAGCTTTAAAATTTTCGGTTCGATGACCACCCTCCATATGGAATGTGCACCTTAGTGCATTGTTTCTCCTGGTCAGATATTTGCTCATCTTCTTGGGCCATTTTATGAAGGGCTCATCCTTGATCTTATTGAGTATCTTGTAAATAGGTTCCTTAAAGACCGTGTTAACAACCTGAAATGCCTTAGAAGGGTCCTTCTTACCTCCACCTTTGGAGCCATTCTTTCCCCCATTCTTACTTTTCATTTTGCAGGTGTCATTTTTCTCTATCCCCTTATTCTCCTTTGCTCAACCATTATCTCCCCCATTAGGATGGACCACGTCCTCGACCTTGGGGTATTTTTTGATACGGGTCGTAAGGTCATCGATGTTTATGTCTTCCTTCTTGGTGAGATATTGGTGCAGTAGGGAGGTGGTAGGCAAGCCAATTTTGAAGGATGATACGTCAACTTTCTTTGAACAGTCATCGCTATCATCAAATATCTCCCAGTATCTCTTGGCGTAATCTCTGAGGTTTTCCTGAGGCTTTTTCTTCATAGTGAGCAGTGCATCCATCCCCTTACGATAGGAGCTTCTCGTTATGAACTGTGCCATGAAAGCCTCTGCCAATGTTGTGAAGTTCTTAATCGACTTATAGGGGAGCCTCTCGAACCACTTTTGTGCTATATCCTGTAGCTAGAAGGGAATATCTTGCACATCAGTGCGTCATTGTGGTTCCATAAGGTCACTACATGTCGATATTGCCTAACATGATATATGGGGTATGTTTACCCGTCGTAGATCTTGAACCCGGGGACAAAAAATTTCTTAGGGGGCTCATCACGTTTGATTTCCCTTGAGAAAGGGTTCTTTATTTGGGAATTTAGGACTATTCTGGCAAGCTCTCTATTCGACTTGGCTCCTCGATGCTCCAAATGTTGGTCCATCTCCCTACGGACCAGAATCCTCAAAGCCTCACTTGGTTGGTCATTATTCCTGTAGCACATCTCTTGGTGGCCATGCTATGATCATGATCGCTCTGATCTGTCACGTTCAGTTGTTTCCTGTTCAGGCGTAGGTCTCTTTCCTTGGATGGGGGAATTTCTCCCCTAAGGACTAGGAATCCTATCTCGATGTCGCCTTGTGTTTCTCGAGAGATCTCTCTCCATTCTTTCTAGTTGCCTCTTGAGGTGAGAATTCTCCTCTTCTTAGCGGCGCGTCGCCTCTTCCCGTTCTTGAAGTCGATCCTCATACGCATCGACCAGCCTAAAAATCTAAGGGGACCTTGGGGGTCCATGGCTTTCTTTTAAGGGTTGCCTTTCCTGGAGAAACCTTAGGTTTTAATGTTAGCGAATTTCAGACCTAACCCTAGGAGGGACAGTCTCTTCCTAAACATCACTGGATTGTGGAGTGTTGCTACTATGGTGAGACATTTATGGATTTCTGGTATTGAATGCTTTCTTAGGAACACAAGTCAGTTCCCACAGACGGCATCAATTGTGAGTGCAGAAAATTTCACAATAAAAATATTCATGAAAGCAATCACAAAAGGTAGAAAGTAAATAGAATCAAACACAACAACGATGTACGTGGTTCGGGAACTTGCCTACGTCCAAGGAGAGGTTACTTATTTTCTATTAAGTGTCTCTCAACTATTACAATTTTTCATCCCTTTGCTCTGGGTCAGGGAGTACAATTTATACATATGTTTGTTACAGAGTTTGATTTGTTTAAGGAACTCCATCATCGTATGTGCGTTAGCCATGAGGTGATCTCGACCAAGATTCATGGCACTTGATTTGACAATATCCACGAGTATACTTCTCTAACTAAACTACTTGTGTAACAATTAATCCATGATTTGTGCCGGACCAAATAACTTAAGTTATCTTGGTTGACTACTTTCATGGGCATGTAAAAAGTGTGCGTCCCCTATATATATATATATATATATGCAAACTTATAGTGACTTTAATGGAGATTTAAACGATTGAGGCAGGTTTGCAATACTTTGTCCTTAAGATGAGATTTTCCCCTTAACGGTGCTCCACGGACTAAATGACAATCGTCTCCTGGGATACAACAATCAACACTTGCAATTGTAGCACTCCAAATGGAAAGTAATATGTGAACTAACAATGGAAGAACTCTCTTTTATTTATCGACATGAAATGGACTGATTGATTAGAAAATATGACTAAAAAATGTCAGTAGTTGAAAAAGAAATGCAAATTACTAATTTATACTAAAATAAATGGCAGTTAAAAATAGTTAAAATTGTCCAAACTGTCAAAACAGTTGTGAACAAAATAAACTCTCAAAAATGGAATTAAAATTAGGCTAGAAATAAATAAAAGATACACCAAAAAAATGGACTCAAAAAATAATATAAGGACCAATAAAATTGTTTTAACACCCGTCCCGCGCTGGACCAGACCAGGTCGGGTGGGTAGCAAAGGTGTGCACATGTGAACTTGGAAGTCATTCCAATCCCTTTAAGGTCTTGCCTCCCTCAAAGAGTGGGATTACCTAAGGGCAACAAGACCAAATGCCGCAATGGTTTATAATATACTACACTAACTTCTCATATTTTATCTATGTAGGGCTTTGACTTTACACAAAACATTTAAACCAAATTTCATATTCCAAGTGGGTATTTTGAGCAACAATTTATCATTCAATAATTTATGATTTTATACAAGTGAGTATACCAGGTTGTACTCCTCATGGAGGAAAATGCATTACAACTTCAAACCATCACGAAGGATGTGTGGGTTCCATATTAAAATGACCTTAAAGTTAATTAAAATATGATTTTGTCAACCCAATTAAATACCTTAAATTTTAATAATACGCCACATGAATAAAAATTGATTGGATCAACATAAAAGACTATGAAAACACAAAGAAAGTTCTATTGGAAAATTCCTACATTGGGAGAGAGAGCTTTTGGCCTGGAATCTCCCCTAGTGAAAGATTATTGAATTTACTGACTGATCAGTGAATGCGATGTCTTTAATTATTCAGTATGTGGTTTAAATCAAGACAATAGACTTCACATAGAAATTCTCCAAACAATGCTGGTTCTTTTGGTTCCTTTCATTTTGTCTTTGAACAACTCTTGATTTCATGAGTGATTTAGATAATTTCATCCTTTGAAGTTCTCATAAAAGTGGCTCCTTCACACTCACATAGGTGACTTTTCATTAAGGGTATCATACTACACACCACTTTGATTTCTAAGATATAAGAGTAATTAAAAGCTAAGCTTATTCCTTATTTATATTGTAGGGAACACTATTTTATCATAGGAATAGGTACGAGTTAAAAACTCATTAGTGCTCACTTCGAATAGTGAGTCAAGATTTGGTTATCCCTTTGATCCTAGTTCTTGGGATCTCCAAGCAGCTAGGTAGGGTTTCCATTAAGACAAATCTTTATTTTGTAGTGTAATGCCCCGACCCGGATGTATGGGTTACTTGTAGACAATACGGTCTAACCAAGCATTAGGTGTGAAGTGCAATGAAACAACCTATATAATGTTGCTAGTCCAGTTTTAATTTAATTAATGTTTCACTTATTAGCATGCGATTCAAGTTTCAAAATAATTACATTAAGGACCCATGGGGAGCACCTCGAAGTCAAAGTATACAGAGATACTAATATAAAATAGAATAAAGAAAGCACTTACCTGTATAACGCCCTCGAAATACGAAACTGCTCCTAACCTGCCATAACAAAGAGAGGGTCCATGCCCATTCCTTGTGGGAAATATAAAAATGAAGCATAGAATCGAACGACAGAAAGGAGATTTATCACGTTATGCCTACGTGCACATGTAACTACATTGTATACGTATACATACACAAAATGCATGAATAGGTTTTTAATTTTACAGAAACTTTATTTGTGCAGATTAATTTACCTTAATCTTGTAACATACTTCCTTTACTCATTCTTAGCATTTTTCACTTTATTTATCACAATTGGTTCACCATTTGAAACCACTACATTTAATTTATCCGAATGCATCCCTTTACCGGAATCACCATTTTTATTTATTTCAATACACTTTAGTATTTTCGTTGAAACCTACCCTTTCAACACATGGGAACACCGTGTTATAAAATACTTATATCATTTGTGAGAACCTATTTCAACACATTCGTGTGTTAATTATGGGTTTAACCACCCAGGTTGCTTAGTCATCCATTTACCCACTTACATTACCTTTATCCTTACTTTGTGGACATTAATAAACTACATATTTACTTGTCTATTTAACCTTTATTGGAACACTTATTACTTCATTCAAGTTAGGTTGTATTAACATATTTCACCACACAACCCATTTCTTGACGTGTTCCAAAGTTCTTTTATATTTTATCGGAATCTTCTAATAGCACATACTTTAACGGGGCTCCACACCACTGGCCATGCGCACTATATGCTCTGGCTAGTGGTTTTGGACTTTTCACCCTAGGGTTGCAGGACCTTATTGCTTATCCCAATGTCATTCGAGCTCCTTTTAATGTGTTTTAGAATTTTATAAACGTCCACATTATTCCACTTTGTCTTTTTACCCCGCTGAATCCAAAACCCGAGGTTACACCCCACCTTGAGTTACACCTGAAATTTTACCATTTCATGTCCTCTACACTTTAGCCTTTATTTTATTCCAAAAATCATATTTATTTAGGACCACTTTGTGTAAAACCTTTCCAATATTTTTATTTCATTAAAATGTTCTGCTTAAAGTAAAATTATCATTTTACCCATTTGTTTCCAAAATCACCTTTTACTCCATTTCCACAAATGATAATTTTCAAAAAATACTATTAAGTAATCCACACTAACTTCATAAGTGTTTTAACACAATAACGCCCTTTTAACCTTGGAGTATTATTCTTCTAATTGAAAGAATCTTATTCCACCATTTCCTTTCCAATTTAATAAGTGTGAATTCTTTACTTTCTTTATTCAAGAAATACATTTACACTTAAGACTAATTTTATAAGAAAATACTATTTCTTTAATTTTACATGAAGTCTTACACTTTATCCTTATCACATTTTAACCCCTTTTCACATACTTTTAAGGACAAGAATTTCTACATTTCTTATTCCGTGTTTAAACCCAACAAAATCTTCTTTAAACTTGTTTATACACTTAGTGCCAAAATACTAAAGTTCAAATACATGAGAAGATGAATTTTAAACCTTAAAATCCTATTATGGGTTAAACACATTTTTCATTCTAGAAATTCATAAATAGTTGCAAAAATACATATTCAAGACATAAAAGATATTTCATTTCTTCAAACTCATCAAATGTCTTTTTTTTTCATAAAATCTTCATTTTTTTGCAAGAAACATTATTTCACCAATGTTGACCAAAATAAATCATTATTTTCAAACTTTTTATTTCATTAAATGTTTAATCATCAATCTTTCTAAAAATATACTTTTTCACAAAATACCAACTTTTAATATTTCAAGACTTTGAAATATTTACTGATTCTTCATTTTTAACAAAATATCATTTTTCTAACATGTTTATTTCATAAAAATATTTATTAATTCTACATATCAATTATACTATTCAACTAAATTCACCCTACTCATATAGTCTAACTAGAAGACTACAAATGTGCAAAATAAAGTCTTACACTAATAGTATGATTTTCCCACCTCTAATATCTCAATGGTGGTAGAAATGTTGGTATAGGAGGAGCAACACCCCCTTCAAAGGTAGCTTCAAGGTATTACCAAATGCATCCTCCAAAATGCTCCAAAATATTTATCCCAATGGAATCCCTCCTCATCTTCTCCAAAATCCCCCAAATACTCCTCCAAAATTAGTATATTTTCTTTATCAATGGTGAAAATGGGTATCGTGGGCTTAAACAAGGTGGAACACTACACAAAATGGTGGTGGAATGGTGGTTTGGTGGTGGGTGGAGGTGGAAGACCACCCACCTCTCTCTCCCTCAATCTTTCTCTCTCTCTCTCTCTCTCTCTCTCTCTCTCTCTCTCTCTCAACCCTTAATAAAACCCTCCTGAAGGCTAAAAACTTGGTTTTTCCCCTTTTGGGCTAATCTGAGCACAACAACTCAAAGATTTAACGGCAGAAATCGTGATATGGCATAAGGGTAACTCAGATTAAAAACTCGACTTACGTCATCCGAACGACTTCTCCATGTCGTTTGATGTTTGGTTCGCACGACTTGACACTTCAGTGGCATGTCGTTTGATGTTCTGCTTCTCGCGACCTTCACACGACATCCCCTTATCGTTTGAATGATATGACTTTGTCATTTGAACGACACCTTTTCTTCTTCCTTTATTTTTCTCCAATTTTACGCATAATTCTTCTATAACTATTATTAACTCCTCCTCATTCATAATTCATATATAATTTAATTCAAATTTTGGGATAGGGTATTGCAAATTTCTCTCATTGGGGAATTTCGTCCTCGAAATTCTGAATCCATCAATCCTCAAGCTCACGATGTCCACCAATTTTTATTTTAAATCCTAGAAATCCTCCAAGAAAAATCACCGCAGTTCTCAGCACTAAGATCACCTTGTACTCAATGTGCGACCTGCTCTAACACTCACTGTTTCGCTAACCATGACATTATATAATCGACTCTGAGTCTCCACTCGCCTTATGATCAAGTCCAAACCACTTCTAGGATCACCTATGCTAGTACCTAAGGTATACCGATGCCTCTATAGGCAAAAACTTTTCTAGAGGCTGACATTCACCCCATTATGAAATTTTATTTCTAGTTTAGGACCTTACATCATGTGTTACACAAATTCAGGCTATCCTAACTACACAACTCACATGAGTTTGCCGATAACCATACTATGTTATTCTTTCACTCTAATGAGGAATAATCCCATCAAATTATTACCGCATGCCCGGTTTACACCTTTCGTTGTGTCACTCTAATGAACCTAGTGCTACCCTAGATGTCTCATCCTTGAGTATTCGCTAGAGTCTCACTTTAATCCACTCACCAGGGAAAAGCAACATCATGCACTAAGTTTTTCTCGATTTCTAACACTCTATCATATCCTCAAGCCATCATCCTACTCTTCTCACATCGATCCACTGATTGTCGAGCCGCTAGTCAAAAGATCATGAGTTATAAGAAAGATCGATATTACGAGTAAGCTATGTGGTCGAGAGCACAACCACCAGTACGCAGAACTTTACGTAATAGCAAGAACATCTCAGATGGGTGCACCTAGTTACCGAACTGCATTGACCAAACTCGGTCCACCGTGCTCTATCGGGTCCAACTATGTCGTACCATGACATGACACCAATCTGAGTCACTGCATGTGAGAATACTGATTCTTGAGTAACAAAACTGAAAGGAACACACAATAGTCAGAAGGGGAAAGAAACTATCCCGGTGAATTTTTCCCATAAGCGTCCGACTCTAACTTACAGAAGCAAACCTATGTCGTTCACTTGAAGTCATGCCACTCATTCCTAGAGATCTCACCAAGCACAAATCTTAGCCACACCCCTTGACTTGGGTCACTAGTAGTGGCAAATCGAATTGCAACCATTAATTATCGTAGTACGAAAGAAATTTATGAATTGATAGTCCTTTAGGAAGTCAATTCCTGACTTCCCTCCTTGGGAGCAAGGCCTTACCTATCACATCCTTCGTGTACATAAACCATTCTGATTAGCGGATTCCTCATGCTCTAGTACACACCGGCCTTGTCCAATCACTAGTGACGACGTCACCAGCCTACTACACCTAGATTATTTTCTGCTTTAACATATCATGATCGAAATCCCAAACTCCCATAGACATTACTTAGTTTAAGTGAGACATTCACCTTGCCGTGTCTCATAACCACACTAGATTACCACCAAACTTACCTTCGACTTCTACCAACATAGAATTTTTTGTGATGACTACGCCTGTCACCGTTGATGTTCTAAGGGTAGTTAATACCACACTAGGCTACATCCTCTAACCTGTACTAGGTTGACAAGACATGTTAAAAACTAGTCCTTCTATTGCTATGACCACCCTATCATATACCGTCGACATAACAATCATGTTTCAATATTACCCCACCTTGATTTACATTTCAAGTCCCCATATGGCATCATCACCCTTAGCCTTGAATATATTTCCTAATAAATTTTGAAACCGGGTATCACCACACCCATACTTGTCATTCCATGACATCCGAGCATCACTCCAATAATGAAACAAATTATTACACCACCTTTGGGATTACATTACCACTTGTGCCGATTTGGGAATCCATACTCGGTACATTTGCTATACCACTAGAAATCTGGGATCATCACCTAATCCTCAACACTATCGTTACTAGAATGCTACAGCCTCCTTTTTTCGGACTTAATTGGTCTTCTAAGTACACTAAACACATTTCGTATAAAAATCCCAAAACCCGATGAGATTTCATCATTTATACCATTATCATCAAAATTTCATTCTAAAATTTTTTCGATAACCACATTTTAATTACTTGATGCTAAAAAATACACTAGTCTATGACCTTTTATCTATAGTGCACCTCAATCATCAAACAACTCAAGGAATCACAACATTAGATATTTATCCTCAATGGTGCCACACAAAATTTGTCCTATGGGAACCTCAATGTGCCTATGAACTACTCTCACTATAGGATCACCTCGCACCTAGGCATTACCTCGGAGGCTAAAATGAGTCTCTACATCTAAATAATCTTCTTATCTTCCTTCCAAGCGGTCATGACTATAAGTCATGTACAAACCACATCCAACGATACCACGTGTTATGATAGGATACAGGATGTCACCTACAACCTATAAACCTCAAGGTCTACCCCACCTAATCCTTAGTGAATGTTCAATTGTGGCTACTAAATTGCCTCACTAAGTAAATATCATCTCATACGCTAATCTACCTATTAGCAGGACTATAATGATCTTAGTAGGATATGAAACATTGGTTATTGCATATAAAATCCAAGGCCTATACCGTAGACGCCACGCAGGATCCTATTCCTCAATACCACATTATAACCAAAATATATTAACCCAAGTCCGCAACTGGGGGAACTAATACGTTCTCACGAAAAATTAGTACTTATGAATGTTATGCAGTTATCTAGTCTCCATACCTGAGATACACAACCTTTACGGCTAGGTCACTAAGAGCATTCCTCATTTTTGCCAGTACCGAGGCTACTTTCACCATCAAAGTTATCATATAATACATCTCACATGAATGATAATGGCGTTGCCACTATTAGCCTACACAACTCCTTGTGTTCACCGAATTACCACTAACTGCGATACCACCTGAGAATTAGGTTTGTTTAATTATGTCACCAGCGTTATTTACACGTAAGTGTCGCACCTATGGACTATATACTTTTCATCACCAATTATTAGTGTCTAGTCATGACACCCAAACCATCAACCTCTACCATTGACTATATGCATCTCGTGTAACTAACCCAATGGGGGTCATCTCATTCTATTGACACCTCAAATTATCCTATGTCATTGGTTATTAAACACAATCACCTCACACTAACAACCCCAGTGTCACCACTATAGGCTTGCGTGGATACCGATAAATTACAACAATTCTAATTAGAAGCGCTTAAGTGATTAATAACTATTAACTTAATAATGTGCCAATTGGCACTAACTCACTTGTCGTGTTAACCTCTATGACTTTACCTTTGAGGATATGAACTAAACCATCATCATACTAGCATGACCTCCCCAAACCATACTGACGTTGAAAGATTCAATACTGACCTCACCACGTCACTCCCGAAAGTAACCTTGAACATAGATCTCTAATATTATTTGTGACGCCCCGACCCATATTTATGGGTTACCCATAGTCAATCCGGTCCAACCCGAGCATTAGGTGTGAAGTACAATGAAACAACCTCTATAATGTAGCTAGTATAGTTTTACTTAAATTAACATTTCACTTGTTATCATGCGATCCCAGTGTCAAAATAACTACGTGAAGGACCCACGGGGAGTACCCCAAAGACCAAGTATACATAGCTACTGACGTAAAAAAAATAAAGAAATTACTTACTTGTATAACGCCCTCAAAATACGTAATCGCTCCCAACCTTCCGTAACACAATGAGGGCGTGAGCCTATTCCTAGTGAGAAATATAAAAATGAAGCATAGAATCGAATGACAGAAAGGAGATTCAACATGTTATGCCTACGTGCACATGCAATTACATTATATACATAAACATACTTACATATATATACGAAAAATGCATGAACAAGTTTTTAATTCCAAAAACCTTATTTGTGTCGATTAATTTACCTTAATCTTGTAAAAGACTTGCTATACTCATTATTAGCATTTATCACTTTCTTTAACACACCCGGTTCAACACCTTAAACAATAACATCTAATTTATCCCAATAAAACCCTTAGCGGAATCAACCTTTTTATTTATTTCAATACACTTTAGTATTTTGTTGAAATTCACCCTTTCAACACACCCGAACACCATGTTAGAAAATACTTATTCATTTTTGAGAACCTCTTTCAACACATTCCTGTGTTAATTATGGGGTTAACCACTCAGATTTCTTAATCATTAATTTACCCACTTACATTACCGTTATCCTTACTTTATGGAAATTAATCAACTACATCTTTACTTGTCCATTTAACCTTTATCGGAACATTTATTACTTCATTCAAGTTAGGTTTTATTAACATATTTCACCACAAAACCCATTTCTGGACGTGTTCCGAATTTCTTGTATCTTTTCTCAGAACTTTCCAATACTGCATATTTCAACAGACTCCACACCGTCGGCTATGCGGATTATATGCTCTGGCTAGTGATTTTGGGCTTTTCACCAAGGGTTGCGGGCTCCTTTGCTTATCTCGATGTCATCCGAGTTTCTTTTAATGTGTTTTAACACAATACAAATATCCATATTATTCCAAATTTTCCTTTTACCCGACGGAAGCCAAAACCCGGAGTTACACCCAAACTTGTGTTACACTTGAAATTTTAACATTTCAAGTCGTTTACACTTTATCCTTGATTTTATTTAAAAAATTATATTTATTTAGGACCATTTTGTGTAACACCTTTACAACATTTTTATTTCATAAAAATATTCCACTTAAATTAAAATTATTTTTTTACCCATTTGTTTCCAAAATCATGTTTTACTCATTTTCCACATATGTTAATTTCCTCAAAAGACTATTAAGTCATCCACACTAACTTCTTATGTGTTTTAACACATTAACGCCCTTTTAACCTTGGAGTATTATTATTCTTAATTGAAAGCACATTATTTCATCATTTCCTTTCCAATTTCATTTGTGTGAATTCTTTACTTTCTTTATTCAAGAAATCCATTTACACTTAATACCAGTTTTATATGAAAATACCATTTATTTTATTTTACATGTAGTCTTACACTTTATCCTTACGACATTTAACCCCCCCCCCCCCTCCTTTTCACACACTTTTATGGAGAAAAATTTATACATTTCTTATTCTATGTTTAAACCCAACAAAATCTTTTTAAAACTTTTTTATACACTTAATGCCAAAATACTACAACTTCGAATACATGAGAAGAAGGATTTTAAACTTTAATATCCTATTAAATGGATTAAATACATTTTTCATTCTAGAAATTCATTATACTTGTAAAAATACATTTTCAAGACATAGAAGACATTTAATTTCTTCAAACTCAACAAATATCTAATTTTCATAAAATCCTCATTTTTTGTAAGAAACATTATTTCACCAATGTTTATCAAAATAAATCATTATTTTCAAACATTTTATTTCGTAAAATGTTTAACCCTCAATCTTCTAAATATATACTTTTTTCATAAAATACCAACTTTTAATATTTCAAGACTTTGAAATATTTACTCATTCTTGTGTTAATTATGGGGTTAAACACCCAGATTGATTAATCATTCATTTACCCACTTACATTACCGTTATCCTTACTTTATGGACATTAATCAACTACATTTTTACTTATCCACCTTTATCGGAACATTTATTACTTCATTCAAGTTAGGTTGTATTAACATATTTCACCACAAAACCCATTTCTTGACATGTTTCAAATTTCTTGTATCTTTTCTCAGAACCTTCCAATACTGCATTCTTCAACGGACTCCACATCGCCGGCTATGTGCACCATATGCTCTAGCCAGTGATTTTGGGCTTTTCACCCAAGGATTTTAGGCCCCTTTGCTTATCCCGATGTCATTCGAGTTCCTTTTAATGTGTTTTAACACTATACAAAGGTCCACATTATTCCAATTTTTTCTTTTACCCGACCGAAGCCAAAACCCAGGGTTACACCCAAACTTGTGTTACACCTAAAATTTTATCATTTCATGTCGTTTAGACTTTATCCTTGATTTTATTCCAAAAATTATATTTATTCAGGACCACTTTTTGTAACACCTTTCCAACATTTTTATTTCATAAAAATGTTCCACTTAAAGTAAAATTATCATTTTACTCATTTGTTTCCAAAATCACGTTTTACTCCATTTCTACAAGTGTTAATTTCCTCAAAAGACTATTAAGTCATCCACACTATCTTCTTATGTGTTTTAACACATTAACACCCTTTTAACCTTGGAGTATTATTATTCTTAATTGAAAGCATATTATTCCATCATTTCCTTTCCTATATCATAAGTGTGAATTCTTTACTTTCTTTATTCAAGAAATACATTTACACTTAATACTAGTTTTATAAGAAAATACCATTTCTTTCATTTTACATATAGTCTTACACTTTATCCTTATTACATTTTAACCCCCTTTTTTCACACACTTTTAAGGAGAATAGTTTATACATTTCTTATTTTATGTTTAAATCCAATAAAATCTTCTTTAAACTTTTTTATACACTTATTGCCAAAATACTACAACTTCAAATACATGAGAAGAATGATTTTAAACTTTAATATCCTATTCAATGGGTTAAACACATTTTTCATTCTAGAAATTCATTATACTTGCAAAAATACATTTTCAAGACATAAAAGACATTTAATTTCTTCAAACTCAACGAATATCTTTTTTTCATAAAATCCTCATTTTTTGTAAGAAACATTATTTCACCAATGTTTATCAAAATAAATCATTATTTCCAAACATTTTATTTCATAAAATGTTTAACCCTCAATCTTCTGAATATATACTTTTTTCACAAAATACCAACTTTTAATATTTACTCATTCTTTATTTTCAACAAAATATCATTTTTCTAATATTTTTATTTCATAAAATTGTTCATTAATTCTACATATCAATTCTACATATTACGTCGATGATATAATTTCTTCGACGTGTATGTCGTGACTTACCGCTATACATATTACTCTGTGCTCTGCCAAAATTTGATTAGATATAACATTGTATATAAATTACAAGCACATGTTTTGGCCACAATGGAATATGCTCTAAAAAGTGTCGAAACCACTTTGCTTTTTGTCCAACTTTATCTAAAGATATATATTTATATTCCATAGCTTATTGTGATACCCCGCCTAATTAAATACCAGGTGATCAGTCCTTTACTAAATTATAATCAAGGTGAACGGTCGGTTCATTCTTAGCATCACTGTCGTAAAAATAACTTTTCCAATTTAAACACCCTAAATAATTAAGCTAAGTGTCAAAACCATTTTTAGACATTACTTTCCAATTTTTATTTTATAAACCAACATTTAACTTTACATAATTCATAGTTAAAGAATCACACAACAACTATCCTGTAACATATAATCCAAATGATTAAACATTCAACTAATTGAATTCAACATTTAAAACTTAAAGGAAAACATCCTGACAATAATAAATCCCAAAGTGTAAATACTGAAAATAAACGAATCACAATATCCAATAAAACAACTGAATAATGGAAAAGGGCGACACATGCCCAACTGAATAAATAGTGCTAGAAGTGGAATAAACAAATGAGGTCATCTAAGGAAGAGGCCTGCAACTCCCACCTAAGTTGCAACGCGTTCCTTCCAAAGGATCCTATGCAAGACGCTCATGTGGATGGGCACCTGAAATATATACAAATATATATACAAGAGAGAAGAGGAAATGGAAATGGGCCAGAGCCCGATTGTAAAAACGATTTATAATTTGTTTAGCAAGTATTTAAAATGTTTACTGGCCAATGCAACAACATATTAGTGCGGCACTCCCTTGAGAAATTCTCACCTCTCTTCTAATGTGCACGCCTATCCCACTAACCTTCCCAATGGTTTAACTTATCTTATCTTACGTTGCTCGTAAGATTTAAACTGAGAAATTCAATTGTTTAAGAGGTTAGTTTCATTTAACAACAAGGTTATCATTTAAACCTTATGTAACAACCCTCACGTTTGATAGACTATTTTATATTTATTTACTATGTGTAGTAAGTAATTATAAAATGATGGATGTTGAGTAAATATTAATTTAATATGAAAAAAGGTTAATTTTTACTGAAATGTTGTATGATTACCTAATGAATAGGTAAAAATATCCATGTGGTGATTTATGGTGTCATAAGATATAAAATGACATTTTGGTTTAATGAGAAACCAAAACTTAAAATGAGTTATAAAATTTTCAAATGATAATTTGGAGGGTGTAGTTAGTCCCGGTAGGTGCGAGACTGTCAAAATAAGTGCCATATTGTATTTTGGCATTTCGGGCACTTTTGACTGGTTATAGCTTAAATGTGTAGTTACGATCCATTTTATCGCGTATTAGCCATTAGAGTTGAGTATTTTAGACTTAAGCCCCGATTAAGTCTTGCTAACCTCATTATTTTCCTCATTTTCTCTTAACACACAATTGTTAACCTAGAGAGAGTAGAGAGAGGAAGAGAACATTGGAGAAAAAGAGAGATTGGAGCTTGGATCATTGCTTACACCAAATCAAATCTGATTTTTGTACATCAAGGCAAGTTTTCTACTTGCTATTATATGATTTAAGAGGGATAATTAGTGTTGATAGTTATGTAATGGTTATGGCTTAATAAAGTTAGGTTTCTTTGTTAGATTTATGGGTTTTGATATCTTTGGAAGAGATTTGAATATTAATTAGTATGGATTCATGTTGTTAGAAGAATTTATGACCATTTGGTATCAATAAATGTGGTTGGTTTGGTTGGAAGTTGGTTTTTGGTTTAGCTTGGAAATAGAAAGTTTTGGTCTAGGTCTGCAATGACCGGTCGACCGTGGTTCTCAGACCGGTCGACCGGGCCTTCGGGAGAGGGCACACTGCTTTCTTTCAAAGGCATAAATGTTGAGGCGTGGTTGACCGCGTTCCCCTTACCAGTCGATCGGCCCTGTCGAAGTGAGCTTTCTGCTTTTCTTCTTAGGCAAAAACTTGAGGCACGGTCGACCGCGGTCTTGGGACCGGTCGACCGGTCCCCTGTTTTCTTCCCAAAATTTTACTTTTCTTTTAAATCTTTTCTTTTCTTAGGGACTTAGGAACTTTCTTGAATGAAGTAAACTTTGGCTTTTAGAGTCCTAGTCGAGTCTGGTTGTCACCCTAGAGTGGAATGGATTTCACTTGGGGTTAAGTCCAAAGGGGGGGGGGTGATCCAAAGTGATGTTTAGGCATCACTCTTTTCGTTACTTCTTAATAGGAGGATAGGGGTTGTAGGCCCATGTTTGGAGACTTAAGGGCTTATCAAAATTTTATGAACTTTGGGTACTTGTAGTATCATAATGATCATTTGGATATTTAGTCGGGACTTGTAATTTGAGGAATATTAATGACGGTATTCGAGGGGAATTAGGTTCGCATAATATGAACCCAAATGCTTAATGATGATAGGTTCAACTAAAATGGACTCAAACTGTGTTAATGATGATTGATTCAAATAAAATGAACCCAGTTGTTTAATGATGATAGGTTCGAATAAAAAGAACCAAACACATGGATATTTGAAATGGAATTTGGTAATGGTAATTGAAAATGATAATGAGATTTAAATGGTAAATGTTAGTTTACTGATACACACCTCTTTAAATGACATCATAAAGGAAGTTCGCGCGCTTGGTGATGCCCCCTGGCTTGTGAATGCAGGGTGGATATAGTCCTAGGCCATATACGGGGTTTTTATATGTTTTTCTGTGCTGGTTAGGGGATTCCGAGTGTGTTCCTAACTTTCCCGCAGGCATATGGCCTCTTCCCGACGTTGCATTATGATCCCAGATTGTCTTTTATAGATAGGCCCTGGAAGATGATGGTCATTTAGGGGCACGTCCAGTGGGAAAACTCGGAGGGGCGGTCTTAGATTCGTTATATGTATATGAATATAACTTTTTTGCATCAAGTGGGACTTGATGGATATATGCCATAAAGAGCATGAAATGTGCCATAAAGAGCACGGGAATGAGATTAATGAGATATGTGCCATAAAGAGCACTTGATATAAATGGTATTTCTATTAAGGAATGTAAAGATGAAATGGTAAGATAATTAGTTATGGAAGTTAATAAATGGTTTTATTCCTATTAAGGAATACAAAAGGTAATGGAAATTTGATAAATGAGGAAAGGTTTTAAATTTAAGTTATTACTTTTCTTTCTTTTATGTAAATGACATTTCATTTCATCATTTAGTTAAATCTTAATGTAAATTTATCATCCTTATCATTCATGCATAACTGTTTATTTCTATCATGCTTGTTATTTCTTCTGGTGATTATATAGAACCCGTCCCTGACCGATTTACTTTCCTTGTCGTGTATATGATTGTATCCGCTCAGGTGCTCCCCCGCAAGGACGCCAATTTTGATGTTCCCATTCCTTTGCTTTCGACGAGCTGTAAGATTTTGTGGGTTATTACAGGACATTGTATTAGACGCTCTCATCTTTGTGTTCTAGATATGATCGGGTCTTTTCATCGGGCGTGTGGCCCAAAATTTTGTACTTGTTTAATGAATGTAATATGTAAAATATTTAAATTGTGGTACTTCGTTGTATGTTGCTGTGGATCGACAGCTTATTCGGTCCTTTTGTGTACATTCGTCTTAGTTGTATTATACATATTCTTGTGGAATTCCACTTACTTATCTGATTTGGGTTGTTTAAATTTAATTTTCTTAACTGGTTTTAAAATTTTAAACTTTTTAGCAACCTGTGTTCTGATTTATTGGATGGTTTTACCGTATACTCAGTTTATTTTTGTTGATGCTGATAATGATATCCATCCATGATCCCTGTTACGTTTGAGTATCGGGCTGGCCACCCCTTATCTCGGATCTCGGGTTGTCACAGATGGTATCAGAGCCTCAGGTTCTAGAGTCTTTAGGATCTATGTGGATTCGTCACGTTCTACCGTAGAGTTCTTTGATATAGAGCCTAATGTTAGGACTGTATAGTTGTCTATGTTTGCGATCTTCTGCAAGATAGATAGTTTTAAATAGTATTTTAACTCTATTGTTACTTCATCTTAAATGCTTCCTAGAGAGGTCACCCAGCGAGACGAATTAGAGTTGTATAAGAGGAGGTAGATTCTCCATCGCCGCCACAAGGGACCGTTAACGCTGCGGATGTAGCAAACATAGTATCTCAAGCGGTTAACACTGCCATGACCGCAGAGGTCCAATAATTTGCCACAGGCTCAACAATGGACTCACGATGTTCAAGCTCCCACGGGACTTACTCCGTGAGAAAGGGTTAGAGAGTCCTTTCTAAAGGGTAATTCCTCAAAATTCGAGGGAGGCATGGATGTTATTGTAGCCAATACATGGAAAGTGAACAGAAAATGCCACATTCGAATGATAGAATGTAGCGAGGAAAGAAACAAGTCCTTGACACTTTTAAGCTAGTCGAATATGCGTTATACTGGTGGGAGATGATGACCACACCAGAGCAGAGAGACAAAATGACGATCACTAAGTTTTGGGCTTTGTTCGATCGTGAGTACGTTCCTCCCGCAGTTCAAAAAGGGAGATGAGAAAGAAGCTCCAGGATGTTGTGCAAGGAGAGAGATCAGTGGTGGAGTATGAAGCGGAGTTCACCCTATTGGCGAGTTTTGTACCGGATGAAGTGGCTCCGGAAGATAGAAATATCTCAAAGTTTATGTGAGGTCTAAACTGGAGAATCCAGCTGCAATTGCTGGGTAATCCAGCTTTACAAACCTTTGGTGAGGTTAAGAATGTAGCCTCATCCCATTGCCATGAGCATTGGTTATATACACCGGGTAGCAAGAAAGCTACTGTTGTGGGGCAAGCAGGAAAGCTTGGAGAGCATGGGATTTGAGGAGGAGCATTTCCCTCATCCCAACCTTCGGGTAGTAATCATAAAGAAATGGACCTCGACAAGGGGTTTCGTCTAAGAGACAACGTTTTGTAGGGTTTATTGCGGGTGGCAATAACATTAGGCACAGTAAGGTGCTTTGCAATTTTTAAGTCGGGGTGGTCATGGAGGTAAAGGCCATCTGGGCCAAGGCACTTCCCAGTTTAGAAATAACACGGGTCGAGGTCGAGAGGATATTAAGGTACGGTGCTTCCTATGTGGGGAGGCAGGTCATTACTATATGGAGTGTCCTCGGTTGTTTGGGGGTCAGTTTCCTAGGGCTCCGCAGCAGCCACATGTTTAGTTTCTACCTCAGGTACCTGATCCGGTTGTTCCCATGCAACAGGGACAGTTGCGGTATGGGAGAGTTTATCAAATTTGGGAGGTTATACTTCCTCCAAGTTCGTTAGCACCGCCCACTATTAAGATTAAGCTTTTATTTCAGAAGTACTTAAGTTATGTGTTATTCGATGCGGGTGTTACGCGGTCAATTGGTTATGAGCTCTTCTCAGGCTACAGATGATAAAATCTGCTGAGAGTAATTTGGCTAGCGTTGAGTTTTCTACGAGTGATGTTTCTCTTGATTCCTTATTTATAAACATTTAGGGATTTCTGGTGGTACTTTGTGCTTTGAGGCCGATTTACTCGTCCTTGACATGGTCGGGTATGATGTGATTGGTATGCCCTATCTCTACGATCGACATAGTTGAGTAGTAGCGTATAGGAGGGGTTCCTTGTTTGGATTCCGCTTTTACGGGACGCTCCACGCGTGAACCTCAACGATGTTGGAAGTGGAGAGATGCTGTTCTTGCTTCTTTTAGTTAATTTTATTTTATTTTATTTTATTTTGCGTGTGGAAAGGTTTAGCTGAGAATCACGTAGAAGAGTGATTAATGGATATTAAAGTGCGAAATAGAAGCACTGTATACAGTTCTCTCCTCTGATCGATGCGAGGGAGACTGGGATGCGAAGTCGAATTAAGACTTCGGATTATGCCTTGATAAGAAGGCTATTTGAAAAGGTATATATATATTGTGGGGTATATAATTATAAGGATTTATGAAAAGTGAATGTTTGATTTGTTAAATCTTCAGTTATTTAGATGGTAATGTATATAAGTAGAATCTTTTCGATCCCGAACATGTGTCTTAGAACTGTATTTCTTGATGACCAACAACGCGAGGTAGTAGTGTAACGGGAGGGTTCCTTGTTTGGATTTCGCTTTGGCGAGATGTCCCACGCACGAAACCGAGCAAATGTCGGGAGTTGAGAAAGGTCTTGGGTACTAGGGATATACTTAGTATTATGTGTATACGACTTAGATAGGATATAGTATAGGTAGGTAGACCTTAGGATTGTTTGGACATAAGGCCTTTAGTTTATGTGACGTTAGTTTAGAAGGGTTGTCGGGAGTTTACCACGAATAAGTTGTGTGTTAACTCTAAGAGGGATTGTTTCCTAGTAACGAGAAGTGTGAGATTTTGAGAAGTTTGGTTGGTTAGGCCGAAGGAGATGAGGCCTCTCGTAGTTAGAATGTTACGTTGGAACTCAGCTTTCGTAAAGAAGGGTGAATTGACTCTCACTCCTGAGCCCATGTTGTTAAGCTCGAGGGTGAATTTTGTTAACTAGTCTCTCCCAGAATGGGAAGTAATAATATTGATGCATAGACTTGTTGTTTATGTTCCTCATAAGTTTAAACTTGTGGGAAGTATTATCCCATGCATGAATAAAAAAAAAATTCATCGTGGGGGTGATCGCCATATGGGAAAGAAGGTACTACTTCCTGGGCATAATTTAAACCTTCGTGCGAGCAACATTTTGTTGCGAGATGACGTAGGAAAGACAGGGGTGGTTAAAGCAACATACACAAGATGTTGATTAAGGGAACATAACCCTACTCTACTGACTTTGAGGGTGGGGTGCGTTTCCATAAGAGAATTTTGTCCCGATTGAATGGACTTAAGAAAGGCAGATATGGTGGGATCTTGCGGTTCTAAGGTTGCGTTACATCCGGGTAACGACATAATGTGTCAAGTTATACGCCGCCAGAAGTAGTGGCCGGGCATGGCGAGGTTATTGGACTGCATGAGGTGCCTTTGATTTTAGTTTCCGACGGAGACAAGATTTTCATTTCCCACTTGTGGCGGGTTTCCAAGAAGCCATGGGAATCGAATGGAGGTTAAGCACTCCTTATCATCCTCAAACGGATGGCCAGACCAAAAGGGTAAACCTTAGGTTGGGGGATATACTCCTTATGTGCATGCTTGACTTCAAGAATAGTCGAGAACAGTGTCTCTCTCTAGTCGAACTCGCTTATAATGATTTGCATAAATTCTCTACCGGGATGGCGCTTTATAAAGCCTGGTATGGTAGGTCTTGTAGATCTCCTGCTTGTTGGTTAGAGGTGCGAGATGATAAGTCTCTCGGACCTCGAATAATCTGAGGTACTTCTTCGAATATTGAGCTCATTCGGAATCGCATTCGTATAACCAAGATCGACGAAAGAGCTATGTCGATGCGGGGAGAAGACATTTGGAGATTGAGGTCGATAGACCAAGTGTTGGTGCGAGTATCGCCTATGAATGGCATTAAGCATTTTGAGTAAAAGGAAAACTTGTACCGTGTTACGTTGGACCTTTCTTATATATGATAAGGTGGGTCCGGTAGCCTATTAACTTTCTTTACCGAAACATTTGCAGCAAGTTCATAACGTGTTCCATATCTCTCCTGTACAGTAGTAGAAGGGATGTGATTGGTGCCCTTAGGCACATTTCTTTCGAAGTAGATGCAACTTGACGTTACTTATGAGGAGTAGTCGGTTGCTATTTTAGAGCAGGGAGAGTGGCGATTGAAACCGCCGGTGGTACTTTGGTTAGGGGGTATTGTAATTATCCTAGTGTTGAGGAATCGACATGTGATCACGAGGATGACATGCGGGAAAAGTATCCGCATTTCTTCTTGCGAGGTATGCCTGAATTTTGGGGGCAAAATTACCTCATAAGGGGGGGGAGTATGTAACAACCCTCACGTTTGATAGCCTATTTTATATTTATTTACTATGTGTAGTAAGTAATTATAAAATGATGGATGTTGAGTAAATATTAATTTAATATGAAAAAGGTTAATATTTACTGAAATGTTGTATGATTACCTGATGAACAGGTAAAAATATCCATGTGGTGATTTATGGTGTCATAAGATATAAAATGACATTTTGGTTTAATGAGAAACCAGAACTTAAAATGAGTTATAAAATTTCCAAATGATAATTTGGAGGGTGTAGTTAATCCCGGTAAGTGAGGGACAGTCAAAATAAGTGCCATATTGTATTTTGGCATTTCGGGCACTTTTGACTGGTTATAGCTGAAATGTGTAGTAACGATCCATTTTATCGCGTATTAGCCATTAGAGTTGAGCATTTTAGACTTAAGCCCCGATTAAGTCTTGCTAACCTCATTATTTTCCTCATTTTCTCTTAACACACAATTGTTAACCTATAGAGAGTAGATAGAGGAAGAGAACATTGGAGAAAAAGAGGGATTGGAGCTTGGATCATTGCCTACACCAAATCAAATCTGATTTTTCTACATCAAGGCAAGTTTTCTACTTGCTATTATATGATTTAAGAGGGATAATTAGTGTTGATAGTTATGTAATGGTTATGGCTTAATAAAGTTAGGTTTCTTTGTTAGCTTTATGGGTTTTGATATCTTTGGAAGAGATTTGAATATTAATTAGTATGGATTAATGTTGTTGGAAGCATTTATGATCATTTGGTATCAATAAATGTGGCTGGTTTGGTTGGAAGTTGGTTTTTGGTTTAGCTTGGAAATAGAAAGTTTTGGTCTAGGTCTACAATGACCGGTCGACCGCGGTTCTCAGACGGATCGACCGGGCCTTCGGGAGAGGGCACACTGCTTTCTTTTAAAGGCATAAATGTTGAGGTGCGATCGACCGCGTGCCCCTTACCGGTCGACCGGCCCTACCGAAGTGAGCTTTCTGCTTTTCTTCTTAGGCAAAAACTTGAGACGCGGTCGACCGCGGTCTTGGGACCGGTCGACCGGTCCCCTGTTTTCTTCCCAAAATTTTACTTTTGCTTTTAAATCTTTTCTTTTCATAGGGACTTAGGAACCTTCTTGAATGAAGTAAACTTTGGCTTTTAGAGTCCTAGTTGAGTCTGGTTGTCACCCTAGAGTGGAATGGATTTCACTTGGGGTTAAGTCCAAAAGAGGGGGGGGGGGGATCCAAAGTGATGTTTAGGCATAACTCTTTTGGTTACTTCTTAATAGGAGGATAGGGGTTGTAGGCCCATGTTTGGAGACTTAAGGGCTTATCAAAATTTTATGAACTTTGGGGACTTGTAGGATCATAATGATCATTTGGAGATTTTGTCGGGACTCGTAATTTGAGGAATATTAATGACGATATTCGAGGGGAATTAGGTTCGCATAATATGAACCCAAATGCTTAATGATGATAGGTTCAACTAAAATGGACCCAAACTGTGTTAATGATGATTGGTTCAAATAAAATGAACCCAGTTGTTTAATGATGATAGGTTCGAATAAAAAGAACCAAACACATGGATATTTGAAATGGAATTTGGTAATGGTAATTGAAAATGATAATGAGATTTAAATGGAAAATGTTAGTTTACTGATACACACCTCTCTAAATGACATCATAAAGGAAGTTCGCGCGCTTGGTGATCCCCCATGGATAATGAATGCAGGGTGGATATAGTCCTAGGCCATATGCGGGGTTTTTATATGTTTTTCTGCGCTGGTTAGGGGATTCCGGGTGTGGTCTTTACTTTCCCGCAGGCATATGGCCTCTTCCCGACGTTGCGCTATGATCCCAGGTTATCTTGTATAGATAGGCCCTGGAAGATGATGGTCATTTAGGGGTGCGCCCACTGGGGAAACTCGGAGGGGCGGTCTTAGAATTGTTATATGTATATGAATATAACTTTTCTGCATCAAGTGGGACTTGATGGATATATGCCATAAAGAGCATGAGATGTGCCATAAAGAGCACGGGAATGAGATTAATGAGATATGTGCTATAAAGAGCACTTGATATTAATGGTATTCCTATTAAGGAATGGAAAGATGAAATGGTAAGATAATTAACTATGGAAGTTAATAAATGGTTTTATTCCTATTAGGGAATACAAAAGGTAATGGAAATTCGATAAATGAGGAAAGGTTTTAAATTTAAGTTATTACTATTCTTTCTTTTATGTAAATGACATTTCATTTCATCATTTAGTTAAATTGTAATGTAAATTTATCATCCTTATCATTCATGCATAAGTGTTTATTTCTATCATGCTTTTTATTTCTTCTGGTGATTATATAAAACCCAGCCCTGACCGGTTTACTTTCCTTGTCGTGTATATGATTGAATCCGCTCAGGTTCTCCCCCGCAAGGACGCCAATTTTGATGTTCCCATTCCTTTGCTTTCGACGAGCTATAAGATTTTGTGGGTTATTACAGGACATTGTATTAGATGCTCTCATCTTTGTATTCTAGATATGATCGGGTCTTTTCATCGGGCGTGTGGCCCAAACTTTTGTACTTGTTTAATGAATGTAATATGTAAAATATTTAAATTGTGGTACTTCGTTGAATGTTGTTGTGGATCGACAGCTTATTCAGTCCTTTTGTGTACATTCGTATTAGTTGTATTATACATATTCTTGTGGAATTCCACTTACTTATCAGATTTGGGTTGTTTAAATTTAATTTTCTTAACTGGTTTTAAATTTTTAAACTTTTTAGCAACCCGTTTTTTTATTTATTGGGTGATTTTCCCGATTACTCAGTTTTTTTTGTTGATGCTGAGAATGATATCCATCCATGATCCCTGTTATGTTTGAGTATCGGGTTGGCCACCCCTTATCTCGGATCGCGGGTTGTCACACCTTATTTACTAATGAAGTTTCTCAGTAACATATTATACTTTTCAAACACTTATTCCCAAATTGAAATAATTATTCCTTTCTTACTTACCATAGACACAGTAGGTAGTTCCCAAATTCTAGATTTAAATATTAATATTAAATTCTCATATAATATATATATTCTAACAGAACCCCACATAATAATTATGGTGTGGGCATACTCTGCTATCCAGTCCCCGTATAACTCGTAGTAAGGGAAATACAAGTTCGGAATCACTCTCGAACTGTATTGAAACAAAACACAAACAATATTGAGGCGAAGCATAGTTTCCAAGTCTCTAAGAGGTCAGCACATGCCCTCACGTCTCTTAGGACCGTCTGACTATCGATCCGATAGCCTGTACCAAAGGATTTATTTCTTCTAGGGTACGAGTCAATATCCCCCATAAATGTCCCATCGAGATAAGACTGTCCCAGCGCGGTAACCTCAGGGATAGCAAGTAGCGCGGGCATGATTTTTATACGTATATAGTATTCCATAAACACAGTCATATAAATATACTACTATTACCATATTCATTTAGGTACATTCTCACGACCCATGATTTGAAATTTATCCTTATTACTTATTATTTAGTCATCGCGTATAACGGTTTGTCTCTTATTCATTTTATTTTCGAGATTTAATTTATTCCAACTCACTTCTCATCTCTCGAAGTATTTCCTTTACCTAAGTACAATTTCAGTAAGCCCTCACTCACCTTCTAATCCAACTCCTAGACATTTCGATTTTTAAGTCTACGCACGTTAGATTTCTTAGGTATGAATATTTCCTCGTTTACCCTTCATTTTTCCAATTCATTAAAGTTACCCTTAACGGGGTTACCTTGACCCTACTGGTCCTCTTTATGTTTCTTTATGTCCTAATAACATTAATCAAGATTTATTACGCATTTAATCGGATTCAGTCAACCCAAGGAAAAGTCTGGTTTTTCCCAGAAGGGGTCGATCGATCGATAGAAAGGGGTCGATCGATCGAACCGCCGATCGATCGATCAAGCAGGTATGGCGAAATCTGCAGAATACCAGTTACAGGTTCTATCATCCAACATCATCCAAATCCAAATTTTTAACTCCCAAACTCCCAGAAATTTATACCACGAATATTATAAACCCAAATGAGCAATATTCTACGTAAAGCATGCGAGTTTTCATTAAGAATCATGAATTAAAAGGGCTAAAACTTATATAATTCTCATGAACCCTAGAAATTTCTTTAACTTATTTCTTCTTATTCTTTTACCGTAAATTCTACTTCTAAACCAATATAAATTCGTGGTTCAACCTCTACATGTGAAAGGGATTTCCAGATTATTGTTTATATCACTACAACATGCGATTTCTAATCACCAACATGGGTTTTCTTTCATAAAAACTCATCCTAATCAACCCTAAACGCGTGATCTAGCATTTGGCGGTGACGGCGGTGCAAACGGAGGAGTTTTCGGCCTAGAACTCCTTGGTAAGCTCTTCCTTTCCTTATCCAATGGCCGTCACTTGCTTTTGGTTGTGTTAAACCTAGAAGACAACCCTAAGCATCTGATATAACCTTACAATTTTCGTGGGTTTTCAGGCTTAAAAATGTAAAATGTCCAAAACGCCCTCCCGGGGTGTTAATTAGGCCTAAAAATTCCCCGAGACCCAAACAAAACCCTCGGGTACATTATTTTGACTATCTCGACCCTTCCGGACACTTTGGCGCACTCTAAATGAATATACGGGTGACTTATAATTTATTCACTTTTATTAATCAACATTTAGTCCCGACACGACACGGGCGCTTCCCGACTTAAATTTGCAAAATTGTCATTTTATTCACTCGTGACATTTAATAGAACCACTATTATATATTACTTTAATCATTAGTAATATTCAACAAGTTTCCAATGATTACTAACTCTCGTCACGTTAGTAATTATAAAAATAATTAATTTCTGGATCTATATTAAATTAATATCTCACATTAAATTTAATAAATCCCCAAATTTAGAAAGCATAAAAATACGAGGTATTACATACTCCCCCCTATTAACGGAATTTAGTCTCGAAATTCAGAAAATCAGGCATACCTGGTAAGAATAAATCTGGGTATCTCTCGCGCATATCTGCCTCGCGCTCCCAAGTGGATTCCTCCACATTATGATGCTCCCACTGGACCCGTACAAGTGGAACTACCTTCGACCTCAATCTCCTTTCGCTATAGTATAGGATAGCCACTGGTCTCTCCTCATAAGAGATGTCAGGCTATAAGTCTATCTCTTCTATCGCGATGTGGGTGTGGGCCATATCATCCCGAAGGTATCGTCTCAACGAAGAGATGTGGAATACATCATGGATGCGATGTAAATGCTCTGGCAGTCCCAATCTGTATGCCACTGGCCCAATCCTCTCGATAATGGGAAATGGTCCCACGTACCTCGGGGCCAATTTCCCTTTCTTTCCGAATCTCATCACTCCCTTCATAGGAGATAATCGTAGTAATACTTGGTCCTTGACATTAAACTCTCGAAAGAACCATTTTGCAACCGCGTAGCTTTTCTGCTTGTCCTGGGTTACTCGAATGCGACTCCTGATCATCTCAATCCTAGCAGAGGTTTCCTGAATTACCTATGGTACGAGCAACTTGTTATCCCCCACCTCTAGCCAAAAAGTTGGGGAACGACAAGTCCTGCTATACAAATTCTCAAATGGAGCCATGTCAATCGTGAATTGATAAGAGTTATTATAAGCGAACTCTACCAGTGGAAGATGTGGCTCCCAGCCTCCTCCAAAATTAAGGACACACATGCGTAGCATATCTTCTAATATCTTATTAGTACGCTTTGTTTGTCCATCTGTCTGTGGGTGATAAGCTGAACTCAACCTCAACTCTGTACCAATAGCCTCCTGAAAGCTCTCCCAAAAACGCGACACAAAAATTTTGTCTCTATCTGACATAATATTCAGGGGCACCCCATGTAATCTGACAATTTCAGCAATGAACAATTGAGCATACTGACCCGTGGTATAGTCTGTCCGCACCGGTAGAAAATGAACCACCTTGGTCAAACGGTTCACAATCACCCAGATGGAGTCGTGGCCCCGCTGTGATGTAGGCAACCCAGTAATAAAATCCATAGAAATACTCTCCCATTTCCACGCGAGTATTTCTAATAGCTGAAGCAACCCTGACGGTTTTTGGTGGTCCACCTTTACTGGCTGGCAGGTAGAACATTTTGACACGAAGTCAGCGATGTCCTTTTTCATCCCACTCCACCAGTATTTCCGCCTCATATCCTGGTACATCTTATCTCCCCCAGGATGTACCGCAAATTGGGACCCGTGAGACTGGCTCATCACTGCATGATGTAAGTCTGCTCCTTCTGGGACCACCAATCTCCCATTAAACCTCAAACTCCCATCAGAACTAATAAAATAGGACTCAGCACCCTCATCTAGAAGTCGTACAATCTGCTCCTGGAAAAATGAGTCTGCGGTTTGCGCCTGTATCACCCTCGTAACAATCTCAGGTGTCACTGTTATGACATATATGAAGGAACGGGCTACTGCGTCCTGGTGACCCAACTCTTTCCACTTTGCTTTCCACACTTCTGCTACATCATCTACTGGTCTACAGCTCAACGCATCAGCAATTACGTTGGCCTTCCTCGGATGGTACTGTATGTCGAACTGATAGTCCTTTACAAACTCTAACCACCCGCGCTGACGCATATTCAGCTCTCGCTGAGTGAACATGTACTGCAGTGACTTGTGGTATGTGAACAAGCGAAATTTCTCCCCCAATAAATAGTGCCTCCATATCCTCAATGCAAAAACGACCGCAGCTAACTGTAAGTCGTGGGTGGGGTAATTCTTCTCATGCGGCTTAAGCTTGCGGGAGGCAAAAGCTATAGCCTTCTCCTCCTGCTGAAGTACTCCCCCAAGTCCTCATAAAGAGGCATCGGTGTAAACTAGATACTCCACGCCCGGCTTAGGTAAAGCAAGGACCGGTGCTGAAGTAAGCTTTTCTTTCATCTCGTCGAAAGCCAATTGACAAGCATCATCCCAAACATATGGTATCCCCTTGCGAGTCAGGTTCGTCAATGGACCCGCTATTTTGGAGAACCCCCGAATGAATCTCCTGTAGTATCCGGCTAATTCCAAGAAACTACGTACTTCCGTCGGTGTCATGGGTTGTCCCCACTCCCTCACCGCTGATACTTTACTCGGGTCAACTGCTATCCCCTGTTCAGAAACAACATGTCCTAAGAACTGCACTTCCTATAACCAAAACCCGCACTTCTCGTACTTAGCATACAACTGATGCTCTCGTAGAGTCTGAAGAACCTGCCTCAAGTGCTCGGCATGCTCTTCCTCGGTGTGTGAATATATCAAGATGTCATCTATGAAAACGATGACAAACTGATCCAAGAACTCTCTGAACACTCGGTTCATCAAGTCCATGAATACGGCTGGAGCATTTATGAGTCCAAATGGCATCACTCTGAACTCATAGGACCCATATCTCATCAAGAAAGCAGTCTTTGAAACATCCTGATCCCTAATACGTAGCTGATGGTACCCTGACCTCAGATCTATCTTCGAAAAGAAAGTTGCTCCCCTCATCTGGTCGAACAGATCATCGATTCGAGGCAACATATACTTGTTCTATATCGTGACCTTATTCAGTTCCCGGTAGTCCACACATATCCTCAGTGAACCATCTCCCTTTTTCACAAATAAAACTGGAGCGCCCCATGGTGAGGTACTCCTGCGAATGAAACCCTGACCTAACAGCTGCTCCATCTGATCTCGTAACTCTCGCATCTCTACCGGAGCCATACAGTATGGAGCGCGTGCTATAGGTCGAGTATCCAGTAATAAATCTATGAAAAAATCTATTTCTCGACTGGGGGGTAGGTCTGGTATCTCCTAAAATACATTGGAAAACTCACGAACAACTGGGATCGAGTCTAAGGGAATCACAACCTCCTTAGAGGTATCCTCCTCTATGTAATACAAATGAGCGATCAAGCATCCCTCTGGGTGAGGCATCGCCACTACAAACATCTCTTGCCCCGGAATGGCAAAGACAATACTCCCACCGAAATAATCTATCATGGCTCTGTAAGCTGCGAGCCAATCCGTACCGATAATAACATCGTGCTCATGCATATCTAAGACTAACATGTCTGCTTGTAATACCAAGCTACCAATCTCTACTCCCACACCCCAGCATATAAAGAAAATTAGCGATCCATTTCCCAGTGGTGAGTCTACACACGTTACAGTGCTCTCTGTTGTGGCTAATAACCCTAAGGCCTTCGCAAAATGGGTAGATATAAAACAGTGCGTCGCCCCAGTATCAAATAAAACCCGACCCATAGTACCATGGATAGGAAACATACCCTCAATCGCGGGCGGTGCCTGTGGAGCTACTGCCTAGTGGACGTTATAGACACGTCCTTACTGTAACTACCCCTGCTGCACCGGAGCGACTGGAATGGCTGGTACGGCTAGTACCTGAGCTGGTGCTGGGAGGGCGGCTGGAAAAAGGGGCCTCTGTGGCTCATTACGGGCACCCTGCTGCTGTGGGGCCCTATCACCCTCTGGATAATCCTGGCGCTTATGGCCATTTTTGCCGCACACGAAACATCGGCCCCTAAAATTACCTCCCCTCTGACCCTACTGACCATGTCCCTGTTGGCCATTACCACCCCGCCACTGGCCCTGTTGGCCCTGATGAAAATACTGTTGGCCCTGCTGCTGACCCTGCTGCTGGCGGTGTTGGCCTTGTTGGCCCTGCTGATTAGGCTGGCCCTGCTGACCCTGCCTAAATCCCACAAATCCCTGCCTAGAATCACCTGATCGGAACCGCTTAGCAGGGTCCCCCTGATGGGAACTCTGCTCATGCTGACGAGTCTGCCCCTGCGATGTCGGTGCTCCACTAGCACCACTACCCCCTGTCCTGCCCTGCTGGCTGGATTCTCCTGCTCGCTTGCTTCCTTGCAGATGGAAGCGGTGATCCTGGAAGTGTAGCAAAGCAGCATTGAGTACATCTGTGTAGGTACTCAGAGACAGATTCCTTATAAGGTGCTGACAGATCCTCCAAGATAACCCGTCCATAAACAACAATATCTGCTTGCCCTCAGTGGGTGCCTCATCTAACACTATAGTGAGAAGTCTTGTGAACTCCTCTTCATACTCAGCAACAATAGAATTCTCCTCTTTTAAGTTCAGTAACTTTCACCTCATCTCAGTTTCCATGGTGGATGGAAAATACTTGCGGTCAAACCGCTCCCAGAAAGACTGAATCGGGATAATATCCCTCTTCTCCAAGGTGGTGGTGGACTCCCACCACTGCAAAGCGGCCCCCACTAGCTTAAAGGTAGCCAACAACTGTTTCTGCACGTCTGTGCACTCATACATACGCATATGCCTCTTGATATCTTTCTTCCATTGGCTGACAATGATGATATCTAAACTACCCAAGAACTCAGGGGGATGTGCCTTCTGAAAGGCATCCCTAATCTGCTCCCCTGCTGATGGAAGTTGTGCAGGTACTGGCGCCACTGACTGAACTTGGGGTGGAGCCTGCTGTACTACCGCTAGCGCGGCATTCACCGCATAAGCAACAATAGCGGTTACCTCATTAGCATTCATTGTTCCCTGAGCCGGAGTGACTGGCTTCTCGGCTTGGGCACGCCTATCCTTTGGTGCACGTCTCGTAGGCATCTGAAACGTGAAAAAATCTATTAGTCTACAGTTATTATCAAATCTCAAATAGTTGAAGACGTAATCATAAAAGCAAGAATACAACAATCCTAAAATAGGGCTCTATAACAAAAATGCTTAGCTGAAAGCGAAATAAGCCGTGCAGATCCCAAGGACACTAGAACCTGATGCTCTGATACCACCTATGACACCCCGCCTAATTAAATACCGGGTGATCAGTCATTTATTAAATTATAATCAAGGTAAACGGTCGGTTCATTCTTAGCATCACTGTTCTAAAAATAACTTTTCCAATTTAAACACCCTAAATAATTAAGCTAAGTGTCGAAACCATTTTTAGACATTACTTTCCAATTTTTATTTTATAAACCAACATTTAACTTTACATAATTCATAGTTAAAAAATCACACAACAACTATCTTGTAACATATAATCCAAATGATTAAACATTCAACTAATTGAGTCCAACATTTCAAACTTAAAGGAAAACATCCTGACAATAATAAATCCCAAAGTGTAAATACTGGAAATAAACGAATCACAATATCCAATAAAAGAACTAAATAATGGAAAAGGGCGACGCCTGCCCAACTGAATAAATAGTGCTAGAAGTGGAATCAACAAATGAGGTCGTCTAAGCAAGAGGCCTGCAACTCCCACCTAAGCTGCAGCGCGTTACTTCCAAAGGATCTTATGCAAGACGCCCCTGTGGCTGGGCACCTGAAATATATACATATATATATTTATACAAGAGAGAAGAGGAAATGGAAACGGGTCAGAGCCCGATTGAAAAAATGATTTATAATTTGTTTAGCAAGTATTTAAAATGTTTACTGGCCAATGCAACAACATATTAGTGCGACACTCCCTTGAGAAATTCTCACCTCTCTTCTAATGTGCACGCCTATCGCACTAACCTTCCCAACGGTTTAACTTATCTTATCTTAGGTTGCTCGTAAGATTTAAAGTGACAAATTCAATTGTTTAAGAGGTTAATTTCATTTAACAACAAAGTTCTCATTTAAACCTTATTTACTAATAAAGTTTCTCAGTAACATATTATACTTTTCAAACACTTATTCCCAAATTGAAATAATTATTCCTTTCTTACTTACCATAGACACAGTAGGTAGTTCCCAAATTCCAGATTTAAATATATATATATATATATATATATATATATATTAAATTCTCATATAATATATATATTCTAACAGCACCCCACATAATAATTATGGTGCGGGCATACTCTGCTATCCAGTTCCCGTATCACTCGTACTAAGGGAAATACAAGTTCGGAATCACTCTCGAACTGTATTGAAACAAAACAAAAACAATATTG
This sequence comes from Sambucus nigra, assembly GCA_949130495.1. Lineage (NCBI taxonomy): Eukaryota > Viridiplantae > Streptophyta > Magnoliopsida > Dipsacales > Adoxaceae > Sambucus > Sambucus nigra. Next base: position 221,603,872 of record OX422218.1, read on the forward strand.
AGGCGAAGCATAGTTTCCAAGTCTCTAAGAGGTCAGCACATTCCCTCACGTCTCTTAGGACCGTCTGACTATCGATCCGATAGCCTGTACCAAAGGATTTCTATCTTCTAGGGTACGAGTCAATATCCCCCATAAATGTCCCATCGAGCTAAGACTGTCCCAGCGCGGTAACCTCAGGGATAGCAAGTAGCGCGGGCATGATTTTTATACGTATATAGTATTCCATAAACACAGTCATATAAATATACTACTATTACCATATTCATTTAGGTACATTCTCACGACCCATGATTATGAAATTTATCCTTATTACTTATTATTTAGTCATCACGTATAACGGTTTGTCTCTTATTCATTTTTTTTCGAGATTTAATTTATTCCAACTCACTTCTCATCTCTCGAAGTATTTCCTTTACCTAAGTACAATTTCAGTAAGCCCTCACTCACCTTCTAATCCAACTCCTAGACATTTCGATTTTTAAGTCTATGCACGTTAGATTTCTTAGGTATGAATATTTCCTCGTTTACCCTTCATTTTTCCCATTTCATTAAAGTTACACTTAACGGGGTTACCTTGACCCTACTGGTCCTCTTTATGTTTCTTTATGTCCTAATAACATTAATCAAGATTTATTACGCATTTAATCGGATTCAGTCAACCCAAGGAAAAGTCTGGTTTTTCCCAGAAGGGGTCGATCGATCGATAGAAAGGGGTCGATCGATCGAACCGTCGATCGATCGATGCTCTTGGCTCGATCGATCGATCAAGCAGGTATGGCGAAATCTGCAGAATACCAGTTACGGGTTCTATCATCCAACATCATCCAAATCCAAATTTTTAACTCCCAAACTCCCAGAAATTTATACCACGAACATTATAAACCCAAATGAGCAATATTCTACGTAAAGCATGCGAGTTTTCATTAAGATTCATGGATTAAAAGGGCTAAAACTTATATAATTCTCATGAACCCTAGAAATTTCTTTAACTTATTTCTTCTTATTCTTTTACCGTAATTTATACTTCTAAACCAATATAAATTCGTGGTTCAACCTCTACATGTGAAAGGGATTTCCAGATTATTGTTTATATCACTACAACATGCGATTTCTAATCACCAACATGGGTTTTCTTTCATAAAAACTCATCCTAATCAACCCTAAACGCGTGATCTAGCATTTGGCGGTGACGGCGGTGCAAACGGAGGAGTTTTCGGCCTAGAACTCCTTGGTAAGCTCTTCCTTTCCTTATCCAATGGCCGTCACTTGCTTTTGGTTGTGTTAAACCTAGAAGACAACCCTAAGCATCTGATATAACCTTACAATTTTCGTGGGTTTTCAGGCTTAAAAATGTAAAATGTCCAAAACGCCCTCCCGGGGTGTTAATTAGGCCTAAAAATGCCCCGAGACCCAAACTAAACCCTAAGGTACATTATTTTGACTATCTCGACCCTTCCGGACACTTTGGCGCACTCGAAATGAATATACGGGTGATTTATAATTTATTCACTTTTATTAATCAACATTTAGTCCCGACTTAAATTTCCAAAATTATCATTTTATTCACTCGTGACAATTAATAGAACCAATATTATATATTACTTTACTCATTAGTAATATTAAACAAGTTTCCAATGATTACTAACTCTCATCATGTTCGTAATTATAAAAATATTTAATTTTTGAATTTATATTAAATTAATATCTCACATTAAATTTAATAAATCCCCAAATTTAGAAAGCATAAAAATACGGGGTATTACACTTATCTATCAATACAAGTCTATTTTGAGGATATTAAATAAACTACACCACTACCAAGTATAAATACATATCCTCTTATGGATTTAGAATTCTTCGAATCAGATATCCAAATAGTGTCACTATATATTTCAAGTACATTTGGATATTTTGTGTAGTGAAATCCATGGTTAAGGGTATATCTTAGATACCTAAGAACCCTTATTATGGTTTTCCAACGATCTTCCCCAATATTACTTGTATACCTACTAAATTTTCTGACTAAACAAGAAATATCTGGATGAGTACAGTTCATGAAATACATTAAACTTCCTATTATGCGAGAATACTCTAATTGAGATATACCATTCATAGTATTTTTATATTAATGAAGATTTCAGTCAATAGGTGTTTTAGTTATGGTACCACTAACTTTATTGAACTTATCAAGTATTTCTCAATATAATGATATTGAGATAAGATAAGTCCATCCGATATGTTGAAATTTTTAATTCCTACTATAACATCAATGATACCCATATCTTTTATATGATATTTACTAGACAAGATTCTCTTAGTAGATCTAATGATATCCTTATTACTTATAATAATAAGCATATCATCTACATAAAGACAAACAATGACACAACCACTTTGAGTATTTTTAATTTAAACACATTTATCACACTCATTTATTTTAAATTTATTTGACATCATTACATTGTCAAATTTCTCATGCCATTATTTAGGTGTTTGTTTTAGTCCATTTAAGGATTTATCAAGTCTACACACTTTCTTTTCTTGTCCTGAAACTTTAAACCCTTCTCGTTGTTCTATATATCTCTCTCCATTCAACTCGCAATTTAAGAAGGCGATTTTCACATCCATTTGATGTATCTCAAAACTATGCAACACTACAATAACTATTAATATTCGAATGGATGTTATTCTCTTAATAGGTGAGTAAGTATCAAAATAATTAAATTCTTCTTTTATTTATCGCCTTTAGCCATAAATCTTGCTTTCTATTTTTTGATTGACCCAATAAACTTTCATTTTCTCTTGAATATCCATTTGTAGCCAAGAGGTTTATACTTAGTGAGAGGTTCGTAGAATCCAAAGTATGTTTTTTCACGGTGAATTTAATTTCACCATTTAGAACCTCTTTCCAGAAAGGAGCTTCTGGAGTTGACATTTCTTCTTCGAAGCTTCTAGGCTCACCTTGTAACATATAAGTTAGAAAATTTGGACCAAAAGTATTTGAAGTCTTTGTCCCTTTTAATTTGTCTAGGTTTAAAGTCATCATCATTGTCAATAAATTATTAAATATATTATATTGATGAGTACTAGATGTAGTGTCATACGTTATTTCATAAGAACTTGAAACCAGTCCCATATTGGGAGGAAATGTATCTTTGAAGAAATAATAATTTCTTTATTCAATGATTGTGTTTATTTGTATATTAGGAATATCCGAATTATTTTAAAAAATTCAATATGCAATATTATTAATTGCACAACCAATGAAGGTGAAATCAACGTGTTTTTTTGTCATATTTTTATTCTATTAAGATCAGGAACCACCACCTTTGCAAGATGCCCCATACTTTGAGGTATTTGTAAGAAGGTATTTGACCTTTACATAATTCACTGGTGCGTTATTTATTTTTCTTATGAGGCATTTTATTCAGAAGATAATTTGTAGAAAGAAAAGCTTCCCCCCATAAGTTTTGAGGTAAATCTGAACTTATCAACATAGTATTCATTGTCTCTTTCAGAGTTCAGTTTTTGCGTTCAACAATACCTTTAGATTGAGGTGAGTAAGGAGCGACAGTTTGATGACCAATTTCGCGTTTTGAACAAAAAATTTCAAAAGGGAAATCGTATTCACCACCTCTATTACTTTGAACCACTTTAATCTTTTTGCAAAGTTGATTCTCAACTTTTATTTTGTAATGGTTGTAGACATTTACAGCCTCATCCTTACTTCGAAGAAAGTAAACATAACGATATCTTATGCAATCATCAATAAAAGAAATAAAATACTTTTTTCCTCCTATTGTTTGAACAAATTTCAAGTCACATACATAGAAATGAATTAATTCATGAAGATTCCAACTTCTTTTAATTAATTAAAAGGAATTCTAGTTAACTTTGATTCCACACATGTTTCACACTTATAATTTGAGTCAAGTACTAAATTTAGGTATTAAGTATAAGTTAATCAATCTTCGAATAGTATCATTATTAACATGACCTAATCTATAGTGCCACACACTATAAGACTCGAACAAATAAGCAGAAGATACATTCTTATTATTATTAATAGGCATCACATTCACGTTGAATTTAAAGAATCCATTGCTCAAATATCCCATCTTGCTAAGCACTGATCCAGAAGCCAATTTTTTTCTAATTTTTGGGACATGAAGCACATCTTTGAGAGTGAGTTCCTTTCTTGAAGTCATTTTGAGTGAAACTTTTCATTTCCCTTTAAGCTTTGAAGAAGAAGAAGATCTTCCCATGAAAATTTTTCCTCAAGATCAAACTCTAGGTAAGAAGTAAACATGTTCTAATCAGAACATTTGTGGCAAGTGGCCCTAGTGTTCACACACCATTCTCTAATATTTCCCACCATATTGACTTTGGAAATCACAGCTGTAAGAGAGTAGTCTAATTTTGGGAAAATACTCGATTTTAGCACATGTTTGACTTGAGAAACTTCGGTTGCGCCTACGTATCCGTTATGCTCGGAATCAAAGTTAGCGTAGTTCGTGGGTTCGTACTATTCGCCGGAAAACTCATTGTGGTGGTTTTTTGGAGAGATGGGAGGTGTTGCCACTCTTCTCAAAGAACTCATCTCAAAACTCTCTCTAAAACCTCATAAGATAAGAAAATCACCCTCCTCTTCCAAGAAGATCCCTCTCAAATGTATGGGGGTAGGGCTTATTTATAGCAAAACCAACCCAAGTGGGTCGCCACATGTCGATTAACTCGTGGTGACACATGTCCTATTTTAAGTGGCTTGTGTCCCATAACGTATGTCAAAACTCTCAATACTAGAATATTGTCTAGTTAATATGTAAATAACACACAAATAAGCGTGATATGTCCGACGCGCATAATAATACCTCAGTCGCATAAACACATGGACTTTTGTCAATATTAATCATCTCTAATCTCATTTAATAATTTAATGAGAGGCTTATCATTAAGCCCCTCCTACATTTGCCCCCTCGTTCATATAGTTGATATATTGATACATGTCTGAAATATATCGACTGTATGTACGAAATAATTTTAGTCAGTTTTCATATTTTCGATCGACCTGTGGATCGTGGGTAATAATCTCATTTCATCTTGATGATGTACTTTTACCTAATATATCACATTTTATGATATAATGCAATCTCATATTTCATATCTCAGTTATATGATATACATCAATTTTATATCTCATATCTTAAATCCCATTTTGCAGCTTTGATCTCATAGGTTATTCCGAAGGACCACGTTTATCATTATTTTCATACGAATGATATACACCGAGTGTTGCCCCCATTCTTATTTAAATGATCATGCATCCACATTTTTATTGCGATTGTTTGTAACTCTTCTTTGGTAAAGAGTATTATCATGAACACATAATAACTACCTCAGCATTCTCTTTCGTCATTGTCAACCAAGCTTGGTGAAAGTATTATTACTGTTTACATAATAACTACTTCATCGTCCTTGATTAATCTTTTAGTGCATGTACATGTTGTTTGACTTGTTTTAATCATGATTAGGTTTCTTGTGCATGCATGTATTATTGACTCGCTCAAATGACCACTTTTTAATGTTTTTTTTTCACAAACTCACACCTATAAGGTGACTTAATGATGAGAACACACTTGTCAAGGTTTCTCATAAACTCCACCGTTAGGGGTGACTTAACAATGAAAACACACTTGTTAAGGTTTTTCACAAACTCCACCGTTAGAGGTGACTTAACAATGAAAACACACTTGTTAAGGTTTTTTCGCAAACTCCACCGTTAGAGGTGACTTTAACAATGAAAATACACTTGTTAAGTTTTTTTTTGCAAACTCCCCTGTTAGAGGTGACTTTACAATGAAAACACACTTGTTAAGGTTTTTCGCAAACTCCATCGTTAGAGGTGACTTAACAATGAAAACAAACTTGTTAAGGTTTTTCACAAACTCCACCGTTAGAGGTGACTTAACAATGAAAACACACTTGTTAAGGTTTTTTTGCAAACTCCACCGTTAGAGGTGACTTTAACAATGAAAACACACTTGTTAAGGTTTTTCGCAAACTCCACCGTTAGAGGTGACTTTAACAATGAAAACACACTTGTTAAGGTTTTTCGCAAACTCCACCGTTAGAGGTGACTTAATAATGAAAACACACTTGTTAAGGTTTTTTCACAAACTCCACCATTAGAGGTGACTTAACAATGAAAACACACTTGTTAAGGTTTTTCCACAAACTCCACCGTTAGAGGTGACTTAACAATGAAAACACGCTTGTTAAGGTTTTTCACAAACTTCACCGTTAGAGGTGACTTTAACAATGAAAACACACTTGTTAAGGTTTTTCACAAACTCCACCGTTAGAGGTGACTTAACAATGAAAACACACTTGTTAAGGTTTTTTTCACAAACTCCACCGTTAGAGGTGACTTAACAATGAAAACACACTTGTTAAGGTTTTTTCACAAACTCCACCGTTAGAGGTGACTTAACAATGAAAACACACTTGTTAAGGTTTTTCCACAAACTCCACCGTTAGAGGTGACTTAACAATGAAAACACACTTGTTAAGGTTTTTCACAAACTCCACCGTTAGAGGTGACTTTAACAATGAAAACACACTTGTTAAGGTTTTTTCGCAAACTCCACCGTTAGAGGTGACTTTAACAATGAAAACACACTTGTTAAGGTTTTTCACAAACTCCACCGTTAGAGGTGACTTAACAATGAAAACACACTTGTTAAGGTTTTTTCGCAAACTCCACTGTTAGAGGTGACTTTAACAATGAAAACACACTTGTTAAGGTTTTTCGCAAACTCCACCGTTAGAGGTGACTTGACAATGAAAACACACTTGTTAAGGTTTTTTCGCAAACTCCACCGTTAGCGGTGACTTAACAATGAAAACACACTTGTTAAGGTTTTTCGCAAACTCCACCGTTACAATGAAAACACACTTGTTAAGGTTTTTCGTAAACTCCACCTATAACGGTGACTTAACAACGAAAACGCTTGTTAAGATTTTTCATAAACTCCACCTATAACGGTGACTTAACAACGAAAACGCTTGTTAAGATTTTTCGTAAACTCCACCTATAACGGTGACTTAACAACGAAAACGCTTGTTAAGATTTTCCATAAACTCCACCTTATAACGGTCACTTAACAACGGAAATGCTTGTTAAGATTTTTCGTAAACTCCACCTATAACGATGACTTAACAACGAAAACGCTTGTTAAGATTTTCCATAAACTCCACCTTATAACGGTGACTTAACAACGAAAACGCTTGTTAAGATTTTTCATAAAATTATTCTTCCGTACCAGTTTTTTCGGGACAGGAGCCCATACCTGCCGAATGGCAAACTAGGCGCAATCCTTCGTCTGTTTACATCAATGACCAACTTCTTCGGACGAGTCAAGTCATAACGATCGTGGTTCAACTACCGACCAATTTGATAAAGTTTTTTGGAATATAATACACCTCTGTAGAAGACTTATCTCAACACTCACAAAGTTCTCATAATATGATGTCATATCTGAAGAATAAATGACTTTGTCAATTTCTGAGTGATAACTAATTAACCCGTTTGAACTCTTTGCGAAAGAAACTGAAGAAGCTTTTGTAATGGCCTGCTTGGATCTTACTATACTCTGAAGGTTCATCAATCTAACCTTGGCGTGGATGATGTCGAAGAAGCTTTAGACTACAAGCTACGTTACATCATAATATCCATTTTCCCCCTTTATTTTATTTTATCTTAAGATAAAATAAATTACATATATCCTTTACAATTCCCACCCGAAAAAAAATGAAAGCAACCTAATTATTACATTTCATGGGGTGTATCTCAAACTGCCGAGTCTTTGAATAATGATTTAATATTTGTGTCGCTCAATATCTACTCGTTCAGAAGCCTCTGCAAAATAATATCTTTCTGACACAATAATATAATATTGCAAATGGTTAGTAAAACTCAGGAAATATCCAAGTACAATTCTCATCATGCCCCCTTTATTTTATTTTTATTTTATTTGATATAATAAAATTTAAATAAAGTCCGGGGATATTTATGTAATTAATCATAACCACTCATACTCGTAGGTTTATCGTGCACAATTTAATGTATTTTGAGCACACGCCATATTAACTCTAAAGGTGCATATAATTTCAAAGTTAATCATGAGTTGTAAAACATACTCAACACTTTCATAAATGATTCATAATTTATGAAATAATGGTAAAATAACATTTGCAAATTTTTCTATGAAGTATCAAATAATATTCATCATTCTCCCTCTGAGTCGTTTCTACTTTTATGTAATAGCGTCTAGAAATATCATGCCATGAATCATAATATTCTCGTTGTATCACAAAATATTGTGAGACGTTAACAGACTCGAGCTTACCCAATTCTCGAAAGATAGATCATGTTGGGGTAATTTTTTTTGCTAAAAAAACATGTATACATATGTTTCAATAATTTAGATGAAACTATATATATGTTTCATCAATAAATACCACCTTCACAAAGGGACAATAAAATATTCTTCACTACCTTAAAGTTTCTTAGAAGCTCTCAATTTTTTTTTATAAAATTTGTCATTTTATAATTATCGTCCACAAGAAAAGAAACTATCATAAAATCTATGTACAACTTTTATTATCTTGAATAATAAAAAAAAATTGTTTGATTATCCATCAACAGGTATGATCAAATAATCTTGCACTTTACTAAATGAATCAGTCAAATAAAATATTCAACCTTTGCCCTTTGTAATAAATGGCCAATCTCATAAATCCAAAAACAATTCAATTGCATGCACCTACTCACGTGCAGTCCCATCAAGAGACCTGCATTTGTACTATTAACCAAATGGTATAAAAACTGTATCCACAAATCAATTTAGTACCCAAAAAAATCTTGGTATCTATTATTTATATCCAAAACATTAAATGCTCCTGACAACTCAGAAACACCATAAACAAGGTATATCGGAGCTTTTATACGGAATTTTTGGAATATGGGAGTTTTTTTGGAATTGAAGGTGAAACTACATGGTTAGATTACTATCTCGTTTTAGGAATATCCATAGTAACTACTCGTTTAATCTCTCAGCAGCAACGATTGATCGATTTTCATACCCATGATGGGTAAACTGAACCCGGTTAGGTGGGTCGGTTCAAATCTCCGTTGTAACTCTTAGTGACGTCTGGCAACCAAGGTCTTGCCAGATCAAGTTATGTCAGGTTTTAAGCTCCCACGGGTTTCCAGATCAAGTTAATGTTGGTGTCTCAATTTACACCAGATCAAGTTGGATTTTTTCAGATGGTGAATCGGAGAAGTAGTGATGGTCTCTTACTAGTCTAAGCTACATCGGGTGAAGGCTCCTTGGAACGACCTCTGTCGGTTTCTAATCGAGGTCTGCCAAATTTTTCAAGCTCCCACGATGGTTTTGTCAAGGTTTCGTGGGATTTCAAGTTCCCACGGTGGTTTTGTTTATTTGGGTAACAGGAAAGGTCTCCTACCAGTTCGAGTTTCATCGGTTAGAGGTCCTTCGGAGAAAGTTCCATCGGTTTTGAAAAAAAAGAAAAAAACTCAGGTGAATCCGTTGAATTCTTTGTCGGATCTACACATACACATGAAAATGGTAGCTGGATTTTGAGTTTCTTCGAAAAAGTATTAAGGTTACATCCGAGCTCCATCGGAGCAATGCTCCGCCGATTTCTGCTGGCGTGAGGTTCCTCGGAACAAAGTTATTTGGCCTTGGTTTCTTAAGAAAATAAGTTAGTCAAAAAGTTTGTGCTAGTTGAGCTGTATACTTTCTCACCCAATATGTATAAAGCAACATGGAAAATAACAAAATATATATCTTATCATCCCATACTATTGCAGAAAACACGTGCTAGGGGATGTCAGTGGCCGGACTAGGCTTTCGGCCTTTTGTACTAAAATGATAAAGGGTTGTCAATGTACTACATATATTGTTTTTAATCAATCTATGACAGGTACTGACTACATGTATTGTACATTTAGAAAGTATCTCAATATATTAATATAATAGTGCAAAGATCTCTGACTTGCACTGTTTCCATTGTAATCTTTTGTCATATATGTTTGTACACGATTACAATGTTCAGTTAATAAGAAATATAATATCTATTGAAATCAACTTCAAATCTTTATTTTCAAGTTTCAATGCTTGGTACTCTCAGGACTATATTTTTTTTAGGCGTAGGTGACAATTGCAGGCTGACAACCGCCTACTCTACAAACTGCTATCAAACTCACGTGAGTATGCAGCTTGATATTTTTTTTTCTTGTATAATTATTTACACACACACATTTTCAACATCATTTGTCTGGTATTAACACAAAGTTATTTTTGAATTACGCATGAAAATCTATTAACTAGATAGATAAACTACAGAGCTCACCTTATATGGTGAAATAAATATGTTTTTAACATCTACGAATATTCTCATTAAGCATGGTAATGAATCATACTAATGCACTACGTAAATCATGCAGTGCCTTTTAAACATTGATGCAAATCATGAAATTTTATCAAAGCTTACTAATAAGATTATATTTCAAGGAGAGAGGTTAAAATACTTATCTTGAAATGGCATAATATGAGTATCTTTTGTGTTCATGAGAAGAAGGTTTTCTTATCAACACCTTTCTTCATTTTCACCAAGTTTTCGTGTGCGAATGAGGCGTTACACGATAAAAATTGTGAATACCTCCCCAGCGGAGTCGCCAAATGTAAGAGAGTAGTCTAATTTTGGGTAAATACTCGATTTTAGCACGTGTTTGACTTGAGCAACTTCGGTTGCACCTACGTATCCGTTATGCTCGGAATCAAAGTCAGCGTAGTTCGTGGGTTCGTACTATTCGCCGGAAAACTCATTGTGGTGGTTTTTTGGAGAGATGGGAGGTGTTGCCACTCTTCTCAAAGAACTCATCTCAAAACTCTCTCTAAAACCTCATAAGATAAGAAAATCACCCTCCTCTTCCAAGAAGATCCCTCTCAAATGTATGGGGGTAGGGCTTATTTATAGCAAAACCAACCCAAGTGGGTCGCCACATGTCGATTAACTCGTGGTGACACATGTCCTATTTTAAGTGGCATGTGTCCCATAACATATGTCAAAACTCTCAATACTAGAATATTGTCTAGTTAATATGTAAATAACACACAAATACGCGTGATATGTCCGACGCGCATAATAATACCTCAGTCGCATAAACACATGGACTTTTGTCAATATTAATCATCTCTAATCTCATTTAATAATTTAATGAGAGGCTTATCATTAAGCCCCTCCTACAACAGCCAAAAGGCTCAAATACGTAATATCATCTGAAAGGTTCTCAACTTTAGTAACAATGGATTGTGCATACTTTTGTTTTTTATTCCTTTATTTTTTTTCGTTTACAAAAATCTCTATCACAATGTCCCTTCTTATCACATACAATTCCTTAACCATCGAACTATTTAAAGTTTCCACTTTTTAGTCCTTTGAAATCACCACCTTGGTTCATTCACTTTCTTTTATTGTTCTTACTACTTTCGCAGTCTTCCACAATATGTGCTTTGGATTCCATAGGATTTTCAATTTTCTTCTCGGATGCATGATTCTCCTCTCCAAGACTTAATCTCAAAATCAAGTCCTCAAGCCCCATTTCTTTACGTTTGTGTTTCAAATAATTTTTGAAATTTTCCTAAGATAGTGGTAATTTTTCAATGATTTCATCCATTTAGAATGTTTCACTCACTTATTTTTTTCATATAGATTTCATGATACAAATAAATTGGATCTCTTTCACTTGATTCATGAAAATCTTTGAAGCAACCACTTTGAAATCCAATAATCTACGAACAACAAATTTCTTCATTTCGGCATCTTTCATTTGTATTTTTTTCTCCAAACATTCCCATATTTCTATCCATTTTTAGAGGTTTATGCACATTATACAATGTTATTTTTCATATTGTTAAGGATATAGTTCTTGCATAGGAAATTAGAATGTTTCCATGCATAGATGGAATCAATTATTTGATGGTTAGTCTCACCGTATTTCAGAGAAGGTGGATCTTCATGAAGGAATTTATCTAACTACAAAGTTTTCAAATCAACAAACATTTGATGTTATTCCTGTTTAAAATCAATCCTTTTAAACTTTTCAGGCTTTTCACCATGTCCAATATTTGGTTGTACAACCGTAACGAGAAAGGCAAAAGTAGAATCCATTTTTGTTTTAAACATATATATATATATATATATATATATATATATATATATATATATATATATATATATATATATATAGAGAGAGAGAGAGAGAGAGAGAGAGATTCAATAAAACTAAATTGTTTTTTCGAATGAATACAAAATATATTATATCACAAAATTATCATGCATTGTTTATAAATAATTTTATTATAAACAGTCACCGATCAAAAATATATTTTTCTGAATATAAAAAAAATATTTGCAACAAAGATTCTTCTTACATCAAATATGTAATTAATTACTATATATAATCATTTTGGTAAATATTATAACATTATACAAATATCATCTTAAGATTGTTATCCAAAATAATATTTTTACTATTTAAAAAATATCAATAGAAATATATAGGTATAAATAGTGTTATTCGACGAAATGTCTCTCAATAATTGTTTAATAAACGTTTAGTCCAAGACTTTTTATATTGTTCCGAAAAGTCTCCCACCATATAAAAATACTAAAAATAAGTACACACACAAACCCGTTTACCCACATCCCCCATCCACCACTACCCCCATCCCAACCCCACTGTCGGAGCTCTGGTGAGGGCTGTCAGAGCTCTGATAGGGGGTCATCAGAGCTCCAATTAGGGGTTGTCATAGATTCGATGCCGACAAGGGGGTTTCTGCTAGTGCGAACATTTAAAAATAAGTGAGTATTGGGTAACTGGGTGTTTGAGGGACTAAATGGGATAAACTAAATACAAGTATCTTTTTTATAAAAAAATTATATGTATTTATGTTGGCGACTATACATTAATTGACCCATATATATATATACAAAATATGAATAAATATGCAAACTTACAGTGACTTTAATGGGGATTGAATGATTGAGGCAAGTATTCAACACTTTCTCCTTAGGATGGGATTTGCCCCCTGACGGTGCACTATGGATCCAATAGCAATCGTGTCATAGGATACAACAATCAACACTAACAATAGTATCACTCTAAATTACAAGTAACATACGAACCAACAATAAAAGAACTCTCTTTTATTTATGGACATGAAATGGGCCGACTTAAATAGAAAATATGACTGAAAAAATCTTAACAAGAAAAAAAGAAATGCAAGCCACTAGTTTATACTAAAATAAATGGCGGTTAAAAAATAATTAAAACTATCTAAATTGTCACAAAAGTTGGGAACAAAATTAACCTCATGTTGAATATACATAGTCTTAAGCCTCCCCCTCCACCCATATCATGGCATTATCTCCTAGCACTTAGAACATGTCCAATGCAAATGTGTATATTTTTCTTATGTGGAGATGGAATAAGAAGATGTAAATATTGTGTGAACAAAGTTTAATTTACACATTGTCTATAAAAAATCCTTCTCCAATGAAACCTTGTGAGGTTGAATCGCCCGTGAAACCTTGAGAGGTTGAATCCCAGAATCCCGAGAGGACTCCATGACATATGTCATTAGATGTTTAATTCTTCCTTGCAATGAAAAAATCATGAAATATTTAGTGAATATCCTTAGATTACATGATTTGAAATGTTTCGTGGTGCCGTGGGTGACTTATCTAAGATTGAGTAGTTGGTATTTGATCCTAGTTGCTTTAATTTTGGCACACACATGCTAATATCCTCCCAAAAACCATGTGGTCGTCCCTTCCTTTCGGTCTCTTTCCATCTCTCTCTCCCACGTCTTTGGGGGCTTCCCGGTGCTCGCATGCGAGCACTAGGAGAGGGGAGATGGTCTCGCGCTCATTTTTTTCTAGGAGTGCTTCGGTCACCGTCGATGTGGGGTGATGTAAAGAGATGGAGTTGCCAACCTATTTTTCAAAAAATAGGCAAAAGAACATATCGCCGCCTCGAGAGAGCGGAATTGAATACAAACTAATTCTTACGAAACCAATAGTTTAGAGGTTTGGGGGCTAAGTTACGGAATAGGAAGGTATTAGGAACCCATCCCACCCTTTCGGTCTCTCATGGGCTTATGTTACTATTTTCCTTAATTTCTATGTAAAGTGTGTGTGCATGTATATATAAATGGAGATCGAAATCGCTCGACTCATATCATGGAAAAGATAAAGTAAGGTCATCCAAAGGAATGTTCCCAAAAATAATAATTAGAAAATATGATGTATGCGCTTACCGAGATATTAATAGTTATAATGGAACGATAATATTTGTTAGATAAGATGCGCAAGTATGAATCACAAGTATGATATATATGATTAATGTATAGATAAAATAGAAAGGATGAATATGTAAAAATAATAAAATTAAAAAATCGAAAAATTGGACTCGAGTCTCGAGTTTTAGCCCGAAATGCCTACATAGCCTATAAAGGCATCAAAGTCCATGTAGTTCTCATGCGGAACAAGGGTGGGGTTTATCCCATAGATTAAAATGGTAATTTATTATATGTGTGTTTAGAAAATATATTTTAGTTTTGAGAAAATGTGGTGAATAATCATGTTGGAATTTATAGGCCTAACCCTCTTTTTCTTTGTTTTTTTTTTATAGAAATTAAAGTATGTAAAATATAATAATAATAAAGGATGATATGTTAATGTGTATGAACTAATAAAATCTAGATTAAGACTTTATGTAACTAATGCGAAAAAAAAAGAATTTAAAGAGAGATAAGGATATTTGGACCTTCTTTGGAGAATTGAGGCTTGATCTTGATCCTTGATGAGCTCACTTGAATGTTGGGATGAATGTTGGATGAGAGACAAGGAGATTTTACTAAATTGGGTATGAAAATGATGGGAATGAAAGATGGAAAGGAATTTAACACAAGGAAACTTCGTTGATCGCAGAAGAATGTTGCATGAGATCACTGATAATGATGGATCTGATGTGTGCCTTGAGAGTGAGATTATTTCCTCCTTTTATAGGGTAGGGGGACTACCGATTGACATACCCCTAGCTCTGCTAATTGGAAGGTGACCTTAGACACACTGCTGATTGGCCGGGAAATGGACCTGCCAATTGATAGTCTCGTACAGATTTTCCCAGAAAAATATTCGTAGAATGCAATTTGTAAATATAAATTGTGCATGGGGTATACCATTAGAAAGGTAATTTAGATACCTTCAATATTCCATTGGGATTATCCCAAGTTCGGGAGTTTGACTTCAGGTCAAACGAGACTTGGAAACGTTAATTGGTCCTTTGGATGGGAGATTATCGGGCGATAATGGATCGTTTGTCCAAACCATAACTCAAAATAGTGCACGGGATATAACATTAGAAAGGTTATATGAGTCACTTTGATGTTCTAAAGAGCTTTTTCTCAATTTGGAGAGTTGAGTTTGGTCAACATCACTCAGTGACCTTTCGAAGTAAAATGGGTCATTCTTCCGTATCATAAGGCTGATTCATGCACATGGCGGACTGTTGGAAATGGTATTTAGTGCAATTTTAATATTCATTCAGTCTCATTCGAATTTAAGAGTTGGCCTTGCTCAAACAGAGCCCAGGAGCTCTCGGTGGCCTATAGATCAGGATTGGTAAGAAAATGGATTGTTAATCAAAGAAGTTATATCATTTCATGAATGGGGTGGACCGTTGTAAACTAGTTTTAGTTCCATTCGAGGATCCATTGAGTTTTCACTCTAATAATGAAGTTGATTGGGAGGGCAGGGAGAGCACGATGGTCTCCAGATCGATTTTTGGTAGTAAAATGCTTCATCTAAATTGTTACACTGATTTGTGCACAAGGTGGGATATTGGAAAGGGGATTCATATCCCTTCAAATATTCATTGAAATTTTGCTTTAACGATAGAGCTGACTGGAGTCAAATAGGTCCCAAGAGCGCCCGATGGCCTCTAGATCGGTATTCAGAGTATGACCTAGGGTTGGTAGTGAAATGAGGAGGTTCTAGGGGCCTAATGAGAGACTTGAGGGGTCCTAGAATGTGATTTCTATAGATCCCCTTGACGGGTGATCTTGGAATAAGTGAAATCCATCGAATAGACACCACATGATATGTTGAGAAAATGGTCAATTTTACGGACCTAAGGGATGAGGATGACCAATTGAGAGGGTCGAGGCCATTTCAGAGGACTTAACGTAATGATGAGATCAACTGATTCTATGGGACAAGGTCAATTATAAGTACCTAAGAATGGGAGCAATCGATTTTGAGGGTCGAGGTCAATTATGAGCACTTAAGTAAGAGTGACCAAATATGGGGGTCGATGTCAATTATGAGGACCTTAAGTTAGGGCTACCAATTTTGCGAGTCGAGGTTAATTCTGAGGAACCTAAGTGGGAGCGACCAATTCTGAGGGTCGAGGTCAATTCTGAGGACCTTAGGTAGAGGGCGACCAATTATGTGGGTCGAAGTCAATTTTGTGGACCTTAAGTGGAGCAAACAATTATGTGGGTCGAGGTTAATTATAATAACCTTAATTGGATCAACCAATTCTGAGTGTCGAGATCAATTCTAAGGACCTTATGTGGAGAGTAACCAATTCTAAAAGTCAAGGTCAATTATGAAAACCTTGAGGAGGAGCGACTAGTTCTGAGGGTCAAGGTCAATTCTGAGGACCTGAAGTAGAGAGCGACCAACTCTGAGGGTTGAGGTCAATTCTGAGGACCTTGAGTAGGAGCAGACAATTATGAGGGTCGAGGTCTATTCTAAGGATCTTAATTTGGTAGCGGCCAATTCTGAGGGTCGAGGTCAATTCTGAGAACCTAGTATGGGGAGCGACCAATTCTAAGGGTCGAGGTCAATTCCGTGTACGTTAAGTGGGGAGTGATCAATAATTAGGGTCGAAGTCAATTCTGAGGACCTTAAGTAGAGGGAGATCAATTCTGAGGGTTGAGGTTAGTTCTGAGGACCTTAAATAGAGAGAGACCAATTCTGAGGGTCGAGGTCAATTCTGAGGTCCTTAAGTAGGAGTGGCCAATTCTGAGGGTCGAGGTCAATTCTGCGGAACTTAAGTGGAGTGAATAATTATGAGGGTCGAGGTCAATTCTGAGGACCTTAAGTGGATCGACCAATTTTGAGGACCGAGGTTAATTCTGAGGTCTTTAAGTGGAGAGCGACCAATTCTATGGGTCGAGGTTAATTATGAAGACCTTGAGTAGGAGTGACCAATTCTGAGGGCCAAGGTCAATTTTGAGGACCTTAAGTAGGGACTGGCTAATTCTAAGGGTCAAGGTCAATTCTAATGACCTTGAGTAGGAGTGACCAATTCTGAGGGTCGAGGTCAATTCTAAGGAACTAGTATGAGGAACGACCAATTCTGAGGGCCGATGTGAATTCTGAGGACTTTAAGTCAGAGTGACCAATTCTGAGGGTCGACATCTATTCTGAGGACCTTAAGTACAGAGCGATCAATTCTGAGGGCCGAGGTCAATTTTGAGGACCTTAAGTAGAGAGCAACCAATTCTAAGGGCCGAAGTTAATTCTGAGGACCTAAAGTAGAGAGCAATCAATTCTGAGGACCTTAAGTCAGAGCAACCAATTTTGAGTGTCAAGGTCAATTATGAGGACTTAAGTGGGGAATATCCCTCCTGGAGAATTTCTTGTTTGAGACTCTACTAGGAAGGAGGCATATGTCTACGTCCTTTTGAGAAGGGTTGAAAATTTTAGTCTAGTTGATAACTTGAGGTTTTGAGATATCGCTGGGGAATGTGCTTCTTGAGAAAAATTCCCGGTTAAGGCTCCTAACTCTGCTTGGGGAAATTTGGAATTTTTCCGGCGAAAGGTTTTAATTCAAAAATTCATGCTGGAAAAGGGGTAGGTCTACTGCCTCGCTTTTGATTTTTGCTGAAGATGAAGTTTTGGGATTCCGCTGGGGAGTGGTAATGGGTGTGCCTATGTTTTTACGGTTTAAGCTGGGGATAAAAATATGGTATTAATCCGGCTGGGGAGTTAGGGAACTTGAAAAATTATTTCCTTGGTGGAGAATAGTTCCAATATTCATGGGTAGTTTTAGGAATTTTTGGGATTTTCTGGTATTTTTTGGGAGTTTTTGTACAAAATTTCAAGGGGTTGCCGACTGAAAGGTTGTGGGAGTTTCCAAACGATAGTGGCATGGTCTTTTGGACTTCCTTGGAAAGGGGAAGGGAAAGTGCCAATCGACGAGTGTTAGGGGACTGTCGATAGGCATACCCCTTAAGCTCCTATAAAAAGGGGCGAATCCTCTTCATTTTTCATAGCTTCTAGTTTTCTTATCTTCTGCTTCTCTCTTATGCAATTCATTCCTGCATTTGTTATTTATTTTAGTTTACAAAATGGTGTACTTTTCTAGCAGTGAGATCCACATAGCATGGCTAGGTGTTGATGATTGGGAGCACTTGAAGTGGATGGACATGGTGCCTTTAGCGTTGGGTAAAGAGAATGCTTTTGATCTATTTGAGCTTGTCACTAATGATCAGACTCTTTTTCACGAGCCTTCGCACCATCGGTCGTCTAGGGTGAGGAACCCTGATGGTTATGTAAGTACTGCATGACTTTTGGCATTCTTTTTTTCATTTTTGTTTTCCACTCTCTTGTTTCTTTAAATTTTGATAAAAGGTTTATTCTTTATTATTTTGATAGACTGATATTGCTGCAATGAGTCTTCACTTTCGGATGATGAAGGGGTTCAAAGACGTGTGAGGGAATCTTCCTTCGGTGGAGCACTGGGTAGTTTCTTTTGCAGGTTTTAATAGTCTGGCGTCTGCATTGGATGAGATGCCACACTCTATTGCAATTATATGTGCTCTGGGGGAGAGGTTGTGGGATACTTACCATACCATACATTCAGGTTTGGGGGAGGTGGCAGTGACCCCTATTGGCGTATAGTAACTGCTGGGGAGATTGTCAGGGGACCCAGATAGAGGTGGATTGTACTCCAAGGGTGATGCCGATGATGGTAGAGGTGGTGTTGGCCGATGTTAGGCAGATAGTCTCGGGGGAATCGATCCGTATATCTCTTTTTTTAAGAGGTTTTTATGAGTTGGCAGATCAATGATACCAATGGGATGCAGGTTCTTCAGATGGCTTGTTTATTTATTCTTTTGCTGTTGGGAGGATTTCTGGTGGCGTCATGCGGAGACATTGTCCACTTATGGTTTTTACCATATTTGAGGGTATTTTTGGAATATCCTTCTCTTTGACTGGGGGAACCTGACTTTGGCGACCCTTTATTCATCTTCAGATGCTTTCAACCAGTGCTGCCGACAGACGTTTACTGGAGTCACGTATCTTTTAGAGGTATTTTTCTTTTTGCAATTTTCCTTTGTGCATTTTCCTTTATTTTCTTTTTGATTTCTTGGTTGTTTTCTTCTAATTTATGACCCCTGTCCTTTTACAGACGTGGTTCAATGAGGTGATCGGGCTTAATTCCCATTTGATTGGTTTGCAGGATGAGTCGGTGGGGTGCTTCTGCCAGATGTGCCGATGGCAAAAGTCTAATCGATAGTCGAGGCGGTCTTTTTCCTTGGCGGCAGTGCGTAAGGTTATGAATGACTTGACGAGCGATCGGGTTACCTCTCCTTTTCCTATTTTGATTTTTTCCTTTTGTCATTTTCCTTTGTGAAAGTATTGACTTCATCTTGGTTAAATGTAGGTGACCTTCTATTCATGGAGGATAACCATTCAGCATACATGGGTGACTGCAGGGAATGTGCAGATGCGCCGACTGCTGCGCATTAGTTTGTCTACTCCTGTTATCTAGGGGAGAGATTAGTCTGACATATTTTAGAGGAAGAGGTGGTGATACCATCGCTAATTCCCTTAAGATATATGAGGCAGGTGTGGGAGATATCGGAGGATGCCCAGGTGGCGGTGATGATCGGCGAGCCCTATTCGTTATACAAGAACACACAGGCCATCTATGACCACCTCGATTTCGTGACAAGTTGACTGATTCTGTCATGAATCTATGACGTGGTGAATATGCCTCCACCTCCTCCATCTTCAGGCAGGGGTACGAGTCGACCAGTGGGGCCTGCCCACAATGCGGGTGGTACGTCGACATCATCAGTGGCGGTGACGTCAGAGGTTCTATTTTTTCGCCTTACTCCTCCCTCTTACAACCTCAGATTTCCTGGGGGAGGATTAGTAAGTATTATGCATCACCCCAACGCGATGGACTTAGAGGTGTTGGGCTGATTGAGGATGTTCTCAGACCAGAGGTATAACTTTTCCCTATAGCTTTTATTTTTTCTTTCTCTTCAGACTGACTAATTTTCTCTTTCTTATTTATCTTGCAGCATGTCCGAGTGTCAACTGCCTAGCTGAGGGACATTCGAGACTAGGTGGATTCTGAGACTGCTTATACTCGTGAGTCGATCCCAGTTCCTTCTTATTTTATGCCATTGTCTTTGTCTGAGGAAGGATCTGGATCGGGTAGTGCAGGCTCCTCAACTCCTCGCCAGGGGAAGCGGGTGCGTCGCTGGGATGGGAGATAACAGAGAGGAAGAAAGTAACAGAGAGAGAGAGAGAGAGAGAAAGAGAGAAAGTGTGGGGGATCGGGCTGATTTCCGTTATTTTTCTTCGTTTTTGTTTTTCTATAATGATGACATATATATGAAATGAATGGGGCTTTATTTATTTATCTTTCTTTAAATGAATTAATTTACATGCACTTTTTACTTTGTTTGTTGAGAGCATAAAAAGGATTAAAATTGCTTAAAATCGAATTTTATTGAAACATGGTGAGTAAAAATATAGGGAGGAAAATTTTGAATTCTTTGGAATAAAAATTGAGTTTTGTTGATTTTGATAAAAAAGAAAATGACCCCAAGGCTTTGATTTCACTTTCTTCATCTACTTTGTCCTAGATAGGGTAGGGTTTCATCCAAATTTTGTAAGATCTTTGTATTTAGCCAAGTTTTTCATGTATAAAAAAGGGGTAATGGTGGAGAGTTTTTCTTCACCCATCCACAACTTCTTTCTCTTGCTTCTTTCTTTCTTGTGTTTTTCTTCTTCCAAAATGTCTCTTCCCATAAGTGCTAAATTTCCTCTTACCTCAAGAATTTAGAGGTTATGTGCTCGTACAATGTAGACTATGACGCCTTTAACTTTCGTCGGGTTTTATTATGACGTAATCAACCCATTAACTGGAATATCGTGATGGTGGTAGTACAATTCTGGTACCCTGAGGATCATGTTTTTTATTTTGGCTTGGATAAAGTCTACCCAACTTATGAGGATGTTTCTTCCATGTTAGTGGTAAATCTCCGTGTGGTTGTAGCCAAGCCCGAATTCCCTCGGTCTCCTTGGGCACTATTAGCAGAATCTCTCCATATCTCACTCTTGGTGACTCGATCATTGGTTACTGGAGGAGTGATATCCCTCTCGGTTATGCTATATTCCATGCATCTGCGGGATGTCAATAATGCGGGGTACATCGGAGCTGTCGCCCTTGGGTTTAACTTTTAAGCTATTATTGGTGACCAGGGATCTGTTTGTGGACCCTCAAATTACTGCCATTATTATGTGGAATTCATATTGTTGTAATCATGCGGTGGAAATACCAAAAGAGGCCCTGAACAATCTAGCCACTTGGCGAGAAGGTCGTTCTGATTTTCTGAGAGGAAGCCTCATCATGCTGTTCATATGGATGTCTGAGAGATTTCGCTTGGCGGTCCCCCTGAATATCCCTTGGCAGTTGTGCCAAATTTCTTCACCCGCTATTTCATTAAATTTGTCTCGACTATAGAGATCTAGGTAAAATGATTTATGAAGCACGGGGATCAATGTCTACGCTGGTCGGTGCCCTGGTGGGGGGAGTTACAGCCCATTTTGGAAATGGGGGAATACCAGTATGTTCCATTAGTTAGCCTCCAGCAGACCTCTTTCTATTTTCCTTGGCGTCTCCTGTATCAAGTTGGATGAGAGTAGTTTGTGACTTCCTGTATTCTGACTTATTCCTTGTGGTAGATTTGACTTAAGGCATGTGCATGCGATTGGGCTCTCTGTGGGAGAATCGACGGCCATCGACCCGTCATTCCCAATCAGTTGGTAGGGTTTGGTACGTTTTTAGGAATTACATGAAATGGCTATGGAGGAGGGTAGTGGCGAAGATATTGTCCGAGGAGACCAGGCAGATATGGCTTGTCATGTTTGACACCATGGAGGGAGGCATAGTGGTTTTCTCTAGGATGGTCTGGGCTTACTGTTCCATGGAGCGCCTTCGGCATACTATCCAGGCAGGAAACGTTTGGGGGCCTACAAATATTTATGAAGTTGGTTATGTGTGAAGCTTTTGTGTGTTTGGTTATGTATTTAGTCATTTTGGGTTTGTTGGGAATAAATTTGGGAAGGTTTCGTTAGTTTGTCTAGGAGTAGTTTGCTTGGGCTTTATTTTTAAGACAATTATGGTTGGCGGGGGTAGTTGTTTGACTCCCTACACTGATATTTCATGTAATCATACCGACTTTTCCAATAATGAAATAAAAAAGTATTTTAATTATATTGGTGTACCTCTTGATGAGTTTATCTATACCAATCGCTAAGATATATATAATCCTTTTGTTCATGTAAATGATGAAATGAACTGTCGTTCTCATAGGTAAGATATGAATAGCATTTTATGAAAAAGAAGGGGGCCGTGCTCATGTAAAGCGTCTGAGATGCCTATGTACCTATGGGTTTTTGAACATTTTCAGAGTTTCATTTTTGAAAGAATTTTTTTTTTTAAAGGATCAGGCCCCACGTAGTCCTGAGTAAGGGAAATGAAGATTTTTTTAGAATAGAAGGGGGATGAAAGGAGTCGTAGTGCACCAAGATTTAGGACTACGGGTATTTTTTTTTAAGATTGTCCATATTGACTGGATGTTCCATCTCTTCTCCGTCGAGGTCGGCGAGTATAGAGGCACCACCGAAAAAGATCTTCTTCACAACGTAGGGGCCACTCTAGTTTGGCTTGAATTTCCCTCTAGGTTCCCAAACGGGTTCTATGATTTATTTGAGGGATAAGTCCCCTTATCGAAACCACTGTCCTTAACTTTCTTATTGAATGATCGCACTATTCGGTGATGGTACCCCTGTATATGGTATAGAGTCTTTAGTCTCCTTTCGTCCAAGAGCGAAAACTCATCATGATGGCTCTGATGCCAATCTTCTTCACTGACTTTACTTTCAAGTATGATGCGTAGTGAAGTTATTTCTAGGTCAACGGGTAGGAATTCTGCCATGTCGTATACCAAAGAGTATGGGGTAGCCCCAGTTAATGCTCGAACTGAAGTGCGATATCCCTAGAGAGCGTAAGGGATCCGATCGACCCAATCGCGGTAACTTTTAATCATCTTATTGATGATGGCTTTAAGGTTCTTATTGGCGGTTTCAACTGTACCGTTGGTTTGTGGTCAGTAGGGAGAAGATTTTTGTCTTTGGATTCCATACTCGTTGACCAATTTCATGACTTCTGCCTCAAAATGTAACCCGTTGTCTGACATTAGCTCGTGCGGGACCCTGTATCGGCATTTAATGTTTTTCGGATGAACTTGGCCACCTTTTTGGCATTTAGAACCGTGTATGACTCGGCTTTGACCTATTTGGTGAAGAAATCAATGGCAACCATGATTAACTCATGTCCATTTGAGGCTTTGGGTGTAACTTTCCCTATGACATCGATGTCCTTTGTGGAAAATGTCCAGGGAGAAGTCATGTTATATAATTCCTGTGGGGGAAAGTGTTAGAGATAGGAACAGTGTTATCATTTAAGGCATCTCCGAATATAAGCAGCGCAATCTTAAACCATATTAGTCTAATAGCAACCTTGTTGAATAATCTTCTTAACGAGCATATGGCCATTCATGTGGGGTCCACACTCCATGCTGTGGATTTTTTACATTATCTTTTTAATGTCAGGCCCTGAGTGATGCACTATAAATGGGTTCCATCGAAGTTTATCTTGAATGGTGATTTATCACAGATAATGTACTGGGTAACCAGCTTGCGGAGGGTTGCTCAGTCTTTCTTATTGGAATCTTGGGGGTACCTACCGTGCTTAAGGAGGGGCCAGATATCATAGTACCATCACTCAGTCATATCAGGATCTCTTTCTATGACTAGTTTGATATGGTATGGATGGGTTGGTTTAGCTTATTTTTGGACTTAAAAAGGGGACATCATTATTCCCTTGAGCATGCTGACCACGGAGGCCAACGTAGCAAGGGCATCGACCAAGCTGTTCCTTTCTCGGGGCAAGTAGTGGAAGGAGATACCTTGGAATTGGAAGGACAACTCTTCTAGGTGGGTTTGGAAGGGTAAGATCTTCTCGTCCTTGAATTTCCATCTTCTAAGGACCTGGAAGAATATCCATAGACATTTAGGCATCGGATACCTTTTTTGAGAGAGACTTTGAGGCTTATCGTGAATGCCTTGTATTCGTTCATGTTATTGGTACAGGGAAAATGTAGCTTAATGGTAATGGGAGTGTGAGAATCATCAGTGGTGATCATGAGTATCCCAATCCATATTTTTTCTTATCAACAACACTGTCAAAGAACATTTTCCACCAGAGGTCTTCTTTGGAGGTGCAAAGGATATCTTCACTTGGGAACTCAAAAATCCAAACATCAACTTCTTCCATAAGGTAGTCAGCAAGGTAGTCAGAGATGGATCTTTCTTTCATGGCTTTCTGTGTGACATATACAATATAAAATTCGTCTAGAAGCATTAACTATCGGGCCATTCAGCTATACAAGGTAAGTTTCTCAAGCAGGTATTTGATAGGATCCATTTGGGACACAAGTCTGATGGGAAAAATGAGCATGTAATGCCGTAATTTTTTAGCGACCTAGATAAGGGCGACACATGGTTTCTCCAAGGCAGTGTAGTTGACTTCGTATCTGGACAATTTATGATTGGCGTAGTAGATATCCATCTCTTTACATCATTCTTCAATGTATTAGGATAGCAGAGCCCTAACTGCGGTGTCTGTTACGGTCAAGTATAGGAGTAGATAAAGATCGGGCTGTGGTGGCATGAGTACCGAAGGTCGGGTTAAATACTACTTGATTCAATTGAATGCTTCCTGATAGGACTTGTTCTATACTTTGGTAGAATCCTTTTGGAGGATTTTTTAAATGGGTTCACAAATTGAAGTTAATTGGCTAATGAACCGACTATTATACTATAATTTTTCTAAAAATCCCCAGACTTCCTTTTCCATTCGGGCTCATGACATTTAAAGTATGGCTTTCAGTTTAGTAGGATCGACTTCAATCCCATTATCACTAACCAACAATCCCAAAAGCTTTCCTTTGGTAATTCCAAAGACACATTTATGTGGGTTAAGTCGCATCTGGTATAGACGTAGCTATTCCAAGAACTTTCGGAGAGCGAGAACATAACCTTCACCAGTTTTAAGCTTAATAATCATATTATCTACGTAAACCTTAACCTCTTTGTGTGCCAAATCATGCAGATGGTTGTGGCAGCCATTTGGTAGCTAGCCGTTGTATTTTGAAGACCTAACGATATAACTGTGTAATAGAAGGTTCCTTAAAGTTGATGAAAGAGGGTTTTTCTTGATGATCCGGGTGTATCTTTATCTAATTGTATCCGATAAAATCATCAATGAATGACTTAAGAGCGTGACTGGCCTTATTATCCATAATTATGTCAATATTGGGCATCGGATAATCATCTTTCGGAGAAGCCTTATTCAAATCTCGATAATCAATGCACATGCAAACCTTTCCTCCTGATTTTGGCACAGGTACAATGTTGACTAGCTATATGGGATATTTAATCACCCAAATTAAGCCCACGTTCAAGTATTTGATCACCTCCTCCTTAACCTTGAGTGACCATTAAGTGCGAAGATTTTACAATTTCTGTTTGATCGATTTTCATTCTGAAAGAATCAAAATTTCATATTAAGCGATCTCAGGATAGATGCCGAGCATGTCATCGTAGGATAATGCGAAGACTTCCACAAATTCCTTCAATAGTTCTTTGAGTTGAGCGTGATCATGCTCGTCAAGGGTGGACCATATCCTAATCTCGCACAGTTGGCTACTAGAATTGAGATAAATAACAACAGTTTTATCTTCATCAATTTGAATGTGATTATGTTATTGTTATTAACCTTATTAAGATCAGTAAAGAATTATGCATTTGTAAAATCATCATCATTAAGAGTTTGATTAGAATCAAGAAAACTAACATTAGGCATAACAAGATACTCAAAATCTTTATTTATTTCATTCTTGGTAAAAACAAAATTGAGAGCCTTATTAAAGGAGGTCTTGATTACATTATGATTAGAACAATAAGGAACAATAAAAGAAGAGAAAATGGGATAGACATCTGAGTTGGGTTTCATTTCAGCAGGTGGAATCGACATAGTATTCTCATTGAGAAGTGGTACATCAGTAGTCTTGATCAAGATGGATGGGTCTTATGACATGGTGTCTGGGTGGATCATGCAGATTATCAGCCCCGGTGTCTGCAAGTCAAATTAATCCTCAGAGTCACTTCCCTCAGAATCTCCAACTGTGGTCCTCTTCGCAAGAGGCTGCACATGATGCTGGGAACTTTCGGCCCATGGGTAGTTGTATTGAAAGAAAATATCCATTCCTGGCTTCATTTTCTTATCCACATGATCATACCACGGTTCGAGAAAGCCACAAAAGGGAAAATATTCACCCTCTTTGATGAACATCCCATTCAAGGGATGTCTTAAAACAGTCTTACCACTTTTTAGCCTTCTCTTCAATTGAGTTTGGTGGAGAATTTTAAGTTCCTATAATGATGGTTGATAACCCAAACCACATGGAGGAAAGGCCTTCTTCGATCAACTTTTACTATTCCCTATTGTTGACATCCTAGACCCAGTCCGGGCATGAATTGAACATCTGTATCACATTGTCATTCCTATGAGGGCTGTGCTCTGGATAAACTCTATCTTTGAAATCATCCCCTGCTGGGAGTTGAAGTGGTTCGACTTGGAATCCAGAAAAAAGATTATCATTTTCTCTATATTTTATCTCTAGTACTGGATTACTTGTGCTTGCATTTTCAATATTCTCATCGTCGCACAAGATGGTGATGACCTTCCCATTGGTCAAGAACTTCAGTTTTTGATGGATAAAGGAAGATACCCCTTGATACTGTGGAGCCAGGGTCACCTGAGCAGCAGGTTGAAATAAGACGAGTATTTTCATAAGCATGCACCGCGTCAGAAGTTGGATCAAGATTGCTTCATTTTAGTAATAGGATTTATAGGGCCAGCCCCTATTATAAGGTTTATGGATCCCATCAATTTTTGACGAGTATTTTCATAATTATGCACCGCGACAGAATTTGGATCAAGGTTGCTTCCTTTCAATCCAAAATAGTTGATGTTTCTTAACACACAAACATTAAGCGCTGATCCATTATCGATGATCGAAAGTGGGACCGTCTTTCCCATGACCTCGATAGAGATATTGAGAGCATAGTTTTGATTTGGAACAAACATAGGGATTTCTTTTTCGAAGAAGGAGAGAATTCTAGTAAAGGTTAGAGACCGACAAAGTTGGTTGCTTCTTCTGGACTCATCAAAGGAGGGACTGTGGTCCTGATAAGTAGTTTGATCAAGGGATTTTGGTGCAGTTGGGAAGACATAAAGATTCCTCACAAAGTGATGTTAGCCTGAGTTTTGTTCAATTGATCGATGATCTTACTCTCCTCGAGGGATATTTTCATCATAGGGAGTTTCTCAACACCTTTTCCCTTATCTTTCGTTACTGATGGAGGGTTTGAAACCTGGTAATGCCTCCCATATCTAGTTATATGGTTAACAGAAGAGGGGGAAAACAAAAACATTATTTCTTTGTCCATCTCGAGATGTTTGGCCATTTTGTTGATCTCTCCTAGCAGATCCTCGAATGATATCATTCCACATATACTGGCTATTGGGCTAGTTTTTTCTGGGCTTTGCTCTTCATCTAAACAGTCCAATTTGTCCACCTATCTGGTGCCAACGATGTCATCCTTTCATGAGAAGTCAATGCACTCTACAACCTAAATGGACTTTTCGAATAAATCCTCCCACTGAACGGGGAGATGTAAAAGCGAAGGGACCAAAGTCCCTTGTAGTTTTAAAGCATCAAGTAGCTTGGATATACTATAAATTTTACTAGTCTGTCGGAATAAGTTTGCCATAATCTGGACATCATCATCTAAGTTGGCTTCTTCGATGGGCACCACTCAACTATCTGACTCTTAAGCCCACTTCGGAGCTTCCAATAATAATGTACTGAAATTCAGCTAGTCAATGGTCATCTCTGAGGGAAATTTCAGCTCGAACTCTAGGAGCTGGTTCAATAACTTTGGAAATTCCATATCTTCCCTCAGAATGAGCACGAATGATAATGCATGCTCTTGTAAGAAGTGACAGGGCCTGATTGGAAAAATAGGTAGGATGTAGGAGAAAGTAAGAGAAAAAATTGAGGGGTTTAGGTGAATATATGTGTATGATGGGCGATTTACTGGGTACAATCTAGGTA
Source organism: Sambucus nigra (assembly GCA_949130495.1). Taxonomy (NCBI): domain Eukaryota; kingdom Viridiplantae; phylum Streptophyta; class Magnoliopsida; order Dipsacales; family Adoxaceae; genus Sambucus; species Sambucus nigra. The sequence continues at coordinate 221,632,584 of OX422218.1, forward strand.
GACTGATCAAATTCTGGGTCTTCTTCAAGGAATATAGCATTTGCATGATTTAGGTGTGAATTGTGGGTAGTGCTTGGCTTAGGATTGGCTGATGGGGCGATGGTAGCCGGTCAATCATACCTTGGATTATATTTCGGAGATGAAAGCACTAATCAGTGGTATGACCGGTAGTTTAGTGAAAATCACAATGGGCGTTGGGTTGGCAATTTTTGGGTAGTGGGTTTGGTAATGGATGAGGTTCTAATCGCTTGATAAGATTTCAGCTCAAAGGGCCTTGATAGACTTTAGAGAGGGGCGCATGAAGCTCGGTGTATTCTTTTCTGACAGGGTTAGGGAGGTTTTCTGGTTCCCATGAAGTGGCATGTTGAGAGATGTTATTGATGCTCAAACAGGCTTCTCATACTTTCTCGGAGTGAATTGTCCAGATACTTTCTTTGGCTCAGCTTCTGTCTTGTCAAAACTTTCTTCAATATCTACTCCTGCCTCTTGGAGGGCTTAAAAGTGGAGGTAATACTGTCCTTCCATCATTGCTCGGACATGGGGTAAGAATTTGTTTTTCACAATACTGACTTGTTCCTCTTAGGAAGGTGGGTTGGTCATGGTGGCCGCTTTCTCTCTTCTTCTTGCTATGAAATTACTAACATTTTCCTCATGATTCTACTTGAGAAGTTCTAAATTACAGCGGGTAACCTCCAACTCCTCATTATACTTGTACTGTGACATAAATTCACAGGCAACATCCTCCTAACTGCGAAGTTTGGATTCCTCGAGAGATAAGAACGAACGAAGAGCGTTGTCCTTCAAAGTTTGTTGAAACATCTCGCCCATTATTTCCTTGGAGGCACCTAAGAGAGTCATAGGTCCATGGAAACTTTGGAGATGAACAATTGGGATCCCGCTACCCCCGAACTTCTCAATGTTGGGCATATTGAATTTTTTTGGCATTCTTACTTTAGGATAAGGAGACATATGGGTGTAATCCATGTAGTTCTCTGAGATTCGAAATTAGTCAAACATCTTGGTCAACAACTTAAAGTCCAACTTGACCTTGTTCAACTCTTTTTCCTTCAAAATAACGGTCACGAGAAGGGCCAGCTCCTGACTGGGAGAGAGTTGGCATAGGGAGCTGAGCTGGCGATAGGCCATTGGTAGGAGGGGCATGTGAAGCGTGCTGATATTCTTTTGGGAACTAAATAATCTTAGGTGCTGGCAGATGCATAGCGCGAGGGAAGAGGACCTCGAGCTCTTCGATAATAGGGACCCAATTTCACTACATCTCATGATCCTCGGTTTGAAAGTTATCGCGGTAAGTTGGACTAGGGCCATCATAAAATCAGGCAACACATTCGGTGTTGGGTATGCGTTCTCCATGGAGAGCAAGTGAGAGTGGATTTTGGACTCGGAGGAAGTAGCGAGATAACTAACGAGGCTTCAGGGCGGTTCAATGGAATATCAAATCTAATAGGGGGCCAGACCAAGGGTCGGGCATGCGATCAACCCCAGAGGGAAAAATGATTCGAATTTATTTTTGAAGTAGAAAGGGAAGAATCTTTTTAGAATGAAGAGGGAAATGTTTTTGACATATTATTTTGGAAAGGGAAGGACAAAATATTTTTGGTATTTTTTTTATAAAAAGGGGAAAGATGTTTTTGGTAATTTAAAAATAGGGAAAAAAGGTTTTTTGACACTTTTAGCAAGGAGGAAAAATGAGAGAAGAGTCTCAATATTATTATTATTATTATTATTATTATTATTATTATTATTATTATTATTATTATTATTATTATTATTATTATTTCACTTGTATTAGGTTTACCTAAATGAAAAAGAAATGTCAGACGGGATTCGAGCCTAGAAAAATTGGGTTTCAAAAATTATATAAAGAACGGTTTGACTTGTTGCCAAGCTCATGGACAGGGTCCCGTTTTGAAAAAAGACGAAATCGTGCAAAACTTTGGGCGGCATGCCTACCTGTCATTTCGGCAGAGTTTTGGGTAGTAACTGACAAACTAAACATGAATGCCCTAGGTTTGATGCCTACATATGGCTATGAGGTTGTTGGGTTAGTGGAAAGCTTCCCCCATTTGGCATGACTTCCACGATATACGTCTTTCTTTTGTGGGCAATCGGTATGTGCGGACAATCCATTTGATATACCTGAGTGTACGTGAATTTCCACACTATATACCTCATGGGGACAGTATGTGTGAGAGCGAATTTGATATACTCGATGTACGTGAATGAGTTTCCTGCTATATACCTCCCTTCATGACTTCGGTCAAGTGTTACGATGCGGGGGAAATCATTCGATATATGTCGAAGGTACTTGGACAATGGAAGGTGAGAGTCATATTTCTTAGACTAACTGCGACCTGCCGGATCAGTGCCCATCACAAAGTGACCCCACAGTTACGGGATAAAATTTAGTCAATATCCATGCTCTTTGGTGATGTAGTATGTAAAATTCATGATTCTTGATTAGTATATTATGGAGAGAGTTTTTTATTTGGTGTAATGAGAATTATGAAAATAAGGAAGAATGTGCAAGTATCATGAAAGGTAAATCTAACATGGAGATTACACTAAGCATGGATATGTGAGAGTGAGTGAAGTCTAAATATCTATGAGTGAGTGTATGGGAGTGAACCTAAACATGGATCAACTACAAGTGGCATGTGATAAGTATGAGTAAGCACTAATATATATATATATATATACAAGTGTGATAAGTAGAGGTGTGTGTTAGTGACACCTAAGTATGGATATTCTAAGTGGTGTGTGCAACAAGTAGATATAAGTGATCCTACGTGTAAGGAGTGTGAAGTGTACATGGAGATTATATACATGTATGTGAGGAGTGATGTAAGCATGAGGAAGATATATAAACGAAATAATAGAGAGAAAAAAGGGAACATACAAGTTGGTGCATACACACACAAGTAGAAAATGATAAAACCCATGAAAACAGAGTCTAGCCTTCTTATGATAAGATGCTTCCTGAGCAAAGTCGCCACTGTGGCCATCCCTTCCTGTCAAGCTCTTTCCTTCTCTCACGTGTGTGTCTGAGGGGGGTTCTCAGCGTTCTCATGCGCGCACTCAGTGAGGGGGAGAAGGTATCGCACCCTTTTTTTTCTAGGAGCACTTCGTCCATCATCGATGTGGGGTGAGGTAGAGAGATGGAGTCGCTAGCCTATTTTGAACAAAACATGCAAAATAATATGTCGCCACCTCAAGAGAGCGGCATCGACGACAAACTGATGCTTACAAAACCAATAATTCAACGGCTTGAGGGCTAAGTTACAGAATGGAAAGGTATTAGGCACCCATCACTCCCTTTCGATTTCTCATGGGCTTATGTTACTATTTTCCATACTTTCTCGGTGAAGTGTATGTGTGTATATATAAATGGATATCGGAATTTATCGACTCATATCATGGAAAAGATAGAGTGAGGTCATCCAAAGGAATGTTTCCAAAATTAATAATTAGAAAATATGATGTATGCGCTTACCAAGATATTAATCTTTATAATGGAAGGATAATATTTGTTAGATAAGACGCGCAAGTATGAATCACAAGTATGATATATATGAGTAATGTACAGATAAAATAAAAAGGATGAAAATGTAAAAATAGGAAAATTGAAAAATCGAAAAATTGGACTATAGTATAAGGTTTTTGTTTGAAATGCCTACTTAGCCTGTAAAGGCATCAAAGTACACGTAGTTCACATATGGCACAAGGGTGGGTTTTATCCCATAGATTCAAGTGGGAAATTATTATATGTGTGTGTGTAGAAAAGATATTTTAGTTTTGAGAAAATGTGGTGAATAATCCCATTAGAATTCATAGGCGTAACCCTTTTTTTCTTTGTTTTGGGTCTTTTATAGAAAATAAAGTATGTGCAATATAACTAATAAAAGATGATATGTTAATGTGTATGAAATAAAGTAAAAGGTAGATTAATAATTGATGAAACTACTATGAAAATAAAGAATTTAAAGAGAGATAAGGATATTTGGACCTTCTTTCGAGAATCGAGTCTTGATCTTGGTCCTTGATGATCTCCCTTGAATGTTGGGATGAATGTTGGGTGAGAGAGAAGGAGATTTTGCTAAATTGGGTATGATAATGATGGGAATGAAAGATGGAATGGAATTTCACACAAGGAAACTTCATTGATTGCTTAAGAATGTTGCATGAGATCACTGATATTGATGGATATGAGGTATGCCTTGAGAGTGAGCTCATACCCTCCTTTTTGCGGTAGGGAGACTGTCGATCGGCATACCCCTAGCCCTGTCAATCGGCAGGTGACCCTAGACACACTGTCGATTGGTAGGGAAATGGATCTGCCAATCGGTAGTCTCGTGCAGATTTTTCAAAAAAATTGTCATAGAACACGATTCGTAAATCTAAATAGCACATGGGGAATACCATTACAAAGGTAATTCAGAGACCTTCAAGAGTCCTTTGGTTCGAGAGTTCACTTTGGTTCAAACAGGGCTCAGAAGTCCCCCTTGGTCCTTTGGATGGGAGATCGTCCATCGATAATGGATCATTCATCCAAATCGTAATTCAGAATAGCGCAAGGGGTACACCGTTATAAAGATTATATAAGTAACTTCGATGTTCTAAAGTGCTTCGCCCGGTTCGGAGAGTTAACTTTGGTCAACCGGGGCTCAAAAGTTCTCGGTGACCTTTAAGAGTAAAATGGGTCATTCATTTCTACCGTAAGGCTAATTCATACATGGGATAGACCATTGGAAAGGGTATTTAGTGCCCTTCATAAATTCATTCAGTGTCATTTGAGCTTAAGATCCGATCTTGGTCAAATGGAGCTTGGAAGCACCTGGTGGTCTCCGTAATAGTTTTCGGGGGAAAACGAATTGTTTGTCCGAATGGTTATGCCATTTCACACATGGGGCGGACAGTTAGAAAGTGGTTTCAGGGCATTTTAAGGATCCATTAAGCTTTCACTCTGACAGTGAAGTTGATTAGGTCAAATCGGGGCCCAGGAGCGCCAAATGGCCTCCAGATCAATTTTCGATAGTAAAATGATCCTTTCATCCAAACCGTTTTGTCGATTCGTGCACGGGGTAGACTTTTGGAAAGGGGATTTAGATCCCTTTTAAGATTCATTGAGCTTTCACTCTGACAATAGAGTTGACAGGAGTCAAACGGGGTCCGAGAGCGCCTGATGGCCTTTAGATTGGTACTCAGAGTATGACCTAGGGTTTGTAGTGAACTGGGGAGGTGCTAGGGACGTAAGGAGAGACTTGGGGGGTCCTAGAATGTGGTGTCTATAAACCACTTTTGATATTTAACTTGGTGTTACTCTCCATTACAATTACAAGAGTTTTTCCCTACAGGCTTTTAACAAATAAGATTTATTGTGAGAAAAGACTTGTGTTTTGTGATTCAAACTCTTTTTTCTCTTATGTGTGAAGACCCTTTGAACTATTTCCATATTTTTAACTCAAAACTTATATAAACATAACTTCAATATTTAGTTGGTTTATAAACTTTTGAGTTGGATTAAAATTTTATGATATTTTAAGTGTCGCACTCTTTTTTCTTATACTTTTTCAAACTTTAGGATATCCTCACATGTCCTAGCTAAAGTTTTAATGGTTATTCTTAGTTTTATTTTTCTTAGAGAAAGTTTATCTTTAACTATTAAAAATATTTGATTTTTATTGCATTTGAAGACATCCGTTTAGAATCAAATTGTGTTGGTGTTGTGTAGCATTATTCAGTTGTTGATGCCTTCCCTTAAACAGAAGATATGGTGTGAAATAGTCTTTGTGAAATTTGTGTATAAGGAGTGTAACATGTATTTTTTTGTAAATAACTACCTTAGTATATTTCCTTCTCAAATTGGTGTGAGATTTTTTCCCCGTTAGCGTATGTCCGTTGTTTTGTGATTATATTACTTTTCCACATCTTTCAAATCATTTATCTTAAGTAAGAATAAAAAAAAATAGTTGATTATAATTTTGGTAAAACTTAATATTGTAGACATTGTTGGATATAGGTTGTTCTCCCTTTGAAAATAAAAAAAATTATCCTTTTACTTGGTAATTAATATTATATAGGTAGCTACCATCAAGAGTACACATTCTCAACTGATATCATAGCATGTCTCTTGTTTTTTTTTTATCACCTAGATTAAATACCTTTCCATGCGTGATGGAGGGGGGGTTCATCTATCCTACCTCCTTTATCTGATTCCAGTAACTATTCCTATTACAATGCTTAACTGATGTCATACTTACTGTCCATTGATGATCGTATATGTTATTGTGTGCTAATAGGTTAAAAGTGGCCTATTGGTATTATCAATGATTACACGATTGAAACAAAAAGAGGAATGTGGGATGATAACAAGCTCAAGGAGAGTGGGTGGATCTTCGGAGGGCTTACTATTATATTTGGAGACGTAAGCATAAATGAGTTTAGAAATGTTTCACGTTGCATAATGTCTAAAGAGGCGTAGGATATTTTGAAAGTGACATATAAAGTTACCTTCATTGTGAAGCATGAAAAAATTCAATGACTGACCACTTGGTTTGAACTCCTGATGATGAAGGAGATTGGTATTTCAATAAGTTTAATGCTCAGCTAAGTGACATAATGAACTTGTATTTTTCTTAGGGAACACTATACTGGATATTTTCATAATTGATAAGAAAATTCATTTACTACCTAAGAGTTTTAATGGTGAGGTTAATTCCTTTTTACATCATGTTGAGGGTGTATGAATTGGTTGGATCACTTTAAACCTATGAGGTGATTTATAATAATCAATATATGGAGTCTGATAATGAAAAGAGTATAACTTTATAATTTAAATCTCATAACAACTCTTCAAGTATTTCCTCCGACTTTGACGAGGAGGATGAGAGTGAAAGATACCGACGGTAACTACCAAACAAATAGTTAATAATCAATCAAAAGATAATTTCTTCTTATTTCGAAAAAAGGTTAATAACATCCTAAAATTCTATGTGACAAAATGTTTTATCAAGATTAGAAACTAACCAGATTTAATCTTTTTTTATAATGACAAGTGATTATAATATTGCAAAATGATAAAACAATCACATAACATCGGATGCATAAGAAAAACCCACAAACAGGAAAAAATGTTAGGTCGATTAGAACATAAAATATACTAAGGTAGAGATTTGTAAATAGCAAAAAAAATACTTACAATCACATAATGCGCTATACAACTGCGACAAGTTTTGATTGTGACCAATTTCTTCCAATCTCCACTAATAAAATTTTATTTGACGTAAAAGAAACATTTTTGTTACAATACAACAAAACAACTGTTCTATACCAAGGATGTGTGAGGTTATTCTAAGGTTGAAAGACATAGAAAAAGGTTTGGTTTCAAAAAACCCAGAAAGTATTTTTCAAACTTGACAGAAGACCTTACTTAAGAACAAAATATTTTGGAAAATAGTTTTGTCAAAAGTATCTTGAGTAATCTTCTTTTAGAACCGAAAATTGAATAAAAAAGTTTGAAGAACATAATGAGTAGGAAATAATATTTTTTCTTAAAAGTTGAAGATATTTTCCTCTTAATATTTTTATCTTATTCTCTTCTCTAATAGAGAAATGGACCAAAATACAAGTTATCTACCCAAGTGTAGATTAAAAATGAGTGATATCACTTAAATGTAACAATACTATTGGTTGTACCAAATATGATTGTGTCTTATCACAAAATCTAAGGAGTTCTTTTAAGAAATATGTCACAAAGTACACAATCCTAGAGGTTTGAGGGTAGTTCCATTGCAACGAAAAATTATTTGTCTCAGAAAGCCTCAGTGGCCCAAAATCACGCATAAAACTTCGGATGCTTCACAAATAATTCTTGTAGATATAACAAGTATAAAATCAAATGATGCGAAGGATAACTTTGATGTGGTAATAAAAAACAAATGAGCTCATACTTGGAACTAGAGTTTGCCAATTTTGCAGAATTTCACAAAACTCAAATTTTTATTGTCCATCCTATGACCAAGTAAGTTATAAGTAACATAAAAGACACATTTCAAACATAATTTTTGTATATGAAGAATATGTAACATAATGTATGTGGCAACCTCAAAAACCTCAAAGTTAAATTTAAAAGAATTTTCGGCTTTTAGAAAAAAAAATTAACCATGGGGGAGAATCTATGTCCTATAATCCATATAATTTTTCTTAATTGATTACTCGGAGCAACGACATGAATGTTTCGTCATGAGTTTGATGAAGTTCTCTGAGATCTCTTGGACAAGACCAAATTTTATGTTGGAAAACAGAATCAAGTCAATCAAATGAGTCGAGTGCACGTGAGTATATATTTAATATTATAATATATTATATGAAAAATACACAATACCAAAAAAATTACAAGCTATTTAATCGAATATATCACCTAAGACCCAAATGTTTCGAACAAAGGCATATAAGATAGACTGAATGAAATTTCAATAAATTTAATGGAAAGTGCTCATGGACTTCTACAAACAACTTCTTGTATCCATTGTCATGTCATGCACTAGCAAACTTGTCAAATACTAATGTGTGATCTAAAGATTGAAAAATACGAGTAATAAGATGAATCATGTAAATATAACAAAATATACAGGCTGAAGTACCTCCCCCTTGGTTATGTAATTTCGCTCAATAAACATGATGTAGTATACAAACACTATCCCTAACCTAACATGCCCAATATTATGTACTCCCTCTATTTACGAACTTCTACCCCTTTCTGTCATGAATGAAATAAAGGAAAGAACTAAGAATATAATGAGATAATATATAACTAAGTAATGTAACAAGAGTAAACATGCTAATCAAACCAGCAAAATGAGATTAAACCATATAGTGAGTGATAAATTAATATAGAATCTATGGTAGATATTATAAGAAATAACATATCAACATTACACATGGAGATACAAAATGTATCAAAGCAAATGATATATGATAAAGTTCATGCTAAACTATCATAAGCATTAAAATAAAAGGAGTTTATGCGATTACATAAGATATAAGGAAATAAAATTAAATTCATAACTTATAAACCACAAAGCCCAACAATAAAACAAGCTACGTATCTTTTCACTTCTTCTTTTAGAACACACATTGAAGATCCTAAACACTCAATTAAACATCTTGTAAGGCATACCTAACACGTTCCAACTGAATGTTGATGTCCTATCGGTACTCGTCAAAGGAATGTTGAGAATATAAAGGTTATGTGGAAGAAAATATTTGGTTACTCGCTGCGGCTATCTGGGTCGAATTAATCCGATGTCGGTCAACCCCAAAATTGGGGAGTAAAGAAAATTGGAGAAATCCCTCTCGTCGCGCACGCGAGGATACGAGGATAAGTGAATCCTCTTTTTGTCACTATCGCTGATCTTCGCGAGGTGCCATGGATATAAATCGGTCATTGTCAAAAAGGGGAGAAAATTTAAAAATGAAGTCACCATCCTATTTCGCTCAAAACAGGAAAAAGAAATGTAGTTGTCCTAAGAGAACGACATTAAAAGACATGATGATGCATATGAAACCAAATGAGTCAAGGTTTTTGGGACTAAGATATGAAATGGGAAGATGTTAGACACCCATTCAGCCTTTTTAGTCTCTCATGGGCTATGATAATATTATCCTTTTCTCCAAAATGTGATACATGTGTGCGATGTGAATAATGAGAGAGAGAAATCGTCTGACCTACGTCATGGTAAAGACGAGGTGAAATCGTTCAATGTATAAAAGAAATAACATAAATGTAGCCATCCAGGGGACTCCCTTTTCGGATTCCCTCCGACTCGCACGAGGGGTTTACGCCCTTTATTGAGGCTCTCGATCGTCGCCAATGTGGGGGATAATGTGTAGGTATAATGCCACAGTCTCAAGAGAATGTCATCAATGACAATACTTCTGATTGCGAAACCAAGTAGTTCAAAGGTACGGGGGATAAGTTACGAAATGAGAAGGTGTTAGGAACCTATCCCGCCTTTTCGGCCTCTCATGGACATGTGTTAATCTTCTCCTATTAGACTCCGTGAAGCTTGTGCTCATGTGCATAATATAGGTGAATAATGGAATCATTCGTCTTGCTTCATAGAAAAGGACGGAGTGAATTCATCCATAGGAGTGTTCCCAAAAATAACAATTCAAAATATAATATGAGTGTTTGTCGAATCACAAGTCTCTATAAAAGTGAGAATTGTGTATATCGGACGAAACACAAGCATGTAAGAATATGAACTCATAAAGAACACACACACACACACACACACATATATATATATATATGAGGGAAACATATAAAAATGCATAAAGGGGAGACCCAAATCTCGAAATTAACCCAAGATGACTACGTAGCCCATGGAGCATTAAAGTCCACGTAGTTCAAAGATAACACAGGGTGGGGTTTAATCCATAAATACAAATGGGAGATTTCTCCTATGTGTGTAGAGAAAATGTGTTTTAAGAGTAAGAATGTCAAGTGAGAATCCCTCTTTTGGAATTTATAGATAAACCATATTTCTTATTTTTGAGTTTTTTACGCAAATAGAGTATGTGAAAATACTACTAATAAAGGTTTGAGATTAATATATGTGATGTAATGAAACAAAATTCTAAAGTAGAAACAAAATTCTAAAGTAGAAACAAAACAAATAATACTAAAATGAGAGAGTTAGAGAAAAAGGATGGAGAAATGGACCTCCTTATGGATGCTTGATGTTGATCTTGGATGTTAATATGTTGATCTTGTAATGGTATGGAGGTGGTATGGAGAGGTGGGGTAAATTTACCATGTGAGGTATGAACGTGATGGAAGGGAAATGTGGGAAAATGTTTTTTTTGGAAAGGGAATAGCTCTGAATTCGAGAAAATGTCCTGTGACTTGCTGAGAGGGGTGTTCAAGGGTTCCTTTCAAAGTGAGGTCATGCCCTCTATTGACAGGGCCAAGGGGGTGCTGATCGGCATGTGTCTGGAACTTCCTATTGGAATAACACATCAGGCACACTATCTATAGGCGGGGACCCTAGGGAGCCATTTGGCAGTCTGGAACAGGTTTTTTAGAAAAATGGGCGTAAAATGCAAAGTGTAAGTCAGAATCGCGCACGAGGTGAACTGATAGAAATGGTGTTTAGATGCATTTAAGAATCCATTGAGCACTCTCGGGTCCTAGAGTTGATCAAGATCAAATGAGGTATGAAAATGCTCATTGGTCACTAAATAGGAAGTTTTCAAAGGGAAAACGGATCGTTCGTTCAAACTATAAGGTCGATTTGTACATGGGATGGACTGTTAGAAAGGTTATTCAGCTCCATTCAAGATTTCATTCAACGTCGTTTGGTTCAGAGAGTTAACCAGGATCAAATGGGGCTCGAAATCACCTGGTGATCCTTCGGATTAAAATGGGTTGTTCATCTGTAAGGCTGATTTGTGCACAAGGCGAACTATTGTAAAGGGTATTTAGAGTTGTTTGAAGATTCATTGAGCTTCACTCAAACTAAAGACTTAACTGGAGTCAAGAAGGGTCCAGGAGTGCCCAATGGCCTCTAAATCAGTTTTTAGAGTAAAATACATTGTTCTTCTGAACAGTAAGGCCGATTCGTGCATATGCCAAATCATTGGAAAGGGGATCCAGGGCTCTTCAAGGATTCATAGAGCTTACACTTAAGTTGGAGAGATGACCAAAGTCAAACGGGTCTTGGGAGAGACCAGTGGCCTCTAGATCAATACTCAGAGTATAGCCTAAGGTTTACGGTGAATGAGTATGTGCTAGGGACTTAAGTAGGTGCTTAAGAGGTCCTATGATGGGGTGTCTATAGAGAGCCCCTCGATGGTTGAGCTTAGAATAACTGAAGATAGTCGAATGATAGACACCTATAGACACCACATTCTAGGATCCCCAAGTATCTCCTTAGGTCCCTAGCACCTCCCCAATTCACCACAAACCCTAGGTCATACTTCGAGTACTGATCTAGAGGCCATCAGTCGCTCCCAGGCCCCATTTAACTTCGATCAACCCTATCATCAGAGCAAAAAATCTTTGAATCTTTGAAGATCACTGAATACCCTTTCTAACGGTCCACCCTGTGCATGAATCGACATAACAGTTTGGACGAACAAACCATTTTACTATCGCAAACCGATTTAGAGGCCATCGGACGCTCTCGGGCCCCAATTCGACCCCACTCAACTTCATCGTCAGATCAAAAGCTCTTTAAATCTTAGAAGGGCACTGAAACCACTTTCCAATGGTCAACCCCGTATATAAAATGGCATAACCGATCAGACGAACGATTTGTTTTCCCTCAAAAATTAATTTGGAGGCCACCTCGCGCTTTCGAACTCTATTTGACCAAATTTAACTCTTCAGCTCGATCAAAACTAAATGAATCTTCAAAGGGAACTGAATATCCTTTCTAACGGTCCACCCCATGCACGATTCTAACGTACGGTATGGATGAATGACCCGTTTTATTCCAATAGGTCAACGGGTGCTTCCGAGCCCCGGTTGACCGAGGTCAACTATCCGAACCAAGCGAAACTCTTTGGAATTTTGGAGTACATATCCTAACCTTTTGAACGGTCTACCCCTTATACGATTCGGACTTACCATATGGATGAATGATCCGTTTTCATTCAACGCTCTCTCGTCCAAAGGACCTACATAGGCTTCCGAGCCATGTTTGACCCAAAGACAACTCCCAGACTCGAGAATGGTATAAAGGACTCTTGAAGGTATCTAAATTATCTTTCTAATGGTATGCCTCATGCGTAATTCGAATCAACTCATTATGTTCTACGACCATTTTTCTAGGAAAATCTGCAGGAGACTGCCAATTGGCAGGTCCCAGACCCTGCCTATTGCTAGTGTGCCTAGGGTCACCTATTGATAAGAAGGATGAGGGCTATGTCGATCGGCAACCCCCTGACCCTATAAAAGGAGGGCATGACCTCTCTCCAAAGAACACCTACAACTCAGATGCATCAGCATCACCGATCTCAGCAATATTCTCCTAATTAACATAGTTCCCTTATGTGAAATTTTATAGAAGTTCACATTCCCATCCCTTTCATACCCAATTTGGCAAGATCTCATTCAATATTCATATCAAGCATCAAGGGATTTCATCCAAAATCAAGGGCAGGCTCTCATTCTTCAAACAAGGTCTAAATCCTTCCTTTACCTCTTTGAACTCTTTATTTGTGCATTAGTTATATTATATTCACAATCTAGTTCTTACTTTAATTCATACATATTAATCTCTACATTTTTACAAGTATATTGCACATACTTTATTTTCTACAAAAAACCCAAAATCAACAAAAAGAAGGTTATACCCATAAATTCCAAACGAATTTATCTTTCACACTTTCCAAAACTAAAAATATTTTTTGCACACACTTTTAAAATAAAATCCCGTTAGAATCTATGGGATAAAACCCCAACCTCACATCGCATGCGAACTACGTGGACTTTGATGCCTTTATAGGCTATGTAGGCATTTCGGATTAAAATCTGAGACTCGAGTCCAACTTTTGATTTTTTAATATTCACAAAATCTCTATTCTTATATTTCATCATATTCTTGCATTATTATATTTTTCTTAACTCTTTGTTCCACTCCATCCGATAGATATTGTCATTTTTCCATAGTGGACAATATCGTGATAAGCGCTTAAATCATATTTTCTATATATATTATCTTTGGGAACATTCCTATGGATGATTTCACTATATCTTTTCCATTATATGACTTGATTGATTCTTATCTCCATTATATATACACGCGCACACATTTCACGAAGAAATAAAGGAAGCAATAACACAAGCCCGCGAGAGATCGAAAGGGCGGGATGGGTGAATAACACCTTCCCATTACGTAACTTAGCCTTCGAACCCTTCAAACTATTGGTTTCATATGCATTAATTTGTCTTTGATGCCGACTGATGATGCTGAGATTCAGCACCACTAGATAAGTTATGATGAGCTCAAACAATAGTAACCATGGAAGCCATAGAGATGCAAGTGTATATGTATAAGTGTGTAAGTGTGTAGAAGGAGATGAGTATAAGAGGAATAAGATAATGATGTATAGTGGTTCAGCCAAAGTTCCCTCCGGCAGTGCCTGGACTAATTTAGGCCTCGTACTGTCGTACCCTCGAAGGGTCGTCTGAGCCTGATGGAGGGTCGTCCCCTTGGAGGGTCGTCTGAGCCTGATGAGGGGTCGGCCCCTTGGAGGGTCGTCCGGGGCCTGATTAAGGGGCGGCCCCTGAAGGGTCGTCTGGGGGCCTGATGGAGGGTCGGACCCTTGGAGGGTCGTTTGAGCCTGATGGAGGGTTGACCCCTTGGAGGGTCGTTTGAGCCTGATGAGGGGTCGGCCCCTTGGAGGGTCGTCCGGGGCCTGATGAAAGGTCGGCCCCTTGAAGGGTCGTCTGGGGGCCTGCTGGAGGGTCGTCCCCTTGGAGGGTTGTCTGGGCCTGAACCAGGTGGAGTACGCCCTCGGCCTGGACGAGGGTATATGCGGGTATATCACCGTACTCTAGAGGCAGTGACATGTTCTTTTGTCTGTTTTGAGCAAAATAGATTGGCGACTCTATTTCCTTACATTTACCCCACACCGAAGAAGGTCGAAGCATCCCCGAGCGAGACGCGAGATCTTTCTGATCCACCCAAGATCAGATCAGGATGGACACAGTGGAGACTTTGCTGGGGACATTCATAAGAGGTTTAGACTCTATTTTCATGGGTATTTTGTTTCCTTGTGTGCGTATGCACCTACCTGTATGTTCCCTTTTTATCCTTTATTATTTTCGACACTTATATACCTCATACTTATATCACTACTCACTCACACACTCGTAGAAATTCTCCATGTACACTTCACACCATGTTCACCTAGGATCACTTATATCCACATGTTTCACACATCACTTAGAAATCGATGCTTAGGTGTCATTAACACACACACACACTTATCACACACCACTCAGTCTCACATATCACACGCACTTGTGGATAGCCACACATCACTCACTCTCACATATCCATGCTTATTATAGATTTACTTTATATACTCATACATGATGCCCTGCTTGGCATGATGCTCGTCAATAAAGATACTCTCCCCATATGATCTAATCAAAGAATCATGCATTTTTTCACCCCCACCTCACCAAAGAGAATTGCTATTGACCAAATTTTGTCCTGTAACTCGAGGGTCACTTCGTGATGGGCGCTAGTCCAGCAGTTTGCAGTTAGCCTAAGCGATATGACTCTCACCTTCCATTAGCCAAGTACCTTCGACGTATATCAAACGGTTCCCCCCGTATCATACCGCTTGATCAAAGTCATGATGGGAGGTATATTATAGGTAACTCATTCACGTACATCAAGTATATCTAATTTTCTCTCACACGTACTATCCCCATGAGGTATATAGTGAACCAATTCACGTACACTCAGTTATATCAAATGGCTTGTCCATGCATATCGATTGCCCTCAAAAGCAAGATGTATATTATGAAAGCCATGTCAAAGGGAGGAACCCTTTCCAATTAACCCAACAAATGCATACCCTCATATAGGCATCAGACCTAGGACACTCATATTTAATAGTTAGTTTCTACTCGAAACTCTACCAGAATGATGGGTCGGCATGCCACCCAAATTTTCGTCCAATTTTTAAAACGGGACCCTTCCCATGAGACTGGTAACAAGTCCAACCATATTTTCACGTATTTTTCAAATCTAATTTTCTCACGCTCGAGCCCCGTTAGACATTTCTTTTTGCATTTAGGAAAACCTAATACAAGTGAGAACAAAATAAACATAATAATCATGCTGAGACGAGACTCTTGTTTTTTCCCTCTTTTCCATAGAAAATATCAAAAACATTTCTTTCTTCTTTATCAAAAAAAATACCAAGAAAATTTTCCCCTTTCTTGTACCAAAAGTATTTTTCCTCCCCCTTGTCCAAAACATTTTTCCTTCATCTTTCCCAAAATGTCTTTCCATCCTTTTCAAAACAATAGTTTTCCCTTTTCTCTTTCAAAAATAAATTTGATTTTCTTCTTTCTCAGGTCAATCGCATACCCTTGGCTCGGCTCCCTATTGGCTTCAGTCTTAGGTACAACCACCTCGAAGCTCTGCCAGTCCCCTCACTTTCTTTGAGTCCATAATTCACCCTCGTTACATGAATAACACATATCAAGTAGCGATTATGCATCCATATTTAATGACGCTCCTAAATCAGCTCACCGATAAGATTGACAGCTTGCAAGCTGAGGTCCGTGAAATTCAACGAAATAGGGTCCCTATTCCCGAAGAGCGTGAGGTCATTTTCCCTCACCCTATGGGTTCGCTCACACCCAAGCCTATCTAGGTTCCTGAGGAATATTAACATGCTCCACGCGCTCCTTCTGCTAATGGGCCGATGCCTGCCCAGCTTCCTATGTTGAATCTCTCCCAACCATGGGACAACTTAGTCGTGACTATTGATCTAAAAGAGGAGAAATTAAACAAGGTTAAGGAGGATCTCAATATACTAACCAATAAGTTTGACCAAGTTTAAATTTCGGGAAACTACATGAACTATACCCACATGTCTCCCTATCTAAAAGCGAGGTTCCCAAAAACGTTCAAGATGCCCAATATCGAGAAGTTTGGCGATAGCGGACCTCCAATTGTTCATCTTTGCAGTTATCACCAAGACATGACTCTCCTAGGGGTTTCTTAAGAAATAATGTCCCAAATGTTTCAGCAAACTTTGAAGGACAAAGCTCTTTGTTGGTTCTTATCTTTCGAAGAGTCTAGAATCCGTAGCTGGAAAGACGTGGCCTGAGAATTCATGACATAATACAAGTATAATAATGAGTTGGAAGTCACCCATCGAGAATTAATTCTACCAAAAAAGAACCTCGGGGAATCAATTAGCACCTTCATGGCAAGGTGGAGAGAGAAAGTTTCCACCATGACCAACCGACCTTCCGAGGAGGAGCAAGTCAGTATTGTAAAGAAGAACGTCTTAACCCATGTCTAAACGATGATGGGAGGATGATACTACCCTTATTTCAGAGCTCTCCGAGAAGTAGGAGTGGAGATTGAAGACGGTTTTGTCAAGACAAAAGTTAAACTAAAAAAAGTTTCTGGACAGTTTACTTCCAGGACATATGAAAAGTCACCAAGTGTTGCAGTCTCAACCATTAACAACATTTCTCAACTAGCCACTTCATGGGTACCAGAAAGTCTCCCTGTCCCAGTCCGAAAGGAATACACCGAGCTCCATGCTCCCCTCTTTAAATTTTACCAAACCCTCCTAAGGAGAAACCTTATCAAGCCACTGGATCCTCACCCATTAACAAACCCACTTCCCAAGAACTTCAAACTAGATGCCCACTGTGATTTCCATCAAACTTCTAGCCATACCACCGACCAATATATTCACCACCAAAACATAATCCAAGGTCTGATCGATCGGGGTGTCATCGCCCCACCAACTAATCCTAAGCCAAACACTACTCATAATTAGCTCCCGAATTATACCAATGCCATCTTCTTGGAAGAAGACACAGACTTTGATCAATCAACCCAAATTACACCAAAATAATTACCCATCATACCCATGTAATATCCTAAACCTCTCCAAACTTGACCATGTTTCCTCCTACACCCTACCAGCCTCACCGACCAGGTACTGTCACTCCTTACTAGAGCATGCATCGATGTTTGTACCCGTTCTAGAGATGGAAGTATGGAATTATCAGAAGTATTGAACTAACTCCTTGAGTTTGGGTTAAAATTTCCCTCCCAGATGATCGTCTATTGCCAAAGCTTCAGTACGCTATTCATAGAAGCACAAATATGGGTCTGGGAATCAAGCAGTTGGGTATAACCTCCCGATGAAGTCAATTTAGATGAGGTCATCCAGATCATGGAATATTCATTTAATTAAATCGGTGATATTAGTAGCATGTCCAAACTATTAGATGCTCTAAAACTATAAGGACACCTGGTCCCTCCACCTCTACACCTCCCACCTCCTCGTCGAATGGGAGAATTTATATGAAGAAGCCATTGAAGTTGTGGAGTGTATTGACTTTTCATGGAAAGATAATATTATCGCCATCGGATGGGGAGATGAGTTTGATGATTCAGATGAGGAGAAAAGTTTAGAAAGAACTAGCTCAGTAGTCATCATATATGGGATGATATCATTCGAGGAGTTGCCAAAAGAGATTAACAGGGTGGAAAAATTGCCCAAGATCAATGAGGAAACGGGGTTTATGTTTTTCCCCTCTTCTGTGAACAAAATGACCAGGTCAGGGAGACATTACTAAGTTCCAACCACCCAGTCATCAGCAAGTGACAAAGGGAAAGGTGTTGAGAATATTCCTATGCCAGAAATGACTCTCGAGGAGAGCAAGGTTCTCGAACAGTTGAAAAATACCCAAGCTAACATCACTCTGTGGGGACTTTTTATGTCTTCCCAACTACACATAAATGCTTTGATCAAGCTATTGTGTCCACAGTACCTCCGTCTACCATGCCAGAAGAAGCAGTGAGTTCGGTTAAATCTCTGACCTCTATAATAATGCTCTCTTTCTCCGAAGAGGAAATCCCCAAGATTGGGAATAATCATAATTATGCTCTCAATATCTCCATCGAAGTCATGGGAAAGACTATCCTTCTCTCTCTTATCGATGATGTATATTCTCTGAATGTTGTCCCGTTGCGAACCCTCAACTATTTTGGGCTGAAAGTGAGCAACCTTGCTCCAACCTCTTCCACTATAAGAGCCTGTGATAATACCCGTCGAGAAGTGATGGGATCCATAAATCTTGCAGTAAGGGTTGGCCCTATAAATCCTGTCGTAGAATTCCAAGTCATTGACATCCCAGATTGTTTCAATCTATCACTTGGACGACCATGGCTCCACAGTATGAAGGGTGTTTCTTCTTCCCTAGATCAGAAACTTAAGTTCTTCACTAATGGTCAAGTTATTACCATCTTGGGTGAAGAATACAATACCAATAATGCAAGCACCAATAATTCAGTACTTGAGATACAGCATGGGTCAAATGATATGCTCCTATCCGATTTTTGAGTTGAGCCACTTATACTCCTAGAAGGGGACGATTGCAAAGACAGGGTTTGTCTAGAGTATGAGCCCCATGGCAATATCAATGTGACCTAGATGTTCAAGAACATGCACTTCATGCCTGGACTGGGGTTGGGGAGAAAATAACAAGGGATACTCGAACCCATTGTGCTGAAAAAAGCTTTTCCTCCTTATGGCCTGGGCTATTAACCATCAGAAGAAGAACTCAGGATGATTCGCCAGCCTGACTGAAGAGAAGACTATAATGTGTCAATACCATCTCAAGATATTCCCTAAATGGAAGATTCATCAGAGAGGGTGGAGATTTCCCCTTATGTGGCTTTCCTGAACCTTGGTACGACCACGTGGAAAAGAAGGTAAAACCTAAAATGGAGATCTTTTTCCATGACTACTATTCATGAGTCGAGAGTTCCCAGAATCATGTGCAACCGCTCAGTGAAAAGACCATAGCCAATGTCGGAGATTCCAAAGAAAGTGACTTTGAAGATTCCTTCAACTTGCAAACACTGGGGCTAGCACTCTACATATAATCCACTCAAAGGCTACATCATCCAATTCATCTTGCTTGATCAAAGATACTGACAAACCTCTCATCAATTGGCATGCTATACCAGTTCCACCTGCCAAAACTCAACCCAACCCTAATGTTCATCACATTTCTTCTTCTATTATTTATTCTTAATTTGATGTAATAGAGACCTCTTTTGATGAAGTTCTCAATGATTTTTTTCCTATCAATGAAATAAACGAAGATTTTAAGTATCTTGTTGTGCCTTACATTAATTTTCTTGATTCTAATCAAACTCTTGATGATAAAGATTTTGCAAATGAACAGTTCGTAACTGGTTTAAATAAGGTTAATAACCAATAACATAACCACGTCCAAGTTAATGAAGATGAAATTATCATTATTTATCTCGGTTCTAGTAGCCAACTACACGAGATTAGGATATGAGCCAACCTTAACGAGCACAAGTACGCATAACTCGAAGGATTACTGAAGGAGTTTGTGGATGTGTTTGTATGGTCTTATGACGATATGCCCCGCATTAATCTTGAGATAGCTCAGCATGAGATTCTTACTCTCCCAGAATGCAAATCGGTCAAACAGAAACTGCGAAATCTCCGTACCGAATGGTTGCTCAAGGTTAAAGAAAAAATGGTCAAATAGTTTAATGTGGGTTTCATTCATGTGATCAAATATCCCACATGGATAGCCAACATCGTGCCCCTGCCGAAATAAAGAGGGAAGGTTTAGATGTGTGTCGACTATCAAGACTTGAATAAGGCCTCTCCGAAGGATGATTAATCTCTACCCAATATCGAATGATTATAGACAAAACGGCCAATCACACTCTAAAATCATTTGTTGATGGGTTTACCGAGTATAACCAGATCAAGATGCACTCGGATCACCAAGAGAAAACTGCATTAATCACACCATGGGGAACCTTTTGCTACACCGTTATTCCGTTTAGTCTAAAAAAGGAAGGGGATACCTACTGGAGGGCTGCCACAACCATTTTGCATGATCTGATATAAAAGTAAGTCGAGGTTTATGTGGATGATATGATTATCAAGTCCAAGACTAAGTAATGTCATCTCCCCTCTCTTCTAAAGTTCTTCTAGAGAATGCGACATTATGAAATGTAGCTTAACCCCTAGAAATGTGTCTTTGACGTTACAAAAGGAAAACTCTTGGGATTCATGGTTAACGAGAAGGGGATAAAAACAGATCCAATCAAATTGAAAGCCATACTTGATATGCCACCACCCCGAATAGAGAAATAAGTCTGAGGATTCCTTGGAAAATTACAATACATCATTCGGTTGACTTACATCTGTGAGCCCATTTTCAAAATCCCCTGAAAGGACTCAACCAAGGTTTGGAACGAAGTTTGCGGACATTATTTTACATTGTTCATTCACAATTGAGTATGTAGTATACCGCTACAACCGTCGAAGAATTATTCAAGTTCATTCAAGTATCGAGACGGATCCGAATATCAAGCTTCTTTAACATTCAAACCTCTGCAAGATGAATTTTGATGAGATCGTATTTAAGTCCCTTTACGGTTCACCTAAAAGTATTTGGAATCTTTAAATGTTTTTGTTAATTTTTTTTAATTAATTATATCTAAAGATTTTGTTCTCGGACACCTTTCCGTAGAAAAATCATAACTAATTCATAAAAAATCAAAAAAATATGAAATTAGCGGCCACGCATTCATATCGGAATTATCTACAATCATGGCCTGCAATATTGTTTGATAGGTCGTTCAAACGAGATAGAATCCCATTTAAACTAGATAGGATCTCGTTCCAACGACATCGAATATCGATCGAACGAGAATAGTTTTTTTTTTAACAGGTCACTGTCTTGAATTTTGTTATTTAAAGGATGTCAGACTACTGGATTTTGTGTGGAGAAACACTAGTTTTAAACAGAATACGATTTTGAGTCTCTTGGTTTATTCTCCAACATTTTAAGAGTTTAATCTCTTGTTCTACAATTCACAAATCCCAAATACTTCTGGGTGACTTGTTTTGGAACGCAAGAACAAATCTTTGCTATTGTTCAACTCTTTGTAGAGGATAAATCTACACTGGACTGAAGTCATTATGGAGTACTGCTGTATTCCTTGGCTGAAGATAAGACTGCTATTCTTGTGGAGCTTCTGCGGGTTTTCCATTGCTGACAACATCGACCTACACCTGCTAGTATTCATATGTCACTTGTATTTTTGTTGTAATCCGATTGTAAATAATTCTTTTACAAATTATAGTGAAAATAAAAAGGTCTTTTCCCTTCGAGGATTTTTTCCTAAAATTTGTTTCCTTTACATGTTTATTGATTTAATGCTTTCAAATCACCTAGATGCATGTGTTAGGGTTTAACTAATATTTGGATTTGATTAAAATTGGTTTATTTGAGAAGTTACCTTTATTCCGTTGTAGCACACTCTTCAAATTGGTATCAGAGCATGTTGCACTAAGTTATTGTGTTTGATCCTTTTTTTTAAATGGATTTTGGAGGTTTGGATGATTTTTTATGTCAACTTTTTGAAAAGTCTAATTGAAAAATTCACATGAACTCCTATTGTATATCTTCAGTTGAAAACGATTCTAAGAGGTGTTTGGGATGCTAGGGAATTGGTCACGCGATAGATGAGTATCCCACAAATTTATGGAAGCAATTAAAAAAATCGACGCCTCATGTTTCTACCCTTAGTGAGAGTGATTCGGAAGAACAAGTTTTTTTATGCTTATAGGAGAGAGCTTTCCACCCGTGTAATTAGTGATGATAGTGAGGGTAATGGGTTTGAGGATGAATGTGATTTGCAAATGGCTTTCAATGATCTTAATGCTGAAGCTTTGAAAATAAAGAAAGGAAATTTGAAATTAAAAGCTCAATTGCAAGAGAGTGCCTTCAAAAATGATAATGATGTTTTAGTTGAAGAACTTAGGGCACGAGAGAAAATTTTGAGAGAGAAGCTTGGATATGTCGAGGGTGAGAGAGATGATCTTCGAGGCGTGATGGAAGCTATGAAAAAAGGATCTTCTTGAGTTTGAGGATTCTAGGCTCTTACTTGAATCTAGGATAGGTGAACTTGAGAAAAGTTTGAGAGATTCGAGTAAGGTGAAATTTGATTTGGGGTCTAGGTCTAAAAAACTTGATAAGATTTTAGGCACTGTCAAGATCAAAAAGGATACGGGTGGGATTGGTTTTGAAAAACATGTTGCACCCATTACCACAAGTGTGAGAGAGCCTCCTAGGATTGTTAAGAAAGAGGGACCTAAGTTTTTTAGGAAAGATCCCCATAGGATCATTAGGAGATCGCTACCTAGGAATGTTATGAGAGGACCGCCTTTAGGTAACACTCACCGCCCGATTTACACTTGCGCACATTGCGGTAAGAAAGGTCATCTTAGGCGTTTCTGTTACCAAATTTTGAATGGACCTAATAAGTTTAATAGAAAAGTAAATTTGATTCCTAAAAACCCCACACCTCGTTACACATCGATTTGGATTAGGAAATTGGATTTAGAGGCTTATGGTCTAATTGTTCACGACTCTCATTTCTTGCATGTGATTCACCCCATGTTAGGAGCGTTTGTTGATCCTATTGGATTTTGTCATACACTAGTTTTGCATCTTGATATATTTTGGCTAGTGTTATGACTCACTTTGTTGTAGTTTACATTGATTTTTCTTATGATAGCTACTATTTTGAATATGTCAGCATCTTTTAGGCATCCTTTTCTAGAAATTTTTTCACTAGGCAACACTGCATGACATTTTAAGCAAGCTGTGAAATTTTGATATCTCGTTCGAATAAGATTTTATGTCGCGCAAAACACTTCTCGCGAGATGTCGTGTCGTTCGAACGACAGGCTGTCTCATTCGAGCGACTTCTGGAGAATTTCTCTGTTTGCAATACCCTTTGTTCATAGGCTACATTATTTGGTACTGCAAGGTTTCTTCTGACAGTTTATATGTCGTTATTCCTGTTTTCCATGCTTTAATTTCTAATACTGCATTGCTTATTTAATCACACCTGCTTTGACTGGTGATTTATTTGTGTGATTTATGTTTTCTAGAACAAGATGATTTATATGCTGATATTATGCTTATTGCTAGTATGTACCATGTTTGTATTTATGGTTTTCATTTGTCATATATTTTGAAAAACCCAAAATATTTTCATTTTGGAAATTTTTTGGAAAAAGACAAAAAGATTCTTGTATTTTGTTTTACACCATATATGAATGGACATTCAGGATGACCAAGTCATAATTTCATTCCATTTATTCATGTGACAATTTAATAGTGTTTTGAGGCAAAATATCATGCCATCCTTGTGCTTTACAATGTTTGGAGTCATTGAGATGTTATTAAGTTGTTCTACCTACATGTTTGACTCGTCATGTCCTTTATTGCACACGTGCACGAATTTATTTGATTATTGTACTTGTCTATCACATGTTGGTCGAGTGTTGTCATCTCAATCCTGTCCTTAAACCAAAGCAAGTGCAATAATATGAGAGTAATAGAAGTAGTGCATGTAAAAACCATTGCCCTTAAGGAATTTATTTAAAAGGACCTAGAAAAGTGAGGATTCAAAATTATTCGGCGTCCAATGAGGTTTAAAAGAGCCCGCACAAAAAAATTAAGGCAATAAAAAGAAGAAATATGCCAAATTTTGGGCCAATAGGTTTTCTCTAAGTTGAGAATTTAGCACCTCATTAGATATAAAAATTGCAATATCCTTTGTAAGGGAAGTTTGATTGAAAAATTATCAATGGGTTTGCACGTCCTTTGAAAAATTCTCAAAACGGCACTAAATAAGTTTTGGATGTTATTGGTGTGAAAATTACTTAGGCTTTGATTTGTTGATTTGATTTAGTCGATATCATCTAAATTCAACAATTTTACACCTAAGGATATTTTTGATGTTCAATCGATACGAGTACACTTATGTATCATGCACATATGCTTGATTGAGTTATATTACCTATTGAATTTGTTCATAGCCATTCATTCCATATCCATGATTTGCTTGTCTTAATGTTATTCATGGTGTGATGATTTTTTATAGCATTTTTGAATGAAAAATTGAAAATTCAAAAATAGTTTGTGGATCCTTTGAGTATATTCTCTACATGCGCGTAGTTTGATCCATATTTATGCTGTGTATCGTGACACTCCATGTTTATCTTTGTTTATTATTTTCCTTCTATATTTCGGACAAATAAAAAATGGGAGAACGAATTATGATTTTATGGGGGAGTTTGCATTAAAGGGGAGATTTGATTATATTAATTGATTTATTCTTATATCATTTCAAACTCGATGCGTCACGATGGTATTTGCTTTATCTCATGTGTGTAGGTACGAAGATTGATGATCATTATGTTGCACAACCTGATGAGAAAAGCTTATAGGTTTAAAGATTTGAAGTTGAAGACTTTTAAAGAAAAATGGAAAGACTTGCATTTTTAGTACCTTTTCAGTTTTGGGTTCATGGGAGGGTATTAGATTTGTATAGGCATTTTGATTTGATAATTCAGATGTTTTTATTTTCTATCAGCATAGACATATGAGAGATTTGTAAGGACATTATTTTACATTATCCTTTCACAATTGAGTACGTCGTATACCGCTACAACCGCCGAAAAATTATTCAAGTTTATTCAAGCATCGAGACGGATCCGAATGCCATGCTTATTCAACATTCAAACCTCTGCAAGATGAATTTTGGTTAGATCATATTTAAGTCCCTTTATGGCTCACCTAAAAGTATTTGGGATTTTTAAAAGTTTTTGTTAAAAAAAAATTCAATTCATTATATCTAAAGATTTTGTTCTCAGACACCTTTCCGTAGAAAAATCATAACTAATTCATAAAAAATCAGAAAAATACGAAACTGGCATCCACGTGTTCATATCGAAATTATCTATAATAATGGCCTAAAATATCGTTTGATAGGTTGTTCAAACGAGATAGAATCTCGTTCAAATGAGATAGGATCTCGTTCAAATGACATCGGATCTCGTTCGAATGAGAAGAGTTTTTTTCTGACACGTCACCACCTTGAATTTTGTTATTTAAAGGATGTCAGACTACTGGATTTCGTGTGGAGACATACTAGTTTTAAACAGAAGATGATTTTGAGTGTTTTGGTTTATTCTCCAACATTTTAAGAGTTTAATCTCTTGTTTTACAATTCACAAATCCCAAATACTTTTGTGTGAGTTATTTTGGAACCCAAGAACAGATCTTTGCTATTGTTCAACTCTTTGTAAAGAGGATAAATCTACACCGGGCTGAGGTCATTAGGGAGTACTGCGATAATCCTGGTCTGAAGATAGGACTGCGGTTATTGTGGAGCTTCTTCGATTGTTCCAATGGTGACTACATCGACCTACACCTATTGGTATTCATATGTCACTTGTATTTTTGTTGTAATGCGATTGCAAACCATTCTTTTACAAATTATAGTGAAAATAAAAAGATTTTTGCCCTTCGGGGATTTTTTTTCCCGAAATTGGTTTCCTTTACATTATTATTGATTTAATGCTTTCAAATCACCTAGATTCATGTGTTAGGGTTTAACTAAAATTTAGGTTTGATTAAAATTGGTTTATTTGAGAAGTTGCATTTATTCCGCTGTAGCACACTCTTCACAAAGCTTGCCAAGAAGCCTTTGATCAAATCAAACATTACCCAACTCGACCTTCGGTACTCATGTCGTCGCAGCCTGGTCTTTCCTACTCCTATACCTAACCGTTAGAGATATTACATCAGGGACTTTGCTAGCCCAATGCCTCAAAGAATCCCGCAAAGAGGGGGCCATCTAGTATGCCAATCGCAAGTTATCTGGGTACGAAGTCAATTACACTACTTTGGAAAAAGTGAGTGTCACCCTTATCTAGGTCACCCAAAAGTTGTGGCATTACATTATCTCGTTTCCTATCAAACTTGCATCCCAAATAGATTCAATCAAATACTTTCTCAAAAAGCCAGCTTTCTCCAGTCGAATGGCCCGTTAGTTGATGCTTCTAGCCAAATTTGATATTGTTCATGTCACACAGAAGTCCATGAAAGGAAGATCCATCTCTAACTATCTCATTGACTACCCTATGGAAGAAGCCGATGTCTAGATTTTTGAGTTCCCAGATGAGAATATCCTTTGTACCTCCTAAGAAGACCTTCGATGGCATCGCTTATAAAATGGGGTATGGCACTGGGATTCTCCTAATTTCCCCTGATGACTGTCATACTCCCATTGCCATCAAGTTGGATTTCCCCTACACCAACAATATTACTGAATACAAGGCATGTACGGTAGGACTCAAAGTGGCTCTCAAGAAAGGAATTTGATACCTGAATGTTTATAGGGACTAAACCCTCATCATCGGTCAAGTTCTCAGAAAATGAAAAGTCAAGGACAGAGAAACTCTTACCCTTCCATGACCATCTAGAAGAGATAGCCTCTCAATTCTAAGATATTACCTTCCACTACCTGCATCGAGCAAAGAACAACCTAGCCGATGCCCTTGCTACCTTAGCCTCCATGGTTGACATGCCCGAAGGAATAACAATAGCCCCCGTCTTAGTCCAAAAGCAAGACAAACTAACCCACTATTACCATATTGATCTCATCACGAAGGAAAATCTTGAAATGGCCAACTATTGGTACTATGATATTTGACACCTCCTCAAACATAGTAGGTATCCCAACGGCTCTGACAAGAAAGACCGAGAAACTCTTCACAGACTGGCTGCCCAGTATATCATCTGTGATAAAGCACTGTTCAAAAGGAACTTCAATGGAACCTATTTACACTACATTGCAAGGGCTGGCATTAAAGAAATGATGTAGAAAATCCACAGCGGAGAGTGTGGACCTCATATGAACATTCATATGCTCGCCAAGAAAATCATTCGGCAGGGTTACTACTAGACTAACATGGTTCAGGATTACATTACCTATGTCTGTAGATGTCTCAAATGCCAATAGTTCTCTAATATTCAGCACTTGCCTCCTCGAGAATTGTATAACATGAATTCTCCTTGGACGTTCTCCACATGGGGCATCAACATCATAGGGAAGGTTACTCCCAAAGCCTCCAATGGACATGAATTCATCCTGGTTTCCATTGATTACTTCACCAAATGGGTTAAAGTCGAATCATACGCAGTTCTAAATAATAAGAAGGTAGCCAAGTTCATTAAAAGTAATATCATCTACCGATATGGGGTCATGCAGAAGTTGGTATCAGATAATAGGCTGCATTTCGAGGCAAAAGTTACAGAAGTGGTCGATGAATATGGGATTCAGAGACACAAATCCTCCCCCTACTGACCTCAAACCAATGGTGGAGTCGAAGCCGCCAATAAGAACCTCAAAGCCATGATTAGCAAGATGACTGAAAGTTGTCGAGATTGGGATGACTGGATCCCTTATGCACTCTGGGGCTATCGCAGTTCAATTCGAACCTCTACTGGGGACACCTCTTACTCTTTAGTTTACAGCATGGAAGAAGTCCTACCCGTGGAATTGGAAATTCCCTCACTGCACATTATACTGAAAAGTAAAGTCGGCGAAGAAGACTAGCATCAGAGCTATCTTGATGACATGTCACTCTTAGACGAGAGGAGATTGAAAGCTATATACCACATATAAGGGTACCATCGCCGAATAGAGAGATCATTTAACAAAAGAGTTAAGTACCACGGTGTCGAAAAAGGGGACTTAGCCCTTAAAGAAATAGTAGAACCGATGAGGGAAATTCAAGCCCAATTAGAGCGACCCCTACATCATGAAGATAATCCTGTCAGGCGGCATCGCTACGCTTTTTGACCTTAATGGAGAAGAGATGTCTCGTACAGTCAACCTGGACCATCTTAAGAAGTTCTACCCCTAGTCCAAAATCTCGACGTGCTGTTATTCTTCTCATCTCCCTTCTATTCTTAAAAAAATATCTTCATTTCCCCTACCCAAAACTACGTGGGGCCTAATCATATACAAAAAACCTTTTTGCTTTCAAAAACCAAACTTTTTAAAAACACCAAAGGTACGTAGGTAGCTCATACACATCACATGAGCACGACCCCCTTCTTTTTTCATAATATGCTATTCTTTTCTTATCTTCGAGAATGACAGTTCATTTCAACATATACCTGAACAAAAGGATTATGTATGCCTTAGAGATTAGTAAAGATAATTTAAATTCAAAACTCATCAAGAGGCACAACTAGATGATCAAAAACTTTTTAATTCCATTATTTGAAAATTTCGATAAAATTACATCGGTGTAGGGAGTTAAATGACTTCCCTTACCAACCTACTCCTACTTTCCCCAAAACAAGACATGCCTAAAAACAACCCTTTCAAAATTATTCCCACACAGTACAACTAAAATAACCAGATACACTGCCAAACACCATATCAACATCTTCACAAATAAACTTCCTGGGGAACCCTACCTGCAGTTGTCAGAGGAGTTAATCCCATCATAATTATCCATATCTTGGGCACCCCAAAATTCCCCTTCCTAACTAGAATGCCGCTGATGCTCCATAGCATGATAAGCTCAAACCAGCCCGGGGAAAACCACGACGCCTCCCACTATGGTGTCAAAAGTGATGAACCACCGTTGATCGAACTCTACTGCCAATATCTTGGAAACTACCCTCCTCTATAACCACTTTATGTAGTCCCATGAGACATGCAAGACCCGTCCAGTAGACTATGAAGTACGAGATGATGGTCGGAGATTCTCCCACAAAGAGCATAGCCACATGCGCATTCGCTCTGTGAGGTCCTCCACTGGGAATAAATCCCGTGTCCGTGGTGGCACAATTTGTTCCTATCTAAATTGGTGCAAGAGCCTCCAATAAAAGTAAAAAGAGGTTTGCCTGAGGCCAACCAACCGAACATTTTGGTACTCCCTCAGTTCCAGAATGGGTAGTAGTTCCCCCACCAAGGCACTGACCAGCGCAAGCCTCGAGCCCCATGCTCCATAAACCAGTTCTCCCAGTTTTTAATATCCAGACCTACGCTAATAATGTGGTGCGAAAAGAAGTTTGGTACGGCCAGCAAGCAATACTCAGGTGGGTCCCCCATACGAAATCTCTCTGACAGCCATATGAACATTATTATAGGGCTACCCTTCAGAAAATCAGAACGACCTTCCCACCAGGCATCTAGACCGTTCAGAGTCTTCACCACCACTACCGCCACATGATTATAATGATACGACATCCAAGAAACAATGGTTATGAGTGGAGAGTCCACCTGTAGCTCCCCAGTCACCAACAACAGTTTCAAAACCAGGCCCAGGATGATGGCTCTAGCATAGCTAGCATCGCCAACACCTTGCAAATGCACAAAATGCAGCACATCAGGAGGAGAGATCATTCCCCCACTACGAGTGATCTAGATACCAAAGGCAAAATGTGGAGAAGTCCTGCTAATATCCCTCTAGGAGACCGGGAAAATTTAGGCATAGCCACAGCAACACTAGGATTTATCCCCAGCATGGCAAAAAATTCCTCATAGGTTGGACAGACCTCATCCAACCCAAAGTGGAACACACGGTCTTCAAGGTACCAGAATTCCACGGCTGCCATTAGCATGTTCCACTCTAAGGACCGGTTGCACCTTAAAGAGACTCGATGCACATGTAAAGCATCGCCGTTGACATTGTACGAACACATTGCCTCAAAAGTCTCGAGGTAGTTAGAAAATTCCACGCTACCAGTGAGAGCCATATTACGAATGAAGCGATAATGAGCAAAAGGCTGCAAAGAAGAAAGAATGTGGAGGTGTGAGGAAATACTCCAATCATGCCCCTATTTATACTTAGAAAGGATCAAACAATGACAAAGAATCCTGTAGAAATCGGAGGGAAACCTGCCCCACCAAGTACTAACCCATTGAAGAAAGTGAAAGCAAGGCCTTAGATTGATTGTACTGTACTGACATGTTGATAGGCAGGATAAGGAGAATGCCGATCGGTAACCCCCTACTTTGGGAAATTTCCCTTTTTCCTTTTTTATCAAAATCGAAAAAACTCAAGAAAAATAATTTTTTATTCTAAAATTTCCTTATCCTTGTGCATTATTTCACCCTGTTTTAAATAAACTGGCTCAAAATCATTTCTTTTTTACGATCTCAGCAGCAAAGTAAAAAGAGCATACATATTAAGTCACCGAGGCAATAAAATTAACAAAAACTTCATTGTATATATATATATATATATATATATATATATATATATATATATATATATTATTGTGTTACATCAGTTTTTTTCATGAAACAAGAAACAACAACGGGACTCGGCCCTTGCCCACATCTCCTCTCTCTCTCTCTCTCTCTCTCTCTCTCTCTCACTCCTTTCACCAATATTTTTTCTCTCTCTCTTTCTCTCTACTCCTTCTCTAGGAACCTCCTTCCCTGCGGCGCGCTCTCTTTCCCTAGTGGCGAGATGACGTACATCCACTCCTTGAGCCAGACCCTTCCTTAGAAGAAGCATATGGTACCAAATAAGAAAGCACCAAAATTCCATCACGGATATGAGCAGTCGCCAAAGATATCTACTCCCGAATATCCCTCAGCCAAGTGGTCGACACCAGAATGTGCTGTGAGAAAAATAGAAAGGAATGAATCAGTTAATCAAAAATAAAGAAAGAAATCAGAGAATCAAAAGACAAAAAGATGAAAAGTATATCGTGGGATGAAGAACCTCCTTAGTCAAGCCCAGATTCCTCCGGATCCATCGCATTAGGGAGATGTTTCATGCTCACCGACCCTCCATTAGCCCTCCGAATATTGTAAGTAGGAGAGTGCATCCGTATGAAATAAACTTTCGAGGATGTCACTACAGCGGATGTCAATGGACCACCTGCACTATAGAAAGATTCCACCGGTCGACTCGAACCTGCCTGGGGGAGAGGTATCCCATCATATATGTTGGATGGTATCTAATAGCTCAACACAAAGTCCGAATAATCATATGACACCGCTGTGTTAGTATAGGATGAGTAAGGATCCCCCATTATTGTCGCTATTCGTGAATTGTCTACCATCTCTCGCACCCGCCTCATGTACACCGAGGGTTGCGTCGGTGGCACCACCACTTCCTCCTCCACAATCTATTAAACAACCCTCTCCCCGAGATACTACGAGTATCCAAACTCATGAGCTAACAAACATCGTATCTATTCATTTGCGTCGGTCGCCCCCGTAACCTGGATAGCCCTCCCCAAAGGGTAGAAGGTCACCTGCAAAATTACCAGCAGATAAGGATTAATATAAAAAAAGATCATCATGAAGAAAAAGGTGGAAATAAAAATAAGAAAGACTTACCCGCTCGCTCATCAAGCCATTCAAGACCTGACACACAACTGCTAGAGAAAGAGGCTTCTTCGACCATCGGTTAGACTTTCGCCAGTGGTACATCCGGTAGAAGTCCCCAACAGACTCATCCTCTAAATAAATCAGTTGGGTGTTAAACCCAATCACCTTATAAAACCACGTCTGTAAGGGACAAAGGTCACCAATCAGAAATTAGGAAGTACAAAAAATGGGAATGCATAAAGGAAAGCGAGAAAATTAAAGAATATCTCAAGAAGATATATGTCTCCAGTAAAAGTATACCGTCGGCACTGGCTAAATTCATCCAGAAAAGAATAAAGGGTCACCAAGGACAGGCTCCCCCGTCATAGAGAGTGATGTTCGAAAACATCCTCAAGTACGACAAAAATCACAAATGAATGATGTCACCGCTTGACGTCACCAGAAAACCTCCCAACATCAGCATGATAAATAACCGAACCATTTGTTGCACCTGCATCCCATCCTCTTCATCAACCACACGATGAAATAACAAATCCCTCAAAGAAGACAAATAGAGAGAGTCCCCAAAAACTATCCTCTCCACATCGCCCAACACCATCGTTAGCGTCACTCTTAAAGACCTGTCAACATCAACCTGCATCCCATTATACTCCATCCCCAGTAGTTTCTGCGCATCTATGGTAGTCACCATCATATCCTAGAAACCAAAATGAACAGTGTGGGTAGTGTCCCACCATCTCTCCCCCAAGGCGTATAGAACAACCGTAGATTGAGGCATCTCATCTAACGCAGACACCAATCTCCCAAACCCATCAGAGGACACCACCAACTGCACCACATGAGGAAAATGCTCCCAAACATCCCTATGGCCCGTTGTCCCCCAAGTGCGCACAATCGACATAGAAACATCAATTTGTCAAAGAATAAAAGAAACCCTTTGTCAAAATTCAAGAACTCAAGGAAAATCAACAAAAAAGAAGAAAAGAAAACCAAAATCCATTAGCATGTACATAGTCGCAGGGTTCACCACCCTCGAAGAACAATGATGATTTAGCTCACGAAGAAGGGTCCGCTTATCCCCCACAGGATCAAAAGACTCAAAGAAGTTATCACTGCCCAAAGCAAGGGGCACCCTAGCCCTCCATTCCATATTCGCTCAATCATCAACATTAAGCCACTCCCTGTGTGTCATATTGCTTACAAAGTTGTCCATCGTTTGATTTCAAAATGTAAAAATGGTTTGTAGAATACAAATACAGAAGAAAACACAGAAGAAATCTGTGAAAAATGAGGGGAACCCGCCCCCTTTTATAGAAGGCTAAAGGGCATGCCGATCGACAGTCCCCTACCACCCACCAATCGATATTAGCCTTCCATCTGCTTGAGGTGGACCTAAATACCGTGCCACTACCGTTTGGTACCCCTTAAACCATGAAGATCGGCACCCCCTATGAAATTTCATGTAAAAACTCCAAAAATTGCCAGAAAATTTAGAAAAAATCCTGAAATTGCTAAATGAGTTTTGGAACCTTTTTCACCATGAAAAACCCTTTTTCTACGCCCATTTCCGCAGTGAAACTCTCATCTCCCCAGCAGAATGACCGAAACATATTGATATCTCCAATCAAAATTTCCCTAGCTAAGAAAAACCACCTCCACGGTGGAACCTAAATCAGATACGAAACTGCACGATAAATATCCCTTAATTGAGCCTCCCAAGTTCATCCCTACTTAGGCCCCTAGAATCGTCTTTGACCCACGGTATTGGTCATCCTATTTTAGGTTTGAATTGATCTCGTACCCGATTATCACCTCTTTTAGGTTAGAATTGACGTCGGCCCCCAGTCATCACCTCTTTTTGGTCAAAATTGACCTCAACCCTCGGTCGTCACCTCTTTTTAGGTTAAAATTGACCTCGGCCCCAGGTCGTCACCTCTTTCAGATCAGAATTGACCTCGGACCCTGATCGTCACCTCTTTTCGGTCAGAATTGACCACGACCCTCGATCATCACCTTTTTTAGGTCAGAATTGACTTCGACCCCCGATCGTCACCTATTTTAGGTCACAATTGACCTCGGCCCCCGTTCGTTACCTCGTTTAGGTCAAAATTGATATCGACCCTTGTTCGTCACCTCTTTTAGGTCAAAATTGACCTCTACCCCTGATTGTCACCTCTTTTAGGTCAGAATTGACCTCAGCCCTCAGTCGTCATCTCTTTTAGGTCATAATTGACCTCGTCCCCCAGTCGTCACCTCTTTTAAGTCATAATTGACCTTAGCCCCCATTCGTCACCTCTTTTAGGTCAAAATTGACCTCGACCCCTATTCGTCACCTGTTTTAGGTCAGAATTGACCTCAACCCTCGGTTGTCACCTCTTTTAGGTCAGAATTGACCACGAACCTCGATCGTCACCTCTTTTTGGTCAGAATTGATCTTGGCCCCCGGTCGTCACCTCTTTTAGGTCAGAATTGACTTGGACCCCCGGTCATCACTTCTTTTAGGTCAGAATTAACCTTTATCCCCATTCGTAATCGCTTTTAGGTTAGAACTGACCTCGACCCTCGATCGTAACCTCCTTAGGTCAGAGTTGACCATCGTTACCTCTTCTCGGTCAAAATTAACCTCGACCTTTAGCATTGGTCTCTCCCACCTTAGGTCCTCAAAATTGACCTCGGCTCATTATGCCCATCATTACCTTAGGTTCGTAGAACCGACCTTTTTCCAAAAGATCATGTGGTGTCTATTCAATGACTATCACTTGATCCAAGCTCACCCTTCTAGGGGATCAATATACACCACATTCTAGGACCCCCAAAGTCTCTCCTTAGGTCCTTAGAACCTCCCCAATTAACCAAAAACCCTAGGTCATACTTCGAGTACTGATCTAGAGGCCATCTGGAACTCTCGGGCCCCGTTTAACTTTGATCAACCCCATCAATGGAGAAAAAACTCTTTGAAAGGCACTGAATACCCATTCCATCGGTCTACCCCATGTGTAAATTGGCATAACAATCCGAACCAAGATACGATTTTACTGTGAAAAATCGATCTACAGGCCATGGTACGCTCTAGGGACCCAATTTGACCCCAATCAAATTCATCTCCAGAGAAAAATCTCGTTCAATCTTCGAAGGGTAGTGAAACCCCTTTCTAATGGTCCACCCCATGTGCAAAATGGCATAACCGTTCGGACGAACGACCTGTTTTCCCCCAAAAATTCATTTGGAGGCCACCAGGCACTCTCGGACTCTATTTGACCAAAGTTAACTCTTTAGATCGATCGAGACTGACTGAATATTTGAAGGGCATGATATACCATTTCTAATAGTTTTCCCCGTGCGCAATTCTGACACACAGTACGGATAAATGACCTGTTTTACTCCGTTAGGTCATCGGCCTATTTCGAGCCCTAGTTGATCAAGGTCAACTGTTCGAACTGAGAAAAACTCATTGGAATGTCGAATTACATCTCCTAAACTTTCCAACGGTCCGCCTCATGCACGATTCCCACTTACCATACGGACGATCGATCCGTTTGTGTTCAACGCTCTCCCATCCAATGGATCGACATGCCCTTCTGAGCCATATTTGACTCAAAGTCAACTCCCGAACCTAGAAACGATCCCAAGTACTATTAAAGGTCTTTGAATTACCTTTATAACAATATGACATGTGCACGATTCGAATCAACGAATTATGTTCTATGACTATTTTCTAAGGAAATTTTCACGAGACTGCCAATTAGCAGGTCCCTGACCCTGCTTATCGATAGTATGCCTAGGGTCACCTGCCAATTGGCATGAAAAGGGAAATGCTGATCGACAACCCCCTAACCCTAGAAAATAAGGGCATGACCTCTCTCTAAAGCACACCTACAAATGAGATCCATCTACATCACTGATCTCAATAACATTCTCCCAATCAGTGAAGTTCCCTTATGTGAAATTTTATCCATGTTCACATTCTCATCCCTTTCATACCCAATTTGGAAAGATCTCATTCAATATTCATATCAACCATCAAGGAGTTCATCCAAAATCAAGGGCAAGCTCTCATTCTTCAAATAAGGTCCAAATTCTTCCCTTACCTCTTTAAACTTCTTGTTTTGCATTAGTTATATTAGATTCATAATCTAGTTCTTACCTTAATTCATATATATTAATCTCTACATTTTTACAAGTATATTGCACATACTTTATTTTCTACAAAAAAAAATCCCAAAATTAAAAAAAAGAGAGTTATACCCATAAATTCTGAAAGAATTAATCTTTCACACTTTTGCAAAATTAAAACTCTCTTTTCCACACACACCCTTATAATAAAATTCCGTTCAATTATATGGGATAAAACCCCAACCTCATGCGAACTATGTGGACTTTGATGCCTCTATAGGCTACGTAGGGACATCGAATTAAAACTCGAGACTCAAGTCCAACTTTCGATTTTCTAATTTTCACAAAATCTTTATTCTGATATTTCATCATATTCTTACATTATTATATCTTCGTAACTCTTTGTTAGCACTCCATCCGACATATATTGTCATTTATCCATAGTGGTCAATATCGTGATTAACGCATAAACCATATTTTCTATATATATTATTTTTGGGAACATTCCTCTGGACGATTACTGATTAGGCATAAATTCTTCCGATTTATCCCCTTAATTTAGAGACTTTATCAACTTGTACAATGTAAAATGTGTTGATTTATCTCATATCTTTGCTACTGACATTTCTTATATAGTGCATTGAGTTTCGTGTATTCTTCTGGTTTTTAAAGGTATTTTATACAAGTGAAGAGAAGAGGAAACTCAAAACCAAGAGACCAAGGAAGAAAAATCACAAGGAAAAAGAGTAACATTACATCTGGACTTCAGACTATAAACCAAAATAAAAATTTCATCGAGTATACAAGCACGTGGGAAGAAATGGCGTCCAAATCTGAGTCCCGTATCATAAGTTATGAAGCCTCAAAGATGAGATAAAATCACAACAATAGTAGAAAGAAAAATATTTTCGAACCGATCCGGTGTGAGCCAAAAACAAACCGATCCGGAGAGGTCTAAGATCCTGAATAGAATACACCATCGAACCGATCTGATATCAACATAAAATGAACCAGTACTACACCTTATGATTTCCTGCATAGATTGGAAGCCGGACAAATCCGATTTAAACTGAAAACGAATCGATCCCGTATATACAATATCGAACCGATATCCTAGGTCGGATCGATTCGGGTGACAAAGTTTTTATTTTTCTTTTTCAAATTTAGAGTTTTACTTAGCTCAAACTCTTGTAAATTCGTAGGGTATTTATTCCAACTAATTACCAGACTTTTAGGAGTTCTATTTTTTTATAGTTTTTGAGGGATTTTACACCTAAGAACCCTAGGTTTTAATTTCTTCAACATTTATTCAAGTTTCAACATTAATTCCAGAATTTTCTTCATTCCAAGTATTGTTTTCTTTCTGTTATCAATTGCTTTATATTACTGTCTAAGAATTCATTGAAATTAAGTTGCAATTTATATTTATAATTTTCTTCCAAATTTTTCACGTAGCTATGAATTCATGCAAAATAGATTTTGTTTTCATGCTTAGTTTAATTATGTCCAGCTAAATTTCCAAGGGTTGGGATGAATGAACCAGACCCGATGTAGTTTACATGAATATAACATAGGTTTTGAATTAAATTTTGATCGAATCGTGTTGTGTAGTTATCACAACCATCGTAGGTCTTTTAACCTCGTTTGCCCTAGGTAACTGGGGTGTTTAAGAATGCGATGTGCGTGTTGGCTATGCTACCCCGCTTTATTCTTGACTTTGATTATGTATGATGCGGGCTAGTACCTTCATATATGTAATGCTTAGGATTAATAAAGACTGGGTTTAATCAAATATCTAATTCAAAAGCTAGAATTCTATCCGGTAAGTCTACTAGGGTTTCAGGGATTGTATCCTACCCTACTTTTCCCTCATTCATATTTACTTAATTGCTGTAGTTTGATTTCTGTGCACGTAGCGTAGTCAATAATTTAAATTTTATTTGCATTTAAATTGTAGAATTCAGTTACAATTCATTATCTTTTAGTTTCTTTTCTTGAATCAATTTCGGGTCAGTCTTCTATTCCTTTGTCGTTACGAGCATTCGCCCTAGTTCCCTGTGGATACGATCCCAACTTACCGAATTATTACTTACGTGATAGGCTTGCACTTGAGTCTATATCAGCATGCACTTTAGACACATTTGTGGTCGCATCAAGTTTTTGACGCCATCGCCGGGGATCTTAAGTAGACTTTTAGTTGAGTAGATTGAATCCCAAATTTGATTCCAAAATTAAAAATGTCAAAAAAATAAAAAATAAAAAAAACCCAAAAAAAATTGAGAAAAATGAAAAGCCAAAAAGAAATCATCTCTAAAAGACCCTTCCATTCAAAATCCAGAAAAAATTCCTCAAAATACTCTAACAAGAATGCACGAAAATCCCATAGTTGAGTATGACCCTGATAGTCTACACACTCCTCGTGTCCCATAATTATGGGTTTTGCCTCCTGCACCTCCAAACTCCATCACAAGTCACATGATGAGTCATACTTCTAAAACACTGAGTGAGGATTCTTAGTCAATTGGAGCGAGTGAAATGTTGAATATCGCCAGTTTTGGTACCGGTGAGGGGAATTTACCATATCTTCCCATGATAGAACTCTTATTTCTTGAGCGAACTGTCACCCCTGGATGCATTCTACTTCCATATAATGCAGTATAGTTCCACTTCCATAATGGGATGATACAGATTCTTCCCACATTTCACGTTATAATTTTGGAGAAACCAAACCCCCATATCTGCGAGTTCGAAGAGGCGTGTGAAACCTTTAGTTATCAAGCTTGCACACAAGATGTCGTTCGCCTAAAGGTTTTTCTCTTTTCCTTAAAGGATAACGCTAAGAGCTGGCTTTGGTCTTCACCACCGAACTTGATTATATCATGGAAGGATATGCAATCCAAGTTAAGTTCTTTCCATAACATAAAACCAACTCTGTTAAGGCTCAAATTCAAGCCTTTCGATAACAAGATAAAGAGTCATTTGATAGGTGTTGGAAACGCTTTCAGGGGTTGGTTAACACTTGCCCACATCATGGATTTGAGAAGCATCACCTTATCTCCTTCTTCCATCAAGGGCTTACTATAGCGTCTAAACAACTTGTTCAAACAATGTGTGAAAGAAATTTTTGGGAATTAAATGAGAGTGATGATGAGGCTCATCTTAAGTATGTCGTCGAGACTACTCAATAATGGGACATATCCAATCCTAATGCCTAAAACTAACCTCGACAAGTGTCTACCACTCCTGCTGCGTCTAGTCTATACTAATTGGATAAAGATTCCTTGTTAGACAATCAACTTTATCAATTTGAGAAAAATATGAGAGACATACTCGAGGTACGACTAAGAGAAACTACCGGGTCCACACATGTCGTGAAAGAAAAGGTGTGAGCCATTTATGAGGCGGGACATTCAACAACCATTCAACAAAGGAATGTCCGATGATACCCGCCTACAAAGCCATGCTTACCAAGTAGGTGGAAGCAATAGGAGGGTTTAAGGGAAATTTTAATGCCCCTCACGGTAACACATACAACCCTTAGTGGAGAAGCCATCCCCATTTTATCTACACTCAACAACAAGATGTATTGAATCCAAATTCACATGTTTCCCTACCTCCACCCCCTCCTCAAATTCAAGAAGCCCCACCTATGCATCCACACATGCAAGCACCACCTCCAGGCCCATACATTACCCCACCGCGAAGAACTCTTGAGGATAATTCAAACCAGTTCATTCAATCTCAAAACGCAACCAACGCCAAGTATGAGCGTATGTTCACTGAGATGCATACTAGCATATTTGGGTTGCAATCCTCGTTATATGTATAAGAGAAGGGAAAGATTCTGGATCAAGGGCCAAAGACCTCCTTAAGGTGAAGCCAATGTTACCTCCACATCTTTCGATCAGCAAGAGCAATGCCCACCCATCAAGACTCTATGTAGTGGGTGAGTTATTGATTTATCAGCTCTCCCACATAAGGAGCCAAAAGACAAGGATGTTTTGCCTGGCACAAAA
This sequence comes from Sambucus nigra, assembly GCA_949130495.1. Lineage (NCBI taxonomy): Eukaryota > Viridiplantae > Streptophyta > Magnoliopsida > Dipsacales > Adoxaceae > Sambucus > Sambucus nigra. Next base: position 221,672,746 of record OX422218.1, read on the forward strand.
GAGGCCGAATATGCCGCCTTGAATGCGAGTTATAAAGACGGTGTTAGCGAGCCCGAAGTAGTTGTGAAACCTCCCACCGCTGCTCTATTCCCTCAACGGTTGACCCCACCTCAAAAGGGAGCCTCAAGTGCAGAAGTTCTAGATGTTCTTAAGCAAGTGAAGTTTAATTTACCATTTCTGGATGCCATTCAGCAAATTCTCGCCTATGCCAAGGTCATTAAAGATCTTTTGACTGTGAAAAGACGGATAAAGGAGAAGAAGAATGTCTTCCTAGCACAGAATGTGAGCTCCTTTCTACTTAACGACCTCCCTCCTAAGTTTAAAGATCCGGGCGCACCAACGATTTCATGTGTTATTGGAGAGCGACGAATTGATAAAGCCTTGATGGACTTAGGCACGAGTGTTAATATCCTTACCTATTCCATTTATAGGCAGCTTCAGTTGGGTGACCTTAAACCCACACGAATCACTCTCCAATTAGCGGATCACACAGTGAAGGTGCCTCGAGGGATTACTGAGGACATGATAGTCCAAGTGGACACTTTATACTTCCCGATAGACTTTGTCATTTGTAACACGGATCCCTCCATCCATTCTAGAAACCATGTTCCCATCATTTTAGGCCGCCAATTCTTATCCATGGCAAATGATTTAATCAATACACGAAATGGGTAAATGCATCCCACATTTGGTAACATGACACTCGAGACGAACATCTTTAATGTTGCTAGCCAAGTGGGTGACAAAGATGAAATCAATACGATTGATTTCATAGAGGAGGTAGTAGAGGATCACTTTGAGATAATTATGGGTAGGACACTTTAGAAGCCTGCCTAGTGAGGGGTGAAGAGAGTGAGATTCCACACACTGAGTTTGAGCGAGGGGTCGAGGGGTTGAAACTGATATTACATGAGGGAGCATCGATAGAGGAATTGAGAGATGTTCATTGGGTTTCTAGATTCGAGGAGTTACCCCCGAGGGAGTCATGCTTGATCTCCTCCGAAGAGAATTTTCCTACCCTAAAGTTGAAGAAACTACCCTCTAATGTTAAATATGATTTTTTAGGAGAGGATGATACATTTCATATTGTTGTCTCATCTAGCCTAGATAAAGAGCAAGAGGATAAGATGCTAGAAATTTTGAGGAAGCACAGAGGTGATTTTGGTTGGTGTATAGCGGATTTGAAGGGTATAAGTCCCTTGATTTGTACCCATAAAATTCACATCGAGGAGGACGTGAAGACCTCGAGGGAAATGCAAAGGTGAGTAAACCCAACTATGAAAGACATTATTAGAGAGGGTATTATCAAGTTATTAGATGTCGGGATTATCTACCCTACCTCGGATAGCAAATGGGCAAGCCCAATTAAAGTCGTCCTAAAGAATTCGGGCAAGACTGTGGTAAAAAATGCTAAGGGAAAATTAATTCCTCAACACACCACCATTGGGTGACGTATTTGCATTGATTACCAGAATCTCAATGTCCAAACAAGAAAATACCACTTTCCCTTACCGTTCATTGACCAAATGCTTGAACACGTAGAGGGTCACCCATATTATTTCTTCATTTATGGTTATTCTGGATATAACCAATTTGAGTAGACATACTTGATTAAGAAAAGACGAATTTTACATGTCCATTTAGCACATTGTCCTACAAATGTATGCCTTTTGGATTGTGCAATGCACTCGCGACCTTTCAACGATGCATGTTGAGTCTCTTTAGCGACATGGTAGAGAGAGGACTTGAGGTTTTCATAGACGATTTTAGCATTTTTCTCCCCTCTTTTGATTAATGTCTTGCGAATCTTGAGAAAGTATTGTCTTGGTGTGTGGAAAAGAACTTCGTTCTTAGTTGGGAAAAATGTCACTCCATGGTTACCGAGGGCATAGTTCTTGGCCACATAGTCTCATCTAAAGGCATAGAAGTTGACCGAGCAAAAATAGATGTCATACCCGATCTTCCCCTGCCTAAATCACTAAAGGATGTGCACTCCTTCTTGGGCCATGCAGGATTTTATAGAAGGTTTATCAAGGATTTTATCACCATCGCTAGACCTTTGAGTAACCTCCTTATGAAGGATACCCCCTTTGAGTGGAATGACGCATGCTAAGTGGCTTTCGATAAATTGAAAAGCATGACATTTTCTCACCCATCATGCAAGCTTCGAATTGTTCCCTTCCATTCGAGCTCATGTGTGATGCAAGTGATTACGCGATTGGGGTTTCTTTGTGGCAAAAAAAGAACAAGAAAGCTCATGTCATCTATTACGCTAATCGGGCGTTGATTGGGCCACCACTTAACTACTCCACCACGGAGAAAGGGTTGTTAACATCCATTTTTTCTTTGGACAAATTCCGCTCATACCTTGTTGGGTCTCCCATTACATGCTTCAGACCACTCGACACTTAAATATCTCCTTACTAAGAAATCTTCGAAGTCGTGCCTCATAAGGTGGATCCTACTCCTATAAGAGTTCAATCTCTCCATAAAAGATAAGAAAGGGGTAAAAATGTCTTCGCCGACCATTTGACACGACTCTCGTCCGACGTGCCTAGTGATCTGATACCCATAGACGACTACTTTCTGGATGAATAACTCTTTGTTACTTCTTCCCTACCTTGGTTTGCGGACATTGTTATTTACCTTGTCACGGGAGCCATTCCTCCCGGATGGACACCGTAAGAAAATAAGAAATTCATCACTTGGTCACGCATGTTTTTCTATGATGATCCATTCTTATTCAAATATTGTGCGAACCAACTCATCCAAAGATGCGTTCCGAATGAAGAAATTAAAAGTGTAATCCAATTTTTCCATACAAAAGCTTGTGGAGGCCACTTCTCCAAGAATAAGTCAGGCGCTAAAATTCTTCAAAGCGGTCTCTATTGGCCCATAATATTCCGGGATGTGAACGCCTGTTGTAAATCTTGCTAGAGACGTCAAAGGATGGGAGCTATTACCCGCCGTGACATGATGCCACTAACCCATATACTCATCATTGAGTTATTTGATTATTGGGGTATTGAATTCATGGGACCATTCCCTCCCTCCTTCGGCTTCTTATACATCCTTGTTGTGGTAGACTACATTTCTAAATGGGTGGAGTCAATAGCTACCAAGACGAATGACAACAAAGTGGTGATAAAGTTCTTACAAGAACACATACTCTCTCTCTTCGGTGCTCCGAAGGCAGTCATAAGTGATATTGTCACGCATTTTTGCAATAGGACGTATGAAAAATTAATGAGAAAGTATGGGGTCGTTCACAAGGTTGGAATGACTTATCACCCCCAAACAAGTGAGAAATCTGAGTTAGCAAATCGTGAGATCAAGACCATCCTTGAAAAGACCGTCGATCCTCCCCGAAAAGATTGGTCCCCTCGATTAAACGATGTGTTATGGGCTTACCGTATCGCCTAAAAGAACCCCTTCAGGATATCACCATTTCATTTTGTCTATGGAAAGATTTTCCATCTCCTTATGGAGCTAGAGAACAATGCCTATTGGGCAATCAATAGGATTAACTACAATCTACATAAAGCCGATGAAGCTCACAAGCTTCAGTTGAATGAGTTGGAAGAGACGAGTAGTGATGCATATGAGAGTGCTAAAATTTTAAAGGAACAAATAAAAATCACGTATGACAAGATAATTCGATTCAAAGGGTTTCATCTGGGATAAAAAGTACTCCTCTACAATTCTCGATTACACTTGTTCCCCCACAAGTTGCGTTCAAGGTGGACGGGCCCCATTTGTGGTGAGAGAAGTGTTCCCCCATAGAGCTATAGAGTTAGAAGAATCGAAAGGGGGAAATACTTTCAAGGTTAATGGCTAATGAATTAAACTGTACTTTGAGGCATGCATCGAAGAAGCCGACACCATTTGGTTATCGAACCCCATCTATGGGGATTGATTGAGAAGTACGAAAAGGTCATCGCACGCCTGATGCATATAGGGTGATTCTTATGTATAGTAGTTATGAGTAGGTTAGGATAGTTATGATTCGGTAGGTATAAGTAAAGATAGGATAGGAGCGGGAGCACACACACCGAGAGAGCCTATAGGGTTCTGAAGTAAGTGTTAGGAGGTCCTAGGTCACTCTTGCGTAGGAATAATTGTGGGAACACTCAAAAAATTGAGAGAGAAGAGTTCATTCTAAGTTATGGGGAGTAAAAAATTATAAGCAATCAGATCGGTCCGCCCATGGGGACCGAGATCGGTTTGGTTAGGCTGAAAAATAAAAAAAATAAGGACCGGATCGGTTCGGTCCTGGGGACGCGGAGCGGTTCAGTGTATTCCTTTTTTCCCCTTCCTAAGATGCATCCCCCATTCACCCAATCCCTCATCTTCACTCCATATCCAACTTTCCCCTCTTTCCCATACATTTTCCCTCTCAAATCCACCCCCTTCCATCCTAAACCCTTTCCCTCCAAAAGACACCCTTCCCTTCACCCACTACCTATAAATACACCTCCTTCCCCATATTTCACCACCACTCCACTCACCCAAATCTCTTATTCTATCTTCCATATTCTCCCTTAAACCCACTTTATTCCCATATGGAAAACATGGCCCTCCCAGAAAAATATGCCTTCGTCAATATTCTCGCCGACGAAAACGGGTGTTCCAATCTCCCCAAGAGCAAGTATGGGAAGAACAATTTTTCAGTCATTCACACAAACTCCATATGGAGGGCCAAGTGAGCTGGAATGAGATTCCCCAATCCGTCACTAACATCTTCCTTTTGAGATGTTGTTATCATTTTCTCAATGAGACCCATGAGGTGGTGTGGGAGGCCGAGGTGTGTGCCTTTTACGGCTATCTCGTCTGCACAACTGAGTTCACATCTGAAGATTATGTTGACGCCATACGTGTACCCTTCTCCTTATAAATTCCAACCCATAAGTTAATGGACAAAGGATTCCTTAGCCCAACCCAATTTACATACCTCAACAATCTCTCCCCCTTATGAAAGCCACATGCATGTCCCATATTGTGCTCAGCAAACATTGGGGTACCAAACATTATCGATGGGTAGGATGAATGACTACCAAATTATATGCTCCAATATCCTCCAAACCTCCAATGACTCCACTCTGCGCCCTCGTCAAGCTACCATCATTTATCACCTTTTCGACCCCACTACCCCTATCTACCTAGCCCGCATTCACTATAAGGACATCTTCTATGCGACCTTGATAAGAAGGGTACAACCCCTCTCCATTATGCTTGGCTCATCACTTCCATTTTAGATAATGCCGACATTGATCCTCCCCGAGAGTTTGCTTGCCTTCCCAATCCTTATGGGCAGGGCACCCGCACTGAAAGTCAGAGGCAAAGGGAAATCATCTGAGCACGGAGGGAGGAAGATGATGAGGATAATGATGAGGATGATGATGAGATGAATGCGTACAATGAGGAGGATGAAGATGATGAGGAAGAGGGGGATGTGGATGCGGATGTTGAAATGGGAGAGGGAGAAGAAGAAAAGTATGATGAAGATGAAGATTCTGATTTTGAGCCATCGAGAGCAAATTTTGATCGACGCATTACCGCGATGGAATCGTGCTTTGATAGTTTCGTTAATGAATACCACACCGACCGCCAAGAGTATCGTCAGGCCTACCAGCGTGATACTAGAATGATGCATCGTCTTCAGGTTGAGCTCTATCGCATGACTATGGGTGCACCACCACCGAGCTACTTTTACGACTCATATGACCCGAATGCTCACTCCACATCTAACCCGGCACCTCAGTATCATGTTTTGTTTGGTTCTTTTGTGTAATCTTTCCATTTCCTGTTTATAAATGCTTGTAATCTGAATATATAATGGAATATTTGCTTGCCTATCTTTTCGTTTCTTATACTTGCTTATTTTGTTCTTGCATTTTGTACTTTGTTCATTTTCTATGCCTTCTCTCTTTGGTTTAGCTTTTAGTCCTTTTGCATCAGTACTTTGCAAAAGTCTAAGTTAGGGGGTACGTATGCGCTTCAAAAATTTCACAACGATCAAAATGCCCAAAATCCCCCCCCCCCAAAAAAAAAAAAATTAGAAAACTTTAAAATTTTCAAAAAAATTGAAAATTTTGAAAAAGCCAAAAATATTTTTCTTCAAAATAAATAAAAATTGGGATTTAAATTTTTCAAAAATATCAATAAAATTTTGTTTGAAGTCTCAAATTTGTAAAAATACAATTTCACAAAGCCGAAATTGACCAGAGATGGAAATTGAAAATTGACGACTTTACGAATAAGTGTGGAAATTAGTCAACCCGGTGAGACTTCGAGCCTATCACTTTTTGTGAGTTTCTAAATCAATACGAGTTAATGGTTAACTCAAAGTTCAATTTAGTGTTTAAATGAGTCGTTGAAGATCTCAATACCCTTGTTTTGATCGGTTACGAGAAATGTGTGAGATGTTGTCTTAAAAATCGCACTAACATATCTCTAAACTAAATAAATCTCGAGACGTGGTAATCTGATTAGTAATTCGGACAATGAAGTAGGCCATCATTTGTTACCCAAAAATATTGTCCTTACAAAGTTGTGAAAATTGTTTCCCTTTGTAACCCAATTTGAACCTAATAAAATTTTCCCTTGTTCGTTTGATAACCCGGAAAAAACAAAATAGCCTGGAATTGTGAAAATTAAACATTTGTCGATTAAGTCCAATTTGTCCGATAAAATGGGGTAAGAAAAATAGAGTAGTGTTCAACAAAAATACTAAGAAAATAAAAAATAGAAAAAAATAGAAAAGGAAGAGAATAATGAGCAAAACCTTGAAAAAGCACTAGCAGACATCATAAGGACATTTTCCAATTTCGAACTTTCTGACCATTCCCAATGTACCCAATACACCTTAAACTTGAAAAGTCCTAATCAAGTCCGAAATGTGAAATTAAATACCACGTGGAGAGCTAAAACATGAAAAGATAATATGAGAGATTGATTGGTGTGTATAAGAGGCGATGTTCCGATTTCCCAATGACTAATCCGATGAAGAGATCTTTTAACCCATAAATTTTTGTCTTTCAATTTTCTGTACGTAAATTCGTGTTTCGATGCATTTACTCTTATAAATTACGCACACTGGGAGAAAATAGTCACATTCCGAGTTATTTGTTTGTGAGAGTATCCCATGAGATTTTGAAATCAAAACGGATTTATGAAAATGTAACGTAATGATCAATCGGTGGAAATTTGTGGTTAAATTTCTGGCTTCGCATGCACACATGACAAATCGAGACTATGGAATATAAATTTGTGGTGATTATTTTTAGAAAAGTTTAAACTATAAAATTTTTAGTTATTTTGAATTTTGTTTGAGTCAAAATCGAATTGGTCCTTAGAATCAGCTTAGGTTCTTAGAATTGGTTGCTCCCTCCTTAGGTCCTCAGAATCGACCTCGGCTCATCCACCCCCATCATTACCTTAGGTCCGCAGAACTGACCTCTTCCCAAAACATCATGAGGTGTCTATTCGATGGCTATCTTTTCTTCCAAGTTAACACGTCCAGGGGATCTACAGACATCACATTATAGGGCCCCTAACGTCTCTACTTAGGTTGATAGAACCTCCCAAATTAACCACAAACCATAGGTCATACTTCGAGTACTGATCTAGAGGCCATCGGACGCTCTCGGGCCGCGTTTGACTTTGATCAACCCTATCATCAAAGAAAAAACTATTTGAATCTTCTAAGGGAACTAAATACCCTTTCTAATGATCTGCCCCTGCATGAATCAGCATAACAATCCGGATGAACACACCATTTTACTGCCGAAAACTAATTTAGAGGCCATCAGGCAGTCTCGGCCCCAATTTAACCCCAATAAACTTTATCATCAGAGTGAAATCTCTTTGAATATTCAAAGGACATTGAAACCCTTTCAAACAGTCCACCCCGTGTGCAAAATGGCATAATCGTTTGGACGAACGATCCTTTTTCCCTAAAAACTGATCCGGAGACCACCAAGCACTCCCGGACTCCGTTTGACCGAAGTCAACTCTTCAGATCGACTGAGACAAAATCAATCTTTCAAGGTCACTGAATACCATTTCTAACGGTCTACCCTGTGCATAAGTCTGACTTACGATACGGATGAACAACCCATTTTACTCTGATAGGTCACCGGGTGCTTCCTGGCCCTAGTTGATCAAGTTCAACTATTCGAACTAAGCAAAACTCTTTCAAATGTAGAATTACATCTCCCAAACTATCCAATAGTCCACCCCATACAATATTCGGACTTACCATACTGACGAATGATCCATTTGCGTCCTACGCTCTCCCATCAAAAGGACCAACGTGTGTTTTCGAGCCATATTTGACTCGAAGTCATCTCCCGGACCTGAGGACAGTCTGAAGGACTCTTGTAGGTCGCTCAATTACCTTTGTAACGGTATGACCAGTGCATAATTCGGATTAATGAATACTGTTTTACACCCATTTTTTCAGGGAAATCTACACGAGACTGCCAATTAGCAGGTCCTGGACCCTGCCTATCGACAGTTTGCCTTGGGTCACCTGCCGATTGGAAGGACTAGGGATATGTCGAATGGAAACCCCCCGACTCTATAAAACTAGGGCATGCCCTCATTCCAAAGCACACCTACAACTCAGATCCATCAGCATTACTGATTTTAGCAACATTCTCCCAATCAATGAAGTTCCTTTATGTAAAATTTTATCCAAGTTCACATTCCCATCCCCTTTATACCCAATTTGGCAAGACCTCATTTAATATTCATATCAAGCACCAAGGGTGTTCATCCAAAATCATGGGCAAGCTCTCATTCTTCAAAGAAGGTCCAACTTCGTCCCTTACCTCTGTAAACTTCTTGTTTTTGCATTAGTTATATTATATTTATAATCTAGTTCTTACCATAATCCATACATATTAATCTCTACATTTTTACTAGTATATTGCACTTACTCTATTTTCTAAAAAAAACAAAATCAACAAAAAGAGGGTTATAACCATAAATTCTGAATGATTTCATCTTTCACACTTTTCCAAAACTAAAACTCTTTTTTCCACACACACGCTTATAATCAAATCCCATTCGAATATATAGGATAGAACCCCAACCTCACGGTGCATGCGAATTACGTGAACTTTGATGCCTTGATAGGCTACGTAGAATTAAAACTCAAGACTCGAGTCCAACAGTCGATTTTCTAATTTTCACAAAATCTATATTCTTATATTTCAACATATTATTGCATTATTAGATATTCGTAACTCTTTGTTAGCCTTCCATCCGACCTATATTGTCATTTTTCCAAAGGGGTCAATATCGTAATAAGCACATAAATCATATTTTATATATATATATATATATATATATATATATATATATATATATATATATATTATCTTTGGGAACATTCCTCTGGATGATTTTTTATTAGGCATAAATTCTTTCGATTTATCCTCTTAATTTAGAGGCTTTTATCACCTTGTAAAATGTAAAATGCATTTATTTATCTCATATCTTTGCTACTGGAATTTCCTATATAATACATTGAGTTTCGTGTATTCTTTGTGCTTTTTAAAAGTATTTTATACAAGTGAAGAGAAGAGGAAACTCAAAATCGAGAGACCAAGAAAGAAATAGAGGAAGAAAAGTCAAAGGGAAAAAGAGTAACTTTACATCTGGAATTCAGACGAGGAACAATGAAAATTGAAGACCTCGAGTCTACAATCACGTTTGAAAACTGGCGTCCAAATCCGAGTCTCGGATCAGAAGTTATGAAGCCTCAAAGATGAGAGAAAATCACAACAAGAGCAAAAAGAAGAAAAAAAATTCGAACCAATTTGGTGTGAGCCAACAACAAATTGATTTGGAGAGGTCTAAGATCCTGAATAGAATGCACTGCCAGAATGATTCGATATCAACTTAAAACGAATCAGTTCAACACCTTATGATTTCCTTCATTGATTGGAAGACCGGACCGATCCGATTTTAAGTAAAAATGAATCGATTTGGTATATACCAAATCAAGCCGATATCCCAAGCTGAAGCAGTTTGGGTGACGAATTTATGAATTTTCTTTTTCAAATTTAGAGTTGTACTTAGATCAAAATCTTGTAAATTCATAGGGTATTTATTCCAACTAATTTCCAGACATTTATGAGTTCTCTTTTTGATAGTTTTAGAGGTCTTTTACACCTAACAACCCTAGTTTTAATTTCTTCAACATTTATTCAAGTTTCAGCATTAATTCTAGAATTTTCTTCATTCCAAGTATTATTTTCTTTTTGTTTTGAATTTCTTTTATATTACTGTCTGAGAATTCATTGAAATTAAGTTTCAATTCATATTTACAAGTTTCTTCATAATTTTTCACGTAGCTATGAATTCATGCAAAATAGAGTTTGTGTTCATGCTTAGTTTAATTATGTCCAGCTAAATTTCCAAGGGTTGGGAAGCATGAACCAGACCCAATGTAGTTTGCATGAATAGAACATAGGTTTTGAATTAAATTTTGATTGAATCGTGTTGTGTAGTTTTCACAACCATCATAGGTCTTTTAACCTCATTTGCCCTAGGTAACTGGGGTGTTTAAGAATGATATGTGCGTGTTGGCTATGCAGCGCCGCTTTATTCTTGCCTTTGATTATGTATAATGTGGGATAGTACCTTCATATATGTAATGCTTAGGATTAATAAAGACTGGGTTTAATCAAATATCTAATTCAAAAGCTAGAATTCTATTCGGTAATTCTACTAGGTTTTGGGGGATTATATCCTAAACTGCTTTTCCCTCATTCATATTCACTTAATTGCTGTAGTTTTATTTCTGTGCACGTAGCGTAGTTAATAAACTGTAGAATTCAGTTACAATTCATTATCTTTTAGTTTCTTTTCTCGAATCATTTTCGGGTCAGTCTTCTATTCCGTTGTCGTTATGAGCATTCGCCCTAGTTCCCTGTGGATATGATCCCGACTTACCGGATTATTATTTACGCGATAGGCTTGCACTTGAGTCTATATCAGCACGCACTTTAGTCACATTTGTGGTCACGTCAATTTTTTTATGCCATTGCTGGGGATCTTAGGTAGACTTTTAGGTTAGTAGATTGAATCCCAAATTTGATTCCAAAATTAAAAAAATCCAAAAAAAAAATTCGAAAAAATCCATTAAAATTTCAGAAAAATAAAATGCAAAAAAGAAATCATCTCTCAGGCACCCTTTCATGCAAAATTCTGAACAAACTCCTTAAAATACTCTAACAAGAATTCACAAAAATCCCATAGTTGAGTACGACCCTGATAGCCCACACACTCCTCGTGTCCCATAATTTTGGGTTCCGCCTCCTACACCTCCAAAATCCATCATAAGTCACCTGATGAGTCACACTTCTAGAACATTGAGTGAGGGTTCTGAGTCAATTAGAGAGAGAGCAATGTCGGATATTGCCAATTTTGGTACGGGTGAGGGGAATTTACCATATCGTCCCATGAAAGAACTCTTATTTCCCGAGCGAACTATCACCCCTAGATGTATTCTACTTCCATAAAATGCAGGACATTTCCACTTTCGTAATGGGATGATACAGATTCTTCCAACATTTCACGGCATGAATTCGCAGAAACCATACCTCCATATTCGTGAGTTTGAAGAGGCGTGTGAGACCTTTAGTGATAAAGCCTGCACACAAGATGTCGTTCGCCTAAAGATTTTACCTTTTCCTTAAAGGATAAAGTTATGACTTAGCTTTGGTCTTACCACTGAACTCTATTATATCATGGAAGGATATGAAATCCATGTTTCTCTCGAAGTTCTTTCCATAACATAAAACCAACTCTGTCAAGGATAAAATTCATTCCTTTCGACAACGAGATAATGAGTTATGTGATAGGTGTTAGGAACTCTTTCAAGAGTTAGTTAACGCTTGCCCGCATCATGGGGTTATTACTTACGCGACAAGCTTGCACTTGAGCCTTTATTAGCACGCACTTTAGACACATTTGTGGTTGTGTCAATTTCACTCTATCTTTTCCATGATATGAGTTTATTGATTCCTATCTCCATTATATATACGCGTACACACATTTCATGGAGAACTAAAGGAAACAATAACACAAGCCCATGTGAGACCAAAAGGGCGGGATAGGTGCCTAACATCTTTCCATTCCGTAAATTATTCCCCGAACCCTCCAAACTATTAGTTTTATATGCATTAGTTTATCTTTGATGCCTCCTCTCGAGATGGCGACATGTTCTTTTGTCTATTTTGAGCAAAATAGACTGGAGACTCTATCTCCTTACATTTACCCCGCATCGACGACAGTCGAAGCATACCTGAACGGGACGTGAGACCTCTTCGAGCCTCCCGAGATCAGATCGGAATGACCACACACCACATCAACGCTAGAGATGAGGATTTTATGTCAATTATGCGAACTTATAGGATGAGTATGATCGATTCAGAGCATCGCGATTAGTTATAAGGATCTGAATAGATGAGGTTCACCAATTCAGTAGGTCGAGGTCAATTTTGATGACCTAAGGTGATAAGGAAAATCGATTCAACGGGACGAGGAGGTGTTAAGGTTGATTCTAAGGGGCTAGGGTGACCAATTCAGCGGGTCGAGGTCAATTCTGAGGACTTAAGGAAACAATGATGATCGATTCAGCTGGCAGAGGTAAATTATGAGGACCAAAAGTTATGCTGAGGATGACCAATTTTGTGAGTCGAGGTTGTAACGACCTATTCTTCGGGTCGGCATCAATTATGAGGACTTAAAGTTATGATAATCGATTCTGAGGGTTGAGATCAATTATGAGGACCTAAAGTTTTGACGACCAATTCTGTGGGTCGAGGTCAATTCTGAGGGCCTAAAGTTATGACGACTAATTATGCGGGTCGAGGTCAATTATGAGGACCTAAAGTTGTGATGGCCAATTCTGAGAGCCGAGGTTAATTTTGAGGACTCAAAGTTATGACGATCGATTCTGCATACCGAGGTCAATACTGAGCACCTAAAGTTGTGATGACCAATTCCGAGGGGCGAGGTGAATTCTTAGGACTGAAAGTTTGGATGGCCAATTCTAAGGGTCGAGGTCAATTATGACGATCTTGATTTATGATGATCGATTTTGAGGGCCGAGGTCAGTTCTGCGGACCTTGAGTTAGGATGATCAATTCTAAGGGTTGAGGTCAATTCTAAGGACCTTGAGTTTTGACAATCGATTCTGAGGGTTGAGGTCAATTCTGAGAACCTAAGGCTGGGACAACCAATTTTGAAGGTCGAGGTCAATTTTAAGGACCTTGAGTTGTGGTGGATGATTCGGAGGGCCAAGATCAATTTTGAGGACCTTAAGTTGGGATAATCAATTTTGAGGGTCGAGGTCAATTTTGAGGACCTAAGTCTATAACAACCAATTATGGGGACTGAGGTCAATTCTGAGGACCTAAAGTCATAGTTTGGAGTGGATAACTCCCCGGGGGAAGGCGTGAAAGACTTTGACATAGGTGCACCTTTGTTTCTATTGGGGATGGTGTTGTCTTGAAATTTTGCTAGGTAATGTTTACTTTTGAGGCTCGAACTCAGGAATTATGGTAGATTTGGATGCGGGTGCATCATTGGTTTTATTTTGGAGTATGTTGAGTATAATAGAATGAGATTAATGCAGCTAAGGGTTTTGATAGATTATAATGGGATTAATACTCAAAAAAATGATTTTCTTGAGGGAAAATAGTGTTCCATATTTTTCAGGGATTTGGGGGAAATTTTGGGATTTTTAGGGAAATTTTTGGATTTTCTGGCAATTCTGCACAAAATTTGAAGGGGACTACCAAATAGACAGGTCTGGGAAGGTGCCAATCGGCTAGGGCATAGACTCCTGGTCTCCTTTGGGAAGAGGAAAAGGTAGCCTCCGACCGGCATGGTCAGGAGGTTACCGATCGGCAGCCCTCTTAGCCTTCTATAAAAAAGGGCGACCCTTCTTTATTTTCCACACTTTTAGGTGTTTAAATATTATACTTTCTCTCTCTAAGTGCCATTTTTAAGTCTTTTCTTCTTTAAATCTTCAAATGGCTGCTACTTGAATTGATGTTTAGAACAACGAGTGAATAGTTATTAACGGTCGGGTTGTCCTAGAGTGGCAGTCTGAGGTGCCCCTTACACTGGGCAATGAAAATTATTTTGACTTGTTTGATCTAGTTTATGATGAGCGTATCTTATTGCAAAACCCTTCATATCATCATTCGTCTAGGATGAAGAACCCTAATGTCTATGTAAGTACGATGACTTTTGGTCTTCCAATTTATTTTTTTCTTTGTTCATTGTGCCTAGTGAAGGGTTTTTCTTCTATTTTCTTATAGACTGAAATAGCTCCTTCAAGCATTCTATCCTAGGGGACGATTGGGTTAAAGGAGGTTTGGGATAATCTCTGTGTTGTTATGCCCTAGATGGTTTTGTACATCGAGTTTGGCTCATTAGCGAAGCTACTGGATGAGATACCACATTCCACTGAGGTGTTATGTGCTCTTAGGGAGAGGTGGTGGGACACTACCCACACCTTCCATCTTGGATTCGGGGAGATGACTATTACTCCCATTGATATCTAGCAGTTGTTGAGGCTGGATTACGAGGGGTTCCAAATTGTGTTGGACTGTACTTTGAGGGTTAAACCGGAGGCAGTGCAGGCAAATTTAGGTGACATGGGTAGAATCATGGTGGGGGATTTTATTTGGGCTTTTTATTTAAGGAAGGCTCTTTTGAGGAGGAGGGTGGATGTGATTGATGGGCAGCTGGTGAGTCAGATAGCCCGTCTATTTATTTTTCTTTTTCTTGGGGGTTTCTTTGTGGCAACGAGGGACAATGTCAAACATATTTGGTTTCTGCCATATCCGAGGACAATTTATGACGTCCCGATGCATGACTGTGAGGCCTTACTTTGGCATCCCTTTATTCTTCCCTAGATGACTTCAATCGGTGCTACTAGCAGACCTTTACGGGAGCCACATACCTTCTAGAGGTAATTTGGATTTTTTTCTTTTTATGCATTCCCTTGCATTCTTCTTTTATATTTTTTTTGCTCAATTTTGTCTTTGTATAGACGCGGTTCTACAAGGTAATTGGTCACAATGCGGGGTTATTGGCCCTAAAGGAGGATGATTTGGGGGATTTCTACCGGACGTTTTGATGGTAAAAGTCCAATCGGAGGTCAAACCAGTCCTTATCTCTGATAGATGAGCGACGAGTCTTGAATGTCCTGGCGAGTGATTAGTTTAATTTCTATCTTTTTTAGTTCTTATTGGCATCATTATTTCTTGAGTGGATACTGGTTCTCTGTTAGGGATCTAGGTGACCTTCTACCCCAGATGATGTCTCCATGGGACACGGGGGTTATTAGCATCCATGCCCAAATGCGATGACTGATGGTGCATGAGTTTGGGTACGTCTAGTGCCTGGAAGAGAAGATTGTGGGGAAGATAGTGGAGGAAGAGGTCGTGGTCCCACTGTCGGCACTCCTATGTATATGAGGCAGGTATAAGAGATGTGTGATTATGCTAGGGCGAAATCGATGATAGGTGATCCTTATACGCATTACACGGATATAGTGGCGAGTTATGATTATTTAGACTTCGTGACGAGCTAGTTGATTCCCTCTTGTATCTATAGTGTGGAAAATATGCCTCCACCCGCCATGACTTTTGGTAAGGGTACCGGTGTACTGATGGGATCGACCCACAATACGGGTGGTGGTAGGTCGACAGCAACGGTGGTAGAGGAGACTTCGCTCATTCAGGTTACTACCCCTTCTTACAATTTTTGATCGAGTAGTGGGGAGTCACTGAGTGTGCCGCACCGTCCTCATACTTTGGTGTCTAGTTTTATGGGCTTACTAATGAGGCCCTCCATCCTCAGGTATATTCTTTCTCTTTCTCTTTCTCTTTCTCTTTCTCTTTCTCTTTCTCTTTCTCTTTCTCTTTCTCTTTCTCTTTTCTCTTTTCATTAATTCTTTCTCTTTTCTCTAAGTATGTACGGGTGCCGACCAACCTGCTACGGGTCATCAAGGACTCGATGGCCTCCATGTCTGATTATATACAGAAGTATTCCCCTTCTTTCTTGGTTACATCTGCCACCTCAAATGAGGGTTCTGGCTCTGGGAGTGAAGGGTCTATGGCTCGTCATGGGCGAAAGCGTGTACACCGTGGTTAAGGGTTCGGGAGAAGTCACATTTGTATTTTTGTTTTTCCTTTTCCCTGCAAAAATGTAATCATGCAACAATATATATGAAAGAAATGCTTTTTCTTTTTTCGGTATTTTTTCTTGATTTAGCGACGTATCCTATATGCACTTTTAATTTTCTGCTGAGATTTTTTTTATTTTATGTAAAGATCAAGATGAATGTTTATTTTTTTTAAAAGAAGAGTAAAAATAATTAACTCGGGGGTTAATATATCTTTTCTTAAGATTTTTTGAATTTTGAACAAAAAAGGAAAAAAAATTGAGTAAGAATTTATTTTGCGAAGATAGAGATGAGAATGAAAATGATTTTAGGGAAAATGTTTATAAAAAAGGTGTAATAAAAAGGAATGACCCCGGGGTACTATTCAAAATAAGGATTTTTTGAAATTAATTTTGGGAAAAAGATGAAAATGGAATTTTCTAAAATAGGGGGTTTGTCGATCGGCATACCCCTTGACTTGCCTATATACATAGGGGTCAAGTCAAATCATTCCTAGGCTTTGATTGCGCTTACATTTATACTAGTGTACTTCTATGGGGTTGGGGGTTGAAAGGAATTCCAAAATTTTATTTTTATTGCTTGAATTTTTTGGTATAAAAGGAAAGTGTATGGGGTGCGTTTTTTCACCAACACCTATATTCCTTTTCTTTCCCTATTACCCAAATGGATCTTCCAATCTATGAAGAATTACCTTGTTATCTTGAAGGCTTGTAGGCCATGTGTCTATACAATATTTACTATGATACTTTCAGCTTGTGATGGGTTTCTCTATGGTGTTATCTTGCCATAGACTGGACCTTTCAAGTAGCGGCGGTACAATTTTGGTACTCTGAGGACTATGTCTTTTGATTTGTCCTGGATAAGTCCTTTCCTACCTACGAGGAATTCCTAGTAATGTTAGGGGTAGTCCTAGTGTTCTGGAGGTCATTCCATATTTTTCTCATCCTCCTCGGGTATTTCTAGCAGAGTTGATCCATATTTCCCCTTCGACAGCTCGACCATTGGTTCATAGAAGGACTATTTATCTTACGCCGATTATCCATTCGATGCGTGTAAGGGGATTTTAAGATGATGTCTTTTTCAGAGAGATTTCTTTGGGTCTAATTATGAATCTGTTACTAGTGAAATAGGACTTGACGCCTGATTCCCAAGTGGTTGCGACAACGAAATAGATGTCTTACCATCGTAGTCCTGTAGCGATGGTGCTGGAGGAGACCCTGAATGGTTTTGATGCTTGGAAAGAGGGATGCTTTGAATTTCTTTGGGGAGCCTGGTGATGTTTCTCACGTGGCATACAGAGAGGTTTCGTTTGGCGGCCCTCCTAAGTATCCCCTGATGGGTGCCTAATTCATCATCCAACATTTCTTCAATTTAGACCCATCGACACCGAACTGGGTTAATTGGTTTGTGGAGCATAGAGCCCAATGTCTTCATTTCTCAGTTCCATGGTAGGGAGACTTATAGCCTATTTCGTCATGATGAGAGTATCGAATTGTGCGGTTGGTTAACCTCCATCAGACCTCATTTTATTTCCATTGGCGGCTTCTGCGCCAAGTTGGGTGGAAAAAAATAGAGCGTCATGGCATAACAAACTTCTTCTTGGTAGAGGAACTAACTGAATCATTATGAATGATACTGGACTTGCGGTACAACTATCGGCCATCTACCCATCTGTCACAACCTATAAAAGCGGTCTGGCATGTGTCTGAGGACTACTTGAAATGGTTGTGGAAGGGGGGTAGTGAAGATTATGGAGGAAAAAACTGAGTAAAGGTGACATGTCGCCTTCAACACCATGGAAGAAGGTTTTGTGGTTTTATTCAAGATTATTAGGGCGTATCGCTCCATGGAGAGCATACAGAGTATCAACCAGGAGTGGGAGACTTAGGAACCTCTAGGGGAAAGGAAATGACGAGGAAAACGTGATCGTTTGGAAGTTGAGCACAATGTCTATGAAACTGGGGTAACAATTTATAAAGATGGGATAATTTGTGTTTTGGGTGATTTTGGTGTTATTATTTGGGGTTAAGGATAATTTTTGTGAAGCTACTAAGGATTAGGTAGGTTTGTTTAAGATGGTTTTGTTAGTGAACGGGGGTGGTCTGTTTAGCTCCCTTCACTGATACTTCATGTAATGGTGATGTATTCCCTTATTAGAAATAAAAATGATTTTGATCATATGTTATTATGCCTCTTGATGTATTTTGCATTTGAATTATCTACACCAATCGCTAAGGTATACATAAATCTTTTGTTCATGCAAATGATAAGATTGATCGTCATTATCAGTGATTATAAAAGAATAACATTTTATGAAAAATAATGGGATCGTACCCATGTATGGCGTATACCTATCCTACATACCCATGTACGGTGTATGGGCAGCCTACATACCTTTGGGGATTTTGAAAAAATTTATGAGTTTCATTTTAAAAATAAATGTTTTTAAGAGGATCGGGTCCCATGTAGTTTTGGGTAGGGAAAATGAAAAGATTTTTTATATTTATTTTTTAAGAATAGAAGGGGGATGAGAAGAGCCGTAGCGCATCGAGATTTTGAACTAAGGGTAAAATTTCTTGAGACTGTCCAAATTGACTGGATGCATCATCCCTTCTCCGTCGAGGTCTGTGAGCATGGCGACACCGCTTGACATAATTTTCTTCATAATGTAGGGTCCACTCCAATTTGGTTTGAATTTCCCTCTAGGGACCCAGATGAGTTGTACTATCTCCTTAAGGGAAAAGTCTTCTTCCTAGACACCGCGGTCCTTGACTTTTCGATTGAATGATCACATTATCCGGCGAGGGTACCCCTGTATATGGTATAGAGCTTTAAGTATATTTCCATCTAAGAGTGATAGTTCGTCAAAGGGTCTATGATTCTAGTTTTCTTTGCTAATTCTGATTTTTTAGCATGATGGGTATTTCTAGCTCAACGAGTAGGACTGCTTCCATGCCATACAACAAAGAATAAGGGGTAGCCCCCATAGGTGTTTTGATTGAAGAGCGATAGCCTCAAAGGGCGTATGGGATTCGATCATCCCAATATCTATAATTCTCGATCATTTTTCTGATGATGGTTTTGAGACTTTAATTGGTGGCTTCAACAGCACCATTGGTTTGGGGTCGGTAAGGATAAGACTTGTGTCTCTGAATCCCATACTCGTCGACCAGTCCTGTGAGCTCGACTTCAACATGGAGTCCATTGTTTGATACTAACTCATGGGGAACCTCGTATCAGCAAATGATGTTCTTTTTAATAAATTTAGCAACTTTTTTAGCATTCATCACTGCATATGACTAAACTTCGGACCATTTGGTGAAGTAATCAATGGAGATCAATATGAATTCGTGACTTTTATAAGATTTGGTAGTAACCTTCCTTATGATGTCAATGCCCTAGGTGGAGAAGGGCCTAAATAGGTAATGTTGTATAATTCTTGAGGAGGTAAGTGTTGGAGATTGGAAAACTATTAGCATTTAAGGCATCTTCGAACATAGGCAGAGAAATCTTGAACCATAGTGGTCCAATAGTTCCCTTGACGGATGATCTTCTAGGCAAGCATATGATTGTTCATGTGGGGCCTACATTCCCCACTGTGGATGTTTATCATTCCTTGAATATCAGCCCCTGCTATGCAATGCTAATGGGTTTCATCGAAGTTTCTCTTGAAAAGTGATTAGTTACAGATGATGTACTCAGTAGCCAATTTACGAAGGGTTGCATAGTCTGTTTTATTCGCGTCTTAGAGATACCAACCATGTTTGAGGATGCACTAAATTTCATTGTACCATAACCCGTCCATGTCGAAATCTTCCTTGGTGACGATCTTGATATGGTAGTAGTGCATAGGCATAGCCTATTTTTTAACCAAGAAAAGGGCCCTTGTTATTTTCTCGGGCATGCAGACCATGGAGGTCAGGGTTACAAGGGCATCATATAGGATGTTCTTTGAGTGAGGAAGGTAATGGAAGGTGAATTATCTCAATTGGGAGGCAAACTCCTCTAGATGGTCATGTAAGGGTAGGAGCATCTCGTCTTTAACATTCTATTTTCTGAGGATTTGGCCGATGATGAGGATAGAGTCCCCAAAAATGTCTAGGTTCTTGATACCTTTCTTGAGGTCGATCTTGAGGCCAACGGTGCATGTCTCGTATTTGGTCATATTATTGGTGCAAGGGAAGTCCAATTTATTGGCAATGGGGGTGTGAGAGTCATTAGCGCCAATCAAGAGAATCCCAATGCCATATCATTTCTTTTTGGAAGCTCCATCAAAGAACATTTGCAATCTAAGGTGCTCCTGAGATATGCAGAGGATGTCTTCATCTGGTAATTCAGAGATCCAAACATCAGTTCCGTCCCTTGGATAATTAGTATGGTAGTCGGAGATGGATCTCCCATTAATGGCTTTCTACGTGACATACATAATATCAATCTCGGCTAGAAATATCACCCAAGGGGCCATTTGGCTAGACAAGGAGGGTTTTTCTAGAAGGTACTTTATGGGATCCATTTGGGACACTAGTCAGATAGGAAAAGCAAGCATGTAGTTTTCTAACTTCTATGTGACCCAAACTAGGGCAAAACACACTTTCTCCAAAGCAGTGTATTTGACTTCGTATTCGGATAATTTCCAACTAGATTAACAAATCACTCTTTTTGTGGGATTCTTCAGTCTATTGGGATAGCAATGCCCCTGGTGTGGTATTTGTAATGATAAAGTACAAAAGGAAGTTGGGACCTGGCTACGGAGGCATGAGCACTGAAGGTCGGGTGAGGTATCGCATGATTCGGTAAAAGGCTTCTTGGTAGGCCTCATTCCAGAACTTAGTTGAATCCTTTCAAAGAAGTTTGAAAATGGGTTCACAGATAGATGTCAGTTAGTTGATGAATTCACTGATGTGCTATAGTTTACCCAGGAATCCTCGGACTTCCTTCTTTATTTGTGGTGGTGGCATCTCAAATATGGATTTCATCTTGGCATGGTCTGCTTTGATTCCGTTCTCACTGACCATGAATCCCAAGATTTTTCCTTTTGTGATGTCAAACACACTTATGTGGATTTAGTCGCATTTAATATTGTCGCAGTCACGCAAATAACTTTCGGAGGGAATGAATATGACATTCTTGAGTCTTAGACTTAATAATCATGTTGCCCACATAGACTTCAACCTCTTTGTGAATAAGGTAATGTAGGATGGTTGTGGCATCCCTTTGGTAGGTAACCCCGACATTCTTGAGTCGGAATGGCATGATAGTGTAGAAACAAGTTTCATATGGGTGATGAAGGGGATTTTCTCCTGATGGTCAGGGCACATATTAATCTAATTATATTCGATGAATTCATCGACAAGTAATTTGAGGGTGTGGGTTTTCGTATTGTCCACGATCATATCAATGTTGGGTAATGGGTAATCGCCATTTGGGGATGCTTTATTCAAATCCCAATACTCGATGCACATGCGTAATTTCCTCCCAACTTGGGCATGGGGATGATGTTGGCAAGCCATGTTGGGTATTCGAACACACGAATGAAACCCACGTTAAACTGTTTGACCATTTCCTCTTTAACTTTGAGAGACCAATTTGTATGGAGTTTTCTTAGCTTTGACTTGATTGGCTTGCATTCTGAGAATGTCGGGATCTCATGCTGATTTTCGGGATAATATCGGGCTTGTCAACATAGGACCATGAAAATACATCCGTGAATTCTTTCAATAGTTCTTCAAATTGCGCACTCTCAATAAAAAACATCCATGAATTCTTTCACTAGTTATCCTAACCTTGCGCTGTTGGCTACTAGAACTGCAATTAATATCAATAGTTTCATCATTATTAATTTGAATAGAGTTATACTATTTTATTTTCCTTATTGAGATCAATTAAGAATTATTCATTCAGAAAGTCATCATCATTAAAAGTTTGATTAGAATCAAGATAATTAATGTAAGGTGTAGCAAGATACTCAAAATCCTCGTTTATTTCATTTTCAAGAAAAATTGTATTGAGAACCTCGTCAAAAGAGGTATCGATTACATTTATAGTAGTAAAAATAGAAAAATTGGAATAGGTGAAGAGACTTGAATAGGGTAGATAGAAGGTTTAGGTTGAATTAGAGCAGGTTAGATTGGTACGGTATTCCAATTGAGGAGAGGCATGTCAGCAATCGTGATCTTAGTGGGAAAGTATGACGGCGGGACATATGAGAAGATCGTGCAAAGACTCAGTCCTAGTGTCTTCAAGTCAAAGGATTTTTCGAGATCACTTTCCTCAGTCTTTGATAATTTTCATGGTTTTCTTAGTGAGAGGTCGCACTTCATGTTTTCAGTCTTTGGACCAATGGTTACTGTCTTAAAAGAATATTTCCAGCACCGGTTGCATCTTCTTGTCAACATAGTCATACCATGGTTCAGGGAATCCATTAAAGGGGAAGTTTTCACCCTGCTTGACAAATTTTCCATTAAAAGAGTCTTCTGAAATAGTCTTTTCATCTTCTAAGATTCTTTTTGGTCTCGATCAATGGAGTGCTTTGATTTCAATCTGTGAAGGCCACCTGGGGGAAGGCCTCTTTTAGTACTATGGGCTCAAGAATTCCTTGATGATGTCGTCTTAGTCCCATCCTAGGCATGAGGTGCATGTTCTTGAACATATGAATCAGATTGACATTTCCATGAGGGTTTTAATCTGGAAAGACTCGGTCTTTCAAATTGTCCCCTATTGGGATGTGGAGCGAATCAATTCTGAAACTGGAGAGGAGCATATCGTTGGTCCCATGCTAAATTTCTAATACTGAGTTACTGGTGGTTGCATTGTCTGTACTGTTGTCATCCCCCAAACTGGTGCTAACTTGACCTTTAGTAAACAACTCTAATTTCTAATGGAGAGAAGATGACACTCCTCGAATTCTATGGAGCTGAGGGTGACCAACGAGTAGGTTGAAGCAAACAGGTATGTCAATGACTTAGAGTTCTATCAAAAAATTGATAGGTCCTTCCCCTGGTTTGAGTTTTATAAAATCCATTACTTCTTAGCGAGCACTGTCATAAGCACGCATGACTACAAATGTGGGAGTAAGATCACTAACTTTCAGTCCCAAACAGTTGAAGGTTATGACCGAAAAACATTGACAGCAGATGCATTAGTGGGACTGTCTTTCCCAAGACTTCAACGAAGATGTTGAGAGAATAATTATGATTAAGGCCGAACTTAAGTATTTCTTCTTTAAAAAAGGAGAGGATTCTCCAAAAGGTCAATGACCCATCCATATCCACCGCTTCTTCAGGAGTAGTAGAGGGATAAGTTGGGGGTTCGATCAAGAGTTTTATCAAGGCATTATAGTGTAGCTGAGAGGACATGAAGAGTCCTCATAGGATAATATTAGCTTGGGTCTTTTTGAGCTGATCGAGGACTTTGCTTTCCTCCGTGGTCATTTCTAGCATTGAAAGTTCTTCGGCCACTCCTTTCCTTTGTCTATTTCAGTTGCATAAGGAATCGAATATTTGTTATATCACCCTGATCGGTCATGTGGTTCACCAAGGCAGGTAATAATAAGAACCATGTGGATTCATCTATCTTATCCTGAACAATCACTTTGTTAATTTACCTCAATCAATCCATAAAGGAGATCATTCCACATAAGCTGGCAACTAGACTACCTTTTTCATGATCTGACTCATCATCTGAACTGTGAAAATCATTCCCCCATCTAGTGGAGACTATGTCTTCTTCCTAAAAGTAATCAATATACTCGATAACCTCAACGGATTCATCATATATGTATTCCCAGTCATCGGGGAAGTGAAGGATTATAGGGAAAAATCTTCACTAAAGTTTCAAAGCATTGAGCAACTCAGAGATGCTAAATATTTTCTTTGTCTGGTGAAAAGTAATGGCCATGATTTGTACCACATCATCTAGACTGAATTATTCAATAAACACTACCCATTTGTCTTAATCATGAACCCACTTTTTGGCCTCCATGAACAAGCCACTGAATTTATGATAATCAATAAACATCTCAGTGGGCAATTTTAGCCTAAATTCTAAAAGTTGGTTCAACATAGCAGGTATCTCCATGCCTCCACCCTCAGATTTGGTACAGATGCCAATGAAGGACCTTATAAGGAGTGGTAAAGCTTGATTAGTAAGACATGTAGAGTTCAAAAGGAAAGATGGGAAAACCTTAAGAGGATTAGGTGACACTATGGGGATATTAGGTGCTTTACTAGGCAGGATTTGAGTAGATGGGTCCAACTCTAGGTCATTTTCTATAAAGATGGATTTTGTATGTGTTAGAAGTGGGTCGTCAGTGGTATTGGGTTTAGGATTAGATGGTGGGGCAATGATATCCTGGTCAATTAAGCCTTGGATCACATTTTTGAGGTGGAAGCACTGGTCGATGTTCACTACACCAAGAATAACAATCTGGCACGGTTTTGAACTATGCCAGAAAGGTGTTTCAAAATGGCCATTTTTTTTGCACGATTTAAAAGTGTGCCAGATTTGATCAAAGAGGAACACTTCTGGAACACTTTTAAACCATGCCAGAATTTGATATTTCTGGGACACTTTTGGCGCAGTTTATAACTGTGCCAGATTGAGTACATTTTGGTACACTTTTGGCACAGTTCAAAACGGTGCCAAAATTTGATACACTTTTGGCACGATTTTGAACCGTGCCAAATTTTTGGATCAAAGGAAAAAAATTATTATTTGAAAACAAATTAGGAAAATAGTCAAATTCCAAATCTGATAGGAAAAATATTTACTATATATAAAAAAAAATCTAGAAAATAACAAATTGCGAACCTCGCACGTTGTTGATAAACTAATATACATACAAACTTCAAAATATTACAAGTCTTAATAGTTCACCGATCCAAAACAATTGGGAAGAGTTTCCTCTATTTTCTGGACATTCTAAAATCTGCTAATATAAAACCTACGCAATGTAAAGTCCACACGACCATAAAATATAACAATAAAATTACAAAAAGCTCGCACGACTATAAAAGTTAAAAATAAAATTACAAAAGCTCGCATGGCCATAACACATAAAAAATAAAATCCTACACATTAATGACATTAAATAAACAACCCCCTATTTGTAAGCTGTTGACTTCTTCGTGTGTTCCATGTGGATAAAAGCTAAAGATAAAATGTTATCCTGCAAAAAACTAAGATAAAAAAAAGAGATGATATCAGTAAATAATTTTAAAATAATCGTATTCAAAATGAAAAATTGCATATACGAGTTAGAATTATCATTATATTTTCAAACCAGGAGTCCCATGACCACGCGATCATATCCTATGAGTTACATTGGTCCCGTGCGAGGTGTTAGTGCCTCTTATGGGGTCGTTTTAGAGTTGTTTTGGGTTTTCACCCTTTAACGACATGTTTTTAAGCATAATCTATATATTTTCAAATTATCATCATATTCTCCAATCGAGAGTCCCGTGACTACACGATCATATCCTACGAGTTACATTGGTCCCGTGTGGGGTATTAGTGCTCCTACGGGGCCGTTTGGGAGGTTGTTTTGGGTTTTCACCCTTTGACAATACACTTTTAAGAGAAAGTATTGATATTTTCAAATTATCATCATATTTTCAAATCGAAAGTCCCGTGACTACGCGGTCAGTTCCTACGAGTTACATTGGTCCCGTGTGAGGTGTTTATGCCTCTTACGGGACTGTTTGAGGGTTGGTTTAGGGTTTCACCCTCTAACGACATGTTTTTAAGCTTACTCTAAATATTTTCAAATTGTCATCATATTCTCAAACTCGGAGTCCCGTGACTATGCGGTCAGTTCCTACGAGTTACATTGGTCCTGTGCGAGGCGTTCGTGCCTCTTACGGGGTCGTTTGGGGACTGGTTTGGATTTTTAACCAACATGAATGTTTTTAAACCTAAGTCTAGATATTTTTAAATTATGGTCATATTCTCAAACTAGGAGTCCCGTGACCACGCTATCAATTTCTACGAGTTAGATTGGTCATGTGCAAGGTATTCGTGCCTCCCATGGGGCCGTTTGGAGGTTGTTTTTTATTTTCGCCCTCTAACAACATGTATTTAAGCCCAAGTCAAGTTATTTTCAAATTATCATCATATTCTCAAACTGAGAATCCCATGACTATGCAATCAGTTCCTACGAGTTACATTGGTCCCATGCGAGGTATTTGATGATGCTAGAAATAGGACCACCAGATCAAGGTGTTGTTAAGCTTAAATAGGTATAACTATGGTAGCAAGTAAGAAACATAGATATAGAAGGAAAAGAGGAGAGATACACCAATATAAGTGGTTCAGCCTATCTAAGCCTACGTCCACTGTGCAAGTGTGTGATCTTCACTACTAAATAGGGGCTCTAATGGCCTTTGCAATACAATGCGCTCACTCTCTCTCACTTTACTGTGTATTTCACCAGAGCATCTGCTAGGGTTTATAATCTCAATCCCCTTACAAGGAAGGGGAAGACAAGTATATATAGTGCTTGGGGGTGTAGTGTACCCCCTAAGCATGCAATGAGAATGACCGAACATTACTTAGCCAGTCTCATGAGGACACCTAGCGTTGCCACATATAGGTAATGATGATCGAATATTCCCATACATGAGGGGAATGATTTTATTATAACGGTTTTTCCCACGTGCTCCAAGTCTTCCATGTGCTTGCATATGCTCGGACCTGTGACATCATCGAATATAACCTCGGCTCAACCGAGTATGGTGTTGGTATGTTTGATAGCTGTGTTAGGCTGCCAATCATAAGTATGACCTCAACCTAATTAACTAGCCGAGGTTAGGCAAGGCATAGCTGTGGTGTCGACTGAAGCAGAGTACGACGATGCAGTGGCCACATGTGGTGCTAGAAAAGGTGTTGCTAAAGTCGGCTGATGACGATCCGAGATTGAACAATATGGAGACGACCTTATAAAGGATGACCTCTCTGATGGCTATTGTGAACCTCCTAACAACTCAGCTGTTAGGTTGACCGAGGTTGCTGCTCAGAGCATGAGGATACACTTTGGGCATATCAATCACCCCCCTAGCCCTTAGTCTTCTATGTGGGTAGATGGATGAGGGGTTCATATGCTCAGGCGATGAAAATACATTTCTGCATGTTAGGATACATGAATGACCATTGGGACACATGTCATCCTTTAAACTGTCTTGCGTATGTCCCAAGATAACAACTGATGCAGCGACACCCTTTAGGGTTTCGAGGTGCAATGAAGTGTCTTGGTTTTCTCGCCTAATCATCACAATGGTTTAAATACCATTTTCTCTTTCTTCTCCCTTTCTTCTCCATTTGGTTTCTCTTTTAAGTTTTCTACAACAAAACCCACAAAATCCTCCATAGCTTTTATGAGAACATCGTTATGTTCTTATTCATCTTCCTCTATTGTCTAACCTCCTCCAGGTATTGTTCTCCAAACTTTGTTTTTCCATTATTTTTTTCAATTCATTATTTGTCTTTTCCGGTGACCTGCTTGCTTTCTGGCAAGCTTTTTATCCATTTCCTGGTGGTTCTAAGGTCGAGATTGTAGTTGTTAGTTTCCTTTTAGGCCTTGTGCGACTGTCCTGAGGTTGTTTTAGGCCGAAATCATTTTTAGGCTTTCCGATGACCCTCCGATCACCTTCTTCGGCGGGCTTTATCTCAACTGTTCTTAGCGAAAACCATACAACTTACAAGCTTTGATCTTTTGCCTAGGTGTTAGAAATAATAAACATGTTTGTCTTTTTGAATGAAATCACAAGTGTAGTGTCATACAACTAATGCTATGACTTTTGTATAAACTTGCTGAAGAGTTTTCAACTATGCGCGAGCATTATTTTAACAAGATCAGACAGATAGAGTTAGCCCAAGCTGAGGCTCATGAGGTCGAGGTTTTTTCCTTAATACTAATTTTCCCTCCATCATTAGCTATCATACGCCCTGAGCCTGCTGAGGTCTCTGATCCAATGTCCGAGTCGGCTTCTTCAGACCCCATGTCAATATCTGAAGCTGCTGAGAGCGTAAACTCTTTTGAAGAGGCTATGGATTACTCCCCTAGGCAAAGTCGAGTTTCTGAGGATAAAGAGGTTTCAGACCGTGTCTTGTCTCACCAAGGTGCTGGGACTTCACGTAGATCTCCCTCCATAGAGATTTTAGAGCCTAGCATCGTGATTCTTCCTCCCATTTATGTCATTCCTCTATCAGATGCCACTAGCATTGAATTTACAAAGAGGTATCCCAATGGTGTACCCATTGGTGCCCAGGCTGAGGTTGTTTAGGATGTCGATGATGATGAAGGAAGTGAACTTGATACCTAAGTAGTTGCGGAGTACGATAGTACTGTAAATTAGTATAACCTTCTTGCCTTCAGACATCTTTATTCTATTGATTCTTCTATCATCTTGAGGAAACCTCTTAAGGAAGAGAGGGCATTTGATGGATGAGAGGGTAAAATCTGCATTTATGAGCAGATGTTCAAGTTAGGTTTTCATCTTCCCATTCACCCAACTATCAGAGCTATACTCTCTTATATAAACCTTGCCCCTTCCCAACTGTCCCCAAATTCCTGGAGGGTCATGATTGGGGCTATCATTCTTTGGAAGGTTTTTCACCATAACAACCTTCCAGTTAGGGTTTTTATTGGGTGCTATACTCCCTTATCTGCCAAAAATCATCTAGGCTACTACCACTTCGTAGCCAGGAAATCCGAGAAGAAAATGCCTCTAGTTACCCAAACTTCCAATCATAATTGGAAACCTCAGTATTTCTTTGTATCAAGAGCTTGAGATTTTAGCCCAAATGAGCCTTGTGGGACGTCTGATCCACGGACACCTCTGAGGTGGAGCAAAGTCTCCATTTCATCAAAATCCGACCCTGGTTTAAGCCAGGATAACTATAAGGACATTATGTCCCTTCGCAATCAAGGCGAGATGGGTTGTCTCGTCAAATATGAACGTCTGATTAGCCCCTATTACCTTTCTCAGACAAGTTTGGGGGGTGGTCCTTTAGACGAGCGTCATAAGTTTTAATAATTTTCCTTACCAAGTTATGTCTCGTATTTTTCATGTCTGACTTTTTTTAATTTGAGACTTCTCTTTTTGTAGAGTGACCAAAAGGCATTTCTAATGATTTCTGGGAGATGTCGGCCCCCATGCTTACAAAGATTATTAAAAACATGGTGGTAAGAATGTACCCCCTCCTGCCCAAACCAAAATGAGTGTCGGCACTTCAAAGGCCGATGCTAGCAAGAAAAGGAAAGTGCTTACTGAACCAGCTCATACTAGGCCGTGCAAGGCTGCTAAGGACCATGCCATCCCCATTTCCACTAACGATGCTTTGTCTGCTCATCTATTACAGCTTAAAATAAGAGATAGCATCATCGGTCATAGCCTACAAGCTACCAATGCAATTGTCACCATCATGACTAAGGAAGATAAGTGTTTTCTTCAGGCATTAGATGTCTCTCTACTGGATGAGTTTTCCCTTCACATGAAAGTTCAGGTATCAAAAAGTTTCTTCCAAGTGTCATCAATGCTCTTTAAAAGTTATTACTCATATGTCTGACCTTCTTCTGCAGAGTTTGGTGTCTTTTCACCTCCTTGTTGACTGGGCCTTGAAGAGGTTTCCCCTTGTACAAAAGGGCAAGGATTCTGATAAGACTGATGCCGATCTGAAGGCTGCGGTGGACAGGTTGAAAGGGGATCTGAAGAAGAGGGACAACTAGATAACCCAGCTTAAGGAGGATCACCACAAGGCTTTGAAGGCAAAGGATTAGAGTCTTCAATCGAAGGTCGATGTTGCTATTAAGGCTGTATTGGCCGACGCTTCAGAGAAGATCATTGAAGACTATATGAATTCATCGGCTTTGGTTTTAATTATCTGGACAGAGGCATCCGAGCGACCATTTGGTGGGCGGCTCTGAAGGAGGGTGAGTCTGGGAGCCTGACTGCTAAGGATTTTATCTATCTAAGCTTTGTCGACCCTTGATATGGTCAGGCTTTAAAGGAGGTGGAAGAAGGTGGTCCAGTCGGGACCAGCTCCTTGAAGGCCACGGAGACTGAAGATGTTGCTCAACACGAAGACGAGGTTGAAGTCACAAACCTTAGCCGCGATCAAATAACTCCAGTTGCTAATGTGTTGGCTCCTATCGAGGGATAAATCGAGCATTGAGGGCCTCTCCTACTCATTGTTAAAAAAATTGTGAAGTTTTTTGCGATCCCCCTTTTTTTGTGAACTCGTGGTTGTAACTTTTTGGTTAAGCTGAATGTAAACTCTACAACATATTATTTTTATGAATGTAATGGGATTCCATGTAATTATTTCTATTGCCCATTTATCCTGATGTTTTGTTGCTCTATAATAATAGAGGTCACCAATTTAATGATGTTTATCCTCATAATTTAATCAAATTAATGATGTTAAAGGTCTGAGGTCACCAATTTAATGATGTTTAATCTCATAATTTCACCAAATAAATGATGTTAAAGTTCTGAGGTCACCAATTTAATGAGGTTTAAGCTCATAATTTCACCAAATAAATGATGTTAAAGGTCTGAGGTCACTAAATTAATGATGTTTAGCCTCATAACTTCACCAAATTAATGATGTTAAAGGTCTGAGGTCACCAAATTAATGATGTTTAGCCTCATAACTTCACCAAATTAATGATTTTTAACCTCATAATTTCACCAAATTATTGATGTTAGAGGTCTGAGGTCACCAAGTTAATGATGTTCATCCTCATAATTTAACCAAATTAATGATGTTAAAGGTCTGAGGTCACCAAATTAATGATGTTTAATCTCATAATTTCACCAAATAAATTATGTTAAAGGTCCGAGGTCACCAATTTAATGATGTTTAACCTCATAACTTCACCAAATAAATGATGTTAAAGGTCTGAGGTCACCAATTTAATGATGTTTATCCTCATAACTTCGCCAAATTAATGATGTTTGAGATACATGCACTAGTACAAAGATGTTAACAGAACACTAGTACATACTTCTCATTAATATTTTACTTCATATTTAGATGTCTGAATTACAAGAAAATCGGACAACTATAACATCATAAGTAATATTCTTCAAATGGTCGGCATTCCAAGGGTTTGAGAAGGGTTCTCGTTCTAGATTTTCCAATCCGTATGTGCCTGGGATGATTTCATCAGTTACCCTGTAAGGGTCATGCCAATTTGGGTGGAGCTTTGTTGGGCTTTTGACATGTCTTCTTCAAAACTAGGTCACCCACAACTATTGGCCTTTCTTTTACCCTTTGATTATAAAATTTGGAAATCCTCTACTAGTAGGTTGCTTGCCTCACCTCGGCATCTTCTCTCCTCTCTTTAATCAAATCAAGATCAAGTTTTCTCTCTATTGCATTTTCCTAAGGGTCGTACATCTAAACTCTATGAGTAGGAAGGCCAATCTCGGTAGGGATGACAGCCTCTGAGCCATAGGTCAACAAAAATGGGGTCTCCCCTATAGGAGTACCGATAGTTATTCACAGCTCTAGTCAAAGGTCATTGAAAAAAAAGAACTTTTTTTGCTCTCTTACGTATTTGTGTCGTTGTTGCAACTTCTTTTTCTATCAAAATTCCCTTGAACCTACAAAAATATAAAAAAACTAGTGTAGAGGGTAAGTAAGGGAGTCAATCCAAATCTAAGGGTGAAACACAAAATAAGCGAAGCCATATGTAAATTCATTTGCATTTTATTATTATTTTTTATGAATTTTTTGCTATTTATATTTTTTTATGGATTTTTCAAGGGATTTTTTTAACTAACTAACTATACTAATTTTATAACTACTAATTAATAATTAAAAGCTAATTTAAGAAAAGTGAGATAAACCAAATTTTCCTAATAAGTAAACTAACAAAATTGGACTCATGAGGGCTTCAAAATTTCATCACATAAATGGGAGATTAGCCCTCAATAACCATCATCCAAAAAATATAAGATAAACAAATGAAGCATGAGATGATAAAAGTAAAAGTAATAAAAGAGGAATATATCAAACTCATTTAAACCTTGAATTGAAATTGAAACTTCAATTACATGAACAATCTCTCAATTACAATCTCTCACTCATATATTTATTGAATCTAAAATAAAAATTACAAAATAAAAATAAAAAGGATAGTGGATGAATTCATAATGGACAATTAAATAATAAAAGAGATTTGATAAAAATGCAAATCCTAACATTATAAAATTGTACATTAGAACTCATCCAAAGAAATAAATTCTAGATCATTACTTTATATTGAGATAATTGCTAAAAATGCAAAATCTCAACATAAAGGAATGGATTAGAATTTACCTCCCATAAGGGATAAATTCAACTACATCAATCTATTTTGAACTAATTGCTAAAAATACAAAAATTCATTATAGAGGGGTGGGGTTGAATTTATCCTAGAGATAAATTTCACTACACACCTCTTTATTGAGATATTTGCTAAAAATGCAAATACTCTTTAAAGAGGAGTGTAGAGAAATTTATCACACAAGGGTTTTAAAAAAACTAAATTGAGATTTTTTCTTCAAAATGGTCTTCATCTCTTTAAATAGGAGATGCACTGCACACATGGGGCTAAGGGGTATTTTTGGGAATTGGCTTGAGTGTGCATGGAAATGGTGAGAGGAGCATGGGGTGAGCACATGTGCATGTTAAAGGTGTGAGGTAATAAAATCTGAATTGTGTGCACATGAGGGTAGTTGGGGTTTTATTGGGAAAAGTGGATAAAGGTTAGTTGGAGGTAAAATAGGAATTGGGGATATATGGATTAAAAAGGGTTTTAAGCGTGTGGGTTAATTGTTTGGTTGGTATTTGTTTTGGTCTTGGTTTGCATTTGGCATGTGACACGACTTTGACTTGGTTGATGGGAAATGGGTCTTGGCTATGGAAGATGGGTCGAAGGTTTTCAGGGTTGGGATTGGAATGGGTATTTTCGGGTAAGGGTTTGGTTTTGGCAGCACCGGAGCATGACGGGTCAAGGGCTGAGATTGAGTAGAGGTTCGGGTTGGTTTAGTGGCTGGGTCGGAAGTTTGGTCTGCCCCGATTGGAGCAGGGGCTATGGAGGTTGGCCGTGGATTTGGACAAGGGGTAATGATAGATGGGTATGGAAGTGGACTCATGGTAGGGTCGCAACGTTGGGATTCCGACAGGTTGGATCGGGTTGGCTGGTGGTCGATCGGGTTCAGGAGGTATAAGGGAAGGAGGTGGCTCACCGGCGGGTTCTGTAGTTGGCAGTGGCGAGCCAGGCAGGTCCGGAGATAGGGGTTTATAAAAGAAGGTTGGGGCCCCTAGTTTCGATTTGTGTTCGCCCGAGGTGGTCTGCAGATAGGCGATTTTGGTGGCTGGGAACGCCAGGTGTTTGTGGTGGGTTTTTGGGGTTTAGTTATGGAGTTTGGAGAGAGATAAGATTAGAGAGAGAAATGGGTTGTTGGGGGTTTGAGGAAGATGAAGTGGGGTGGACTTAGTATGTATGAGGTGTAGGGAATTAGAGTGTGAGGGTGAGGGGGTAGTTGGGTGTATTGGAGTATAGGATAGATGGGTGTGAGTGAGTTTATGTGTGTTTGAGTTATGGGTTATGTGTGTGTGTGTATTTAATTTGGACACCTAAAAATATATAACTTACTAATTAAAAATTAAAATCTAAAAATAAAATCCTACTCTAAAAATAAAATAAAGACTCAATTAAAAAATGTGACTAAAAAGAATTAAAAATAAAAATAAAATCTAATAAAACTAAAACTAAAATCCTAAATAAATGTAAAATCAAATAAAACTAAAAAAAATAAATGAAAACCTAAAAATTCTAATCCTAATAAAAACTAATAAAAATCAAAATAAAATAAAATTATACTAATAAAGATAAAATAGAAAAATAGAAAACAAATCCTAGAAAATAATAAATAAATCAAAAATAAATACTAAAAATAAAACGACTCAAACTAAAAATCTAAAAAATATTAAAAAGGGACAAACTAAACACACACAGGGCTCGGGACAGAGTTTAGGCTAGGTTAGGGCAGGCTAGGGTTACGGGATTGGTAATTTAGCATCATAATCTGCACAATTACTTTGAAATACGCGTTTGGACACCGCAACATGCATTCGACCTACAAAATACATAACAAAGCGCATAAGACCCAAATTGTCGAGAAATAACAACTAAAATACATCTGTTTGGGGTATATATTGTACAGTTTTGGGTGCTTATCAGTCCTAGTCGATTCCCCAAACTGCAAATGTCCATGGAGATGTGATGGAGGTGTTACACACTGCCTAATTAAATACCGGGTGATCAGTCATTTATTAAATTAAAATCAAGGAGAACGGTTGGTTCATTCTTAGAATCACTGTCGCAGAATAAAATTTCCAATTTAAACACCTCAAATAATTAAGCTAAGTGTCAAAACAATTTAAAGTCTTATTTTCATTTTATTAAATTACAATATGAAAACCTTTTTAATAAACAACTATTTAAGAATCACATAAATATTACGGATGGAAATTAACACACAAGAATTAAACCATCTAGATAAGCCAAACCAAGTTTAAGAACAATAAATGAAATCATCCTGACAAGAGTTAACTCCAAAAGAGTACTGAATACTGGAAATATAAATAACCATAAATCTCTGACAAATCCAAACGGAAAAGGAAAACGGGCGACACATGCCCTAACTAAGCAGAACTAAAACAAGAACATAATCAATGAAGAGCTCATCTAAAGCAAGGGCCTGCAACTCCCACATAGGCTGCAGCACGTCCAATCCAAAGAATCTATGCATCACGCCCCTATGGTTGGGCACCTGTAATTCATACATATATATACAAGAGAGAAAAAGTCAGAAAACGGGTCAGAGCCCGAGTGTAAAATAGTTTAGCGAGTATTTAAAATGCTTACCTGCTAATGTAGAAACCATGTTAGTATGTGAAACTCTCTTGAGAATTCTCACCTCTCTTCTAGTGTGCACGCCTACCGTACTAATAAATCTCATAAGTCTATCTAACTTATTGCCATGAAGTTTTATTTCGAGAATTAATCAAGACTACGATTTTTAGTTTAGAGATCAATCTCTTCATGATTACTTATGTTACTTAGGATATCTCAGTACCGTTATGAAGTTCCCGAACACTTACTAGAAAGTTTGGAACATTTATTAAATACTTAACTACTTATACACACAGTAGAAGATTTCCATATATATATATATATATATATATATATATATATTAATCACTCATATAATATATATATTATCGGCACCCCACATAAAATCTATGGTGCTGGCATACTCTGCTATCAAGTACCCGTATCACTCGTACTAAGGGAAATACTAGTTCAAAATCACTCTCAAACTGTATTAACACAATACACAAAATGGAGGCAAAGCATAGTTCCAAGTCACTAAGAAGTCAGCACATGCCCCTCACGTCTCTTAGGAACGTCTGACTATCATTCTCAGATAGCATGTACCAAGGAATCCTATGTTCTAGGGTACAAGTCAATATCCCCCATAAAGGTCCCATCGAGATAAGACTCTCCTGGCGCGGAAACTTCCGTGATAGCAAGTAGCGCGGGTATGATTATACGCAAAAATAATATAAATATATATGCATGCACTCGGTCATATATATAAATATTCTCGTTTTCCAATTAGGTTCGCCCATGTCCCATAATAATTATTATTAACTGTACTTAGTATATTTTTTTCCCGATAATCTCGCAAAAAGGGTTCGTCTCGTTTATTCTCAATTATAATCATTTCATTCTTACTTCTTGTCTCTCGAAGTATTCTCTTTCACTAAAGATAACTTTAGTAGGTTCACCTTCTCTAACTTACTGGTCTAAGTCATTTATAAACATCTCAATTCCGTAGCTAACGTGCGAACAATTTTCAATATGTAGTAAACCCCCCGTTAACCCTCGGTTTCATCCCATATAATATTTCATTCAACGGTATTCTACTTAGACCCTACTAGTCCTCTTCATGGCCCATTATGCTCTTTAAATAATATTCAAGGGTTCCTACGCAATTTATCCAGATTAAACGAAAAGGCGAAAACATGTTGTTTTCCAGGAGGGATCGATCGATCGAGGAAAGGGGTCGATCGATCCATCAGTCGATCGATCGACACTCTTGGTTCGATCGATCGACACTCTTGGTTCGATCGATCGATCAAGTAGTTCTCGCCCAGAAAACTGCAAATTCGACCTACGAGTTTGATCCAATAATTTCCTCCAAAACACCATTAATGGTCCTCAAACTCCCAAACAAGTTTACTACTGGTTACATATACCTATATACATGATTTTCTACGTAAATCATGTACGATTTCATCAAAGGTATCGAATTAAAGGGGGAATTCATCATAATTATCAAGAACCCTAGTTTTACATTAATTTTGAATCTTCTAATTCTTTTTCCAGATTTCTCACTTCTAAATCAATACAATTTACCAGAATACACTTATTTCCTCTAAAGCATGTGATTTAAATTCCCTAAATCATCAATTTCTTCCATAAAACATATATTCATCAACCCTATTCTAACATGGGAGAAATATTAACTAAGAAAGTAGCAAGATAGATACTTTCCTGGGATTCAAAGGTCTAATTTGTTGGTGATAAAGATATGGCTGCGTTCCTCATCGTACGATCTATGCCCCGGTGGTGTTAATCTTGATAGAGGTGCTACGGTTTGTGATCAATTCTTGAAAAGCTCTCTACCTTTCTTCTCTAATGGTCGTTCTATGTTTCGTGATTGTTAATCCTAAAAGGTAACCTCTAATAGATGATATAACTTAGGAAAATTCGTGGGTTTAATTATCCAAAAATACAAAATGACTATAATACCCTCCTGGGATGCCAGTTAGGCCTAAAAATGCTCCGAGAACCAAACTAAACCCCCGAGTACACTTTTTTGACTATCTTGACCCTTATGGACACATTAGCGCACTCGAAACGACTATACGGGCGACTTATAATTTATTCACTTTTATAATAATAATTTTAGTCCCGACACGACATAGGTGCATCCCAACTTAATTTCCATAATTGTCATATTATTAACTCGTGACAATATTAATAAAATCAATCTCATATATTACTTTACTCATCTAGTAATATTCAACAAATTCTCAATAATTACTAACTCTCGTCACGCTAGTAAATATTTAAAATAAAATTTCGAAATAATATTAAATTAATAACTCAATTAAATTTAATAAATCCCCAATTTTAAAAGACATAAAAATACGGGGTATTACATACTTCCCTCCCCCCCCCCCCCCCCCCTAATAACGGAATTTCGTCCCGAAATTTGGAAAATAAGGCATACCTGGTAAAAATAAATTTGGAGACTTTATCAATACTCAAAACTGACTTTAGGGTAAGGCGAATTACTATAGCTCCCCGCCTCACAGTAAGTTTATTTAACACTCTCAATACTATCATTTATAGAGTCATACCTTAATAACGACACTTCACATTATGCTCCAATCCATTGCTATTCGAATAAGACGGGCCTACGCATCATTTTCCTCCATTATCTCAATATTATTGGGAGGCCGCACCTCACTACGTATCAATTACTCGTATTTATCTAAACACAAAACTCCCATTTTGAGAGAAACCATGCGAACATTTGACCACTCTTGTTAGTTATTCGAATCTCTATTTTTGGCTATGTAACTCTTACAACTGTAAAAAATAACCTAAAACAACCGTGGTAATTCCACCATAGTTATCAGACTCTAACTCGGCCGATCAAAAATTCTAATTATCCATTCACCTCTAAACAACCAGAGGAAGAATAGTTAAGATGTTTTCACACAAAATTTCAATAAGTAGTTTGACCACAATAAACAGGTATGAGTTCTTCCACGGAACTCTACTGTACTATACTTCACTTGCTAGCTACATCCGTTGTGGAAATGACATGATCACAATCACAATGAATCCAAAATTACTTTCACGTGGCTGCACTAATCATTAATCACCGTTTGCCTGCTTCCCAACTATGGGTGATACAACCTACTCAAAACAAAATGTTATCCCCGCTGCTTCCTGAAATTCCATATTGAAGGTGGGATTCAAAAATCTCATCCTAATTTAGAAAAATACCGTGTAGGGCGACGTACCGGTGCGATTCATCTTTTCAAAGGAAGACTGGGGCACATGATAAGAAGCTTTTAGGGTACGTACGTTGTAGTGCAAAAGCCACTCTCAAAATTCCCTTGAGTACCTACAAAACTTGTCTAAAAATAACTCGTATTGCGGTAAGTATGGGTATCAATCCAACTTCCAAGGTGAAACAATTAATGTGAAAACGTGCAATTCCAATTTTTTTTTTATGAAAATATATTTTTATTTTTATTTTTTTAAAACAATTTCAAGGGACAAATTTACTAATGAATGCTAAAAATTATAAAATGACTAAAGAATGTAAAAGAATGTGCAACCGAGTGTGAAATATGTGACAAGGTCAAGATATGGGATTATACTGTCTTTTCAATTATTTTAATTTCTCAATTTATTAATTTGAAATATTTTGAGATAATGTTAAATCGATAATCTAACTCTCATTAAAATTATAAATTTAATAAAATCTTTTTCAGAAAATTAATTTAAAAACGTCACATGATGAAAAATAAGGACTGCACTATTTTCAGAAAATTACTCGCTAGGATCAATTTAACGAAAACAATAGCAATCATCAAATTTCAATACCGAATTAATATTCAAATTTTGGAAAAACTTATCTCTAGTTCGATTCCTAAATTCAAACATTAATTTGTTCAATTAATTTACTAACTATCGTTACATAAATTAATTGGTGACAGTTAAAATTAATTTACCTAGAAATATAAAATTAATGAAACCAATTAATTAAATTAACATCATTCGCAGTGCATCCCACCCCTTGAACGGGGTGTTTAGTCAAACATTCTCATGTGTTCATTGATATACCCGTTTATACCCTCAGCCTGGACGAGGATTACCACCAATACGGACGACCCTACGAGGGGCTGACCACCACCAGGCCCCGGCTGACCACCACCAGGCCCAGACGACCATACGAGGGGCCGACCCTCCGTCAGGCTCTAGACGACCCTACGAGGGGCCGACCCTCCACCAGTCTCCGGACGACCCTACGAGGGGCCGACCCTTCCCCGGCTCTGGACGACCCTACGAGGGTACGACAGTACGAGGCCAGAATCAAGCCAGGCTCACTACCGGAAGAAACTTTGCCCTCGGCCTCGGCTCATAGGCCGAGGGTGACATCATGACAGCGCGTGGTTTGGGAGACGCGTGGAACAGTGCGCATCGGGCTCACATGACACGTGGCAGACCGTTATAACCGAATCACACCCTCACGTGAGGGAATATTATGTCATCATTTGGCATCTACAGGTGTCAACAGGGGATTTGTTAGATCATCATTCACATGCACCATGCTTACTTGGGGGGGTATACTACACCCCCCAAGACCTATATATACTTGTCACCTACAACCCCACAGGGGGAATTGATGGTAAAACCCTAGCTACAAACCTGCTTAAATACACAGTAGAGAGAGAGAGAGAGGGAGCTTATGTGCATTGTATCCAAGGCCATTAGTGCCCATACTTAGAGGATCACACGCTCACAGTGGATGTAGGCCTAATTGGCTGAACCACTATACATCATTGTCTTTCTTCCTCTTATACTCATCCCCTTCTACATACTTAAACACTTATGCATCTCTATGGCTGCCATGGCTACTACTGTTTGAGCTCATTATCACTTATCCGGTGATGCTAAATCATAGCATCATCAGTTTGGTGCCGTCTGTGGGAAAGAGAAGACATCTCTTCCTTTGTACAGCTTGACCTCACTGGGCACTCTGGTGGTGAACCAACGCTCCCCCCTGAGAGGAGGTGTTTCACCATTGAAAGAGACCCACTAAGGTTCTCAAGCTCACCAGTCTTTTCTTCAGTTCAGCTTTTCACAGCTCAAACACATGGCACCTGAGATGCCACCACCACCTCTTCCCCCGCCAGATGAGGGGGGAAGACCCAGTTCCAGCCAGCCACCGCCTCAGTCTGAGATGGCTGATGTGGCAGCAGCCCTAAAGTCTCTGGCAGCCAGCCAGCGGATGATGCAGGAGCAGTTCACAGCTCTAAGTCAGAACATACTAAGACCACCAGGAGTCTCACCTGAGATGATTACTTCGACAGCAGCTCCAGGGCAGCATGAGGCCAGGGGACCACCCCAGGCACCACGTAAAGACCTGCCACCCCCTCAGCGGCGTAGGGATGTTGCTGACCCCCGGCGTTTACGCCTGGGGAGGCAAGGAAACCCTTGCCCTGAGGACAGGTATGACGATCTGGAGGGAGAAGAGGCTCTAGTATAATGCTGAGAGCCATATGAGGTCTCCAACAATACTGTACGACCTCTCAATGACAGTAGAGGAAAGTGCGGGAGACCAAACCCTGATGATCGTCCGAGAGGCTCTGCTTTTGATCGCCTGAGCAGGGGGTCGGCCTTCGAGAGGCTGGGCCCAGTAAATGACCTGTGGGATAAGTTGTCCAAGTCAAGAAGTGCTGCAAGATCTAGGAGGGAGGCACCAGAGGGCCGACCCCAAAGACGGGATG
Organism: Sambucus nigra; assembly: GCA_949130495.1. NCBI lineage: Eukaryota > Viridiplantae > Streptophyta > Magnoliopsida > Dipsacales > Adoxaceae > Sambucus > Sambucus nigra. Next base: position 221,713,619 of record OX422218.1, read on the forward strand.
ACTGCCAAAGGGAAGTAAACAGCCGACACAGGCCTGCTGCAGCGGAACCCTCCATCCACCTCCAAGAGGCAGCGGGGGATAACATCGGTCACGCTGACCCTGTGAGGCCCTGGAATGACTCAATCCAGAGGTTAGAGGATAAGATTGGCGACATACTGAAGAGCCGGGATCCTCTTCAGAAGGGATACACCATAGGCTCACCCTTTGTGGCAAAGATTGTCAACTTCCCCACTCCATCAAAGTTCAAGCCTCCTGTGGTCACCCCAAGATACGATGGGAGCACCAACCCTGTCCACCACGTGGAGATGTATCAGTCGGTGGCAGACATATACTCTATCTCAGATGAGATGAGGTGTCGTGCCTTCTCTGGTACCCTGACAGGGGCTGCACATGTCTGGTACACGTCTCTTCCAAAAAATTCCATTGAAAACTTTAAGCAGATGGCCGACCTGTTCATCCATAATTTCTGCTTTGGGATGAGACCACAGAAGAAGACCACACACCTGCTCTATGTTAAGCAGGGAAAGAATGAGAGTCTGAGGGACTACATAGCCAGATTTAATAAAGAGAAGCTGGAGGTGGAAGACTACGAGGAAAGCATAGCTATGACAGCCCTGATTGGAGGACTCCAGAAGGGGAAGCTATTATGGAAGCTTGCCGAAGACCCTCCAAGGACGATAGCTGAGATACTGTCAACAGCAGGAAAAGTGATGAATGCCGAAGAGGCGATGGCCGCGAAATATGAAGACGAAAGAGGGGGTGCTAGTGGGAGTAAATACCCTAAGAAGAACAAAGAGGGGAAAAGGAGGTCCTCGGATGACAAGTTCGCTGGGTACACCCCTCTGACGGTCAGCTGTGAACAGATCCTGAATGAGATTAAGAGTGACCGGTCCCTGAAGTGGCCTGAGAAGCTGAGGGCAGCCCCCGACAAGAGGAATAAGAACCTGTGGTGTGAATTTCACCAAGACCACGGCCACGTAACAGACAAATGCTTTGCTCTGAAAGATGAGATTGAGAAGATGCTGAAAGAAGGGAAGCTCAGAAAGTACGTGGACAGAGAGACCTTCAAGAGGGGCCGAGGGGACGACCCCAGAAAAAAGCGAGTTGATACATACAAAGAAGGTCCTCAAAAAAGAGGGGACGACCCTTCCGATGATGAGGACGACCCTGACCTCCCGCCGAGAGATGACCACGGCCCTGTCAAGAGGCTCAATATGATCTCGTTCGGGGTGGGGATGATCTCCGGGGGTCTGGCAGGAGGAGGGTCGGAGGTAGCCGACAGGAAGGCCCATGTCGCTGAGGCCAAGGCAGTGACGAAGACGGTGCACTCAACCTCCCTAGAGGTCAAGTCAGAAAAAAGGAAGAAGGTTGATATGGGCACTTTGATCGTGGGATTTTCAAGGATGGACTTCAAGGGCCTCTTGGCCCCGCATGACGACCCTCTTGTCATCACCACCAGGGTGCACGGGTGCGAAGTGCCGAGGATCCTGGTGGATGGGGGCTCATCCGCAGATGTGATGTTTTGGCCATGCTTCAAAGCCTTGGGTCTCAGTCGTGCCAGGCTTGTCCCATACCATCATCCATTGATTGGGTTCAGTGGAGAGAAGGTTCATCCCCTGGGGATATATGAGGCTGATGTCAGGATGGGGGACGAATGGCCAAGATGGCTCACCAAAAAGATCAGTTTCTTTGTGCTGGATGAACATGTGTTTTCAGCATACAACATCATACTGGGACGTGTGGCCCTCAAGGGGTTTGAAGCTGTACCGTCTACGGTCCACCAGATGATTAAATTCCCTACCCCGTACGGGGTAGGGGAGGTTCAGGGAGACCAGACGACAGCGCGAGAGTGCTACTACAACTCTGCTGAAGAAAGGGAGGCATACAAGAGGGCTACGACCACTTACAACATTGATACCCTAGACCCCAGGGATGAGACGAAGCTCAAGAAAGGAGAGGTCGCCGAGGAGGTAGAACCCATCATCCTCGATGAGGATGACCCGGGAAAAACCATCCAAGTCGGCAAGTCTCTGAAGCCCGATATCAAGGAAGACCTCATTAAGCTGTTGAGGAGAAGGCAAAGCGTCTTCGCCTGGAGTCATGTAGATATGCCAGGGATTGACCCTGAAATCATGTGCCACAAGCTCAACGTGGTAGAAGGAGTGAAGCCGGTAAAGCAGAAGAGGAGGATTTACTCTAGAGAGAAGTACGAGGTCATCAGGGATGAGGTTAAAAAATTACAAGATGCTGAGTTTATCAGAGAGGTCATCTACCCTGAATGGCTGTCCAATGCAGTCATTGTCCCAAAGGCCAACGGCAAGTGGAGAATGTGCGTGGACTTCACAGACCTCAACAAGCATTGTCCCAAAGACAGCTTCCCTCTTCCCCACATCGACCATATGGTAGACGCTACCGCAGGCCATGAGCTCATGAGTTTCATGGATGCCTACTCAGGGTATAACCAGATTTTCATGGACCCTGAGGACTCGGAGAGGACAGCCTTCATCACTGACAAGGGGACATACTGCTATAGGGTCATGCCCTTTGGTCTAAAAAATGCGGGGGCAACGTACCAGCGCCTCGTAAACAGAATGTTTGAAGATCAAATTGGGAAGTCTATGGAGGTCTACGTAGACGACATGCTGACTAAGAGTCTGAAGGCAGAGGATCATGTGGCAGACCTGGAGAGGAACTTTAATACGATGGACAAATACAAGATGAAGCTTAATCCGGCCAAGTGTGTCTTCGGGGTCGGAGCAGGGAAATTCTTGGGGTTCATTGTCAATCAAAGAGGCATCGAGGCCAATCCTGAAAAGATAAAGGCCCTTATTGAGATGAAGACCCCCAAATCCATTAAAGACGTTCAGAGGCTCACAGGGAGAGTAGCTGCCTTGAACAGATTTGTGTCCAGGGCCACAGACAGGTGTCTACCATTTTTCAAGATCCTCGGGAAGGCCTTCGAGTGGAGTGAAGAGTGTGATGAGGCTTTCAAGGAGCTAAAATCATACTTAGGGTCTCCCTTGCTGCTGTCACGACCCGTGCAGGGTGAACGACTTTACGTGTACCTCGCCGTCTCAGAGTCCGCTATCAGTGCAGCAATCGTAAGAGACGAAGACGGGATACAGAAGCCCGTATATTTTAACAGCAAGGCACTCCACGGGGCAGAGCAAAGATACCCGAGGATGGAGAAGTTGGCCTATGCCTTAATCCATGCCTCAAGGAAGATGAAACCGTACTTCCAGTCCCACACTATGGTCATCCTTACTGACTCTCCTCTTAGGCAGGTCCTACACAAGCCTGAAAAATCAGGAAGGCTAATGACCTGGGCTATAGAGCTGGGGGAATTCGACATTGTGTATCAGCCTAAGACAGCCATTAAGGGGCAGGCGCTGGCAGACTTCGTGGCTGAGTTTACTTGGGAGAACGATGAAGCCGAGGGTGAGACCCTCGGGGAGACAGACATCCAACAAGGTAGGCTCACCGACCCTCCTGCACGTACGGCTGAGACAAGCACCGCTAGAAGAAAGGTGGCTGAAAACGAAGAGGGAAGATACATCTTCCGACAGGGATCCCTCTCTGAGGGAAATTTCTCAGAAGAACAGACCATGTGGAGTCTCTTCGTCGACGGGTCCTCCTGCGAAAGAGGGAGCGGAGCTGGATTGATAATATCAGCACCCGACGGCACAGACATCGAGTACGCCCTGAGGTTCAATTTTAAAGCCTCCAACAATGAGGCTGAATATGAGGCCCTGATAGCTGGCCTTTCCTTGGCCAAATCTCTTAGTGTCGGCCAAATTTTGGTTCACAGTGATTCAAGGCTGGTGGTGAATCAGATACTAGGAGCCTATGAGGCCAAAGATGAGAGGATGGCTAGGTACCTTGGGAAGGTGAGGTCATTGCTGAAAGACTTTAAAGAAGCAAAATTCAAGAGGGTACCTAGGCTCGACAATGGCCGTGCTGATGCCCTTGCAAGGTTGGCCTCAGCTACTAGGACAGGCATAAGGAGGACAGTCCCGGTAGAAATCTTGCTTCGACCAACTATTGAAGACGACGAGGGAACACTTGGCATTTGCATGAATGTTTCTCAAGAACCTTCATGGATGGACCCTCTGATCAGATACATTAAAGGGGGAGAGATGCCAGAAGGAAGCCAAGAGAGGAAGAAGCTGAGATACAGGGCTGCAAAGTTCACTGTCATCGGAGACACGCTGTACAAAAAGGGGTTTTTGCTCCCCTTACTTAGGTGCGTACATCCCTCAGAAGTCCCTTCCATTTTGCGAGATGTGCATGAAGGGTCATGCTCAAGCCACATTGGGGGAAGATCCTTGGCAAAGAGGGTAGTGACCCAAGGCTACTGGTGGCCGACCTTGGGGAAGGATACCGCAGCATATGTAAAGAAGAGTGATAAGTGCCAAAGATTTGCCACCATTCCTCACCAGCCCCATCAGCCTCTTACCTCCATTACGTCCCCATGGTCGTTCGCAGTGTGGGGGATTGACCTGGTAGGACCCTTACCGAGGGCAGTCAATAACTATCAGTTCCTCATCATAGCAATTGACTACTTTTCAAAGTGGGTAGAGGCAGAGCAAAAGACCTTCCAGTTCATCTGGAAGAATGTGATATGCAGATATGGTCTACCCAACACCCTCATCTCGGATAACGGGACCCAGTTCAAGAATGCCTCTCTGCAGAAGTACTGTGAGAGGGTAAGTATCAAACAATTTTTCTCCACCCCAGGCCGACCTCAGGCCAATGGGCAAACCGAAGTTACGAATAGGACAATCCTAGATGGGATTAAGAAGAGGCTTGAGGAGGCAAAAGGAAGATGGGTTGAAGAGTTATATGCAGTGTTGTGGGCATATAGGACAATCGTAAGGACCTCTACCGGGGAGACCCCATTCATGTTGGCTTTTGGATCAGAAGCTGTCATCCCCACCGAAGTCGAGTTTCCCACTCACAGGGTCCAAATGTACGACCCCCGGGGAAATACGGAAGAGAGGAGAATTGACTTGGACTTGATTGAGGAAAGAAGGGAGGATGCTGAGATAAGGCAGGCTTCCTACCAGCAGAGGACCGCAAGGTTTTACAACCAAAGGGTGAAACAGAAGCCTATTGCAGTGGGAGACTTGGTTTTTAAAAAGACTTGGCAGAAACCCAACAAGCTCCATCCTAATTGGCATGGCCCATATAGGGTCATCGATGAAGTTGTCCCAGGGACCTACAGGCTAGAAAACTTAGAGGGGGAACCTTTTTCAAACCCCTGGAATGCAGATCATTTGAAGAAATACTATCAGTAGTGTTGTAAGGTCTTGAAAGGCCATAATTGTAATAAGGGTTGCTCCAACAGAACACTTGAAAAATTAATGAGAAATATCAGTGTTTCCTTCATCCTGTTGTCAGTCCTAGCATGCATGGAAAGTTGATCCCTCGGCTATAATGGGGACCAGTGGAGGGGACGACCCCTCCACTGTCCTAAAAAAAAAAGACGAGGGAAGACTAAATTAAAATCCATTAATTTGGTTAATTGATCCCTCGGCTATAATGGGGACCAGTGGAGGGGACGACCCCTCCACTGTCCTCAAAAAAGACGAGGGAAGACTAAATTAAAATCCATTAATTTGGTTAATTGATCCCTCGGCTATAATGGGGACCAGTGGAGGGGACGACCCCTCCACTGTCCTAAAAAAAGACGAGGGAAGACTAGATTAAAATCCATTAATTTGGTTAGTTGATCCCTCGGCTATAATGGGGACCAGTGGAGGGGACGACCACTGTCCTCAAAAAAGACGAGGGAAGACTAAATTAAAATCCATTAATTTGGTTAGTTGATCCCTCGGCTATAATGGGGACCAGTGGAGGGGACGACCCCTCCAATGTCCTCAAAAAAGACGAGGGAAGACTAAATTAAAATCCATTAATTTGGTTAATTGATCCCTCGGCTATAATGGGGACCAGTGGAGGGGACGACCCCTCCACTGTCCTCAAAAAAGACGAGGGAAGACTAAATTAAAATCCATTAATTTGGTTAATTGATCCCTCGGCTATAATGGGGACAAGTGGAGGGGACGACCCCTCCACTGTCCTCAAAAAAGACGAGGGAAGACTAAATTAAAATCCATTAATTTGGCCAATTGATCCCTCGGCTATAATGGGGACCAGTGGAGGGGACGACCCCTCCACTGTCCTAAAAAAAAGACGAGGGAAGACATTACTTAAAAATCATTTGGTTACTTGAACCCTCGGCTATAATGAGGCCACATGAGGGGACGACCCCACGGTGGTCCTCAAAAAAGACGAGGGAAGGGTTAATAGCATCAACAATGAGCAAGCCATAATAAAATGAAATAAGGAAGACAGCAAATATGGAAGAGACTGGTATTAATCAAATATAAGTATCAAGTGTTTTTACAAGGCCTTTGAACAAAAAGTATAAAAATAAGGGTATGGGTTACAGGCAGCCACCCTAGGGGACGACATCAGAGGGCAAGGCCTCAACATCAATAGGGATGGTCTCCTCAGTTACTAGCACCGGATGATCTTCAGATGTACCAACCCCCTCGATCTGGACTTGGGCCTCCACTTGGTTGAGGGCCTCGGCAATTAGGGGGTCGTCCAGTTGAACACCCTCCAGTGATGGGCGAACAGAGGAGACGACATCGCCAAACTTGAGGACGACCCATCGGCAGGCCGTCCTAATCCCCCTTTCCAGATATTCAAGGCCGAAGCCCTAAAATTCATCTGAAGTCTCGTATGCCTCCACAGCATCAGCCTCAGCTTTCTTGATGGCTGCTTCCAGATCAGTCTTATGACGGGCCTCCAGGTTGATCAGAGCCTCATCCTTGCCCTTGATCAACAAGTCCTTGTCTTTGATCAACAAGTCCTTAGCCTGAAGATCGGCATCATGCTGCCTCGTCAGCTCATCAAGGACTCTAGCATGCTCAGTCCTTGTGCTCTCCAGCTCGGCCCTCGCAGTGTCCAGCTCTGTCCGTAGGTCAGCCTCTTGTTGAATGGCCCTCTCGGCTTCATGGAATTTCTGTTGATTCTCAGCCATCCACTTGGTGGCAGAGGTGAAGGCACAGACAGACTGCAAGAAAAATGAAAATATATCAAGGGGGCCGAGGAAACACTTAGTGAAAGAATGAAATTAAAGGTTAGGGCCAATACCTGAGCAATGAAGTGAAGACCGTAGTCATACACTTTGGCTGGAGGCATCTTCGCCAAGAACTCAAAGTCGGAGGCCGACGGTGCAGAGAACATCGAGGCCTTTGCTGCCCTCAGGTTGGCAATAAGAGATGAGGGGTCGGCCCTCAGATGGGACAGATTTTGAGACCAGAAGGCCCCCATGCTTGATGAAGAGGTTGCACCCTCAGAGGCCTCGGCCCTGGCCCTCGTCTTAGGGTCAGGACGAGGCTCGGCTGGAGCCTCAATCTCCTTCCTTTTGTGGCTAACAGCTATCGGCTCAACAACTGTCGGCCCTGAGGCCCTTGTCTTCTTGGGAGCTTGCTGAGGCTCCTTCCCCTTCTTCTTTGTCAGACCAGCAAGAAGGCTTGGAGCAGTCATATCCCAGAGGTAATCTGACACGCCTGCAGGACGACCTGAAAAGGATACGATGAATCAGGAAAGTTCAGAGATAAAGAGAGAACACTTCAAAAATAAGTAAAGAAGGGAAAATGTTCAGTATAACTCACATAGTTCTGTCAGAGGGCCGACCCTCAGACCAGCTTCTTTAAGGAAGCGAGTGGTCATCAAATCTTCGAACTTTGGGATCTCACCCTCTCTCCCTCGTCCCCTCAGATACTCAACAATATCCCTCTCCTCCAAGCTAAGTCCGGGGTCTGACCTAGCTTTCATGGAGGGGTTAGACCATCTGTTAGGAACCCTCGGAGCATCGGCAGAAGGGGACGCCTCGGTGGAGCTCTCCCATGCCCCAGATATGAAGAAGAACCTTTTTTTCCAATCATGATTGGAAGTTTGAGCTACATGGAGCAGTTTCTTCTCAGACCTCCTCGCCCCTAGATGATAATATCCGGGCTGTTTAGATGAAGAGGTGATATTATAGCAGGCCAAGAATACGTCGGACGAGGGCTCATCAGTAAAAGAGTTTTTCCACAGGGAAATGTAACCCAGAATCGTCCTCCATGAGTTGGGTGGAAGTTGAGAGGGGGAGACGCCCAGAGCCGACAGAATATTTACAATAGCAGGATGGAAGGGAAGTCTAACACCTACCTTGAACATTTGCTCGTAGACTGCAATCTCTCCCTCTTCTCCCTCAAAAACCCTCTCGGTATCAGAGGGAGCCCTCATAGTCACCCCAGATGGCACTCCGTAAATATGCCTCCATATCAGAAGGTCCCTATCCCTAACAGAGGAGATAAAAGACGAGGCATGGGAGGTATCAACCTCATCATCTGTATCGTCGTCCTCGTCCTCCTCATCACCTGCAGGAGGACCCTGAGGAAAAGCCACTTGGAAGGCGTTGGGAGATAGGGTTGTCACAGGGACAGCCTCAGAGGGGATTGTACCCTCAGTCTCTCGTCCTGGGCTAAGGTCAGGTGAGTCCCTTCTACCAGAAGTTCCAGCACCAGTTGGAGAGGAGTTTCTCTCGTCCATTTCACTTGGTTTGGGAGTATCGGCCGGACGAGATGACGACCCACAAGACTCAGAGGGTTCAGATGGTCTTATGGTGGCAAGAGGAACGGGAAAGATGGGTCGTACCCAATTAGGGTCGGCCCCTCGTCTCCTCTCTTCCTCTTCCTCTATTCGTCTGATCTCGGCAAAGAGTTTTTCTCTCAGGGGTGAGAATTCAGACACTAGGTTGTAAAGCCTCCTAAGCATTAAAGGGAAGACCCTACACTTGGAGAAATTATACTAGACTTGGCTAATTCAACCACAAACACTTGGGGGATTGACCAGGTTTGACCTTTGGATTAAACAAAGAACTCAAAGGTTTTCGCCAAGAACGTTCGAAGAACTAGTGACCGGAGAAGACACCGGAAAAAGCTATGGGGTAACTCAAAAGAAAGTGCCGCCCTACGACCCTAAAAAATAAACAGAAATGAAGGCAAAAGAAAACGCTGGGTGAAAGAGGTTACCTGATGAGAAGAGGGTAAGAACGCTGCTGAAACCTGGGAAATCGGAGGCTAAAATGGCAGTGGGAACTGGTTCTAGAGAGAGAATAATCTTGGGCGCGAAGAAGAAGAAGATGAAGAGAGAGAGTTTGAAAATCTCTTAAGTACTTTGGTAATGAGTGAACCCATTTACCAAAGAAATGTATAATTAGGGCACAAGGCCCCAAGCGCACTGCGCAGCCGCCCTGCCTTGGAAACTGGAACAGCGATGAGTACCTGCACAGGTGTCACTCACCTAACTGATCACACGCGTCTCAAATTCAGCAAATATCCCTCAGCCATCTCGATGACACCTATGGCTAAGGGCTGGGGGGTGATTGATATACCCGTTTATACCCTCAGCCTGGACGAGGATTACCACCAATACGGACGACCCTACGAGGGGACGACCCTTCACCAGGCCCCGGCTGACCACCACCAGGCCCAGACGACCATACGAGGGGCCGACCCTCCGCCAGGCTCTAGACGACCCTACGAGGGGCCGACCCTCCACCAGTCTCCGGACGACCCTACGAGGGGCCGACCCTTCCCCGGCTCTGGACGACCCTACGAGGGTACGACAGTACGAGGCCAGAATCAAGCCAGGCTCACTACCGGAAGAAACTTTGCCCTTGGCCTCGGCTCATAGGCCGAGGGTGACATCATGACAGCGCGTGGTTTGGGAGACGCGTGGAACAGTGCGCGTCGGGCTCACATGACACGTGGCAGACCGTTATAACCGAATCACACCCTCACGTGAGGGAATATTATGTCATCATTTGGCATTTACAGGTGTCAACAGGGGATTTGTTAGATCATCATTCACATGCACCATGCTTACTTGGGGGGGTATACTACACCCCCCAAGACCTATATATACTTGTCACCTACAACCCCACAGGGGGAATTGATGGTAAAACCCTAGCTACAAACCTGCTTAAATACACAGTAGAGAGAGAGAGAGAGAGGGAGCTTATGTGCATTGTATCCAAGGCCATTAGTGCCCATACTTAGAGGATCACACGCTCACAGTGGATGTAGGCCTAATTGGCTGAACCACTATACATCATTGTCTTTCTTCCTCTTATACTCATCCCCTTCTACATACTTAAACACTTATGCATCTCTATGGCTGCCATGGCTACTACTGTTTGAGCTCATTATCACTTATCCGGTGATGCTAAATCACAGCATCATCATTCATAAACAACAATAAATAATATATCAAAAGATGATATAAATTTGAATAGAAAAATAGAATACAATACGCAAGTCTCCTTGTTAAATTGCGTTCATGAAATGCGTCTCAATCTTCTCACTAATCCAACAGTTGATTACAAAAAGAAGAGTAGAAACTAAACCTAAAAATTATTTTAATGCTAAACTAATTTTTTTTTGTATTTTTTTGGAATTTTTTTATATACCTACTATGTACATATTATACACTATCTCTCTCTTTATGCGTCTCTGTTTTTTTTTTCTTTTTTGTGCTAAGAGTCCTCCTTTATATGTGTTACTCCTTTCTTTTGATTGACCCACGATGCTTTGATGAGATTTTATTAGGATTGGATTCGAATAAATCAAAGGTTTTATTTGGAGTAGCAGGTGGTGGGGTCGAAATCAGGTGTGGTCACGGTTTGGGCTTCGGGCTGAGGTTTGACAGATGGAAGGGATGGATCTTGGGTTGGGCTCGGGGTATGGTCGCCATGGGTCAAAGTTCCGGCGGTTGGGGCTTCGTCGGATCGGGCAGAGTTCGGTCATGGCTGGGCTGGACACGAATGTGGGCACGGTTTGGCTGCGACGGAATCGGGTTTGACGTATGGGGGTCGAAGATGGGTTGCAGGTGGACGCGGGTTAACAGGGTCGTTGGCAGTTGGGGCTTCGTGGGATCGGGCAGGGGTTGCGATCGGGTTAAAGGGGTCGGCCCAGATTCAGAGGTTATTAGGGTGTCTGGGTCCACGTCGAAGGGGACTTACAGGTTGAGGTAGGTTCGGGCTGGGTTGCGGGTCTGCTATGATTTGGGGGGTCTGTCGAGGTGGATAGGGATCGTGGCCTGGAATCGTCGGCGCTGGAGGGTGAGGAATGGGATCGTCGAATTTGGGGTCACCGAATAGGGTGAGGGGGTAACAAATCGGGCGACTGGTTTTTGGGGTTTGCTGGTGGGTTGGCTCAATGGGGGTTTTGGTTTGGGTGGATGCGCAGGGGTGAAAACGATTCCGGCGGTGGAATTTGTGGCCTGCGATGGGTGAGTAAGGGTATGGGGTAGCAGATGATGAATAGTGTAGGGGGTGTTTGGGTATGTTTAAGTTGTGTGTGTTTACTTTGTATGTTGGTTTGTGACCCTTAAAAATTAATACTACCTAAAAAAAATAAAATTAAAACTAAATAAAATAAAATAAAAAATTAAAGTCTAATAAAAACTAAAAACTAATATTACAAACTAAATAAAGAAAATTTAAAAATAAAAAGAAATAAAATAAAACTCTATTAAAACTAAAAAAATATAATTCTAATAAAATAAAACTAAAATAAATAAAAAAAATTAAAAATTAAAATCGAAATGAAAACTAAAGTCCTAAATAATATAAATATAATAAACTAAAAATAAACTCTTAAAAACTAATCCTAATAAAACTAAAAACTAATAAAAATCAAAATAAAATAAAATTATAAAAATAAAATAGAAAAATAGAAAATGAACCTAAAAAATTCTAAATAAATCCTAAAAAATAAAGCGACTAAAATTAAAATTTTTAAAAACAATAAAAGGGCACAAACTAACACACACGGACTTGGGGAATGGTCAGGACTCGGTGTTGGCTCAGGTTAGGGTTGCGGGACTGGTTCAGAACATCGGAACTCTTCTGGGCAAGCTTCATGTGGACTTCAGACTTCGCGATCTCTTTGATTTCTTCGATGCATGATTTTGACCGCTTTTGCATCGCTATTGACTTGATTTAGCATTATTTAACACTGCGACTGCATAGTGACCTGTAAAATGATAAAATACGAACATAAAGCCAATTTTAATTAAAATGATTGACTAAAATGCATCTATTCGGGGTATAAATTAGACACTTTTGGGTGCTTATCACACCACCCCCAAACAGAACATTGCTAGTCCTCAAGCAAAAATTAGAGAGAAAACAAAATAAGTAACCAAAAGTGTGCCACTTTCGTAGGCACTGGCGATTGCACTTAGCATGTGCAACAAGCCGTTGAACCTATAGGTTGCCCTACATGACGAGTGGTGTCTCGTGAGGGTTTGCAGTGAATGTACCCACAAAATTCGAAACTTATTTAAATGCAGTATCTGAGTAGATGATGAAATGTTATACAACCCAACTTTAAAGGGACATCAAGGAACACCGTATTCGACTATCAAAATAAGATATGAAATTACTTAATACCAAAAGTGTAATCCTTCCTAAAACTCAACGTGTGTAGTGTGAAACAATCTTAAGTATCATTAGAGTAATTCTAAGATCGCCTTTATAGAATCAACGCTTTGACTTCAATTCTCACTCGATATATCTCTCTGAATCGAACTTTCTGAGAATTGGATAAGTGTATCTCTCTAGTGTGTGAGGATGTTAGTAAATGTAAACAAGTTCAAACTTCTCACACACTTTATAAAAAATGACGGATGCATGAAAGAAAATCGATCTCATGAAGGAATGCTAACCACTATGTCGAGAATGTCGAATTATTCACCATATAATCTTTTCGTTTTCCCGAACACTTTACCAAGGGTGAAAATGGGGTTTATGAAAGGTATGAGGGGAAAATGAATAAGATGAATGATGGGGTGTTTTGAGAAGATTGTGACACACTTTGATTGACTATTGTCTTCATCTTTTGAATTTATGACCACACATTTCTTTTTCTTCTTTTTTTTTCTTTTTATTTGCGATGCACTTTTCTTTTCATAAGATAAATGAAGATAATTTACGTGGAAAATTTCAAACACTCTTTTTCTCAAAAACGCTGGCAATGATGGATGGTATTTGGGACATATGGATAAGAGTAATATGGAAAATGATAATGGGTGAATGATAATGTGATAGGGAAAATGGTAAGTGTATGGCAAAATCGGTTTAGTGCTCGGGACAAACTACAAGATACATATTTCTTACAACTCGAAAGTAATGTCATTCTCAGTGATTAAACCAAATTTAAAAAAAATGGTGAGATCATGCAACGACTAAATATGGTACCCAAGGAAAGTTGAGTCAACTTTTGACTCGGAGATACGTAAAAACCCTCAAAAAGGTGAAAAGCTCAAATCTCACGAGTTTAAGTCGGCACTAGTGATCTTTAAGACTTTCTTGAGAATATAATTACTCTTCAACTTTTGATTGTAAACGTGATAGTGTAAAATTTCCGAGTTTAGAAATTCATAGTGCAAGTAAGCTTTGTGGGGTATTAATTATTTTTTGGTTAAAAGCATAATTTTTGGGTTCGAACACGGGTATTTCGAGATTTCTAAAAGAGGGATGGTAGACAATTCATGTCATAAAAATTTATTTTAACTACACAAAGAGTTTTAAATCACTTGTTTCTGAAAATTTTCAAAAGAGGTACAATTTTGATAAATTTCCCACTCCCAAACAAAAGAGAACATCGTCCTAGATGTTTAAAACCAAATATAAAAATGAAAAGCACAAGGGAGGAAAGATAGTACCATAATGAACCACTAGTTAAATGTACCGCATTCTGGAGCATAGATGAAACCTGAAGAACATATGTGATACAAAAATACGTACAAGTCTATAAAGCATGTGAAAATCATTGGGTGGTGTGAAACACCACCCCCAAACAGGGTAAGACTCATACTCAAAAACAATGAATGACGGTCTGCCTCCCGATAGCACTAAGTTTAACGTCTTCAGCAAGACCGAACCGTTCTCACCCTAAAGATAAGATCTATGAAAGTACGGGTGGCAAAAAAAATTGGGTGAGGAGAGTCACCACCAAACAAGACTGAAGAGTCAATCTTGTTGGATAAAGGCTAGAAGAAGTCAATGCACTTGTATAGCAAAGTGAATCACTCGATGCAAAGCATCGGTGAACCATGGGCAGGTGGTTAGGAGGGTACATGGACAAAGGGTAAGGGTGAGGGCGAATAGTCACCTATCACGGGCCTTAGTGAGCGTAAATGTGAGGGCAGCAAGGGCCCTATAAGAATGGTGCTCAAGTTGGTGAGGGAGGCGAAAGGGTTTGACAATAAGGATGGGGCGGACCTCATAGAAAGTGCACGACCATTCTATAAAGGAACGATGATAATGGTCGCCGTGACACACCAGGGAGCGGTAGATGGAAAATTTCAACACCACAAGGAAGTGGTGTGCATCGAGTAACAAGCTCGATGTCACGTATGGGGAGAGTAGCATGAATACTCACATGGATGGTGGGGTCGAGGAAAAGTGCAAAAATGGGATCATGGAGCACTGGGGCGGAGGGTGGGTGTAGGTGAGGACCTAAATGCTTAGATGTGAACAGGTGAGGTGTAATAGCAAGGTCCAAACCAAGTGGTGGGGTGGAAGGGACAGTGGGTGGATCGGGTGGGACAAAGGGTGGGGGAAGATGATCTAACTCACGAGTAGGAGACACACATTCCTCATGACGTGCGGAGTGATCCTCAAGGTCACTTGCAGGAGGAAGTGTGGAAATAAATGAGGGAGTAATAAATTAGCCACCATTACGTCCCCATCCGAGGTTGTGAAAGGGTCTAACGAGGCTTTAAGATTCGAGAGAGATGAATCTACATCAATATTCGGCTCAAGGGGAGCCAAATATGATGCAGTAGTATCCATATCAAGAGAGGTAAAAACTGTCTCGGATTCAATATCAAGAAAATGGTGAGCACTCGTAGACGGAGCTAACCTAGGATGAAGTGGTTCCTCGGGAACACACGTAGTGGGCTCAATAGGTGTAGGCTCAGGCATAAATAAGGATTCTATGGAAGGGGAAAGGCGAACCTCAATTGTGGGTTCGAAAGGATAGGGTGGTGTGGGATCAGTCTCACAGTCAATGGAAATGTTAACACTATTGTCAACTTGGGGCCCGGACCACGGAGTGGTCTCAATGTAGAGATTCTCAAGAAGATAGGGTTGGTCACACTCAAAATCAGTGGCACTAGAGGACGCATCATCACTCCACGTGGGGGCAACAATGGGTTGACTAGGGGTGAAATCCGACTCGTTCGCACACTCAAATGAAGTAAACCTGTGTTCAAGCCGTTGAAGGGCTTCATTTTGAGATTGAAGAGTGTGCACGAACTTGTGCAAGAGGCTCTCAAGAGCAGATGTGCAAGGTGGTGGTGGGTGAGGTGGACACAACTCGCTAGAAACACTAGGATGTGGAGAATAATCATATGAAGTGTGTGGAGCAGGGTCAAGTGTAGCATTCACGGGAGAAGCATCTCCGTGAGGGACAAAAGTGTGATCAGCATGAGGAGCATATGAAGGGGACTGATAGGTATGAGGTGCACAAGGTGGCGATGATGACTATTGGAAACTGTAAGGATCCACAACATGGCGTTGGGATTCATATTGCATGGAAGGAGGATCAGGTCGCCATAAATAGCTTAGGTATTCATATCCCTCGGCATTGGATAGGTCATGAGAATACGGCGAGGGTGGTTCCAAAATAGTGTCATAGGGATACACATGGTCCATGGTGGGTTCAGATGGAGAGAGCATGAATGGACACTCATGGGACAAGTGATCGGCAAGAAAGCAATGTGTGCACGGTGAAGCATAGGATGTGTTGACACTCGTCACCGGAGGCGGTGGAAGATGAGATGTGTGCATGGACAACATATGAGTATCAACGGTGTGCGTTTGAGAGTTAAAGACCTTAATTAATGAATTAAGGGTCGATTCGGGCTTATCATCAAACAAACTTCGAGAGAATGTGAAATGGACAAAGTATTCCCGTAAAGGACATTCTTCGGCCATGACAAGAGGAATATTTTTTTGTTCTTAAATATTTTTCAAAAGAAAATAAAATCTTTTTGTGAAAATAAGTAAAGGAAAATCTTTTTGGTATTTTAAATATGGAAAAAAAGAAAATCTTTTTGGGATTTTTGAAAAAAAAAAGTATTTTTGGTACTTTTCGGAAAATGGGAAAAATTGGACTCTTAATTTGGTCGAACTAACTAAAATCGACTACCTAAAGAATGGAATTGGACACACACGAGTCAAGAAAAAATCCTAATGAGCACGTAGCCAATTATTATCTTCAAAATTAGTGAGAGGGGCAGTCAAATTTTAATTAAGTCCGCGGGCGACAAAATTCACGGAATTTATCTTTGTGATCGCCTGTTGCAAAAATGTGCTCCTACGGGGCTAGCTAGTTGGTTGATTTTAAATTTAATGACAGCAAGGGTAGCACACAATGGATAAGCGAGTGAGTCGGGTGTGAAATCCCTTCTCGTTTCAATGTCCGGGTTCAGGTCTTAGGTAAATTAATTCATCAAACCATTCAATTTAAGTGCGATGCAGAAATTAAAAGCACATAGGAGAAATTAATCACACAAAAAATGAACTCATTGGCAGGAGAGTCGCGAGGGATAAAAAAAATTGCACCTCCCACGATTTTTACACACGTGGGGTGAAGACCGAGTTGAGTCGATCGGGGGGGGAGATCTCGTCTATCTCAGTCGTCCCCGGGAGTCCTACCGACCCAAAGTAGATAGGCTTCAAAAATCCTTGCCTTGGATTCTCTCTATCTACCTTGTCCGGTTTCCCTTTTCGCGTTTTTTTATGGAATAATTATTACAAAATAATATGGTGTCAAAATGCACCCCAAATAAATATCCCCGGCAACGGCGCCATTTGATAAGAAGATTTTAGGGTACGTACGTTGTAGTGCAAAAGCCACTCTCAAAATTCCCTTGAGTACCTACAAAGTTTGTCTAAAAATAACTCGTATTGCGGTAAGTACGGGTATCAATCCAACTTCCAAGGTAAAACAATTAATGTGAAAACGTGTAATTCCAATTTTTTTTATGAGAATATATATATTTTTTATTTTTTTAAAATAATTTCAAGGGAAAAATTTACTAATAAATGCTAAAAATTATAAAATGACTAAAGAATGTAAAAGAATGTGCAACTGAGTGTGAAATATGTGAGAAGGTCAAGAGATGGGATTACACTGTCTTTTCAGTTATTTTAATTTCTCAATTTATTAATTTGAAATATTTCGAGATAATATTAAATCGATAATCTAACTCTCGTTAAAATTATAAATTTAATAAAATATTTTTCAGAAAATTAATTTAAAAATGTCACACGATGAAAAATAAGGACTACACTATTTTCAAAAAATTACCCGCTAGGGTCAATTTAACGAAAACAATAGCAATCATCAAATTTCAATACAGAATTAATATTCAAATTTCAGAAAAACCTATCTCTAGTTCGATTCCTAAATTCAAACATTAATTTGTTCAATTAATTTACTAACTCTCGTTACATAAATTAATTGGTGACAGTTAAAATTAATTTACCTAGAAATATAAAATTAATGAAACTAATTAATTAAATTAACATCATTCCCAGTGCATCCCACCCCATGAACGGGGTGTTTAGCCAAACATTCTCATGTATGCATAAACAACAATAAATAATATATCAAAAGATGAAATAAATTTGAAAAGAGAAATAGAATACAATACGTAAGTCTCCTTGTCGAATCGTGTTCATGAAATGCGTCTCAATCTTCTAACTAATCCAGCACTTGATTACAAAAAGAAGAGTAAAAACTAACCTAAAAATTATTTTAAAGCTAAACTAATTTTTTTTGTATTTTTTTGGAATTTTTTTATGTACCTACTATGTACATATTATACACTGTCTCTCTCTTTATGCGTCTCTACTTTTTTTTTCTTTTTGTGCTGAGAGTCCTCCTTTATATGTGTTGCTCCTTTCTTTTGATTGACCCACGATGCTTTGCTGAGATTTTATTGGGATTGGATTTGAATAAATCAAAGGTTTTATTTGGAGGATAGCCACATGGGTTTATTTGGATGTTGATTGACTTTGGTTTGTCCCTGATTTGTAGGAATAGCATGTGGTGGGGTCGAAATCGGGTGTGGTCATGGTTTGGGCTTCGGGCTGTGGTTTGACAGATGGAAGGGATGGATCTCGGGTTGGGCTCGGGGTATGGTCGCCATGGGTCAAAGTTCTGGCTGTTGGGGCTTCGTCGGATCGGGCAAGGTTCGGCCATGGCTGGGTTGGACACGGATGTGGGCACGATTTGGCTGCGGCGGAATCGGGTTTGACGTATGGGGGTCGAAGATGGGTGGCAGGTGGACGCTGGTTGACGGGGTCGTCGGCAGTTGGGGCTTCGTCGGATCGGGCAGGGGTTGAGATCGGGTTAAAGGGGTCGAGCCAGATCTGGAGGTTGTTGGGCTGACTGGGTCCAGGTCGAAGGGGACTCGCGAGTTGAGGTAGGCCCGGGCTGGGTCGCGGGTCTGCTACGATTTGGGGGGTCTGCCGGGGTGGATCGGGATCGTGGCTTGGAATCGTCGGTGTCGAAGGGTGAGGAATGGGATCACCGTATTTAGGGTCACCGAACAGGGTGAGGGGGTAACAGATCGGGCTACTAGTTTTGGGGTTTGCCGGTGGGTTGGCTTAATGGGGGTTTTGGTTTGGGTGGATGCGCAAGGGAGAAAACGATTCCGGCGGTGGAATTGGTGGCCTGCGATGGGTGAGTAAGGGTATGGGGTAGTAGATGATGAATAGTGTAGGGGGTGTTTGGGTACGTTTAAGTTGTGTGTGTTTACTTTGTATGTTGGTTTGTGACCCTTAAAAATTAATACTACCTAAAAAAAAAACGAAAACTAATTAAAATAATAAATTAAAGTCTAATAAAAACTAAAAACTAATATTCCAAACTAAATAAAAAAAATTTGAAAATAAAAAGAACTAAAATAAAACTCTATTAAAACTAAAAAAATATAATCCTAATAAAATAAAACTAAAATAAATAAAAAAAATAAAAATCTAAAATTTAAATGAAAACTAAAGTCCTAAAAAATATAAAATATAATAAACTAAAAATAAACTCCTAAAAACTAATCCTAATAAAATTAAAAACTAATAAAAATCAAAATAAAATAAAATTATAAAAATAAAATAGGAAAAATAGAAAATGAACCTAAAAAATTCTAAATAAATCTAAAATAAATCCTAAAAAATAAAACGACTAAAAATAAAAATTTTAAAAATAATAAAAGGGCACAAACTAACACACACGGGCTTGGGGAATGGTCAGGGCTCGGTGTAGGCTCAGGTTAGGGTTACGGGACTGGTTCGAAACATCAGAACTCTTCTGAGCAAGCTTCATGTGGACTTCAGACTTTGCGATCTCTTTGATTTCTTCGATGCATGCTTTTGACCGCTTTTGCATCGCTATTGACTTGATTTAGCATCATTTAACACTGCGACTGCGTAGTGACCTGTAAAATAATAAAATACGAACATAAGGCCAATTTTAATTAAAACGAGTGACTAAAATGCATCTATTCGGGGTATAAATTAGACACATTTGGGTGCTTATCAGCACACTAGCTAATATTGTAAGTTACCCCAAAGGAATATCAATCACTTCCTTCTTGGGCGACTTGTTCCACACATTCGAAGGAACCCTTGATCTTACCTTCAGGTTGGCAACCCATCAAAGAAACTTTACCAACTTTACTGGCTTCTTCCATTATAGGAATCGTCGGCTTGCTAAAAAATTCCTTAGTTCTTCTCTTGTTCCAACCGATTTCTATCTATGAGTGGTGCTTGCGGAGACTACTCTTTATGTCCCGCTCAACATAAATTTCTACTTATAATGTATCACATTAAGTGACACTTAATACTTCCCTTATTTCCTTAGTGTATAGCGAAAGTTCTGACTCGTGCACTTTTTTCCACGATGTGCACTGCTGAACCTTTATACCTTACTAACATCATCATTCAACCTACGCGCAAGTCGCTCTCAACACTTGACTAGGTAAAACTCTGCTCTGAGTGTTTTCCATAATAGTTACATTTTATCCTTCTCAATGAATACCCCTTATTTAAATGGCTTCCCATAGCCTTCCAACTAAATTCGTGTGTGCTACTCTGATCGCACACGTATATATGGATTATCATCCTTCACACCATGCTTAATCCACTCTACCAGTTTCACTTCATTATGTTACTCTCATAAACATATATTCCACGCGTATGTTCCCACGTCCGTTCAACTTGGACGATTCTAGCAACAGCTAACCAGGATGCCCACACACCCTATAAACCGTGCATATTAGTGTAAGCATCACATACGCTTCACACATAATACCCAATTCTTTATTTCCCTTATGCTCACAATGTGGTTACAACACTTGGGTACTATCAAACACCCTATAAATCAAAATTTTTAAGTCCTCCTTATTATCGTTCCACCCTTCAACTCGTGCTGATAAAATAAAACTTTCAATGTTTCCTTACCACACAACCGGCTCCACTGGCCATAAATCGTCACTTAACTCTAACTTACAGTCATAATTACCTGCTCTTATGACGATCGAGGATATGAACTCATAGCCTAATGACCAAACATCTCCCTACTTCCAACTTTATGTTAAGTTTCATGCATGGGATGTCTCACAAAGAGAAATACAAACAAGGAACTCCCCCGATACACTACTACCTAGCATTGTTGGTTATCGAAATCCGTTAGGTCCTCCATCCATAACCTGTACCCCTCTATTCCATCTATTGACATAAAATATACATCTCTTACCGTAATTGTACTAAAACAAAGAACTTTTCACTAATTACACTATCGCTCAGTATTAGTGGTAATCAAATTCCATAAACCTCATACGTATATAATCGAGACTCTCGAAATCCAATTCCCAAACATATGAATATAAGTCTTAACTTCCACATTTCTAAAAGATAAATATACCAATGCGCTCCTCCTAGCACTAAGTCCTGAGCGCTAAACATAATAATGAGTGAAATCTTTTCGCTTAACGGTAAACCCAATAAACACTAAATCATAACAACAAAGTCCCTACACACATCGGGATCAAATATCTCAAGACCAATATACCCTCCGAAGCCTCTATAATATATAATATGAGTGCGAGCCCGACCCTCTCGCAGGTGAGGTCTCACCAAAACAAAACATGTTGCACTAGGGCGGCAACCCCGATAGCCTTGCAATCACTGCGCACTATCGTTTTAACCATTACTTATAAAACCAAAATCCGGATAATATCATACTCGTATAACGCATCACTAATATGAGTAATCTCAATAAAGTATATAACACTATTAATACACCCATTCATCCTCCGCGAATAACACTAAAGATAATCCTGCTACACTAGGGAAAATATTCACATAATAATAATGTTTATAGATATACGCACTAAAATCGTCTCACATGAGAATCTAGCAATAAACAAAATATAGTGACTCGCTTGAGTCACATAAAACATGCCTCATCCTCCGAGGGTAAAATTGATACTTCTACCTTGCCAATCGCTTGTATACTCAAATGGCTTCTGGACGTAACATGCCTGTCCGAACCAAAATAAAAACTACTTTAATCGTTGTCCTTTACTAGGCACCATGTTCTTGTCCCCTTTACTCGCTTTAGGAAAAATTAATGCATGTGGTTTCTCTCTCCACAAAATACTTCTATGCATAATCCACTTACCACTGGTCATACTGACCATTTTAGGGTTGTTCTTCTCTCGGACTTTGGTAGGCCCGATTCCTGATGGCTACCCTCATTGTTCCCTTAGCTTTGTTGGCCTAAAAGAACATGCTACTGGTTTCAATAGTCCTTACTAAATTCACCATCGCTTGGTAAGAATTCAACTATCCGAATCATTTAAATGGGTCCCCTGATTGATCTCCCCCTTGTGGTGTTTTACTAACACCGTTTTGCCCAGTCTTATTCTCTGATTAAATTCTTTGATTCTTTTATCCTCCCACACAAAAGGCATTAACATCTCTTTGAACAATGAGTAACCTTGCAACCATATGGATCAACTGTCCAATTAAATTCTCTTTAAGTGTTGTCAGCTTTTTTTACCAGTCGATTTCCCTCTTGAGATCCTCTTCTCCATTTGTATCTACTTCTTACGACACGAGACTCGCTAAATAATTAAATTCATTTTCACACATGGACCTCTGTCCGGCCTTCCGGTGATGAGTTCAGAACAACGTTCACATCTTATCCTGAACAACGAAGGAACCTATGGTCAAATGGTACCTAAGATCCTTTTATAGACATAGCATTCCACTTCTAAAAGTGGTGGATGACTCCCACCATTATAATTTCGTTCTGATGAGCCAATAAAAATTTTATCGCAACTTTCAGTTAGACTCACTCGGTCATATGTCCAAGACTTTGGATATTTTACCTCCTTTGGCTAACACACACAATCCCTGCGTTTCTAGAATTTCCTCCGACGGTTCTCCTTCAAGCTTCGTTCGACTATTTCCCAGTCATACCACGTTGGGTGAGTCTGATTCAGCTTCCCTATCGACTATAGCAGCACTTGGAAATTGTAGGCTGCGTCCTAGACGTCTTTACAGTCATGGCCTCTCGTGCCATAATAGGGGTGACCTTGACTACGGTCATCATCCTCAAATATACTTCACGACATCACTATGCCCGCCCTCCTGCTACCCGCCTAACGGCCCTCATCTTCCATACTTCATTGTTCGAACACGTCCGAATGCAAATAAGATTCACTAATATATACGTGATAGCAGGAGAACGAAATCACACCAAAGAAATCAATAATGCTAAACATAGGGCTCTATATCAAAGATAGCTATGCTAGAAGCATAATAAGCCACATAGATCCTAAAGGACACTAGAACCAAATGCTATGATACCACCTGTGACACCCCACCTAATTAAATACCGTATGATTAGTCCTTTACTAAATTAAAATCAAGGTGAACGGTTGGTTCATTCTTAGCATCACTGTCGCAGAATAAAATTTCTAATTAAAACACCCTAAATAATTAAGCTAAGTGTCAAAACAATTTAAAGTCTTATTTTCATTTTATTAAATTCCAATATGAAAACCTTTTTAATAAACAATAGTTTAAGAATCACATAAATACTAAATATGGCAATTAACACACAAGAATTAAACCATCTAGATAAGCCAAACCAAGTTTAAGAACAATAAATGAAATCATCCTGACAAGAGTTAACTCCCAAAGAGTACTGAATACTGGATATAAATAAACATAAATCTCTGACAAATCCAAACGGAATAGGAAAACGGGCGACACATGCTCTAACTAAGCAGAACTAAAACAAGAACATAATCAATGAAGAGGTCGTCTAAAGCAAGGGCCTGCAACTCCCACATAGGCTGCAGCACTTCCAGTCCAAAGAATCTATGCATCACTCCCCTGTCGTTGGGCACCTGTAATACATACATATATATACAAGAGAGAAAAAGATAGGAAACGGGTCAGAGCCCGAGCGTAAAACAGTTTAAAATAGTTTAGCAAGTATTTAAAATGCTTACCGGCTAATGTAGCAACTATGTTAGTATGCGACACTCTCTTGAGAATTCTCACATCTCATATAGTGTGCACGCCTACCGTACTAATAAATCTCATAAGTCTATATAACTTATTCCCATGAAGTTTTATTTTGAGAACTAATCAAGACTATGATTTTAAGTTTAGAGATCTGTAAGGACACAAATTTCCAATTGAGTCCATATATAGTTTTGGCTCAATTCCGGACAAAAACATTTATTCATAGGATAGTATGTAATTGTAATATTCTCAAGCCTATGAAGTGTTTGTTGAAGACGTAGCGGCAAAGAGTATAAAGCTTCATCAAATATGCCGGTTTGCGTGCCTCGTTTCTACGTCATCAACTATAGTTCCATGCTCCCAAGGTATGAATGCATTTATATATATATATATATATATAGGAGCTTGGAACAAAGTTTATTGGGTGTTAGGTTTTGTAAAAACTGTGTTTTAATTTTCAGAAAGAATTAAATAAAACTTTAAAATAAGTGTATAAAGTTTTCTGGGCTAAAATCGAATTTTTCGAACTTTCTGGTTTGTCGTTCGATAGATTCGTTCGAACGAGATTGTCGTTCGAACGAAAATGTCGTTCGAACGAACCTGCCAACGAGTTCCCAGTATAGGCCTATGAAATGTCGTTCGATATGTCGTTCGAACGAACCTTATGTTCGAACGAGATATCTAACGATATTTCTAACGAGTTCAATCTGGAGCGTCGTTAGAAGTCTCGTTCGAACGAGATTTTGTTAGAACGAAATGTCGTTCGAACGAGCTGTCAGGCGGGAACAGTTATTGGCAGTTTTTCACCCACTTCCCCACTTGGTTTTTAACCAAATTTTTCAGACTTTATTATGTGCGGGAATGACATTTTCCAACTTAACATTTCCATAACTTTTCCAACTTAGTTTATCTCTTAGAGAGAGTTTGAGAGCAAAAATGGTTTAGGAAAATGTTCATGTTTTGAGTGAGATTTTTAGAGAAAAATATTTTCATCACTCTAGTGTTTACACCCAATTGAGTTTATCCAAGTTCATATATACATATCAAATTGCTTGGAGTTTGGCACCGGTTTATCTCTTCCGTTTCAAAGAGAAGTTTTGGTTTGCTTCTACATCCATCAAAGAAGAAGACTTTTTGTTGCGACTCTACCCACTTGGAGAAAGGCTCCATGTACGGGTGACGGTGACCATAGAAAGCCCCATCGGTGGATTCCGAGACCGCGGTGGTGTTCCAAGGTTATTCGCTAGGAAGAGGTGTCTACAAGAAGGAGCGTCGAGGCTTGAGAGGGATCGAGTCAGTCGTTGTAAGTCTATCTGTCTTGTACTTGTAATTCCGTATCTAGTGGATTTGTGGCTAGGGACGTCCGAGGTTGTTTCCCGTCTTGGGTTTTTCCTCGTACATCGCGGCGTAGTGTGATTGATTTATTTTATCTTGTATAATAACGTAGAACGCATGTTTAGAATAATTCAAGATAAAATTTTGTTTAAATCATCACACTCACTTTAATTGGGACTAAATTAAATATTGGGTAAAGCTTATTTCATTCAAGTCATTTGCTAAAATTTGGTTTCGCCTAATTTGCTAATATTGTTAAATATGACTTAGGCAAATTCTAGGCATTGATTAATGAATCGGTTTAAGTGAATATATATTAATTGATTAATTTTACTTCACTCGGTTTGATGTTAATTTGGTTTTAATGAAATTAAAATTCGTTTTGTTTAATAATTGAACCATCACTTTTATACGCTTCCGCATCGTCTCGAGTTTTACATACAAAGGAAATTACAAGCTAAGCCTTTCCAAGATCAATATCTTCATGATTACTTACGGTACTTAGGATATCTCAGTACCGTTACACAGTTCCCGAACACTTACTAGAAAGTTTTGAGCATTTATTAAATACTTAACTACTTATACACACAGTAGAAGATTTCCACATATACGTATATATATATATATATATATATATATATATATATATATATATATATATATATATATATATATATATATATATATATATATTAATCACTCATATATTATATATACTATCGGTACCCCACATAAAATCTATGGTGTTGGAATACTCTGCTATCAAGTCCCCGTATCACTCGTACTAAGGGAAATACTAGTTCAGAATCACTCTCGAACTGTATTAACACCATATACAAAATGGAGGCGAATCACAATTCTAAGTCACTAAGAGGTCAACACATACCCCTCACGTATCTTAGGACCGTCTGACTATCATTCTCAGATAGCCTGTACCAAGGAATCCTATGTTCTAGGGTACAAGTCAATATACCCCATAAAGGTCCCATCCAGATAAGACTGTCCCGACACGACAACCTCTGTGATAGCAAGTAGCGCAGGTATGATTATACACAAAAATAATATAAATATATACACATACACTCAGTCATATATATAAATATTCTTGTTTTCCAATTAGGTTCGCCCACGACCCATAATAATTATTATTAACCGTACTTAGTACAATTTTTTACCGATTATCTCGCATAAAGGGTTCATCTCGTTTATTCTCAATTATAATCATTTCATACTTACTTCTCATCTCTCGAAGTATTCTCTTTCACTAAAGATAATTTCAGTAGGTTCACCCTCTCTAACTTACTAGTCTAAGTCATTTATAAACATATCAATTCCGTAGATAATGTGCGAACAATTTTCAATATGTAGTAAACCCCCCTGTTAACCCTCGATTTCATCCCATATAATATTTCATTCAATGGTATTCTACTTAGACCCTACTGGTCCTCTTCATGACCCATTATTCTATTTAAATAATATTCAAGGGTTCCTACACAATTTATTCGGATTAAACGAAAAGAGGAAAAACATGTTGTTTTCCAAGAGGGATCGATCGATCGAGGAAAGGGGTCGATCGATCGACAATCTTGGGTCGATTGATCTATCAAGTATTTCTTGCCCAGAAAACTGCAAATTCGACCTACGGGTTTCATCCAATAATTTCCTCCAAAACACCATTAATGATCCTCAAACTCCCAAACAACTTTATTACTGGTTACATATACCTATATACATGATTTCCTACATAAATCATGTACGAAATCATCAAAGGTATCGAATTAAAGGGGGAATTCATCATAATTATCAAGATCCCTAGTTTTACATTAATTTCGAATCTTCTAATTCTTTTTCCAGATTTCTCACTTCTAAATCAATACAATTTCGTGGGTAATCCTCTACATATGTTGAGATTTCCAGAATACACTTATTTCCTCTAAAGAATGTGATTTAAATTCCCTAAATCATCAAGTTCTTCCATAAAACATATATTCATCAACCCTATTCTAACATGGGAGAAACATTAACTAGAAAAATAGCAAGATAGATAATTTCCTAGGATTCGAAGGTCTGATTTGTTGGTGATAATTATATGGCTGCGTTCCTCATCTTACAATCTATGCCCCGGTGGTGTTAATCTTGAAAGAGGTGCTACGATTTGTGATCAATTCTTGAAAAGCTCTCTTCCTTTCTTCTCTAATGGCCGTTCTAAGTTTCTGTGATTGTTAACCCTAAAAGCTAACCTCTAATGGCAGATATAACGTAGAAAAATTTATGGGTTTAATTACCCCAAAATACAAAATGACTATAATACCCTCTCGAATGCCAGTTAGACCTAAAAACGCCCAGAAATCCAAACTAAACCCCCCGGTACACTTTTCTGACTATCTCGACCCTTCTAGACACATTGCCACACTCGAAACGATCATATGTGTGACTTATAATTTATTCACATTTATAATAATAATTTTAGTCCCGACATGACACAGGCACGTCTCGACATAATTTCCATAATTGTCATATTATTTACTCGTGATAATATTAATAAAATCAATCTCATATATTACTTTACTCAACTAGTAATATTAAAAAAATTCCCAATAATTACTAACTCTTGTCACGCTAGTAAATATTTAAAATAAAATTCTGAATTAATATTAAATTAATAACTAATTAAATTTAATAAATCCCCAATTTTAAAAGCCATAAAAATACGGGGTATTACAGGAGGTCAGGGGTTGACGAGGTTGATGGGGAATGGTAGCAAACCTTTGGCACTTGTCACATTTCTTTACATATGGTGCTGCATCTTTTGCTATGGCCGGGCAGTAGTACCCCTGAGTTATGATCCTTTTGGATAATGATCTTCCTCCACTATGGCTAAAGCAGGAACCCTCAAGTATGTCGTTTAGGATATTCGGTACCTCGGTTGGATGAACACATCTGACCAAAGGAAACAAAAACCCTTTTTTATACAAGGTGTCTTCTATAACAGAGAATTTGGCAGCTCTGTACCTCCGCTTTCTTCTCTCGGCTTTTGATGAGGGTAAATCCCCCTCCCTGATGTATTTGATAAGAGGATCCATCTAATAAGCTTACATGCTTAGATTCAGGCAAGACTTGAATGTGTTCTCTTCCTCTTTAATAGATGGCAGAAGTAGGAACTTGTAATACCCCGTACTTTTGGCTATATTTATTTTTGGGATTAATTAATTAAATTCGTATTAATTGGAAATTAATCCAGGTTAAAATACTAACGAGATGCGAGTTGGTATTTGATTATGTGCATACATGTTTTTATATGAATTTGGAATTATGAAATTTGTCGTGAGATTTATATACGGCATTATAGAAATTTTGTTGAGACGCGTGGGACCGCCGCGTCACGGTGTAATATTTTGATTATAAAAGTGAATTTAAAATCTATAAACCGTATGGTCGTTTTGAGTGCGCCAACGCGTCCGGAAGGGTCGAGATAGTCAGAAAACACTACCCGGGGGTGTAGTTTGGATTCCGGGGTATTTTTAGGCCATACCGGCAACTTAAAGGGTATTTTTGTAATTTTACATTTTGAGGAATTAAAAGTGACGAAAATTAGGAGTCTTAATCTGATTGATTATTGACCCACTAAACCCACTATCCAACCCACTTTAACCCTTTAAGATACGGAGGTTATCAATTAGGTTTCCAAGTTCCCCAAAACAAACCCTAGCCACCTTAAGCCACCATTGAAGAAGGAGCTTGGAAGAGAGGAAATTCTGCAGAAAAACTCCATCAAATCTACACCAAAATCAGAAATCGAACCAAGGCAAGTGACTTTATTCCATTTAATTTCAGAGAATGTCTTTTCCATGTTAGAAATTGAAGAATATCAATTGTTCTTGAAAGATAATGAAAACCCATGTTAATTGAACTTAAAACTTGAAACCTTGAGGAGGATTTGCATGTAGAATGATAGGTAGATGTTCCTACTGATGATATTTATGATTGGGTGAAATTTAAAATGGATTTTATTGGGTTAATTCATGATTCAAAAAGTTAGGGTTCATGTTCTTGAAATAATTGGGGGAAAAAGTGTAGAGATTTATATTTTGATTGATGTTAGAGAGATTTAATCCTTAAAAACATGTTAGAAGATGACTTGAATATGTTTAGGATGAATTAGAGACCCTAAAACGTTGTTGGGATGAACTTTGGAAGAGATTAGAAGTGATAAAAATGGATGAAAACGAATTGGGGAAAAATCTGGGCCGAAACTGGTCAGTCGTTAGAAGCAATCCCCAGGTCGTTCGAACGAACTCGTTCGAACGAGCTTCTAACGAGTTGACCAGTCGATGCTAACGAGAAGGGATTTCGTTCGATATCTCGTTCGAACGAGATATCGTTAGAAGGTACAGTTCGTTCGAACGAACTGGAATCTCGTTCGAACAGCCTCGTTCGAACGAGACTTCTAACGAGTTGACAGAGGAATCTCGTTCGAACAGTCTCATTCGAACGAGACTTCTAACGAGTTGACAGTTTGGTCCTTTTTGGACTGTTTTGATTTTTGGAGTTCCGTAAACTTGTTCGAGGAGATAGATACCCTTCCTTTGATGATGTAAGGATAGATTTGTGACCTTTGGGTTATTACGAGGAGTAAATTTATATACGAGAGATTTAATTCAATGAACCATTTGGGTTGAGACGTAAGTGTCTACTACAACGTGAGGATGAATTATGGCGCGTATAATTACAAACCCGAATAGTATAAATTGTGATAATTATAAGTTAGTACGAGAATGCGATATGTACTACGATTAAACTACGGGATTACTAAGACATGAGTTAACTTAGTATTGGTATATGAATTGTGTGTATGACATACCTATCATACTTGCTATCACGGGAGGTTTGCGTTCGCTTAGGGCCCTCTAATCCTTGTGTTGCCCGGATTTAGACTGGTTACCTTGATGAACATAGGTCATAGAAAGACTTATTGGGATATTAATAAGTCCGCTGATCGTGGGAGCGTAGGTATGTGCGTGACCCATGTGATGTGACTGTGTTCGCCTCCATTATTTGTGATGTTGTTATCTGTGAACTATTCCTGAGAGATTCGGAATATGTAATCCTTATGTACGTGATGTACCGGGATGGATAGCAGAGTATGTGTGCACCGCAGCTTAGTTCTCGGGGTGCTTATACTGTATATTTATGATGTGAATAATATACACTTAATTAATGAGAACCTTCATGTTAATGATGTGAATATAATTACGGTATTGTTTCGAGAAATATAACGAGTTAACTGATAGTTATATATATTGCATATTGAATATCTGAGTTGCGTTAAACCCCTACTTAATTACGAGCGTTATTATGTTAAGAGGACCGAGTAATAAGGGTAGGACCTATGATAGTCTAGCTAGATATGTTGTCACGTAGCTAGTAGTCTGTATCACTATAGATGGGTACTTACGTTAGGAGTGCACAGTTAGACGAGAGGTGAGAATATCATGTGAGTGCACGTCCTAACATGTACTTTGCATTTAATGTTTTAAATGTTTTTAAAGCACTTGCAGGTTTTTAAAATATAACTCCACATTCGGGCTCTGACCCGTTTGCTTTTCAAATCTATTTTCTTTGTAAAACCATTTTAGGTGCCCAGCCACAAGGGCACCATGCATAGGATACTCATTCAGGTGACGAGCTGTAGTTGTTTGTGGAAGCTACAGGGATTTGCTTGTAGACACCTCTATTCACTTGGATTCCAGCTTCATTATTTATCAGTTGTAGGGCATGTTGCCCATCCCTATTAGAGACATCTTTTACATTACAGTTTTCAGACTTTGATTTGTATTGTTTTAGCATTCGGTTATTTATTTCAGTATGGGATTGTAGTGAGGAGTTTTCCTCCAGACTTATTTACACTATGTGATGGTTATTCGTTTTACTTCAGTATGGTGAATGGTGTTGTTATTCTTTATTACACTTATTGCATGTTAATCAGACTTATTAAAATTTGGCAACCTACTTTTTGAATACTCGGTGGTTAGTAATACTAAAATGTTTTCGACAGTGATGCTATTAACTGAGCCAACTTGGCATTTTGAATTAATTTAATAAAGGAGTAGCTACCCGGTATTTATTTAGTCGGGGTGTCACAGGTGGTATCAGAGCATCAGGTTCTAGTGTCCTTTAGGATCTGACGGCTTATTATGTTTCCACTACGTTTCTTTGATATAGAGCCCTATATTTTAGGACTGTTGTAATCTTTTTGTGTATGCTTCGTTCTTCAGCTTTATTAAGTTTATAACAGCGAACTTATAAACTTTGTTCTTATTTCAGATGCCTCCACGACGTGCACGACGAGTTCCCAGGGATGCAACGCCCGAACCCCAGCCCACTCCAGTTCAGGGCATGATGAACGCCGCTGAGGTTGCAGCTATAGTAGCCCAAGCGGTAAATGCCGCCATTGCCGTTGTTCAGCAGGCAACACCTCAGGCGCCGGTTACCGCGCCAGTACAGGCTAATGCATTCTCGTCTGCTTGGGAACGTGTATGTGACGCTTTTCAGAAAGCGCATCCTCCAGAGTTTGCAGGTAGCTCAGAAGTGGTAGTCTCGAGCCAATGGAGGAAGGACATGCAGAGGCACTTAAGGATGTATGAGTGCACAGATGTTCAGAAGCAGGTGCTAGCTACTTTTAAGCTAGTTGGATCTGCGCTACAGTGGTGGGAGTCTATTACCACCATGGAGGAGAGGGATACTCTCACGATTCAGGAGTTCTGGGTGCGGTTCGACCGCAAGTACTTTTCGTCAGCTGTTCATACGAAAATGAGGAGGAGATTGATGAGTCTGAAGAAGGAGGGCAAGACAGTGGCCGAGTATGAGGCCGAGTTCACGAATCTGTTGAACATCTTTCCAGACGAGATACCAACAGAGAAGAAGAAAATTGAGAAGTTCACCGACGGGTTGACTTGGAGGATCCGTCAGCATCTGCTAGGGAACCTATCGTTGGCCACTTATTCTGATGTGGTTAACGCTGCATTGTTGCACTGCCAAGACCACCGTTTTCATATGGCCGAGGGTAAGAGGTCGGGGGAGTCTAGCCATCAGGGCAGGACTGGAGGACATGGTGCCAGCGGGGCACAATCTGGTCAGGGTCAGAGACAGAATGAGCAGGGCTCCCAGCAGGGGGATAATAAGAGGTTCCGGCCAGGGAACTACAGACAGGGACAGGGAGGTTTTCGTCAGGGCCATCAGGGTCCAAACGGCCATCAGGGCCAACAGGGGCAGAATGGGCAGCAGTTTCACCAGGCTCAGCAGGGCCAAGGGAGGAACGGTAACGGCCACCAGGGCCGGGGCCAGCGGGGACAGAGAGGAGGGAACTTCCCAGGGAAGTGCTTTATTTGTGGCAAGACTGGCCATAAGCGACAGGATTGTCTTGATAGGGACAGGGCCCCACAGCAGCAGCAGCAGGGTGCTCGCCAGGAGACACAGAGGCCCATGTTTCCCGCCGCTCTTCCCGCACCGCCACAGATGGCAGCATTGCCACCCATTCCAGCAGTCCCAGTTCAGCAGGGGCAGCTACAGTATGGACGTGTCTACAACGTTCACCAGGCTGCAGTTCCACAGGCACCGCCCGCGATTGAGGGTACGTTTCCTATCCATGGCACTCTGGGTCGGGTGTTATTTGATACGGGTGCTACACACTGTTTTATAGCTACACACTTAGCGAAAGCTTTAGGATTGTTAGCTACGGCAGAGAGCACAGTGACATGTGTCGACTCACCATTGGGGAGTGGGTCACTTATTTTCTTTATATGCCGGGGAGTGGGGGTAGAGATTGGTGGTTTGGTATTACCTGCAGACATGTTAGTGTTAGACATGCATGTTCACGATGTGATTATCGGTATGGATTGGCTCGTAGCTTATAGGGCCATGATTGATTGCTTCAGCGGTAACATTGTTTTTGCCATTCCGGGGCAAGAGATTTTTGTAGTGGCGATGCCTCGCCCAGAGGGAGGATCGACCGCTCATCTGTATTACATTGAGGAGGATACCTCTAAGGAGGTAGTGATTCCTTTAGATTCGATCCCGATTGTCAGGGAGTATTCAGATGTGTTTCAGGAGATACCAGGCTTACCACCCAATCGAGAGATAGACTTTGTTATAGATTTGCTACCGGGTACGAGACCTATAGCATGCGCACCGTACCGTATGGCTCCAGCTGAGATGAGGGAGTTATGGGATCAGATAGAGCAGCTGTTAGGTCAGGGCTTTATTCGCAGGAGTACCTCACCTTGGGGCGCTCCGGTTTTGTTTGTGAAGAAGAGGGACGGTTCACTGAGATTGTGTGTGGACTACCGAGAGTTGAATAAGGTCACGATACGGAATAAGTATCCGTTGCCTCGAATCGATGACTTATTCGACCAGTTGAGAGGAGCTTCTTTCTTCTCGAAGATTGACTTGAGATCGGGATACCATCAGTTGCGTATCAGGGAGGAGGATGTCTCGAAGACTGCATTCTTGTCGAGATATGGTTCTTACGAGTTTCGGGTTATGCCTTTCGGTTTGACCAACGCTCCAGCTGTGTTTATGGACTTGATGAACAGAGTGTTCAGGGATTTCCTAGACCAGTTTGTCATTGTCTTCATTGATGATATTCTGGTTTACTCACAGACAGAGGAGGAGCACGCTGAGCATTTGAGGCAGGTTTTGCAGACACTCCGTCAGAACGAGTTGTATGCAAAATATGAGAAGTGCGGGTTTTGGCTGAAGGAAGTCCAGTTTTTGGGACATATCATTTCCGACCGGGGAATATCTGTTGATCCGGGGAAAGTATCAGCGGTGAGGGAGTGGGGACAACCCACGACACCGACTGAGATTCGTAGTTTCTTGGGTCTAGCAGGATACTACAGGAGGTTTATTCGGGGCTTCTCAGAGATAGAAGGCCCTTTGACACATCTGACTCGTAAGGGTGTGCCATACATCTGGAGTGATGCCTGTCAGTTGGCATTCGATGAATTGAAGGACAAATTGACCTCAGCACCGGTGTTAGCATTGCCGAGACCGGGAGTTGAGTATTTGGTTTACACCGATGCGTCCTTGCAAGGACTGGGAGGAGTATTGCAGCAGGAGAGACAGGCCATAGCTTATGCTTCCCGTAAGCTTAAGCCTCATGAGAAGAATTACCCCATGCATGATTTGGAGTTGGCGGCAGTGGTATTTGCCCTACGGATTTGGAGGCATTATCTTTTGGGGGAGAAGTTTCAACTGTTCACGGACCACAAGTCCCTACAGTATCTGTTCACGCAGAAGGAATTGAATATGTGGCAACGTAGGTGGCTTGAGTTTGTGAAGGACTACCAGTTCGACATCCAGTACCACCCGGGAAAGGCTAACGTGGTAGCAGACGCGTTGAGCCGTAGGCCAGCAGATGAGGTGGCAGAGGTGTGGAAGGCTAAGTGGAAGGAATTGGGACACCAGGATGCAGTGGCCCGATCTTTCATGTCTGTGATGACCGTTACACTGTAGATTGTCACGAAGGTGGTACGAGCACAGGCCAATGACTCGTTCTGTCAGGAGCAGATAGTTCGGTTACTAGCAGAGGGAGCCGAGTCCTATACCGTTA
The DNA here is from genome assembly GCA_949130495.1 of Sambucus nigra. NCBI lineage: Eukaryota > Viridiplantae > Streptophyta > Magnoliopsida > Dipsacales > Adoxaceae > Sambucus > Sambucus nigra. The sequence continues at coordinate 221,748,247 of OX422218.1, forward strand.
GCTCAGACGGGGGATTGCGCTTCAATGGGAGATTGGTAGTTTCGAAAGGGGAGGAATTGCGACACGATGTGATGGCAGAGTCGCATGGCTCACGGTTCGCGGTACATCCCAGAGGGGACAAAATGTACCAAGACATAAGATGTCAGTATTGGTGGAGCGGTATGAAGAGAGATATCGCTGAGTTTGTTTCGAAATGCGCCACTTGTCAACTTGTAAAAGTGGATCATCAGAGACCGGCAGGATTGCTACAGCCGTTGGAGGTCCCGGTGTGGATGTGGGAGAGCATATCCATGGACTTTATCACGGGGTTGCCTACGTCGCAGAGGGGTCACGACTCCGTTTGGGTAATTGTGGACAGGTTTTCCAAGGTCGCTCACTTTTTACCCGTAAGGACTGACTACACTACGGGACAGTATGCCCAGCTCTTCATTTCAGAGATTGTGAGACTTCACGGTGTGCCCCTAAATATCGTGTCTGACAGAGACAAGATATTTGTTTCGAGGTTTTGGGAGAGTTTCTAGGAGGCCATGGGCACGGAATTGCGGTTGAGTACGGCTTATCATCCGCAGACTGATGGGCAGACTGAGCGCACAAATCAAATGTTGGAGGACATGTTACGCATGTGTATTATTGACTTTGGGGGTGGATGGGAGCAGTACCTTCCACTGGTGGAGTGTGCTTACAACAACTCCTGTCAGTTCACTATTGGCATGGCTCCGTTTGAGGCATTGTACGGTAGGCCTTGTCGTTCCCCAGCATGTTGGTTAGATGTGGGGGACAACAAACTTCTTGGGCCGGAAGTGATTCAGGATACTTCGGCAAGGATTGAGTTGATTCGGAGTCGCATTCGGGTAGCTCAAGACAGGCAGAAGAGTTATGCTGATGCGAATAGATTTTTCAGGGAGTTCCAAGTAGGGGACCAGGTTTTGCTCAGGGTATCTCCTATAAAGGGGATTATGCGTTTCGGGAAGAAGGGGAAGTTGGCACCGAGGTATGTGGGGCCGTTTCCTATTATTGAGCGAATCGGACCGGTTGCGTATAGACTCGGGTTACCGGAGCATTTGCATCGAATTCACGATGTGTTTCATATTTCCTCGCTAAGGAAATACCTTAGAGATAATTTGGCTCATTCTCACATTGTTGTGGAGGACATCGATCTCCAGCCGGATAGCTCCTACGAGGAGGGGCCGATTGCTATTTTGGACCGAAGCGAGAGGAAACTGCGGTCAAAGATATTTCCGTTAGTGCGTGTTCAGTGGCGACATCACAATGTCGAGGAGTCCACATGGGAGCGCGAGGATGAGATGCGCGAACGTTATCCAGAGTTATTTTTAGCAGGTACTTTCTAGTTTCAAATTTCGGGACGAAATTCAGTTATTAGGGGGGGAGTATGTAATACCCCGTACTTTTGGCTATATTTATTTTTGGGATTAATTAATTAAATGCGTATTAATTGGAAATTAATCCGGGTTAAAATACTAACGAGATGCAAGTTGGTATTTGATTATGTGCATACATGTTTTTATATGAATTTGGAATTATGAAATTTGTCGTGAGATTTATATACGGCATTTTAGAAATTTTGTTGAGACGCGTGGGACCGCCGCGTCACGGTGTAATATTTTGATTATAAAAGTGAATTTAAAATCTATAAACCGTATGGTCGTTTTGAGTGCGCCAACGCGTCCGGAAGGGTCGAGATAGTCAGAAAACACTACCCGGTGGTGTAGTTTGGATTCCGGGGTATTTTTAGGCCATACCGGCAACTTAAAGGGTATTTTGGTAATTTTACATTTTGAGGAATTAAAAGTGACGAAAATTAGGAGTCTTAATCTGATTGATTATTGACCCACTAAACCCACTATCCAACCCACTTTAACCCTTTAAGCTACGGAGGTTATCAATTAGGTTTCCAAGTTCCCCAAAACAAACCCTAGCCACCTTAAGCCACCATTGAAGAAGGAGCTTGGAAGAGAGGAAATTCTGCAGAAAAACTCCATCAAACCTACACCAAAATCAAAAATTGAACCAAGGCAAGTGACTTTATTCCATTTAATTTCAGAGAATGTCTTTTCCATGTTAGAAATTGAAGAATATCAATTGTTCTTGAAAGATAATGAAAACCCATGTTAATTGAACTTAGAACTTGAAACCTTGAGGAGGATTTGCATGTAGAATGATAGGTAGATGTTCCTACTGATGATATTTATGATTGGGTGAAATTTAAAAATGGATTTTATTGGGTTACTTCATGATTCAAAAAGTTAGGGTTCATGTTCTTGAAATAATTGGGGGAAAAAGTGTAGAGATTTATATTTTGATTGATGTTAGAGAGATTTAATCCTTGAAAACATGTTAGAAGATGACTTGAATATGTTTAGGATTAATTAGAGACCCTAAAACGTTGTTGGGATGAACTTTGGAAGAGATTAGAAGTGATAAAAATGGATGAAAACGAATTAGGGAAAAATCTGGGCCGAAACTGGTCAGTCGTTAGAAGCAATCCCCAGGTCGTTCGAACGAGCTTCTAACGAGTTGACCAGTCGCTGCTAACGAGAAGGGATTTCATTCGATATCTCGTTCGAACGAGATATCATTAGAAGGTACAGTTCGTTCGAACGAACTGGAATCTCGTTCGAACAGCCTCGTTCGAACGAGACTTCTAACGAGTTGACAGAGGAATCTCGTTCGAACAGTCTCGTTCGAACGAGACTTCTAACGAGTTGACAGTTTGGTCCTTTTTGGACTGTTTTGATTTTTGGAGTTTCGTAAACTTGTTCGAGGAGATAGATAACCTTCCTTTGATGATGTAAGGATAGATTTGTGACCTTTGGGTTATTACGAGGAGTAAATTTATATACGAGAGATTTAATTCAATAAACCATTTGGGTTGAGACGTGAGTGTCTACTATGACGTGAGGATGAATTATGGCGCGTATAATTACAAACCGGAATAGTATAAATTGTGATCATTATAAGTTAGTACGAGAATGCGATATGTACTTCGATTAAACTACGGGATTAGTAAGACGTGTGTTAACTTAGTATTGGTATATGAATTGTGTGTATGACATACCTACCATACTTGCTATCACGGGAGGTTTGCGTTCGCTTAGGGCCCTCTAATCCTTGTGTTGCTCGGATTTAGACTGGTTACCTTGATGAACATAGGTCATAGAAAGACTTATTGGGATATTAATAAGTCCACTGATCGTGGGAGCGTAGGTATGTGCGTGACCCATGTGATGTGACTGTGTTCGCCTCCATTATTTGTGATGTTGTTATCTGTGAACTATTCCTGCGAGATTCGAAATATGTAATCCTTATGTACGTGATGTACCGGGATGGATAGCAGAGTATGTGTGCACCGCAGCTTAGTTCTCGGGGTGCTTATACTGTATATTTATGATGTGAATAATATACACTTAATTAATGAGAACCTTCATGTTAATGATGTGAATATAATTACGGAATTGTTTCGAGAAATATAACGAGTTAACTGATAGTTATATATATTGCATATTGAACATCTGAGTTGCGTTAAACCCCTACTTAATTACGAGCGTTATTATGTTAAGAGGACCGAGTAATAAGGGTAGGACCTATGGTAGTCTAGCTAGATATGTTGTCACGTAGCTAGTAGTCTGTATCGCTATAGATGGGTACTTACGTTAGGAGTGCACAGTTAGATGAGAGGTGAGAATATCATGTGAGTGCACGTCCTAACATGTACTTTGCATTTAATGTTTTAAATGTTTTTAAAGCACTTGCAGGTTTTTAAAATATAACTCCACATTCGGGCTCTGACCCGTTTGCTTTTCAAATCTATTTTCTTTGTAAAACCATTTTAGGTGCCCAGCCACAAGGACACCATGCATAGGATACTCATTCAGGTGACGAGCTGTAGCTGTTTGTGGAAGCTACAGGGATTTGATTGTAGACGCCTCTATTCACTTGGATTCCAGCTTCATTATTTATCAGTTGTACGGCATGTTGCCCATCTCTATTAGAGACATCTTTTACATTACAGTTTTCAGACTTTGATTTGTATTGTTTTAGCATTCGGTTATTTATTTCAGTATGGGATTGTAGTGAGGAGTTTTCCTCCAGACTTATTTACACTATGTGATGGTTATTCATTTTACTTCAGTATGGTGAATGGTGTTGTTATTCTTTATTACACTTGTTGCATGTTAATCAGACTTATATTAAAATTTGGCAACCTACTTTTTAAATACTAGGTGGTTAGTAATACTAAAATGTTTTCAACAGTGATGCTATTAACTGAGCCAACTTGGCATTTTGAATTAATTTAATAAAGGAGTAGCTACCCGGTATTTAATTAGTCGGGGTGTCACAGAACTCTACCGGTACTTATCTTCCGATGTCAGTTCTTGTAGCTGAGGCCAACCTCACGAGGGAGTTGGCTCGGCCATTGTCTAGACAAGGTATTCTCTTCAACTTTACCTCTTTGGAGCTTTCCAACATCGATCTTACTCTTCTCATATATTTAGCCATTCTCTCTTCCTTGGCCTCATACACTCCTAAGATTTGATTTACCACAAGTCTTGAGTCACTATGTACTAGGAGCTGTCCAATATTAAGAGATCAGGATAAAGAGAGACATGCTACTAAAGCTTCGTACTTAGACTCATAGTTGGAGGCATTGAAATTAAACCTCAGAGCGTACTCTATATCTGTGTCGTCTGGTTCTGACACTATAACTCTGGCACCACTTCTATTTTTGCAAGATGACCCATCAATGAAGAGGCTCCATACATTATCGACCTCAGAGTAGTTTCCCAATGTCAGGGATCCTTGTTTGAAGAGATACCTTCCCTCCTCATTCTCAGTTGTCTTTCCTCTGACTATTCTTGTCTCGACCTCATCTATGGAAGGACCGACACTTCTTTCTAGCTGCCTGCGTACAATCCCACACTTTTCTTTTTCAAACTAGACCTCGTCCCAAGTGAACTAGGCCAAAATGTTAGTTATTTCCTTCCCTTTTATTGCCACCCTCGTCTGGTAGAAAATGTCAAATTCTCCTAGATCAATTTTCCAAGCCATTAGTCTCCCTAATTTCTCACGTTTGTGGATGACCTTTCTGAGCAACGAGTTAGTGAGGATGACTATTGAGTGGGCTTGGAAGTATGGTTTCATCTTTCTAGAAACATGAATCAAAGCATAAGCCAACTTCTCCATCCTAGGATATCTCTGCTCAGATCCTTGGAGAGCTTTTCTGTTAAAATACACTGGCTTTTGTACCTCCGTCCTCGTCTCTCACTATAACAGTGCTAATTACCGACTCTGAGATGGCTAAGTACATATAAAACTTTTCTCCTTGTACTGGCCGAGATAGAAGTAAGAGAGAGAAAAGTTAGGACTTGAGCTCTTTGAAAGCTTTATCACATTCCTCATTCCATTCAAAAACTTTTTTGAGGATTTTAAAAAATGGCAGACATTTGCTTGTAGCTCTAGAAACAAACATGTTGAGGGTAGCCACTCGTCTAGTAAGTCTCTGGACATCTTTGATAGTCTTAGGTGTCTTCATTTCCAGCAAATCTTTTATCTTCTCTGGATTAGCCTCTATTCCTCTTTGGTTGATAATGAATCCTAAAAACTTTTCGGCTTAGACCCCAAAAACACATTTCGTAGGGTTGATCTTCATCATGTACGCATCCATAGTATCAAAGATTTTTTAAAGGTCGCCCACACGAGTGTCAGCCTTTAGACTCTTCGTTAGCATGTCATCCATATAAACCTCCATGGACTTTCCAATTTGATCCACAAACATCATATTTAGCAGACGCTGATATGTAGCCCATGTATTCTTCAGGCCGAAAGGCATGACTTTGTAGTAATATGTCCCTTTATCTGTAATGACGGCTGTCTTCTCTGAGTCATCCGGATCCATGAAGATTTGGTTATAGCCAGAATATGCATCCATAAAGCTCATCAGCTCATGGCATGTTGTGGCGTCTACCATCTGATCTATATGAGGAAGAGGAAATTTATCTTCGGGGAAAGACTTGTTAAGGTCGGTTAAATCCATGCACATTCTCCACTTCCTATTGGCCTTTGCCAACATGACAGTATTGGACAGCCACTCTGGGTAAATAACCTCTCTAATGAACTCGGATTTTTTGAGATTCTTAACCTCATCTCTGATAACATCATATTTTTCACGGGAGTAGATCCATATCCTCTAATTAATTGGCTTGGCATCTTCCACCACATTAAGCTTGTAACATATGATCTTAGGGTCAATACCTGACATGTCGGGATAACTCCAGGCAAAGATACTATGTCTTATCTTTAGAATCTTTATCAGCTCTTCTTTGATCTCGGGTGATATACCCATATATACCCTCTGCCAGGCCAAGGGCATACTCCACCTGGACGAGGCTAGGATGATCTCACAACTAATATCAGACGACCCTTCAAAGGGTCGACCCATATCATAGTCTGGACAACCCTTCAAGGGGCCGACCCCTCATCATGGCACAGATAACCCTTTAAGGGGCCGACCCATCATCATGTCCCAAACGACCCTTAAAGGGGATGACCCCTCATCATGATGCAGAAGACCCTTCAAGGGGATGAACCCCTCATCATGTCTCAGACGACCTTTCAAGGGGTCGACCCGTCATCAGGCTCAGACGACCCTTAAAGGGGTCGACCCGTCATCATGGCTCAGATGACCCTTCAAGGGGCCGACCCCTCATCAGGCTTAGATGACCCTTAAGGGGGATGACCCCTCATCATGGTCTGGACAACCCTACGAGGGTATGACAGTACGATGCTCGGATAAGGCCTGCCTCATTGCTAGCAGGAACTTTTCCCTCAGCCTCGTATTATCGGTCGAGGGTGACATCATCATAGTGCGTGATTTGGGAGACGTGTGGAACAGTGCGCGTGGGGCTCATATGGCACGTAGAAGACCATTATAACAATATAACCCCCTCACATGAGGGAATATTATGTCATCATTAATCATAGGTGTCACCTACAGGTGTCAGTAGGGGATTGGCTAGATCATCATTCACATGCACCATGCATGCTTGGGGGGTACACTACACTCCCAAGACCTATATATACTTGTCACCTACAACCCTGCAAGGGGATCGACAATTGTAACCCTAGCTGAAACTCTACTTGTACACAATAGAGAGAGAAAGTGAGCTTATATGCATTGTATCCAAGGCCATTAGTGCCCATACTTAGTGGATCACACACTCACAGTGGATGTAGACCTAATTGGCTGAACCACTATACATCATTATCTTATTACTCTTATACTCATCCCCTTATATACACTTACACACATACATCTCTATGACTGCCATTGTTATTACAGTTTGAGCTCATCATCACTTATCTGGTGGTGCTGAATCCAAGCATCATCAGTTTGGCACCGTTTGTGGGAACGAGAAGACATATCTTCCTTTGTACAGCTTGACCTCACCGGGCACTCTAGTGGTGAACCAGTTCTCCCACTTTGTGGAGCTGTTTCACCATTTAAAGAGACCCATTAAGGTTCTCAAGCTTACTAGTCTTTTATTCAGTTCAGGTCTTCGTAGCTCAAATATATGGCATCGGAGATGCCATCTCCACCTCTCCCTCTGTCGGATAGTGGGGTAGGACCCAGTTCCAGTCAACCACCCTCTCAGTCTGAGATGGATGATGTGGTAGCCGCCTTGAAGTCTCTAGCATCAAGACAGCGGATTATGAAGGAGCAATTTACAGCTCTAAGCCAAAACATACTAAGACCACCAGGGGTCTCACCGGAGATGATTAGTCCAGTGAAAGCTCCAGGGCAGCATGAGGCCAGGGGACCATCCCAGGCACCATGAAAAGACTTGCCACCTCCACAACGGCAGAGGGATGTTTCTGACCCCCGACTTCTACGCCTAGGGAGGCAAGGAGTCCCTTGCCCTGTTGACAGGTATGATGATCTGGAGGGGGAGGAGGCCCCCATAGAGTGCTGGGAGCAGTATAAGGTCTCCAACAATACTGTGCGACCTCTCCAGGATAGTAGAGGGAAGTGTAGAAGGAAAAATCCTGATGATCACCCGAGAGGCTCTAGTTTTGATCGCTTGAGCAGGGGGTCGGCCTTTGAGAGGCTAGGCCCAGTAAATGACCTGCGAGAAAAATTATCCAGACTAAGGAGTGCTGCGAGATCCAGAAGGGAGGTAGAAGATGGCCAACCCCACGGGGGCCGACCCCAAGGACGGGACGACGGTCAAAAGGAATTAAATAGTCGACACAGACCTGCCACAGCGGAACCACCCTCCGTTCACCTCAAAGAGGCGGCTGGGGATAACATCGGCCAAGCCGACCCTACGAGGCCCTAGAATGACTCGATCCAGCGACTGGAGGATAAGATTAGTGATATTCTAAAGAGCCGGGAATATCTTCAGAGAGGATACTCCATAAGCTCATCCTTTATGGCGAAGATAGTCAACTTCCCAATGCTATCCAAGTTTAAGCCACCTGTGGTCACCCCAAGGTATAACGGGAGTACAAACCCTGTCCATCATATTGAGATGTATCAATCGGCGGCAGACATATACTCTATCTCAGATGAGATGAGGTGTCGTGCCTTTTCTGGCACTCTGACTGGGGCTGCACATGTCTAGTACATGTCTCTTCCAAAAAACTCCATTGAAAGCTTTAAGTAGTTGGCAGACCGGTTTATCCATAACTTTTTCTTTGGGGTGAGGCCACATAAGAAGACCACACACCTTCTCTATATTAAACAGGGGAAAAACGAGAGTCTAAGAGACTACATAGCCAGATTAAACAAAGAAAAGTTAGAGGTTGAAGACTATGAGGAGAGCATATCCATGAACGCTCTCATTAGAGGACTCCAGAAGGGGAAGCTGATATGGAAGCTTGTTGAAGACCCTCCGAGGACAATGGCTGAATTACTGTCAATAGCCAAAAAGGTGATGAATGTCGAAGAGGCGATGGCAGCAAAATACGAAGATAAAAAAGGAGGCACCAGTGGAAGAAATTACCAGAAAAAGAACAAAGAGGGGAAGAAGAGGTCTCCAAATTACAAATTCGCTGATTACACCCCTTTGGCGGTCAGCTGTGAACATATTATTAATGAGATTAAGAGTGAACGATCCCTGAAGTGTCCTGAGAAGTTGAGGGCAGCCCCCACAAGAGGAACAAAAACCTGTGGTGTGAATTTCACCAAGACCATGGCCACGTGATAGACAAATGCTTTGCTCTGAAAGATGAGATTGAAAAAATGCTAAAATAAGGGAAGATCAGGAGGTACGTTGACAAAGGTGCCTTCAAGAGGGGTCGAGGGGATGACCCCAAAAAGAAGAGAGGTGATGCATGCCGAGAAGATCCTCCAAACCGAAGGGACCACCCTTTAGATGATGAGGACGACCCTGACCTCCCGCCGAGAGATGACCACGACCCTATAAAGAGACTTAATATGATATCACTCGGTATTGGGATGATCTTCGGGGGACTAGCAGGAGGAGGGTTAGAGGTCGCAGACAGGAAGGCCCATGTAACTGAAGCCAAGGCAGTGACAAAGGTTGTGCACTCAACCACTATTGAGGCAAAATCAAAAAAGGAAATAAGGTTGATATGGACACTCTAATAGTGGGATTCTCAATAATGGACTTTAAAGGCCTCTTAGCCCTGCATGATGACCCTCTAATCATCACTACCAGGGTGCATGGATGTGAGGTGCCTAGGATCTTGGTAGATAGGGGTAGCCTTGCAGATGTGATGTTTTGGTCGTACTTCAAAGCCTTAGGCCTCAACCGTGCTAGCTCGTCCCATACCACCACCCATTGATTGGGTTCAGTGGGGAAAGAGTTCATCCTCTAGGAGTGTATGAGGCCGATGTCAGGATGGGAGACGAGTGGCCGAGATGGCTTACTAAGAGGGTCAGCTTCTTCGTGATGGACGAACATGTCTTCTCGGCCTACAACATTATACTGGGGTGAATAGACCTCAAGGGGTTTGAGGTTGTGCCATCTACAGTTCATCAGATGATCAAATTACCGACCCCTTACGGGGTAGGGGAAGTTCAGGGAGACCAGATAACGGCACGAGAATGTTACTTTAACTCCGCTGAAGAAAGAGAGGCACACAAGAAGGCAATAGCCACTTATAATATTAACACCCTTGACCCCAGGGATGAGAAAAAACTCAAGAAAGGAGAAGCCGTAGAAGAGGTAGAATCCATCATCCTCAATGAGGATGATCTGTAAAAAACCGTCTAAATCGGTAAAGCTCTGAAGATATACATAAAAGAAGACCTCATAAAGCTACTAAAAAGAAGACAAAGTGTCTTTGAATGGAGTGACGCAGATATGCCGGGGATCGACCCCGAAATTATGAGCCACAAGCTCAACGTGGTAGAGGGTGAAAAGCCAGTAAAGTAGAAGAGGAGAATTTATTCTCGAGAGAAGTATGAGGTCATTAGGGATGAGCTCAAGAAGCTAGAAGATGCAGAGTTTATCAGAGAGGTCATCTACCCCGAGTGGTTGTCCAACACAGTCATTGTTCCAAAAGCCAACGGGAAGTGGAGGATATGTGTAGACTTCACAGACCTCAACAAACATTATCCCAAAGACAGCTTCCCTCTCCCCCGTATTGATCAGATGGTAGACGCTACCGCAGGCCATGAGATCATGAGCTTCATGGATGCCTATTCATGGAAATAACCAGATCTTCATGAACCCTGAAGACTCAGAGAAAACAACCTTCATTACCGACAAAGGGATATACTTTTATAGGGTCATTCCCTTTGGCCTAAAAAAAGCGGGGGCAACGTATCAACGCCTTGTGCATAAAATGTTTGAAGACCAAATTGGGAAGTCTATGGAGGTTTATGTAGACAACATGCTGACTAAAATCTTAAAGGTCGAGGATCATGTGGCCGACCTCGAGAGGACCTTTAATATAATGAACAAGTATCGAACGAAGCTCAACCCGACCAAATGTGTCTTCAGGGTCGGAGCAGGGAAGTTCTTGGGGCTTATTGTCAACCAAAGAGGCATCGTGTCCAGGGCGAGTGGCTACTTTGAATAGGTTCGTGTCCAGGGCCACAGACAAGTGCTTACCATTCTTCAAAATTCTCAGAAAATCTTTTGATTGGAGCGAAGAGTGTGATCAGGATTTCAAGGAACTAAAGGCATACTTAGGGTCTCCCATGATTTTGTCACGACCAGTATAAGGCGAATGGATACATGTGTACCTAGTCGTCTCAGTGTCAGCCTTCAGTGTAGCCATTGTGAGAGAAGAGGATAGAGTACAGAAGCCTGTGTATTTCAATAGTAAGGCAATCCAGGGGGCAGAGAAAAGATACCCAAGGATGGAGAAGTTAGCTTATGTCTTGATCCATGTATCAAGAAAGATGAAGCCATACTTCCAGTCCCACACAATGGTCATCCTCACCGACTCTCCTCTCAGACAGGTCTTACACAAGCCAGAAAAATCGGGGAGGCTAATGGCCTCGGCCATAGAGTTGGGGGAGTTCGACATTTTATATCAACCTAGGGTGGCCATTAAGGGGCAAGCATTAGCAGATTTCATGGCTGAATTTACTTGGGAAGATGATGAGGCTGAAGATGAGAGCCTCAAAGAGAGAAAAACACGGCAGGGCAGAATTATTGACCCATCTGCAAAAAAAGGCTGAGACAAGCACCGCTAGAGAAAAAGTGGCCGAGAACGAAGAGGGAAGATACCTCTTTAGACAGGGGTCCCTCACCGAGGGAAATTTCTCAGAAGAACAGACTGTGTGGAGCCTCTTCGTTGACGAGTACTCCTGCGACAGCGAAAGTGGGGCTGGATTAATAGTATCAGCACCTGATGGCACAGACATTGAGTATGCCCTAAGGTTCAACTTCAAAGCCTCCAACAATGAGTCTGAATATGTGGACTTGATAGCAGGCCTCTCCTTGGCCAAGTCTCTTAGTGTCGACCAGATTTTGGTCCATAGTGATTCAAGGCTAGTAGTGAATCAGATACTAGTAGCCTACAAGGCCAAGGATGAGCGGATGGCCAAATACCTTGAGAAAGTGAAATCACTATTGAAGAGCTTCAGAGAAGTGAAATTGAAGAGGATACCTAGGCTCGATAATGGCCGAGTTGATGCACTTGCTAGGTTGGCCTCGACAACTAGGACAGATATCAGTAGGACAGTCCCAGTGGAAATTTTGCTTCGACCAACTATTGAAGATGTTGAGGGAACACTTGGAACTTGCTTAATATCTCTAAGGAAGCTTCATGGATGGACCCTCTAATCAGATACATTAAATAGGGGGAGATGCCTGAGGCAAAATAAGAAAGGAAGAAGTTGAGATATAGAGCTGCGAAATTCACTATCATCGGAGACACCTTGTATAAAAAGGGGTTCTTGCTCCCCTTTATCAGATGTGTGCACCCGTCTGAGGTCCCTCACATCCTACAAGATGTGCACGAGGTGTCATGCTCAAGCCACATTGGGGGCAGATCTTTAGCAAAGAGGATAGTAACCCAAGGATACTGGTGGCCGACCATGGGGAAAGATGCCACGGTATACGTAAAAAAGTGCGATAAATGTCAAAGATTTTCCACAATCCCTCACCAACCCCATCAGCCTCTTACCTCCATCACATCCCCATGGCCATTCGCAGTATGGGGAATCGATCTAGTAGGAACTTTGCCCAGGGACATAAAAAACTACCGATACTTGATCGTGGCAATTGATTATTTCTCAAAATGGGTGGAAGCGGAGCCGATGGTAACGATCACAGAGCAAAAGACCTTCCAATTTATATGGAAAAACATTATATGCAGATATGGTCTCCCCAACACCCTCATCTCGAATAATGGGACTCAATTCAAGAATACATCTCTGGAGAAGTACTGTGAAAGGGTGAGTATCAAACACTTCTTCTTTGCCCCAAGCCGACCTCAAGCCAATGGGCAAACGAAAGTTACAAACAGAACAATCCTAGATGGGATCAAGAAAAAACTCGAGGAGGCAAAAGGAAGATGGGTTGAGGAGTTATATGTTGTACTGTGGGCCTACAGGACGACGACAAAGACCTCTACCGGAGAAACCCCGTTCATGTTGGCTTATGTCTCAGAAGCCGTCATCCCCACCGAAATCGGGTTTCCTACTCACGGGGTCCAAATGTATGAACCCCAGAGAAATGTGGAAGAAAGGAGACTTGACTTAGATCTGATCGAGGAAAGGAGGGAAGACGCCAAGATAAGGTAAGTCGCTTACCAACAGAGGATTGCAAGGTTCTACAACCAGAGGGTGAGACAAAGGACAATCGCAGTATGGGACTTAGTTTTAAAAAAGACTTGGCAAAAGCCAAACAAGATCCACCAAAATTGGCATGGCCATATAGGGTCATTGATGAAGTTGTCCCTGGAACGTATAGACTAGAGAATCTTGAGGGTGAACCCTTTTCCAGCCCCTGGAATGCAGATCATTTGAAGAGATACTATCAATAATTTTGCAACGTCCTATCGGACCGCGATTGTAATGAATGTGTTGCTCCAACAGAACACTTAGAATGTTAATGAGAATGTCACATTGGTCCCTCAATTTGTGTTTGATTAATTCTAGTTAGATTGGGGTTATACTCGTTAAAACCACCCTCAGTTATGATGAGGGCAAATGGTGGGGACGACCCCTAATTTACCCTCAAGAAATATGAGGGGGGACTTGAAATTTAAAACCATTAAGTTGGTGGGAAATCACCCTTGGCTATGATGAGGGTAACTGGTGGGGACGACCCCTCATTTACCCTCAAGAAAGACGAAGGGGGACTTGAATTTTAAAAACCATTAAGTTGGTGAGAAACCACCCTCGGCTATGATGAGGGAAAATGGTGGGGACGACCCCTTATTTACCCTCAACAAAGACGATGGGGGACTTGAAATTTAAAACCATTAAGTTGGTGGGAAACCACCCTCGACTATGATGAGGGAAAATGGTAGGGACTACCCCTCATTTATCCTCAAGAAAGACGAGGGGGGACTTAAAATTTAAAACCATTAAGTTGGTGGGAAACCACCCTCGGCTATGATGAGGGCAAATGGTGGGGACGACCCCTCATTTACCCTCAAGAAAGACGAGGGAGGCCTTAAAATTTAAAACCATTAAGTTGGTGGGAAACCACCCTCGGCTATGATGAGGGAAAATGGTGGGGATGACCCCTCATTTACCCTCAAGAAAGATGAGGGGGGACTTGAAATTTAAAAACCATTAAGTTGGTGGGAAACCACCCTCGGCTATGATGAGGGCAAATGGTGGGGACGACCCCTTATTTAACCTCAAGAAAGACGAGGGGGGACTTAAAATTTAAAACCATTAAGTTGGTGGGAAACCACCCTCGGCTATGATGAGGGCAAATGGTGGGGACGACCCCTTATTTACCCTCAAGAAAGACGAGGGGGGACTTAAAATTTAAAACCATTAAGTTGTTGGGAAACCACCCTCGGCTATGATGAGGGCAAATGGTGGGGACGACCCCTCATTTACCCTCAAGAAAGACGAGGGGGGACTTAAAATTTAAAACCATTAAGTTGGTGGGAAACCACCCTCGACTATGATGAGGGAAAATGGTAGGGACTACCCCTCATTTATCCTCAAGAAAGATGAGGGGGGACTTAAAATTTAAAACCATTAAGTTGGTGGGAAACCACCCTCGGCTATGATGAGGGCAAATGGTGGGGACGACCCCTCATTTACCCTCAAGAAAGAAGAGGGAGGCCTTGAAAGTTAAAACCATTAAGTTGGTGGGAAACCACCCTCGGTTATGATGAGGGCAAATGGTAGGGACTGCCCTTCATTTACCCTCAAGAAAGACGAGGGGGGACTTGAAATTTAAAACCATTAAGTTGGTGGGAAACCACCCTCGGCTATGATGAGGTCAAATAGTGGGGAGGAGCCCTCATTTACCCTCAAGAAAGACGAGGGGACTTGAAATTTAAAAACCATTTAGTTTGTGGGAAACCACCCTCGGCTATGATGAGGGAAAATGGTGGGGACGACCCCTCATTTACCCTCAAGAAATACTAGGGGGGACTTGAAATTTAAAAACCATTAAGTTGGTGGGAAACCACCCTCGGCTATGATGAGGGCAAATGGTGGGGACGACCTCTCATTTACCCTCAAGAAAGATGAGGGGGTAATTGAAAGTTAAAACCATTAAGTTGGTGGGAAACCACCCTCGGCTATGATTAGGGCAAATGATGGGGACAACCCCTCATTTACCCTCAAGAAAGACGAGGGGGGACTTGAAATTTAAAAATCATTAAGTTGGTGGGAAACCACCCTCGGCTATGATGAGGGAAAATGATGGGAACGACCCTTCATTTACCCTCAAGAAAGATAAGGGGGAGTTATATACAACGTCACAAGATAAATCATACAAGAGACAAGCATAGAAGACAGATAGAGGCATCATGTTACAAAATGTTATAGATGTTTGTCCAACAAAAGTAAAGTACAAAAGTGTGATACATGAAGAGGGTATTGGCTACAAACAGCCATCCTATTGAGCGGCATCAGAGGGTAGGGCCTCAACATCGATAAGAGGAGTCTCCTCAGTAACCAAGACAGGCTGATCTTCAGAAGTGCCGGTGCCTTCAGCATTCACGTAAGACTCCACGTGGGCCAGAGCCTCAGCAATCAGTGGTCCGTACAATTGAACTACCTCAAGAGAGGGACGAACTGAAGAGACGGCATCAGTAAACTTAAGGACGACCCACCGACAGGCCATTCTGATCCCTCTCTCTAAGTACTTAAGACCGAAGCCTTAAAACTCGTCAGAGAGTTTGTAGGCCTCCACAGCATCGGCCTCGAATTTCTTTACTACCCCCTCAAGATCAGTCTTGAATTGAGCGCCCAGGTTGATCAAGGCCTCCTTCTCTTTAATAATTAAGTCCTTGGACTTCAGATCTGCATCATGCTTCTTTGCCAGCTCGTCCAGGACCCTTGCATGTTCGATCCTCGCACTCTCCAACTCGGCCCTTACAGTCTCGAGCTCGGTCTGCAGGTCAGCCTCGTGCTGAATAGCCCTCTCGGCTTCATAAAATTTCTGTTGGTTCTCGGCCATCCACTTGGTAGCTGATGTAAAGGCACAAACAGACTGCACAGAAGCAGGCACATATTAAGGGGCCGAGGGAATAGTTAGTGAAAAGCTCAACTGAGGAAATGAAGTAACAACAAATACCTGGGCCAGAGTATGCAGACCATAATCATACACCTTTGCCAGGGGAATCTTGGATAGAAAGTCGTAGTCGGCAGTCGAGGGAGCAGAGAACATAGAAGCCTTGGCCGCCCTCAGATTGACTATGAGGGAAGATGGTTCATCCTTCAAGAATGTTAAGTTCTGGGACCAAAAGGCCCCCATGCTAAAAGAGGAGCTGCTCCCCTCAAACGCCTCCACCCTTGCACTCATCCTAGAATTCGACCGAGGGTCGATAAGAACTTCTGGGCCCTTTTTTGTGGTTATCGGCAGATGGTTCAACAGGTGTCAGCCCCACGACCTTTGACTTCCTCAGAGCCTGCTGAGGCTATTTGCCTTTCTTCTTGCCCAGACCAGACAACAAGCTTGGGGTAGTCATTTCCCAAAGTTGGTCAGAGATATTTTCTGGACGACCTGAAAATGAGATGACACATCAAAAAGATACATAGACAAAGATAAAACACTTGAAAAATAATCAAAGATTGAGCAAAAAACTACTCACATAGTTTTGTCAAGGAACCGACCCTCAGACCAGCTTTTTTGAGGAAGAGAGGAGTCATCAAATCTTCAAAATTTTCAAGTCCGCCCTCTTTCCCTCGCTCTCTCAGATAGTATGACCCTCTCCTCCAAACAAAGTCCGGGGTCTGACCTAGCCTTCATAGAAGGGTTAGACCATCTCCTTAGGACTCTCGGATCATCGTCCAAAGGATGATCCCTGTCGGTGAATTCCTAATCCCCAGAAATAAAGAAAAATCTATTTTTCCAGTCATGGTTAGTGGTTTGTGCCACGTGGAGATTTTTTTATCAGACCTCCTCGCCCCCAGATGATAGTACCCAGGTTGTTTGGACGAGGAGGTGATATTGTAACAGGCTAAGAACACATCGATCGAAGGCTCATCAGTAAATGAATTCTTCCAAAGCGAGATGTAGCCAAGAATAGTCCTCCATGAGTTGGGGGGAGGTTGAGAAGTGGAAACCCCAAGGGCAGACAAGATATTGACTATAGAAGGGTGTAGAGGGAGCCTAACACCGACCCTTAATATCTGCTTATAGACATCGATCTCTCCCTCGTCACCCTCGAAGACTTTCTCAGATTCAGCGGGGACCCTCATACTTATGTTGGGTTGTATGCCAAAGAGATGCCTCCACACTAAGAGATCACGGTCTTTGACTGATGATACATAAGTCGAAGCAGTTGAAGTGTCAACTTGACTATCATCACCATCAGAAGAACCCTCACTGTTTCCCTCATCTCTCTCGTCACCAGATCCCCCAACCTCTGGGGGACCATCTGGAAAGGCAAATTGAAATTCAAAAGGGTACAACGATGTTATAAGGACAGCCTCAGAAGGGGTTGTGCCCTCGGCCTGGGCTGAGAGTGGATGCCTCTCCCCCTCCCAGAAGGACCAGCACCTTTCGGCGATGATGCTCTCTGATACATTTCTCCCTCGCATGATTGACTCTCGGTTAGACGACCAGACGACCTGTAGGACTCAGGGGGTACGATAGTGGCTATTGGAATGGGAGAAATGGATCGTAACCAATTAGGGTCAGCCCCTCATCTCCTCTCCTCCTCCTCTATCCGTTTAATCTCTACGAAGAACTTCTCTCTCAGGGATGGGAATTCCTCGGCTAAAACATAAAGCCTCCTAATCATTAATGGGAAGACCTTACACTTAAAATAATTTGGCTAAGCTAACTATAAACATTCTAATAGTTGAACAAGCTAGACTTTTGGATTAAAACCAAAGAAAGAAAGGGTTTCGATCAAGAACACTAAGGAATAACTCGCCAGAGAAGAATGTCAGAAGGTTATGAAATGGCTAAAGAAAAATCCAGTCCTACAGGCTTAAAATAAGAAAGCAAACAGTAATGGAAGATAAAGATGGCACTAGGGCAGAAGGATTACCTGAGAAAGAACAACGAGACTGCCAAAGCTCGAACCATTGAAGTTGCAGAAATGGTGGTTTGAGTCTGTTGGGAAACTAGAGAAAGAAAGCTTGTGCACGAAGAAGAAGAAGAAGAATAAAGGAAATGACTTTAAAAAACTGTTTAAATATCTTATTAATGAGTGGGATCATTAACCAAGGCAAAGTACAACCCATGAGGAGGGTATCATTAGGGCACAAAGTCCCAGGCCAAATGTGTAACCGGCACACCTGGGAAACTGGAACGACAGTGGATATCTGCCTAGGTGTCACATCATCTTGATAGGTGTCACTCACCAAAATGATCATAAACTTATCTCATGGGCAACACTATCCCTCAGCCATCTCGACAACATCGATGGCTAAGGGATAAGGGTCATTAATATATCCATATATACCCTCGGTCAGGCCGAGGGCGTACTCCACCTGGACGAGGCTAGGATGATCTCACAACTAATATCAGACGACCCTTCAAAGGGTCGACCCCATATCATAGTACAAATGACCCTTCAAGGGGACGACCCCTCATCATGGCTCAGACAACCCTTCAAGGGTCTGACCCATAGTCATGGCCCAGACGACCCTTAAAGGGGCCGACCCCTCATTATGACGTAGACAACCCTTCAAGGGGCCTACCCCCTCATCATGTCTCAGACAACCTTTCAAAGGGACGACCCCTCATCAGGCTCAGACGCCCCTTAAAGGGGCCGACCCCTCATCATGGCTCAGATGACCCTTCAAGGGGCCGACCCCTCATCAGGCTTAGATGACCCTTAAGGGGGTCGACCCCTCATCATGGTCCGAATGACCCTATGAGGGTACAATAGTACAAGGCCCGGATAAGGCCTGCCTCATTGCTAGCAGGAACTTTTCCCTCGGCCTCGTATCATCGACCGAGGGTGATATCATCACAACACGTGATTTGGGAGACGCGTGGAACAGTGCACGTGGGGCTCATATGGTATGTAGAAGATCGTTATAATAATATCACCCCCTCACGTGAGGGAATATTATGTCATCATTAATCACAGGTGGCACCTATAGGTGTGAGCAGGGGATTGGTTAGATCATCATTCACATACACCATGCATGCTTGGGGGGTACACTACACCCCCCAAGACCTATATATACTTTTCACCTACAACCCTGCAAGGGGATCGATAATTATAACCCTAGCTAAAACTCTACTTGTACACAGTAGAGAGAGAAAGTGAGCTTATGTGCATTGTATTCAAGGCCATTAGTGCCCATACTTAGTGGATCACACACTCATAGTGGATGGAGGCATAATTGGCTGAACCACTATACATCACTATCTTATTCCTCTTATACTCATCCCCTTCTATACACTTACACACATATATCTCTATGACTGCCATTATTATTACAGTTTGAGCTCATCATCACTTATCTGGTGGTGCTGAATCCAAGCATCATCATCGGGTTTTAGGGTTTTGTCGACCTGGACAGTTTTTTCCAGTTCATCCTCATTGAGGATGATGGATTCTACCTATTTCACGACCTCTCCATTTTTTAGCTTTGTCTCATCTCTCGAATTAAGAGGGTCAATGTTGTAGGTGGTTGTAGCTTTTTGTATACTTCTATTTCCTTAGGAGAGTTGAAGTAGCATTCTTGTGCCAACGTTTGGTCACCCTAAACTTCCACTACTCCATAAGGAATCGGGAATTTTATTATCTGGTGGACCATTGATGGCATGGCCTCAAACTATTTGAGGGCCACTCGTCCAAGTATGAGGTTGTAGGCTGAGAAGACATTTTCATCCATGACAAAAAAGTTGATTTTTCTAGTTAGCGATTTTTGCCACTCATCCCCCATTTTTATATCCGTTTCATACATCCCTAATGGCTAAACTTTCTCTTCGCTGAAGCCGATCAGTGGATGGTGGTAGGGGATGAGTCTTGCCTGGCTAAGTCCTGACACCTTAAAATAAGGCCAGAATATGACATATGTCGAGCTTCCCCCATCAACTAAGATCCTCGGCACTTCACACCCATGCACTCTGATTATGATGATGAGAGGGTCATCATGTGGAGTTAGGATACCCTTAAAGTGTAGTATTGAGAAGATGACTACTATGGTGTCCATGTCCACCTTCTTTGTCTTTTCAGACTTCGTATTAATTGAAGTCTAATACACAACCTTGGCCTTTGCAATTGCCTTTGCCTCTATGATTTGATCTTTTCTATATACTATCTCAGAGCCTTCTCCTTCTAGTTCCCCACAGATCATACCAACACCAAAGGAGATCATGTTTAACCTCTTTATTGGGATAATGTCGTCCTTTGGTGGGAGGTCCGGGTCATCATCATCATCATTATCGTTTGAGGGATCATCACGCCAGGTAGGGGGCATCTTCTTGGCACTTGTCATTCCTTCTCTTCCTAGGGTCAGCTCTACTACCTTGTGAAGATCTAGTAACCACATACTTCCTTAACTTCCCGGACTTCAACATCTTCTCAATCTCATCTTTCAAGGCGAAGCACTTGTCAGTCAAATGACTATGGTCTTGGGGGAAATCATACCATAAATTTTTGTTCCTCTTATGAGGAGGAGCCTTTAGCTTCTCTGGACACCTTAAAGACCAATCACTCTTGATCTTATTGAGGATATGTTCACATCTTACAGCCAATGGAGTGTAATATGTAAACTTATCATCAGTGGACCTTTTATTCCTATCCTTTTCTTTCTGAAACTTGCTTCCACTGCTGTATCCTTTCTCATCCTCATACTTAACAACCATTTCTTCCTCAGCATTCATGACCTTCCTAACTGTTGAAAGCAACTCCTCCATTGACTTGGGAGCTCCTCGATAAGCTTCCATAAGAGCTTTCCATTTTGGAGACCTTTGATGAGGGTTGTAATAGCTATGCTTTCTTTATAGTCCTCCACTTCCAACTTTTCCTTATTGAACCTTGCGATGAAGTCTCTCAGACTCCCATTTTTCCCTTTCTTGACATAAAGTAAATGTGTCATCTTTTTCTGAGGTCTCACCCCAAAATAGAAGTTGTGGATAAATTTCTCGGACAATATTTTAAAGTTTTCTATGGAGTTATTCAGAAGAGATGTAAACCATACATGTGCTGCCCCAGTTAAAGTTCTTGCGAAAGATCGGAACCTCATCTCATCAGAGATGGAGTAGATATCTGCTGATGACTGGTATATTTCATTATGATGTAGAGGGTTGGTGCTTTTATCGTACTTAGGAGACACTACAGGAGGCTTGAATTTGGCTAGGGTTGGAAAGCTGACAATCCTTGCTACGAAGGGTGAACCCTCTGAGTACACCCTATGGAAGGGGTCTAGTCTTCTTAGGATATCCCTAATTTTATCTTCAAAACTTTAAATTAACTCATTTTATGTCTTAACAATGTCGACCTAGCCGATGTTATCCCCTGCCATTTTCAAGGGTTCAACTGGGGGTTCCCCTACTGCAGCTCAATATTAGCTGTTAACCTCCCCCTGGCCTCCATCTCAGCCATGTGGGGGTCGACCATGACGGGGCCGACAATCTCCCTCTTATCTCCTGGAGCCAGTAAGACTTCTTGAGCTTGATAACCTCTCCCTCAGGTCATTGATTGGGTTGAGCCTTTCAAAGGCTAACTCTGTGCTCAATCGATCAAATGATAAGACTCTTGGGAGAACATCAAAATCTCATCTGCCACACTAACCTCGGCTATGATGAGCTGGTCATACAGTGTTTTTGGAAATCTCATATGGCTCCCAACATTCCACTGGAGCATCATCGACCTCTACATCGTCATATTGGTCCTCAGGGCAAGGGTGTCATTGCCTCCCCAGGCGTAGACTCCTAGGGTTAATAATGTCCCTCTGCCATTGATGAGGAGGCAGATCTTTGCGTGGAACTTGGGGTGGTCCCCTGGGCTCTTGGTGTTGTTCTTGTACAACTATTGAAGTGATCATCTCTGGCAAAATTCCTGGTGGCCTCATCATCATGTTTTAGCTGAACTGGGCAAATTTCTCCTTAAATCTTATTGACTAGACACCAAGGACTTCAAGGAAGCTTTCAACTCAACCATCTCAAACAGTGGTGGCATTTAGTTGGAACTGGGCACTCCACCACCAGCTAGAGGAGGAGGTGGTGGTAATTCTGGTGCCATATATTTGAGTTGTGATTAAGAGACTGGTAAGCCTGAGAACCTTAATGGATCTATTTTAATGGAGAAACAAATCCATATAAAGGGGGAGGATTGGTTCACCACCAGAGTCTCCGGTGAGGCCAAGCTATAGAAAGGAAGAGATGAAGCTTCTCATTCCCACAGACGATGCGAAACTGATGATGCTGGAAATAGCACCACCAGATCAAGGTGTTGTTGAGATCAAACAAGTATAGCTATGGTAGAAAGTAAGAAATATAGATATAGATGTATATGAGGAGAGACACGCCAATATAAGTGGCTCACCCTATCTAGGCTTACGTCCACCGTGCGAGTGTGTGATCTTCACTGGTAAATAGGGGCTCTAATGACCTTTGCGATACAATGCACTCACTCTCTCTACTATGTATTTTACCAGATCTTCCACTAGGGTTTATAGTCTTGACCCCCCTACAAGGAAGGGAAAGACAAGTATATATAGTGCTTAGGGTGTAGTGTACCCCCCTAGCATGAAATGAGTAAGACCGAACATTACTTAGCCAGTCTTATGAGGACACCTGCATTTGCCACATGTAGGTAATGATGATTGAATATTCCCTCACGTGAGGGGAATGATTTAGTTATAACGATTTTGCCCACGTGTTCCAAGTCTTCCATGCGCTTGTATATGCTCGGACCTGTAACGTCATCGACTGTAACCTTGGATCAACCGAGTATGATGTTGGTAAGTTCGATAGTTGTGTTAGGCTACCAATCATAAGTATGACCTCAACCTAATTGATCGATCGAGGTTAGGCAAGTCATAGTTGTGGTTCCGACTGAAGTTGAGTACGACGATGTAGTAGCCACATGTGGGGCTAGAAAATCTGTTGTTGAACTCGGCTGATGATGAGCCGAGGTTGAACAATGTGGAGCCGACCTTGTGAAGGATAACCTCTCTGATAGCTATTGTGAACCTCCTGATGACTCGGCCGTTAGGTTGGCCGAGGTTGCATCTCAGATTATAAGGGTACACTTTGGGCATATCAGTATTCATGCCTCTTACGGGGCCGTTTGGAGATCGATTTAGGTTTTTACCATTTAACGGTATGTTTTTAAGCATAATCTATATATTTTTAAACTATCATCATATTCTCAAATCGAGAGCCCCGTGACTACGCAGTCAGTTCATATGAGTTACATGTGTCCCGTGAGAGGTGTTAATGCCTCTTACGGGTCCATTTGGTGACTGGTTTTGGGTTTCAACCTCTAACGGTGTGTTTTTAAGCCTAATCTATATATTTTTCAGCAATCATTATATTCTCAAACCGAGAGTCCCATGACTATGCGGTCAGTTCCTACGAGTTACATTGGTCCTGTGCGAGGTGTTTGTGCGTCCCACGGGACCATTTGGCAGTTGGTTTGGGTTTTCACTACCTAACGACATGTTTTTAAGCTTACTCTAGACATTTTTAAATTATCGTCATATTCTCAAACCGGGAGTCCCGTGACCAAGTGGTTAGTTCCTTTGAGTTACGTTGGTCATGTGCGAGGTGTTCGTGCCTCTTATGGGGTTATTTGGGGACTGGTTTGGATTTTTAACCAACGAGCATGTTTTAAGCCTATGTCTAGATATTTTCAAATGCGATTTATTCATGAACACACAATTTATTCAGTGTATGTATATGCAATTTTATATGCTAATCTACTATCCACAACACAAGACAATATATAAATTATAAAGTAGACGTAAGGGGTAATGCCAAGTCACTAACATTAGGAAAAATAAATCGACAGTCAGTACTGATATTGAAACCATAAAGCAGTCATGTTGGTACCTGATATTCTCAAGACAAATGACATGATAACGACCTTTAATAGATTTTCCAATGTCTGCAAGCATTTGATCCTCGCCCAGATACTTTGATAATATCCTGTAAGATAAACATAGAAAAATCAAACTCCAGGTACCTACAATATAAAAGAATAATGAGAAAGAATACCTGCTAAGCTCATTTGTTTCAACTGTTCCGAGAAGGGAAACCACACCAAGTACTTATTCCCCAAATTCATTACTTGGCATTCGGTTAAGTTTGCAAACAGCAGTTGAAGCTGAGTCATCCACAAATTCAAGTTAATTCATAAAAACTTATATTAGTTAAATTCTCAAAAAACTTGAAATTGCAGTTTAAAATTTAAACATAGTCTTCAAACTTTTGAAATTTGATAGGTAAATTTTTTGAAAGATTTCCTAAGATTTAAATAGGTAAAGTATTTAGAATAACCAACATAAGTACAAATCTCAACCAAGTATGCAATGAAAATTATGAAGATAGTTGTTAAGAAAATTTACTTTTAGTCCATAAGCCATCTTTATTAGTGAGTAATGTATTAGCCTGTATTAGATGAAAATAAAACTACTAAATTTCGATGATTCATATATTAAATGGACCATTTTTTATAAATGTTTAGATAAGTGTTATATAAACCGTTATATAACAGTTTATATAACTTTTATATAAACTGTTACATAACACTTATATAAATTGTTATATAAAAGTTTATATAACTTTCATACAACTGCCATATAAACAGTTATAAGTTTATATAACTTTTATATAAATGTTATATAAACAGTCATATAAAGTTAATATGAGCCGAGATCAAACAATCCCACAATCTATCGAGCCAAACACGAACACAATAACTGAAGCATGATTCGAAATCGAGTCGAGTTCGAACAAGTATTATAACATACAAACTGAATACGAACATGGTGAAGTTCGGCTCGGCTCGATTCGATTGCAGTCCTAATTTAAATTAAGGCATATATACCATTGTGGAGACTGCAGTAGTTATATATAAAATAATGTGGTAATTAGAAAATGAAATGAATATTTATACCCCTTCCACCTCTTATATATATATATATATATATATATATATATATATATATATATATATTCTTTTGATGGCCCATCCCTTTTACGTTGAATTTCAGCCTTCAAGTGTGCGTACGACTCAATGCAAAAAGAACAAACACTCAACACAAATATAAACATTTTCCACAGTTTCGTAGGTGATGGTTTTCATTTATTTTAAACATAAACCATCACACAACTTCAAATTTTGTCCAACTAAGAGTAATACACAAACATAATAGTGATTTGCAACTGTCATAAACCTTCATATAATGCTCTACTCCAATGATTTACAACTGCCATCCGATGGAGACTTCAGGGGGGATCTTAAGGTGGATATTCCCACGTTGGACAACAGGATGGATGTCGATGCTTTTATTGATTGACTAAATATGGTGTGGAAGGTGTTCAAGTATAATAGTTTATGAGAACGTAGGTATTTAGCAGGGGTTTAAATCAGAAGATGTGCGATAGATCTATTTCTTCTTTCTCTCATCCAAGAAGGTGTCCTTTGGTTAGTCATCTTGGTTATGCAAATGACTTAATCATTTTCTCTAGAGGTTTGAAGACAATCATTCAAAATTTTATGAGATTTATTGATTATTATGAAAAAGAATTAGGCCAACTCATTAATAAAGAGAAATGTTCTCTCTCTTTAAGTAATAAAACTTTTGTTGCTACCAGTGTTAAATTATCTCATCTTACAGGTTTCAATGTTTTTATTGGTCATATCACATATCTTGGTTGCCCTTTTTTTAAAGGGAGAAGAAAATCTCTTTACTTTGAACCTCTAATCCAATCTATAGCTTCTAAAGTTTATGTTTAGAAGTCTAAATTTCTATCATTGGCTGGAAGAGTTACTTTGATCCAATCTGTTCTTACTTCTATGCCTATGTATTTCCTATTTGCTTTACAACCTCCTAAGTTGGTTATTAATTCAATAAAACAATTTATTAGTTACATCTTTTGGGGAGTGAACAAGGAATATGGGAAGAAATATCATTGGATGAATTGGGACTTTATTTATCTTCCTAAACAAGAAGGTGGTTTAGACATTAGAAATTTGTCTTATATTATGGAAGCTTCTAGCCTCAAATTTACTTAGAATATGAAGGAGAATAAAAGTCTATGGAATAACTTTATGAATTCAAAATATCATAATGTAACTGCTTGCAATGACCCTATGACATTTAGAAGAATTAAATCTTCTTGGGATTCAATGGAATCAAATTCTATATGGATGGATAATGATTTGATATGGCGGCCTAATTTTAGTGGTTGTTTCTCATTTTCTTCTACTTACGAGCTTATTAGAAGATCCAGATTGTCTCCCTTGGCATTTTAATTTATTTGGGATCTAAATATCCTTCCAAATATGTCTACTTTTGTGTGGAAAGATTTATCCAAATGTGTTCTAGTTGAAGATCTCATCCATAAGGCAGGAATCAAATTGGCCTCTAGATGCCAGTGCTTCTATTAGGAAACATAATCTCTAAACCACTTGTTAATACCATGCCCTATAGCTCACACAGTATGGGGTCATTTGTGTGGTTTAATGGAAGTTTCTCATAATTATTTTACTATTCATGGTTTCATAATCCAGTGGTGATTACATGCAGGTACTTCAAAGGTATCTCAATGGATGTTTAAAGTTCTTCCAGTTAGCATTATTTAGGAAATCTGGCTTGCAAGAAATAAAAATTTATTTGAATCTAAACCTATGAGATCTAATTTTATTATTGATAAGGTGATGTCTAGAGTTTTAGATATGAAACAAAATCTATCTTTCAAAGATAGTATTTTTGACTTAACCATGGCAGCAAAGAATACTTTCTCGATATTTTTCAAACAGTCCCTGACCTCTATCAATTCTTTATAGCCTTGGTAATGTCCTCCTAGAGGAAGACTTAATTTTAATTGCTCAAGTATATCAAATATCAATTCATCTATGGGAACAAGAGTTTTCTTAAGGAATGATTCAGGGCATTTTATTTGGACTTCTTCAAAGATCTTTGATAGGGGTTCTTTTATTGAAGCAAAAGCGCAAGCAATTATGGTTGGCATTGATTCCTGCAAGGTGAAGAATTTTACTAATATAGAGATAGAAACTATTTCAAAAATCATATTTGATCTTATCTCATCTTCTCCTCCATGGAAAATTAGATAATTTTAGATTCCTAATAACTGTTATTTATGTATAGAGACCGGGCATCTAGCCAATAATTTCCCAAAGAAAGGAACATTGATGGTGTAGAGAGAAATCTGTGGAAAAATGTCTCGAAGATAACCCTACATATGTTCTTCTTGTTTATTCAAAGCATGCTACAAAAAAGCTAAAAGCAACCTCGAGGCATTTCTCTCGGACAAGGAGAGATTAAAGCCTTGAGGCGGAGCGAGGCGTAAGCCTCAATTTGGGGTAAATCCCAAGAAATAAACTAAAAAGCTAATAAATAATAGAAATAGTATATATTCAATGTCATCACAAAAAGATCTATAATATTATCAAATTCAATAGTTTATTATCTCAAAATATCCCATCATAAGAAAAGTAAAAGAATATCTCCATAACAAAAGAGATTGTATCATCAACTATCATCATAATATCAATTTATATAAGTATATAACATTGCGTTTGACTCAAATATACACATTATAGCCTCAAATTTATATAGTGAAAGTGTAAAAGTGGACATAGAGGTTTAGGCATTACTCCTCGAGGCGCTATAGCCTCAAAGGTTTGAGGTGTGGGTACAGTGTCGCTATTGCCTCAAAGGTTTGATGATTTGAATCTTGTTCTCCCTCTAAATTATAATATGGTTGCTATGTTGTCGCTCATATTTCCAATGATTGAGTTTGAGCATGTAATGAAATGGTCTTATTATATATTTGATTTTGTGATTTGGCCTATATATATATACTAGCGGAATTCCCGTGCCTGAAGGCACGACGAAAATTTTTAAAGTATGTAATTGCAAAATGGCAAAAATATCGTTCCCCAACAAAACAAAGTGTAATTTTAAAAAAATTGACCATAACCTCCTTTGTTTATATGACTATCTACCATGCTTAACAAATAACAATACTAATAGCAGATTTCTCGTGCCCAAAGGTATGAAAATAATTTTATTCCCAGGATCAATGTAATTCTCTTAAAGATCATGTATTCTTATGCTGAGAAATTTAAGTATCAAAACCCTTTCTCTAAAAAAGCTAGAAATATATAATATGTGACTAATGGTCTGAACTAACAAAGTTGAGCTTCGAAAATAGTGAACTGGAACATTAATTTGTTATTCAGACCATAAGTCAAAGTTAAAATAAAGTTTTTTGCCCATATTATAAGTGGTATGAAAAGAAAATAATACTTGACATTAAAATGATAAATTATCAATAAATGAACTACCCATTCATCAAACATTCACGTGTCCTATTTGGAAAAAAGAAAGTGCGTGTGAAAAACTAAGTACGTGATAAAGTAGAAAAATTGAAAATTAATTTTACAAATTTCATAAAATAGTTTTAAATTATTTTACTAATTTATTATTAATTATAGTTATTAAAGGTGAATTTTAAAAACGATAGGATAACACAAAAAAAGTTGTACTCACGCCAAAATATTTTACACAAAATCATGTCATGTTCGTGCCAACAATTTAGACTCGTGTTAGAAGTATCAAATGAGTTCTTACCATGGTTATTTATGTAACCAATTTCATAAAATTTCAAACATAATTTTGGTTCAATTATTATTATTATTATTATTATTATTGACCATTCCCTGGACTAAGAATAAAGACTAAATTTCTCAAGAAAAAGTAATATGAAAAAAAAATAAAAAGTGAAATAAAATTAACTTTAAGTAACTAATTTTTTTTATTTTTATAATTTATATTTTATTTTAAATTGTAAGTTTTATATAACATGACATTAACTTTTACAAACACTTCAAAAAGGTGCTCTTAATTTGTTTAATTATTATTAATTGTTAATGCCAATAAAAATTAATGAGAGTCTCTAAGGTCTAAAGTGAAGAAAAAAAACGTAAAAAATTATAATGGGTTCTCCATAAAACTTTACACCATGGGTTCCATTTACACATTATTCAAAACCAACATGTTGTCCGTACAATAAAAATTATCAAACTTGAGACGTGTGAGAATTCTTTCATGAATTTGTCCCAACCATTTGTTTGTCCCGACCGCGGGCTCATCTTTAATATGTTACATCAATCTGAAATGAAAATGGTCCAATGGCACTCTTTTATAATCATATGTCCTAGGTGAATACTTAAATTTATTTATCAACTGATAAAAGTACAAAAATAATTACATTAAAAATGAAAATAAGAACAAAGCAGCTGGTGACTATAAAGATGTCTTGCAGCTAGTAAAGAAGCAGGTGGTGATGAAATTCTGCATGTAATGAAGTTCTGTTAGATTATAATAAGCTGGGGACGAAGTTCTGTAGCAGCAACTATCGAGAACGTCGAGAGAAAGAACTCAAGTTCACAGCAGTTGGTTGGAATCATGACTTCCCTTGTGGATTGTTCAGAGATGAAAATGTTGAGTTCGAATCTGATGAAATGGATCCAAACATCTCTCTAGTAGCACCATGATTATCGAAATTATACCAAAGATATTGATCTAGTTCATCTCATCGGAGAAAGTGCTTGTACTTGCCAGTGGGTAAAAAATAATCTGCTATTATATATAAATACAAAACGAAGTCCATCATTACCTATAAATATCTAATCTAATCTAATATGGTACAGTTGCTCTAGCAGTGTGACTCTGTGATTTTAGTTGTTGATGATAGGTTTGCTTCTTTCCAAGGAATTTATTCATTGATTGGTTAGGTATTTTATCCTATCAATCTATACTAATTGGTTAGGTATTTTACCCTATCAATCTATATTTACTAACAAAATATAAGGATGATGTTAAAAATACTATAAAAAATAAAAACACAAAGAACCACAAACCACCCTTATCCTTCGGATAGAATCCCCCACTTGATGCCAAGGTAGAAGGTGATACCTGTAAATACAAAGTGAGGAGATTGGTTTTAAATTCGAGAAAGAGTCCGTTGATGTGAAAGAAACAGAGAGACAACTTTCAAATTAAAATGATCAAGTGAGAAAGGGGAAAAATGAGATCATTTACATTTACATTCAACTCACGATGTTATACCTTTGCATTTCAGTGAGCAAATGAGAAGAGACAAATGAGACCGTTTCACACCATTTACAAAAATGATCAGCGGTGCATCATTTAACCATCATCCTTCCCCGAGGGGTAATTCAGCTTGATGGTTACCTCAAATCTGAAAAACAACAAATAGGTCCATTTGAAAACAAAACTATAAGCTGGAAAGGCATATACTTCAACAATTATAAGTTGGAAAAAGAATCATTCACAAATTTAAGAATTTAAGAATTGGTCTATTGTACAACCAATTCAACATAATCTGAAGAAAGCAAGTTATTGCTCTATTGTACAATTTAAGAATTTCAAGATATAAGTTATTGATATAGTTAAATCTCCAAGATAGATGAAAGGAAGTTTTTATATCTTCCATGACTAGTCAAAATACGGTTCTATTTTAATTTCAAATTCTTAAGTGTGAAATCCAAATAAGATTCATAATTTGGTTTATTCCAAATCACGCTTTTCTCCTATTAACGATTACATATAGAATGACTATACCAACGATTAACAACCTAAATGATAACTCTCAACTTAGAAACTTCTGGCACTTCATTCATTTAGCAACAGACTACAAAACAACCATACATACTTATCGAATGGCCCCGTTGCTCCTTTCTTGTACTCACTTTAGCTCTGCCAATGGGACTTGAACAACCTTTTGAGGCATGACAATGCCTTCCCTGTTTGTGTGTATGGCCAGAGATCATCGAAATTGTGATTAAAATTATCCTAATCCAACCTGTGAAGCTCAAGTTTCGATGAGAGATACGGGCTGCATTAGCAACATGATAAAATTATGGGGTTTAAGAAAAGGTAAAAACATTTCTTAAACAGTAAAAAAATAAACAAAACAAACTATTTCAGATTTACCCTGACTTTTTTTAGCGATCAAAGTTGGTCCAAGTAGCTGGAAACAATATTCCCATGGACAAATAATAAAAATTCTTGAATACCTCGTAATAGGTTAATGCAAATCCTCCTTCAACAGCTTCTTCAAAAAGTTAAAAAATAAGCCAGCATTCATACTTTAGAAAGTTGAAAATGCAATTTCAGAAGGAAGTGGGAAATTAAAGACAATATAATCGCATAATATAGTGCAAGTGTGGTTGTAATAAGGAGGGTTTGAGTGTACAAAGCACAAACATCAAAATGAAAAATGTGAAGTAAGCTTAGTATGCTTACACTTTCCTTTTCAAACATCAAAATGAGATATTTCCCAATTTACTGTCATACCCTTTGGTTAATCTTTTCATAGTTTACCCTCCTTGCATTTGTTTGTAGTTACATGCTTCAACAAAAGAAATACTTATTGTCAAATGAAAACTAATAAAATTGAGGTAAGATCTAATAAGATGCAGATAAGATAAGCTACAGGTTTGCTACCAAATGCCCCACATTGATAAAATACCATATGAGTCCGAGATGTTGCGCAAAACAACCAGCTGCCGACCCTTCATAAAACCAAATAGACTGTTGCCCCTTCATAAAACCAAATACTCCAATGTAATGTCAAACCTATAATAAAAAGATGGTACAGAGATAAAAGTTGTGGTCAAATCCAAGAATAAACTACAAAGCATACATAATTGATACTTTTTTTCAAAACAGTCTTCTTGGCCGCCAAGATAAAAGTTGTGTAAGAAAAAAATCAAAAGAAAAATATGCTCCATAGGTGGAGATTTTTACTCTTTTTCTTGACAGTGTTATTTCTAATTTTTTTTCTCAACACCAAACTACACCGGCAGGAACATCAATTTTTTCTCAAATGGTATGTTTTTTCACAAAACCACACTACACCGGTGTAAATATGATAGATTTTTACTCAGATTTAAAAAAAAAAAACTAATTTTGGGCTTCCAGTGAATCACCCAAAAAGAAAAAACTGAATGCAAAATCCCAAAAATCCCTAATTTCAATCTTCCAACGAATCACCCAAGAGACAAAATATACCTGAGATTTGTAGTGTAAATTTAGATACATGTGGGTTCTTAGACAATATCTTCCACCAAAGCACATGTTATCTGTACATATGAAGATGCAAAAATTATACCCGGGTGAGTGAAACTCAAGTAGACGGGGGTGATGTTTTGGTGAGTGTGGAAGAAAAAAAAAATAGTGCAAGCTAACAATATCAAACCCATAAAAAAAACTGGGTTTGTATTTCTTCAACACAACAGAGGATTGGGAGAATCAAACTCAAAAATACTACCGTGATGATCAACGTACAAATTCCTATAGTCGCACAATAAAAAAACTATAACAAAAATAAAATAAACATCAGATCTTAAACATAAGATTACCTTATGAAAACTAAGTTAGAGAGGGGGAATCCGTGATGATCAGAGAGAGAAGTTAAGGGTCTAGTGAGAGCATCCCAGTAGGAGATTGAGTGTGGGCGAGGGGAATAGGTGTGTAAGAGGTAAGAGGCTTAAGGCAATGGTCACATGCATCATCTCGAGCGCTGTCAAATTTTTCTCAAGTTTGATCCCTTAATTTGTGAGTGATGCGCCACTATCAAAGTAGTCTGTTTTTTAATTACAAAACTAACCCTGATATTTGAATTCAAGTAAAAAAGTTTAGGAGTAAAGAGAGGAGGAAAGTGAATTTTAGTGGGGTAAAATTGTAATTATAGTTATAGTAGAAAATGAAGTGTGGTGAGGTATATAATATTATTGTGTATGTGTTGATCTCACCATCCATTTTTTGCCTAGGTGGCTTCATCCTCACCTCTAATTGTGTTATCAACTTATGGAATAGTAAAAACCTTTTACTCCTTATTTTATATATATATATATATATATATATATATATATATATAGTGCAATGAGTTGGGTTTGGAAAATATGTATTCATTCATATGTATATTCACTTATAAAAAGTTACCTTAAAGTGTATATTACAGTTTGGTGTCAAATGTCAAGTCAATGTTAAAGAGCAGCTTATTTGTGGAAAATGACATTACCTTTATAGAAGATAAGCATGGAACCCTAAAATCCAAAACTTCTATGACGTATCCTCTAAAGCCTGTCACATTTAAGAAGGAAAATTACTCAGTGAACCTTAACCGATTATTTAATGTTCCAATTAACTTTGAGGATATTAACAATTCTTCTCAGAATGAAAATTGCAATTTTATATCTCAAATGGCAAAGGGCATTTCTGAAGATGAGGAAAGTGAAAATAGTGAGGAATGTAATGATTTTAATCCTAACTTAATTCCCATTAACCCTAAAGACCTCATAGTTAAAGCTCAATATAGAAGAAGCACAATCTTATCTCCCTCAACTTAAGTAGGTCATAGATAAGAGGCATCAATTTGAAAGCCAAAGAAGACATTGCCTTACATGATGGGACCAAACTTAAAGTTGAATTAGCTCAAGAAGCCATAGAGAAAATCACTAAGGGCTATGACAACCTTTTCTCAAAGAATCTTAAGAAAATTAAACCTTCATCCTTGGATCCTAAAAAAGTAGAGGAGGAGGTGATTAAACTAAATTAATAAAAAATATAAAGGTGCACAAATTAGAACACCTTGTCAAATAACATTATCTTGTTTTTTTCTTCTAAACTACAAAATAAGTTAAAAGGAGATTAAAGTTATCCATTTTCAATAGAGTTAAGTTGATACATTCTACTACGCCTTTAAAATTGAAATAAGAACAAATAAAACCTTACCCAAAATTTAGATGGTCGAAACATTTGCCGATGTTGAACACTTCATGGGCTACACGTTCATCTTAATTGATATAAACATATATACAAAATAAAAGTAGATGAGATGACATTTCATATCAATACGAAATGAAATACATTAGTCCCGACGAATATATGATAAACACAAAAACTATTGGAAAATCAGTACTACATTAAAATTACAGAGCAATTGAAAAATGAATATTTTATAGCTTTTAAGAATTTGTCATTGCGACCTCTTCACGCTGGGATCTCTTATGATTCAAGTCATAGTGTTCCAAATGTATTATCACAACGTCGCACATCATTACTTCTGATTCATCCCATGATTCAAGTCATAATGTTCCAAATCTATAATAATTCAAGTTATAGTCTTCATGTTGGGCTCTCTTATTATTCAAGTCATAGTGTTCCAAATGAATCTCATATGATTAAAGTCATAGTCTTCAAGTTGGGATATCTTATGATTCAAGCCATAGTGTTCCAAATCAGTACTATTTTTTTTCTTAAATTTTCAACACAAAATATTATTTATCATACACTCATAAAAACATAAATGCAAACACCGACTCGTAAGAATAACTGACGCGAGCGTTAGGTGCCAGTTCAAATAATTTGAAAATTCTCAAGAACAGATCATATAGATAGCATTAGTGCCTCAAATCATTCCCATGTCACGTACACGAATTGACAAGTATAAATCTAAACATCCAATAGCATGCAATGACAATTGATAAGCACCCAAAAGTGTATATTTTATGCTCCGAATAGATACATTTTAGTCACTCATTTTAATTAAAATTGGCGTTATGTCGTATTTTATCATTTTACAGGTCAATACGCAGTTGCGGTATAAATAATGCTAAATCAGTGCAATTACAACTCAATAGCGGTCAAAAGAATGTATCGAAGAAATCAAGGAGATCGCGAAGTCTGGAGTCCAATCTGAACTTGGCCCGAAACAGTCCCGTAACCCAAACCTAAGCCTACATCGAGCGCAGATCATTCCCAGAGCCTGGAGTGTGTTTAGTTTGTATTTCATATTTTTTTTAGATTTTTAGTTTGAGTCATTTTTATTTTTAAGATTTATTTAGAATTTTCTAGAATTTATTTTCTATTTTTCTATTTCTTTATTATTTATTTTTAGTTTTTAATTTTTAATCTTTGTTTTATTCCAATTTTTTTATTAGGATTGGTTTTTATGATTTTATTTTCTATTTTTATTAGATATTATCTTACTTTGGTTTTATTATATTAGGATTATAATTTTTAGTTTTAATAGATTTTTATTATTTGTGTCTTTTATATATTTTTTATAGTTTTATTATATTTATATATATATATATATATATATATATAGAGAGAGAGAGAGAGAGAGAGTCTTTTTAATTTAATAGATTTATTATTTTTATTTTATTTTTAGTAGGATTTTATTTTTATCTAGTTTTTATTTTTTTATTTTTTATTTACAAATTAAACACACAACCTAAACACACCCACACACCATTTCCCTACACCCACCTACACACTAAAATACCCTAACCCATCTTCTTCAACCTCTATCCACACCACATTCTCTCTCCTCCATTATCCACAAACACCATATCACCACCAATCCTCACCAGCATACCCACTTGTCGGAACTAACTCCGGCGATCCAAACCCCTCCGCCGGCGTCCCAACCACCTACGCCCCCTCCGGTCTGAAATCGCGCTCCGGCCAGCCACCACAGTAGGTGGTGGTTCGGCCGACCTCTAACCCGCGCTGACCCATCGCTACCCGCGATCGGAGCAAGCCAATAACCCAACTCCGGAATCATCCACCATACCAGCGCCCGATCCCGCTCCCAAGCCGAACCCAGTTCCGGCGACCACAAACCCTCCGGCGCCGGAACCCGCTGCCACACCCTCGCAATCCCAAACCCAATCCGAAAACTGAAAACCGATAACCCACTTTGGAAACCCGTAGCCATACCCATTTTCGGCCAACACCAACCCTTAGCCAAACTAACCTTCCACCTGCCATTATCTCCTTTAAAATAGGAACCCAAATCCATTTTCAACCTAAGCCAAGGCCAATCTTCAAATCCCAAAAAAATCTGTACACCCAAACAAAGCTTCGTGGCTTATAAAAAAAGGGGTAGACCATTTTAAAAAAGCGACTCTCATCAGAAAAAAAAAAAAAAAAAAAAGAAGGAGACGCAGATAGAGAGAGCGACAGTGTATAATATGTACATAGTAGGTACATAAAAAAATTCCAAAAAAAATTAGTTTAGTGTTAGAATAAATTGTAGGTTTATTTTTTATTTTTTTTATGTGATCAAGTGTTGGATTTGTGAAAACATTGAGACACATGTGCATGAACGCGATTCAAGGAATCAATTCAAAGGGAGATTTTTGTGTATTGTATTTCTTGCTCTACACTTTAATTTATTGTTCCATGTTTGTGGCTGTGATTAATTGTTTCATTATGCTTGTCTAACCACCCCGTTCAAGTGGTGGGATGCACTACGAATGATATTAATTTAATTAATTGGTTTCATTAATTTTATATTTCAAGGTAAATGAATTTTAACTATTACCAATTAATTTATGTAACGAGAGTTAGTAAATTAATTGAACAAATTAATGTTTGAATTTAGGAATCGAACTAGAGATAGGTTTTTTCGATATTTGAATATTAATTCGGTATTGAAATTTGAGGATTGATATTGTTTTCTTTAAATTGATCATAGCGGGTAATTTTCTGAAAATAGTATAAGTCCTAATTTTTCATCGTGCGACATTTTTAAATTAATTTTCTGAAAAAGATTTTATTAAATTTATAATTTTAACGAGAGTTAGATTATCGATTTAATATTATCTCGAAAATTTTCAAATTAATAAATTGAGAAATTAAAATAATTAAAAATACAGTGTAATCCCATCTCTTTACTTTCTCACATTATTTCACACTCGGTTGCACATTCTTTTTCATTATTTAGTCATTTTATTGTTTTAGCATTAGTTAACTTTTCCCTTGAAATTGTTTTAAATTAAAAATAAATAAAAAAATAAAAGATTTTCATAATAAAAAATCTGAATTGCAAGTTTTCACATAAATTGTTTCACCTTGAAACTAGGATTGATACCTGTACTTACCGCAATATGAGTTATTTTTAGACAAGTTTTGTAGGTACTCAAGGAAATTTTGAGAGTGACTTTTGCACAACAAAGATACATACGCAAAAAGCTTCTTATCAAATGGCGCCGTTGTCGCTTTCTTGACGTGGAGACATGATTGAGGACTTGTAATTTTATTTATCATTTTTTAGTGCAGTTCTTCCTCCTCCCTCCTCCTTAGACTAGTTGTATAGGATTTTTGACTATTTTGTATTTAATTGGGGTGCCTTTAGGCACCAGTTTGTTTTGTAATAATTATTCATAAAAAAAGAAAAAATGGAAGCCGGACAAGGTAGAGAGAGGGCGTTCAAGGCGAGGATTTTGAAGCCTCTCTACTTTGGGTCGGTAGGACTCCCGGGGACGACTGAGATAGGCAAAATCTCCCCCGATCGACTCAACTCGATCTTCACCCCACGTGTGTAAAAACCGTGGGAGGTACAATTTTTTTATTCCTCGCGACTCTCCTGCCAGCGAGTTCATTTTTTGTGTGATTAATTGCTCCTATGTGCTTTTAATTTCTGCATCTCACTTAAATTGAATGGTTTGATGAATTAATTTACCTAAGACCTGGACCCGGTCATTGAAACGAGAAGGGATTTCATTACCCGACTCACTCGCTTATCCATTGTGTATTACTCTAGCTGTCATTCAATTTAAAATCAATCAACTAGCTAGCCCCGTAGGAACACATTTTTGCAACAGGCGATCACAAAGATAAATTCCGTTCATTTTGTCGCCCGCGGACTTTATTAAAATTTGACTACCCATTTCACTAATTTTGAAGATAATAATTGGCTACGTGCTCGTTCGGATTTTTTCTTGACTTGTGTGTGTCCAATTCCATTATTTCGGTAGTCGAGTTTTGTTAGTTCGCTCAAATCAAGAATCCATTTTCTCCCCTTTTTCGAAAAAAATCCCAAAAATATTTTCCTTTTTTTAAAAAAATATTTTCAATAATCCCAAAAAAAAAATCTTTTTTTTTCATATTTAAAATACCAAAAAAAAATTCCTTTTTTTTATTTTCAAAAATCACAAAAGGTTTTCTTTTCTTTTGCAAAATATTTCAAAACAAAAAAATATTCCTCTTGTCATGGTCGAAGAACGTCCTTTACGGGAATACTTTGACCATTTCACATTCTCTCGAAGTTTGTTTGATGATAAGCTCGAATTGACCCTTGATTCATTAATTCAGGGCTTTAACTCTCAAACGCACACCGTTGATACTCCTGTATCGTCCATGCACACATCTCATCTTCCACCACCTCCGGTGATGAGTGTCAACCCATCACATGCTTCGTCGTGCATACACTGCTTTCTTAGCGTTCACTTGTCCCATGAGTGTCCATTTATATTCTCTCCATCTGACTCCACCTTGGAACATGTGTATCCCTATGACACTGTTTTGGACCCACCCTCGATGTATTTTCACGACATATCTAATGTCGAGGGGTATGAGTACCCGAGCTATTCTTGGAGGCCTGATCATCCTTCCATGCAATATACATCCCAACGCCATGTTGTGTATCCTTACGGTTTTCAACAGTCGTCATTGCCACCTCGTTCACTTCATACCTATCAGTACCCTTCATATGCTCCTCATGCTGATCACACTTTTGTCCCTCATGGAGATGATTCTCCTGTGAATGCTACACTTGACCCTGCTCTACACACTTCATATGAGTATTCTCCACATCCTAGTGTTTCTAGCGAGTTGTGTCCACCATCGCCACCCACCTCCATCTCCCCACCACCTTGCACATCCGCTCTCGAGAGCCTCTTACACAAGTTTGCGCACACTCTTCAATCTCAAAATGAAGCCCTTCAATGGCTTGAACACATGTTTACTGCATTTGAGTGTGCGAACGAGTCGGATTTCACCCCAAGTCAACCCGTTATTGCTCCCACGTGGGACGATGATCTGTCGTCTTGTGCCACTGATTTTGAGTGTGACCAACCCTATCCTCCAGAGAATCTTAAAGTTGAGACCACCCCGTCGTCCGGGACCCAAGTTAACAATAGTGTTGACCTATCCATTGACTGTGAGACTGATCCCACACCACCTCATCCTCTCGAACCCACCATTGCGGTTTGTCTTTCCCCTTCCATAGAATCCTTACTTATTCTCGAGCCTACACCTATTGAGCCCACTGCGTGTGTTCCCAAGGAACCACTTCATCCTAGGTTAGCTTCGGCTACGAGTGCTCCCCATTTTCTTGATATTGAATCTGAGATGGATTCTACCTCTCTTGATATGGATCCTAACCCATCATATTTGGCTCCCCTTGAGTCGAATATTGATGTAGATTCATCTATCTCGAATCTTAAAGCCTCGTTAGACCCTTTCACCACCTCAGATGGTGACGTAATGGTGGCTAAGTTGATCATTCCCTCGTTTATTTCCACACTTCCTCCTGCAAGTGATCTTGAGGATCACTCCGCGCCTCATGAGGAATGTGTGTTTCCTACTCGCGAGTTAGATCATCTTCCCCCACCCTTTGTCCCACCCGATCCACCCACTATCCCTTCCACCCCACCAGTTGGTTTGGACCTTATTATTTCTCCTCACCTGTTCACATCTAAGCATTTAGGTACTCACCTACACCCACCCTCCACCCTAGTACTCCACGATCACATTTGTGAATTTTTCATCGACACCACTATCTATGAGAGTATTTATGCTACTCTTATCTTTCGTGACACCGAGCTTGCTACTTTATGCACACCACTTCCTTGTGGTGTTGATTTTTTTCATCTACCGCTCCCTGGCGTGTCACGACGCGACCATTATCACCGTCCATTTATAGAACGGTCGTACATTTTCTATGAGGCCCACCCCATCATTATTGTTAAACCCTTCTGCCTCCCCCACCAACTTGAGCACCATACTTACAGGGCCCTTGTTGCCCTCATATTTATGCTCAATAAGGCTCGTGATCGACGCCTCTTCACCCTCTCCCTTAACATTCTTCCATATAACCTCCTACCCACCCACCCCTGGTCCACCGATGCTTTGCATCGAGTGATGCATTTTGCTATACAGGTGCATTGACCCGTTTTCGCCTTTATCCAACAAGACTAATGCTTCAATCTTGTTTGGGGTTGATTTTCATTACCCAATTTTTTTTGCTTCCCTGTGCTTTTCATAGTTCCTTTCCTTAGGGTGAGATTGGTTCGGTCTGGCTGAAGACGTTAAACTTAGCGCTACCGGGAGGCAGCCCGTCGTTCATTGTTTCTGAGTATGAGTATTATCCTGTTTGGGGGTGGTGTCTCACACCACCCAATGCTTTTCACATGCTTTATATACTTGTATGTATTTTTGTATCACATCTGTTCTTCAGGTTTCATCTATCCTCCAAAATGCGGTACATTTCACTAGTGGTTCATTATGGTAATATATTTCCTCCCTTGTGCTTTTCATTTTTATATATGGTTTTAAACATCGAGGACGATGTTTTCTTTTGTTTGGGGGTGGGAAATTTATCAAAATCATACATCTTTTGAAAATTTTCAGAAGCAACTGATTGTAAACATTTTGTGCAGTTAAATTTAAATTTTTATGATATGATTTGTCTATCATCCCTCTTTTAGAAATCTCGGAATACCCGTATTCGACCCAAAAATTACACTTTTTACAAATAAATTAATTAATATCTCTGAAAAGCGTACTTGCACTATGAATTCCTAAACTCGACAATTTTACACTATCACGTTTATAATAAAAAGTTGAAGAGTAATTATATTCTCAAGAGAGCCTTAAAAGATCACTAGTGGCGACTTAAAACCAGTGAGATTTGAGCTTTTCACCTTTTTGAGGGTTTTTACGTATCTCTGAGTCACAAGTTGACTCAACTTTCTTTGGATACCGCACTTAGTCGTTGCATGGTCTCATTATTTTTTAAATTTTGGCTTAATCACTAAGAAAGACATTACTTTCGAGTTGTAAGAAACACGTGTCTTGTAGTTTGTCCCGAGCACTAAACCGATTTTTCCATGCACGTACCATTTTCCCTATCACATTATCATTCACCCATTATCATTTTCCATATTACCCTTATCCATATGTCCCAAATACCATCCATCATTGCCATCATTTTTTAGAAAAAAGAGTGTTTTTAATTCTCATGTAAATTGTCTTCATTTGTGCTATGAAAAGAAAAATGTATCGCAATAAAAAAAAAGCCAAAAAAAGGAAATAAAAATAGAAAAGAAGAAAAAGAAAGCATGCGGTCATAAATTCAAATAATGAAGACAATAGTCAGTCAAAGTATGTCACACTCTTCTCAAAAACCCTATCATTCATCTTCTTCATTTCATTATCCCCTCATACCATTCATAAATCACATTTTCACACTTCGTAATGTGTTCGGACAAACGAGAAGATTATATGGTGAATAACTCGACATTCTCTACATAGTGGTTAGCATTCCTTCATGAGATCAGATTTTTTCATGTATTTGTCATTTTTGATAAAGTGTGTGAGACGTTTGAACTTGCTTACATTTACTCACTTCCTTACACACTTACCCAATTCTCAAAGAGTTCGATTCAGAGAGAGATATCCAGTGAGAATTGAAGCAAAAGCGTCGATTCCTAAAAGGCGATCTTAGAATTACTCTAATGATAATTAGGATTGTTTCACACTACACACGCTGAGTTTTAGGAAGGATTACGCTTTTGGTATTAAGTAATTTCATATCTTATTTTGATAGTTGAATACGGTGTTCCTTGATGTCCTTTTAAAGTTGGGTTGTATAGCGTTTCATCATCTACTCAGATACTGCATTTAAATAAGTTTTTGAATTTTGTGGGTACATTCACTGCAAACCCTCACGAGACACCGCTCGTCCTGTAGGGCAACCTACAGGTTTAATGGCTTGTTGCACATGCTAAGTGCAATCGCCAGTGCCTGCGAAAGTGGCACACTTTTGGTCACTTATCTCTGTTTTCTCTCTAATTTTTGCTCGAGGACTAGCAATGTTTTGTTTGGGGGTGGTGTGATAAGAACCCAAAAGTGTATATTTTATTCCCCGAATAGATGCATTTTAGTCACTCATTTTAATTAAAATTGGCCTTATGTCGTATTTTATCATTTTACAGGTCAATACGCAGTTGCGGTACAAATAATGTTAAATCAGTGCAATTGCAACTCAATAGCGGTCAAAACAATGTATCGAAGAAATCAAGGAGATCGCGAAGTCTGGAGTCCAATATGAACTTGCCCCGAAACAGTCCCGTAACCCAAACCTAAGCCTACACCGAGCCCAAACCATTCCCCGAGCCTGGTGTGTGTTTAGTTTGTATTTCATATTGTTTTAAGACTTTTAGTTTGAGTCATTTTTATTTTTAGGATTTATTTTATATTTATTTAGAATTTTCTAGAATTTATTTTCTATTTTTATTTTTAGTTTTTAGTTTTTAATTTTTAATCTTTATTTTATTCCAATTTTTTATTAGGATTGGTTTTTATGATTTTATTTTCTATTTTTATTAGATATTATCTTACGTTGGTTTTATTATATTATGATTATAATTTTTAGTTTCAATAGATTTTTATTATTTGTGTCTTTTATATATTTTTTATAGTTTTATTATATATATATATATATATATATATATATATATATATATATATATTTTAGAGTCTTTTTAATTTAATAGATTTATTATTTTTATTTTATTTTTAGTAGGATTTTATTTTTATCTAGTTTTTATGTTTTTTAATTTTTTTTACAAATTAAACACACACAACTTAAACACACCCACACACCATTTCCCTACACCCACCTACACACTAAAACACCCTAACCCATCTTCTTCAACCTCCATCCACGCCACATTCTCTCTCCTCCATTACCCGCAAACACTATATCACCACCAATCCTCACCAACATACCCACTTGCCGGAACCAACTCCGGCGATCCAAACCCCCCCGCCGGCGTCCCAACCACATGCGCCTCCTCCGGTCTGAAATCGCGCTCTGGCCAGCCACCACAGCAGGAGGTGGTTTGGTCGACCTCTAACCCGCGCTGACCCATCGCTACCCGCGGTCGGAGCAAGCCAATAACCCAACTCCGGCGAACGCTGGAACCATCCACCATACCAGTGCCCGATCCCGCTCTCAAGCTAGACCCAGCTCCGACGACCACAAACCCTCCGGCGCCGGAACCCGCTGCCACACCCTCGCAATCCCAAACCCAATTCGAAAACCGGTAACCCACTTTGGAAACCCGTACCCATACCCATTTTCGACCAACACCAACCCTTAGTCAAACTAACCTTCCACCTGCCATTATCTCCTTTAAAATAGGAACCCAAATCCATTTCCAACCTAAGCCAAAGTCAATCTTCAAATCCCAAAAAAATCTCTACACCCAAACAAAGCTTCGTGTCTTATAAAAAAAGGGGAAGACCACGGATTAGGCACATATTCTTCACATTTATCACCTTAATTTCGTTATTTTTATGATCCCGTGTAGTGTAAATAGCTTGGA
This sequence comes from Sambucus nigra, assembly GCA_949130495.1. Taxonomy (NCBI): domain Eukaryota; kingdom Viridiplantae; phylum Streptophyta; class Magnoliopsida; order Dipsacales; family Adoxaceae; genus Sambucus; species Sambucus nigra. The sequence continues at coordinate 221,791,993 of OX422218.1, forward strand.
TTTGTCTTGTATTTATGCTACTAACCCCATTTGGCAAGTATTCCGTGTTTTGTGTATTTCTCACATGCTTTATAGTTTTTTCATGCAAGTTAGTGCGAAGGAGAACTCAAAACAGTGAAAGAAAGCAGGAAATGTGAAGTTCAAGGGCATTTTCATAATTTTGCAGCCTTAGTCCGAAGGTGGGTCCAATTGGAAAGTTGAAGATATTCCACTTACAAGAACACTGGAAAAAATGGCACCTCAACCCGAGCTACGGTGAAGAAGTTACGAGGTTTTGAAGTTGCGTGATAATGAAGAGTCATTTCCAGAATTGAAGAGTCATTTTCAGAACTCAAGAGTCAAAACTCTTGAAATTTCTTGTTTAATTCATTTTTATTAGTTGTAAAACGTGGGGAGGCAAGGGAAGAGTCAAATTTAGGTATTATAAAAGGGCAAACCCTATTAGGAAGTGGATGAGAGCTGTTTTTATCAAGTTGTAAGAGGCTAGTAGTTAATTTTTAAAGGATTCTTGTATCCAAGAACCCTAGTTTTGAAGTTTGGCTAATATTCAAGATTCAAATATCTATTCAAGATTCATCATTCATCCATTGTAAGTAATTTTAATTTATTGTCTTTACTGCTTTCCTAGTTAGTTTAATTAATTGTTGCTTTCTAGTTTTCCAATCCCAATTCAAGTTATGTTCTCAATTTTCTAGATTTAGTTTTGAATTCCTTCACTTTCACTTTTAAGTTTTCTTTTATTTTAATCATGTTAAGCTAAGTTTTTAAAGGTGAGGATGCATAAACCCAACCCGATGTGGTATGCATAGATATAAAATTTGTCCTCTAAATTTAATAAGTGATTAGATCGTGTTGTATTGTTTCACAACCATTGTAGAACTTTTGACCTCGTTTTCCCTAGGTAATCGGGGTGCTTAAGGATGCAACGTGCATGAACTATTGCAACACTGCTCATTCTTTAATTATGTATGATGTGGGCTTGAACCTCATATATGTAATGCTTTGGAGTACTAAAGACTGGGTCTGATCAATTATCTAATTTATGACTAATTTTGTACTGGCATACACACTGGGGTTTGGGGGACTGTATTCTTAACCCATTTCTTCATTCATATTAATTCCTTCTTAGTTAGTTAATTTCTCAAGCATAGGTTAATTTAATTGAATTTAGTTAATTCATAGATAAAATACATAAAAATCAATCATCTTTTTCTTTTCTTTTATTTTAACATCAACTTTAGGATTAAACTACCTTACCTTTGTCGTCACGTTCACACTTCCTAATTCCCTGTGGATTTGATGTCACTATACTCCTTAAGAAGTGTAGTTACAAGTTTAGGTTTTTTTTTGTATTGAGGTTGGAAGCCGATAACAATGACTAGCGTAGTACACGGACGCTCAATTTTTCCACTCAATCAAAATGGCGCCGTTGTCGGGGAATTAGATAGACTTTAGGTTAGGTTGGTTAATCCCAAAATTGACCTTAAAAAAATTCAAATAAATAAATAATAATAGTAATTCAAAAAAATGTGTGTCACGTTTTTTAATTGCCCACTTTGAAATGTCTTATTTTAACTCTTTTGGTGGCTTTAATTGTTATGATAATAGTGAGGAGGAGAATGAACTCACGATTTATGAACATTGGATCAATATCACTAAAGATGAGTCTCATAAATACAAGCCCAGTGCTAAGGCCATCCAAATTTATGAAAATGAAAGGCTTGAAGAAGAAAGGCGTGAAAAAGAATATAGGGAACAATATCGTTTTTGGGTGAAAGAGTTGGATGCATTATTCGAATCCAATGACAATTTTTCTTCCGATATTTTTTAGACTAAATAATGTTTTCAACCAAATGAGGAATCCAATGAAGAATCACTTGAGCTTGAATTTATGTCCTCACCATTCTCATTCACTATTATCGAACCCTTAAATCCATCACAAGAATTGGATGAATGTCTTGAGGATGTTGATCCGATTCTTGTATGGGAATGTTTTTTTGAGATGCTTCATCTTACGGGCCATACACTTAGACGTGTCACTCCACCAGATTCAATTGAAAATTTTGGGGGAGAAGATTTTGAGGACAAGGACTCTATGCTTGAATTGTTTTCCAAGATGGACTCTTTCAGTTTGTGTGCTCCGCTTCCTATACTACTTGAAAAATCTTTGGGAGGTGATTCTATTTTTCCTGGATCCCAATGGTACTTGTCCCCCTGTGCACTCAAATCCCTCACTATCCCCCTAAATTTTTTAATTGGTGATGGTTCATTTTTTTTACCTTACACATGCCTTCCGTTGTTCAAACGGAATTCTTATTTTCCGGGAGGCATGCTCTCTAGTGAGGGTATACCATTAATCCCTCAAAGTCATATTGAATTTTGGGTGGACCCTAAAATTTTTTGACTTCTAGTGTATAACTTATTAGAATTTCAAATCGTAGGTTGTACATAATTAGCTTTGTGTTTTTCCTTTTCTTTTTTTTATAGTTTAGAGTAATTAGTTAAAGTTTTTGTTATTCTTTTTGCTATGCTTGGTTTCAACATGTTTTGTAGATTCAATGGACTCACACTCATTATGGATCGCTCCATTTGGGTAATATCTTTCTTTTCCTCTTTTTATGTTGTGTTCTTGATTCGCATTGAGGACAATGCAACATTTAAGTTAGGGGTGTGGGATATTCTTCCCGTTTATTTTTTAGTTTCATTGATTCGATCACATGTTCTTTCCAAGTGTGTATTTTTTAGCAAATTTAAAAAAAAAGGCAAAAATATTTTTTTCAAAATAAATAAAAATTATAATTTAAATTTTTTAAAAATATCACTTTTATTCCATTTAAAGTCTCCAATTGTTACCAATCAAAATACACTAAGCCAAAATTAACCGAAGATGGAAATTGAAAGAAAATTGATGACTTAACGAATAAGTGTGGAGATTGATCAAACCCAGTGAGATTTCAAGCCTTTGAATTTTTTATGAGTTTTTAAATCAATCTGAGTTTATTATTAACTCAAAGTTCTTTTCAGCATTTTAATAAGTGATTGATGATCTCAATCCTTTGTTTTGATCGGTTATGGGAAATGTGTGAAATGTTGTCTCGAAATTCATGATAAATATATCTCTAAACTTAATTAATCTCGAGATGCATATGATCATGTGATTAGCAATTTGGACAATGAAGTAGGCCCTCGTTTGTTTAACCCAAAAATATTAGCCATAATAAATTTGTGAAAAAATTATCCCTTTGCAACCCACTTTGAGCCTAATATAATATTTACCTTTCGTTTGATAACCCAAAAAACCAAATTGGCTCGGAATTGTGAAAAATTAGAAATTCATCAAGTCCAAAGCATGTAATAAAAAAGGGGCAAGAAAAGAAAAATAGGAAGAAAAAAAAAAGAAAAAACTGAAAAGAGAAAAAGAAAGAGAAAAATGAGCAAATGCCCGAAAAAGCACTAATGGACGTCATAAGGACATTTTCCAATTCCGAATAATTCGTTTATTCCCAATTTTACCCTTTACACTTTTTAACCCAAAAAGTCCTAACCGAGTCCGAATGGCGAAATTGATTACTGCATGGAGAGCTAAGATATAAAAAGATAGTAAAAGAGATTAAAATGGTGTGATTAAGAGATGATGTTTCCCATTTTCTAATAACTGTATTCCGATGATGAGATCTTTTCACCATATATTTCCTTATTTTCAATTTTGTATGCATGAATTTGTGTCCATTATATTTACTCTTTATATCATGCATACCGAGAGAAAATAGCCACAATTCGAGTGATTCATTTGTGAGTGCATCCGTAAGAATTTGAATCAAAACGAATTTTCGAAAAGTAACATAATGCTCAATCGGTGGACATTTGAGGTTTAATTTATGGCTTTGCACACACACACACACACACTATGGTTTGAGACATTTGAATATGAATTTATGGTGATTATTTTTCAAAAAGTTTAAATTGTACAATTTTTAAGTATTTTGATATTTATTTGAGTCAATAAAGAATTTTGTGAGTGTATTCACTGCAAACCCTCACGAGACAAAACTCATCCTACTAGGGTAACTTAGGGGTTTAAAGGCTTATTGCATATGCTCAATTCAATAGCATGCATGCGAAAGTGGAATTTTATTTTAATAAAAGAAATTTCAAAAGTCAACTCATTTATCTTACATTGCTTGGGACGCGCAAAGTTCTAAGTTAGGGGGTGTGATTAGGCACATATTCTTCACATTTATCCCCTTAATTTCATTATTTTTATGATCTCCTGCAGTGTAAATAGCTTGGATTTGTCTCGTATTTATGCTACTAACCCCATTTGGAAAGTATTCCGTGTTTTGTATATTTCTCATGTGCTTTATAGGTATTTCATGCAAGTTAGTGCTAAGGAGAACTCAAAACAGTGAAAGAAAGCAAGAAATGTGAAGTTCAAGGGTATTTTCATAATTTTTCAGCCTTAGTCTGGAGGTGGGTCCAATTGGAAAGTTGAAGATATTCCACTTACAAGAACACTAGAAAAAACGGCACCTCAACCCGAGCTACGGTGAAGAAGTTACGAGGTTTTGAAGTTGCGAGATAATGAAGAGTCATTTTCAGAATTGAAGAGTCATTTTCAGAACTCAAGAGTCAAAACTCTTGAAATTTCTTGTTTATTTGATTTTTATTAGTTGTAAAACGTGGGGAGGCAAGGGAAGAGTCAAATTTAGGTATTATAAAAGGGCAAACCCTATTAGGAAGTGGAGGAGAGCTGTTTTTATCAAGTTGTAAGAGGCTAGTAGTTAATTTTTAAAGGATTCTTGTATCCAAGAACCCTAGTTTTGAAGTTTGGCTAATATTCAAGATTCAAATATCTATTCAAGATTCATCATTCATCCATTGCAAGTAATTTTAATTTATTGTCTTTACTGCATTCCTAGTTAGTTTAATTAATTGTTGCTTTCTAGTTTTCTAATCCCAATTCAAGTTATGTTCTCAATTTTCTAGATTTAGTTATGAATTCTTGCACTTTCACTTTTAAGTTTTTTATTTTATTTTAATTATGTTAAGCTAAGTTTTTAAGGGTGGAGATGCATGAACCCAACCCGATGTGGTATGTATAGATATAAAATTTGTCCTCTAAGTTAAATAAGTGATTAGATCGTGTTGTATTGTTTCACAACCATTGTAGAGCTTTTGACCTCGTTTTCCCTAGGTAACCGGGGTGCTTAAGGATGCAACGTGCGTGAACTATTGCAACACTGCTCATTCTTTGATTATGTATGATGTGGGCTTGAACCTCATATATGTAATGCTTTGGAGTACTAAAGACTGGGTTTGATCAATTATCTAATTTATGACTAATTTTGTACTGGCATACTCACTAGGGTTTGGGGGAGTGTATTCTTAAGCCATTTCTTCATTCACATTAATTCCTTCTTAGTTAGTTAATTTCGCATGCATAGGTTAATTTAATTGAATCTAGTTAATTCATAGATAAAATCCATAAAAATCAATCATCTTTTTCTTTTCTTTTATTTTAACATCAACTTTAGGATTAAACTACCTTACCTTTGTCGTCACGTTCACACGTCCTAATTCCCTATGGATTCGATACCCATACTCGCCACTATACTCCTTAAGAAGTGTAGTTCCAAGTTTAGTTTTTTTTTTGTATTGAGGTTGGAAGCCGATAACAACGACTAGCGTATTACACGGACGCTCGATTTTTCCACTCTATCAACCACTTTAAAAAAGCGATTCTCATCAGAATAAAAAAGGAGACGCAGATAGAGAGAGAGACAGTGTATAATATGTACATAGTTGGTACACAAAAATATTCCAAAAATATTCCAAAAAAAATAGTTTAGTGTTAGAATAAATTTTAGGTTTATTTTTTATTTTTTTATGTGATCAAGTGTTGGATTTGTGAAAATATTGGGACACACATGCATGAACGCGATTCAATGAATCAATTCAAAGGGAGAATTTTGTGTATTGTATTTCTTGTTCTACTCTTTAATTTATTGTTCCATGTTTGTGGCTGTGATTAATTGTTTCATTATGCTTGTCGAACCACCCCGTTCAAGGGGTGGGATGCACTACGAATGATATTAATTTAATTAATTGATTTAATTAATTCTATATTTCTAGGTAAATTAATTTTAACTGTCACTAATTAATTTATTTAACGAGAGTTAGTAAATTAATTGAACAAATTAATGTTTGAATTTAGGAATCGAACTAGAGATAGGTTTTTCCGATATTTTAATATTAATTCGGTATTGAAATTTGAGGATTGATATTGTTTTCTTTAAATTGATCCTAGCGGGTAATTTTCTGAAAATAGTATAAGTCCTAATTTTTCATCGTGTGACATTTTTAAATTAATTTTCTAAAAAAGATTTTATTAAATTTATAATTTTAACGAGAGTTAGATTATCGATTTAATATTATCTCGAAAATTTTCAAATTAATAAATTGAGAAATTAAAATAATTGAAAATGCAGTGTAATCCCATCTCTTTACTTTCTCACATTATTTCACACTCGGTTGCACATTCTTTTTCGTTATTTAGTCATTTTATTGTTTTAGCATTAGTTACTTTTTCCCTTGAAATTGTTTTAAATTAAAAATAAAAAAAATAAATTTTCATTAAAAAAATTGGAGTTGCAAGTTTTCACATAAATTGTTTCACCTTGAAAGTAGGATTGATACCCGTACTTACCGCAATACGAGTTATTTTTAGATAAGTTTTGTAGGTACTCAAGGGAATTTTGAGAGTGGCTTTTGCACAACAACGATACATACGCAAAAAGCTTCTTATCAACAATTATAAAGATAAACAATAAATTTGAAAATCCAAGCATTCAATCCATGTTTCATTAATCAGTAATTGATCATATTCATTAATCAGTAATACACAAAGGGAGCTAAAATTATATGTCTAGCTAAGGGTAAACTTTGGGCACCAATCATGTTATAATAACCCCCACCCCACCCCCCACTCCCACACACACCCCTTTATTACCAAGCCCATACAATCCCACCAGAGAGTTTAACTAGTCTTTGTAAGTAATCACAAATCATAATTATATGTATGTATGTATGTATGTATATTGTAAGAACATAATTCTTATCATGTCCATTTGTTTTAATTGGTTTAATTCCGGACAAAATAAATTAAGTCTAGGCTAGTTTTATTATGGAGTTTATTTGAGCCTACGACAAAGTTCAAGTCCAAGAATGTGCAATTTAAAGCTTTGAAGAAGATTTCAAGTGAAAACCTATTGCATATGTTTAATATCACTCAGGTATGAATACTTGTGAGCATTTGAGAAATTTAGTATGTTGATTAAATGCTGGGTGATTTAAATGTTTGGGAATTTAAATCTTTTTGCGAAAACATTTTTTTAAATATTTCTGAGTTAAAACAGTTTAAGAAAATTCGAGGAATTATTTAAAAGAAAAAAAATTAAATCACTGTCGCTCGAACGAGACAGTGGGTCGTTCAAACGAATAACCCATGCCGCGCGAATGAGATCCACATCTCGCTCGAACGAGCTTGTCACCTCGATTTTTGTGTTTTAAGTTTCTTGGACTCTGTGTTGCTCAGTTATATAATAAAACGTCTATGTGAAAGTTTTGGTAGCAGAATAGTTTTGAAAAACTCATTCCCATATAGTTTTTCATCATTCGTAGTTTATTCAAGATCAAATTATTCAATTCCAAAGTTTGTGATCTTGAACGCGTTTATCGGAAGACAACTCATTCACTACACCATTTTGTACTTTATGGGGAGAACTCTACAACCGGAGAGTTGCATGCTATTGTGGAGGGAGCCATTATGAATTAACTTGTGGAGAATCCATTTATTCTCCATTGTTGACCATCTGGAGTTCTTGCGGGAGATTCTTGCTGACGACATCAAAACCGACACCCACGGGCATTTCGTATGTCACTCTATTTCATTGTAATCTGCGTAAGTTGAGTCTTACAAATTATAGTGAAATAAAAAGGTTTTTTCCTTTGGGGATTTTTCCTAAAATTGTGTCTTTTACCGCATGCTTTATTAATGGAATGGATTTAATCACTTAGATGCATGTTTAGGGTTTAAGAAGTTAAAATTGATTTTAACTAAAAATTGGAACAAAGTTATTTTTACCTAAAGTACACACTAAAGGTCCATCTCAAATTGGTATAAGAGCTTATTGCACTATCTTATTATGTTTGTGATCCCATGTCTTTAAGTATGCCTTTCGGTGGTTTTGATGATTTTAGAATTCACTTGTTCGAATCATCTAATTGGAAATCACACATGAAAACTACTCTTGAAAAATTGGTTAATAAGGGTGATTGTGAAAAGTGTCTTTGCTGCGAAGGGTTTTGTCACAGGATATATGAGTGTCCCACTAAACTTAGGGAGAATTTTAATAAACCGATAAATCGTGTGTCTACCCTTAGTGATAGTGACCCAGAAGAAGAAAACTTTTATGCTAGTAAGCGTAAACCTTCCACCTTTGTGGCTAGTCATGTAAGTGATAAAGGCTTACCTTTGCATGATTCTTCCGCAGCCACAGAAGTTGATACACCTGAGAGTGAGGGTGAGGTGAGTGAGGATGAGAGCGAAGACAAGAGAGATTTGCAAAATTCTTTCAAAGAATTGTATAAAGAAACTTTAAAAGCAGAGAAATCAAACATGAAATTAGGAGCTATGTTGAAATAACGTGCCATAGAAATAAATAATTCAAATGCTTTAATTGAGGATCTTAGGGAACGTGAAAAGAAAATTCGAGAGAAGCTAGAATATGTCGAGGGTGAGAGAGATAGTGTTCGGCGGTTGATGGAGACTATGAAAAAGGAACCCATTAATTTTGAGAATTCTACGCGTTTACTTAAGTCAAGGATAGGTGAGCTTGAGGAGAAAATGAGAGATTCGAGTAAAGTTAAGTTTGATTTTGAGGCTAGGTCTGAAAAGTTAGACAAAATCTTAGGTACCGTCAAAATCAAAGATAATCGGTGTGGTATTGGCTTCGATAATCATATCGTACCTACTCCCAAAGCCAAAACTGTGCAAACAAGAGAGACGGCGAGGAGCTTTAGGAGAGAGACACCTAGGAACATGAGGTATAATCGGCCTATAGGACACGCTCCTCACCGTATCTACACTTGCACTCATTGCGGTAGGAGAGGTCATCTTAGACGGTTTTTCTACAATCTTAAGAACGCTCCTAGAAAGTCTAAATCCATTCTGGTTCCCAATGCCCTTACTCGTCGGCTCACACCTACTTGGGTTAAGAAGTCGGATTTAGAAGCGTTAGGTATTTGGCGGTGTGATTCTCGCTTCATTGCTCGTGGTTCTCCTCATGTTTCATCTTTCGATTGAGGTTGTTCGTTGGTTTGTCATTCTCTGGTATTTACATCATGCGTTATATTTTGCTAGAGTTATGGCATGTTTCTAGTTTTTGTTATTTATTTGAGTCTTATCAAAAAATTACAAAACGATTTTGCTTTTTATTAAACTTTTGAAAATACAAAAAGATTTTGGGTTTTTGAGTCGTCAGGTTACATGGTTGATGTAGGATATTAGTGTGCTTGACCCCCTTTTCCTTTCATTATTCATGTGGCTAGGACATTTGGTAATTTTTATTGATACTTAGAATGTCTTAACCATTGTATTATGGGGATGTTTCGAAGATGATATGCCTTTTGATTCGACTTTGCATATATGCCATCCTTGCACACATGCACGAGTTTATATGAATGTTTGACTTCTCTTGCATATTTGAGTTTGGTGAGACGTTCTTATCTCAATTTTGTCATCTATGCGTAAGTAAACTTAAGGAGAAGGTGTGCTTATAAGAACCATTTTACTTGAGAATTGATATTAAAAAAAATGATGACTGTTCACGGGAAAGGGCTGCGAGAGTATAAAATTGACTCGTCGTGAAAGCTAAGTTTAAATGAGCCCAAAAGAAAATCAAGGCCACAAAAACTCATATGCTAATAATTGGGGACAATAGGACTTTCTCTAAGTTGAGATTGATAGATATTTCTAAAGATCTTCAAAAATTCATACATATGAGGGAGTTTGGTTGGAGATAAATTTAAACGGGTTTGCACCATGAATCCTACGTTGAAACATCGTATCATGACTCTATTGTTCGTAGAATCGTCAATAATTCGGACTTGTGTGCATGTTGTTAGTTTAGTTCATTAAACTCACACTTATTTTGTCACAAATGGCTTTGATGAAGTTTGATGATTTCTTGATATCAATTATAACTTCTTGATCGATTCAACGTATTGAAATGGTGACTCATTTGTTGTAGCTCATGCCCATTCAGTCCACATTCATGTTTTGAGCACATTCATCCCATGTTAACATGTGATTCTCGTTGGTCTTTTTACTTTGTTTTATGTTTTCTTTTCTGTTTTAAGTCTGTTTCAGCTTTCCATCACTGTTTTGCGATAATTTTTTCGCTGGCCAAATCCTTACTGTTTTGGGGGTATTTATGGAATTTTCATTTTCTCGTTCGAATGACATCATATGTTGCGTGAACATGTCGTTCAAGCGATATAACAAAGTCGTTCGAGCGACTTCAAGCAAGATCGGGGTTTCATTAAACATCAGACGTTCTCTCTTCTCTCTTTTCGTTCTCTCATAACTCCTTCTCTACTCGAAAGGCGACCGCAACTGTTTCTTCTAAAAACCACCATTTTTAAAATCAAAAAATCTTAAAGCTTCGATTTGTGGTTCTCTCATTCGCATGGTAAATCCATCCATTATCCATCTTGGATACCGCGTTCCATCTATTGAGCTGATTCGTTCAGTGGTTGTGTGTCTCCAACTCTTTCAACACGATTGTCGCGTTTCCTTGAGGTACCCACTATTTTCTGCTCTTGGATTTGATTCATTCTGTGTTGGGTTTAATGATATCTGATTCCAGGATGTATTCGCACAAAAGAACACTTCCTTGACCGATTTTACCTATTTTTTACAATGTCTCTTTTATGTTCCTTTTGTTTGGTATCAAAAATCATTTGTTGAGAGGAATTGGTAGCTAATTTTTAGTATATTTATCTGATTTATGTTGTTGTAGTGGTTGGAGTTCGCGGTGGTTCGATTGTATGTTTCGTACGAAGATAGGTTCTTAGGTGTGTGTTCCTCGTGCTGGTACCCTTTCACACATCACACATTACACTTTTTCGTAATGCCGCCTAGGCGTCATGGTGCCCCTTCTGGCCGACTCGATGCGCCACCACCCTCTGCTCGAGCTCAGAGAGCTCAGGCCAGTAGACCCCAGTACTCTCTAGTTAGATAGGCCACACGTGTTGAGTATGATCATTACTGCTTATTGGGTCTATATATTAGGTATGTTGTTCAGGAGCCAGTATCTCATTATTTCGAGTTTCATGAGTTAGGTATTCAGCACTGGTTGTCTGGTAGGGGTTAGGATCACCTGTTTGAGGTTCGTGGGGTTGTCTATCCGGACATTGTCCGCGAGTTCTTATTTTGCACTCTCCCCCACGCCGAGGGTATCTTTTCTACTGTACATGGCGTTCCTGTCAGTTGTGTCTTACAAATTATAATGAAATAAAAAGGTTTTGCTCTTCAGGGATTTTTTCTGAAATTGTGTCTTTTATCACATGCATTATTCATGGAATGGATTTAATCACTTAGATGCAAGTTTAGTGATAAGCACCCAAAAGTGTTTATTTTATACCCCGAATATATGCATTTTAGCCTCTCGTTTTAATTAAAATTGGCCTTATGTCGTATTTTATTATTTTTCAGGTCAAACGGCATTCGTAGTGTTAAATGATGCTAAATCCAGTCAATTGCGATGCAATAGCGGTCAAAAGAGTTAAATGAAGAAATCAAAAGAGACCGTGAAGTCAGAGTCCCATTGAGCTTGCCCAGAAGAGTTATGATGCCCCGAACCAATCCCGTAACCTTAACCTAGCCCAGACCGAGCCCAGTCCATACCCCGAGCCCGTTGTGTGTTGAGTTTGTACCTTTATTATTTTTTTTAGATTTTTTTTATTTGTGTCGTTTCTATTTTTAGGAATTATATTAGAATTTTCTAAGATTTATTTTATAACTTTCTATTTCTTTATTTTGATTTTGATTAGTTTGTAGAATTTAATTTTTAGTTTATTATATTTTATTTTTATGAGGATTAGTTTTTATATATTTATTTTCTAGTGTTATTAGATTTTTCTATTTTAGTTATATTAGGATTATATTTTTTTTAGTTTTAATAGAGTTTTATTTTCATTTTTCATTTTTTTATTTAGTGTCTTTTAATTTTTATTTCGAGATGTAAGTTTTTTTTTTAGGTTGTGTTAATTTTTAGGGGTACAAATTAAACACTCACTTACACTCAATTTTCATACACCTCAACACACTTAAAACGCCACACACCCAACATTCCCTACACCCTCATACACCCAACAAAACCCCTACCCTTCTTCTTCTTCCCTACACCACTTTCTCCCTCTCCTTACTATTCATCTTCACCCCCATTAAAACTCCACCATATCCAAAATCCACTTCACAAACCCACCATATGTCAAACTTGTACCTACATACCTTAACACATCCAAAAACATACGAACATAGCCACTAAAATCGGAAACATCATCTCCTCCGTCCGGTTCGTACCTGAACCATACCACCTACGAAACTCGTTTGCCCCTACCTATCCCATTTCCGGCAGCCACCTGCCGGAATCCGACCGACGCCCACACCCAAGCCGGCGGTTCCAACCCCAAGCCCGCCGGACCTGTTCACTCCCCTTTCCTCCATAGCTCCACCCATCTTGGGTTGACAAATCGAAACCCGCGATTCTACCTTCTCTGACCCGAGTTCAACCCAAGACCCACGAACCTGCCAAAACCCATTACACCCAAATCCCTTTAAAATCGGGATTTTTCACCAAAGCCACGTGCAAATCCAAGCTCCATTTTAACTTTTGACTTGTATAATTTCAAACCCCAAAAATATCTCCACCAAAACACTCGTGGGTTATAAGTAAAAGAAGGCATCTCATAAATAAATAAATAAACACAGAGAGGACGTGAGAGATAGAAAAAGAAAAAAAAGGGTAGAAAAATAGTCAAAAAAAAGAAAAAAAATGTTTTAGGTTTAGAAAACTTTGTAGGTTCATTTTTTATTTTCAGTTTTGTAATCCAGTCAGATTTTGTGACGAGTTTGGGACGCGTGTTCATGCACTCAGTTGACACAAGAAATTATTGCGTGTCGTATTTCTTTCTCTTTCTCTTTAATTTCTTATTTGTGTATTGTGCATGTGCTAAAATTTTAATCATGTCTGGCTAAACACCCCATTCAAGGGGTGGGATGAAACGTGTATGTCGAGTTATTTTATTTGAACAATTATTCATTGATGCGTTCTAGGATAATTAAATTGAAAAAAATCACACATTAATTTATGTAACGAGAATTAATAAATTAATGGTAAAAATTAATATTTGATTTTTGGATTTCACTTAGAGATAAGTATTATTCTTAAATTTAAATATTAATTCTTTGTATGCAATTCAAATATTCGTACAAATTTTAATAAATTAATCTTAGCGAATATTTTGTTGAAATGAGTGTGAATCTTTTTTTTTTATGTTGTGATTATTCCAGATTTAATTGCTGAAAAAGATAAAATTGAATTTAGGATTGTGACGAGAGTTAAATTTTAAATTCAATATTATTTCGAACTATTCAATTGAATAATTAGGACATGAAATTGATTTGACTACGCGGTGTAATCCCACCTCTTGTTTCTTCTCATAAATTCTAAACTAGATTACTTTCTGATTTTTCATAGTCATTTTAGTTGCATAAATTGTCGTTTCCTCCCTTGAAAATTATTTTTAAAAATATAAAAAAAAACATTTTAAAAAATTTTAAAAACACAAAAAGATTTTTAATAAAAATTGGAAGTGCAAGTTTTCACGATAACAGTTTCAACGCTAGAAATTGGATTGATACCCGAATTTTCCACGATACTGAGTTTTTAACAAGTTTTATAGGTAATTCCAGGCATTTTGATACTCGATGTTTGACCGCAGTGACATTCCAATTCCATATCTGAAGGAAATCAAATAAAGAGTTATCAAATGGCACCGTTGCCGATTTCTTAAAGATTGACGCCTGTGAAGATTTTTAATTTTAATTTTTTTTGCTTTTTAGTGTATTTATTCCTTCCTCTCCTTCCTTAGGCTGGTTGTTTAGGATTATTGAGGCCTTGTAATTAATTTGTGTTCATTTTGACACCGATTTATTTTTGTACTATTTATTCCAAAAACACAAAAAAAAGCTAAAAGGGAAACCGAACAAGGTAGAGAGAGGGCATCCAACGGCGAGGATTTTTGAAGCCTCTCTACTTTGGGTTGGTAGGAGTCCCGGGGACGACTGAAGTAGGCGTACTTCCCCCCGGTCGACTCAACCCGGTCTTCACCCCACGCGTGTAAAAATCGTGGGAGGTAAACTCTTTATCACTCGTGAATCTCCTGCAAGCGAGCGAATTTTTGTGTGCTACTTGCTCCTATATGCTTTTTATTTCTGTATCGCACTTAAATTGGTTGGTTTGATGAATAAATTTACCTAAGACCTATACCCGGTCACTGCAAGGGTTGGGATTTCATCACCCACTCAATCACATCTCTATTTGCTTGTAACCCGTGCTCTCACTTAAATTAAAATCAATCAACTAGCAAGCCAAGTAGGAACGGTGTTTATTAGGACCCTTTCGGAACGAGACCCTCGTAGGATACTCTAGTGAGTCCTTTCCACACCTGAAAATCTTCATTCAACTATCTTAAGACTTTTGTCTAGCGAAACTAGTTTTTAAGTGAGGCCGCCCAGTAAAACGGGTTTGTGCTTTCCCTAGCGTGGTACCGGATAGTTGTGTGTTGTAGTAGCTAGTGTGGTGAGCCTTAACTAGTAAGCCTCTTGTCTCTCGGGAAGAAAGTAGGATCACACTTTTATCGGTGAGGCCTAAGATTCCGTGATTTTCTCGCCCGCGGACTAATTAAAATTGACTACCCAATCACTTAACTTGAATATAATAATTTGGCTATGTGCTCTTTCGGACTTGTTCCATTTGTGTACGTGTCTAAGTTGTTCCTTTAGGTAGTCCAATTTTTGCTCCAACTATCAGTTTTTCCACCGTTAGTCCATCACCCTTTTTCCCATTTTTTCTGCATTTTTTAAATAAACCCAAAACTCCAAAAATATTTTCCTTTTTTTCGCCTCATTTTTTCTCCTGAAATAACCTCCAAAAATATTTCTCATTTTTCCTACCTTATTTTCCAAAAAATCCAAAAAGATTTTCTTCTTTTTCAAACAACCAAAAATCCTAAAAATATTTTTTCCTTGCTTTTATGCCACATTGGCAACGCATTGATCATCGATTAACACGTTCCCCTAGTGCGCCATCGCTAAATTCCCTCTTAGGTGATCGTGTCCCTCTCGTTGCCTTTCCTCCTCATTTTACTGATCCATGTTCTTCTTCATCGGAGACGCCTAGTTCTCCCACTTCCCCTGGTTCTGATACCCCACCCATCATGGCCGACGAACGCACTTTAAGGGACTACTTTGCCCCGATTACGGCCAGTCCGCCTTCATGTATTGTCCTTCCGCCCACTCCGACCGTGTAATTTGAAATTCGCCCTGCAACTATTTCTATGTTGCCCATTTTTCATGGCCTTGAACACAAGTCTCCTTATACTCACTTGCAAAAATTTCTCACTGTGTGCTATACTTTTAAAAATAAAAACTTAGACGAAGGGAATGTTCGTCTTCGGTTGTTTCCCTTTTCCCTTCACGATAATGCATCCATATGGCTCCATTCCTTACCCCCGGATTCTATCCAAACTTGGAAACATCTTGTCAAGAAGTTCATGTCTAAATTCTATCCCATGAGCAAAACAAATGAAATGCACCAAGCAATTTAGGATTTTATACAAAAGCATACCGAACAGTTTTGTGAAGCATGGGGCCGTTTTCAAGACTATATTAATAGTTGCCCCCATCATGATCTCGAGAAAAGTCGCTTAGTCCATAGTTTTTACAATGTTCTTATCCCTTCTTCTCACACCATGATTGAATCCATGCATAAAGGGAAGTTCATTCATTTGACTCCCACTGCCGCCTATAATTTTCTCCTTGAATTAGGCGATGAATCCCAAGATTGGGAGGGCACCAATGCATTTTCGAGATCCGACCCTCCACGTGTAGGGAACACTTCTGAGGTAAAAAATGATCCTGATTTTAAAACTTTGCTCCACATCTTACACTCATTGACTAAAACCATTGACGCTCTCAGTTGTACTATGCAACAAAATGTTACACTTTCTAAACAAGTAATGACTGTCAATGATTCTAGTCCTTCCTCTTGCAATGTCTACTTAAGTCAAGATCATTTAGCTAATTTGTGCCCCCTCCTACAAGATGATTCCGAACCAACCATGACCCAAGTCTGTGCCTTTAGTACCACTAGGAAACCCATTCCCCCGTCGTTTACTTACAATCCTAATAATATGAATCACCCCTATTTCTATTATAAGTACGACCACACCTACGATCCTTCCCAACCACAACAACATGTTGGTGGTCCCCCTAGGTTTCCACACAACCCACAGTGCCAACCTCGCCCTCTTGTTCCGCATCAGTATGCTCCTTACCATCAATTGCTTGCACTTTCCATCTTCCTTTGTCCCCCATGGAGAACATTCAAACAACAATAATCAACTTGTTCCTGTTCCCCCTCCTTCCTTTGAGTATTCACAACCTCTTAATTCTCAGCGCGAGTTGGTTCCCCAACCATCTTATGCCCCTCCGCCCAATCCCTTCACCTCTTCTCTAGATAATCTCCCCACTCAGTTTATGACCACCCGAACTCAACCCTCCAACGGCTTGAGCAGCGTTTCAACCAATTCGAGTCTGAGCGAGAGAAAGGTCATTTTCCCAGTCAGCCCATTGCTAACCCTAAGGGAAATGGCAAAGACTAGGCCTATGAGGTTGGTTCCACTTCCAATCCACCCAATTACCAAGCAGATATGAAAGTGGTGTCTACTCTTCGCTCGGGAAAACAAGTTGATAATGGTGTTCATGGATCCACTAATGTCCCCCACCTGACCATTCCACCTTTAGAGCCTATCTCTAAGGTTACCCCACCATCTAAATCTCCATCTCACACTGAGTCCAATCCTCCTGAGCCCACCTCAATTTATGTGGCCAAATAACCCTTCCCTCATCGGTTGGCTCCCACTAATAAATCCCACCAATTTGATGAGATCAAGAAAGTCTTTCAGAATGTTCACACCGCGATTCAACAAGTCCCTTCATATGCCAAATTTTTAAACGACTTGTGCATTGTTAAGCGTCGGACTAATGTTTCGTGTGATGCTTTCCTCACTGAGCAAGCTACGTCCCTTCTCCATAATAACGATGTTGTGAAGTATAAAGACCCTGGTCGTCCAACTGTCTCTTGCATGTTAGGCTACAATTTCGCTACTAGTGCTTTACTTGATCTTGGGGATAGTGTTAATTTGTTACCTTACTCCCTCTACCTTGAGTTAGGTTTACAAAATATGAAACCTACACGAGTTACTCTTCAACTTGTCGATCATTCCGTGATAATACCTAAAGGAATTGTTGAAGACGTTTTGGTGAAAGTTTTAGACTTTTATTATCCTATGGATTTCATCATCTTAGACACTCCTGTGCCCGACCCAACCAATAGTCCTATCATATTGGGTCACCCCTTTCTGGCCAGTGCCAACGCCATCATTAATTGTCGTGACGGGTCCATGAATCTCTCTTTTGGCAACATGACTGTATAAGTCAATATATTCCACCTTATGTAAAAAAACGGGTGATGTCGATTCTATTGATGAGGTGTGTGTGATTGACTCCTTAGTTAATGAAATGTTGGACCAAACTTACCCTTCCGATCCTCTCCAACAATGTTTGGCTCATTTTGGATCTGACTTTGGCATTGATTCCTTTATCTCTGAACTCAATGCCCTGCTAGATTCCACTCCACTGATGGACACTTCCTCTAGGGATCCTCCTTTAGAGCCCCTCTATGTTGACACTATTCACTCTATGGATCACCTTGTTCCACCTTCTGAACTCCCTGCCACATCATATTCCTCCACTTTATGAACCGAGAACTCCCCGGACTCTATTTCTGCGTCTGAGTCCGATGTCACTCCCGCGCCACCTACTAGTTTGGATCTTAAGCCCTTACCTCCTGAGTTTAAATATACTTTCTTAGGCCCCGACAACCATCACCATGTTATCATTGCTTTCGACTTGACCGCTGATCAACAAGAGCAATTAGTCCACACCCTTACTCAGCATATCACTGCTATAGGATGGACCATTTCAGACATTCACAGTGTGAACCCCAATGTTTGTAGTCATCACATTCATTTAGAGGATCACGCCAAGACTTCTCATGAACCCTAACGTCGACTCAACCCTGCTATGAAAGAAGTCGTGCACACTAAAATTTTAAAATTGCTCGATGCTGGTATTATCTACCCTATCTCAGACAGTCAGTGGGTCAGTCCCATTCATGTGGTATCGAAAAAGTCTGGTGTTACCGTCATCAAAAATATTGACAATGTTATTGTTCCCACCCGTATGTAAACATGCTGGCGTATTTGTATTGACTATTGAAAGATAAATGCGGTCACTCGTAAGGACCATTTTCCTCTTCCCTATATTGACCAAATGATCGAATGGTTAGGTGGTCATGCGTATTACTGCTTCCTTGACATCTATTCAGGATACAACCAAATTCCAATTGCCCCTGAAGACCAAGAGAAAACTACATTCACCTGTCTCTTTGGCACTTTTGCCTACTCTCGCATGCCCTTTGGCCTTTGCAATGCACCTGCAACTTTTCAAGGATGTATGATTAGCATTTTTAGAGACATGGTAGAACGTTTTCTTGAAATCTTTATGGATGATTTTTCTATGTTTAGTTCTTCCTTCGAGAAATGCCTTTCTCACCTCACTATGGTCCTCAATTGGGAAAAATGTCATTCTATGGTAAAAAAGGGGATTGTTTTAGGTCACATATTCTCTCGCGACGGTATTAAAGTAGACAAAGCAAAAGTTGACATAATTTTCCCGCTTCCCATTCCTAAGTCTGTTAAGGACATTCGTTCCTTCTTAGGACATGCGGTCTTCTACCATCGTTTCATCAAGGACTTTTCTAAAATCGCTCGACCTTTAACAACCCTTTTATCCAAAGATGTTCCCTTTATCGTTGATGACGCATGTGTTGCTTCTTTTTAGCGCCTTAAAGCCGAGCTCACTTCTGCTCCTATCATTCAACCTCCTAATTGGTCTTTACCATTTGATCTTATGTTTGATGCATCTAATTTTTCTCTAGGTGCTGTACTTGGTCAGCGGGTTGACAAGCGCCAGCATGTAATTTATTATGCTAGCAGAACTCTCCATGACGCTCAACTTTATTACACGACCATCGAAAAGGAGTTGCTAGTTGTCGTATTCGCACTTGATAAGTTTAGATCTTATTTAATCGGTTCACCTATCATCGTTTACACTGACCACGCTGCCCTGAGGTACCTTCTTCAGAAGAAGGATTCTAAGCCACGATTGATACGGTGGATTCTCTTTCTTTAAGAGTTTAGCCTCAAAATTCACAATAATAAAGGGTGTGAAAATTTGGTTGCAGACCATCTCTCCCACCTCACTGTTACGTCTACATCTGATCCTGTCCCTATTTCTAAAACATTTCTCGATGAGCAACTTTTTACTATCTCCACTTCTCTTTGGTATGATGATATTATTAATTTCCTTGTTACCGACCAACTACCCTATCATTGGTCAAAACGAAAGAGTTTTAAGTTCATGTCCCTGGTAAAATTTTACTCTTGGGATGATCCCTTTCTTTTTAAGTATTGCTATGATCAAGTCATTCGCCGTTGTGTTCATGACCATGAACAGTCAAGCATACTCTCCTTTTGTCACGATGGCCTGTGGTGGCCATTTTAGCTCCAAGAAAACCACCACAAAAATTTTGCAAAGTGGTTTCTATTGGCCCACTCTTTTTCGAGATGCCCACAACTACTGCCAGGCTTGTGCCAAAAGCTAATAATCTATGCGTATCTCTCGTCGTCACGTGATGCCTCTCACACCCATTCTCATCGTCGAAATCTTCGATGTATGGGGCATTGATTTCATGGGTCCTTTTCCCTCATCTCATGGCTTCCAATATATTCTAGTAGCAGTTCATTATATTTCCAAATGGATTGAAGCCATAGCTTGCCGTACTAATGACCATCGCATTGTGGTCATATTTTTTAAGGAGTTTGTCTTCACACGTTGTGGAACTCCCAAAGCTATTATTAGTGATGGGGGTAAACATTTCTGTAATCGAGTCTTTGAACATCTCGTCAAAAAGTATGGTGCTACCCACAAAGTTGGTCTCTCTTACCAGCCTCAGACTAGTGGTCAAGTTGAAGTTTCCAACCGCGAAATCAAGTAAATCTTAGAAAAAATAGTTAATCCTAATAGGAAAGACTGGTCCTTACGCTTGAATGATGCTTTGTGGGAATACCGTACTGCTTTTAAAACTCCGATTGGCATGTATCCTTATCGCTTGGTATTTGGTAAACCATGCCACTTACCTGTCGAGCTTGAACATCATGCTTATTGGGCTGTCAAAGCCCTTAATTTTGATATCGACGAGGCTGGCATTCATCGAAAGCTCCAACTTAATGAATTAGAGGAGATATGGAATGATGCCTATGATTTGTCCAAGAATACAAGGACAAAATGAAGTGGATCCATGGACAAATCATCCTTCTCAAAGAATTCCACCCGGTCATAAAGTGTTGTTATATAACTCCCGTCTTCATCTCTGTCCCGAGAAGTTAAAAACCCGTTGGTCTAGACCCTTTATTATTGAATCTGTTACTCCTTATGGTGCCATCACAGTTTAAAATCCTAAAAATGGTAGCCTATTTCAGGTCAACGGTCAATCATTAAAGCCTTTCTTAGAGCTCAACCCCTCTCACATTGAATAAATTGACCTTGTTGAGGACTGACTATTCAGTCTTGTTTTGGGGTGATCATCATCACCCATTTTTCTGCCACCCTGTGCTTTCGTAGATCTTATCTTTAGGGTGAGATTGGTTAAGTCTGGCTGAAGACATTAAACTTAGCGCTACCGGGAGGCAGCCCGTCGTTCATTGTTTCTGAGTATGAGTCTTACCTTATTTGGGGGTGGTGTTTCACACCACCCAATGACTTTCACATGCTTTAAAGGCTTGTGCATATTTTTGTATCGCCTCTGTTCTTCAGGTTTCCTCTCTGCTCCCTCATGCGGTATATTTTCATAGCGGTTCATTATGGTAATATCTTTCCTCCCTTGTGCTTTCATTTTTATATATGGTTTTAAACATCGAGGACGATGTTCTCTTTTGTTTGGGGGTGAGAAATTTATCAAAATCGTACCTCTTTTGAAAATTTTCAGAAACAAGTGATTTTAATCTTTTTGTGCAGTTAAAAATAAATTTTTATGACATGATTTGTCTATCATCCCTCTTTTAGAAATCTCGGAATACCTGTGTTTGACCCCAAAAAATAAATTATTACGCTTTTAGCCTTAAATTAATTAATACCTCTGAAAAGCGTACTTGCACTATGAATTATTAAACTCGGCAATTTGCACTATCACGTCTATAATTTAAAGTTTAAGAGTAATTATATTCTCAAGAGAGCCTTAAAAGATCACTAGCGGCGACTTAAAACCTGTGAGATTTGAGCTTTTCACCTTTTTGAGGGTTTTTACATATCTCCGAGTCACAAGTCGACTCAACTTTCTTTGGGTACCATATTTAGTCGTTGCATGATTTCATCATTTTTTCAAATGTGGCTTAATCACTGAGAATGATATTACTTTCGAGTTGTAAGAAATATGTATCTTGTAGTTTGTCCCGAGCACTAAACCAATTTTGCCAGACACTTACCATTTTTCCCTATCACATTATCATTCACCCATTATCATTTTCCATATTACCCTTATCCATATGTCCCAAATACCATCCATCATTGCCATCGTTTTTGAGAAAAAAAAGTGTTTGGAATTTTCAATGTAAAATGTCTTCATTTTCATTGTGAAAAGGAAAATGCATCGCAAAAAAAAAGGTAGAGAAAGAAGCAGAAAAAAAAAGAAAAAAAAAATCATGCGACCATAAATTCAAAAGAGGAGGATAATAATCAGTCAAAATGAGTTACACTCTTCTCAAAAATCATTCATCTTCTTCATTTCATTATTCCCTCATGCCTTTCATAAACCACATTTTCACCCTTGGTGACGTGTTCAGGTAAACGATAAGATTACATGGTGAATAACTTGATATTCTCAACATAGTGGTTAACATTCCTTCATGAGATCAGATTTTTTCATGTATCCGTCATTTTCTATAAAGTGTGTGAGACGTTTGAATTTTCTTTCATTTACTCACCTCCTCACACACGAGAGAGATAAACTTACCCAATTCTCAGAGAGTTCGATTCAGAGAGATATATCCAGTGAGAAATGAAGTCAAGGCGATGATTATATAAGGGAAATCTAGGAATTACTCTCATGATACTTACAATTGCTTCACACAACACATTCTGAGTTTTAGGAAGGATTGCGCTTTTGGTATTAAGTAATTTAAGATCTCATAGTTGAATACGGTGTTCCTTGACGTCTTTTAAGTCGGGTTGTATAGCGTTTCATCATCTACTCAGATACTGCATTTAAATAAGTTTTTGAATTTTGTGGGTATATTCACTGCAAACCCTCACGAGACACCACTTGTCCTACAGGTCAACCTATATGTTTAATGGCTTATTGGACATGCTAAGTGCAATCGCCAGTGCCTGCGAAAATGGCACATTTTTGGTTACTTATCTCTGTTTTCTATCTAATTTTTCCTCGAGGACTAGCAATGTTCTAATTGGGGGTGGTGTGATAAGCCCCCAAAAGTGTTTATTTTATACCCCAAATAGATGCATTTTAGCCTCTCGTTTTAATTAAAATTGGCCTTATGTCATATATTATTATTTTTCAAGTCAAACGGCAGTCGTAGTGTTAAATAATGCTAAATCCAGTCAATTGCGATGCAATGGAGGTCAAAAGCGTTAAATGTAGAAATTAAAAGAGACCATGAAGTCATAGTCCCATTGAGCTTGCCCAGAAGAGTTTCGATGCCCCGATCCAGTCCCGTAACCTTAACCTAGCCCAGACCGAGCCCAGTCCATACCCCGAGCCCGTTGTGTGTTGAGTTTGTACCTATATTATTTCTTTTAGATTTTTTTTATTTGTGTCGTTTCTAACTTTAGGAATTATTTTAGAATTTTCTAAGATTTATTTTCTAACTTTCTATTTCTTTATTTTGATTTTGATTACTTTTTAGTTTTTAATTTTTATTTTATTTTATTTTATTTTTATTAGGATTAGTTTTTATATATTTATTTTCTAGTTTTATTAGATTTTTCTATTTTAGTTATATTAGGATTATATTTTTTTTAATTTTAATAGAGTTTTATTTTTTACTTTCATTTTTCATTTTTTTATTTAGTGTCTTTTAATTTTATTTCGAGATGTTAGTTTTTATTTTAAGTTGTGTTAATTTTTAAGGGTACAAATTAAACACTCACTTACACTCAATTTTCATACACCTCAACACACTTAAAACACCACACACCCAACATGCCCTACACCCTCATACACCCAACAAAACCCTTACCCATCTTCTTCCTTAAACCACTTTCTCCCTCTCCTTACTATTCATCTTCACCTCCATTAAAACTCCACCATATCCAAAATCCATTTCACAAACCCACCACATGTCAAACCCGTACCTACCCATCCAAAACATACGAGCATAGCAAACAATCCTGGAACCACCATCTCCTCCGACCGGTTCATCCCTGAACCATACCACCTACGAAACTCCTTTGCCCCTACCTATCCCATTTCCGGCAGCCCACCCGCCACCTGCTGGAATCCGACCGGCGCCCACACCTAGGCCAGCGGTTCCAACCCCAAACCCGCTGGGCCTGTTCACTCCCCTTTCCTCCATAGCTCCACCCATCTCGTGTTCACAAATCGAAACCCTCGATTCTACCTTCTCTGACCCGAGTTCAACCCCAAGACCCACGGATCTGCCAAAACCCATTACACCCAAATCCCTTTGGCCCTGTTTGGTTGTCCTAAAATTGTAAATTAGATCATTAATAAATTGATCCATTTACAAATTGATCAATTAATTGTGTTTGGTTTCATTAATGAAATGATTCATTAATTGTTCCATTTTAGCTCATGTGCAAATTCTGAAATTGAATCATTTCACAAAAAATGTGAAATGAATCCATTTGAAATAGGAGTCACATAAAGTGCATGTCATCTCTCCCTCTCCCCCTTCCCCTCTCTCTCCCTCTCCCTCTCCCTCTCTCTCTTGATCTTTTTTTATTTTTTTTCATGGAACCTTAACATCAAATTCAAATTACCAAACATTGTGTAAAATTGGATTTAACTCATTTCAAATTCACGCATTTACAATTCACTAATTCACAATGAATCAATTTACATAATCAAACAATTTGCGCAACCAAACTGGGCCTTTAAAATTGGGATTTTCCACCAAAGCCACGTGCAAATCCAAGCTCCCATTTAACTTTTGACTTGGCCAATTTCAAACCCCAAAAATATCTCCACCAAAACACTCGTGGGTTATAAGTAAAAGAAGGCATCTCATAAAAAAAAGACACAGAGAGGACGTGAGAGACAGAAAAAGAAAAAAAGAGGGTAGAAAAATAGTCAAAAAAAAAGAAAAAAAAATAGTTTTAGGTTTAGAAAAATTTGTAGGTTCACTTTTTATTTTCATATTTGTAATTCAGTCAGATTTTGTGACGAGTTGGGGACGCGTGTTCATGCACTCAGTTGACATAAGAAGTTATTGCGTATCGTATTTCTTTCTCTTTCTCTTTAGTTTCTTGTTTGTTTATTGTTCTTGTGCTAAACTTTTAATCATGTCTGGCTAAACACCCCATTCAAGGGTTGGGATGAAACGCGTATGTTGAGTTGTTTTATTTGAACAATTGTTCGTTGATGCGTTCTAGGCTAATTCAATTGAAAAAAATCACACATTAATTTATGTAACGAGAGTTAATAAATTAATGGTAAAAATTAATATTTGATTTTTGGATTTCACTTAGAGATAAGTATTATTCTTAAATTTAAATATTAATTGTGTGTATGCATTTCAAAGATTTGTACAAATTTTAATAAATTAATCTTAGTGGATATTTTGTTGAAATGAGTGTGAATCTTATTTTTTTATATTGTGATTATTCCAGATTTAATTGCTGAAAAAGATAAAATTGAATTTAGGATTGTGACGAGAGTTAAATTTTAAATTCAATATTATTTCGAACTATTCAATTGAATAATTAGGACATGAAATTGATTTGACTACGCGGTGTAATTCCACCTCTTATTTCTTCTCATAAATTCTAAACTAGATTACTTTCTAATTTTTCATAGTCATTTTAGATGCATAAATTGTCGTTTCCTCCCTTGAAAATTATTTTTAAAAATATAAAAATAATATTTTAAAAACATTTTAAAAACACAAAAAGATTTTTAATAAAAATTGGAAGTGCAAGTTTTCACGATAACAATTTCAACGCTAGAAATTGGATTGATACCCGAATTTGGCACGATACTGAATTTTTAATAAGTTTTGTAGGTAATTCCAAGAATTTTGATACTCGAAGTTTGACCGCAGCGACATTCCAATTTCATATCCAAAGGAAAACAAATAAAGAGTTATCATTTAGGGTTTAAGAAGTTAAAATTGGTTTTTACTAAAAATTAGAACAAAGTTGTTGTTGATGTAAAAAACTAGATCGCTCTAATTTTTCAATAACAGATAAATAAATAAGACAAAGATTTTTAAAGTGGTTCGGCTAGGAATAAAGCCTACGTCCACTGTTATGTTATTGCTGAGTGTTTGCAGAATTCTTGATTACAAGTTCTCTCAAGAAATTCCGGTCCCCTTTGAATGAGGATGATACAAGGTATTTATAGCCTTGAGGCTGTACATGAAAGGTTCGATACATTAAATGACATACATATGAAAGGGTAATGCATTTAATGCAGAGTGCGTGCCAAGAATATAAGCATTCAATGAATATCTGAGCTGTTGATTATCTGGCAATTAATGATACGACCGAGATGCAGCTCGGACCGCCATAGCTGTTCGCTGATCAGGAGTTCCTCGGAACATTAGAGTACCTCGGTGCGTTAGAGTTCCTCGATGCGATAGAGATCCTCGGTGTGATAGAGTTCCTCGGTGTGATAGAGTTCCTCGGTGTATTCTCGTTGCTCGGAAAGAAGCATGGTTGGTCGGGAAATGATCTTCCTCGCTGCTATTGTGCCACGTAGATTGACACGTGTCTTCATCTTATTCGTCCACATCAGCATATTAATTTTGGTATCAACAGAAGCCCCCAATGTTTCATCTTTTGAATTTTGAGGAGTATGGAACATTCTTTCTCGGTATATGGCAATATTAAATGTCCTTCCCGGGTTTCAGGAACATTGTATTCAAATTTCCTTCTTATTTCGCAGTTTCCGCCCTTTTTATAAGCGCTTCGATCTTCGTGCAAATTTTGTCCTCTTAGCCGCCGGAAGTTTAGTAGTTTCTTTTTGGTAATCATTTCTTTCGCCGCTTCCCAATGCAAAGTATTTAAACTTCTTTGGTAACCATACCGTCGTCTACGTTTTTCATTTTCTGCATTCAAGCTTTCTATTCTCTTCTTCTCTTGTACGTTCATCCTTGTTTCCGTTCGTTGTCAACACCCCTCCTTTCTTTCTGTAAGATCTTCTTTCTTTCTTCTGTATTTCTTTATTTCAATATGGTTTATATTGTGGAGTCTATTGAGAAATTCCGTTCTGATTTTTCCATTCCTTCGTGGGTAATTCTAGAGGTTCTTTCTGAGCCTTTAGATTACTTTCGATTGGCTGAGGGACATTGGTTCCCCAGTCTTTTTGTTGCTAAATGCGGTTTTTCCTTTCCACCAAACCCATTATGTCTTGAGTTTTGTCAATATTTTGATCTTGTTCCTGCAAAAATAGCCCCCAATTCATGGAGAATAATTAACGGGGTGCACAAATTAAATCTAACTCATGGGACTCGTATTGGGATCCCTGAAATTATGTTTTGTTATAAATGGGCTGTTCTAGATAATATTTATTATTTAAAAACTAGGTATTTGAATAGGGCTCTTGTAGTTAATCTCCCTGACTCAAATAGGGATTATTTTGAGCATGGGTTGGTCATAAAAAATTGGCAACATGCGCCTTTATCTGGGAATGAAGTATACAACGGTCCCAGATGCCCCCCATACGGCAATGAGATAGGTTTATTTTTCATTTTATTTTACTTATGAAATTATGCTTTCATCATGTTTGACAAAATGTATGACTGATATTCCATTATGTATTTATTTGCAGTTGATAGCAAAAGAAAAACTCCAAAAGAGTCAGAAGTGAATATCAAGCATTTGAAACTTATCTGGAATTTTCATAAGACCATTGCCGACGAGCATATTAGATCTGCTTCATATTTACTACAGTATAAGAGTTACACAACCTCTTATACTGCTCGCCCTGTTGAACCAGCTTCAACACCAGAAAGTTCATCTTCAGATTCTCATATCCCCCTATCTCAGAGAATGGGCAAGAAAAGAGCTCCTCCTGCTCTATTTGGTGAAATTTCTTCTGCTGTTGGAGCCCTCAAAGGCAAAATTGATGTCCCAGAAGGGACTAAAAAAGTAGATGCTGGATCCTCCAAAGCTGTCGAGAAGCCCCCAGTGGCCCCGAGCAAGAAAAATGCTCCTGCCGATGTAATTACAATCTCTCCGACCAAGGCTTATTCCTTGGTTGATGTTGCCGACCGTCCTTTGAAGAGATTGAGGAAATCATCCTCAGTTAATCTTGCTGGAACTGCATCTTCTCTACCCGCTGGTGGTAGTAGTGTTTCAAACATCATTCTTCCGAGTTCTTCCAAGAGCTCAGTTATACCCGAGGTTCTCGGGGTTGATGAAAAAATTCCTAGGGATACACTGACATCCCTAGATGCTCGTCATCTTTCTTCAGTAAATTTCTCACTCCTTTGGTCTTTCTTTCTTTTTCTTGAATTCTTGTATTTGTGTTGACTTTATTATTTTTCTTATCTTTCAGCTGGTGAACTGCTTCAATACCATCGTGAAGAAAGATCAAGTTATTAAAGCTTCCAGTTCCTCGTCCGATGTTGACGATGCTTTGTTGGGTTTAGCCCAATCTGTGAAGGAATCTCGTCAACAGTACATCGAGGAGAAAACTGTTTGGGAGAAAAAGCTGGCTGTGGCTGAGGCTGAGAAGATGAGGATGGCTGAGACCTCCAAGAATTTGGAGGAGAAAATTAAGGGTTTGGAGGTTAAACATCAGGAATCTGATGATAAGTTGAAGAAGGCAGAAGAAGAATTATTTACTCTGCGAGATATCAAGGTTAAGAAAGAGGAATTGGAGGTGAAGCTCTCCTCGGAGAAGTCGAGGAGAAAAGTTGCAATCAAGAAACATTTCAGTGTTGGTTGGGAGAAAGGATGGGAGAGAGGGATAGCTGCAATGACATCCCAAGTCCAATATGGGGAGTTGAAATACTTCCATGATGGCTGGGTGGCTGCTCTGCAAGAGCTAAAGGTCCAAAACGATTCTGAACTATTCCAACGGCATCTCCCTGGTCCTCCTCCACCAATTGTGGAAGAAGAAGAAGATGAGCCTGCCTTAGATGAGTCTTCTATGGCTATGGGCGATCAAGTTTCTGCCTCTCAACCCTCTGCCACCGAGGACGTTTCTTCCATGCTTCCTCCTCCCGAGAAGATTCCTACCGATCAAGCTGTTGTTACCTCCGAGCAACCGAGCTCCTCGTCCCAGCCTCCCGAGAAAGTCTTGGGAGACAAGGAAAAGGTGTGAAGTTGTTCGGTAGCATTTTTGTATTTCCTTGTAATCGAACAATGTAACTTTTTGATGATCTAATAAAACATATCTTTGCTCATCTCTGTTGTTGATAACTTATTTTTGTTGATTGTTGTCTTTTTCTCGTCCTTAGTTTGTTGCTAGAATGGAATTGATCTCTTCTCATGATACCGAGCTGATGCAGCAATGTCATCAATACTATAAGGCTGGTCATACAAACCTTACTACATAGGAAATTGCTGATATCCTTGGTCATGGTGCTTCAGAGCAGGCTATTGAGGCTTATCGGTACTTGAAAGATTTACTCGACCGAGCTGTGGCCAACAATGTCGCTTATTATGACCTGATCGAAGAACTGCATTGTTCCTTAGAGGATCTCCAAGGTCAGCACAATGAATCAATGGCTTTGTTACACAAAGATTATGAAAATAGATACCAACAACTTTCTTCTGAAATAGGCCATAAGAAGATCATCGCTGCATATGATATTAGGGAAAGAACTCTAAAAGGTGAAGTTGAAGCCTGCAGACAAATTGTCGAGATCCTGGAACAAGAAAATAATAATTTGCAGAAAAAATTGGCCCAATATGAATCTGCTACTTCATCTTCTACTGCATTAATACCAGTTACTGATGAAGGCTTCTCGTTCTTAGAGGTCGAAAATGCCAAACTAAGGCAAGAGCTGGAGGACTTAAGAAGATCTGCCATTTCTGGAACTGTTCGGGGATGAGGAAGAGGTTCTCGAGGGCGAGGAAGAGTCCTCAGCCAAAATGTTGAAGAGGCTCGCACTCAATCTACTCTGGAAACTCAAGCATTCCAGTTGAAAGTAAAAGACCGTGCTCTGACTGAAATGTCCAATAAAAATCTGTCTCTGGAAGATCAGCTGGCATCAACGAAATCTGCCTTGCATAACAAGGATCTCTTTGCCAAAAGCCTTCATGAACAATTGGATAGATTAACCTTCCAATTCCATAAACAGCCAAGGGAATTCTGGATGGCAGGATATAATGAAGCTCTCGTTCATCTGGATGCTCGCATTGAACATGCTAACAATGAAGGTTACAAGCAAGGATGGTTAAATGCATTGGGTGTGTTAAAGTTGGAGCAAGGGCATTTTTTATGGGACTATCATGCTCCATCATTATTAGACTTGCCTGTACCACCTTTCAAATTGGATATGGCATGGATCCCATCTCGTTCCATTCCTCGCAGTCTAATTTCAAAATACCTTGGTGATTATAGCCTTCACTCCCAAGTTGAATTATCTCGTCCTGAGCATCTTTTGGATACACCTTCTGTTATGAACGTCAGAATGCTCAGAGATGTTAATTTCATCAATTCTCCCCTTTGCCTAGAAGACCCTCCTGCCGGCGAGGAACCTGTTTCTAAAGCACAGGGCAAAAAACCAATAGAATAGTAATATCCATGTAACAATTTAGTACATTCTTGTAACTTGTAATTTATTCTAGATTAATGAAAAGATTTTCATTTTCTGTTTGCCAATTTTGTTAGTCTTGTGTTTATCAAACACCTTTATATTTGTACATATGTATCTATGTATCTGTTAAAAAGATAACAATATTATTGTTCAATAAGCAACTTAATAAAAAGTTACAAGTATTAGTAATGTTTCTCGATCACTTAATAATAAAGTAATGAGTAAAAATATTCAAACTGTTTCCAACCAACCAAGGTGGGTGAATAATGTTTGTCGACCAATTACAGCTGATGGGTTTTTTATCCTCGACCAGCTATACTTGGTTTAATTATAAAATTGCGTCCGACCAACTAAGATCAATAATTTGTCCTCGCCGACCAACTACAGTTATTGGGTTTTTATCCCCGACCAACTATACTTGGTGTATTTTTTGAACATTTTGTTCTTCAAAGAACTCATTGTAATAATATTACCTCCCGACCAACATAAGTTGTAATATGAGAGTATATTTTTATCTTACCAACCGTAGTTGATCATGCTGGTGTACAGTTTCTGGCTCCTTAAAGCTTTTGGCTCCTTAGAGCATTTTTTGGCTCCTTAGAGCATGTCCTCCTAACCAAAGGAGGTTGGCTACTTATAGCACTTTTGCTCCTTAGAGCATGTCCTCCTAACCAAAGGAGGCTGGCTACTTATAGCACTTTTGCTCCGTAGAGCTGAGGTTGGCTACTTATAGCACTTTTGCTCCGTAGAGCTGAGGTTGGCTACTTATAACACTTTTGCTCCGTAGAGCTGTGGTTGGCTACTTATAGCACTTTTGCTCCGTAGAGCTGTGGTTGGCTACTTATAGCACTTTTGCTCCGTAGAGCTGTCCTCCTAACCAAAGGAGGTTGGCTCCTTAGAGCACTTTTGTTGTGTAGTGTATTACACTAGTATTCCCCGAAAAATTTTCAACCAGAAAGAAAATGGCGAAACATCCTCGTTTTATTCATAATGAAAGAAATGCTTTACATTTGACATCATTGATAATACTTGCGCAGGTGTTCAGCATTCCATGCGTTCTTAAATTCCTCTCCTTCTAGAGTTGCTATTCTGTAAGTTCCTGGTCGAACAACCTCTGTAACTCGGTAAGGTCCATGCCAGTTTGCTTCCATTTTATTCTGCTTCTGAATGACCTTCTTTAGCACATAATCCCCCTCTTTTAGATCACATTTCTTTACCCTTTTGTTGTAAAACAGAGCTGTTCGTTGTTGATAAGCAGCATTCCTAATGGCTGCCTCTTCTCTGACTTCCTCGAGCATATCCAAATCCATCCTTCTCATCAGATCACTGATCGGAGAATTGAAATTTAACACCCTGTGTGTTGGTAGGCCCAACTCGGCAGGTATCACAGCCTCACTTCCAAATGCTAGCATATATGGTGATTCTCCTGTTGTTGCTCAGGGAGTTGTTCGGTAAGCCCACAAAACTGACTGTAGCTCATTAATCCAATTTGCTTTAGCCTCACTTAACCTCTTCTTCAATCCATTTAGTAATGTTCTGTTCGTCACTTCAGTCTGTCCATTGCATTGAGGATGGCCTGGTGCTGAATGAAACTTCAAGACGTTTGACTGATGACAATAGGCAGCAAATTCTTCATTATCAAATTGCGTTCCATGGTCTGTGATGAAAGCATGGGGGAGACCATATCGACAAATGATATTCTTCCATATGAACTGATACACCTTCTCGTACGTCATATCAATTAGTGGTTCAGCTTCCACCCATTTAGTAAAATAGTCTACTGCCACGAC
Source organism: Sambucus nigra (assembly GCA_949130495.1). NCBI lineage: Eukaryota > Viridiplantae > Streptophyta > Magnoliopsida > Dipsacales > Adoxaceae > Sambucus > Sambucus nigra. Next base: position 221,824,281 of record OX422218.1, read on the forward strand.
GAGATACTTGAACCTTCCTCGGGTCGTTGGCAGTGGTCCAACCAGATCAATTCCCCACATGGCAAATGGCCAAGGTGATGTTATTGGTGTCAACAATGCCTGTGGAGTTCTTCGGATGGAGGAAAAACGTTGGCATTTGTCACACTTCTTAGCATAGGTTATACAATCAGCCCTCATCGTCGGCCAATAGTATCCCTGTGTCATGACCCTTTGCAAAAGTGTCCGACCTGCTACATGAGCTCCACAAGATCCTTCATGAATTTCTTCAATCAATTCTTTGACTTCTGATGGATGCACACATCTCTGCAAACCTGCCATAATTCCTCGTCTGTACAACACACCATTAGTTAACACATACCGAGCAACTTTATACTTCAATTTCTTGGCAGCTAGTTTGTCCTCCGGCAATTCTCCTTCTTCAATGTATTCTCTGATAGGATCCATCCAAGACGGTCCTAAATCAAGGGTAATAATCTTCACCGTCAGATCTTCTTCTATGCTCCGACTTTCTAATACTTCAATTGGTATTGTTCTTCGCAGCTCGGTGCGCGTAGCTGACGCTAGTCGGGCCAATGCGTCTGCTCTAGCATTCTCCATTCTCGGTATCCTTACCAATTGAATAGCATCAAATTCTGTTAATAACTCCATCACTTTTGCATGGTACTTCACCATTAACTCTCCCTTCACTGCATATATTCCCATCATCTGATTCACAATTAATTGAGAATCACTGAAAACAATTACTTGTCGTGCCTCCATAACTTACGCCAAATGAAAACCTGCTATCATAGCCTCATATTCAGCCTCATTATTGGAAGCTTTGAATTGGAATCTCAAGGCATACTCCATGTCAATATCGTCTGGAGAGTTTAAAACAATCCCTGCTCCACAACCAGCCGTGCAAGATGATCCATCTACATATAATCTCCATGTATGTAACTCGTCTTCAAATTTCTTATCTGTTAGAGTTCCTCGGTGAAATATCATCTGCTTTCTTTCATCATCCCCGGGTATCTTTCGTTCCTCGTTGGTCGTTTGTTCGCGCCCTTCTACCAATCGAAGTTGGTCGGGGTTTGAATATGATGATTTTTCTACATCCACAAGTCCTTTTACCAACCTTGGTTGGTCTGGATCTGTGTCTGTTGATCCTGTATCGTCCACAGGTAGGTCAGCAAGCACCTTTTGCTCCTCGGGGGTATCAGGGTATGTGAATTCTGCTATAAAATCTGCCACGGCTTGCCCCTTCAACGATGATCTGGGTTCATACACAATATCATATTCACCGAGCTCTATTGCCCAGTACATCAATCTTCCTGATTTTTCTGGCTTGTGAAGGGCTTGTCTTAACGGCATGTCGGTATACACAATGATGGTATGGGCCTGGAAGTATGGCCTCATTCTTCTACTTGCTTCAATTAATGCCAGTGCCAATTTTTCCAGCTTTGGGTATCTGATTTCCGCACCTCGGAAGGCCTTGCTTGTGTAATAAATTGGCTTCTGGACTCCATTCTCCAATCTGATCAATGCCGAGCTAACTGCATTTTCTGATACTGCCAAATACAAGTACAGCGTCTCTCCAGTTATTGGCCTAGACAACAATGGTGAGGCTCCCAAATACTTCTTCAAATCTTGAAAGGCTTTCTCACATTCATCAGTCCACTCAAAGCTTTTTCGCAGTGTTTTGAAGAATGGGAGGCATTTATCAGTTGCTCGGGATACAAATCTGTTGAGTGCTGCAACCCGTCCGGTAAGACTCTGCACTTCTTTCTTCGTCGTCGGAGATCGCAGCCCTAAAAGAGCCTTGATCTTTTCTGGATTTGCCTCAATACCTCGCTGGTTGACAATGTATCCGAGGAACATTCCTTCTCGTACTCCAAAGGTACACTTCGTCGGGTTGAGCTTCATCTGGTATTTATCCAGTTGATCAAAAGTTTGACTCAAGTCAACCAAATGATCTGCAACTTTCTTGCTTTTGGTGAGCATGTCGTCGACATAGACCTCCATATTGCGGCTGATTTGTTCGGTAAAAACCTTGTTCATCAACCGCTGATATGTTGCACCTGCATTTTTTAAACCAAAAGGCATAACATTATAACAATAAGTTCCCCTTGGGGTAATAAAAGAAGTACTTTCCCTGTCTTCAGGTTTCATTTTGATCTGGTTGTAGCCAGAATAAGCATCCATGAAGCTGAGTAGCTCGTGTCCCGAGGTAGCATCCACTAGTTGATCAATTCTGGGCAATGGAAAATGATCTTTTGGACATGCCTTGTTGAGATCAGTAAAATCAACACACATTCTCCATTTGTTGTTCTTCTTCTTTACCATCACCACATTTGCCAACCAATCTGGATATTTCACATCTTCAATGAAGTGGGCTTTCTGGAGTTTCTCGACCTCCTCTTGTATGGCCTGGTTCTTCTCGGGGCTAAACACTCTTATTCTTTGCTTCACAGGCTTGATCTCCTTATTCACGTTGAGCTCATGACATAAAAAGTTTGGATCTATACCTGGCATGTCTTCATGACTCCAAGCAAAAGTATTCTTCCTATTTCTCAAGAAAGTTATCAAATCTTGTTTTATTGAAACATCCAACGACGATCCTATCTGAGTTACTCGTTCAGGATGCTCGTCGTCCAGGATAACAATTTCTGTAGATTCCACAACCTGCCCTTTTACGAGTTGAGATTCATCCCTAGGGTCAAGAGTTTCAATTTCTGTGCTCTCCTCTACTTGATAAGTAGTAGTCTTTTTCTTTGATTCTTCAAGTTCTTCTTGCTCGGCAGATGAATAATAGCATTCCCGAGCTACTTTTTGATCACCTTTCATAATTCCTACTCCAAAATTCGTTGGGAATTTCAAACATTGATGTACTGTAGATGGAACTGCTTCGAACTTCTTCAATCCAACTCTTCCCATGATGATGTTGTAGGCGGACTGCACATTCTTATCCATCACAAAGAAGCGTATTCTTTCTGTTCGACAAGCAGGCCAAGTTCCAATGAGTATATCCAACTTGATCGTCCCAAGTGGAAAAACTTTCTCGCCAGCAAAACCCAGAAGGGGTCTGTGATAAGGTTCCAATTGAGATAATTTTAAATTCAAGCTATCAAAGCATGAATAGTACATGATGTCTACCGAACTACCATTGTCTACTAACACCCTTGAAATGATCACATCCTTCATCCTCATTTTGATCACCAAAGGATCATCATGAGGGTAAAGAACACCTGCCAGGTCGTTTTTTGAAAAACCAATCACTAGCTTCTCTTTGTTTACCTTCCTCGGACGATCATCCTCGGCCAGGTTTATTCACTGAATGTATGAACAAGCTTGAGCCTCTCCGAGGTAAGCTTTTCTTTCTGCAGTAAGGTCTCCTCCTCCTGCATCTCCTCCTGTAATAACATTACAATCAAATGATCCAAAACGTATGGAAAATACCTCTCGTTCAGGTTTCCTTAGTTTCTTGGGAAGATCGGGGTTATCATCTGGATCCTCTTCATGGTCCCTCTTCTTTTTATCCTCTGCACGACGAGGAGATCTAGATCTCTCTCTAGTTCTATCATCATTCTTCCTTTCACCTCTGCGATCTACATACTTTGATAATTTTCCTCTTCGGATGAGTGTTTCAATCTCGTTCTGAAGGGCTATACAATTTTTGGTCATATGGCCATGATCTTTGTGAAACTCGCAATATTTGTCTTTATTCCTCAGGTCGGGATTTGTCTTCAGTTTCTCTGGCCACTTGATTTCCTCGTTATTCCTGATTTCTTCCAAAACATGATTAATACCCATTTTCAATGGAGTATAATTATCATACTTCTTTAGGACTTCCAACTTCATCCTGTTATTCCTGGAATGTTTGTCACCACCATTACCTTTCTGATCTTTCTTCTTAGAGTTGTCGACCTCCACTTTAACTTCTTTGTCCATATTCTTCTTCGCAGCCATAGCCTCCTCGGCATTCATGATTTTGGCCGCCTTTGCCATCAACTCCGACATATTTTTAGGTGGATCTTTAGCCAAAGTGTAGTACAGCTTGTTAGGCAGCAAACCACTCATCAGAGCAGTGATTGCTGTCTTTTCTTCATAATCTATGACTTCCAACTTCTCGTTATTGAAACGAGTTATGTAATCCCTAGTACTTTCACCTGATTTTTGTCTAACACTTAGCAAGTGTGCTACTCGCTTTACCGGCTTTGCTCCAAAACAAAAATTGCCAATAAATAATTCGGCTAACTGAACAAAGGTTGAAATCTTACCCCGAGGAAGATTATTGTACCATATCTGTGCAGATCCGGTAAGAGTTCCTGAGAATGCTCTACACCTCATCTCGTCAGGGACAGCGTAGATATCTGCAGCAGCTTGGTATTGTTCTATATGAAGTACGGGATCTGTCTTTCCATCGTACTTGGGGGTCACTACGGGTGCTTTGAATTTTGACGGTGTAGGGAAATCCATAATGGCTTGCACAAAAGGTGTTCCTTGAACAAAAGTTCTCTATAAGGGGTTCCTTGCCTTAGCCATTTCTCCCAATCTATCTTCCAACCGTTGAATGGAACCTTTCCATGCTTCATTCCCTTCCTCGGGCCGCTTAGTCCGAGCAACTGACTGCTCTGACGTAGCTTCCTGAGATTTATCTCGACGAGTAGTTGGTCGCGATTGTGCAGATCCTTCTCTCAAACCTGGTGGTGGTCGAAAACTTCTTGATGGAGCCCTAGGTGGACTCATGTTCCTCCTTGGTCCTAATCGACTGAAAGGAGACACCCTGCTTAATCTTTCCAAAGCGCTAGTTCTCTCCGGAGAAAGAGTGATACGTTGATCTGTATCCGTAGCCCGTATCGATGAAGTTTGCCCAGGTTGATAAGAAGAATCATTAGACTCCTCATTGCGATATGACCCGGTACGTCTAGATTGCGATTGCCTATGATCACTCCTTTGCCCTGAATAGGTAGGTGCACCGCCCTGAAGAGTTTGAATGAGTTGCCTCATAGATTCTTGCATGGCGGTTTGTCCTTGAGCCAGATTCGTCATAATTCCAGCCAGATCTGGGGATGCAGATGGATTTGGAAGATTTCCAGTATTTCCAACATTTCGATTACTGGATTCTGGATTATCTGCCATTGGTGATAAATGATTTTTATGAAAAACGATAATAACAGTCGTTTCCCACAGACGGCGCCAATCTGTTGATGTAAAAAACTAGATCGCTCTAATTTTTCAATAACAGATAAATAAATAAGACAAAGATTTTTAAAGTGGTTCGGCTAGGAATAAAGCCTACGTCCACTGTTATGTTATTGCTGAGTGTTTGCAGAATTCTTGATTACAAGTTCTCTCAAGAAATTCCGGTCCCCTTTGAATGAGGATGATACAAGGTATTTATAGCCTTGAGGCTGTACATGAAAGGTTCGATACATTAAATGACATACATATGAAAGGGTAATACATTTAATGCAGAGTGCGTGCCAAGAATATAAGCATTCAATGAATATCTGAGCTGTTGATTATCTGGCAATTAATGATACGACCGAGATGCAGCTCGGACCGCCATAGCTGTTCGCTGATCAGGAGTTCCTCGGAACATTAGAGTACCTCGGTGCGTTAGAGTTCCTCGATGCGATAGAGATCCTCGGTGTGATAGAGTTCCTCGGTGTGATAGAGTTCCTCGGTGTATTCTCGTTGCTCGGAAAGAAGCATGGTTGGTCGGGAAATGATCTTCCTCGCTGCTATTGTGCCACGTAGATTGACACGTGTCTTCATCTTATTCGTCCACATCAGCATATTAATTTTGGTATCAACAGTTGTTTTTACCTAAAGTACACACTAAAGGGCCTTCTCATATATATTTTCCCTAAATCACAGCGAAAATAAATCACAACCAAACGTTTCTGATTTATCATAGCTTGAAATGAATAATAATAAAGAACACATGCTAGTTGACTCAATTACATCAATCTAGTGTGCACCTAAAGAACATAAATAGGTACCACCGAATTTTTCAAAATAGGACATGCATAAACATTGTGTACAATACAAACTTTTGCACATCCAAACTGTCCAAAAATGGGACAATTCAAGAGTTCTCAAAGCAGTCGTAGTGAGACCTCTTGAACGGGTCTAGGGTTTTTCTACATGTGTAACATTATTATTGAATGTTTAGCATTGATGTCTACTTACTATTTAAATATTTTTTTTTTCTTTTTCTTAAATTTTTAACAAAAAAATTTTTACTCTTAAATTTTCTTAAAACTCCATAATCTATATGAATCAAAACAAATATGCTTTTTAAATAAAAAGGTGAGAACATAAAAACACAAATTACAACTAAAAGATCCCAAGATTCGTCCAGAAATCAATGATTTGTCTTTTTCATTATCAACATTGAATTTGGACAAAATAATCATACAACATAATAAATGTTTAAAAATGTATATATAAAACTGGAAAAATGCAAAAATGAGAAATCTCTTCAGTGAAAATTTGAAGAATACCTAGTTGCACAATTTTTAGTAGTGATAGGCCCTCAACAGCAGCTACACCACCAGAGAAGAATATGACCATCAGCTACACCACCAGAGAGTGAGACGAAGAGATCCGAGCGCGAATGAGATACCACCATATACACCACCAAAATGTGACCAAAACGTGGGAGAGATACACGAACGACAACCTACATGTGACCAAAAAGTGGGAGAGAGAGAGAGGGAGACAGAGAGAGACGAGTGGGAGACACCAAGGCTCCAAAGTGGGAGTGAGCGGGAGACTCCAAATGACTAATTCTAAAAAAATTTAGGGTTTTTATATTTTAGTCAAGTGTACTAAATTTTGGCACTGTTTTAAAGTGTGCCAGATTGTCATTAAACCGTGCCAAAATTTGGCACAGTTTAAAATTGTGCCAGATTTTTAATATTAGGGTGTGCCAAATTATTGTTTTTGGTGTTGTGGTTATTTCATGCGAATTGGTGAAAGTCACAGCGAGCATCGGGCTTGAAGTTTTTCGGGAGTGAATTTGGTAATGGACGGGGGTCCAGGAATTTGATGAGATTTCAGCTTAACAGGACATGGTAAACTTTGGACAGTGGAGTATGGAGCTCGGTGTACTCTTTTCTAAAAGGATTGGGGTTATTTTCAAATGCCCAAGAACTAGCGAGTTGGTAAATTTTGTTGATGGTTGAAACTGTAGCACTAGCAGGCTTCTCATACTTTCGAGGGATGAACTGCAATGTCACCTTCTTTGATTTAGATTCCACTTTGGTGACACCTTCTTCAATTTTGACACTAGCCTCTCAAAGGTATTGAAAGTGCGAATAATACTGTCCTCCCATATATTCTCGGATATGAGGTAAATAATTCTTCTTCGCGATGCTAACTTGTTCCACCTCGTAGGGCCTGTTGGTCATAGTGGCAGCTTTCTCTATCCCCCTTCCAATAAAGTTACTGATTAATTCCTCTAACACTTCATTGTACTTGTAATGAGATATGACTTCTCGGGCCATATCTACCCAGCTACGAATTCCGTATTCTTCAAGAGACAAGAACCATTAGAGAGAAATTTCTTTTAAGGTCTGTTGAAGAGTCAGGGCTCGATGATAGCTAAGGTGCACAATTGGGGGATCGTAGCCCTTGAACTTTTCGATGTCTAGCATCTTGAACTTCTCTGGCATTCTAGCTTTAGGATTAAGGAGACATGTGGGTGTATAGTCCATGTAGTTTCCAGATATCCTAACTTGGTCAAACTTCTTTGACAGCTATATGAGGTCTTCCTTAAACTTGTTCAGTTCCTCCTATTTCAGATGCACAAGCACTAGGAGATTAACCCCTAGATGGGCAAGGTTCAGAATTAGGAGTTGGGATGGTAGTGGCCCATTAGAAGGTGGGGCATGGGAAACATGCTGGTACTCTTATGTTATTCAAATAGGCTGGAAAGCGGGTGGACCCATAGCACGAGGAAAGAGGACCTCGAGTTCTTCAAAAATATGGGCCCGGTGTCACTACATTTCCTAGAACTCGATTTGAAAGTTATCAATCATGGCACTGAGTTGGGTTAGGAAGGCCATTAGACCAGGTTGCACATTCGGTACTTGGTAAATTTCCTCCATGTAGAACTCGTGGAGGTAGATCCCAAATTTAGTCAAAGTGGCAGAAGAATCGACGGAGCTTTAGGGAGGTTTGACAGAAGACCGGAGCCAATAGAGAGCCCGGACGAAATCGGGTATGCGATCGACCTAAGAGGGAAAATGGTTTGAATTTATTTTTTAAAGAAGGAGGGAGAACTTTTTGGTATTTTGGAAGGAGAAAAATAGTTTTGGTATTTTTGGTTTTTGAAAAAGGAGGGAAAAAGGAGAGGAATCTCAACATGATTATTATTATTATTATTATTATTATTATTATTATTATTATTATTATTATTATTATTATTATTATTATTATTATTATTATTATTATTATTATTATTTCACTTATATTAGGTTTGACTAAATGAAAAAAAAATAACATATAGGATCCGATCCTGGGAAATAGGTTTTAAAAGTATAAGACACGGTTTGACTTGTTTCTAGACTTACGAACAAGGTCCTATTTTAAAAATGTAGAACTAACACGAAATTCGGGCAGTATGTTGACCCGAAATTTGGGTAGAGTTTTTCATGGTAACCGAAAAACTAAATATGAATGCCCTATGGTTGAGGCCTATATGAGGTTTATGAACTTGTTGGGTTAGTGTAAGGGTTTCCCCCATTGTCATGACTTCCACTATATACCTCTTGCCTGTAAGGGCAATTATTCATCTCTACGTCTGGACAAGCCATTTGATATACCGAGTGTACGTGAACTACCTCGTGATATACCTCTAGGGGATGATACATGTGAGAAAAAATTCGACATACTGGACATACGTGAACGAGTTCCCTGATATATATCTCCCGCCATGAGTTTGATCAAGCGGTATGATGCGAGGGGAACTGTTCGATGTATGTTGAAGGTACACTCACAATAGAAGGTCAGAGTCATGTCGCTTAGGTTAACTGTGCCCTATAGGACCAACACCCATCACCAAGTTACCCCCAGTACGGGATAAAACTTTGGTCAATATTGTCATGCTTTTCGTGATGTAGTGTGCAAATAATCCATGAGTCTTAATTAGTATACTATGGAGAGAGAGAATTTTTATTTTTTCATTTGTATCATCAGTAAAGGGAGTACGATACTAATAACGGAGTATATATAACTGTTGTGAAAAGTAAATCTAGTGTGAAGTATGGAGACTATATTATGCATGATGAAGGGGATACATAAATGTGAGTGAGTGATATGTGAATTTTTATACCTAAATAATCTCAAAGGTGAATGAGCTCCAAAGTGTTAAAAGAGTTAATAAATGAGATAAACTATACTCCAAAGTGTGGTCATCTTAGTACCACTCTACCTAGCCAACCTCTTTGAATAAGATTGTACACAGCTATGTTCCTGTGAGTGTTTACATGCAAGACGTCCCCTATTAATCACGTGGGATTATGATAAGATATCTGCTACAAATCAACTATCCATGTACTTATCAATAAGGCCAGTCTGTGATCTAAGGGGACATAATTTATTAGGATAAACATGTATCTTCATGTGTAACTTCCCTAATCATAAGGGCAATCCACCCATCCTTTTGTAAATATCCAAAAATCACCTATAAATAGGGCATTCGCCCACGAAAAAAAGGGACTTGGACTGATATATTCTCAAGATATGAGTTGTATCAGGAAACCTAATTGTAACTTTGGCAATCACTGCAATACAAACCCACCAAAACTGTGGACGTGGGCTTTTCTTTAAAGGCTAAACCATTTAAAAATCCATTGTGCCTTCTCTATCTCTCATCCCCATTCTTTGATATCAATATTTCTCTCTCGATTGTTTTACTTAATATTATTATTTATTGTCCCCAGCACCTCACAAGTACGACTTCCACCAGCACCTCACAAGTAGACACATCAGGATTACCATAGGCGAGCCTTAAAAAATATTGGAAGACTTTAAGTGGGATCTTCTGGAAACATCAGCTCCTCCCAGCGAACCGGGTCAAAGCGAGAGAGGTCATATCATTATGGAGCCACTTCCTCCATACAATTACCCAACCTTTTCGATGATTAGTCATACTCAGAAGAACTGCCATGTGCATTGGATAGGCTGATTAGGGGATCAACATTTGATTGACTGGGCCCACATTATAACTTGTAGAAGGTCACTACGGTCTCACGGGACTGCTCCTAGAGGAACAAGCCTGGCAAAATAGCTACTAAAGGTTCTCATCGATCTACCAGAGCATCGACTGAGTCTGAGAAGACTTCCACGAAAGAGAGCTTGGCCAAAAGCTAAGGACAAACAAATAAGACAGTTGAGGGACACACTTGAGAGGATAATCGACCTTGGAAAGGGTTCATCTAACATGTGGACGATCGACTGAAAAGATGGACAGATTAAAGAATCTTCAACAGAGAGATTTTACTAAAGGATCGTCTCTTCCGTCATGGCATATCCCTCTCCCGCTAAATTTAAACCACAAGTTATCATGCCAAAATATGATGAAAAGACTGATCCTATCTTGCACATTGAGCAGTATCAAGCCACTGCTGATATTTATTCTATTTTGGACAAAATGTGGTGTCAAGTATTCTCTATACCCATAATAGGCTCGATAGAAATCTGGTACAATAGTCTGCCCAGAGGGCAGATAAAAAAATTTCACCAACTGGATGACCTTCTTGTCAGTAATTTCTGCTTTGGCGAGAAACTAGGGAAACAAGTTGCCCACCTGCTCGGCGTCCGCTAGAAGGAAAATGAGAGCACCTGTGACAACATCACCCAATTTAATAATGAGAAGCTGGAAGTCATCGATTACAATGAGCCTACTATCATAACGGCTCTAACGAGTGGATTAAAATCTGGAAAATTATTCTCGTCCTTAGACAAGGAGCTGCCCAAGAATATGGCAGAACTGCTAGCCAAAGCAAGAAATATCATGAATACAGAAGAAACAATGGCGATAAAAGATCCAAATGACCAGAAGTTATTAGTCAGTAAGAGAAATGGCAAATAGGAGCATAAGGATAAGAAGGCTGATAAATCATGGAAATATGATGGGTACACACCTCTCATCATTAGCGTGCATCACATCCTAACGGAGATCTTGGATATTAAAGATCTCAAGTGGCCAAGGAAGTTAAGTATGCCTGCAAATAAAAGGGATAGAAGCAAGTATTTAAAGTTCCAAAAAGATCACGGCCATAACATCGACCACTATATAGCTCTAAAGAATGAGATAGTGGGGCTCATTAGGAGGGGCAATCTATCCAAGTATACATACGACAATAGCCAACCGCATCCCTAAGAAGACAGAACAAGGAGGCGTTCTGAGTCCCCATGTTGAAGGACCAAAGAGAAGAAAATGGAGAGGGACGACCACTCTAATGATGACCCAAATCTCCCTAAAAGACCTGAAGAGCCTGTGCGCGATGTTGGCATGATCTCCTTCGACTGTATTTCATCACAGGGGATGGATCCAGTGGGGGAGAAGACCCCACAGAAAGGAAGGCCTATCTAAATAATGCCTAATCTTACGAGCCTACATAGGTAAACCTGACATTAGGTTCAGATAAATTCCCCCACAAAGTGGATAAGGGAAAACTAATCATTGGCTTCTCAAAAGATGACCTGTCTGGGGTATTGTACCCCCATAACGATCCTTTGGTCATCACAACAGTCCTCTAACAAAGTCAGGTGGCCAGGATACTGGTAGATAACGAAAGCTCTGCAAATGTGATGTTCTCTAGTTATTACACGAAGTTGAAGATCAAGGACATAAAACTAACACCTTATCATTAGCCTCTGATCCGATTTTTAGGTGAAAGGGTGTACCCCCTAGGGACAATGGAGCTGAAAGTTATGGTCGGCACATGGTCGATCATTCGAATGGAGAAGATACACTTCTTTGTCCTTGATGAGAATTTTCTTTCACCCTATAATGTGATCTTTAGGAGGATCGGCCTGAAAAAGTTCAAAGTCGTCCCATCTACAGTACATCAGTGCTTGAAGTTTCCAACTCTCTTCAGTGTATGTGTTGTCAAAGGTAATCAAGAGGTAGGGCGTGAATGTTATTTCATTTTAGTCAATTAAGAAGAACAGAAGAAGTTGACGACCACCTATCACATCAAAACTATTAATTTCCAAGACGAAGCAAAGTTGGTCAACGGGTAACCGGTCGAGGAGATTGAAATGGTCCCACTTGACAACAATCATCCAGAACGAACAGTTAAAATCAGATCGTCTTTAGATCCACTTTTAAAGCAAGAACTCATAAAATTACTACAACAACGCAAGATTTTATTCATGTGGAGCCACAAAGACATGCCTGGAATAGATTCAGACTTCCTTTTCCACGAATTAAATATGATGGAAGGAGCCAATACAGTCAAGCATAAATGGAGGGTCTTTGATGCGAAGAAGAACCTCAGAATTCAGGAAGAAGTCCTCAAACTTCATAAGGTCAACTTCATCGACGAAGTCAGGTACCCTGAGTGGTTTGCTAACGTGGTCATGGTGCGCAAGAAAAATGACAAATGGAGGATGTACGTCGATTTTATCGACTTAAACAAGGCCTACCCAAAAGATTATTTCTCATTAACATGGATTGACCAGTTGTTCGACGACACGAAGGTCCATGATCTCTTCAGTTTCATGGACGCGTACTCCAATTACAAACAGATTAGGATGAAGCCCTTTGACAGGTAAAAGACGTCCTTTATAATGCACAGAGGCACCTACTGTTATAATGTTATGTTTTTTGGTCTTAAAAATGTAGGAGGCACCTACCAGAGGCTGGTGAATTAAGATTTCGAAGACCAAATTAAAATTAACATGGAGGTTTACGTAGACGACATGCTTACAACGATCAAGGTGGCCACCGACCACATTAAAGACCTCGAGCAGACCTTCGATAATTGGAAAAGTACCAGTTGAAGATGAATCCATCCAAGTGTGTGTTTCGGGTAAAAAAAGGTATGTTCCTATTCTTTATCATCAATGAATGGGGTATTGAAGTTAATCCGGAGAAAATTCAGGCTCTTCTCAACATGAAGTCTCCCATGACAAAGAAGGATGTTCAAAGGCTAACCTGGAGGGTAGCTACGCTGAACAGGTTCATCTCTAGAGCCACCGATAAATGCTTTCCTTTCTTAAGGTGTTGCTAAAGTCATTCAAATGGAATGAAGAATGCTAAAATGCATTCATATAACTGAAGCGGTACATGGGCTACCCACCCCTCTTATCATGACCAGTTATTGGCGAAAAACTCTACTTATATCTCACAGTGTTCGAATCAACTGTTAGTTCAGCACTAGTAAGGTAGGAGGAAGTTGTCCAGAAACCAGTTTATTATCACAGCAGAGCGTACCAGGGGTTGAGGTTCGAAATCCCCAAATGGAGAAATTGGCGTTGGCATTAAGGGAAGCTTCGCGAATAATGAATCCCTACTTCCAATCCCACACTATTATGATCTATATGGATATGCTGTTTTGGCAAGTCCTATATAAACCAAAAAATTCTGGTCAGCTCGTGGCTTAGGCTGTCAAACTGGGTGTGTATGATATATAGTACGAACTAAGAACAACTATAAAAGGGAAGGTATTGGTGGACTTCATCATAGAGTTAACTTACGATGAGGAACCATCTAAGAACACTCCCCCAGGTGAGAGCTCAGTTCCTAGCAATGAACAGTTACACCCAACAGATGCCATATATCTTGGCAGCACCGAGCAGACTCCCTATGGAGAGAGCTCCTTGAAAGAAGCCAATGGACAGCGTGAAATGTCCTATCACAAACTTTTCACGTTCGATAAAATGGAAGTAAAAGATTTCAACCAAGACAATATTATATGGAAGTTATATGCTAATGGGTTATCTTGTTCAGTAGAAAGTGGCGCAGGCATTATCATCGCCATGCCTGACGAGATAGACGTGGAGTATACCATGCATTTTTAGTTCTAAGCCTCCAATAAAGAGGCAGAGTATGAGGCCCTCGTTATCGGGCTCAGTCTAGCCTCCTCCATGGGTGTCGAGCACATTTTGGAACATAGTGACTCCCAACTAGTTATTAACCAGATATTAGGGTTATACGAAGTTAAGGAAAAATCAATGGAAAAATATTTGGCACTTATGCAATAAAGATTGGAGAGGTTTTTCGAAGAAAAGATAGTAAGGATTACGGGAGAACGTCTGAGCTGATGCCCTGGCTAGGTTGGCCCCGGTGACCAGAACGTCCTTAAGAAGAACGATACCGATCGAAGTATTGGCATGCAGGATCACAGAAGAGGATAATTTGAGATTACTGGAAATGAATATGGGCCCCTCATAGATGGAACCCATAAGAGAATATATTTAATAGGGCCAGCTCCTTACAGATCCGAATGAAGAAAGAAATATGAAATACAAGGAAGCTCAGTACATTATAGAAGCGAGAGTACTGTACAAACGAGGATACACTGTCTCGTTATTAAAGTGTGTTAACCCAGAGGAAGTAAATAATATTATTAAAGTGATGCATGAAAGATGTTATGGATCCCATTTTGTAGGAAGGTCATTGGTCTGACGTATAGAGACTCATGGGTATTATTGGCTGACCATGAAGGCTGACTGTGCAGATTATGCAAGAAAATGTGGTAAGTGCCAGAGGTTCGCAAAGATACCCTATTTCCCTGGGGCCCTATTAATGCCCATCTTGTCGCCATGGTCGTTTGCTATGTGGGGCATCGATCTGGTCGGCCCGCTGCTAAGGATGAAAGGGCAATACAAATACCTAGTGGTCACAATGGAATACTTCACAAAGTTGGTGGAAGTCGAGTCCTTGCTAGAAATTCCTTATGAGAGGGTGTTTCAATTTATAAGGAAAATGATCATATGTCGCTATGGCATGCCCTTTACATTCATCACTGACCATGACACAAAGTTTGACAACCAAGATTTTGAAGACTACTGCAATAAGACAAACATACTAAAGGTACACTGCTCACCTGGGCACCCAGAGTGCAATGGCCAAACCGAGGTCACCAATAGGACAATCTTGGACGGGATCAAGAAAAGGCTCGACGACGTAAAAGGAAACTGGATTAACATACTCCATAGTGTGTTGTGGGCATACATGACCACTCCACGAACAGCCATCGGTGAAATTCTGTATATGCTCGCCTTTGGTACAGAAGAGGTGATCCCTAATATAATAGGACTCCCCAGACACAGAGTCCTAAAATCCCTAAAAAGTGACTTGGCGAGAAGTTTAGACCTCGATTTGTTGGAAGAAGTCGAAGAGAACGCTGCATTACGTGTGGCCACCTACCAGCAAAGGGCATCACGCTACTACAATCATCGAGTAAGGCCGAAAAAATTGAAAGAAGGGGACTACGTCCTTAAGAAAGTGATACAAGAGGAAAATAAGCTCCAGCCCAACTGGCATTGGTCTTACCGGATAACCGGCGTCATGAGGTTGGGGACTTATCGCATCGAGACCTTAGAAGGATAACCCCTGGAATTCAAAGAACCTTAGGAAGTATTATTAGTAATTTTTAGTTAATTCATTTATGTATCTCGTATCGTTACAATTAATAATATGATTTTTCCATCTCTCATTTCATTAACCTCTTCCCGGTATGAGATACGGTGAACATACCTAAAATTGTGCTACCCAAAATAACAGTATTAGAATAAAAATGCCTGATCAAACTGTATAAACCCTTCGATTGTGAACATTTGTACTTGTATAATCTTATTTTCACAAGTTTCCCAAACCCTTACACGACCTCATAAGTCGCAAACAAGGTGGGAGGCTACACCTATTGTACGACCTCATAGGTCGCAAATAATGTGGTTGGCTAAAAAGCCGTATGACCTTGTAAGTTGCAAATAACTAAAATACTTTTTCTCTCAAGTACCAAACCCTTGTACATCCTCATGGGTCGCGAACGAGGTGGTCAGCCACATCCATTTTATGAACTCGTAAGTCGCAAACAATGTGTCCAACCAAAAAGATGTACGACCTCGTAGGTCGCAAACAGTTATACTTGTATAAACTTATTACTATAGGAGTTCAACCTAAACCCTTTGTACAACCTAACGGGTTGCGAAAAGAAATGAACCAAATATTATTTTCAACAAAGCAACAAGATATAAATAAGCACATTGACAAGCCATATTTAAACAAAGAAACAGTAATGTGATCAAAACGGTTTCACAGATGGGGTGTCTAAAAATACATAACCATTTGTAAACAAAAATAAGATAACATAAAGAGATAAAAAAAATTATCAAGCATGCTCGGGCGGAGAACCATCAGCCGGAGGGGAATAACCTTCTTCATCGGCCATGGCAGCAGCCTCATCGTCATCTCTCTTCCATTCATTCACAGCATTGATAATATCCGGATGATGAATATACACCCTATTATTCAACTCCCCATACCCATCTAGAAAGTAACCAAGGCATTCAGAGTTGAATTTTGTCGAAGACTTGTAAGCCTCCACAAGGCAGTACCAGTAACCCCAAGGGCATCCCGAGTAGCTTGCAACTTTATGATGAGGTCAAACTTCTCTTTTTCAAACTTCTCTTGCTCAATAGCAACAGCCTCATCCAAACTTTGAATCTTGGCATCATCAAGGTCAGACTTTTCCTTGAGAAGAATGTTCTCATTCTCCACCCTACTCAAATATGACGTCTTTGCCAATAACTTCTTATCCCTCTCCTAAACCTCAGCGGAGATTTTATCATGACCAGATTTCAACGTCTTATTTTCCTCAGATAATTCATTATAATCCAAGTGGTTCACTAGGGACTTCTCCTATAAAATAATGCAAGCAATAGTTGCCTGGAAGACAAAGAGGAAATACAGTTAAGACACAACATCGATATTAAGTGGCAATAAAGGGTTAAAGAAGATTCATACCACATACATCCGATACAACGCCAAAGTTCACAAGGAGTCAGGTCAGCACACCTCAAAAACTTAAAATCCTTCATATAACCCACGTAGCCGAACAGATTGACGGAATTATTGGCGTGGTAGAAGAGAGAGTCTAGGCCAGCCTTCAAATCCTCATAGATCACTTTGTTTTCGGGATCAAACTCGAATTTATGAACCTTCCATAACGAGAGGTTTGACATGGTTCTAGAGAAGAAGTACGACCTAATCCTCTCAACAGTTTATGTAAAGATTACCTGCCTTCTTCTTCTTCTTCTTCTTCTTCTTCTTCTTCTTCTTCTTCTTCCCGAGATATTTTATCCCTAGATGAAGGATCCATAAGGGCTTTCCCCTTAACCTTTGTAGAAACTATAACGTCCTGATGAAGAGCATCCTAGACGACCTCCGTAGGATCAGCACCCTACTCGACTCCTATCTGCTTTTGGGCGGCACCAACTCTTTTTTGGCGAGCCTCAACTAACGCCTTCCGATTGATATGACGGGGAGACATGCTTAAAGTTTCTTTAAAAAGGTACTCTCTTACCCCTAATCAAATGATAAAAATAAATATCAGAACATGGACTTAAAGTAAAGAAGGATAAAAAGCAAAGCGCTAGCGTAACTTACGTTCTTAAAAATCTACTTCTACACCCACAAGCTGGTCACTCGTAACGAGGTGAGTCACATGTGCTACCCAACCTTCCAGAGGCACCTAAAATTCAAGCGGGGTCTTACCACCAGGAGGAGTGTGGTACCTAGTAGCAATAACCTTTTTAATAGTAAACAGATCCTCAAACGTTGGGGGCTTCTTTTCACAATATGATACCAACGGGTAAACGAAAGACTTAGGCAGTCTGAGGGCTCATTTTACTGAAAGAAATAAGGAAGAATAGTCATATTAAAATAGCTAGACAACCAAAAAAAAGGAAATAACGTACAATGGAAAGGATTTTACCTATGTCGTTGGGACCATTCCATTCCCATAGAACCCTACATGAGCTATTACGTTCATGGGACCTAAATTCCCAGCCCCTTTTTATGAATGCATATTGGCCCTTCCAGCTATGATTGTTGGGTGGACCATAGTAACCATCATATACTAGGGATTTTGAGCAGAAAAATTAGTAATTCCTGAGGGATTTGGCATTATCCTTCAAACTGTGAACATATCTAAAAAAATCCCCACTCAAATCGAACTCCGTTCTTAACTTATAAAACATCATTGCCCCTATTATGGTTCTATAATCATTATGGGCAATTGGGTTAGGGTTACACCATAACCCCTCAATATGGAAAGAAAGGTGGGGTGAATGGGAAGTCTCAAACCCACTTGAAGAGCCCATAGGGGAAGGCAAATTTCATCAGCGTCTCTAACAGAGTACCATCTCTCTGACACACTGGGAATTCTAGTTTGAATGGATATAGGAATGGAAAACTACTCTATCATTGTATCGAGCTCTTTATCAGTAATGGTACACTGATACCAACGTGCATTAGTCTTAGTATGGTTATAGGTGTTGGAAGAGCCAATAAGGTCCTCCTCATCCACAACCTCAATTAGAGACCCCTCAATAGGGAAGGCAGAGGAGTGAGTCCTAACACTTTTTAGCCAATTATCCTCAGCCCTATCTATGACTAATTCCTTCTTAAAAATAGAATCAAAATTGATAGGGTCCGTGGAAACGGTATTTATACACTTATCCTCAACAAAAGAAGACGTAAGGGGGACGATAGGGGAAGAAATCTAGAACATGGGAATAAATATAGGGAACCCTATGGTCAGCAGAGGACCCACAACTAGAAGAAGTCCTATGAGTATAAAAAGGGTGACCCGATTCTTCCTTCAGTCTAATTACTTGCAAAGGATAGGAGAACCTCCTCTCACTGATCCCGGGACGTTCAAACTCAAGACTATGAACAAATTCATAAAACATTTGAACATGTGGAGAAAAACTCATAAGAACTCCGATTTCTATCTAGTCAACATAGGCCGACCAACTCAATGGTCGTCTAACGTCACTATCTCTGGAAAATAGCAAGAAACTAGCCAATAAAGTACAAGAACAAAGAAACCCTAACTAAAGCAATGAAGGTGTACCTAATGAAGTAAATTAATGGCGGATTAAGCTACGAAATATAAATAAAGGACCATAAAAATGTTTTTGGCGATAAAAAGTTGAATTCTCAAGAATGTTTGAAGTAGCACTTGAATGTTTATCTCTCTTCAGCTCTATGAAAATATCCAATGTAACATAGATGATATATATGGCGTGTATTTATACTCTTTGATGAAAGGATTGAAAAGACACAGCAGACAAAACATCAGTAAATCTATAAAAATAAAGTGGCGATGCATAGTACCAATGTACATGTACAATCATCATCATTATCACAAAAATGCTTCAGCTACTTGACACATGTCCCTATGAATTTCTAAAAACCCTGAAAGAAATCTGATCGGCTTAGGCCAACCAAAATGAGTCGACCATAAAGAACTTTAAATACGAATAGTATGTAACACCTCATCCACTCACCCTGCATCAAGTGGTAGAGTTCGTCCAAGAGTTAATAAATGTGTTCAGCTCTACTCCAAAGTGAGGTTGTCTCAGTTGCACTCTGCTCGTACAACATGTTTGCATAAGATTGGACACAGCTATGTTCCTGTGAGTGTTTACACGCAAGATGCCCCCTATTAATCACATGGGATTATGATAATGTATTTGTTGAAAATCAACTATCCATGTACTTATCAATAAGGCCAGTCTGTGATCTAAGGAGCTGTAATTTATTAGGATAAACATGTATCTTTAGGTTAAAATTCCCGACTTATAAGGGCAATCCACTTGTCATGTTGTAAATATTCATAAATCACCTATAAATAGGGCATTCGCCCACGAAAGAAAGGGACTTCCATTGATATCTTCTCAAGCTATAAGTTCTATCAATAACTCTAATTGTAACTTTGGAAATGAGGGTAATACAAACCCAACAACACTATGGACGTAGGTTTTCCTTTAGGGGCCGAACCACGTAAAAATCCATTATTTCTTCTTTATCTCTCATCCCCATTCTTTGATATCAATATTTCTCTCTTGATTATTTACTTGATATTATTATTTGTTGTCTCCATTTTTGGACATCAACATGAATATTTACAAGTGATTGTGTGTGGGAGTGAGCCTATATATGGATCAACTACAAGTGGGGTGTGAGATGTGTAAATGAGAATGGAGATATATACAGGTCTGAGAAGTGTGGGTGTGTGATAGTTTAGTGGAGATATATACAAGTGTGCAATGGGATAAAGGTGGTATGAGGAGATGGGGGGAATTTACTAAATGAAGCATGAAAATAATGGAATGGAATATTGTAGATGGGATTTTTAGGAAGGGAACAACTCTAAATTTGAATCAATTCTCTCTAAATTTCTGAGAATGATGTTCAAGGGTGCCTTTTAAAGTGAGGCCATGGACACTTTTTATAAGGATAAGGGGGTACCGATCTACAGGGTTCTAGAACCCAGACACATTATCGATAGGCAAAGTCCTAAGGGTACCATTCGATAGTTCGGGATAGATTTTTTGGAAAAAGATCATAAAATGCGAATTTTAAGTCAAGATCATGCACGGGAAAGACCATTGGAAAGGGTATTTAGAGCTTTTGAGAATCCATTGAGCCACTCCCAGGTCTGGGGGTTGGCCGAGGTCAAATGGGGCTCGAAAACGTCCACTGGTCGTAGGCAGGAAGTTTTTCAAGGAAAACGGATCGTTCATCCAAACCTTAAGGTAAATTCATGCATAAAATGGACTATTGGAAAAGGTATTCAGTGACTTTAGATATTATACTCATCTTCGTTCGGTTTGGAGAGATGACTAAGGTCAAATGAGGCCCGAAAGTGCCTTATGAACCTTCAAAGTAAAATGGGACGTTCGTCCTTACAATAAGTCTAATTCGCGCAGGGGCAGACCATTGGAAATTGGATTAATATCCCTTTGAAGATTCATTAATATTTGCTCAAGATGGAGAGTTGACTGGGATCAAACGGGGCACGGGAACACCTACTGGCTTCCAAATTAGTTTTTGAGGGAAAATAGGTCATTCATCCGAACTGTAAAGATGATTCTTACACAGGGAAGATCATTGAAAATGATATCCAGATATCTTCTAAGATTTATTGAGATTTTACTCAGGCAAGAAAGTTGATCGGAGTCAAACGGGGCCTAGGAGCCCAGAGTGGCCTCCAGATCAATTTTTGATAGTGCAACAAACATTTTGTCTAAGCCGTAAGGCCAATTTTCATAATGGGTGGACCATTAGAAATGGGTTTTAGATCCCTTTGAAGATTCATTAAGCTTACACTCGGGTGAGAAAAATAACTTGATTTAAATGCGGCTCGGGAGCGATTGATGGCATCTAGATCAATAGTCACAGTATGATCTAGGGTTTAAGGTAAACAAGTGAATGCTAGGGATCTAAGGAGGTGCTTAGAGGAGTCCTAGGATGGGTTGTATATATAGATCCCCTTGACGGGTGAGCTTGGAACAAGTGAAGGCCGTCGAATAATAGACACCACATCGATGTTGGGGATGAGGATTTTTGATTAATTCTGAGGACCTAGAGGATGAAATTTAATGATTCAGATGGTCAGGGTCAGTTTTGAGGACCTAAAGATATGAAGATTATCAATTAAGTGGGTTAAGTTCAATTTTAAGGAACAAAGGGGGATAAGGACAATCGATTCGGTGGGTCAATGAGGTGATAAGGTTGATTCTAAGGAGCTAGGGTGACCAATTTTGTCGAGGTCAATTCTGAGGACCTAAGGAAATAAGGATGACCAATTCAGTGGGTTGAGGTTAATTCTAAAATTGAACTGGGGACGACCGATTCTAAGGGCTGAGGTCAATTCTGAGGACCTAAAGTTGTGATAACCGAATCTGAGGGCCAAGGATAATTTTAAGGACCTGAGGTTTGGACGACCAATTCTGAGGGTTGAGGTTAATTCTGAGGACCTAGAGTTGTGAGGACCAATTATGTGGGACAATGTCAATTCTGAGGTCCAAAAGTTGTAATGACCAATTCTACGGGTCGATGTCAATTCTTAGGACCTTATGTTGGGATGGCGAATTCTGCAGGTCTAGGTCAATTATGAGGACCTTAAGTTATGACGACCAATTCTGAGGGCCTAGGCCAATTATGAGGACCTAAAGTTATGACGACCAATGTTGAGGGTCGAGGTCAATTCTGAGGACGTAAAGTTTAGGATGACTAATTCTAAGGGTTAAAGTCAATTATGAGGACCTAAAGTTATGGTAACAAACTCCAAGCTCTGAGGTCAATTCTGAGGACCTTGACTTGTGACGACTAATTTTGAGGGGCCAAGGTTAATTATGAGGTTCTGAGGTTGTAGCGACCAATTTTGAGGGTCGAGGTCAATTCAGAGGACCGACCAAGGTCAATTCAACCGACCTAAAGTTATGATGCAAGGAATAACTCTCTTGGGACAATTTAAGTTATTTTAGGGTTGCAGGTGAACTTCTAGTTCCTTTAGGTATTATGTTGTCTTGAACCACCACTAGAGGATGTTCAGTTTTGAGATTCCGGATCAAAAATTGAAGTAGACTTGGATGTGGGCGCAAATTGATTTCGCTATAGATTATGCTGAGGATAAGAGTGAAAGATTAATCCAGCTGGAAATTTTGAGAGTTTGTAAGAGGCTTAGTGCTTTAAAATGATTTTCTTGACGAAAATGATGTTCAATATTCTTTCGAGATTTTTGGGAATTTTTCGAGCAATTTCTAGATTTCTGGGGGGATTTTTTGGTATTTTCTTGCATTTCCTATAGAACATTTGAAAGGGACTACCGTTAAGCAGGCTTGAGGGGGTGACAATCGATAATGGCACGAACTCCTAGGCTTCTTTGGGAAGAGGAAAAGATAGTTGCCGATCGGTGTGGGATTGGGCTTCTGAACCTTTCTTCTGATTGGATTGATAAATCTATGTTGGGGATTACTGGTGAACTTCTATCCTTGGAGTCTTAATTTAGGGGTCACGGGGGCTAAGGGTATGCAGATGTAGATTACTAAGGCTACTGGCGCATGAGTTTGGGTACGTTTGGTACCTGGGGGAGAGGGTTCTGCAAAAAATGAGGTGACATCCATTTCTGGTTCTTTCCTTTTGGGATTTTCTCACAGATCCATCGTTGTGACTAGAGGAGTTTGGTATTAACCATATTATACGCTTGATTTAGCGGCTTTGTACCTGAAAAGAGAGACTCAAGAAGGCAAAAAGAGATGCATCTTTTGTTTAATTATCTTGATTTAATGACTTTATCTTCATGCATTTTAATTTTCAGCTGAGGTTTTGTTTTGAGAAACGCAGGAAAATTCCAATTTTTTGGAATTTTTTTAGTAGAGGAAGTCCTTCGAGGTTTGGTTACAAAAAGCTTCCCTTTGAAGGGATAAATTTTGAGAAAAATGTGTTTTTGGAAATATTTGAATAGAGGAAGGCCTTGGAGGTTTAGTTGGTATATGGATGAGGAGATAAAAACTTGATGTAAAGTGGAGCTTGTCGCATGTGTTGGGTAGTATTTATTGTGAAGTGTTTAAGAGACTGTACTAGTGATGGCTTTATTGGAGATACTGACTGAAATCTGAAAGCAACGACGGTACAATTCTGGTACCCAGAGGATTATGTCTTTCGTTTTGGCCTTGACGAGGTTTGTAATACCTACGAGGAATTCTCAGTAATGTTGGGGGTCATGAACAATTTTTCTTATTCCCTGCAAGCATTTCTGTCTGAGTTTCTCCATATTTCTCCTTCAACGGCTTGACTGTTGGTTAGCGTAGGGACTATTTCTATTTAAGCAGTTATGTATTCAGTGTGCCTGAGGGGTTTGGTGGTGCTGGCTTTGCTGGAGCTATTGTTTTAAGCCTTACTACGGACTTTTACTGGTGATATGGGACTTGATAGCTCATCCCCAAGTGGCTACGATAGCGACATGAATGCTTTACTTCCATAATCCTACGACGATGGTGTGGATGGATACCCTAAATAGTTTTGATTCTCGGAAAGAGTGTCGTTATGATTTTTTGAAGGGGAGCCCGATATTGTGGTTCATGTGTCTTTACGATATGTTTCGTCTTGTGACCCCTCCTAACTATCCCTTGGCGGGTGTGTTTAATTTCTTTGTTTGGCCTTTCCTATATTGCATCCCATTGTTAAAGAACTGGGTCAACTAGTTTTTGGAGCAAAGAGCCCAGAGTCTTCATTAGTCCGTGCCATGGTAGGGAGACTTATAGCCTATTTTATAGCTAGAAGAGTATCGGTATGTGCCGTTGGTTGTCCTTCACCAGACTTCCTTTTATTTTCCTTGGCGGATTCTGTGTCAAGTCAGATGGGAACAAATTGTGCCTCCTCGCGTAATGAACTTCTTTCCGGTAGAGGACCTGAATGAATCATTACGGATGATGCTAGGCTCCTTGTGACTACACCACCGACTATCTACCTGTCCATCACAATCTGTAGGAGGGGTCTGACATGTGTCAGGGGACTACCTGAAGTGATTGTGGAAGCGAATAATAGAGAAGCTTATGGAGGAAGAGACTAGGTAAAGCTGTCTTGTTGACTTCGACACCATGGATCGCATACGAAGTGTTAACCAGGAGTGGGAGACTTGGTGACCTCCAAGGTTTGAAAATGATGATAAAGCGGGGACGTCAGGTAGTTGAGGACAATGTCTTGTGATTCTAGGTAATATTTTGTAAAGCTAAGGTGATTTTGGTGTTTTAGGTAATTTTGGGGTTAATAATAATTTTTTTGAAGATTTGTAAGGGTTAGGTTTGTTTAAATATGGTTTAGTTTGTGGAAGGGGGTCTGTTTAGCTCCCTTAATTGAGACTTCATGTAACAGAGATGTATTCCTTCATTTGAAATAAATATGATTTTGGTCATATTTTTTTGTGCCTCTTGATGAGTTTTGCATTTGAATTACCTACATTAATCCCTAAGGCATACATAATCCTTTTGTTCATGTAAATGATAAGATGGACCGCCGTTCTCGGTGGTTAGAAAAGAATATAATTTTATGAAAAAGAAGGGGGTCATGCCCTAGTATGGCGTATGGGTTGCCTATGTATCTCTAGATATTTTTAACATTTCAATGAGTCTCATTTTGAAAAAAAAAATGTTTTTAGGAGGATCAGACCCCACATAGTTCTGGGTAGGGGGAAATGAAGATTTTTTTGTAGAATAGAAAGGGGATGAGAAGAGTCGTAGCGCGCTGAGATTTAGGACTAAGGGTAAAATTTCTTGAGATGATCCAGGTTGACTGGACATGCCATCTCTTTTCTATCGAGGTCTGTGTGCATAGCGGCGTCGCCTGAAAGAATTTTCTTCATAATATAGGGATCGTTCCAATTCGGTTTGAATTTCTATCTGGGGTCCCAGACAGTATCTATGACTTTTTGGTTCTATGATCTCCTTTAGTTAAAGGTTTCCCTTCTGGAAACCGCGGTCCTTGAATTTTTAGTTGAATGATCACGCTATTCGACGATGATCCCCCTGTATATGGTAAAGAGCCTTAAGTCTCTTTTCATACAAGAGTGGTAGTTCCTCAAAGCGTCTCTAATATTAGTCTTCTTTGCTAACTTTGCTTTCGAGCATGATGTGTAGGGAAGGTATTTCTAGCTCAACGGGTAGGACCTCTTCCATGTTGTAAACTAGAGAATAAGGGGTAACCCCAGTAGGTGTTCTGAATAAAGTGCGATATCCCTAAAGGGAGTTAGGGATACAATCGGCCCAATCTCTATAACTCTTGGTCATGTTGATAATTATGGTTTTGAGGATTTTTTGTCGGCTTTGATATCACCATTGGTTTGGGGTCGGTAAGGAGAAGATTTCTATCTTGAAATCTAGTATTCGTCAACTAGTTTTGTGACCCCGGCTTCAAAGTGGAGTCCATTATCTGATACCAGCTCATAAATTTATATTAGCAAATGATGTTCTTTTCGATAAATTTTTCCACTTTCTTAGCATTCAATATTGCGTATGACTTGGCTTTGACCCATTTGGTGAAGAAATAATGGTGACCAGGATGAATTCGTGACCACTTGATGCTTTGGGAGTAACCTTCCCTATGATGTCAATGCCCCATTTGGAGAAAAACTAGGAAGAGGTCATGTTGTATGGTTCTCGAGGAGGTAAGAGTTGGATATTAGTGAACTGCTATCATTTGAGGCATCTTCGAATATAGGCAGTGCAATCTTGAACCATGGTGATCCAATAATATCCTTAAATTCTTATCTTCTTAGCGAGCATATAACCGTTCATATGGGGGCCGAATTCCCACTATGGACCATTTGCATCATTTATTCAACATCAGCCCCTGTTATACAGTGCAAATGGATTCCATCGAAGTTTCTCTTAGAAAGTGCTTTATCACAAATGATATACCAGGCAACCAATTTCCTAAAAGTCGCACGGTCTTTCTTATCTGCGTATTGGGGATACCTAGTGTTGTATGTAAAAACTATACTTTCACATGGACCAATGATGAGCATACACCTGTCATCCAGCACGCCCGACCAACCAACTTGATCGGCTTCAGAGACATTTAGTCGGTTATATCGCTGACTAGCACCAGAAGACCAACTAATCGGAATACCAAGTGTTATCGAGACGAGAATCCCAACTAACTTGGAATAACTAATATCTTAGTCACTGTACACCTGGAAAATTAAAGACATTCCATCTTTAGGGGTTTGGGCCCTTATATATAGATATCCCCCCGCAGCTAATGGGGACAAGTCAATTCGCTACAACTCAAGTCACTCATTTATGAGCTATTGTAAACCCTTGAATAAAATAACAGTCGACGTAGGATTTTTTTCTACAGCCAAACCATTTTAAAAACCTTTGTCTTTGTGTGTGTGATTTTAGTTACTTATATTTTATTATCTATGAATATAAATTTACAAATTGGCATCGTCTTTGGGAATGACTAGTCAGTCATCATTCTCTATCTCATTTTATGCTAAGTTCATCGCTTGCCTTAAAGGATGACTAATGATCCAGAAAGTAGTCTCGATATTGCGTCTAACATCCTGGAATCATCAGCTTCTCCTGACGATGCAAATCTCCAAAATATTTTGTTCAATTGGGAAAAAGTATAGGAAGTGATGAAAGAGTTAGTTCGATAATTGGTCGGTACAATACAAGATAAATCTTCCAATTTATGAGATATATGCCACCCCCATATGCCAGAATTGGAAGGAGTCATAATTCTAGTGCGTATTATAATCGTTCCTATCAACTAGGAGAAACCTCCTCATTCCGTTCAATAGCCTAATATGACGATAAGTCCTTTCCTCACGAAAGGCAAAGTGCTTTGGAAAGGCTCATTAGGGAGTCTGCCTTTGATCGGCTAAGTCCGTGAGTAAACAGGGGAAATTAGAGGGAATGACAATATCACCGTGAAGGCCCCCAGAGATCAAGAGTCAGAGGGGAAAGTTGTCCAAATTTGTCCAAATTTGTCGACCAAGAGCATGGTCAGAACAACTGGAGAAGATCAAACTCACCCCGTCGAGGAAAAGATGACAACAAAAGATCACGCAACCAAGAATCTCGAGATGATCTCGACCTACCCAATAAACCAGAGGAACTAGAGATGGATTTCAGCATGATATCTTTCGAATGTCATTTTATTACAGGAGGTGACACTAAAGGAGGAAATGCAATTAAAAAAAGGAAGGCCTACATGAATGAAGCTAAAGATTATCCAACCTTCAGACAGATTGCTAAGGTCGACTCTGATGATGGCCGACCACGAAAGGTCAACAAAGATCGACTAGTAATTGGTTTATTTAAGAACGATTTGAATGGGGTACTTTATCCTCATGACGATCCATTATTCATCACATGTTGAGTTCGTAAAGGCTGGGTTGGAAGGATATTGGTCGATAATGGAAGATCGACAGACGTAATGTTCTAACGTGCTTTAGTAAGCTTGGGCTAAAAGATAACATGTTGGAACCATATCATAGACCACTCATAGGATTTTCTGGAGAAATAGTATATCCTTTGGGTACTATCAAGTTATACATCCTCATCGACACTTGGCTGGTGAGTAGGCAAGAGCAGATTCATTTCTTCCTGTTGGATAAGAATATCCCATCTGCTTACAACATCATTCTTGGTAGAGTTGGAATAAAACAGTTTGGGGTCATCCCATCCATGGTTCATCAATGTATAAAGTTCTCGACTAACTATGGAGTTGGTGTGGTCAATGGTAACCAAAAAGATGTTAGGGAATGCTACTATTCGTTAGCTGACCAGCAAGATGTTAAGAAGATCACCACCACTCATCACATTGACACACTGGACCCCAGAGAAGAATAGGATCTGGTTAAGGGACATATCATGGAGGAGACAGAATCCATTATCTTAAATGATGAAAAGCCAGAAAGAACTACCCAAATTGGTTCAAGGTTGACCCCTTCCCTCAAACAGGAATTAATTAAATTTCTTAGAGAGAGAAAGCCTGGAGCCATGAAGATATGTCCATAATTGACCCTAATTTCCTCTGCCATAAGCTCATTATAGTCAAAGACTCCAAGCCAGCCAAACCAAGTTGAAGAGTTTTCAATCCTGGGAAAAATATGGCAATCCATGAGATGGTAGAGAAATTGCAGAAAGAAAAATTCATTGAAGATGTCAAGTACCCGACCTGGTTGTCTAATGTGGTGATGGTGAAGAAGAAGAAGAAGAAGAAGAAGAAGAAGAATAAGTGATGCATGTGCATCAATTTTACCGACCTCAACAAAGCATGCCTAAAAGATTATTTTCCTTTATCGAGATCAATTGGTAGATATGACTGCAGGTCATGAGTTATTTAGCTTTATGGACTCCTATTTCGGTTACAACTAGATAAAAATGAAGCCCGAAGATAGAAAAAGAACATCCTTCATTACTAGCCGAGGAACATACTGCTATAACACTATGCCCTTTAGGCAGAAAAATACTGGTGCAACGTATCAAAGGTTAGTAAAAAAAGTTTTTGAATAAGAAATCGGAAAGAATATGGAGGTGTATGTTGATGATATGCTCACCAAGATCAAGGTATCCGCCAACCACATCCCCGACTTAACCTCTACGTTAGACCATTTAGAGAAGCATCAAATGAATCTCAACCCGATGAAGTGTACTTTTGGAGTGAAGGAAGGGATGTTTTTAGGATACATTGTCAATAAAAGAGGAATATAAGCTAATCCTGATAAAATCAAAGCTTTGTTGGAGATGTAGTCCCCGACTAGAAAAAAGGAGGTGCAAAATCTCATGAGAAAGGTAGCAGCCTTGAATTGCTTCATTTCCAGGGAAATCGACAAGTGCCTTACATTCTTCAAAGTGCTTAAAAAGACTTTTGAGTGGAATGATGAATTAAAAAAATCGTTTATTTGACTTAAGAAATATATGGTATCTCCACCGTTGCTCTCCAGACCAATAATGTTTTAGAATCAGCTCTCATCTCGACACTCATCTGAATAGAGGAAGGAGTCCAAAAGTCAATGTATTATACAAGTAAAGCATTCCGAGGAGATGAAATCAGATACCCACACTTGGAAAAGTTGGCACTATCACTAATAGAGGCATCCAGGAGAATGAGGCCATACTTTCAAGCCCACACTATTGTGATGTACATAGACTTTCCTCAAAAGCAAGCCCTACACAATCCTGAGAAGTTGGAAAGATTAATTTCTTGGGTAGTGGAACTTGCAGA
Source organism: Sambucus nigra (assembly GCA_949130495.1). Lineage (NCBI taxonomy): Eukaryota > Viridiplantae > Streptophyta > Magnoliopsida > Dipsacales > Adoxaceae > Sambucus > Sambucus nigra. Next base: position 221,854,042 of record OX422218.1, read on the forward strand.
ATACGTTATTGTATATGAACCTCAGACTTCGATGAAAGGGAAAGCAGTAAAAGATTTTATTGGAACTTACTTATGTGGAGGCATCAGATCAACCACATTTGCCTACCGAGCAGACTTCTCCGAAAGAGAGCTCAGCTCAAAAGTAAACCGATATAGTCACCGACCAACCAGAATCCTCATCTGCCTAGGAAAAATCTCAACGTCTAGCAGTGCAAAGTCGAGAAATATTCAAGTATAGATAACTAGTAAGTGAAGAGTTCAACAATGAAATTTCAATGTGAAAATTGTTCGTTGATGGTTCTTCTTGCACTACTGGAAGTAGGTCAGGGCTCATCCTAAATATACCTAATGATTTAGATGTTAAGTATGCCCTGAGATTTTAATTTCAGGCATCTAATAATGAAGCATAATACGAAGATTTGATTACAGGGCTAGAATTAGCATCATCATTAGGCACCGAGCAGGTGGTGGCTCACAGTGATTCATAGCTCATTGCTCATGAGTTGCTTCAAATCTAAGGGGTTAAAGGAGAGATAATTAGAAGGTACTAGAAAAAGACTATTAAAGTAATTTCTTCATTCCCAACGGTGAAAATAGTAAGAATCCCAAGACTAGATAATGCCCGAGCAGATGCACATACTTGGCTAGCTTCAGTCACTCCCATGGAACTTAGAAGAACAATCCTAGTAAAGATCCTAACTAACAGGAGCATTAACAGACAACATGATGTCCATCGATTTAGATCCTTCATGGATGGATCCTATCAAAAATTATATTGAGACAAGAATCTTTCTTGCCGATCAGAAAGAAGTCGGGAAGTTAAGATACAAATCAACTTGCTATGTAATGGAAAAAGGAGTGTTGTATAGGAAGGGGTACACGGTATCTTTATAGCGAGGTGTCTATAAATTATAAGTGGAAGACTTAATCAAAGAAGTCCATTAAGGTTCATGTGGCACCCATTCAGTTGGGAGGTCCTCGGTACAACGAATAGTTATGAAAGGCTACTATTGGTCGACGATGAAATCTGATTGTATTTCATTCATAAAAATATGCAATAAATGTCAAATGTTTTCTACACTTCACAGAAAGCCAGCTGCTTCACTAACCCCTATCACTTCACCTTGGCAATTTTTTATTTGGGGGATAGATTTGGTTGGACCCTTGCCGACCACAAAAGGGAGGTTTAAACATTTTAGTCGTCGCAGTGGATTAATTTACAAAATGGGTTGAGGCTAAACCTTTAGTGGCTATGCCCAATTAAAAGGTTTCCAATTCATATGGAAGCAAATCATATGCCGTTATGGGATGACATATGCCTTCATCACAGACCATGGCACATAGTTTGATAATAATGATTTTGTAGAATATTATTTGAGATAAGGAATTCAAAAACTCAACTCAGCTCCTGGACACCCTCAATGTATTGATCAGACAGAAATCACCAATAAAACTCTACTAGTTAGTATAAAGAAATTACTAGATGATGCTAAAGGCAACTGGATCAATGAGCTCTATAGTGTCCTTAGGGATTATATGACCATGTCGAGAACAGGAACAGAAGAGACACCTTACATGCTCTCCTTTGGCACTGAGGTAGTGATACCAATAGAGATAGTTTTGTCGACTCACAGAGTGCTCAATTTTGATGCACCCAAAAGCGATCTGATGAGGAGAGTATATCTGGATATGATTGAAGAAGTCAGAGAAGACGCTCCTATTCGGATGGCCGCTTACCAATAATGGACAACAAGGTTATATAACAAGAGAGTTAAGCCGACTTACTTGAAATAAGGGGTTCTAGTTCTCAAAAAAGTCATTGAGAATAACAATAAGTTGGAATCCAACTGGCATGGTCCTTATCGTATCTCGGCATAAGTTCGACTAGGAACTTATCGACTAGAGACTTTGGTAGGAGAAGAAAAACTTACACCTTAGCTTTTCAAACTTTTCTAACTCAAGAAAAGTATATACTTCAACTTTTGAAACTTTTCTAACTCCATAAAAGTTTACGCCTTAGCTTTTCAAACTTTTCCAACTTTATATGCTTCATGTATAACTTCATACAAGAAGCTTGTAAAACTTTTTGTATAACTCCAAAAAGTTAAAAACAAGTTTTACTTAACTTGGTTAAATACAGGAATATATGTACACATTCCTAAATAAAGTAATACACACATACATTCCTAACACACTTGGTCACCGCTGATAACTAATGTTAACAAAACTCATTGCAGTTTTATCCAAAAATAACATTAGTAAAATCTATGGCTTTACATTCACATTCTTCACATTTGATCAAGTTCAATAGTCTGAGGATCAGATTAGTAACAACCGCAAACTTAAATAATGGAGAAATAACAACTCAATTTATAAAGCCGACTAACTAGTAATAGAAAATTATCTAGTCATCGAAAAATAAATACAAAGATGACAAAAAGAAACCTTGAATTTCATTTCATCAATATTTATCAAATTACAATCAAAGAGGAAATACAAAAATCATTTAACTGGATGCTTTCCTTGAGTCTTATCCATACCAGTAATAGGGTCATCTAAAGCATATGGAGAATTTATGTAGTTAAAATCACTCAACATCCGCCTATTGCTACTTCTCGACTGGTTAATCAAATATACAAAACGAATTATCTCAAGTTCATCATGGAGGTCGTAGTACCCTAAATATTTGGTTATTAAACATTGAAGAAGGACATTAGGAGGAATCCAACTCTTGTCTAGTGTGAATGGGGGATTATCACAGTCAAGAAAACTTGGGTAATTCCAGTGCCATAGGTTACTATTTTGGTCATACTTCAGCAAAACTAAGAGGTTGGTCCATCCTTATTTGTAGACTTCATGATTACTCTGAGCCAAATGATCACCTATATGGGATAATTCCTCATTGTATCCATCCATCCAAAATTCCCTAGGTTATTTATGAAATTGAAAAGTTAATATCTCTACTTGATGCTGAAGCTTCTTGATGACATTATTCTTGATCTTTAATTGAGTAACTTAGTCGGGAATGGCAGAATATTTATCTTTTAACTGACGTGAAAGATCAGTAATAGCAGCAGTCTTGGCCTTCAATTGAGAAGCTTGGTCGGCCAAAGTTTTTCGCAGTATATTTATCCTCAACATCAGGCCGATCAACAATTGCTCTTCTTGAAGACTAACCCGACTTAGGCTTATCCTTATGTTAGAACTTCAACTCCTCAAGTAATCTTGCATTCCCCTCCTCTAAAAATGAAAAACCTTCATTGGGATTAATGGCAATTGATTTCTTCAGGTTGTCCATTTCATCCCTCGAGGAATTGTTTTCATTCTCTAACAGGGCAACTATCTCGTGGGTTAATTTAACCTCTTATTGAAGCACAATCTCCAATTCATCCCTCAGGGAATTGTTTTCTTTCTCCAACAGGGTAGCTATCTCATGGGTTAATTTAACCTCTTACTGAAGCACAATCTCTCTCTTATTTAGTGTAGAGGTAATTTTTTGAAGTTTATCGTCAAAGCACCACCCTTCAGTTAAAGCTTTGTACTTGTCCTCATAGTCGACATGGAGGAGGGCCTTGGATTGGTTGTGTTATTCTTATAATTGATCAATCATCTCATAATAGGCAACATTGTTGTCCATAACCCCAATCAAGGAGACTTTGCAAGTAGGAATATGCTTCCTTATCTTGATCAGAAACATCAGCACCGAGCAAGTTTAACAAATCTTCCTCGATAAAATCCATGTGACCATCCTGAAACAAACTGTTGTAACATCTTAGTAGTTCTAATTCAGAAAAATTGATCCTTTCCATCCTTACATCAAACTGAAAATAACAAGTATGAGGGAACAAGAACATAACCAAGAATAATTATATTAAGGGAAACCCAGCTGTGGTGATTATTATTATTCAACACAAAGAGATAAGAGAAGCACAATCACCAAGAAGAATAAGGAATACAAAATGCCAATCACACAACAAGAGATGTACGTGGTTCAGCAAAGGTGCCTACGTCCACGGTGGTGTAGTCAGTATTATTTTTATATACTCCGGAGAGTGATTACAGAGAATACAATGTGTCCTGTGCCCCGGACCTAGGGTTTATTATATACATGTTCATTTTCAGGGAGTGGGGGTGTTGGACTCCCCCATGTTTTCCATCTTCTCCTAGAACCCCTCTCAACGAGAACATGGGAGAAGAATAAATCATAACCGATTAAGATAGGGAGGGTCTGGACTTTGGGCCGCTATAATTGGGCTACTCGTCATCTTTCTAATTTTGGGTACCCATAATTTCCCCTAAGTTTGTTGGTCCATGTTTTGGGCTCAATAAATTTAAATGATTTGTCCTAATGGCTCCTTCGTACATCGTGAAACTCTTCCCAAAGTTTGAGAACTGATTTAGGCGGCACCTACTTCGTGGTTTGTGCACTATGATTAGTTACACTCGGAAGTTATTCAGAGCAGTCGTTTCCCCATTGTCGTTTCAAGCTTCTTAGTACTCATCCATTTTCTGCAAGTTCTAGCGATTCACGTTCTCTTCTCCCGGTCTTCATTCTTATTGCTTTCGATCTTCCTCGTCATTTGGGCTTGTGATTCTTCATCGTTAAAGTCGAACTTTCATCTTGTAAGTCCCCTGTGCCTTCTCTTTGTATTTTTTCTTTAAACTTGTAGCTTTTTAGGGTTTTCCAATGGCAAAGATTGGTAATAGATCAGTGTCTGAGTTTAGGAAGTTTTATAATGTCCCAGAGTGGGTATAGATTGAGTGCGCCTCTCCCCTTAGAAATGTTAGAGAGATAGAGGGTGCCCATTGGATCCATGTCTTGTTGCTTTCCCAAGGGGGACTTACTTTTCCTCCCAACAATCTATTCTTGCACTTCTTTGGTTATTTCAATATTGTTCATGCACAGTGTTCGTCCAATGTGTGGAAGATAATCAATGGTGTCCATAGAATAAATCGAATTTATGGCACCAAGTTAGGGCTCGCCGAAGTCTACTTTTGCTATTCTTTTTCTCGAATTAGTTTTGGTGTTCTCTATATCAAAGCCAGGAGTCCTGACAGGGTATTGGTGGTAAACCTACCTGATTCCCATAAGGACTATTGGCAAGATGGTTTCCTTGCTAGAAATTGGCAATTTTCTCCCCAAACTGAGGGGTCGAGGTCTGATAGGTTCTCTGTTCCCTTTTATGGGGAAGAATATATAGGTAGTCTTTGCTATGTTCTTTCAATTTCTTTACTGGTTTGTGATCTTTTTGACTTTTCCTATTTTTTTTAGCGAGGTCGAAGAACTTGGAACCTGCTCTCAGTGAGGTTCTTCTTTCTGAATTGGTTAAGGCCTAGAATATCAGGGAGCCCTTAGCTGATGGTGAGCATCCCCGATCCGCTGCTTTCTTGCTCGAGTACAAAAATTTTGGTTCTAGATTTATAGCGAGGCCGATAGATAGTATTCCTGAATTTGATACCTCTGAAGAGACTGCTGCTGATCCCATTCAGTTGGACGAGGAGGAGAGCAGTTCTGAGAGCGATATCGTAGAAGGTGTTGAAGGTAATTTTAGCGAGGGGAGTTCCAGTGGTGATAGTTCTTCTGACTCGGAGGAGGTTTTTGAAGCCCGAGAATCTTTGAGAACGTCCAGCAGTTCAAGCGAGGAGATGGTTCCTCCAAGGAAAAAGTTGATTTGGGACGATGATGATGATGATCATGTGCTCCTTGCTCAGATGTCGAAGAAGCAGAAGTCTAGCTCTGGGGCTGTAGCTATTGGCTCTCGATCTTCTGCTCAGGAGCAAGAGAAGAAGAGGAAAGAAGAAGAACAAATGAGAGAGAGAGAGAGAGAGAGAGAGAGAGAGAGAAAAGGAAGAGGAAGAGGAAAGAAAGAATATGGAGGAGAAGAAGAGGATGGAGGAGAAGAGGATAATGGAGAAAGAGAAAGAGGAGGAAAGGAGAAAGATGGAATCGAGGATGAAGGCTGGGCAGGCCTTAGTACCGGTGTCCGCATTGCTCGAGGGGGCCTCAGTTACCATTTCTCCTTAATTATCTCCTGCGCTGCTCGAGAGGGCAGTTCTTCCTGCAGATTGCCAAAGGGCGCTGGGGTCTGATCAATTGTCCCTACAAGCTAGCCAGAGGCTAGCCTTGGTAAGACCTTTTCTTTTCTCAAATGCTTTAATAAGTTTAAGCTGTTTCTTTTTCCTGTTGTCTTCTCTATTTTTGCAGTTTGTGACTGACTTTATCGTTCTCTATCGCTCTCGCGATGAGCTGGTGAGCAGGAACAGCGAGCTGGAGCAGCATAATATTTCCTTGAAAGTGAGGGGCACTCAACTAGAGGTTAATCTGAAGACTGCTGATGCTACCCGAGCTTTTTATAACTTGGCCCTCGTTAATTCCAATCGAGAGAGGGATACGGCGATTAAAGAGATGAACGAGCTAAGGCAGGCTTATGACCTGGTCTTCTTGAGCAAGTTGGCTATCATAGAGGAGAATAGGGTGCTGACCGGGCACCTGAAAGAAAAGGATTCTCAGGCAGCTACCATAAAAGAGGACTCTTATAACTCCGGGTGGGCTGCTGCATATGAAGATGCCGAGGTTCAGATAGGCTACATCAGTAGTCTGAAATTTAAGAAAGGTTGGAACAAGGACCTCATATCCGTTGGCATCGATGTCGCCTCTCCTCTATTCGACGAGAATGGCCCAGGTCCGAAGTCAATTATGGAGGAAGCCCCTGCCCCAGTCATCGAAGGCATTAACCTTACCTCCCAGATGATTCCTGCTGATGTTCTCCTGCCCATGGGATAGAGGCTATCCCTGCGGAGGGGGATGCTTCTACTGCAGCTGACAAGGGGAAGCAGTCATCTACTTCTGGGCAGCCTGAGGTTGCTAGTTAATTTTACTTCAAGGGCTACTTTTTATCTTTGCTTGTAATTTTCCTTTTTGCTGCTCGATGTACTTTGACCCTTATTAATGAAATGAAAAGGTTTCTTTTCCCCAGTGCACTGATTTATTTTTCTTTCCACTATCTTTTTATTGCTTGTAGTCGATTGATGTTGATGATTATATACCAGCCACTGCCCAATTGGGAAGAATGCTTGGACCTAATGTGAGCTCTGAAGTTCGTCATACCTTTGTGAAGATTTGCAAATCACTACGATTAAGGAACAAACGCTTCATAGAGCAGACTGAGCTTGTTGTTAAACTGAAGGACAGGCTCCAAGAGATGGAGGAAGTTGGTGCCTCAGTCCAAGAGGAGGTGAATACATTAAAAGAGAAGCTTCTAGATGCTTTTGAGATCAACTAGGTTGGGGAAATTCTTCAGCAAGAGAGTGAGGCTTTGAAGAGAGAGGTCTCGCGACTTAGGGAGCATGCGCTGAGCACCGCTCCTGTAGTATTGCGTGGTTCTTCCTCATCGCAATCCAGAACTGGCCCGAGTGATGTTCCTCCTGTGCTTCGATGCTCTACCCCTCCAACTGTTCTGCGAGCTGGCAGAAATACCAGGAGTTCAGCTAGGGAAATGGAGGAGCTTCGTGGTGATGTCTAGCGAGCGTATGTAATTGTTGCTGGGCTCCAGAGGGATTTCACACGGTTGAGGCATTTGTTTAAGAAAGTACCTCGACGAGTGTGGGCTGATGGTTATAATCAGGGTTGGCTAGATGCTCCAACGAGGCTGATAGAGTTTGAAGAGCTCGCCTTCATTAGGGGGTGGTTGAGTGTTGTGATGGAGCTGCAAGTCCCAAGGAACTCAATGCTTTGGTATCATCATGAGATCAATCCTTCTACTATACTGCCTAACCCCTTCCGGAGAGATGATCAGTGGATCCCCATTTATGCCATCCCTCTGCAGCTATTGGATCCGGGAGCGAATGAAGTCGAGGAAGAGCTAGTTCCTCATCCTGACGACGGTCGAAGAACCCAAGTGGGTGATTATCTCGCTCAGAGGCCTCACCCTCACTAAGATTTTTCCAGTAGTAACTCTTTATATTTTGTATTGAAGTGATGCAATGTCGATGTTTTGGGCGAGCTCGCCGACTAAGCATGTATTGTATTTGTTGTAAATGTGATGAATTTAATATAAAATTTATGTTTTGGGCAATTTTGCCGACTAAACAAGTGTCTTATATTTTTCTCATCTTTGCTCAATAATCTTGAGCCTTTCTTGGCTGACTAGATTTGTATGCTCGCATTATCAAGTAAGTGTCCTTCCAGTCCAGTATGCCAACGAGATACCATTATTCCTCACTTTACCTTTTAGGTTGTGTCGTTACACTCCCTTAGGCCTAAGTGGGGCAATTGGCGAGGACACACCTGGTATTGGATGCTCTATCCGATTAGGATTTTATTCAACCAAACATTATTTGGTGACCAATTTTTACTTGGCCATATTGCCTAAGGATCTCCTGTAGGGCTTCATATATTTCCAGGGGCAATGCTAAGAGGTCTTTCATATTTCATAACGAAAACCTGAGGAGGGTCATTTCCCTGCTATAGTGTAATGATCAGTGTGCCTGTTACTTGGGAAGGGTGTGTGGGATATAAAGTTTATACGTTGATACCTTGTAAATTAGTTAACTGATACTTCGCAGAATGCAACTGCCAAACAACTTTTTTATTAATGACAAGGAAAATGAACTTCTAGTTCCATAACTAAAGAACAAAAGAAGAATCTAAACATAGAATTTTTTGAGATTGGTTGCGTTCCATGCTCGGGGTATCTCTCTGCCTTCCAGCGTTTCTAAGTGATAGGCACCTTGCAGATTATCTCTTGTTATCTTGAATGGACCTTCCCAGTTTTACCCTAACTTGTCATTTGATGGTTTTACTGCGCTGCCCAAGACTTTTCTTAGGATATAGTCCCCAACTTGGAATGTCCTTGGATTGATCTTCTTGTTGTAGTGCCTTGCGAGCTGTTATTGATAGCTCGCTAGTTTCACTAGGGCTAGCTCTCGGCGTTCATTGGCTAGGTCGATCTTAGCGAGCAATGCTGCATCATTATGGCCCTAGTCGACAAGGTTGGACCTCATTGTTGGCAAGCCTGCTTCTAATGGGATGACTGCCTCCATTCCATACGTCAATGAAAATGGGGTTTCTCTCGTCGCTCGTCGTGGAGTGGTACGGTAGGCCCATAAAATATGTGGCAATTCATTTGCCCATGCGCCCTTGGCTCGCTCTAATCGTTTCTTCAATCCGTCAATCAATATTTTTTTGGAAGCCTCAGCTTGGCCATTGCTCCGAGGATAGGCCACCGAGATATAATGGTGTTTGATTCCATGATCGTCATAGCTACTCTTAAAGTAGCCTCCCTCGAACTGCGTTCCATTATCAGTGATGATGGTTCTGGGGATGCCAAAATGGGTGATTATATTTTTCCATATGAATCTTATCATATCTGCATCTCGGATGTTTGTCAGGGGTTCTGCCTCGATCCATTTGGTGAAGTAGTCAGTTGCGACTAATAGATACTTACGATTGTCGGTGGCGGTAGGAAGTGGTCCTACGATGTCTATTCCCCATTGGGCGAATGGCCATGGGCTGGACAGTGATTTTAGGTCGCTAGCAGTTTGGTGGACCATAGGAGCGTGAAGTTGGCATTTTAATCACTTGTGAACATACACCACAGAGTCTCTTTGCATATATGGCCACCAATAGCCTTACTTCATTGCTCGGAAAGCCAGAGACCTTCCTCTAATATGGCTTCCACAAATTCCCTCGTGAAGCTCATTTATAACTTGCTCGACATCCTTTGGGTGAACGCATTGAACGTAGGGACCGAAAAAGGATCTCTTATATAGCTTGCCCTCTGGAGATAAGTGAAAGCGAGCAGCTTTGACTCTTATCTGGTGAGTGGCCTTCTTATCATCTAGGAGTGTGCCATCCTTTAAATAATTCCTTAGAGTATCCATCCAGCTGGGTACTGACTCAATTTGGAGCATATGTTGGATGGTTGGTAGTTCATTGTTAGGGTTAATGCTCGAATGAGCGAGGAAGTCGATGGGGATTGTCCTTTTTAAATCAGAATCAATTGCCAAACTCAGGGCCACTAGGGCGTCAGCATAGCTGTTCTGACCTCTTGGAAACTGCTGGACGCTGACTTCTTTGAAGCCAGCCATTAGCCTTTTTGCTAAGGTGAGGTAGGCTGCCATCCTTTCATCCTTTGCATTGTAGTCTCCACTTATCTGATTGGAGACCAATTGCATATCAACGAACACATGTAAGTGTTTTGCCGCCAAAGTGTGTGCCTTCTGGAGGTCGGCTATTAAAGCCTCATATTCTGCTTCGTTGTTGGAGGCTGCAAATCCAAGCCTGATACCCTGTTAGAGGATTGTATTCTCTGGGGTGATGAGGAAAATGCCTACTCCTGCCCCCTTTGAGTTGGAGGCTCCATCAACAAATAATTTCCAGACTCTCTCCGTTGTGTGGTTCTCTCCTTGCTTCCCTGATTGAGGTTGGTCGAGGGGTTGTTCACCTGTGAATTCGCCTATAAAATTGGCAAGGACCTGCCCCTTGATTGCGTTCCTTGGTTGAAATTGGATATCAAATCGTCCGAGATCGACTGACCATTTAGACAGTCTGCCGACAAATCCGCCTTCCTTAGGATTGCTTTAAGGGGGTGCGATGTAAGGACGATGATAGTGTGGGATTCGAAGTAGTGCTTCAGCTTTCTTCAAGCCACTACTAGTGCAAAAGCGAGCTTCTCCAGTGGTAGGTACCTCTGCTCGGCGTCTAGTAAGGTCTTGCTCGCGTAGTAAACGGGGTGCTGGATCCCTGCAATTTCGCACATTAATGCGGAACTGATAGTGTGGTTGGAAACGGAGAGGTATAAGTACAAAGAATCTATTTGCTATAGTATGACGAGCAGTGGTGGGGAGCTAAGGTAAGCCTTGATCTCATCCAATGCCTGCGAGCAATTTGGGTTCCATTCTATCATTTTGTTTCCCTTTAGAAGCAGGAAGAAAGGCTTGCACTTCTCGAAGGACTTAGAGATAAAGCGGTTTAAGGCAGCGAGCATATTGGTGAGCTTCTGTACGTCCCGGATTGTTCGAGGAGGTTGTACCCTGTTTATTGCATCGATTTGGACTGGGTTAGCCTCGATGCCTCTCTTACTGACCAAGTACCCAAGAAATTTTCCCGACTGGACACCGAAAGAACTCTTGCTCGCGTTAAGTTTCATTCGGTACTTTCTAAGGATTTCGAAGGTGCTTGATAGGTCTAAGAGGTGGTCTTATTTCTTCTTGCTTCTAACGAGCATATCATCGATGTAGACCTCCATGGTGTCTCCCATTTGATCCTTGAACATCTTGGTGACCAGACGCTAGTAGGTTGCCCCTATATTTTTGAACCTGAGGGGCATGACCTTGTAGCTGTACAACCTAACTGTGGTGATGAACGTTATTTTGTCCTGGTCTGGGGTATACAGAGGGATCTGATGATAACCTGAGTATGCATCCAGAAAACTCATTCTCTCGTGAGTTGCAATGGCGTCTACCAGTTCTCGTGAGCTGCTCCATCCAATCCTCTGTGAAGTCGATGCAAACTCTCCACTTCCCGTTGCTTTTTGGAACTACTACTGGGTTGGATAACCATTTGGAGAATTGTACCTCTCATATGGATCCTGCATCCAGCAGTTTTTCCACTTATTTTTCCAAGGCTTTTGCCTTCTCGAGTGTAGTTCTCCGTGCCTTCTGCGCGATTGGTTTGAAGGTGGGATCGACGTGCAGCTGATGACAAACCACACTAGGATCAATTCTAGGCAGCTCGTATGGTTCCCACACAAAGACGTTCTCTCCTTTTTTCTAATCTTCTTTTGAGGCGAGCATTCTTGGCTTCGTGCTTATGAGAAGACTCCCTCTGCACGGGGAGCCTCGCCTCATATGCATCAACCATCCTGGATATCTGTGTGGACCTCGCTGGTCCTTGTCTTTCTTCTAAGGCTGGCCTTTCTAAGTGAACTTCAGATCTAATACTGCGAGGAGCAGGTGGTTCTTAGATATCCCCTTCCTGGGGAGCATTACTACAGTGACCATACATTTCGAACTCTTTTCTGGGTGTGGGCTTTCTTAGGGAAGATAAACGTTCCCACAGATGGTGCCAATTGTGGTGACTATTATTATTCAAAACACAGAGATAAATGAAGCACAATCACCAAGCAGAATAAGGAATACAAAATGCCAATCACACAACAAGAGATGTACGTGGTTCAGCAAAGGTGCCTACGTCCACGGTGCTGCAGTCAGTATTATTTCTATATACTCCGGAGAGTGATTACAGAGAATACAATGTGTCCTATGCCCCGGACCTAGGGTTTATTATATACATGTTCATTTTCAGGGAGTGGGGGTGTTGGACTCCCCCACGTTTTCCATCTTCTCCTGGAACCCCTCTCAACAAGAACATGGGAGAAGAATAAATCATAACCGATTAAGATAGGGAGGGTCTGGACTTTGGGCCGCTATAATTGGGCTACTCGTCTAAGCCCATCTTTCTGATTTCGGGTACCCACACCAGCAAAGAATAAAAAGCACATTAAGTACAGAGAAGTAAGTAAACTTTCAGTTATTTCATTGATTGAAAAGGGTGTTATAAGGAAATACACATATTACAAGTATAGAAAAGGTAGACCCAATAAGACTACAGGAACAAAGAAAGACAGACTAAGAAAGCTAGACATTCTCCTTATCCTGAGGATTAGATGGAGCAGGAGGTAGGTCAGCCAACATATTTGGGCCTATGGTAGATTCAACAAGAGCTAAAGAAGAAGCCTCTAAATCCTCTTCATCATCAACTTCCTCATCCAAACTCGGAGGGGGATCTAGGTCATATCTTTGGAAAAACTCATAGTCTACAGTTGTGCCGACCTCCTTTAAATCCTTCGACCAACCATCCTTAAAATACTTGTTCTTGACATAAGTAATCTAAGCAAAAGTTGCCGAAATAGCTTTCTCCCAGCCCCTGTCAATAGAAACTTCGTGGCTTTCTTCCTCTTGGCTTTCTCAGTAACCAAATTAGCCTTCAGACCAATAATTTCCTCCTCGAAGGTCCTAGTAGAAGCTTGATTCAAGGTTAACTTTTCCTCTACAACCTTTGCCCTGGGCTCAGCTTCAGATCTAGACAGTGTAGTTACAAATATGATTCCTCGACCTTCTTACTAGAATTTTTTACATCAGTGATCTTGGTCTTCAAGGACTATTCTTCTCTCTCTAATGCTTCTTCAGATGCTTTCATAGGTCAATTTTTCTTCTGCAGCCTTTGCCATGTGCTCAGCTTTAGAGCTAGCCAATGTGGCTGCAGATAATGATTCCTCGGCCTTTTTATGAGCATTTTTAGCATCAGTGATCTTTGTCTTCTAGGAATGTTTCTCTATCTCTCTAATGCCTCTTTAAATGCTTTCAAATATCTCTACAAATATATCAAATCCTCCTCCACATCAGAAGAAGTGGATGCTCTTATTTGGTCATCCTTCTTCATTATTTAGTTAAAGTCGACCAAGAACTGTAAGAAAAATGAACTGTCAGCATATAAAAACATAAGTTATATCCTATCAACATAACATGTGAAGGCTTACCAAAGTTAAGTTCTGAGCAACTCTTTCGGTTAGTCAAGTCCTTGTCAATGGAACTACTGCCAACCTGTCCATAGGTAAAGTCCCAGAGTTCATTAATTTCTTGGCCAAAATAAAGTTGAGAGCAACAGAAGATTGCTCAATTCCACCTAGTTCACTAGAAGAATTTTTGTCCAACTCAACAACATCAGAAATTTCAATTAACTTCTTGGCATGAATCGATTGACTAGAGGGAAGACCTTTCTTCAAACTCTTATATTCACGAGCAATAATGTCAACTTCTACAATAACCTAGGGCACTTTTTCAGTAACCCTGGGTAACTTCTCAGTCACCTTAGACTTTTGGGACCATCTGCCTTGATAATTTTGGTAGTGGGAGATGAGGACTCGTCCATCAGGTTGGGAATATTTTTTTTGCCCATGGTTGTCAGTAGGGAAGAAGGGAAGGCAAAAGTATCTAAAGTTTCAAATGAAGAAGATGTCCCAAGATCTTTCTCAACTCTAATGGACTCTTTAGCTAAGGAAGTGGAAATTGGCTCTTTCTTCAAGTCTACCATAATTGAAGGTAGAGCTCAAGTGGGTCAAGCAATGTATGATATTATGGAGATTTTATACTCCAACATCACAGAAGCTGACCAGGGGTGTTCACTTCTTACTCTCTGGTTAAGTCCCCATAAGAACTTTAGTTCAGCAAGATTAACCTCCCATTATTTGGGATACCACCTCTTCCTATCCTATGCATTAAAAGTATCAGCAATGTGAATTACAAGGCATCTGAAATGAGAATCTAAAGGGGAATAGAAAGTAATGAAATAATAATCTATCCCACGCCCTTATTGGGGACATTTGGGACCATCGCAGGCCACTCCAGTAAGAAGAGGTGCATATTGCCAATTCTTGACCACTAAAGCATAATCACAGTAGTCTTTATTCGAATCTAGCAAGTTTACTACTAAAGCCATATTTGCTTGCCTAGTTTTCAAATAATAAGTTCCTTCACCAATAATACCCCACTTATAGTAATACATTAACTCTGGAATCCCAATATGGGTCCCATAAAGTTCATTCAACCTATTTACACCATTCATAACCCTCCAGGTATTAGGGGCTACTCACACTGGGACTACATCGATATATTGATGGAAACAAAAATAAAAGAGGGTTTGGTGGAAATGTAATACCACACTCATCTATGAACAAAGTTGGAATGAAATGACCCTTAACCAAAGAGTAAACGTCAATAAGACCACTGGGTATCTCCAAATCTACCCAAGATGGGATTTTATATTTTTCCCTAAACTCCTCTAGGGAATCCTCATCAATGGCGTGAATCATGATTAAGAAAATAAAACAGAAAGAAAGAAAAGGAGCTTATAGAGATTTAAGGATTCGGCAAGAACTAAAGAAAAAGGCAGCAAACGATCGCGTAAGAGATAGTGTGAAGATAAAGAAATGGCGATGTTTTAGGAATTTTGAGGTAGGTGAGAATGGGGAAAGCTTCGTCTCTTTTTTAGCTTACCTTTAAAATGGTGAAAGTAATTATTACATGTCCCAACAATTGACATACTTACGGTGACACAGCTTCAGACGGTAAAAATACCGATGCGCCCTTTGGCTGCTCGCTAATTTTTAAATTATTTACAAAAATGCCACTCTCAAACAGTGCCAGCATAAATTTTTACAAGTATGGGAGGTGAGTTGCCGACCAAACACCCTAATAGCCTTCCAATTAACGTCTTGAAGAAAATACTCCATACTTTCATGCAAGCATCAAACATGAAGCACAAGGGCTTCTGTTGTATGTAAAAATTATACTTCTACATGGACCAATGATGAGCTTACACCTGTCATCTAGCATGCCCGACCAACCAACTTGATCAGCTTCAAAGACACTTAGTCGATTATATCTTAGTCACTATACATAGATTAAACGCCTGGAAATATAAAGATGTTCCATCTTTAGGGATTTGGGCCCTTATAAATTGATTTCCTCCCCCAGCTAATGGGGACAAGTCAATTCTCTACAACTTTAGTCACTCATTTATGAGCTATTATAAACCTTTAAATAAAATAATAGTGGATGTAGGCTTTCCTTTATAGACGAACCACTTTAAAAACCTTTGTCTATATGTGCGTGATTTGGGTTACTTCTCTTTTATTATCTGTGATTATAAATTTGGAATCAATCCATTTTTAGACATCAACACCTACCACGTTAGAGGAGGATCCAAATGTCATAATACCATAACCCGACCATATCTTAATCTTCCTCAGTGATGATCTCAATGTGGTAACAGTGGGTGGGCATAACTTGTTTCTGGGCTAGGAAATGGGTCACTATAGAGGCCAAGTTATCAAGGGTTTTAGTTAAGCTATTTTTTGCACGAGAAAGGTAGTGAAAAGTGATATCTTTAAATTGGAAGGTTAGCTCTTCTTGGTGAGCATGGAAGGGTAGGACCTTCTCGTCTTTGACTTTCCATTTTTTAAAGATTTTGTCGATGATGAGAGCAGTCTTCGTAGACATCTAGATGCTGAATTCCTTTCTTGATGGAAATTTTTAGGCCTACGGTGCATTCCTCATATTTAGTCATGTTATTACTGAAAGGGAAGTCCAATTTGATGGCATTGGGGGTGTGATAGTCATCAGGGAACTTAAGAGTATCCCAATGTACTATGATTTCTTTTTGGTAGAACTGTCCAAGAACATCTACCATTGAAGGTCTTCCAGAGAGGAATAGAGAATATCATCATCTAGGAATTCAAAGACCCAAACATCAGTTCCTTCCATGGGGTAATCAGTAAGGTTATCAGAGATGGATCTCCCTTTCGGAGCTTTCTTCTTGACGTACATAATATCCAACTCGACTAGCAACACAACCAATGGGCCATTTTTTCTATCAAGTATTTAATGGAATCCATTTGGGATACTATTATGATGGCAAAGGCAAGCATGTAGTGCCATAACTTTTGCGTGATCTAGGCTAGGGCGACACATGCTTTCTCAAAAGCAGTGTAGTTGACCTTGTATGGCTAATTTTTGTTTGGGATAATGAATGGCTATTTCCTTGCAGGATTTTTTAATGTGTTGGGCTAGCAAATCCCCTCTTGCAATATCAGTTACAGTCAAGTATAAGAGGAGAGGGAGACCTAGCTGCAGACGTATCAGCACCGAAGGTCGAGCGAGGTATCTCTTTATTTGATCAAAGGCTTCTTGAGAGGCCTCATTCCAAACTTTAGTTGATTCCTTTTGAAGAAATTTGAAAATAGGTTCATAGATAGAAGTCAGTTGGCTGATGAACCGATTGATGTACTGTAGTTTATTGAGGAATCCTCAGACTTCTTTCTCCGTTTGTGGTGGTGGTATGTTAAGTATGGCTTTTAACTTATAATCATCTTCTTTGATTCCCTTATCACTGACCATAAATCCCAATATTTTCCCTTTTGTGGCATAGAAAGCATATTTCTATTGATTTAGCCACATTTGGTATTATCGCAGTCGTTCGAAGAACTTTCGAAGGGCGGGAATATGACCTTCTCGAGTCTTAGATTTAATGATCATGTCATCTATGTATACTTTGACTTCCTTGTGAATAAGGTCATGTAGGATGGTTATGACAGCCCTTTGGTAGGTATTCCCAACATTCTGTAGTTCGAATGGCATGACAGTATAACAAAAGGTTCCCCATGGGGTGATAAAGATGATTTTCTCCTAATGGTTAGGGAGCATCTTGATCTAGTTACATCTGGAAATTTCATCAAAAAAAAACCTGAGGGTGTGGCTATCCATGTTGTCTAAGATCATGTCGATGTTGGGTAATGGGTAATCATCCTTCGGGGATCTTTATTGAAATCCCGATAGTAGAAACACATGCGTACCTTTCCTCCTAACTTTTCCACATGGACAATATTGGTGAGCCATGTTGGGTATTCGACCATGTCAATAAAACCCGCGTTCAATTATTTGACCACCTCCTCTTTGACTTTGAGCGACCATTCAGTACGGAGTTTCCTTAGCTTATGTTTGATCGACTTGCATTCTGGGAATATCGGGATCTCATGTTTAGTTATTTTTGAATCAATGTTGGGAATGTCATTAAGGATCATGGAAAGACGTCCACGAATTCTTTTAGTAGTTCTATAAATTTTTGAAGCTCATGCTCACTAAGACTGAACCCTATGCTAATCTTGCATTGGTGGCTACTAGAATTGAGATTAATAACAACAATCTCATTATCATTAATTTGAACATAATTATGTTATTTGTTATTGTCCGCATTAAGATCTGTTAAGAATTGTTCATTTGTAAAATAATCATCATCAAAGGTTTGATTAGAATCAAGAGAATTAATGTAAGGCACGGTAAGATACTCAAAATCCTTATTTATTTCATTTTTGGGAAAATAACATTGAGAACCTCATCAAAATAGGTTTCAATTACATTGATATCAGGAAAAGAATACAAAATAGGTGAAGAGGTTTGGATAGGGTAAACATCAAGGTTAGGTTGAATCTGAGCAGGTTGGAGTGGTACGGTATTCCAGTTGAGGAGAGGCATGTCAGTAGCTTTGATTTTAGCGGATGGGTCTAACGTTGCGGCATATGAGAAGATTATACATAGATTCAGCTTCAGTGTCTGCAGGTCGAATGAGTTTTCAAAATAACTTTCCTCAGAGTCCTCAATAATTCTCATGGCTTTCTTGATGAGAAGTTGTACTTCATGTTTTGAGTCTTCGGCCTTTCCATACTTAGTTTCATATTCTTGTTAATGTGGTCATACCATGATTGAGGGAAGCCATAGAAGGGGAATTATTCACCCTCCTTGATAAATCTTTAATTTTAAGCATCTCTTGAAATAGTCTTTTCATCTTTCAATCTTCTTTTTGGTCTCAGTCGATGGAGTGATTTGATTTGATCCGATAAAGGTTCATAACCCAATCCATATGGGGGAAAGTCCTATTTTAGGACAATGGGTTCAAGGGTCCCTTACTGGCGTCGCCCTAGCTCCACTTCGAGCATGAAGTGCATGTTTTTGAACATCTAAATCACATGGACATTGCCATGAGGGTTTTATTCTAGACATATTTGATTTTTGAAATTCTCCACTACTAGGAGGGGAAGTGGATCAGTTCTGAAACTATATAGGAGAATGCCATTCATCCCATACTAGATTTCCAATACTGGATTACTAGTGTCGGGATTGTCTATACTCTCGTCATCCCCCAAAATAATGAAAACTTGATCTTTGGCAAAGAACTTTAGTTTCTGATCAAGAGAAGAAGATACCCCTCGAATGTTGTAGAGCCATGGATAGCCAAGATGTAGATTGAAACATGGAGTTATATCGATGACTTTAAACTTAGTGATAAGATTGATAGGGACAACCCCCAGTGTGAGTTTCATAGACCCTATTACTTCTCGATGAGTATTATCATGAGCACGCATGTCGGCAAAAGTGGGAGTGAGATAACTGACTTTCAGTCCCAAACAATTAAAAGTTTTAAGCCAATAAATAATTGAGAGCAGATCCGTTGTTAAAAAGTGAAAGTGGGACAAAAGCATAATTATGATTAGGGACGAACTTCGGTATCTCTTCTTCAAAAAAGGACAAAAATCCCATGGCTTCATCTACCTCGGGTTGTATGGCCACCTTATTGATTTCCCCAACATATCTTCGAAGGATGTCACTTCCCATAGGTTGGCTACTGGAATGACATCTTCCTGACTTGGTTCATCATCTAAGCTACCAAAATCATCCCCCCATTCAGTGGCGACTATGTATTCTTTCTAAAATTAATTAATACACTCAACGACCTCCATGGCTTTATTATACAAACATTCCCACTCAACGAGGAGATGCAGGAATGAAGGGGACAACTGTCCCTAGAGCTTCAAAACAGTGAGTAACTCAAAACTTCTACAGATTTCACTTATTTGTCAAAACATATCGGCCATGGTATGTACCACATTATCTGGACTGACTTCTTCAACAAGTACTACCCATTTATTTGATTCGCGAGCCCACTTTTGAGGTTCCATGAATAAGCTACTGAATTATTGACAATCGACGATCATCTAGGGGAAATTTTATCTCAAACTCTATGAATTGGTTTAATATAGCCGGTAACTGCATGCCTCTCCCCTTCGATCGGATGTGAATAGAAATTCAGGCCCTCATAAAGAGCGATAAAGCTTGATCGACAAAGCATGTAGCTTGTAGGAGAAAATATGGACAACCCTTGAGTGGTTTGGGTGATATGGGTAAAATTCTTGATCACTTTCTAGAAAGATGGCCTTTGTATGTTCTGGAAGTGGGTTGCGAATTATATTGGGCTTCGAATTAGCTGGTCAGGAAATGATACCCCGATCGATTAGGACTTGTATCACATTTCTAAGGTGGAAGAAATGTCCGGTGGTATGACCTGCAGATTATCGAAAATCACAACGAACATCGGGTTTGAAATTTTTAGGGAGTGGATTTGGTAATGGATGGAGTTCCAAGGGTTTGATGAGATTTCGGCTTAACAGGGCCTGGCAGACTTTAGACGGGGGAGAATGGAGCTCGGTGTATTCTTTATTGGCATAATTAGGGAAACTTTTAGGTTCCTAAGAGGTAGCGGGTTGGGAAATGTTATTGATGGTTGAGACTGTAAAATTAGCAGGTTTCTCATACTTTTGGGGAGTGAACTGTCTAATCACTTTCCTTGGTTCATATTCCACTTTGGTAATGCCTTCCTTAATTTCTACACCATCCTCTCGAATGGCTCAAAAGTATGGGTAATACAGTCCTCCCATAAATGCTCGGATACGAGGCAAGAAGTTCTTCTTCACGATACTAACATGTTCCTCCTTGAAAGATATATTGGTTATGGTGGCACCTTTATCTCTCCACCTTCCTATGAAGCTACTGACTATTTCCCCAGGGTTTTTACTTAAGAATATCTAGATCTCAACACGTAACTTCTAGCTCCTCATCGTACTTATACTGAGACATGAATTCTTTGGTTGAAATCCTCCTAACTATGGATCCTGGATTTCTCAAGAAACTAAGACCAGTGGAGGGAATTTTTTTCAAGGTCTGCTGAAACATTTGGGCCATTATATCTTAAGAGGCACTAATAAGGTTCATAGCTCGGTGATAGCTTTAAGAGCGAACAATTAGGGGCTCGCTTCCCCTAACAAAATTTATGTCTGGCATATTTAACTTCTTTAGCAGTCTAGCTTTGGGATAAGGATACATATGGGTGCAATCCATTCAAGGATACATATGGTTGAACTTTATTATAACAATTTGACGTCTTCCTTGACCTTTTTCATTTCCTCCTCTTCGGGATCCATGGGTACTAGCAGATTAGTCCTTGGTTGGGCAAGGTTTGAAAGGTGGAGTTGAGTTAGTACCGGCCCATTCGCAGGTGGGTCATGAAGAGCATGCCGATACTCTTTTGGAACACAAACAGGCTCGGGAGCTAGTGGACCCATAGCAAGAAGAAAGAGAACCTCGAGTTCTTTAGGAATATGGGTATGATGTCGTTGTATTTCATGGAACTTAATTTGAAGTTTGTCAATCTTGGCGCTGAGTTGGGCTGGGATGGCCATATGATCTGGCTGAACATTCGGTGCTTATTTAGTGTTCCGCATGTAGAGCTCATTGAGGTAGATCCCAAACTCGAACGAAGTAGTAGAAGAAGCTGTAGAGCTTCGAGGCAGAATGATGAAACACTGAAGCCAATAGGGAGATAGGCCAAAATTGGGTATGCAACTGAACAGAGATGGAAAACAATTAAAAATTATTTCTAAAAGAATAAGGGAGGAGATTTTTGGTATTTCGGAAGGAGGAGAAAAATGTTTTTGTCACTTTTTTTAAAAGAGGGAAAAAAGGAGAGGAGTCTCAGCATGATTATTATCATTATTATTATTATTAGGTTTTCACTTGTATTAGGTTTGCTTGAGTGCAAAAAAATATTTTATAGGACCCGAGCCTGGGAAAATAGGGTTTGAAAATATGTAAAACATTGTTTTACTTGTTTCTACACTCACGGACGGTGTCCTATTTTGGAAAAAGGTGAGCGCAAAAATTTGGGCGACATACCGACCCAAAATTTTGGTAGAGTTACGCATGGTAACTGACAAACTAAATATGATTGCCCTAGGTTTGATGCCTATATGAGGTTTATGAACTTGTTAGGTTAGTGGAAGGGTTCCCTCCTTTGGCATTACTTCCACGATATAGCTCTTGCCTATAAGGGAAAGCATTCATCAGTACGTGTGAACAAGTCCTTTGATATGCTTGAATGTACGTGAATTTCCTCACTATATATCTCATGGGGACAATAGTGTGAGAATGAATTCTTTATACTCAACGTACGTGAACGAGTTCCTCGCTATATACCTCCCGTCGTGAGTTCGGTCAAGCGGTATGATAAGGGGGAACTGTTTGACATACGTAGAAGGTACGAGGACAATGGAAGGTGAGAGTCATATTGCATAGGCTAGTTGCACCCGCAGGACAGTACCCAATACAAAGTGACCCCCCAGTATGGGATAAAATTTCGATCAATATTTCCATACTCTTGGTGATATAGTGTGTAAAAATCATGAGTTTTAATTACCATATTATGGAGAGAGAATATTTTTATTTGCATGATGAGTAAAGGGAGTATTATACTTATGAGGGAGTATAAACAAGTATCATGGAAAGTAGCACTACACCAAAACTGGCAATTTTTCACATTCAAAAACCTTAACGAGGCAGACTTATCACTGTAAAAAATCGTGACAAGTTTTAGGGTGAAGACTATACTAACCATGGATATATATGAGTGAGTGACATGTGAATATTTACAAGTGAGTGTGTGTGGTAGTGAACCTATAAATGGATGAACTACAAGTGGTGTGTGTTATGTGTAAGTGGGCATATAGATATATAGAAGTGTGAGAAGTGTGGGTGTGTGCTAGTGGAGCCTAATCATGGATATTATAAGTGGTGTGTGGAACATGTGAGTAGAAGTGAAGCTAAGTATAAGTCTATGAAGTGTACATGGAGAGTATATATAAGTCTGTGAAGTGTATAAGTGAGTGAAAATGATATATACATGAGATAGAAATACACCAAAGGTAAATAGAGGAGAAAAGGGAACATACAGGTAGGTGCATACGCACACATGAAGAAAAGTATAACACCCATGAAGAAATAGAGTCTAGTCCTATTAAAATGTCCCCAGCAGAGTCGTCACTGCGCACCATCCCAGGGGGTAAGGGGCTTCCCTCTGGCATGCCCACGAGATTGCACCCTTTTCCCTAGGCGCTCGATCATTGTCAATGTGGGGTAATGTATAGAGATAGAGTTGCCAACCTATTTTTCACAAAAAAGGCAAAAGGAAAGTTGCTTCCTCGAAAGAATGACATCAAGGACAATATTGATGCATGAAAAACCAAATACTTCAAAGGTCTAGGGATTAAGTTCTATAATGGGAAGGTTTTAAGCATTCATCCCACCCTTTTGATCTCTCATGGGCATGTGCTAATCTTCTTCTGTTAGATACCGTGAAGTGTGTGCTTATGTGCATAATATAGATGGAGAATGGAATCGTCCAACTCATGTCACATAAAGGGACGGAGTGAATTCATCCTTAGGAGTGTTCCCAAAAAATAATAATTCAAAATATAATGTAAGTTTTTCCCGAATCACGAGTACTTATGGAAGAATGAATGTGTACGTCGGACAAGACACAAGCACGCAAAAATATGACATACATAAAGAATAAAAACAATCAAATAAATGTGCATAAGAGAGGACTCGAATCTTGGGATTTACTTAAGACGCCTACGTAGCCCAAGGGGTATCAAAGTTGACGCAGTTCAAAGATAACATAAGGAGGGTTTTAATCCATAAATCCAAACGGGGGATTTCTCTTATATGTCTATGTAAAGATAAACGTGCTTTATGAGTGAGAATGTGTAATGAGGATCCTTCTTTTGGAACTTATAGATAAACCCTTTTTTTTCATGTTTTTGTTTTTTTTATAAAAATATAGTATGTCCAAATACTACTAATAAAGGTTTGAGATTAATGTATGTAATGTAATGAAATAAAGCACTAAAATAGAAATAAAACAAGTAATGCTAATAAAGAGAATTTAGAGAAAATGATGGAGAATTGGACCTCCTTATGAATACTTGAAGTGTATATTAAGTGTAGATATGCTGATCCTGCAATGGGATGAAGGTGGTATGAGGAGATGGGGGTGAAATTACTAAATGAAATATGAAATGATGTAATGGAATGTGGGAGATGGTCTTTTAGGAAGGGAATAACTCTAAATTCGAGAGAATGTTCTATGAATTGCTGAGAGGGATATTCAAGGGTGCGCTTAAATTGAGGTCATTGCCTCTATTTATAGGGCCAAGGGGGTGCGATTGATAAGGTCTTGGACATGCCTATCGGCATAGAACCCTAGACACATTATCGATAGGTAGGGTCCTGAGGTTCCCATTCGGTAGTCTGGGATAATTTTTTTGAAAAAATGGTCATAAAATGCGAATCATAAATCATAATCGCACATGGGGTGGAAAATTGGAAAGGGTATTTAGACCCCTTTAAGAATCCATTGAGCCACTTTCTGGTCCAGGAGGACATTAAATAGAGCTTAAAAGCGTCGGTTGATCAATTGACAGAAAGTTTTCAAAGGAAAATGGATCATTCATCTGAATCATAACCTCGATTCGTGCACCAGATGGGCCGTTGGAAAGGGTATTCAGTTCCCTTCTAGATTTAATTGGGCTTCATTCGATTTGGAAACTTCACCATGGTCAAATTGGACCTGGAAGTGCCTATGACCCTTCAGAGTAAAATGGGTCGTTTGTCCGTATCGTAATTCTGATTCACACATAGGGAAGAGCATTGGAAATGGGATTTAGGGACCTTTGAAGATTCAATAAGCTTCACTTAAGTTGGAGAATTAATCGGGGTCAAATGGGGCCTGAGAGCGAAAGCACCTAGTGACCTCCAGATCAGTTTTTAGGGGAAACCCATTCTATTTTTAGAACCGTAAGATCGATTCATGAATGGGGTGGGCCATTTGAAAGGGTATTTAGAGCCTTTTTAAGATTCATTGAGATTTTGCTCAAGCGAGAAAGTTGATTATAGTCAAACGGGACTCAGGAGCTCCCGGTGGCCTCTAGATCAATTTTCGATAGTGAAATAGACCATTTGTTCAAACCATAAGGATTATTCACACACAACATGGATCGTTGGAAATCTATTTCAGAGCTCTTAGAAAATTCATTGAGCTTTTGCTCGAACGAGAAAGTTAATCGGAGTCAAACGAGGTCCGGGAGTGCCCAATGGACTCTAGATCAGTACTCAAAGTATGACCTAAGGTTTACGGTGAACGAATGAGTGCTAGGTACCTAAGGAGGAGGTTAGTGGGTCCTAGAACAGGTGAAACGATATTTTTATAATAAATGCCTTCTTTTTGAGTGAAACCTTTGGACACAAGTTAGGCTTTATATTGCTCAATATTGTCTTTGGTATCACGTTTGGTCTTATAGACCCATTTACAGCCAAAATTCGTGTATCCTTTAGGCAATTCAATTATATCTCATACTCCATTTTGGTCCATTGATTTCAACTCTTCTTTCATAACGCCAAACCATTTAGTAGAGTCTTCACTTTCCATGGCTTATGAAAATGAAATTGGATCTTTATTCATCCCTACGTTAAAATCAGATTCGTATAAATAAACTACACGACCATCTGGAATAGAAGATCTTCTTTCTCTAATAAATCTTCTTAATAGTACTTATTGTGGTTACTACTCAATTTGTTCATTGGAGACAATATCATTATGAAGTGTTTGTTCATTCTATTATTGTTCATTATTATTATGTTTATTAATAACAACAGAAACAACAACTTGTTTAGAAGTTTAGGGTAAAGGTATGTTTACCCTAACTTCTTGAAGATCCACCTTACATGGTTCATCACTCTCATTAATATCGCCATTCTTAATGAATCTGGCATTATTTCTTTTTACGATTCTCGTTCTATGGTTTGGATAATAAAATCTATACCCTCTGGATTCTTATGGGTAACCAATAAAGTAACCACTTGTTATTCTAAAATCTAATTTCTTTTCATGTGGATTGTAAATCCTAGCCTTTGTTGAACATACCCAAATATGACGATGTCTTAAACTAGGTTTCCTTCCAGTCCATAACTCAAAAATAGTTTTTGGAACTACTTTAATAGATACCCAATTTGATAAATACATGGTGGTTTTTAAGGCTTCATTCCATAAGGATTCGGGCAATGATGAGTTACTTAACATACTACTAACCATGCCCATCAATGTACGATTATATTTTTTAGCAACACCATTTCTTTGTGGTGTACCTGGCATTGTGTATTGAGCACAAATGACATGCTTTTCAAAGAATTTAGCAATGGTCATGGGGATTAACTGAACTCATTATATTTACCATAATATTCACCACCTCTATCAAACCTTATAATTTCACTTTTCTGTCGAATTGCCTTTTAACCTCAGTAATGTATGTCTCAAGAACGTACACTGCACGAGATTTTTCACATAATAAATAGACATATCCATGACATGAAAAGACATCAATAAAGGTGAAAAAATATTTTTCTCCACTGAAACAAGTAGTGGTCAAGAGTCCCTAAATATCACTGTGGATAATTTCAAGATGTTCGCTACTTCTTACAACACCTTTCTTGGTGTGTTTAGTTTGTTTTACTTTAATACAATCTACACACTCTGAGATCAGTGAAATTCGAGCTAGGCAATATCCAATCTTAAACTAGTCTCTCTAATCTTTCTCTAGAGATATGCCCCAGTCTTCTATGCCATAAAAAAAGAAGAATTCTCTTTTATTCGTGTATGTTTTGGTCCAACATTAGAATGCAGGGTCAAAAGGGTTTTAGAAAAATTATTATCAAGCTTTAATTTGTATAGCCCATCACATGAAACACAAGAACCAATAAAGCGTTCATTTTGAAATAAACTAAAACAACCATTTCCAAATTTAAAAGAGTAACCATCACTATCAAAATCAATATGGAAAATTGGGTCAAAGCTCCAAATGAGCTATCGGATTTTTGAGCGTTTAATCTACTGTATGAGCGTTTAATGAGCGTTTAATCCCTATTTGACCCAAAAAACCAAATGAGCTATCGGATTTTTGATGGTTTGGGTCATAAGGAATCCCTGTATTTTGTTTGAAACATGAACAGTAGAACCAAAATCAATCCACTAACTATTACGAGTAAATTCAATAAGGTTTGATTCAAACCATACATAAATTGAAAATTTACCTTCCTTTTCAAACCATGCCTTATGTTTGTGTCAATCATTCTTTAGATGCCCCGGCCTTCTTATAGATGTAACACTTTCTTTCATTGTAATGTTCCTTCTTTTGAGTCTTAGCAGCATTATTGAACTCACTAATGCTTGATTTCTTTCGTTTTCCATGATTCTTCCTTTCTTTTTGGCTCTTTGAGTTAATAGATTGATAAAGTGATTTCCATGTTGTTTAAATATTGCCTCCTCTTGAACAACCATACTTGCCAATTCATTCACATTCCACTTGTGTTTAATGGTATTGTAGTGAATTTAGAATGGCCCGTATTGAGGAGGTACGGAATTCAAAATAAATTGAACAAGAAATGACTCTTTCACAAAATCTTAAAATCTTAAGTTTGGCGGCTAGGTTTGTTGTTTCGAGGATATGCTCATGCATCCCTCTAACCCCATCACATGTCATTATTGTTAGTTTATCCATTAAAATTTTGGTGAGTGACTTTCCAGCACTACGAAAATGATCTTCTACAATTTTTATAAATTCTTTTGCACTATCAGTATTGGGAAGTGAAGTCTAAGTATTGTTTGCAATCGTCATTCGCATAAACATCATACTAAGTCTATTCAATTTCTCTAGGATTTATGGAGATATTTTTCATCCATGCTGTTAGTCTCAGTAATAGTAGCGGGTTTTTCAATTTGGGGTGCCATATACAAATCCAATACATCTAAATGAAATTGGACTTTTTCACACCAATCCAAAAATTAATTCCATTAAATACTGGAATAAACGAAGCCAGTGAATGTAACACCCCGCGTAATTCTGGCGCCGGCCGCCACCAATATTACGTCATGCATTGCTAAATTAAATATCATTCTTAGCATGTGATAAATATGAGACATTAAAAAATTTCATCCATAAGAGAATAATCATATTAATCCAACAAATAATCATCCATGCAATAATAAAACCCATCACCATGCTCACCTCCAGAAATCCAACTCCATAATTTATTTAAAATTTCAAATGAAATAATCCAATAAATTAACTGACTGAAAATATAGACAACTTTGGAACCGAATGGCCCAAAAATCCATAATGAAGTCCCATGAAGTAAAGTGACTGAATAAAAGTAAACCTATACTAGTAAAACGAGTAAATAAAATGAAACTCCAGTTGCACCTCCAAAACAATCTATAATACTCCTATGCATCTACTCAGGCACAAAACCTGAAATATTAGTCAACGCAATGGGTCAGATTTCAACGCATAAATACCAGTTACTCCTCTCAAATAGGGTCCTTGAACCCAGACAATATCATTATATGCAATAAATACGACAGTATAATATTTTAAAGTAAACGAGATTTAATAATTAGTGAGTAAACATAAATTTCTATCTATCCACTTCTAAGTCACCCCCGAGGTCCAAGTCCAATTATTTACATTTAACAATAGCTAATTATTTAATTTAATTCCATTAACCCAGTGATAATTTTTTTTATCCAACATTAATATCCATTGCAGGACTCTCTCTTAAAGTCTTACATCATTTTAGTTACGGTACTCCTGCTAAAAGTTCCAAATCTTCCCCATTCCTCTCACTAATGCCAGTCACCCCAGTCCACTGTCAGCTCTACACACACTCGTGAGGTTCCACGCACGATACGTCACTATAGCCCGTCAACCCGTTTAACTGTCTGTCCGCGCATACTCGTGATGCTACACACACACATCGCTATAGCCAGTCGGCTCGTTTAACTATCAGCCCTGCACATACTCGCACAACGAATATATTTTAATACCCATTTATTAACCTAGACATTAATTCCTAATTTCTTAAGTTTTCCCATTTTATCTCAATTTAGCCCCATCCTTTTTCGACATAAATTCCTCAAACACCCTTAGTCCCATACCTAAAGGTCTCCAATCCGCGAATAATTTTCTAGCCTAACACTAAAGAAGAAAACTACTAACAAACACCACTTAGCCTCACCCCTCGGCTCACTAAACCAAGGAAAAACATAAAAACTAGCTCCACCCCGGAATTAAAAATCCAGTTTTTACCCCGATTTTGATTTCGATTAAAATCCTACTTTTAAAAAATAAATGTCAACATTTTAAACTACTAAAAATATTTAAATCCCAAAAATTTATTTTTTCCAAATTTCGAATTAATTTAATTATATTCCTATTTAAATCCTACGTGGTGTTACAACGAATGCAGTGAAACAGGGGTACAGACTGTAATAAAAGTATAAATAAATTTATATTAATGCTTTGAGTATGAACACGTATAAATAATAATTGATGAACAAATAATATTATTACTGTTTTTTCCCTTGGACATAAATCATAACATATAAAGCATTCACTCAATTTATATTTTATTAGTGACAGGGTTAAGCAAACATAAAATTTTAATTCTTTAGTATGGTACCTTTAGGTATCCAATTCCTCATAATTAAAGCAAATTTCGATAACCCTTTACATAATTTTTAAAACATTACAAAATATTATGCCTTTGGGATAATTATTTATACATGATTTAGGAATAAAGAATACATCTTAATGTGTCATTATCTTAATACAAAATTATATGTATTAAGTTCATTATATAACATGATGTTTATAATTACATTCTTGTCGGGTCACTTTAGAGAGTCCCATACACGTTTAAATTTTAAAATCATATTACAATAATAATATGTTCCGTTTCCATAATTATTTAACACTATAAAAGAAACTACATGTGTTTAAGCAAATAAAAAAATATACATATATCATACAAATATATATTAAGATATAATATATATTAAGATAGACAGAGGTGTTCTTTATTGTCACAAAAGAGAAAGCATAAAAAAGTTATCTTTGTATAAATTTGCTTTCTCATAAATATTCATTCTTATATATATAAGTGTTCTAAAAAAATGAACCTAGGCTTGGGGCGTTTTAGATACTCTATGTTTTGGCCCAAGTCGTGGTCACTGATGGTTAATGTTTTTTATGGTAAGGCATAAAAACGCATTTTTTGAGTTAAAGCACGCCTTAAAATGCGTTTCTTTTAATTTTTTTATGGGATACAAAATGGCGTCGTTTTATATCCCCTTTAAGCAAAAAAAAAAAAAAAACAGCTTATACAAATCATCCTAGTCGTTTACTTTTCCAATGTTTTGCATCTAAGCCCTAATTTATTTTCTCTATTTCTCTCTCGAACAAAGCTATTACCTTCTTCCACTCACAAAGGGTTTCTCTATAGCTCAAACCCTAATTGTCCTTATGAGCCATAAGCATCCTTATCGTCCAAATATCTAGTATTACTATCTTCGATGACTTCCATATTCTTCAATCAAAACACAAATTAAATGAGAAAAATATTAAGTTTGCACCCTGCAATTTCTATTGTTATTTGAGTTTGCCTTATATTTTTTTTACTTTATGTTAGCATGGTCCTTACTCATTTTTGTTAATCAGCTCAAGCCATACTTTTTAACAGGTATATTTTTTTATTTCACTTTTAAAATATATAGTTGTTGATAATTTTAACAGGGATAATTTTAGGGTTGGAATATTTTTTTTCATTTTTCAAGTTTATTACTGTTGATAATTTTAACATGTATATAAATTATTAGGGCTTGTATATAATTTTAGGGCTGATATAGGTATATAAATTCTAACAGGCGTATAATTTTGATAGGTATATCAATTTTAGCAGGAATTCAATTTTTAAGGTATGTATCATTTTCAATTTTATATGTTTTTATTTTGATTTCATTCATATTGATTAATATTATTTATTTTATTGACTACTTTAGGTTTTGATTTCATGTAATTGGGTGATAATATGATGAGAACTTATGGAGCATGCATATGGAAAAGGGGCCCAATTGTAAATATTCGGACAAATTTTTAAGGTCTGTACCATTTTATTATTTTTAATAGCCTTGTTGTAATTAAAAAGTATTAAAATATATTTAAAATGGCCTAAACGCCTTTTCACGCCTATGCATGGCTTAAGGCTTGGCCTCCACGCCTCGATCACTCACCCGACTTTTCTAAAACCTCGATATATATATATATATATATATATATATATATATATATATATAGAGAGAGAGAGAGAGAGAGAGAGAGAGAGAGGGATTTTATTAGTGTTATACCATTTTTTTAGTTCTTTATTATATCTAAGATTTGCCTTTGTTATATACTTGATAATACATCAAAAACAATGTCTAGAAGGTTTGAATCTGAATGATGTAAAAGAATAAAAATGTCCAAAATAAAGAGTATCATCATTTTTAAAAAACTACTGTACAAAAATTGCTTTCAAAACTTGAACAGTAGGCAAATCATATATATATCCAATCAGTACAGAACGAAAACATACATATATATGTCGACTAGGGGTGACAATGGTTCTAGTCGTATCGGTTTCATGTTGGGTCTAATTGGGTTCGTGTCAAAATCATCTCTACCCAAACCCAACCCGTTAGGGCCTTTCGTGTGTATCGTGTCGTGTCTTATCGGGTTCGTGTCGTCTTTGGATCGTGTCCAAGTCATGCCTTAACGAGTCATGTCGTGTATATAAACTAAATGGATAAACCCAAACTCGATTCGTTAAGTTGTCGTGTTTAGTAGGTCCACCCATTAAGCACCCGTATTCGTTAGGGCTTCACCCAAACCCGCAAAAAAGTCGTGTGGGTCGTGTTGTGTTATCGGGTCATGTGACAAGTTGCCACCCCTAATGTAGACGGATGGAAAAAATAAATAAATAAAGGATAAAAACACAAGACTTTTCTATTACTAGTATATATATATATATATATATATATATATATATATATATATATATAGAGAGAGAGAGAGAGAGAGAGAGAGGTAATGAATATAGAATGATAGAAATATATAACGATTCTTAACATGGCTCTAATACCACATGTAAATTTTAATGAATTTATTAATCCCCCAAATAATCAATCTTAAATCATTGTGTTTATCACATAAAATTATAATCGGTAATAAGCAGAAGCATACCTTAATCCATTATAGTTTTTGTAAACGTGTCCTAAATTCTGTACTCACAATAATTGATGTTTCTCTCTCTTGACCCTTTTGATAATTTCCTTACACTTAAATGTGCTCTATATTATTTGTAGAAATTATGATTTTTCACACACCTTTGATGAGAATGGTGTGCTTTTTATAAATAGAGAGATGACTCAACCTTTTATTATACCTCTTTAACTAAAAAGACATGTCATTTAATATGTTCACATATCAAATCATTTATTAAATCATTAAGACACAAAAAGGTTACGTCTAACACCAAGATTTAAGAATTGGTCTTGTGTTAATCTGTTCTAAAAGATAAGATCTAGGTGCAATTGTTGAGATGATTATGAATGGTCATTCTTAATTCAAGCTGATTTTTCTATTTAAAGACTTATTGACTCTGGAATTACTTTTTAAAATCCTACCCCACCCACCCACCCACCCACCCACACAAATTGGGAATTCTTTTGCTTTTAATTTTATGATATGTTTCCTTAGAGTATCTTATTGGTTTGTTTCATAATCTATCAAAGATTATTTTTTTCACTTCTCGAAAAGGTTCTCTTTAGGTTTGGAATTCATTAGTTCAGCACGAGATCAGTTTTTAGATGTATAATGGCAATTATCCCATTAGACAGTACAAACATAGTGTCACATGTTAAGTCTTCCAATGTTATTTAATATCCTAAAAAGATAGTAGGAGGTTTCTTGACCCACTCCGCTTTGGAGTTTTCTAGCCACTTTCATATTTTATCCAAAATCACATTGTCAAAAATTATACTTGTCCATTACACTAAGGGTACACAGTAGAGTACTAGTAATTTATGTTTATGTAGAGTACTAGTAATTTATGCTGACATACTGGGAAAAAAATCTCAAATATTTGGTGATGAAATTCATCCAACTATGGCCTTCATCAATGGCAAAAAAATTTATCACGTTTCTTCAATGCTAGGTCAGTTGATGTATTTATCGTCAATTCTCATGTTTATATCGATATCAATGTTTTTGGGTAGCGTCGTGAGAGAATGTACATGGTTATTACTGTAGATACCCCATTCTGTTACCCCTCCTAACTCTCCTCAGGTCCCTAGTACCTCCCTTTATCACTACAAACCTAGGTCATATCCCGAGTACTAACCTAGAAGCCATCGGACACTCCC
The DNA here is from genome assembly GCA_949130495.1 of Sambucus nigra. Classification (NCBI taxonomy): domain Eukaryota; kingdom Viridiplantae; phylum Streptophyta; class Magnoliopsida; order Dipsacales; family Adoxaceae; genus Sambucus; species Sambucus nigra. The sequence goes on from OX422218.1 coordinate 221,887,118, forward strand.
CGACTCAGTTTAACCTAAAAGTCAAACTCTTCATCTCGACCGAGACATAATGAATCTTCGAAGGGCACTGAATACCCTTTCCAACGGTCCGCCCCGTGCGCGATTCTGACTTACCATGCGGACGAACGATCCGTTTGTGTCCGAAACTTGACCTAGAGGCCATGGGAGCTCCCAGGCTCTGTTTGACCTATGTTAACTCTTCAGATTGACTGAGGCTGAATGAATCTTCAAAGGGCACTGAATACCCTTTCCAACGGTCCATCCCGTGTGCGATTCTGACTTTCCATGCGGACGAACGATCCGTTTGACTTTGGGAGGTCACCGAATGCTTCTCGGGCCCGATTGACCAAAGTCAACTCTCCAAACCAGGTTAAACTCTTTGGAATGTCTAAGAACATCTCCTAACCTTTCCAACGATCCGCCCCATGTGCGATTCAAACTTACCATGCGGACGAACGATCCGTATGCGTCCGTGCGATTCCCCGTCCAATGGATCGCCAAATGCTTCCGAGCCAAATTTGACCCAAAGTCAACTCCCGAACCCGGGAGTAGTCTAAAGGAATTTTGAAGGTATCTAAATTACCTTTCTAACGGTATGCCCCGTACATGATTCTGACCAACGGTTTGCCCTCGACAGTCAATTTTCTAAAAAAACCTGAAGCGCACTACCAAATGGCAGGTTCCAAACCCTGCCTATCGGCACCTGCCGATAGGCAGGAAAAGGTCTATGCCGATCGGCATTCACCTGGTCCTATAAAAGGAGGCCTTCACCTCGTTTGCAAAAGGAGCCCAGATCTGATAAAAATCTCTCTGAACGAATCCCAGAAATCTCTCTCGAAGGTAGCGTGATTTCAACATCCAAATCCATTTTTTACTTCAACTCTTCATCATCCTTTTCATCAAACTTGGTGAATTATCCACTCTCCATCATCATCCAAGTGCAAGGGCTGCTCTCCAACGTTCAAGATCAAGCTCAAGATCTTCAAGAAGGTCCAACTTTCTCTACTCTCTCTTAAATTCTCTTAAATTCTCAATAACTTGTCTTCTTACTTAGCACTTTTATTATCTCATCTCACACACCCTAATATACTTTTTTATTTATTATTATTGCTTATCTCCTATTTTCATATAAATAAAACCCAAAAAAAATAAGAAAAAGAGGGTTTGCTCATAAATTCCGAGTGGGGATTCTCACACTTTTTCTACACACACACACAAATAAGAGATTCCCCATTTGGATGTATGGGATAAACCCCACCCCTTGTTTTGTATGCAAACTGCGTGGACTTTGATGCCCTTATAGGCTACGTAGGCGTCTCGGGGTAAAACCCGAGACTCGAGTCCTTTTTATCACTTTTTCTCTCATTTTCTATCTTCTCTAAATCCATCTTCCTATATTCTATATACTTTCCCTTAGTAACGTATTGCTCCATACGCGTTATCGTTCCATTATAATGGACAACGTAGGGGTAATCGCGTAAATCTTATTTTTCTAATATTATTCTTACATCTTCCTACGGACGACTCGCTTTATCTTTTCCATGATACAAGTCGAGGATTCCTACCTCCATTATATATATATACACATGCACACATATCACGGGGGAAACAAAAGGAAAATAGCAAATATTCATGAGAGATCGAAAGGGCGAAATGGGTGCCTAAAACCTTCCCATTTCGTAACTAAGCCTCCGAACCCTTCTCGAATCATCTTGGTTTTGCACGCACCAGTATGTCTTTGGATGCCATCCTTCAGGGTGGCTTCCCCTTTTTCTTTTGTCTGTTTTGAGTAAAATAGACTGGCGACTCTGAATCTCTCTACATTTTTACACCACAAATAACGCCGGCCGAAGCGCTCCTGAGAGGGACGAGCGGGACCCGAAGGATCCTTTCCACCACGCGCCCGCCCGCGCAGTGAGGATCGGGGATGGCCACAGTGGCGACTCTGTTGGGGATATGTGTCTTTATTTTGAGGGCTTGGCTCTATTTACATGAATGCTATATTTTCTTATGTTTCCCCCCATATCTGCATTTTCCCCTTTCTCATATGTATCCCATGCTTATTCTTATATTCACACACTTGTAGAAAATTCTCCATGTACACTTCACACCACGTGCACTTAGGATCACATGTATATCCCCATATTGCACGCATCACCCTCCATACTTGGTGTACCTTTTGGGGTACTTATAATTGGCTCCCTATTTGGCATAATCAAGAAAGACATTCTCATCATAAGATACCTATAAGAGAATCATGCATGATTCACACGACATCACCAAAGAGCATTGATATTGACCAAATTTTACCCAGTAACTGGAGGGTCACTTCATGATGGGCGCTGGTCCGGCAGGTCGCAGTTAGCCTAAGTGATATGACTCTCACCTTCCATTGGCCAAGTACCTTCGACGTATATCGAACGGTTCCCCCGCATCGTATCGCTTGACTGAAGTCATGACGGGAGGTATATCGCAGGGAATTCATTAACGTACGCCGAGTATATCGAATTCTCTCTCACTCGTACCGTCCCCACGAGGTATATAGTGAGGCAATTCACGTACACTTAGGTATATCAAATGGATTGTCCACACGTACCGATTGCCCGCAAGAGCAAGACGTATATCGTAGAAGTCACGCCAAAGGGGGGAACTCGTGCCGATTCATCCAACCAACTGCATACCCGCATATAGGTGTTAAACCTAGGACACGCACTTTAGATTGTCGGTTTCAACCCGAAACTCTGCTAAAATTCCGGGTCGATCTGCCGCCCAATTTTCATGCATTTTTAAAATGGGGCCCTATCCGTGAGCCTGGTTATAAGTCCAAACGCAGCTTTTCATATATTAAGACCCCCACTTTTCTAGGCTCGGGCCCTGTCCGGCATTGCATTTAGGAGAATTAAATACAAGTGAAAACATAATAATCATGCTGAGTTCCGTCTCCAAAAACATTTCTCCTTTCTTTATCAAAAAATATAAAAACATTTCTCCCTTTTTTATCAAAAAATCCAAAAACATTTCTCCCTTCTTTATCAAAAATCCAAAAACATTTATTCCTTCTTTGTCAAAAATCCAAAAAACATTTATCCCTTCTTTATCAAAAATCCAAAAATATGTGTCCCTTCTTTATCAAAAATCCAAAAATTGTTCTTCCTTTTTTCTCAAAAATAAATCTCATCCTACGCCTTCTCAGGTCGATCGCAAGCCCTTGGCCTGGCTCCCTATTGGCTTCGGTCTTCAGTCAAATCACCCTGGAGTTTCATCCGTTCTTCTACTACTTCTTCCGAGTCCGGAATCCATCCATCTTCCATGGAGAATACATATCAAGTGATAAGCATCCAAAACTTGTCTTTCAACAACGACAAACGACATATAAAAAAAGCAAGTTATCAAATAGCGCCGTTGCCATTCTTGGGAGCGTGAAGCACTCGGGGCAGATTTCATATTGTAATTCATTCATTTTTTGCACTTCATTATTTTTTGTACCATTTTTGCATTTTATTAGAAGGATTGTATTAGGACTTTATTATTTGGCTTGTATTGCGGTGCTTAGAGATGCCATTTATTTTCCATTTAAAATTATAATAATTAAAGACAAGCGTGATAGGGAAACCGGACAAGGTAGAGAGAGGGCGTCCAAAGGCGAGGATTTAGAAGCCTCTCTACCTTGGGTCGGTAGGACTCGGGGACGACTGAGATAGGCGTGATCTCCCTCCGATCGACTCTAATTTTTCGGCACCCCACGACCTAAAAACCGTGGGAGGTATATTTCTTAAACCCTCGCGCCTCTTTTGTTAGCGAGTCCATTATTGTGTGTGCTTTGTATGCTCTTTCTTTATTTTATTCTCGCATTTATTTTTTGAATGGTGTGATGAATTAATTAATTAAGACCTACACCCGGTCACTCACGAGAAGGGATTTCATCACCCGACTCACTTGCTTATCATTGTGTGCTACCCTAGCCATAATTAAATTTAAAATCAATTAACTAGGCAGCCCACTAGGAGAATATTTCGCAAAGGCGATCACTCATATTATTTCGTGAATTTTTATTGCCCACGGACTTAATTAAAATTTGACTACCCCTTCACTAAATTCAAAGATAAAAATGGGTTATGTGCTAGTTAGGAATTCTTCTTGACTTGTGTGTGTCCAATTTAATTTTTTGGTAGTCGGTTTTAGTTGGTTCGTCCAAAATTCAAAGAGTCCATATTTTTCCCCACCCTTTTCTTCCAAAAAAAAATCAAAAAATATTTTTCTTCCTTTATTTTTTTATTTATTTTTTACAAAAAGAAAAATCCAAAAATATTTTCATTCATTTTTATAAAAAAAATCCAAAAATATTTTCTTTCTTTCCTTTAAGAAAAATCCAAAAATATTTTCTTTCCTTTTAAAAAAAATAATTTTTTTTTTACAAAATTCCAAAAAAATATTTTTCCCCTCATGGCCGAAGAACGTCCTTTACGGGACTACTTTGGTCATTTTCCATTAACACGTGACACGCGTGATAGTGATCCCGAGCCGTCTCTTTATGATATTCTTAATCGTTTCACCTCTCTCACGAGTACCGTTGGTACTCTTGACCCATCCATGCATGCACCTCCTATTCCATCACCCTCGGTGTCAAGTGTCACCGTGCCTCCTCCTTTGTTGTGCACCCACTGTTATTATGCCGATCACATGTCCCATGAGTGTCAGTACTTGTCATATCCATCCGACACCACCATGGAACATGTGTATCCATATGACACTGTTCCGGAACCCACCTCGGCCTATTATCCCGATATACCCAATCCCGAGTTATGTGAGTACCCGAGATATTCGTGGAGGCCTGATCAACCTTCCACGCAATACGTATCCCAACCCTATGTTGTAGATCCTCACACGTTCCAACAATCGTCATGGCAACCTTGTGCACCTGTTCACGATCAGTCCCCTCACTACGCACCCCATGCGCATCAACCATTTGTCCATCACGAAAGCGATCCTTTCATGTATGATGCACTTGGCCCCACTCCACCCACTTCATACGAGTATTCTCCGTATAGTCCTGTTAATATTGAGTTGTGTCCACCTCACCCACCGCCATTACCTTCATCCACATCCACTCTCGAGGCACTCTTGGAACAATTCATTCTTGAGCAAGAGCAAGCAATTCAAACTCAAGCTCTCCAAAGGCTTGAACAAAGGTTAAATGAATTGGAGTGTGAGCGAGAGTCAGATTTCATCCCAAGTCAACCCATTGTTGCAACCGAGTGTGATGATGATGTGTCCCCTTGTGACACACATTTTGAGTGTGACCAATCCTTTCCTCCTAAGAATCTCAAAGTTGAGACCATTCCATGGTCTGGGTCCCAAGTCGACGATTGTGTTGACTTACCTTTAGATAGTGAGCCTGATCAATTCCCACCATGTCCATATGAACCCCACCTTGAGGTTCCCATTCACCTTCCCTTTCCCTTAAAATCCAAAACAATGACCGAGTCTACACCTATCGAGCTTTACCCTTGTGTTCCCGAGGAACCACTTCATCCTAGGTTAGCTTCGGCTACGAGTGTTCACCATTTTTTCGAGATGGAATCCGTGATAGTTCCTAACTATCCGGATATGGATGATGTCCCACCATGCATGTCTCATCTTGAGCCCATTATTTCAAATGATTCCTCTATCTCTAAACTTGGTGCCTCGTCTTACCCACCCACCACATTCACCGATACACCATTTGTCCTACCCGACCCACCCATTATTCTTTCCACCCCACCACCTGGTTTGGATCTTGATTTTGCACATTTCAAGTTTTCCTCTACATTTTTCGATCCTAACCTAAAACCATCCCCCACCTTCCAAGAGAGTTATGGTGATATTCTCCACTTCCATGACACCAAGCTTGTTCCTCTTTGCCCGCCACTCTCTTGTGGTGTTAATTTTTCTCAACAGCTCCCTGGCGTGTCATGGCGCGACCATTATCATCGCCCATTCATAGAATGGTAGTGTGATTTTTATGAGCCCCACCCCATTCCACTTACCAAACCCTTTTGCCTTCCCATACAACTAGAGCACCATGTATATAGGGCCCTTGTTTTCCTCACCTTCCGGCTCAATAAGGCCCGGGACCGATACCTCTTCACCCTTTCCACCCTCACCCTTACCCTAATACCCACCCGCCCTTGGTCCACCGATGCTTTGCATCGTGTGATGCACTTCGCCATACAAGTGCATTAACCCGTTTTAGCTTCTATCCAATAAGACCGACGCTTCAGTCTTGTTTGGGGGTGATTCTCATCACCCAATTCTTCTGCCACCCCGTGCATTCATAGATCTTATCTTTATGGTGCGATTTCATCGGTCTGGCTGAAGACATTAAACTTAGCGTTATCGGGAGGCAGCCCGCGTTTCTTGTACGATTCTCATCCTGTTTGGGGGTGGTGTTTCACATCACCCTATTCTTTATCATGCTTATAAACTTGTACAAAAAAAAATTCTTATCATTTACTCAGGTTTATTCTTGGATACATCTTTCCACTTCATTAGCGGTTCATTCTGGTAATCTCTTTCCTACCTTATGCTCTCATTTTAAAAATCATTTTATTTAACATCGAGGACGATGTTCCTTTTTGTTTGGGGGTGGGGAATTTTATCAAAATCGTACCTCTTTTGAAAAATTATGATTTTTGAACCTGATTTTTAAAATTTCGTGCAGTTTCTGTCATCTCACTCATTGATGTGAATTTTCAATCATCCATCTTTTAAAGTCCAGGAATCAAGCTAGAGAATATTTTTTTTAAATAGCTTATGTAATACATAATAAGGCATTTTGCACTATGAATTTCTAGACTCAACAAAAATTTGCGCACTTATCACGTCAATACGATTTAAAGTTGAGGAGTACTACAATTCTAAAGAGAACCTTAAGGATCACTAGTAGAGACTTTAGCTTGTGAGATTTGTGCCTTTCACCCTTTCAGAGTGTTTTACGCAATCTCCGAGTCACAAGTTGATACAACTTCTTTTGGGTCCGCACTTTAAATTGTTGTATGATCTCATTATCTTTCATAAAATTTTGGCTTGATCACTGAGAATGACATCATTTTTGAGTTGTAAGAAACGCGTGTCTTGAAATTTGTCCCGAATATTAAATTTTCATCCATACACTTACCACTTTTTCATATCACATTTCCATTCACTCACCCATTATCTTTCCATATTTTCCCCATCCATACACATTCTCCACACCATCACATATCATCTCCGTATTATCTTTCACTTTCAAATAAAAGAGTGTGATTTCAAATATAAATCTCTTCATTGTTGGTTTGAAAAGTGAGAGAAAAACAAAAAGAAAAAAAAGAAAAACAGAAAAAATAGTAAAATAAAAAGAAAAAGAAAAAAAATTGAAAAAAAAAGAACAGAAAAAGAAAAAGAAAAAGAAAGAGAGTTTGTAGTTAGTAATAAAGACATTTGTGCCTAAAGTGTATACACTCTTCCATTTCTTATCGCATCCATCACCCATCCATTATCCATCATATCACTATCCTACCTACCTCATCCCATCCATCCTACCTATCATACCATCCTTCCCATTTCATTTTCCCCTCACCCATAATCGTCCATATATTCCCCTAGGTGTTCAGGCAAATGAAAGTCAACGTGGTGAATAACTCGACGTTCTCACTATAGTGATTAGCATTCTTTCATGAGATCACTTTTCTTTCTAATTGTTCGTTCTTTCTTATATGTGTGTGAGACGTTTAAACTTGCTTACATTTACTCACCTCCTCACACACAAGAGCGATACACTAACCCAAATCTCGAGAGTTCGTTTGAGAGAGATATATTAGTGAGATTTGAAGTTGAAGCGTTGATTCTGAAGAGGCAATCTAGGAATTACTCTTGTGATGCTCGACCCGTTTTGACTGATTCACATGACACACGTTGAGTTATAGGAAGGATGTGCCTTGTGTATTTACTTAGCTAACCTTTTTATAATTCTATCCTGTATTTCTGAAATTATTTTTCTCATGATGGATTGTGCGATTATTCTACGTCCAATAAGAGATTGACTGCCCTTCAATAAATTTTTGCAAATAAGAATTTTGTGGGTATATTCCCTACAAACCCTCACAAGATACAACTCGTCCTGTAGGGAAACCTATAGGTTTAAAGGCTTATTGCACATGCTAAGTGCAATCGCAAGTGCCCGCGAAAGTGGTTCACTTTTGGTTACTTATCTTTCTCTTTCTCTCTATCTTATTGCTCGAGGACTAGCAACGCTCTGTTTGGGGGTGGTGTGATAAGCACCCTACTTTAGTTGCTAATTCTCGACAATATGGGTCTTATGTGCTTAAATGTTAATTATGCAACCTTAAATATGCATTGCAGAGTTCAAACACTTAAATCAAGGAAATTGTGTACAATATGGAGCTAATTACCAAATTCCCCGAGCCTAAGCCTAGCCTAAACCTACCCTAAACCATGTGTGTGTTGAGTTTGTTCCCTTTTATCAATTTTTAGATTTTTAGTTTGAATCATTTTAATTTTAGGTTTATTTTAGAATTTTTAGGTTTTATTTTCTAATTTTTCTATTTTATTTTTATTTTTATTAATATAATTTTATTTTATTGATTTTTAGTTTTAGTTTTTATTTTAGTATTATTTTATTTTATTTTATTAGGATTAGAATTTTTTGGATTTCTTGTATTTTTAGTATTATTAGAGTTTGCATTTTCTTTTTACGATTTTTATTTTAATTTTATTAGATTTTATTTTTATTTGCATTTTTTTATTTTATTTCTTTTTAATTTTATTTTTAATTTGAGTCTTTATTTTATTATTAGAAGTAGGATTTTTATTTTAGATTTTTAGTTTTATTAGTTTTAGTTTTTTTAGTGTTATTTTTATTTAGGTTCAAATTAAACACACACCCCCCACCCCCCACCTACACATTATCCTACACCCCAAACACTCACATCACCCTCATACTACTAACCTACAACCTCACCACACTCTAATCACTCCCTTCATCTTCTTCCCTACACCCTTCTTCTCTCTCATCCAAAATCACCATACCCAATCTTTCTCAAACTCCATTAACACCAAGAACCAACTCAATCATCATCACCATTACCAAACCCCAAATACAACCCCCTGACCCATTCCCGCCGGAGTTGACCCCTTGAAATCCGACCACTTCCATCACCCATACCCGACCTTATACCGCCCTCCAGCCCTGTTACCGCCGGCGCCGCCCTGTCCTAACCCGTTGTCCACCTTACCCCTCCGCCGGTGCGACCTCCATCCTACCTCCATACCACCATCGGAATCGCAACGGTGCCGACCAACCCGAAAACCCACGCACCCAGCTCCGGCCCCTCTCTCTCTCTCCGCTGCTACGATACACCCAAAAGCCGCCGCGGGCGACCACTGGCGACCCTTAACCTCCTCCGGCGTTCCCTCCCGAAACCGCGCCCAACCTACGGTTGTTCCCCAACATCAACCTCACCGCCGGCTTTTACCACATCCAAACCCGCAAATCCGAACTCGGTTCAACCTGGGGAAGTACCCATCCATTCCACCCATATACCCATTCTCCCTTTGCACGATTAAACCACCTGCCAAAGAAAAATAAACCACATCCCATTAAACCCATGTGCCAAATAAAACCTCTTTTACCCATTTACCCTAAATACCCCCAACTAACCCACTTAACTTCAATCCCAAAATTACCCCTCACCAAATCAGATTTTTGTGACCTCACACCTCTCAACCCACATGCTCCTCACACCATATCCACATGTGCACTTCCATTACCCAATTTACCCCCATGTTCACACCCCTCATGCTCCATGCATCTACTATATATTGAAGATGAAGACCCCAATCAAGAGAAGAGCTTGGTAGAGATAGGAAATTTTTAGAGAGAGAATTATAGAGAAAAACACCTTTTGTAAATAGTTTTGTTTTATTCTTTTTTAGATATTTGTGAGGTTAAATATTGATTGAGATTTAATTGAGTGTTCATATATTTTCAAATTAATTGGATTCTCAATTGGAGGATTTTATGCTTCTCATTCAAGGATTGAAGTTTATTGAATTCAAGAGATTGGTTTGATTATTCTTCTCTCTACTCTTTTATATTTAATGCCTATTGAATATTTGTTTATTATGTTTGATACCATGTTAAGCTAAAACCCCTTTCAAGGGGTGGGGTAAAACCCTTATTTGATGTTATTTTATTTTTATTAGTTTAATTACTTGAAAAGTCCCTTTGAATGTTAATTTTGATCCCCCACCCTTAAATTTACGCCTCGAGAGAGGGTAAATAATTTTCGAGAGAAAATCAAAATTCTAGTTTTAATACCCATTTTAGATTCGAACTATAGATAGGAGTTTCTTAAGTGGGGTATTATAATTTGAATTTCAACTCTAAATTTATTATCTAAGATTGACATAAATTTTAATTGATCGATCCTAGCGTGTGATTAAATAAAAAGAGTGTAGATCTACTTTTCTAGAGTTATGAGGTGTTAAACTTAATATTCTAAAATGTTATTATTAAAATTACATTTGCAACGAGAGTTGATTTGTAATTTTAATATTAATTTGGGATAATTCAAATAATTAAATTAATTAATTAGAATAACTAAAATTTGTGGTGTAATCCCACTCCTTGATTGTTCTCACAATTATTTACCTCACTTTATCTTTTATTTTAGTGTTAGACTTTGTTTTCATTTTAGTCACTTTCTAGTTAGTTATTTTCATCTCATAGTTTAGTTTAGTCTTATTTCACCTCACCTCACCCTATTGTTTTAATATTTGAAAAGGCTAAAAAAAATTAGAAAAGTGAAAAAGCACAAAAAGAAAATAAAAAGTGAATTACAATTTTGTTCCCTTTGCTTTACAACCTTGAAAGTGGATTGATACCCTTACTTACCTATACACTTTAGACTTTTATATTTTGTAGGTAATTGAGGTTTTGACTAGAAGGACTTTTTAAGCAACGACAAACACAAGCAAAAGTTCTTTTTATCATCAAGCACCAGTCATACAGCCGGATCTAACGACAGTCCTAGCTCAGCTCGTGTCCAAGATTGACAACCTCCAAACCGAGGTTCGAGATATGCAACAAAACCAAGTTCCTGTTCCTCAAGAGCCTGAGGCCCTATTCCCTTGTGCTATGGGTCCGCTCGAGCCTATTTAGGTTCCGAAAGAATATCAGTACACTCCACGTGCCCCCCTGCCAATGGGCCGCCGCCTGCCCAGCTTCCAATGCCAAACATTGCCCAGCCTCTGGCTAACTTACCTGTGGTCACTGATTCAAAAGAGGAGGAGTTGAATAAAGTCAAAGAGGATCTCAAGATGCTCACTAAGAAGTTTGACCAATTCAGGATCTTTGGGAATTACATGGACTACACCCACATGTCTCCTTATCCTAAAGTGAGGTTACCCGAGAAGTTCGGAGGGAGTGGACCCCCAATTGTTCATCTTCGCAGTTATCATCATTCCATGACCCTACCAGGGACTTCTGAAGAAGTAATGGCCCAATTATTTCAGCAAACTTTGAAGGATAGTGCCCTCCGATGGTTTTTATCTCTTGAGGAATCCAGAATCCGTAGCTGGGAGGATGTAGCCCGAGAATTCATGTCGCAGTACAAATATAACGAAGTGCTTGAGGTCACCCGTCGTGATTTAGAGCATCTCAAACAGAATCCTGGAGAATCAGTAAGTAACTTCATAACTCGATGGAGAGAGCAAGCAGCCACCATGACTAACCGTCCATCTGAGGAAGAACAAGTCAACATAGTGAAGAAAAAGTTCTTGCCCCATGTCCGAGAAACGATGGGAGGACAATACTATCCCCACTTTCGAGCTCTCAGAGAGGCTGGAGTGGAAATCGATGAAAGCCTCGTTAAAACAGAGCTTGAGCCAAAGAAGGTGTCCGAATAATTCACCCCTAGAAAGTATGGCAAGCCTGCCAGTGCTACCATTTCGACCATCAACAACCAACCACATCATGGGCATCATAAAGCCGCCCTACCCCCATCCGAAGGGAATACACTGAACTCCATTCTTCCATCTCTAAATTTTACCAAGCCCTGTTAAATCGAAACCTTTTAAAACCCTTGGATCCCCATTCATTTCCAAATCCACTCCCAAAAAACTTCAAGACCGATGCTCATTGCGCCTTTCACCAAATTCCCGGCCATACCACCAACCAATGCTTCCACCTTCAGAACATAATCCAAGATCTCATTGATCGGGGTACCATCGCCCTACCAGCCAATCCTAAGCCAAACACTACTCACAACCCACTCCCAAAACACACCAATTCCATCTTCTTGGAAGAAAACCCATATTTAGATCCCTCAACTCAAATCACACCCATATACTCTCCTAAACCTCTTCAAACTTGCCCATATTTCCTCCTACACACTACTAGCCTCACTGATCAGGCACTGTTACTCCTTACCAGAGCATGCATCACTGTCCGTACCCGTTCTGAAAATGGAAGTATGGAATTGTCAGAGGTGTTAAACCAACTCCTAGAGTTCGGGCTGAAATTTCCCTCACAGATGGTCATCGATTGCCAGAAGTTCAGCACACTGTTCTTGGAAGCACGAAAGTGGGCTCTAGATTCAGACAAGTGGGTGGTACCAACTGACGAAGTCAGTCTAGATGATGTTGTCCAGACTATTACAGAATTATTAGGGCAAACCAATAGCATTTGCAGTATCACCGGGTTACTTGACACTTTGAGGATACAAGGGCTCTTGGTCCCTTCAATCACATATATCCCCACAGAATGGGAGAACTTGTATGAAGAAGCCGTTAAAGTTGTGGAATGCATCGACTTTACATGGAAAGACAGAATTGTTGCCACCGGATGGGGGGAAGAATTCGAAGATTCGAGTGAAGAACAAGATTTAGGAAGAGTTGGCCCAGTAGCCGACATATATGGGATGATATCATTTGAAGAACTCCTCGAAGAAATAAACAGGGTGGCAAAACAACCTGAGATTAATGAGGAAACGGGATTCATGTTCTTTCCTTCTTCAGTAAATCACATGGCCAGATCAGGGAGACATTACCAGGTTCCAAGCTCACTACCAGCAAATGATAAGGGGAAGGGCGTTGAAAACCTTCCTATGCCAGAGATGACCATCGAGGAGAGAAAGATCCTTGATCAACTGAAGAAAACTCAAGCTAACATCACTCTATGGGGTTTTTTCATGTCTTCCCAGCTGCACATAAATGCTTTAATCAAATTACTCACTGGACCCATAGTTCCTCCCTCTACCACACCAGAAGAAGCGGTAAATATGGTCGGATCCTTAACCTCTACCCGAATGCTGTCATTTTCTGAAGAAGAAATCCCTAGAATTGGGCCGAATCACAATCATGCACTCAACATCTCTGTTGAAGTTATGGGAAAGGTTGTGCCACTCTCTCTTATCGATAACGGATCCACCTTGAATGTTTTCCCATTGAGAACCTTCAAGTGTTTAGGCCTGAAAGAAAGAGACCTCGCTCCAACCTCCGCCGTTGTGCGTGCCTATGATAATACCCATCGTGAGGTGATGGGGTCCATAAAACTTGCAATAGGGGTTGGCCCTATAAACCCTATCGCTGAATTCCAAGTCATAGACATACCAGCTTGTTTCAACCTGTTGCTCGGATAACCCTGGATCCACAATATCAAGGGTGTGTCTTCCTCACTCCATTAGAAGTTGAAGTTCTTCGCCCACAGGCGAGTCATCACCATTTTAAGCGACAACGAAAATGTCGAGGGTGCAAGCACCAGCAGTCCAATCCTTGAGATACAACACGGGTCAAATGATATGCTTCTATTAGGATTTCGAGTCGAGCCACTCCTACTCCCGACAGGGGAAGATTTCAAAGAAAGGGTTTGTCCAGAATATGACCCTCATGGCAATGTTAATGTGATTCAGATGTTCATAAACATGCACTTTATGCCCGGATTGGGGCTAGGACAAAGGCAGCAAGGGATACTTGAGCCCATCGAACTGAAGAAAGCTTTCCCTCCTTGCGGCTTGGGGTATCAATCATCAGAACAAGAGCTCAGAATGATCTACCAGTCTCGACTAAAGAGAGGATTAAACTGTATTCGAACTATCTCAGGAGACTCCTTAAATGGACGATTCATCAAAGAAGGTGAGGATTTCCCCTTTTGCGGTTTTCCAGAACCATGGTACGACCACACAGACAAGAAGATGAAGCCTGGAATGGAGATCTTTTTCCATGATAGCTACCCATGGGCCGAAAGTTTCCCACACCGCGTACAACCGCTCATCAAAGATGACGAAGAGACTGAGGAAAGTGATTCCGAAGATTCCTTCAACTTACAGATACTGGGGCTGGCACTCTGCATGGTTCATTCAGGCACTACATTAATGGACCCATCCCGTCTGATTAAAGATGCAGATACACCTCTCCTCAACTGGCATGCTGCGCCAGTTCTACCTCTTGAAATCTCCCCTAACCCCAATGTTTACCCTATTTCTTCTTCTGTTGTCTATCCTTGCTCAGATGTAATCGAGACCTCTTTTGATGAGGTTCTCAATGATGTCTTTCCTATCAATGAAATAAATGAAGATTTTGAGTATCATGCTGTGCCTTACATTAACTGCTTGAATTCTAATCAAACTTTTGATAATGATGATTTTGCAAATGAACAATTCTTAACTGATCTAAATAAGGTTAATAATAAACAACATAATTGCGTTCAAGTTAATGAAGAAGAGACTGTTGTTATTAATCTCGGTTCTAATAGCCAACTGCGTGAGGTTAGGATAGGGGCCAACCTTGACGAGCATGAGCGCGCATAACTCGAAGAATTACTGAGGGAGTTAGTAGATTTCTTCGCATGATCCTATGATGATATGCCCGACATTGATCCTGAAATAGCTCAGCACGAGATCCCCACTCTCCCAGATTACAAGCCAGTTAAACAAAAATTGAGAAAACTCTGCACCGAATGGTCGCTCAAGGTCAAAAAAGAGGTGGTCAAATAGTTGAACATGGGTTTCATTCGGGTGATCGAATATCCCACATGGCTAGCCAACATTGTACCTGTGCCGAAATCAGGAGGGAAGATTCGAATGTGTGTAGATTATCGAGATTTAAACAAAGATTCTCCAAAGGATGACTATCCGCTATCCAATATCAATATGATCATGGACAACACAGCCAGTCATGCTTTCAAGTCATTTGTCGACGGGTTTTTTGGATACAACCAAATCTAGATGCACCTCGACCACCAAGAAAAAACCGCATTCATCACCCCATGGGGAACCTTTTGCTACACCATCATGCCATTTGATCTCAAGAATGCTGGGGCTACCTAACAAAGGGCTGCCACAACCATCCTGCACGATCTGATCCATAAGGAGGTCGAGGTTTATGTGGATGATATGATTATCAAGTCCAAAATTAGAGAAGGACATGTTCCCGCTCTCCGGAAGTTCTTCGAACGACTGTGACGGTATCAGATGCGACTTAATCCACATAAGTGTGTCTTCGGCGTTACAAAGGGAAAATTATTGGGATTCATGGTCAGTAAAAAGGGGATAGAAGCAGATCCTCCAAAACTGAAGGCCATACTTGAGATGCCACCACCCCGAACAGAGAAAGAAGTCTGAGATTTTCTTGGGAAATTGCAATATATCAGCTGGTTCATCAGCCAGCTAACCTCCATCTGTGAACCAATCTCCAAGCTCCTCCGAAAATATTCAACCAAGGTTTGGAACGAGGCCTGTCAAGAAGCTTTTGACCGAATCAAACAATACATAACCCAACCTCCAGTGCTCATGCCACCACAGTCTGGTCTCCCTTTGCTCCTATACCTAACCATAACCTACACTGCAACTGGGGCTTTGTTAGCCCAATATCTTGAAGACTCTCGTAAAGAAAGATCCATCTATTACGCCAGTCACAAATTGGCCAGGTACGAGGTCAACTACACTGCTTTAGAAAAGGCATGTGTCGCACTTGTCTGGATTACCCAAAAGTTGCGTCACTGCATGCTCGCCTTCCCCATCAAACTTGTATCTCGAATGGATCCCATCAAATACCTGCTTGAGAAACCCGCCTTATCCAGCCAAATGGCCCGATGTTTGATGCTCCTAACTGAGTTCAATATCGTGTACGTCACATAAAAAGCCATTAAAGGAAGAGCCATCTCTGACTACCTCGCCGATTCCCCCATAGAAGAAGCAGATGTCCGGATCTCCTAATTCCCAGATGAAAATATCCTCTGCACCACTCAAGACCGCCTTCGATGGAAAATGTTCTTTGATGGCGCTGCCAATAAAAAGGGATATGGCATTGGGATACTCCTAATCACCCCAGACGACTCCCGCACTCCCATCGCCAGAAAATTGGATTTCCCTTGCACCAACAACATAACAGAATACGACGCATGCACAGTGGGCCTCAAGGTTGCTCTCAAGAAAGGTATTCAATACCTTTATGTCTACGGGGATTCTTCCATCATCATCGGTCAAGTGCTGAGAAAGTGGAAAGTCAAGGATAAAAAGCTCCAAACCTTTCATACCCAATTAGAAGAGTCAGCCTCCCGATTCTGAGATATCACCTTCCATTACCTACCCCGAGCAAAGAATAACCTAGCCGATGCTCTCGCCACCTTGACCTCCATGGTCGACATGCCGAAGGAATAACAACGACCCCCTTCCTGGTTTAAAACCAAGATAAACCGACCCATTTCTACCATATTGAGCTTGTCTCCACTGAAGACCCCGAACTGGCCAATTGTGGTACTATGATATCTTGTGCCTCCTCAAACATGGTAGGTATCCCGAGGGTTCCAAAAATAAATATCAAACAACCCTCCGAAGACTAGCCACCCAGTACATCATCTCTCATAAAGCTTTACTCAAGAGTAATTTTGATGGAACTCATCTACACTGCATCGCAGGGGCTAAAATTGAGAAAATAATGCAGAAAATCCACAGCGGGGAATGCGGACCCCACATTAATGGTCACATTCTCGCCAAGAAGATCATCCGACAGGTCTACTACTGGACCACCATGATCCAAGATTGCACCGCCTATGTCCGGAGGTGCCTCAAATGCCAATAATTCTCCAATCTTCAACAATTGCCTCCGCGAGAATTATACAACATGACCTCTCCCTGGCCGTTCTCCACCTGGGGTATCGATATCATAGGGAAGGTTACACCAAAGTCTTCAAACGGACATGAGTTCATGCTAGTTTCCATCGATTACTTCACCAAATGGGTCGATGCTGAGTCATACGCAGTATTGAATGCCAAGAAAGTGGCCAAATTCCTAAAAAAAAATATCATCTACCGATATGGGGTCCCACACGAGCGGGTATTAGATAACAGACTACATTTTGGAGCAAAAGTCACAGAAGTAGTCAATGAGTACGGGATTCAGAGACACAAATCTTCTCCCTATCAACCTCAGACCAACTGTGCAGTTGAAGCTGCCAACAAAAATCTCAAAGCCATCATCAACAAGATGACTAAAAGTTATAGGGATTGGGCCGACCGAATCCCGTACGCCCTCTGGGGCTATCGAACCTCAATACGAACCTCTACTGGGGCTACCCCTTACTCCCTGGTCTACGGCATGGAAGCAGTCCTACCTGTGGATCTAAAAATACCCTCGCTACGCGTCATGATCGAAAGAAAAGTTAGTGAAGAAGACTGGTACCAAAGTCGTCTTGATTATCTAACCCTCCTAGATGAAAGAAGATTAAAAGCACTTTACCACATACAGGGGTACCATCGCCGAATAGCGCGATCATTCAATAAGAGAGTCAAGGACTGCGGTGTCCGGGAGGGGGATTTACCCCTCAAAGAGATAATAGAACCTATCTGGGACCCCAGAGGGAAATTCAAGCCCAATTGGAGCGGCCCCTACATTGTGAAGGAAATTTTATCCGGCGGTACCGCCATGCTCACTGACTTAGATGGGGAGGAGATGGCTCGTGCAGTCAATCTGGACCGTCTCAAGAAATTCTACCCCTAGTCTGAAATCTCGGTGTGCTACGACTCTTCTCATCCCTCTACCCAGAACTATGTGGGCCTGATCCTCTACAAAACTAATTTAAAACATTTTCAAAAAACCCCAGAGGTACGTAGGTAACTCATGCACCTCACATGAGTGCGAACCCTTTCTTTTTCACAAAATACTATTCTTTTCTTACCTCCGAGAATGGAGGTTCATTCTAAAATTATTTGAACAAAAGGATTATGTATGCCTTAGCGATCAGTATTGATAATTCAAAATAAAAAATTCATCGAAAGGCACAGCTGGATGATCAAAAACTTATTTATTTCATTAATAAGAAATTACAGTACGGATTACATAAGAAAAAGGAACGGATAACTCCCTTACCCACTACCATAAAAAGCCAAATAAAATCCCCACACCTATCACACAAATAAACTCCCCAGGAGTCCTACCCACAGCTACCAGAGGAGCCTGCACTTTCATCATCTACATCCTGAGGTCCCCAAGTTTCCCCTGCCTGAATAGAGTGTCGTAAATATTCCATGGATTGATGAGCCTTAACCATCTTCGAAAAGACCATAACACCTCCTTCCATGGAATCAGATAAAATAAACCATCTTTGTCCAGTCTCCACTGCCAACATCTTGCTGACTAATTTCCTCCACAACCACTTCATATAATCTTTGGGGACATGGCAAACCTTCCCGATAGACTGAGAGGGACGGGTCAACGGACGCCAATTTTCCCACAGAGACCCAAGAAATAGACACAGGCACTCAGTCAAATCCTCTACCGAAAAGAAATTTAAGATCCGAGGTGGCACGACCTGCACCCAGCCGAATTGGCGCAAAAGTCGCAAAGGGAAATAAAAAGAGGTCTGTCTGAGACCAACCAGTCGCACATATGAATACTCTCCTAGCTCCAGAACAGGCTACAACTGTCTCCACCAGGGCACTGACCAATACAGCCCACGAGCCCCTTGCTCCACAAACCAATTCTCCCAGTTCTTAACATACAGGCCAACACGGATGAAGTAGCGCGAAAAGAAGTTGGGTACGGTCGACAAGGGATATTGTGGAGGAGTCAACAAGCAAAATCTTTCAGACAACCACAAGAACAGCATCACAGGGATACCCCTTAAAAAGTCAGAATGACCTTCTCTCCGGGCATCCAAGCCATTCAGAGTCTCCGCCAATATCACCGCCGCGGGATTTTGATGATATGACATCCATGAAGTAATGGCTGCAAGTTATGGGTCCACCTGCACGTCCCCAGTCAAAAACAGCAATTTTGAAACCAGACCTAGAACAATGGCTCCAGCTTAGACAACATCACTTACTTCCCGCAAATGCACGGAGTGCAGCACCGCCGGGAGGGAGATCATTCCTCGAGCAACCAATGATCTAACCGCCGAAGGCGAAATGTGAAGAAGCCCGGCCAACAAATCCCTAGGAGAACGGGAAAATTTGGGTAAAGCCGCAGCAATATTGGGATTTATACCCAATATGGCAGAAAATTCCTCGTAGGTACGACAAACTTCTTCCAACCCAAAGTGGAATACATGATCTTCGGGGTACCAGAAGTGTACCGCCGCCATCAGTATATTCCACTCAATAGGTCGATTGCGCCACAAGGAGACTCAATGCATGTTGAAGGCATCGTAGTCGACATTATAAGAGCACATAGCTTCCAAGGCTTCGAGATAGTTGGCAAATTCGGTGCTACCAGGGAGAGCCATCTTGCAAGGCTAAGAGATAGTGGGCAAGTAGAGAAGAATGCAAAGGTGTGATGAAAATACTCCACCCTTACCCCTTTTTATACTTGAAAACCCTCACAAGGGACATAATCCTTCCAGAAATCGGAAGGAATCCTTCCCCACAAGGTAACAAAGGCTGAAGAGGGTACCATTCAAAGCTTCGAATTGATGGGACTGGACTGAACTGCTGATAGGCAGGTCAGGGTGCTTGCCGATCGGCAACCCCCATTTTTGGAAATTTCCATTTTTTCCTCTTTTGTCAAATCAGAAAACTCAATAAAAATAAATTGATATTATCAACAGAATTTCAAGAATCCCTTTTTTCTCCTTAAATAATTTCCTTTTTAATTAAAAAATTTCCTTCAAAAATTCCAAAAATATTCCTTTTTACAGTCTCAGTAGCATAGTAAAAGCCGCATGTGCATGCATTCATCATTAAATAAAAGATAATTAAAAAACTCCATTGCATTGCATATATTTGTGTTCTGTGTTACATCATTTTGTAGGAAATAAAAAGATATAGCAAAAATAAAGGGACTCATCCCGAACCCACATTCGTTCTCTCTCTCTCAAGAGCTTCCACCCCTGCGGCGTGCTCTCTTCCCCCTACGGCGAGATGACGCACCACTACTACCCGAGCCCAAGTCCTCTCCAGACGAGGCAGATGGCACCAAGCAAGAAGGAATGGGAACCGTGTCCCGAATATGGGAATTCGCCGAAGATATCCAGTCTCTAATGTCTCTGAGCCAAGCGGTCGACACCCGGACTTGATGAAAGAAAAGGCGAAATCAGTATCAAAGAAGAAATGACCAAAACAGAAAGGAAAGTAAAAGAGGAATGGAAAGGTATATCGCAGGTTGAAGGACCTCCACTGTCAAACCTAACTCCTTCGGATCCATCGCATGAGGTCGGTGCAGCATAGGCACCATCCCCCCATCAGCCCGCCGAATGTTATACGAATGAGTGTGCAATCGCACAAAAGGGTCCTCCGAGGTCTCCACCACCACAGATATCGACGGACCACCACCACTGTGGGAAGATCCCACCGCCCAACTCGAACCCGTCGGAGGGAAGGGCAGTGCATCATATATACTGGGATCCATCAACCAGCTCGTCACAAAATCCATATAGTCATACGGTGTAACCGTATCGGTGTATAGCAAGTAGGACTCGCCGATCATCGTCGCGATCCTCTCATCCTCCAACATCAGTCGCTCCTGCCTCATAGATGTAGGAGGCTGCGCGGATGGCACCACCACCTCCTTCTCAGCAATTTGACGAACTACCCTCTCCCCAAGGTACCAGGAATGGACGAACTCATGCGCCAGCAAACGCCTCATCCACACGTTCACCCCGGTTACCCCCGCATCCTGATGGTTGTCCCCCATGTGTAAAAGGTCACCTGAAAATCTCCAAGAGAGCATAAATCAATACAAGATCAGAAGGAGCAAAACCCAAGATTGAAATGGAAAGAGTCTTACCCTACCACTGGTCAGGTCATTCAAGACCTGACGCACCGCCTCCAGGGAAAGAGATTCCTTCGACTGTCGATTGGCCTTACGCCATCGATACAATTGACAGAAGTCCCCAATAGTGTCATCCTTAAAAGCAATCCATGGGGTATTGCAACCAATCACCTCATATAACCACGTCTGAATTCATAAGCAAAAAGAGACGCATAAGGAAAATGCGAGTGCATGAAAGGAAAATGCAAATGCATAAAAAGAAATGCGCAAATTGAAGAATACCTCAAGAAGGTATGTGGCCCCAGTAAAGGTCTACCGGCAGCACCGGCTGAATGCATCCAGAGAGAAGTAAAGGGTTTTCAAGGTCAGACTCCCCCAATCGTAGAAGGGGATGTTCAAAAACATCCTCAAGTACGGCAGAAACCACAAATGGACGACGTCGCCGCTCGACGCCACCATGAAACCTCCCAATACTAGCAGAATGAATAACCGAGCCATCTGCCTCACTTGCAGCCCGTCCTCCACATCGATCTCCCTACCCAACAGAACATCCTTCAATAATGACAGCCGAATAGAATCCCTGGAGACTATCCTCCCTACATCACCAAATGCCGCATGAACTGCATCTGGTCTCACCCGTAAAGAGAGATCCACCTCTATCTGCTCTCCATCACAATCCAGCCCCAGCAGCTGCTGCACGTTTAGGGGATTCACAGTTATCTCCCCAAAGCCGAAATGAAAGGTGTGGATAGTGTCCCACCACCTCTCTCCCAAAGCACACAAGACCGCTGTCGAACGAGGTGTCTCATCCAGCGCAGATGCCAACCGCCCAAAATCCACTGATGAGACCACCCAGCGCACCACAGGTAGGAGGTGCTCCAAGACATCCTTGAGCCCCGTTGTCCCACGGGTACACATGTTCTCTAAAGAAATATCAGACTGGAAAAAAGAAAAGTCTCATCAAAAGTCAAGATAGAAAAATCACTATGAAGAGAAGAATGCCCAAGGTCAGGTTACTTACATAACCGTCGGGGATCACTCTCGAAGAGAGATGACGCGATGGCTCCCGCAGCAAGGTCCGCTCATCCGTAACAGGCTCAAACGTATTAAAGGAGTTCTCACTCCCCAAAGCAAGAGGCGCCCTATCCCTCCACTCCACATTCGCCCAGTCATCAACGGTCAACCACTCTCGGTGGACTGCAGTGCTCACGAAAGCGGCCATTTCTTGAAGATCAGAATGATAGAACGATTTGCAAAAGAATCGCAGAGAGGGAGAAGGAAAAAGAAGCTATGAAAAATTGAGGGGATTCGCTCCCTTTATATAGGATGCCAAGCGCCATGCCGATCGGCATCTCCCCCTACCATATCGATCGGCACTGACCCCTTACCTTCCCGAGGCAACCCAAAAGTCCGTGCCAGTGCCGAATGGCACTCTTCATACTATGCCAACCGGCACCCCCCCTAAAATTTCGTACAAAAATTCCCAGAAAACCTCAAAAAATCCCCGAAAAATTCCTAAAAATCCCAGGAAGGATTTAAAGCCTTTTTACCAAGAAAATTTTGCATTCCCCCAAGCGGAACCCCACTTCCCCAGTGGAATCCTCAAAAACCAAGTGAAAACTCCTCCCGACAAAGCTCTGGAGGATCCCTAAGGATCACCTGATCACTTCTCCAGCGGAATTCTTACAGCACCCAAAATAGGTTATCCCCCACTGCGAGGTATCCTAAAAGCTTCCCCAACTATCAGCTCCCTAGCTCAGATCAAAATCACAAAGCTCTTTCTCCAGCAGAATCAGAATCCAATCTTTATCCACTCTTGGGTCAGAATTGGCCCCGGTCTTGGATCGTCACCTGAGTTAGGTCAGAATTGACCTCGGTCCTCGGTCGTCACCACTTTTGGGTTTGAATTGGCCCCGATCTTGGATCGTCACCTGAGTTAGGTCAGAATTGACCTCGGTCCTCGGTCATCACCACTTTTGGGTCAGAATTGGCCCCGGTCTTGGATCGTCACCTGAGTTAGGTCAGAATTGACCTCGGTCCTTGGTCGTCACCACTCTTGGGTCAGAATTGGGCCCGGTCTTGGATCGTCACTTGAGTTAGATCAGAATTGACCTCGGTCCTCGATCGTCACCACTTTTGGGTCAGAATTGGGCTCGGTCTTGGATCGTCACCTGAGTTAGGTCAGAATTGACCTCGGTCCTCAGTCGTCACCACTCTTGGGTCAGAATTGGCCCCGGTCTTAGATCATCACCTGAGTTAGGTCAGAATTAACCTCGGTCCTCGGTCGTCACCATTTTTGGGTCAGAATTGGCCCCGGTCTTGGATTGCCACCAGAGTTAGGTCAGAATTAACCTCGGTCCTCGGTTGTTACCACTCTTAGGTTAGAATTGGCCCCGGTCTTGGATCGTCACCTGAGTTAGGTCAGAATTGACCTCGGTCCTCGATCGTCACCACTCTTGGGTTAGAATTGGCCCCGGTCTTGGATCGTCACCTAAGTTAGGTCAGAATTGACCTCGGTCCTCGGTCGTCATCACTTTTGGATTAAAATTGGCCCCGGTCTTGGATCATCAACTGAGTTAGGTCAGAATTGACCTCGATCCTCGGTCGTCACCACTCTTGGGTCAGAATTGGCCCCGATCTTGGATCGTCACCTGAGTTAGGTCAGAATTGACCTCGGTCCTCGGTCATCACCACTCTTCACCCTAAGCCCGCAGAATTGGCTTTGACCCGCAGAATCGGTCACCCTCATCACTTAAGCCCGCAGATTGGGCTTTGACCAGCAGAATTGGCCACCCCCCCAACACCACTTCGGGTCCTCAAAATCGACCTAAACCTACGATCTTCATTCATCCCCAACATACTCCTTAGGTCCGTAGAATCGGCCTCGACCCTCTGAATCGGTCATACTCCCTCAAAACCATCATGTGGTGTCTATTCGACGGTCATCATTTGTTCCAAACTCACCTATCGAGGGGGTATGGAGACACCCCATATTGTTACCCCCTAACTCTCCTCAGGTCCCTAGTACCTCCCTTTATCACTACAAACCTAGGTCATATCCCGACTACTAACCTAGAAGCCATCGAGAACCCCCCAGCTCAGTTTGACCCAAAAGTCAAACTCTTTATCTCGACCGAGACTTAATGAATCTTGGAAGGGCACTGAATACCCTTTCCAACGGTCCACCCCGTGCGCGATTCCGACTTACCATGCGAACGAACGATCCGTTTACAACCAAAACCTGACCTAGAGGCCACCGAGAACTCCCGGGCTCTGTTTGACCTATGTAAACTCTTTAGCTCCATAAAGACTAAATGAATCTTCAAAGTGCGCTGAATAACCTTTCCAATGGTCCATTCCATGAACGATTCTGACTTTCCATGCGGACGAACGATCCGTTTGACTTTGGGAGGTCACCGAACGCTTCCTGGGCCCGATTGACCAAAGTCAACTCTTTAAACTGGGTCAAACTCTTTGGAATGTCGAAGTAAATCTCCTAACCATTCCAACGGTCCATCCCATGCACGATTCGGACTTACCATATGGACGAAGGATCCGTTTGCGTCTGAGCGATTCCCCGTCCAATGGACCGACAAATGCTTTCGAGCCATATTTGACCCAAAGTCAACTGCCGAACCCGGGAATGGTCCAAAGAAATTTTTAAGGTATCTGGATTACCTTTTCAATAGTATGCCCCATGCATGATTCTGACCAATGGTTTTCCCTTGGCGACCGATTTTCCGAAAAACGCTGAAGCGCACTGCCAAATGGCAGGTTCCAGACCCTACCTATCGGCACCTGCCGATAGGCAGGAAGAGGTCTATGCCGATCGTCACTCACCTGGTCCTATAAAAGGAGGCCTTCACCTATTTTTGCAAAGGGATCCCAGATCTGATAAAAATATCTCTGAACGAATCCCAGAAACCTCTCTCGAAGGCAGCGTGATTTCATCATCCAAATCCCCTTATTACTTCCACTCTTCATCATGCTTTTCGTTAAACTTGGCGAATTAGACACTCTCCATCATCATCCAAGTGCAAGGGCTGCTCTCCAACGTTCAAGATCAAGCTCAAGATCTTCAAGAAGGTCCAACTTTCTCTACTCTCTCTTAAATTCTCTTAAATTCTCAATAACTTGTCTTCTTACTTAGCACTTTTATTATATCATCTCACACATCCTAATATACTTTTTATTTATTATTATTGCACATATTCTATTTTCATATAAATAAAATCCAAAAAAAACAAGAAAAAGAGGGTTTGCTCATAAATTCCGAGTTGGGATTCTCACACTTTTTCCACACTTTTCTCACAACTAAAACACTTTTTCTACGCACACACACAAATAAGAGATTCCCCATTTGGATTTATGGGATAAACCCCACCCCTCATTTTGTATGCGAACTACGTGGACTTTGATGCCTTTATAGGCTACGTAGGCGTCTCGGGGTAAAACCCGAGACTCGAGTCCTTTTTCTCACCTTTTCTCTCATTTTCTATCTTCTCTAAATCCATCTTCCTATATTCTATATACTTGCCCTTAGTAACGTATTGCTCCATACGCGTTATCGTTCCATTATAATGGTCAACGTAGGGGTAATCGCGTAAATCTTATTTTTCTAATATTATTCTTACATTTTCCTACGGACGACTCGCTTTATCTTTTCCATGATACAAGTCGAGTATTCCTACCTCCATTCTATATATATACACATGCACACATATCACGGGGGAAACAAAAGGAAAATAGCAAATATTCATGAGAGACCGAAAGGGCGGAATGGGGCCTAACACCTTCCCATTTCGTAACTAAGCCTTCAAACCCTTTTCAAATCATCTTGGTTTCGCACGCACTAGTATGTCTTTGGATGCCATCCTTCGGGGTGGCTTCCCCTTTTTCTTTTGTCTGTTTTGAGTAAAGTAGACTGGCGACTCTGAATCTCTCTACATTTTTACACAACAAACGACGCCGGCCAAAGCGCTCCTGAGAGGGACGCACGTGACCTGAAGAATCCTTTCCACCAAGCGCCCGCCCGTGCGGCGAGGATCGGGGATGGCCACAATTACCATTCGTCAATAATTGTTATATTGTGGGAAATTTGAATCTCTTCACTAGTCCCCCTTAACTTTTTCCATATTTAAAACCATACAGTTGTCTTGGGCGACGTAATCTATAATTACTTGATTCGTGGCAAGACCATAGTCCAAGTATACAGTAATTTCCTTAAAGGTAAAGGTAAATAATCTTCATATATTCGGGTTATCAATGCCTTGTACTCAAATTATTTTCTTAAATCCTCAAAACACCCTTTATAATGGCTTGCTTAATAATTTCTCATTAAGGGGGGAACAATACTAATCCATCAAATATTATTTGATGATATAGAATGATTTCCCTCAAGTTTTGATCCATACATGCATGATATTAATCTTTAGTACCATGGAGATTAGTTGGTAGTTCACAACTTTAAGATGTATTGATGAAGAGATGACAAAATTTCGATCAATAATTAACTTCATTGATTGTGGAATGGGGTTTTGCATAGTAAAAGTGGTGTATGGAACAAAAAATGGAAATAAAGTGGTAAAGGTTTCAAGTAAATTTTTTACTTATTTTTATATGTTTACCATTTATGATATTGTTGGATTTTAAATATATTTAGGAACTAGATTGGATGTCAAGTGCTAGATAGTAATGAATGTGCTTACTAAATTCTTGAAGGCAATAGGGAGGAGCAAGTGATATTTTTATCGCATTGATTATAAAAATTTTCATTTTTTTTCTTTGTATAGAATTAATAAACTCTGTTTTTAATTAGATTAAAGTAGGAGTTTCCAAATTGAGAGATTTATTGAGTTTTTTATTTTAACTATCACTCGTCAATTTTTTTAATTTGTCTATGATGTGATCAATTCGTCTCTTATATTATGGTTTTTGCTTATAAACATGCATTGTTGTGGAGTTGTTCATGCGACGTGCAACATAAAAGATGTATGGATGAATTGTAAGTTGTATCCACGACAAACAGTGTAGGCACAATTCATTGAGTCCAGAGCGCCTGATGTACCTTAGGTACGATGCACAGATATATCAAAAGCATAAGCGTCCACTAGGTATGAGTGAAACAAGAACAAAATTATTCTCATGCCATCATCACGGACATCCACTAGTAGTTTCATATTAGAATAAATTATGTTAATTTTCTCTTCCACAGGTTGGGACATCATTTGGTTCAATATGGATATCATTTGGAATAGATATTGTCCGGTTATATGACTCTATTGACAAATGACACCAATTGCTTAGGTATTTTCTTAATGATTATAATTCTTTTACTGATAATTTGGCATTAAGCTAGGTTGTGTAGGTTGATGAATCTTTATGTTGATGAAATTAATTTCTGCTATCATTTGTGGCTTTTGTTATTGTTGAGTTATGTTTTAATATTAAAACAGGTTGGCTTTCATATATAAACAAAATGAACTCTCTAGAAATTTTCTAAAAATAATAAGTGATTTAAAACTATTTACCAGTTACGAATTACCATAGTTGAATATTGGACTAAATTATGTTTATTTTCCCTTTTACGGGTGCAGACATTATTTGGTTCAATATGGATATCATTTGGAATAAGTGTTGACCAGCATTATGACTTTATTGACAAATACCATTGTTATAGCCTAAATTTATTAGACCACATGGACCTTGAATTGGTGACACCTGTCCACATATCCATTTAACTTTCAACAAAGGGTAAACCCAGTCGGCCACAGAGGCCTCTAGTCGGCCGACCATAGCAAGGGATGTGAAATATGAATTATATGAAGAGACACACCATAGATACTCAATGGTCACCATGCACACAAACGTGAATAATATCCAACTACATATTATCGTGTAAAGGTGTAAATGCTTGAAGTTATTAAGGCATTCCATATCTTGAGCTTCTAATGACTATAAATATGCTACCATCCCCAGTTGAGAAAAGGGACACTAACTTATATGCTTTGTGGTAAACCCTAGAATTATAACCAAGAAATTGGAACACAAACCCTAAACAAATAGTAGTATTGCTCTGTGGATGTAGGCTCCATTCTTGAGCTGAACCACGTAAAAAACCTCTGGTGTCTCTTTATATTTTGTTTATTTCTTATATTTGTGATTATATATTTGGATAAACAAGGCTAAGATAAATAATTCAAATTTAGAAATCAACATATTGGCACCATCTGTGGGAACGCAACAAGTCACTGTTATTTTCTACTGATTTCAAAAATCCATTTTTTATACCTCTGAGGTATGGCAGACATTCTAGAAAGTAGCCATTCAAGAAAGTATCCTTGATGGGGGAAATGCTTTCAGTCCTTCTGATACTCATGTTATAGGAGACTTGCAAGTAATTTTACTCAACATTACTAAAGGATAAGAAACCTTTTAGGAAATTGTAAAGCAACTCGCTCAGACACTCTAGGCTAGCCCCACTACTACCCCATCTTCTAAGAGGGAAATGCCACCTCCACCTCCTAGAAATGATAGAAGTCATTCCAGATATTATGGATCTTCACAAGACTGAACTTATCACCCTGGAGTAACCTCTTATGTCCGGTCTACAATTACTATAATGTTGGTATTTCACTCAAAAACGGCCGAGCGCCTTGGAAAAGTTGAGCAAAGACTCTACTCTCGATGGTCTGGCCCTCAAGAAAATAGGAGCTACCTTAGGGAACCATACAGATCATGAGACCACCTAAAGGGATCTACAAGATTTAGATACAGCGTGCGAGGTTCCTCGTGAGCTGAGTAGACTTCTCAGGATGAACTCATCACGATGGCATGGCAGGCTTACTATAGATATTTCAGTTAAGATCAATCCAACAGATCACCCTTGGAAAGGATTAATCCAATGATTGGAAGATCGCTTGGTAGAAATAGCTAAGTCAAAGAATCCCTTGCAAAGGAGTTTTGTGAAAGGATATCCCTTTATCCTAGTTATAGTGTATTTCCCCATGCCATTTAAGTTCAAATCGCTCGTGGTCACTCCCATGTGTGATGTTAATACTGATGACGTCCTTCATATTAAATAGTACCAGGTAGAAGCTAATATTTATTCAGTCCCAGATGAGATGCATTGTTGAGCATTCTAAAGTACCATCACTAGATCTGCACAGATGTGGTATAACAATTTACCTTGAGGAAAAATTTTTAGGTTCCAACAACTCGTCGAGCAATTCATCAGTAAATTTTTCTTTGGGACAAAGCCCATAAAAAGGGTAGACCATTTATTGAGCATTCGTTAGTGACTAAGAGAAACCACTCGTGGGTATATAACTCGTTTTAACAGTGAAATGCTAGTAGTGGTGTATTATGAAAAAGAGTTATATTACGTCTTTAATGAGCGGACTACCCCTTAAAAGTTATATTATGCACTAGACAAAGACACCCTAAAACCATGACTGAGTTGATGGATAAAATTAGCAAAATTATGAATGCCGACGAGGCTATGGTCGCCAAGCAAGTCCCGAGTACTAAAGATGACATTCAGAAGAGTTTTAATAAAAGGAACATAAAGTTAAAAAGACCAAGAAACCAAAGAAGTATAAGGAACACATTATTCTCACTGTTAGCATGCATCACATTTTGGAAGAGATCGGAGGAAGCAAATATCTCAAATATTCGAGAAAATTAAAATCCCCTCCTAATAGGAGAGATAAATCTAAGTATTGCAAGTTCCACAAGGATCATGGGCATACCATAGATAATGAATTGCCCTGAAAAATGAAATAAAAAATCTCATCCATCTTGGCAAACTGTCTAAGTTCGTTAAATGAACAGTATGGCAAGATTCAAGAACACGATGAGAATTTCCTTGCAAAAGAAAAGATGATAGGAAGATAGGTTCGAATAATGATTCAGAAGATGATCCAGATCTATCGAAGAAACCCTGAGAAACTGAACTTGATATATAAATGATATCTTTTGGTTGCCATTTCATTACAGGAGTAGATGTTAGTTGTGGCGATGTGGCAGCCAAGCGAAAGTCCTATTATCTGACAAAGTAGATGGCCACCTAAGAAAGGTGAACAAAGACAAACTGGTAACTGATTTATTTAAGAATGACTTGTCTGGAGTGCACTACCCTTACGATGATCCTTTGGTCATCACTATGAGGGTGTAGGAAGCAAGGGTGGCCAGAATATTAGTAAACAATGGCAATTTGGTTGATGTTCTATTCTATAACTATTTCCATGGTTTAGGATTACGTAAGAGTAAGTTGGAATCATACCACAGACCCTTTATAGGTTTCTCGACAGAAAAATTATACCCTTAAGGAACTATCAAATTAGAGGCTCTTATCGGTACTTGGTCAGCCTAAAAAAATTTGAACTTGTGCCATCCATTATCCATCAGTATTTGAAATTCCCCACTCATTATGGGGTCGATATTGTGAAGGGAAACCAAGTTAAAACTAGTGAATGTTATTATACTTCAATTGACCAGGAAGAAGTTAAGAAGATCACTACCATCTACCAAAGTGTGACCTTAGATCTGCACGAAGAGGCTGATTTGGTTAAAGGACAGGTTGTGGAGGCCACTGAAATGATTGTCTTAGATGATGAAAGACCAGAAAGAACCACACAGATTGGCTTAACTTTGGAATGAGTCCTCAAATAACAATTGATCACATTCCTTAAAGAGCAGAAGAGCATATTTGCATGGAGCCATGAACGTATGTCAGGAATTAATCCAAAATTTATATGCCATGAGTTGAATATCACCAAAGATGCCAACTCGATCAAGAAGAAATTGTGTGTATTCAATCCCGCAAAAAACATGGCTATTCAAGAAGAGACGGATAAACTGTAGAAAACTAAGTTCGTTAAAAATGTTAAATTCCTAGATTGGTTGGACAACGCAATGATGATAATAAACAATAACAATAAATGGTGCATATGCGTTGACTTCATAGATCTCAATTAAGCCTGTCTGAAGGATCATTTTCCTTTACTAAGTATTGATCAAATGATTGATGCTACAGCAGGACATGAGTTACTCAGTTTCATGGATGCTTATTCAGGGTACAATTAAATTAAGATGAAGTCAGAGAATCGTGAGAAAACATCATTCATCAGCAGCGAGGTACTTACTGTTATAAAGTTGTGCCTTTTGGACTTAAAATGATGGAACAAAGTTTTTGAAGAGAAAATTGGTAAGAATATGGAAGTTTATGTGAACAACATTCTTACTAAAAGTAAGAAGGTTGTCGACCACATTAAAGACTTAAGCCGGACTTTTGATCAGCTTGAGAAGCATTAGATAAAGCTTAATCCAACCAAATGTGTGTTCGTCATGCGGGAAGTAATGTTCCTAGGATTCATAGTAAATTAAAGAAGAATTAAAGACAAGATCAAAGCATTGATCGATATGCAGCGCTTAGCCGATTTGTCTCCCTAGATACTGATAAGTGTGTACCACTCTTTAAGGTACTAAGAAAAATTTCTGAGTGGAATGAAGAATGTCAAAATGTTTTTTAGGAGTTGAAAAACTACTTGGGGATCTCCATCACTCCTTTCCTAACCACTTATGGGAGAAATATTGTACTTATACCATGTCGTATCTGAGTTGGCAGTTATCTTGGCCCTCATTCCATTAGAAAATGGAATTTAAAAACCAGTGTATTACACTAGCAAGGCCTTTAGAGGAGAAGAAATTCAATATCCCCGCCTGGAAAAATTGGCCCCAGCCCTCATTGAAGCATTAAGAAAAATGAAGCCCTATTTATAGGCACATACAATTGTGGTCTACACATACCTACCATCGCATCCAGCTATCCACAAACAAGAGAAGTCGGGGAGATTAATGGCTTGGGCAGTGGAGCTAAGAGAATATGACATAATCTATGGGCCCAAAACATCATTAAAAGGTCAAGCGATGGCAGACTTCATAACAAAGTTCACTTATGAAGAAAGATCAACTAATTAAATGTCCGAGCAGACTTCTTTGAAAGAGATTTCAATGCCCGGAAAATACGAATATCTCTGAAAGTTAGTTCTAAAGTGGACAAACCAGAAACATCCATTGCATGAGAAGTCACGAGAGAGTGTGAGGAATAAGGCAAAAAGTTATTCAAACACAGATCTTTGAGTGAAGGAAGCTTTGATGAATAAATTCTTATCTGGAAACTATATATAGATGGGTCTTCCTATGCAACCGGTAGTAGAGAAGGATTAATTGTCAACCCCCCTGATGACATAGATATAGAATATGCACTTTGTTTATAATTACAAGCTTTAAATAATAAAGTAGAGTATGAAGCGTTGATTATAGGACAAGAAATATCTCTGTCATTAGGCGCTGAGAAAATAATTACTCATTGTGACTCTCAACTAATCGTCAATCAAGTGTTAGGGATATATGGAGTCAAGGGAGAACTAATGATGAAGCACCTCGTCAAAGCTCAAAGTACCATATCTAAATTTATGATAGTCAAAATAGTCAAAATTCTAAGAATTGAGTATTCTCGAACCAATGCATTTACTCGACTAGCTTCACCAACCAGGGAAGAATCAAGGAGACCCATTCCTGTTGAAATCCTATCAAATAGGAGCATAAATGAAGAAAGTGTCATCTTAATAGAAGTAGACTTGGGCCATCTATGGATGGATCCAATCAAGGGGCATATTGAAAGAGGATATTTTCCCAAACACCCAAAGGAAGTAAGGAAATTAAGGTACAAACCAGTCGGCGATGTACTAGAAATAGGAATCTTATACAAGAGAGGATTCACTATTTCCTTGCTCTGATTTGTCCACTCAACAGAAGTGCAAAAACTGATTAATGAAGTCATGAAGGATCCTATGGATCTCATTCATCAGGGCGATCATTGGTACGATGAGTGGCCATGCCAAGATATTACTAGCTAACCATGAAGTCAAATTGCGCTTCATATGATAAAAGGTGAGACAAATGCCAATAGTTCTCCGCCATACATAGAAGACTAGAGGATACTCTGACACCAATCACTTCCCCTTGGCCTTTTTCCATCTGGGGGATTGATTTGGTTGGTCATTTACTGAAGATAAAATTTTGATTTAATTATTTGGTCATTGTTATATATAACTTCAAAAAATGGGTTAAAGCTGAGCCGCTAGTTGAGATGCCTAACGAAAGAGTTTTCCAATTTATATGGAAAAATATCATGTGTTGATACGGTATGCCATATGTGATTAGGCATAAATTCTTCCTAATTTATCCCTTAATTTAGTTGCTTTTAGCTCCTCTAACGATGTAATTGATTTGACTTTATCTCATAATCTTGCTACTGACTAATCCTAAAGAGTACACCGAGTTTCTGGTATTTCGTAGTGATTTTACAGGTATTTGATGTCAAGAAATGGAAGAAGAAAACCGGAAGAATCAAGAAAGATAAGAAGGAAGGTTAAAAGGGCAAAAGGGTAATTTCCACCTGGAATTCTGATGAGGTACCTAAAGAGAAGTTGAAGATATCACATTCATGAGCACATAGAAAGAAACGGCACCTCAATCGGAGTCCCAGAACAAAACATATGAGCAGTCAAAGTTGAGCAAAAAGTCAACAGGCAGACCGGTCCGCCCCTACCCCGGACCGGTCCGCTTTACAGAACTCCAGAAGACCCCGAATTGCAAGCAAACCGAAGAAGGGAGAAAAATAAAAGAACCGGTCCGCCTGGAAATAAAAAGAACCAATCCGCCTTGGAGGCAGACCGGTCCGCCTAAGGCCCGGACCGGTCTAGCCATCGAGATTTGAAAATCTTATCTTCTCCTCAACAGAATCCTAGTGCAGCTTAAACTCCGAAATTCTTGTAGGGTATAAAAACCCATTTTTATTATTATTAGGAGAACAGAGAATTAGTGTAATTTCACTTTCTTTTCCAGAAACCCTAGTTTTGATTCAGTTTGTTCTTTTAATTCCAAGATTGAAGCTTTGATCAGCTTTCAGTAATTACCAGTAATTCCAGTTAATACTTTGAGTGCTTTGGTAAGATTAGTAAGCAATTTCATCTGTTCAATTTTGTTTTACATCATTCTACCAATTTTCCATAGTTTAATCATGTTTTTCTACAAATCAAACACTGTTTTCTCTACTTTTAGCATGTTAGGTTAGATTTTCTAAGGCCGGGATGCATGAACCCAGCCTGATGTGTTAGTTGCGTGTGTGTAAAATTAATCCTCTGAATTTAGTGATTGATTACGACCGTATTGCGTAGGAACACAACAATTGTAGATCTTTATATCTCGTTTGCCTCTGCGTAATCGGGATGATTTAGAATGCAATTCGAGTGTCACTATCGCGATATCGATTTACTCATCCTCAGATTAAGTATGACGCGGGCTTAAACGTCGTATACGTAATGCTTGGGAGTACTAAATTCTGGGTCAAATCAATCAGTTAAATTTACGATTAGTGTTATAACTGCAATACACTAGGGTTGGGGGATTGTTTTCCCGTCCTGTTTTTCTCATCACTTAGTTCAGAAGTTTTAAATCATCTTTCGGTCATATTTTAAGTAATTTAGTGTAGTTGCACTTTTCATAATTTCATATTTTCATTTAGTGTAATCATTCCCAAAACCAAATTATTTTTCCTTTCTTTTTAGAGTCAGAGTTAGGATTCCTCCGTCTTTTCCCGTCATCACAACTTCGTTGTCCTTTTTCCCTGAGGATCGATACCCGACTCGTCAGATTATTACTTGAGCGACAGGCTTGTACTTGAGCCTAGAGAGTACGCATTTTTTAGTCACATTTTCAGTCGTGTCAAGTTTTTGGCTCCGTTTCCGGGGAATTAGGTAGACTTAGGATTAGCTCGAGTCAATCCAAAAGTTTGACCAAAAATTTCCAAAAATTTAAAAACATATAAAAATTTCAAAAAGCACAAAAAGATTCACCACCATATCTCATAAGCTTTTAGTGAAAAATTCTGAACCCACTCCCACACCCCATAATACTCCAACCAGCATTCACTAAAATCCAATCGTTGAGTATAACCCCGATAGCCCTCACACTCCAAACGCCCCCCCAGTTCTGGATCCCACCTCCCACACCGTCACACTCAATCTCTAATAACACTCTGTTTTCCTTCTTAGGACACACCTCCGAGCACACTTAGAGCACACCAAGTGAGAGCACCGAGGTTAAGTGAGAGAGAGATGTCGCAACACGGTAGTGCAGCTGTCGATGAGGAAGAGCCCCCATACCGCCCGCTGAGAGAATTCTTATACCCCGAGCGCACTGTCACTCCGGGATGCATTATACTCCCGTATAATGCCGGGCAATTACGTTTCAAAAATGGGATGATACAGATGTTACCTCATTATCATGGTATGGATTCTGAAAAACCATATCTTCACATTAGAGAATTTGAGGATGTGTGCGATACTCTCAATGATCAAACTTGCACATAAGAGGTGATCCACCTCAAACTCTTTCCCTTCTCGCTCAAAGATAAAGATAAGACCTAGCTATGGTCTTTACCTCCAAGCTCGATTCCATCTAAGAACTAGTTGCAATCAAGATTTCTCAAGAAATTCTTCCCAACACATCGAACAATCTCCATAAAGTCTCAAATTCAAGAGTTCAGATAATCTAAAAATGAGTCATTTCATCGATGTTATGAGCGTTTCAACGAGTTAGTTATTTCATGTCCCCATCATGGATTTGATGCATGACAAATCATCTCTTTTCTTTATAATGGGTTGAATCTTAACTCCAAGAAACTTGTTGATACTATAGGAAGTGGTCCTTTTGTCGACTTAGACGCCCATGATGCTGAGCTTCACCTGAGGTATGTCGCCGAGACTACCCAATCCTAGGATACATCTGATCCTAACGCTCAAAATCAAAATCGTCAAGTGATCACCACTCCGTCGGCGTCCGTCCTATTTCACGTAGATAAGAATTCTATAACGGACAGTCGATTGGATACCCTGGAGAAAGAATTTCGAGACCTATGCGAGATATATGGAAAATGACCAGCTGGATCAATACCACACCCCGTCGAAAAGGTGTGTGCGATTTGTGGGGCGGGTCATTCAACTGAGGAATGCCCAAATATAACCGCCTACAAAGTAATGCTTCAGGAGCAAATTAGTGGTATAAGAGGATTTAAGGGTAATTTCGGTGCACCGCATAGGAATTCATATAACCCTTCGTGGAAAAACCATCCCGATTTTAGCTATGGGAAACAACATGCCGCAATGAACCCTCCTTCACATGTTGCCCCTCCTCCACCACAACACTTTCAACAAGATACACACATGCAAGGACATGTGCAAGCACCACCACCTCAAGGATCTTATATCCCGCCACCGCGGAGAACTCTCGAGGATACCATGAATCAATTTATCTCAAGCCAGACTGTAACGAATGATAAATATGATCGTCTGATTAGCGACATAAATGAAAATCTGTCAAAAATACAATCCTCGTTGAGTGTCCAAGAGAAGGGCAAGTTTCCTGCCCAAGGCCAAAGACCTCTCCAAGGTCAAACTAGTGTTAGCTTGACACCCTATGACCATCCTGAGCAATGTAGCTCAATTACCACTCTACGTAGTGGGAGAGTAGTTGACTTGTCACCTCCCCTACGAGACGTACCTAAAGACAAGGAGATTTTGCCCGACACGAAAGAATCCGAAGATGTCCCCTTGAATGAGAGTGATAAAGACGATAGTAGTGAGCCCGAGGTAGTAGTGAAACCACCCACCGCGGCACCGTTTCCTCAAAGGCGTATTCCTTCCCATAAAGGAAACCCATGTGATAACGTGCTAGACGTGGTAAAATAAGTTAAGATGAATTTACCTTTTCTCGATGCCATTAAGCAAATTCCAACTTATGGAAAAGTCAATAAAGACTTGTTGACGGTAAAGAGAAAGATGAGGGTAAAGAAAAATGTCTTTCTAGCACAGAATGTGAGCTCCATTATACTAAATGATCTCCCGCCTAAATTCAAAGATCCCGGTGCACCCACCATTTCCTGCATCATTGGAGAAAACAAAATAAAAAAAGCCTTACTTCATTTGGGAGCAAGTGTCAATATCCTCCCTTACTTCCTCTATAGGCAACTTGATTTGGGAGACCTCAAGCCCACAAAGGTCACTCTCCAATTAGCTGATCGAACCGTGAAGATCCCAAGAGGCATAGTCGAGGACGTGATTGTCAAAGTTGACACTTTCTACTTCCCGATAGACTTTGTCATTTGGGACATGGAGCCCTCCTTTAACTCGAGCAACCATGTTCTCATCATCCTTGGGTTCCCTTTCTTAGCTACGGCTAACGCAATCATCAATACTAGGAATGGGCGAATGCAAATCACCTTTGGGAACATGACCTTAGAGACTAACATCTTCCATATAGCCCAATATACGGGGGAAGAAGATGATCTTCACGCAGTGAGCCTAATTGATGAGATCGTAGAAGAGCACATGGAGGAAAATTTATGTGGTGACGCCTTAGAATCTTGCTTAGTGTCTAGTCATGAGAGCGAGGGAACTTATACCGAAATTGAAAGAGAGAGAGAGGGGTTAGAAGAAAGGAAAATGGTGGAGTTAGAGATCTAGCAAGTAAGAGAGGACGTAGGCACTACTCGGGGGAGAGAGCTAGGGGACATGAGCATGGAAGAATTTGAAAAAGAATTCGGTCCGGTGGATGATAGACTGGATGAGAGCCTTAATGAAAAAGTCCAAACTCTATTGGATTCATTTAGTCACCAAGAAGAAAGCGTTTGGAAAGATAAAATCGATGAATTCCTTCTTTGTGACCATCCACCCATACCACTAGAGGTCTCGAAGGCAAGTGATGAGAAAAGTTATGTTTCATCCGACCAAGAGCATGACCCATGCGTTCCAAAAATGGAAAAAAACTTAGGCGTTCCCTCCAAGTCAGTGCACACAGACCACGCTTTGAGTCAGCATCATGAGGATCCCTTTCCAACTAGTCATGGAATAGTCTCCCGGTCTATCCTTTATCTATGGGCGAGGTCCCAACTTATTCCGGTTGTTAGTATATGATAGGAAGACGGGAGTGAGAAGGAGAGCATCGAATCCCGTGAGTGGGTTCAGGTGAGTTCGTGGAGAGATGAGAGGTCGTCGCACCCCCGACGCGTATGGGGTGATTGTTAGTGTATTTTTGAGTCATGCATGAGTGTCATATAGTGTCTTGTTGCATTTTAACATTTGTTTGTTTTATTTTTTCCGCACTTTTCATTCGACTTGAGTTAGATTTTAGTCCTTTTTGCTTGAGGACAATGCAAAAGTCTAAGTTAGGGGGGGGGGGGGCACAAGTGCGTATTTCTAAAACTTCACAAATTTTCAAAAATGCCCAAAAATTTCCAAAAAAATCATAAAATTTTGAAAAATCCAAAAATATTTTTGTTCAAAATAAATAAAAAATGGAATTCAAATTTTTCAAAAATATCATTAAAAGTCGAATTGAAGCCTCAAGTTGTAAAATTCAACATACACAAAGCCGAAATTGACTAAAGATGGAAATTGAGCGAAAATTGAAAACTTAGTGAATAAGTGTGGAGATTAACAAACCCGGTGAGATTCGAGCCTATCACTTTTTGCGAGTTTTAAATCAATCCGAGTTAATTGTTAACTCAAAGTTCTTTTTAGCTCCTAAAAAGTTGTCGAGGATCTCAATCCTTTCATTTTTGATCGGTTATGCAAAATATATGTGATATTGCCTTGAAAAACGTGTCAAAGTGATCTCTAAACTTAAATTCATCTCGAAACGCATATGGTAACGCAATTGGCATTTTGGACAATGAAGTAGGCCCTTGTTTGTCACCCAAAAATATTGGCCAAAAAAATATGCGAAAAATCACCCCTTTGCAACCCAAATTCAGCCAAATAGATTTTCCCTTTCGTTTGACAACCCGAAAAACTCAAATAGCCCGTAATTGTGAAAAATGGAAATAAAAATCAGACTTTAGTCCAAAAAGTGCATAAAAAAGGGGCAAGAAATTTTTTTTAGATATGCTCAACAAAAATAGCAAGAAAAGAAAAGAAAAATAGAAAAAAATAGAGAAAAAGAAGAAAAAAATGAGCAAAAACCCGGAAAAAGCACAAATGGACATCATAAATAACTTTTCCAATTCCAACCTTCCCTACCATCTTTATTTCACCCAATATACCTTAAAACCCGAAAAAGTCCTAACCGAGTCTAAATTGCAAAATTGATTACCGCGTGGAGAGCTAATACACCAAAAGATAATAAAGGAGATTAAGTGCACGAATAAGAGGCAATGTTCCCGTTCTAAAAACTGTAATCCATTGATGAGATCCTTTCACCATGAAATTTTCGTCTTTTTAATTATATGCTTGATTTTTCATCCATTATATTTACTCTTTATATCACGCATACCGAGAGAATAGCCACAATCCGAGTGATTCGTTTGAGAGAGCATTCTGTGAGAATTTAAAATCAAAATGAATTTTTAGAAAAGTAACGTAATGATCAATCAGTGGAAATTGGCGGTTATATTTCCGGCTTCGCACACACAAACTACGGTTTCAAACTTGTAAA
Source organism: Sambucus nigra (assembly GCA_949130495.1). Classification (NCBI taxonomy): domain Eukaryota; kingdom Viridiplantae; phylum Streptophyta; class Magnoliopsida; order Dipsacales; family Adoxaceae; genus Sambucus; species Sambucus nigra. The sequence continues at coordinate 221,926,919 of OX422218.1, forward strand.
TATGACTTGATGATGACTATTTTTTGGAAGAGTTTGAATTGTACAATTTTTGCGTATTTTGAATTTTCTTTGAGTCGAATTTTGAGGGTATATTCTCTGCAAACCTTCACGAGACACAACTCGTCCTACTAGGGTGACCTAGGGGTTTAAAGGCTTGTTGCATACGCTAAATGCAACCGCTTGCCCGCAAAAAAGGTATTCTATCTTAATAAAATGATTTTTCAAGAATTGAGCCTTGTTAGGATTCTTTTACATTGCTCGAGACTCGCAAAGTTCTAAGTTAAGGGGGTTTGATTACGCATAAATTCTTCCTAATTTATCCCTTAGTTTAGTTGCTTTTAGCACCTCGAACGACGTAATCGATTTGACTTTATCTCATAATCTTGCTACTGACTGATCCTAATGAGTACACCGAGTTTCTGGTATTTTGTAGTGATTTTACAGGTACTTGATGTCAAGAAATGGAAGAAGGAAACTGGAAGAATCGAGAAAGACCAGAAGGAAAGTCAAAAGGGAAAAAGGGTAATTTCCACCTAGAATTCGGATGAGGTACCTAAAGAGAAGTTGAAGATATCACATTCATGAGCACATTGGAAGAAACAACACCTCAATCGGAGTCCTGGAACAAAAGATATGAGCAGTCAAAGTTGAGCACAAAGTTAATAGGCAGACCGGTCCGCCCCTACCCCGGACCGGTCCGCTTTACAGAACTCCAGAAGACCCCGGATCGCAAGCAAATTGAAGAAGGGAGAAAAATAAAATAACCGGTCTGCCCCCAGACAGGTCCGCCTGGAAATAAAAAGAATCGATCCGCCTTGGAGGCAGACCGGTCCGCCTAAGGCCCGGACCGGTTCGGCCATCGAGATTTGCAAATCTTATCTTCTCCTCAACAGAATCCTAGTGCAGCTGAAACTCCGAAATTCTTGTAGGGTATAAAACCCATTTTTATTATTATTATCAGAACGGAGAATTAGTGTAATTTCACTTTCTTTTCCAGAAACCCTAGTTTAGATTCAGTTTGTTCTTTTAATTCCAAGATTGAAGCTTTAATGAGATTTCAGTAATTACCAGTAATTCCAGTTAATACTTTTAGTGATTTGGTAAGATTAGTAAGTAATTTCATCTGTTAAATTTTGTTTTACATCATTCTACCAATTTTCCATAGTTTAATCATGTTTTTCCGCAAATCAAACACTGCTTTCTTTACTTTTAGCATGTTAGGCTAGATTTTCTAATGCCGGGATGCATGAACCCAGCCTGTTGTGTTAGTTGCGTGTGATTAAAATTAATCCTTTGAATTTAGTGATTGATTACGACCGTATTACATAGGAACACAACAATTGTAGATCTTTATATCTCGTTTGCCTCTAGGTAATCGGGATGATTTAGAATGCAATTCGAGTGTCACTATCGCGATACCGATTTACTCATCCTCAGATTAAGTATGACACGGGCTTGAACCTCGTATACGTAATGCTTGGGAGTACTAAATTCCGGGTCAAATCAATCAGTTAAATTTACGATTAGTGTTATAACTGCAATACACTAGGGTTGGGGGATTGTTTTCCCGTCTTGTTTTTCTCATCACTTAGTTCAAAAGTTTTAAATCATCTTTCGGTCATATTTTAAGTAATTTAGTGTAGTTGAACTTTTCATAATTTCATATTTGCATTTAGTATAATCATTCCCAAAACCAAATTATTTTTCCTTTCTTTTTAGAGTCAGAGTTAGGATTCCTCCGTCTTTTCCCGTTGTCACAACTTCGTTGTCCTTTTTCCCTGAGGATCGATACCCGACTTGTCGGATTATTACTTGAGCGACAGGCTTGCACTTGAGCCTAGAGAGTACGCATTTCTGAGATACATTTTCAGTCGCATCAATATGCTTTCATCACAAACCATGGAACTCGGTTTGACAACAAGTAATTTGAGGACTATTTCATTCAATCTAAGATCCAAAAGTTACACTATAAGCCCAGACATCCCCATTTCAATGGCCAGGCAGAGGTGATTAATAAAACATTGCTCTATAGTTTAAAAAAGATACTTGATGATGCCAAAGGAAATTGAATCAACGAATTTCACAGTGTCTTATGGTCCTATTGAACCATGTTGAGGACAAATACTAGCGAAACTCCATGCATGGTTGCATTTGGAATTGAAGTTTTGGTCCCTATAGAGATCGGTCTTCCTAGTCACAGAGTGCTCAACTTTAACTCTCCTAAAAGCGATCTCATGAGAAGCATATAATTAGACTTGGTAGATAAAATAAGAGATAATGATAAACTTCGGATCACTACCTATCAACAACGTAATATAAGGATTTATAATAGAAGAGTGAAGTCCAATAACTTAAAGGAGGAAGATGATGTTCTAAAGAAGGTACTGCGGAAGGAAAACAAGTTGAAGGCCAATTGGCATGGTCCCTATCACATCTCTGCCGTCATCAAACTAGATACCTATCGCCTGGAAACACTATGAGGAGACCAATTTAAGAAACCATGGAACGCGAGCATCTTAGGAAATAATATCAATAATTCTGGATTGAAATTTCAAACACATATGTAGCATCTCTTTTTAGTTTTAATAAGAATTCATGAATTGTCATCAATCGACTTCCTTTTTTATGTTTTCTTTTTGGGAGTGGTAGATATAGTTGTCTCCAAACTATAGAAGTCTCTCCAAACTATAGTTTTCTCCAAATAGTGGCAGTTTAGTCAGTTTAGTCACATTAATTTATAAAGTTTCAAACTTAATTTTCAACAAAACTTCATGTGTGACTTCGTGTTTGACAAGTCACAATAAGAAGTCCCTAACTTTAAAAACTTCCTGTGTGACTTAAAATCAAGAAGAAAAAGTTTAACCCGACTAAGTCATGGGAAATCCTATAAAATTTTGTCGCCCATGGTAACAAATTCAAACACCTAGTCTAAAATTACAAAGGTTCGTTTGGACAGCATAAGTGTGTTAATTGAACCTAAGGCTTGATAATTTACGTTCATTCAAATTGGTAATCAGTCAAGAAAATTAGTTAGCTAAAAGTCGACTATAAAGTCATAATGTTATACTACTGGTAGGCTACAATTATGCAAAACATATATTAAACATATGTTAACCTTTGTGATTTAATAAAAGTCCCTAACTTTAAAAACTTCCTGTGTGACTTAAAATCAAGAAGAAAAAGTTTAACCCGACTAAGTCATGGGAAATCCTATAAAATTTGGTCGCCCATGGTAACAAATTCAAACACCTAGTCTAAAATTACAAAGGTTCGTTTGGACAGCATAAGTGTGTTAATTGAACCTAAGGCTTGATAATTTACGTTCATTCAAATTGGTAATCAGTCAAGAAAATTAGTTAGCTAAAAGTCGACTATAAAGTCATAATGTTATACTACTGGTAGGCTACAATTATGCAAAACATATATTAAACATATGTTAACCTTTGTGATTTAATAAAAGTCCCTAACTTTAAAAACTTCCTGTGTGACTTAAAATCAAGAAGAAAAAGTTTAACCAGACTAAGTCATGGGAAATCCTATAAAATTTGGTCGCCCATGGTAACTAATTCAAACACCTAGTCTAAAATTACAAAGGTTCGTTTGGACAGCATAAGTGTGTTAATTGAACCCAAGGCTTGATAATTTACGTTCATTCAAATTGGTAATCAGTCAAGAAAATTAGTTAGCTAAAAGTCGACTATAAAGTCATAATGTTATACTACTGGTAGGCTACAATTATGCAAAACATATATTAAACATATGTTAACCTTTGTGATTTAATAAAAGTCCCTAACTTTAAAAACTTCCTGTGTGACTTAAAATCAAGAAGAAAAAGTTTAACCAGACTAAGTCATGGGAAATCCTATAAAATTTGGTCACCCATGGTAACTAATTCAAACACCTAGTCTAAAATTACAAAGGTTCGTTTGGACAGCATAAGTGTGTTAATTGAACCTAAGGCTTGATAATTTACGTTCATTCAAATTGGTAATCAGTCAAGCAAATTAGTTAGCTAAAAGTCGACTATAAAGTCATAATGTTATACTACTGGTAGGCTACAATTATGCAAAACATATATTAAACATATATTAACCTTTGTGATTTAATAAAAGTCCCTAACTTTAAAAACTTCCTGTGTGACTTAAAATCATGAACAAAAAGTTTAACCAGACTAAGTCATGGGAACTCCTATAAAATTTGGTCGCCCATGGTAACTAATTCAAACACCTAGTCTAAAATTACAAAGGTTCGTTTGGACAGCATAAGTGTGTTAATTGAACCTAAGGCTTGATAATTTACGTTCATTCAAATTGGTAATCAGTCAAGAAAATTAGTTAGCTAAAAGTCGACTATAAAGTCATAATGTTATACTACTGGTAGGCTATAATTATGCAAAACATATATTAACCAGATAATTTTTTTTATTCAAATGAGAATGAAACTTCATTACACGTTGCTCTTTATTAAATCATAAAGGTTAAAACATGAAAAGGGTAAGCATTCTTCATTCGGTTGGGAGATTTCCCAAGGCCTTTCTATCCTAGCAGGGCGAATATCTAAGGCATAAGGTAGAACCATGGATCTTATGTACCTAAGTCTTCCTTACTGACTGGAACTTGGTTTATTTACCAAGTGAGGATGTCGAACAAGGGTATCTTCCTAATGTAGTCCATAGTCGTCGAAGTATTATCTGATAAGGCTTTTGAATATGGCATCAGTGGGAATCCAGTTCTCATCCAGACTGAAAGGAAGATCAAGATAATCCAAGTAACCTGGATCATTCTAATGCCATAAGGGATCTTCCTTGGGTACCTTTAAAACTGTCAAAGAATTTACCCAACCCTATTTTTAACCTTCTCTTTCGGCTTATTATATCTTTTCATCCATATGTGTCTATGACTCATTATAGACATTCATCCATACAGTTCATGGTTGCTTATTGATATGCCCCAAGTGTGACCTCGGCCCAGAGACACAAACCTCGGCCGAGATTATGGCCGACGTGGGGAAGACGCGATATCAGCCCTCGGCCATAGCAAGGTCAGCCCAGGCCGACCCTACTACCAGCCTCTACAAGGGTCACCACAAGGATCAGCAGCATTCACATATGCCTTGAAATGGCAACCTCGGCCAGACATAGTTCGAGCTCGCAGGAAGTCACCAGCAACCTCATCAAGACATCGGTCGATACTCCAAACACTCCAGCTCAACCTCGTCCATTGTCTCGGCCGGGATTAGGCCGACCTTGTCCATCGTCTCGGCTGGGATTAGGCCAAGACCTCCACGGAATACTCGGACTGAACAGGTACCTAGACTTACCAACCTCGGCCTCCCATAGGCCGAGGTCATACCCCAGGCGCGATAGCCGAGCATCGGTTGACATTTAGATAAGGGAACGTGGACACAAATCAGTTATAACAAGATTATTCCCCACACGTGGGGAGAATATTGCATCATCATTCTCTACACGTGACAGTGACATATGGCTTTCCCCTATTGGTGAGGCAAACACACACATGCTCATTGCATGCATGGGGGGTACATTACACCCCCTAGATACTATATATAGGGGTCACCCTCTACCTTGCAAAACCCCAGATATTCAACCCTAGCTGAAACTCTGTCTAGATACACAGTAGAGAGAGAAAGCTTGAGAGATTGTATCCATGGCCATTAGTGCCTTATTGCAGTGAGGTTATTCACACACACAGTGGACGTAGGCCAATCTAGGCTGAACCACTTATATCCTGGTGCTCTCTCCTCATCTCCGCATCTCATTCTCTTACCTTTTACATAACTATGCTTCCATTGTTGTTCTTAGATTGAACTTGAAAACACCTTATCTGGTGGTGCTGATTCCGGCATCATCAGTTTGGCGCCGTCTGTGGGAACGAGAAGCTATCTCTTCCTCTTTTTCTGCTTAACCTCGTCGGAGACTCTGGTGGTGAACCAGGCCTCCCCCTAGCGCGGAGCTGTTTCACCATTGAAAGAGGTCATGTGAGGTACTAAGCTCATCTACTACTCAAGATCTATAGTGTTAACATATGGCCCCAAACTTACCACCGCCTCTTCTGCCGCCCGGGGGTGGAGGGCCAAGTTCCAGTCAGGCGCCCCCCCAGTCTGAAATGGCGGAGGTAGCTGCAGCTTTGATATCTTTAGCTACAACACAAGCATCCATGCAGGAGCAATTTGCACAGCTCAGCCAAACTATGATGAGGCCACCTGGAGTATCACCGGACATGATCACTCCGGCGGCAATTCAGCCTTATCCTGATGCCAGGGGACCACCCCAGGCACCAATGAAGGACCATCCTGCACCCCAGCGGAGAAGGGACGTTGCTGACCCTAGGCGCTTGCGCCTGAGGAGGCAGGGAAACCCTTGCCCAGAGGACAGGTATGATGATCTAGAGGCGGAAGAAGCCCCGAAAGATTGCTGGGAGCCGTATGAGGTGTCAAATAACACTGTACGACCTCTTAGGCAAAGTCAAGGTTGTGTCGGCCGAAGAGGTGAAGAGGCCCAACAAAGAGGGTCAGCCTTTAATAGGTTGAGCAGAGGGTCGGCCTTTGAGAGACTGGGCCCGATGAATGACCTAAGACAGAGACTATCGAGATCAAGGAGCGCAGGAGGCTCTCAGAAAGGGAACATGCAGGGTCGACCAGACCAAGGCCGACATTGTGAAAGAAGAGGCAGGGAACAGAAAGAGGTCAACAGCCGATGTGTCGTGGCAGGGGAACCCTCGGTCCATCCCAGGGAGGTCGCAGGGGATAACCTCGGCCAAGTCGATGGCAGAAGACCATGGAATGATTCTATCCAACGCCTTGAGGAGAAGATAGGAGACCTCATTAAAAGCAGGGACCCATTACAAAGGGGTTATTCAGAGGGCTCCCCATTTGTGGCTAGGATAGTGGGGTTCCAAACCCCAGCTAAGTTCAAGCCTCTTACCGTGTCTCCTAAGTATGATGGCAGCACTAACCCTGTGCATCATATCGAAATGTACTAGTCAGCAGCAAACATCTACTCGATACCCGATGAGATGAAGTGTAGGGCCTTCTCTGGGACCTTGACAGGGGCAGCGCACAGTTGGTTCACCTCCCTTCCGAAGAACTCAATTGATAACTTCAAAGGCTTGGCTGAGCGATTCATCCACAACTTCTTCTTTGGGGTGAGGCCTTAAAAGAAGACTACCCACCTGCTATATGTCAAGCAGGCCAAGGGTGAGAGCCTAAGAGACTACATAGCAAGATTCAACAAAGAAAAGTTGGAAGTCGAAGATTACGAAGAGAACATAGCCATGACTGCCCTTATAGGAGGCCTCTAGAAGGGGAAGCTATTGTGGAAACTGGCGGAAGACCCCCTAGGTCTATGGCGGAGCTGCTGGCAACCGTAGGGAAAGTAATGAATGCGGAAGAGGCAATGTCCGCCAAGTATGAGGATGGGAACCGCGGTGGCAGTGGAAAGTCCCAAAACAAGAAAGATGGGAAGAAGAGGTCGGGTGATGACAAGTTCGCTCACTATACACCTCTGACTGTAAGCTGCGAGCACATCCTCAATGAGATTAAGGCTGACAGGACTCTGAGATGGCCAGAGAAACTGAAGGCCCCACCACATAAGAGGAACAAAAACTTATGGTGCGAGTTCCACCAGGATCATGACCATGTCACGGATAGATGTTTCGCTTTAAATGATGAGATTGAAAAGATGTTGAAGTATGGAAAGCTGAGGAAGTATGTGGATGGTAAGGCTCCAAAGGGTGGAAGAGATGACCCTAAGAAAAGGAGAAATGATAGATGCCGTGACAATGACCCAGTCAGAAGAGACGATGATTCAGAAGGAGATGACGAAGACGATTCGGATCTTCCGCCAAAAGATGACAACACCCCGGTGAAGAGGGTCGGTATGATCTCCTTTGGTGTTAACACCATATGTGGAGGATTTGCAGGAGGCGGCTCTGAAGTAGCTGATAGGAAGGCTCATGTAGTAGAGGCCAGGTCAGTGGCCAAGCTTGAAGTTGTGAATCTAACGTCTTCCGATACAGTGCAGAAGAGGAAGAAAGTAGACATAGACACCCTCGTAGTGGGGTTCTCCGGACTCGACTTCAAGGGTATCTTAGCCCCCCATGATGACCCTCTGGTCATAACAACAAGGGTGCATGGGTGCGAGGTGCAAAGGATCCTCATAGACAGGGGAAGCTCGGCGGACGTGATGTTCTGGCCTTGCTTCAAGAGCCTAGGTCTTAGCAGAGCAAGGATGATGCCCTATCATCACCCATTGATAGGCTTCAGTGGCGAAAAGGTCCACCCTTTGGGCATGTATGAGATGGACGTACGGTTGGGTGATGAGTGGCCTAAGAGGCTGACCAAGAAGATAAACTTTTTCGTCATGGACGAGAACATTTTCTCGGCCTATAACCTCATCATAGGAAGGGTGGCTCTTAAAGAGTTTGAAGCTGTGCCGTCGATGGTCCATCAGATGCTAAAATTCCCGACTCCTTGTGGAGTAGGGGAAGTGCAAGGTGACCAGACCACATCGCGAGAATGTTACTTCAACTCGGTCGAAGAGAGAGAAGCCCATAAGAGGTCAACCACCACTTATAGCATTGACACTCTTGACCCAAGAGATGAAACAAAGTTGAAAAAGGGAGAGGCCGCGAAAGAGGTAGAATCCATCGTCCTCAATAAGAACAAGATGAAAAAAACCATCCAGGTCGGTAAAGCCCTAGGGACATGAACCAAGGAAGAGCTGATAAACTTCCTCAGGAGGAGACAGAATGTCTTCGCATGGAGTCACGCAGACATGCCTGGCATCGACCCTGAGGTGATGAGTCACAAGCTCAACGTGACCAAAGATGCCAAGCCTATCAAACAGAGACGAAGAGTCTACTCCAGGGAGAAATACGACGTCATCTGAGAAGAGGTAAAAAAGTTGGAAGAGGCCGAGTTCATAAGAGAAGTTACCTATCCGGAATGGCTTTCAAATGTAGTCATCGTGCTTAAGGCCAATGGGAAGTGGAGAATGTGTGTGGATTTCACTGACCTGAACAGATCTTGTCCAAAAGACAGCTATCCCTTACCTCGGATAGATCAGATAGTGGATGCGACGACGGGACACGAGCTCATGAGCTTCATGGACGCGTATTCAGGCTATAACCAAATCTTCATGGATGCTGAAGACTCTGAGAAGACAGCCTTCATTACTGACAAAGGAACGTACTGCTACAAAGTGATGCCCTTCGATCTGAAAAATGCAGGGGCAACGTACCAACGTCTTGTCAATAAGATGTTCGAAGAGCAAATAGGTAAGACTATGGAGGTGTATGTAGACTATATGCTAACAAAGAGCTTAAAAGCTTGCACTCACGCGGCAGACCTTGAGAAGACCTTCGATATTATGGACTCATACAAAATGAAACTCAACCCAACAAAGTGTGTCTTCAGAGTAGGAGCTGGGAAGTTACTGGGATTGATCGTTAACTAGAGAGGAATTGAAGCGAACCCTGAGAAAATCAAGTCATTACTTGACATGAAGACTCCTAGGAGTATCAAGGATGCCCAAAGACTTATGGGGAGAGTGGCTTCCCTTAACAGGTTTGTTTCTAGGGCAAAAGACAAGTGTCTTCCATTCTTTAAAGTTCTAAAAAAGGCCGTCCAATGGGACGAAGAGTGTGAAGAAGCCTTCAACCAACTCAAATCTTACTTGGGATCCCCCTTATTGCTATCTCGACCCGTCGCAGGAGAAAAGTTGTATGTGTATCTGGCAGTCTCCGAATCAGCCATCAGTGTGGCCACAATACGGGAAGACGATGGGATCCAAAGGCCTGTGTATTTCAACAGTAAATCCCTTCAAGGGGATGAACAAAATTACCCTCGCATGGAAAAGTTGGCCTATGCCCTGATACATGCTTGGAGAAAAATGAAGCCCTACTTCCAAGCTCACTCCATGGTAGTCGTCACTGACTCCCCACTAAGATAGGTCCTACATAAACATGAGAAATCCGGGAGGTTAATGACCTGGGCCATCGAGTTGGGGGAGTATGATCTTGCCTACCAACTTAGGACAACCATCAAAGGGCAGGCCCTAGCAAATTTTGTTGCTGAGTTCACATGGGAAGAGGTCGAGGCAGAGAAAGGCCTGGGGGGCATGGAAAAGACGACACCAAGTGTCTTCCGAAATTTAGAAGAGGTCGCATCCAAAAAAGTTATGAGCAGAATTGCGGAGGACGAGGAGGATCGATATCTCTTCAAATAAGGAGTCATGACAGAATGAGCCTTTTCATCATATACAGACGTCTTGAGCCTCTTCGTTGATGGCTTTTCCTGCGACAGTGGAAGCGGTGCGGGGTTGATACTCTTGGCTCCGAATGGTGCGAGCATTGAATATGCCCTGAGGTTCAACTTCCAGGCCTCAAATAACGAGTCCGAGTATGAGACCATTATAGCAGGTCTCTTATTGGCAACAACTCTTCGCGTAAAGCGACTCCTACTCCACAGCGACTCGAGGCTGGTTTTCAATCAAGTACTGGGGATCTATGAGGCCAAAGATGAAAGGATGGCCAAGTACTTGAAGACGGTAAGAGGGTTGTTAGGATATTTTGAAGAGGAAAAACTGAAGAGAGTGCCTCGACTAAGTAACAGTCACGCAGATGCATTGGCAAGGCTGGCCTCGGCAATGAAGACAGATGTTGGAAGGACCATTCTGATCGAGGTCTTGAGAAAGGAAACCATCTAGGAAGAAGAGGTATGTACCCCGTGTCACAATTTGAACCTAGGAGACTCATGGATCGACCCCCTCGTCAGGTATATTAGGGGGGAGAGCTACCTGAGTCCAAGCTAGAGAGAAGAAAATTGAGGTACAAGGCTGCCAAGTTCTCGATGATAGGAGACGTCTTGTACAAAAAAGGATTTCTATTGCCTCTCCTCAGATGTGTGCATCCCACGGAAGTTCCATGGGTCTTACAGGAGGTTCATGAGGGTTCTTGCTCTAGCTACATAGGGGGAAGACCCTTGGCCAAGAGAATCATCACACAGGGGTACTGGTGGCCAACTTTGTCCAAAAATGCCGTATCTTATGTAAAGAGGTGTGATAAATGTCAGAGATTCGCCACCATCCCTCATCAGCCCCATCAACCTATGACGTCAATCACCTCTCCATGTCCATTTGCAGTATGGGGGATTAACTTTGTAGGACCCCTACCAAGAGACGCCAACAACTATAGATTATTGATAGTTTCCATAAACTAATTCTCAAAGTGGGTGGAGGCAGAGCCGATGATAACAATCACAGAGCAGAAGACCTTTCAATTTATTTAGAGGAATATCATATGCAGATATGGCCTCCCAAACACCCTCATCTCGGACAATGGGACCCAGTTCAAGAACTCCTCTTTAGAAAAGTATTGCCTAAGAGTAGGGATTAAGTAATTCTTCTCATCTCCTGGCCGACCTCAGGCAAATGGTCAGACCGAGGTCACAAACAGAACTATCCTGGATGGAATCAAGAAGAGGTTAGAAGATGCGAAGGGAAGATGGACTGAAGAGGTCTACGCTGTGTTATGGGCCTACAGAACCACGACAAGGACACCAACAGGAGAAACCCCGTTCATGCTGGCACATGGCACAGAGGCCGTCATACCAACGGAAGTAGGACTCCCAACTCATCAGATTCAGACCTACGACCCTGACAATAATGGGGAAGAGAGGAGGCTAGACCTAGATCTTATCGAAGAAAGAAGGGAGGACGCAGAGGTCAAACAAGCAGCCTACCAGCAGAGGGCAGCGAAATTCTACAACCAGAGGGTGAAGTCAAGACCCATTGCAGTGGGAGACCTAGTGCTAAAGAAGACCCTACAGAAAGCAAATAAGCTTCACCCAAACTGGCATGGCTCCTAAAAAGTGACAGAAGAGGTTGTGCCTGGCACTTACAGGCTAGAAAACCTAGAAGGAGAACCTTTCACTAACCCATGGAATGCTGGTCACCTAAAGAGATATTACATATGATGTTGCGTAATGTACCATCTTATTATGAAGAGGTTATTAATAAAGATCAGTTCCCATGACAGTTCTTGCTTCATTCTTAGATCAGAGATTAATTATGAGGATAACATCCTAGGTGATGACCTCAGCCCTTCATAACACCATTCAGTGGTGACGAGGTCTGAGATCAGACACCATAATGGGATGACCTCAGACACATAACATCATTAATTTGGTGATTAATTATGAGGATAACATCCTAGGTGATGACCTCAGACACATAACATCATTAATTTGGTGAGTAATTATGAGGATAGCATCTTAGGTGATGACCTCAGCCCTTCATAACACCATTTAGTGGTGACGAAGGTCTGAGATCAGACACCATAATGGGATGACCTCAGACACATAACATCATTAATTTGGTGAGTAATTATGAGGATAACATCTTAGGTGATGACCTCAGCTCTTCATAACACCGTTTAGTGGTGACGAAGGTCTGAGATCAGACACAATAATGGGACGACCTCAAACACATAACATCATTAATTTGGTGAGATTCATTATGAGGATAACCTCTTAGGTGATGACCTCAGACCCTCATAACACCCTTCAGTGGTGATGAGGTTTGAGATCAGACACCATAATGAGATGACCTCAGACCTTTAACATCATTAATTTGGTGAGTAATTATGAGGATAGCACCTTAGGTGATGACCTCAACCCTTCATAACACCATTCAGTGGTGACAAGGTCTGAGATCAGACACTATGAATTAGATGACCTCAGACCCTTAACATCATTAATTTGGTGAGATTCATTGAGGATAACATCTTAGGTGATGACCTCGGACTCTCATAACACCATTCAGTGGTGATGAGGTCTGAGCTCAGACACTATGAATTAGATGACCTCAGACCCTTAACATCATTAATTTGGTGAGATTAATTATGAGGATAACATCTTAGGTGATGACCTCAGACCTTCATAACACCATTCAGTGGTGACGAGGTCTGAGATAAGGACCATTGGTTGAGTTTAAACAAGACAATTGCAAAAAGACAAGCTTAGAAAGAGGACTTCAAAGGTTGAAGCTCAGATTACAAATTTATTTTTAGCAGACACCATAACAATGGAACTAAGAATGAAAAGCATCACATGACATTTAATGAAAAGAAAGTAAAGATGGTCCTCATCAGAGGTTGATATATATTCAGAAATAATAAGATGTTCAACGATTACAGACAAGCTCCATAGTACAATGAGTTATAAACACTTATAAAAAATACTAAGGGTGTGAAGGGGGAACGTTGACATCCTCGGCTTAATTAGTCACTTCGGTCGCATCATCACGATGGTCTGCCCCTCCAACCTCGGTGACCTCCAATGTAGCAGTCTCGGCAGGAGCGACAGTCTCTTCCTCAACCTCCTGAAGAGCCTGGGCGAATTGAGGATCAGCAAAGCCGAGACCAACGAAATCAGAGGCCTTCAAAGTGCCGGCCTCTCTCTCCCTGACGTCAGCTCATTTAATAGTGGCTTTGATACCTCTTTCAAGGTATTCAAAGCCGAAGCCCATGAACTCATCAGAGGACTTATAGTCAGCAATTATCTTCTCAGAGGCTTCATCAAGGGCGGCCTTGACAGCTGAGTTGACTTTCTACTGTAGAATATCGTCCTTAGCCTTCAGTGCAGCAGTATGATCCTTGTCGAGCTGGGAGATGTCCTCCTCAAACCCCTTCACCTTCTTCTCAGAATCCTTCAGCTCAGATTTGAGAGGGCCAATCTCTGCGTTCAGAGTGTTCTGGACTCTCTCGGCCTCTTGTCCCTTTTGGATGAGGGGCAATTTCCTCAGAGTCCAGTTGGACAAGTGGTGCATAGCTGCCAGGCCCTGCATATTTTAGGATAATGAATGATCTGGAGAACAATCAGATGTTACACTTGGGTGAAGAATAATCAGAAAGATCAAGTCATACCTGAATGGACCTATGAATGCCGAACTCGACCAACAATGGGGTGTCCAGTGACCTGAAGAAGCTTTTATCAGCCTCGATCATTGTAGAGCCGAAGGCATCTAAGGCCTGAAGACTGTGGTCGACTATGTTGTCAGTTATTTTCAACTGATCCAGACGATCCTACAGGGCGTCAGCTGAAGAAATGTGGATGGCAGCGTCAGTAGTCTTCTTCTTCGGTCTCTGATCCTCAGGGGCATGACCTTTTGGAGCCCTCTTCTTTGTGGCTGGGGGCTTAGAGGCAGAGGGAGCTGGGGGAGGAGTGTTAAGGCCTTCCTTCTTGGTAAGTCTCGTCAAGCTAAGTGCAACCATCTCCCAAAGCTCGTCCGAAATGTCCTGTGGTCGCTCTGCAAAAAATTAGTAGATCTGAGTTAGATAATCAGACATGAATAAACTCAGGAGTTAAACTTAAAGAAAACAAAAATGCTTACCAAGCTCGGCAAGGGGACTTCCACCTAGACCTGTCCCAGAGAGGAAGTGGGGGGTCATCAAGTGCTCAAACCTGACCAGCAGACCATGTACCCACTGATCTTGAAGGACTTTCACCTTCTGAAGGTTCGATGGGCTCAGGCCAGGGTCGGCCCTCTCAGACATTGTAACTTTACCCCACCTCAGGGGCATCCTCAGCTCTAGAATTGATGAGGGAACACATGGGCCAAATTCTCATGGCCCAGAAGCAAAGAAATACCGAGGCTTCCAATTATGGTTGGAAGTCTGAGTTACTTGAAGCATCTTCTTCTCAGGCTTCCGAGCTACAGAGTGGTAGTAGCTCGGATGATTTTTGGACAAGGAAGGGATGTAGCAACCTACGAAGACCTGAACTGGAAGGTCTGAGTGGTGGACAGCCTTCCATAGGACTATGGCCCCTATTATGACTCTCCAAGCATTAGGGGATAGCTGAGAGGGGGCCAAATTGATATAAGAGAGGATGGATTTGATAATAGGGTGAATGGGTAGACGAAACTCCAACTTGAACATATGCTCGTACAGGCAGATCTCGTCGTCTCGGCCATGATAAGCCATCTCCTCCCTCAGAGGTCTCCTAAGCTTTATTGAGGGACTGATAGAATACAGATATCTGAAGTAGAGAAGGTCTACCTCAGTAATAGTACTCTCGATCTCGGCCGCCTCAGAGACGTCGACATCGCTCTCAGCCTCATCATCATCATCCAACTCAATGTCGGCCAGAGCAAATGTTGATGGGTTGCACGGGAACCTTTGAGAGAATTCGACACCAGTGAAGGCTGAAAGAGGAATTGCATCAAGTGGTGGTGGTATAGCCACATTTGTCTTAACAACTTCAACCTCTGAGGAAGAGGCTGAGGTGCTTGAGTGATTATGGGACGAGGCTCGGCTGGAGACCTCGGCCTGATCAGGGGCCTGATCAGGCCGAGGTATGAAGTCCATGGCCTCCTGAAAGGAATCCAGAGACATGGGGTCAGAGGTAGAAGATTCAGACTCAGACATCGGTATGGGATCAACAGGAACCTCTGTCTAATAGCAAAACTCTGGGGGTCAGGATATATCACCCTCATAGGTGGTGCAAATATGGGTCTAATGGGAGACTCTTGTGACCTACGAGCCTCCTCCTGTGCTCTTTCTATTTGTCTAATCTTTTCTAAAGTCTTCTCTCTAAGGGAGGGGAACTCCTCAAGAAGCTGATATAAGGGTCTGAGCATCAGAGGATGACACTACACTTAGGACTCCTAAAGCTACAAACAAGATTGCCTAGTGAAGTAAAGCAGTAAAAGATCAAACCACCTAACTGTAGCAAGAATTGTTCGCCGGAAATAATGGTGATCTCGCCGGGAAACTCATAAACTCACCGGAAAAATCGAAAATAAGGAGACTTGCAAAAATAATGAAGGAAAAAGTGTGGCGAAGGTTACCTGAGGATGGAATAGTAAGGAGGAGACGAGAAGCTCGCAAGAAAACCACCTTCCAAAGCCTCAGTAAGGATTTTTTAGAGAGAGAAAGATGCTGGAACGAGAGCACTGGAAATGGGAGAAATGAAGCAGGAAGAAGGGAAATAGGGTTCAAAACCCTTAAATACTCAGGCACAACTCCCAAGGCCCATCATTGCCTTGGGAGCCCCAAAGGGCGTTTAACAGCACACGCCCACCTAGCAAGCCTACTTCAGCATTGGACAAGTGTCAAACAAGCATTGGCTTGTAATAGACAGGCCTCGGAGGTATGATAATCCCTTAGACACCTGCCCCCACATATGACTAAGGGCTGGGGGGTGATTGATATGCCCCAATTGTGACCTCGACCCAGAGACACAAACCTCGGCCGAGATTATGGCCGACGTGGGGAACACACGATATCATCCCTCGGCCATAGCAAGGTCAGCCCAGGCCAACCCTACTACCAGCCTCTATAAGGGTCACCACAAGGATCAACAGCATTCACATATGCCTTGAAATGGCAACCTCGGCCAGACATATGCCGAGCTTGCAGGAAGTCACCAATAACCTCATCAAGACATCGGTCGATACTCCAAACACTCCAGCTCAACCTCGTCCATTGTCTCGACCGGGATTAGGCCGACCTTGTCCATTGTCTCGGTTGGGATTAGGCCGAGACCTCCACGGAATACTCGGACTGAACAGGTACCTAGACTTACCAACCTCGGCCTCCCATAGGTCGAGGTCATACCCCAGGCGCGATAGCCGAGCATCGGCTGACATTTGGATAAGGGCACGTGGACACAAATCAGTTATAACAAGATTATTCCGCACACGTGGGGAGAATATTGCATCATCATTCTCTACATGTGACAGTGATAGATGGCTTTCCCCTATTGGTGAGGCAAACACACACATGCTCATTGCATGCATGGGGGGTACATTATACCCTCTAGATACTATATATAGGGGTCACCCTCTACCTTGCAAAACCCCAGATATTCAACCCTAGATGAAACTCTGTCTAGATACACAGTAGAGAGAGAAAGCTTGAGAGATTGTATCCATGGCCATTAGTGCCTTATTGCAGTGAGGTTATTCACACACACAGTAGACGTAGGCCAATCTAGGTTGAACCACTTATATCCTGGTGCTCTCTCCTCATCTCCTCATCTCATTCTCTTACCTTTTACATAACTATGCTGCCATTGTTGTTCTTAGATTGAGCTTGAAAACACCTTATCTAGTGGTGCTGATTCCGGCATCATCACTTATGAAATTAAAAGGTTAACTGGTCAACTTTGTTAGTTACTTTATTGATATTGTTCACTTGGTTCTCGATCAGACTGGCCTGGTCATCCAATGTTTTCTTCGTACTTTCTTCTTCAATATTAGGCCTAGTAACCATAACTTTCTTAGATGACTGGCCACTTTTATCTTTCGTCAGTTTTTCTATTTCCTCCACTAGTCTGTCATTTTCGTAATCCAAGAATGAAGCACCTTTATTTTACTCTACACCTACTGGTTTCTTTAAACTTTCAAGTTCATTCCTTAAATAAATGTTCTCATGTTCCAACATGATCTCCACCTCCCGAGCACTATTCAGTTCATATTTTTACACAAATTCCTTCTTGCTTTAGGCCGAAGAGATATCGTGAAGTTTTTTTATCAAATCCCTTCTCACTGCTCAGTCGAGCACACTTTGTATCATAATCATCATGCAGGATAGTAAGGGATTCTTTATGATCTTCTTTCATTTTTAGAATCATCTCTTAATAGGAAGCATTGGTCACCACGACTTGATTAAATAACCCATGTAGATTAATGTAAGCATTCATGACTTGGTTAGAGGCATCCAAGATGAGGAATTCCTCCAATTCGTCTTCTTCTAAATCACCATGACTTGCCTTAAAAAGTTAAACACTTCTTCTAAAGAGATCACTTTATCACGTTGTTATAACAGACCTCTTATAATTGAACTTAGAAATAGAATATGAGTACAAAAATCAAGGAGCAACTACAACTAAAGTCAACATTATGAAAGTAAAATAAAGAGAAATCTTATTAAATCTGTGGAAAGGTACATCAAAAGGATAATTGATCCAGGTTATAAGGAAACCAAACATTACAAAGAAAAAAATTTCAAATGCTAAAAAATCCTAGGTGTTTACACCTTATCCTTGTCTTGGGCCACCTTTATTGTCAGCTAAGAATCCACCATTGATGTCTTAGGTACCATAGAAGACTCACTAGTACCCTCCTCAACCTCCATTTCCTCATCAATAACAGGAGGCGTACCGAGGTTAAACTACTGAAAGAGGTCTGAGTTGGCTGCAGTGCTGACCTATGTGAGTGCAGAGTCCCAAATCCTCAAATGCCAAAAAGAACATTGTACCCTCCGTCGGCTCGTTATTTTTCAAGATATTTATAAAATTGCCACTGCCTTTGTGTGACCAGGTGAAAAATCATAAGTCCTTGAGGTCGTCCGCCAACCCCTACCTTTGTAAGGTGACAAGCAATTTTTTAAGACAAATACACCATCTTTTCATCAAAATATTCAAGTATGAAGTATTTGGGGCTTTTTTTAGAGCCTAAATTTATTAAGCCATGTGGTCTAATGAACTGGTGACACGTGCCCACATATCCATTTGAATTTCTACAATAGGTAAACCTGGTCGACCCCTGAAGCCTCTAATCATCCACCCATATAACCACAGCAAGGGATGTGAAACATTAATTAGACGATGATACACACCATGGATACTCAACGGTCTCCATGCACATGCACGTCAATAATGTTCAACTAAGTATTATCATGTAAAGGTGTAAATACCCAAAGTTATAAAGGCATTCCATCTCTTGACATTCTAATGACTATAAATATGTTTTTGTCCCCATATGAGAAAAGTTAAAATTGTAACCAAGAGATTGGAACACAAACCCTGAACAAATAGTACTATTTTCCTATGGATGTAGGCTCCATTCTTGAGCTGAACCACATAAAAAAACTCTGGTGTCTCTTTATATTTTCTTTATTTCTAGTTTCTGTGATTATATATTTGGATAACCATGGATGAGATAAATAATCCAAATTTATACATTAACAAACCGCCACTTTTATTTTGCATATTTATAAGTTAGTTGGTTATTTTTTAGGTTTATTGTATTTTTGAATTGGTTATTTAATATATTTGGTGATGATTATAGTTTGAACATTGGTTGTTTTACTTTTAAGAGAAATTATGTTGGAAAGCTTGAAAGTTAATGAATGAATTTTTTGACATTTTAGATATTTCATTCATGTTAGGAGCTTCATTGATATTTTGTTCTGGATATTTATTTATCATAACTTGTACATTTGTTGATATTATGGTTGATATTTAATGAACTTTGAATAATCGTATTTAAATTTTTTTAAACATGGATCGTAATCAACATAAGGGGAAAGCTTTAAATGTGTTCATACAATAATAGGCTCATTTTCACCATTCCCCATGTCTTTTAGGATGGCTAGAGTCGTCCTTAAAATGCAACGTGCCAATAAAAAAATTGCGGTAATTTTGTACCAAAAATTAAAGGGAGGTTAAAACCGTCCCAAATAATGTTATTTGGGACGACAAAATCCCCATCTTTTTAAAAACTGGAGTGTTGATAATTCTTAAAGGACATTTGAGAAAATCAATCCATAAGATTATTAGGGACAGCTAAAATCGTCCCTAATACATTCCGGACCCTAGGAGATGTAACCACACATTGTCAATCCCAAAAACCATCCCAAAAGACTTTTAAGGATAGATTAATAGTCTTTAGGGACAGTTTTTATCTGTCCATAAAAATTATTTTTTGTAGTGAGCGATGGGATCAACTTTATTTTATACTTTTCCATTATGTCAATCGTTCAGTCGAGATCATGAATGTGGTCGTCTGCCTTTTTACTCATTGTCATTATATCGTTGACATATACCTTTATATTTTTATCAACCTACTCCTTGAAGATTTGGTTCACCAATCTTTGGTACGTTGCTCTATTATTTTTAATCCTGGAGGACATACCGTTAATATGTTCTTCTGTTGGTTATGGATGAAGTCTTTTCCCTGTCCTTTAGCTTCATTGAAATTTGGTTATTCTTGAACAAGCATCCATGAAGCTAAGAATTTCATGGCCAGTTGTAGCATCCACCAGTTGATCGATTCGGGGTTGTGGGTAATGATCTTTAGGACAATCCTTATTAAGGTTTATGAAATCCACACACATGCACCACTTCCTAATGGTATTTATTACCATCACAATGTTTGACAACCATCTCGGATATTTCACATCTTTAATGAATTTAGTCTTTTTTATCTTTCCAGCCTCCACCTCAATGGCCACATTCCTTTCTTTCACGAACAGCTTTCACGCTACATCACAAGTTCGACACCCTTCAACACACTGAGTTAATAACAAAGGACTTTCGAGTCAATTCCAAACATATCTTTATAACTCCATGAAAATGCACTTCATCTTTGTATTAGAAAATCTGTCATCTCTTTATTTAGCTTTGGATTTAAGGACGAGCTAATCTGAAGAGTCTTCTATGGATGTTCATCATCCATGACTATAGGCTCGATCTCCTCAATCACATCACCCTTGACTAGTTTTTCCTTATTTCTAGGATCTAACATCTCTATTTGATAGGTCAGGGTCATCCTTTCACACTCCTAGGATCAAGTGAAGTAGCACTCTCGAGATACCATTTGATTACCTTTGACCTACCCAACTCCAACGTTTGTTAGGAACTTCATTACTTGGTGGATAGTGGAAGCAATAACCACAAACTTGTTCAACCAAACACGTTCGAAAATGATACTGTAGGATAAATCTATATGCTTGTCTATAAGGAATAACTTCATCATCTTCATACTATTGGTTGGCTACATCCCAAATGTGACTTCTAACAAACTAGTTTCCAAGGGGAACATTTTGTCCCTTAAAAATTTGATCAACGAATGATGGTAGGATAAAAATTTCATCTTAGAAAGCCTTAGCCTCATGAAATAGTCATAGAATAATAGGTCTATCAAGATCCCATTGTTGACTAAAATTTTCTTTATTGTGCACTTGTGAACCATCAGTCTCTCCACCAACGGGTTTTTGTATGGGTATAACAAGCCGCATAGATCATCTTTTGAAAAACCCACTATCAATAGGTCTTTATTAGCCTTGCGAGGTTAGTTTTATTTCTCCTGGACAAGTTAACTCCATCATCACTGTGAGTGAAATTAATCATAATTAATAAATTCTAGAAAATAATTGAAAAAGGAGGCATGCAAATGTCACACACAATATGCAAGTATACGTGGTTCGTCAAATTTCCTACGTCCACGGAGAGGTTACTGAATTAATATTAGTGTCTCTGAGAGTTTATTACGTCCATGTGGGATGTGTTTGTTTATTTATTTATTTATGCGGGTTGTATTTATAGTTGTGTAAAATTGCAATGGTTTATTTGTTCAAGGAACTCCCTTGGCTTTCGATTGGCTTGCATGGTGATTCCCTAAATAACTCGTTAGAGATTTGGCGTAACCGATGTGAGCCTATTCAAATGCTAACAAGTTTGTAATTATCCACGTGATAAATTTTAGTGTTGATATCTTTATTAATAGATAGGGTCGGGCATCTGTTAGGAGTTATTAGGTTTACTCGGATAGGCCAGAGTTGGGTCCAATAATGGTTTGGTCCCCATAATTACCCCTAAAGTTCCGTCGAAATTTAGGCCAGAATTGGGCCAAAGGATTTTAAGCTTGCCAAAGTTCCATTCACCTAGTTCAACTTTAATGAAATTTGTCGGCACGCTAATCTTGTAAATAGGTATCAACTTGCAAGTGTACGTTCGTGCCGAAGATAATTGAAGCGCCAAAAACCATTTTGATTCCAATTCACCATGATTGTAAGCACTTCTCAAACAAGGTTTTATTCCACACTTAATACCAAACCGCCATCTTACTCTCTCTCTTCTGCTAAAAACGACTTCATAGTTCTCATGTTCGTATTCATCCATTATGTAAGTTCTCTTCCTCTTTATTGTTCCTTGTTCTTCATAACTTCATTATTTTCCATCTCTGTTTTCTTCATTTGTCGTAGTTTATTTTTATGAAAATGGTGAACACTCTTCATGCAAAAAATGTAGAGGATTTAAGGAAAACTTGTTCCATTTCTTCACGGGTTACAATCGATTATGCCCCCATGCCCAAAAATGCCATTGTCGTAGATGGGGGGCACTAGATTCATACTCTGGTTGTGGTTTTGGGGGGATTGAATTTTTCCCCAAACCCTCTCTTCTTAGAGTTCTACGAGTTCTTTAGGGTAGTCCCACCTCAATGTGCCCCAAATACAAACGTACTGTCAATAGGGTGCACCAAATCAATGAGCTTTATGGAACTAACCTTGGAATTCTAGAAATTAGGTATTGTTACACCTGGTCCCACGCCATTGATGGACTTGTTTACTTAAAAATGAGAAAGGCCAACAAGGTTTTGGTTATGAAACTCCCTGATTCCAATAAGGGTTATTAGGAGTTGGGTTTCATTACCAAAAATTGTCAACATTTATCTATACCCGAGTGCGAAGAGTATGCTTGGTTTATGTGCTCGAATTAAGGGGTGATGTAGATTAATACTTGTATCTTGCCTAATTGTCTTTTGTACATTATTTTGAACTATTGTTGCTGATATTTCTTCTTGTGTGTTTTTTAGCAGCTCACATGAAGAAGAAATAGCCTTATGTCAACCATATGAATGGAGATGATCTTTTGAAGGCTTGGCGAGTGACAAAATACCTTGCTGAAGGGGATCACCCTCAATCAACCTCATTTCTCTAGAAATATATTAACACTACATACATCTTCATTGCTCGCCTGGTACATGTCATTCTTGATCTGCCCATTTCGGACGAGGAGGCTTCTATTTCCTCCTCATTTGAGTCTCCTGGCGTCAGCTCCATCCTTATAGATGAAGAGAATTCAATGGAACCTCCCGAAAAGTGAGTCTTGCTGATAAAAGATGATGACGATGTCCCTCTCTCCCCCAAAGACAAGTCCCAAAAGAGGAATGAACTTGAAGTTCCCAAAGGCGATGATCGAAGTCTGGTCATCATGGAAAAGAAAAAAGGAAAAGGTAAAGGCCCATATAGTCCCTCCCCCTTGCAATAAAAATGATGTTCCTCCCCAACCCCCAACCCCACCCCCCCAAAAAAAATTCCCAGCCCTTATCTGTGGCCCAAAATCAATCTATGGCCCATAGTTTGCTAAAGGGGGTCGTGCTCACTACAGATTGCAAGCAATTGAAGTTTCTAGGTCCTGACCAGCTTACCATTCGTGCTTTATAGACTCTGTCCATGGTGAGAATTTTGTTTTTCTTTGTTTCCATTTGGTCTTTTCCTTTTTTCTGAATGTGTCTAGTATTTTCCATATATCTCTGTTTTATAGTTCGTGGTAGAGTTTACCAGTTTCTTGGTGGCTGCCAAGACTAGTCCAAGATTAATGATGAACTTTACCTATCCCTCAAGAAAAAAAAGGTCATAGCTAAGGCCTGGGACGTCTAGGAGTGGGAGAAGATGGACACTATTGATACTATGGCTTCATTAAAGACCGAGAATAGCTTGGTAAAGGTTGAAAAAAATCAATGGGTAAAGGAGGTTGCTAAGTTCCCTACAGATAAAAAGGCCAGTTTTAAGAAACCGGGGATAGGACTATGAATATGCTAAGTGTCAAATAGCCTATATTCGAAAGTCTAAATTCAATAAGGGTTGGGACACAACTCGAATGAAGGTTGAGGTCTATGTTGAGTCCAAGCTCCTCGATGAGCACCATCCTGGTAACCTTGATAGCTTGTTTGGCCCAGGCGCAAGTGCTCAGGCTCACCGAGCATTTTTGTTCGTTCATAAGGCCTTGAATAAGAAGACCAAGGCCTGTAAGGGCCAGTCCACCTTGATTGCTAAGCAAAAGGATGACTTCAATGTTCCTCCGTGCAAAAGGAGATAAATTATTTGAAGGCCCAACTTGTTGAGGCTAAGGATGTAGGGGAGGTCAGTTCCCCAATCCAATCTGAGAACGATGATCTCAAGAAGAAGCTTGTGAGGAGAATGTTCATAGAGGCAACGTCATGGTAATGGAACTTAGTCGTGATGTGAAGAGGCGAATCGACCCTCGAGCAATATGGTTGGCAGGCTATGTTGAGGGATGGAAAGATGCTCCAGTTAGGTTGCAAGAGGCTCAGGACATAACCTACAAGCATGGATGGTTGAATGCCCTGAAGATAGTGAATGGGCCTAAAAACTCTTAACTTTAGTATATATACCATATTAACTGTGCAACCTATAGGGGACCTCCCTTTAGCAAGGACAAGAAGTGGGTCATTTCGGATGCCACCTCTCCAACTTGATAAAAACTACCTGGAAGGTCATGATAGTGGTAACGAGTATCAGCTGAGTCCCAACGATAGTAGGAGAAGGCAGATTGCATAATTTCTATCCCGCCAACCATAAATAGTTGAAATAATTTTTAATACAGCTTGTAGTAGCTTCTTCGTAATTGGTATCATATCGTAATCAGTCTGTGACAAAAAGTTAACTTAATACCATTTTTTGTACATTTTTCTTTTCCTTTATGCCAAGCATGTGTTATATTTGTCTATTTCACCTTTTAGGTTGTGTGACCACACTTCCTTCGACCTAGAACAAACAATGGTAAAAATGCACCTGGTGTTTGGCCATTCCACCCATTCAAGATTTCTTTCGACCAAACAAAGTTGGTTTACTGCCTGGGGATCCCCCGTAGGACTTTAGCTTGCCTGGGAAAGTTATGAGGTCTCTTGTGTTGGTAGTAACAAGGACCTGAGAGCTTTAATTTTAATTGTAATAAGAAAAGTTGCCAATGTAATTAAGTTAAAGCCTGATCAGAACTTTAAAGATTAATGCCAATTTTAAGCTAATTACTTGGAAATAATGTACATCAACTGAATAACTAAGAAATTGATCTAATGAAAAAGGCCTTTATTCATGACTCAAGTAATAAACTACGAGCAACATTAGTTTCCAAATGAAAATTTGCAAGAACTAAGTGCTGAAAGTAAAAACTAAATCCTTGAGGTATCTTTCTGCCCTTCACTGTTTCTAAGTGATAGGCTTCTTGCAAATCATCTCTGATTACTTTGAACTCCCCCCTAGTTAGGCCCTAGCTTACCGTTTGAAGGCCTTATAGTGCTGTCAAGAATTTTTTTGAGGACGTAATGCATGACCTATAATTTCCTTAGACTGACCCCTTTGTTGTATTATTTCGCCAACTACTGGTGGTAGGAGGCCAGCTTAATCATGACCTTGTAACAGTACAAGCTCAATGATTTTATTGATGAAGTTTTATCTTGATCGGGGTCAAATATAGGAATCCGGTGATACTCCAAGCAAGCATCCAAAAAACTCATTCGTTCATGCATTGCAGTGACATCGACCAGTTGATCTATCTTTGGCGAGGGAAACTATCATTGGGGTAAGCCCGATTGAGGTCGCTGAAGTCTATACAGACTCTCCAACTACCGTTGCTTTTGCAAACTACCACTAGATTCGAGACCCACTTCAGGAATTAAACTTCTCTAATTGACCTTGCCTCCAGAAGTTTTCCTACCTTCTTTTATACCACCGTTGCGTTCGCTGGGGCTATTCGGTGAGCCTTTTTTGGATCAACTTAAATTCTTGATCTACGTGAAGATGGTGTAGGAAACTTTACGATTGATTCTCGATAATTCATATGGCTTTTATGAAAATACATTTAAGTTATGTTTTATAAAGGTTACCAACTCCCATCTTTTATGATCGGTTAGTGTTGTACCGATTAGGAACTTCCTTTCTAGTCGTCTATAATCAAGGATAACATCCTCTGATTTCTTAACGGTCGTATCAATGGGGTGGATCCTGGTCTCCTTCACCCCTGGTTAGCTATATTGTAGTTATTATTTCATAGGAGTAACCCTATCCAGGTATGTCTCTGAAAGAATCTCTTTGTCCTTCTTTTTCGCATGCTTAGGTTTGATGGAAACGATGTAGCATTTTTGAGAAATTGCTTGGTCCCCTCTTATCTCCATTCTTCCACGATCTATAATGCACTTGAGCTTTTGGTGGTAGGTTTAAGGGATAACTCTCATAGTATCAAGCCACCCCTACTAAGAATGGCATGATAGGGTGACTCAATGTCTACCACTCGGAGCTCGATGGACTTTGAAATATTTATTGCCCTTACTAGCAAGACCACCTTTACTAATGGCAGGGTTATCTTTCCTGTGAAGCTTATCAGAGGGAAAATTTCTTCCTTTAAGTTAGACATCTTAAGCTTGATCTAGTGTAAGAGTTCCAAGTATATCACCTCCGAGGAACTCCCCTGGTCCAGCAGTAACTTGTTAATATCCCAGTTTGAAATCCTGAGAATGATCACTAGATCATTGTGGTATGGGGTTCTCACCCCAACCAAATTTTACTCCATGAAAATGATATGCTTATTAGAATAAGTGTCCTCTAGTCGTTGGTGCTTGCCAACCTAAATTTTTGCGGGATTTGGAAAGCCTTCATTACGGCTGTGACCTTTTTGAGATCCAGCCAAATAGCATTTTCCTGGATCTCCTTGAGGTTGAAATATCCATGTATCACTATGAACTAATGTCCTATTTCGTCCTCCATCATGGTTGTTTGGTTTTATTTCTAGTCATCGTTATCGAAAATGATATCGGACTTCTTCTTTGTGTACTAGTTCAAGTTCCCATCCTGGGCTAGCTCCTCTAGGTGAGATTTCACTACCTTATAGTTCTCTATCTTATGTCCATTTTCCTTATGGAACGCAAATCGAAGAATGTTATTTCTCTTGGTCGGATCCCTTCCCATATTCTTTGGACACTTAAGATACTATTGATCCTTATTTTTTCCCAAGATCTTATGGATAGATTGTTTAAAAATTGTGTTAATGGATTGAAATGCTTTGGATGACTCCACTTTTCCCCCGTTCTCACCATTTTACATCTTGTTTCCCTTATTGGGATTGTTCTCCTTGTCAACCCCTTTGTTTGCTTTAGCACGAACAGTTTCTGCCTGGCTAGTCTGGAAAACATTTTCAACCTTGGAGTACTTTTCAATACGTAATATGACATCATTAATGGTGTCAGCCTTATTTTTAATGAGATATCGGTGTAGCTTGGAAGTAGGGGAAATCTAATTTTGTAAGATTCCACGGAAACCTTCTCCGATTAGTCTTCAACTTCATTGAATACTTCTCCATAATGCTTGGCGTACTCGCACAGAGTCTCCTTGGATTCTTAATCATTGTTAATAGCGAGTCTATCCTCTTCGGGTGAGAGCTTCTAGTTATGAAGAGAAAAGTAAAGGCCTCAGTAAGGAACTTAATCTTTTGATGGATTTGTGAAGCATCCTCTCAAACCATTTCTAGGAAACATTTCCTAAGATGGAAGGGTAAATATGACATATCAGGGCATTACTGTGACCATATAAGGTCATAGCCTACCTATATTGCCAAACATGATCTATGGAGTCCGTCTTTCCATCATAGACCTTGAATTAGAGTGTTGTAAACTTCTTCAGGGATTCCTCCTCAATAGCTCTTAAGAAAGGAAACTCCATTTGGGTAATTAAAGCTCTTCTAGACAGCCCCTTTAAAGAAGTAGCTCATCGATTAGATGGGTGATGGCTCATTTCCCTCCGGAGCAAACTCCTTATGTAATCCATATGGTATCAATTATCTCGGTGTTTCCTCCCTAGTTGACTTCAATGTTCTGAATGCTATTAGTGGCGCCTTTTGCCCCTTCCTCGATTACGAGTCTTGCTCGCTTGAGGGCTAGGAGTCTGACCATAATGTTTATAGTTTTCCTGACGAAGTTCTCTCTCTATTTTTCTATTCTCCACTGGAGATGAGAATTATCATCAATACAGAGGCGAGTTTCCTCCCCCTATTATTGAACCCTTGCTTCATATGCATAGACCTGTCGTGAGATCTTTGTTGATCTAGGTTACCCGTGGCTTTCCTCAGAAAGATGTTTCTCTGGGAGAAATTTTAGGTTCCCACCTTGGCAAACTTCAGCCATGACCTTGAATGGAGTTAGGTCAGCTCGTACGTTGCTAGATTGGGGTACATAGTTTGGGTTGTGAGACATAATTGTTATTAGTTTTTAGGGGTTGATTTCGTAAAAAGGAAATCGTTTCCCATAAATGACGCCAAATGTTGGTGTAATTAATCACAATTAATAAATTCTAGAAAGCAACTGAAGAATGATCATGAAAATGTCACACATAACACCCACAGAGAGGTTACTAAATTATTATTAGTGTCTCTCAGATTTCAAAAATTACACCCCCCTTGGCCCTGGGGTGTGGGTTGTATTTATAGGTATGTAAAACTATAGTGGTTTAACTGTTCAAGGAACTCTTTTAGCTTGTTATTGGCTTGCGTGGTGATTCCCTGAATATCCCATCCAAGATTTTGGGTAACCGATGTGAGCCTATTCAAATGCTAACAACTTTCTAATTATCTATAAGATAAATTTTAGTGTCAATCCTCTTTGTTAATAGATTGAACCAGATGTTTGTTCGGACTTATTGGGTTACTCGGATAGGCCAGAGTTGGGTCCAATTATGGTTTGGTTCCCAAACATACCGTTTCCTTAACAAGACTTGGCTTTGTTCATATACAACTTTCTTTTTGCAGGACTATCCCAGCCTTTTACTTCTCCTTCAGCAATAAAATGCATCCCAAAGAAATCATGGACACAGATTCCCTGGGGTCTTTGGGCTTTTTGGGAAGATCGCCATTACTGACCTTGTTAATGTCTAAAAATGAAATTAATCTAGATTTATAATCACGGCCAAAATATAGTAAGTATAATCAAATCAAACACACAACATTAAATATTTTTAAAGTGTTTTGGTTGTGAAGAAAGCCTACGTCCACTGTTAGTTTTATTAACTCTAGTTACAATAGCTCAGTGTGATATGTTTTAGTATGATTGAGTTTCCCTTAGAGTTGAGGGAGTATTCTATATTTATAATTGGTGCAAAACCCTAGATATGGAATGCTTTTATATTCCCAGTAATTTACATCTATGTACAATAAATTAAACTCTTATAATTCAGTGAAGGTTGGCATCCCATCCAAGTAACTTTTGATATTTCTGATAGTTGGCATTCTGGAGTTGGTCAACCTTCTAGCCGACTAGGTATCTCTGATGCCGATCAAGGTGGCTAGTCATCCACATTAGAGGACAAGTGTACATTTGTCATTGGTTCACGTAGGAGAGTAATGTTTCCATACAACAAAAGCCCCCAATGCTCCATGATTGATGATTGATCGAAAGTGTGGAGTATTTTGCTCCAAATGTTGTTAGACGTACTGCTTGAGTTGGGGGGTTTCATCCAACTTCACACACTTGTAAAATTTTGTATTAGTAGTGTTGATGATGGCATTTTTGTAAATAATTCAAACCTTTTTGAACCGCAAAAGGTTAAGATGGTCTTTTGAAGCTTCAGGAGGCGTAAAGCCGACAGTAGTCCAACAGTTCATTCAATAAATCATTTGGTTCCTATTTATCAAGGCAACATATAAATAAGTGCAATTTTCCCCCTTTTTTTCCTCAAACCTTCTGCACTTAATATTTCCTTCATCTTCATGCTTTTTTTGCATGATCTTTCACAGCTTATTCGTTTGCCTTCGTTTTTCTTCAGTTTTTGCAATCTCCCTTAGATCCCTGTAAGCCTTCTTTCCCTCTTTCCCTTTTTATCATACTTTTGTCTCTTTCCACCATGGTTCACATTGTAGATGAGGGTTCATTAGAAGAATTTAGAGAAAAAATAAAAATTCCATCTTGGGTAGATTTAGAAATTACATAAGGTCCCATAGATACATATTCTTTTCCTGAGGGTCATCAGATCCCCACCTTGTTCATTGCTAGGTGTGGCATCACTTTTCCACTAAACCCTTTTTTCCTTCAATTTTGTTAATACTTTTAAGTAGTTCTTGCTAGGGTGGCACCAGACACTTGGAGGGGTGTAAATGGTTTCCATAGGTTGAATGAAATTTATGGTACTCATATTGGGGTCCTTGAGTTAATATTTTGTTGTAAATGGGGTAATGTTGGAGAGAGAACATATTATCTGAAGACTAGGCAAGACGATAGGGCTTTAGTAGTGAACTTACTAGATTTTAATAAGGACTACTGGGATTATGTCATAGTTGTTAAGAACTGGAAATATGATCTTATTCCAAAGGGAGTGTCTTATCCTGGGCCAGGTGCCCCCAAGTAGGGCATGGCATAGGCTGTAATTATGTTCTTTATTTTTTATATGTTTCTAAGTTCTGATGACTAGCTTTGTTATTTCTTTTTTATACAGAGGAGAGCAAGAAAAGGTGTCCTAAAAAAGGTGAGATCAATATTGAAGAGCTCAAATTTATGTGGGGACTTAATCAATGAGTTAGAGAAGAGCATCCTCAAGATGATTCCATGATGTTAGAGTATAAAAGCTCTAATACTTCCTTTATTACCCAACCAACACTTGTACTGCCCCATGTTTCCATCAATTTAGAGGAAGATACTGTGACTACATCTTCGGTTGCAAAAATTATTGGATCTGAGTTTATCCAAGGAGGAACTTCCTCTTTATTTAAGTCTATTGACATATCTGAGATCCCTAAATCTCCTTTGGCCGACATGGGTAAAAGAAAGATGTCAAATTTATGAGTGTGCCATTATCTACTCCCCTCACGAAAAATGCTGATACTGGCAAGAAGCCAGTTAAGAAGAAATCCCAGGCCAGCAATAATAGGCCTCAAGTTGAAGAGATCCAAACTGATTAACCTCAGTACTAGAGGTTAAAAAGGGCTTGCCTGACCCTCAGAAACTGACCGAGCAAATTCAAGCCAGCCAATAAGCGTTGGCTGAAAAGGAAACTCTGGCTGACCAACAGGAGTTGGTGAGAAAAATCCATTATGACATTAGTGACATTGGGTCAGCATCTGTTGATGTTAACCCTAGATTGGCCAAGGGTTTAATCAAGTCGGGAACTCTCCCTACTGATCGGGCATGCCTAGTTCAAGGCTAACTGAGAGGGCATGTCACAATTTAGCTTTGGTAATTATCTTATCTTCTGATTTTTTTCCATGTTACTGAATTCTCCAAATCATCTTATATTTTCTCCTTTTTTGTTTTTGGTTGATTTTCACCAAATGATGGAGAAGGATGGCCAACCTAAGTCTTACTCTAGTGAAGTGGATGAGGCTTTTGAGGGCCTAAAATATTCTTTGGTTGCTTCTCGACAAGCTTTAGAATTAAAGAAAAAGTTTTGGGATGAAGAATTGAAAAAAACTAAGGATGGTGCAACTAAAGCAGAAGACACATTAAAGGTTGTTGATGAAAAAGCCTAGACTGCCGAGGGTAAATTAATAGAGATAAAAGACTAGGCCAAAATTATTAAAGATAAAGTTGCTGGCTTTACTATTAAGCTGCATCTCTAAAGGCCAAAGGCAAGGCTGCTTTTGATAAGGGCTAGGAAAAATCACTTTTTGCAGCTTTTGTCGAGATTGAGTATTCCAAAAAAATGCCCTTTAAAGAAGGTTGGATGGAGGCTTTGAAGGTGGTCGGCATAAAGGTAAACTCTAAGATTTTCCAAAGGCATGACCCGGTTACTCCTCCTAACTTGGATGAGGAGTTTGATGATGAAGAAGGATCAGGAGAGTCTTCAATAATGCCCATTGAGTCTTCAGTGGTTCCATAAGTAAGTGTCGACTTAAATGTTGCCATCTAAGACAAGGCCAAGGATAAGGAGAAGGTTTATCTCCTTCTTAGCTAGTTTCCTTTTTATCCTTTCTCATATGTATTTTCTATTTATTTTTTTTCTTTTCTTTCTTGCTTATGTATCTATCTCTGTACTTCAACATTAATCAATGAAAGAACATATTTTCTTCTCAATTATTATTGCCTTTGAATGACTTTCATTTTTTACTGGTTTGTTCCTTACTATATTGTTTATTTTATTGGATGTGTCCCATAAACTCATACTTGTAACTTTCCAATTTGATGCTGGGAAAAAAACTATTGTTTCTATTCAATCTGACCTACTTAGGTGGTGCGAAAATCTCTTTAAGGCTGGCCATGTTCCTTTATCCGAGGAAGATTTATCAGGGATGCATAGACCAGATGTTTCTAACAAAGCTGTAGTCAAGAATGATTGTTATTATGAGATGATTAAGAGGATATAAGACGACCACAGGTTGTCCTTAGCTTTGGTTCACTCTGATTATGACGCTAAGTACAAGGCCTTGAGTGAATCAAATGATTTTGACAAAAAATACAAGTCATCACTTTTTCTATGAATAAAAAAGAATGGTCTTTGAATATAGATTTGAAGAGTGCTCGATAAATTACTGCTATGTTGGAGGGAGAAAATAATGCCCCGAGGAATCAACTTAACAGTCTGAAGAGATCAACCACTACTGATCCAGATGAGGATTTTCATTTTTAGAGGTTGAAAATGTCAGGTTGTTGGAAGAATTATAGGATTTGCAAAAAAAAGAAAACCAAATATGTCTCTGTACAATAATCAAGGCAAAGTATAGTTTTTTGACCTACTGTTGGAGAGGAAAGAATGAGGAGAACCTTAATCGAGCTAGCTGCTCAACTTGAAGAGAAAGACAAGGCCATTAAAAAGCTTCAGGACAATGTGGACCAACTTATTTTCCATTTCCACAAGCAACCCAGAGATGAATGGATGGATATGATGAAGCTCTGACTTATCTGGAAGTGCATATGGATCAAGCTAGAAATGAAGGTCATAAATGGGGTTTGTTGAACATGATCGCCTTATTAAAGGTACCCAAAGATGATAAGATGTGGCACTAGCATACTCTAGGGAAAATGGACTATACTAATCCTCCTTTATCAATTGACTTCAATTGGATTCCTCTAGATGTTATTCCTCAGAGTTTAATTTGATAGTATGTCAGGGACTTTGGCCTTGAAGGAGAAGTGGAGTATGCTTTTCCTTAGCATCTTATTGATCGACCAAGTGGTAGTAAGAGTTTTAGGAGGAAGACTTTTGATTCTATCGATCATTCGAGCACCCTTGATGATCCTCCTCTTGAACGAGCAAGGCTGATGGAAAGAGCCTA
Organism: Sambucus nigra; assembly: GCA_949130495.1. Lineage (NCBI taxonomy): Eukaryota > Viridiplantae > Streptophyta > Magnoliopsida > Dipsacales > Adoxaceae > Sambucus > Sambucus nigra. The sequence goes on from OX422218.1 coordinate 221,959,994, forward strand.
ATAGAATAGTTTTATTTTCATTTTTCAATTGTAATGAATTTTGATGAATGAAGTTATTTTTTATTGAGTTTACTTTATTTAAGCTTATGGTTGATAATAATCTCTTTGTCGATTAGGTAATCTGCATAATAACTAGTTAATAGGATTATAAACTAAATAACCTGCTTATATGATTAATGTTTGATTCATTTATACGGCCTCAGATTTGACTAATGAACTTAGATAAAACTCTAAATAAATTTATTGTAATATTAGTTATCTGTGGCGACCAAGTGTATTAGGAATGTATATTTATTTTTATGTTTTAACCTGGTCGAGTAAAATCTCTAATGAAGAAATTTTACTGACTTCTTATTCTTCAATTTCCGAGGACATATCATACATGATGTATAACTTTTCTAAAGTTGGAAAAGTTTGGAAAAGTTTGAACCATGCACTTTTCTGAAGTTTGAAAAGTTTGGATCAAAATTAACTTTTCTAAAGTTGGAAAAGTTTGAATAATATAAAGAGATTTTCTTAAGTTGGAACGGTTTGGGAGGAACTTTTCTGAAGTTGGAAAGGTTAGGCATATATAAAGAACTTTTCTGAAGTTAGAAAAGTTTAGCGAGGAACTTTTCAGGAGTTGAAAAAGTTTGAAAAATATAAAGAACTTTTCTGAAGTTAGAAAAGTTTGGCGAGGAACTCTTCTGAAGTTGGAAAAGTTTGAATTAAAATTAACTTTTCTGAAGTTAGAAAAGTTTGACAAATATAAAGAACTCTTCTGAAGTTGGAAAAGTTTGAATTAAAATTGATCATTAATTTATGGTTAAGTTTAAGGTGTAATTAAGGTTAAGGTGTAATACACCACACTCCAAAAAAAAAAAAAAAAAAAGGAATTATAATGGAGGAAAACATGAAATTTCATTAACTTGAATAACTGATTACATTAAAAACGGAATTACTGAAAATGGAATCACTGATAATACTTTCGCAGATGGACAGTGTTCCAAGGATTATTTAATTCCTCTCCTTCCGGAGTTTCCAAGCGATAAGTTCCTGGTCAGATAACTGCCGAGATATGGTATGGGCCATGCCAATTAGTCTCCAACTTTTTGCTCTTCTGGATTACTTTCTTGAGAATCATATCCCCTTGCTTTAGGTTGGTCGACATAACCCTTAGATTATAAAAACTTACAATACTTTGTTGATAATCAGTCATCCAAATAGCGGTATATTCTCAGACTTAAGCTATGATGTCTAGATAATGTCGCCTCATGAGGTTAATCTTGGATGAATCAAATTTCAATACCCTATGACTCGGCAGACCTATTTCAACTGGTTCCACTGCCTCAGTGCCAAAAGCTATCATGTATGGGGTTTCCCCTGTGGATGTTCTAGGAGTGGTTATATATGCCCAAAGGACACTATGGAGTTCATTAATCCAGTTGCCTTTAGATTCATTCAAACTTTTATTCAAACCATCTAGCAAGGTTGTGTTAGTGATTTATGTCTTGTCATTGTACTATGGGTGCCAAAGTCAGAATGAAGTTTTTGGATGCCATACGTGATGCAGTACTCTTCAAATTCCTCATTATCAAATTGAGTGCCATGGTTGGTGATGAAGGCGTAAGGCATTCCATACCTGCAAATGAAATGTTTACATATAAACTAGAAAACCCTCTAATAAGGCGTATCAATCAAAGGCTCAGCCTCTACCCATTTGGTGAAGTAATCAACTGCTACAACTAGATATTTGAACCTTCCCTTGGTGTTCGGCAGTGGTCCAACCAAGTTAATTCCCCAAATAGCAAAAAGTTATGGATAAGTGATGGGTGTTAGAGTTGTTCCTGGTTTTCTATGGATGGTAGTGAATTTTTGCCACTTATCACACTTCTTGATAAAAGAAACATGGTATCCTTTCATCGTCGGCTAATAGTAACCTTGTATTGCTATTCGTTGTCTTAGAGATCTCCTGGCTGTGTGAGATCAATATGAGCCTTCATGCACCTATTTGATCAGATCATTTACTTCATTTGGATGAATACAATGAAGTAGGGAAATAGTGTATCCTCTCCTGTATAAAACACCTTTTTCCAACACGTAACTGGCTTCTTTATACCTCATCTTCCTGGCTTCTTTCTAGTTATATGGAACTGTTCCTATTTAAATGTATTCTCTAATTGGGACCATCCAAGAAGGACTTAATTACTCTTAGATGACATTTGTTTCCATCACATCAGTGCTTCTATGGGCAAGAATTTCCACTGGGATTATTCGCTGAGTTCTGTTTAAGTTACTAAAGATAGACAAATAAGAGCGTCGACTCGATCATTCTCTATCTTAAGAATTCTCACCATCTTGACTGACGTAAAAAAAATAACCTCTATAGCTTTTTTATTATATCTCGTCATCGTTTTCCGTTTGGTGCCATAGATTTGCTTCATTTGATTGATAATTAGTTTAGAATCACTATGTATCAACACCTGGTCGGTGCTCAATGATGAAGCTAGTTCTAATCTTTTGATCAATACTTCATATTTAGCATCATTGCCTTGAATTGGAATCTTGAAGCATATTCCACATCTAAGTTGTCCAGAGTGTTGATGACGAGCCTTGCTCTACTCTAGTAGCACATGAGGATCCATCTACAAATAATTGCCAGATTAGAGTGTCATTAGAGAAACCTTCTTCTGCCAGCACTCCATATTTGAATATTTTCTTGCTCTGATGAATTCTTTCTTGAACAGTCGACGATTTTGGTTGAATGGCTACAATCTATTTTTGCTTTTGAGTTAAGCTCTCTTCCGAATAAATCTACTCGGTGGTCAAACTTAGATTATGTTGCACCTCTGCATATGTGAATTCGGCTATGAATTCTACCAGTGCTTGGTCTTTAAGTGAAATTCTGGGCTCATAAACAATTTCATACTCTCCTAATTCTACTGCCCACCTTCCAGATTTTTTTGGTTTATGCAATGTTTGTCGTAGAGGTAAATCACTATATAGGACAATGGTATGAGCTTGAAAGTATGGCCTCATTCTCCTGGAAGCTTCAATGAGACCTAAAATTAACTTCTCCAAGAGTGGATATCTAATTTTTGTTCCTCAAAATGTCTTGATAGTATAATATACTGACATATGAACTCCTCCATCTATTCATATTAAAGTTGAGCTAAAAGCTGACTCTAAAATAGCCAAGTATAGATGTAGTTTTTCTCCCAAAACTGGTTGGGAGAGGAGAGGGGAGAACCCAAGTACTTCATCAAATCTAGGAAGGATTTCTCGCTTTCGTCATCATCTTCTCGGGAGACAAAAGGATTCAATGTCGCTACTCTTCCTGTAGGAGGGTAGTGAGACTGGGGTCTATGAATAACTGGAAAGGGTGAGGCGTGACCAACTCCCAGGGACGCTGTCTGCAAGGCTCTCAATAACTTTTGGAGCAGCTTCTGGTGAGACCTTCTCCTTTTAGTAAAAATGGAGCTCAAGCTGGAACTCCCTCCCTGCAAGAAGGTGAACTTCCACAACAATAATAGTAATTTTCTCAAGAGGAGCTCCTGAGAGTGATGACTGTCAGTGGGGAGTGAAAGACCAAGGCACTTAGCACTTAGAGAGAGTAGGGAGAGAATACTAGAGAGGTTCTGGTGTGATTTTGATAGAGTGACTTTGCTATTGAGTTTTTCTATCTCTCATGACCTTGCCCAAGGGTCCTATTTATACTTGGGCACTAGGGCTGGGTTGGAACTTTTGGCGCCAAAACTTATTGGGTTGGTGAGGGACAAAGTCTGCAGTATACTGTTTGTCCTTACCTGCAGGCAGCTCTGCCTGTCCCCTCTGGCAGATGCCCCCTGGTGCCAACCAAAGGTTAAAAGCAAATATGTCTTCTAATGGAGACAAAATATCTGATTTGCTAAATATCTTTTGAAACGGTAACTTTTGGTACAAACTTTATAAACTTGAGGGGGGTCTCGAGGACCACCTCCTCTAAAATCTTTTTAAGCTTGAGGGGGTCTTGAGGACCCCCTTCTAAAATCATTTTTCTTGAGAAGGGTTTAGAGGATCCTCTCCTTTAAAATTATTTTATAAACACTTCTTTTCTTGTGAGCAGTCAACCCTTTGGCTGCTCACTTCACTTGTGACTAAGTGTGAGGTGTGTGAATATTGGGCGTCCATAGGGTCTTCTACTAGTATTCTCTCAATCCTAACTTGATCAACATACTTTATCCCTCAGCTGCCAAGCTAAAACTCCTAAGAGATCCCAACTAGCCTGCTTGCTCAACTAGGCAAGTTGTACAAGAAAGAAAAGTGTTAATACTGTTGTTCTTTTAAAGAATGACGTTTCATGATGAGGAGTTGCTCGTGGTATCCATTCCCTCATCCTGGCCACCTTGGGTGGGTTCCTTCTCAATATGAGTTTCTGCTGGAACCCTTGCGGTGACACTTCTCGGATAACATTTCTGTAGTGACCCTTTGGGAGAACTTCTCAAACGTAATTTCTACAGTGACCACTGCGGCGGCACCCCTCAAATGACATTACTGCAGTGACCCTTGTAGTGGCAGTGACCCTTGCAGTGGAACTTCTCAATCTTGGACTTCTGCGGTGGCCCTTGCGGGGCACCTCTCGAATGTCATTGCTGCAGTGACCCTTGCAGTGACACTTTTTAATCTTGAACTTTTGCGGTGGCCCTGACGGGTCACCTCTCTAATGTCATTGCTGCAGTGACTTTTGTAGTGGCTGTGACCTTGCAGTGGAACTTCTCAATCTTGGATTCTGCGGTGGCCCTTGCGGGGCACCTCTCGAATGTCATTGCTGCAGTGACCTTTGTAGTGGCAGTGACTCTTGCAATGACACTTCGCAATCTTGGAATTCTGCAGTGGCCCTTGCGGGGCACCTCTCGAATGTCATTTATGTCGTGGCCTTTGTAGTGGCAGTGACCCTTGCAGTGGCACTTCTTAATCTTGACCTTCTGCGGTGGCCCTCGGGGGGCACCTCTCGAATGTCATTGCTGCAGTGACCCTTGCAGTGGCGGTGACCCTTGCAGTGGAACTTCTCAATCTTGAACTTCTGCGGTGGCCCTTGCGGGGCACCTCTCAAATGTCATTGCTGTAGTGACCTTTGCAGTGGCGGTGACCCTTACAATGGAACTTCTTAATCTTGGACTTCTGCGGTTTCCCTTGCGGGGCACCTCTCGAATGTCATTTCTGCGGTGGACCCTTACGGTGGCCCTTTTCAATCTTGAACTTCTGCAGTGACCCTTGTAGTGGCCCTTCTCAACTTGGACTTCTGCAGTGGCCTTGGCGGAGAACTTCTTCAAATGTCATCTCTGCAGTGACCCTTGTGGTGGCACTTCTCGAATGTCATTCATGTAGTGACCCTTGCGGTGGCACTTCTCGAATGTCATTTCTGCGGTGGAGTGACCCTGGGGTTTTTTTCTCAATATTTCCAAAAAAAAAAAAAAAATTTTTATATTTTTTTGTAGGTAGACACCCTTCTACATTAGCCCCTCGTGCAAAGTCTTTTGTCTTGGGTAGACCAAAAGGCTTTGTACGCGATAAATTCAGTTTTTTTTTCAGGGACCCTAGGGTTTCTTCATCATTCCCCTTAGGGTCATTAAATGTTATGTCACTTCATCCAAAGTTTTATAAATGAGGCCACTTATAGTGGACCTCCTTATCAGGGTATAAACTTGATCAGAGGGGTTACTCGCGGTGAACCCCTCAATTTTAGCCTTCTTCTATGGCCTTCTACTTTGTTTAAAGGGGTTGCTCATGGTGAGCACCTCGCCCTTGGCCTTTTTTCTGTGGCCTTCTATCTTGGCTAGAGGTGTTGCTCAAAGTGAACCCCTCTACCTTGGCCTTCTTCTATGGCCTTCTATCTTAGGCGGAGGGTTACTCGCGGTGAGCCCCTCGTCCTTGGCCTCCTTCTGTGGCCTTTCATCTTGGGTAGAAAGGTTAATCACGGTGATCCCCTCGCCCTTGGCCTTCTTTTGTTGGACTTTCCTCTTAGGCGGAGTGGTTACTCACAGTGAACCCCTCTCCCTTGGCCTTCCTCTGTGGCCTTCTATCTTGGGAAGAGGGGTTACTCGCGGTGAGTCCCTCTCCCTCGGCCTTCTTCTGTGGCCCTTCATCTTGGGTTGATGGGTTACTCGCGATGAGTCCCTCGCCCTTGACCTTCTTCTGTGGCCTTTCATCTTGGGTGGAGGGGTTACTCGCCTCGCCCTTGGACTTCTTCTGTGGCCTTCTATATTGGGAGTAAGGGTTACTCATGGTTATCCCCTCTCCCTTGGCCTTCTTTTGTGGCCTTTTATCTTGGGCTGAGGGGTTACTCGCGGTGGGCCCCTCACCCTTACCCTTCTTCTGTGTCCTTCTATCTTGGGCAAAGGGGTTACTCACGGTGAGCCCCTCGCCCTTGGCCTTCTTTTATGGCCTTTCATTTTGGGCGGAGGGGTTACTCGGGTGGGCCACTCACCCTTGGCCTTCTTCTGTGGCCTTCTATCTTGGGCGGAGGGGTTACTCGCGGTGATCCCCTGGCCCTTGGCTTTATTTTATGGCCTTCTATATTGGGCGGAGAGGTTACTCGTGGTGAGCCCCTCGCCCTTGGCCTTCTTCTATGGCCTTCTATCTTGGGCAGAGAGGTTACTCGCGGTGAGCCCCTAGCCCTTGGCCTTCCTCTGTGGCCTTCTTTCTTGGGCGGAGGGGTTACTCGAGGTGAGCCCCTCGCCCTTGGCCTTCTTCTGTGACCCTTCCTCTTGGGCGGAGGAGTTACTCGCGATGAGCCCCTCACCCTTGGCCTTCTTCTGTGGCCTTTCATCTTGGGTGGAGGGGTTACTCGAGGTGATCCCCTTGCCCTTGGCCTTCTTCTGTGGCCTTCTATCTTGGGCTAAGAGGTTACTCGCGGTGAGCCCCTCTCCCTTGACCTTCTTCTGTGACCCTTCATCTTGGGCGGAGGAGTTACTCGCGATGAGCCCCTAGCCCTTGGCCTTCTTTTATGGCCCTTCATCTTGGGTGGAGGGGTTACTCGCGGTGGGGCCCTCTCCCTTGGCCTTCTTCTATGGACTTTCATCTTGGGTAGAGGGGTTGCTCGCGGTGGATCCCCTCGCCCTAGGCTATTTTCTATCAAACATGCAATATTGGGAAGGTGGAGCCACTCTAAGTGGATCCCCACACTCCAATAAATTTTATTATTTATTCACTTGCTTGAGGACTTATCAATATTAGCCCCCTCGTGCAGAAGTTTCTTGCAATGTCGAGAGACTTGTGCATGAAACTGTCGTACCTTTTATTTATACTTGGCAGTTGCTCAAAACTGTTAGCGCTCCGGTGCCCTTGGGGCCTTGGGTGCTAAACTGTCGCACCTTATATTTATCCTTGACACTTGCTCAAGACTACGAGCGCTCCGGTGCCCTTGGAGCCTTAGGTGCTCAATTGGCGCACCTTATATTTATACTTAGCACTTGCTCAAGACTGTGAGCGCTCCGGTGCCCTAGGAGCCTTAGGTGCTCATCTGGAGCACCTTATGTTTATACTTGGCACTTGCTCAAGACTGTGAGCGCTCTGATTCCCTTGGAGCCACAGGTGCTCAACTGGCGCACCTTATATTTATACTTAGCCTTTGCTCAAGACTGTGAGCGCTCCGGTGCCCTTGGAGCTTTAGGTGCTAAACTGTCGCACATATACTTATAGTTGGCAATTGCTCAATATTGTGAGTGCTCCGATTACCTTGGAGCCTTAGGTACTAAACTGTCGTACCTTATATTTATATTTATATTTGGAACTTGCTCAAGATTGTGAGCTCTCCGGTGCCCTTGGAGCCTAAGGTGCTCATATGAAGCACCTTATATTTATATTTGGCCCTTGCTCAAGACTGTGAGAGCTCCGATGCCCTTGGAGCCACATGTGCTCAACTGGCACACCTTATATTTATATTTGGCACTTTCTCAAGACTGTGAGCGCTCTGGTTCCCTTGGAGCCTTAGGTGCTAAACTGTCGCACCTTATATTTATACTTGGCAGTTGCTCAAGACTGTGAGCGCTCCTATGCCCTTGGAGTCTTAGGTGCTAAACTGTCGCACCTTATATTTATATTTGGCACTTGCTCAAGACTGTGAGCGCTCTGGTGCCCTTGGAGCCTTAGGTACTAAACTGTCGCACCTTATATTTATACTTAGCAGTTGCTCAAGACTGTGAGCGCTCCTATGCCCTTTGAGTCTTAGGTGCTAAAGTGTCGCACCTTATATTTATACTTGGCAGTTGCTCAAGACTGTGAGTGCTCCTATGCCCTTGGAGCCTTAGGTACTAAACTGTTGTAACTTATATGTATAATTTCACTTTCTCAATACTTTGAGTTGCTCTTTTTTATGTGAGAACCTCAAGATTGAACTTCCCATTTCTAACAGTGGGGTATTTGCATATGATATGCGCAAGTTAAAATTTTGAAGCTGCCCCTCTAACTGCGGGGTACTTGCATATAGCTGAGCAAGTTTAAAATTTTGAAGTTGCCCCTTTAACTGAGGGGTACATGAATATAACTGAGCAAGTTGAAATTTGGAAGTGGCCCCTCTAGCTGCGGGGTACTTGCATATAATTGAGCAAGTTAAAAATTTTGAAGCTACGCCTCTAACTACGGGGTACTTGCACATGAGCTGAGCTAGTTAAAAATTTTAGCGCAGCCCCATGTGCCTATGGGATACTTTTTAGCGCACCCCCGTGTGATTATGGGGTATTTCGTTATGCACATTCATTTCTTAGGGAGTAGCTAGGAGATGGGGTTAGTCCTTCTCCTTCCCACAAACTTTGAATAAAATTTCGCATATATTCTAAGTAAAGAAATAATTATTTCTTTATACTGGAAATTTCCCTTCGTCTACAGGGTGCTTGTTCCAAACTTTTCTTAGGAACCTTTTTGTTTTATAAAAATAACAAGTTTAGAGAGGCGGGTAGACCCGCTTCTCCCTATTTTCTGAAAACTAGTCAAGTAAATTTTTCTTGAGAACAGAGGTTAGGACTTGTTCTTTAGGCTATCAATCTATATTGAATAATAAAAAAAACATAGTGAATTTTTTTTGTATTATTATTATTATTAGGAGAATAACCTCCTGCTGGTCCTGTAGGGTCTTAAGGACTTTACTCACTATACTTTTACTTTTGGGTTGGATATCCCCCCAAGTACGATGAGGAAAGTTCCTTATATCATGGGCCCTCTTCTAATCTAGTAGAGGTTCCGCCCTTCTTTTAAGAAAAGAACACATAAATCTGGTGTACCCACCGCACAATGTAGGTAAATGAGTCATGCACAAAATTTCTAGTGCCAAAAATAATGGGTATTACTTTTCTTCATTGCAGTCAGAGTTTATATTTCTTACAAGAAGTGTACTCATAAAACAAGAGCAGACTATTCAAGTTTTTTAAGAAAATGAAACTGGGTAGGAGTTAGGCATAGTGCCTTCTCAATTGTAGTGGTGAAGATGTCTTTTGAAGATAGGTTGAATTTTGGGGCGAGGGCCTCTATAGGTCCCTCTCCACTGCCTGTAATGGTGGGGGGTTGTTTGCTAATGAAAGTTCCTCTCTTGAAGTCCCCAAGCCCCTTCTTCACTGGGTTCCTCGTTGGAACATAGAGCTACTGGTAGTTCCTCATGTAAGGTGCTACCCACGGGGTTTCTTCACCTGGAGATTATTCTCGTGGTTTCCTCATCTGAGGAATAATTTGTTTTTCAAATGAGGGTTCCTCGTGCGTCACTATCATAGGTTGCTGGTGTGGGTTTCGCCAGTAATGAGGGTTCCTCGTCTGTCGTTCTTATTTCTAGAATTCCTCGACTACTAAAAAATAATTTACTGGGTCTTGTATGGGCCCCCTCAACGCCTAGGGGCTCCTCGCATGCAGTTCCATTAGCAGCGACTTTTGGTTTGCCACCTGGGAGTAATATGGCTAAGGGTTCCTCATGACTATCATTTTTCGGAGTGGGTTCCTCGCCGAATGTTATTTCGACTAGAGAGTCATCCAACAACAAATTCTTTATTGATGACCAGAATTGCTCAGGGTTCCTCGACTTCTGCTGTTAATAAGGGCGGCGGTTTCTCATTTAACCTGGCTTTGAACCCTTATAGTGTAATGGGTTTCTCGTGTTCCGCCCCAGCCTTAGGGGTTCCTCGTCTGCTACTGCTTCTATGAGGGATTCCTCAAATAAATTTCAAGTCGTACCCTTTTCGCAATCTATGATAGATTCCTTGCGTGTTGTTGTCATGGAGGGCATGCTGCCAATCCTGGGTGTCTCGTGACCCTATTTGTTGAGGAGCTCCTCGCCTGGTGGTACCGAGTTGTGAGGGGTGTCTCAACTTCTCATTTCGTCGAGGGTTCCTCGTCTAGTGGTACCGCATTTGGTGAAATGGGTGATTTGTAACTTGCTTCAAGTGGGGGTATTCAACCTCATGCTTCGTTGAGGGTCTCTCGCCTCTTGAGGGCTACTCGTGTGCTGTTACTCAATCCCAATATTTTGTGGCTGGTAGTTTTTTTTCAGTAGGTCCCTCGTCGGGATTTTCTTTGGAGGGTTCCTCGTGACCCACGGATGCATGCTGCTATTAGCGAGGGGTGAGGGTTCCTTGTTGGGACGGCTACTGATATTTTTCCGTCGTTAGGTATATTAGGGGTTTCTCATCACTTTTCCCCAACCCAAATTCTCATAGGTTCCTCGCGATCTATCTCAATATCCGAGGGTCCCTCGCAGGAAGCGACGTTGGTGGATGGTTGTCCCTCGCGAGTTGATTTGCTGCCCGAGGGTTCCTCGCGAGTTGATTTGATGTCTAAGGGTTCCTCGACTATTCCAAGTAGTTTACCATTTGATTTTCCATCTGGCAGTGGCGTAGCCAAGAGTTCCTCGCGAGACCCATTTCATACTATGGGTTCCTCGTCCACAGTGTCGTCGTCACATAATGAAGTTATAGGACTTGCTACTAGCGACGGTCTCTCACGTGGTAATTTTGTATTTGTGGGTTTCTCGTGCTCTGCCCTAGCCTTGGGGGTTCCTCGTCTGCTACTTCTTCTATGAGGTATTCCTTAAATAAATTTCAAGTCATACCCGAACTTCCGTAATCTATAATAGATTCCTCGCGAGTTGCTATCATGGAGGGCACGCTGCTAACCCTGGGTATCTCGTGACCCTATTTATTGGGGAGCTCCTCGCCTAGTGGTACCGAGTTGTGAGGGGTGTCTCGACTTCTCGTTTCATCGAGTGTTCCTCGTCTGTCGAAACATGTGTTGGAGAGAGGGGGGTCTCGACCCCTAGCTATTTATTTCAAGAGAAGGGGGTCTCGACGTCTTCGGATTTTACAAAAATGGGTGTCTCAACCCATGGAGAAATGGTGGTCTAGTCTTCGCATACTACCTATTTAACTAAGGGTTCCTTACGGGCTATCCCCATATCTGCGGGTCCCTCATTAGAAGCAACGTCGGTTGCTGGTGGTTCCTCGCGTGTCATCCTCATAGATGGGGGTGTCTCGCCTATTGACGATATTAATAGGGGCTCCTCGCCTATTAATTTTTTTTTCTACTGGTGTTTCGAAATCTGCCAATAGGGGCAAGCTGCCAGCTGTGATAAGGGGGGTCTCTCGCAAATGGACGATTCCTCCTGGGGTTCTTCGTACGTCAATTTTACCCCATGTGTTGTCGACAGTTCCTCGACCGATTTTATTGCCTTTAGGGAAGTGAGCAATTTACAATTTATTTCAGGTGGGGGGTCTCGACCTCTTATCGCTTCGAGGGTTCCGCGACCCAGGGTGTCTCGCATATGTTGGAATTATAGAGAGTATGGTATTGACCGTGGGTTCCTCGCTACCCACTTTGTTGGTGGGTTCATCCTGTGCTGGTGATTTGGGATTTATTGCAAGTGAGGGTTTCTCGCATGTGGGTTCTGCACTTGAGGGTTCCTCGACTAGTTTTTTCATGGCTTTGGGCTCCGTACCTGCTTCTTCACTATTCATGGGTTCCTCACCCATATCTTTGCCGACAATAACTTATTGACTTAGTTGTCTTATGACCTCGGGTTCCTCGTGTGCTGATTTTATACCCAAGGTTTCCTCGTTCGGGTTCCACTCGATGGCAAAGGGTTCCTCGACTGACTTTTCACATATGGGTTCCTCGTCAGTGCTATCTCATTTGGATAAAAGGATTTCCTACCGCCCACCATGTATGAGCTACTGCTGGTGGGTTACTCGTTGAAGGTTGTGATGAGTTGTGACTGACTGGTATGGATTCCTCGTCGAGGGACGTGACTGGCGAGGGTCTCTCGCATGAGGCTTCTGCTGGCGCCAATCTAGGTTTCCTAAAATTTGGAACTCCTTTATTTAAGGGTTCCTCGACCGGGGTATGACTGGCAAGGGTCGCTCGCCTAGGGGTTCCTCGTGTATTGGTTCTCTGCCCATGGGTTCCTCGTGCGTCGACTTCCCATCCATGGGTCTCTCAACCTGATGCTTCGTCGAGACTGCTACCACAACTTTTTGGTTGACGGCGAGGGACATCCAGGGTTCCTCACCCATGAGTTCCTCACGCCTCGACTTCCCATCTGTGGGTGTCTCGACCTCATGCTTCATCGAGACTACTGCCATGACTTTTTTTATTGGCGGCGAGGGACACTCACGGTTCCTCACCCATGAGTTCCTAGCGCCTCGACTTCCCATTCGGGGGTGTCTCGACCTCATGCTTCGTCGAGACTGCTATCATGACTTCTTTGTTGGCGGAGAGGGACACCCAGGGTCCCTCGCCCATGAGTTCCTCGCTCCTCGACTTCCCATCCGGGGGTGTCTCGACATCATGCTTCTTTGAGACTACTGCCACGACTTCTTTTGTTGGCGGCGAGGGACACCCAGGGTTCCTCTCCCATGAGTTCCTCGCACCTCTACCTCCCATCCGGGGGTGTCACGACCTCATGCTTCGTTGAGACTTCTACCACGACTTCTTTGTTGGCGACGAGGGACACCCAGGGTTCCTCGCCCGTGAGTTCCTCACGCCTCGACTTCCCATCCGGGGGTGTCTCGACCTCATGCTTCTTCGAGACTACTGTCACGACTTCTTTGTTGGCGACGAGGGACACCTAGGGTTACTCACGAGTTAACATTTCTATAAGGGTTGCTGCTGCTACTTCCCTTCTTTTTTTGTGACGAGGGACACTCAGGGTTTCTCATCCATGTGTTCCTCGCGATTTGGTGTTTCTATAGGGGATGATGTTGCTAAGAGTTCCTCACTTGGAATTTCTACCACGATGGGTTCTTTTCTTGTGGGTTCCTCATCGGTATCATTGAGCGAGAGGAGTTCCTCGACCATAACAAATTCCTCACCAAACACTTATGGTTCTGGGGGTTCTGTCAGTGAACTTGACGATTATCACAACTTGCTCCAGTGCCGTCCTCCACGGCTGAGCTACTTCTGTCGAACTCGCCGTCGGAACGGCTGCCCCTCCAGAGGGGGCTGCTACTGGTGTTACACAATCTTGATCCAAACTTTCCAAGTCTAAAAAAACATACTCATAATCCCCTACCACCGGAGCTGCTTCCGGTGAGCTGGTATGCCCTCTCGGACGAGCCGGTACCTTTGCTCCGGTCACCACCACATCCACCTGAGTGTCCTGGTCTCTTTGAGCTCCATTCCCAGATGGAATTTCTTCAAACACTAGCTACTTAGAAATATTAAAACCTTCTTTGTACATGGAAGTGAGGATACCTCCCCAGTGGAGTCGCCAAATGTAGGAGGGTAGTGAGACTGGGGTCTATGAATAACTGGAAAGGGTGAGGCGTGACCCACTCCCATGGACGCTGTCTACAAGGCTCTTAATAACTTCTGGAGCAGCTTCTAGTGAGACCTTCTCCTTTTGGTAAAAATGGATCTCAAGCTGGAACTCCCTCCCTGCAAGAAGATGAACTTCCACAACATAATAGTAATTTTCTCGAGAGGAGCTCCTGAGAGTGATGACTGTCAGTGGGGAGTGAAAGAACAACTTAGCACTTAGAGAGAGCAGGGAGAGAATATTAGAGAGGTTCTGGTGTGATTTTGATAGAGTGACTTTGTTAATGAGTTTTTCTATCTCTCATGACCTTACCCAGTGCTCCTATTTATACTTGGGCACTAGGGCTGGGTTGGAACTTTTGGCGCCAAAACTTAGATGGTTGGTGAGGGACAAAGTCTGCAGTGTACTGTTTGTCCTTACCTGCAGGCAGCTCTGCCTGTCCCCTTTGGCAGATGCCCCCTGGTGCCAACCAAAGTTCAAAAGTAAATATGTCTTCTAATGGAGACAAAATATTTGATTTTCTAAATATCTTTTGAAACGATAACTTTTGGTACAAACTTTATAAACTTGAGGGGGGTCTCGAGGGCCACCTCCTCTAAAATCTTTGTAAGCTTTAGGGGGGTCTTGAGGACCCCCTTCTAAAATGTTTGTTCTTGAGAGGGGTTTAGAGGACCCTCTCCATTAAAATTATTTTATAAACAGTTTTTTTCTTGTGAGCAGTCATCCCTTTGGCTGCTCACTTCACTTGTGACTAAGTATGAGGTGTGTAAAGACTGGGCGACCATAGGGTCTCCTACTAGTATTCTCTCAATCCTATAGTGCTAAGTGGCTGAGCTTTATCAACATACCTTGTCCCTCAGCTGCCAAGCCAAAACTCCCAAGAGATCCCAACTAACCTGCTTGAGCCCTGCTTGCTCAACTAGGCAACCTGTACAAGAAAGAAAGGTGTTAATACTGTTGTTCTTTTAAAGAATGACATTTCATGATGAAGAGTTGCTCGTGGTAGCCACTCCCTCATCCTAGCCACCCTGGGTGGGTTCCTTCTCAATATGAGTTTCTGTCAGAACCCTTGCGGTGGCATTTCTCGGATAACATTTTTGCAGTGAACCTTTGGGGGAACTTCTCAAACGTTATTTCTGCAGTGACCCCTGCGGCGACACCCCTCGAATGACATTGCTGCAGTGACCCTAGCAGTGGCACTTCTCAATCTTGGACTTCTGCGGTGGCCTTTGTGGGGCACCTCTCGAATGTCATTGCTGCAGTGACCCTTGCAGTGGCTCTTTTCAATCTTCAACTTCTGCGGTGGCCCTTGCGAGTCACCTCTCGAATGTCATTGCTATAGTGACTTTTGTAGTGGCAGTGACCCTTGCAGTGGCACTTCTCAATCTTCGACTTCTGCGGTGGCCCTTGCGAGGCACCTCTCGAATGTCATTGCTGTAGTGACCTTTGCAGTGGCAGTGACACTTCTCAATGTTGGACTCACTACACCAAATCTTCCCATTTGTCAAGGTCATTGACCTTGACAAATCCAACTTGTCAAGGTCAATGACCGTGACATTTCGAGGCGAGATAAAATTTTTTGTTACGGTCGTGTCACGGTCATTGACCTTGACACAAAACTCGCGTTTTGTGTCACGGTCATTGACCGTGACACGTTTGTCACGGTTTATAACCGTGACAAAGCCGTGACCCTTTTTTAAAAAATTATCACTGTCATTGACCGTGACACGTCCGTGATAACTTTTATCACGCGCTTGTCACGGTCAATGACCGTGACAATTCTGGGCAGAATTTAAAAAAAATCTGCTGGGCAGTATGGCCACTGCCACTGCCCAGTAGTATATTTGTACCTGTTATAGCAACGTTATACCTGTTCCAAACATCATATATCCAACACAAACTAAAGATAATGCAAATATATATTCATGACGATATAATCCAAATATTCAAACTAGAAATAATATACATGACGATATAATCCAAATATAATTAAAATGGACAAACTTAAAAATAATGTTACTACATGTCTTGGATAAAACTGAGGAGGTGAGTAGGCCACACGACATACGAATTGACGCACCCACTAATATACGTCGTGCCGCATTATTCGCGCAACCACAATAGGGAATTCTCCTTCCCGGGTATGACATGCGTGACGAGCACCCTGGACTCCATCTCTTGAAGCACACGTCCATGGACTATTCCACCATCGATGATATTCGGGTCCCTCAATCCCCGCCCTATCCGCTGGCCATCAAATACGTCCAATATGAACACGCTCTGCCAACCAAGTGTCGACAATGGTCTGTTGAAGGGCGCCAAATAGGGAAGTGGATCATCGAAGTACGAACGTGTCGGTGATGAAGCAGCGAGGTCCACATCCTCGTCATCCTGCGCCTCCTCCTCCCGTACCTCCTCTTCCACCGCCTTCTCCTTCTCCTTCCCTCTCCCTTTCCCTTTACGGTCTCCACCCAACGTATGCTTCATGAATGCGTACATATCTTGGACCGTCGCCGCCAAACGGGACAGCTTCGCGTCGTGTGAATCCACCGTTCGAGCCAACCCGGTGTCGCTTGTCTCCAATCAGATGATCCTAGTTTGGCCACCCGCGAGCTCCTCCCCCCACAAATTGTAACAAAATATTATCAGCTCCCCCACCACACCCCACCCCCACTACCCCCCTCCCCTCCCCCACCACACCCCACCCCCACTACCCCCCTCCCCCACCACACACCACCATACACACACATATACACATACCCCACCCCCTCCCCCCGCCACGCACACACGCACACACCTACGCACAAACCCACCCCACCCCCACCCATCCCACCCCCACCCCCACCCCCACCCCCCACCACGACCGTGATAACTACATTTATTGTTTATCAATAAAATTATGACATGAGATAATTATTATTGGAGCATAAATTTCATTATCATAAAGGGATAAATCCAACCAAGTACAGAGATTCTACAAATTAAAGTGAGAATTAAATTTAAGACTTTCTAACAACATGCATGTGTATGGATTCTACATAGTTGGGCACGAAAGTAACTAATGATATTCCTAAAAACATACAATTGGCAACATTTTGTGAATTTACTAAATTCCATATTTTACTAAATTCCATATTTACAATTGGCAAAATATTATCATATTTTTATTTAGAAAATTCCACCCCCACCCCCACCCCCCACCACACCACACCCCCACTACCCCCATCCCCCACCACACCCCACCCCCACTACCCCCCTTCCCCACCACACACCACCATACACACACATATACACATACCCCTCCCCCTCCCCCCCCCCCCCCGCCACGCACACACGTACTCACACACACACACACACACACACACACACACACCACCCCCACCCACCCCACCCCCAACCCCACCACGACCGTGACAACTACATTTATTGTTTATCAATAAAATTATGACATGAGATAATTATAATTGGAGTATAAATTTCATTATCATAAAGGGATAAATCCAACCAAGTACAGAGATTCTACAAATTAAAGTGAGAATTAAATTTAAGACTTTCTAACAACATGCATGTGTATGGATTCTAACTAATGATATTCCTAAAAATATACAATTGGCAATATTTTGTGAATTTACTAAACTTTATATAATATTATCAAATTCTGTTAAAAAATTATCTAGGGTTTTACCTAATTGAATTAATTTCATGAATAAAATTATTATCAATTTAAATGAAAATATCAATTATTATTTACATTGAATTAATTTATCAAATTTCATATAATATTACATTGAATTTCATATTTCATATAATATTATTTCATATTATTTCATATAATATTATTATTTCATATAATATTATTATTTCATATAATATTATTTCTTATTATTTCAAATTTCATATAATATTATTTCATATAATATTACATTGAATTTCATATTTCATATAATATTACATTGAATTAATTTATCAAATTTCATATAATATTATTATCAATTATTATTATCAATTTCATTTAATATTATCAAATTTTGTGAAAATATCAATTATTATCAATTTGAATTAATTTACATTTACATTTTTGGATATTATTTACATTTACATTTTTGGATATTATTTACATTTACATTTTTGGATATATACACACATACACACATACTCACACATATATATATACACATACACACATATATATACACACAAACATATATATAAATGGAAGAGAGAGAGAGAGAGAGAGAGAGAGAGAGAGAGAATCGACCTGAAAGTAGAGAGAGAGAGAGGGAGGAACGGCGGTAGGGAAAAAAGAAGGGGGTAGGGAAAAAAGAAGGGGGTAGGGTTTTTGCTGCGAACATTGTCACGGTCGTGTCAAGGTCATTGACCGTGACAAGTATTTACATAATTGTCACGGTCAATGACCGTGACAATTAGTTGTCACGGTCGTGTCAAGGTCAATGACCGTGACATAAAACGCGTATTTTTTATCACGGTCAATGACCTTGACAAGGCTGGCCGGTTGAAAGGTGACAATTTTCCCATTTTGGTGTAGTGACTTCTGTGGTGGCCCTTGCGGGGCCCCTCTCGAATGTCATTATTGTAGTGGACTTTGCAGTGGCAGTGACCCTTGCAGTGGCACTTCTCAATCTTGAACTTCTGTGGTGGCCCTTTCGGGGCACCTCTCGAATGTTATTGCTGCAGTGACCCTTGCAGTGGCAGTGACCCTTGCAGTGGAACTTCTCAATCTTAAACTTCTGCGGTGGCCCTTGCGGGGCACCTCTCGAATGTCATTGTTGTAGAGACCTTTGCAGTGGCGGTGACCCCTACAGTGGCACTTCTTAATCTTGGACTTCTGCGGTTTCCCTTGCGGGGCACCTCTCGAATGTCATTTCGGCGATGGACCCTTGCGGTGGACCTTTTCAATCTTGAACTTCTGCAGTGACCCTTGCAGTGGCCCTTCTCAACTTGGACTTCTGCAGTGGCCTTTTGGGGGGAACTTCTTCAAATGTCATCTCTGCAGTGACCCTTGTGGTGGCACTTCTCGAATGTCATTCCTGCAGTGACCCTTGCGGTGGCACTTCTCGAATGTCATTTCTGCGGTGGAGTGACCCTGGGGGTTTCTTCTCAATATTTCCAATAAAAAATATTTTTATTTATATTTTTTTGTAGGTAGACACCCTTCTACACTTCCTATCTGATTTTAAACAACTTTCTTGTTAGTTGGGGACTACATTTCCAGCCATGCTTTAATTTTGGCAGGGCTTGCTTCTATTACCCTTTTATTGATAATGTACCCAAGGACATTCCTTCATGTACTCCAAATATATGTTTGGTTAGGTTGATCTTCATCTCATGTTTTTCAAGTTGATCAAAGGTTTGAGCTAAGTCCGCAATGTGGTCAATAGAAAATTTTCTTTTGGTAACCATGTCATTTACGTACACTTCCATATTTTTTCCAATTCGGCCTTCAAAAACCTTATTCACCAGTCTATGATAAGTTTATCCAGCATTCTTCAACCCAATGGGTATGGCATTATAATAATAAGTTCCTCGATTGGTAATAAAGGAATTTATTTCCTTGTCTTCAAGTTTCGTCTTAATCTAATTATAACTGGAATAAGCATCTATGAAACTGACCAATTGATGACCTGTTATTGCATCGACCCATTTATCAATCCTTAGTAAAGGAAACTGATCTTTTGGGCATTACTTGTTGAGGTCTGTGAAATCTACACACATGCATCGTTTGTCATTCTTCTTCTTAACCATTACTACATAGGCCAACCAGCTTAGATACTTGACATGTTCAATGAATCGTGCTCGCTTCAATTTTTCCACTTCCTCTTGGATTTCCATTCTCTTTTCGAGGTTGAAAACTCTTCATTTTTTTCTTAATCGGCTTAGAATATGGGTAAATATTAAGCTCGTGGCAAATGAATTATGGATTAATCCTTGGCATATCTTCATGTCTCTAAGAAAACACATTTTTTCTTTCTCTAAGGAATATAACTAGTTCCTGTTTGAAAGAGGGAGATAATCTTGAACCAATTTGGGTAGTTCTATCTGGCTCCTCCTCGTCTAGCATAATAGCTTGTGTTTCTTCCATAACTTGTCCCTTCACCAACTCCTCCTCTTCCTGAAGATCCAGAGTGCCAATATGGAAAGTGGTTGTGCCCTTCATTTGTATTTCCTGTTGGTCAGCTGAAGTATAATAGCATTCGCTAGCATCTTTATGATTGCCATTTCCTATGATGACTCCATAATTTGTTGGAAATTGCATGCATTGATGCACTATAAATGGCATAGCCTATAATTTCTTTATTCCTACTCTTCCTATGATGATATTATAGGCTGATGGGACATTTTTATCTAATACAGAGATATGAATTCTTTCCTTCCTTCTTGTCGGCTAGGTGTCAACCAAAACTTCCAGCTTGATCTTTCTTAAGAGGTATACTTTTTCACTTGTAAATCCTATGAGAGTTTTACAATATGGCTCTAGTTTACTGTCACATAGCCCTAGGTTACTGTAACATTCATAAAACATTACATCCGCAGAATTCCTATTATCAACTAGTATCTTCGCAACTCTATCGTGATGAACTCTGCATGTGATAACTAATGGATCATCGTGAGGATAAAGTACCCCACTCTAATCATTTTTGGAGAATCTAATCACTAGCCTATCTTTGTTGACTTTCCTTGGCCTACTATGACTGGATTCATCCATATCAATTTTTCTGATAGTTGGGCATGCCTTGGCTTCATTTAAGTAATCTTTCCTTTTTATAATCGCATCTCCTACTCTAGCATCTCCTCCTGCGATGAAGTGGCATCCAAAGGATCTCATGCTTACATCCACCTCTGGTTCATCAAGCTTTTTTGGCAAGTCTGGATATTCTTTAAAATCATTATTTCTTGCTCTTTTGTTTTCTTCCTTTGCTCGGGCTGGAGATTTAAACCTTCTCTGATTATCTGGGTGCTATTATTTCTTGCACTTTAGTGCTATGCAGCTGTCAGTGTTGTGTCCATGGTACCTGTGAAATTCGTAGTACATAGACTTATCCCTCTTGTTGGGGGTGTCTTCAACTTTTTAGGCCAATTTAATTCTCGGTTCCCATTGATTTCCTCCAGGATATGATGAACACCTTTATTGAGGGGTGTATATTCATCATACTTCTTGATCCAATTAGGATTTTTGTCTTTTTAATCCTTCTTGAATAAATTAGAATTATTTTTCTGAATTTCACCCATGGTTTCAAGAGCTTCCTTAGCTGCCATAGCCTCCTCGACATTCATTATCTTTCCATCCTTAGCCATTAATTATGTCATGGTTTTGAGTGTATTCTTCGCTATAGCGTAGTAAAGATTTTTAGCGAGAAACCCACTCATAAGTGTTGCAATGGTTTCCTTCTCCTCATAGTCCACTAATTTTAATTTCTTATTATTAAAACATGTAATATACTCTCGGGTACGTTCTCTCGATTTTTATCGCACGGTCAAGAGATGAGTGACACTCTTGATCGTCTTAGCCCCAAAGCAAAACTTATCTATGAATAATTCAGATGATAGATGTAAACTAGAGATTTTACCTTTTGGGAGATTATTATACCAGATAATGGATGCACCTGTGATGGAGATGGAAAAAGCCCTGCACCTCATCTCGTCGGGCAATGAGTAGATGTTAATGACAGATTGATATTGCACTATGTGCAGGACTGGATCAGTTTTCCCATTATATTTAGGAGTTACCATTGGTGTCTTGAACTTGGAAGGTGTGGGGTAGTCCACAATAACTTGGATGAAAGGTGAGCCTTTAACAAATCTCCTTTGTAACGGGTTTTTGTTTTGGGCATTTCCCCTAGCCGATCTTCCAGTCACTGCATGGATTATTTCTATGAATGCTCCTCTGGTTTGGATTTAAACGAAGTATATTTAGTGTCTTTATTGTGTCTATGAGATAAACTCTCCTCCTGAGAGGTATACTTGATACGCACATAGCCCCTCATACTAGCTCTTGATTTTATAGAACCTTCTATGTGCTCACGATGATGCTCCTGCTCCCCGCGATGTCCTCTAGCTACTCGGGCACCTAGATGATCAAAAGCAAACTCCCTAATTATCCTCTCCAATATACTTGGCCTTTCTTTGGAAAAATATCTACCATCATAGTAATCCGTTGATAAGAATGAAGACGTTGGGCTAGGACAGTATGATCGGTCATGAGAAGAATGGGAATGATAACTCCTTTTATTTATGGCTGGTGGCGGTGGTATATCTCTTCTGGAATTTGGAGGACTTGTCTTGCATTATGCGAGCCAAATGTCTAACTGATTCTTGCATGTCCTTTAGCCAAATTGAGAAGGATCCTTTGAAGGTCTGTCTCATCAGAAGAGCGAATATTTATATATTATTGTCTGTAGCTGCTAGGCTTCTTTCAGGAATAGTAGTCATCCTTTAAATTAAAGAATAAAATATATGATGTAGAGAACACTGACTAACAGTCATTCCCATAGACGTCATCAATCTGTTAATGTCTAAAAATGGACTTAATCTAGATTTATAATCACAGAAAAAATATTGTAAGTTTAATCAAATCAAACACACAAGAAAAGATATTTTAAAAGTGGTTCGACTATGAAGAAAGCCTACGTTCACTGTTAGTTTTATTAATGCTAGTTACAATAGCTCAGTGTGGTATGTTTGAGTATATTGGGTTGTCCTTCGAGCTGAGGGAGTATTATGTATTTATATCATGACGTAAAACCCTAGAGATGGAACGCCTTTATATTGCCAATCATTCACATTTGTGTACAATAAATGAAACTCTTGGAATTCAATGCTTCTTGACATCCCATCCAAGCAACTTTTGATATTCTTAATAGTTAGCATTTTGGAGTTGTTCGGCCATCCAGACGACTAAGTATCTCTGATGCCGATCAAGGTGGCTAGTCGGCCACATCGAAGAACAAGTGTATATTTGTCATTGTACCACTTACGAGAGTAATTTTTACATACAACATCCCTCATCGATGTATCCATCATTATTCCCTCACTTTTTATCATCCTTCTCCTTACAAGGATATTTTGATTCTCTTCATTCCTCTGGTTATTCCCTCAGTTCAGTAGTTCGGTCGAACTCATTTACACACTTCTTCAGTTTACCCCTCTTGATTATAGATTTGATCTCGTATTTCAGCGCCAGACACTTATATGCCATATGGTTGTGATCCTTATAAAAATAAAACCATTTACTTTCATCTCGCCTTCTAGTAAGGGTTTTGAGTTTTTTCGAACACCATAATTTTCACTTCCTCGGATATCGTCGAGGATATGATGCACCCTAACAATGAAAGGGGCATATTCATTGAAACTTTTAGGCTTGTCGTGCATCGGATTCTTGGGATTATCCTTTTTTTTTAATTTCTTCCGGTCTTGGCCTTGGCATGGATAAACTTTTTGGCCACCATGGCCTCCTCAACATTCATAATCCTTCCAACCACTACACCAAAAAGGCTAAAATTCCACCTTTGACCTGTCCACCCTTGTCACGATCGAAGACCGTGACAAAAAAATATGCATTTGTTATCACGGTTAAAGACTTTGACACGTCCGTGACAAGTGTCTTAAGTAAAAACCATAGGCGCTCTTTTTTCTCCCATTTTATTTACCTATTTTTTTCTCTCTCTCGGCGTCTTCACTCTCTCCCTCTAAGGTATGCATACCTGAGAGGGAGAGAAAAAAGAGGGAAATGAAACGGGAGAAAGGTGCACGTCCCCTACAAGACAATGAGGCAAAGGTTCACGTCACGTATACTTTTCCCGAAAAGGAGAATTCACCTTTATATTCGAAAGAATAATGCGACGTTCGGCGAATTGATGGGTGTCTCAATGCATATGTCATGTGGCCTTATTTCCTCCTCCAATCTATTGTAGACCTTACTCTATGACATTATTTGTATTTCTTTTATTCGGATATTGGATTATATTTGAATTTTTTTTATTTAGTACATGTTGGTTTGGATATGGATATTTGTATTTGGTTATTGATATTTACATGTTTGTTATAGATATTTGTATTAGTTATGGATATTTACATTTTGGTTTGGTTGCTTGATATATATGATGTTTGGACAGGTTAAATTTTGCTATAACAGGTACAAATATACTGTGGGGTAGTGGCAGTGGCCGTGGCCATACTGCCCAACAGTTTTTTTTAAAATCAACCCAGGTTTGTCACGGACTTTGACCGTGACAAGTCCGGGATAAAGAAAGCTTGTCACGGTCAAAGTCTGTGACAATTTTTATATATTTCATGAACTTTGACCATGACAAGTCCGTGATGAGTTTTTTTTTCCCCGAACTTATCACAGTCAAAGTCCTTGGAAAATCTAAAGCTTGTCATAAACTTTAGTTGTGATAAGTCCGTAACAAATGGTTTTGTCACCCAAAACTTGTCACGGTCTTAGACCTTAACAAGTTTGACCAGTCACGGTTTTAAACTTTGATGAGTGGGTAGTTTTGGTGTTATGAATCTTAGCCAAAAGCTTGGACATAGTTGTAGGAGGTTCCTTCACAAGTTCCCAATATAGATTTTTACGTAGTATGCCACTCATAATGGCGGTGATAGCAATCTTCTCATCATAATCAATCACTTCCAATATTTCGTTATTAAATCTGGTAACGTACTCCTTGGTCATGTCATCCTCTTTCTATTTAACATTGAGAAGATGAGTCACTCTTTTTCCAGGCTTTGTACCAAAAAAAAGTTACCACTGAATTAATCGGCCAACTGCCAAACGTGGGTTTTTTGTCCCCTCGGGATTCCCATATATCATAGATGGGCCGACCCAGTAATTGCATTAAGAAAAGATATACATCTCATTTCATCGAGAATAGAGTAAATATTAGAGGCGACCTGATACTACTAAACAAGGTACATGGGATATGTTTTCCCATCGTACCTCAGAGTAACGACTGGTGGCTTGAACTTGGTCAAGGTTGGATAACAAAGAATGGAGGCGACAAAAGGTGATCCTTACACATAACCCCTCTGCATAGGGTTCTTGTTATTAATCATATCCCCTAGTCAATCTTCCATTCATTAATTGGATACCTTCTATAACATATCCTTCCCTTCCTTCTTTGAGTGATCAGATCATCTCTAACTGTTTGTCGAACTCTCTTCTTGCTTGGTACAGTGCTCGAACTTTGTCGAACCCCATTCGACCAAGTAATCCACTTCCCAGGTGACTATTCATCGAAACTCTTCCTTGTGTTCTTTACCTGAATGTCCCCTGGATACCCAAGGATTAGGACATAGGTGGTTAAAGGTACTTCATCTACTCAACCTTTTTAGGTCGCTTGGTCTTGTAGGCTTAATTGTGTAGATTCTCTCCTCAATTGTTCTGATAGTGGAGGTTCTCCTAGGTCGTGAGGACCCATCACTAAGGCCATACCCTTCTCGCTTATCAGATCTGTGCTTTTCACCTGTTGAATGGAGGTTCAAATGCCTAGGGTTATCTATAGAGTGTTCTCTAAAATAATACCTCATGTACTTGTGTAGGTCAAGTGTAAGCATCTCTCTTTTCTTATCGAAGGTTTTCACAATAGTTGGGGTGATAGGATCCAGCTCCTGTTGAGCATGACCTGGTCAGTTTGCCTAATTATGAGGCTCTAGTTCAACAGCTTCATGTTCTTCTGCGTCACATCTTGTCTTTTTACCAAGCTCTACAGAATGCCTTATAAATCGGCCATCCTAATGGGGGTAAAGGGAGTTACCTCCTCCGCGTCATGGATACTTTCAGGATTATCATCTATCCCAATAAAATAACTATAGTAAAATCGAGCACCGAGATTTATAGAGAAATATGAGTCACAACAGAGATAAGTAACCACAGTAAAACAAAGATCTTGAAAACTTCTAAGAATAAAATGAAAAATGCTTTAAATGACAGCTCTAAGCCTTCACAATCGGTGTGAATGGAGTCGCGATTCACTAGCTTGATAAATTCAAGCAACCTTGAGACATAGCAATCAAAAATTGGGACAAACAACATGGCTATATGTTTCATGCAGATGAGGCTAAATTTTTATCACTAGAAATTGGTATGTAGTAGATCTTAACTAAATGATACTAATAACTAGCAATATAACTAGTTAAGAGACATATTTACTGAAATACAAGCACTAAATTTAAGTAGAGAGTAAACAACAAAAGAGGGATACCAGATTTATATGATTTGACCTAATTTAGTGCCTATATCCACATGTGCAGATTAATGTATTAATTTATTGGGCAAACATCATTAAAGTATACACATTACAAGATCTCAAGTTCTCGCTAGTATTGGGCAGCATAATAGTAAGTAGAAATCTTATACCAAATATAAGGGTTTAGTGTTCTATTTACAGGTTGCTATAGGTGAGAGAAGATAGGGACACGTGTATCAACTTTATAGGTGAGGTGAGATCACGTCTTATAAGATAGGTGAGAGAATAATCACATGTTAGTTATTGTCACATAGGGAGAATATTCGCATATCTTCTCTTTTTTCACATGTATTAAACTGCTGACATCATCTACTCACAAGGCACAAGCCTTCCCATAGGGTGCTAACTAACTAATTTATTTTGTCTTGCCAGCTCTGGGTTGAGCCGATCTTTACACGACTCGACCCCACTGCTTGACCTCGGATCTTGTTGCAGATCATATACTTGGTTTAATGTATCTCTGATGCCAGATGTTTCTTCCTCGTTGGTCCATGCAACCTACCATATTTAGGGTACAATACCTTTTATAAAACATTTTTATTAATAAAAAACTATTTTCATAATTTTTTAACGTGTATAATAAAAATATTACGGATTTATTTGTAAAACATTTTTCCAAATACAAATCATTTTTATATAAAATATTACGTTCTTTATTATTTTGAATATTATGATTTTTTTATAATTTTTCAAAATATTATGGGCTTTTCTAATTTTAAGAATATTACATTTTTTATTTTCAAGAATTTTATGTTATTTTAATTTCTATAAATATTATGGTATCATGAAAAGAATCCCCGGTTTTTTTTAATTTCCAAAATATTATGCTATTTTATTTTTTTAATATGAATACATAGGTATGTGAATTACTAAACCTGGAGGGGAGGGTGAATAGGTTATTACAGCAAATATGCCTAATTTTAATTTCTACCTTCAAACAAAACCTAAATCTAAGTCATTTTTCATATCTCAATGTGATCTAGTATAATTGTCAACATACAAACAGAAACAAGCAATATAAAATGATAAGCAATCACATAAGAATGCACAACATCGGGTATACGAGGAAAAATCCCATCCTATGGGTAAAAAATCTCGGTGCGACCTAGCATCTCATTAAATTTAAAAAAATTATTTTGCACAATACAAAATGTAAACTGATTAAATTCAATCACAAGAAGTTACCTATGAATATTGCGACTCTCCCACCCATTCCAATGAGAAATTCGAGTTAAGCTCCATCTCTCGAATACAGAAGTCCATTCTCCATCCTAGTTCCACACCATGCTCCAACTTTAAATTTATAGGACATACCATTTTTTATCTCAGAGTACAGATCAATTGGTTAATTCAAAATTCAGATGTAAACAATAATAAGTGTGGATAAAAACCTCTCAATTAATGTCTTAATTGAATATCTCAATGTAGATCTAAAAACCTCACAAACTCTCAAAATCATCATTCAAGTTTGGATTAAAGAGACAAAGATATATCTCAAACATGAAAAACTCCTCAGAAAATGTATTTTAAAAATGTAGGGAAAGAGTTCTTTCGAATTAGAGGGAAACAAGCTTATTTATAGAATGTTTTTGAATCTCAGCTCCGTCGCGCGCACGGATAAGTTTTCCCGCGCACACAATCTTGGACAGTGTGCCCCGTATTAAAAAATGACCAGAGGTCGTGCTCATGGGGAAAATCTCAATTGTGCGCACGATTTGTCCTAAATCATACTAATCGTGAGAATGACCTGAATTATTTTCATTTGAACGAGTTTCAGCAAAAACCTTATAAAACAATATTAAATGAGCTTTTTGGAAAATAAGCCTTGATGCCTTTCCTCACACAAATACATCACTCAAAAGAAATTTTTCAAAAATATGTTTTGAAAGAAACTCTCAATTTTGAAAATCATGAGTGTGTAAAATAGCCAAATGTTTATCGCTTTTGTAAAAGGATATTCTTCAAAATCAGCAACGGGTGGCTTCAAAACTTAGAGATGTCTTTATGTCTTCAAATCACAATCTTCATAGGTAATTAACAAAGAATCTCTCACTTAACTAAGTGTATCAAGTTTTTGGCTCGACATTATACATGACTCAACTGTTTTGACACAGGATATAGTCCGTTATGCCTTGGAAAAACCTCAAAAAAACTTTGATTATGATAAGCAAAAAAATTCACTTCACATTTTTCATATAATGAAAAAGTCTTGTTGTTATACACAAATACATAAGAGTGACTAGATACTCCAAAGTAAGTTCTTGGTCTTCCAAATAATGAGAGGAATCCTTCAAAAATCTCAACAATAAGAAACAACTATGCATGACATGCAAATGATACAACTCCCCCTGCTCGGGAATTTTTTCGAAACATGATAATGCTAACAAATATAAATGAAGGGACAAAAATATATGATAAAGACATCATAAAGAAATAAAGCTCAACCTCAATCAAGTATCCAAAAAACAAACTCACAAAAGCAATTAAACAATGCATGTATCAAACAATCAAATAATCATGTCAAACTCCCCCTTTGCACAAGAATATCAACATCACAACAAAGATAAGCATTTATTTCCCTTATTGTCAAACACATAAAGAAAGAAATTATACATGAACAATATGAACAATTGATCAATGTATATCCCTAAATAAGAAATTTCCCCCTAAATTCATGAACCATTCTACCCAATAAAGATAGAACATCGCCCGCTTTTTTACACATAATAAGTCAAAGCAAACTGGAGTCATATGGGAACAAGTTGCATATAATCATAATAAAAGTATGGGAAAATAAGAGATACATAAACCATATATAAGAAAGAATCGTGTCGTAAGAACCTGAGAAGTAAACAAAGAATCTCAAAATAGGGGAGCCCGTGTGCATAGGACAATTTTCAATCGTGCGAACGATAGCATACACATGAGGAAATTTGGTCATGTGCATGAAATGAGGTAGTGTGCCCTAACACCAAACATTATCACATCCGTGCGAACAAAGCATTTCTTATTTGTGCGAACGAACAATCTAGAATACCAAATTTAAACTTATAATATCACACTCAAATTCAATATTTTCACTTACAAAGCTATGAAAACACCAAAATTATCACTCCTTTGAAAAGAAATTATCCCCCTAAAAATTGACTTATCTCAAAGCATTTCCTTGTCATAATGCAACCTCATTCTAACCAAAAATAAGGCTATACACCCAACAATATGCTAAAAGACTAAAGATCAAAGAAAAATCATTACGACAACCAAAAAATACTAACATGTAGAAGAAAATATGAGATCAAATCATAAATACCAAACGATCATGAAAATCATATAAGACACATAAACTAGAATGTAAAACATTAGAGATTTGTCAAATCAAATTTTTCTACAAATGTTATGCAAATTAAAAAAAAGTCAAGTCACATTTAAACACAATAAGAGTAAGATAAGAATAATATTGTCTTGTACGTGCATAGATATGGAAAATCACAAACACATTGACAAATTACGTTTCTCAACATGTTTAAAAAGCTTTTATAGAGAAAATGCAATACGATCGTGAGTTTTTCTTTAAGATCTACTCCTTGTACAATCTCGCTTGGCACATGTCTTGATTAAATCTTTTAAATGCCAAACTAAAATAGCAATTTCTTTGTAAATGTGCTAAAGCCCTATTTTATTATCGGTTAAGCACTTGGCTTGTGGATTTTTTCAACACATTGTCTTTTGTCGTTGATTCGTTTTTAACACACTTAGATGACACCTACCCAATGATACTCAAATTCAAATTGGGTGTTATCACTCTAATGGTATCCATTATCAATGCATAAAAACAGTCCATATTCAACTCCTTAATTTGTAAATCTCATATTCTCACAAGTATACCATGGGGCGATTATGAAACTCATGCAAGATTGATTTTCAACTTCAAATTTAAAAATTCTTGTAAACATGACAATTTATCAACACCATTTGTGAATTCATGTAGTGTAATGTGAAAACAAGCTTTCAAATCATCAAACTCAAGTCAATGTTTGTCATGATATTTTTGAAAAGCTTCCATTGACAAAACATATTCAACCAATGCATCAACAACGAATCAATAAGCAAAAAAAACTTCAATTTATGCACTTTTATAGATTAATTAACATGTTAAGCAGGAAAATTTGACCTCTATCACGACCTTGGTCACAAATTAGTAGGGAATGCGGACATGCCAACAAGGCATTCAATATTCTGGATTTAAAATATTACTTAGAATAAATGCAACAGAAATACATTTACATGGTCATGAATCGTAAACTACTGAAAATGAAGGAATTATGTCATCAGAACTTTCTAAAAGGAAACTTCATATATATATATATATATATATATATATATATATATATATATATATATATATATATTAAAATTATCAACGAGTTACAACTTGAGACAAACTTTAAAACCTAAAACTAGATAGCCAAACATGCTCTATCTTATCAAACAAACATTTTTTTTAAAATAACCAAAAGATCTCCAAAAGATAAATCTTCAACATAGGCCTTCTACGTTCCATCCTCGAGCCTAATTATTTCCTGAAAATTGTTATTTATACAACGTCGGCTAAAAGCCGAATGAGGTTCAATCTCCATACATTCCATAGTTTTTCATAAAATAGATACATATTCAAGCAAGAACATAAGCATATATATATATGGACAGGAACTTATAGTAATATATTTATATGTGAATGACATTATATAGAAATTAACAGCTCGAATAGAACGGATACGATAAATCAAACCCAATATCTTTTTCTTTCAATCATATCATTTTAATGGCCAAGCACACTCTAATACCGTAATATTCCCCGGTTATTGATGGTTAATCGAACTTGTTCATCATAACGCCTTCTTTAGGGCACACCAGTGATAACCCAACTGGGAAGGTCAGTTAGTAAAAAGGTCCCCTAGGTCGAATCTTATTTCCAATATTAAACATCATTTTTAATACTCATTTTAATCGGTATTTCTATATGAACTAATATAAACATATCACAATGAATCAGTCATCAGTATTAGATGAATTACAGAATAAAAGCAGTCCAAAATATATATATATATATATATATAGTTGAAATAATAACAAATAGTTGAAATGCATAAGGAATGTCATTGAGTACTCACTTAAAACAGAGGTTCAAAAATACAAATATTAAGTCTTAGATAACCCATTAATCTTAAGATGAAACTTCTTCTTAAATTTCCTGCACTTACTCTCACTATTTTGTTCTAAACTTATCAAGGATTTGGTGTAAGTTTAAATGATCATAAAGGCCCTATTTATATTTTTCCAAATATATAACGGCGTTGACACGTGTCTAGCTGACCAAGCTTTTAAATCAACGAGTCAGCGTTGAAGTGTCGCGTTATGAATGGGTCTTGTAGTCTTATTTCACCGAATTGCTACACGTGTTTTAGCTTTCTCTCTAATGACAACACGCGTTTTAAGATTTATCTATATGGATGACATGTGTAAGCATGAGGTGGAAAGATATTAAGGGTATAAGGGTCATTTACGCATAAAGGGTATTTTGGTAATTTCACGCTATATATTTTAAATATTTCTTAGAGGTTCTTGACAATATTTTATTTATAAAAAGTTCATTTTATTTTTCATTTTGGTCCATGAAACTTTCTTAATTAAAATCAAGTCCCTAAAGTTCCATATAATTACATTTTTTACCCCGAAACTTATCATTTAGCTTATGATGTGTCATAAAACTTCAATTTGATCCAATTCACAGTTGATTCTTCATATTTAAAAATGTATTTTGTCATATTAAGAACTCAGAATATCACATATGTAATAATATAACACTATTAGATAGTAAGTGAGAAGCAATTGTAAAAATAAACTATATATGAGCATATAACCACGAGGTCATTACATCCTACCCTCATTAAAAAAGTTTGGTCCCCAAACATGACTTACATTAATTTTCAAACAGGTACGGATATTTAATCTTATATCCTATATACGAAAACTTAAAATATATAACGTTTGAAACTTATGTTCAGTAGTCTACAGGTTCATAATTGTTGATGTAAAAAATTAGATCATATCTAATTATTCAATCACAAATAAATAAATGAGACAAAGAATTTTTAAAGTGGTTCAGCCTTATAAGAATGGCCTACGTCCACTGTTATGTTATTGCTGATTGTTTGGGAATTCTCGATTACAAGTTATCTCAAGAAATTCTGATCCCCTTACAATGAGGATTGTACAATGTATTTATAGCCCCGGGGCTGTAATGTTAAAGGGTAATACATTAAATGATGTACATATGAAAGGGTGATACATTCAATGCTCCTTAAGCGTATGCGTCTGAATGATAAGCGTTTAATGAACCATCAAACTGTTGGTTATCCCGCTATTAATGCTTCGTTTGAGGTGCAGCTCGGACCGCCTGAGTTGCTCGGACCGCCTAAGCTTCTCGGTGCTCAAGAGTTCCTCGGAGAGTTCTCGTTCCTCGGATCGTATGAGTTCCTCGGGGAAACAGTGTTCCTCATTGTAGTATGGTTCCTCGGAGCGTGTGAGTTCCTCGGAAGTGTTTGTTGTTGCCATGTAGACTGCCACATGTCTTCACTTTATTGATCCATGTCAGCAGACTAAATTTGGTATCAACAGAAGCCCCCAATGTTTCACAGTTCGAAATTTGAGGAGTGTGGAACATTCTTTCTCGGAATATGATAGCTTTAAATAGTCCTCTAGATTTTTAGGATCATTTCCCTTGTATTTATTTCTCTTTCCAAATTCGTAGAATCAGGCTTTTTTGAATTTTTATAACCGCCTCGATCTCCGTGTACTTTTTGTCCTTCTAGCCGTCGGTAGCGTAATCGTTTCTTCTCGCTTCGATTGTCGCGCCCTTTTTGTTCCTCTAGCCGCCGGTAGCGTAATTGTTTCTTTTTATAATCATTACTTTACCATTTCCCAAGGCAAGGTATTTAAACTTCACAGACACTCCCATCGTCTTCTACCTTTTCAAATTTGTATTTTCGAGTTTTCCATCGTTTCTTTCTCTCCTGTGTATTCATCTCTTCCACCGTTCGTTGTCATCAGATCCACTCTTTTTCTGTAAGATTTTCTTCCTTCTTCTTCATTTCTTTTATTCATCATGGTTTACCCTGTTGAATCTCTTGATAAGTTTCGCTCTGATTTTTATATTCCCTTCTGGGTTGTTCTGGAAGAGCTTTCTAAGCCTTCTGACTATTTCCGTTTGGCTGAGGGACATCGGTTCCCCAGTCTCTTTATTGCCGAGTGTGGATTTTCTTTTCCACCCAATCCCTTATGTCTGGAATTTTGTCAATACTTTGATGTTGTTCCTGCAAGAATAGCCCCCAATACATGGAGAATAGTTAATGGGGTTCATAGGTTAAATCAAATCCATGGAACTCACATAGGAATTCCAGAAATCATGTTTTGTTATAGATGGGCAGTTGGTGATAGCACCTTTTATTTAAAAACTAGATTTTTGAATAGGGCCTTAGTAGTCAATCTCCCGGATGCTAATAGGGATTATTTTGAGCACGGGGTTGTCATAAAAAATTGGCAACATGCTCCTTTATCAGGAGATGAAGTGTATCAGGGTCTCAGATGCCCTCCCTATGGTAATGGGATAGGTTATTTTTATTTCATTTTATTTATTTTGAAATTATGCTTCTTCTATGTTTGATAAAATGTGCCACTAATATTTTAATTTTGATTTATTTACAGTTGATAGCAAAAGAAAGTGTCCAAAAGAGGCAGATGTGAATATAAGGCACTTGAAACTTATCTGGAGTTTGCATCAGAGTGTTGCCGATGAGCACATTAGGTCAGCCTCGTATCTGCTGCAGTACAAGAGCTACACCACTTCTTTCACTGCTCGTCTGGTGATAAGTGACGCTAAGCCAGTACTAGCTTCCACCAGCTCCTCGCCTGAATCACACAATCCTTTAAGTGAAAGGATGAAGAAGAGAAGACCTCCCACCCTTTTTGAGAAACCTGCCTCTGGTGCTGGAGAGGCAAAAAGAAGTAAGATTTATGTCCCAGGGGAGGGGACAAAGAAAAATGATGCGCCTTCCTCGGCTGCTGCTGTTGTGAAGGTTGTCGAGAAGCCCCCAGTGGCTCCGAGCAAGTCTGCTGCTCCAGGAGAGGTGATTGTAATATCACCGACCAAGAGTTCCTCCTTAGTTGAATCTATTCCTGCTCCCCCGAGGAAGCTGAAGAAGAGCTCCTTGGTCAATTTGGCTGACACCATCACTCAGCCCCCAGTTACTGGAATCGGTGTTCCAACTTTTGTTCCTCCGAGCTCTGCCATGAGCTCGATAAAGTCTTGGATCATTCCCGAGGTCCAAGGTACTGAAGAAAACCTTACTCGGGACATGGTCACTTCGTTAGCTGCTCGCCATATTGCTTCTGTAAGTCTTATTACTTTGAATTTTTCATATTTCTCTTATCATTTCGGTCTCTGACTTGCTTTTATTTTCTTTTCACAGTTGGTGAGCTGCTTCAATACAATTTTGAAGAAGGATGAAGTTATCAAAGCTTCCAGCTCCTCGTCTGGTGTAGAGGAAGCTTTAATGGGTTTGGGGCAGTCTCTGAAAGAGTCTCGCCAAAAATATGCTGATGATAAAGCAATTTGGGAGAAGAAGCTTGCCTCCACCGAGCAGGAGAAGGCTCGAGTTGTTGAAGTCTCCCAGGAGTTGGAGAAGAGAATAAAGGACTTGGAAGGGAAAAATAAAGCGCTCGATGAAAATCTCAAAAATGCTGGAGAACTTGAGAATAAGATCAAGGTTGCTGAAGAAGAACTGGGTCAGCTTCGGGAGGTAAATTGGCAGAAGGAGGAGGTTGAAAATAAATTGAAGATTATTGAAAACCTTCTGTCCGAGCAGCGTTCCTCGGAGAAGTTGAAGAGAAAATTGGTTGTGAAGAAGTCTTTCAGCACTGGCTAGGACAAGGGGTGGAACAAGGGATTGGCTGCCATGGTGTCGCAAGTAGAATATGGCAGCCTCAAGTACTTTAGGGATGGATGGGTCGCTGCTCTACAGGAGATGAAAGTGGATGAAAATTCTGAACTCTTTCAGCGATACATCCCTGGTCCTCCTCCAACTCCTGAAGACTTAGAAGAGGACAAAGCTGCCTCTGAAGAGTCTTCTATGGTGATGGGAGATCATCCCCCAGCCATCCATCCTACTAACGAGGAACCTCAGCAAATCATTACTTCTTTCGAGCAACTGATGGCGCTCCCCGAGCAACTTTCTACTCCTTTCGAGCAACCTACTTCCTCGTCCCAGCCTCCCGAGAAGGTTTTGGGAGACAAGGAAAAGGTGTAGAGTTGTTCGAGTTTCTATTTATATTTTTCTTTTGTCAATTGAAACCATGAATATGTAACTCGGAACCTTGTACTTCTGACCTTTATGATATAATAAACTTAAACTTGTGTTTATTCATACTGTTGTCTCTTCTTCATACTCTGTCTTGATTCTTATTGATTATTGCTTTTCTTCCTCTGCTAGTTTTTGGCCAGGATGGAATTATTATCTGCTCATGATACTGTGCTGCTGAGGCAATGCAATGATTATTTGAAGGCTGGTCACACAGATCTGAGTGCAGCACAAGTCATCGATATCCTCGGCCAAGATGCTTCTGAACAGGCAGTTGAATCATACCAATATCTACTAGATCGAGCATTGGCCAATAATGTGTCTTATTACGACATGATCAAGGATCTCCAAGGCACCCTCGAAGAACTTCAGCAATAATACAAAGAATCCACTGCCCTTTTGCATGAGGGGTATGAGAAGAAGTATCAGCAACTCAATGCTGATAAGGGGTACGAGAAGCGTTTTGCTGGCTACGAGGTGAGGGACA
Organism: Sambucus nigra; assembly: GCA_949130495.1. Classification (NCBI taxonomy): domain Eukaryota; kingdom Viridiplantae; phylum Streptophyta; class Magnoliopsida; order Dipsacales; family Adoxaceae; genus Sambucus; species Sambucus nigra. The sequence goes on from OX422218.1 coordinate 221,995,910, forward strand.
GAACTCTAAGGGGCAAAGTTGAGGAGTGCAGATAGATAGTTGAACTATTAGAGCAAGAAAATAACAACCTGCAGAAAGAGTTGTCTCAGTTGAAGTCTGCAGCTTCCACTTCAAATGCCTTGATCCCAGTGACTGGTGAGGGATTCTCATTCTTAGAGTTCGAGAACGCCAACTTGAGGGATGAGTTGGAAACCTTGAAGAGGTCTGGTCCCTCTACATCTTCTCGTGGTCGAGCAAGAGCTCCTCGAGGACGAGCAAGAGCTTCTCGGATTCCTGTCGAGGAACAGCGGACTCAGTCTTCTTTAGAAAACCAGGCCTTCCAGCTGATGGCGAAGAACCAGGCATTGGCTGAAATGTCAAAGAAGATCAGGGACCTGGAAGAGCAGCTTTCCATGTAGAAGTCTACCTTGGAGAATAAAGAGATCTTCATCAATAATCTCCACGAGCAGCTGGAAAGACTAACATATCAATTCCACAAATAGCCTAGGGAGTTCTGGATGGCTAGATAAAACGAAGCTCTCCATCACTTGGACGATCGTATCCAGAATGCCAATAATGAGGGCTACAAGCAAGGCTGGTTGAATGCCTTAGGTGTGCTGCAACTCGAACAGGGTCATTACCTGTGGGACTATCATGATCCTGGTCTGCTCGACCTACCCGTGCCACCATTCAAACCTGATATGAGCTGGATCCCTGCTCGGGCTATTCCTCGATGCTTAATTTCAAAGTATCTCGGCGACTACAATCTCTATTCAAATATTGAAGTATCTCATCCGAGCACCTTCTAGATCGACAATCCGTGATGAATATCAGGATGTTAAAAGATTTAAACTTCATAAACTCTCGTCTTGCTTTAAATGATCCGCCTGCTGGCGAGGAACCTGTTTCAAAAGCAGAGGGGAAAAGACCAGTAGAATAGGAATATCGATGTAATAGTTAGTATACATTTCATTACCAATGTAATCTATTCTTTGATTTAATGAAAGACTTTCATTTTTGTTCGCAATTTTAACTGCTATTGTCTTGTAAAACACTTTATATTTGTGCATGTGTATCTGATAAAAAGATAACAATATTGTGTAGTTTGTCGATCAACTTATTGTCGAGTAGTTTGAACTTGTGGTAGTCATTTGGCAAAAATAATATTTTGTTTCTCGACCAACTTAGTAATAATAAAAAAGTTACGAGTATCAAAAATGTTGCTCGATCACTTTAAATTTTACTTGTCGACCAACTACAGTTAGTGGGTTTTTATCCCCGACCAGCCATAGTTGGTAGATTTTTCTCTTAAATGTTTTCGACCAACCAAGGTCGATAAATTTTCCTTGTTGACCAACTACAGTTGGTGGGTTTCTATCCCCGACCAGCCATAGTTAGTCTTTTTGAAATAATTTTACCTCCCGACCAACTCAAGTTGGCATTTTCGAGAATATATTTACTTCTTAACCGACATAAGTTGGCATTTTTAGGAATACTTTTATTTCCTGAGAAACATATAGTTTTACTTCCCGGAGGAATACAGGTAGCTTTACTTCCCGGAGAAATATAGGTAGCTTTACTTCCCAGAGGAATATTGGTAGCTTTACTTCCCGGAGGAATAAAGGTTTCTCGACCAACCTTAGTTGGTATTTTTGAGAAAATTTTTGAGTAGCCTGAGCTTTGCCGAGTAGTGTGTAGCACTAGTATTCCCCGAAAAACTTTCAATAAAAAGAAAGAATTCGGCAGAATATCTTCATTTTATTCATCACTGATAATACTTGCGTAGGTGCTCTGCGTTCCATGCGTTCTTAAACTCCTCCCCTTCTAAGGTTGCTATTCGGTAAGTTCCTGGTCGAACAACTTCTGTAACTCGGTATGGTCCATGCCAGTTTGCCTCCAGCTTATTGTGCTTTTGAATTACTTTCTTCAGCACATAGTCTCCTTCTTTCAGGTCGCACTTCTTCACCCTCTTATTGTAGAACAAAGTTGTTCGCTGCTGGTAAGCAGCATTTCTAATGGCTGCTTCTTCTTGAACTTCCTCGAGCATGTCTAAATCCAATCTTCTTATTAAGTCGCTGACAGGGGAATTAAAATTCAGTACCCTGTGTGTTGGGAGGCCCAACTCGGCAGGTATAACAGCTTCACTTCTAAATGCCAGCATATATGGTGATTCTCCAGTTGCTACTCGAGGAGTAGTTCGGTAAGCCCACAGTACTGACTGTAACTCGTTGATCCAGTTTGCTTTTGCATCATCCAGTCTTTTCTTCAAACCATTCAGCAGTGTTCTATTTGTCACTTCAGTTTGTCCATTACTTTGAGGATGGCCTGGTGTTGAGTGGATCTTTAACACATTTGATTGATGAAAATAGGCAGCGAACTCCTCGTTATCAAATTGTGTTCCATGGTCTGTGATGAAAGCATGAGGAAGACCATATCGATAAATGATGTTCTTCCAAATAAATTGGTACACCTTCTCGTACGTCATATCAATGAGAGGCTAAGCTTCCACCCACTTAGTAAAATAATCCACTGCGACGACAAGGTATTTGAACCTTCCTCTAGTCGTTGGCAGTGGTCCAACCAAATCTATTCCCCACATGGCAAATGGCCAAGGGGAAGTGATGGGTGTCAACAATGCTTGTGGAGTTCTTCGGATGGAGGAAAAGCACTGGCACTTGTCACATTTCTTGGCATAGGCTAAACAATCAGCTCTCATCGTCGGCCAGTAATATCCCTGCGTCATCATCCTTTGCAAAAGCGTCTGACCTGCTACATGGGCTCCATAGGACCCTTCATGGATCTCTTCAATCAATTCTTTCACCTCGGAGGGATGTACACATCTCTGCTAACCTGCCATAATTCCTCGTCTATATAAAATACCGTTAGTTAATACATACCGAGCAGCTTTAAACTTCAATTTCTTGACTGCGAGCTTGTCAATTGGTAATTCTCCCTCCTCAATGTATGCCCTGATGGGATCCATCCAAGATGGTCCTAAATCAAGGGTGATAAAGTTCATCGCCAAATCTTCATCTATACTCCGACTAGCTAAAACTTCAATTGGGATTATTCTTCGTAGCTCGGTACGAGTAGCTGATGCTAATCGAGCTAGGGCATCTGCTCTTGCATTCTCCATTCTTGGTATTCTGATCAGCTGAATAACAGCAAATTCTGATACCAACTCCATCACCTTTGCATGGTATTTGATCATTAACTCTCCTTTGGCTGCATATATTCCCAATATTTGATTTACAATTAATTGGGAATCACTGAAGACAATAATTTGCTGCGCCTCCATAATTTTTGCCAAATTAAGACCTGCAATCATGGCCTCATACTCAGCCTCATTATTGGAAGCTTTGAATTGGAAACGTAGGGCGTACTCCATGTCAACCTCGTCCGGAGTGCTCAAAACTATCCCTTCCCCACTGCCTGTTGTGCAAGATGAGCCATCTACATATAGCCTCCATATAAGTAACTCGTCTTCAAACTTATGATCTGACAGAGTTCCTTGGTGAAATATTTGTTGCTTCCTTTCATCTTCCCCTGATATTTCTCGCTCTTCACCAACCATCTTTTCTTGCCCTTTTACCAACCGAAGTTGGTCTGAGCTCGAATTTGATGATCCTGTAACATCCACTTGCTCTTTTACCAATCGGAGTTGGTCTGAGCTTGTGTTTGTTGATCCTGTAACATCCACAGGTTGATCAGCGAGCAACTTTTATTCCTCGGGGGTATCAGGATAAGTGAACTCTGCTATAAAATCCTCTATTGCTTGCCCTTTAAGCGATGATCTGGGTTCATAGACTATATCGTATTCTCCGAGCTCTATTTCCCAGTACATCAATCTCCCTGACTTTTCTGGTTTATGAAGGGCTTGTCTCAACGGCATGTCAGTATATACGACTATAGTATGGGCCTCGAAGTATGGCCTCTTTCTCCTACTTGCCTCAATCAGCGCCAGTGCTAACTTTTCCAGCCTTGGATATCTGATCTCTGCTCCTCGGAAGGCCTTACTTGTGTAATAGATTGGTTTTTTTACTCCATTCTCCACTCTTATCAACGTCGAGCTAACTGCATTCTTCGATACTGCTAAGTACAAGTACAATTTTTCTCCCATCACCGGCCTGGACAACAGTGGAGGTGCTCCCAAGTATTTCTTCAAGTCTTGAAAAGCATTCTCACATTCATCATTCCACTCAGAAGTCTTTCGGAGTGTCTTGAAGAATGGGAGGAATCGATCAGTTGCTCGTGATACAAATCTGTTGAGTGCTGCTACTCGTCCTGTACGACTTTGCACCTCTTTATTCGTCGTCGGAGATCGCAGCCCTAATAGAGCTTTGATCTTTTCAGGATTTGCTTCAATGCCTCGTTGGTTGACAATGTATCCGAGAAACATGCCTTCTCTTACTCCAAATATGTACTTCGTCGGGTTCAGCTTCATTTGATATTTATCTAGTTGATAAAAAGTCTGACTTAAGTCAACTAGATGATCTGCAACTTTCTTGCTCTTTGTTAGCATATCGTCAACATATACTTCCATATTGCAACTGATTTGTTCAGCAAAGACTTTGTTCATCAGCCTCTGATATGTCGCACCTGCATTTTTCAAACCAAAAGGCATAACATTATAATAATAAGTTCCCCTAGGGGTAATGAAATAAGTACTCTCCCTGTCTTTAGGTTTCATTTTAATCTGATTGTAGCCATAATAAGCTTCCATGAAGCTTAGCAGCTCGTGTCCCGAGGTAGCATCGACTAGTTGATCATTTGGGGGGGGCAGTGGAAAGTGATCCTTTGGGCATGCTTTGTTGAGGTCAGTGAAGTCTACACACATCCTCCATCTGTTTTTCTTCTTCTTTACCATCACCACGTTGGCTAACCAGTCTGGATATTTAACATCTTCAATGAAGCAAGATTTCTGGAGCTTCTCGACTTCCTCTTGTATAGCTTGATTCTTCTCGGGGCTGAACACTCTTCTTCTCTACTTTACTGGCTTGATCTCCTTATTCGCATTGAGTTCGTGACATAATAAATTTGGATCTATCCCTAGCATATCTTCATGACTCCACGCAAAAGTTTGCTTTCTGCTTCTAAGGAAAGTTATCAATTCCTGCTTTAGTGAGGCTTCCAATGAAGAACCTAATTGAGTAGTTCGTTCAGGGTGCTCGTCGTCCAGAATGATGTTTTCAGTAGCTTCCACCACTTGACCCTTCACGAGTTGTGACTCATCTCTAGGATCCAATGTTTCAATTTCTGCCGCTTTTTCCACTTGATAAGTAGTAGTCTTTTTCCTTGATTCCTCCAATTCCTCTTGCTCGACGGATGAATAATAGCATTCCCGAGCTACTTTCTGATCACCTTTAACAACTCCTACTCCAAAATTTGTTGGAAATTTCAGGCACTGATGCACCGTAGATGGTACAGCCTCGAACTTCTTCAATCCTACTCTTCCCATGATGATATTGTATGATGACTGAACATTCTTATCCATCACGAAGAAGCGTATTCTTTCTGTTCGATAAGCAGGCCACGTACCAATGAATATATCCAACTTGATCGTCCCAAGTGAAAAAACTTTCTCACCAGCAAAACCGAGGAGGGGTCTATGATAAGGCTCCAGTTGAGATAGTTTTAGATTTAAACTATCGAAGCACGAGTAGAATATGATGTCTGCCGAGCTACCATTGTCGACCAGTACTCTTGAAATTATAACCTATTTCGTTCTCATCTTGATCACCAGTGGGTCATCATGAGGATATAGAACACCTGTAAGGTCATTCTTTGAGAACCCAATGACTAACTTCTCTTTGTTCACCTTTCTCGGGCGATCCTCCTTAGCTAGATTTATTCGTTGAATGTACGAGCAAGCTTGAGCCTCACAGAGGTAAGCTTTTCTCTCGGCAGTAAGGTCTCCTCCTCCTGCATTTCCACCTGTTATAACATTACAGTCAAATGACCCAAAGCGTATTGAAAATACCTCTCGTTCTGGCTGCCTTGGTCTCTTGGGAAGATTGGGGTCATCCTCGGGATCAATTTCATGGTTTCTCTTCTTGTTCTCCTCTGCTCGACGAGGAGATCTAGACCTCTCTCTTGTTCGGTCATTGTTCCTTCTTTCACTTCCACGATCAACATACTTTGACATTTTTCCTCGTCTGATGAGTGTTTCAATCTCATTCTGAAGAGCTATGCAATTTTTGGTCATATGGCCATGATCTTTATGAAACTCGCAACACTTCGCCTTATTCCTCTTGTCAGAGTCTGCCTTCATTTTCTCTGGCCAGTTTAGTTCCTCGTTGTTCTTGATTTCCTCTAGAACATGGTTGATATCCTTCTTCAAAGGAGTATAATTATCATATTTCTTCATCACGTCCCATACTGAACTATTTTTTGAATGTTTGTCATTACCATTGTTCTTATGCTCTTTCTTCTTAGCTTTATCGCCTTCCACCTTGGTTTCTTTGGCGTCCATATTCTTCTTCGCAGCCATAGCCTCCTCGACATTCATAATCTTAGACGCTTTTCCCATCAGGTCTGATATGGTTCTAGGTGGATCTTTGGCCAAAGTGTAGTACAACTTGTTGGGCAATAGTCCACTCATCAAAGCAGTAATCGCTGTCTTCTCCTCATAATCAATGACTTCAAGTTTCTCGTTATTAAAATGAGTTATATAATCTCTGGTACTCTCACTAGCTTTTTGTCTAACACTTAATAAATGTGTTACTCGTTTAACTGGCTTTGCCCCACAATAGAAATTCCCAATGAATAACTCGGCCAGTTGAAGAAAGGTTGAAATTTTACCCCGAGGAAGATTATTATACCATATTTGAGCAGATCCGGTAAGAGTTCTCGAGAATGCTCTGCATCTCATCTCATCTCATCTGGAACAGAATAGATGTCGGCTACAGATTGGTATTGTTCTATATGAAGGACAGGGTCAGTCTTTCCATCATATTTGGGGGTCACAACAGGTGCTTTGAATTTTGATGGTGTTGGAAAATCTACAATGGCCTGGACAAAAGGTGTTCCTCGAACAAAGGTTCGTTGTAGGGGGTTCCTAGCTTTAACCATTTCCCCCAATCTATCCTCCAGCCTTTGAATAGAGCCATTCCATGCATCATTTCCTTCCTCGGGCCTATTGGTTCGAGCAACTGATCGCGTTGATGTGGCTTCCTGGGATCTCTCTTGACGAGCAGTTGGTCGCGACTGGGCAGATCCTTCCCTTAAGTCTGATGGTCGTCGAAAACTCCTCGATGGGGCTCTAGGAGGACTTTTGCTCCTCCTAGGACCTAATCAATCTAAAGGAGATACTCTGCTTAATCTTTCTAGCGCACTGGCCCTTTTTGGGGAGAGAGTGATACGTTGTTCAGTATCTATGGCTCGCACTGACGAAGTTCATCCAGGTTGATAAGAAAAATCTTCAGACTCCTCATTGCGATATGAATTGGTACGCCTATTACGTGAAGGAGATGCACGTGTATTTCTTTGAATACGTGGTCTTGAATGGGTTGGTGCACCGCCATGGAGGGTTTGTATGAGTTGACGCATAGTTTCTTGCATGACAGTCTGGCCCTGAGCCAGATTTGTCATTATTCTAGCCAGATCTGGAATATTTGGCGGAGCAGATGGATTTGGAGGGCTTCTAGAATTTCGATTGCTTGATTCTGGAATATCAGCCATTTGTGATGGATTATTTTTTTATGGAAAAACGATATTACCAGTCGTTCCCACAGACGGCGCCAATCTGTTGATGTAAAAAATTAGATCATATCTAATTATTCAATCACAGATAAATAAATGAGACAGAATTTTTAAAGTGGTTCAGCCTTATAAGAATGGCCTAGTCCATTGTTATGTTATTGCTAATTGTTTGGGAATTCTTGATTACAAGTTATCTCAAGAAATTCCGGTCCCCTTACAATGAGGATTGTACAATGTATTTATAGCCCCGGGGTTGTAATGTGAAAGGGTAATACATTAAATGATGTACATATGAAAGGGTGATACATTCAATGCTCCTTAAGCGTATGCGTCTGAATGATAAGCATTTAATGAACAGTCAAACTATTGGTTATCCTGCTATTAATGCTTCGTTCGAGGTGCAGCTCGGACCGCCTAAGCTTCTCGGTGCTCAAGAGTTTCTCGGAGAGTTCTCGTTCCTCGGATTGTATGAGTTCCTCGGGGAAACAGTGTTCCTCATTGTAGTATGGTTCCTCGGAGAGTGTGAGTTCCTTGGAAGTGTTTGTTGTTGCCACGTAGACTACCACGTGTCTTCACTTTATTGATCCATGTCAGCAGACTAAATTTGGTATGGACAAGAACCTATGCTCTTATAACACCTCTGTCACGACCCTGACCCAAAATTAGCAAGGAACGAGTGTCTTGACATGCCACTAAGGCGTTTAATATTCTGGATTTAGAATATGTCTTCAAATAAATGCAAAAGAAATACATTCACAAGGTTATGAATCATAAACTACTGAAAATGAAGGGATTACATCATCATAGCTTTCTAAAAGGAAACTTCATATATATTAAATTTATCAACGAGTTACAACTTGAGACAAAATTTCAAACCTATTACAAGAGAGACAAACATGTTCTACCTTATAAAACAAACATTTTACTTAAAATAACTAAAAGATCTCCAAAAGTTAAATCTTCAACATCGTTGAGACTAATTATTTCCTAAAAAATTATTATTTATACAACTTCAGCTAAAATCCGAATGAGGTTCAATCTCCAAACATTCCAAGGTTTTTAATAAAATATATACCTATTCAAGCAAGAACAGAAGGCATATACATATATGGACAGGAACTTGTTGTAATATATTTATATGTGAATGACATTATATAAAAATGAATAGCTTGGAATAGAACGAATGCGACAAATCAAATGCAATCTCTTTTTCTTTCAATCATATCATTTTAATGGCCAATGACTCGACTAAGAATGTGTCTCTAAAGTGCGTACTCTCTAGGCTCAAGTGCAAGCCTGTTACATTAGTAATAAACTCGGTAAGTGGGGATCGTCTCCACAGGAAATAGGACACGAAAATCGTGATGACAGAAGGACAGACAGTCAACTTAAATTCAACTCTAAGAAGAATGAAAAGATGATTGGTTTGCAATTAATCCTACTAGTAAAAGGAAACTAGATTAAGACAACGGTACTAATGAATTACGAAAGAAGTAATAACTAAAATGAGGTAACAAATATGAAGAGAAAAATAGGCCTGGAATACAATCCCTCAACCCTAGTATATTTATAGTATAAAACTAATCGTATATTTAAGTGATTAATTAGACCCGGTCTTTAGTACTCCCAGGCATTACGTATATGAGGTTCAAGCCCGCACCATATGTAATCAGAGGACGAGTAAAGCGGTAACGCGATAGCTACACTCGCATTGCATTATAAAGCATCCCGATTACTCTGAAGCAAACGAGATCCAAAGATATACAATGGTTGTGTTCGCTACGCAATACGGTCTAATAAGCCCTTAAGTTTAGAGGATTAATTTCATACACATGCAACTCTCACATCGGGTTGAGTTCATGCATCCTAACCCTAAAAAATCTAGCCAGACATATTGAACCTAAAAGAAAATATGTTTTGAATGAAAGAAAACATTTTTACTAGTTCTGGAAGATGAAGAATAAGGAAATTACTATTAAAGAATTAACTACTGCAATTATTAAAGAAAGACTTGGAATGAATTTACTTGAATTGCAATCTGGAATCAAACTAGGGTTTTGTTATTTCTTCTCTAAGCTAATTACAAAGCTTCTCTAAAAAGACGAATTAGAAGGCCCCCTTTTCTGGGAGGAGTTAGAAATTTATATCCTTCGTAATTTACAAGAGTTGGATTGACCCACAACTCTAAGAAGAAGAAGATCAAATCAAATCTCGAGCACCGAATCGATCCTGTCAATACATTTCGGACTGGTCCGGTCAGCACCCGAACTGATCCGTTTTCCGAACAAATCGGATTAGTCCGCTAGACGAGTTGTTATGCAGTGATTTTAAGGGCCATACCAATTCATTTTTTTGGGATACCGGATTGGTCCGAACTGATCCATTTTTTTATTAAACCGAATTGGTCCTGGTTGTTTTCTCAGCTTCTCTTCAATTTCTCTTTAATATGTCGTAATTTTCTCACATCTTCGGGTCTTTATAACTTCTAATCCATAACTCAGATTGGGGTGTCGTTTCTTCTACTTGTTCACAAATGCGACATCTTCGACTTTTATTTTGGGTCTTCAATCGAATTCCTTGTAAAAATTATGCTTTTGCCCTTTTGATTCGTCTTCTTTCTTTTCTCTTGCTTCTTCCGGTTTCTTTCTTCCTTTCATGTAATAAATACCTATGAAATTAATAAGAAATACACGAAATCGAAGTACTTGTTAGACGAAACCGTTAGTCAAGATATGAGATAAACTAATTCGTTTTACGTTGTCCGAGGTAATAAAATCCACTAAATTAAGGGGTAAATTCGAAAGAATTTCTGCCTAATCAAACCCCCTAACTTAGAACTTTGATCATTCCAAGCAATGTAAAAGAATCAAAACATGATCCGACTCAAAAAATTGGTATAGAACACCTCTTTTGCGGGCAAGCGATTGCATTTAGCGTATGAAACAAGTCTTTAAACCCCTAGGTTACCCTAGTAGGACGAGTTATGTCTCGTGAGGGTTTACGGCGAATATACCCACAAAATTCGACTCAAGGAAAATTCAAAATACGCAAAAATTGTATAATTCAAACTTTTCCAGAAAATAATCATCATCAATTCATGTTCAAGAGACTCAAATCATAGTGTGTGTATGCAGAGCCAGAAATTTAACCGCGAATTTCGACCGATTAATCATTACGTTACTTATCCGAAAATTCATTTTGATTTCAAAATCTCACGTGATGCACTAACAAATGAATCTCTCGAAAGGGTGGCTATTTTCTCTCGGTATGCATGATTTATAAGAGTAAATGTATTGTAACCAAATTCACGCGCACAAATTGAAAGACGGAAATTTTATGGTAAACAGATCTCATCATTGGATTACAGTTATAAAAAATGGGAACATTGCCTCTAATTTATATTTATGGTCTCGTTTATTATCTTTTTGTATTTTAGCTCCCCACGCGGTAACCAATTTCGCATAAAGGACTTGGTTAGGACTTTATTGGGTAAAATGGGGGTGAGTGGGAATTTCGGAATTGGAAAATTTTCTTTTGATGTCCATTAGTGATCTTTCCGGGCTTTTGCTCACTTTTTCTGATTTTTCTAATTTTTTTTTCACACTTTTCTTTCTTGCTATTTTTGTTGAGCATAATGACGCGACTAAGAATGTGTCTCAGAAGTTCATACTCTCCAGGCTCAAGTGCAAGCCTGTCGCGTTAGTAATAAACCCGGTAAGTCGGGATCGTATCCACAGGGAAATAGGACAATGGAATTGTAACGACGTTGGACAGATGAATGAATCCTAACTCTGACTCTAAAGAAAAGGAAAAGATGATTGGTTTGTGGAACAACTACACTAGATGCAATTATGAAATTATAAAAGATGCAACTATTCTAAATTACTTAAAATATTGATGAAGAATGATTTAAAACTTTAAACTATATGATGAGAAACACAGGACGGGAACACAATCCCCCAACCCTAGTGTATTGATGATATACAAATAATCGTAAATTTAAATGATTAATTAGACTAAGAATTTAGTAATCCCAAGCATTACTTATATGAGGTTCAAACCCGCATCATACTTAATCAGAGGATGAGTAAATTGGTATTGCAATAGTTACACTTGAATTGTATTCTAAAGCATCCCGGTTACCCAGAAGCAAATGAGATCTAAAAATCTACAATTGTCGTATTTCTATGCAATACGGTCATAATCAAACCATTAAATTTAGAGGACTAATTTTATACACATGCAACTACTACATCAGGTTGGGTTCATGCATCCCGACCCTTAAAAGTCTAGCCTACCATGATGAACTTAATGAAAACGATTTTGGAATTGCTGGAAGTCATAATTAAACTAAGGAAGAATTGAAAAATTATGTAAACGGGAAATTAAACAGATGAACTTACTTACTAATCTTACCAAAGAACTAAAAGAATTAACTAAAATTATTGGTAATCACAGAAATCTCAACAATCTTCAAACATGGAACTAAAATTATAATCAATATTCAAACTAGGGTTTCTACAGAAAGAATGGAAAATTGGCTAAATTCTCCTTACTAAGAATGATAATAAAACGGGTTTAAATACCCTACAAAGCTTCAGGAGTTTTAGCTGCACCAGGACTCTCCATTAGAGAAGGATAAAAAATTAAAATTCGACAATCGGACTGGTCCGGCCCTCCTACGGTTCGGTCTGCCTGGAATCCGAATCGGTTCTTTTGATTCTTAGGCGGATCGATCCGGGGCGGATCGATTCTTTTAATTTCTTGCAGCTTCGATTCATCTTCGATCCGGGGTTCTCTGGAAATTTGAAATGCAGATCGGTCCGGGGTTCCTTTGACTTTTTCCTTCAAACTTTGACTGCTCATAACTTTCACACCGGGACTCCGATTTGAGGTACCGTTTCTTCCTATGTGCTCATGAACTTGATATCTTCAACTTATCTTTAGGTTCCTCATCCGAATTCTGGGTATAATTACACTTTTTCCCTTTGGACTTTCCTTCTTTTCTTTCTCGATTATTCCAGTTTCTTTCTTTCTTTAATTGACATGAAATACCTGTAAAATCAATACGAAATACTAGAAACTCGGTGTACTCGTTAGGATAAGTTAGTAGGAATAGTATGAGATAAAGTCAAATTGATTACGTTGTTCGAGGTGCTAAAAGTAACTAAATTAAAGGGATAAATTAGGAAGAATTTATGCCTAATCAAACCCCCCCTAACTTAGAACTTTGCGTGTCCGAGCAATGTAAAAGAATCCTAGCAAGGCTCAACTCTTGAAAATCATTTTATTGGGATAGAATACCTTTTTCGCGGGCAAGCGAATGCATTTAGCGTATGCAACAAGCCTTTAAACCCCTAGGTTACCCTAGTAGGACGAGTTGTGTCTCGTGAGGGTTTGCATTGAATATAGACACAAAATTCGACTCAAAGAACTTTCAAAATACGCAAAAAATTTATAATTCAAACTGTCCCAGAAAATAATCATCAAGTCATGCTCAATAGTCTCAAACCATAGTGCATGTGTGCGAAGCTTGAAATTTAACCGCAAATTTCCATCGATTGATCATTACGTTACTTATCCGAAAATTCATTTTGATTTCAAATTCTCACGGGATACTCTCACAAACGAATCTCTCGGATTATGGCTATTCTCTCGGTATGCGTGATATAAAGAGTAAATATAATGGACGCAAAGTCACACATACAAGTAGAAAGACGGAAATTTTATAGTGATAGGATCTCATCAATGGGATGCGATTTTAAAAACGGGAACATTGCCTCTTATTCACACATTATCTCTCTTATTATCTTTTGGTGTATTGGCTCTCCACGCGGTAACCAATTTTGCGATTCGGACTCGGTTAGGACTTTTTCGGGTTTTAAGGTATATTAGGTAAAATAAAAATGGCGGGGAGGGTTGGAATTGGAAAAGTCATTTATGATATCCATTTGTGCTTTTTCCGGCTATTGCTCATTTTTTTTCTTCTTTTTCTTTATTTTTTCTGTTTTTCACTTCTTTTCTTTTCTTGCTATCTTTGTTGAGCATATCTATTTTTTTCTTGCCCCTTTTTATGGACTTTCCGGACTTTATTGAATATTCTATTTTCATAATTCCGGGCTACTTGGATATTTCGGGTTGTCAAACGAAAGGATAAATTTTATTCGGGTCAATTGGGTTATCAAAGGGATAATTTTCCACATCTTTTTATGGCTAATATTTTTGGGTGACAAACGAGGGCCTACTTCGTTGTCTAAAATACTAATTGCATTACCATATGCATCTTGAGATTAATTTAATTTAGAGATTTGTAGCGCGCTTTGTACGGCAATATCACACACATTTATCAAAGCCGATCAAAATGAAAGGATTGAGATCCTCGATGACTTTTTAGACGCTGAAAATAACTTTGAGTTAACAATTAACTCGGATTGATTTATAATTTTCACAAAGATGAAAGGCTCGAATCTCACCGAGTTTGTTAATCTCCACACTTATTCGTTAAGTCGTCAATTTTTGCACAATTTCTATCTTTGGTCAATTTCAGCTTTGTGTATTTGAATTTTTACAATTTGAGACTTTAAACCGACTTTTAATGATATTTTTGAAAATTTTGAATTCCAATTTTTATTTATTTTGAACAAAAATATTTTTGGGTTTTTCAAAATTTCATGATTTTTTTGAGATTTTTGGGCATTTTTGAAAATTTGTGAAGTTTTAGAAATACGCACTTGTGACCCCCCTAACTTAGACTTTTGCATTGTCCTCAAGCAAAAAGGACTAAAATCTAAACAAGGCAAAATAAGAAGTGCGATAAATAAAACTAACAAATGGAGAAAATGCAGATTTTTATAAAACAGGACTGTGGTACAAAAACAGCAATGAGCATACAGCATGTGGACAAGGGAATTAACTAAAAATTGTCATAACCAAATAAAGCTTCACTGGGGCGGTGGTTGGGAAGAGCTGGGCGCGTCGGGGTCATATGGGTCATAGAAGTAGGATGGCAATGGCTCATTGGGAAGAGTTGGAAACGAAACATCATACTTGTATTGCAACGGTAGTCGATCAAAAAGGTGTTGAATCTCGTGTCAAGGGACGACATACGGTTGGTGAGGTTTCTACCCGCCCATTCAAAATCAGGGTCGTCTTCCTCGTCGGCTGACTCTTCATCCGCTCCTACGTCACCCATCTCTACATCAGCAGCTGCTTCATCTTCGTCCTCTTCATCTTCATCTTCCTCAGTCGAGGCAGCATCATCCTCATCATCACTTCCCCGCCTCGGCCGAAGGATGGCTAGATGTTTGGCTCTCCACGTGCGGGTTCCCTATCCAAAAGGACCAGGGAGTCGAGTACGATCAAGCGGGGCTTCAATGCTAGCGTCCTTGAGGATGGAGGTAATCAAACGTGCATAGGGAAGTGGTGCTGCCCCTTTCTCATCCATGACGGTGATGAGGATGTCGGCATATAGGGTGCGAGCCAGGTTAATGGGAGTGTTGGGATCGAAGAGGTGGTAGGTCAATGTGGCCTGACGGGGATGCATCGCTGAATCGTTGGATGTTTGTAAAATGTTTGCACACGCTATTTGGAAGGTGAGGCGTGCTTTCTCGTTAATACGGCCAACAACGACAGTTTGTCGAGTCCATGAAAGTCCGGGGGCAATGCATTCCATGATCAGTTCTTTGGCGACCGGTGCGACATTCCTTGGATAGGTGATATCTTAAACATCGCGAACATCGTATTCGGCAAACTTGGCCGTGATAAGGGCCAACGAAAAAGGGATGACATTGCCATCAACATATGCTTGAGATTCGAATTGGCCCGTCCGAACAAGGGATCCATAGAAAGATCGGACCTCGGCTGCCCAAACTGCTTCATACGGTTGATTAAGGAATCGGCACCAACCCCGGGGCATGAAAAGGGCGGTGAAGTAATTGGGCAGACCGT
The DNA here is from genome assembly GCA_949130495.1 of Sambucus nigra. NCBI lineage: Eukaryota > Viridiplantae > Streptophyta > Magnoliopsida > Dipsacales > Adoxaceae > Sambucus > Sambucus nigra. The sequence continues at coordinate 222,011,537 of OX422218.1, forward strand.
CCCATTAGACAGCACGCTCTATGTGGAGTTTGCGATCCGGACTGAAGAACTGATTGCACCACCGCTCCTCTTAGTGGGAACGGAATTCACCATGGCCAGAGGGGAGGATGTCGGTGGAGTCGTATTTGACAGAGGGCGTTGGTCCATGATAACAGGGAGAGGTTATTGGAAAATTTAGGGAGAGAGAAGAGAGGAGTGAGGTGGTTGAAGGAGTAAAGAAAAGTGGAGGCTATGGGTGGGTATTTATAGGTGAGGGGTGGGTAGGGTTTGGGAAATGGAGGGAAAGAATTTGGAGGGTAAGAGGGAGTATGTGGGAGGGAAATTGAAGGGTTGGGTATGGGAAAATGAATTGGGAGGGAATGGAAGGGGTTGGGGAGAAGGGGGGTGCACCTACGGAATAGGGGAAAAAATTCTGCAGAAAGAGGATCAGTCCGCCTGGGGACCGGACCGATCTAGTCCTTTAAATTTTGAGCTTTTCAATAGCCGGATCGATCTGCCTATAAAATAAAGGAACCGGTCCGGATCAAAATTAAAGGAAATGATTCGGGTTCTTGTATTGAGCTGGATTTTCCCCCTAACTGAATTGCGATCGCTCTTCTCTGAAAGTTTTCAATTCTCGACATTCTCCCTATTAGTTTCGACTCACAATGCTCTCGTTATCGATGGTCAACGCAACTCTCAATTTCACAAAACATGTGAATGCTCTCTCCTGAATGTACCATAATCCTATGGAATCTTACTGCTCACACGACTCTCGTCTACTATACACAAGAATTCACCCCATACGCGTTGGGGGTGCGACGACCTCACTGCAGCAGCTCACTCTACCTCGTAAATGGGGTTCGATAACCAAATAGTGTCGACTTCTTCCAGACACGCCTCTAGATATGGATTCAGGCGTTGTCCATTTACTTTGAATATATTTTCCCCTTTCAAATCGTCTAACTCAACAGCTCCGTGAGGGAAAACATTCTTCACAACGAACGGGCCAGACCATCTTAACTGCAACTTCCCCGGAAATAGATAAAGTCGAGAGTTATAGAGAAGCACTTTTTGCCTGGAAGAAACTCTTTGAGTCGAATGATGTTATCGTGAGCGAGTTTCATCCTTTCTTTTGAGATTTTAGCGTTCTCATACGCATCATTGCGTATCTCTTCTAACTCATTTATTTGAAGCTTGCGAGCTTCACCGGCCTTATCCATGGCATAGTTTAACTCCTTAATTGCCCAATACGCTTTATGCTCTAATTCCATAGGAAGATGGCAAGGTTTGCCATACACAAAGTGGAAAGGCGACAAGCCGAGCGGATTTTTGTATGCGATGCGATAGGCCCATAGCGAATCGTTCAATCTAAGTGACCAATCTTTCCGGGTAGGATTAACGGTCTTTTCGATAATGTTCTTGATTTTCTGATTGTCTAGTTCGGCCTGCCCATTTGTTTGTGGGTGATAAGTCGTTCCAACCTTGTGAACGACACCATACTTTCTCATGAGCTTCGCGAATGGCCTATTGCAAAAGTGCATGCCATTGTCACTAATTATCACTTTCGGAGCACCGAAGCGGGAAGGTAAGTGTTCCTGCAAGAACTTAATCATCACTTTGTTGTCATTTATATTGGTATCTATAGCTTCCACCCATTTAGAAATGCAGTCTACCGCGACAAGGATGTATAGGAAACCAAAGGATGGGGGAAAAGGGCCAATGAAATCAATACCCCAACAGTCGAAGATCTCAATAATGAGTATTGGGGTAAGAGGCATCATATCTCGTCTGGTAATATCTCCCATCCGTTGGCACCTATTGTAAGATTCACAAGCATCGTTCATAACTCAGAATATTATGCGCCAATAGAGGCCGCATTGCAGAATTTTAGCGGCCCTCTTTTTCGTCAAAAAGTGGCCTCCACAAGCTTCTGAATGACAAAATTGGATGACTTTTGGGATCTCATCATTCGGTACGCATCGTCGGATGATTTGGTCAGCTCAATATTTAAACAGGAAGGGATCGTCATAGAAAAATATGCGCGACCAAGTAATAAACCTCTTCTTATCTTGCGGTGTCCAGTCGGGAGGGACGGTTCCCATGACAAGGTAGTTCACTATATTCGTAAACCAGGGCAAAGAAGAGGTAGCAAAGAGTTGCTCATCCGGAAAGTATTCGTCTATGGGTATGGGATCACTAGGTACGTCGGACGAAAGCCGTGATAAGGGGTCGGCAAAGAAATTTTCAACTCTTTTCTTATCTTTAATAGAGAGATTAAACTCTTGTAGGAGTAGGATCCACCTTATGAGGCGCGGCTTTGCATCTTTCTTTGAAAGTAGGTATTTCAATGCCGCGTGGTCGGTGAAGCAAGTGATGGGAGAACCGATAAGGTAAGATCAAAATTTATCAAGAGCAAAGACTACTGCTAGCAACTCCTTCTCAGTAGTGGGGTAATTGAGTTATGGTCTAGTAAGAGTCCGACTAGCATAGTAGATGACATGAGCCTGTTTATCTTTTCTTTGGACCAAAACAACCCCTATCGCATAATCTCTAGCATTACAAATAAGTTCAAATGGTAAAGACCAATCCGTAACTTGCATGATGGGAGTGGACACAAGCATGGTTTTCAGTTTTCAAAAGCTCTTTGGCATGCTTTCGTCCACTCAAATGGGTTGTCCTTCATAATTAGGTTGCTTAAGGGTCTAGCGATAGCGCTAAAGTCCTTAATGAACCTTCGATAAAAACCCCACGTGGACCAAAAAGGAGCGCACGTCTTTTAGCGATTTTGGTGGGGGTAGATCGGCAATGACATCTATATTAGCTCTATAAACTTCTATCCCCTTGGATGAAAATATGTGGCCAATAACTATTCCCTCGGTGACCATGAAGTGGCATTTCTCCCAATTCAGCACTAAGTTCTTTTCCACACACCGCGCAAGTACTTTTTCCAGTTTTTCAAGACAAAGGTCGAAAGAGGTGCCAAAAATGTTGAAATCGTCCATGAACACTTCAAGTCCTCTCTTGTCCATGTCGCTAAATAGGCTCAGCATGCACCTTTGAAAAGTCATGGGTGCATTACACAAGCCGAATGGCATACGTTTGTAGGCAAACGTGCCAAAAGGTCAAGTGAAGGTTGTTTTCTCCTGCTAAAGTACATCTACCTCAATTTGGTTATATCCGGAATAACCATCAAGGATGCAATAGTAAAGGTGGACCGCTACTCTCTCAGGCATCTGATCAATAAATGGTAAGGGGAAATGGTATTTCCTAGTTCCCGCATTGAGTTTCCGATAATCAATGCAAATGCGCCACCCGGTGGTGGTACATTGGGGAACTAGCTTTCCCTTAGCATTCTCAATTATTATCATGCCTGAATTCTTCAGGACAACTTGAATAGGGATCACCCACTTGCTATCCAAGATTGGGTAGATAATCCCAGCATCCAATAGCTTAATTATTTCGGTCCTCACCACTTCTTTCATATTAGGGTTTAGCCTTCTTTGCATTTATCTCGAGGGCTTGATATCCTCTTCGAGATGGATCTTGTGGGTGCAAATCAAAGGACTTATCCCTTTCCGATCAGCAATGCACCAACCAAAATAACTTTGGTGCTTCCTCAGAATCTTTAGCAATTTACCCTCCTGCTCCTCGTCTAGGCTAGAAGAGACAACAACAGGAAATATCTCATCCTCTCCTAGGTATGCATATTTAATATGGGAGGGTAGTTTCTTTAATTCGAGGGTTGGAAATTTTTCTTTAGAGGGAACCATGCGTGTATCCCTACGTGGTAACTCCTCTAATCTAGAAACCCAACGTACATCTCTCACGTCCTCATCCGACGCTTTCTCATCGAATAACTCTCTCGACTCTTCAACCTCCCTCTCGAATGCGGTATACGTCCCCTCACTCTCGTGGCTCGACAATAAACAGGACCCTAAGGCATATCCACAATAATTTTCCTCAAAATAGTCCTCTACGATCTCGTCTATTAGACTCACCGCGTGAAGATCATCTTCTTCCCCTGTCTGTTGGGCGATATGGAAGATGTTAGTCTCTAAAGTCATGTTCCCAAAAGTGAGTTGCATTCGCCCATTTCGAGTATTAATGATTGTGTTAGACATAGCTAAGAATGGGCTCCCAAGAATGATGGGAACATGGTTGCTCGAGGTAAAGGAGGGCTCCGTGTCCCAAATGACAAAGTCTACCGGGAAGTAAAAAGTGTCAACTTGGACAATCACGTCCTCAACTATGCCTCTTTGGATCTTCACAGTTCGATCCACTAATTGGAGAGTGACCTTTGTGGGCTTAAGGTCGCCCAAATCATGTTTCCTATAGATGGCGTAAGGGAGGATATTGACTCTTGCTCCCAAATCAAGTAAGGCTTTCTCAATTTTATTTTCTCCAATGATGCAGGAAATGGTGGGTACACCGGGATCTTTGAATTTGGGTGGGAGATCATTGAGTAGGATGGAGCTCACGTTCTGTGCTAGGAAGATATTTTTCTTTACCTTCATCCTCCTCTTTACCGTCAACAAGTCTTTGATGACTTTTTCATAAGCTGGAATCTGCTTATTGGCATCGAGGAAAGGTAAATTCAGTTTTACTTGCTTTAGCACGTCTAACACTTCATCACGGGGATTTCCTTTATGGGAAGGAATCAACCTTTGAGGAAACGGTGCCGCGGTGGGTGGTTTCACTACTACCTTGGGTTCACTAGTGTCTTCTTTATCACTCTCACTCAAGGGGACATCTTCAGCCTCTTTTGTGCTGGGAAAAATCTCCTTGTCTTTGGTTGCATCGTGTGGGGGAGGTGATAAATCAACGACTCTCCCACTATGAAGAGTGGTCACAGCTTGACATTGCTCCTGATGTTCTGTCGAGGTGGAGCTTACATTAGTTTGACCTTGGGGCGCTATTTGGCCCTCGGCAGGAAACTTTCCTTTCTTTTGGATACTCAACGATGATTGCAACTGTGAAGTGTTCGCATTCATGTCGTTCATCATGCGCTCGTGCCTAAAATTAGTTGCAGTCTGGGTATTGATAAAATGGTTGATCGTATCCACGAGAATTCTCCGCTGTGGAGGGACGTATGCTCCGTGAGGTGGCGGTGCTTGCACATGTCCTTGCATGTGTGGAGCTTGTTGAAAATGCGATGGTGGAGGAGGGGCAACATGTGAATTAGGATTCATCGCAGCATGTTGTTGCCCATAGCTAAAACCATGGTGGTTTTTCCATGAAGGGTTGTAGGAATTTCCGTGCGGGGCACCGAAATTACCCTTAAAACCTCCTATGCCACTGACTTACTCTTGAAGCATCACTTTATAGGCGGGTATAGTCGGGCATTCCTCAGTTGAATGACCTGCCTCACAAATCACACACACCTTCTTAATAGGGTTTGGGATGGATCCAGTTGGTCCTCTTCCCAATACTTCACGTACGTCTCGCAGTCCCTTCTCAAGCATATCGAGTCGACTGTCCGCTATAGAATTCATTTCTACATGAAATAGGCCGGCCGTCGATGGAGTGGTGGTCACTTGATAATTTTGATTTTGAGCATTAGCGTCAGATGTATCCCAGGATTTGGTAGTCTCGGCGATATACCTCAAGCGAAGCTCAGCATCATGGGCGTCTAAGTTGATAAACGGACCACTACCCACGGTCTCAACGAGTTTCTTGGAGTTAATGTTTAGCCCATTATGGATAAAGGAGATGATTTTCATTTTATCAAAACCATGATGGGGACACGTGGCAATTAACTCGTTGAAATGCTCGTAGCATCGTTCGAATGACTCATTTTCTAATTGTCAAAAAGTTTGAATTTGAGCCTTGATGGAATTCGTTCGATGTGGAGGAAAGCACTTCTTGAGAAATTTGGATTGTAGCTCGTTCCATGATGAAATCGAGTTTAGAGGTAAAGACCATAGCCAGGTCTTAGCCTTATCCTTTAGCGAGAATGGAAAGAGTTTGAGGCGGAGCACATCTTTTGTGCAAGTTTGATCACTGAGAGTCTCGTACGCCTCCTCAAATTACATAATGTGGGCATATGGCTTTTCTGAATCCAGTCCATAGAAAGTGGGAAGTATCTGGATCATCCCATTCCTAAAGAAAAATTGTCCCGCATTATACGGGAGTAAAATTCATCCCGGAGTGACAGTGCGCTCGGGATATAAGACGTCTCTTAAAGGGCGATATGGTGCCTTTCCCTCATCGACGGCTTCACTACCGTGTTGTGACATAATTCTCTCTCTCAAATATTCGTTATCCTCACTTGGTATACTAGGAGTGTGCTCTGAAGTGTGTCCTAAGAAGGAAAACAGCTTGTTATTTGAGATTGAGTGTGATGGTGTGGGAGGTGGAACCCATAACTGAGGAGCGTTAGGAGTGTGAGGGCTATCAGGATCGTACTCAACAATCGGGTTTTCGTGAATGTGGGTTGGAGTATTATGGGGAGTTGGAGTGAGTTCAGAATTTTGCATTAACAGCTTATGAGAGATGATGATGAATCTTTTTGTGTCTTTTGAAATTTTTTTATGTTTTTGGATTTTTGGTCAAAGTTTTAGATTGACTCGATCTAATACTAAGTCTACCTAATTTCTCCGACAACGGCGTCAAAAACTTGACGCGACTAAGAATATGTCTCAGAAGTGCGTACTCTCTAGGCTCAAGTGCAAGTCTATCGCATTAGTAATAAACCCAGGAAGTCGGGATCATATCCACAGGGAAATAGGACAATGGAATTGTAACGATGTTGGACAGATGAATGAATCCTAACTCTGACTCTAAAGAAAAGGAAAAGATGATTGGTTTGTGGAAGAACTACACTAGATGAAATTATGAAATTATAAAAGATGCAACTATTCTAAATTACTTAAAATACTGATGAAGAATGATTTAAAACTTTAAACTATATGATGAGAAAAACAAGACGGAAATACAATCCCTCAGCCCTAGTGTATTGATGATATAAAACTAATCGTAAATTTAAATGTTTAATTAGACCTGGAATTTAGTACTCCCAAGCATTACGTATATGAGATTCAAGCCCGCATCATACTTAATCAGAGAACGAGTAAATCGGTATTGCAATAGTTACACTTGAATTGTATTCTAAAGCATCCCAGTTACCCAAAAGCAAACGAAATCTAAAAATCTACAATTGCCATACTTCTATGCAATACGGTCATAATCAAACCATTAAATTTAGAGGACTAATTTTTTACAAATGCAACTACTACATCAGGTTGGGTTCATGCATCCCGACCCTTAAAAGTCTAGCCTACCATGATGAACTTAATGAAAACGATTTTGGAATTGTAGGAAGTCATGATTAAACTAAGGAAGAATTAAATAATGATGTAAAACGGAAATTAAACAGATGAACTTACTTACTAATCTTACCAAAGCACTAAAAGAATTAACTACAATTACTGGTAATCACAGAAATCTCAACAATCTTCAAACTTGGAACTAAAATTGTAATCAATCTTCAAACTAAGGTTTCTACAGAAAGAATGGAAAATTGGTTAAATTCTCCGTACTAAGAATGATAATAAAACGGGTTTAAATACCCTACAAAACTTTAGGAGTTTTAGTTTCACTAGGACTCTCCATTAGAGAAGGATAAAAAATTAAAACTCGAGAGTCGGACCAGTCCGGCCCTCCTGCGGTTCGGTCTCCTTGGAATTCGGATCGATCCTTTTTATTCTTAGGCGGGTCGATCCGGGGTGGATCGTTTCTTTTAATTTCTTGCATCTTCGGTTCGTCTTCGGTCCGGGGTTCTCTGGAAATTGGCAATGCAGATCGGTCCGGGGAGGATCGGTCCGAGGTTCCATTGACTTTTTCCTTCAGACTTTTACTGCTCATAACTTTCACACCGAGACTCTTATTGAGGTTTCGTTTCTTCCTATGTGCTCAGGAAGTTGATATCTTCAACTTCTCCTTATGTGCCTCATCCGAATTCTGGGTAGAATTACACTTTTTCCATTTGGACTTTCCTTCTTTTCTTTCTCGATTCTTTCAATTTCTTTCTTTCTTTAATTGACATGAAATACCTGTAAAATCAATACGAAATACCAGAAACTCGGTGTACTCGTTAGGATAAGTCAGTAGCAAGATTATGAGATAAAGTCAAATCAATTACGTTGTTCGAGGTGCTAAAAGTAACTAAATTAAAGGGATAAATTGGGAAGAATTTATGCCTAATCACATAACTATTCTTTTCTTGCCCATTTTTATGCACTTTCCGGACTTAAATTCTGGGATTATCCACTTTCACAAGCCCATTGAGCTTTCTCGGGTTGTTAAACGAAAGGAAAAATTTTATTCGGCTAAATTTTGGTTTACAAAAGGAATAATTTTTCGCTACTTTTTCCGGCCAATATTTTTGGGTGACAAACGAGGGGCTACTTCATTGTCCGAAATACTAATTACGTTACCATGTGCGTCTCGAGATTACTTTAATTTAGAGACCTATTTAGCACATTTTTCAAGGAAATATCACACACATTTTCCAAAACCGATAGAAATGAAAGAATTGAGATCCATTGACGACTTATTAGAACGCTGAAAGGAACTTTTAGTTAACATTTAACTCGGATTTATCTATACATTCACAATAATGAAAGGCTCGAATCTCACCCGATTTGTTAATCTCCACATTTATTCTCCAAGTGGTCTACATTCGCTCAATTTTCATCTTTGGTCAATGTATTATGTTTTTACAATGATTTAAACCGTCTTTTAATGATATTTTCAAAAAAATTGAATTCCAATTTTTATTTATTTTGAAGAAAAATATTTTTGGCTTTTTTCAAAAATTTTCAATTTTTTTTTAAATTTATGGGAATTTTTTTTAATTTGTGAAGTTTTAGAAAGACGAACTTGTGACCCCCCCTAACTTAGACTTTTGCATTGTTCTCAAGGAAAAAGGACTAAAATCTAACTCAAAGCGAATTAAAAGTGCGAGAAAATAAAATTAACAAATAAAACAGAAATGCGATTTTTTTTATAGCAAACAGAAATGTTGTGTTACAAAGGATAGGGGGGGGGGGGGGGGGAACATAGAACCAACAATTTTAACAACTACCAACAACACCAAAAACACTAACAACCGATAAGGGCTTCATTGGGGCGATGGATTAGAGGGTCCGGGTGCGCTGGTATTGTAGGGGTCATAGAAGAAGGTTGGAGAGGGTCCACCAAAGTTGAGCTCATACATGTGGGTTTGGAGACGATGCATCATGCTCGTGTCCCTTCGGTAGGCCTCCTGATCCCGTTAATAGGCCGCTTGATCCCTATTGTATTGTGCGATGAAACCTTCAACCCGGGTTTCCACCGCCGATAGACGACGATTAATTTCAGCATTGGCGGGTAAGAAATCAGAATCGCCACCACAATCATAATCTTCGACGCCCTTGCCCATCTCCATATCTTCCTCCTCTTCGTCACTACTCTTTCCATCACTGTCCCCGCTCTCTTCCTCTTCTTCATCACAACCTGCCTCTTCTTCGTTGCTCTCTTGGGCCAATCGGGCTTGGATGCAGGCTTGTTGTCGTTCCCGTTTGGTCCCGGTGGTGGACGCAAATGGAGATGGAAGGTGCAGGAAATCTAGCGGTGGTGCAATGCCGGTGTCGGCTAGCATGGATGTGATGAGTCGGGGAAAGCGGAGAGGGGTGATGCCCTTTTTTTCCGTGGCGGAGAAGAATATATCTTTGTAAATGCACGCAGCCAGGTTGATGGTGGTGTTGTGGTCGAAAAGATGGTAGACGATAGTGGCTTGACGTGGGTGCATCGTCGATTGATTGCCCATGGGGATAATGTTGGCGCACACTATTTTGAAAGTGAGGCTCGCTTTATCACTTAAATGGCTCACCGGGTAGGTTTCGGTGTTACAAAGATCATTAGGGCCGATGCGATACATGCACACGTCTTTTTCTAGCGGGACGAGAGGGTTTGGGTAAATATATGGGTGCGGGTTCGGGACATCTTTGGTAGCCAACTTCTGGGACAGAAGTTTCAAAGAGAAAAGAATGCGGACGTCGCCAATGTAAGCTTGAGACGTGTGGTGGTCGGTGCGAACAATGGAGCCATAGAAAGTGCGCACCGCGTGGGGCCATATCGCATCATGGGGTTTGTTAAGGAAACGACACCAATCGCGGGCCATGAAGAGGGTGATGACAGCATTAGGCATGTCATTCCAAATGACCTGTCTCTCTATTTGGAGTTGACGAGATTGACCGAAAAAGCATTCGTACCACCGTTGCTCATGACGGGAGAGGTAGCCGGAGGCTCCATCGTCGAGAATTGTGATGGAATCATATTTTTGGGGAGGTGGTTGGTTGGCCATGGTAATGAAATGAAATGAGAGTATTTGGGAAGAATAAGGGAAAGAGAGGAGAGGAGAGAGTGGTGATGAAATGGGGTGGGGAAAGGTGGAATTTAGAGGTGGTGAGGGGAGAGGATTGGGTAAGAATTATAGGGAAAAGGGGGAATGATTTGGAGGGAAAAGGGTTAGTGGGAAGGAAGGGGACGAAAATGGAGGGAAAAGGGGAGATTGGGGGAAAAGGAGGTGAACCTAGGGAAGGGGAAGAGTTGTAGACTCCGGACCAATCCGGGTCTCCAGGACCAGACTGGTCCGATCCCTGTATTTTTTTATTTCGAAAATTACCAAATTGGACCAATCCAGGTGCTCAGGGCCGGACTGGTCCGATCCCCAAAAATGTTCTAGCTCCCCTATGGGCTGGTATAACCACCTCTGATGACTTTCGGTTGCTCCTTCTTACAATTCGAAAACTGTTTGACCTGATTACCTCTCTCCTCAAATATTTTTTACTCTAAAATTCTTGCCTCGTAAGGCGTGTTAGTGCTCGATTTCCTCTCCTCTTGTGTGATATGATCCTACGGACTCCACTCATCCTATCCTACATGTAGCTACTATACATAAGACCTCACCCCATACACGTCGGGGGTGCGAAGACCTCTCAATTCATGCTCACTCGACCCCGTAAACGGGGTTCGATAACCAGATGGTGTTGATCTATTCTACGCACGCCTCAACATATGGCTTTAGGCGCTGTCCATTGACTTTGAATGCATACCTTCCCTTTAGGATCTTCCAATTCTACTTCTCCTTGGGGGAATACGCTATTCACAACGAATGGGCCAGTCCATCTAGACCACAATTTACCAGGAAATAAATGAAGCCGGGAGTTATAGAGGAGCACTTTTTGTCCCGGTTGAAACTCTTTTCGTTGAATAATCTTATCATGTGCAAGTTTCATCCGGGCTTTCTCAATCTTGGCATTCTCATACGCATCATTGTGTATCTCCTCTAACTCATTAAGTTGAAGCTTGCGAGCTTCACCGGCTTTATCCATATCGTAATTTAATCTCTTAATGGCCCAATATGCTTTGTGATCCAATTCAACGGGAAGATGGAAAGCTTTTCCATACACAAAGCGGAATGGGGACATGTCGAGTGGATTTTTATATGCGGTACGTTAGGCCCATAGTGAATCATTCAATCCAAGTGACCAATATTTTCGGTTGGGATTGACGGTCTTCTTGAGGATGTGCTTGATCTCTCGATTCGCTAATTCGGCCTTCCCATTCGTTTGTGGGTGATATGTTGTTCCAACCTTGTAAATGACTCCATACTTTCCCATGAGTTTCTCGAATGGCCTGTTGCAAAAGTGTGTGCCATTATCACTAATTATCGCTTTCGAAACACCGAAGCGGGAAAGTATGTGCTCCTGTAGGAACCTAATCACCACTTTGTTGCCATTTGTCTTGGTAGCTATGGCTTCTACCCATTTAGAAACGTAGTCTACCGCAACAAGGATGTATAGGAAACCAAAAGATGGGGGAAAAGGGCCCATGAAGTCAATACCCTAGCAGTCAAAGATCTCAATAATGAGTATCGGGGTTAATGGCATCATGTCTCGTCGGGTAATCGCTCCCACCCTTTGACATCTATCGTAAGATTTGGAAGCATTGCTCACATCCCAGAATATTGTGGGCCAATAGAAGCCGCTTTGAAGAATCTTAGCGGCTATCTTTTTCGTCAAAAAGTGACCTCCACAAGCTTCCCAATGACATAATTGGATAACTTTCGGTATCTCGTCATCTGGTACGCATCGTCGGATGATTTGGTCAACGCAATAAATAAAAAGGAAGGGATCGTCATATAAAAACATGCACAACCAAGTAATGAACCTCTTCTTATCTTGTGCTGTCCACTCGGGAGGGATGGCTCCCGTGACAAGATAATTCACTATATCCGCAAACCAGGGCAAAGAAGAGGTAGCAAAGAGTTGCTCATCCAAAAAATACTCATCTATGGGTATCGTATCGCTAGGTACGTTGAACAAAAGCTGAGATAGATGATCAATGATGATGTTTTCTACTCCTTTTTTTATCTCTAATGGAGAGATTAAATTCTTATAGGAGTAGGATCCACTTAATGAGGCGCGTCTTTGCGTCTTTCTTCGCAAGGAGGTATTTTAAAGCCGTGTGGTCGGTGAAACAAGTGATGGGTGACCCAATGAGATAGGAGCAAAATTTATCTAGAGTAAATACTACGGCTAGAAATTCCTTCTCCGTAGTGGAGTAATTGAGTTATCGTTCGGTAAGAGTCTGGCTAGTGTAGTAGATGACATGAGCCTTTTTATCCTTCCGTTGGCCCAAAACAGCCCCTATTGCAAAATCACTTGCATCACACATAAGCTCGAATGGTAAGTACCAATCCGGAGCTTGCATGATAGGAGAGGAAACAAGCATGCTTTTTAATTTTTCAAAAGCACTTTTTCATACTTCATTCCACTCGAATGGGGTATCCTTCATAAGGAGGTTGCTTAAGGGCCTAGCGAAGGCGCTAAAGTCCTTAATGAACCTTCGATAAAACCCCACGTGGCCCAAGAAGGAGCGCACGTCTTTGAGCGATTTTGGTGTGGGTAGATCGGCTATGACATCTATCTTAGCTCTATCAAATTCAATCCCTTTGTATGAAACTATGTGGTCAAGAACTATTCCCTCAGTGACCAAAAAATGGCATTTCTCCCAATTTAGCACTAAGTTCTTCTCCACACACCGGGTAAGTACTTTTTACAGATTCGCTAGATAACGATCGAAAGAGGTGCCAAAAATGCTAAAGTCATCCATGAACACTTCGAGTCCTCTCTCAATCATGTCGCTAAATAGACTCAACATGCTCCTTTGAAAGGTCGCGGGTTCATTACACAAGTCGAATGGCATACGTTTGTAGGCAAACGTACTAAAGGGGCAAGTGAAGGTTGTTTTCTCCTAGTCAAGTATATCTACCTCAATTTGGTTATATCCGGAGTAACCATCAAGAAAGCAGTAGTAAGGGTGACCCGCTACTCTCTCAAGCATCTGATCAATAAATGGCAAGGGGAAGTGATCTTTCCTAGTTCCTGCATTGATTTTTTGGTAACCAATGCAAATGCGCCACCCGATGGTGGTACGTTGGGGAACTATCTCTCCCTTAGTATTTTCAATCACTGTTATGTCCGACTTCTTCGGGACAACTTGAATATGGCTCACCCACTTGCTATCCTAGATTAGGTAGATAATCCCGGCATCCAATAATTTAATGATTTTGATTCTCACCACTTCTTTCATATTGGGATTTAGCCTTCTTTGCATTTCTCTTGAGGGCTTTACATCCTCCTCGAGGTGAATCTTATGGGTACAAATCAAAGGACTTATCCCCTTCAAATCAGTAATACACCAACGAAAAGCACTTTGGTGCTTCCTCAGAATCTTTAATATCTTATCCTCCTGCTATTCGTCTAGGCTAGAGGAGACACAAACAAGAAATTTTTCATCCTTTCCTAGATATGCATATTTAACATGGTAGGGTAGTTTCTTCAATTCAAGAGTTGGAAATTAATCACTGGAGGGAACCATACGTGCCTCCCTTGGCGGTAACTCCTCGAATCCAAAAATCCAACTCACATCTCTCGCATCCTCGTCCGACTCTCTCACCGAGTAATTCTCTCAACTCCTCAACTTTCTTCTCGAATTTAGTATACACTCCCTCACTCTCGTGGCTCGACACTAAGCAGGTCCCAAGGGAATTTCCATAATATTTTTCCTCAAAGTACTCCTCTAAGATCTCGTCGATTAAGCTCACCCCGTGAAGATCATCTTCTTCCCCTGTATGTTGGGCTATATGGAAGATGTTAGTCTCTAAGGTCATATTCCCAAAGCTGAGTTGCATCTGCCCATTTTGAGTATTGATTACTGCATTATCCGTAGCTAAGAATGGGTGCCCGAGAATGATGGGAACATGATTGTTTGAGGCAAGGGAGGGTTCCGTGTCCTAAATGACAAAATCTATCAAAAAGTAGAAAGTGTCAACTTGGACGATCATGTCTGATAGTACAAATATGGCACCCTGTCGCGGAGGGTACTCGACCCTGTAGATGATTATATGTCGCGGCCCTTATCAGCACAGGGTGCGGCCCTTCTCAGCATAGGGCGCGGCCCTTCACAACACGGGGAGCGACCCTTCATAATATGGGGAGCGACACCTTTGGCTCTAGCCTATTACAGGATGCAGCACTCACATTACTTGCCTTACCGGCCGCATCCCTCTCCATTACAGCAACTCCAGATTTTATGTATGTCACGTGCTCAGAGCATGTAGGCATATCTCCTATAAATAGAGGACCAAACCTCAAAATAATAGGAGAGAGATCGATTCCACACACCCGGGGAAGACTCCACAATACATACACTCGATACAACCTCAACCTACAGCTTAGAGGCCACTGGCCGACATCGCAGCCATCTCCCCGACACACCAAAATCCTCAACACTATCATGTACTCTCCATTATTCTCATACTTGTACGCCTCTTTAGGCACGATTATATTAAACAAATTCAACGCATATAATGAGAACGGAGCAACACAGTGGACGTAGGCCTATTGTAGAGGTTGAACCACTCTATATATTGTGTTCATATCTCCTTACTCTCTTTACTTGTTTTATTTTTGTTCTTTACTTGACTTTCTGATATGAGAACGATTTATGGCCGATTTCTCGTATCATCAATCTGGCGCCGTCTGTGGGAACGAGATATTTAAATCTTGTTTCTCTATATTTCGAGTTCTTAAACACCTTATTCTATTCATGGGGATCCTCTAGATCATCATCCCATGAGTAAATTTTGGTTTTTGAGCTCTGTTTTGTACTCACACGCTCAAATGGGTATCGAGTATTTTCAGATCTGTCCAAGGGTCTCCTTTTTTATGACCTTAGATCTATTTTTACATACCCCAATGATGTTAACTCACCAAGATGACACTGAAAAGTGCAAAGGTCAATATCCTCTCAAAGGTGGGTGATTAGGGAAGAGTATATTTACTCTCTTTTAGTTGATTCCTTGCCTATGATCTACGGTTTATCATTATAATTGTGCTATTTTGTGCACCGAGAGGTCATTCTCTCAAAGGATAGACCCTAGTAGGTATGCTCTCTATGAGTTTTGAGAGAAAAATTTTGTTTCTGGGTTTCAATTTTAGGATTGTCCCTTCGCTACCTAGGTAGGGATGCGGCGTGGTAGTTCAACTACCTTACATATCGCGGCCTCTATTGGGGCAGTTTCATTACAGAAGCTTCAAAGCATCAAGGAACGGACTCAGGTAGTCTCCAGCTCAACCTTGGTAAACACCATGCAAAGGCCACAGCAGTGCACCTATGTGCCATACTGGTCATGGCCTCAACAGCAATACCATATAGCAGCGCAAACGCTGCATCCCCATTTCTTACTTGGTTACTCCAATACTTCTGAGATTAATCACTTCTGTTAGCTTTGTCTCATATTATATATACTTTGTAAAGACTAACGAAAGCAGAAATAGAGGGAGAATCCAGCCAGAGCACAAAAGTCAAAGATGAGATTGTGTGGTTGTACAATCACCTCAACCACCTCTACAATAGTCATGCCTCAATCCAAACCTAGGTCAACTATTTGACTCAGAGGGTTCTAATGCTAGAGGTCGTGGCCTCCCCCAATGTGGGTGCGGCACCCAGAATCGGTGTTGCAGCAGCTCAGAAGTTCCGCCTAAGGAAGTGCACGAGCTAAAAGCACTGATCGCAGAACGCAAGGCCGTGGCCAAGGTCCTAAAAAGGAGAATGGAGAAGAAATCTGAGGCCTACACTCCGTTGGCCTTCTCGATTGAAGAGATCTTTGAGTTCATCAAAGAAGACAAGATGTTGAGGTGGCCAGAAAAGCTGAGAGCTCCACCCCATAAGAGGAACAAATTTACTTGGTGCAAATTCCATCAGGACCATGGCCATGACACTGAGCAATGCTATGCTCTGAAGGATGAAATTAAAACGCTGATTGGGTAAGGATGCTGCGGAGGTTCCTAAAAAATGTTTAGGGGATGAAGTCTAGTCTTACAGAACACATGCCTATTTTTCATGCTTATGCCTTAAATTCCATTTGTTTCTACTTTACAGTGAAAACTCCTCTTATGCTGTTTTAAATTAAACTTTGTATTATTCTTACAAAGTCATATATACGTGAATAGTTATATGAAATCAAGTTCACTTTTATAGTGCCTTATTTTAATTCTCATTTCCATGAAATGTTATCTTATAAAGATCATTTTTGTCTTAAACAGATCTCGATTCAAGACAATATGTTATATCGGGAATGATAATATCTAAATGGGCCCACAAACTCCTACAAGACGCCTGATTGTTCGAAAGCAGATGACAATTGAAAATGGCGAAAGCAAATACTAAAAGCAGTTATCCAAATTGGACTGCAACATCACTCATAAGGGTCCACAATGCCCGTTCTTAGCTTTCGGGATGCTTCATTAGCTGTAAGGGTCCACAGTGCCCATTATTAGCTTTCGGGATGTGTCATTAAGTCAGGAGACTTGTAGTATCTAGTCAAGGATGGATTTATATATATCCATAACTGTGAGTGGATTAATAACATAACCCAGACTAGGGAGGCTTGAAAGTATCCTGTATGTTAGCTGTGGGTGGCTTAATAACATAACCCAGCCTGGAGAGGCTTGAAAGTATCATGTATGTTAGTTTTGGGTGGCTTAATAACACAACCCAGCCTGGGGAGGCTTGAAAGTATCCGGTATATTAGCTGTGGGTGGCTTAATAACATAACCCAGCCTAGGCAGACTTGAAAGTATTCGGTATGTAAGTTGTGGGTGGCTTAATAACATAACCTAGCCTGAGGAATCTTGAAAGTATCCCGTATATCTTCAAAGGCCCGTGTTCAGGACTAGAAGAGTGCAGTAACCCTATCAATACAGATGCATCCATTAAAGTGACTAAGTTTATGTAGTAATGACTTGGATTTAGATCCAATTGAAGCTACATCGGAGGGAATTCAAATATTCAAAAGTGATATCCCTATTAATATGGTTGCGACCATTAAGTAAGTTCACTCATAATGCGAAAGTAAAGGCAGAATCATCAAACTGTCGTGGTCCTATTCACGGGGTAGCCCTTCCAGTTATGAGTGCAAGAAAAAAGTATAAGGGTCGCGGTCCGTGTACAGAAGCCAACCACATTACGGCAGCAGCCTATGACCTGTATGTTGATACCAAAATTAATATGCTGATATGGACGAATAATACGAAGACACGTGTCAATCTACGTGGCACAATAGCAACGAGGAAGTTCATTTCCCCGAACAACTCATGTTCTCTCCGAGCAACGAGGATACACCGAGGAACTTTAGCACTCCAAGGTACTATAGTGCTCCGAGGAACTCCTAAGCAACGAGCAACTAAGATCGTCCGAGCTGCATCTCGGCCGTAGCATTAATTGCCAGATAATCAACAGTTCAACTATTCATTGAATGTTTATCATCTTGATGCACACACTGCATTAAATGTATTACCCTTTCATATGTATATCATTTAGTGTATCAATCCTTTCATGTACAGCCTAAGGGCTATAAATACCTTGTATCACCCTTATTCAAAAGGACCAGAATTTCTTGAGAGAACTTGTACTCGAGAATTCCCAAACACTCAGCAATAACATAACAGTGGACGTAGGCCATTCATATAAGGCTGAACCACTTTAAAAATCTTTGTCTCATTTTATTTATCTGTGATTGAATAATTAGAGCGATCTAATTTTTTACATCAACAGATTGGCGCCGTCTGTGGGAAGCGATTGTTACTATCGTTTTTCACCAAAAATCATTCATCATCAATGGTGGATAATCCAGAATCTAGCAATCGAAACACTGGAAATACTGGAAATCCTCCGAATCCCTCTGCACCTCCATATCTAGCCGGGATTATGACGAATCTGGCTCAAGGACAAACCGCCATGCAAGAAACAATGAGGCAACTCATACAAACCCTTCATGGCGGTGCACCTGCACGTTCAGGACAGCAAAGTGGTCAGAGGCAAACTTATTTACTTTCTTCACGATCCAGGCGTACTGAGTCACGTCGTAATGAGGAGTCTGATGATTTCTCTTATCAACCTGGGCGAACATCGTCAATAAGGGCTACAGATACTGATCAACATATCACCCTCTCTCCAGAAAGACCCAGTGCTTTAGAAAGACTGAGTAGGGTGTCTCATTTCAGTCAATTAGGCCCTAGGAGGAATAGGAGTCCACCTAAGACCATGTCGAGGAGTTTTCGACAACCATCAGATCTAAGAGAAGGATCAGCACAATCACGACAAGTTGCTCGTCAAGATAAATCTCAGGAGGCTACTTCAGAACAATCTATTGCTCGAACTAACAAGCTCGATGAAGGAAATGATGCGTGGAAAGGTTCCATCCAACAGTTGGAGGATAGATTGGGAGAAATGGCCAAGGCAAAGAACCCCCTACAACGAACTTTTGTTCGAGGAACACCTTTTGTACAGGCCATTGTGAATTTTCCTACACCGTCAAAGTTCAAAGCACCTGTAGTGACCCCCAAATATGATGGAAAGACAGATCATGTTCTTCACATAGAGCAATATCAAGCTGCTGCCGACATCTATGTCGTCCCCTACGAGATGAGATGCAGAGCGTTCTCAGGAACTCTAACTGGAGCTGCCCAGATATGGTACAACAATCTTCCTCGGGGTAAGATTTTAACTTTCTTTCAGTTGGCCGAGTTGTTTATTGGAAATTTCTGTTTTGGAGCAAAGCCAGTAAAACGAGTAGCACACTTGTTAAGTGTTAGACAAAAATATGGTGAGAGTACTATAGATTACATAACTCGTTTCAATAACGAGAAGCTGGAAGTCATAGATTACGAAGAAAAGACATCAATCACCGCCTTGATGAGTGGGTTGTTGCCTAATAAATTGTATTACACCTTGGCGAAAGATCCACCTAAAACTATGTCAGAGTTGATGGCAAAAGTGGCCAAAATCATGAATGCCGAGGAAGCTATGGCTGCAAAGAAGAATATGGATAAAGACACCAAGGTGAACGTCGACAAGTCTAAAAATAAAGAGCATGAGGGCAATGGCGGTGACAAACGTTCCAAAAATAATAAATCATCATGGGAAGTCCTGAAGAAATATGACAATTATACTCCTTTGAAAATGGGTATTCATCATGTCTTGGAAGAGATCAAGAACAACGAGGAGGTAAAATGGCCAAAAAAACTGAGGTCGGACCCTGATTCGAGGAGTAAGGATAAATATTGCGAGTTTCATAAAGATCATGGTCACATGACCAAAAATTGCATAGCTCTTTAGAACGAGATTGAAACACTCATCCGAAGAGGAAAGCTAGCAAAATATGTTGATTGGGGAGGTGAAAGAAAAAATAACGACCAAGCTAGAGAGAGGTCTAGATCTCCTCGTCGAGCAGAGGAGAAAAAGAAGAGAAACCATGAAGATGATCCAGATGATGACCCCGACCTTCCCAAGAAACCAAGACAGCCAGAACGAGAGGTATTTTCTATACGTTTTGGGTCATTTGATTGTAATGTCATTACAGGAGGAGATGCAGGAGGAGGAGACCTTACTGCAGAAAGAAAGGCTTACCTTGGAGAGGCTCAAGCTTGTTCATATATTCAGCGAATAAATCTGGCCGAGGATGATCGTCCGAGGAAGGTAAACAAAGAGAAGCTGGTCATTGGCTTTTCAAAAAATGACCTAGCAGGTGTTCTTTATCCTCACGACGATCCTCTGGTGATCCAAATGAGGATGAAGGAAGTAGTGATTTCAAGGGTGTTGGTAGACAATGGAAGTTCGACAGACATCATGTACTATTCATGCTTTGACAGCTTGAATCTGAAATTATCTCAATTGGAACCGTATCACAGACCCCTCCTGGGTTTTGCTGGCGAGAAAGTTTTTCCACTTGGGACGATCAAGTTGGATATATTCATTGGAACTTGGCCTGCTTGTCGAACAGAAAGAATACGCTTCTTTGTTATGGATAAGAATGTGCAGTCAGCCTACAACATCATCATGGGAAGAGTTGGTTTGAAGAAGTTTGAAGCAGTTCCATCTACAGTGCATCAATACTTAAAATTCCCAACAAACTTTGGAGTAGGAGTTGTGAAAGGTGATCAAAAAGTAGCTCGGGAATGCTATTATTCATCTGCCGAGCAAGAGGAGCTTGAGGAATCAATGAAAAAGACTACTACCTACCAGGTGGAAGAAGATACAGAGATTGAAACTCTCAATCCCAGAGATGAATCCCAACTTGTAAAAGGACAGGTGGTGGAATCTACAGAAAATGTTATTCTGGACGATGAGCACCCTGAACGAGTAACCCAGATAGGTTCATCGTTGGATGCTTCAATAAAACAGGAGTTGATAACTTTCTTGAGAAATATGAAGAAAACTTTTTCATGGAGTCATGAAGACATGCCAGGAATAGATCCAAACTTCCTATGTCATGAGCTCAATGTGAATAAGGAGATCAAGCCTGTAAAGCAGAGAAGAAGGGTATTTAGCCCCGAGAAGAATCAAGTTATTCAAGAGGAGGTCGACAAGCTCCAGAAAGATCAATTCATTGAAGATGTGAAATACCCGGACTAGTTGGCAAATGTGGTGATGGTAAAGAAGAAAAATAATAAATGGAGAATGTGTGTTGATTTCACTGATCTCAACAAGGCCTGCCCAAAGGATCACTTTCCATTACCCAGAATTGATCAGTCAGTGGATGATACCTCTGGGCACGAGCTGCTCAGCTTCATGGACGCTTATTCAGGCTACAACCAGATCAAGATGAAACCTGAAGACAGGGAGAGTACTTCTTTTATTACCCCTAGGGGTACTTATTGTTATAATGTTATGCCTTTTGGTTTAAAAAATGCAGGAGCGACATACCAGCGGCTGATGAACAAGGTTTTTGCCGAACAAATCAGTTGCAATATGGATGTCTATGTCGATGATATGCTGACAAAAAGCAAGAAAGCTGTTGATCATCTAGTTGATTTAATTCAGACTTTTGATCAACTGGATAAATACCAGATGAAGCTCAACCCGACGAAGTGCACATTTGGAGTACGAGAAGGAATGTTTCTCGGGTACATTGTCAACCAATGAGGCATTGAGGAAAATCCAGAAAAGCTCAAAGCTCTTTTAGGGTTACGATCTCCAACAACAAAGAAAGAAGTGCAGAGTCTTACAGGACGAGTTGCAACGCTCAACAGATTTGTATCTCGAGCAACAGATAGATGCTTACCATTCTTCAAAACACTTCAAAAAATTTTCGAGTGGAATGATGAATGTGAAAAAGCCTTTCAAAACTTGAAGAAATATCTGGGAACACCTCCACTACTGTCCAGACCGGTAATGGGAGAAAAGTTGTACCTATACCTGGCAGTATCAGAAAATGCAGTCAGCTCGGCATTGATCAGATTGGATAATGGAGTCTAGAAACCAATTTATTACACAAGTAAGGCTTTTCGAGGTGCAGAGATCAGGTACCCAAAGCTGGAAAAATTGGCATTGGCATTAATTGAAGCAAGTAGAAGAATGAGGCCATATTTTCAGGCCCATACCATCGTCGTTTATACCGATATGCCATTGAGACAAGCCCTTCATAAGCCAAAAAAGTCAAGGAGACTGATGTACTGGGCAATAGAGCTCGGTGAATATGATATTGTGTATGAACCCAGATCATCATTGAAAGGGCAAGCTGTAGCAGAGTTTATAGCAGAGTTTACATATCCTGATACCCCCGAGGAACAAAAGTTGCTCACTGATCAACCTGTGGATGTTACAGGATCAACAAACATAAACCCAGACCAACTCCGATTGGTAAAAGGACGAGAAGAGATGGTCGACGAGGAGAGAAAATTAATAGGGGAGGATGGAAGAGAACAGCAGATATTTCACCGAGGCACTCTATTGGATAAGAAATTTGAAGACGAGTTACCTACATGGAGATTGTATGTAGATGGGTCATCTTGCACAGCAGGTTGTGGAGCAGGGATTGTTTTGAAAACCCCAGACGAGATTGATATAGAATATGCCTTGCGATTTCAATTCAAAACCTCCAATAATGAGGCTGAGTATGAGGCTATGATAGCAGGTCTTAATTTAGCAAAGATTATGGAAGCACAACAAGTGATGGTATTCAGTGATTCTCAATTAATTGTGAATCATGTGATGGGAACATATGCGGTTAAAGGAGAACTAATGGTCAAATATCATGCAAAGGTGATGGAATTGTTGGCAGAATTTGATGCCATTCAGTTGATCAGAATACCCAGAATAAAAAATTCACAAGCAGATGCACTGGACCGACTAGCATCAGCTACTCGTACGGAACTGCGAAGAACGATACCAATTGAAGTACTGGAAAGTCGGAGCATAGATGAAGACCTGACGATGAATGTTATTACCCTTGATTTAGGACCATCTTGGATGGATCCCATCAGGGCATATATTGAAGAGGGAGAATTTCCAGAGGACAAGCTCGCGGTAAAGAAATTGAAGTCTAAAGCTGCTCGGTATGTACTAACTAATGGTGTTTTGTATAGATGAGGAATTATGGTGGGTTTGCAGAGATGTGTACACCCCTCCGAGGTGAAAGAATTGATTTAAGAAATCCATGAAGGGTCTTGTGGAGCACATGTGGCAGGTCGGACACTATTGCGAAGAGTGATGATGCAGGGGTATTATTGGCCGACGATGAGGGCTGATTGTATAGCCTATGCTAAGAAATGTGACAAGTGTCAACGTTTTTCCTCCATCCGACGAACTCCACAAGCATTGTTGACACCCATAACTTCCCCTTGGCCATTTTCCATGTGGGGAATTGATTTGGTTGGACAATTGCCGACCACTCGAGGAAGATTCAAGTACCTCGTCGTCGCAGTAGATTATTTTACTAAGTGGGTAGAGGCTGAACCCCTTATCGATATGACGTACGAGAAGGTATACCAGTTTGTTTGGAAGAATATCATCTGTAGATATGGTATCCCTCATACCTTCATCACAGACCATGGAACACAATTCGACAATGAGGAGTTTGCTGCCTATTGTCAACAATCAAACATCCTGAAGACCCATTCAGCACCAGATCATCCTCAAAGCAATGGGCAGACTGAGGTGAAAAACAGACACTACTAAATGGTTTGAAGAAGAGGCTAAGTGAGGCTAAAGCTAATTGGATTAATGAGCTACAGTCAGTATTGTGGGCTTACCGAACAACTCCCCGAGCAGCAACTGGAGAATCACCATACATGCTGGCATTTGGAAGTGAGGTTGTAATACCTGCTGAGTTGGGTCTCCCAACACACAGAGTGTTGAATTTCAATTCCCTAGTCAGTGACTTGATGAGAAGATTAGATTTGGACATGCTCGAGGAGGTTAGAGAAGAGGCAGCCATTAGGAATGATGCTTACCAACAACGCACAGCTCTGTTCTACAATAAAAGGGTGAAGAAATGCGACTTAAAAGAAGGGGATTATGTGCTAAAGAAGGTCATTCAGAAGCACAATAAGCTTGAAGCCAACTGGCATGGACCTTACAGAGTTACAGAAGTTGTTCGACCAGGAACTTACAGAATAGCAACTCTAGAAGGAGAGGAATTTAAGAATGCATGGAATGCTGAACACCTACGCAAGTATTATCAGTAATGTAAAATGTAAAGCAATTCCTTCATTATGAATAAAACGATGATGTTTCACCATCCTCTTCCTTTTATTACAAGTTTTTTGGGGAATACTAGTGTGATACACTACACTGATAGTTCGAGCGTGATCAACTTCGGTTGGTAAAATAGCGAGAACAAATTATACTCCTTTGGTTAGGAGGCGTACACTTGCGTGATCAACTTTGGTTGGTAAAAGAGCTTGTGGACAAGATAGTTCGAAAGAACCTGATAGTTCGAGCGTGATCAACTTCGGTTGGTAAAATAGCGAGAACAAATTATACTCCTTTGGTTAGGAGGCATAAACTTGTGTGATCAACTTCGGTTGGTAAAAGAGCTTGTGGACAAGATAGTTCGAAAGAACCTGATAGTTCGAGCGTGATCAACTTCGGTTGGTAAAATAGCGAGAACAAATTATACTCCTTTGTTTAGGAGGCGTACACTTGCGTGATCAACTTCGGTTGGTAAAAGAGCTTGTGGACAAGATAGTTCGAAAGAACCTAATAGTTCAAACCCACAACCAAATTTTTATGGTAAAAGGGCAAGAACAACATTCTTAAAAATGCCATTTTTGGCTGGTTAAGAAACAAAATATGCCAACAAGTTGGTCGGAAGGTAAAACCATTCCAGAAAATACAAAATATTCCAAACTGAGCCAAGTATAGTTGGTCGGGGATAAAAACCCACTAATTGTAGTTGGTCAACGAGGAGAACTTATTGACGAGGAGGGTCCATCAACCTGGTTGGTCGGACACATTTTATGAAAACTCTCGCTAATTATACTTGGTCGACGAGTACAATTTAACAACCTTAGTTGGTTGAAAAAATTTTAAACATTTTTATTATTAAGTGATCGAGCAATATTTTTTGATACTTGTAACTGTTTATTACTAAGTTGGTTGATGAACATCACAAAATTGTTATCTTTTTAACAGATACATATGCACAGATGTAAAAGTGTTAGACAAGTACAAAAGAATAGCAATACAGATTTGCAAACAGAAAATGAAAGTCTTTCATTAAAATTCAAAATAAATTACAAGTTACATATGTGTGCTAACTATTACATTGAAAATCCTATTCTATTGGTTTTTTTCCCTCAGCCTTCGATACAGGTTCCTCGCCAGCAGGAGGATCATTTAATGTTTGGGGAGAATTGATAAAATTCAAGTCCCTCAACATTCTGACATTCATTACTGAAGGAGTATCCAAGAGATGCTCGAGACGAGATAATTCAATCTGAGAATGAAGACTATAGTCACCAAGATATTTTGAAATTAAGCTCCGAGGAATGGCACGAGCTGGGATCCATTCCATGTCCAGTTTATAAGGCGGTACAGGCAAGTCTAGTAGCCCAGGAGCATGAT
Source organism: Sambucus nigra (assembly GCA_949130495.1). Taxonomy (NCBI): domain Eukaryota; kingdom Viridiplantae; phylum Streptophyta; class Magnoliopsida; order Dipsacales; family Adoxaceae; genus Sambucus; species Sambucus nigra. Next base: position 222,036,977 of record OX422218.1, read on the forward strand.
AATCCCATAAATAATGGCCCTGCTCTAGCTTTAACACACCCAGTGCGTTCAACCATCCCTGTTTATAACCTTCATTATTGGCATTTTCAAGGCGAGCATCCAAGTGACAAAGGGCTTCATTGTAGCCTGCCATCCAAAACTCACGAGGTTGTTTGTGGAATTGGAAAGTTATTCTCTCTAGTTGCTCGTGAAGGCTCCTGGCAAAAACATCTTTATTATTCAAAGAAGACTTCGTCGCAGTAAGTTGATCTTCCAAAGATAGGTTTTTCTTGGACATTTCATACAAAGCACGATCTTTTGCATTCAATTGGAACGCTTGAGTTTCCAAAGTAGATTGAGTGCGAGCTTCTTCAACATTACGGTTGAGAACTCTTGATCGACTCCGAGCAGGTGGAGAACTTTGCTCATCGATAACATTTTGAATAGATCTTCCTCGCCTATGAGAACCTCTTCCTCGCCCCCGAGCAGTAGTAGAGATACCAGACCTTCTCAGAGTATCCAATTCTTGCCTTAATTTGGCATTCTCAACCTCTAAGAATGAGAATCCTTCATCGGTGACCGGTACCAAGGCAGCAGAGGATGAAGCTACATACTCATACTGTGCCAATTTTTTCTATAAATTGTTGTTTTCTTGTTCCAGCAGCTCAGCGATCTGTCTGTAGGCCTCAACTTCACCTTTTAGGGTTCTCTCCCTGACATCGTATCCAGCAATGATCTTTTTGTGGCCTGTCTCGGAACAAAGTTGTTGATACCTATTCTCATATTCCTTGTGCAACAAGGCAGTTGATTCATTGTGCTGATTCTGAAGATCTTCTAAGGTACAATGAAGCTCCTCGATCAAGTCATAGTAGGCCACGTTGTTGGCCACAGCTCGGTCAAGTAAATCCTTCAGGTACTGATAAGCCTCAATTACTTGTTCTGAAGCATCATGGCCAAGGATGTAAGCAATTTCTGATACACTCAAATTTGTATGACCAACCTTATAATATTCATGGCATTGCTGCATCAGCTTTGTATCATGTGCAGATATCAGTTCCATTCTAGCCACAAACTAATAAAGAAGATAAGGCAAGAGTTAATAAATAAAAACAGACAGAGCATCAACAATGAAGAGGAACAAAAAGATGTGATTTTATTACATCATCAACAAGATTACATCGTTTGGAATACAGAGGATAAGTAAAATAAGAACAGAAAAAGAGTACCGAACAACTTCACACCTTTTCCTTGTCTCCCAAGACTTTCTCGAGAGGCTGGGACGAGGAGCTTGGTTGCTCGGTAGGAACAATGGTCTGATTAGTAGAAGCTGGGATTTGTTCTGGAGGAGCAGGCAATGACGAAATCTCCTCGGTGGCTATCTGGTTGGATGGTGGAACAAGGACTTGATCACCCACTGTCATTAAAGATTCTTCAGATGCAGCTTCGTCTGAAGACTCATCTTCAATAACTGGAGGAGGACCAGGGAGATGTTGTTGAAATAGCTCTGAGTCCTCACTCACTTTCAACTCATGCAATGCTGCAACCCAACCATCATGAAAATATTTCAGACTTCCATATTTCACCTGGGTCGTCATAGTTGCCACCCCCTGTCCCATCCTTTGTCCCAACCAGTTTTAAAGGACGTCTTCACGGCTATTTTTCTCTTCATTTTTTCCGAGGATAGCTTCTCGGACATAAGATTCTCGGTGACCTTCAATTTGGTCTCCACCTCCTCCTTCTGGCGATTTACTTCTCGCAGGAGGGTCAGCTCTTCTTCAGCCAATTTCAATTTATTCTCAAGCTCCCCAAAGCCTGAAAGTTTCTCGGCATAATCTTTATTTTCTTTCTCCAAGTCCTTCACCTTATTACCCAGTTGTACCTTCTCTGCATCAGACGCAGCCAATTTCTTCTCCCATTCAGTTTTATCCTCGTCATACTTCTGACGGGACTCACTCACAGATTTAATAGCTTTCGCCAGTGCTCCCTCCATAGTGGACGAGGAGCAAGAAGCTTTGATTGATTCATCCTTTTTAAGGATTAAATTGAAACAGCTCGTCAACTGTAATCATAAAAGGGAAATGAAATCAGAAACAAATATGGGAAACAACAAAGGAAAATATAAAAAGCTCGGAGTAGAGATACTTACTGAAGCCAAATGACGAGCAGCCAAAGAAGTAACCACATCCCGAGTAAGGTCTTCTTCAGTACCTTGCACCTCTGGGATGGGTGAAAATTTTGCCAAACTCATCGTAGAGCTCGGAGGAACAATAATTGGAACACCATCTCCACCAGCTGGGAGTAGGGGAATGGCTCCAGAAATACTGACCAAGGAGGATTTCCTCAATCTCCTCGGTGCCTTTTCAGCAACCTCAACCAAAGAGGAACTTTTGGTTGGTGAGATAGTGATTACCTCAACAGGTGCATCCTTCTACACAGGAGCCACTGGGGGATTCTCGGCAACCTTCTGAACAGCAACAGAAGGAGCATCATCAATTTTCTTTGTCCCCTTTGGGACATTAACCTTGGTTTTCTTCCCATCGCCAGCAGAGGAACTCTCCTCGAAGAGAGTAGGAACTCTTCTCTTGCCCATTTTCTGGCTCAAAGGAATATGAGATTCCGGATCAGAGTCTTCAGGAATTTGCACTGGATCACTGGAGCTAACCACAGGGCGAGCAGTAAAAGACGACGTATAGCTCCTGTACTGCAACAAGTATGAGGCAGACTTGATGTGCTCGTCTGCAATTTTCTGATGCAAGCTCCAGATAGCTATTAACTGCAAACAAAAACAATTTGAAATGTCAATCATGCATTTATTCAAACATGATGAAGTCACAATTTCGAGAATAAAATAAAATGAGAATAACCTATCCCATTGCCATATGGGGGGCATTTGGGACCTTCATACACTTCGTCTCCGACTAAAGGAGCATGTTGCCAATTTTTAAAAACTAACCCATGTTCAAAATAATCCCTGTTGGCATCAAGGAGGTTGACTACTAAATCTCTATTCAAAAATCTAGTTTTTAAATAATAAACGTTATCTAAAACAGCCCATCTATAGCAATACATAATCTCAGGAATTCCTATGCGAGTTCCATGAGTTTGATTTAATTTATGCACCCCATTAACTATTCTCCATGTATTGGGGGCTACTTTTGCAGGAACAACATCGAAATGTTGGCAGAATTCTAAGCATAAAGAGTTGGGTGGAAAAGAAAATCCACACTCAGCAATAAAGAGGCTGGGGAACCAATGTCCCTCAACCAAACGAAAATAATCAAAGGGCTCAGGAAGATTCTCCAGGGTTACCCAAGACGGAATGGAATAATCAGAACGGAATTTTTCAATAGATTCAATAATGTAAACCATGATGAATAAAAGAAGAAGGAAGAAGAGCTTACAGGGAAAAAGGAGATTTGTTGACAAACAAACGAAGAAAAAGATGGACGCACAGGAGAGAGAAAAGCTATAGAAAACTCGAAAGAAGAAATTGAAAAGGTAGGAGACGATGGGATTGTCTCTGAAGCTTAAATACCTTGCCTTGGGAAATGGCAAAAGAAATTGTTACGCTACTGGTGGCTAAAAGGACAAAAAGGGCACGAAGACCGAAGCGCCTATAAAAATGCAAAATGGCGGATTCTGCGAATTTGGAAGAAAATTCAAATATGAAGAAAGGGCTCCTAAAACCCAGGAAAGTCATTTAATATCGCAATATACCGAGAAAGAATGTTCCATACTCCTCAAAGTTCGAAATATGAAACATTGGGGGCTTCTGTTGATACCAAAATTAATATGCTGATATGGACGAATAATACAAAGACACGTGTCAATCTACGTGGCACAATAGCAACGAGGAATTTCATTTCCCCGACCAACTCATGTTCTCTCCGAGCAACGAGGATACACCGAGGAACTTTAGCATTCCGAGGTACTCTAGCGCTCCGAGGAACTCCTGAGCAACGAGCAACTAAGACGGTCCGAGTTGCATCTCGGCCGTAGCATTAATTGCCAGATAATCAACAGTTCAACTATTCATTGAATGTTTATCATCTTGACGCACACGCTGCATTAAATGTATTACCCTTTCATATGTATATCATTTAATGTATCAACCCTTTCATGTACAACCTAAGGGCTATAAATACCTTGTATCACCCTCATTCAAAAGGACCAGAATTTCTTGAGAGAACTTGTACTCGAGAATTCCCAAACACTCAGCAATAACATAACAGTGGACGTAGGCCATTCATATAAGGCTGAACCACTTCAAAAATCTTTGTCTCATTTTATTTATCTGTGATTGAATAATTAGAGCGATCTAATTTTTTACATCAACACTGTATGTTAGTTAAAGTTCTTTTTTTTCAAAGAATGTACAGTTCAAACATCGAAAGGTTCCGCAACCATAATCAAACCTACTATGTGCAATAATAATGGAATTCAAGTATAAAGGTCGAGAGCATCCATTCAAATATTAAAGCAAGCAAAGTAGAAAAATAAAGAGCTACAAGAAAATGAGGCAAAAATAACCAATGCAGAAAAGGTGGCCGCAACCTTGATAATATCATTTAAGATTACAGACAAATAGGCCACAGCCACTACAAAAGGAAAAATAATATAAGGGACGTAGCCTTATATCAATGATGGTTCAAAAATTACAAATAGTTCAGGAGGCTGCATCATCACGCTCATCTCCCTCATCGCCATCCATGGCGATCTTAGTTTCCTCATCAGCTGCCGCTGCCTCAGCCTCTACTCTCAACCAAGCTTTCTCTTCAGTCGCATCCTTAAGCTCAGTTATGCATTCTTGATGCTCAGCATTACCAAGTCCCGAGGCAAGAATGGTATCCTTAGAGTCAGGAAAGTTCTTTATGACCCTGTACCTAAGTTCTTTGTAGACATGGAGGTAAGCCCTATTATTGATGAGATAAAAGACCCTAGAGCCCTTGAATGACTCCACAGTACTGCCAATGGTAAGTTGAAGGGCTTCGGCATGGTCCCCCTCCATTTTCTCAATTAGCGCGGCATGGACTACGGCATCTTAGGCATACTTGGCCTCTAACTCCTCATATTTCTTTTGAAGAAGCCCGAGCTTATTACTGGAAGTTTCCACGGCCTGTGCATCTTTCGCGGTCTGAGACTGGGAGACCTAGAGGGATTACGCGGCCTGTTTAAAGTTTTTCTCTGCTTCCTCTTTGGATTTTATTGCAGCTCCCAAGTTCATCTGGGCTGCCTGAAGATTTATGGCTGTAGACTGCTTCCCAGTTTCAAAAGAGGAATTTCGTGCAGCCTCCAAGTCAGGGGCGTGTACCCTCTTCGCTGCCTCTTTTAGTTTATAAAAGGCCTCATACTTCCTCTTTTAGGCCACCATTACGTCCGCGGCCTGAAATGAAAATGTTAGGAGCAAGATATGGAATGTAAAATTAAAACTGAGAGAGCACTTTCACTTACCCTCAAAAAACTATGGAGGCCGCAGTCCTCCAGATCGTCATAGTCTTCTTCGACTAACCTGTAAAGATTCGCAGCATCAAGGGCCTTCTTCATCCTTCACGCACCCTTCGCGGTAGTATCCCATGAGGACTCGGGGTCAAGCTGTCTTAACTATGGCCGTGGTCGACCATTAGGACCAGCTCCGACGCTGCACTGAGGAGGTGTCAAGTTTATATTAACTGCTACAATAGGAGGCGGTGGCGGAGAATCTGAATGCATAGGGACAATCGACGTTGACATCAGACCTACCGCGGCCAAATTGGCCCCTATATCGTCATCAACCCCAAAATTGGGGTGGGGGAGCAGTAGTGGTAGTTTTTTCCATGGCTTCATTTTGGGTCACGGTAGGAGGATTTGGGTCGCTGGAAGGGGTCGCGGCTAGAGTTTTGGTCCTAGGCCTCTTCCTTTTCCTGTGCCTTGCAGTATTGTTGAGAACCGTTACATCCTCATCCATTTCAGCTAGCTGGGCAGCCAATAGTTCCCTATCAACTTCCTCACCTGAAAGAGGAAAAGTAATGGTAAATAATTAAAGTTTCAACATAAGTTGACGTGGACAAAGAATGATGATCAGGTTATTACCTCCCGCGGCCATCTCTTTTGGAATGGACTTGCTGGGAAAGAACCCTACTTCAAAAACAGTTGCAGATGTTACAAGGACGTTGAATTTCTTCTCTTTAGTAGGGATGGTCACGGCCTTGGCAACTCTTTTCTCTTGCCTCCCGCTCAGTTGCAAGTTGTCAAGAACTACAAAAAAACACTTCAAAGGTTAGTAAAGTTTAATAAGCAACTAAAAAAAAGGGACGCAACTATAAATCAAATACCTAGCTTAGAAAGGGACCCCCATTGCCGCGACATTTGAAACGACCTCTCTCTCTCTCGTTCTCCTGAGGGTGAATCTCCCACCCTTCTCCAAAGATGTAGAAGTACTTCCCCTTCCAGTTCTTTACACTGGTCGGCCTCCCAGAGTAAAGGGTTTCATACTTGCCATGGATGGAGAAGAATTAGTACCCAGCGAACTTCATGAAGTTTTCCTCGGGACAGTAAAAGTGAAAAAACTCCACGGGAGTAATGTCTTTTTTGAATTGGTTCTCCGAAATCACGATGGCAGCAAGGATGGCCCTCCAGCCATTGGGATCTAACTGGGTTGGTGCTAGTTTCATGGTTTGAAAAATTCATCTGATGGGAACAGGAACTGGTAGCCGCAGCCCATAAACAAAGGCATGAAGTGGAAAACATGCCCCATCGTTAGCAAGTGTCATGCACGGTCTCTGGTTCGCGATAGGTGTTGAGCACATCAAGTTTTTTAGAAACTTGAACGCCTCATCTACCTGGTCAACCCAGTCTTGGGTCATAATGCTCTGGATATCAAGAGCAACTAGGTGTCTCTCAGCCCTCCTAGATGGACCAACTAGTTCATCCCTAACATCAATAGCACCCCTTACCGCGGCATCATCTTCCACATCCATTGGTCGATTACTAGAGTTGGCTTCCTCTTCCATCCGCGTGGTCTCAGATTCCTTCCTAGAAGCAAAGTCCATGGAGTTTGAGTCTAATACTACACAGTTGGGGAAATTCTTTAGTTGGCAAGGCCCTATTGATCTCAGAGGAGGCACGAAAGGGAGTTCAGGTGGAGAGGATCCAAAATGCGTTGCCCAAAAGCCTCTCAAAAACTCATCTGGGTCAAAGTTCATATGGATGCAGCAGTACTTGAAAAGCACAAGCCACAGTTAGGTGTCGCAGCTAGTATGGTATAAAGGCCTCTTAAAGGCCACGGCGGGTTCAATGGAATATCCAGATGAACAGGAAATACTGAGGCCGAATGGGAAAGTGTGGGTTTTGAGCCCCAAAAGACAAACATCACCACGACATATTAATTAGATTGGTTTTACAGTGTCGTGACTATTAACTTAACGACAGCTATGGGCTAAAGCACCTCGAAGCCTAAATCTAAACCTGGGGAAATAGTGGTCGCTCACCACAAGCCGCGGCTAGGGATAAAATTAAGGAATATTTGAAGGATCAAGTGCAAACCTAGATTACCAAATGGGTATTTATCATATCGCGGCCATTCACTCAAACAGTTTTGTACCTAATGTTTATTTTTTAAAGATCGAAGACCCATAATATGAAAATTTTATTCAAGAACATCAAGAACAGTTATATGGTTTCATGGGATTCAACACAGATACGTGTTATGTTATCCAAGCATTCGAAGATCAAGGGTTCAGTTCAATATATGAAGATTGATTCAAAGAGCAATGTGGCAATAATTAGTACAACTATTTATCATGCCTAGGTGTTCGATTCTTGGAAATTAGAAGATTATTCAAACAAAACCCTAGATTCCTATCAAGCAATGCAGAAATTCATGTGGTCTACTATTAAAGAAGAAATACGAACTAAAAAAGCAATTAAAAAGAATGTTGGTTGAAAAATTACTTGGAAATGAAGAAGATGTCAATAATCAACCTCAAACCACCTTGGAACCACCACACTCAGCCTTAGAAGGACACCGAAAAAAGCAAGAGGACAAACGTGCAGAGTACAACTTCTGATATGCTCTCAAAAATTTGGAAACGTAAGGAAGTCCACGACCTGAACAATTTATATAAGAGAGCGCGAAAGATGAATCGACGCCTTGAAAATACCGCGGCACCTAAGAAGACAGAACTAAGTCACAACCCCAATCACAATATCTTGGCACTACGACTTGGGGGATTATTGATAGTACAAATATGGCACCCTGCCACGAAGGGTACTCGACCCTGCAGATGATTATATGCCGCGACCCTTCTCAGCACAGGGTGTGGCCCTTCTCAGCACAAGACGCGGCCCTTCACAACACGGGGTGCGACACCTTTGGCTCTAGCCTGTTGCAGGATGCAGCACTCACATTACTTGCCTTATAGGTCACATCCCTCTCTATTACAGCAACTCCAGATTTTATGTACGTCACGTGCTCAGAGCATATAGGCATATCTCCTATAAATAGAGGACCACACCTTAAAATAAGAGGAGATAGATCGATTCCACACACCCGAGGAAGACTCCATAATACATACACTCAATACAACCTCAACCTACAGCTTGGAGGCCACTGGCCGACATCGCAGCCATCTCCCCGGCACACCGAAATCCTCAACACTATCATGTACTCTCCATTATTCTCATACTTGTACGCCTCTTTAGGAACGATTATATTGTACAATGCAATGCATATAATGAGAACGGAGAAACACGGTGGACGTAGGCCTATTTTAGAGGTTGAACCACTTTATATCTTGTGTTCATATCTCCTTACTCGTTTGACTTATTTTATTTATGTTCTTTACTTGACTTGCTGATATAAGAATGACTTATGGCCTATTTATCATATCATCAACGTCCTCAACTATACCCCTTGGGATCTTCACGGTTTGATCCCCCAATTGGAGAGTGATCTTTGTGGGCTTGAGGTCGCCCATATCAAGTTGCCTATAGATGGCGTAAGGGAGGATATTGACACTTGCTCTCAATTTTATTTTCTCCAATGATGCAGGGAATGGTGGGTGCACCAGGATCTTTCAGTTTTAGCGGGAGATCATTAAATAGAATGGAGCTCACGTTCTTTGCTAGAAATACGTTTTTCTTTACCTTTATCCTCCTCTTCACTCTTAACAAGTCCTTGATGACTTTTGCATAAGCTGGAATCTGCTTAATGGCATCAAGGAAAGGTAAATTTAACTTTACTTACTTTAGCACGTCTAGTACTTCATCACGGGGATTTCCTTTGCGGGAAGGAACTAGCCTTTGAGGGAACGGTGTCGCGAAGGGTGGTTTCACTACTACCTCAGGCTCACTAGTGTCTTCTTTATCACTCTCTTTCAAGGAGACATCTTCGGCCTCTTTCGTGATGAGCGAAATCTCCTTGTCTTTAGTTGCGTCGTGTGGAGGAGGTGATAAATCAACGACTCTCCCACTACGAAGAGTGGTCACATCTTGACATTGCTCCTGATGTTCTATAGAGGTGGAGCTAAAACTAGTTTGACCTTGGGGAGGTCTTTGGCCCTGGGAGGGAAACTTGCCCATCTCTTAGATACTCAACGATGATTGCAACTTTGAAATAGTCGCATTTATATATGTGGCCATCCCCTCCCAGATCCCGATCCTTACGGAGGGCGGGCCACGCGAGAGTGAGGATCCTTGGGTCCCGCACGTCCCTCTCGAGAGCGCTTCGATCGACGTCATTTGAGGTGAGGTGAAAAATGTAGAGATATTAGAGTCTCCAGTCTATTTTACTCAAAACAGACAAAAGAAAAAGGGAAGCCATCCCGAAGGACAGCATCCAAAGACATACTGGTGCATACGAAACCAAAGTGATTCGAAAAGGGTCCGGAGGCTAAGTTATGAAATGGGAAGGTGTTAGGCACCCATTTCGCCCTTTCGGTCTCTCATGGGTTTTTGCTATTTTCCTTTATTTTCCCCATGATATGTGTGCATGTGTATATATAGTGTAGATAGGAATCATCGACTTGTACCATGGAAGAACTAAAGCGAGTCCTCCGTAGGAAGGTATAAAAGTATTAGAAAATAGGATTTAGGCGATCATCACTACATTAACCTTTATGACGGAACGATAACGTATACGGAATAATACTCCCTTAAGAACAAATATATGTATATATATAGTATAAGAGAATGGACTTTAGAGAAAATAGAAAATATGAGGAAAAGTAAAAATAGGACTCGAATCTCGGGTTTTACCCCGAAACGCCTACGTAGCCTATAGAGGCATCAAAGTCCAAGTAGTTCGCATACAAAATGAGGGGTGGGGTTTATCCCATAAATCCAACCGGGGATTCTCTTATTTGTGTATGTGTGTGTGTGTGTAGAAAAGTGTTTTAGTTGTGAGAGAAGTGTAAGAAAAGTGTGAGAATTCCCGTTTGGAACTTATGAACAAACCCTCTTTTTTCTTTTTTTTTGGATTTTTATTTATATAAAATTAAGAGATGTGCAATAATACTAAATAAAAAATATATTAGGATGTGTGAAATGAGATAATGAAAGCGCTAAGTAATAAAACAAGTTATTGCAAATTTAAGGAGAGAGTTGAGAAAATTGGACCTTCTTGGAGATCTTGAGCATGATCTTGAATGTTTGAGAGCATCCCTTAGACTTGGATGATGATGGAGGGTAGTGAATTCTCCAAGTTTGATGAAAAGGATGATGAAAAGTGGAGGTTGAAAAGGGATTTGGGTGTGGAAATCACGCTGACTTCGAGAGAGGTTTTCGGGGTTTGTTGAGAGTGATATCTATTAGATATGGGCTCCCATTGCAAGTGAGTTCAGGCCTCCTTTTTATAGGCCCGGGGAATTTCCGATCGGCATAGCCCTATTCCTGCCATTCGACAGGTGCGTTTAGGTAGTATCTTTCAGGCCTTTTTGGAAAATTGGCCGCAAAACACAAATCATTGATCAGAATCACACACGGGGTGGACTATTGGAAAGGTAATTCATAGAGATTCGAAAGTCCTTTGGACTTCTCCCAGGTTCGGGAGCTGACTCTGGGTCAAATATGGCTAAGAAGCATTTGTTAGTCTATTAGACGGGAAATCATTGGATGCAAATGGATCGTTCATCCGCATGGTAAGTCCGAATCATGCACGGGGCAGACCATTGGAAAGGTTAGGATATGTACTTCGACATTCCAAAGAGTTTGATCCGGTTTGGGGAGTTGACTTTGGTCAACCAGGCCCTGGAAGCATTCAGTGACCTTTCGGAGTCAAACGGATCGTTCATCCGTACCGTAAGTCATAATTGCACACGGAGTGGACCGTTGGAAAGGGGTTTTAGTGACCTTGGAAGATTCATATATCCTCGGTCAAGATGAAGAGTTAACTTAGGTCAAATGTAGCCCGGGAGCGCCCGGTGGCCTCCTGATTGAGTTTCGGGGGAAATGGGTCGTTTGTCCGCATGGTAGGTCAGAATCTCACATGCAATAGACCGTTGGAAAGGGGTTTTAGTGCCCTTCGAATATTCATTCAGTCTCGATCGAGATGAAGAGTTTGACGTTTGGTCAAACAAAGCTTGGGAGTGCCCGATGGCTTCTAGGTTAGTACTCGGGGTATGACCTGGATCTGTAGTGATGAGGGGAGGTGATAGGGACCTAAGGAGAGTTTAGGGGGTAACAGAATGGGGTGTTTATAATATCGTTGATCATGCACTCATGTCTAGCAGCGGTTACATTCTGGGAAGTGATAAATTGGTTTATCGTATCCTCGAGATTTTTCTGCGGTGGAGTGATATATGGCCCTGGAGGTGGTGGTGCTTATTGAAAGTGTGATGGTGGGGGAGGGGAAATATGTGAATTAGGATTCATCACAGTATTTTGTTACCCATAGCTAAAACCAGGGTGGTTTTTCCATGAAGGGTTGTAAGAATTCTCGTGCGGTGCACCGAAATTACCCTTAAATCATCCTACACCACTCACTTGATCTTGAAGCATAACTTCATAGGCGGGTATCATCGGGCATTCCTCTAATGAATGGACCACCTCATAAATAGCATAAACCCTCTCAATGGGGTTCGGGATGGAGCCAGTTGGTCCTCTTGCACATATCTCAAGTACTTCTCGCATTCTTTTCTCAAGTAAATCGAGTCGATTGGCCATCATAGTATCCTATTCTATGTAAAATAGGCCAGTCTCCAATGTAGTGGTTGTCGTTTGGCGCATTCAAGTATGAGCACTAGGGCAAGATGTATCCCATGCTCGGGTAGTCTCGGCGACACACCTCAAGTGAAGCTCAGCATCGTTGGCGTCTAGGTCGATAAATGGACCATCACACATGGTTTCAACGAGTTGTTTGGAATTTATATTCAACCGACTATGGAGGAATGTGATGATTTGAAAATTATTAAATCCATGATGAGGGCATGAAAGGATTAACTCGTTAAAACGCTCGTAACATCGATCAAATGACTCATTTTCTGATTGTCGGAAGGTTTGAATTTAAGCCTTGATGGAGTTCTTCGATGTGGAGGAAAGAATTTCTTAAGGAATTTAAATTACAAGTCGTTCCATGATGCAATCGAGTTTGGAGGTAAATACCATAGCCAGGTCTTAGCCTTGTCCTTTAGCGAGAATGGGAAGAGTTTTAGGCGTATCATCTTTTGTGCAAGTTTGATCACTGAGAGTCTCGCACGCCTCCTCAAATTCTCGGATGTGGAGATATGGCTTTTCTGATTCCATTCCATGGTAGTTAGGAAGTATCTAGATCATCCCATTCCTAAAGCGAAATTGCCCTTCATTATACGGGAGTAAAATGCATCCCGGAGTGACAGTTCGCTCGGGATATAAGATTTCTCTCAAAGGGCGGTATAGGACCTCTTCCTCACCTATGGCAACACTATCATGTTGTGACATGGCTCTCTCACTTGATGACTCTGTATCCTCACTTGGTATGCTCGGAGCGTGCTCTGTAGTGTGTCCTAAGAGGGATATTGGAGTGTTACTTGCAATTGAGTGTGGAGGCGTGGGAGGTGGAACCCAGAATTGTGGAATGTTTGGAGTGTGAGGGCTATCAGGGTCGTACTCAACTATCGGCTTTTCATAAATGCTAGTTGGAGTATTTTGGGGAGTTAGAGTGAGTTCAGGATTTTGCATTAATAGGATTTTGAGAGATGAAGTATCTTTTTGTGCTTTTTGATTTTTTTTTTATTTTGATTTTTTTTTGGTCGAAGTTTTAGATTAACGGAATCTAACCTACATCTACCTAAATCCCCGACAACGGCGCCAAAAATTTGACGTGACTAAGAATGTGTCTCTAAAGTGCATAATCTCTAGGCTCAAGTGCAAGCCTGTTGCGTTAGTAATAAACCCGATAAGTCGGGATCATCCCCACGAGGAAATAGGACGAGAAAATCGTGACGACGGAAGGACAGACGGTCATCCTAAATTCAACTCTAAGAAGAACGAAAAGATGATTGGTTTGCAATTAATCCTACTAGTAAAAGGAAACTAGATTAAGACTACGGAACTAATGAATTAAGAAATAAGTAATAACTAAAATGAGGTAACAAATATGAAGAGAAAAATAGGTCGGTAATACAATCCCTCAACCCTAGTGTATCGCTAGTATAAAACTAATCATAAATTTAAGTGATTAATCAGACCTGGTCTTTAGTACTCCCAAGCATTACATATATGAGGTTCAAGCCCGCACCATATGTAATCAGAGGACGAGTAAAGTAGTAACGCGATAGCTACACTCGCATTGCATTCTAAAGCATACCGATTACTCCGAAGCAAACGAGATCCAAAGATCTACAATGGTTGTGTTCGCTACGCAATGCGGTCTAATAAACCCTTAAGTTTAGAGGACTAATTTCATACACATGCAACTCTCACATCGGGTTGAGTTCATGCATCCCAACCCTAAAAAATCTATCCAGACATATTGAACCTAAAAGAAAATATGTTTTGAATGAAAGAAAACATTTTTACTAGTTATGGAAGATGAAGAATAAGGAAATTACTACTAAAGACTTAACTATTGCAATTATTAAAGAAAGACTTGGAATGAATTTACTTGAATTGCAATCTGGAATCAAACTAGGGAAGCTAATTACAAATCTTCTCTAAAAAAATGAATTTGAAGCCCCCCTTTTCTGGGAGGAGTTAGAAATTTATATCCTACGTAATTTACAAGAGTTAGATTCATTCAAAACTCTAAGAAGAAGAAGATCAAATAAAATCTCGAGCTCCGAATCGATCCGGTCAATATATTTCGGGCTGGTCCGGTCAGTAACCGGACTGATCCGTTTTTTAAATAAATCGAATTAGTCCGCTAGACGAGTTGTTATGCAGTGATTTTAAGGACCAGACCAATCCATTTTTTTTAATACCAGATTGGTCCAATAAATGTCCATCTTTACAGTGATTTGGGACCCCCGACTGATCCATTTTTGTATTAAACCGGATTGTCTTCTCATCTTCTCTTTAATTTCTCTTCAATATCTTATGATTTTCTCACATCTTCGGGCCTTCATAGCTTCTAATCCAGAATCATATTGGGACGCCGTTTCTTCCTACCTGTTCACAAATGCAAGATCTTCGACTTTTATTTTGGGTCTTCAATCGGATTCCTGGCAGAATTTATGCCCAATCAACCAAGTACACTCTAATAACCTATTCTTCTACCGTATTATTCTCCGATAGTTGAGGGTTAATCGAACTTGTTCGTCACAACACTTTATTTAGGGCACACTAGTGATAACCCAACTGCAAAGGTTAGTTAGTAAAGAGGTCCCTTTGGCCGAAACTTATTTCCAATATTCAATATCATTTTCAATACTCATTTTAATCATTATGTCGATATGGACAAATATGAACATATCACAATGAATCAATCATCGGTATCACATGAATTTGAGAATAAAAGCAGTTCACAATATATATATATATATATATATATATATATATATATAGTTTGCATAATAACATATAATTGAAATGTGCAACGAATATTGTAGAGTACTCACCTAAAACAGAGGTTCGAAAATACAAATATTGAGTCTTGGATCACCCGTTAATCTTAAGATGAAACTTCTTCTTAAACTTTCTCGCACTCTCTCTCACTATTTTGTTCTAAACTTCTCAAGGATTTGGTTTGAGTTCAAATGATCCTAAAGGCCCTATTTATATATTTTTTTCAAACATATCACAGCATTGGCATGTGTCTAACTGACCAAGCTTTTACAATGATGAGTCAGCGTTGAAGTGTCATGTAACGAATGGGTCTTGTAGTCTTATTTCACCAAACTGCGACACGTGCTTCAGCTTTCTTTTTAATGATGACGCACATTTAAGCTTTATCTATATGGATGACATGTGTAAGCACGAGGTAGAAAGTTATTAAGGGTATAAAGGTCATTTTACACATAAAGGGTATTTTGCTAATTTCACGCTATATATTTTCAATATTTCTTAGAGGTTCTTGAAAATATTTTATTTATAAAAAGGTCCTTTTATTTTTTATTTTGGTCCCTAAAACTTTCTTTATTAAAATCAAGTCTCCAAAGTTTCATAAACATTTTTTTCTACCCCGAAACTTATCATTTAGCTTAGGATGTGTCATAAAACTTCAATTTGATCCAATTCACAGTTGATTCTTCATATTTGAAAATGGATTTTGTCATATTAAGAACTCAGAATACCACAAATGTAATAATATAACACTATTAGATAGTAAATGAGAAGAAATTGTGAAAACAAACCATATATGAGCATATAAACAAGGGGTCATTACATCAATAATTTGGCTTAAGAATTGAACTTGGAAGGACTATGTTAAAGATTTAGTTTTTGAATCTCTTTTGGTTATTTTAAGTAAAATGTTTGTTTTATAAGATAGAGGTTGTTTGTATCTCTAGTAATAGGTTTTAAAGTTTGTCTCAAGTTATAACTCATTGATACTTTTAAAATATATATGAAGTTTCCTTTTAGAAAGCTTTGATGATGTAATTCCTTTATTTTCAGTAGTTTACGATTCATGACCATGTGAATGTATTTTAGTTGCAACTATTCTAAGAAATATTTTAAACCTAGAATATTGATTGCCTTGGTGGCATGTCAAGACACTCGCTCCCTACTAATTTTGGGAAGGGGTCGTGACATAGGTGGCATCAAAGCATAGGTTCTGAACCCGTAGACTACTGAACATAAGTTTTGAACATTATAGATTTTAAGTTTCCAAACACAGGATGGAGGATTAAACATCCATACTTGTTTGAAAATTAATGTAAATAGAGTTTGGGGAACAAACTTTTTATAAGGAGGGTAGGATGTAATGACCCCACTTTTTTATATGCTCATATATAGTTCGTTTTTACAATTGCTTCTCACTTATTATCTAATAATGATATATTATTACATATGTGCTATTTTGAGTTTTTAATATGACAAAATTCGTTTTTAAATATGAAGAATCAACTGTGAATTTCATCATATTGAAGTTTTATGACACATCCTAAGCTAAATGATAAGTTTCGGGGTAGAAAATATAATTTTATGAAACTTTAGGAACTTGATTTTAATTAAGAAAGTTTCAAGGAGCAAAATGAAAAATAAAAAGTACCTTTTTATAAATAAAATATTTTAAAGGACCTCTAAGAAACATTGAATATATATAGTGTGAAATTACCAAAATACTCTTCATGTGTAAGATGACCCTTATACCCTTAATACTTTTCCACCTCGTGGTTGACACCTCATAATTGACATCTCGTGATTTATTTACTATCGCCACCTTACACATGTCTTCCATAAAAGATAAAGCTAAAACACATTTTGTTGTTTGGGAAAATAAGACTGCAAGACCCCTCCGGAACACGACACATCAACGCTGACAAGCCATTGTAAGAGCTTGGCCACTTAAACACGTGTCACGCCGTGATATCTTTGGAAAATTTTAAATAAGGCCTTTAGGATCATTTGAACTTACACCAATTCCTTGATAAATAGTTACAAAAATTATGGAAAAGTTTAAAAAGAAGTTTTATTTTAACGAAGTGATCCAAGACTCAATATCGGTAACTTCGAACTTCCATTTTAGGTAAGTACTCTATGACATTCCTTACGCATTTTAATTATATGATATTATGCAAACTATATAAATTATATATGGTGAGACTTGTAAGATTTATACCGATCATAAGAGTTTGAAATCTATATTTTCTCAGAAAGAATTAAACATGAGACAAAGGAAGTGGTTAGAATTGATGAAGGATTATGATTTAAATGTTCATTATCACCCGGGGAAAGCTAATATAGTAGCTGACGCTTTAAGTAGGAAATCTACAATAAATTTAGCATGTCTCATTACAAATCAGGAACCTTTGTTAAGGGATTTGAGAAGTATGGAAATAGATGTACGTATTTATAACAAAGGAGGAAAAATTGCAAACTTACAAGTACATATTTTAAGTTTTCATACATAGGATATAGGATTAAATATCCATACTTGTTTGAAAATTAATGTAAGTGAAGTTTGGGGACCAAACTTTTTATAAAGAGGGTATGATGTAATGACCCCACTTTTATATGCTCATATATAGTTTGTTTTTACAATTGCTTCTCACTTATTATCTAATAATGACATATTATTACATATGTGATATTTTGAGTTCTTAATATGACAAAATCCATTTTTAAATATGAAGAATCAATTGTGAATTGGATCAAATTGAAGTTTTATGACACATCCTAAGCTAAATGATAAGTTTCGGGGTAGAAAATGTAATTTAATGAAACTCTAGGGACTTGATTTTAATTAAGAAAGTTTCAAAGAACAAAATGAAAAGTAAAGAAGGACCTTTTTATAAGTTAAATATTTTCAAGGACCTCTAAGAAATATTAAAAATATAATGTGAAATTACCAAAATACCCTTCATGTGTAAGATGACCCTTATACCCTTAATACCTTTCCACCTTGTGCTTAACACCTTGTGCTTTAATTTCCACCACTACCTTAAACATGTCTTCCATATAGATACAGCTAAAACACATGTCACTATTCGAGGAAATAAGACTGCAAGACCCCTCCGGAACCCATCACCTCAACGCTGAATCACCGTTGTAAAAGCTTGGTCACCTAGACACGTGTCAAAGCCGTGATATCTTTGGAAAACTATAAATAGGGCATTTAGGATCATTTGAACTTACACCAATTCCTTGAGAAATAGTTAGAAAAATTGTGTAAAAGTTTAAGAAGTGAAGTGATCCAAGACTCAATATCAGTAACTTCGAACTTCTGTTGTAGGTGAGTGCTCAATGACATTCTTTGCGCATTTCAATTATATGATATTATGCAAACTATATATATTTTGTGAACTATTTTTATTCTCAAATTCATCTGATACCAATGATTGATTCATTGTGATATGTTTATATTTGTCCATATAGACATAACGATTAAAATGAGTATTGAAAATGATATTGAATATTAGAAATAAGATTCGGCCTAAGGGACCTCTTTACTGACTGACCTTCCCAGATGGGTTATCGCTAGTGTGCCCTAAATAAGGCGTTGTGATGAACAAGTTCGATTCACTCTCAACTACTGGGGAATAATACGGTAGAAGAATACGGTATTAGAGTGTACTTGGACATTAAAATTATATAATTGAAAGAAAAAGATATTGCATTTGATTTGTCGCATCCGTTATATTCCCAGTTGTTCATTTCTATATAATGTCATTCACATATAAATATATTACTACAAGTTGTTATCCATATATGTATATGCCTTCTGTTCTTGCTTGAATAAGTATTAATTTTATGAAAAACCTTGGAATGTCTGGAGATTGAACATCATTCAGCTTTTAGCTGATGTTATATAAATAACAAATTTTCATAAAATAATTAGGCTCGCGGATGGAACGTAGAATGACTATATTGAAGATTTAGCTTTTGGAGTTCTTTTTGTTATTTTAAGTATAATGTTATTTTATCAGATAAAGCATGTTTATCTCTATAGTAATAGGTTTTAAAGTTTGTCTCAAGTTGTAACTCATTGATACTTTTAATATATATGAAGTTTCCTTTTAGAAAGCCCTAATGACAATATTCCTTCATTTTTAGTAGTTTACGATTCATGACCATATGAATGTATTTCCGCTGCAATTATTTTAAGACATATTTTCAGAATATTGAACGCCTTGGTGGCATGTCAAGATACTCGTTCCCTACTAATTTTGGGTCGAGGTCATGATAGATTTAACCTAAAATACACCAAATAAATAAAAATAATTTTTTATTTTTATGAGAAAAACATAAAAGTATGTACAAACACGAACAAACTCAAATATAGAAATATGTAAATCAAGATGCAGCTAACACTCTCAAAATGATAAGATCACTCAATCTCAAAGAGATCCAAACATCATCCAAGATAGCATGGATAAGCACAAATCAATAAGATCAAGCAAACGAACATGTTTTTGGATTTTTCATAAATGAATCAAAGCAAATAAATAAACAAAACAAAGTATGAAATAAGTGAATCATATGTGTATAACAACACACTCACACACAAAATAAGAAAAACTCCATGTATTTTTGAATTTTGCTCAAAAGGAAAGACAAGAGCAAATAAAAAAAATTCAACAAGCATGTATATACAAGATGAATGCAACAACTCACAACATATCCCAAACATTCAACTAAAACTCTTATCAAAACTAGAAACAATGACATTATTAAAAAATAAAACGTAGTCATAAAGAAATTCAAACCAAATCAACACAATTCAGTTAAATAAGGGATAATGATACTCCAAACTGAATACACGTATAAACTACACAAATCACATCATCACAATAAACTCACTTCTTAAAGAAACATAAGCTAGGACAAAATATGGAACACCTGTTGAGAAGATCCTAGCTATGACACCAAGAAACTCGAGTGTGGAGGGGAACCTCTTTGGTATCAATGAGAGGTAGGGGAACACTTGAATATGCCTCACCCTTAGAGGTGGAAATACACATACCGTCGTTCAAAACACCTTTCTTTTTCCAAATATCCCTTGAAATGGGATTCTTAGGTTTAATGAGAACCCTTGCCACAACATGAGTTTTCAAATTCAAATTACCTCCTTTTTGAAAACTTCTCTTTTTCAAAAAATCCACTCCTCACAAAATTTTCACTATTATGCTTATGAAAAAAACATAAGGCAAGTTTTTTTTAAATTATTTCCATGTGGGATAAAATCAACATTTCTCTCAAAAATATTTTTCTTTATAAAATCCTTACCACAATCCATTTTTAACTCATTAAATCCTGTCACAAACACATACAATACATTTTTAAGTCATCAAGAAAATAATGGTCATGTGAATGTGAACCAACATGAGAATTTCTAAGCATAAAGGAAAAATATCTAAGGTGGTCGGTTTTATGACAATATGTGCGCGCATAAGATTAATAATAAACCTCTTTAGAATGATTTTTAGAAATAATTCTTGACTTTTATTAATTTTGAAAAACTTGTAGAAAAACTTTATCAAATGACCCTTTTGTGACAAAATGTGCAAGTGTGGGATTGAAAAGGTATTTTCAAACTTTTTTGACGTTTTTCAAAACATTAACCCTTGAAAACATCTTGGTCATTTTCTTTTACATTCAAAACACTTGGATCAAAAAACACATATTTCCTTATATCTTCACTTTTTACATTCTCATTTGAAGAGGATTGAACTATTCTTATTGGTTCATGTGTTAAAACACTTTTCACACAAGTTATACTAGATTGAGTAAAATAGGAAACAACATCATCGAACCACAAATCATACTTGTTATTTTGAATTTGATTCATTTTCAAATCATGAGAATTTAGATTTTTTAAACACTAATAAAAAAATCTATTTTCATCTTTTGACATATATCATTTAGTTTATTTACTAAAACATAACAATTCTCACTATTTTTAACACATTTCATCAATTCGTTATTTCCTTCTTTACACACCAAACATTCTCTCTTGGAGAAACTAATGCAATGGTCATTAGCCATAATCCCTTCAGCATAATGAACATTGTGACGTGTGACGTTATTCAAATTTCTCACCTTTCCTTTCCCATTCACTCTCGACTTCTTTCCATTTCCAAACGTAATCAAACCACCATCAAAATCCTAAAAAGAAGTAAACCATAATTTTTCTCCCGTCATGTGACATGAGAAATCACTATTAAGATACTACCATTCTCATTTGAAGAATTTGAAGTTTCAAAATTTTTAAAAGTATACAACACGGGTGGGGCTCTTTCTTAACCCATTTTGGTTTCACTTGAGTGCACTTTCACAATTCACTCACTTCCTTTTAAAGTTTCTTCAATCCATTCTCGATTTTCACATTCACTCCTTGAAAATCATTTCTCCTTGAGAACTTTGAATATGAATGTTGCTGGTCTATTTGAAATTTATAGAAAAAATGTCTTAAGTGTCCTCTTATGAAACAATATGGGTACTTGTATGTCTGAAATAGTTTTGGAGCAAAATTCACATTCCTCATAGAAAAATGTTGTTCTCTTTGATTTTAAAAAAACTCTTTCCCTTTTAAAGTAATTTGCATGATGCTTAAAGTCAGAATTTTGTTTGTTAAAAACTTTTTTTTCATTCTCATGCTTTTTAAGTCTTTGACCAAACTTAGGTTGATTGACTTTTGAATTCTTCTCAACTTTATCAACATGTACACTTGTACTCTTATTAAACGAGATATTATTCTCAAGTTCTTTTCAATCAGAAACAACATTTTCATTAACAATTTGAGTAGAATCCACTTGAATAAAATCCACTTGTTTTACATCTCTTTTTTCATGTACAAATGTAGTAGAAGTGTTAGAAGGAGAAATAAAATAGTCAAATCCAATACCTTTAGTTCCGTTTTAAATCATAGATTTTTCAAAAAGCACTTTTCTAATCTTCTTCGATCATTCCTCTAATGCAAGCTTCACTTTCAAAGCATTAGACATATCACCTTTAAGAGACATAACTTCTCTTTGATATCATATTTTTTTTTTATTTCAAATATTTTGCATTCTTTTTCAAGTGTACATTTCATTTCAAAGAGCTCACATTTTTTACTTTCCAAACACTAATTGTTTTCATTTAGAACTTTTGAGTTGTAAAATCACTTTGTATTTTTTTCAACAAACTGTTGTCTTCTTCAAATACTTTGATATTATTTCTCATTTTAATGTTTGATTTTTTCAACTTGAGTGACTCGTGAAATAATTTGTTGTAAGCATAGTTGATTTCACTCATTTCATCATCACCAAGGTTTCATTTTGTGCAATATCATAGCTAGACACCCTCGAAGCATGTGAAGTGTTCTTAGCTAATGATGAACGTGTTGATGAATGCATGTTATCGAAACTCATACCTAAAGCATAAAAATTCGATATATCCATGTACAATCACAATCAATCAAATACACATACAAAAGCAAGGATATACTCACGATGTAAATTCTAAACGAGCAACCGTGATCTCATAACAATTGAAAACACAAGTGTGTGAATTATTAAATAACCGAGAGGGGGGGGGGGGGGGGGGGGGTGAATAGGCTATTATAACAAATTTGCCTAATTTTAATTTTTAGCTTCAAACAAAACCCAAATATAAGTCATTTTTCAAATTTCAATGTGATCATGTATAATTGCCACACAACAAACACAAATAAGCAACGCAAAATGATAAACAATTACATAATAATGCACAACACCGGGTATGCGAGAAAAAACCTCAATCTATGAATAAAAAATTTCGGTGTGATCTAGCGTCTCATTAAATTTAAAAAGTTCTTTTTATACAATATAAAAGGTAAATCGATCAAGTGCACTAATAAGAAATTATCTATGTATATTATAACTCTCCCCCGTTCTAATGAGAAATTCGAGTGAAGTACCATCTCTTAAATACGGAAGTTCATTCTTCGTCCTAGTTCCACACCATGCTCCAACTTTCAATAGCTTGAACACTTCAATTTTGATCTCAGAGTATAGATCAAGTGATTGATTCAAAATTCAAATGTAAACTAGACTAAATGTGGATAAAAACCTCTCAAATCATCTCTCAATTGAAGATCTCAATGTAGATCTAAAAATATCACAAACTCTCAAAAGGATTATTCAAGTTTGAATTAGATAGAGAAAGTTTATCTATTAAACACGAAGAACTTCTCAGGAGATGTATTTTAAAATGAAGGAAAAGAGTTCTTCTGAATCAGAGGGAAACAAGCTTATTTATAAAAAAAGTTATAAAAATAATTTTAAATGAGCTTTTTGGAAAACAAGTCTTCATCCCTTTCCTCATACAAATACATCACTCAAAAATATTTTTATGAAAGAAACTATCAATTTTAAAAATCGTAACTGTGTCCAATAGACAAATGTTTTATCGATTTCGTAAAGGATATTCTACAAACTCGACAACAGATGGCTTCAAAACTTGAAGATGTCTTCATGTCTACAAATCACAATCTTTATAGGTAATGGACAAAGACACTCTCACTCAACTAAGTGTATCAAACTTTTGAGCTCGATATTGTGCATGACTTAATTTATCCAATAAAAGTACAAATTTTGATACCAAACTAATAATAAATATAGATTTTGTAAAATTGAGAGTTAAAATATTAATGGTTATATTTTTAGGACGGTTAATAATTTATTTTTGTTAGAATGGTCCCTACTTTTTAATTTTTCTTAATGTAACCTTATTACGTTTTGTAAAAGTGGCCCTTGTTTTGTAGTTTTTAGAGACTAAAAGTGGAATGAAAAAAATATTGTTTGTTTTATATGTGAAATGGAAAGGTTAAGAAGTGTTAAACGCATAAAACACTTTATGAATAAGAACAATGAGAAATCTATCAACGAGTCGTGTCAAGTCTTATTTGTGTCGCGTGATACCGAGTCCGTGTGAAAACACCCACACCCCGTACATGATTGGTTAACCTTAACAGTTCAAAAGGTCAAACACGAACCCGACTCGTTAATGATAACGGGTTACAAAACCCAGACCATTAAACCCGTTAATTTTTTTTTAATATTTAGCTAATGAAAAAAATCGACAATTTCAAAAAGAAAAACCATGTGTGTATATTATTGTGGTAGCAATATGCTTTATATATATATATATATATCGTAAAAATTGAATTTACATAATAAAATATACTCCACTTAAGAAAACTTTTTTCCATTATTGGGAGTGAGTTATATAAATTATTATTTTTTTATTAATATTTATCAAACATATTTAAGTAAATTGGTCAATACTAATCTTATATAACTTGTTAATATTAAAGGATATTAACGGATAAAAACTTATCAAAATAAATTTCTAAACAATCTTAAAAAGTCTATCCTGTTACATTCACTATTGCTTCGAAGTTATAATTTCGTATTATATTCTCGCGTAGAGTCATTGATAATTCTATCAAATGGCCCTACAAATGCTAAGAAAAAATTTCAATGTCACAAAAATATTAAAATTTTAATATCTTAAAAACATCATTGCATAATTATTTGACACAAACTCGTATCTATTAAATAATGAAAAATGATACATATACATATTTTAGTACCAATCAAGTATCGAATATATTTTAAATGATTGTATATGATACAATATACTTAAAAAAAAAATAATAGATTGATATCGAGAATTGATGTTTTTAGCATTACCTTAAATAATACGAGTTGGCCCAAAACAACCGCATCTCGAAAACAACAAAATTTTGATATCTTCAAACTTTACATTTTAACTTGCCTTCCCTGAACGACACAACCGGTGGGCCCATAACAGTTTGTACGGCTGAATTTTACGGTCAACCACCATTCTCAACGACTAATCTTCCCACTTTTTTTGTCTCCGGACAAGAAACTGTCACAAACACAAACATCCTTTTCTCCTCATATTTTGCTTTTTTCACTCCCCACCACCCACCGAGCCCACTTCATCATAACTGCCCCCAACCACCCTCAAAACCTCATAATATTCATTCCCATCTCATTTTCCATTCATCACACTATGATTATGCAAGAACCCAACTCTGAATCCGACCCACCCAACTGGGACTACCTGACCTCAGACTTAACACAACTCATATTCACATTCCTCCCAATCAAATCCATCGTAATCGCTGCTTCTGTTTGCAAACCATGGCGCTCAATCATAACCTCCCCCTCCTTTTCCACCCGCTTTTCCACCGCTAAAAAGCCATGGTTCTTCCTCTACGGCCAAAATAACATCTTTATAAAAAACAACCAAACCTTCGCTTTTGACCCAGAGTACAACGACTGGATCAAACTCCCTTTCTCTCTCTTCCCTTTTGGCTCTTCCTTCATCGGTTCCGGCGGCTTTTTCTTTGCTACCACTTGTTCTAAATTCAGCTTCGCACCCATTCTCAAAGGCACATGGCGCGAGACCTCCCCTCTTCATTTCTCTAGATACAACCCCCTCGTGGGTGTATTTAGTGATTCCTCAAAAGCCCTTAAATTTATAGTTGTGGGTGGTGTTAGATTCATTGGAGGATTAGTTGATATAGAGGATAGGTTGGCTGTTGAAATATATAGCCCTGAGTTAAACTCCTTGGAGCTTTGTCCACCTTTGCCTGCGGATTTTAGATCCGGAAACTCTTCGCAATGTTTGTCATCAGCTTTGTTTAAGAGGAAATTCTATGTTTTTGGGATCTATTCCCATTTCGTAACGGCTTTTGATTTGGATAAACACTTTTGGAGTGATGTCCAGACACTCAGGCCACCAGGATTGCTGGCTTCTTTTCTACTCTCTTGTGGAAACCAACTTATGTTGGGTGGGTTGTGTAATTTGCCTAATGGACCATCGTTTAATTTGTGGAGGATTGATGAGAGGACAATGGAGTTTAGTGAGCTGGCTATTATGCCTAGTGAATTGCTTTACTGCTTGTTTGAGAGTGATGAGGAAGATAAGTTTGCGAGCTTGAAGTGTGCGGGGTTGGGTAACCTTGTTTATGTGTTTAATGAAGAGCATCACCGGAATTACCCGGCTTGCGTTTGTGAGATTGGCAGTGGGAGTGGCAAGTGTAGCTGGAGAAGGGTGCCCACTTTGCCTGAGCCGGTAAATCGGTTTCACAAGGTGATTAGCTTTTGTTCAAGGGTGTCGCTTGATAACATATTTCGTGGGGAGGTGGAGACACTTGGCCCTGGTCATATCTATTGACTGACAACTTTACTTGTTGGTATGAATCTTCTCTCTACAATTTCTTTTTTCACGGTTGTGTTCAATTGTTTAGCCTTATGAGTATTCATCTTCCATCACAACTGTGCTTGGCTTAATAAGAATTAACTGTTGAAACAGAATGTTGAGGAAGACTGACTTGCATCTACTTCTATCCCAACTTTTATAATTGTTTTGGGGGCGTCCTAAATTTTGAAGATTCTTCAAATATATATGTAATTTATATAGCAAGTGAAATACTCCCTCCACCCGCAAATTAATACTTCTGTTATCCTTTTCTTCACATGATCAACAGAACAAAATTCCATGATAGTCTTGATCTCTGCCATTAAGTGTAGGGTGATAATTCGGGTCAACAGGTCGTGTTTCGGGTCGATACGACACGATACAACAAGGTTTTTTCAAACACGAACATGATCCGAATAAAAAATAACATCGCACGACACGACACAAATACCAGAATTTCTTAAATTTCACGCCTAAAAAACACGATAACACAACACGACTTCGTGTCAAAAAATCACAACACGAACACGACATATCGGGTCAATTTCGGATCGTTTTTTCCTGTCGTTTCTAAAATTGTTAAGTGTCATTAAAAACCGTCTTTCTCTGAAAATATTGTTTACGTGTACGGGTGTGTGTTTGGAAAAAAAACAATATATATATATATATATATAGTATTGCTCTTGTGCGGAGTATCCCGCATTTTAACTGTGCGAACTGGACATGTGTCATTTGACGGTGAGCCCAGAAAAGAGAGTGATTGTGCCGATAATTTCTAGGTTCACCGTCAAGTGACAGATGTCCGCAATGCTAAAATGCGGGGCAATCTGCACAAGAGCATTATATATATATAATTTCTAGGGTTTTTTTGGAATACTGGGTTGTGAGATGTAAAGGCTCCGTTTGTTTGTCAGGAAAGTTAAGCGGGAAAATGCTTCTCGGGAAAAGTGAAGTGAAGTAAAGAAAATGGAAAACTATTTTCTTGTGTGTGTTTGGTTAATAGGAGGAAAATTGCAAGAAAATTATAAATAAAAATTATATACGTATACACATATATAATTATAATTTTATAATAAATATGAATATTATATATTTCTTATTTCAATCACTAGAAAATATGATTTAAATTAATAAACATCCTTTAACACAAACATTAGTAATTATAAATAAAATATTATGAACATTTAATTAGTAAAAATATCAATATATATAACGTATTATTATGAATATTTATTGGTAAATATTTTAGTACTAGTTGTAGCAACAACAACAACAACAACAACAATAATAATAATAATAATAATAATAATAATAATAATAATAATAATAATAATAAATATGAAGCACGAACACTTCTCCGGAGGTGGCGTACCCGTGTCGGACACGCGTACGACACTTCTCTCTCTCTCTCTCTCTCTCTCTCTCTCTCTCTCTCTCTCTCTCTCTATATATATATATATATATATATATATATATATATATATATATGTGTGTGTGTGTGTGTGTGTGTGTGTGTGCGTGCGTGTGTGTGTAATTTTCAATATATTTATTTTTCGCCGTGTCTCTGCCCTGTCGTATCCTAATTTTTTAGATTTGTCGTGTCAGTGTGTCCGTGTCGTGTCGGACACGAAACCCATATCCATGTCCGTGCTTCATATAATAATAATGATAATAATAAAATAAATAAAAATAATAGTAATAATAATTTATATGGTAATATAACAATTTTCCTTGAATTTTCTTTCAAAATCCTAGGTTTTTGACAGGATGTGTTTTGTGGGAAAGTTTTTCCTGCAGGAAAGTTTTAGGATTACTTTCTCACAACTTTCTTGCTAACCAAACGCAGCAAAAAGTGCAAGAAAATTATTTTCCTTCACTTTTCCTTTCTTTTCCTGACAAACAAACGCAACCAAAGGGAAATGACCTTTTTCTTTTAAAAAACTCAGATTGCGCTCTTATAGCGCAAAATAGCGCTTACTAGTGCAAAATAGCACCAAATAGCATGTCACGTCACCCAATTGCGCACGCTATTCGAGAGTTCCGCAAAAAATTATTCGCAATATTGCGTTTTTGGTGGGCAAAACGCTATAGTGCGCTATTGTTCAATTAAAAACATGATAACTAGTATTTCTCTGAAAATATTTCTTAAAGACTAAACCAAATATTCCTTTGAAGTAGGGGAGGATGCCCTATTGAGTTTTCGAAAAAAAAGATACCGAGATTTTTTTAGGGGTGCTATATGTAAAGTAGAAAGTAAGAAGCAAAAGTATTAAGGTTTTCACAACTTTTAGGGTAAAAAAATATAAGAAGTTTAAAATTTTTAGAACCCTAGGGCCTTCTCATCAAAAATTTGTATAAAACTCGAATTAACTCAAAAAAAATACCTTGGGAGTTCCCGCCCCGAATTCCCGACACCACTCAATTTTGACCCGACCAAAAATCTTGGATCCACCGTTACTTTGAATGACTTTTAGCCCAACCAAAAGTTCTCTTATAGAACTAAGTACGAAGTGTCATTGGTCAAGAAATTTAAAAGATGGTTGGATTAAATTATAACTATTATTATAAAGAAATATTTAATCACACAGGTCACCTCCGCAAAATGGAAATCCATTTCGGTACAAGTATAAAAGCAAAATAGGTGCAAAGCATTCCACATAAAAGAATTCAGAAAATTCCAAACCAATCAGAAAATCGCCATAAAAATTAAAACATTCATTTTGGCAATTGGCTAGCAAAATTTCAATGATGTGTTTCGGAAATTCAATTCCATGGTTTGGAATTGAAAAAAAAATTAGTTTAAATTTGAATTGAATAATTTTGAATTTTAATTCCAAGCTATAAAATCGGGGTTTCCAAACATACCTTTAGACCTCATTTTGAAGAATAAACAGATCTGTATCTCTATCTGTTACCCAGTAAAGAAGATTTTTTTTTAATAAACAGAACCTAATGTATAGTGTTGATACCAATTTTAATCTGCTGACTTGGATCAATCATACGAAGACATGTGGCTATTTACATGGCAAAAACAAGCACTTCTGAGATGATCACACGCTCCGAGGAACCATGTTATTCCGAGGAACTCATACTCTCCGAGGAACTCATATGCTCCGAGGAACAGACCTCTCCGAGGAACTCTTGAATACCAGAAAGCTTAGGTGATCCGAGCTACTCAGGCGGTTCGAGCTGCATCTCGAACAGAGCAGTAATAGCTGGATAACCAACAGTTCAACTGGTTCATTAAATGCTTATCATTCAGACGCACACGCAAAGAAGGCATTAAATGTATTACCCTTTCATATGTATATCATTTAATGTATTACCCTTTCACATTACAGCCTCAGGGCTATAAATACATTGTCCAATCCTCATTGTAAGGGATCGGATCCTGAATCCAAACTTTGGGATCTAGAACGGAATTTCTTGTAATCTAGAATTCCCAAACAATCAGCAATAAAATAACAGTGGACGTAGGCCATTCTTATAAGGCTGAACCACTTTAAAATCTTTTGTCTCATTTATTTATCTGTGATTGAATTATTAGAGTGATCTAATTTTTTACATCAACAGATTGGCGCCGTCTGTGGGAACGACTGGTAATATCATTTTCTCACCAATAACAATCCATTACCAATGGCTGATATTCCTGAATCCAGCAGTCGAAACGCTGGAACCCCTCTAAATCCATCTGCATCACCAATTATTCCAGATCTGACTGGAATAATGGCAAGTCTGGCTCAGGGCCAAACCAACATGCAAGAAACAATGCGACAACTCATCCAAACCCTCTATGGCAGTGCATCAGCCCATTCCGGACCACGAAGCATCCAAAGAAATACCCGTACGCCTTCTTCACGTACTAGGCGTAATGATTCATATCGCAATGATGAATCTCAAGATTTTTCCTATCAACCTGGACGAACTTCGTCAGTGCGAGCCACGGATATTGAACAACGTGTCACCCTCTCCCCAGAAAGGGCCAGCGCATTGGAAAGATTAAGTAGGGCTTATCCTTTCGATCGATTAGGCCCTAGGAAGAACAAAAGTCCTCTTAACGCAGCGTCGAGGAGCTTTCGACGACCATCAGATTTAAGGGAAGGATCTGCCCAGTCGCGACCAGCTGCTCGTCAAGATGGATCCTATGACCGACCATCTGCTCGTCGAGATAAATCCTAGGTTGCTCGAACCAATAGGCCCGAGGAAGGAAATGATGCTTGGAAAGGATCTATTCAGAGGCTGGAGCATAGATTAGGGGAAATGGCTAAGGCCAAGAACCCTCTACAACGAACCTTTGTTCGGGGAACACCTTTTGTCCAGGACATTGTTGATTTCCCAACACCATCGAAGTTCAAAGCACCTGTTGTGACTCCCAAGTATGATGGGAAGACTGAACCCGTCCTTCATATAGAACAATATCAAGCTGCCGTCGACATCTATGCTATCCCAGACGAGATGAGATGCAGGGCATTCTCGGGAACTCTTACCGGATCTGCTCAGATATGGTATAATAATCTTCCTCGGGGTAAGATTTCAACTTTTCTTCAATTGGCCGAGTTATTCATTGGGAATTTCTGCTTCGAAGCAAAGCCAGTTAAACGAGTAGCACATTTGTTAAGTGTTAGATAAAAAGCTGGTGAGAGTATTAGAGACTATATAACTCGTTTTAATAACGAGAAGCTCGAAGTCATTGATTATGAGGAGAAGACAGCGATTACTGCTTTGATGAGTGGACTGCTGCCGAACAAGTTGTACTACACTTTGGCCAAAGATCCACCTCAAACCATGTCGGACCTGATGGGAAAAGCGTCCAAGATTATGAATGCCGAGGAGGCTATGTCTGCGAAGAAGAATATGGACGCCAAAGAAACCAAGGCGGAAGGTGATAAAGCTAAGAAGAAAGAGCATAAGAACAATGGTGGTGACAAACATTCCAAAAGTAGGTCGTCATGGGAGGTCTTGAAGAAATTTGATAATTACACGCCTTTGAAGGCAAATATCAACCACGTCCTGAAAGAAATTAAGAACAGTGAGGAGTTAAATTGGCCAAAAAATTGAAGTCAGACCCTGACACGAGGAATAGGGAGAAATATTGCGAGTTCCATAAGGATCATGGCCATATGACCAAAAATTGCATAGCTCTTCAGAACGAGATTGAAACACTCATCCGACAAGGAAAGCTAGCAAAGTATGTTGATCGGGGAGGCGAAAGAAGAAACAACGACCGAACTAGAGAGAGGTCTAGATCTCCTCGTCGAGCAGAGGAGAAAAAGAAGAGAAACCATGAAGATGATCCAGATGATGACCCCGATCTTCCCAAGAAACCAAGGCAGCCAGAACGAGAGGTATTTTCAATACGCTTTGGGTCATTTTATTGTAATGTTATTACAGGAGGAGATGCAGGACGAGGAGACCTTACTGCAGAATGAAAAGCTTACCTCGGAGAGGCTCAAGCTTGCTCGTACATTCAGCGAATAAATTTAGCTGAGGAAGATCGCCCGAGAAAGGTGAACAAAGAAAAATTAGTCATTGGGTTTTCAAAGAATGATCTTGCAGGAGTTCTGTATCCTCATGACGACCCACTATTGATCAAAATGAGAATGAAGGAGGTAATGATTTCAAGAGTGCTGGTCGATAACGGTAGCTCGGCAGACATCATGTTCTACTCGTGTTTCGATAGTTTAAATTTAAAGCTATCTCAATTGGAGCCTTACCACAGACCCCTCATCGGTTTTGCTGGCGAGAAAGTATTTCCACTTGGGACGATCAAGTTGGATATATTCATTGGTACATGGCCTGCTTATCGAACAGAAAGAATACGATTCTTCGTGATGGATAAGAATGTCCAGTCATCGTACAATATCATCATGGGAAGAGTAGGATTGAAGAAGTTCGAGGCTGTACCATCTACAGTGCATCAGTGCCTAAAATTTCCAACAAACTTCGGACTAGGAGTTGTGAAAGGTGATCAGAAAGTAGCTCGGGAGTGCTATTATTCATCCGCCGAGCAAGATGAATTGGAAGAATCAAAGAAAAAGACTACTACCTATCAAGTAGATGAAGGTACAGAAATCGAAACATTGGATCCTCGAGATGAGTCGCAACTCGTGAAAGGTCAAGTGGTAGAAGCTACTGAAAATATCATTCTGGACGACGAACACCCTGAGCGAACTACTCAAATAGGTTCATCATTAGAGGCCTCATTAAAACAGGAATTGATAACTTTCCTTAGAAGCAGAAGACAAACTTTTGCGTGGAGTCATGAAGATATGCCTGGGATAAACCCAAACTTCTTATGTCACGAGCTCAATGTGAATAAAGAGATCAAGCATGTGAAGCAGAGAAGAAGAGTATTCAGTCCCGAGAAGAATCAAGCTATACAGGAGGAAGTCGAGAAGCTCCAGAAAGCTCGTTTCATTGAAGATGTTAAATATCCAGATTGGTTAGCCAATGTGGTGATGGTAAAGAAGAAAAACAACAAGTGGAGGATGTGTGTAGACTTCACCGACCTCAACAAAGCATGCCCAAAAGATCACTTTCCACTGCCCCGAATTGATCAACTGGTGGATGCTACCTCGGGACACGAGTTCCTGAGCTTCATGGATGCTTATTCTGGTTATAATCAGATCAAAATGAAACCTGAAGACAGGGAAAGTACTTCTTTCATTACCCCTAGGGGAATATATTGTTATAATGTTATGCCTTTTGGTTTGAAAAATGCAGGTGCGACATATCAGAGGATGATGAACAAGGTCTTTGATGAACAAATCAGTGATAATATGGAAGTCTATGTTGACGATATGCTGAAGAAAAGCAAGAAAGCTGCCGATCATCTAGTTGACTTAAGTCAAACTTTTGATCAACTAGATAAATATCAAATGAAGCTGAACCCGACGTAGTGCATATTTGGAGTACGAGAAGGCATGTTCCTCGGGTACATTGTCAATCAACGAGGCATTGAAGCAAATCCTGAAAAGATCAAAGCTCTATTAGAGATGCGATCTCCAACAACGAAGAAAGAAGTACAGAGTCTCACAGGACGAGTAGCGGCACTCAACAGATTTGTGTCACGAGCAACCGATAGACGTCTCCCATTCTTCAAGACACTCAGAAAGACTTTTGAGTGGAATGATGAATGCGAGAAGGCTTTTCAAGACTTAAAGAGATACTTGGGAGCACCCCCATTGTTGTCCAGGCCAGTGATGGGAGAAAAATTGTACTTGTACCTTGCAGTGTCCGAGAATGCAGTTAGCTCGGCGTTGATCAGAGTGGAGAATGGAGTACAAAAGCCAATTTACTACACAAGTAAGGCCTTCCGAGGAGCAGAGATCAGATATCCAAGGCTGGAGAAATTGGCACTGGCACTGATTGAGGCTAGTAGGAGAATGAGGCCATACTTTCAGGCTCATACGATAGTAGTATATACCGATGTGCCATTGAGACAAGCCCTTCACAAGCCAGAAAAATCAGGGAGATTGATGTACTGGGCAATAGAGCTTGGAGAATATGATATAATTTATGAACCCAGGTCATCACTAAAAGGGCAGGCTGTAGCAGATTTCATAGCGGAGTTCACCTATCCTGATACCCCCGAGGAGCAAAAGTTGCTCGCTGATCAACCTGTGGATGTTACAGGATCAACAAACATAAGCCCAGACCAATTCCGATTGGTAAAAGGGCGTGTGAATGTTACTGGATGTGATGCAGAGATAGTTGGGAGGACTCCGGGCGAGGAACAAGAGTTGCTCGATGATCAACCTGTGGATGTTATAGGATCAACAAACACTGGCTCAGACTAACTCCGGTTAGTAAAAGGGCAAGTGGATGTTACAGGATCATTAAATTCGAGCTCAGACCAACCTCGGTTGGTAAAAGGGCAAGAAAAGATTATCGACGAGGAGCAAGAAAAATCCGGGGAGGATGAAAGGAAGCAGAAAATATTTCACCGAGGAACTCTGACTGATCAAAAATTTGAAGACGAGTTACCTATATTGATGCTATATGTAGATGGCTCATCTTGCACTACAGGATGTGGCGCGGGGATAGTTCTGAGCACTCCGGACGAGGTCGACATGGAATACGCCTTGCGTTTCCAATTCAAAGCTTCCAACAATGAGGCTGAATATGAGGCCATGATTGCAGGGCTTAATTTGGCAAAAATTATGGAGGCACAGCAGGTTGTGATCTTCAGTGACTCTCAATTGATTGTAAACCAAATGATGGGAGTATATGCAGTTAGAGGAGAATTAATGATCATATATCATGCAAAGGCAAAGGAACTGTTGTCAGAATTTGCCGCTATTCAGCTGGTCAGAATACCAAGAATGGAGAATGCGAGAGCAGACGCCCTAGCTCGACTAGCATCAGCTACTCGCACCGAGCTACGACGAACAATCCCAATTGAAGTGTTAGCTGGTCGGAGTATAGATGAAGATCTGAAGATGAACTTTATCACCCTTGATTTAGGACCATCTTGGATGGATCCCATCAGGGTATATATCGAGGAGGGAGAATTGCCAATTGACAAGCTTGCAGCCAAGAAATTAAAGTTTAAAGCTGCTCGGTATGTACTAACTAATGGTGTTTTATATAGACGAGGAATTATGGAAGGTTTGCAGAGATGTGTACATCCCACCGAGGTGAAAGATTTGATTGAAGAGATCCATGAAGGGTCTTGTGGAGCACATGTAGCAGGTCGTACACTTTTACAAAGGGTGATGACGCAGGGATACTACTGGCCGACGATGAGGGCAGATTGTATAGCTTATGCCAAGAAATGTGACAAGTGCCGACGCTTTTCCTCCATTCGAAAAACTCCACAAGCATTGTTGTCACCCATAACTTCCCCTTGGCCATTTGCCATGTGGGGAATTGATTTGGTTGGACCACTGCCAATGACCCGAGGAAGGTTCAAGTACCTCGTCGTCGCAGTGGATTATTTTACTAAGTGGGTAGAAGCTGAGCCACTCATTGATATGACATACGAGAAGGTGTACCAATTTGTTTGGAAGAACATCATTTGTCGATATGGTATCTCTCATGCCCTCATCACAGACCATGGGATACAATTTGATAACGAGGAGTTTGTCGCCTATTGTCATCAGTCAAATATTTTGAAGGTCCACTCAGCACCAGGCCATCCTCAAAGCAATGGTCAAACTGAAGTGACAAACAGAACGCTGCTGAATGGTTTGAAGAAAAGATTGGATGATGCGAAAGCAAACTGGATCAACGAGCTACAATCAGTACTTTGGGCTTACCGAACTACTCCCCGAGTAGCAACTGGAGAATCACCATACATGCTGGCGTTTGGAAGTGAAGCTGTCATACCTGCCGAGTTGGGCCTCCCAACACACAGGGTACTGAATTTCAATTCCCCTGTTAGAGACTTAATGAGAAGACTGTATTTAAACATGCTCGAGAAAGTTAGAGAAGAAGCAGCCATTAGAAATGCTGCTTACCAGCAGTGAACAACTTTGTTCTACAACAAGAGGGTGAAGAAGTGCGACCTGAAAGAACGAGGCTATGTGCTGAAGAAAGTAATTTAAAAACATAATAAATTGGAGGCAAACTGGCATGGACCATACCAAGTTACAGAAGTTGTTCGACCAGGAACTTATTGAATATCAACTTTAGAAGGCGAGGAGTTTAAAAATGCCTGGAATGCAGAGCACCTGCGCAAGTATTATCAGTGATGTATATGTAACGCAGTTTCCATCATTATGAATAAAATGAAAATATTCTACAAGTCTCTCTGTTTATTGAAAATTTTTCGGGGAATACTAGTGCTATGCACTGCTCGGCACAGCTCGACAGACTACTCAAGAAAATATTCCAAACTGTACCAAGTATGGTTGGTCGGGGATAAAAACCCACTAACTGTAGTTGGTCGACGAGGAGAAATATTCCTAAAAATGACAACCTGTTTGGCTAGGAAACGAAATATTCCAAACTGTACCAACATAGTTGGTCGACGAGGAGAAAATATTCCAAACTGTACCAAGTATGGTTAGTCGGGGATAAAAACCCACTCACTGTAGTTGGTCGACGAGGAGAAATATTTCTAAAAATGCCAACCTGTTTGGCTAGGAAAAGAAAATATTCCAAACTGTACCAAGTATGATTAGTCGGGGATAAAAACCCACTCACTGTAGTTGGTCGACGAGGAGAAATATTCCTAAAAATGCCAACCTGTTTGGCTAGGAAACGAAATATTCCAAACTGTACCAACGTAGTTGGTCGACGAGGAGAAAATATTCCAAACTGTACCAACATAGTTGGTCGACGAGAAAAAATATTCCAAACCCACAAACTACAGTTGGTCGACGAGGAGAATTTATTGACCGTGGTTGGTCAGACACATTTTATAAAAAAGACAAAAATCTACCAAGTATGGCTGGTCGGGGATAAAAACCCACTAACTGTAGTTGGTCGACGAGCCAAGTATGGATGATCGGGGATAAAAACCCACTAACTGTAGTTGGTCGACGAGCACAATTTAACAACCTTGGTTGGTTGAAATTTTTTTTAAACATTTTTATACTCATTACTTTATTATTAAGTGATCGAGCAACATTACTGATACTTGTAACTTTTTTATTACTAAGTTGGTCGATGAACAACACAATATTATTATCTTTTTAACAGATATGCATAAATGTAAAGTGTTGATATTTACAAGACAATAACAATTAAGATTTGCAAACAGAAATGAAAGTTTTTCATTAAATTCAAAATAAATTACATTGATGATAAAATGAAAGTTACATTGATATGTATACTAACTGTTACATTAAAAATTCCTATTCTATTGGTCTTTTCCCATCAGCTTTCGATACAGGTTCCTCGCCAGAAGGAGGATCATTGAAAGACTGAGGAGAATTGATGAAGTTCAAATCCTTCAGCATCCTGACGTTCATCACAGAAGGTCGATCTAATAGATGCTCGGGACGAGATACCTCGATCTGAGAGTGAAGATTATAGTCACCGAGGTATTTTGAAATTAAGCTTCGAGGAATGGCCCGAGCAGGGATCCACTCCATCTCCAAGTTGTACGGTGGCACAGGCAAGTCAAGCAACCCGGGATCATGGTAGTCCCATAGATAGTGTCCTTGTTCGAGCTTCAACACACCTAAGGCATTCAGCCAGCCTTGCTTGTAGCCCTCATTGTTGGCATTCTGGATACGATCATCTAAATGGAATAGTGCTTCGTTGTATCCAACCATCCAAAATTCCCTGGGCTGTTTGTGGAACTGATATGTTAGCCTTTCTAGCTGCTCGTGGAGATTCTTGATGAAAAGCTCTTTAATCTCCAAGACTGATTTCTGCGCAGAGAGTTGTTTCTCCAAGTCCCTTATCTTCTTTGACATGTCAGACAAAGCCTGGTTCTTAGCCATTAATTGAAATGCTTGGTTCTCTAAGGCAGACGCTATCCTCTGTTCCTCGACCAGCACCCGAGTTGCTCTTCCTCATCCCCGAGGAGATGTGGAAGTGCCCGACCTCCTCAAGGTGTCCAACTTTTCCCTTAATTTGGCATTCTCAACCTCTAAAAATGAAAATCCCTCGTCAGTCACTGGGATTAGGGTTGTTGAGGAAGAAGCTGCAGACTTCAACTGCGCTAGATCCTTCTGTAAATTGTTATTCTCTTGCTCCAGCAGCTCGGCAATCTGTCTGCACTGTTCAACCTCACCCTTCAAAGTTCTCTCCCTCAGATCATACTCGGCAAAAAGCTTCTCGTAGCCCTTGTCAGCAACGATCAGCTTATACTTCTTCTCGTACCCCTCATGCAGTAAGGCAGTTGATTCCTTGTACTGATTCTGAAGGACTTCGAGGCTACACTGGAGATCCTCGATCATTTCATAGTAAGCCACATTATTGGCTACAGCTCGGTCAAGTAGACACTTCAGGTACTGATATGCTTCGACTACCTGTTCTGAAGCATCATGACCAAGGATGTCGGCAACTTCTGATGCACTCAGGTCTGTGTGACCAGCCTTATAATATTCATTATATTGCTGCATCAGCTTTGTATCATTGGCAGATAGCAGATCCATCTTGGCCAGAAACTAGCAGAGAAAGAAAAGACAATCATAAAAAAGAAGATCAAGACAGAGTATAAATAGAAAAGAGACAACCGTATGGAAGAAAGAACTCAAGTTTTATTAGATCATCAAATTTGGAGTTACAAATTTTGGGTTACATTTGACAAGAAAGAAAAAAAGAAAGGTAAACCCGAACAATATTACACCTTTTCCTTATCTCCCAAAACCTTCTCGGAAGGTTGAGAGGAGGAAGCAGGTTGCTCGGAGGGAACTGTGGGTTGTTCGGAAAGCACCAGCTGTTGCTCGGAAGAAGAAACGACTTGTTCGGCAGCAGGCTGGTTGGTTAGGGCATGTTCTCCCACTACCATTGAAGACTCCTCAGAGGTAGCTTCGTCCTCTTCTAATTCTTCTGGAGTAGGAGGGGGACCAGGGATGTGTCTCTGGAATAGCTCAGATGATTCGTCGACCTTCATTTCCTGAAGGGCAGCAACCCATCCATCCCTAAAATACTTTAGACTGCCATAGTCCACTTGAGAGACCATGGCAGCACATCCCTTATCCCACCCCTTGTCCCAGCCAGAGCTGAAGGACTTCTTCACGACAGATTTCCTTTTGACCTTCTCCAAGGAAACCTTCTCAGACAGCAAATCATCAGCAGCTTTCAGTTTTTGTTCAGCTTCCTCTTTCTGTCGAGTTACTTCCTGGAGCTGGACCAACCTCTCCTCAGCAACTTTGAGCTTATTCTCAAGCTCCCCTTCAGCCCTGAGCTTCTCTCCGAGCTCTTTATTTGCCTTCTCCAAGGCAGCCTTTTTCTTCTCCAACTGTTTGGAGACATCAACAACTCGAGCTTTTTCTTGCTCGGAGGAGGCAAGCTTTCTCTCCCTGATAGCCTTATCAGTGGCATACTGCTGGCGAGAGTCTTCCAAAGATTTGATAGCCTCTTTCATAGCTCCCTCCACACTGGACGAGGAGCATGAGGCTTTAATGGCTTCATCCTTTTTCAGGATTATGTTAAAGCAGCTCGTCAACTGTGAATAGAAAAAGAAAGCAAGTTAGGAACAAGAAATGACAAAGGGAACTACAAAAAGTTTAAAGTAAAGAGACTTACTGAAGCAAGATGACGAGCAGCCAAAGAAGTAACCATGTCCCGAGTAAGGTTATCTTCAGTACCTTGGACCTCGGGAATGGTCAAGGACTTTACCGAGCTCATGTCAGAGCTCGGGGGAACAAAAGTGGGAATTTCAGTCCCAACAGCTGGGGCCTGAATGATGGTATCAGCCAAATTGACCGAGGAGCTCTTCTTCAGCCTCCTCGGGGGAACAGGTACAGCTAAGGAAGAACCCTTGGTCGGTGATATCACAATCACCTCTTCCGGAGCAGCAGACCTGCTCGGAGCCACTGCGGGCTTCTCGGCAATTTTTGCAAGAGCAGCTGGAGGAGCTGCAACAGTTTTCTTTGTCCCCTTCTTTGGAACATCGATCCTGCTCCTCTTTGCCGCACCAGAATCGGAGGCAGTCTTCTCAAAAAAGGTGGGAGGTCTTCTTTTCTTCATCCTTTCGCTCAAAGGAATGTGGGATTCAGGCGAAGAACTTGCAGAGGCTGGTACTGGCTCTACTTCAATGATCACTGGACGAGCAGTGAAGGAGGTTGTATAGCTCTTGTACTGGAGAAAATACGAAGCCGACCTGATGTGCTCGTCGGCAACCCTTTGATGCAAACCCCAGATAAGTCCCAAATGCCTTATATTGACATCTGTTTCTTTTGGGCACTTTCTCTTGCTATCAACTGCAAATAAACAAACATAGTTATCAGTAACACATTTTATCAAACACAAAACAAACATGATTTCAAGATAAATAAAATAAAATAAAAATAACCTATCCCATTGCCATAAGGAGGGCATCTGGGATCCTGGTAAACCTCATCTCCGGTTAAAGGAGAGTGTTGCCAATTTTTTAGAACAACCCCATGTTCAAAATAATCCCTGTTGGCATCAGGGAGATTGACTACTAAGGCTCTATTTATAAACCTAGTTTTTAAATAATAAATATTATCATTAACTGTCCATCTATAGCAGTACATGATTTCTGGAATTCCTATACGAGTTCCATGCACTTGATTTAATTTATTCACCCCATTAACTATTCTCCATGTGTTGGGGGCTATTCGTGTAGGAACAACATCAAAGTACTGACAAAATTCCAGACACAGAGGATTTGGTGGAAAAGAAAATCCACACTCAGCAAAAAAGAGACTGGGGAACGAATGTCCCTCAGCCAAATTGAAATAATTAGAAGGCTCAGAAAGCTCTTCCAATACAACCCAAGAAGGAATGGAAAAATCAGATCGAAACTTGTCAAGAGACTCAACAGGGTAAACCATGATGATGAATTAAAAGAAATGAAGGAGAAGAAGAAAGAAGATCTTATAGAAAAAAGACTGAAGCTGTTGACAATGAACGACGGAAGAGATGAACGCACAAGAGAGTAGAAGACAATGAAAAACTCGAAGATGAAAATTTGAAAAGATAGAAGACGATGGTAGTCTCTGTGAAGTTTAAATACCTTGCCTTGGGAACTGACGAAGTAATGATTACAAAAAGGATGATTACGTTACCGGTGGCTAAAAAGGCATTAAATATTGGCGCGGGAATCAAAGCGAACAACAGCGGCTAAAAAGACGAAAAGTGACGCGGGAACCGAAGCGAGCAGAAAAGTCCAAAAAAGCATGATTCTACGAATTGGGAAGGAGAAATAAATACAAGGGAGATGATCCTAAAAATCAGGAAGAACTATTTAAAGCTACCGTATTCCGAGAAAGAATGTTCCATACTCCTCAAATTTCGAACTATGAAACATTGGGGGCTTCTGTTGATACCAATTTTAATCTGCTGACTTGGATCAATCATACAAAGACATGTGGCTATCTACATGGCAACAACAAGCACTTCTGAGATGATCACACGCTCCGAGGAACCATGTTATTCCGAGGAACTCATACTCTCCGAGGAACAGACCTCACCGAGGAACTCATATGCTCCGAGGAACTCTTGAATACGAGAAAGCTTAGGCGGTCCGAGCTACTCAGGCGGTTCGAGCTGCATCTCGAACAGAGCAGTAATAGCTGGATAACCAACAGTTCAACTGGTTCATTAAATGCTTATCATTCAGACGCACACGCAAAGAAGGCATTAAATGTATTACCCTTTCA
The DNA here is from genome assembly GCA_949130495.1 of Sambucus nigra. NCBI lineage: Eukaryota > Viridiplantae > Streptophyta > Magnoliopsida > Dipsacales > Adoxaceae > Sambucus > Sambucus nigra. The sequence goes on from OX422218.1 coordinate 222,078,457, forward strand.
TATGTATATCATTTAATGTATTACCCTTTCACATTATAGCCTCAGGGCTATAAATACATTGTCCAATCCTCATTGTAAGGGATCGGATCCAGAATCCAAACTTTGGGATCTAGAACGGAATTTCTTGTAATCTAGAATTCTCAAACAATCAGCAATAAAATAACAGTGGACGTAGGCCATTCTTATAAGGCTGAACCACTTTAAAATCTTTTGTCTCATTTATTTATCTGTGATTGAATTATTAGAGTGATCTAATTTTTTACATCAACATATAGTACCTGTCTAGAGTGAGGTGGCAGCAAAATTATAACATTCTCAAGACATTGGTTTTCCCTTTCTTTCATGGTAGTGGAACCCATTGAGCCACATTTTCTTGGACACGAGGTTTTGTATAAAATTTTCATCTCTACTGTATTACTGAAACACGAGGTTTTGTATTTTAAACAGCATTCGCAGTTTAAATGATTTTGGTTGTGTAATAGTTTGGTTAACTCAAACAGAATTGATAATTAGATAATGTAGTATCCAAGCAATTAGTTAAAAAAATGAATGGTTCATAATTAATTTTAAAGAGAATGTGTTGCTCAGAGTTGAAAATCTAGTACTCCGTAAGAATTTTTTGTTGTAATAACCAAACTTTATTTATCACTTGATTAAAGGGGCATATACCAAATAATCACTCGAATATTTTTTAATACACGTTTAGTTCAAGTTTTTTTATTTTGCTCTAAAAAGTCTTTCACCATGCTGCTGGTGCGGACCTTTAAAAAAAGAGAATATTAGTTAAATGGGTGTTTAAGGGATTTTTTAGTACAAAATAAAAGGTTTGGACTAAACGTGTATTAAAAAATATTTGAGAGCCTTTTTTGATATTTGATCCTTGATTAAATTACCATTCTCTAATCGATTAATACCTTGGTAATTATCATGATGAAGTCAATCCACTGACTCATAGAATTCTTTTGCGAAGAAAAAATATGTACAAAAATCAACATAGCTCAAATGTGTGTAAACACTTCAGGTTTGGCTTGCTTGACAGTTCACATTTTATTCCATATCCTTAAGAAGTGTAACATTCAAATGAGCCCTGGAATTTTGGGAAGGAGGGATTATATAGACTACGTAATGACATAAATTTCAACTTCCTTAAACACAGTGAAGAGAATGACAGGTTGCGGGGGTTGAAAAGCTAAGCATTGATAGAGATTTACGGAGCTTGTGTTTGTAGTGTTGGCAATTATTTTGTAAATGCCAATGGGAGAAGGCCTTTATGCGCTTCTACTCGGCCATTCCAGCTTCAATTTGTCTCGTACACATCATCGATTTCTGGAACTTAATTTGTGGTTTATTTCTGTGTGTTGGCAGTTATGTACATATTGGATTTTATCATGACAATCGCCTCGTTCAATAGTCAGTGCAGGGCCAATCCTGAGATTGATAAAAATTGACAAGATCTGTACAAAAATTGTAATATAGACCCCTTTTATGTGTATTGATATAAAAAAATGATCCCTCAATATATAATTAATAACAAATAGACCAGGGACGATCGCTCACTTGGCACGTCCCAGGTCCTGATCATATGTACTCTTAACAATTATCTAGTAATTATTTTTTACCTGAAACTTTGTTCTAGATATGCTTCAACTTGTGTTCTCAGTTTGCTTTTGGTTTAAAGGATTTCAATTTGTTTCCTGTTACCGTCATCCCTGTGTGCAGGAAGTATTTGATGGAATAATGAAAGAAATGAATGTGGTATTATTGGACTTAAATTGCATGGGCAGTGGGCTTTCGAAAGCACAGTTAGAAGAGTTTGCAGAGATTCATTTCTGTTTTTGTCGGGGTTTATAAAATTTTAATTGCAATTGGATGGAAGAAATCTTGCAGAGATTCATTTCCTTTGTAGTAGGACAAACATGCATGCACGGAGGTTGAATGACCTTAAGTAGGCTTATGGATCTCTTTAATCAAAGGATAGTAGCCACTTAAATCAACTACGTAGGATGTAGGCCTATCAATGGATCGGATTTAGATCGGATGTAGGTTGATCCATATTCGTTTAATAAGAATTTAATTGGATTCGGATCGGATCGGATCGGATCTTAATCGGATCTAAAATATTGGATCCAAATCTTGATCCGTATAAGATCGGATCAGATATGGTCCGGATCCGGGTTTGGCCATATAGATACATTTATTTTTTATTTGCTATTTTATCCCAATTCTTTATTTTTTAATCTTGAAACGAAATATTTTATAACTTATTATAGTGTGTGATTCGTATAAATAAAACATATTTGATCCATTATAGTGTAGATATATTAATAAATATATAAATTTATATAAGTTATATTTAATCCGATTGGGTCCTTAACGAATTGGATTAGACTACATCCATATCCGACCCATTTAATAATCGGATAATCGGGTAAATGGGTAATCGGATCTTAAAATATGATCCAGATTCGAGTAAATGGATCGGATCCGAATCGGGTCCAGACCTAGTTCATTGACATCGCTGGTAGGATGCGTTAAGTATCTTAAAAATTGAACGTGTGGAGAAAATATTTTAGGCTCAATCATAATCTGACATAGTAGTTTTAAGATGCCAAAAGAGTTAAAGTCTCTCAAAAACAATAATTCAATTTGATAAGACTCCAAATAACATTAAACTGGAAGGATATATACAGAAATCAAGAACACTTAAAAGAGGCTTAAAGAGGCAAAAGAATTTATTTATATTTTCAAATCAAGCACTCGCCTCTTTTTTCAAATGAAGCTGATACCAAGTTATATAACTTATTTAAGCTCGTGTACACAAGCTTCAGCAATGTACTAACTGTTGAAGTGTGACCACTAACGATGTACTTGATAATCAAGTAAATCTTGTGTCCAAGTTGAAGTTACTCTAAAGCAAGTAAACTTAGTGCCCTAATATACATAGTGACTAAGTTTCAATGGGTACCAAAATCAACACCAACACCAACACCACTATCAACCTAGAGTTGTAGCAACAACAACGTTAGTAGAGACACACTTAGAATGTTCAAATGAGAAAATACATAATGCGTATTTTCAAAGTGGTGTTATGTGAGCTAAAATATACAAAGTGCGTATTTTCAGAGTGCTATGTGTGAGCAAGAAAACACAAAGTACGTATTTTCAGAGTGCTAGTGATACACTGTGTGTTTTGCAAACAATATTACTATAGTGATAGTGAGTGAATTGTGGACGTAGCCAAATTGATGAACCACGTATATCCTTATCTTGTGTGTGATCATATTTTTTTTTATACTATTATCTTTGTTATTTTTTTCTGCGGTATATTCTTGTTATTTTCTTGGTCCATTGAATCTCAGGATCCTGAAAAATTATTGGCAGAATTACCAGCATCTAATTTTCCAAACAATTGGTATCAGAGCTATTGGTTTGACAACCTTGAGTACACGAAAACTATCAGATAAAAATTATTGTGTAGTTTCTTTTGTATTCAGCATATTTAGTATAGTAGGAGCAATGACATCAAAAAAGGAGAATTCTGAAGTCAAAAAATTTATCAATACAAATTTTGGATTTTGAAAAATGCATATGGAGGATTATCTCTTCCAGAAGGATCAGTTCTTACCACTAGAAGAAAAGCTAGAAGATATGGAAGAAGAAAATGAAAGTTGCTTGATCAAAAAGCTCTTGCACTATAAGGGTATCACTATCAAAGTCGGCGGCATTCATCACCAAAAATGAGAAGACAATGGCTTCTCTCATGGACGCCCTTTCTAGTATGTATGAGCAGACCTCTGCAACAAATAAAGTTCACTTGATTAAAAAGTTATTTAATCTGAAGATAAGTGAAGGCAGACAGTTTAGAGAACATTTAAATGTGTTCAACGAAGTGATTGGTTAATTAGAATCGGTTGAAATCGATTTTATTGGTGAGATTAGAGCTACATTAATTATAGGGCATAGAATAGTTACTCCGATCAATAGTTTTGTAGGAAAATCCAAACCGAAGTTCGATGATATTCCCCGCATGTTTATGATAGAGGAGATCCGAAATCAATCAGATGGATCTTCCACTTCGACATTGGCGTTGAACTTGGAGAGCAAAGGAAGATATTATATTAGGAGGAATGGGCATGAAAGATTCTAGCCAAGGAATGACATTTCGCGTTCTTAAAATCCCAAAAATTCTAACAATCAGAACCAAAAAAGAATGAATGTTGAAAAAAGGGAAAGATGAGACATTTAAAGAACTAATGTCAATCCCCAAAGGAAAACATATAAAAAATTGAAGCAAATATTATCTCAGAAGAAGAGATGATTTACTGATTTGATGTTTGGAGAGCAAGGAAAAATCCTGGGTGTTAGACTTCGAGACGTCTTTCCATGATACCTCAAGTAGAGAACTATTTGAAACTAATGTATAGGGTAATCTTAGTGAGGTCTATCTTGGTGATGACCAGCCTTATGACATGGTTGGCAACGACGGGGTGCAAATCAAATTAAATGGCTCTGTTTAGAAATTTAAGAATGTTGTACACAATCCAAACTTGAGATAAAATTTGATCTCGATGGACCAGTTGTTGAATGGAGGTTATATCATAACCTTCATTGGTGATACTTGGAAGATTCTCATAGGTGCAATGACCATACCATGAGGCAGAAAGAGTTGCACACTCTACATGACCACAAACTCTTACGAGTCAATTGCAGTTGTAGATAGAAAAGAGGACTCAAACTTATAGCACTAGAGACTTGGTCATATGAGTAAAAATAGTCTCAAGGTTATGAATTCTCAGGGTAAACTACCAGCACAACAGTCAATTGATATTAACTTGTGTGTGAGATACAACTTCGGAAAGCAGAAGCAGGTCAATTTCCAGAATAATGGGAGAATACCAAAGAAAAAAAAGATTGAGAATGTTCACATAGACTTATAGGGGTCAGTCCCAGTCTCATCCATTGGCTGAAAGTCTTACTTTGTGACTTCTATTGATAACCATTCCAGAAAGGTTTGGGTTTACTTCTTGAGACACAATTCTGGGTTGTTCAATAAGTGGAAGGCTATAGTGGAGAATCAGATAAGGTTAAAGATAAAGAAGTTGAGATCTAACTACGGTGGCGAGTACAAAGACACTAGGCTCATGAAGTTCTATTATGAGAATGGCATCAGACTGGAAAGGACTGTGTTAGGGACGCTGCAATAAAATGGAGTGGAAGAATGGATGAACCAAACATGGACTGAGGAAGACAAAAGCATACATATATAAGAAGGTTTACCCAAGAAGTTATGGGCAAAGGCGATCAATGAAGTATCCTACCTGATCAACTTAGGACCATCGGTACAATTAGAGCACAAAATACCAGAGGTGGTATGGAGCAACAAAGAGATAAAACTTTCGCACTTAAAAGTTTTTGATTAAGTCTCAGATGTGCATACTAGTGATCATGTTAGGAGTAAGCTTGACCTTAAGCACTAAAATAAAAATTTATTGGATGACACGCAAACAAATTTAGTTATCATTTATGGATAACCAAAATAAGAAGGTCATAAGAAGTTGTGATATTGTACTCATTGAAAAACTATAATCAAGTAGGACATAGAAACACGTGTTAGGGATGCAACACATGTTAGTGGCTCAACACAAGATGATCGTGTGTTTGTCAATTTTGAAGATACTTTACAGAGTAATGGAGTTGATATTTTTTAAACGGAGAAATCCATTCCACAAAATTATACACAGTAAAGTGTGCTACATAGTCTAACTCCCACTTTAGTGCTAAGGAGGTCTCCATGTGTAACTATACCAAATAGTAAGTACATAAACTACTTATTACTTACGAATGGAGGTGAACCTTAATGCTATGATGAAGTATGCCAGGTAAGGTATGTGACCAAGTTGCCCATTGGGAAAGAATGATCTACATAACAAGTGGGTGTATCGAGTCTAGTAGGAACATGGTGGTTCTGAGAGATATAAGGCAAGCCTCTGGGTTAAAGGCTTTTAAGAGAAGGAATGGATTGACTACACATAGAATTTTTTACTGGTTGTGAAACAGACTACCATTCAGTTAGTTTTAAGCATTGTTGTAGCATATAGTTTGCACCTTGAGCAAGTTAATTTTAAATACCACAGAATTAGAAGTTCGTATATAAGATGAAGAATCACATACAGCTTGAAACAAGCCCCAAGGCAGTGGTACCTAAAGTTTGACTAGGTTATGAAAATAGATGGCTACAATAAGTGTAATGTTGACCACTATTACTACTTCAAAAAATTTCGATCTAGTTATATTATATTGCTACTATATATTGATGACATGTTAGTGGAAGGCTTAGATATATATGAAATAAATAACTCGAATAAGTAATTATCGAGTGAGTTCAATATATGGGACTTAGGTGTAGTAAAGCAGTTAATGTGGACGAAAATCAATAGAGACAAGAAAAAGGGTATCTTATAGCTGTCTCGAGCAAAGTACGGTAGTCGTGACTTGTAATAGTGCAACGTGAGTGATGATACAAAAATTAGTCAGCTGACGTGGATTAATTATATGAAGACACGTATCATCCTCTGTGGCATAAAATATATTCACCGAATAACTCAGCGTACCGGGCTACTATACGTACAGAGCATCTAGCCAAGAAGATCAAAGGACAAAAATAGATTCAATGAACATTCTTATTATGTACATATGTATATGTCTATTAAATAACGCCATATTGTCTATTCATATTGATAGCCCAAGGGCTATAAATACATCGTAACCCCCTCCATAACGGGGCAATCGATCACTTGCGATCATAATTGAAATCAAGGCAAAACACCCAGCAATACAAGACAGTGGATGTAGGCCATTTTCATTAAGGCTGAACCAATTTAAAAATACTTTGTCTTATTTCCTTATTAATATTTATCTGTGATTAATTAATTAGATCAAGTCTAGTTTTTTACATCAACAGATTGGCTCCGTCTGTCGGAAACGACTATACATAGCATTTTTACTAAAATATTCAGTATACATGGCTAAGATCCTAGAATCTAGGAATAGGAACAATGACGGAGTTCCCCCTAACCAGTCCGCTCCTCCAACTGTCCAGGATCTCACAGGAATAGTGGCCAACTTAGCCAAAGGACAAACAACTATGCAGGAGACCATACGATAACTCATTCAGACTGTTCAAAATGCAACGCTTGCCCAGTTAGGTTAGCGAAGCGCTCATAGAAACATGCATCTATCGTCTTCACGATCCAGACGTACTCTATTCCTTCAAGATTCCCGGTCCAGACATACCGAATTCCATCAAACTGAGAGGTCTAACGATCTTTCCTATCAGCTTGGCCGGACATCTCCCATAAGAGTTATGGGCTCTCAAGAAAATGTTACTCTAACTCCAGAACGAACAAGAGCTCTAAAGAGGTTGAGTAGAGTCTCCCCCTTTGATCGTTTGGACCTAAGAGGAGTATAAACCCTACTCGGATTACGCCAGGAAATTCTCAATGACCAAATGATCTAAGGGAAGGTTTTGCCCAATCACGCCCTGCAGCTCGAACAGAAAGATCCCAAGAGGAGAATTCAGTGCGATCTGTTGCTAGGGCAAATAGATCAGAGGCTGGAAATGATGCATGGAAGGGCTCCATTCAGAGGTTAGAAGATAGGTTAGGGGAAATGGTTAAGGCCAGAAACCCCTCTCTAAAGAACCTTTATCAAAGGATCTCCATTTATACAAGAAATTGTGGACTTGCCCACACCTTCAAAGTTTAAGGCTCCTGTAGTTACGCCAAAGTATGATGGGAAGACTGATCCTATTCTCCACATAAAACAGTACCAAGTTGCAGCAGATATTTATGCGATCCCAGATGAGATAAGGTGCATGGCATTCTTAGGAACCATTACCGGATCTGCTCAAATATGGTATAACATCCTTCCTCCGGGGAAAATCATAACTTTCCATCAGTTGGCTGAGCTCTTCATAGGGAACTTCTGTTTTGGTGCAAAGCCAGTCAAGAGGGTAGCCCACCTATTAAGCATAAGGCAAAAAGAAGGAGAAAGCACTAGGGACTATATCACTCGTTTTAATAAAGAGAAGCTGGAGGTAATCCACTACGAAGAGAAGATAGCTATTACAGCTCTAATGAGTGGTCTTTTATCCAATAAGTTGTATTACACTTTGGCCAAAGATCCCTCCAAATCCATGGCAGAGTTGATGGAGAAAGCAGCCAAGATCATGAATGCCGAAGAAGTTATAGCTGCGAAGAAGAATGTTGAGGTAAAAGTGGAAACTAAAGTTGAAGGCAAGTCGGAGAGAAAGGATCATAAGCATAATGGAGGCAGCAAGCAATCGAAAGGCAAAGAAATGTTTGAGCACTTGAGGAAATATGCAAATTATACCCCCTTAAAGGTGGATATAAACCATGTGCTGGAAGAGATTAAGAATAACGAGGAACTAAATTGTCCAGAGAAATTGAAAATAGCTCCCGAAAGGAGAGACAAGTCTGAGTATTGCGAATTCCACAAAGACCATGGTCACACAACCAAGCGGTTCATAGCTCTCCGAAATGAGATTGAGGCACTCATTAGACGAGTAAAATTGAACAAGTTTGTTGATCGCCAAAACGGTGAGAAGACTAGCGAGAGAGCACGACAAAGGTCTAAATCTCCTTACCGATCAAGAGATGACAAGAAAAGGGACCATGAAGCTGACCCATAGGATGACCTCGATCTCCCTAAAAAGCCTAGACAGCTAGAACGCAAGGTATTTTCAATCCGATTTCATTTATTTGACTGTAATATGATAATAGGTGGAGATGCAGGAGGTGGTGATCATACCGCTGAAAGGAAAGCTTACCTCAATGAGGTCAAGCTTGTTTCTACATACAGAGGTAAATCTGGCAGAGGAGGATCGTCTGAGGAAGGTCAATAAGGATAAACTAATCATCTATTTTTCCAAAAGTGATCTGGAAAGTGTCTTATATCCTCACGACGATACTTTGGTGATCAAGATGATGATGAAGGACGTAATCATCTCAAGAGTATTGGTAGATAACGGTAGCTCGACAAACATCATGTTCTACCCTTGTTTTAATAGTTTAAACTTAAAACTCTCCCAGTTGGAGCCGTACCACAGGCCCCTTATCAGTTTCTCTAGCGAAAAAGTCTTTCCACTTGGGACGATCAAGTTGGACATGCTTATTGGTACCTGGCTTGCCTGCAGAATAGAAAAAGTACGCTTTTTCATAATGGATAAAAATTTCCAATCAGCCTATAAAATAATCATGGGAAGAGTAGGTCTGAAAAAGTTTAAAGCAGTGCCATCCATGGTACATCAATGCTTGAAGTTCCCGACCAACTTTAGTGTGGGACTTGTAAAAGGCGATCAAAAAATAGCTCGGGAATGCTAGTATTCATTTGCCAAATAGGAAAAGGTAGAGGATACTAGGAAGAAGACCACCACTTACCAAGTGGATGAGTCTGAAGATTCAGAGATTGGGACACTGGACCCTAGAGATGAATCGGAGCTCGTGAAGGGTCAGGTGATGGAAGCGACGGAGAACATTATTCTGGACGATGAACGACCAGAGAGAACAACTAAAATTGGAGCTTCACTTGATCCGACAATAAAGTAAGATTTGGTGTCATTTTTTAGGCATAGAAAGCAAGCTTTTGCGAGGAGTCATGAAGATATGCCGGGGATAGACCCAACCTCCTGTGTCACTAACTCAATGTTAATAAGGAAATCAAACCAATGAAGCAGCGAAGAAGGGTCTTTAGCCCAGAGAAAAACCAAGCTATTCAAGACGAAGTAGAGAAACTACAAGAGGCCTCTTTTATTGAGGATGTCAAATATCCCGATTGGTTAGCCAATGTGGTGATGGTAAAAAAGAAGAACAATAAATGGAGAATGTGCGTGGATTTCACAGATCTGAACAAAGCTTGCCCAAAAGATTACTTCCCTCTACCTTGAATCGATCAGTGTCATTTGATCCGACAATAAAGCAAGAGTTGGTGGCATTTTTGAGGCATAGAAACCAAGCTTTCTCATGAAGTCATGAAGATATGCCGGGGATAGACCCAACCTTCCTGTGCCACGAACTCAATGTTAATAAGGAAATCAAATCGGTGAAGCAGCGAAGAAGGGTATTTAGCCCAGAGAAAAACTAAGCTATTCAAGAGGAAGTAGAGAACTGCAAAAGGCCTCTTTTATTGAGGATGTCAAATATCCCGATTGGTTAGCCAATGTGGTGATGGTAAAAAAAAGAACAATAAATGGAGAATGTACGTGGATTTTAAAGATCTGAATAAAGCCTGTCCAAAAGATCACTTCCATATACCCCCAATCGATCAGTTGGTAGATGCTACTTCGGGGCTTAAATTACTGAGCTTCATGGATGCTTATTCCGGGTACAACCAAATTAAGAAGAAACCAGAGGATAAGAAAAGTACCTCTTTTATTACATGTAATACCCCGTATTTTCATGGCTTTTAAATTATGGGATTTATTAAATCTAATTGAGATAAATTAATTTAATTTGAATCCGGAATGTTGTTTTAAATATTTACTAGCGTGGCGAGAGTTAGTAATTATTCGAAATTTGATATTTTTTGAATATTACTGGATGATTATAGTAATATATGATATTCATTTTTGTAATATTGTCACGTGTGAATAAAATGACAATTATGGAAATTTAAGTCGGGACGCGCCTGTGTCGTGTCGGGACTAAATGTTGATTAATGAAAGTGAATATTTTATAGGGTGTTCGTATGATCATTTTGAGTGCGCCAACGTGTTCGGATGGGTTGAGATAGTCAGAAAAGTGTACCCGGGGGTTTAGTTTGAGTCTCGGGGCTATTTTAGGCTTAATTAGTACCCCGGGAGGGCATTTTAGTCATTTTGTATTTTTGGGTAATTAAACCTACGAAAATTAAAATGGTTATATAAGATATCTAGGTTGTCTTCTAGGGTTATAACAATCAAAGACAAGTGACGGCCATAGGAAAGGGAATGAGAGAGCTTCCAAAGCAATCCAATGCCCGAAATCCATCCGTTTGCACCGCCTCCACCATCAACGCGTAGATCGCGAGATGGGGAACGCAACCACACCAATTTCGGCACCAAACCAGACTTCTGAAAATCCCAAGCAAGTGTTTATCTTGATTATTTTCGTTGATGCATCACTCATGTTAGTCTAAGTATGATTAGGGTGAGATTTATGGAAGAAAAACCCAATTTGAGATAGGAAATTGCTGTAGTGATGATTTATATGATATTCTGGAAACCCTTTGTCATGTAGAGGATTAAACCACAAAATTATGATGTCTTATGAGAAGGAAATTCTGGAAAAGATTTGTTAGAACCATGTTTAAGAGAAATCTAGGGTTCTTGACATTTATATGAATTGTGGGCTGATAATCCATGTTTAGTGATAAAAATCTACATGCTTTACGTTGGAAATATCTGGTATAATGATATAATGTTAGTAGTATAATTTGCTGGACGTTTGGGTATGGAAAGTTAGGATTTGGATGAAGTTTTGTGAGAAAACCCGTAACTGCAAAACTGCAGGATTCGCCATATCTGTTTGATCGATCGATCGAACCCAGAGCTTCGATCGATCGAAGGTTCGATCGATCGAGCCCCAGACCTCGATCGATCGACCCCTCCTGGAAGACTTAAGTTTCCCATTTTTAAAACTGCTGAATTGATTCGAAATGAAGAAAACTCCTTAGACATCCTTGTTAAGATAATTTGGGAGATAATGATGATCTGTAAGATTCATTAATGAATAAGAGACCTTTAATGTAAGGTGAAATCTATATTTTTGGGATATCTTACATAAGGGACAATGTAAGTATGTGTTAAAGGGGAGAGACACGTAAGAGGGTTACGTTGGAACATAAATGAATACCTACTGAATTGTACCTTTGGAAGGATAGAGTCCATAAGGGCTACGTAGTAAGTTGGAGAAACCCTTCGAATTAAAGTGAGAAACGAACCATTATACGTGATAACTAATAATGGGAAAATAAGGATAAATGTTGTGAATATGGGTTATGAGATAAACCTAAATTGATATAATAAAAGTGGTATATTTATATGATTGTGTATACATATATTATATACTTGTGAAAATCATGCCTGCGCTACTTGCTATCCCGGAGGTTACCGCACTGGGACGATCTTATCATGTGTTGCCTTATGGGGGATATTGACTCGTACCCTAGAAGATAGAAATCCTAGGTACGGGCTATCGGATTGATAGTCGGACGATCCTAAGAGACGTGAGGGTATGTACTGACCTCTTGGACTTGGAATCTATGCTTCGCCTCAATGTTGTTTGTGTATGTATTTGTACAGTTCGAGAGTGATTCCGAACTTGTATTCCCTTTAGTGTGATTGATATGGGGATTGGATAGCAGAGTATGCCCGCACCATAGTTTTTATGTGGGGTGCCGTTATGATATATATATTTTACGAGTAGTTAATATATATATGAAATTCTGAAATCTGGAACTGCCTACTGTGAATTGATATGTAGGACATGGTTGATGACTCAAATTATAAATACTTGTGTTGAGAAAGTATAATATGACACTGGAAAACTTTATTGATTAATAAAGTAAAAAGGATAACTTTGGTTACAAATTGAAATCTTACGTTTTAAATACTTGTGTTGTTCAGTTGTAAATCCTACGAATAACCTAAGATAAGTTAAATCATTGGGGAGAGATAGTGTGGTATATCACGAGATAGACCATTGGGAAGGATAGTGCGATAGGTGTGCACATTAGAAGAAAGGTGAGAATTTCTTAAGAGAGTGTCCCACTAATATGTTGTTGCATTGGCCTGTAATCAATTTAAATACTTGCTAAACTATTTTTAAAATGGTTCTACATTCGGGCTCTGACCCGTTTGCTGTTACTTCTTCTCTCTTGTGTCTATATATATGTGTATTACAGGTGCCCAACCACAGGGGTGTCTTACTTAGGATTCTTTGAATGGAACGCGCTGTAGCTTTTGTGGGAGTTGCAGGCCATTGCTTAGACAACCTCATTGTTGACTCTACTTGTAGTTCAACTTTATCCAGTAGGGGCATGTGTCGCCCTTTTCCATTATTTAGTTGGTATTGTCAGAGATTGTAATTTTTACTTTCAGTACCTTTATTTCGAGATTTATTACTGTCAGGAAGTTTTCCTTTGGTGTTGTAAATATTGGGACTATTTATTGTTGGGTAAACTCTTAAATGTCCATTTTATTCTTCTACTTATCGTGTGACTCTTTAAATGTAAATGGTTAAAGGTTTTATAACCGGATTTAATAAAATGAGAATAAGGTTTTAAATGGTTTTGACACTTAGCTTAATTATTTAGGGTGTTTAAATTGGAAAAGTATTTTAACGACAGTGATGCTAAGAATGAATCAACTGTTCACCTTGATTTTAATTTAATAAAGGAGTGATCGCCCGGTATTTAATTAGGCGGGGTGTCACAGGTGGTATCAGAGCATCAGGTTCTAGTGTCCTTAGGATCTGTACGGTTTATTATGCTTTCAGCGTTGCTTTGATTGTTATAGAGCCCTATGTTTAGGATTGTCGATTTCTTTGACGAGATTTCGTTCTCCTGCTATCATGTGTATGCATTAGTGAATTCTAATTTCGTTCGGATGTGTGCGTGTTTTGAGCGATGATGGATGTCAGAAGAGGACCGTTAATCGTACATCAGGAGGTAGGGCTCAGTTGAGATTGTAAAATATATTCGAGGATGATGACCGTAGTCGAGGTCACCTCCATTGTGGCGTGAGAAGACAAGACTCGAAAGGCGACTAAGGTGCAGCAATGATTTCCAAATGCTGTTATAGTCAAATGAGGTACGAGGGTAAACTTACCCAACGTATTACAAAAACGTGTAAAGACTGTCAATGGGAAATTTTAGAAACGCGAAAATTGTATGTGTTTACTAAAGGAGGTAAAGTATCCAAAGGCTTAAAAATAGGACGAAGTGTGGCAAACTGAAAGTGAAAATTTAGAGAAAATTTTCTTGACTTTCGGGACGAAGTTATAATGGTTGGAGTCAACCACCAATTTTAGAAGTGGAATACTATGCCTATAGGAGAACCTTAGGTACAATGTTGACCGTATGTTCCTTCCACAACTGTTTAGGGTGAGAAGAAAACGTGGTTCTGAACTCATCACAGGAGGGCATGACAGAAGTCCGATTGTGGATATGAACCCTAATCATTAGCAAATTTTGTATCGAAAGATGTAGATATGAGTGGAGGAAACGACTCCAAGTGGGAGACCAACTCGTAATAATAATTGATAATACTCGAGGAGGAAATTCTGATGGATGGTTGATTCAGAGGTTGACAATGTTGTATTTTGTCGATAAAGATGATAATGCTCCTTGTGTGGGAAGCTTAAAGGGATCGAAGAAGTTAGTCGAGAATAAGACTAAATACGAGGGTGGTGATATAGCACCACAAAGGGATGTGGATATACATAAGGGGACCCATTTAAATGATTCGGATAATAAAATTCTTACCAAATGATGGTAAATTCAGTAAGTACTATTATAGATAGTAACATGATCTTTATGGCCTAAAAAGTTAAAGGAACAATCGGGATGGCTAACGGGAATCGAGTCTACTAAAGTCCGAGATAAGGACAATCCTAACCTGGTTAGTAGGACAGGTGATAAGTGGATTATGTACTGAGGTATTTTTGTGTGAAGTGAGATCGCTCGCGATAATATGTTCCAAAGTGAGTATAAGGACAAGAATACGGTGCCTAGTAAAAGGCAACGATTAAAGAAATTTTGTTTGGTTTGAGTAGACGTGTTACGTCCGAAAACCATTTGCGCAGTCAAGACGATTGACAAGGTAGAAGTGTAAGCTGTATCCTCAGAGGATGAGGCGTTTTATGTGACACGAGCGAGTCACTATATTTTTTCCTTGCTAGATTAGCATGTGAGACGAGTTTAATGCATATAGTTATAAATGTTACCATTATGTGAATATTTTTCCCTAGTGTAGCGGTATTTTTCTTTGGTACTATCCGCGGAGGATGAATGAGTATATTAACAGTGTTTTATACTTTATTGAGGTTACTCGTTGTAGTGATGCGATACACGAGTATGATATTATCTTTGTTAAAATGTTATAGAAATGGTTAGTACGATAGTGGGCATTTATTGCAAGGCTATCGGAGTGGTTGCATTAGCGCAACATGTTTTATATTTGTTTTTGAGAGGCTTTACCTGTGAGAAGGTTGGACTCGCACTTACTTTATCTATCCTAGAGACTTCGGAGGATATAGTGGGCTCGAGATATTCGATGCCAATGTGTGTATAGACTTTGTCAGTATAATTTCGTATGTATCGGGATTTACCGTTGAGCGAAAATGTTTGACTCAGTATTATGTTTAGCACTCCGGACTTAGTGATAGGAAGAGTGAATTGTTATATTTATCCTTTAGAGATGTGGGAGTTAATATTTAGACCCCTATTATTAGGGAAAGGAATTTTGAGAATTCCGATTGTATGTAATCGAGGTTTATGGAATGCTATTACCACCAACCTATACTGAACAATAGTGCAATTAGTGAAACGTTCTTTGTTAAGCATAATTACGGGAGAAATTGTAACTTTTCTGTCAAGGGACGGAATAAAGGGGTAAATGCTATGGAAGGAGGACCTAACGGATCTCGATAACCGACAATACTAGGCAGTAGTGTATCGGGAGGGTTCCTTGTTTGGATTTCACTTTGCGAGACATCCCACGCATGAAACTTAGCATAAGGTTGGAAATAGGGAGACGTTTGGTCACTATTCCATGAGTTCGTTACCCTGGTCGAAATGGGATCAAGTAATTATGTATGTAAGTTGGAAGTTGAATTTTGTCTTAAAACCATTAGAGTCGGTTGTGTGGTAAGAAAGCATTGAAAGTTACCCCACGAGTTGAGGGGTGGAACGATGATAAGGAAGATTTAAAATTTTGATTTTTAGGGTAATTAGAGTGTTGTAATTACGCTGCAAGCACCAGGGAAAACAAAGAATTTGTTTATTAGTATGGAGCGTATGTGATGCTTACGCTAGTATGCCCGGTTTATAGGGTGTGTAGACATCCTGGTTAACTGATGTTAAAACTCGTCCGAGTCGAAGGGACGTGGTCATGGACGTGTGTCATATATGTTTGTGGGACTAGTTTAACGAAGTGGAAGTGATAGAATGGATTAAACGTCGCATGAGGGGCGATAATACATACATAGGTGTGTAATTAGAATAGCACACCCAAATTTGAATTGGAAGACTGTGGGAAGTCATTTAAGTAGAGTATTCCTTGAATGGAGCAGAATTAAATGATTATGAAGAACACTCGAAGCGGAATTGTTAGTAGGCAAGTATGAGAGCGACTTGCATATACAAAAGGTGATGATGTTGGTATGGTATAGGAGATCCAGAAGTGCGCTTAGTGGACAGAAGAGCACGGGTGGAACTTTCGGCATACTACAAGGAAGGAAGGGGAGTATTACGTGTCACTTAATGTGAGACATTTCAAGGAAGAATAGATGTTTAGCGGGACATAGTGAGTAGTCTCTACATGCACCGCCCATAGGTAAGGTTTGGTTGAAAGAAGAGAATCAACCAAAGAATTTTGTGTTTATCGACAATTCCTAAAATTGGAAGAGGTCAGTAAAGTCGGTACAGTCCTTGGATGGGTTGCCATCGTCAAAACAAGGTCAAGGGTTCATCCCGAACATGTGAATTAAGCCGATGAGAAGGAAGTGATTGATATTCCTTTGGTCTGGTTTACAATATTAACTAGTATGACCCAGACTTCCTTTGAAAGGAAGGTCGCGCCAGTGCATGGTCCGACGCAGTATAAATTTCCGAATCAGGATGAGATTGGTGAATCCCACCTTTAATATGGAATTTCAGGAACCAACAAAGATAAGGTTTCGTTTCGAGTAGCATGTATCACCCTTAGCCAGGGAATAGGCGCATGGTGATTAAAGATTTGGGGAGATACATGAAGGAGATTTTGGAATCTTGATACGATGATTTCAGGAATGCTCTGTAGAAGCACTCGTACCTGTTTGTCGCGGACAAGGTACTTATTAAGGTTTTGTTATGGAAGAACCTTGACTATTCTCCTCCCGTATGTTTAGAGGAGAGTAGATAATCAGAGTTTTTGGATCGGTCGAGAGAATATCCGATAACTATGGTGGAATTCCACGACTGTTTTAGGCGAGCAAGAGTGATCAAATGCTCGTAATATTTTCTCAGAATGGGAGTTTTGTATATGAATAAATCTGAGTATTTGTCATATAGTGAGGTGCGGCCTCCGAATGATAGTGAGATAATGAAATGTATAACGTATAGGCGTGACCCATACGAATGTTGTCGGTTGGGAGCACAATGTGAAATGTCTCCAAAGAGAATGTAAAATAATGTTACTGTGAAGAAAGGGCTATAGTGATCGAGCACTGTAATGTGTAGTTAGTTTGTGTACAGAAAAGGATATCCAAAATTGTGCTACCTGATAGGCCTTATTTTCCGAATTTCGGGATGAAATTCCGTTATTAGGGGGGAAGTATGTAATACCCCGTATTTTCATGGCTTTTAAATTATGGGATTTATTAAATCTAATTGAGATAAATTAATTTAATTTTAATCTGCAATGTTGTTTTAAATATTTACTAGCGTGACGAGAGTTAGTAATTATTGGAAATTTGATATTTGTTGAATATTACTGGATGAGTATAGTAATATATGAGATTCATTTTTGTAATATTGTCACGTGTGAATAAAATGACAATTATGGAAATTTAAGTCGGGGCGCGCCTGTGTCGTGTCGGGACTAAATGTTGATTAATGAAAGTGAATATTTTATAGGGTGTTCGTATGGTCGTTTTGAGTGCGCCAACGTGTCCGGATGGGTCGAGATAGTCAGAAAAGTGTACCCGGGGGTTTAGTTTGAGTCTCGGGGCTATTTTAGGCTTAATTAGTACCCCGGGAGGGCATTTTAGTCATTTTGTATTTTTGGGTAATTAAACCTACGAAAATTAAAAGGGTTATATAAGATATCTAGGTTGTCTTCTAGGGTTAGAACAACCAAAGACAAGTGACATCCATAGGAGAGGGAATGAGAGAGCTTCCAAAGCAATCCAAGGCCCGAAATCCATCCGTTTTGCACCGCCTCCACCACCAATGCGTAGATCGCGAGACGGGGAATGCAACCACACCAATTTCGGCACCAAACCAGACTTCTGAAAATCCCAGGAAAGTGTTTATGTTGCTTATTTTCGTTGATGCATCACTCATGTTAGTCTAGGGATGATTAGGGTGAGATTTATGGAAGAAAAACCCAATTTGAGATAGGAAATTGCATGTAGTGATGATTTATATGATATTATGGAAACCCATTGTCATGCAGAGGATTAAACCATGAAATTATGATGTCTTATGAGAAGGATATTCTGGAAAAGATTTGTTAGAACCATGTTTAAGAGAAATCTAGGGTTCTTGATATTTATATGAATTGTGGGCTGATAATCCATGTTTAGTGATAGAAATCTACATGATTTACGTTGGAAATATCTGGTATGATGATATAATGTTAGTAGTATAATTTTCTGGACGTTTGGGTATGGAAAGTTAGTATTTGGATGAAGTTTTGTGAAAAAACCCGTAACTGCAAAACTGCAGGATTCGCCATATCTGTTTGATCGATCGATCGAACCTAGAGCTTCGATCGATCGAAGGTTCGATCGATCGATCCCCAGACCTCGATCGATCGACCCCTCCTGGCAGACTTAAGTTTCCCATTTTTAAAACTGCTGAATTGATTCGAAATGAAGAAAACTCCTTAGACATCCTTGTTAAGATAATTTGGGAGATAATGATGATCTGTAAGATTCATTAATGAATAAGAGACCTTTAATGTAAGGTGAAATCTATATTTTTGGGATATCTTACATAAGGGACAATGTAAGTATGTGTTAAAGGGGAAAGACACGTAAGAGGGTTACGTTGGAACATAAATGCATACCTACTGAATTGTACCTTTGGAAGGATAGAGTCCATGAGGGCTACGTAGTAAGTTGGAGAAACCCTTCGAATTAAAGTGAGAAACGAACCATTATACGTGATAAATAATAATGGGAAAATAAGGATAAATGTTGTGAATATGGGTTATGAGATAAACCTAAATTGATATAATAAAAGTGGTATATTTATATGATTATGTATGCATATATTATATACTTGTGAAAATCATGCCCGCGCTACTTGCTATCCCAGAGGTTACCGCGCTGGGTCGATCTTATCAGGTGTTGCCTTATGGGGGATATTGACTCGTACCCTAGAAGATAGAAATCCTAGGTACGGGCTATCGGATTGATAGTCGGACGGTCCTAAGAGACGTGAGGGTATGTACTGACCTCTTGGACTTGGAATCTATGTTTGACCTCAATATTGTTTGTGTATGTATTTGTAAAGTTCGAGAGTGATTCCGAATTTGTATTCCCTTTAGTGTGATTGATACGGGGATTGGATAGCAGAGTATGCCCGCACCATAGTTTTTATGTGGGGTGCCGTTATGATATATATATTATACGAGTAATTAATATATATATGAAATTCTAAAATCTAGAACTGCCTACTGTGAATTGATATGTAGGACATGGTTGATGACTCAAATTATAAATACTTGTGTTGAGAAAGTATAATATGACACTGGAAAACTTTATTGATTAATAAAGTAAAAAGGAGAACTTTGGTTACAAATTGAAATCTTACGTTTTAAATACTTGTGTTGTTCAGTTGTAAATCCTGCGAATAACCTAAGATAAGTTAAATCATTGGGGAAAGATAGTGTGGTATATGACGAGATAGACCATTGGGAAGGATAGTGCGATAGGTGTGCACATTAGAAGAGAGGTGAGAATTTCTCAAGAGAGTGTCGCACTAATATGTTGTTGCATTGGCCTGTAATCAATTTAAATACTTGCTAAACTATTTTTAAAACGATTCTACATTCGGGCTCTGACCCGTTTACTGTTACTTCTTCTCTCTTGTGTCTATATATATATGTATTACAGGTGCCCAGCCACAGGGGTGTCTTACTTAGGATTCTTTGAATGGAACGCGTTGTAACTTTTGTGGGAGTTGCAGGCCATTGCTTAGACGACCTCATTGTTGACTCTACTTCTAGTTCAACTTTATCCAGCAGGGGCATGTGTCGCCCTTTTCCATTATTTAGCTGGTATTGTCAGAGATTGTAATTTTTACTTTCAGTACCTTTATATCGAGATTTATTACTGTCAGGAAGTTTTCCTTTGGTGTTGTAAATATTGGGACTATTTATTGTTGGGTAAACTCTTAAATGTCCATTTTATTCTTCTACTTATTGTGTGACTCTTTAAATGTAAACGGTTAAAGGTTTTACAACCGGATTTAATAAAATGAGAATAAGGTTTTAAATGGTTTTGACACTTAGCTTAATTATTTAGGGTGTTTAAATTGGAAAAGTATTTTAACGACAGTGATGCTAAGAATGAACCAACTGTTCACCTTGATTTTAATTTAATAAAGGAGTGATCGCCCGGTATTTAATTAGGCGGGGTGTCACATTACCCTAAAGGTAACATACTGTTATAATGTTATGCCTTTTGGTCTTAAAAATGCAGGTGCTACATACCAGAAGCTAATGAACAAGGTGTTTGCAAAGCAAATTGGCAGAAACACGGAGGTTTAGGTCGATGACATTCATACTAAGAAAAAGAAAGTTGTTGACCACATAGCTGATATGGGCCACATATTTGACCAACTAGAGAAATATCAGATGTAGTTGAACCCGACCAAGTGCGTCTTTGGCGTGCAAGAAGTCATGTTCCTCGAGTATATTGCGAATCAACGAGGCAGTGAGGAAAATCCTGACAAGATCAAAACATTGCTATAATTACAATCTTTAACTACGAAGAAGGAAGTATAAATCCTCCCGGGGCATGTTGCATCTCTCAACAGGTTCGTTTCATGAGCAACTGACAGATGCCTGCCATTCTTCAAGACATTCAGAAAAAATTTCGAGTGGAATGATGAGTGTGAGAAGGCATTCCAAGAGTTGAAGAGATATTTGGGGACCCCTCCTTTATTGTCCAGGCCGGTAGTGGGAGAGAAATTATACTTGTACCTGGTTATTTCAGAAAGTGCAATCAGTTCAGCGTTGATAAGAGTAGACGATGGAGTGCAGAAGCCGGTGTATTATACAAGCAAGGCATTCCGAGGAGTAGAGATTAGGTACCCAAAATTGGAGAAGCTGTCGTTAGCACTGATCGAGGCGAGCAGGAGAATGAAACCGTACATCCAAGCTCATACCATAGTGGTATACACCGACATGCCACTCAAACAGGCTTTACACAAGCCAAAAAAATATGGAAGATTGATGTATTGGGCGGTGAAGTTAGGTAAATATGACATTGTCTATGAGCCAAGGTCTGCTCTCAAAGGGCAGGCAGTGGAAGATTTCATTGCTGAATTTACTTACCCAGATACCTCCGACCAATAGGGATCTAATGCAGAACAATCCGCAGATGTTAGAGGATCACCAAAACCCATCCTCGATCAATTTCCATCAGCAGACTCTCCGAAGGGGACGTTGACCGATCAACAAGAATCCTCTGATAAAAGCCTAGAGTTAAGGGATGATAAAACGAAGCACCAAATATTCCATGACGAAACTTTGTCAGACCAAGGGTTTGATAACTATATCCCTGTATAAAATTTATATGTTGATGATTCCTCATGTGCCGTAGGCAGCGGAGCCGAAATAATTCTTAATAGTCTAGATGGATTGGATATAAAATATGATCTGCGTTTCCAATTCAAAGATTCCAACAACGAAGCTGAGTATGAAGCTATGATTATAGGCCTCAGATTGGCCAAAACACTGAATGCAGAGCAAGTTACGGTGTTTAGTGATTCACATCTAGTCGTAAATAAGATTCTTGGGATGTATACGGCAAAGGGAGAATTCATGTCTAGGTATCACACCAGAGCTATAGAGATTGTATCTAATTTTTCAGTTGTTCAAGTGATCAGAATACCAAGACTGGAGAATGCGAGGGCTGATGCACTAGCTCCGTTAGCCTCAGCTACCCGCACCGAGCCGTGAAGAACAATTCCTATTGAGATCCTTGCAGACCAAAGCATTGATGAAGATTTGATGGTGAAGTTTATCACTTTGGATATGGTACCTTCCTGGATGGATCTAATCAGAGCGTATATCGAAGAAGGCATTTTGCCAGTTGACCAACTTACAGCCAAGAGGCTCAAGTTTAAAGCTGTTAGGTATGTCCTAAATAATGGAGTTCTATATAGAAGAGGTAC
Source organism: Sambucus nigra (assembly GCA_949130495.1). Lineage (NCBI taxonomy): Eukaryota > Viridiplantae > Streptophyta > Magnoliopsida > Dipsacales > Adoxaceae > Sambucus > Sambucus nigra. Next base: position 222,100,843 of record OX422218.1, read on the forward strand.
GATAGATGGCCTACAAAGATGTATTCATCCATCAGAAGTTAAAGATTTGATAGAAAAAATTCACGAAGGCTCTTGTGGAGCTCATGTAGCAGGTCGAACTCTTTTACAGAAGATAATGACGCAGGGCTATTATTGTCTAATGATGTGAGTTGACTGCATATCATACGACAAGAAATGCGACAAGTGCCAATGGTTCTCTACCATACGAAGAACTCCCTAGGCATTATTAACACTGATTACCTTACCGTGGCCATTTGCTATGTGGGGAATAGATTTGGTTGGGCCTCTGCCAACTACCAAAGGAAGATTCAAATACTTAGTAGTCGCTGTTGATTATTTCATAAAATGGGTGAAAGTTGAGCCTCTCATTGACATGGCATACGAAAGGGTCTATCAGTTCATCTGGAAGAATATTATTTGTAGATACGATTTGCCACTTGCTTTCATCGCTGATTATGGTACCCAATTTGATAATGAGGAGTTCGTCGTCTACTCTCAACAGTCCAATGTTCAAAAGATTCATTCTGCACCAGGCCATCCCCAGAGCAATGGGAAAACATAGGTAACCAACAGAACTCTGTTGAACGGTTGAAAAAATGGTTGGATGATGCGAAAAGAAATTGGATTAACGAGCTGTATTCTGTGTTATAGGCCTATTGAACAACGCCCCAAACTGCAACTGGGGAATCTCCTTACATGTTAGCCTTTGGAAGTGAAGCAGTCATACCTGCTGAACTGGGTCTACCTACTCACATGGTACTTAATTTCAACACTCCAGTAAGCGATTTGATGAGACGCTTAGATTTAGACATGCTCGAGGAAGTTCGGGAAGATGCAGCAATCCGAAATGCCACTTACCAGCAACGGGCTGCCATGTTCTACAATAAACAGGTCAAGAAATGTGATCTCAAGGAGGGAGACTATGTACTCAAGAAAGTCATTCAGAAGCATAATAAGCTGGAGGCCAACTAGCATGGGCCTTATCGTGTAACAACGATTGTTCGACCTGGAACCTACAGAATAGAAACTTTAGAGGGAGAAGAATTCAAAAACGCGTGGAATGCAGAACATCTGCATAAATATTATCAGTAATTTAGATTCACATGTATTCCGTTCTTTCAATATGAATAAAAATGATTTTTTCCCCATGTTATTTTTAGTTTAATTTTTTCGGAGTACTCGTGCTACACACTACACTTGAATTTTGCACGAATGTATCGAGAAACACTAACTGCGGTTGGTTGGCATATCAGCAACCACCAACTACGGTTGGTTGGCATATCAGCAACCACCAACTACAATTGGTCGGCATATCAGCAACCACCAACTAAGGTTGGTCGGTATCAATAAATTTAATCAGCAATCGCCAACTGCGGTTGGTCGGATATCAGCAACCACCAACTAAGGTTGATCAATATCAACAAATTTAACCAACGATGTTGGCATAACAATCATACAAGGCAAGGCCTGTTTGATTATGGGTGACCTCAAGGGGCATCCAAAACTAGGCAAGAAGATGGGTGACCTCAAGGGGCATCCACTGCCTAGCCACTAAGGTAATCTAGATAAGACTTCTACAACTAAGCAGGACCATGTGATGACAATAATTCCATTACTTAGGCACTTATGGGTGACAAGTCACTACAACTAGGCAATAAATGGGGCAAAGTTCCATTGTCTGGGCAATTAAAAAAAACAAGACAAATTGTCCATTTAAAGATATATTGATAAGAAAAATATCATACAATTAATTCATTTCCAAGGAAAGAAAATTACAAAAAGATGAACTTTTACTCATTGCATACAAATTTCCTATTCTATTGGATTTTTGCCTTTCGATTTAGGTACAGGATCCATTCCAGCTGGAGGATCATCTAAAGCAAAAGGAGAATTGATATAATTTAAATCTCATAACATTTTGGTGTTGCTTGAACTCGATCGATCAAGTAGATGTTGAGGTCGAGATATCTCAAAGTCTTCATGAAGGTGGTAGTCACCAAGATACTTAGAGATCAAACACTGAGGAATGGCACGGGCTAGAATCCAGTTGACATCTAGCTTAAAGGGAGGCACAGGCAGATCAAGTAATCCAGGCTCATACCAATCCCATAAGGAATTTTCTTTCTTAATTTTCATCACGGTCAAGGCGTTCAGCCATCCCTGTTCGTATCCTTAATTATTTGATTATTTCAACCGAGCATCAAGATGGCATAAAGCTTCATTGTATCCTCCCATACAAAACTCTCTGGGATATTTGTAGAATTGATAAGTCAATCTCTCCACATGCCGATGAATTTTTTTCACCAGATTTTCTTTACTTTCCAATGCTGAACTCTGATTGGAAAGTTGCTCGGTAAGACTTTGAATTTTCTGGGACATCTCATTCAGAGCTTGATTTTTGGCTTTCAGTTGAACAACCTGATTTGTTAAGGATTGTTGAGTCCTAGTCTCTTTAATGCTGCTCCGACCAACTCTTGCTCTAAATGCCTGAAAATGTAAGGGCATTCTATCTATAGGGTTTTACACCCATATAAATACAAAAATACTCCCTTAGCTCAAGGGACAAGTAGAATGACTCATATGCATACCATACTGAGATAGTTGTAACCCCACTTAATACAACCCATGGTGAACGTAGTCTATTTTATAGTTTAAGACCACTCTAAAAATCTCTTCTCTTGTGTGTGTGTGATTGGTTTACTTTACTATGTTTTATATGTGATTATAAATCTGGATTGATTTGATTTTTAGATATTAACAGATTGGCACCGCCTGTGGGAGAATTTGTCTGTCATCGTTCTCTACCATTTGTTTCATTTCTTGTCCTTCAAATAAATGACTGACTTGAAAAATAACGCTAGAAATTAAGGCAATGCCATCATTCCATCTGGTCCTCCTAATGCAAGAACTTTACAGGGAATTATGCTCAACCTTTTTAGAGCATAAGAACCTATAAAAGTATCTATTAAGCAATTGGCTCGCACTATGCCAGCTAAGTCTTTAAGTTCTAGAAGGGATACGCCACCTCCACCAGCAAAAAATTAAAGTAGTTTTTGTTTTCTCGTTCTTCTCATTATAGGTAATCCCGTCCTGGAGAAACTTCTTCATTCCGACCAACGGATTATTATGATGTTAGTTCTTTTTCCAAAGAATTCAAAGTGTCTATGAGAGGATAAACAGGGAGTCTTCTTTTGATCGTCTAGGTCCCCGAATAACTAAAGGACATCATAGGGAGCAAGAGTGTCCTCGTGAATATAGAACGGGTCCTCAAGATCTAGGGATAGTATGAGGGGCTCTGTGTGTGTCGATCAAACCTCTTAAGAGGAGAGTTTAACACATAGACAGATTAAAGCCGTTAAATTTACCTCGACCAAATTTAATCTAGAAGAACAACCTTGGAAGGGATCCATGAAACGATTGAAATATTGGCTAGGTTAAATGGATAAAACCAAGAATCCATTGCGAAGGAGTCTCGTTAAAGGCTCAACTTTTAACCAGGCTATTGTGGAGTACCCCACACCTTCCAAGTTCAAGCCACTAGTGGTCACTCCAAAGTATGATGGTAAAACTGATCAAGTCCTTCACATAGAGCAATATCAAGTTGCTGCCAACATCTACTCAGTGCCCGACGAAATCAAATATAGAGCTTTCTCTAGTTCCATCATAAGGCCAACCCAAATCTAGTATAATAATAATCTCCTAAGAGGTAAAATCTCTAGTTTTCATCAGTTAGTTGAATTATTCATAGATAACTTTTGTTTTTGAGATAAGATGATCAAGAGTTTCACTCATCTCTTGGTCGTGCGATAAAAGTCGGCGGAAATCACTAGAGAATATATTACATGTTTTAATAATTAAAAACTAAAGGTGGTGGATTATGAGGAGAAGACATCCATTGCAGCACTCATGAGTGGATTGCTCGCTAAAGACCTCTACTATGCTTTAGCGAAGAATCCACCTAAAACCATGACTAAATTAATGACTAAGGCCGGAAGGATAATAAATGTCGAGGAGGCTATGGCAGCTAAGGAAACTCTTGAGACTAACGGTGAAAATAAAAAAATAACTCTAAATCAGTCAAGAAGTAGCAAAAAGACAAAAATCTTCATAAGATCAAAAAGTATGATGAATATACACCCCTCAATAACGTGTTCACCATATCCTAGAGGAAATCAAGGGAAATCGAGAATTAAATTGGCCTGAAAAGTTGAATACCCCCCCCCCCCAATAAGATGGATAAGTCTAAGTATTGTGATTTTCACAGGGATCATGGGAACAACAATAAAATCTGCATTGTACTGAAGAATGAGATTAAAAATCTTATTTGGCAGGGAAAATTGAACAAGTTTGTTGATCAAAATGGCAATAGAAATAATCGAAAGAGGTCTGAATCTCCAATTCGAGCAAGGAAAGACAACAAAAGAGCAAGAAATGATGGTTTTGAGGAAGATCCAGACCTGTCGAAGAAGCCTGATGAACCAGAGGTAGAGGTCGGCATGATATTCTTTGGATACCACTTCATCGCAGGAGGAGATGTTGGAGGAGGAGACACAATTGTAGAAAGAAAAGCCAACTTAAATGAAGCCAAGGCCTACCTAATTGTTAGACAGATTAATATGGCTGAATCCAGTGATAGTTGGCCAAGGAAAGTCAACAGAGACATGTTAGTGATCAGATTCTCCAAAAACGATCTGAGTGGGGTCATTTACCCCCCCCCCCCCCCCCCGATGATTCGTTAGTTATCACATGCAGAGTTCAACATGGCATAATTGCAAGGATACTGGTTAATAATGGGAGTTCAACTGATGTAATGTTATGCAACTATTTCTAAAGATTGGGGCTAAAAGACAGAAAGCTGGAACCATACCACACACTTCTCAAAGGATTTATAGGAGAGAAAGCATGCCCATTGGGAACAATCAAACTGGAAGTCTTTGTTGGCACCTGGCCAGCGAGCAGGAGAGAAAGAATTCATTTCTTTATATTAGATAAAAAATGCCCCATCATCTTAGAATATCATCTTAGGAATAATGGGAATAAAGCATTTTAAGGCCGTGCCCTCCATAGTGCATTAATGCATAAAATTTCCAACAAATTATGGAGATGGCATAGTAAATGGCAATCATAAATAAGCCAGGGACTATTATTATACTTCGGTTGACCAATAAGAGATACAAATAAAGGGCACAACCACTTTCCATATTGACACTTTGGATCCTCGAGAAGAAGAGAAGCTCGTAAAGGGTTAAGTTATGAAAGAAACAAAAGTTATTATACTGGATGACAAGAAGCCAGAAAGAACTACTCAGATCGGTTCTATATTATCTCCCTCTCTCAAACAAGAGTTAATTACATTCCTTAGAGAGAAAGAAAATGTGTTTGCTTAGATCCATGATGATATACCGGGAATTAATCCAAACTCTATCTGCCATATGCTTAATATCTATCAAGATTCCAAGTAGATCAAGAAAAAATGAAGAGTTTTTAGCTCTGAGAAGAATATGGAAATCTAGGTGGAAATGGAAAAATTACAGAGAGGACAGTTCATTGATGATGTCAAGTATCTAATATGGTTGGCTAATGTGGTCATGGTTAAGAAAAAGAATAACAAATAGAATATGTGTGTTAACTTTACAGACCTCAATAAAGGCATTCCCAAAAGATCTCTTTCCTTTACCAAGGATTGATCAACTAGTCAAGGCTACAACATGTCATGAATTACTTAGTTTCATGGACACATATTCTGGTTATAATAAATTATGATGAAACCTGAAAATAAGGAAAGCACTTCCTTTATTACCAATCGAGGAACTTACTGTTACAATGTCATGCCCTTTAGGTTGAAGAACGCTGAAGCACTTATCAGAGACTAGTGAACAAGGTTTTTAAAGACCAGATCAGAAAAAACATGGAAGTGTATGTAGATGATATTCTCACCAAGAATAAATATATTGCTGACCACATTACGGACTTAGCTCAAACCTTTGATCAACTAGAAAGGCATCAGATAAAGCTCAACCCAACCAAGTGTATCTTCGGGGTATATAAAGGAATGTTCCTAGGGTACATTATTAATCAAAGGGGAATAAAAGCAAACCCTGTCAAAATTAAAGCCTTTCTTGAAATGCATTCCTCGACTAATTGGAAAGAAGTTCAAAGACTGACAGGAATACTAGCTTCATTGGACCATTTTGTCTAACAAGCAATTGATAAATTTCTTCCATTATCTAAGGTGCTTCGAAATACCTTTGAGTGGAATGACGAATGTGAGAAAGCCTTCTTGGATTCAAAGAAATACTTGGGCTTTCCCCCACTCCTTTCCTGACTAGTTTTGGGAGAAAAACTATATTTATACTTATTTGTTTCTAAATCAGTTGTCAGTTTGTCTTTGATCTGACTACATGGAGGAGTTTAAAGGCCAATTTATTATATTAGCAATGCATTATGAGGAGAGTAAATCAAATATCCTCACCTAGAGAAGCTAGCACTAGCTTTCATTGAAGCTTCTAGGAGGATGAGACCATAAAAAATACAAAGAACACAGTCTTACTCTTTAGGGTAATAGGTAATTCCAGTTACCCAATAGTTGGTGATCCTCCCCGGAAATCCAAATAGTCGGCTACTCTCTACAATGAGATAGTTGATTGAATCATATTTCATCACCGTTAGAAAGAGGGATATTACATCAAGGGTAAGGCAAAGGGATGATTTGAGGATCATATCTCACCAATCAAATAAACATGGATAAAGAGGCCATTTTCTTAACATATATATATATATATATGGTATCTGAATCAATTTCTTAATTCGTTTTAGGTATTGTTTAACCCATGTGTGAAGAAAAATGGGATAGTATCCCTTCTCAATCGTATTTGGAAACCAATATCCAATGTTATCCTTATTAGAAGGAATACGTCAATATTCAGTTCACAGTGGTGATGAAACCCAAAAATAGATAATAATGAAATCCTTTTGGTTATCTTTTTACCAAAAAATAGTAGATATTGATTTGTTATCAAATGTGTATAAATATCATAATGAAATAGTACAGTTGTTGAAGTCTGCTAAGGATGAAAAGTTAAGATATAATGAAGAATTTACAATGGATAAGTTGTTGTTATTACAGATTGAAATAGAAAATCTGACTATGGGATTTGATGAGAGTGGTGTTTTTAAAAGTTATCCAAGTATGATCAAACTATTAATAGGAGATGATATGATTACTGCAAAGGAATATCTAAAATAGAAGAGGTGTAACCTAACCGATAATATTATCGTCTACACAGATTTTCCTCTGCGACGGACACTGCATAGATCTAAAAAGTCTGGAAGGTTAATGTCATGGGCAATTGAATTAGGAGAGTATGAAATTGTTTATGAACCCGGAGTTATAATAAAAGTCCAGGAAGTGTCATACTTCATCACCGAATTCACATATGCAGAGGAGAAACATAATCGAAGTTTGTTTGCCGAGCAAACTTCTTCGGAAGAGAGAAAGCGCAAAATCAAACATAGATTGTGGCTAATTAACCAGACTCGTCGGCTGAAGAAATAATTTAATAGAGTAAAAAGATGTTCAATCATGGAGTACTGGCAGAAGAAGAGTTCTCTGATAGTATTCCAGTCTGGCAGTTATTTGTAAATGGATCCTCATGTGCTACTGGAAGCGGAGCGGGCCTCATCATCAACACTTCAAATAACTTAGATGGGGAATACACTTTAAGATTCCAATTCAAGGCTTTTAATAATGAGGTAGAGTATGAGTCATTGATTACAGGATTGGAACTCGCTTCATCATTGGGCGCCGACCATGTATTAGTATATAGTGATTCTCAACTAATTGCCAATCAAATACGACAAATTTATAGCGTCAAAGGGAAAACTATGATGAGATATCTTTAAAAAGCTATGGAGGTCATTTGTTTGTTCACTTTATTCAGGATGGTAAGGATTCATAGACTAAAAAATTCCTGAGCAGACGCTCTTGCTCGGCTTGCTTCAGCAACTCAAATAGAACTCCGGTGAATAATCCCAGTGGAAATTCTTACCCATAGAAGCATTGATGGGATGGAAATTATTGTCATCTTTGTGGAGTTATGTCCCTCGTTAATGGTCCCAACTAGAGAGTACATCAAAAGAGGAACATTATCGTTCGACCATGAGGAAGCTAAGAATATGAGATACAAAGCAGTCAGTTATATGCTTAAAAAGGTGTCTTATACAAGCGAGGATACATCGTTTCCCTACTTCGTTGTGTTCATCCAAACGAAATAAATGATTTGATCAAAGAGGTGCATGAAGGCTCATGTGGAGCTCACACATCCGAGAGATCTCTAAGACAACGAATAATAATGCAAGGTTATTACTGGCCGACAATGAAAGCAGACTGTGTTATTTTCACCAAGAAGTGTGATAAGTGCCAAAAATTTTCCACCATCCATAGAAGATTGGGAGAAACTCTAACACCCATCACTTTTCCATAGCCTTTCAATATTTAGGGAATTGATCTGGTCAGACCTCTGCTGACCACCAAGGGAAGGTTCAAATATCTGTTTGTAGCAGTTGATTACTTCACCAAATGGCTAAAAGTTGAGCCTTTGATTAATATGCCATATCAGAGGGTTTTTCAGTTCATATGGAAGCAGATCATTTGTAGGTATAGCATGCCCTATGCCTCCATCACCGACTATGGCACTCAATTTGATAATGAAGAATTTAAAGAGTACTATATTTGGTCGGGCATCTAAACACTTCATTCAGTACCTGGGCAACCACAATGCAATGGTCAGACAGAAATCACCAATAAAACACTGCTAAATGGGTTAAAAAAAAGGTTGGAGGGGGCTATAAGCAATTGTATTAATGAACTCCACAGCGTCCTTTGGGCATAAATGAATACTCCCAGAACAGCAATGGGGGAAACCCCATACATGCCAACTTTTGGTAATATGGCAGGAGTGCCACTGGAATAGGTCTACCAACACACAGGGTATTGAACTTTGATTCACCCAAGAGTGATCTCATAAGGTGACTAGATCTGGACATGATAGAATAAGTTCGAGAAAATGTTACTATTCGGATGGCTGCCTACCACTAAAGAACTGTAAGGTTTTATAATCGAAGGGTCAAGTCGACTAACCTGAAGTAGGGGGATTTGGTACTCAAGAAAGCAATCCAGAAGAGCAACAAGCTAGAGCCTAATTGGCATGGTCCATACTATATCTCAACGGTTATCTGACCAGAAACTTATCACTTGGAAACTCAGAAAGGAGAAAAATCCAAGAATCCTTGGAACGCAGACCATCTCCGCAAGTATTATCAGTAATTCAGTTTTTAAAATTTTTGTTCTTAATGTAATTGGTCATTCAAGTTAATGAAATTTTAGGTTTTTCTCTATTATACATATTATTTGTGTTTTGTTTTTGGAGTATGATGGCAACACCTTAACCAGTAAATTAATGAGCAATTTTAATTCAAAATTTTCCAACTTCAGAATTTTTTCAAAAAGTTCCTCGCCAAAGACAATGGTTCAAACTTTTCCAACTTTAGAAAAGTTTCTAAAAAGTTCCTCGCCAAAGAGCATGGTTCAAACTTTTCCAACTTCGAAAAAGTTTTCAAAAAGTTCCTCGCCAAATAGCATGGTTCAAACTTTTCCTAACTTTTTCAACTATAGAAAATTCAAGCTTTATGTAAGATTTATCCTCGATAAGTTAAGAATAAGAAGTTAATAAAATTTCTTAATTAGATATTTTACCCCACCAGGTTAAAATATTGGAATTATTATATTTTCCTAATACACTTGGTCGCCACTAATAACTAATGCTACAACTCAGTACAATAAATCTATCTACAGTTTTATTTAATTGCATTAGTCGAATATAAGGTTGTATAAATGATTTAAACATGAATCGTATCATTTGGGCAGCTTATTTAGTCTATAAGGCAATTAACTAATCATTATGTAGGTTACCTAGTCGGCAAAAAGATTAATATCAACCATAAGCTTAAATAAAGAAAACTCAATCCAAAATAACTTTGTTTCATCGAAAAAAATGTATTACAATAGGAGTCATTGATCTAAATGCAGTACAATAAGTATAGAACTATTCCATTAGACACTTTTTATTAGCTTTTCTCATCCTAGGATCATCAAGGGTGATCGGATGATTAATAGAACTAAAAGGCTTCCTCTTAAAGCTTCTACTACCACTTGGCGCATCAAGAGGGTGCTGAGGACGAACATATTCCACTTCTCATCAAGTCCAAAATCTCTAACATACTTCCTAATCAAAATTTGAGGAATAGTATATGGAGGAATCCAACTAAAGTCAATTGAGAAAGGAGGATCAAGATAATTCATTATTCTTGGAGTGTGCCAATGCCATAGTTCGTTGTTTTTTAAAACCTTTGTAAGGACATTATTTTATTGTCCTCTTTACATTATTGTACATCGTATACCGCTACAACCATCGAAGACTTATTCAAGTTCAATCATACGTCAAGATGGATTCGAATATCAACGTTCTTCAGCAAAGACACCTCCGCGAGATTATTTTTGGTAAGGTTGTGTTTTAATCTCTTAATGGTTCATTTAAAGTGTTGGGATATTTTTTCTAAAAATATTATAAGTGTTGAGGCAGAGTTTTTTGTCAAAGAATTTTTTCTAAGTGTTGAGGCGGAGTTTTTAACGAAATAAAATTTTTATTTTTTTAATTGTCGTTTGAGCGGCAGGCATTGGTCGTTCAAGCGACATTGCTATGTCATGTTAAGCTCATTCGAGTGACACGTGGCATCGTTTGAGCGACATGATGATCTTGTTCGAGCGAGTTGCCGACTCATTTTTTCTATATAAAGCATGTTAAATGACTCCGTTTTTGTTAAAAAGACCTAGCAAATTTGTTTCCGCATAAACTGCAAACAACATATTACCTTTGTCTTCTTCATTTAAGGGTTTAGTCCTTTTTGTTTTCAATTCACAAAAATCCCATATGCGTTAGTGAATTGTTTTGGAACCCAAGATTCAACTTTGGTGAAGTTATTTCTTTGTGGAGTGTTATCTCTACGTCTGACTACGACTGCGTGTCGATTAGGAGTGCTCATGGGTGTTCCTGACTGAATTGGACTGCGTGTTCTTGTGGTCTGCTGCGGTTGTTCCATTGTTGACTCTAGGTTGCATGTTTATGTGAGTATCTGAGCGATATTCATTGTGGATTTTATTGTGTATGTAAGTTGCGATTTATCATTCGTAGTGAAATAAAAGGTTTTACCCGAAAGTTTTTTTTTTCTAAAATCTATGTGTCAGCAATTATATTTGTGTTGGTTTGATTTCACCCACGTAGTTGCATATTTTAGGGTTGAATTAATTAGGTTTCAAAATTGACTCCAATTAAATAAGTCTAAATTGGAAACTTGCGAATTTGATTAAATCAGTATCACGCGGCATTATAAAAATGGTATTAAAGAGGGTTTCTCTAATTTATCGAGTGATCCTTATTTTTCGCAAAATTGTGTGATATTGACTTTTTTTGAAAAATTTGTTTTGTGAAAGATCGCAATTTTTCCAATGGTGCACTTATATAATCCAATACCCATTTTTTACGAGTCTAATTATGCCTACTGGAAAGCACGTATGAAATCACAATTAAAGACCATTAATGAGCACGTTTGGGTAGTTTGTGAAAGAGGATGGACTCTTTCCACTGTCACCGTAAATAATATCACTAATTTAAAACCCATGATAGACTGGACTTAGGATGATTTTAAATAGAGCACATTTAATTCACGTGGGCTAAGTGCAATTTCTGATGTCGTCACTCCTGAGGAGTTCTGATGTATTATGATGTGCACCACGTCAAAAGAAGTGTGGGGCATTTTATAAGTTACCCACAAAGCCACAAATGAGGTTAAAGAGTCTAAAATTCAAAATTTAACTACGCAATTTTAAACAATTACCATGATTGAGAGTGAGTGTTTTGATGAGTTTTATGCACATTTGTCTTATATTGTAAACACTAGTTTCAATCTTGGTGAGCACATTCCTGATGCACGAGTAATTAAAAATATTTTGAGATTGTTGCCTAAACATTTTATCCCTAAATTGACTGTTTGAATTCCTTAGGTAATTTAAGAAATTTAAAATTAGAAGAGCTGGTAGGAGACGTCTAGACATATAGGATTGACATGTCCCCCGACACTGTCAAACCTAAGAATAGAGGGATAGCACTTAGATCCCAGTCTAGAAAGGGAAATGAAGTGTCCAAGAGTGAGAAGAAAAAGAAAGTGAAAGTTTGTGAGTCCGACTCTGAGGGCGAGGTTGATTTTGATATGGCCATGCTTGTGAAATTTTTTAAAAAGTTTCTCAAATTTTCCAAAGAAAATTCTTCCAATAAAAGATTTTTTGAGGAAAAAAAATGATAAGGCCAAAGATAGTGGTGAGAAAGAGAGTGGCAAAGAGAGAGAGGAAGAGGAGAGATATTTTGAGTGTGATGGTAGGGGGCATTAGGCGTTTGAGTGTCCCACTAGGCTAAAGAGAAGGGGCAAGGAAGTTACCATGCTAGCCACTCTTTGAGATAGTGAGGAAAAGGTGAAGGATTTCAGGGATGAGTCTTCACATGGGATGTGTGTCCCCTTTTTAGCTAGTCACAAGAGCACACGCAGTTTGTCCCACGACGATGAGGATATATGTACACGTGAGACCCCCGAGGAGGAGGATAGTTTGAGTGTTTTGAGTGAGGAAGAAAATGAGTGTGGGAGCGAAGGTGAAAATGAGCTCTAGATTACGTTTAGAGATTTGTACGCAGAGACGTTAAAGACTAAGAAGTTAAATAAGTAGTTAGGTATTAGGGTGAGAGATTTGGAGAGCGAGATTGAGAGTGTGGGGGTGTTTAAGGCGAAAGCAAGTCAACTTGAGAAGGTGTAGGTTTCCTTGAGTGGACAATTGATTACTTTAGATCGGGAAAAGAGTGATTTGACCAAGTCTAGTCTGACGACACATGTATCCCAACTCGAGAGTGATATCAAACGTGCCCGAGAGGTCAAAATTCGTTTAGAGAATGCATTTAAGAAGGTTGGAAAGATATTTCTCAATCCCATTTTGTGTGATGTTGAGAGACTAGGAATAGGTCATGACTGTGCATCCACTTACCATATTGCACCTGAGGCGGCTCCCGAGTTAACGAGAGATCCACATGGCTCTCAACCTAACCCATCTAGTCATCCCATTTTCGAGAGGAGAGTGCGTCCTAGATGTTTTGAGAGAGGTGGTCTTAGTCCCGTGTATGTTTGTTCCCATTGCAAGAAGAGAGGACACCTTAAGGAATTTTACTTTAAGTTGGGTAATGTGTCATGCTTTTCTACTACACGTGTTTCCACACACGCACCCACACTTGATGCTCCAAATGATTACACGAGATAGTTTGCACATCTTAGGAAGCGGGTAAAGTTTTTAGTCAAGACTTCAGATGACTTGATGGATGTTTTTCATAGGAAGTCACCACCTTTGGAAAACTTCACCGCACCTAACGGTTGAGGTTTAGACTTGTTTGCTAGCATAGGTTGATTTTCATGATGATATTTTTTTCCTATTACTAGTATGTACCATGTTTGTATTTATGTCTTCCATTTTTTATATAGTTTTGAGAAAATTTGAAAAATCCCAAAAGATTTTATTCTGATAAAATTTTTGGAAAAAGTCAAAAAGATTTTTGTATTTTGTTTTGCACCATTTATAAATGGACATTTTGGATGAGTGAGTCACAATTTCATTCCATATCCATGTTACTATTTGATAGTGTTTTGATATGCGTCATCATTTGATTTATGTGCTCTACAATGTTAAAATCATTGAGATGTGATTAGTTGTTATTACCTATATGTTTGACTCATGATTTCTTTTATTTCACACTTGCACGGTTTTGTTTGACTATTGTTCTTGTCTATCACATGTTGATCGATGTTTTTTCATCTCAATTTTGTCTTTAAAATGAACCAAATGCAATAAAACTTGACAATGAAAGTAGTGCATGTAAAAACCGTTGTCATGAGTTTGTGTGATTTATTTGAAAAATAGGGAAGGGCTATGAAAGGTACTCATTTATCCTTTGTGATTAAGCCACCATTTAAATAGGACCTAGAAAATGCATGGCACAAAAATAGAAGCCAAGGTCCAAAGAGGTTGAAAATAGCCCGAAAAAATTTAAAGGAAATAAGAAGAAAAATATGCCAAAAGTGGGCCAATTTATTTTGTTTCATCACTGATGATATGAGAAATCGTCCACTAGTCGTTCTCATATCAGCAAGTCAAGGGTAAAATATGTAATGAATAAACAAAGCAAGTAAATAGAGAGAAAGCAAGATATAGAGTGGTTCAGCCCCTAAAATAGGCCTACGTCCACTATGTTGCTCCTTTCTCATTATATGTGATGTATTGTACAGTATAATCGTGCCTAAAGAGGAGTACAAGTACGAGAATAAAGGGGAGTACATAATGATTGATGATTCCGGTGTGCCGGAGAGGCGGCTGTGATGTAGAGGAGCAGCCCCCAAGTTGTATGCTGAGGTTGTGTAGAGAAAATCGGGACTGTAGAACTTGCCCCGGGCGTGTGGAATTGATCCAAAATCCCCCTTTGTTTTCGAGGTGTAGTCTTATATTTATAGGAGATATGCTCACGTGCAATGAGCACGTGACGTACATAAAGCCTGGAGTTGTAATGGAGAGGGATGCGGCCTATAAGGCAAACAACATGAGTGCCGCACCCTGCAAGACTAGAGACAAAGATGTCGCTCTACTGGATGGTTCTGCGGCATGTTGATGGGGGGCGCTCGCTGAGATGAGGAGGGTCACGCCCCTGTATTTGTGCACACCGAGTTTATAGGGGCCGCAACATGTAAGCACATATAGTGTAGTATACCTTCCGCGGTATGGTTTTATATTTGTACTATCAATAAGCCTCCAAGTTGAAGGGACAAGAGAATTTGATTGGGGCTACGGCTTAGTTGAGTTTTCTTAGATGCCGCGGTACTTCCAAGGCGAAGATTCAACTTCCGCACTCTCTTATATAAATTATTTCTAGCCATGGACTTCATTACGTTTCCAAAACTTTGAGAGAAAATTGAGAGCGAATTTTGTTCTTCCTTTCTCTTGGGTTTTTCGACAACCTTCCAAGGCTGTGTGTGGTGGTGCAAGGCGATTTGAAGATGAGCACTGCAAGTTTCTTCATTTCCAGGTAATTTTTCAACCAATCATCTTTTTAAATAGCTTTTGGAGTCCGTAATTCTTCTTTAAGTACATGAACCTTTGTATTTCTGAACAAACCCCAATTATTTGATTTGCCAAACCCTTCCATTTTCGAATACATGAATCTAGGGCTTTGTTTGGATCTATGGGTCCATTTGATAGCACAAAAATTCTAAGGCAAATTCTCAAAAGTTGGAAAATTCTGGTATTTTCCTGCTTTTAGGCTATTTGATAGCCTTAATTTTCTCTGGAATTTATTTTCTATGTACAACACCCCTTAAGCACAATTTGTCACCCTAAGGTGGAATTCAATTCTTTGGGGGGGGGGGGGGTCAGGTTTTTGTTTGCCACCTTTGGGTGGCAAATCACTTAAAACCAATTTTTTTTATAACTCTATATATTTCATAAATATATAAATATATAAATATATATACTTCGTATATTTTATATATTTTAGAAAATATATGTATATTGAGTATATTTCGTATATTTATATATATTGAGTATATTTCGTATATTTATATATATTTATATATTTCGTACATTTATATAATTTATATAATTCATATATTTTAATATATATTTATATTTCATAAATTTTGTATATTTCATATATTCCTTATATTTATATATTTTGTATATTTCATATATTTAATATATTCCTTATATATAGTATTTGCAAAATATATACATATATATAATATATATTCCATACATATCTATATTATGTACATATGTATATATAATATATACATATATATATATATATGTATATATATGTATATTATATTCTATATATATACATATATATAATATACATTATTCTGTATATATACATTATATATATGTATATATGTATATTCTATATATATACATATATATAATATACATATACAGAATAATGCATATTATATATATGTATATATTCATATATATTATTTACAGAATTTATACATATATTCAGTATATATATGTATATATGTATATATTTTGTAAATAACATATATATATATATATATATATATATATATATATATATATATATATATATATATATATATATATATATATATATATATATATATTCAGTATATAATATTATATATATTCATATATTTCGTAAATAATATATTATATTTTCATAGATTTTGGTCATTTAATAATATAAAAAATTTCATAGATTTTGTACATTTAATAATATAAAAATTATTATTATTATACATAGTAAATATATATTATTATATATTATATACATTTAATAATATAAAAATTATTATGAATATATATTATATTATTTCCGAAATACATATATATTCCGCAAATAATATAATACATA
This sequence comes from Sambucus nigra, assembly GCA_949130495.1. Classification (NCBI taxonomy): domain Eukaryota; kingdom Viridiplantae; phylum Streptophyta; class Magnoliopsida; order Dipsacales; family Adoxaceae; genus Sambucus; species Sambucus nigra. The sequence continues at coordinate 222,117,414 of OX422218.1, forward strand.
TTCATATATTCATATATTAAATATACAAAATATATGAATATATATTATATTATTTACGGAATATATATATTCCGTAAATTATTATATATATTCATATATTTTGTATATTTTTCCGAAAATTAATAATAATTTACGGAATATATATATATATTCCGTAAACAACTTTTCCACATTTATATCTATTTTCCAGCTTTTGCGTTTGATAGAAAATGTGGAAAATTGATGATTTTTCAGCTTCTATCAAATGGACACAAGTTGGAAAATATTCATTTGCCTTGGAATTATTTGCCCTGGAATCATTTGCATTTTCCCAATTTTCTATCAAACGGACCCTATGTTCCAAGAATCAAACATATACTCTTGATAAATCGAATATATATACATGATAAAGCATTTGTGAACTTCTGTATTATGTAATTGTTACCAATTTGTTCTTTGAACCATATAATTGTTCTTGGCGTTCTTGAATAAACTCTTCATACTCTAGGCATTCGATCTTGAAATGAGTAATCATTAAGTACAAAACTGTTTGTGTGAATAACAACGGCGTGGTAGAATATACCTTTAGTAATTTTAGAGATGGTTATGGCCTGTAGACTGTAATCCCTCATTTTAGTAAGCTGCCACGGCACTATAAGCTCCCTTGCTGATATAGGAGATGGTTGCGGCCGGTAGGGTCAGAGGGTAATCCTTTAGGTTCAGTGAATAGGGTTAGCAGTATTTTAGCCCATTAGCAACTCCAGTAGGAAAATAACCCCCATTAAATCAATATGCCGCAGCACTAACTATCTTTTAGGGATTAAACCCCACTTAACATTTAGACAGTCTTGTCGATCACTTCTATTCACTATTCGTATAACTAATCTTGCTGTGGCTTCTTAAAGTCTTTATCGAACCATACTAGCTGCGATGCCTAACTGCGGACTCTGCTCTTCAGGTACTGCTGCAGCCATATGAGCTTTGACCCAGACGAATTTCTAAGAGATTTCTGGGCAAAACACTTCGGAGCTTCTCCCCCTGAACTTCCTTATGTGCCTCCTCTGAGATCATTATGGCCTTGCCAATTAAGGGATTACCCCAACTGCGTGATACTAGACTCAAACTGTACGGATTCTTCTTCTAGGAAGGATTTTGAGTCCCCACCAATGGAAGAGGAAGCCAATTCAAGTAATAATCCATTAGGTGGAGATGATGCCAAGAAAGTTAGGGATAACCCAGCTGGTCCATCTGGGAGGACTGAGAGACCCCTAGCTGCGTTTGATATTCACAGCATCATGACCCAAGACTGGGTTGACCAGGTGGCTGAGGCCTTCGAATTTCCAGAAAATTTATTGTTCTCAACACCTGCCGCGATCCAAAGACCTTACACATCTCTGGCTGATGATGGAGTTTACTTCCCGCTTCATGCATTTATTTACGGGCTGCAGATGCCTGTTCCTATTCCCATCCGACGCATTTTTCAAACCATGAAACTAGCCCCAACCCAATTTGATCCTAATGGTTAGAGAGCCATTCTTGTCACGGTCGTTCTTTGGGATAATCGATTCAAAAAGGATATTACTCCTGCAGAGTTCTTTCATTTCTACCACCCAAAGGAAAACTCCATGAAGTTCGTTGGGTACTACTAGTTCTCCGTCCACGACAGGGATAAAACCTTTTACTCTGGGAGGTCGACCAGTGTAAAGAACTGGAAGGGCAGGTATTTCTACATCTCCAGAGAAGGCTCGGAGATTCATCCTGAGGAGAACGAGAGGGAGAAATCGTATAGACTGCCACGACAATAGGGGTCTCCCTCTAAGCTAGGTATTTGGATTATAGCCGCGTCCTTTCTTCATAGTTGCTTGTTAATCTCTACTAACCTTTGAATTATTTTTCTGCAGTTCTTGACAACTTTCACTTGAGCAAGCAATAGGAGAAGAGAGTTGTTGAGGCCGCAACAGTTCCTGCCGAGCATAAGAGGTTCAACAAACTTATTACATTAGCAACTATATTTGAAGTAGGGTTCTTTCCCAGTAAGTCCATTCCAATAGATATGGCCGTCGGCGGTAATAATATGATCAACAATATTTTTTTACGACAATTTTTTTGTTTACTTCGAATATTTACTATTGCTTTTCCCTTTTCAGGCGAGGAAGTTAACAAGGAACTGTTGGTCACGCAACTAGCAGAGATGGACGAGGACGTAGTCGTTCTCAATAATACTGCGCGGAGCAGGAAGAGGAAGAGGTCCAAGGCCAAGGCACCTGCCGCGACTCCTTCCAGTGATCAGAATCCTCCTTCCGCGACCCCAAATCTGGCCGCAAAAAAATCAAACCTTGATGTGACTGAAACCCAAACTGAGTTCGATGATAACATCGGAGCTAACCTGGCCGCGACGGTTTTGATGTCCACGTTTGATGCTCCCATCCATTCAGCTTCTCCTCCGTCGCCACCGGTAGTTGCATTATTGCAAACTTATCACCTCCTCAGTGCCACGGCGTAGCTGGTCTCGATGGTATACCTCGACCATAATTGAGACATCCTGATCCTGAGTCCTCATGGGAATCTACCGCGAAGGAAATATGGAGGATGAAGAAGGCCCTTGATGCTGCGGACCTCAACAGGTTAGTGAAGGATGACCATGACGATCTAGAGGACTGCGGCCTCCATAGTCTTCTGAGGGAAAGTCCTAGTGCTTTCTCCGTTTTGATTTTGCATTCCATATTTTGTACTAAATTTTTAATTTCAGGCAACGGATGTCATGATGTCTCAAAAAAGGAAGTATGAGTCCCTTTATAAATTGAAAGAGGCAGCGAAAAGGGTACATGTCGCTGACTTGGCGGCTACACGAACTTCATCTTTTGAGGCCGGGAAGCAGTCTGCTGCCACGGCTCTTCAGGTGGCCCAAAAGGACTTAGCTGTTGCAAACAATAAAAGGGAAGAGGCAGTGGAAAACTTCAAACAGGCCGTGGGATCCCTCAAAGCCTCCCAGGATCAGACCGTGGAAGCTACACGGGCCATGGAGATTTCTAGTAATAAGCTCGTACTTCTTCAAAAGAAGTACGAAGAGCTGGAGGCCAAGTCTTAACTGATAATATCAAGGTTGCGGCCACTTTTTATGCATTAATTATTTTGTCCTCATTTTCTTGTAGCTTTTGCATCTTCTTATTTGCTTGCTTCAATGCTTTTAATGAATGCTCTCTGTGCGTCTTCGATGGCTTGAATGCAACTGCCTTCATACTTGGAAATGATTTCTTGATTGAATAAACTAATAGATTACGTCGGCGGCACCATAGCATGGTTTTTACACATCTTCTTAATCTTTCGCATTCATATTAATAGTGCTACGACACCTTAAGATGTACGGGTCACAGGCTGTAGCTGTAATTCATAAGGCCCCTTGAATAAGTTCGCGACATCTTGAACAGGGCCGCAGACAAATTGACAGTCATTTTTTGGTACTTTAATTGGATCTAAATCCAAGTCATTACTGCATCAACTCTTTGTCTCTTTAACGGTTGCAATGAATCGTGGATTACATAGGTTGCGACACCTTCAACTGAATCAAAAGTGCTTCTTGATCATGGCCGCGACAGATTAACCTTTACTGATTACCTTTGCCTTTGGTATGCTTTTGTGATTGCAGCAAAATAGCAATTGCCTTTCCTGCCTTTCTCTTCTTTAGCATCGTGAATGGGATGTTATCAAGCCTCCCCAGGCTGGGTTATGTTATTAAGCCACCCACAACTAACATATAGGATACTTTCAAGCCTCCACAGGCTGGGTTATATTATTAAGCCACCCACAACTAACATATAGGATACTTTCAAGCCTCCCCAGACTGGGTTATGTTATTAAGCCACCCATAGCTAATATATAGGATATTTTCAAGCCTCCCCAGGCTGGGTTATGTTATTAAGCCACCCACAGCTAATATACAAGATATTTTCAAGCCTCCCCGGGCTGGAACGGGCATTGGAAGACCTTACGGCTAATGACGCATCCTAAAAGCTAAGAACGGGCATTAGAAGCCCTTACATCTAATGACGCATCCTGAAAGTTAAGAACGGGAATTGGAAGCCCTTACAGCTAATGACTCATCCTGAAAGCTAAGAACGGGCATTGGAAGCCCTTATATCTAATGACGCATCTCGAAAGCTAAGAACGGGCATTGGAAGCCCTTGCGAGTGATATCGCAGTCCAATATGGATAACTGCTTCCAATATTTTCTTTCACCACTTTCAATTATTATCAACTTTTGAAAAATCAGGCTTCTTCTCGGGCATTGTGGCCCATTCAGATATTATCATTCCCGATATAACATGTTGTCTCGGATCGGGATATGTTTTAAGACAAAAATGGTCTTTATAAGATTACATTTCATGGAAATGAGAATCAAAATATGACACTATAAAAGTGAACTTGATTTTATAACTATTCATATATATATATATATATGACTTTGTAAGGATAACACAAAGTTTAGTTTAAAACAGCATAAGAGGAGTTGCCACAATAAAGTAAAGACTGATGGAATATAAGAGATAAACATGAAAAATGAGCATGTGGAAGGTGAGATAAGGCTGCATCTGCTAAACATCTTCAAGGAACCTTCGCAGCATCCCTTACCCAATCAGCCTTTCAATCTCATCCTTCGGAGCATAGCATTGCTCAGTGTCATGGCCATGGTCCTGATGGAATCTGCATCAAGTATCTTTGTTCCTCTTATGGGGTGGATCTCTCACCTTTTCTGACCACCTCAACAACTTGTGTTCTTTGATGAACTCAAAGATCTCATCAATCGGGAAGGCCAACGGAGTGTAGGCCCCAAATTTCTTCTCTGCCTTCTCCACTCTCCTTTTTTGGCACCTACTGATTGATACCGCGGCTGGATCCTCTTAAACTGCCGCGATAGTAAAGGCGACTGAAGCAATGAACTTGGGTGTCGTACCCACATTGGGTGAGGCCACGACCTCTAGCATGATCTGAGTCAAATAGTTGACCTGGGTCTAGAGTGAGGCATAACTTTCGTAGAGGTGGTTGATGTGATTGTACAACTGGACAATCCCATCTTTGATTTCTGTGCTCTGACTGGCTCTCCTTCTATTTCTGCTTTTTTTAGTCTTTACAAAAATATATAATCTGAGATAAAACTAGCAGAAGTGAGTAATCTCAGAAGTATAAGGTTAACCAAGTATGAGGTTAGGAGGCAGTTTTTGAGCTGCTGTTACACTGATGAGGCCGCGGCCAGCAAAGCACACAGGGGTATTGCCGCATCCTTGTAATGACACCGATATGCAGTTGACCAATTGAGTCCTCTCCTTGATTTGATGTTACTGTAATATAACCGCACTAGTAGAGGCCACGGCATGAAGGTATTTAAATTACCTATCGCATCCCCTGCTAGGCAGGGGGAGCAATCCCGAAATTGAAACCCAGAAATTGGGTTCATCTCTCAAAACACGAGGAGAGCATACCTACTATGGTCTATTTAGGGCATAATAGCCTCTCGGTGCAATAATCGACACAATTATGATGATAAACCCCATATCATAGGCAAAGAACAGCAAAAAAGGGAATAAACACAGTCAATCCCTAATCATTTGCCTTTTCGGGGCTAATGCCCATCATGCTTTTCAGCATTATCTAGATGGAATGATATCACAGGGGTATGTAAAATAAATCTAAGGTCATAAAATGGAGACCCCATAGCAGACCCGAAGGTACGAAATACACATTTAAGGGCATAAGTACAAAATAGAGCTCAATAACCAAAATTTACTCATGGGATGATGATCTAGAGGATCCCCATGAATACAATAAGGTGTTTAAGAACTCGAAAAATAGAGAAAGAAGATTAAAATATATTGGTTCCCACAGACGACGCCATATTGATGATACGAGAAATTGTCCACTAGTCGTTCTCATATCAGCAAGTCAAGTGTAAAATATGTAATGAATAAACAAAGAAAGTAAATAGAGAGAAAACAAGATATATAGTGGTTCAGCCCCTAAAATAGGCATATGTCCACTGTGTTGATCCGTTCTCATTATATGTGATGTATTGTACAATATAATCATGCCTAAAGAGGTGTACAAGTACGAGAATAAAGGGGAGTACATGATGATTGATGATTCCGGTGTGCCGGAGAGGTGGCTGCGATGTGGAGGAGCAGCCCCCAAGTTGTATGTTGAGGTTGTGTAGAGAAAATCGAGACTGTAGAAGCTGCCCCGGGCGTGTGGAATCGATCCAAAATCCCCCTTTGTTTTCGAGGTGTAGTCCTCTATTTATAGGAGATATGCTCACGTGCAATGAGCACGTGACGTCCGTAAAGTCTGGAGTTGTAATGGAGAGGGATGCGACCTGTAAGGAAAAAATGTGAGTGCCGCATCCTGCAAGACTAGAGACAAAGATGTCGTTGTACTGGATGGTTCCGCGGCATGTTGATGGGGGGCCACGCCCCTGTATTCGTTAGGGCCGTACACCGAGTTCAGTAGGGTTGCGCCCTAGGTTGATAGGGGCTGCGACATGTAAGCCGATATAGTGTAGTATACCTTCCGCGGTATGGTGTTATATTTGTACTATCAATCACCTCAAAAGAAAAATAAAAAGCATTATTATTTATTAGGGAGTTTGGATGGAGTATAAAATGGGTTTGCACGTCCTTTAAAAGTCATGAAAAAGTGTTGCATAGTTTAAGACATTATTGGTGTGAAAATCATGTCTGACTTTGATTTGTCGATTAGATTAAGACTATGTCATCTGAATTCACATTTTCGACACTTAAGGATGATTTTGAGATTCATTCGTTAGGAGTACAAATATTCATTGTGCACATATATTATGTTTGGTTATCTTAGTGTATATTCATGGTGTGTGATTTTTGTAAAATTATTTTTGCATTTTTGTATGAAAAATTGAAAAATCTAAAATAGTTTGTGGATGCCTTTAAGGATTTCTTTGCATGAGCGTAGTTTGATCCATGTTTGCTATGCATATTTTTTGTAACACTCCATGTTTATTTCGTTTATTCTTTTCCTTATCTATTTTGGACAAATATAAAGGGGGAGAACGAATTATGATTTTATGAGGGAGTTGGCATTATAGGGGATATCTGATTATTGATGATTGATTTATTCTTATATCATTTCAAGCTCGATGCGTCATGAAGATATTTGCTTTGTCTAATGTGTGTAGGTACAAATATTGATGATCATATGCACACCCTGATGAAAAAAGCGTAAAGATTTAAAGATTTGATGTTGAAGATTTTTGAAGAAGGTTTCAGACTTGCATTTTTATACCTTTTCAGTTTTGGGTTCATGGGAGGGTATTAGATTTGTATAAGCATTTTCATTTTATAATTCGGATTTTTTTATTTTGTACCAGTATATACACAGGGGGATATTTGTTAGGACATTATTTTATTGTCCTATTTACATTATTGTATGTCGTATACCGCTACAACCGTCGAAGACTTATTCAAGTCCAATCATACATCTAGACAGATCCGAATATCAACGTTCTTTAGCAAAGATGCCTTTGTGAGATTAATTTTGATAAGGTTGTGCTTTAATCCCTTAACGGTTCATTTAAAATGTTAGGATATTTTTTCTAAAAATTTTCTAAGTGTTGAGGCAGAGTTTTTCATCAAAGAATTTTTTTAAGTGCTGAGGCGGAATTTTTAACAAAATAATTTTTTTTAACTATCGTTCGAGCGACAGCTTGAGGTCGTTCAAGTGACATTTCCATGTCGTGCAAAGCTCGTTTGAGCGACACATGGCGTCGTTCGAGCGAAATGATGATCTCATTCGAGAGATTTGTTGACTCAACTTTTGTATATAAAGCGTGTTAAATGACTCCGTTTTCGTTAAGAAGACCTGGAGAATTTCTTTCTCCATAAACTGCAAACAGTAGATTACCTTTGTCTTCTTTATTCAAGGGTTTAATCCTTTTTATTTTCAATTCACAAAAATCCCATACGTGTTAGTGAATTGTTTTGGAACCCAAGATTCACCTTTGGTGAAGTTATTTCTTTTTGGAGTGTTATCTCTACGACTGCGTGTCAATTGGGTGTCCTCGTGGGTGTTTCTAGCTGAATTAGACTGCGTGTTCTTGTGGGTTGCTGCGATTGTTCCATTAATGACTCTAGGCTACGTGTCTATGTGAGTATCTGAGTGATTTTTATTGCAGATTTCATTATGTTTGTAAGTTGTGATTTATCATTCATAGTGAAATAAAAGGTTTTATCCGAAAGGTTTTTTTTTTCTGAAATCTGTGTATCAGCAATTATATTTGTGTTGGTTTGATTTCACACACGTAGTTGCATGTTTTAGTGTTGAATTAATTTTGTTTCAAAATTGACTCCAATTAAATAAGTCTAAATTATAAACTTGTGAACTTGATTAAATCAGTATCACACGGCATTCTCAAACTTTAACAAAGAGAAGAAGTTCAACCAACCCTATATATAACCTTCATTTCTGGCTTGTTCCCTATGCACATCCAGATAAGTCAAAGCTTCATCATATCCATCCATCCAAATAGCCACGGGTTTCTTGTGGAAATGGAAAGTAAGTCGATCCACGTTATCTTGAAGAATTTTAATGGCCTTATCTTTCTCTTTAAGTTAAAAAGTTTACTCGGCCAAGGTTCGTCTGCTTCTCTCCTCATCAACAGTAAGCTGAGCAACTATATTTTGCCTTGATTGTTGACAATATCTAGTTTTTTTTTCTACAAAGCCTCTAATTCCTCCAGCAACTTGGAATTTTTAGCCTCCAAAAAGGAAACACCCTCATCTGGACCAGTAGTGGTTGCTCTCTTCAGGATGTCAAGTTCATGCCTCAAATCATTATTTTCCCTTTCCAGTATAGCAATAATAGACTAATCATTTTTCAAATCTTATTTCAAAGATAATTCTTTCTTATGCATAGTAGAAGTGATAACTTGTAGTTTTTTGTCAAAGGCATTTTCTTCACCTAGGGCTTTATTCTTAAGCTCATAATTAAAGTGAAGCGAAGCTAAGGACAATTTGTGATCTTCTTGCAGCTACTCAATCATCTCATAATAATCAGCATTATTAGCTACAACACTGTCCAAAAGTCAATGAAAATTGATATATGACTCTTTAATTTAGTCGGAGACGTTTGGGCCAAGCAACCTTGTTAAGTCTTCCTCAGAAATGGGAATATGACCACCCTTCAGAAGGTATCTACTCTGCCGGAGTGATTCGAATTTAACAGAAATTATAGTCATCTTCCTAGCATCATACTAAAAAGCTACAAATATATGAGTATATGGGGAAATCCAGAGAAGTAGACAATACATAAAATAGAAAAGCAGCAAGAAATCAGGATTATTCAAAGGCATAAAGGGTTGAGACAAGAAATATTGTTCTTTCATTGATTAATTATTGAAATGCAAGAGTTGATACATCATCAAGAAAAGAAAGATAAAAAAAATAAACTTATTAAAAAGGAGCTAGACCTTCTCCTTGTCCTTGGCCTGATTTTGGTTGGTAGAAGGTTGGTCGGCACTAGCATTTAGCCCCACTGAAGACTCAATGGTCATCATTTAAGATTCTCTAATCCCCTTTTCATCATCAAACTCCTCATCTAGGTTAGGAGGAGTACCAGGGTCATACCTTTGGAAGAGTTTAGAATTTTGTTTTGTGCCGACCACCTTTATGGCCTCAGTCCACCCTTCCTTGAAGGAAAGTTTTTCGGCATACTCAATTTGAGTAGAGATAATAAAAATGGCCTTCTCTCAACCTTTATCAAAGGAAGCTTTGCCTTTGGCCTTTAAGGAAGTCACCTCAGAAGTCAAGCCAACCACTTTATCTTCAGTTGTTTAGGCTAAGGATATAACTTCTGAGAGCTTATTTTTAGCTGTCTTGGCCCTGCCTTCAGCATTAACCAACTTTTTCTCGGCAGCTTTAGCTCTTTCAATGACATAATTTATTTAGCCTTCAGTAGCAGTATCCCAGTCATTGGCCTTCTTTAAATCCTCATCGTAGTATTTTTTGCTTTGTCTCCAAAGCTTATCGAGAAGCCTCCAAGGATTGTTTTAATCCTTCAAAGTCTTCTTCCACTTCACCAGGAGAGGACCTTAATTGGTCGTCCTTCTCCATAATTTGGTTGAAGTCAACTAAAAATTTCAAAGTGAGTAAAAGAACAACATAAGATGATTAGGAGGAGTTCAATAACATGTAGAAAATAGCAGAAAATGAGATAATTACCATGTTATGGCAAGCCCTCTCAGTCAACCTGGACCTGGGCATGGGGGCTGATGCAGCTCTATCAACAAGAATTCTCCCAGACTTGATCAAACCCCTGGCCAATCTAGGGTTAATACCAACAGAGGTTGACCCAATATCTAGGCCAGTCTGGATTTTTCTTACTAACTCTTGTTGGTCATCCAAGTACTTATTTGTGACCGATGCTTGTTGGTCGAATTGAGTCTTTTGGGCCTATTTCTGAGGGTCAGGAAAACCTCTCCATAATCTCTTAAGCCGAGACTCAGTAGTTTGAGTCTCATTATCACCAAGAGGCCTCTTATCACTGGCCTAAGAATTTTCTAAACTGGATTTTTACCAGTATCTGTATTCTTCTTTAATAGATAGATAGTGGTCGACCCATTAAGTTAGTCATGTAGTCATATCTGTGGAAGGAGAAAATGTTATCTCAGAATTGTTAAAAGACTCAAATGAGGTAGAATTTTCTCCCTAAATGAAATCAGCATCAACAGACTCAGTAGCTAAAGAGGTAGGTACAGGATCCTCTTCAAGGTTGACAGTAATTTGGGGCAAAACAAGTGTTGATCGAGTAACAAAGGAAGTGATGGAACTTTTAAATTCCAATAGCAAAGAGGCAGCTCGGGGGTGCTATTCTCCAATCCTATGATTGAATCCCCACAGAAACTTAAGTTCTTCGAGGTAATTTCCCCTTCTTTGGGACACCTCTTCTTACTTTCCTTTGCATTAAAAAGAAACAACAAAGTTAGTCAGTAAACATCAAAATTGCATGAAAAAAGAGGAAAAACAATCAACAAAATTACAACATATTCCACGTCCTCATTGAGGACATCTCGTACTAATATAAGATACTCAAGTAGGGAGGGGAGCATGTTCCCAATTATTTATAACTACACCATAATCCCAATAATCCTTATTATAATATGATATATTGACTACTAAAGCCCTATTGTCTTACCAAGTCTTCAAATAATATGTATTTTCTCCAATAGTAACTCACTTATAGTAGAACATCAACTCCAAGACCCCAATATGGGTCCCAAAAATTTCATTCAGCCGATTTATATCGTTTACAACCCTCCAAGTATTGGGAACTACTCTGGAAGGTTCTACATCAAAAAATGGGAAAAACTGAAGAAAAAGAGGGTTTGGTGGAAAGGTGATGCCACACTCAGCTATGAATAAAGTGGGGATACAGTGACCTGCGAAAGAGAATAAAATCTATGGGACCCTGGGCTATTTCTAAATCTATCCAAGATGTGATTTTTCTTTTCATTCTAAACTCATCTAATAAAATATCATCTACGATGTGAACCATGGTGAAAATAGAGAAAAAGATGATAAAACAGGGAAAGAGGAAAAAAAGGCTTACAAGGGGATTGAAGACGATTGCAAGAGATAATTACAAAAATTTAAGAAAATAATGGCAATCAATGATTGCACAAAAAAAATTTGAAGATGAAGGAAATGCTAAGTTCAAAAAGTTTGAGGTGAAAAGAAAGGAGGGAAACATTGTACCTAGTTATAGGTTGCCTCAATAAAAGGGAATGAAATGATTAACTGAACGAACTATTGAACTACCACCAGTTGCATGCCTCCCGAAGCTTCAAAAGATTATTATATACTTTGGTGGTTAAAAAAAGTTTGAATTATATACAAAAATTCCATTATTAAATAGTACTAGTGGAAATTTTTACAAGACTGGGAAGTCGGTTGCCGACCAAATACTGAAAGCAATACGCCTAGTAATTTCCTAGGCCCAATACTCCACACTTTCGATCAGTTAAAAATCATAGAGCACGGGGAGTTTTGTTGTATGTAAAAATTACTCTCCTATGTGGACCAATGATGAATGTACACCTATCCTCCACATGGTCGACCAACCTCCTTAATCGGCATTAGAGATAATTAGTTGGCAAGAAGGCCGGCCAACTCCAGAAGGCCAACCAACAGGAATATCAATAGTTACTCAGATGGGATACCAACCAACACTGAATTCCAAGATTTTCATTTATTGTACACATATGTAAATTCTTGGCAATATAAAGGCATTCCATTTATAGTGTTTTACACATATATAAATACAAACGACTCTCTTATCTCGAGGGACGAGTTGAATCACTCATATACATACCATACTAAGCTAATTGTAACCCTACTAAATACAACCCATGGTGGATGTAGGCTATTTTACAATTGAACAACTCTACAAATCTCTTCTCTTATGTGTGTGTGATTGGTTTACTTTACTATATTTTATCTGTGATTATAAATCTAGATTGAATCCATTTTTAGACATCAACACTTGATATTTGATATAAGTTTTATATGAAAAGTATATGGCATATTTATATTAAAAATTTACACACAAGGTTAAAACATTATTCATTTTAAGGAAATTTTCATTTTGAATATGTTATTAGTGAAGGGTAAACTAAGTCATATAAGTCAATTTTACCTCCATCATGTGTGGTGTACTTAAGTTAGAATCTTGGGATGAGCTTTAGCATGAAGTCTTGAACTCTGAATTGTAGATTCAATATTCTTCTCCCCAATTATTTGATTTGTACAAATTTGGGTAAACTAAAATTTCCATTGCCCCCATTTTTATATTTAATTTTCCACAAATAACTAAATTTTTTGGCGATTTAGACCATGTTCTCTTTGTCAAAGTTAAAGGAATGGAAAATGTCATTAGAAAATTTACATTTCAAAGTGATTAACAAGGAGAGTTCAATTTTGCCTCATAAATTTGAAGTGGGCCAAAATGTTATAAGCAAAAAGACGTTGGTTGAGGCTCAAACTTCTTAAATGGAATCAACCTTACCATTAAACCTCTTGGGGTAAAGAATAAAGGAACTTATTTCACACTACTTCATCAGTGATAATCTTTTCGAAGGAAAAAGTAGGGTGTATTATGTCACTTAGAATAGAACTCATCGAAACTTTTTCTTTCATTAATTGAAAATAATTATAAAGATATGTTCATTTATTGATGTTTTGAATGATTTACGAAATAGGTGTGTTCATGGGTAGTCTCCAAAATATCTCACGCTTCTTTAGAAGTTGTACAATTTGTTATTCATCTAAATTCATTGGCATGAATGGCTCTTAATATAGCATTTAAGCATGTAGTGTTCCACCAACTTAATTTTTTGTCATTTAAATCACAACTAGATCTTATCTTTCTACTTTAGACGTCATCGACAATGCCCACAAGCCAGTTCCATCATGTTTCCACACTATTCCAAATTATCTCATCCATGGGCTGTAAATAAGTGATTATTCTAGCTTTCAAATAGGAATAGTTACTACCATTGACGATGGTTGGTTTGAATAACTTACCTCCATTACGGATAACAAAGATCTACTATAGGCAATAAACTCTAAATAATAAAAAGACCCTCTTTGATAGTAGTTGAGAGGGCCTACATACTTTTAACAATTGCCACACAAATTAAAATTAAATTTAATTAAAATAAATATTTTTATTTTTGTCCAAATTTGAGAAAATAAAATGATCGTAATGTATAAGTGGAATGATTTAAAAATTCGAGTCAACTTATTGACATATTATAACTGATAAAATTAAAAGGATTAAAATGTTGATAAACAAATCTTCCACTTAAGATGAGGAGTTTCGTTAAGAAAATCCTTACCGGATAAACATTAGTCCAAGTTGACATCTTGCACTTGTATAGGTAAAGGATACACAAGGGAAAAGTGACTTATAACCTCAAACCTATTGTTATAACATAAATATAGGACGTCTTGTGGACTAATTAGAAGAGACACTTGGGCTCACACACCAATAGAAATGAGATCGTCTTCAGCTCACAATTTAGTCAGCCATAGCAACCTGGTCATCCCAAGCAGTCTTAACAGGTCATCAAACCACGATGGTTGACAGATATCTAACACTCTTGTAACACCCCGTATTTTTTAGCATATAGAAATTAAATTAAAATTAGGGATTTGGAGAATTTATTTAAGTTAGAGAATTTATTTAATTTGGAGAATTTATTTAATTCGGTGAGTTAGATTTGATTTATTCAAGTCGATATTCATTTTTACGTGAAACATATTTTGAAGAGAAATAAGAAAAGTTATATAGAGTAACTTGAATGATAATTTAGAGGTCACAGTTGATTCCGAATAGGTCGAGATAGTTAGAAAATAGTGCCCATGGGTAATAATTGGGTCTCGGGACAATTTTAGGTATAGCCGAGCTCGCACGGGGGTCTTCAGGTCATTTGGGCTTGGCCCATTAGTCTAAAAATAGGATTAGCGTCATTTAATATAAATTAAGAAATTAGGAAATTCATAATTCATTTAGAAAACCCTAGAGTTGCAGAGAAGAAAAGAGGGAGAAAGTAGGGAAGTTTCTGGGACCTAAACCAAGAAGGATTGAGGGCGTTCTTCATCGAATTGCCCTCTACATCAAAGGATCACACTCTACAAATCAATAGAGGAAAATGGTTAATTTTTCTTTCAATGTAAATTCGTGATAATAAATTCATATCATAGCGGGTGTATGTGAAAATCCATTTTTGGGAGGGTATTGATATGAAATTGGGTTTTTGATGATGAATCATTATATAAGATTGTAGAATCTATTTTTCATTTAATATTCAGTAGATGAATTCATGTAATTTGGATTGATGTAATTGAATCAGATATGAGATTGATATAAACAGTTATGAACCCAATTTGAGAAATATTGGGGAAAGACGTATGTATTAACTATATTTGATGATTAAAGGGATATTATAATTTGTTTAGAGGGTAGAAACATGCTGGGAGAAAATCGATTTAGTTCTGGATTGAGAATCAAAAAGCTTAAGGGTGTAACAAAGGAGAAAAATGAAATTGGAGAAGAAGGTTTGTTACCAGGTACAGGGAACCAGTTCCGGGGTGTCTGAATTATCGAGGAACTTTTAGAAATAAAATTGAGAGGTGCCAATGTAAATTGTTAAATGTGTGGGGAAAGAAACTTGCAGAAAATATTGTATTGGATTATTTGACCTCGATGAGAAGGGGGAATTAGATGGAGAATTATTACGAGTTCAAAATTAATTATTACGAGTTCAAAATTTATTAGTGATTGATTTTGATTAATAAAGTAAGGGAAATGTAATTCGTAGGATTCAATTAACGGGACGAGTGGATATGTCCGGGTATCGTATTTTAACTAATGAATTAAAATAATGGAGTGGCTATGACTTTTCGAATAGTGGGGAAAAACGCTCGGGAAATATATGATGAGTAATTAAATTGTGAATTAATAATAATACGTAGGGTATTTGGGTGACATATATACACCACGTATGATACAAATATTATAGGTTGAGGGTATACATATGTGATGTTATATATATATATATATATATATATATATATATATATATATATATATATACACACACACACACACACACACACACATAGGTTTTGTGATTACCTATTGGTTGATTGATTATGTGCAAACATACCTAGGCTACTTGCTATCACGGGAGGTTTCGCATCGTGGACAGTCCTATCCCGATGAGCCCATTTGGGAGGATATTGATTTGTACCTCAGAACATACAACTTAGGGATGATCACTTCTTATGTGAATGAGAGTGTGCCCGATCATTTAGGTGCGTAGGTATGTGCGTATTCCAAAGGTCGAGAACTATATTTCCCTCCAATATGTGTGATTTGATTTTATGGTTCAAGGGTGATATCCAAATCGATGTCCTTATTTAGTACGTGATGTACCAGGACTTGATAGCAAAGTCTGCCCGCATCATAGGTTTCCACCTAGAGATGTCGTATACATATATATTATGATAGTGATGTGAATATATACATATATACGTGTGATTTATTCTACTACGGGTGCTTTAGTAGACATTGTAGATAGTGACATCTAAATTAATTTCAGTATGTGAGAATTTTTATAATGAGTTTGTGACACTAAATAAATAATAAGGGATTGGAAATTTGGTATCATATTGCATTGTCAATACGGGTGGGCATAGTAAAACATTATACGGGGGAAAGGTCTAAGACTGAGAATATTATATTAACTTAATTAAAGATTAATAATAAGTTAATGAGATAAATAACTTATGAAAATGGTAAGATTAATCGGGATAGAGTAGTGTGTCGAGAAGTATGCCTGTCAAGGCTAGTTAGACAGGGTAGTACAACTAGGAGGGTTAGGAAGAAGCGTTGATGTGCACTTTAGATGAGGGGTGATAATTATCTCAAGGGAGTGCGACACCAACTTAAATATAAATAGCATTCATACATTTCATTTACTGCACCATTAATCACTTGCTAAATATTTTTAAAATGTTTTGAGTTTTAACCCTTGCTGTAAGTATTTTCAAAACCTTTTAGGTGTCCAACCACAGGGATTCCAAACTTGACTATCTATTCTAGGAATATATATCTACGACATATGTGGATGCATGAAAGAGTTGGAGTAGACACTTATTTTTATTGCATTCCTAGATTAGGAATATTATCTCTGTATTTTAGTTCGGGCAAGTTGCCTTCAGGACTTATTCAGTTTTTTTTTTATTTCGGTTTAGATTTTGTATTGAGATTTATTATTAGCTATTGGATAGTTTGGTTTTAGATTTTGTAGTCGATGGTTTATTAGACAAGTCATTTATTATTCAATATCATTTTAGATAGTGATTGTGTGTATGTTTTAGTTTAGTTTATTTTGTTTCCGCATATTGTTATCCGTTTGATGAAAGATAAAATTTTACACTTGCTTAATTAACTATTAGGTGGTTAGTAATTTAAATGGTTTTTGACAATGATGCTAAGAATGAACCAAATGAGAATCCTATTTTAATTTAATAAAGGACTGATCACCCGATATTTAATTAGGCTAGGTGTCATACAGGGTATTAGAGCATTAGGTTCTAGTGTCCTTAGGATCTGTGCAACTTTTTTTACGTTTCAGCTTAGCGTTCTTTGATATAGAGCCCTATTATAGGATTGATGTATTCCTATACATATTGCGACTTACGTTCCTTTGTTATTAAGTATAGTTTATTTGATTCACATACGAGTTCGGTTGGGCTTCTTACACCAAAAAATATAGGATGACCAGCGAAGGTCGTTGGAAGGACTGCAGGAGGAGAGGCTCGGCGGAAGCCATATAGTATTTTGCGATCGGTAACTGTGATAGAAGTTACGATGATTAATATACGGGAAGATTATGACAGGATAATTATATGAGAATAGTATTTTCCCCAAGCATTACCGTAGATGACGGTGGTGCAAATTGCAAACTCACCCAATGTAGTCGACAAGGGGTGGAGAAGTCGAAAGGACTCTTTCTAGGACCCACTTGTAAGGATATATGGAAGAGAGGAAGTGCAATGGGCCAATGGAAGGGGATAATCCAAAGGCAATTGTGTAGGGTAGAGTGCAGTGACACCCAAGATTAACTTCGAGCAAAAAAAATTAGCTAATAGGAGTTGCAAAAAGAGATTAGAGTCATTCACCACATATAAAGACGTGTATATGGAATTAAACGAGAAATTTGGGTGTGAGTAAATCATAAGACCTTCCACATGCTATTTAGGCAGAGATGCAAATGGAGTTTAAAAAAAATTCATTTGTGGATCAGATGAAGATTGATCGCTATAGAGAAGCTGACTTGTTTAATGAACTTCGTATTCGAAGGAGGGAATGCAGAGAGAATAAAGGGGTTCATAAGTTAATAATGGACTCGTTAATAGAAGACACAAGCATGGATGGGAGATCCGAATATGATGGCTAGTGTCGACATCATCAAGACCGAATGTTTACAAGTTAAGATCAACGCTTCCATGAGAAGGGAGCCACAAGGGTTAGAAAATCTAGCTGAAGTGAAGTACTGGATTAAACAGTGCTAGTGAAGTACCACAGGAGGGTATACCCATTAGACAACCCGGTTATATGATTCAGATCACGTAAATACCTACCAAGTGATGGTGGATTCAGTCAAGGACATAGAGGCCAATAACGAATCCCATAGGACTAGTGGAGCCAAAAGGATAACGGGGGTAGTAATCAGGAACAAGACTACTAGGTCAGATAAAAGGACACCCCGACATTACTAATGGGGACAAAGACAAGGGGAAGACATAGTAAGGTGTCTAATGTGTAGAGTGTAGGGCCACCTGTATTGAACACGTCAGCATTAAGGAAGTGAGACCAGTCAGACTGGGAAGTATATAGAAACAGTGCCAGTGGGGTACAACCACCGAAGGAGCGAGATTTCTAGTAGAAGAGTCGGGCTAAGAGAATTAGGTCCAGATTTTTTTACAACCCGAGAATGGTGGGTTTAGTCAGGACTAGTAGGGTCCTCAGTAGCAATAACTTTTTGCTCTTCAGGGTTGTTAGATCCAAGGGAAGGGAAAGGGAGGTTAGTAGGGCCAGGACCAGAGACGGGGGGTTCTCTGACAGTTATCTCAGTTGTGGACAGACGAGCCATAGGAAGAAGTCTTGCCCAAAGCGAGGCAGTGGGCAACTACAGGATGAGATCCCGGTTATACAACCATTGAAGCAGATTGTGGATCAGTCTCAAAATTAGAGTTATGATTGGGTACCCAATGATTGGTTGAGGTAGATGACACAGAGAGTTGTCTTATGGGTGAAGAGTAGGAATGCATGTGTAGATCTTATTTGCAGCGAATTAGGGGACATGAACGGGATGCCTAATAGAGGCAATAATTATAAAACATTTTAGTTTTATTGGGATGAGGGTTTTGTGTCTAGGAACTATTTAAATCCCTAGTTCTATTGACAATTGAAAGTATGAGTTTTATCCTGCGTGACTAGAGTCTGTTTCGTGTGACACGAGCGAGTCACGGTAATTTGTTAATACAAGAATCGTATGTGAAACGAGACTGGTAGAGGTGTAGTTGATATTAATATAACTTATTTATTACTACCGTGGGATAGTGGCGTTCTTTGGTGTTACCCATTAGAGAACGGGGTGAACACTAAGAGAATTTTTGCATTACATGCGAGGTTACTACTTTCAAGAGTTATGGGAGTAGGGCAGATGATTTTCCAAGTTTCGAACTATTAGCAATGATTTGAGTTGTTGTAGTATATATATTCACCTTTGAGTCTGCAGGGGATCTCTTTAGTTCCATCTGCATGGGAGCAGGTGTGAACATTGGGAGGATATATTTTATGAGGATAGCTCATTTTGAGAGGTGATATTCGAGGTATGGGAGACTTGCAGGGAATCATACCGAGCTTGGCCAGAAGTCAAGAATCTATGCAGAAAAACATGAAATAATGGACTCAAAGCATTTTGATCGGACAAAGTAGGTTGGAGATAACCTGATCACTCATGCAGTTGGTGAGAGCTCAGACTCGATGCGTGAAATGCCACAACGAGTCCCATACAGGGATAAGAGGCAGAAGAAATCATATATAGATTCTCAGGATTCGTACAAAATAATCGATCCTACATGCCATGATTAATGTTCACAATCAGATCAATAGGGTATAATTGATTAAACTAATTCGATGGAAATACCAAGTGCACTGGAAAGGCTGAGTATAGGCTTTACTTTTGATCAATTAGGCCCAAGGGTCGTATGATCATATCCATATAGGGACTCTAGGGAGTATATGGAAAATCAAGAAGAACTAAGACTAGGAGCTCAAACAGGTCCAAGAAAAGCGTACGAGGATTAGATAGGGATGAGCACACTTGAAATAAGGAAGAGAGCTCAATATAAATACATGGATGAACAAAGAAGATTGCAAAGGCCGAGTAGGAGGGAAAACCCTCGAAGGGGTCAATTTAGCGCTTGAAAGATCAGGTGGATGATTTGATCAACACTAAGAACCCTTTGTAGAGGGGTTACGTGCATGGATATCTATTCATAGCTTATGTAGTAGGTTATCCAACACCTTCTAAGTTCAAAACACCTATTATCATTTCCATATATAATGGAAAATATGATCTCATGTTGCACGTCGAGCGGTATCAAACTACCTCCAACATTTACTCTATCCCAAACGAGATGTGATGTAGGTCCTTCTCTAGTAATATCACTGGTTCAACCCAAATATAGTACAATAGCCTCCCCATGGGGTAAATTGACAACTTTAAATAGCTAGGCAATCTCTTTATTAACAAATTGTACTTCGACACTAAGCTAGGGAAAAAGTGACTCACTTGTTAAGCATTCACCAATATATGGGTGAAACTACAAAGAGGGTCATCACTCGTTTAAATATAGAGAAGATTGAGGTGGTAGATTATGATGAGAGGATTATAATCACTACCATAATGAGTGGTTTGCTACCTGGAAGATTTATTGGTGTCTAATGAAGGAACTACCGAACACGATGGCCAAGACGGGAAAGATAATGAATGTCGAGGTGTTAATGGTAGCAAAGAAGTCCAACCATGAAAAGTTTAATGCTCCCAAATTCTCAGATAATAAAGAAAGGTCCAAAGACTCCAAAAAGTCAGATAAGTCGAAGAGATATGACGAGTACACGCAGCTCACTGTGGGCGTCCACCACATCCTTGACAGGATTCGAGGAAGTAGTGACCTCTAATGGCCTGGAAAGTTAAAGTCTCCATCAGACATAAGTGACAAAATAAGTACTGTGAGTTCCACAAGGACACTACACCACAATGGTTATTTACAACTAATATAAAATTTAATTTGTAAGTGTTTGAAACACTTACAAAATTTACAATTATTTTTACACTTAAAAAATATATAAGTGTTCAAAAACGTTGTTATATTTATCATTTTATTATCCCCCAACCGAAAAGGATAATATAGTTCTAAAAAGTGTAAACAAATCACGCTCCCAAAAATCAGAGTCTAACTTTTCTCTCCCTCGTCTCCCAAAAGGGTTTCAATTCCTTTATCTAAATTGCAAACTAACCATTCTACTTTTACTCAGGTCGGCATGTGAGAGATCTGAAATCATTTTCAATTATAATTTTGTTTGTTCACGTACATAAATCTATTTAAGAGAATGGGAAGAGAAATGACATGGATCTGCTAAGGTACTTCACACTCAATCATCAACCCTAGAGGTTAAGAAGTTAAATTCGATCTAGTCGAGAGAGAGTAGACCTGGTCTTCACATTATAAATAATTATTTTCTACTTGTTTCTTTTCTATACTCACTCTCGATACATGTGTGTTAAGGTAAACAATTGAGGCAAATAGTTCTTATTCAGTTGGAGGACTAAATGATTTATTAGAAAGAAGATATCTCTTCATGTGTGTGCTAAGGTAATATTTTATTTTTTATTTATTTTTCTTTATTTTTTCTTTATTTTTCTTATTTGGTTTGAGTAATAATATGATTAAAAAAGTATATGCCTACCTTGTGAGTTTTTTTATACTCACATATTTGATAAATATTCCTTAATAAAAGTTCCTATTTATTTATTTTTTATCATAGAAAAAGTTATCTTTGGAATGGGGTTTTGTAAATATATCCTTGTTTGTAATGGTTCTTGTAAACACCCCATCCTAGGACCTCCCCTGAGCACCTCGTTAAGTCCCTAGCACTCACTCGTACACCATAAACCATAAGTCATACTCCGAGTACTGATTTGGAGGACATCGGGCGCTCCCGGGCCCTATTTGGCTCCAATCAACTTTCCCACTTGAGCAAAAGCTCAATGAATCTTTGAAGGGCTTTGAATTCCCTTTCCAATGGTTCATCCCATGTGCGAATAGTACTTAAGGTCCAGACGAATGATCTGTTTTTCCTCAAAAACAGATTTAGAGGCCATTGGGCGCTCCCATCTACTCTGATAAACTCTCCATCTTGAGCGAAGCTCAATGAATCTTTGAAGTTATCTAAACACTCATTCCAATAGTCCTTCCCCTGCTCGAATCATCCTTACAATTCGTGCAAATGACTCATTTTACTTTAAAGGGTCATCGAACACTTTTGAGCCCCGTTTGACCTAGGACAACTCTTTGAATCGAACGAAGTTGAATGAAATCTAGAAGGAAACTGAATTCCTTTTTCAGTAGTTCTATTCATGTGCAGATCAGCCTTACAGTTCAGATGAATAATTTATTTTCCTCCGAAAACCTCCCATATAGAGACCCTCGAGTGCTTTCGAGCCCCTTTTGACTTCATTCAACTCCCAAACTCGGGAGTGGCTCAATGCATTCTTAAAGGTATCTGAATACCCTTTTCAATGGTCCACCCCTTGCATGATTCGGACTTATAATTTGTATTTTATGTCCATTTTTCTGAAAACTGTTCCGAACTGCCAATTGACACCCCAGGGACCCAAGCCTATCGGGAGTGTGTCTGAGGTGATATGTCGATAAGTAGGCCAAGACCCCTGTCGATCGGCACCTCCCTTGTCCCTATAAATATATGTCATGACCTCACCGTGAGGGAGACCCCTGAACAACAATCTCAGCAAGTCAGAGAACATTCTCTTGAATTCAGAGTTATTCCCTTTCTAAAAAATACCATTTCCCCACATTAACTTCCATCACTTTCTTAGCTCTCTTAGTAATCCCCCCCCCCCCTCCACCAATCCATACCACTTTCATACTATTGTAAGATCTGCATATCTACATCTCAAGGTCAACATCAAGCATTCATAATGAGGTCAAATTGTCCATTCGTTTCTTTCATTCTTCCATTTTAGTGTTATTTATTTTATTTTTACTTTCATACGTTTGTTTTCTTACATCACATCCATTAATCTATATTCTTTATTAGTAGTATTGCACATAATTCATAAAACTCCCAAAAGAAGAAAAAGAGGGTTTATCCATTAATTTCAAAAGAGGGATTTCCATTTCACATTCTCAATATTAAAAGCATATTTTGTATACACACTAACATAAGAGAAATCTCCCGTTTGTATTTATGGATTGAACTCCACCATATGCTATATTAGACCTACGTGGACTTTAATGCACCTTGGGCTACGTAGGCGTCTTGGTCCAATCCCGAGATTCGAGTCCTCCTCTATGCATATTTATATATTTCTTTCATATCTTGTAAATATATTCGTTATGAATCTCATATTTTTACATAATGATACCAAAATTGGCACCACCAAGTTAGTGTAATAAAAGAGCTCAAACAATCACAACAATGGGGTAAGAACAAGTATGTAAATACAGAAAAAGATGAGGCAAAGGATAAGATAACATCAGAGATAAGTGGTTCAGTCGGGGCCTACGTCCACTATGCAGTGTGAATGGTGGTTTTCACTAGAATAAGGGACCGATGGCATGTAAATACAACACTCAGGCTTTTCTTTATCTACTATATATTTTGATAGAATTTTTCTAGGGTTAAGGATAATCGATCCTTTACAGTGAGGTAGAAGATAACTATGTATATGGTTGGGGTGGTGTCATACGCACCCCAGGGATGCAGTATTGATGCACAATATATAGTGCCCAATATTGTAATGACATATGTCCTTTGTGTATGCAAGTAATGATTAAAAGATATTCTCCACATGTGTAGATGATGTTGTTATAATGGTTTGTCTCGCGTGAGTTTTGCATCTCACGCGTTCCTCATTCCACGCGCTCTAGTAGATATCAAGAGTACCCTGCTGAGGTTGAAGTGTCGGTCTGGCTGAGTACAAGATGACTGTGGTATTATTGAATCATGTGTTGATAGTTTCCAAGTGTAATATTAGTTGACCAACATTAGTATGAGAAGAGATAAGATCGACCTAGGAGGTCTCGGCCTTTATGATCCAGTTGATATGGGTTGCCAAGTAATATGAGATACATGTTGTGTAGGCCTAAGGCCGAGATTAGATGAACTGATCGAGACAGATTGTGCCCATTGTACGAGATGACTCACATGAGTATGCTCTGTGCGGTCGGCTTCGGCTGAGACGAGGTCAGGTAATGGGATATCAATCAACCCCTAGCCCTTAGTATTCTATGTTAGGAGGAGACCGAGGGATAAATGTCTGGTGTCTGACTTTGAGGTCACGTCTCTGAGATGGACTGATAGGGTGACACATGTCATCCAAGTTGTGGCTTAATATGTTACCCTAGAAGATGCGGCAGCATGCGTCGCTTGTGAACTGTGCCCTAATAATGGGGCTTTAAAATTCATGCCTAATTATTAGTGGATTTAAAAACATTCCAAACCCACATTTTTCATCTTCTTCAATCTATGCGCCATCTCTTTCTCTCTCTAAAAACTCAGACTTCCCAGAAATCATTCCTTACTCTATTCAAAGGTGCCTTTCAATCATCCCTAGGATTTTTAAGCAACAAAATCCCCAAGTAAGCCATTATTCCTCTGTTTGTTCATCTTTTCCATTTCTTTTTGTTAGTTTGTTTTTAATTTGGTTTTTCTAGTGCATTTTTATTTTTTTGGCGACCTCCATTGGTGGCTTTTGGCCCCTTTTTAGCATTATTTGTGGTTATTTCTGTAGCATAAAGATAGTTCCTAGGATCTTCCACCTCTTTCCTGGTTATTTCAACCACTAGGGAAATTTTTGGTTCAATTCTGGTCGTCTTCTCCGATAACATTCATCAAATGTTCTTAGTTGTTATTAATCTGAAGCATCAAATCATTTAGTCTTCCCAGTTTGATCTTTTGATCAACTAATCAAAGTCATTTTAGGTTATTTTCCATTTTTCAAGCCTTTTCACCAAGTTAAGCGTCGACCTTTGGATGTTGAGTAAAATATACAAGCTAGCTGAGGATTTCCCTACTCTTAGAGAGACGTGTTTTAGGGAGATCAGAAAGCAAGAAGGTGAGGAAGATTCCCAGCGTAGGGCCGAAGCCTTTCCTCTTAGTCCCATCTATCCTATCCCTTTTGAAACCATTCATCCTCAAGTCATATAAATCAGTGACTTCATGTCTCAGTCGGCTATTGAGAGTGTCGTTTCTTTCCAAGTGGCAATGGAAGTCCCACATGATAGGTGCGAGAATGATCATGGTTCTTCAATATCCTCATCTTCTTGTTAATCTAAGTCATCCAATAGGTCCAATTTATCAGACCAGGCCAAGCCATCATAAAATTGATCTGCGTCCTCTCAGGGTTCAGATTCTTCTATCAGATCCTCTCGTCCCATAATGGGCCAAGAGTGGATGTCGTTATGCCATCCCCAATGGATGTCATCCCTCTTACTTCTATTATGAGGGAACACTTTGCTAGGACTTCTCATCCCCTTGGTGTCATCTGAACTACAAATCAAGACGAAGATGATGACGAGGGATCATTTGATACTTTATGTGTTGAGTCCTACATCAGTACAGTCATTGAGGTCGACCTACTGTAGACATTATATGGTATCAGTCTTTCCATAAATATGAGAGCTCCCTCAATCGACGAGAGAGAATTTTAAGGCTGATACGGTGAAATTTATGTGTGCGAGAAAATGTTTAAGGTTGACTTTAGGCTTCCTGTACACCCGGTCATACGAGAGCAGTCTCGATCTCAGTCCTTCCCAGTTATCACCGAATGCATGGAGAGTAATTCTTGGGTTTGTGATCCTATGGAAGGTGGTTCATCATACGAACCTTCCTGTTAGAATTTTCAGAGGGTGTTATGTGGTATTTTTGGTTGCTTGATAATTATTTGTAATTTACCAGCAACATCGTATATGTTCTTGAACACTTATCACTTTATGTTTATGAATGAAAAATGCCTCTAATAATTTTCTATCATATTCTGTTTGGATGAGTAGCATTTATGATTTGCCCATATTTATTTTTCATATATGCTTCCTTCTGATGTTTAATCAAGTGACTACAAGATGGTTTATAACTTTAATATCACCAACTAACTGAATAATGCCAACACTATCCTATTTTAAACCGATCTTGATACAGACAACATGTTTCATATTTTAAAGATCGTCTCTTACAAGGGCAAGATGTTTAAATCCATCAAATTATGGAGTTATATCGTAAGTCGCCCTTCATCATTTTGAGAGTGTATGGATGAGATTCATCTCGTCTATGCACCGTCGTCTCGGTCGAGAGGTTTCATTAACCAAATTAATGATGTTTAATCTGAACCAAGTCTAAGTGGTTTTTAAATTTAAATCCACCAAATTATGGTGTATTATCACAAGTCCCCTCTCGTTGTTTTGAGGGTGTATGGATGAGAGTCGTCTCATCCATGCACTTTCGTCTCGATCAAGAGGTTTCATCCACCAAATTAATGATGTTTAAAATGAACTACGTCTAAGTGGTTTTTAACCCCCTCTCGGTGTTATTGAGAGTCTGTGGACGAGGTCAACCCCGTCTGTACTGTCATGTCACCGAAAGCAAGGTAAAGTTATTCCACCATGAATGATGTTTTATAGCTTAAGATGGGTTAGATATATACAAGCAACAAACATTCAAACAATAGACAAGGTAGGAGATAATACTTGAAATTTTCATTTATAATCCGATTCTCATATTACATGGACAAATGATACTGAAATAAAATTGTTAAGAAACAAACAAAGTTAAAATAAAGCCTTTAACACAACTCTTTCTGGTAGTACATCCTGAGATGGTTGGCGTTCCATGGGTTTAAGAATGGATTTCCACTTAAATTTATAAGAACCGTGCCAGTTAGGATAAAGCTTGTTGGGCTTCTGTTAGGTCTTCTTCAGGATGAGGTCTCCTATTGCCAGTGGTCGAGCCTTCACCCTCTTATTATAAAACTTTTTTTTCTTTGCTGATAGGCAGCTTGCCTAACCTCAATATCTTCTCTTTGTTCCTCAATAAGGTCCAAATCCAGTCTCCTCTTTACCACATTCTACATCGGGTCGTATGTTTGGACTCTATGGTTTGGGAGGCCTATCTCTGTCGACACTACAGTTTCTGAACCATAGGCTAGTATAAACGGAGTTCCCCCCATTAGGGTCCTCTTAATCATCCTATATTCCATAGGAAGGCAATGACCTCGTCAATCCATCTCCCTTTAGCATCTTCCAACTTTTTTTTTATTCCATCAAGAATTGTTCTGTTAGTAACCTCTGTCTACCCATTGGCCTATTGCCTATGGAGTTTAAAAGAACTATTTTATGTCAACCCGCTCATAGTACTTCTCTAAGGATATATTATTGAACTTCTTCCCATTGTGAGAAATCAGAATATTACTTAGGGCGTATCAGCAGATAATATTTTTCCAGTAAATTAAAAGGCCTTCTTCTCCGTGATTGGGGTCATCACCTCGGCCTCTACACACTTTAAGAAATAGTCAATAGCTACAATCAGGTAGCGGTAATTATTCATTGCCCTTGTCATGGGTCCTACTAGATTTATCCCCCAGATAGAAAATGGCCATGGGGATGTGATTAAGGTAAGGGGTTGATGGGGAATGGTGGAAAACCTTTGGCATTTGTCGCATTTCTTCACATATGTAGATGCATCTTTGGTTAACGCCAACCACCAATATCCCTGAGCAATGATCCTCTTTGCTAATGACCTCCCTCCGATATGGCTGGAATAAGGTCATTATTTCACATCTTTTATAATATACTCTACCTCAGACGGGTGAACACATCTGAGTAGGGGGAGTAAGAATCGTTTCATATACAAAATGATTCCTATAATGGAAAACTTAGTCACTTTGTACCTACCTTTTTATTCTCAGATCTAGACTCTGGAATCTCCCCATCTTAGATGTACCAGATAATTGGATCCATCCAAGAAGCTCCCAAATTCAAGTTCAAACAAAATTTCGTTGAAAAGTCATCCTCTTCAATAGTCCGCCGGTGTAAAATCTCTACCGGAACCGACCTTCAAATTTCTATTCTTGTAGCGGAGGCTAACCTTGACAAATCATCGGCTCGCCTGTTGTCCAGACGAGGTATCCTCTTCAGGTTCACTTATTTGAAATTCTTTAATATTGCTTTCACCATTTCTATATATTTGGTCATTCTATCATCCTTAGCATCATATACCCCTAAATTTGATTCACATCTAACCTGGAATCATTATGGACCAGGATCTGGTCGACGTGCATTGACCAGGCAAGAGAGAGACCTATTAGGATGGCTTCAGACTCTGACTCATTATTGGAAGCTTTAAAGCTGAATCTGAGTGCATATTACCATCTAGGGACGATAGAATTAACCCTGTGTCACTCCTTGCCTCACACAAGGAGCCACCGACATATAAGTTCCATATTGTACTATCTTTTGAAAAATTAAGATCTTCTAGGGACCTTATCTTAAAGAGGTATCTCTCTTCCTCATTCTCAGACACCTTACTTTTGGCTGAACTCAGCTCGGCCTTAATCGGGGGAAGATATATTGGATCACATGCTGGAACCTCCATTTCTTCTGTATCGACCTTGTCCCATGTGAACTTAGCTATGAAGTCTACTAAGGCCTACCCCTTAATGGTCGTTTTAGTCTGGTAGATGATATCGAATTCCCCCAGTTCAATTGCCCAGGCCATCAACCTACCTGATTTCTTAGGTTCATGGATGACATGTCTAAGGGGAGAGTCAGTGAGGACAACCATGGTATGTGCTTGAAAGATTGGCTTCATCTTTCTTGAGGCATGGATTAGAGCATAAGCCAACTTCTCCATCTTCGGATATATTTTCTTGGCCCCTTAGAGGGCCTTATTGTTAAAATACACTGGCTTCTATAATCCATCTTCATCTCTGACTATAGCCGACTCTGACACGGCTAGATATAACTACAACTTCTCTCCTTAGATTGATCTTGATAGTATGAGTGGAGAGACGAGGTAGGACTTTAACTCTTTAAAGGCCCTATTTCACTCCTCATTCCACTCAAAAGCCTTTCTAGGTACTTTAATACAATAAAGGCACTTGTTAGTAGCTCTAGACACAAACATGTTTAACGCTGCCACTTGCCTAGTTAACCTCTACACATCTTTGATTGTCGTCGAAGTCTTCATCTCCAATAAATCTTTGATCTTCTCGGGGTTTGCTTCAATACCCTTCTGGTTCACGATAAAGACTAGAAAATTTCTTGCTCCCACACCAAAGACACACTTGGCGGGGTTAAGTTTCATTCTAAACTCGTTCATAGTATCAAAAGTCCTCTCAAGGTCGACCACATGAGTGTCGACCTTGAGACTCTTTGTCAACATATAATCGACATAAACTTCCATCGGCTTCCCTATCTGATCCTTAAACATATTATTGACTAACCTTTGGTATATTACCCCGATATTCTTCAAGTCGAAGGGCATGATCTTGTAATTATAGGTCCCCTTCTCATCCGTCCGGTCCATGAATATCTGATTATGTCCTGAGTAGGCATCTATAAAATTCATTAGCTCATTACTAGTAGTAACATCCACCATCTGGTCTATCCTCAGCAAAGGGAAGCTATCCTTAGGACAAGCTTTGTTTCGATCTGTAAAATCAACACACATCCTCCATTTACCATTGGCCTTGGGGACGATGACAGCATTAGACAACCACTTAGGGTAGATGACCTCCCTAATAAAGTCTTCTTTTTCTAACTTCTTCACCTCTTCTCGGATGACATCATATTTCTCTCGGGAGTAGGATCTCTTTCTCTATCTGATAGGCTTTGCATCCTCGGCCACATGAGCTTATGGAAGAGGATCTTCATATCGATGCTAGGCATATTTTCATGGCTCCAGGAAAAAATGATTTGCCTCTTCTTCAATATCTTGATCAACTCTTCTTTGATTTCCTTCTTCAGGGATTTTTTTTATTTGGACGGTTTTTTGATTCATCCTCATTGAGGACGATGGATTATACCTCCTCAGTGGCCTCTCCCTTATTTAACTTAGTTTCATCTCTAGGATCTAGGGTATCAGTGTTATATGTTGTAGTAGCCCTTTTGTATGCCTCTCTCTCCTCGGCTGAGTTGGAGTAGAATTCGCATGCCTCAACCTGGTCACCCTACACTTCCCCTACCCTATATGGAGTCGAGAATTTAATCATTTGGTTAACCGTTAAAGGCATCGTCTCAAATTCCATGAGGGATACTCATCCCAGAATTATGTTGTAGGCTGAAATTTTTTCATTCATGACGAAGAAATTAATCTTCTTCGTGAGGTACTTAGGCCAGTAATGTCCCATTCGGACCTCCATTTCATAAATCCCCAAAGGGTGTTTTTTCTCCCCGCTGAACCTGATGAGAGGTTGATGATACGAAACTAGCCTTTTCTAGCTCGGACCTAAGCCTTTCTAACAGTCCCAAAACATAACGTCAATCGAACTCCCGGCGTCCACCAAAATCCTGGAAAACTCATCACCATGCACCAGAATGGTGATAACCAAAGGGTTATCATGCGGGGCTAGAATTATTTTGAAATTTAGTCTAGAAAAACCCACAATCAAATTATTCATATTAACTCCAATTCTTTTTACCTTCTTCGGCTCTATTTCTGCTGAATGCACTTCCTTGGGTTTGGGAGGGAATGCTTTGGCCTCTACTAGATGAGCATTTCTATAGACAACCTCTTTTACTCATCCAACTATTCCTCCACAAATCATCTTAACCCCAAGAGAGATCGTATGAATCCAACCTTTAGGATCAGTAATTGGGGGAGGTAAGTTTGGGTCTTCTTAATCATCATCGTCTGAGTCATCGTCGTCTCGACTTGCTGGAGAATCAAGATTTCACTTTTCATTCCTCCTCTTTCAGGTGTCATCTCGACCACCCTTGGAACTTCCCTTGTCAACATACTTTCTTAGCTTGCTAGCTTTCTGCATTCTCTCAACCTCGTCCTTGAGAGA
Organism: Sambucus nigra; assembly: GCA_949130495.1. Classification (NCBI taxonomy): domain Eukaryota; kingdom Viridiplantae; phylum Streptophyta; class Magnoliopsida; order Dipsacales; family Adoxaceae; genus Sambucus; species Sambucus nigra. The sequence goes on from OX422218.1 coordinate 222,148,354, forward strand.
AAAACACTTGTTGGTCGTATAGCCATAGTCTTAGTGAAATTCACACCACATGTTTATATTCCTCTTGTGAGGAGGAGCCTTCAGCTTCTTAGGCCACTTCAGAGACCGATCATTCTTGATCTCATTCAAAATGTTCTCACAACTGACAGTCAAATGGGTGTAGTCTGCAAACTTGTTGTCCACCGACCTCTTCTTACCGTCATTATTCTTTTTATAGAAATTTCCCCCAGTACTTGTCCCCTTCTTGTCTTCACCTTTGGCATCCATTGCTTCCTCCGCATTCATGACTTTTTTGGTTGTAGCTAGGAGTTTGGCCATAGACTTTGGAGGATCCTCTGTAAGCTTGTAAAGTAGCTTTTCTTTCTGTAAATCTCCCATCAGGGCGGTCATGGCAATAATCTCTTCATAATCCTCAACCTCTAATTTATTCTTGTTGAACCTCGCTATGTACTCGCTCAGAATTTCATTCTCCCCATGTTTCACATACATTAGGTGGGTCATCTTCTTCTGGGGCCTCACCCCAAAGTAGAAATTATGTATAAACCTTTATGCGGGCTGTTTGAAATTCTCAATTGAGTTTTTAGGGAGAGAGATAAACTATACATGAGCTGCTCCTGTCAGGGTGCTTGAGAAGGCATGACACCTCATCTCGTCTGAGACTGAATAAATATCAGCAGATGGTTGATACATCTCCATATGGTGGACTGGATCAGTGTTCCTATTGTACTTTGGAGTAACCACTAGTGGCTTGAACTTAGTTGGGGTAGGATAAGTCACGATCTTTTCCATGAAGGGGGAGACTTAATTATATCCCCTCCGGAAGGAGTATCGAGTCTTCAAAATATCCCCAATCTTATCCTCCAGCCTTTGAATAGAATCATTTCAGGGTCTCTCGATCACAGCTATAACATCAGTCTGGGCTACATTATCGTCATCCCCTTCTCTGCCATCTAGATTAATCGAGAGCTCTCTAGAAACTATTATCTTTCCTCTATTCACCTCTCGCTACTCCTCGTCTCAGCTACGAGAAGGTCGGCAATCATCACATTTGTCATTCCTTCTAGAACCAGCTATACTTCTGGATCTGGAGAGGCAATTTCTCAGGTCATATATTACTGGGCCAAGCCTATCAAAGGCAGACCCCCTGCTTAATCTGTCTAGAGTTAATGCCCTTGGCCTACTCTCTCGGCTCGATCTGCTACTACATCCTCGGCTGGGCTGAATGGGTCGCACTGTGCCTCTAAAAATATGATTAGCTTCCCAACAGCTATTGTCATCCTCTTCATCATACTGCTCATCCTCATCATTAGGGCATTCACAACCCGGCCTCCCCAGGCATAAATGTCTGGGGCCGGCCACATCCCTGCGCCTTTACTGAGGAGTAAGATCCTTAAGTAGGGCCTGGGGTGATCCCGTACCCATTAGATCTAGCGACCGGAGTTATCATCTCCTCTTCGGCACCAACAAGTCTAGCGACCATGTTTTAGCTGAAAGCGACAAGAGTTGATTGCATCTATCACTGGTTGTCTACTAAGAAGCGTAGAGCCTCCGCCACCTCAGTCATTTCTGATTGAGGTGGGGCTTGGCTGGTACTGGGTCCACCTATATTACGAGGATCTAATGACATTGAAGAGTTATAGTGACCAAAAAAACTAAGCAATATACTATAAGTGAGCTAAAACTCAAACCAGAGCTCTTTCAATGGTGGTTCAAGCTCAACCAAGGATGAGATTAGACCACCATGAGAGAATCCGGTGGAGCAGCTACAAAATAAAGGAAGAAGATAGATATCTCGTTCCCACAGATGGCGCCAGATTAATGACACCGAAATTGGCACAACTAAGTTATTGTGATAAGAGAGTTCAAACCATCACAACAACGGGGTGAAAACAAGGATGTAAATATAGAAAGAGATGAGGCAAAAGATAAGATAACATCAAAGATAAGTGTTTCGGTTCCTACATCCACTATGCAGTGTGAATGGTGGTTTTTACTAGAATGAAGTCACTAATGGCCTGTAAATACAACACTCAAGCTTTTCTCTCTCTATTGTTTATTTTGGCAGAGTTTTGCTAGGGTTGAGGATAATCGATCATTTACAATGAGGTAGAAGATAACTATTTATATGGATGGGGTGGTGTCATACGCAACCCAGGTATGTAGTAGTCATGCACAATATCCAGTGCCCAATATTGTGATTCAATATGTCCTTTATTCATGAAAGTAATGATTAAAATATATTCTCCACATGTGTGGATGATGCAGTTACAACAGTTTAGCTCAAGTGGGTCTTACAACCCACGCATTCCCTATTTCATGCGCTCTAGTAGATGTCAAGAGTGCCTTGTTGAGGTTGAAGTGTTGTCCTGGTCGAGTACGAGATGACTGTGGCATTACTGAATCATGTGTTGATAGTTGCAAAGTGTAGTATCGACTGATCATCATCAGTCTAGGAAGAGAGTAGACTGGCCTAGGAGGTCTCTGTCTTTATGATCCAGATGAGGTGGGTCGCCATGCAAGATGAGATACCTGTTGTGTCAGCCTGAGGTCGAGATGAGATGCAGTGGTTGAGACAGATTGTGCCCGTTATTCGAAATAACTCACATGAGGATGCTCTATGAGGTCGTCTTCGGCCGAGACTGGCTCAGGCTGAGACGAGGTCAGGTAATGGCATATCATTGCATTCTTGTGTTTTTTTCGAAACACACATTCGTACTTCTATAGCGACTTGTGATTTAGCAAACAAAAATATTATATTTTCAATTATTATTTTTTAGAACATTCTAAAACATGAATTCACTCCGTTTTTTTCCATGACGCGAGTTGAATGATTTCATTCTCCACCTATACTATACACATGCTTCACGGAGTCTAAAAGGAAAATATTAGCATTTCCCATGAGAGACCGAAGGGCGGTATGGGTGCCTAACACCTTCCCATTTGGTAATTTAGTTCCCGAACCTTTGAACTACTTTGTTTCGTAAGCATCTGCATTGGACTTGATGTCGTTCTCTCGAGGCGGCAACATTTTTTTGCCTGTTTTGAAAAAAATAATATGGCGATTTTGTCTCTTTACACTATCCCCCACAATAACAATTGTTGAGTGCCCCGAAAAGGGTGCACCCCACATGCATGCCGATGGGAATTCGATCCTGGGATGGCCACAATGGAGACTCTGTTGGGGATGTTATTTTAATAGGACTAGATTCTATTTATGCATGGGTGTTATTCTTTTCTACATATGTCCATATGCTCCCAATTGTATGTTCCTTTTACTCCTTTACTTACTTTTCATATATCTACCCCAGGCTTATATCTACCATGCCCCCTTTTCATGTATATATTACTTTTCACTCACTTAAACACTTCACACACTTGTATATATTCTCCATATTCATTTTACACACTTACACTTGAATATAGTTTCACTTCTACTCACATATTCCACATACCACTTAGATTATCCATGCTTAGCTTCACTAAAACACACTCACACTTCTCTTAGTTATATATATCTCCATGCTTACTTACACATCTCATACCCCACTTGTAGTTAATTCATGTATAGGCTCACTATAACAAACACTCACTGGTATATATTCACATGTTACTCACTTACGTATATATATATATATCCCCATGCTTTCCTATCACCATGCTTTGTATAGTCTTCATGATCCATGCTAGATTTATTTTTCATGATACTTATAGATTATCTCTTATTAGTGTTGTACTCCCTTTACTTAGCATACAAATAAAAAACATTTATCCATAATATATTAAATAAGGCTCATGCATTATGAACACTACATCACCAAAGCATTGCAATATTGACCAAAATTTTTCCCCGTTCTGGGGGGCTACTTTGTGATGGGTGTCGGCTTCACCGGGGCACGGTTAACCTAAGTGATATGACTCTAAACTTCCATTGGCCTCGTACCTTTGATGTATATCGAATGGCTCCCCCCACATTGTACCTCTTAATTGAATTCACGACGTGAGGTATCTAGTAGGGAACTCGTTCACGTACGTCGAGTATATCGAATTCTCTCTCATATGTACCATCTCCACGAGGTATATTGTGAGGCAATTCATGTACACTCAGGCATATTAAATGGATTGTACACACATATCGATGAATGATTGCCCTTATAGGCAAGAGGTATACCGTGGAAGTCATGCCAAAAGAGGGGACCCTTGCACTAACACAACAAATGTACAAACTTGATATAGGCGCCAACCATAGGGTACTCATAATTATTTTCTCAGTTACCAAGCGAAACTCTATCAAAACTTTGAGTTGGCATACTGCCCAATTTTTTTGCGCTATTTCACCTTTTTTAAAAATAGGACCCTGTCCATGCGCCTGAAAACAAGTCAAAACATGTCTTACATTTTTAAACCCTATTTTTCTATGCTTGGGTCTTATTCGGCATTTTTCCTGCATTTAGGATAACCTAGTACAAGTTAAAACCTAATAATGATAATAATCATGCTACGATTCCTCTTTTTTTTTCCTCCTCTCCAAACATTGAAAATACGAAAAACATTTTTATCCTCCTTCCAAAATACCATAAACTTTTTTCCTTATTTTTTTCAAAACACCAAAAAAAATTCCTATTTCCTTTATAAATAAATTTGAACTGTCATCCTTCTCAGGTCGATCATATACCCAATTTTAGCTTGGCTCCCTATTGGATTCGGTCTTACGTCAAACCACCCCGAACCTCCATTGCTTTTTTTTATTACTTCAATCGAGTTTGAGATCCACCTCCACGAGCTCTACATGGAGAACACCAACCAAGCACTAAATATCCAGCTAGATCTGATGACCGTTCTAGCCTAACTCAATGCCAAGATTGACAACCTTCAAATCGACGTCCAAGAAATACAGTGACACCGAGCCCAGATTCTCGAAGAACCCGAGGTCCTTTTTCCTTGTTCTATGGGTCCACCAACCCCTAATCCTTTTTGGGTCCGAGAAGAATATCAGCATGTCCCGTGTGCCCTACCTAAAAATGGGCCTCCACTTGCTCATCTCCCGATTCCAAACCTCACCTATCCAGGGGCTAATCTGCCAGTATTCGGGGATCCCAAAGAAAAGGAACTAATCAAAGTCAAAGAAGACCTCAGAATATTGTCAAAAAAGTTTGACCAAGTCAAAATATCTTGTACCTACATAGACTACACCCATATGTCTACTATCTTAAAGCCAAACTACCAGAGAAGTTCAAGATGCTGACATAGAGAAGTTCGAGGGTAGTGGTTCCCCAATTATGCACCTTCAAAGCTATTACCGAGCCATGACTCTTCTTGGTGACTTTGAGGAGATAATAGCCCAAATATTTCAGCAAACCTTGAAAGAAAGTTCCCTTTGATGGTTCTTGTCTCTTGAACAATCCAGAATTTATAGGTTGGAAGATGTGGCACGAGAATTCATGTTTCAGTATAAGTAAAATAAAGAGTTAGAGTTCACGCACCGAGACCTAGAGTTGCTCAAGCAAAACCCTAGGGAACCAGTTACTAGATTTATTAGAAGGTGGAGAGAGAAAGTTGACATTATGACCAATAGGCCCTCAGAGGAAGAATAAGTGAGCATTATAAAGAAGAATTTCTTTCCTCATATCCGAGCATTTATGGAGGACAGTATTACTCGCACTTTCGAACCCATCGAGAGGCTGGTGTTGAAATTGAAGAACGTATCACCAAAGTGGAATCTTAACCGAAGAATCTGATCAAATAATTTACACGAAAGAAATATGAAAATCCCTTTAATGCCTCTATCTCAACCCTTAACAACATATCACAACCTGTAACTCTTAAGCACCCGAAAGTCCCCCTAACCCTATCAGAAAAGAGTACAGTAGACTCTATGCTCCCTTATCCAAAGTTTACTAGGCTCTTCTAACCAGAAATCTCATCAAACTATTCGAACCTCAACCATTACCAAACCCACTCCCTAATAACTTTAAGCCCAATGCCCACTATGACTTTCATCAAGTCGTAGGCCACACTATCGACCAATGCTTTCACCTCATAAATATGATCCAAGGCCTAATAGACCGTGGTAATATTTCCATGCCAGCTAATCCCATTCCCAATACCACTCATAACCCTCTTCCAATACATGGAACCTAAAAGAATGCTATTTTCTTATAAAGTAACCCTGAGAATGACCCATCTACCAAGATTTTACCCGTTAAAGCACCCATTATCCCTAAACTTCTTAAGGTTTATCCATTATTTCTCCTTCGCCCTATATAGCTCACTGATCAAGATCTGCCACTCCTCAAAAGGACATGTATTATCGTTTGCACCCGATCAGAGGTGGAGGCATGGAACTACCTATTATGTTTAGACCAACTCCAAAAGTTTGAGCTAAAACTGCCCATAGAAATCTCAATTAAAATTCAATGGCCTGTTTATAAAATCCCAAAACTGGGCTAGAAAAAATCAAACAAATGGATGATGCCTATTAAAGAAGTCAATATAGATGACGTTGTACAGATCATAGCCAATGTGTTTTGCTAAACAAAGGATATCTCCATTATTTCTGAGTCTCACTACTTTCAAACTTCAAGGATGGTTGGTCCCTTCACTTATACGCTTCCCGGTTGAGTGGGATGTTTATATGATGAAGCCCTGGAAGTTATCAAGTGTATTGATTACTTTTGGTAAGAAGACATCATCGCCACTAAATGGGGGGATGACTTTATAAGTTTGGACGATGGATTGAATCATGAAGAAGCCAATTCAGTTGCTAGTTTATGTGGAATGATCTCTTTTGAAGATTTATTGGGAGAAATAAACAAAATATCCATTAAGCCAAAGATAGATGAAGCCACGGGGTTCTTATTCTTCCCCTTCTCTATAAACCACATGACCAGATTAGGGCGATACTATAAAGATCTGATTCCCCCGTTAACCAAAGTAGGCAACGGAAAGGGGGTGTTTGATGATCTCTTAATGCTAAAATTGACCGTTGAAGAAAGCAAAGTTCTCGATCATCTCAATAAGACCCAAACTAATATAACCTTATGAGGAATCTTTATGCCCTCCCAGCTGCATTTCAATTCCCTGATAAAACTACTCACTGGACCTATAGTTTCTCCCCTACTACGCCTAAAGAACCTTCAACTACTTTTGGATTGAAAGTCAGCTATCTCACTCCTACGTCTATCATTGTGCATGCCTATGACAACACTTATCGATTAGTAATGGGTTGTATAAATCTTACAGTAGGGGATGTCCCTATCAATCCTCTCACATAATTCCAATTCATTGACATACCTGCACGCCTTAATCTACTCCTTGGTCGTCCACGGATCCATAGTATTTGAGGGCTATCCTCTTCTCTTCATTAAAAACTAAAGTTCTTTTCTAAAGGTCAGTTCATCACTATTTTGGGGGATAATGGAACTACGAACCGCACCATTACTAGTAATCCAGTATTGGAGATTCAGCATAGGACCAATGACATGATCCTCTCCAGTTTCAGAATTGATCCACTCCCTGTTCCAGTGAAAGACAACTTCAAGACCGCGTCTACCTAAAACACAGTCCTCACAGCGGTGTCAATGTAATTCAAATGTTTAAGAATATGCACTTTATGCCTAGAATGGGGTTAGGATAACATCAGTAGGGAATCCTTGAGCCCATCGTTATGAAAGAAGACATTCCCCTATGTGGACAGAGCTAGCAACCTTCACTAGTTAAACTCAAAGCGCTCCATCGATCGCTATCAAAAAGATGCCTAGGGAATGAAAGGACTATTTTAGGGGACACTCTGAATGGAAGATTTATCAAAGAGGTTGAGTACTTTCCCTTCTATGGATTTTAAAACCGTGGTATGAAAACATTTAAAATAAAGTGAAATCATGGTTGGATATATTCTTTCAAGATAACCCCACTTTTGTTGAAGATTTGAAGCATGAGGTAGAACCTTTGACTGAGCAAACCATGGCAATCATTGAGAACTCTGAGAGAAGTGAATATAATAATCCTTTCACCTGCAAACACTGGGGCTGAGTCTCTGTATGATCCACTAAGATGTTCCACCATCAAACTCGTCCATCAAGATCACGATTGTTGATATACATCTCCTAAATTAGCATACTATCCCAATCCTACCTACTCAATCGAGAGAAACTCTAATGTTTATCCTATCCAAGCAATCTCTACACATGTTTTTGTTTATCCTTTACCTGATGTAAATATAATTAAGACCTCTTTTGACTAGGTTCTCAACAATGTTTTCCCTAAAAACATGAGATAAATGATGATTTTGAGTATCTTATTGTGCCTTACGTTAGTTGTGTTAATTCTCATCAAACTTTTGATGATAATGATTTTATAAATAAATAATTCCTAACTGATCTCAATAAAGAAAATAATAAGCAACATAACTGCATTCAAACTAATGATAGTGAGACTGTTATTATTAATCTTGGTTCTAGTAGACATAAGCATGAGCATGTACGATTTAAAGAGCTGCTAAAAGAATTCATATACATCTTTGCATGGTCTTATGACGACATGGTGGCATTGATCCAGAACAAGCTCAGCATGAGATCCCAACATTATTGGAATGCAAACCAGTCAAACAGAAATTGATGAAACTCAGAATGGAATGGTCACTTAAGTCAAAGAAGATGTGGCCAAACAGCTAAACGTAGGTTTCATTTTCGTGGTAGAATACCCTACATGGCTTGCCAACATCGTCCACATACTAAAGTCGGGAGGAAAAGTCCACATGTGCATCAACTATCGGGATTTGAATAAATCATCCTCGAAAGATGATTATCCATTGCTAAACATCGATATGATCGTGGACATCATACCCAACCACACCCTTAAATCATTTGTTAATAGATTTGTCATCTACAACTAAATAAAGATGCATCATGATCATCAAGAGAAAACTTCCTTTATCATCCCCTTGGGAACTTTATGCTACACTGTTATGACATTTGGGATAAAAAATGGTGGGTCTACCTATCAAAGGGCTGCCATAAGTATCCTGCATGACCTTATTCACAAAGAGGTCAAAGTATATGTGGACGACATGATATTCAAGTCTAAGACTAGGGAGGGTCACATTCTCTCCCTTCAAAAGTTCTTCGAGCGACTTTGACAATACCAGATGCGGCTAAATCCACATAAGTGTGTTTTTAGTGTAACTAAGGGGAAACTTTGGGGGTTCATGGTTAGTGAGAAAGGAATTGAAACAAACCCCGCCAAATTGAAAGTCATAGTTGATATGCCACCACCCCGGACGAAAAAGGAAGTTCAACTATTCATGAGTTAATTGTAATACATCAGTCGGTTCATCAGCCCACTCACCTCCATTTGCATACCCATTTTCAAACTCTCTGGAAGGATTCAACCAAAGTCTTGAACAAAGCCTGCTAAGAAGCCTTTGATCAAATCAAGACATACCTCACTCGACCTCTGGTGTATGCCTCTACAACCAGGTCTTTCCCTCCTCTTATACTTAACCGTTACTGATACAGTAATAGGGGTTTTGTTGGCCTAACACATTGAAGAATCCCGTAAGTAAAGAGTCATCTATTATGCTAGTCAAAAACTGGTTGGCTATGAAGTCAATTACGTTGTGATTCAGTGTAAATAATTTATATTTATCCCTTTAATTTTTGTACTTTTACGATCCCGTGCATTGCATTTACTCCGAATTTATTTCATTAATTTTCTATTAACCCTTTTTGGCGAGTATTTCATGTTTTTTGTATTTATCTCATGTTTTACGATAAATTATGTAAGTGGATGCGAAAGAGAAATCGAAAGAGTGAAACAAACTCGAGAAAGGAAATTCAAGGGAAAATTCATAATTCCCATCTAGAATTAAAAAGAGGGGCTAAAAGGTTGAAGAACTTAAAGACACTAGCACACTAGAAGAAACGTTACCTCAATCCGAGCTACAGTGAAGACGTTATGCACATTTTAAGTTGGGATAAGAATCCCGGGGTGAAAAATGCAAATAGGAGAAAAAGATCAAAGAAAGAGACTTTTGAAGCAAAAATACATGAATCGATTCAGATTTCAAAGTGATCCGGTATGGCCAGTGAATCGATTCGGGTCCCCTGGGGAGAATAGGTTCGGGGTAGCTGGTTGAATAATATGAGAATTCTCATTTTCGCCTTATTTTTAGCTAAGAGAGTTTTGTTAGTTTAGGACGTTAAAAAATGACTTCCATGACCTATAAATAGTTATTAGGAGTATTATTATGATATATGCATTACTATAAAGTAGATAAGAACCCTAGGAAAGTGTTGGTCGAAGTTTGTGCTTTCTTTTCATGCAAGATTCAATAAGAAGTTGATTTTATTCCAGAAGTTGTTCAAGTTTATTTCTTGCATGTTCTTCATTCTCTACATATTGGTAACATTGTTTTCATGCTTTATTACTATTATTAAATAACCATGTCTTCGTGCATTCTTGATTATTCATTCGTAGTGGTTAACAATATCATGCCCGACTAAGTTTTTAGAGGATTAGGGTACATAAACCCAACCTAGGTATTATGGATGAATATAAAATTGGATAGAATTAAATAAATAATTAGGAGGCTTGATAATTTGTCGGAATGAGTATTGTAGGCCTTTTAACTTCGTTTATTGTAAGTAAGTGGAGTGTTTAAGGATATAATATGCGTGTTGACAATTTTATCATTCGCGTTGGATTTATTTATGACTAGATAATGTGCGGACTAAAATTCTCATATGTTTAGTGCTTAGATAAATTTTAAGGTTTTCTCTGAATTATATATTTAATTCTTGAATGTTTTATATTCAACTTAATTACCGATGGTTTGGTGGAGTGGATTCCATCCCCATTTTCTCATACAATTTATTTCTAAAAAGTCAAAAAATAAATAGTCTCGCTTTCATTAGTTAAATTTCATTCATTAGTTAATTTCATTAATTCATAGGACTTTGCATAAATAATTTCATCACCTTTTCTTATTTCCTTAGTGAGTCAATAATTACGTTTTGAAGCCTTTCCATAGTTGTCGTCACAATCATCGTCATATTCCTTAAGTTCGACACCCGACTTATCGGGGTATTACTTGATCGACCGGCTTACACTTGAGTTGTAGATACATGCGTTACACACACTTTTTGAGTCGGGCCAAGTTTTTGGCATCGTTGTCGGGGAGTAGGTATACACTCTAGGTTAGGTCGATTTAATCTAAGAATTTGAGTCTAATTCCTAAAAAGCCAAAGAAATTCATAAAACCCAAAAATTCAAAAAAAATTATTGAAACAATTTAGGAAAATAAAAATATTCTCTCGTGCTTTAAATGAAAAATACTCAGTCCAATCTAAATCCCGACAGAAATTTGAACTCCCCCCTCTAGAAATAACACTCCAAACACTTAAAATTTTTGGGTACCACCTCCTACATCAGGTAGTCACACCACGAGAAGAACGTCTAGGAGCTCCGATGAGGAAAGTGATTCTACAAGTGTGAGTGCGATATCTGATCACTCTAGTTTCAAAATGGGAGAGGGAGTGATGTCATATCGCCTCATAAGAGAACTCTTATACCCCGAGAAAATCGTCGCTCCGGTATGCATTGTATTCCCATAAAATGCACGGCAATTCCACTTTAGGAATGGGATGATTCAGATTCTCCCAACTTTTTACGGTATGGATTTGGAGAAACCTCATGTACATATTAGAGAGTTCAAGGAGGTGTGAAAGACGTTTAATGATCAAGATTGCACCCTATATGTAGTGCACCTCGAGCTTTTCCCTTTTTCTCTTAAGGACAAAGCCACGACTTGACTTTGGTCACTATCACTGAACTCGATAGGAACGTGGAAGGATATGCAGACTAAGTTTCTCCAAAATTTATTTTCTACACATAGGACCAATTCTATTAGGGCTCAATTTCAAACCTTTAGGAAAAATGATAACGAGCCTTTTGATATATGTTGGGAGAGGTTCAACGAGTTAATTAACATGTTCCGACGCCATGATTTGAGAAGTGAAGGCTCATCTCCTACTTTCATCATGGGCTAAGCTTAAGTTCTTAACAACTCGTTGAGACTATGTGCTCAGGAGAGTTATTAGGGTTAGACGTGGACAATGCGGAGTCCCACTTTAAGTATGTCATAGATACTAGTCAAGTGTGGGACACATCGGATCTGAACACCCAACCCAAAGCTATACACACGTCCATGGCTCCTTCATTGTCTGGATTCTATCAATTGAACAAGGAAGCCACTTTGAAGCTTCAAATTAATGGACTAGCCAAGAGGTTAGAAGATGTAGTCGAGGCAGGGGGTGTGATGTATCCGGATCCACTCGACCGATGAAGGTGGAGATGTGCATAATTTATGAGGCGAGACATTTAACAAAGGAATGTCCGACGATATCCGCCTACAAAGTTATGCTCAAAGAGCAAGTTGAGGCGGTGGGAGACTATAAGGGTAATTTTAAAGCCCCTAACAGGAATTTCCTATAATCCCTTGTGGCGAAACCATCCCAGTTTTAGTTACGGGAAACCGAACGCAACGATGAACCCGACTTATCGGGGTATTATTTTAACAATCAGCTTATACTTGAGCGGTAGAAACTCGTGTTGCACACCCTTTTTAAGTCGCGTCAAGTTTTCGGCCCCGTTGCCAAGGAAAATTTTAGCCTTTTGCAAAATTTAAGCAAAAGTCATAAAAAAAATATCCTTTAGCAAGCTAATTTGAGCCTAAAAAAATTACCCTTTTCATTTGTTAACCCGAAGAACCCAATCACCCCGGAGTTGTAAAAATTGAAAATTCATAAATTAAGTCTAAATGGTGCATAAAAAGGGGCAAGAAAAAAGAAAAAATAAATGCTCAACAAAAATAGCAAAAATAAATAAATATATAAATAATTGAGAAAAATATGAAAAATTGAAGAAAAAGAGCAAAAGCCCAGAAAAATACCTAAGAGCATCACCAGAAAATTTTCCAACTCTAAATTTCCCAACCATTCCCATTTTTTACCCAATACAGCATAACCCGAAAAAGTCCTAACCGAAATCAAATAATGAAATTATTGTTCGCGTGGAGAGCTAAAACACGAAAAGATAATGCAAGAGACAAAATGGTGCGAAAGATGATGTTTCCCGTTTTTCAATGACCGTAACCCGTTCATGAGATCTTTTCACCATAAAAATTTATATATTTCCATTTGTGTGCATGAACTCATGTTCCATTACATTTTTGAAGTTAGTGGTTTAATTTTCAGCTTCGTGCGCGCGCGCGCGCGCACACACACACACACACACTATGAATTGATATTTATCGAATAAAAATTTGAAATGATTAATATTCTATAATTTAAATTGTACGATCTTTAATTATTTTAATAATTTATTTGATTCGAATAACGAATTTGCGGGTAAATTCACTACAAACTCTCACGAGACACCACTCATCCTACTAAGTTAGCTTTGGGGTTTAAAGGCTTTTGCATACTCTAAATATAATCGGTTTCCCGTTAAAGAGGTATTCTATCCCTTAATCATTTAGAAGTGTTGCTTTTAAACTCATGCTCTTATTCTTTTACATTGCTTAGGATGAGCAATGTTCTAAGTTAGGGGGTTTGATTCGGCATAAATATTTCATATTTATCCCCTTAAATTCGGTACTTTTACGATCTTGTGCGTTTCATTTATCCCAAATGTATCTCATTATTGTGCTACTAACCATTTTGAGGGAGTATTTCAGGTTTTGTGTATTTTTCTCATGTTTTACAGGTAAATTATGCAATCGAAACGGTGAAGGAAACCCGAGAAAGGAAAGTCATGGGAAAATTTGTAATTTCCCAACCAAAACTCAAAACAGGATCTAACTGCAAAGTTGAATAACTCAAAGACAAGAGCACTCTAGAAGAAACGGTACCTTAATCCGAGCTACGATGAAAAAGTTATGCACATTTGCAGTTGGGATAAGAATCCAGGGGTGAAAAGTGAAAATAGGAGAAAAGGACCAAAGAAAGAGACATTATGCAACGGTAGTACGCGAACTGTTTCGAATTCCATACGGAACCGGTTCGACCTGCGAATCGGTTCTGGTCCCCTGGGGCGAATGGATTTGGGGTACCCGATTGAATAATATGGGAATTCTAATTTTCTCCTTATTTTTAGCTAAGAGAGTTTTGTTAGTTTAGGACTTTCAAAAACAACCTCCATGACCCATAAATAGTTATTAGGAGTATTATTATGATATAGGCATTACTAGAAAGTAGATAAGAACCCTAAGAACAAGTGGGTCAAAGTTTGTGTTTTCTTTACGTGGAAGATTCAATAAGAAGTTGATTCCATTCCAGAAATTATTCAAGTTTATTTATTGCATGTTCTTCATCCTCTACATATTGGTAACATTGTTTACATGCTTCATTCTTGTTATTTAATAACCATGTCTTTATGGAATATTGATAGTTCATGAGTAGTGGTTAACAATATCATGTTCAACTAAGTTTTTAAATGGTTGGGGTACATGAACTCAACCTAGGTATTATGGATGAATATAAAATTGGATAGAATTAAATAAATAATTAAGAGGCTTGATACTTTATCTAAATGAGTATTGTAGACCTTTTAACTTCGTTTGTCGTAGGTCAATGGAGAATTTAAGGATAAATATGCGTGTCTTCAATTTTGGCGTAGTGTTGGATTTATCTTTGATTAGATATTGTGCGGAGTAAAATCCTCACATGTTTAGTGCTTAGATAAATTTTAAGGTTTTCTCTTAATTATATATTTAATTCTTGAACGTTTTATATTTAACATAATTACCGATGATTCGGGGGAGTGTATTCCATCCAAATTTTCTTATATAGTTCATTTTTAAGAAGTAAAAAAAAATTGTATCGCTTTTATCAGTTAAATTGTATTCATTAGTTAGTTTCGCTAATTCGTAGGACTTTGTATTAACAAGTTCATCTCCCTTTCTTATTTCCTTAGTGTGACAATAGTTATGTTTTCGATGCCTTCCCATAATTGTCTTCACGATCATCATCCTATTCCTTGAGTTCGACACCCAATTTACTAGGGTATTACTTGAGCGATCGACTTATACTTGAGCTGTAGATACATGTGTTGCACACAATTTTTCAGTCTCGTCAAGTTTTTGGACTGCTCTGGAGAAAGCAGTTGTCTCCTTTGTCTGGGTCACACAGAAGTTACGGCACTGCGTGCTTGCCTTTCCCATCAGACTAGTATCCCGAATGAATACCATCAAGAACCTTCTAGAAAAATTCGCTATGTCAAATCAAATGGCCCATTGGTTGATGTTGCTAGACTAGTTCGATACTGTGTATGTCATGCAGAAAGTCATGAAGGGATTGTCATCTCCGACTATCGAGCCGATTATTCCTTGGAAGGAACTTATGTTTGGATATCTGAATTCCTAGACGAAGACATTCTCTGCACCTCTCAGGAAGATTTGTTCTTCAATGGAGCTGCCAAAAAGAAAGGAAACAACATTGGGGTACTCCTGATCTCTCCTGATGACTCCCACACACCCATTACCATCAAGATAATTTCACAACAACATAACCAAATACTAGGCATGCACTGTAGGCCTCAAGATTGCCCTCAAGAAAAGTATTAAGCACCTAGATGTTTATGGGCGACTCTGGCCTCATTATCTACCAAATCCTCATAAAATGGAAAGTTAAATATTATAAGCTCCAACTCTTTCACGCCTAGCAAAATGATCTCGCCTCCCTGTTCAAAGATGTCACCTTCCATTACCTTCCTCGCTCAAATAACTGCCTAACCGATTCCCTTTCAACCATGGCCTTCATAGTCGATATGCCCGAGGGAATAACAATGCCCTCTTTCCTGGTTCAAAAATATGTTATGCCCACCCACTGCTACCATAATGATCTTATTACTACAGAAAATCTCAAAATGGTCGGATTATGGTACTATGACATTTAGAGCCTTTTTAAACATGGTAGGTATCCCCGAGATGCAAATAAGGAAGACCATGTGACCCTTCACAAACTGGCTGCCTAGTACATCATCTGCAACAAAGCACTTTTCAAGAGAAACTTCGATGAATACCATTTGCATTGCATAACAGGGTCTAATATTGAAAGAATGATACAAAAAATCCATAATGAAATATGTGGGACCCAAATTAATGGTCACATGCTTGTCAAGATGATCATCCACCAAGGGCACCATTGTACTATCGTGGTTAAAGACTGCACTACCTATGTTCAAAAATTCCTCAAGTGCCAACAGTTTGCCAATCTCCACAATATGACCTCTCCCTAGACCTTCTTTGCTTGGGGAATTTACATCATAGGGAATTTCACTCCCAAAGCTTCAAATGATCAAGAGTTCATCTTGTTTGCCATTGATTACTTCACCAAATGGGTCAAAATCGAGTCATAAGTTGTGCTTCATGATAAGAAAGTAGCTAAATTCATCTAAAAGAGCCTCATTTGTTGATACGAGGTTCCCCATGAGTTAGTATCATATAATGGGTTCCACTTTGATGTCGAGGTCACAAAACTGGTCGACTAGTATGGGGTTCAAAGACACGAGTCTTCTCCTTACTGACCCAAAAAAAATGGTTTTGTCAAAGACACCAATAAAAGCCTCAAAATCATCATCAGTGAGATGATTAAAAGTTAGAGATACTAGGCCGATCGAATCCCATATGCCCTATGGTGTTACCTCACCTCTATCATAAAACCTATTGGGGCTACCCCCTATTCTCTAGTATATGGCATGGAAGTAGTTATCCTCGTTGAGATAGAAGTACCTTCCCTACATGTCATACTCGAGAGCAAAGTTAGCGAAGAAGATAACATCCAAGAAGCTACGACGAACTCTCACTCAAGGATGAAAAGAGAATTAAAGATCTATACCACATACATGGGTACCATCTCCAGGTAGCGTGATCATTCAACAAGAAAATCAAGGACCATTGTGTCCAAAAATGAAACCTTGCCCTCAAAGAAATTATAGAACATGTCTGGGACCCCATAGTGATGTTCAAACTTAATTAGAGCAGCCCCTACATCGTGAAGAAAATCCTCTCAGGTGGTACCTCTATGCTCACAAACCTTCATAGAGAAGAGATGACGCATCCAGTCAATCTGGATCGTCTCAAGAAATTCTACCCTTAATCTGAATTCTCAGCTGAGAGTGCGCTTGAGATCTTGATAAATATTTATATAATTAAATGTCTAGCACATAAAAATCCAAAGTTTATCTATTTATCCTGAGACATACATCTAAGCGATAAAACAAATAAATTAAAACTTTCAAACAAATAAGGCAATTTGAGAGAAAATCCCTTGTGAGTTTAACTTATTTCCGCACTTTAGAGTTTTACAAGACACTACTTACAGAACCTCTAAAGTATATGCATCTATCCTGAATCGTCTAAAGGTGGTGGTCCACCTTTGGTCTTCACCGATCAACCTTTTTCTTCCTTTAGCAGTGATCCCCTCGAGAACCACAAGGTCGACAGTGAAGAAGATTTCTCAACAAGAGTAACTCATATATGAAACTATTTAGGGTTTCAAATGGATTTACATATATATTTGGGAGTGATGATTTTGTGAATCAAAAGGTTTTTTACACAAAACGTATTGAGGACTTTTCTCACACGTATACAAAAATCATTTTAACAAAAGACTCTTTTTAAAATCACTTCAAAATAGGCATTCATATGACAGGCTCAAAATTCGAGGCGGCAGCACTCGTTCGAACGAAAACAAGGCTCGTTCAAAAGAGAATAACATCTCATTAAAATGAAAGAAAGTTCGTTCAAATGACATTGCTATCTTGTTTGAACAATCTTCAAACAATGCAAAACAGTATGCCCTCATTAGATACACATTAGATGTAGACTTCAAACGATGCTTCGAATGAGAAAGATAGCTCTTTCGATCGAGAATCCCATCTCATTTGAACAAGGTCAAGGAACTTTAAAATTTTTAAATAAAAAAATTGCCTCAATTTTTTAATAAAAACATCTCCCAATATATACATAAATAAATTCGACCTCCTAAATTATTTAGACCTTCATAATGTGGAGATCATCTTAAATTTGGAAATGTAGGAGATTCGATTCTTCGAGACGCTCAAATCACATGGCAATGGCATACACCAAAATCTATGTAAGCCTAAGCTATGAGCAAATGACATAAACTATGCTCTTATAAATATCCCCCTTTTGGCTATTCAGGTACAAACATAAAACCAAAATTCAAATTACATTAAGATCCCTTAAGACGATAATGATGTCTTGTCAAATGATGTCGTCAAATCTCCACTTTTTCTTGTTCTTCTCGTGGGAACTTTATCTTTATTGAGTGAAAAGTGAATATGATCTTCCAAAAGTACCTACCCACATGAAACAAAGCAAATACATGTGTTGCATCAACTTTGACATATAAAATGAAATATATAAAATAAAGTTCATACAAAAATTCCCCTTAAAATAAACTCATGTAATCTCCCCCATAATTTGTTCTCCACCTTTTATTTTGTCCGAAATAAACAAGGAGTAGAAACTAATCATGAAATATAGATAACATCATCGAAAAAATAAGATATCATCATAAAAATATATGAATGATAAACATGCAATGATAATCTCAAAGGCTCCACAAACTATTTTTTCAATTTTTTCAAGTACAAAATTTTAACATATACAACACACCATGGAGAGACACAAAAATACCAGAATCAAGAAAACAGAATGTAGGGATGTGAACATATCCTATAGGTTAATCAAGGTAGACAAACATAACACATGGGCACGAAGGAATAAGACACCACTAACGAAAGATCTCGAAGTCTACCTTAGGTGTAAAAATGATAAACTCAAGTGAAATCGACTTAACCTAATCAATAAATCAAGACCATAAGTGATTTTCACACCAATAACGCCCAAAACTGTGTAATGCTTTTTGAGATTTTTATAGTACATGCAAACCCATTGATCTCCGACTTAACTCCCTAAAAATCTCACATATTGCAATTATCCTCTCAATAATTTTGAAGAGACTAGTGCTCATTTGTAGCGAAGCATCAATATTCTAGAAATTGGCTCAACACTTCTATTTTTATGTGCCTTTAATCTTTTTGGTTCTTTTCTTCGCAAATGGTGGATTTTCATGCAAAGTCAACTTGTCTTTCGCACCCCATTCCATTGCCTAATATATAACATTTCCTGTCGAAAAATTGATTTTTTTTTCAATTCGAGCAATTGTTCTTACATACACAACTTTTATTATATTATTTTTCATATTTGGTTCATTTCAAAAGCACAATTAAGATGAAAACACTAATATCAACATGCGACAGGTAAGTGCAATACTCAAATAAGTCCGTGATCGTGTGCATTAAAGGTGACAAGAAGTGAAACATGTAGCAAGTTGTAATCACATCACATCTTAATGACTCAACGCATTATAAAGAACATAGATGAAATGATGTCACGTCTCAAACACTACAAAATAGTCATGTGACTATGGAATAAATGGGTGATTCAGACATCTTTAATGTTCATCAACATATGGGGTTAAAAAAATACAAAACTCTTTTTGGGTTTTTTAAAAATCTTATAAAAAATGAAATCTTTTTGTCTTTTTCATCTATATCCAAAAAAACAAAGATCTTTTTGTTTTTTTCAAAACTTTTCAAGAAAAACAAAACACTTTTTGGATTTTTCAAAAAATATATTAAAATAAAAAATATAAATACAATGATAATACAATGGTAGTATAATCTAGCAATAGAAATAAAAACAAATAATGATGGGAATCATCCTATACTAGATAACATATCCAACCTCAGTCAACGGTGTAAATACCTAAAGATTTCCTAAAATCCTCAAATCTAAGTGCATCTAAAGGTTTTATGAAAATGTTGGCTAACTAATGATCGGTGCTCACAAATATTAAGGGCATTAACTTCTCTCCAACTAGGTAAGTGCCCGCGTATCCTAATATTCTTTGTGCGTGAATGCTGGATTGGATTACGTGAAATGTGTATGGCACTCGTGTTATATAAATAGTTATTGTGCCAAGTGAAATATCATAATCCTCCAACATTTGCTTCATCCATAAGAGTTACGTGCAACAACTCCTGATAGCTATATACTTAGCCTCTGTCGTGGACAAAGAGATGGAGTTTTACTTCTTTCTCATCCACAAAATAAGAGCACTTTCAAAATTAAAACACCCACCCGAAGTGCTCCTATATCCATCGACATCCCCGGCCAAACCAGCATCCGAATAGGCAGACAAGCTGGCATCGGTATCAAAGGAATATCAAATACCGTATGATAGAGTCCCACTTATGTATTTGAAAATATATTTAAGAGCGTGTAAGTGTGACTCTTTCGAGGACGCCTGGTATCGTACACAGACTCCAACACTAAAGGTAATATTGGATGACTAGTTGTAAGGTAAAGAAGCCTACCTATCATACTCCGATATAAAGTCTTGTCTATGTCGTTTCCTACAACGTCGTTCCTAAGCTTTTTCGATGCACTCATAGGGGTACGAGCATGCTTAGCGGAGTCTAGACCAAATTTCTTCAGAAGGTCTTTTGCATATATGGATTGAGATATGAAAATATCATCCTTAAGCTGATGAACCTGGTGACCTAGGAAGAATGTAAGCTCACCTACCATGATCATCCCAAACCAACTCTTGATCTCCTTCTTAAAAGTGTGAGCATGGCGGGAGCACGTGGATCCAAAGACTATGTCATCCACATAGACATGGGCAATAAAAATATCACTACTCTCTCTCCTCACAAACAACGTCTTATATGCTCCCCCTCTCTGGAAGCCGCAAACTAAGAGATAGGAAGTAAGCCTCTCGTACCAAGTACAAGGTGCTTATTTAAAACTACACAAGGCATTCCTAAGATAGTAGATGTGTCCTGGGTGCTTAGGGTCTTCAAACCCTTTTGGCTATTCCACAAAAACCTCCTCCTGTAAAATGCTAATCAGAAAGGCACTCTTGATATTTGTGTAATAGAACTTGACGCATCGATGACATGCTATAGGGAGTAGTAAGAGGATGAATGTATCCTCAAAGTCTACACCCTCTATTTGTGTGTACCCTTGAGCAACCAGCCTAGCCTTATTGCTAACTATGGTACCATTTTTATCAACCTTATTCTTAAAATCCACTTGGTACCAATCACATTAGTATCGCTAGGTCGGAGGACTAATTCCCAAACATTGTTCTTTCTAAACTAAAGCAACTCTTCTTGTATGGCCGATATCTAATGATCATCCTTGAGTTCTTCGTTTACATTCTTGGGCTCAACTGAGGATGTGTAGCATAGATAGTGTGGGTACCCGGAATTTAGTGCTATAGGCCTGGACGAGTAGCCCAGCCCTAGCGGCCAAAAGTCCAGGCCCCTCATCTTTTGTATTGATCCAATTTCCCCACGATCCCATGAAGGGAAGTTATAGGGGAGCACGATCCCATGAAGGGAAGTTATAGGGAATATGGCTAATATGGAGGAACCCATCATCTCCACTAACTAACATACACATATATAAATTAAACCCTAGGTCCGGGGCAAAGGAAAAGTTGTATTCTCTGTACTCATTCTCTAGAATATTGAGAAATAATACTGACTGCACCACCGTGGACGTAGGCACATCTTTGATGAACCACGTACATCTGTTATTGTGTGATTGGCATTTTATTTTCTTTGATCTTTCTTGGTCATTACTTCTCTCATATTTATTTGTGTTGCACAATCATTGTCTCCACAATTGGCGTCGTCTGTGGGAAACGTTCATCTTTCCCTGAGAAGAGCCCACGCCAAGAAAAGAATCTAAGATGTCTGGTCACAGCAGCAACGCTCCTCAAGAAGGAGATATTCAAGAACCACCTGCTCCTCGCAGGATTAGGTCTCAAGTTCGACGTTCAGATCGTGGGGCTCGCTTGGAAAGGCCAGCCTCAGAAGAAAGTCAAGGACCAGCAAGGTCCACGCAGATATCCAGATTGATTGATGCATACGAGGCAAGGCTCCATGAGCAGAGGGAGTCTTATCGCAGATACGAGGCTGAGAATGATCGCTAGAAAAGAAGACTGGAAAGACTGGAGAAGGAACTACGTCCTGATACCAGGAGACACCCCTATAGCACTCCTATCCCTCAGGCGAGCAAATATTGTAGTCGAGGAAGGATCCCTAGGCGGGAATGTCAAGGGGTAGAAGGTGGCGACTCAGATGACGACCTCCGCGAACAACAAGAAGAGCTCGTCACTACCAGAGCACTGCTCGCAGCGACGAGAACATACGGAACCTGGTCCGCAAAGAAATGGACCAACATCCAGCTCACCACGGCACTAGGTCAACCAGAGAACTCGCCAGGAGAGCCCTGAAGACCCAGATGAAGTCACCCTTCACGAGGGAAATTGAAGAGGAAGAGGCTCCCAAGAAATTTGCCATTCCAAGGTTCAAGATTTACGACGGGAAGACTGATCCCATTGATCATGTCAGGCAGTACCGGTAGGCCATAACCCTCTGGAATCACCGGGATGCACTGATGTGCCGTATTTTCCCCTCGAGCCTCCATGACGTGGCCTAGAAATGGTTCGAAAAGCTCCCTCACCGATCCATCAGAAATTTCAAATCCCTGGCCGAGCTCTTTACGGCCCGGTTCATCACCAGCAGCTCCCATCCCAAAAGGATGGATTCTCTATTAACCATGAAGAAAACGCCTCAAGAAACACTCCGAGACTATGCGAAGAGGTACTGGGAGTTATTCAACGAGATCGAGGACTGCGCGGAAGAGGTGGCAGTGGCTTTATTCAAAATTGGGTTACCAAGCTCTTCCCTCCTTTACCAGTCCTTGACGAAGAAGGAAGCTATGACCATTGACGACCTGATGGCCCGGATTGAGAAATACGCAAAGGTGGAAGATGTCACCCGCCTTAATATAGGAGAAAACGGTCGAGCCAAGCTCACTACCAAGGGAAGTGAGAAAGTTGAGAACCAGAAGAAAGGAGGAAAGAGTGGGGGAAAGAATGGCTCCCGAAACGGAGGGAACCCTGACATAACAAAATCGTTCCAGGCAGTCAACACCGTCTTCAAAGAGCCAATTTACAAAATTCTCGCGAAGATCAAGGATGAGCCGTTCATCAAATGGCCCCGGAAAATGGGAGGAGACCCCTCGAAAAGAAACAATGCATTAAGATGCGCTTTCCACAAAGAGGGAGGGCATAAGACCGAGCACTGCAAGGCTCTTAAGTCCCACCTTGAGGAGTTGGCCCAGTTTGGACATTTGAATGACTTTGTGGAAAAGAAGGTAGAGAAAGTGGCTGCCCACAGAGAGGCGAAACCCGACAACGTGCTGGAGGATGATGTCGGACATGAATTCGCAGTAATCCACGGAGTATCTGACGTCAAGCAAATATAAGGGAACTCAGCTCGAATGGAGGTAAAGAAACTGACAGCAGTAATGCAAGCTTGTCAGATTGATCCAGCAAAATCACAGTCAAGAAAACGTCGGCGAGCAGAGGACATCAACTACAACAAGCATATTGTTTTCACGGATGAAGACCTACTGGGAGTAAGGACCCCACATCATGATGCCTTGGTCATTACACTCAGGATAGCCAACTTTGACATCGACAGGCTGCTCGTCGATCAAGGAAGCTCATCCGAAGTAATGTACATCGACCTGTTCAGGAAATTGAAGTTGAGCGTCGCCGACCTAAAGGGAGCTACTGTCCCTCTGGTCGGCTTCGCTGGAAAAATGACCATGCCCCTGGGCAAAATAGTACTGCCAGTGCACGCTAGAAATGTTTCCAAGATGATCGAGTTTTTGGTGGTCGACATTGATTCACCGTATCAGGCCATCCTCGGCAGGGGATGGCTTCATACGATGAAGGCAGTCTCCTCGACCTACCATCAGAAGCTCAAATATGTTACCGAGCGAGGAGTAATGGAGATACACGATGACCAGGCATTGGCAAGGAAGTCCTTCATAGCGGCCATCCGACCAAAGCCAGAGAAAAAAGCTGATCAACCCAGTGAGAAAGTGGAGGAAGGTACAATTCCTTCCAAATAGCAATTAAAATATGGAAGGCCTGGAGTAGAAGAGACCAGGCTCCTCCCTCCGAGCGTGTCGTCGAGGACCTGGTAGAAGTGGCGGCTAGGAAGGCTACAAGGCTAGGGAAGGCGACAATAGCAGAGTCTTCCTGATCGGAGCGTCACTCACCCACCAAGAGCAAAAGGAGTTGTCAACCTTACTCAGAA
Organism: Sambucus nigra; assembly: GCA_949130495.1. Lineage (NCBI taxonomy): Eukaryota > Viridiplantae > Streptophyta > Magnoliopsida > Dipsacales > Adoxaceae > Sambucus > Sambucus nigra. The sequence goes on from OX422218.1 coordinate 222,172,627, forward strand.
GCAATATAGATGTTTTCGCTTGGGAACCTTATGAGCTTCCAGGAATCGATCCCAATATGGTATGCCACCAGTTGCACGTCGATCCCATATTCAAGCCGATAACGCAGAAGGCACAACAAACTGCTCCCGAGAAGGCCAGAGCAATAGAAAAAGAAGTCGAAAAACTGCTGGATGCAGGATCCATACGGGAAGTGCAATTCCCCAAATGGTTATCCAACCCAGTGGTAGTTCCGAAAAGCAACGGAAAGTGGAGAGTTTGCATAGACTTCACTGACCTCAACAAAGCCTGCCCCAAGGATAGCTTCCCTCTTCCAAAAATAGACCAACTAGTAAACGCCACCGCAGCTCACGAAAGAATGAGTTTCCCGGACGCATACTCAGGGTATCACAAAATTCCCTTGTATGTCCCAGATCAGGACAAAATGACGTTTATCACGACGGTTAGTTTATATTGTTACAAGGTCATGCCTTTTGGGCTCAAAAATGCAGGGGCAACCTATCAGCGGTTAGTTACTAAAATGTTCAAGAATCAAATGGGAGACACAATGGAGGTCTACATCGACGACATGCTCGTCAAGAGCAAGGAGAAGGAGAATCACCTCTCAGACCTGTCAAGTACCTTCGAAATCCTCAGGAAGTACCAAATGAAACTTAATACGAGCAAGTGTTCCTTCGTTGTCCAGTCAGGGAAGTTTATTGGGTATTTGGTCAGCAAGCGAGGCATAGAGGCTAATCCAGACCAGATTGATGCAATCAACAGAGTGCAACCTCCTCGCACAATCCGGGATGTATAGAAGCTCACTGGAATGCTCGCTGCTCTAAATCGTTTCATTTCTAAATCCTCCGAGAGATGCAAGCCTTTCTTCCAACTCTTAAAGGGCAGCAAAACAGTAGAGTGGAGCCCAGATTGTTCGAGAGCATTGGACGAGCTCAAGTCCTACCTAAGCACTCCACCACTGATTTTTATACCACAATAAATGGACTCTTTATACCTCTACCTCTCTGTATCCAGTCATACTTTCAGCTCGGCGCTAATGTGCGAAGTTACAGGAATCCAACATACTGTCTATTACGCGAGAAAAACCTTATTAGATGCCGAGCAGCGCTACCTACCATTGGAAAAGCTCGCATTAGACCTAGTAATAGCCTCGAGAAAGATGAAGCATTACTTCAAAGCTCATACGATCATCGTCCTTACATCACACCCCCTCAAGGCTGTCCTAAGGAAGGCGGATTTGTCAGGCAGACTGTCTAAATGGTCAGTCGAGCTCGGCCGATTTGACATCCAATTTCAACCAAGGATGGCTATCAAGGGTCAAATCCTCGCTGATTTCATAGCTGAATTCATAGGTGAAGAACCCTCCGACCAACCTAAGCCAACAGAGCAAAACAACCAAGCTACAGTGGAAATCTGGAAACTATTCGTTGATGGAGCCTCCAACTCAAAGGGGGAAGGGGTAGGAATTGTTCTCATCACTCCAGAAAACACAGTCCTTGAGTAAGGAATCAGGCTGGGATTTGCAGCCTCCAACAACGAAGCAGAATACGAAGCCCTAATAGTGGGTCTCCAAAAAGCGCAAACTCAGGGAGCAAAGCGTTTGCAGGTATTCGGCGATTCGCAACTAGTTTCCAACCAGATAAGTGGAGACTATAACGCAAAGGATGAAAGAATGGCAGCCTACCTCTCCTTGGTGAAAAACTTAATGACGAGCTTTGAAGAGATCAACATCTAGCAGTTTCCCAGGGGGCAAAACAGCCACGTTGATGTGTTAGCAACCCTGAGTTCAGCAGTTGATTCTAGCCTTAAAAGGGTTATCCCTATCGATTTCCTCTGTTGCCCAAGCATTTTCCCCAACTGCGAGCTGCCAAACGCAGAACCAATACTCCCATTGGAATCAGCCCCCAGATGGATGGATCCCTTGAAGGACTATTTAAAGGACGGAACGCTTCCAGAGGACAAGAGAACTACCCACCAGATAAGGGTCAAAGCTGCTCGCTTTCACTTATCCACAGGAGGCGACTTGTATAAAAGATCTTTCTTCGGTCCCTACCTTAGATGCGTCCACCCAGGCGATGTCAAGGCAGTGTTTCACGAGCTTCACGAAGGAATCTGTGGAAGTCATGTCGGAGGAAGGTCTCTAGCCTTCCGAGCAATGAAGGAAGGCTATTGGTGGCCATACATGCAAAAGGACTCCGCAGTATATGTCCGCAAATGCCTGAAATGTCAACTTCACGCTCCTATGGTCCACCAGCCCGCCAGCGAATTAAAATCCCTGACCATCCCCTGGCCTTTCGCCCAATGGGGAATGGACATCGTGGGACCACTTCCCACCGCTGCCGGCAATCGCAAATACCTGTTGGTTGCAACTGACTACTTTACCAAGTGGATCGAGGAAGAACCACTAGCGAACATCTGAGATGCTGACATGATAAGGTTCGTATGGAGGAATATAATCACTCGATTCGGAATCCCCAAAACCATCATCACTGATAATGGAACACAGTTAGAGAGTGGCCCTTTTCAGGACTTCTACAATGAACACAGAATCAGGCACCACTTCAGCTCGATGGCCTACCCTCAAAGCAACGGACAAGCTAAAGCTTCCAACAAAACAGTGATCGCCGGATTGAAGAAGTGGTTAGAGCGAGCCAAAGTCGCATGGGCAACCGAGATACCGCATATCCTATGGGCATACAGAACGAATCCTAGGTGAGCAACAGGAGAAACACCATTCTCACTAACATATGGTATGGAGGCAATCATCCCACTAGAGGCGAGATTGCCAACAATGAGATCCGACCTTGTCGAACAAGGCCATAACGATGAGGCTTTGCTCGCTGAACTCGACCTAGCCGACGAGCGCAGGGAACTTGTCCTAGTGAAACTAACGAGCTATCAGCAACAGCTCGCGAAGCACTACAGCAAAAGGGTCAACCCGAGGAGATTCAAAGTTGGGGACTATGTTCTAAGAAAGGTCCTGGGCAACACAGTAAATCCATCAGATGGTAAGCTGGGCCCAAACTGGGAAGGACCTTATAAGATAATTAAAGATGACCTGCAAGGTGCCTATCATTTGGAAACGATGGAGGGAAGGGAGATACCACGAGCATGGAACGCAGCTAATATCAAGAAATTCTATTTTTAGGAATTCTATTATTAAATCTTTTATTGTATTCGTTATGTGAAAGGACAGTTCATTTCCCATTTCACTAATGAAAATCTCTCAGTTGATCACTCTCTAATTAGTAACAGTTATATTTTATTACACATCCCTTCCAAATCACAAGCATAATGGTCGACATAGCAGGGGAACACCCCTCCTCAGGTCGTAGTCATGAAGCACGACAGACCTCTTAGCATTGCCCCGGCAATATATGAATCCCTACAGAGTATTCTTAGGCATCAAACCTACTTTGGTTAAACAAAATCCTGATCGGATAAAGACATCCAATACCAGGTGTGTCCTCGCCAATTGCCCTACTTAGTCCTAAGGGAGTGTGACGACACAACCTAAAAGGTAAAGTGAGGGCACAATGGTATTCTTGCATTATGCTGGACTGGGGGGACACTCGCATGACAAAATAAAAAAGATTATGAAGCAGCGAAAATATTAAAAGATTGGATGAACACGTTTAGTAGGCAAAATTGCCCAAAATGCGAACTTTTCATTAATCCTTTATATTTATAAATAATGATAATACATGTTTAGTCGGCGAAGCTCGCCCAAAGAATTTACATTATCAAAAAGAAAAAGAATAACAAAATCTCAAGGAAGTGGAAGCCTCCGAGCAAGATAATCAGCAACTTTAGCTCTCCTTCCATCATCAGGAGTGGGGGCTAGCTCTTTCACGACCTCATTTGCGTCCAACTCCAATAGTTGCCAGGGAATAGCATCAATGGGGATCCATCGATCATCCCTCCTGAATGGATTGGGCATCAGAGTGGAGGAGGACATCTCGTGTCGATACCATAACACCGAGTTCCTCGGGACCTGTATCTCTCTCAGGGCACTCAACCACTCTCTGATGAAAGAAAGTTCTTCAAACTCTGATAGTATCGTGGGAGCATCCAACCAGCCCTGATCGTAGCCATCAGACCACACTTGGCGAGGGCCCTTATTGAATAGATGCCGCAGTCGGGAAACGTCCCTCTGGAGCCCAGCAGCAATTACATAAGCTCGTCGAACATCGTCGCGCAGCTCCCTTATCTCCCTATCACGCTGTTCGACGGCTTCCCTGTTCCTACCCCTGGCACTCCTGCCAGCACGCGGGAGGGGAGGCCGAGCAGCTCGCAACGAAGAAGAGCCTTGCAGGACTATTGGAATGGTGCTCGGAGAATGCTCCTTAAGCTTCGAGACCTCCCGCCTCAGGTCCTCGTTCTCCTGCCGCAAGAACTCCCCATCCTGGTTAATCTCGGTGGACTCCAGTAACCTTGCTCTCAGTGCACTGACTTCTTCTTGTACTAAGGCACCGATTTCTTCCATCTCCCGAAGCCTGTCCTTCAGCTTGGCCACCAGCTCGGACTGATCCTTATATTTTTGGTTCCTTGACTTAGCAAACCTGCAAAGTCTAACAAAGGCCTGGCGAACAGTAGGGTTTGCATTAGGACCAAGAGTCCTACCCAGTTGGGAGGTAATAGGAATATAGTCATCAACATCAACCAACTACAAGTAAAATAAAGAGAAGAGAAAGAGATCAGCATAAACAAAAATGAAGTCTTTTCATTAATAAGGAACGAGGTTACATCAGATTAAAAAAGAAAAAATTACAAAGCAGCCCTATCAATTATCAACCTCGGGTGGCCCAGAGGTGGATGGTCTCTTGTCCTTATCAGCATCAGCAGGGGCATTACCCTCTGCAGGGGTGTCCTCTGTCCTCTCAACCAATGGAGCGTCAACAGGAGCCGCCTGAGAGACAGGATCAGTGCCTTCAGCAGCTGGGGCAGGGTCCTCATCTATGACTGGCTTCGGCCCTGGATCGTGCTCGTCAAAGAGTGGGGATGCAACGTCCACCCCAGTAGCCACGAGAGCCTTATTCCACCCTTTCTTGAAGTTCAGACGGCTGATGTAGCCTATCTGAACTTCAGCGTCCTCATACACAGCAGCCCAGCCAGAGTTGTATGAGTCCTCCTTAAGGGTGGCTGCCTGGGCTTTCTTCGCCTCTAGTTTCTCGGCCAGAACCCTGTTCTTCTCTGCAAGGTCCAGCTTGCTCGTGCACACCAAATCATAAGCCTTCCTCAGCTCTCCCAGCTCCCTGACCGCATCATCTCTCTCACGAGCAGAATTGATAAGGGCTAGGTCAGATGAAACTCGAGCTACATCAGCAGCCTTCAGGTCAGCCTCCAACTGAGAGCCCCAGGCTTCCAGAGCAGATTTTTATTGTTCCAGCTCACCATTCCTCCTCACCAGCTCGTCGCGAGAGCGATAGAGCACATTGAAGTCGGTCACAAACTGCAAAGAATAAAGAAGAAATCAAGAAGAAGAAACCCTCAAGACTTGTTAAAAGAAATTGAGAATTAGAAGAGAACTTTACCAAGGCAAGCCTTTGGCTAGCTTGCAGAGCCAGTTGATCAGACCCCAACGCCCTCTGGCGATCCGCAGGAAGGACTGCTCTCTCGAGCAGTGCAGGGGATAGCTGAGGAGAAGTGGCCACCGAAACCCCCTCAGGCAAGGCCGATACTGGGACCAGGGTTTGACCTATTTTGGTCCTCGATTCCATCTTCCTCCTCTCCTCCTCCTTTTCTCTCTCCCTTCTCTTTCTCTCGTCCACTTTCTTATTCTCCTCCACCTTCCTCCTCTCCTCCTCCTTTTTCCTCTCCCTCTCTCTCACCTTCTCCTCCTCTCTCCTCTTCTTCTCTTGCTCCTGAGAAGAAGGTCGAGAACCAGTAGCTATGACCCCAGATGCAGACTTCAGTTTCTTGGACCTCTGTGCAAAGAGCACGTTATCATCATCGTCATCATCTCTGATCAAATTCTTCCTGGGAGGCATCTCTTCACCAGAACTGGTGGAAGTGCTCGACGACCCTTGAGCTTCAGAATTCTCCTCAGAATTAGAAGAACAGCTACTGACAGAGCTCCCTCCACCAAGATTACCGACAGGCTCACTTTCAGAGCTCTTTTCCTCTTCATCCAACTGGATTATCTCGGCAGTAGTCTCTTTGAGGGAAGCAAACTCTGGAACACTGTCCACAGGTCATGCTATGAAGCTGGAGCCTACGTTCTTATACTCTAACAAGAAAGCAGCAGATCTGGGATGCTCGCCGTCACCCAAAGACTCTCTGATGTTCCAAGCTTTAACCAACTCAGAAATTTGGACCTCGCTAAGAGCAGGCTCCACGTTTCTTGACCTCGTTGTAAAAGAAAACGCAGAAAGGAGTTAGAAAAGTCATAAGTCAGCAAAGATTAAAGCAATAGTACAAATATCTACCTATATATTCTTCCCCATAAAAGGGAACAGTGAATCTTTCAGACCTTGACCCTTCAGATTGGGGAGAGAACTGCCAATTCCTAACAAGAAAACCTTCCTGCCAGTAGTCCTTATGGGAATCAGGTAGATTTACTACCAATACCCTATCAGGGCTCCTAGCTTTGAGGTACAGGACACCAGAACTAGTTCGAGAGAAGGAGTAACAAAAGCAGACCTCGGCAAGCCCTAACCTTGTGCCATACAATTGATTTATCCTATGCACGCCGTTCACTATTTTCCATACATTGGGCGAACATTGTGCAGGTACAATACTAAAATAGCTAAAAAATGCAAAGACAAATCATTAGGGGGAAAAGTAAGTCCCCCCTGAGAAAGTAACAAAGCATGAATCCAGTGGGCATCCTCTATATCCCTAACGTTCCTAGGAGGCGAGGCACAACACTCTATCTCCACCCACTCAGGAATGTTGTAGAATTTTCTAAATTCCGAGATTGACCTATTTCCAATCTTCGCCATTGGAAAATACAAGAAAAGCTACAAACCAAAGAGAAAATGCAAAGGGCACGAGAGACTTACAAGACAGAAGATCAGGTCAAATGACGAAGAAACAACGAGAATGGAGATCGAAAGTAGAAGGTACGAAGCGCAAGAGTTCTCAGAAGATAGAAGAGTGATGGAAAAGCTGAAACGACGAAAAGAAATGAGCCTTATTCCAACAAACCTTCAAAATCTAATCATATCGCATAGTAAGCGAAGCAGCTGCCGCCAGAAATCGACTCTACAGCTCCCGAGGAATTGCAACACAGCTATTATGGCTAATCATTTAAATCTGTTGGGCCCACATGCATGGCACAAAAAATTTAGGGGCAATTGTGGGTACCCAGAATTTAGTGCTATAGGCCTGGACGAGTAGCCCAGCCCTAGCGGCCCAAAGTCTAGGCCCCTCATCTTTTGTATTGATCAAATTTCACCACGATCCCATGAAGGGAAGTTATAGGGGAGCACGATCCCATGAAGGGAAGTTATAGGGAAGATGGCTAATATGGAGGAACCCATCATCTCCACTAACTAACATACACATATATAAATTAAACCCTAGGTCTGGGGCAAAGGACAAGTTGTATTCTCTGTACTCATTCTCCAGAATATTGAGAAATAATACTGACCGCACCACCGTGGACATAGGCACATCTTTGCTGAACCACGTACATCCGTTGTTGTGTGATTGGCGTTTTATTTTCTTTGTTCTTTCTTGGTCATTACTTCTCTCATATTTATTTGTGTTGCACAATCATTGTCTCCACAGATAGCTAACAACATTTTCGAGTTGAACACGAGTCTTGACACCTAATGTAGGATCACCAAGTATAGACAAAGGGTCATGACCCTTTCGAACCCAAGATGGTGTATGTTCCATCTCGCCTATTAAAATAATGGGCGACCAGCCCGCTACTAAAATAAAATAATTGTCTCATATGACTCGTTCTTAGCGTCATTGTCGACACATAATTATTTACTAATAACCTAATTAGTTTTAATAAGCAGTGATAATTTTATATTTTATTAACATACAACATAATAAACAAATCCACAATAGATCTATACACAGTAACAGTATATATGAAACCACAAGTAAAGTCTAAAGCTGGGATAATTTAATATAGTCCCCGAATAAACCATTCGGTAAAAATCCAATACATGAAATCCAACAATCTAAAATAATTTGAAATGCATAACTCTGAATAAATCGTGCAATATGCCCAACCAATAACTGAGATAGAGAACCAAATCTAGATAGCAATAAATTAAGTGACTACTCTCATCAGCTGCATCTACGTGTGCCTAGAAAGAGTAATCATCCTTGGCGTCCCTGTGACCGGGCACTTAAAAATTTTGAAAATATATTTGACATGGGTCAGAGCCTAAAATTTTTCAAAAATATTTTACAAGTGCATAAGATGCGTAAATAAAAATGTTAAGCACTTTTCATATTAATAAACCGGTAGCACACTCTCTTTTGTCACCCCTCGCCCCTCATCTAAAGTATGCACCTAACGTACTATCTTAATTCGTCTAGTTACGCTACATCGCCTAACTAGCCTTACCACTTATAGTCAATATTATACTATCTTGCCCCGAGTAAAATATCTACCTTTAGTTTATAAAATAGTTTTCACCATTACTAAATCAATACCTCATTAAATTATCACAATTTAATATATAACTTTACTCCGGTTATTTAATTACACAATCACATTTATAATTTATTACTTTATTTCCAATAAATGTCACTAGTTATTTAAACTGTAACCGCTTACTATTAACCCGTATATTTATCTACACATAAATATATGTAATAATATACCACAATAAACACACATATGTCGCGTGTAGTCGCCATCCCTTAGAGTAATAACTCACTGGATGTGGGTCTTTATAATGCAAACATTATCCAAGGCATACTCACATCATCCTGGTTAACAAAGGTCAGACTCTCACAGCGACTCGGCAAAAATTACGAACCTATTGGAGGCAGTCATAGTCCTTCGACAGTGAGTCATAACCATACCCACAATTACCTCACTGCAAACATAATTCACACAAACATAAACATGGTGCTATGAACTGGGGTCGATACTTACCCTGCTGTAATTCTCCAGGAAAGATCGCCCACATCGCACAACCTTCACTAATAGCACTAAAGAGGATTATTCCACATAAGATCATACACACAAATATCATAATACACATATATATACCTTTTATATTCGTATATATATATATAAAAAAAATCAACCGACTAATTTGTGCTTAGACCCCGAAGCACTAGTTTAATAACCCAAGTCTAACCCCGACTCTCTTTTAATTAAATTCTTCTCTTAATGAAATTTTTTAATATATCTTATCATTTCTGAGCTTCCTGAACATTCTCATGTTGTCCCAAACAGATAACCGAAAGACACACTATCGTGTTCCATATTCTACGCTCCGAGTATTTTGTCTCCTAAATACCCTATGTACATGTAAATTGAGAAAAATTCTCGTCTAACCGAATAACCCTTACTGAACCCATCTTCAGAAGTATTTAACCCTAATTAATTTGTTAATTTCCAAAACTACCCTTAATGCACAATAAAAGACCAAGTTGTCCCTCCTAGAAGGTCCGAATCGATTTGGGTTCATAGCCGAATCTATTCGCATATGAAGGCTGAATCGATTCGATTCTGGGCAAGAGCCCAGATCTAACGTGAAAGTGATGGGTTTCCACATCCTTAATCACCCAAATCAACCCCAATAATGATCCAAACAATTGTCCAGGTCTTTTAATGATTTCCATAGGAACCTAATCAATTTTTAACTCTTAGATTCATTAACAACATCAAGATTCAATCCAAATCTCACTAACTCCATCATCATGAATGTAACAAAATTTCCATAATTTCTTCCCTTGTTAATTCATCATTCTCAATACAATTTCGATCAAAAATTTTACTACGTAAATTCATATTATAACAAAACCTATAACCACTATAAATTCCAAGTAACTTCCATCAATTATTCATGTAGGTTTGTCTCCCAAAACCCATTTTTCATGTAGTAATCCCCAACACAAAATTCAATTGATTTATACCAATTTTTATATGAAATAATTAATATACATAAATGAAGTTATACATTTCTTTAAAACCGTCAGATTCTGAATTCCTTTGTGTTAATTTGAATATGGGAAAAGTCATCCTCAATTCCCTTATCGAAATTAAGTCCTTTGGATCTCCTAAGTGTTTTGCCTCCTTCTTTTCTCACCAAAAAACTCTCAAAGGTTTAGACTGTGTAAAGTGACTGCCTCCTAACCTAATCTCTTACTTAAACCTCTTAATCTTGAATTTAGGTTAACTCCTTAGTGAAAAATGACCTAAATGCCCTCGAATGGTCCCCGAAGTGTCTAAAAAGCTCTCGATAATCAAATACTACCCCCCGAATACTTGATTTTAACTATTTCGGCCAATTTCGGGCCAACCGTGCACTCGAAATAACCATCCAAGTCACCAAACATCAATATTACATCTTAACCTAAAAGCAACCTACCCGTATATCCCGATTGAGATACCGTCAATCCCCATCATTATTACCCACTACGACTTACTATTAATTTACCAAAATTAATTTACTTAATCACACTTAATAAATTTTATTTCCACATAAATCTTAATTTTATTCTCACTAATTAATATTTATTAAATAAGCAATATTATTACGAGCGCACGTGTAATTAAAATGCTAAAATTAATTGAATACAGGATATTACATACTTCCCCCTTGTAAAGAAATTTTGTCCCCGAAATTCTAACCTGCCTGCGATAAAAAGCTCTGGACACTACTCTCACATATCCTCATCTCGCTCCCAGGTCGACTCATCTACATTATGGTGTCACCACTGAACTCGAACTAGGGTCACTACCCTTGACTACAGTTTATGCTCACCACGATAAAGAATAGAAATCGGTCTCTCCTCATACGAGATGTCTGGATGAAAATCAATCTCCTCTAGTGGAATGTGCAAAAAAGACATCTCACTCCTCTGATATCTCTTCAGCAATTACACATGAAATACATCGTGAATCCTCTGTAGATGCTCTAGCAATCGCAGTCTATAAGCAACTGGCCTTACTCTCTCGATGATCGGGAAAGGAACTACATACCTCAGTGCTAGCTTCCCCTTCTTCCTAAACCTCAGGACCCCTTTCATGGGAGACACGCGTACCATGACCTGATCCCCTTTCGACATCAGTGTAACTCTTCTGCCTATCCTGAGTTATCCGTATGCATCCCTAAATAAGCTAAATCTTGGCAATAGTATCCAAAATCATCTCCCGTCCCAAAAGATTATTGTTCCCCACCTCTAACCAACAAGTGGGCGAACAACAAGGTCATCCATAAAGTGCCTCCAAGTCGATGGTGAACTGGTAGGAAATGTTATAAACGAACTCCACCAGTGGAAGATGCTGCTCCCAACCTCCCTGAAAATTGAGTATACACATCATGAGCATGTCCTCTAACATCTTATTAACCCGCTCAGTCTATCCATCAGTCTGTCCATCTGTCTGTAGGTGATGCGCCATGATCAACCGTAAATCAGTGCTTATACCCTCCTGAAAGCTCTATTAAAATGGGGACACAAAAATCTTATCCCTGTCGAACACGATATTAATCAGTACCCCATGTAACCTCACTATCTCAATAATAAATAGCTGGGTGTACTGTCTCGTCTCAAAATCTGTATAAACTGGCAGGAAGTAGGCCACCTTGGTCAGGTAATCCACGATAACCCAGATGTAATCGTGATAACTCTATGACCTAGTAATGAAATCCATAGAATTATTATCCTATTTCCAGGCTAGAATCTTCTACGACTGTAATATCCTTACCGATCTCTGGTCGTCTATCTTCACTAATAGGCATATAGTGCACTTTGAGATAAATGCATCTATGTCCCGCTTAATCCTCTACCACTCGTACTACCTATTCATATCCTGGTACATCCTATCCCCATTGAGATGTACAGCAAACCTCGATCGATGAGACTCGATCATCACGGCGTGTCTCAACTCCTCATCCTTCAAAATAATAAGTCTCATATTAAAGCCTAATCCTCCCTCAGAACTGATCGAGTAGGACTCCGCCTCTCTGTCAATAATTGTTGCACCCTATCCTGACAGAACTAATCTTCGGCATATGCTTTCACCACCTGCATAATGATCTTAGGAGTGATAACCAATACTGTCATAGGTCATCATGGCAAAGTTCATCCCATTTCGCTTTCTAAACCTCAGTTATCTCCCTCGTGGGCCTTCAGATCAATGCGTATGCTACCATGTTAGCCTTCCTAGGATGATACTGAATATCAAACTGGTAATCCTTCATGACCTCCAACCATCTTCGCTGTCACATATTAAGTTCTTTTTGCGTGAACAGATACTGTAGCGAATTATGGTCCGTGAATAAGCTAAACAGCTCGCCCAAAAGGTAATGCCTCCAAATCTTTAAGGCAAACACAATTGCTTCTAACTCCAGATCATATGTGCAGTAATTCAGCTCATGGAACTCAAGCTTGCAATATGCATAAGCTATAGCCCTATCCTTCTGCTTCCATACAACCTTAAGTCCCTATAGGGATGAATCTGTGAAAACACTGTACTCCAGTCCTCCCCTAGGTAGTGCGAGTATGGGCGCTAAAGTTAATTTGTCCTTTATCTCATCAAAAGCTAACTAACAATAGTCATCCAAAATGAACAGTACCCCCTTGCGAGTCAGATTAGTCAATGGACCCGCAATATTCAAAAATTCCTTTATAAAACGATGATAATACCCGGCCAACCCCAAAAAGATCCAAACCTCCATCGTTATCGTGGACGGTACCCACTCCCTCACCGTCGAAACCTTACTCGTATCCGTAGAAATCCCTCTATGCGATACAATATGGCCCAGAAATTGTACTTTCCTTAGCCTAAATTTTCACTTCTCGAACTTGGCGTAAAGTTTATAGTCCCATAATGTCTAGAGAACCATTCGTAGATGCTCTGAGTGCTCACCCTCAGTATAAAAATATACTAGGATATCATTTATGAACACTATCACAACCTAGTCCAAAAATTCTCTTAACACCTTGTTCATGAGATTTATGAACATCGTTGGCACATTAGTCATTCCAAATGGCATCACTCTAAAATCATATGATCCATACCGCATAAGGAATGAGTTCTTAGGAACATCCTCCTTCTTGATGCGCAACTGATGATATTCTAATCTCAGATCTATCTTAGAGAAGTACTCTCCTCCTCTCAACTGATCGAACAAGTCATTGATTTGAGGTAACGGATACTTATTTTGTATCGTGACTTTGTTCAGCTTCTTGTAGTCCACACACAAATGAAGCAACCCATCTCTCTTTTTTCACAAATAATATTGGCGTACCCCATTGTAAGAGGGTAGTTTAGATAAGATGGAGGCGTAACCCCTTTTGAGTACAGTAATGATAAGTTAACTAGTAAAACCTTGGATTAATTATAATACATACAGACACAACTTAGTGAAGATAAACTGGGTTAAAACTCATAATATCTCGTGTATAACTCAAATAATAATGATGAACTCAGAAGTAACTCAGTTAGAGGGAGAGGGAAATAAGCACCCTAGATATACCTTGGCAGGAAGCCAAACACACCAACCACCCTAGAGAATCTCTATCAAGTATTAAAAGCTTCGTAATAAATGACAATGGTGGGTTAGTAAAATCTCTAGTTTGTAATAAATCTCTCTAGCAATAACTTCTGGATTCTCAAAAGAACATGATCATTCTCCAAAGGTAGGTGGGGTATTTAAATAGCCTCCCACACCATCCCCGAGGTAACTCCGCATTCAATGCCTATAAAAGACATCCCTCATACTTTATGTCACAAATATTATGTACATGATACACTAGTTGTCTCCACGTTCGAAACATTAAATGCCAAGACATGCCTTTTGCCTAACCACTGTGTGTCAGGGGGCTGTTGTCACAGAGGTGGCTCACCAACTGTCTGACAGTCCCAAATACCACGATGGTTTACTCAAGTGCAGGTCTGACATTGCCTAGCTGGTTAGTGACATCAGATAAAGTGGATGTGACATTAAGTAGAGGGTTGTTTGGTTCACAACTCAATGTCCGATGGAACTCCAAGCTGCTCCTCCCGAGGTTCCACGATAAGGATCCTTCGGTGTTTTATCGGGTGTATTTAGGATGGTCAGGACAAGCCCCAACGGGGCCTCACTTCTCAATCCTTCAAACCAAGTCCCTTTAAAGTTCCCACGGCGAGGTCATTCGATAGAGCATAAAAGCTCTTCTAGACCCTGCCAAGCCTGGTCTCTCGCGAGTACCGCTTGACCTCACACTAAAACTCATTATTATTCTCGTTACATCATTACAACCGTTATAACTCATAGTCAATAAAAACAAAAATACGATATGACAAGTAACACAACAAGCTAAAGTATGAGCTACCATGTTTGAGCTGCCACACTGAGCTCCCTCGGTGCGTTAATCCCCAAACACTGTTGTTAATGGGGAAATTATCTCTAATCTCAAAATTACCTTCAACCCCCTCTACATTTGCCCCTTCGTGGAGAGATTTATTGTTGGAACAAGAAATGTCTGCACGAAAACTTTTCAATCCGATGAACCTCCTCTGTGAGTAAAAAAATCTGGCATCCTTTCCTTCGTTAGAACCATCGCATTAGAATCTCCAGGAAAAAGTAGAATTCTCCCCAATGTACCTGAACTGAAGCGCTATGGCTTATTGGTGCTTTGACGAAGGGACATCGCCACTTTTTCCTTTTACTGAGCTTCAACCGTTCTAACTTTATTACTCGAAATTCTCCCAAAAGTCCTACTAACCTTCTCGAATACTCATTTTGACTCTTGGTAAGTGAAATTCTCCCTTATAACGCTTTGCTATGTTTGAAAAAAATAAGAAATTCTCTCTGATGTAGCCGAGTCACGATTTAAACAACATTTGGACTTGTAGCGATGGGTCATCGTAGTTGTTTAAACCGTTGGGACATCTTTTCCATTGGGAGTTAATGGATATATATGACAAAAAATAAAACTCAAACTTGCTGAAGAAGGCAACCCTTTCTATTCCCCATATGTCACTTCGCGAATGATGTGGCGCTGTCTTTTTAGCTGTCAAAACACTTCCCAAAGTTCCACATGTTCATTTGAAATGATTATAGGTGGATTTGCACGTGTGGTGGTGGGAAACTCAATAGACGGGTTCCTTAAAAGGTTTCAAATGTCTCTTTTTTCAAACCCTTCCCTTTCCTTCATCGTCTTCAAGCTCCCGTCTTCTTTAGAGAGAGAAATCTGTGTGAACTCCATTGCTTACGAAGCTCTTACCTAGATTCTTCCTTCTCTTATCTTTTACGCCACCACCTGTAGTTGTGCTTCTTTATCTTCATTCCCAACCCTTCTTTTACCTAGCTTATTTTTTTTCGTACTTCATTGTTGTCTTCAATGGCCTCCTCAAGCAACCCCACCATGCTTGCCACTAGTGCTCCGTTTGCCACTCCCATTGCCACCACCTCTTCTGCCGCCTCTTTGACTACTGCCCGTCAGGACTAGCTGTGCTTCTACCGTCAATCCCCTATATTCGGCAAGGTGATGACTTTGTTGGGTTTTGTAAGACTTGCATTTTTAATGCCAAGTATGATGCCCTGACGCTTGGAGATGAAGATGAAAATGCTGATGACTGGGGCTTTCTACCTCCTGAGGGGAATCTCTAATTTCGTCTTAAGCGAGGGGACTTCCCATGGTCCCACATCAACTTCGAAGGGCCTGGGGGCTCTCCTGCTCACTTTGCTGCCTGGAACTCCCATATGCAGAGTTCCCATGCTGATACTCTCACCAAAATTGGGTTTCATTGGGCTAAGTGGTTTGGTGAGTTCACTCTGTCTAAGAATAATGTTGCCTTTCCCGTTTTGGTGTCTCGCTGGAACGTTTCCACTCATACATTCATTACTGCGTGGGGTGAGTTTATAATAACGTTGAAAGATGTGTGTGAGCTCCTAGTCCATAAAGCACCAGGCCGTAAGCCTTATTCTGATGAGGCCTTAGATTCCCAAGAAGCTGCTGATCATTTGGAGCTGGACCATATATGCCGAAGGTGCATAGGTTCTTCGAATAAAGTCATTTTCACTCCACTTATCAACTATTTCTTCAAGTATCCTTCTGAAAGTAGATCCTCTGAGGTTGCCTCTGGATAAGGTACATCACTGGAACTTCTTGCCTATATCCTTGTCATTCTTTATCGCTTCCTTTTAACGGGGAAACCCGACAACCAACCTCGAAGGGACCTCATCAACATATCCCTCTGTTTGTCCTGGGGTATCAAGCTTCCTCTGGATACAATCGCCTTGGGATCCCTATACTCATGGCTTGATGGAACCCTTTTCGTTATGGAATGATCTCTGGGTCATTATAACCTGGCCAACTTTTCTAACTGTGTCCTCCTAACAGGCTTCCTCTATGTGCGTTTTCCTACCGTAGCAGGTAAGACCAACTGCCCTCCTTCGGGGGAAATAATTTTGCCCCCACACTCCTTTGTTTATCATAAGAGACAAAGCCTAAAAGAGTTGGACTTTATTATCGATGATTCTTCGAGTTTTATGATGAGGCCCTATGAAGAGGATATTTTTCTCTACACTTTTGGTTTTTTCAAACACGAAGCAAGATTGGTTCGGGAAACTACTCTAGACCTCATTATTGAAGACCCTTCACTAGTTGTGGTCCTTCTATTTTCTCCAGGATGCCTGCCCTCTTACACCGAGTGGGGATACACCAGCGAGCACTATAATCTCAACCGATGCAGCCGTTAGTTCGGTTTCGATCAAGGGGCTCCTCGCCCAATTTTTCAATCATCTAACTCCAAGGTCTCTTTTAGCAAAGCATGTTCCCTATTCTCCTTAACTGCTGCATGGGGAGTGAGTTATACCATGGCTGGGCGAGTCACGATTCCCAGTATCACCAGGCAAGGGGATGTGACCCCTTTATTTGAAATAAAGTACTGGCCGAGACAACTGGACAAAATTTCTGAGTTCATCGAGGGGGATCCCGTGTATCCTCTAATTCTTTTATTTTCTGCTTTGGAGTTAGGGTTAAAAGGTAATTTTATTCTTGGGATTGAGTTCCTTCTAAGCCAAACGCCCAAGGTACCTCCTACTGAACTCCCTCCACACTGCCCCATAACCCCCACTGCCACGCCTAAGCCCAAGGCCTTTGCAGCTCCCAAACAACCTGCCCCTTTGACCAAAGCTGCAACTGGGGAAGGGCCTTCTCATCCACCTGCTAAAAAGAACAAGAAGTCCAAAAATGGGGTTTCCTTAAAATCCAAGTCCTCAAAGTCCAAGTCCAAAACTCAAGCACAAACTCTCTTGGAGGCATTTCATATTGCCTCCATTCCCCCTCCTATGTCTTCAGAGGTAAGTGAAGAGCTGAGGAGGTAGGTTCAAGCTGAGGTCAAAAGAATAAATTTTGAGTTTCAACGACGAGCTGTTGGCGTTCCTCCTTCAGCTTCCTTTCCCACAATCGTAGTTTATCAAAATGAGCCAACGGCGAAGAGAAGAAAAAGTTCAAGGGTACCTCAAGGTGCTGATGCAACGGGTACGAGGAAGAAAACTCTGGGTACCAAGTCCCATAATAAACGAATGCCCGAGCTACATCCTGCCCCGACCCCTTCTGTTTCTACCTCCCTTTCATCTTCACCGGTGGTTATACCTTATCGTTCTCCCTCCAGATCTGAGGTATGTGTGTATATTTTTTTCTTGTTCCCCTTTTCTTAAGGCAAGTTGCATTTGCTTATTTCTTTGATAACTTTGGTGTAGGGAGTTAAAGAAAGGCCCAGTCCCCATGGTTCCCCCATGAACCGTTTCATGGGGGGAATTTTGGTGTCTCTCAAGCCGATACTACTCCTCCCCATTCCCCCATGATAGGTCTTACCTACTTTCGTCGTTTGTCCTCTTAATGGGCCAAAGATGCTGCTGCGGGGGCTACTACCGTTGGATCTATTGAAATATCTGCCCAACCAGAGGTAACTACTCTAGCCTCTTTTGAATTACCATCCGAGCAAGAGGTCCCTCTACCCATCGTTGTGGTTGAGAAGAGTGCCCCTGAGGTAAAAAAAATTCAAGTCTCACATCTTTTCCTTATCCCATTGCTTTGTTTATCATTCTGATATGTTGGGATATTTCAGGTGGAAGTGGTGCCTCTAATATCTAACATTCTTCTTCCCACTGCGCTGACGAGACCCCTGACTGTAATTTCCCTTTTTGGTGATATAACTAAGGTAAGTAACACTTATAGGTATTTCTCTTTTTTTTAGTGCTTATTCATCGTTTCTAACATTTGGCTTTGTTGCTGAAGCTTTCTCCAAGTCTTTCTCCACCCTCTGCTCTTGGTGGTATGTATATTTCTAGGGCCATTACTGATGCTGTTGCTCATCATGATGGTTCTTCCTTTTCCACCAGCGTTGGGGCATTTATTGAAGGTCCAACATCTTCTCCCGATGATACGCTCGTATTGGCCTTAGTACCCTTTAGAGGCGAGGGAAGTTTGCCTACCGCTGAGGCTTCTTCAGCCAAAGGCCCCATTGAGGCTACTGAGGCAATGAGCCTGCCCCCAATGATTTTTACCATTATAGCCCCCGTGGTGACTCCCGTTCTCGCTCCTACTACTGCTAAGGTACTTCGCTAGTTTCTCTGTATTTTGTAACCTTTCAAACTCCACCTATGATGGTGGTTTTAATACCGGGAACACTTGTTAAGGTTTTCCTTTAACTCCACCTATAACGGTGACTTAACAATAAAAGCACTTTTTAAGATTTTTCATAAACTCCACCTATAATGGTCACTTAACAACGAAAACACTTGTTAAGATTTTTCATAAACTCCGCCTATAACGGTGTCTTAACAACGAAAACACTTATTAAGATTTTTTACAAACTCCACCTATAATGGTGATTTAACAATGAAAACGCTTGTTAAGATTTTTTCATAAACTCCAACTATAACAATGACTTAACAACAAAAATGCTTGTTAAGATTTTTTTATAATCTCCACCTATAATGGTGACTTAACAACGAAAACACTTGTTAAGATTTTCTCATTATCTCTACCTATAACGATGTCTTAACAACGAAAACACTTGTTAAGATTTTTTCATAAATCCCGCCTATAACGGTGACTTAACAATGAAAACACTTGTTAAAATTTTTCATAATCTCCAATTACAATGGTGACTTAATAACGAAAACACTTGTTAAGATTTTTTCATAATCTCCACTAATAACAGTGACATAACAACGAAAACACTTGTTAATATTTTCCATACACTCACTATTTCTTCTACCTGTTCCTAGGTTGCACGAGAGGATTCTCCACCAGTTCTTTCACCTATGGCATCGTACCATCAGGAACTTATCATTTCAGAAGTAACTATCCATAATGATCAAGGTTCCACGATCGGTGCTACTGCTGAGAGCGAATTTGGCTGTGAGTTTCCTCTGCCTGACCTAGCTCCTCACGCCTTCTGCTTGATGGTACTTCAGCGTTCTCCTCAAATGCCTGTCAACCATCATTTGGTAGTTAAGCAACTTATAAATCATCATCCTGCATTCAAACATCTCCGGTATGAGTTACAGGCTTCAGGATATGGCTACCGTCGTTACTGAAGTTGCCAACATTCCGACCTCAAACATTACCACACCCCTCCTTAACTAATTTCTGGGTTATCTGAGGGAGTTGGATCGCGATGGCTTCCGTTTTGACTGGTTTATCACGCATCTGAAGACCTTAAAGATCTAACTACTGGATAGCCAAAGGGAACTCCTGTGAAAACATCAGGAGGATTAACGGGCTGAGGAAGCTAAGTTGGCCGAGTTAGCACCTCTTCTTGGAGCTATTGACAATGAGGTGGAGGACATCAAAGAAACTCTGCGTCTGGCGAAGATAAAATGAGAGAAACTCCTTATCGAGCACACACAAATGCAGATGAGGTTGGAGGTTTCTATTAATGCCCAACGGTCTTACTTAGAAGCTTGTTCAGGCCTTCTTGGAGATTTTTTCTCCTCCCCAGATCTATGGTTCCTCCTAGGCCAATGAGCTTTTTTATATATATTTTCTCTTTTTTATGTAATTCTTGGGCAATAGCTCTTAATTTTATAATGCCCCAAAGTTTATCAATGAATAAAAAATGTACGTTTTCCATGTCATCTCTTTGTGTTACAACTGCTTGCGTACATTATGAAGTTCTATAATTCTTTCATCTCCACTTGAGTTATAATAAAAAGAACTTGCATACTCATCATAAAAAGAAGGAGTGTATTCATAACAAGAGCTAGGTACATTGGAGGTCGAAACATAATTTCTTACACATGATAAACCTTTAACTATTTATTGTTAATTTTGAATGGTTTGTCTTCCTCCATCTTAGAAATTAAGCAATAACCTGAGTCATGATCTTCCTTTACAATGAAAGGTCCCTCCCAATTTACTGCAAACTTGGGTAGGGGAAATCCTCTTATGTTCTTTACTGCTGCTTTCAACACGAGGTCTCCTTTTACGAACTTCCTTGGTCTCACCAAGTTATCATATGCCCTGGAGAGATGCTTTGTATACATTTGAAAGTGTTTCATCTCATTATCTATATGTTTGTCCAACGCTTTGAGCTGCACATGTCTATTCTGAGGGAGCATACTACTTCTCATGGCATATCGAGGGAAGGGAACTTCTAACTCTATTGGGAGGATTACCTCAGCCCCATAAACCAGAGAAAATGGGGTATACCCTATAGGTTTCCTCTTGGTTGTTCGATAGGCCCACAATACAGCTGGTATCTTATCGTCCCATGCTCCTGGGAAATCCTCCATCATTTTAGCCAGGATATTAACCAAAGTTTTGTTAGTTTCTTCGGGCTGACCATTTACCTTTGGGTATGCTATCGTTGAGGTATAATGGACAATGGAGTACATGTCTGTGAGCATCGTCACTTCTGAATTGATGAAAGGGGTTCCATTATCTGAAAGGATAACCTTTGGTATCCCAAAATGGAAAATGATGTACTCTCTGATGAAGTTGCTCACCACCCCTGCCGTTGCCCTTCTTAGTGGTATCGCTTCAGTCCACTTTATGAAGTACTTCGTTGCTACTAGTATCCATATCTTCCCCTCGAAGAAGGGTGTATTGCCCTTACGAGGCTGAATGACCAAGTGTGAAAAGGATAAAGCGTTGCCAGGGAGTGTAGGTCCACCGATGGTGCATGGATCATGTTTCCATGAAGTTGGCAAGCTTTTCATTTTCAAATGAACTCAACGGAGTCTTTCTCTATTATTGGCCAATAATACCCCACCGTCATCAATTGATCATAGAACTTGGCCCCTGCTATGTGGGATGGTCCGTGCGCTTGTGTTAGGACCTCAGTTTCTTCTTCCTTCGTAATGCAATGCAATGGTCTGTTGAAGTAGCCCCTTTAAAAAAGGTACCCTTCTTAAACATAGAACCTCGGGGCCCTTCGCTTAAGCCCCATCACATCAATCTTCTCTGTTGGGATAACTCCATCTTTAATAAAGTCAATAAAGAGTTATCTCTAGTCAGCTTGAGCTTCCACGAAATGACATTTGGCCGTCTCAAAGAATAACTGGAATTTATTACACTTCCGTTATAACTCTATGACGTCTTATTTCATTCTAGGCCAAAAATACCCCTATCTTTGAATTCTTCGGTAGAGGGGTATCTCAGTTGTCTCGTAGTGTTCTTTTCAATCTTCGCCCTGCTTTTCTGGGCTGATGCACCTTGACATCCATCCTACTGCGTTCTTAAAGTAAAGGTTCCCCTGGTTTATTAAGTATTGAGCTAATTCTCTCAGTCCCATCGTTCCTTCACCAGACTCCAGCTACTTCCTAATCTCTCCCTTCCAGTCCGCGTCCTCCTCCATCGATAAAATTAATTGTACTACCAAAGGAGCCGTCCTTCGTTGGATCACAATAGTAGTTGCATCTTTCCTCATGACCATTTTCTGGGTAATGGTGGTATAGGCGTCTGGATGGCGGTTCAATGTTCTGGGATGTCTCTTGATCTTTGTCTAATGGAACTGGCAGAGGAGCCTCTGAATGATTGTTCGGTACGGTGCCAAACTCATGTGTTTTAATGCATATTCTCTGTTCACCTCTTGAATTACCAAATTTTAATCACCTTTTATGCAAAGTGTACGAATTCCTCTTCGAAGATCCTCTAGCAACCCCAACACCAATGCTTTATATTCTGCCTCGTTGTTGGAACAAGGGAAATCTAACATATAGGAAAGGCAAATCTACTCCATTCCTTTTGAAAGAATGACGCCTACTCCTTCTTTTCTTTTCTGCCGAAGATCCATCGAACCGCATCATCCATTCTTCGTCCATTGCGTCTAAGTGATTGGCATGTAAGTCATCTCCTGGAATACTTTCTTTGGGTGGCTTAAACGTTCCCAAGGGAAATATTGCCAATAGGTTAGCACACGCTTGGCTTTTGATCACGCGAGGAACCACACACTTCAAGTCACATTCGGAGAGGATAAGGAACCACCTAGCTTCCCTACCAATCAATATAGTTTTTGTCAGCAAATACTTAATAGGATCACATCTAGTTATAATATGAATAGTAAAAGACAACATATAATGTCTAAGTTTTTACGCCATGAAGACTAAGGCTAAATAATGCCTTTCTAAGCTACTATATCTGACTTCTGGCCCATAGATGATCCTGTTGAGGTAGTAGAATGGTCGTTCTTTCCCGTTAATCTATTGTTCTAGAAAATCTCCCACAGACCTCGGGGTGGAGGTGAGGTACAGCTACAACGGTATTCCCGCCTTTGGGGGAACCATGGTCTGTGGGGAAACGAGCAGCTTCTTCAGTCCGGCGAAAGACTCCTGGTGAACTTCCTCCCACTTTAATTGTGTGTTCTTTCATAACAATTGCATCAACAGGTGGTTCATTTTGGCTAACCTAGGCACAAATCTCCTAAGATAGGATACTTTACCGAGGAAACTCTTTAGCTCCTTTGTCGTTCTTGGACTTGGCATCTCTAAGATCACTCGCTAGTTGTCCTGGTCCATCTGCACCTTTTACCGATCAACCACGGAGCCTATAAATTTCCCACATGTTACCCCAAAGACACACTTTAGCGGGTTCATCCTCAATTTATACTTCCTGCATCAGGCAAACACCTTCCTCAGATAACCCAGATGGGACTCCTTCTTCCTTGATTTGATGACCAAATCATCCACATAAAACTCCATAAATTTATGAAAGAAGTCATGAAACATGGCCATCATTGTTCTCTGGTAAGTAGCCCCATCATTCTTGAGTCTAAACGTCATCACCTTGTACATGAAATTCCCCAACAGGGTTCTAAATGTTGTTTTCTCTGCATCCGAGGGGTCCATCTTGATTTGGTTGTACCCTACATACCCATCTATGAAGCTATACATCTCATAACCAGCTGTTTCATATATCAAGCTATCAATGGAGGGCAGAGGGAACTCATCCTTGGGGAAAGATCTATTCAAATCTCTAAAGTCCACACAGATCCTTATTTGGTTTTTATCTTTCTTTCCCACAGGGACAATGCTAGACAGCTAAAGCGGGTGTTGTACCAGTTTGATGAACGTTGTCATTAGCAAACGTTGGACCTCTTCTTTGATCTTTAGATCTAGCTCAGGTTTGTACGTCCTCAATGCTTGTTTCACTAGAATAGCTGAGGGTATCATGTTCAACTTGTGGCAGCTCACTTCCTCATCCATCCCTTCCATCTCCGTATACTTCCATGCGAAGACATCTATAAATTCTCGAATAACACAACCAAGGCCTTTCATTTCTCCTCACTGAGATCTTTTGAGATAGAAATAGGCCTTGGGTCCTCCTCTTCTTTTGCCAGGTTCAATTGTTCCAGTTCTTGTGCATGCGGTTTCGATCGATTCGCCATGTAATCTGGTTCCTCAGCGAATTCCACCATAAATTTCTATATGCTGGAGTTGTCTATCACCATACATTGTCCCTGTTGATCCACCAGAAAGCATTCATATATCGGGTCAACCTCATCATTAATTTCTTTCACCACCCATTCACACCGTTATAATTGATATACCACTTTTTCTTCTTCGATAATGACCTTCTTGCACTACTTGTTGGCAGTCATAACTGCCTTCCTCTTCTTTTCACTAGAAGCCTCAGCCACTCTTTTTTCTAAAAATCTGCTCAGCACACTTTACCATTGGACCTCGTGCTCCATCGGATCCATTATAGGCCTCATCCTATCTTTGCGTTATTTTAAGATGTTTTGAGGCCGAGGGACCACCTGGTGAGCTTCCTCGATCATCGCTCTTGTGCTGCTTGTAAACTCATTATTCAGCTCGTTTAAGGTCCCCATCTTTTCTTTGATCGAGGGAACCCATGCTCCCTCCATTCTTCTCATTAGGACGCACACATCCTCCTCTAATTCTGTGTAAAATGTCACATCTACCAAGTGAGCTTCTTCAATAGCGAAGGGCCTTTTTATATCCCTAATGGTTACCTCTGTTCCCTTGATGTTTGCCTTGGCTCATTGGTGATACATCGAGGGAACTAGCCCTTGGTTGTGCATCCACACTCTTCCTATCAGCAGGTGGTAGGAACTTGCACTCTCTATTATGTGGAACTTGATATGGGAACTCAAATTTTCCATCACAATCCCCACATTCACATACCCAATAGACTTTCAAGAGTGGTTATCATATCCCGAAATCACCAAAGGCATGGGGACCAACCTTTCTTCTAGAATATTGGTTACATGGAAGGGGTTGATTGGTATAATATTGATGGAAGCTCCCCCATCCATAAGAGTCCTTGCGAAACTAATTCCGCTAACGCTGGCGATTACATACAATGGCCTATTATGAGGGAATCTTACAGCCATATCTGCATCGCTGAAGGTTACTTCTGATAAAAACCTCCTCACCAACCTAGACATGGGTCCCTTCCATCTCAACAAAGGGACTACGTTCTTCCTCGTAATGTCAAGTATTGCCTAGGTTATTTCCAACCTACTCTCTTTCGGTATCCCCACCTGGTCGAAGAACCAGGTGAATTTTGGTGATTTTAAAACTTCACAGTACTCTAGGACTGGGTCTGCTTCCTCACCTTCAACGATGTATACATCCTCCATGTCTTTGGTGCTTGCCTCATCGTAGGCTAGTACTACATTAGTCATTTCCTTTATATAATCTTCCAGAGATATTTTGAACTCCCTCCGCTTCGTAGTTAGCTTTCTTTTTTCCCTCTCTGCTTCCTCATCGTAGGCCACCACCAAATTGGCCCCATGTGCTGGGAATGGGTTGCTATTAATATTCTGCGGGGGGATTTGCAACGTCCCTGCCTTTACATACTTATCGATGGTTCTCCTCAGCGTGAAACAGCTATCTCTTGGATGCTGGATCTTCCGATGAATATGGAAATATTTGGCAGCCGCCCTCGTTGCCGCATCGGGTTCCGCCATGGGAATGCCCTTTGGTTCATATACCATTACTCCTTGGACCATTGCGTGGTAATAGCTGACAGCCTCCTCCACTATACAAGGCAATGGTGGTGGGTCCTCCCTATCTCTTTTGAACTTTCTTTTATTGTCCTTCCTTGACGCCTTGCCCCCTTCTGCTCCCTCGTTGTACCCTACCCGTGGGGTCTCAGACCTCCCACATGTTGTATAGGCTTCCTAAACATCATGGGCACCACTACTGGATTTGGTCACACATCAAGGAGATATTTCTTTCTACTTTTAAGAACTCTAAAAAAATCCCCTCGCGCATTTCATTAATAAGATGACAAATGTACTTAAGAAGTAGCCCCTCCGCAGAGATATGCAACAACTTATATTCTTTAGCATCCGCCCTCACATTGATGGACCTCTCCCTGAACCTCCGAACGTACGCCACCACTTCTTCCCCTGCTCGTTGCTTCTCCCTCCCCAGTTGGGTCAAAGTAAACTAGTATTTCACCAGAAAGAACTTCTGAACGAACAAAACATGCTTCTCCTCCCATGTAGAAATGCTCTTGGGAGCCAAATGAGAATACGAAGTATATGCTTTATCGATTAAGTATTTAGAAAACTCCCTCAACCTGATCTTTTTATTATTGCAATTTGCCCCCAAGTGTTCAACGAAGCGCTTAATATGTTCCTTCGGATTTCCACCATTTCCTGTATATTTTTCAAAGATATGGGGGGATATATCCATTTTGATATGGCTCATCGTTGTATTCCTGGGGGTAAGGAGTCTGAAAGTCGTCATAAACCTAAATTACCTCGCCAACAGACTACGAGGAAGCTTGCATAAAATTCAGCATCTTTTTCTGCATCTCCTTCCTCAGTTCCTCCATGGGTGATGCTACTGGGGCAACAACCAACGGGACCATTGGCTGGGTGCCCATTACAACTGGAGCAATCGTCACTGTTGGGGCCGTTGATACTCCTGATTTTCCAACTGCTGGATTCACAATAGAGGGTATACTCGTCGGGACTGTTCCCGTTACACCTTCACCCGGTGGGGCCGTTGGGGATACCCCTGATGTTACGAAGGAATTGTCTTCAAATCCTCCCAACACCGTTGAAGCTATCGGAGTTTGCAAAAACTCATAAAACTTACTCATAAGGAGTGCCACCTGAACGGGTCCCAACCTTGCACTCGTGGAAGCTTGTGTCACCCCTGGAATGCCTGTCATCGCTTGAACCGTAGGTACCTCTATTCGAGGAGACCCATCCCTTAGATCCTCCAGTTCTCTTGTCGCTTGTTCTTCAATGCGTTGGATGTCATCAAAGTTGAGCCTTCGATTAACGTTATCTTGCACCATACTCCTTACTTAGAAGAATGACTCCCCAACAGAGTCTCCAAATGTAAGAGGGTAGTTTAGATAAGATGGAGGTGTAACCCCTTTTGAGTACAGTAATGATAAGTTAACTAGTAAAATCGTGGATTAATTATAGGATATACAAACACAACATAGTGAAGATAAATTGGGTTAAAACTCATAATCTCTCGTGTATAGCTCAAATAATGATGATGAACTTAGAAGTAACTTGGTTAGAGGGATAGGGAAATAATCACCCTAGATACACCTTGACAGGCATCCAAACACACCAACCAACCTTAAGAATCTCTAGCAAGTATTAAAAGCTTCGTAATAAATGACAATGGTGGGTCAGTAAAATCTCTAGTTTGTAATAAATCTCTCTAGCAATAACTTCTGGATTCTCAAAACAACATGATCATTCTCTATAGGTGGGTGGGGTATTTAAATAGCCTTCCACACCATCCCCCAGGCAACTCCGCATTCAATGCCTACAAAAGACATCACCCATACTGTATGTCACAAACATTAAATACCTGATGCACTAGTTGTCTCCACGTCATAAACATTAAATGCCAAGACATGCCTTTTGCCTAACCACTGTGTGTCAGGGGGCTGTTGTCACAGAGGTGGCTCACCAACTATCTGACAGCCCTAAATACCACGGTGGTTTACTCAAGCGTAGGTCTGACATTGTCTAGTTGGTTACTGACATCAAATAAAGTGGATATGGCATTAAGTAGAGGATTATTTGGCTCACAACTCAACGTCCGATGGAACTCCAAGCTAGTCCGCTCGAGGTTCCACGGTAAGCGTACTTTAGTGTTTTACCAAGTGTATCTAGGATGGTCAGGACAAGACCTAACGGTGCCTCACTTCTCAATCCTCCAAACCAAGTCCCTCTAGAGTTCCCACGGCGAAGTCATTCGATAGAGAATGAAAGCTCTCCCAGTCCCTGCCAAGCTTGGTCTCTCTCGAGTACCGCTTGACCTCACACTAAAAGTCATTATTATTCTCGTTATATCATTACAACCATTATATCTCATAGTCAATATAAACAAAAATATGATATGATAAGTAACACAACAAGCTAAAGTATGAGATGCCACACTGAGCTACCACGGTGCCTTAATCCCTAAACACTGTTGCTAATTGGGGAATTATCTCTAATCTCAAAACTACCTTCAATCCCCCTTTACACCCATGGTGATGTACTCCGCCTGATAAATCCCTGTCTTAGGATCTTCTGAATCTGGTCCCACAATTCTCACATTTCTAATGGGGACATACGATACGGTGCTCGTGTAATCGGCCTTGTACCAAGCACTAAGTCAATAACGGACTTTATGTCTTAACTAGATGGAAAATCGGGTACCTCCCAGAACACATCTGTAAACTCCCTCACACCGGAATCGAATCCAAAAAAATTACCACCTCCTGTAAAGTCTCCTCCTTAATATAATAAAGATGCGTGGTCAACCCTCCCTCAGGAAAAGGCATCTGCACGAAGAACATCTTTTGTCCTCGGATAGCGAACACAATGGTCCTATCGAATAAATCCACCATTGTCCGATATCCTGCCAACCAATCCATACCCAAAATGACAACGTATCCCACCATATCCAAAACGAGCAAGTCGATCGCTAAACATAATATCCCGACAGTTATATCTACCCTCCTACAAATAAATTGTATAAGGGAACCATTGCCTAATGATGAGTACAAATATATACGTACAGTAATAATACTAACGAATAATCACTAAACCCATCTTACACGCAAATATAGTGCTAACCAAAATACGGTGATGCACTTGCATCACTTAAAACTTACCCTATTTACCCAAGGCTAAAATAAATAATAAAAATATCATACCTTCCACCGCCAATGGCATTGGATGCTCAGTTGGTTCCTAAATGTACTAGTGTAGTCAGAACTAACCCAAGAACTGAGGTAATGGTTTCCCCTAT
The DNA here is from genome assembly GCA_949130495.1 of Sambucus nigra. NCBI lineage: Eukaryota > Viridiplantae > Streptophyta > Magnoliopsida > Dipsacales > Adoxaceae > Sambucus > Sambucus nigra. Next base: position 222,201,463 of record OX422218.1, read on the forward strand.
TAGGAACCCTGCTACCCTCCTGCCTCGCTATGGGCAATCTCTCTTTCGGTGACTTATCTCCCCATAATTAAAACAATGACCAGCGAGGTCCTCCTACTCTTAGCCCTGCTAGTCAAATTGAGGTTGTTCCCTACCTTTATGCAAACAAGTTTGATGCATGTGGCACTACTCTCCACATCTAAAACACTTCCTTTTGAAATTTCCTTCTTTTTTCCTTTGTTGTCCATTTTGGGGTTGCCCTGGGCACTGGACCTGATGGCCTTGGCCCTATTGGCCACTTCCATTATTCCCTTGGCCCTGAAGGCCCCGAGGAACCCGTTTCTACTACAGCTGGTGCTGATGATAATGGCCTTGTTAGTCCTGTCTAAACCCATTGCCATTAAGCCTTGAAGCCCTTTGAAGGTAATCTCTTAGCATAATTTCCCGATTGGGAATCTATCTCCTATTAATGGCAAGTTTGCTACTTCGATGCTCCACCACCACTATTACCTCCTATCTTACTCAGCAGTCTAAATTCCCTTGCTCTTTTGCTTCTAATCAGTTGGAATCGATAATATTAGCAGTGCAATAATGTGGCAGTAACTGCCTGTGCAACAATGTCAGCTACTTCTGCGGCTGTCACCATTCCCCGTGGAACCTGAGGTAGCTATTGAACCTGTCCAGCATTGAATCTTCCATCAGTCTTAGCCTTTCGTTCTCTTTATTTGGAATCTAAAACTCGATCGAATCGTATAAGTTTACAGTCAAATACAAAATAATCAGCAGAAGGACGTAAAGATGAATATAACAATCATACAAATAGGGCTCTACATCAAAGGATGCTATGCTGAAATCGTAGTAAGTCGCACAGATTCTAAAAGACTATAGAACCTGATGCTCTGATACCATCTGTGATACCCCGCCTATTAAAATAATGGTCAGCCCGCTACCAAAATAAAATTGTAGTCTCATATAGCTCATTCTTAGCATCACTGTTGAAACACAATTATTTACCAACTACCTAATTCATTTTAACAAGCAATGCTAATTTTTGCGTTCATTGACGTACAATATAATAAACAAATCCACAATAGATCCATATAGAGTAAAAGTATAAATGAAACCACATGTAAAGTCTAAATTTGGGATAAATAAATATAGTTCCCGAATAAACCATCGGGTAAAAACCTAATACATGACATCCAATTGTCTAAAACAATCTGAAATGCATAAGTCTGAATAAAACGGGCAACACGCCCAACCCTTAACTAAAATAGAGAACCTAATTTATATAGTAATAAATGAAGCAACTACTCCAAATTCGGAAAGCCTCCACATCAGCTACAGCTACGTGTTCCTGGAAAGAGTAAGCATTCTTAGTGTCCTTGTGGATGGACACCTAAAGTTTTGAAAATAGATTTGATACGGGTTAGAGCCCAAAATTTTGAAAATTATTTTGCAAGTGCATAAGATGTGTAAATGAAAATGATAAGTACTTTTCATATTAATAAACTGGTAGCGCACTCTCTTGAGTCACCCCTTACCCCTCATCTAAAGTGCGCACCTAACGTACTATCTTAACTCATCTAGTTACGCTACCTCGCCTAACTAGCCTTACCACTTGTTGTCAATACTATATTATACTGCCCCGAGTATAATATTTACCTTTAGTTCAATAATTAGTTTTCACCATTTCTAAATCAATACCTCATTAAATGATCACAATTTAATATTTAACTTTACTCCGGTTATTTAACTCCACAATTACATTTATAATTTATTACTTTATTTCCAATAAATGTCACTAATTATTTAAATTGTAACCGCTTACTATTAACCCGTATATTTATCTACACATAAATATACGTAATAATATACCACAACAAACACACATATGTCGCGTATAGTCATTTATCCCCCGAAGCACTAGTCTAATAACCCAAGTCTAACCTTGACTCTCATTTAATTTAATTCTTCTCTTAATTAAATAATTTAATATATCTTCTCATTTTTTACCCTCTCGAACATTCTCAGCCTGTCCTAAATTCATAATCGGAAGCCACTCTACCACATTTTGTTTTCTACGCACTGAGTATTTTCTCTCCTAAATATCGTGCGTACATGTAAATTGAGCAAATATTTCTCTACTCGAATTAACCTTACTGAAACCATCTCCAAAAGTATAATAATTATTTACTTAACCTCAATCAATGTGTCAATTCCCAAAACTACCCTTAATGGACAATAAAAGACCAAGTTATCACTCACAGCAGGTCCGAATCTATTCGGGTTCATTGCTGAATTGATTCGCCAGCCGAATCGATTCGCCTATGACGGTCGAATCAATATGATTCTGGACAGAAGCCCAGATCTGATGTAAAAGTGACGGATTTACACATCCTTAGTCACCCAAATCAATCCAATAATGATCCAAACAAGTTTCCAAGTCTTTTAATGATTTCCATAAGAACCTAATCAAATTTTCACTCTTGGATTCATTAACAACATCAAGATTCAATCCAAATCTCGTTAACTCCATCATCATGAATGAAACACAATTTCCATATTTCTTCCCTTATTCAATCATCATTCTCATAACTATTTAAATCTAAATTTTTACTACATAAATTTAGAATGTAACAGAACCTCTAACCACTATAAATTCTAATTAACTTCCATTAATTATTCATGTAGGTTTGTCTCCCAAAACCCGTTTTTCATGTAGTAATCCCTAACCTAAAATTCGATTGATTTCTACCAATTTTTATATGAAAGAATTATTACACATAAATTAAGAAAGAAAGATATACACTTGCCTTAAAACCATCAGATTTTAAATTCCTTTGTGTTGATTTGAAGATGGGAAGAGTTCTCCTCAATTTCCTTTTCCAAATTAATCCCTTTGGATCTCCTAAGTGTTTTGTCTCGTTCTTTTCTCACCAAAAGACTCTCAGAGGTTTAGATTGTGTAAAGTGGTTGCCTCATAACCCTTATTTCTTAATTAAACCTCTTAATCCCTAATTTAGATTAACCCTTTAAGGAAAAATGACCTAAATGCGCCCGAATGGTCCCTGATTAGTCTAAAAATCTCTCGGTATCCAACCTCTACCCGCGGGTACTTGATTTTTACTATTTCAACCATTACGGGTCAACCGTGCACTCAAAATTACCATCTGAGTCACCTAACATCAATATTCCATCTCAACCTAGAAACAACCTACACGTATGTCCCGGTTGAGATATCGTCAGTCCTCGTCATTATTACACACTATGATGTACTATCAATTTACCAAAATTAACTTACTTAATCACACTTAGTAAATTTTATTTCCACATAAATATTAATTTTATTCTCATTAATTAATATTTATTAAATAAGGAATATTCTTATGAGCACATGTGTAATTAAAATGCTATAATTAATTATTCAAAAATACGGGGTGTTACAGTGTCTCCCCCAAAATAAGAACGGGGTCCATCGTGGTGGCATGAGGAAGGATGGGAACGTCACCAGGGGTGTATCATCCTCACACTGAGGTCTAGGAGAAACAAACATCGGTGGATCGTCATCTCTACTAGTGACATTTATTGACTCCATAACCTTAGAGCTATCCAAATTATAAACCCGATAAGCCCTACTCGTCGATGAATATTCTAAAAATATCCCCTGGTCACTCCGGGAGTCAACCTTTGTAATGGTATTCAACTTTTGATGGGGACTTCGAATTTGTTTACCTTATTGGCAAGGTCCACAAACCAAGATAGTTGGTTTCCCAATAGATGTAAACCACGAACTAGGTCCTTTTTCACTAATCTCTCAAGATCTCTAAAGTTCATGTGACCTAGCCGTTAATGCAAAAGGTCTATAGTGGAGACCGTGGCACTATTGCACACAAAACAGGACTTAGGCACAATCCCATAACAATTATCTTATCTCCTCACACCTTATAGTAAAAGTTTACCAAATTGATCATAAATATTGAATTTGGATCAGTCAAACTTTATCGTAAAGTTTGCGTAGTACAGGTGGATTATGCTAATCAAGTTTGCTTTCAACCCTTTCACGTATAACGCATCATCTACCTTAGGAAATTTGGGTACCTTAACATTGCCACGTCCTAAATTGATAGATATAATCCCATCTCCAAAGGTGACTTTACCTTCCTTATGATCCTCAAGATGGGTAAAAAATGAGACGTCAATGGTCATGTGCCTTGAACACCCACTATCAAAATACCATTGGAAAGTATTTTGAGCCTTGAAAGCAACATTAACGACAAGGGCTTTATCGTCTCTCTTAGGTACCCAAGTGGCGGTACCCTTTTGTTTACCCTTATGGTTTTTTACTCCAGTCGGAATGTTGGAAGCGTTCTCAAATGGCAAAGACATCCATTGAAATTCTTCCATAAAACTATGCAAAGTCGCAACTAAAAATTTAACTTGATCCCTAAGACTAGCAAAGTCGCTAAAGTGGTGTAAAAGAGTATGTGTACGACTAGTTATACCTAATCTATAGCAAAACTCTCTAACGTGGCCTCTTTTTTTGCAAAAGGTGGAAACATAGACAAGTCTGGGTCTACCTCGGTTTATTTTTCTAGGTTGAACTCTTCTAAGTGGGTTAGGTCACCTTAGTGAATTAGGTTGAGGTCCATAAGGTTCCATAACAAACTCGAGAATCGTCTCGGGTGTAGTATGGAAAGTGAATACACCGTCATAACCTATTCCTTGCCTCTTGACGTTACCTAAAGCGGGTCGAGGAGCATCTTACCTATTTTTTTTATGTATCCTTGATAGTTACCTTGACCTCCCGTGCACTTTCAACATATTTATCGAGTTAGGATATAAGGGCTTCAAGTTTCAAACGAGTCTCCACGAATGCTTGTAGATCTCTCATAAGACTAGCCATCTTGTTGGTCAGGTCCTTGTTCTCTCTTTCAACTAAACAAACTCTCTCTCCCAAAGATTCTCTCACCGAGGAATCACTCGCTTTCGAATCTCTCAACTCTTTGTCTAGCATTAAAACTCTCATAGCTAACTCTTTGTTTTATTTCTTTGTTATAAAGGACTCAGCATAAAGATTGACGTAGGCACGCTGAAGTAACTCCCGCTCTCACTTAAGACATTCTCTCCCGCACTCTCCTCAGAATGACTAGGCTCACTATCGAGGTGATCATGTTTAATAGCTTCCCCATCGTCATGAGGTGCACTAGATGTACTAACATGACTAGCCGTGAATGTGGTGAAGTTATACACATGCAGTGATTCTTCTCCCGAACTCACCGACTCGACCTCGTAATCGCTAAGCATGACGTTTAAGGCATATTTGTCTTTTCCTTAATGTTTCAACCTAGTCAGACACTAGTGAGCTTTATGACCCTTTCCCTCATGCTCATAACATCTCTCCTCATCTTTCTTTAGGAAATCTTTCTTTTTTTTCAAAAAAAATTTCAAAATTTCCTTCAGCACTTTAGTGTTTTACAAGGCACTAATTACAAAACCTCTAAATAATATAGCTCAATACTGAGTCATCCACAGGCGGTGGTCCACCCTCGGTATCCACCGATCAGCCTTTGTCTTCCTTCAGTAGTGATCCCCTCAAGAACCACAAGGTCAGCAGTGAATAAGATCACTCCACAAGAGTTACTTAAATATGAAACTATTTAGGGTTTCAAATGGATTCACATATATATTTGGGAGTGATGATTTTGTGAATCAAAAGGTTTTTAGCCTAAAAGTATTGAGGATTTTTGTAACTGGTATGTAGAAATCGTTTTAACAAAAGTCTCTTTTTAAAATCCCTTCGAAACAGGTATTTATATGAAAGGCTCAAAATTCGAGGTTGTCTCACCCGTTCGAACAAAAATAAGGCTTGTTCGAACGAGAATAGCATCTTGTTAGAACGAAATCAAGTCCGTTCGAATGACACTGCTATATCATTTGAACAAGCTTAAAACGAGCTTAAAACGATGCAAAACAGAACGCCCTCGTTAGACACACTTTCGATGTAGACATCAAACGATGCTTTGAATGAGAAATATAGCTCGTTCGAACAAGAATCCCTACTCATTTGAATGAGGACACCAAACTTTGAAATTTTTAAATAAAAAAATTGCCTCGATTTTTAAATAAAAACATCTCCCAATATAAGCGTAAATAAATTCGAAATCCTAAATTATTTATACCTTCATAATGTGGAGATAATCTTCAATTTGGAGATGTTGGAGATTCGGTTCATCGAGACACTCGAGTCACATGGTAACTATAAGCAAATGACATAAATTATACTCTTATATCGGGGTGCTACGATTCTTCTCATCCCCCTTCTATTCTTAAAAAAATCTTCATTCCCTTACCCAGAACTATGTGGGACCTTATCCTCTCAAAATAATTCTTTTCAAAATGAAGCTTATAAATATTCACAACCCTTAGAGGTACGTAGGCAGCCTATACAAGAAACATGGGTGTGATCCTTTCTTTTTCACAAAATGTTATTATTTTTAACCCCCGAGAACGGTGGTTTATCTAATCAATTACGCGAACAAAAGGATTACATATGCCTTAGCAATTGGTATAGATAATTCAAATGTAAAAGTCATCAAAGATACAACAAAATATGTCAAAATCAATTTTATTTCAAATTAAGTAAGATATCCATTGCATGTAATATCAGTCGAGGGAGTCAAACAAACACCATTTTTTTTCTTTTTTCCAGTCACAAAACCAACCTATAAATTAACCCACATTTTCCCAACAACTTACCCACTCCCAACCAAATAACCAAGACTCACAAGAAAAAAAACTCTACAACATGCCAGATACCAACACAAATTTCCCCAACTTCCCAAATACTACCCCCAGCTACATAGATGGTGCCCCCCTCAACTGCCAGACGTCCCTTCCTAGTCATCATTTTCTACTCTCAGAGGCCCCCAGTTCTCCCAATCCTGGTTAATGCTCCATATACGTTTTATGGAGTGATACGCCTTGATAAATTTGGTCGAAACCACAACACTCTCCTCCATGGTGTTAAAAGCCACAAGCCACCTTTGACCAGTCACCACTTCCAAGATCTTCCCAAATACACGCTTCCACAACCACTTTAGATAATCCCCAAATTAATGCCAAGCCCCTCCTATAGATTGTGACGGATGGGTAGACGATAGCAGCGCTACCATAAGGGTCCCAGTATCATTCACAAAGATTCAGTTTGGTCCTCCATCGAGAAGAAGTTCATTATACAATGAGGCACTATATGTTCCTACCCAGCTTTGCGCAGAAGTCGCCAAGGGAAATAAAAGGAAGTCTGCCGGAGGCTAACTAGTTGCACGTACTGATACACTCTTAGCTGCAAAACTGGCTAAAGTCTCCCCACCATGGTACCGACCATTGAAGACATTGGGCCCCGTGTTCCATGAACCAATTAACCCAATTCTTTACTAAAGGACCAAAATTGAAGAAAGGCCGAATGAAGATATTTGTCACACTATATAAGGGATACTCAGGAGGGGCCGCTAGGCAAACCTCTTTGTAAGCCACATGACCAGCATCATATGGCTCCCCCTCAGAACATCGTAATGGCCCTCTTTCCAAGCATCGAGATCATTCAAGGTCTTCGCCAACACCACCGCCATAGGACTACAGTGGTAAGACGTCCATGCCACTATCTTGGTAACCTAAGGGTCGACTATCAAGTCACTTATCACCGGTAACAGCCTTGCAGTCAAGCCCAAGGCAATAGCTCCTATAAATTCAGCATCAGTAAAGCCCCTCTGAGGCATCAAATGCATAACCGTCAAAAGAGAAATAGTAGCTCAATGAACTAATAGTCGATCCACCAAAAGGGGAATATGGAGCAACTTCGACAGAGATACCTAGGGAGAATGGAAAAAATCAGGCATGGATGCCGCAACACTAGGGCTGATCCCCAATATTACCAAAAACTCCTCATAAATAGGGCAAGCCTCATCTAGGATATATAGGAAAATGTGATCCTAGGGGTAGCAGTATTATACCGCCGCCTCTAGCAAATTCCAGTCTATAGACCGATTGTGAGATAAAGAGACCCGACGCAAGATGAAAGTATCATAGTCGACATTATAAAGGCACATGGCCTATAAACCTTTAAGGTAAGAAGAGAATTTTTTATACATGGGAAGATCCATTCTAAGAAAGAGAAAGAAGACGTGTGAAAAGAAATATGGACGGTGGTGGAAAAACTCATCCCCTAACTCTCCTTTTATACCCAAAAGCCCTTGCAAAAAAACCATCCAGAATTCTATTTAACTCTCTACCCTACAAAGTATCACAAGTATGCAGGAAAGTGTAATCAAATCCTACAAGTGATTTGAATTGACCCCCATACAAATAGGTAGGTCAAAAGGTATGCCATGTAATGCCCGACTCAAATTTAAGGGTTACCCATGTCCAATCTGGTCCAACCCGAGCGTTAGGTGGGAAGTGAGGTGAAACAACCTATGTAATATTTCTCATCCAGTCTTATTCATTTAATGTCTCATTTGTTTAGCTTGCCATTCCAATTTAAATCGTACTATGTGAGGGACTGTGGGAAGTGTCCCATGGGTCCAAGCATGCAGAGCTACTAATGTAAAATAATTGGGAATACTTACTTGTATAACACCCTCAAAATACGAAATCGCACCCCACCTGTCGTAACAAAGATAAGGGAATGAGACGAATGCCCAGTGGTAAATATACAATAATGCAATATAGAATCGAACGGTAGAAAGGAGACTCTAAGACGTCATATCTACATGCACATACAACTACCATATACACATATATGCATTAATATATAACACCTCTTTCATTCCAAAAATGTTATTTATCCCGATTAATTTACCTTAATCTTGTAAAAGGAATCCCTTTTACTAGACTTGACCTTTATTCCTTGATTTGACGCACCCAATTAATTATTTAAACAAATACACTTTGTTTAAGAAAAATCATTTCCTTTCACGAAATTACCCCTTCATTTATTCCAATTCACGTTAGTATTTTCTTTAAAAATCACCCTTTCAACTCACACAAATACCTGTTAGAAAATACTTATTTTCCTTTGAAAAACTTTCATAAACACATACTTATGTTAATTATGGGTTAAACCTCTTTAGGTTTCTTATCACCCATTTAATCACTTCACTTTACCATTCATTTACCTTATGGATATTAATCAAATTTCACACTACTCGTCCATTTTACCCTTTATCGGAACTTTTATTTATTTCATTCAAATTAAGTTATATTTTCATATGTTCACCCTGTGACCCATTTCTTGACATGTTCCATTTTAATTATCTTTTTCTCGAAATCTTTAAACATCTGCATACTTTAACGGGCTTCACACCTTTGGCTATGCTACCATATGCTCTGACCAGTTGTTTTGGATCTGTCACCCCAGCACTTCGTACCCTCCTTAATTATCCCGATGTCATCCAAGTTCTTATTAGTGTGTTTTAACATTTTGAAAATGTCCGCATTATTTCACTTTTTTCTTTTTTTCCGGCCGAAGCCAAAATCCGGAGTTTCACCCCAATTCGCGTTACACTTTTAAAAATTATCATTTCTTGCCTTTTTTACTCTAAGATTTATTTTATCCCAAAATCATATTACTTTAGAACCCTTTTGTGTAACAACCTTTTCCAATATTTTTATTTCATAACAATGTTCAACTTTACAAAAATTTACCATTTCATCCATTTGTTTCAAAACTTGTCATTTTCTTCCAATTTCATAATTTTTAACCTTTTAAAATATTATTAAGTTATACACACTAACTTCTTAACGTTTTAACCCAACAAATATTCAACACCTTTTCTAACCATTTTCCAAGTTAGACATTTTTTCACTTTTTTTATCAAAGAAACCCAATTACATTTGAAGAATACTATCTAAGAAAATGCCATTTCCGTTATTAATACATGTAGTATTTTAACCTTACATTTATCAAACTTTAAATATTTTTATCGCACACTTTAAAGACTAGAATTTCTATTTTTCTTATTACATGTTTAACCCAATAAAACCCTCATTAAACTTGTTTATATGTTCAACATCAAAATACTACAAGTTTGTATGCATGAGAAGATAGATTTTAAGTCCAAAAATCCTATCAATGGGTCTAACACGTGATTTAATCTTGAAATTTCGTAATACTTGTAAAAATACATTTTTCAAGATTAAAGGATATCTTTATTATTCAAAATTTAAACAAATATCCCATTTTATAAAATCTTCATTTTTGCAAGAAAATTTAGAACACCATTTTATCAAAACATTTTAGCAAGATAAATATCATTTTCCAAATATTTTATTCTACAAAATGTTTAGCATCAAACTTCTAGGATTACCATTTCATAGAAATCCCAATATTAAATTTAAAGACAAATTTCAAATATACATTTATAATTTACTTTCTAACAAAATAATGTTTTGCAACATTGTTATTCCATAAAAATATTAAATACCAAACTTTTACTAGAAATCCATCATTTTATTCATATGCATCATACTATTACAATCTAAGAACAAGACTACTAATATACAAATAGAGTCTTAATACTAAGAGTGGAGTTTTTCAGCTCAAATATAGCTCTAACAATTATAGGATGAAATGTATAAGAAGATGGTAACTTCCCACCTCCTAAAGTAGCCTTAGAGAGCTTTTCAAGTTCCACCAAGATTGTCTCCATCAAATCTCCATCAAAAACCCTCTTCAAGCTCCATATATCTTCCATCTTCATCTTCCCCCCAAAAAAACAATACTCCAATATTCGTATCCCTACTCAACAATGGTGGAAATGGGTATGGAGGGATAAAACATGGTGTAATACTAGATGAATATTGTGGCATTAGGTAGGTACATGGTGGTGTATGGTGATTTGTGGTGGTGGGAGAAAGTGGTGGAGCTCTCAAGAGCTAGAGAGAGGAAGAACAAAATTTGAAAATGGAAGAGTAATAACTCCCCATATCTCTCATCTCTACAATCAAATAAACCCATTTAACCCAAACAAAGCCTTATAAAACCACCCCAAACAATAAAATCCCATTTTTTCCCAATCTGGGCTCACCAGATCTCGACACCCCATCCATCCAACGGCCCAAAATGGGACACCACACAAGGGAATTTTTATTTAAATTTAATTTTGTGCTTGTTCGAAGGAGAATGGCCTCTCGTTCGAATTAGCTTCAAACGACATTCTAACGAGTCTATTCTGGTATGCATTTGGGTCTCGTTCGATCCTCGTTTGATCCCCATTTTGAATGGCATGGGCTTCTCATTCGATCCACTCATCTTCGTTCGAAAGAAATACCGATCTCATTCGAATGACCCTCAACTCGTTCGAACGCCTATCTTCCTAAATTTCTACAAATTTTACCCAAAACTTCCAACAATTTTCATCAAGGAAACGTAATCAAATATAGAAATCAAAGTCCATATGCTAGTGTGACGAATCCAAAATTCTCATCTATTCACAATTTATACGAGAAAATAATAAAATATTGGGGGTGGGTATTACATTCTTCCCTCCTTAGGAAATTTCATCCCCAAAATTATCAATTCGCCAACTCCTCTAGTTTATGGGGTTCACCAATTTCTACTCTAAATCATTAGAATCCTTCAAAACTAAATCATCAAAGTCCTCTTATGCTAATATAACATCATATGCTCTTTGACATGGGTTATCACTAAAAGTTCAACACGCAAAATACTCTAGTGCTCCCCGACATGCTAACCATTAACATCGCATATCACTCTCCTGACAGTCACGTTCAATCATGTACCAAGACTATCTTACTAATACCCAAACATACTGGGGACCTTACCGGGTAACCCTGTCTAGTGATCGACACTCACCAAAGAGCGGTATGTAGTACAACCCATCCTCAAACTCATCGTCAAGAACCATCTCGAATCTAAGGATTATATATTTAGATTTTCCTCAAATCCTCGAGTCATCATGACCACCTAACCTCATATCGTAAGTCACTCACCCTGTGGATCAACACACCGACCAAATCATCATCGTGCACCCAGCTAACACCTTTTGTTTCATCACTTTGATGACCCTGGTATACTCTAGGCTTCTCACATTATAGAACTCACTTGAGTATCACACAAATCCACTCACCGTAGCAAAATAAGACTATGTGCTAAGTTTTCTCGAGTTCTAACACTATACAATGTCGTTAAAGTAACCATCCTGCTCCTTATAACCAGAGCCACTGATTGCCATGTCGGTCAATCCTAAGGTCGCTAATTCTAAAGAAAGCAAACACTACATGCAAATCGTGTTGCCGAAAGTACAGCCACCCATGCATTGAAATTTTTTCAATAGCAAGGACACCTCAGATAGGTGTGCACCCAGTTACCAAGCTGCATTAATCGTTCCAGGTACACCCTATCTCTACTAGGCCATACTACATTGTGTCATGACATCGTACAAATCCGAGCTACCACAGTTGTGGGAACATTGATCCTCGATTATCGAAATCAAAAGGGACACACACAAGATCCAAAAGGAACAAACAATCATGACGATCAAATCCCATTTCTACGCAATGAACTATGGTATATAAAAAGCGAGCCTACGCCATATGCTTGGAGTCTTACAACTTCTCCCAGACATTCTCCCCAAGTACTAACTTAACCACACACCCTGGCTCGATTCACTAATTGTGACCAATCGAATCACAACCATTCATCCTTATAAGTCAAAAGTAATTCACGAACCTATTGTTCTTAGAAAGTCAAACGCCAGACTTCCTCCTTAGGAGCAAGGCTCTCCCCCTCATATACTTGACATGCACGAACCACTCTAGTTGGCGAATGTTTAATGCTTCTGTCAAATCTGACCTTATCCACATCTTTAGTGACATTGTGACCAACCAAAAACACCTAGGTCATTGTCGTACCGTGATCGCGTAGAAAGAACCCCGTTAAGCGAAACACTAACCTTTTAATTAACCTTCAACAACACAAGGTTGTCACTGATCTCATGTCTGAGTTCAATTCAAACTGAACATATATGGTGGCCACACCAGTCACCATTGGCATACCAATGGTAGTGAGTATTGTTGAGGGCTAAATCTTTTAATCTGTACCGTCTTGGTAAGACGTGCCAAGAATCATTCCTTATCATTCTAGGTTATCCTAACTTATAATGTCAACACATACCAATATTCTAGTTATACTTCGATATTCCCCTTTTAGGGTGCCACTTTCAAGTCTCCATATGACATCATCAATCTAAGTCCATAATACATTTTCTAGTACTCTTCAAAATTAAGTGTCATAGCGCCTACAAGTGGTCATTACTTGACCTTCATTATGATCAACACCAGGATAGTAATACCTCTTCATATCGAACTTAACTAGTTCCCTAAGGACAACAAACATACTCCACATAATAGTCCTTAACACGATAAGATTTCATCATCTATAACTGTCTCACAGTAGGTACGCTTTACTAAATTCTTAATACTCACATCGCGATTATTAGGTGCTTATAAAGACACTAATCTACGAGCTTCTATATATGGAACACCTTGAGCATTGAACACCTTAAGACGTCACACACAATTAGTCCCACGGACACTCCAAGATGCCCTTCAAGCACATTCAAACTAGGATTAGCTCGTGTCTAGCCATTATGGACGCTAAAATGTCCCTCACACTTAGATACAAATCTTATCATTCTATCAACGACTGTGAACCATAGGCCACACACTAAATCACAAACTAACACCATTAAGGATTTTGGAGGGATACATGACGTCTCCTATAACCTATAAATTCTAGGTCTGCATCGTCGACATAACTAAAGATCATATGCCTCAAAATTGCATCATAACTCCTACAACCCTGATATGTAATACTATCTAAAGTTTACTCCTAAGCCTCCCTAACTATCATTGTTACGTATATACCATACTTATCATAATTTTCCCGTAACCCTCAACATGCCCTACGAGGTACAACTTTCAATCAAGAATCCTCAAGACACTTTTTTACAAAAATATCTTACTGACTCAACTGAATACATATCCCCAAGTGTTGACCAACACGGTTCCTCATGTCCACTGAATCACTAACTGTCATATAACACAATACTACCCTAAGGATTAAATTTTCCTAATTATATCATCATTAGTATCCATTTGAAAGTACCGCACCCCGAAACTCAATGTATTCTTATCGTAACATGTACTACCTAAGTATGACACTCTAGCCATCTAATCTCCATAATTAGCTTTACACAATATGTGTTTGTAATTCAACAAAAATCATTAAGATCTATCAATACCTCAATAGTCGTCTCATATCATCAAGCGTTAACACATAGACACCCCACACTAAAAACCACAGTGTCACCGCTATTGACTTGCAAGGTCACTCGCAATTAGTAACATGTCTAATTAGAAGCGCAGAAGCGATTAATGACACTAACCCAGTCGTATACCACTTGGCAATGATTCACCCGTCATGATAACCTATTTTACTTCACCGCCGAGGACACGAACTAAAATTGTCACCAAAACTAGCATAACCGACCCTAACCAACACATATGTTAAAACATCAACCACCGACCTCACCACATCACTCCCGAAAGTAATCTTGAACCTAGAGATTTGATACCATTTATAACGCTCCACCCCGAATTTATGGGTTACCATGGTCAACCAAGTCCGACCCGAGTGTTAGGTGTGAAGTGCAGTGAAACAACCTATAAAATATTGCCTATCCATATTTATATTATTAACGTTTCACTTGTTTAGCATGTGATTCCAATTTAAATTGTACTACGTGAGGGACCAGTGGTGAGCGTCCCGTGGGTCTAAGAATGTAGAGCTATTAACATAAAATAAAAGTGAATACATACAGGTATAACGCCCTCAAAATACGAAATCGTACCCCACCTGTTGTAACAAAGAGAAGGGAATGAGTTGAATGCCTAATGGGAAATATACAATAATGTAATATAGAATTAAATGGTAGAAATGAGACCCTAACACGTCATATTTACGTGCACATGAAACTACCATATATATATATATATATATATATATATGCATTAATATATGAAACTGCTTTCATTCCAAAAGTGTTAATTACCCCAATTAATTTACCTTAATCTTGTAAAAGAAATCCCTTTTACTTTACTTAACCTTTATTCCTTGATTTAACACATCCGATTAAATACTTTAAAAAATACACTTTATTTAGGAAAAATCATTTCCTCTCTCGAAATTACCCCTTCATTTACACCAATTCACGTAAGATTTTCTTTGAAAATCACCCTTTCAACTCACGCAAATACCATATTAGAAAATACTTATTTTCCTTTGAAAACCATTCATAAACACTCACTTATGTTAATTATGGGTTAAACTTCTTTAGGTTTCTTATCACCCATTTAATCACTTCGTTTTTCCATTCATTTACATTATGGACATTAATCAAATTTCACACTACCTATCCATTTTACCCTTTATCGGAATATTTATTTATTTTATTCAAGTTAGGTTGTATTTTTATATGTTCACCACACAACCCATTTCTTAACATGCTCCATTTTTATTATCTTTTTCTCAGAATCTTCCAATATTTGCATACTTTAACGGGATCTACACCATCGGCTATGCTACCAGGTATTTCACCCCAGGGCTCCAGGCCCCCCTTAATTGTCCCGGTATCATCTGAGTTCTCATTAATATGTTTTAACATGTTTCAAATGTCCAAATTATTTCACTTTTTCTTTTCTTTCGGCCGAAGCCAAAACCCTGGATTTCACCCCGATTTGCATTACACTTTTAAAAATATCATTTTTTGCCCTTTTTACTCTAACATTGATTTTATCCTAAAATAAAATCAATTATGATCCTTTTGTGTAACGTCCTTTCTGACATTTTTATTTCAATAAAATTTTCCACTTTCTGTAAATTTACCATCTTACCCATTTATATCCAAACTTGTCCTTTTCTTCCAATTTCATAATTTTCAATCTTCCAGAAATATTATTAAGTTATACGCACAAACTTCTCAATGTTTTAACCCATTAAATCTTATTCAACACCTTTTCTAGCTATTTTTCAAGTTAGACATTTCTACACTTTTTTATCAAAGAAACCCAATTACATTTGTAGACTACTTTATAAGAAAATTCCATTTCCTTTATTAATACATATACTTACACTTATCACACTTTTAACATTTTTATCACCCACTTTAAGGACTAGAATTTCTATTTTCCTTATTTCGGGTTTAAACCCAATAACCCCTCATTAAACTTGTTTATATGTTCAATATCAAAATACTACAAGTTTTTATGCATGAGAAGATAGATTTTAAGTTCAAAAATCCTATTAATAGGTCTAACATGTGATTAAATTCATAATACTCGGAAAAATACATTTTTCAAGACTAAAGGACATCTTTATTCTTCAAAACTTCAACAAATGTCTCATTTTATAAAATCTTCATTTTGTAAGAAACTTTAGAACATCATTTCATCAAAACATTTTAGCCAGATAAATATCGTTTCCAAAATATTTTATTCCATAAAATGTTTAGCGTCTTCTAGGAATACACCATTTCATAGAAATCCCAATCTTAAATTTTAATACAACTTTGAAATATTCATTCATAATTTACTTTCTAACAAAACAACATTTTTCAACATTTTTATTCTATAAAAATGTGAAATACCAATTTTTACTAGAAACCCATCATTTTATTCATATGCATACTGCTCTTACAATTTAACAACAAGACTACTAATATGCAGATAGAGTTTTAATACTAAGAGTAGAGTTTCCCACCTCAAATGGAGCTCCAACAATGGTATGATGAAATGTCTAAGAAGATAGTAACCTCCCACCTCCTAAGGTGGCCTTGGAGAGGTTGCCTAATTCCATCAAGCTTGTCTCCATGAAAACTCCATCAAAAACCCTCTTCAAGCTCCATATATCTTCCATCATCATCTTCCCTAAAAAACCTCCATCAATACACCAAAATTCGTAGCTCTACTCAACAATGGTGGAAATGGGTGTGTAAGGATTAAGCATAGTGGAATACTAGATTAATATGGTGGCATAAGGTAGGTACATGGTGGTGTATGGTGGTTTGTGGTGGTGGGAGAAAGTGGTGGAGCTCTCAAGAGCTAGAGAGAGGAAGAAGAAAATCTGAAAATGGAGGAGTAAGACTTCCCCATATCTCTCATCTCTAAATTCAAATAAACTCATTTAACCCAAAAAAAAGACTTATAAAACCACCCCAAACACTAAAATCCTGTTTTTTCCCAATCTGGGCTCACCAGAGCTCGACTCCTCATCCATCCAACGGCCCAACACGCGACAGCACACAAGGACAACCCAATGCGCTCGTTCGAATGAGAATGACCTCTCATTCGAATGAGAATGGCTTCTCGTTCAAACTATCCTTCGAACGGCATTATAATGAGTATGTCCAGGTTTGCAGTTGGTCTCATTCGATCCCCACTTTGAAGGACTTGGGCTTGTCGTTCGAACCACTCATCTTCGTTTGAACAAAATATCGGTCTTGTTCGAATGACTATCTTCCTGAATTTTTTCAAATTTTACCAAAAACTTTCAACATTGGTGGCAGGTATGCTAGTGAGATCAAAGTCCATATGCTAGTGAGCAGAATCCAAGATTCTCATCTATTCATAATTTATACAGGAAAATAATAAAATATTGGTGGCAGGTATTACGTGTCAGTCGGCAACCCCCACCCCCCATTTTTATATTTTTAATGGAAAAAAATAGTTTTATCCTCTTTTACGCAAAACTCGAAATTCTTGCTTTGAAAAATATTAACCCCCGAGTTAATTTTTTTTTACTCTCTTTCTTATAAAAATAAATATTTTTCCCTTTATTATCATATTTATCTCTATCTTTGCATAAATAAAACAATCCCAGCAGAAAATCAAAAGTGAATATTGGATAGGTCACTAAATTAAGAAAAATAACAAAAAGCAATGCATTTTTTTTATATATTCCTTCTATGGAAACATTATATCTTTGTAGGTACAAGAAAACAATGAAAAAGTAAAAAAAAAATACAATGATACTTTGCTGGAACCCTCAAATTATAACCGCTCCAATCAAATCCTCAACCCTTGTGGTGTACATGCTTCCTCCTATGACGGACAGTGGAACCTCTGCGCACAAAATTGGAACTCTCCTCTCTAGTAGTCAAAGGTACCATGCGGGAAGTGGATGACTTCTTCACATAAGCAAACATGGAGGCCGTCCAATCCTTGATATCCCGCAGCCATCAGCGCACGTATAAACTGCAAAGAAAATATAAAATAACAAAAGACGAGCCTATCAATAAAGAGAAAAGAAGAATAAAACAAGAAATGAAAAAGAGAAAAGAGAGAAGTATGCCTCAGTCCTGAGATACTCATTAGTAAGCCCGTCAACCCAGTTATCGAGGTGTGAGGACGGTAGGGCATGCTCAATGACTCCCCACTACACACCCAAAAATTATAAGAATGGGAAGTGATCTGAATAAGCGGAGCCTCCTCCGTCACAATCGCCCTTCCACCTCCTTTGTTGTGGGCCGATCCCACAGGTACAATGGTACCTCTCCCTGAAGAAATGGTGGGTGGAGGCATATTCTACACGTTATAAATATAATAGGGTATCAACCAACTAATCATGAAGTTCAAATAATCGTACCCCCATCGTCGTATCCGTGTAATGAATATAGGGCTCGCATATCATGTTGTCGTCTTGGACTTATTAGACATCTCCCTCACACACCTCATATACATAGGGGGCACCTATGGTGGGACTGCCACCTCCTCCTCCAATATCTGCCTCACCACCCTCTCTCACAGGTACCAAACGTACCTGAACTCGTGCACCATTAACCGTCGCATCTGTGTATGCATTCCAATAACCCCCGTGACCCGTAAAGACACCCGAGGGGTAGAAGTTCACGTGCATCCCCAGTAAAGAATCAGTATCTACTCAAGAAATAAAGATGCCAAGAAGATATCAGAAAGGATATAAGTTAATCTGATCACTCGTCCGTCCATTCAAGACCTTTGCACGTCCTTTAGAGACAAAAGACTGATTCGACCGTCAATTGGGCTTTCACCACCAAAACATCCAGTATAAGTCCCCCAAATCATCATCCTTCAGGTACAACAACCTCGTGTTGTGCCAAATCACCTTGTAGAACCATGTATGGAAGAAGACAACAATCAGCAAAAAGAATACAAAAGGACTACAATAAAATAATGCAAAAGGAAATAAACCTAAGATTACCTCTAGGAGATACGTGTCCCCTGTTAAGGTTTATCAATAACACCAGTTGTATGCATCTAGGGAAGTGTAAAGGGATGCTAAGGTAGAGCTCCCCCAATCGTACATAACTATGTCAGAAATAGTCCTCAGATACGGCAAAAACCAAAGATGGATGACGTCGTCGCTAAGAACCCCCCATGAAAAACCAGAATAAATATACGGGTCGTCTACCTCACTTGCCTCCCGTCCATCACATCCACCCTTTTCCTAAACATCACCTCTTTCACAGTAGAAATTCGGATCATAATTCTACCCACATATCTCGAATCCGCCCGCATCGCCTCCGGTGTAACCCTCAAAGTGCGGTCCAACATAATCTGGAACCCCTCATAATCCAGTCCTACCAGCTGATGGACATCAATGGGAATAATGATCATATCCCCGAATTCAATGGAATGTGTGGGTAGTGTCCCACCATCTTTCCCTAAGAGCATGCGGCACTGCAATGGAAAGTGGTGTCTCATCTAATGCCTTCACCAACGGGATGAACCCAGCATATGACACCATCCAATGTACAACAGAAGGGAGATTATCCCAAATCTCCTTTGACCCAGTCATCCCTCGAGATCGAATGATTGAAGGAGATATGTCAATCTGTAAGAAACCAAAACAAAACCCTTCATTAGCATAAGAATAAAAAAGAAAAATGAATTGAAAAACCAAAGGTCACCTTACTTATATAGCCACTAGGGTTTTTCTCCCTTACTAAATGATGGTGTACAGGCTCATGTAGTAAAATTCTGTCATCATTAACTGGATCGAACGAGTCATATGCATTCTCATTGCCCAGCGCAAGGGGCACCACAAACTGTCACTCTAGGCCGATCAAATCATCAATTGCTAGCGACACGTTATTATAAGCATCATCTGAAGTGATATACATTTGAAGTCTTGAAGAAGAAAGGACTTCGAAACGACTCTTAGAAAGAGAAAGCAAGAGATTTAGTCACTTGAAAGTGTTAAAAATAAAGAAGGGTCGCATCTTTATATAGAAGGCTAAGGGGCTCGTGATCGGTAAACCCCTATCCTGGCTGGTCGATATCTACCTTTTCCTCTTCCCATAGAAACCCAAGAGTTTGTGCCCTATGCTGATTGGCACCTCCTCATGCCTGCCTATCGATAGTTCGCTTAAAATTTCATCCCAAAAATATCGAAAAAATCTAAAAAATTCCTAAAAAATCCTAGAAATCCTTGAAAAATATAGAACCTTATTTTCTCTTAAGAAAATATTTTTGGAGCACTAAACCCCTTTACAACTCTCAAAATCCCCAATAGGATTACCCTTACACTCTTATTATCAGCATATTCCCCAACGTAACCAACTATGCAATTCCCCAATAAAAACCAGAGACATACACATTCCCCAGTGAAATTTTAAGAGAACACATTCCCCAGTAAAACCCAAAGTACGCCTACATCCAAAATCATTTATGCTTTCCTCAGAGGAACTATTCCCCATAAATTAGAACATAAGGTCCTCGAAATTGACTTCAACCCGCTAAATTAGTCGTCACCACTTTAGGTCCTCATAATTGACCTCAACCCACAGAATTTATCACCCCAACTTTAGGTCCTTAGAATTATCCTCAGCCCACAGAATCGGTCGTCATAACTTTAGGTCCTCATAATTGACCTCGACCATCAGAATTAGTCGCCCAACCTTTAGGTCCTCAAAATCAACCTCAACCTATAGAATTAGTCAACATAACTTTAGGTTCTAAAAATTAATCTTGGCCCACAAAATCGGTCGTCACAACTCAAGGTCCTCAGAATTGACCTCAGCTTGTAAAATCAATTGTCACAAATTAAGGTCCTCAGAATTGACCTTGGTTCGCAGAATTGGTCGTTCTAACTTTAGGTCTTCAATATTGACCTCGGCTCATAGAATTGATTGTCTCAACCATAGGTTCTTGGAATTAACCTCGGCTCGTAAAATCGATTATCACAACTCAAGGTCCTTATAATTGACCTCGGACCATAGAATCGATCATCATAACTCAAGGTCCTCATAATTGACCTCGGCCCATAGAATTTATTATTCTAACTTTACATCTTCAGGACTGACCTCAGCCTACAGAATTGGTTGTCATAACTTTATGTTCTCAGAATTAACCTCGGTCCGTAGAATCGATCGTCACAACTCAAGGTCTTCAAAATTGACCTCGGCCCGCAGAATTAGTCGTTCCAACTTTGAGTCCTCATAATTGACTTCGGCTTGTAGAATTAGCTATCACAACCTTAGGTCCTCAGAATTAACCTCAACTCGCAAAATTAGTCAATACAACTCAAGGTCCTCATAATTGGCCTCAGCTCGTAGAATAAGTCATAACAATTCAAGGTCTTTAAAATTGACCTCGATACGCAAAATTAGTCGTTCCAACTTTAGGTCCTCAGAATTGACATCGACCAGTAGAATTAGCCTCCCCAACTTTAGGTCCTGAGAATTAACTGATGATACCAGATGTAGTACCACCAAGTAAAGTAGTTCAAGCTCAACCAAGAATAGCTTTACAAGTGCAACAATAGTGAATAGACAGTAATATAAGTAAGAAGAATATGAGACAATGAGGAGAAAAACTATAAATGAAGTGGTTCAGCTATTTGGCTTACTCTACTATGTAAGTGAGTGTATGTTTCACTATAAAATAGGCTCTGATGGCCTTAGCAGTACAATTCACTCAACTTTCTCCCTCTACTGTGATTTTAATAGAATTCTGCCTATAGTTTAAATTATTGATCCTTTATATTATTGAAGAAGACCAACTTATATAGTGCTTGAGTGGTGTAATGTACCCCCCATATATGTAATAAACGTGTAGAGTATATTTTAGCCAATGAGGTTAGGCCACCTATCCCTAGCACATTCATATCGTGATGAAGTAAATATTCCCCCCATGTGCTCATGAAATTTAGTTATAACTGTTTGTCCACGTGGACTGATTGTGTTGAAGTCTTGCATCATACATGGTTGAGATGCCATCCAGCAGGTCCTTGATCAGGCCGAGTATGAGACCCCCGAAGTTCTGCTCGATAATACGTTGGAGGAGTATAGTTTTGGTTAGGTAGACGCCAAGTCGAGACGGGCTGGTAGCAGAACCAATAAGGGCTTGACTGGAAGGTGTGGCAGACAAGACGAGATAAGCAGATGGACAAAGTTGTTAGAGAGGCTTGGCCTAAGAGGTTGGCCATGGCTGAGTTTGCCATTACTGGATTCCTTAAAGAAAGCGTGTTCTAAAAGGTCGGTCAGGCCAAGAAAGTCCGGCACTATGACGAGTTACACTTGGGCATATCAATTACCCCTTCGCCCCTAGTCTTCAATATGAATAGGAGGTTGGGGGTTAAAAGTGTCTAAGGATATGTACAAGAGAAGACCTTTCTGATATAAGGTTAAGTTTTCCTTTTATTATCGTATATGAGTTGATAATGATCATTAATGTGACACTTGGCAGTTAATCTATGGCTCTGTAGGCTTGAGATGACACTTGTCCCTGTTTTCATAAGGTAGCATCTCACCTAAGCATAAACGATGGCTAAAGCGCTTAGGGTTTATCGCCCTAATGATGATTTTTTTAGGACTTGTGCCCAATTGATTTAAAGTTTAAAACCCACTTTGCAAACTTTTCTCTCTCTTCTTTGTAATCACATTCTCCCTCCTCCTTTAAGAAGAGTGAGCAGTCGTCTCTTCGTTAGTTTACAAACATGGGTATCTCTCGGGACTCTATGCACAAGAGATGTGCCACTGGTGGAAAGAAAAAAGCTTGAAGGAAGAAGCGAAAGTATGAGCTTGGTCGCTAGCCTGCAAATACTAAGATCAGCAGCAACAAGATTGTGAGGAGAGTGCGCATGAGAGGAGGAAATGTGAAATAGAGGGCACTCCGATTGGAAACAGGCAATTATTCATGGGGAAGTGAGGTTGTCACTCGTAAGACTCGTATCCTCAATGTTGTGTACAATGCCTTAAACAACGAGCTTGTTCGTACACAAACCTTAGTGAAGAGTGCAATTATTCAGGTTGATATAGCTCCCTTTAGGCAGTGGTACCTTCAGCACTATGGTGTTAAAATCGATAGGAAGAAGAAAGAAACTACTAAGAAAGAAACAACTGAGGAGAGAGAAGGAATTATCGAGGAAATAAAAAAGCGCAATCAGATGACGAGGAAGCTTGAGAAGCGTCAGGAGGGTCATAAACTTGATGCTCACATTGAAGAGCAATTTGGTGGTGATAGGTTGTATGCCTGCATCTCTTCCCGCCTGGTCAATGTGGCAGAGCCGATGGATAGATTTTGGAAGGGAAAGATCTCGAGTTCTATATAAAGAAACTCCAGAGGAAGAAAGGCAAGGTTGTTCCTGCTTAAGAGTTGAGCCTGTAATACTCACCAGTGTAGTTTGTTGTTGGCATCGCTAAGTTTAGTAATTTCATTTTACCTTCTGCTGCATGGACAATTTTAGCTCCATAAATGTTTCAACATTTTTCCATTAGTTGTGTTATCTAACAGTTTTTAAGTATTTGTCCAATTTGGTTGCATATTTTATGGTTCTTTCAATTTTTGCTGAATATTACTACAAACGAGACCCAGCTGAAAATTTACGAATCTGAATAGATGGAACAAAACAGTATTAACTCTCTTTTTTAAATAATTGAACTACTTTCCCTTTGACCTACTGTTTGAATCCACATCATGTCATCTACAAAAAAAAAACATTCTCCTTCCTTTGGCTCTGTGCAAACCACAATTATCGTTCTACCAAAAACCTTTTATTCTCGTTGTTCCTCGTGTTTTCTGAGTCACTTTCTCTTCTCGGGAGCTTTTCTTTATCCAGGGTAACTTATTTCCACCAAGTTCCCTTTTATTTCAGGTTGAATTAATGTGCTTTTCTTATTTTTCCATTTTTTAATGACTTCTATATTTTTCGACGATACGTTTGGTGGTTTTTTGGGGTTGTGTCTTACTTTTGCTGGCACGTATTAGGCAGATGGTGGTGTTTTAGGGTGTATTTTTTTTATTTTTCCATCCATATTAATTGTAATTCAAACATTCTCGTGAGTCTTTGGTCACTATCTCTGGTGAAGTAGTTATCCATTGTTCTTGTTCATCTTTCCCGAAATGATTGAGTTACCCCCTTCGATCTAACAGTCAAATATATTCAAGCCGTAAACCTATTTCAATGTTAAAGACCCTTTACGAACTAGCCAAACAGTACCTAACTCTTAGGGAGATACGAAGGATGGAAGTTGAGGCCGCTGCTAAGTGTAAAACTGAGGTTGTCCCTACACTTCCAATTTATCATGTTCCTTTGTGTGTCATACCCCCTCCCATAGTTGAGCTTAGTGAATCAATATCTCAGTCATCTACTTATGTGGACGATAATCCTTTTGTCTCCCACACAATCGAGAGTGTGGATTCTTACGAATAGGCGATGAGACTTTCTACTACTTCTTCTGAAGGGTCTGAAGAAGTCGAGGTTTCTTCTCAAGACTCATTTTCTCATCACGTTGAGTCTTCAAACTATTTAGACTCCTCTCTACAAGTTATCTCAAATCCTGACTAGTCGGGGGTGGAAGTTGTAATTCCTCCTCCTCCCATGGTAGTCCCGTTATTGACCATTTCGATAGTTCATTCAAAGATTTCCAAGTGGTGTCTCGGCCAATAAATCGGACGACTATAAAGGTTTAGGCGAGGATAAACTTGACACATCCTATGCTGAATATTTTCCCAGCATAGTTACTAAAGTAAATCTTTTGAATTAGAGACATCTTTATGGTATAGGACCCTCTATCAATATGAGGGTGCCCTCTAAGGACGACAGAGCATTTTACGAATGAGATGGAAAGATCTTGATTTATGAGCAGATGTTTAGGGTCGGCTTTTGGCTACCCATTCACCCAAAAGTACGAGTCATTCTATTCAGTTTAGGTCTCAGCACCTCTCAATTATCACCAAATTCTCGGAGGATCATCTTCAGCTTTGTATCGCTCTAAAAATTAGTTCATCATACCGACCTTCCAGTTACAATTTTTAGGGACTGTTATAACGTGTTGTCATCAAAGACTCGGCCTGAATACTATCATCTCGTAGCTAAGAAACTAACAAAGAAGGTATTTGTTATTGTAAACACCTCATTCTGTTACCCCCTAACTCTCCTTAGGTCCCTAGTACCTCCACTCATCACCGCAAACCCATGGTCATGTCCCGAGCACTGACCTGGAAGCCATCGGGCACTCCCTGGCTCAGTTTGACCAAAAGTCAAACTCTTTGTCTCGATCGAGACTAAATGAATCTTCGAAGGGACTGAATACCCTTTCCAACGGTCCACCCCGTGCACGATTTTGACTTACCATGCGGACGAATGGCCCGTTTGCGTTCGAAATCTGACGTAGAGGCATCGGGCGCTCCCAGGCTCTGTTTGACCTAAGTTAACTTTTTATCTCAACTGAGGCTGAATGAATCTTCGAAGGGCACTGAATACCCTTTCCAACGGTCCACCCCGTGTACGATTCCGACTTACCATGCAGGCGAACGGTCCATTTGCATCTGAAACCTGACCCAGAGGCCACCGGGCGCTCCCGGGATCTGTTTGACCTAAGTCAACTTATCAGCTCAACTGAGGCTGAATGAATCTTCGAAGGGCACTAAATACCCTTTCCAACGGTCTTCCCCATGCGCAATTCCGACTTCCCATACGGACGAATGATCCGTTTGACTCCGGGAGGCCACCGAGCGCTTCCCGGGCCCGGTTGACCAAAGTCAAATCTCCAAACCGGGTCAAACTCATTGGAATGTCGAAGTACATATCCTAACCTTTCCAATGGTGTGCCCTGTGCACGACTTCCCATGCGGACGAACGATCCATTTGCATCTGAACGATTCCCCGTCCAGCGAACTGACAAATGCTTCCGAGCCACATTTGACCTAAAGTCAACTCCTGAACTCGGGAGCAGTCCAAAGGACTTTCGAAGGTCTCTGAATTACCTTTCCAATGGTATGCCCCATGCACGATTCTGATCGATGGTTTACCCTTAGCGGTCGATTTTCCGAAAAAGCCTGAAACACACTGCCAAACAATAGGTCCCGGAACCTGCCTATCGGCACCTTCCTGACGACAGGCAGGAAGGGATCTATGCCGATCGGCAAAACCCTGGGCCTATAAAAGGAGGCCTTGGCCTCATTTACAAGGAGAGCCTAGATCAGAAGGAAATCACTCTCAGCAAGTCCCAGAAACCTCTCTCGAAGGCAGCGTGATTTCAACTCTCAAATCCCCTTTTTACTTCCACTTCTCATCATCCCCTCCATCAAAATTGGTGAATTAACCACTCTCCATCATCATCCAAGGTGCAAGGGTTGCTCTTCAACATACAAGATCAAGCTCAATATCTTCAAGAAGGTCCAACTTTCTCAAACTCTCTCTTAAAATTCTCTTAAATTCCCAATAACTTGTTTTCTTACTTAGCACTTTTATTATCTCATCTCACACATCCTAATATACTTTTTATTTAGTATTATTGTACCTCTTTTATTTTCATAAAACCCAAAAAACAAGAAAAGAGGGTTTGCTCATAAATTCCAAGTAGGGATTCTCACACTTTTTCCACACTTTTCTCACAACTAAAACACCTTTTTCTACACACACACACTTACAAATAAGAGATTCCCCATTTGGATTTATGGGATAAACCCCACCCCTCGTTTTGTATGCAAACTACGTGGACTTTGATGCCTTTATAGGCTACGTAGGCATCTCGGGGTAAAACCCGAGATTCGAGTCCTTTGTACTCTTGTTTTCACTTTTTCTTATTTTCTATCTTCTCTTTGTACCATTTTCTATTATATTCTATACATTCGTTATTAGTGGCATATTATCTCACATGCGTTATCGTTCCCTTATAACAATCAACGCAAGGGTAGTCGCACAAATCCTATTTTCTACATTAATCTCACATTTCTACGAATGACTCACTTTATCTTTTCCATGATACAAGTCTAGGATTCCTACCTCCATTCTATATATACACATGCACACATATCACGGGGGGAAATATAAAGGAAAATAGCAAATATTCATGAGAGAGCGAAAGGGCAGAATGGGTGCCTAACACCTTCCCATTTCGTAACTAAGCCTCCGAACCCTTCTCGAATTATTTTGGTTTCGCACGCACCAGTGTGTCTTTGGATGCCATCCTTCGGGGTGGCTCCCCCTTTCTTTTGTCTATTTTGAGTAAAATAGACTGGTGACTCTGAATCTCTCTACATTTTCACACCTCACAAATCGACGTCGGCCGAAGCACTCTCCCGAGAGGGAACGCACAGGACCCGAAGATCTTTTTTCCTCCGCGGCGGGGATCGGGGATGGCCACAGTGGCGACTCTGATGGGGACTTTATTTATTTTGAGGGCTTGACTCTATTTACATGAATGCTATATTTTCTTATGTTCCCCCGCCCCCCTACCTGCATGTTCCCCTTTCTCACATGTGTATCCCATGCTTATGCTTATATTCACATACTTGTAGAAAATTCTCCATGTAAACTTCACACCACGTGCACCTAGGATCACATGTATATCTCCATATTGCACGCATCACCCATCCATACTTGGGGTACCTTTTGAGGTACTTGTACTTTGTCCCCTGTTTGGCATAATCAAGAAAGGCATTCTCATCATAAGATACTAATAAGAGAATCATGCATGATTCACACGATATCACCAAAGAGCATTGCTATTGACCAAATTTTACCCAGTAACTGGAGGGTCACTTCGTGATGGGCGCTGGTCTAGCAGGTCCCAGTTAGCCTAAGCGATATGACTCTCACCTTCCATTGGCCAAGTACCTTTGTCGTATATCGAACGGTTCCCCCGCATCGTACCACTTGACCGAAGTCATGATGGGAGGTATATCATAAGGAATTCGTTCACGTACGTCGAGTATATCGAATTATCTCTCACACGTAACGTCCCCACGAGGTATATGGTGAGGCAATTCACGTACACTCAGGTATATCAAATGGCTTGTCCACACGTACCAATTGCCCGCAAGAGCAAGACGTATATCATGGAAGTCACGCCAAAGGGGGGAACCCATGCTGATTCACCCAACCAACTGCATACCCTCATATAGGTGTCAAACCTAGGACACGCACTTTAGATTGGGGGCTTCAACCCAAAACTCTGTCAATCTTTGCACATTTTTAAAACGGGACCCTGTCCGTGAGCCTGGTTACAAGTCCAAACGTAGCTTTGCATGTATTAAGACCCCCACTTTTCCAGGCTCGGATCCCGTCCGACATTGCATTTAGGAGAATTAAACACAAGTGAAAACATAATAATCATAATAATCATGTTGAGTTCCGTCTCCAAAACATTTCTCCCTTCTTTATCAAAAATCCAAAAACATTTCTCCCTTTTTATCAAAAATCCAAAAATAGTTTCTTTCCTTTTTCTCAAAAATAAATCTTATCATACGCCTTCTCAGGTCGATCGCACACCCTTGGCCTGGCTCCTTATTGGCTTCAGTCTTCAGTCAAATCACCCCGGAGTTTCATCCTCTCCTCTACTACTTCTTTCGAGTCCAGAATCCATCCATCTTCCATGGAGAATACAGATCAAGCATCAATCATACAACCAGATCTACTGACAGTCCTAGCTCAACTCGTGGCCAAGATTGACAACCACCAAGTTGAGGTCTAAGAAATGCAACGAAACTAAGTTCATATTCCTCAATAGCCCGAGGCCCTGTTCCCTCGTGCTATGGGTCCACCCGAGCCTATTTGGGTTCCGTAAGAATGTCAGCATGCTCCACGTGATCCTACTTCCAATGGGTCGCCTCCTGCCTAACTTCCAATGTCAAACATTGCCCAGCTTATGGCTAACCTACCTGTGGTCGTTGATCTAAAGGAGGAGGAGTTGAATAAAGTCAAAGAGGATCTCAAGATGCTCACCAAGAAGTTTGACCAGGTTAGGA
This sequence comes from Sambucus nigra, assembly GCA_949130495.1. Taxonomy (NCBI): domain Eukaryota; kingdom Viridiplantae; phylum Streptophyta; class Magnoliopsida; order Dipsacales; family Adoxaceae; genus Sambucus; species Sambucus nigra. The sequence goes on from OX422218.1 coordinate 222,230,755, forward strand.
TCTCTGGAAATTACATGGACTACACCCACATGTCTCCTTATCCTAAATCGAGGTTACCCGAGAAGTTCAAGATTCCAAACATCGAGAAATTCGGAGGGAGTGGACCCCCGATTGTCCATATTCGCAGTTATCACCATTCCATGACTCTCCTAGCGGCTTCCGAAGAGGTAATGGCCCAACTGCTTTAACAAACTTTGAAGGATAGCGCTCTCTGATGGTTTTTGTCTCTCGAAGAGTCCAGAATCCGTAGCTGGGAGGATGTAGCTCGAGAATTCATGTCGCAGTACAAATACAACGAAGAGTTTGAGATCACCCGCCGTGATTTAGAACTGCTCAAACAAAACTCTAGGGAATCAGTCAGTAACTTCACAACTCGTTGGAGGGAAAAAGCAGCTACCATGACCAATCGGCCATCTGAGGAAGAACAAGTCAACATAGTGAAGAACAATTTCTTGCCCCATGTCCGAGCAACCATGGGAGGACAGTACTACCCCCACTTTCGAGCTCTCTGAGAGGCAGGAGTAGAAATCGAGGAAGGTCTTGCCAAAACAGAAGTTGAATCGAAGAAGGTGTCCGGACAGTTCACCCCCAGAAAATATGACAAGCCTGCTAAGGCTACAGTCTCAACCATCAACAACATATCTCAACGAACCACATCATGGTCACCAGAAAGTCTCCCTACCCCCGTTCGAAGGGAATACACTGAGCTTCATGATCCCCTCTCTAAAGTTTACCATGCCCTGTTAAGCCGAAACCTTACAAATCCCCTGGATCCACGTCCATTACCCGATCCACTTCCCAGAAATTTCAAAACTAATGCTCATTGCGCCTTTCACCAAACAGCTGGCCCTACCACCGACCAATGCTTCCACCTCCGAAACATAATCCAAGATCTCATCGATCGGTGTACCATCGCCCCACCAGCCAATCCTAAGACAAACACTACTCATAACCCCCTCCCAAATCACACTAATTCCATTTTCTTGGAAGAAAACCCAGATTTCGATCCCTCAACTCAAATCACACCCATATACTCTCCTAAACCTCTTCAAATTTACCCATATTTCCTCCTACACCCTACTAACCCCGCTAATCAGGCACTGTCACTCCTTACTAGAGCATGCATCGCTGTCCGAACCCATTCTGAAAGTGGAAGTATGGAATTATCAAAGGTCTTAAATCAACTCCTAGAGTTCGGGCTGAAATTTCCTTCGCAAATGAATATCGACTGCCAGAGGTTCAGTGCGTTGTTTTTAGAAGCGCGAAAATGGGCCCGAGAATCAGATAGTTGGGTGATACTAACCAATGAAGTCAGCTTAGATGATGTTGTCCAGATCATGACGGAAGCATTCAGGAAAACCAACAACATTTGCAGTATCACCGAGTTATTTGGTGCTTTAAAGCTACAAGGGCACCTGGTCCCTTCACCCTTACTCATCCACACAGAATGGGAAGACCTATATGAAGAAGCCGTTGAAGTTGTGGAATGCATCGACTTTACAGGGGAAAACAGAATTATTGTCACCGGATGGGGGAAAGGATTCGAAGATTCAAGCGAAGAAAAAGCTTCAAGAAAAGCTGGCCCAGTAACCGACTTATGTGGGATGATCACATTCGAAGTACTCCTCGGAGAAATAGACAGGGTGGCAGAGCAACCTGAGATTGATAAGTAAACGGGATTTAAGTTTTTCCCTTCTTCAGTAAATCACATGACCAGGTCAGGGAGACATTACCAAGTTTCAAGTTCACAACCAGCAAATGACAAAGGTAAGGGCGTTGAAAACCTTCCTATGCCAGAGATGACCATTGAGGAGAGCAAGATCCTTGATCAACTGAAGAAAATTCAAGCTAACATCACTCTATGGGGGCTTTCCATGTCTTCCCAGCTACACAAAAATTCTTTAATCGAATTACTCACTAGACCTATAGTTCCTCCCTCTACCACACCAGAAGAAGCGATAAATTTGGTCGGATCCTTGACCTTCACCCGAATGTTGTCCTTTTCCGAAGAAGAAATCCCTAAAATTGGGACAAATCACAATCATGCACTCAACATCTCCATCGAAGTTATGGGGAAGGTTGTACCGCTTTCTCTCATTGATAACGGATCGCTTTGAATGTCTGCCCACTGAGAACTTTCAAATGTTTAGGTCTGAAAGAAAGTGACCTCGCTCCAACCTCCATCGTTGTGCGTGATTACAATAATACCCGTCGTGAGGTGATGGGATCCATAAAACTTGCAATAGGGGTTGGACCTATAAGCCCTGTCGTTGAATTCCAAGTCATAGATATCCCAGCCTATTTTAACCTGTTGCTCGGACGACCCTGGCTCCACAGTATAAAGGGTGTCTCTTCCTCATTCCATCAGAAATTGAAGTTCTTCGCCAATGGGAGAGTCGTCACCATTTTGGGTGACGACGGCAATGCCGAGGGTGCAAACACCAGTAGTCCAATTCTCAAGATACAGCACAGGTCAAATGATATGCTCCTGTCAGGATTCCAAGTTGAGCCATTCCTACTCCCGGCAGGGGACGGTTTCAAAGAAAGGGTTTGTCCAGAATATGACCCTCATGGCAATGTTAATGTGATTCAGATGTTCAGAAACATGCACTTCATGCCCGGACTGGGGCTAGGACAAAGGCAGCAGGGGATACTTGATCCCAACGAACTGAAGAAAGCTTTCCCTCCTTATGGCTTGGGGTATCAGCCATCATAACAAGAGCTCAGAGTGATCCGCCAGTCTCGGACAAATAGAGGATTAAAATGTATCTGAACTATCTCAGGAGACTCCTTAAATGGACGATTCATCAAAGAAGGTGAGGATTTCCTCTTTTGCGATTTTCCAGAACCATGGTACGACCACACAGACAATAAGATGAAGCCTGGAATGGAGATCTTTTTCCAAGATAGCTACCCATGGGCCAAAAATTTCCCTCACCGCATACAACCGCTCATCAAAGATACCGAAAAGACTCAGGAAAGTGATTTTGAAGATTCCTTCAATTTACAAACACTGGGGCTGGCACTCTGCATGGTTCATTCAGTCACTACATCAATGGACCCATCCCGTCTTATTAAAGTTGCTGATACACCTCTCCTCAGCTGGAATGATGCGTCAGTTCTACCTCTTGAAATCTCTCCTAACCCCAATGTGTACCCTGTTTCTTCTTTTGTTGTCTATCCTTGCTCAAATGTAATCGAGACCTCTTTTGATGAGGTTCTCAATGTTGTTTTTCCTATCAATGAAATAAACAAAGATTTTGAGTATCTTGTTGTGCCTTACATTAACTGCTAGGATTCTAATCAAACTTTTGATGATGATGATTTTGCAAATGAACAATTCTTAACTGATCTAAATAACGTTAATAATAAACAACATTACCGCATTCAAGTTAATGAATAAGAGACTGTTGTTATTAATCTCGGTTCTAGTAGCCAACTGTGAGAGATTAGGATAGGGCCTACCCTTGATGAGCATGAGCGCGCACAACTCGAAGAATTGCTAAAGGAGTTCGTGGATGTCTTCACATGGTCCTACGATGATATGCCCAGTATTGATCCTGAAATAGCTCAGCATGAGATCCCCACTCTCCCAGATTACAAGTCGATTAAATAAAAATTGAGAAAACTCCGCACCGAATGGTCGCTCAAGGTCAAAGAAGAGGTGGTCAAACAGTTAAACGTGGGTTTCATTCAAGTGATCGAATATCCCACATGGCTAGCCAACATTGTACCTGTACCGAAATCATGAGGAAAGGTTCGAATGTGTGTGGATTACCGAGATTTAAACAAAGCTTTTCTGAAGGATGATTATCCGTTACCCAATATCAACATGAGAATGGACAATACAACCAGTCATGCTCTCAAGTCATTCGTCGATGGGTTTGCCGAATACAACCAAATCAAGATGCACCCCGACCACCAAGAAAAAATCGCATTCATCACCCCATGGGGAACTTTTTGCTACACCGTTATGCCATTAGATCTCAAGAATGCTGGGGCTAACTACCAAAGGGCTGCCACAACCATCCTGCATGACCTGATTCACAAGGAAGTCGAGGTTTACGTGGATGATATGATTATCAAGTCCAAAACTAGAGAAGGTTATGCTCCTGCTCTCTGAAAGTTCTTCGAACGACTGCAACAGTATCAGATGCGACTTAATCCACAGAAGTGTGTCTTCGGCGTTACAAAGGGAAAACTCTTGGGATTCATGGTTAGTAAAAAGGGGATAGAAGCAGATCCTGCAAAGCTGAAGGCCATACTTGAGATGCCACCCCCTCGAACAGAGAAAGAAGTCCGAGGTTTTCTTGGGAAATTACAATATATCAGCCGGTTCATCAGCCAGCTAACCTCCATCTGTGAACCAATCTTCAAGCTCCTCCGAAAGGATTCAACCAAAGTTTGGAACGAGTCCTGCTAAGAAGCTTTTGATTGAATCAAATAATATCTGACCCAACCTCCAGTTTTCATGCCACCACAGCCTCGTCTCCCTTTGCTCCTATACCTAACCATAGCCGACACTGCAGTCGGGGCTTTACTAGCCCAATACCTTGAAGACTCCTGCAAAGAAAGAGCCATTTATTATGCCAGTCGTAAATTTGTTGGGTACTAGGTCAACTACACTGCTTTAGAAAAGGCATGTGTCGCGCTCGTCTGGGTTACCCAAAAGTTACGACACTGTATGCTCGCCTTCTCCATCAAACTTGTATCCCGAATGGATCCCATCAAATACCTGCTTGAGAAACCCGCCTTATCTAGCCGAATGGCCCGATGGTTGATGCTCCTAGCCAAGTTTGATATTATGTACGTCAAACAGAAAGCCATGAAAGGAAGAGCCATCTTTGACTACCTCGCGGATTACCCTGTAGAAGAAGCTAATGTCTGGATCTCCGAATTCCCAGATGAGAATATCCTTTGCACTGCCCAGGGTGACCTCCGATGGCAAATGTTCTTCGACGGCGTTGCCAACAAAAAGGGATATGGCATTGGGATACTCCTGGTTTCCCCGAATGACTCTCATACTCCCTTCGCCATCAAGTTGAATTTCCCCTGCACCAATAACATGATAGAATACGAGGCATGCACAGTGGGCCTCAAGTTCGCTCTCAAGAAAGGTATTCAATACCTCGATGTATATGGGGATTTTGCCCTCATCATCGATCAAGTGCTCAGAAAGTGGAAAGTCAAGGATGAAAAACTCCAACCCTTTCACGCCCAATTAGAGGAGTTAGCCTCCCAATTCTGAGATATCACCTTCCATTACCTACCCCGAGCAAAGAATAACCTAGTTGATGCTCTCGCTACCTTGGCCTCCATGGTCGACATGCCCTAGAGAATAACAATGACCCCCTTACTAGTTCAAAAGTAAGACAAACCAACCCATTGCTACCACATTGATCTCGTCGCCACAGAAGATCCTGAGCTAGTCAACTACTGGTACTATGATATTTGGTGCCTCCTTAGGTACGGTAGGTATCCCAAGGGTTCCAATAAGAACGATTGAGCTACCCTCCGAAGGCTGGCCGCCCAGTACATCATCTATCATAAAGCACTACTCAAGAGGAATTTCAATGGAACCCACTTGCACTGTATCTCAGGGGCTGACATTGAAAAGATAATGCATAAGATCCACAATGGGGAATGCGGGCCCCACATGAACAGTCACATGCTTGCCAAGAAGATCATCTGACAGGGCTACTACTGGACCACCATGGCCCAGGATTACACCGCCTATGTTCGGAGGTGCCCTAAATGCCAACAGTTCTCTAATATCCAACATCTACCTCCGCAGGAATTATACAACATGACTTCTCCCTGGCCGTTCTCCACCTGGGGTATCGACATCATAGGGAAGGTTACGCCAAAGGCGTCAAATGGGCATGAGTTCATTCTAGTTACAATTGATTACTTCACCAAATGGGTTGAAGTTGAGTCATACGCAGTATTAAATGCCAAGAAGGTGGACAAATTCATCAAGAAAAATATCATATGCCGATATGGGGTCCCGCATGAGCTAGTGTCAGATAACGGGTTAAACTTCGAAGCAAAATTCACAGAAGTTGTCAACGAGTACGGGATTTTGAGACACAAATCTTCTCCCTACCGACCTCAGACCAATGGTGCAGTTGAAGCCGCAAACAAGAACCTCAAAGCCATCATCAGCAAGATGACCGAAAGTTGTAGGGATTGGGCCGACCGGATCCCATACTCCCTTTGGGGATATCGAACCTCAATCCGAACCTCTACTGGGGATACCCCTTACTCCCTGGTCTACGGCATGGAAGCAGTCCTACCTGTGGAGCTGGAAATACCCTGGCTACGCATCACGCTCGAAAGCAAGGTTAGTGAAAAAGACTGGTGCCAAAGCCGTATTGATGAGCTAGCCCTTCTAGATGAAAGGAGGTTGAAGGCTCTATACCACATACTTGGGTACCATCGCCGAATAGCGCATTCATTCAATAAGAAAGTCAAGGACCGCGGTGTCCAGGAGGTGGATTTAGCCCTCAAATAAATAATAGAACCCATCTGGGACCCCAGAGGGAAATTCAAGCCCAATTGGAGTGTCCCCTACATTGTGAAGAAGATCTTATCCGGCGGTGCCTCCATGCTCACTGACCTGGATGGGGAAGAGATGGCTCCTCCAGTCAATCTGGACCGTCTCAAGAAGTTCTACCCCTAAGTCCGAAATCTCGGCACGCTATGACTCTTCTCATCCCCCTTATATTCTAAAAAAAAACTCTTCATTTCCCTCTACCCAGAGCTATGTGGGCCTGATCCTCTACAAAAAAAACACTTTTAAACAAAAAAAATTCAAAAATCCGAGAGGTACGTAGGCAGCTCATATATCTCACATGAGCACGGCCCCTTCTTTTTCACAAAAATATATTATTTTCTTACCTCCGAGAATGGCGGTTCATTCTAAACACTTACTTGAACAAGAGGATTATGTATGCCTTAGCGATCGATATAGATAATTCAAAATACAAAATTCATCGAAAGGCACAGTTGGATGATCAGAAACTTGTTTATTTCATTAATAAGAAATTACAGTACAGATTACATAAGAAAAAGGAACAGATCACTCCCTTCCCCCTATTGCCATAATAAAATACCCACATATATTCCCTATTACATAAATAAACTCTCCAAGAGTCCTACCCACAGCTACCAGAGGAGCCTGCACCTTCATCATCTACATCCTGAGGACCCCAAGTTTTCCCTGCCTGAATAGAGTGTCGCAAACATTCCATGGATCGATGAGCCTTGACCATCTTCGAAAAGACCACAACACCCCCTTCCATGGAGTCAGATAAAACAAACTATCTTTGACTAGTCTCTACCGCCAACATCTTACTGACTACTTTCCTCCACAACCACCTCAAATAATCTTTGGGGACATGGCAAACCTTCCCAAAAGACTGAGAGGGACGGGTCGACGGACGCCGATTTTCCCACAGAGATCCAAGCAACAGACACAGACGCTCAGTCAAATCTTCTACTGGAAAGAAATTTGAGGTCCGAGGGGGCACGACCTGCGCACAGCCAAATTGACGCAGAAGCCGCCAAGGGAAATAAAAAGAGGTCTATCTGAGACCAACCAGCCGCACATATGAATACTCTCTTAGCTCCAGAATTGGCTGCAACTTTCCCCACCAAGGCACTGACCAATACAGCCCACGAGCCCCATACTCCACAAACCAATTCTCTCAGTTGTCAACATGCAGGCCAACGTGGATGAAGTAGCACGAAAATAAGTTGGGAACGGCCGAAAAAGGATATTCTGGAGGAGTCGACAAGAGAAATATTTCAGACAACCACATGAACAGCATCACAGGGATACCCCTCAAAAAGTTAGAACGACCTTCTCTCCAGGCATCCAGGCCATTCAAAGTCTCCGCCAATATCACCGTCGCAGGATTGCGACGATATGATATCCATGAAATAATGGCTGCAAGTTGAGGGTCCACTTGCACCTCCCCAGTCACCAACAATAATTTTGAAACTAGGCCCAGAACCACGGCTCCAGCATAACCGGCATCACCTACTTCTCGTAAATGACCGGACTGCAACACCACCGAGAGGGAGATCATTCCTCCAACAACCAATGACCTGGCCACCGAAGTCGAGATATGAAGAAGCCCGGCCAACAAATCCCTAGGAGAACGAGAGAATTCGGGCAAAGCCGCAGCAACACTGGGATTTACACCCCGTATGGCAGAGAATTCCTCGTAGGTAGGAAAAACTTCTTCCAACCCAAAGCGGAATACGTGGTCTTCAGGGTACCAGAATTATACCGTCGCTATCAGCATATTCCACTCAAAAAGCCGATTGCGCCACAAGGAGACTCAACGCATGTTGAAAGCGTCGTAGTCGACATTATAAGAGCACATAGCTTCCAAGGCTTCGAGGTAATTGACAAACTCATTGCTACCAGGGAGATCCATCTTGCAGGACTAAAAGATAATGGGTAGGCAAAGGTGTGAGGAGAACACTCAACCCTTCCCCCTTTTTATACTTGAAAATCCTCACAAAAGACATAATCCCTGCAGAAATCGGAAGGAATCCTACCCCACAAGGTACCAAGGGCTGAAGAGGGTACCAATCAAAGCCTTTAAATGATAGGACTGGACTAAACTGGCGATAGGTAGGTCAGGGTGCTTGCCGATCAGCAACCCCTCATTTTTAGAAATTTCCTCCTTTCCTCTTTTGTCAAATCAGAAAACTCAATAAAAATAAATTGATATTCTCAAAAGAATTTCAAGAATCATGTTTTCTCCATATAGGATTCCCCTTTTTAAAATAAAAGTTTTCCTTCAAAATTTCCAAAAATATTCCTTTTTACGGTCTCAGTAGCAAATTAAAAAAGTGCATGCATTCATTCATCATTAAAATAAAAGATAGTCAAAAAAAACTACATTGCATTGCATATATCTGTTTTCTGTGTTACATCATTCTGCAGGAAATCGAAAGAAAAGCCAAAAATAATGGGACTTAGCCCGAACCCACATTCTCTCTCTCTCTCAAGAGCTTCCACCCCTGCGACGCGCTCTCTTTCCCCTACGGCGAGACGACGCACCCCCAATACCCGAGCCAGAGTCTTCTCCGGACGACGCTGATGGAACCAAGAAATAAGGAACAGGAATAGCATCCCGAATGTGGGCAGTTGCCGATGATATCCAGTCTCTAATGTCTCTCAGCCAAGTGGTCGACACCCAAACTTACTGCAAGAAAAAGGCAGAATCAGTATCAAGCAAAAGAAATAAAAAAGAGGAAAAGGACCGAAAGGTTTACCGCAGGACGAAGGACCTCCTCTGTCAAACCCAGCTCCTCCGAATCCATCATAAGAGGATGGTGCAGCATCGGCACTATCCTTCCATCGGTCCGCCGGATGTTATACGAAGGAGTGTGCAACCGCACGAAAAGAACCTTCGAGGTCGCCGCCACCGCGGGTGCCGACGGACCACCACCACTGTGGGAAGACCCCATCGCCCGACTCGAACCCGCAGGAGGGAAAGGCAAGGGATCATATATGCTGGGCACCATCAACCATCTCGTCACAAAGTCCATATAGTCATACGGTGCAGCCGTATCAGTGTACAACGCATAGGACTCTCCGATCATCGCCGCGACCCTCTCATCCTCCAACAGCTGTCTCTCCCGCCTCATAGACGTAGGAGGCTGCACAGGTGGTACCACCACCTCTTCCCTGGTAATCTGGCGAACCACCCTCTCCCCGAGATACCAGGAATGGCCAAACTCATGCGCCAACAAACGCCTCATCTGCGCGTTCACCCCAGTCATCCACGTATCCTGAATGGTTGTCCCCCAAGGATAAAAGGTCACCTGAAAATCTCCAAGCAAGCATAAGTCAATACAAGATTAGAAGGCGCAAAAATCAAGACTGAAAAGGAAAGAACCTTACCCGACCACTGGTCAAGTCATTCAAGACTTGACGCACCGCCTCCAGGGAGAGAGATCCCTTCGACTGCCGGTTGGCCTTACGCCATCGATACAGTCGGCAGAAGTCCCCAAAAGTATCATCCTTCAAAGAAATCAGCGGAGTATTGCACCCAATCACCTCATAGAACCACGTCTAAATTCACAAGCAAAAAGAGACGCATAAGAAAAATGCGAATGCATGAAAGGAAAATAAAAATGCACAAAGTAAAGAATACCTCAAGGAGATACGTGGCTCCAGTAAAAGTCTATCGGTAGTACCGACTGAATGCATCCAAAGAAGAGTAAAGAGTCGCCAAGGTCAGACTCCCCCAATCATAGAAAGGGATGTTCGAAAACATCCTTAGGTATGGCAGAAACCACAAATGGACAACGTCGTCGCTCGATGCCACCATGAAACCTCCCAACACCAACAAAATGAACAATCGGGCCATCTGCCTCACTTGCAGCCCGTCCTCCACATCAATCACCCTGCTCAGCAAAACATCCTTCGGCAAGGACAGCCGGATAGAATCTCCAGAAACTATCCTCCTCACATCACCAAGTGCCTCATGCACCGCCTCCGGCCTCACCCGCAAAGAGCGATCCGCCTCTATCTTCTCCCCATCACAATCCAGCCCCAACAGTTGTTGCACATCTATGGTAGTCACCGTCATCTTCCCGAAGCCAAAATGGAAGGTGTGAGTAGTGTCCCACCACCTCTCCCCCAAAGCACACAGGACCGCTATCGAACGAGGCGACTCATCCAGCGCAGCCGCCAACCTCCCAAAACTCGCTGATGATACCATCCAGCACACCACGGGTGGAAGATGCTCCCAAACATCCATAAACCCGTCGTCCCGCGGGCACACATGTTCTTCAAAGAAATATCAGACTGGCAAAAGGAAAAATATCATCAAGGGTCAAGAAAAAAGGAAAAATCACCCAAAAAGAAAGGAATGCCAAGGGTCAGGTTACTTACATAACCGTCGAGAATCACTCTCGAAGAGCGATGACGCGATGGCTCCCGCAGCAAGGTCCGCTCATCTGTAATCGGCTCGAATGCATCAAAGGCATTCTCCATCCCCAAAGCAAGGGGCACCCTGTCCCTCCAATCCACATTCGTCCAGTCATCAACGGTCAACCACTCCCGGTGGACAGCAGTGGTCATAAAGGCGGCCATTTCTTGAAGATCGGAACATTAGAACAATTTGCAGAGAAAAATCGCAGAAAGAGAGAAGGCAAGAAGCTGTGAAAAATGAAGGGGATTCGCCCCCTTTATATAGGATGCCAAGCGCCATGCCGATCGGCACTAACCCCTTCCATACCGATCGGCACTGACCCCTCACCTTCCCGAGGCAGCCAAAAGTCCGTGTCACTGCCGAATGGCACCCCTCAGTCTATGTCGGTTGGCACACCCTTAAAATTTCGTACAGAAATTCCTGGAAAATGTTGGAAAACCCTAAAAAATCCTCAGAAAATTCTTAAAAATCCTAGGAGGGATTCGGAACGTTTTCGTCAAGAAAATTCTGCACTACTTCAAGCAAAACCTTTTTTTCCCCAACGGAACCATCAAAATCCAAGCGAATGACCTCTCGTGCAATGCGCCCGGACCACCTAATCACTCCCTCAGCAGAGTTTACAATCCCAAACCGATTATCTCCCCAACAATCAGCTACTCCGCTCAAATCAAAGACACAAAGCCTCCCCAGCCACCGGCTACCCGGTGCGAAAATAATATCGCATGATATTTTCCCCAATGGATTTCAGAAGAATCACTCGACCCAGGCGATCTCTCCCCAAAGAATGATCTAAATCTTCCCCAGCTCATTCATCTTATCCCCAGCGGAACCCCAAATCCAATTCTTACCCCCCAATGGAACTCTTTTATTTTCCTAAGGAAATGCAATCACTCTTAGGTCAGAATTGACCTCGGTCTTGGATCCTCACCTAAGTTAGGCCAGAATTGACCTCGGTCCTCGGTCGTCACCACTTTTGGGTCAGAATTGACCTCGATCTTGGACCGTCACCTGAGTTAGGTTAGAATTGACCTCGGTCCTCGGTCGTCACCACTCTTGGGTCAAAATTGACCCCGATGTTGGATCATCACCTAAATTAGGTCAGAATTGACCTCAGTCCTCGGTCGTCACCACTCTTGGGTCAGAATTGACCCCGGTCTTGGATCGTCACCTGAATTAGGTCAAAATTGACCTCGGTCCTTGGTCGTCACCACTCTTGGGTCAGAATTAACACGGATCTTAGATTTTAACCTGAGTTAGGTTAGAATTGACCTCGATCCTCGGTCATCACCACTTTTGGGTCAGAATTGACCCCGGTCTTTGATCTTCACCTGAGTTAGGTTAGAATTGACCTCGGTCCTCGGTCGTCACCACTCTTATGTCAGAATTGACCCCGGTCTTAGATCGTCACCTCAGTTAGGTCAGAATTGACCTCGGTCCTCAATAGTCACCACTCTTGGGTCAGAATTGACCCCGATCTTGGATCATCACCTCAGTTAGGTCAGAATTGACCTTGATCCTCGATCGTCACCACTTTTGGGTTAGAATTGACCCCGGTCTTGGATCGTCACCTCAATTAGGTCAGAATTTACCTCGGTCCTCAGTCGTCACCACTCTTAGGTTAGAATTGACCCCAGTCTTGGATCGTCACCTCAGTTAGGTCAGAATTGACCTCGGTCCTCGGTCGTCACCACTCTTGGGTTAGAATTGACCCCAATTTTGGATCGTCATCTCAGTTAGGTCAAAATTGACCTCGACCCTCGGTCGTCACCACTTTTAGGTCAGAATTGACCCCGGGCTTGGATCATCACCTGAATTAGGTCAGAATTGACCTCAGTCCTCGATCATCACCACTTTTGGGTTAGAATTGACCTCGATCTTGGATCGTCACCTGAATTAGGTTAGAATTGACCTCGGTCCTCGATCGTCACCACTCTTGGGTTAGAATTGATCCCGGTTTTGGATCGTCACCTGAATTAGGTCAGAATTGACCTCGGTCCTGAGTCTTCATCACTCTTGGGCTAGAATTGACCTCGGTCTTGGATCGTTACCTCAGTTAGGTCAGAATTGACCTTGGTCTTCAGTCGTCACCACTCTTGGGTCAGAATTGACCCCGGTCTTGGATCATCGCCTCAGTTAGGTCAGAATTGACCTCAGTCCTCGATCATCACCACTATTGGGTTAGAATTGACCCTGATCTTGGATTATCACATCAATTAGGTCAGAATTGACCTCGATCCTCGGTCGTCACCACTCTTGGGTTAGAATTGACCCCAGTCTTGGATCGTCACCTCAGTTACGTCAGAATTGACCTTGGTCCTCGATCGTCACCACTCTTGGGTCAGAATTGACCTAGGTCTTAGATCGTCACCTCAATTAGGTCAGAATTGACCTCAGTCCTCGATCGTCACCACTTTTGGGTCAGAATTGGCCCCGATCTTTGATCGTCACCTAAATTAGGTCAGAATTGACCTCGGTCCTCGGTCGTCACCACTTTTGAGTCAGAATTGACCCCAGTCTTGGATCGTCACCTGAATTAGGTCAGAATTGACCTCGATCCTCGGTCGTCACCACTCTTGGGTCAGAATTGACCTCGGTCTTAGATTATCACCTGAATTAGGTTAGAATTGACCTCGGTCCTCGGTCGTCATCACTCTTGGGTCAGAATTGACCCTGGTCTTGGATCATCACTTGAATTAGGTCAGAATTGACCTCGGTCCTCGGTCGTCACCACTCTTGGGTTAGAATTGACCTCGGTCCTCGATCGTCACCTGAATTAGGTCAGAATTGACCTCGGTCCTCGATCATCACCACTCTTGGGTCAGAATTGATCCCGGTCTTGGATCGTCACCTGAATTAGGTCAGAACTGACCTCGGCCCTCTGAATTGGTCATCCTCGCTTCCTTAGGTCCTCATAATCAACCTCGACCCTCTGATTTGGTCATCCCTAGCACGCTTCTTAAGGTCCTCAAAATCGACCTCGACCCTCTGAATCGGTCATACTCTCTCTGAAGCATCATGCGGTGTCTAATCGATGGCTATCATTTGTTACAAACTCAACCTTCAAGGGGCTATGTAGACACCTCATTCTATTAGCCCTAACTCTCCTTAGGTCCCTAGTACCTCCACTCATCACCGCAAACCCATGGTCATGTCCTGAGCACTGACCTGGAAGCCATCGGGCACTCCCTGACTCGGTTTGACCAAAATTCAAACTCTTTATCTCAATCAAGACTGAATGAATCTTCAAAGGTCACTGAATACCCTTTCCAACGGTCCACCCCGTGCGCGATTCTAACTTACCATGCGGACGAACGGTCCGTTTGCGTCCGAAACCTGACCCAGAGGCCACCGGGGGTTCCCGGGCTCTGTTTGACCTAAGTAAACTTATAATCTCAACCAAGGCTGAATGAATCTTCAAAGGTCACTGAATACCCTTTCCAACGGTCCACCCCGTGCGCGATTCTGACATCCCATGTGGACGAACGATCCGTTTGACTTCGAGAGGCCACCGAGCGCTTCCCGGACCCGGTTAACCAAAGTCAACTCTCCAAACTGGGTCAAACTCTTTGGAATGTCCAAGTACATCTCCTAACCTTTCCAATGGTATTCCCCGTGATCGATTCAGACTTACCATGTGGACGAACGATCCATTTGTGTCCGAACGATTCCCCGTCCAGCGGACTGACAAATGCTTCCGAGCCACATTTGACCCAAAGTAAACTCCCGAACTTGGGATAAGTCCAAAGTACTTTCGAAGGTCTCTAAATTACCTTTCCAACGGTATGCCCCGTGCCTGATTCAAATCAACGGTTTGCCCTCGGCGACCGACTTTCTAAAAAAGCCTGAAACACACTGCCAAATGGCAGGTCCCAGAACCTGCCTATCGGCACCTTCCTGCCGACAGGCAGGAAGGGCTCTATGCTGATCAGCAAACCCCTGGGCCTATAAAATGAGGCCTTGGCCTCATTTGCAAGGAGAGCCCAGATCAGAAGGAAATCACTCTCAACAAGTCCCAGAAACCTCTCTCGAAGGCAGCGTGATTTCAACTCTCAAATCCCCTTTTTACCTACACTTCTCATCATCCCCTCCATCAAACTTGGTGAATTAACCACACTCCATCATCATCCAAGGTGCAAAGGCTGCTCTTCAACATTCAAGATCAAGCTCAAGATCTTCAAGAAGGTCCAACTTTCTCAAACTCTCTCTTAAAATTCTCTTAAATTCCCAATAACTTGTTTTCTTACTCAGCACTTTTATTATCTCATCTCACACATCCTAATATACTTTTTATTTAGTATTATTGTACCTCTTTTATTTTCATAAAACCCAAAAAATAAGAAAAAGAGGGTTTGCTCATAAATTCCAAGTAGGGATTCTCACACTTTTTCCACACTTTTCTCACAACTAAAACACTTTTTTCTACACACACACTTACAAATAAGAGATTCCCCATTTGGATTTATGGAATAAACCCCACCCCTCCTTTTGTATGCGAACTACGTGTACTTTGATGCCTTTATAGGCTACGTAGGCGTCTCGGGGTAAAACCCGAGATTCGAGTCCTTTGTCCTCTTTTTTTTCACTTTTTCTTATTTTCTATCTTCTCTTTGTCCCATTTTCTATTATATTCTATACATTCGTTCTTAGTGGCATATTATCTCACATGCGTTATCGTTCCCTTATAACAATCAACGCAAGGGTAGTCGCACAAATTGTATTTTTTACATTAATCTCACATTCTTACAGATGACTCGCTTTATCTTTTCCATGATACAAGTCGAGGATTCTTACCTACATTCTATATATACACATGCACACATATCACGGGGGGAAATATAAAGGAAAATAGCAAATGTTCATGAGAGATCGAAAGGGCGGAATGGGTGCCTAACACCTTCCCATTTCGTAACTAAGCCTCCGAACCCTTCTCGAACACGCACCAGTATGTCTTTGGATGCCATCCTTAGGGGTGGCTCCCCCTTTCTTTTGTCTATTTTGAGTAAAATAGACTGGTGATTGTGAATCTCTCTACATTTTTACACCTCACAAATTGACGTCGGTCGAAGCGCTCTCCCGAGAGGGGACGCGCGGGACCCTAAGGATCCTTTTCCCTCCGCGGTGGGGATGGGGGATGGCCACACTTGTAAACTAGACTTTCAAACACCACCGGAAGCCCCGTTATTTTTTTATATCTAAAGCTTAAGAGTTCGGCCCAGATATTCCCTGCAGCGCCTGGGAGTCTAGTGTTCCTCAGAGATCGGCAAAAGCACTAATGTCGGCCAAGTTAGATAGGGTCTTAGTATTGATGCTACTAAGAATATGGCCAAAATTAAAAGGCGGGAAAGGTTGGGGTCTTGTAAAGTTTGACCAGTTGATGAGACCTTATTTTTTAAAGTAGGCGGGTTTGGGGTGGACCTCCTAATCAAAATATGTAAGTATATTTATTATTATTGTTGTGTTATATCTTCCTTTTCTTTATTATTGACCTCATCTTTACTTTTCAGATCGTCCGCCCAATACACCAAAGGACCTATGGAAGATGATGGATCATAATCTTGCCATTATGATGAAATAAGTGGGGAAGAAGACTGTTCCTCTACCTCAGACCAAGAAATCCATAACTTGTAATCCCAGCCAGGTCGAGGGGACTAAGAAGAGGAAGGAGGTTCCTAAGGACATCCATGTTTCAAACCAACAAAATAAGTACAAGGATAACTCTTATAGGACAATTTCGACACACGTAATTCCAATTTCTTTTGAAGATGCACTCTCGGCTCGTCTAGATAACTTAAAAATAAGTTCGAAATCCCTCATTGGAACAAAAAGAATGCTTTTGAGGTGTTGGCCTCCATAACACTAGAGACTAACAATCGTTTCTTGGAATCCATGGATGTTTCTCTTTTGAGTAATTTTTGTTTGCGTAGAGCTGTTCAGGTAATCTTTTGTACTTTTATTTTATTTACGTTAATATGTGTAGACTTATCTCGTACTTACGTCTCATATTTTTTGTAGTATGTTTTTGTCTTTGAAAAAAGTCCATCAGTGGGTATTAGAAAAGCTTCCTGAGATTCGGCTAGCCATAGAGGCTATCAAAAATAAGAAGGATCTAAAGAAGCAAATCTTAACCAAGGACAATGACCACAAGAAGGCCATGGAAACCTGAGGACTCAACATAATGAGGCCATCAATCAGTTAAATTCTTATCATAATGCTACCATCAAGGCCCTGATCGAGAAGCAGGTGTTTGAGGTACAAGAGAATGTGAAGGATGTCATTGACAAAGCCTATGATGAGGCCAAGAAAAATATAGTTGAAGAGTTTAAATCTTTAGAAGATTTTTTAGGATATTGCCTTCAAAAACTTGAGAGGTTGGCTCAGACAGCTTGTCGATGGGCCACATTGAACTTCCTAGACATCTCCCATATGACTTTGCAACTCGAGGTCTTTAGCTTCTCTGACCCTTTGGCAATGATAGCCTTATCTGAAATTGAGAGGTCGACACAACCCGCGCCAACCGTCCTGGTAGTTGATAAGGAGGGCGACAATGAGCTGGTTGTGGATTAGGAGGGAAACAATGAGGCCTAGACAACCCATGTTGAGAATGATGAGGATACTGAACCTGAGAAGAATGATTCCGCTTATGGTGGGCTCAGATGGAGACTGAGGGAAACCTATCAACTTGAATTTTCCTATTTTCTGTCAAGGCGGGCTACCTGTGGCTTGATGCCCTTTGTCCGATGTAACTATTGAACACATTTCATTTTTGATAACTTTAACTTACTTTTCCTTGAATAATTACAAGTGTATTCTCGTCAGGTATTATTGAATGTGCTTGAGTATAAATATTTGTACATTATGTTTATGCTATTTCTTTTCATTGTTTTATATCGGCTTGTAAATTTATGCAAATTTTCAGACCTTCTAATTATTGATATATTCTTGTCCTTAGCCGAGAAGTAGTTCAACCAACTTAATTATTGTTTAATCTAGAGAACACCACATAATTATGTTTAAAGGAACCATAGTTAAATGATTCTTCATTATGAATGCACCAAATTAATGGCGTTTAATTAAAAGTTCCCTCTCGTCATTTTGAGAGTGTATGGATGGGTGTCGTCTCGTCCTACATTATCGTCTTGCTGAGAGAGTTTAACTCTCATACCACCAAATTAATGATGTTTAAAGGAACCATAGCTATATGATTTTTCAATTTGAATGCACCAAATTAATGGTGTTTAATTTCAAGTCCCCTCTCATCATTTTGAGAGTGTATAGATGAGTATCATCTTATCTAACACTTTCATCTTGCCGAGAGAATTTAACTCTCATACAACCAAATTAATGATGTTTAAAGGAACCATAGCTAAATGATATTTCAATTTGAATGCACCAAATTAATGGTGTTTAATTGCAAGTCCCCTCTCCTGATTTTGAGAGTGTATGGATGAGTATCATCTCGTCCTACACTGTCATCTTGTTGAGAGAGTTTGACTCTCATACCACCAAATTAATAATGTTTAAATGAACCATAATTAAATGATTCTCCAATTTTCTTTATGTTTTTAACCACCTTGGTGATGTTATCACATTTTTCTCCCCTTTACGTGTTATTGAGAATACATGGACAAGGTGAGCCCCGTCTGGTTTCTCATGTCACTGAGAGTTAGTTAATGTCATTTAACCACATAATGATATTTTGTAGCTTACGATGACTTGTATCATGTAATTTGATCAATTCAAATAACAAAGATATGAAGGAACACTTGAGATTTTTCATTCAGCATAATTTTCTGTACATCTCTCATACAATGGTAATACAAACACTACTACAAAATCTTATTAACAATATCTCTTTAAGTGATTGGCGTTCAAAGGGTTTGAGGATGTTGCTCCTTTCAAATTTTTAAATCGATAAGTGCCACAATGATCTTCCTCAGTAACTCTGTAGGGGCCATGCCAGTTAGTATAGAGCTTATTCAGCTTCTACTAGGCTTTCTTTAACACCCGATCTTCAACTTCTATTAGCTGCCTTAACTCTCTTATTATAGACTTTTTCAGTCCTCTGTTGATAAGCAGCCTGCCTAACCTTTGCGCCCTCTTATCTTTATTCGATGAGGTCCATATCTAAATTTTATTCCTCTGTATTTAATTATGGGTTATATGTCTAAACTCTGTGACTTAGTAGGCCGAACTCGGTAGGTATCACTACCTTTTAGCCATAAGAAATAATAAAAGGAGTTTCCCTTGTTGGCGTTATCTACATCGTTATGTATGCCCATAGGAAAGAGTGAACCTCTTCCATCCAAAGTCCCTTGGCATCTTCTAATTTCTTCTTGATCCCCTTTACAATAGTCTATTTATCACCTCAGTTTTGTCATTCGCCTGAGGTCAGCCTCGAGTTGAGAAAAAATGTTTAGTACCAACCCTCTTGTAGTAGACCTTTAGGGACGCGTTCTTGAACTATTTGCCATTATCTGAGATCAAGGTATGGGGCAGACCATATCTAGAAATGATATTCCTCCAAATGAATTTAAAGGTCTTCATCTCGATGATAGTTATCATGTCCTTTGCCTTAACCCATTTAGAGAAATAGTCGATCACCATAATAAAGTATTTGTAATTTCATGTTGCTCTGGGCAAGGGTCCTACCAAATTAATCCCCCAAACTGCGAACGGATAAGGGGAAGTAATAGATGTTAAAGGTTGATGAGGAATGCTGGCATATTTTTGACATTTATCATATCTCTTCACATAGCTAGCCGCATCCTTGACCAGGATCGGCCACCAGTACCCTTGAGTGACTTTTTTTTGCCAATGATCTCCCTCGTTTGTGACTGGAACAAAAGCCCTCATTTACATCTTTTAGTATATATTCCACCTATATCAGATGAACCCATCGAAGTAAAGGGAGGAGGAACCCTTTCTTATACAAGATGTCTCCTATAATTGAAAACTTGGCCACTTTGTATCTTAACTTCTTTTGCTCCCCTTTTGACTCTGGCAGATCACCATCCCTGATGTATGGGATAATAGGGTCCATCCAAGATGCACCTAGGTTCAGGTTCAAGCAGAACTCAATTGTATTGTCTTCATCTTCAATGGTCGATCGATGTAGGATCTCCACTAGCACTGACCTTCTAATCTCTGTCCTAGTTTTAAACGTTAATCTTACTAAGGCATCGACTCAACTGTTATCTAGTCGAGGGATTAGTTTAAGCTTAACCTATTTGAATTTCTTCATCATTGCTTTTGACCTTGCTAGGTACTTGGCCATTATCACATCTTTTGGTTTGTACACTACTAGGATTTGGTTTACTGCCAATCGGGAGTCACTATGAACTGTCATTTGCCCAACATTTAATGCCTTAGCCAGGGAGAGTCCCGCTAGAAGGGCCTCATATTTTGACTCATTATTGGATGACTTGAAATTAAATCTCATAGTGTATTCAATGTTAGTCTTATCTGGGGCTGACACTATAAGGTTGACACCACTCCCAATCTCGTAAAAAAATCCATTTACAAATAGGCTCCAAACAGTGTCTTCTATTGATAAAGTGACCACATCCACCACTCCATTGTTTAATAGAAATTTCTCCTCTTCATTATCAACCACCATAGTTCTGGAAATACTCGTCTCAGCCTCAGTCGGGCTTGCACTTGCTTTTTTAGCTCTTTTACTGGATCTACAAACTTTTCAGTACCAGCCTCGTCCCAAGTGAACTCGGTTATAAAATCGGCCAAAGTTTGCCCTTTGATGGTTATTCTTGGTTGATAGATAGTATCAAACTCCCCCAACTTTATCGACCAGTCCATTAACCTACTCGATTTCTCAAGTTTATGGATGACCACTCTAAGAGAAGAGTCTGTAAGGATGACCATTGTGTAATCCTGAAAATAAGGTTTTATTCTCCTAAATGCATGTATCAAAGTATAAGCCAGCTTCTCCATATTCGAGGATCTATGCTCGGCCCCTTAAAGGGCCTTACTGTTAAAGTAGACTGGCTTGTGTATCCCATTATCATCTTGTACAATTGTTATGTTGATTTCTGACTCACATACGGCTAGGTACAAATATATCTTTTCTTCCTAAAAAGACTGGGATAATAAAAGTGGAGAGCCGAGGAAAAACTTCAACTCCTAGAAGGCTCTCTCACATTCCTCATTCCATTTGAAAGTTTTTCTCAACACTTTAAATAAGGGTAGACATTTTTCAGTAGCCCTTGAAACGAACCTATTCAATGCAGCAACTCGTCCAGTCAGCCTTTAAACATCTTATATGGTTTTTGGAGTCTTCATCCCAACCAATGCTTTAATTTTTTCAGGATTAACCTCTATCGCTCGTTGATTGCTAATGAACCCTAGGAATTTGCCTACTTCAACCCCGAATACACACTTGACGAGATTGAGCTTCATTCGATATTGTTCCATTGTGTTAAAAATGTTCTCAAGATCGGCCATATGTGTCTCGACGTTGAGGCTCTTACTTAACATGTCATCAACAAATACATGCATGGTATTGCCCATTTTATCCTCAAACATCTTATTTACTAGTCTCTGATACATTGCCCTGGCGTTCTTATGGCCGAAGGGCATGACCTTATAGTAATACGTACCCTTGTCGGTGATGAATGAGGTCTTCTCGGCATCGGTTGGGTCCATAAATATCTGATTATAGGGTGAGTAGGCATTAATAAAACTCATTAATTCATGTCGAGCCGTAGCATCAACCATTTGATCAATTCTCAGGAGTGGGAAGTTGTCCTTTGGATAGGCTTTGTTCAAATCAGTGAAGTCTACACACATCCTCCACTTGTCATTAGGCTTAGGCACAATCACTATATTGTCTAACCACTCTGGGTAAACGACCTCCCTAATGAACTATATGTACTCTAACTTCTTCACTTTTTCTCTTATGGCTTCATATTTCTCCCAGAAGTAGATCATCCGCCTTTATCTGAATGTCTTGACTCCTTCATCTACATTCAATCTACGACAGAGTATCTATGGATCAATCCCCGGTATGTATGCATAATTATAAGAATATTTTTTCAAATATTCTTCATAACACAGCTTTAGGCTAGTTTGGCGTATCCCGTTATAAATTATCACGCACCGAGAAGATGAATTAAACTCACGCAATTCCAAGTTTAAAGACTTCCCGACATCCAAAAAGGTATAAAATAATTTAGAGTTTAAATTAATTCATGGCATTATATTTGGAATGTTTAATTTTTATCAAAAGACGAATAGGACTATTTTAGTTTCAAAAATATGTTTTTTAGATACCTGTAGGCGGAGTTTAAAACACAAAGGTTTTGACGTTTCTGTCATTCAAATGACAAGGCTTTATCCTTCAAACGACATCCTATTGTCATTCAATTGACATTGGAAGTCATTCTACCGACATGTCATTATCGTTCAAACGACATCCCCCATATCGTTCGAACGACCCGCCGACTTAAAGTTTTTATAAATACATGTTTCGTTATTCACTTGTTTAAGAATTTTGCAAACTACGTTTCTACCCAAAACACTGTTTTAATTCACAAAACATATCCTTGAATATTTTTCATATGAATTAGTTTAAAACCCCAAAAAGTTTTGTATATCTACACACACTTTGGTGGAAAGGCACTCCATTGCTGACTTATGATACCTGTAGGGATTCACTGCTGAAGATGAAGGTTGAGGTTGACGAAGGGCTGTGGTCCATTGTGGTTCTCGAGAGAATCATTTATGATTTTAGGCTGCGATCTATGTGAGTTTTTTGTGAAAGATTCATTGCAGATTTCATTGTGTAATTTGTAAGTTGCGATTTATGTCATATAGTGAAATAAAGGTTTTTACCTCAAAGAGTTTTTTTTCCTGAAAACTAGCCTTGTCGTATTTTTGTGGTTTGATTCATATGTTTTATCACCATAGATGTATGCGTAGGATAAAAAGATAAAATCAATTTAAAATCCACTCCCGTATTAAAAATTTGTATTGCGATTTTCGTTGGTTTCCACCCTTGCAATTATTTTGCATTCTCAAATTGGTATTAGAGATTTAGCTCTTGATTTTTACCTTTACAAATTGGTATAGGATCAGGTTGCTCCCAGTTATCCAGTGATCCTGATTTTTTTTTTACTAATACTTTTTTACTATTCACGTTGTCAAATTGGTATCAAAGCGGGTTATACTAAATTTTTATGTTTGATCTTGTTTACTCACAATTTTTGGGTGGTTGATTGTTTTATACATATCACTTGTTTGCTTGTTTTTCTCTCGATGGAATCTCCTTGTTCTGAGGGCTTAAATCGTTTGAATTTGACATTTGCTAAAAGAATTAAATTATTGGAAAAATAAAATTCTCGTTTGAAATTCGATATAGATCTTTTGCAAACGGTTAAAAATCAAAGAGAGTTTTTTCGAGAGAAGTTTGTTTCCTTATACCATGTATTTATTGATTTAAAATTGTTCAAGAAGGAGAGTGATGATAGAGTCCTTGTTTTAGAAAAAAAAAATAGAGGACTTGAAAAAATCTAGGATTTTTGTTTGTGCCAAAGAGGATAAAAATATTTTGATTATTGATTTTATGGAATGTGAGAAGACTCCTAGGGAAAAGTTTGCCTTTATTAGTGTGAGAGAGATAACCTTCAAGGTATGATTGAAAATATGAAGAAACATTCCCTTAAATTGGAAGAGTCTGATTCTTTGCTTGAGTAAAAAATTTTGAAGTTGAAAAATGATATAAAAGACTCGAGTAGTTTGAGTAGTGATGGTAACGGCTCGCCTTCTTCTAATTCTTCGAATATTAAATCCAAAACCACTGTTTAATTTCGAGGGTCAACCAAAATTAAGGACGTTCAAAACGGTCAACTCATAGGTAACAGTCAACCCGTTTACACATGTTAACATTGTTGTAGGAAAGGTCACCTTTGGCGTTTTTATTTTGATCTTGAAAGAGGTCTTAGAAAGTTGAAGTCTAATGTCCCGTTGGTTCCCAAAACCCACATCCAACGTTTCACATCTATTTGGGTTAGGAAATCACTTTTGGAGACGTTAAATGTTATATTGGTTGATTCTCCTGTGCTTTCACTTGATGCGTCACATGATATTTCATATAGCTGATAGCTTGCATGATTTGTTTGTCATATACTAATTGTGTTTCATGATATATATTTACTAGTGTTATGACGTGTGTCCTTTTTGTATTATATTTTTTCTTTTATTGAGTCATATTTAAAAAAACAAAAAGATTTTTCGGTTTATATATTTTTTGAAAAAATACAAAAAGATTTTATTTTTTGAAAAATTCAAAAAGATTTTCGATTCTTAGTCTATTTTAGTTTTACACATTTGGTGGTATATTGGTGTGTTTGAATCCAATTCACTACACAATTTTCATGTGGCTAGGACATTTGCTTATGACTTTAGATACTTGAATTGATATTAAATATATTTATGGAGTTGTTTCAAACTTAATTTATTGTATGGATTCAACTTTGTATATGCCACCACACACATGCACGAGCTTATTGGATCTTGACTTCATGATGTACATTTGATCTTGGTGAGATGTTCTCCTATCAATTTTGTCATCTACATGTTTATTTGACTATGGAGGATTTGTGCATATAAGAACCATTACCCATGAGGATTTGTTTAGTATTGAAAAAATAATGAGTATACATGGGAAAGGGCTGCGAGAGTATAATGAACTCGTCGTGAAGCCACCGTTTGAAAAGAGACCAAGAAAAAGTTAAGGCAATAAAAAGAAAAATATGGCAACTAGGGGCCAAATTTGTTTAGTTTGATATATTGATTCAAAAGATAATAAAAGATATATTTTGAGGGAGCTTGGATGGAAATACCAATGGGTTTTCACAATGACAATGTATCCTAGTTAAGCTTATTTTATCATAACGCTATTGATTTGTAGTATCATTAATATTATAGGCTTGTGTGCCTTGTAATAGTTTTTCTTCATTAAGTTCAAATTTTAATTGTCACATTGAGGCTAAAGTTTAGTTTGATAAAGTTTTACGGTCAATTAGAACTTCTTGAACATGTTTGACTGTTTGGGTTATAATTCTTTTGTTAGTAGCTCACGCCCATTCATTCCATTTCATATGTTTGGACACATCTATACTATGATATTGTTTAAACCTAATGTGTTTTGTGTCATGTTTGGAGGTTTTTTATACCTATATATGTGTGCCCAATTTTCTTTCATATATTTTGCATATATTATATATCGAATGTTTTTTGTATTTATGAAATTTGCGTTTTTTGGAAAAATGGAAAATTTTCAAAAATAGTTGGTTGTGTTTTCCTTTGAGATGATCATCACACATGCTTGATTTACATCTTTTGTGATAAAATCTTTTTTTCATGTTGATGCTTTTCACTTAATGTTTATTGTTTCTACTTCTTTGTTTATTTGTCTATTTCGTTTAAAAACAAAGGGGGAGATAAAGAAAATTAAATAAAAAATGGAGTTTTTGATGAGTTTGAATTGTGGGGGAGAGTTTACTTATTTATGAGCTTTGTCTTGTTTTAAACTTGATATGTTACCAAGGTATATATTTTTTGTCTCATGTATGTAGGTACTCAAAGATGAATATAAAGACACTCGAATGAAGACACAACTTGGGAATAAGATGAAGTTTGAAGACAAAGATAATTATGTCGTTCCGTTTTAGGGTTGGAAAGGGTGTTAGTATCTTTGTAATTGGAGATTTTGATTTTAATTTGGTGCTCGGTCATTTTGTTTGTTTTGTAGCGGAATAGCCAAAGGGGGAGATTTGTAAGAATAATTTTTCCCGTATTGTTTATAACATAGTTTTATGCTAGTTTGGCGTATCCTGTTACAAATTTTCACGCACCAAGAAGATGAATTGAACTCACGCATCTCCAAGTTTGAAGGCTTCCCGACATCCCAAATGGTATAAAATAATTTAAAGTTTAAATTAATCATGGAATTATTTTTGGGCTGTTTAATTTTTATCAGAAGACAAACAGAACTGTTTTGGTTTCGAAAATATATTTTTCTAATACCTGTAAGATGAGTTAAAAAAATAAAACTTTTGACGTTATCGTTCAAATGACAAGGATATCTCATTTAAACTACATTGGAAGTCATCCAAATGACATGCCATTGTCGTTCAAACGACATCCCCCATATCGTCCGAACGACCCGCCGACTTAAAGTTTTTATAAATACCTATTTCGTGATTCAGTGGTTTAACAAATTTTCCAACTACATTTCTACAAATCAGCAGCAAAATTTCTTCAAGTTTTGTGTTCTTGTGAATTAAATTAGAACCCTAAAAAGTTTTGTATCTTTTCATACACCTTGATGGAGAGGAACTCCATTGCTGACTTGTGATACCTGCGAAGATTCACTGTTGAAGAAGAAGGTTGTGGCTGATGGAGGGTTGTTGTCCATTGTGGTTTTCAAGGGAGTCATTGTTGATTTTAGGCTGTGGTCCATGTGAGTTTTCTACGAAAGATTCATTGCATATTTCATTATGTAATTTGTAAGTTGTGATTTACGTTATATAATGAAATAAAGGTTTTTTACCCGAAAGGTTTTTTTCCTGAAACGTTGCCTTGTCGTATTTGTGTGGTTTAATTTATCTGTTTTATCACCATATATGCATGCGTAGGATAAAAAGATAAAATCAATTTAAAATTCGCTTTCGCATTTAAAATTGGTTTTGGGATTTGTGTTGGTTTCCACCCTTACAATTATTTTGCAATTTCAAATTAGTATCAGAGCTTTAGCTTGGGATTTTTACCTCTATAATTTGGTATCAGAGCAGGTTTCTCCAAGTTATCGAGTGATCCTAATTTTTTTTATTTTTCTTACTAATACCTTTTGACTATTCACGTTATCAAATTGGTATCAGAGCTGATTGCACTAAGTTATTGTGCTTGATCTTGTTTACTCTCTATTTTTGGGTGGTTGGTTATTTTATACATCTCTCTTAATTGTTTATTTTTCTCTCGATGGAGTCTCCTAGTTTTGACGGCTTAAATCGTTTGAATTTGATGTCTGCCAAAAGAATTAAATTTCTTGAAAACGAAAATTCTCGTTTGAAATCCGCTATGGTTATTTTGCAAACGGTTCAAAATCAAAAAGCTTTTTTCGAGAGAAGTTTGTTTCCTTGGACCATGTCTTTACTGATTTAAACTTGTCCAAGAAGGAGAGTGATGATAGAGTCCTTATTTTAGAAAATTAATTAGATGACTTGAAAAATTCTAGTGTTTGTGTTTGTGCCAAAGAGGATAAAAATATTTTGATTAATGAATTTATGGCACGTGAAAAGACTCTTAGGGAAAATTTTACCTTTACAAAAGGTGAGGGAGATAACCTTTTAGTTATGATTGAAAATATGAAGAAAGAGTCCATAGAATTGGAAGAGTCTAATTCTTTGCTTGAGCTAAAAAAGTTGAAGTTCAAAAATGATTTATAAGACTCGAGTAGTTTGAGTAATGATGGTAATGGATCCTCTTATTAATGTTCTTCGAATGTTAAAGACAAAAGCATTGTTTGTTTTATAGTGTCAACCAAAATCAAGTACGTTAGAAAATATTAACCCATAGGTTGTCCTCCCGTTTACACATGTTCACATTGTGGTAGGAAAGGTCACATTAGGCATTTTTGTTTTGATCTTGAAAAAGGTCCTATAAAGTTGAACTGTAGTGTCCCGTTGGTTACCAAAACCCCTATCTGACGTTTCACATCTATTTGGGTTAGAAAATCACTTTTGGATATGTTAAAAGTTAGATTGGTTGATTCTCACATGCTTGCACATGATGAGTCACTAACTATTTCATATCGTTGAATGTTTGCATGATCTTTTTTGTCATATGCTAGTTATTTTTCATGATATATATTTGCTAGTGTTATGATGTGTGTAATTTTTGTATTATATTTTTCTTTCATTAAGGCATATTTGAAAAATGCAAAAATATTTTTTGGTTTTTACATTTTTTGAAAAATACAAATTGATTTTTTCTTTTGAAAAATTCAAAAAGATTTTCTGTTCTTTGTGTATATTAGTTTTACACATTTGGTGTGGCATATTTGTGTATTTGAATCCAATTTACTATGCAATTTCCATGTGTCTAGGACATTTGGTTATGACTTTAAATACTTGAATTGATCTAAACCATGTTTATGGAGTTGTTTCATACTTGACTTGCTGTATGGATTCGACTTTGTATATGCCTCCACACACACTTAAACGAGCTTATCGGATCTTGACTTCATGATGTACATTTGAGCTTAGTGAGACGTTCTCCTGTCAATTTTCTCATCTACATATTTATTTGACTATGGAGGATTTGTGCATATAAGTACCGTTTCCCGTGAGGATTTGTTTAATATTGAAAAGTTATGAGTGTACACGAAAATGGGTTGCGAGAGTAAAATGAACCCGTCGTGAAAGACACCGTTTGAAAAGAGACCAAGAAAAAATTAAGGCAATAAAAAGAAAAATATGCCAAATAGGGTACAATTTTGTTTAATTTGATATATTCGTTCAAAAGAAAGAAAACAAATATTTTGAGGGAGTTTGGATGGAAATATCAACGGGTTTTCATAATGACAATGTATCCTAGTTAAGCTTATTTTTTCATGATGAAGTTGATTTGTAGAATCATTAATATTCTAGGCATGTGTGTATTGTACTTGTTTTTGTTCATTAAGTTCAAATTTCAATTGTCACATTGAGGCTAAAGCTTAGTTTGACAAGTTTTTGCGATCAATTTGAACTTCTTGAACATACTTGAGTATTTGAGTTATAATTCTTTTGTTACTAATTCACGCCCATTCATTCCATTTCATATGTTTGGACACAATGATACTATGCTAGTATGTAAAGCCTATGTGTTTTGTGTCATGTTTGGAGTTCGTTTATACCTATACATGTGTGCCAAATTTTCTTTGATATATTTTCCATATATTATACATGGAATGTTTGTTGTGTTTGTGAAATTTGCATTTTTTAGAAAAATTAAAAACTTTCAAAAATAGTTGGTTGTATTTGCCTTTGAGATGATCATTACACATGCTTGATTTACATCTTTTGTGATGATATATTTTCTTCGGCATGATGCTTTGTACTTATTGTTTATTATTTATACTTCTTTGCTTATTTGTCTATTTCGGATTAAAACAAAGGGGGAGATAAAGAAAATTAAATTAAAATGGAGTTTTTGATGAGTTTGAATTATGGGGGGGAGTTTATTTATTTATGAGCTTTGTTTTATTTAAAACTCGATGCGTCATAAAGGTATATGTTTTTTTGCCTCATGTGTGTAGGTACTCAAAGATGAATATAAAGACACACGAATGTAGACACAATTTGGGAAGAAGATGAAGTTTGAAGATAAAGAAACTTATGTCATTCCGTTCTAGGGTTGGGAATGGTGTTAGTATCTTTGTAATAGGAGATTTTGATTTTAATTTGGCGTTCGGTGATTTTGTTAGTTTTGTACCGGAATATCCAAAGAGGGATATTTGTAAGAACAATTTTTTTAGTATTGTTCATAACATTCATTTAGGCTAGTTTGGCGCATCCCGTTATAAATTGTCACGCACCAAGAAGATGAACCGAACTCACGCATCTCCAAGTTTGAATACTTCCCGATTTCACAAAAGGTATAAAGCAATTTAGAGTATAAATTAAATCATGGAATTATATTTGGTATGTTTAATTTTTATCAAAAGACCAACAGGACTGTTTTGGTTTCGAAAACATGTTTTTTAGATACCTATAGGCGGAGTTTAAAAAATAAAGGTTTTAATGTTTCTATCATTCAAATGACAAGGCTATGTCATTCGAACGACATCCTACTGTCGTTCAAACGACATTGGAAGTCGTACTAACGACATGCCATTGTGATTTAAACGATATCCCCCATGTCATTTAAATGACCTGCGACTTAAAGTTTTTATAAATACTTGTTTTGTGATTCAGTTGTTTAAGAATTTTTCCAACAACGTTTCTTCATATCAACAATGAAATTTCTTCAAGTTTTATGTTCCCAAAACACTATTTTATTTCACAAAATGCAACTTTGAATATTGTTCTTGTGAATTAGTTTAGAAACCTAGAAAGTTTTGTATTTTTGCCTACACCTTGGTGGAGAGGCACTCCATTACTGACTGCGGGGATTCACTGCTGAAGATGAAGGTTGAGGTTGGCGGAGGGCTACGATCCATTGTGGTTTTTGAGGGAATCATTGCTAATTTTAGGTTGCGGTCTATGTGAGTTTTCTGCGAAAGATTCATTGTATATTTCATTGTGTAATTTATAAGTTTCGATTTATGTTATATAATGAAATAAAGGTTTTTACCCGAAAGGGTTTTTTTCTTGAAACTTGGCCTTGACGTATTTACGTGGTTTTATTTATCTAATTTATCACCATATATGCATGCGCGGGATAAAAAGATAAAATCAAATTAAAATTCGCTTCCGTATTTAAAATTGGTATTGTAATTTTTATTGGTTTCCACCCTTGCAATTATTTTGCATTCTCAAATTGGTATCAGATTTTTTACTCGGGATTTTTACCTCTACAAATTGGTATCAGAGCAGGTTACCACATGTTATCGATTGATCCTGATTTTTTTTATTTTTTCGGCCAATACCTTTTGACTACTAAATTGGTATCAGAGCGGGTTGCACCAATTTATTGTGTTTGATCTTGTTTACACGCTATTTTTGGGTTGTTGGTTATTTTATACATCTCACACGTTTGTTTATTTTTCTCTCGATGGAGTCTCCTAGTTTTGACGACTTAAATCTTTTGAATTTGAAGTTTGCTAAAAGAATTAAATTTTTGCAAAAAGAAAATTCTCGTTTGAAATCCGCTATGAATCTTTTGCAAACGGTTCAAAATAATAGAGTTTTTTTGTGAGAAGTTTGTTGCTTTGGACCATGTCTTTATTAATTAAAATTCTCCAAGAAGGAGAGTGATGATAGAGTCCTTATTTTTTATAAAGAATTAGCGGACTTAAAAAATTTTGAGGGTTTGTGTTTGTGCCAAAGAGGATAAAAATATTTTGATTAATGATTTTGTGGCATATGAGAAGACACTTAGGGAAAAGTTTGCCTTTATTGAGGTTGAGCATGATAAGATTTTAGGTATGATTAAAAATATGAAGAAGGAAATCCTAAAATTGGAAGAGTCTAATTATTTGCTTGAGTAAAAAATTTTAAAGTTGAAAATTATTTAAAAGACTCGAGTAGTTTGAGTAGTGTTGGTAATCGCTCTTCTTGTTTTTGTTCTTCGAATTTTAAAGACAAAATCATTATTTATTTTAGAGGTTCAAATATAATCAAGGACGTTAGAAAAGGTCAACCCATAGGTAACAGTCCTCCCTGATGATGCTAAGATTTAGCACCACCAGATAAGTGATAGTGAGCGCAAACAGTAGCAGCCATGGCATCCATAGAGATGTATATGTGTATAAGTATGTAGAAGGGGATGAGTATAAGAGGAACTAAGACTGATGTATAGTGGTTCAGCCAATTTGACCTACATCCACTATGAGTGTGTGATCCACTAAGTATGGGCACTAATGGCCTTGGATACAATGCACATAACCCTCTCTCTCTCTACTGTGTGTACAAGCAGAGTTTTAGCTAGGGCTACAGTTCATGGATCGATCCCCCGTAGGGTTGTAGGTGACAAGTATATATAGGTCTTGGGGGGTGTAGTGTACCCCCCAAGTATGCATGGTGCATGTAAATGATGATCTAGCCAATCCCCTGTTGACACCTGTAGATGCCAAATGATGACATAGTATTCCCTCACGTGAAGGTGTGATTTGGTTATAATGGTCTTCCACATGCCATGTGGGCCTCACGCGCACTGTTCCACGCGTCTCCCAAACCACGCGCTGTCATGATGTCACCCTCGGCCTATGAGCCGAGGCCGAGGGCAAAGTTTCTTCCAGTAGTGAGCCTGGCCCAATTCTGGCCTCGTACTGTTGTACCCTCGTAGGGTCGTCTGGAACCTGGTGAAGGGTCGGCCCCTCGTAGGGTCGTCTGGAACCTGGTGAGGGGTCGGTCCCTCGTAGGGTCGTCTGGAGCCTGGTGAAGGGTCGGCCCCTCGTAGGGTCGTCCGTTTATCATCAGCCAGGCCAAGGATATAAACGGGTATATCAATCACCCCCCATCCCTTAGCCATAGGTGCTGTTGAGATGGCTGAGGGATAGTGTTTTAAATGAGATGCATATATGATCAGTTAGATGAGTGACACCTGGGCAGATACTCATTGTTGTTCAAGTTTCCAAGGCATGGCGGCTGCACACTGCATGGGGCTTTGTGCCCTAATTATACCTTTCTTGGTAAATGGGTCCACTTATTACCAAAGTATTTAAGAGGTTTTCAAACTCTCTCTCTTCCTTCTTCTTCTTCGCGCCTAAGCATTCTCTCTCTCTAGAATTTTATTAGCCTTCATCGCCATTTGCAGCCTTCAATTCTTCAAGTCTTAGCAACGTTTTTGCTCTCTTTATCAGGTACTCTCTTTTGCCTTCATTTCTATTTGCTCTTTAGGGTTGTGGGGCTGCATTTTCTTTAGGTTGTGCCATAACCTTTTCCGACGTCTTCTCCGGTAACTGGTTCTTGGGTGTTCTTGATAGAAACCATTGAGTTCCTTTGTTTTGCTCCAAAAGTCCAACCTGGTCAATTTCCCATTTGTTTGTAGCAAGTTTAGTGTAATTTCTCCAAGTGTAGAGTCTTCCCTTTAATGCTTAGGAGGCTTTATATCTTAGTATCTGAGTTCCCATCCTTGAGAGAGAAGCTCTTTGCCGAGATTAGACGAATAGAGGAAGAGGAAGAGAAAAGATGAGGGGACGACCCTAATTGGGTACGACCCATCTTCCCCATTCCTCTTTCCACCATAAAACCATTTGAACCGTCTGAGTCTTGTGGGTCCTCATCTCGTCCAGCCGAGATTCCCAAACCAAGTGAGATGGACGAGAGAGCATCCTCGCCAACTGGTGCTGAAACTTCTGGTAGGAGGGAGACGTCTAACCTAAGCCCAGGCCGAGAGGTCGAGGGTACGGTCCCCTCCGAGGCTGTCCCTGTGACAACCATGTCTCCCCATGCCTTCCAGGTGGCTTTTCCCAAAGGCCCTCCGGCAGATGTCGAGGCCGAGGGGCAGGGGACTGAGGACGAGGACGATGATACAGATGACGAAGTTGATACCTACCATGCCTCGTATTTTATCTCCTCTGTTAGGGATCGCGACCTCCTGATATGGAGGCATGCATATGGAGTGCCCCTCAGCATAACTATGAGGGTTCCCTCTGACTTTGAGAGGGTTTTTGATTGTGGAGAGGGAGAGGTGGCAGTTTATGAACAAATGCTCAAGGTCGGAGTCAGATTCCCTCTGCATACTGCCATCGTAGATATCCTGTCTTCCCTCGGCGTTGCCCCCTCTAAACTTCCCCCCAACTCTTGGAGGACGATCCTGGGCTATATTTCCTTGTGGAAGAATGCCTTCATCGGCGAGCCCTCGACTGACCTATTTTTGGGCTGCTACAACATCACCTCCTCGTCCAAACAGCCTGGATATTATCACCTGGGGACAAGGAGGTCTGAGAAGAAACTACTCCATGTGGCACAAACTTCCAACCATGATTGGAAAAAGAGGTTTTCTTTATCTCTGGGGAGTGGGAGCCCATCACCGATGGTCCGAGGGTCCCCAGGAATTGGTCTAACCCCTCCATGAAGGCCAGATCAGACCCTGGACTTAGCCTGGAGGAGAAGGACATTGTTGATTACCTGAGAGGACGAGGGAGAGAGGGTGAACTTCCCAAATTTGAAGACCTGATGACCCCTCGGTTTCTCAAAGAAGCTGGTCTGAGGGTCGGCCCTCTGACAGAACTATGTGAGTTATACTGAACCTTTTCCATTCTTCACTTATTTTTGAAGTATTTTCTCTTTATATCTACATTTTTCTGACGTGTCGTCCTCTTATCAGGTCGCCCCGCAGGTATATCAGACCAACTTTGGGAAATGACTGCTCCGAGCCTTCTGTCTGGTCTAAGCAAGAAGAAAGGGAAGGAGCCTCAGCAGGCTCCAAGGAAGACGAGGGCCTCCAGGCCGACAGTGGTGGAGTCGATCGCTGACAGTCATAAAAGAAAGGAGCCTGAGGCCCCTGTTGACCCTCGGCCAGATGCTCGGACGAGGGCCAGGGTCGGAGCCTCTGAGGGGACGATCTCTTCATCCAGCATGGGGACCTTCTGGTCTCAGAACCTGGCACATCTGAGGGTCGAGCCCTCATCGCTCATAGCAAACTTGAGGGCAGCCAAGGCCTCAATGTTCTCTGCACCCTCGGCCTCTGACTACGAGTTCCTGTCAAAGATGCCTCCTGCCAAAGTGTACGACTATGGGCTGCACGCCCTTGCACAAGTAATGGTCTTGACCCACTTCTTTTAATTTCATTCTCACCAACTGTTTCCTCGGCCCCTCTTGACATCTGTTTATTGGGCTGCGCAGTCTGTTTGTGCCTTCACCTCAGCCACCAAGTGGATGGATGAGAACCAACAGAAGTTCCATGAAGCTGAGAGGGCTATCCAATATGAGGCAGATCTTCAGTCTGAGCTTGACACTGCAAGGGCTGAGTTGGAAAGTACCAGGACTGTGCATGCAAGGATCCTGGACGAGCTGACAAGGCAGCACGACGAGGACATTAAGGCCAGGGACGAGGACATTAAGGCCAGGGACTTGCTTCTCAAGGAAAAGGATGAGGCCTTGACCAACATGGAGGTCAAGTACAAAGATGACCTTGAAGCAGCCATTATGAAAGCCGAGGCCGATGCTGTTGAGGCTTACAAGGTTTCTGACGAGTTTCAGGGCTTCGGCCTTGAATATTTGGAAAGAGGAATCAGGACTGCCTGCCGATGGGTCGTCCTCAGGTTTGGCGACGTCGTGTCCTCGGTTCGTCCTTCACTGGAGGGTTTTCAACTGGACGATCCCCTAATTGCCGAGGCTCTCAACCAAGTGGAATCCCAAGTTCAAGTCGAGGGCGTCGGCACTTCTGAAGATCATCCAGTTCTGGTTATTGAGGAGACCACTCCTGTAGATGTTGAGGCTTTTCCCTCTGACATTGTCCCTTAGGGTGGTTGTCTGTAGCCCACACCCTCATAATGTACCTATTATTTTTGTACTCTTTTTTGTAAAAAACTTGGATATCTTGTATCTCACTTTAATTAATATCATATCGTCTCCTTCACTGTATTCTATATCAGCTTCTTGCATGATTTGCTGTTTTTTGTTAGCCACTAACCTTTCCCTCGTCTTTTTTTAGGACAGTGGTGGGGTCGTCCCCTCCACTGGACCTCATTAAAGCCGAGGGATTAAATTACCAAACATGATTTTAACAAAGTCTACCCTCGTCTTTCTTGAGGACAG
Organism: Sambucus nigra; assembly: GCA_949130495.1. NCBI lineage: Eukaryota > Viridiplantae > Streptophyta > Magnoliopsida > Dipsacales > Adoxaceae > Sambucus > Sambucus nigra. The sequence continues at coordinate 222,266,141 of OX422218.1, forward strand.
TGGTGGGGTCGTCCCCTCCACTGTCCCTCATTATAGCCGAGGGTTCAACTTACCAAATTAATGGTTTTTAACAATGTCTACCCTCGTCTTTCTTGAGGACAGTAGTGGGGTCGTCCCCTCCACTGGCCCTCATTATAGCCGAGGGTTCAACTTACCAAATTAATGGTTTTTAACAAAGTCTACCCTCGTCTTTCTTGAGGACAGTGGTGGGGTCGTCCCCTCCACTGGCCCTCATTATAGCTGAGGGTTCAACTTACCAAATTAATGGTTTTTAACAATGTCTACCCTCGTCTTTCTTGAGGACAGTGGTGGGGTCGTCCCCTCCACTGGCCCTCATTATAGCCGAGGGTTCAACTTACCAAATTAATGGTTTTTAACAAAGTCTACCCTCGTCTTTCTTGAGGACAGTGGTGGGGTCGTCCCCTCCACTGGCCCTCATTATAGCCGAGGGTTCAACTTACCAAATTAATGGTTTTTAACAATGTCTACCCTCATCTTTCTTGAGGAAAATGGTGGGGTTGTCCCCTCCACTGGCCCTCATTATAGCCGAGGGTTCAACTTACCAAATTAATGGTTTTTAACAATGTCTACCCTCGTCTTTCTTGAGGACAGTGGTGGGGTCGTCCCCTCCACTAGTCCTCATTATAGCCGAGGGTGGTTCTCTGTAGATTTTTCCATGCGTGCTAGAACTGACAACCACAGGATGAGGGAAACACTGATATTTCTCATTAATTTTCCAAAGTGTTCTATTGGAGCAACTCTCATTACAATTATGGTCTATCAAGACCTTACAACACTACTTATAGTATTTCTTCAAATGATCTGCATTCCAGGGGTTGGAAAAAGGCTCCCCTCTAGGTTTTCTAGTCTGTAGGTCCCACGGACGACTTCATCGATGACCCTATATGGGCCATGACAATTAGGATGGAGCTTGTTGGTCTTTTGCCAAGTCTTCTTGAGGACCAAGTCCCCCACTGCGATAGGCCTCTGTTTCACCCTCTGATTGTAGAACCTTGCGGTCCTCTGCTGGTAGGCGGCCTGCCTTATCTCAGCGTCCTCCCTTCTTTCCTCAATCAGGTCCAAGTCGAGTCTCCTCTCCTCCGCATTTTTCTGGGGGTCATACACCTGGACTCTATGCGTAGGAAACTCAATCTCGGTGGGGATGACGGCTTCTGATCCATAAGCTAGCATGAATGGGGTCTCTCCGGTAGAGGTCCTCATTGTCGTCCTGTATGCCCATAGCATGGCATATAACTCCTCGACCCATCTTCCTTTTGCCTCCTCGAGCCTCTTCTTGATTCCATCTAGGATTGTCCTGTTTGTAAAATCTGTTTGCCCATTGGCCTGAGGTCGGCCAGGTGTGGAGAAAAATTGCTTAATACTCACCCTTTCATAGTACTTTTGTAGAGAGGCATTCTTGAACTGAGTCCCGTTATCCGATATGAGGGTGTTGGGGAGACCATATCTGCATATAATATTTTTCCAGATGAACTGGAAGGTCTTATGCTCTGTGATCGTCACCATCGGCTCCGCTTCCACCCATTTTGAAAAATAGTCAATGGCTACGATGAGGAATCGATAGTTATTGATGTCCCTGGGCAAGGGTCCTACTAAGTCGATCCCCCACACTGCAAATGGCCATGGGGATGTAATGGAAGTAAGAGGCTGATGGGGCTGGTGAGGGATGGTGGCAAATCTTTGACATTTGTCGCACTTTTTTACATATGCCGCTGCGTCTTTCCCCAAGGTCGGCCACCAGTATCCCTGGGTAATCACCCTCTTCGCTAAGGATCTGCCCCCAATGTGGCTTGAGCACGATCCTTCGTGCACATCTTGCAAAATGGAAGGGACTTCTGAGGGATGCACACACCTAAGTAAGGGGAGCAAAAACCCCTTTTTGTACAAGGTGTCTCCGATGAAAGTGAATTTTGCAGCCCTGTACCTCAGCTTCTTCATTTCCTGCCTTGCTTCTGGCATCTCACCCTCTTTAATGTATCTGATTAGGGGGTCCATCCACGAAGCTTCTTGAGAAACATTTAGAAAATTACTGAGTGTTCCCTCAGCGTCCTCAATAGTTGGCCGAAGAAAAATTTCTACTGGGACCGTCCTCCTGATGTCTGTTCTTATTGCCGAGGCCAACCTAGCAAGGGCATCAGCACGGCCATTGTCGAGCCTAGGTACCCTCCTTAATTTCACTTCTCTGAAGCCCTTCAGTAATGACCTCACCTTCTCAAGGTACCTAGCCATCCTCTCGTCCTTAGCCTCGTAGGCTCCTAGTATATGATTCACCACTAGCCTTGAATCACTATGGACCAGAATGTGGCCGACACTAAGAGACTTGGCCAAGGAGAGGCCTGCTACTAAGGCCTCATATTCATCCTCGTTGTTGGAGGCTTTGAAGTTGAACCTCAGGGCGTATTCAACGTCTGTGCCATCGGGTGCTGATAGTATCAGTCCAGCCCCACTTCCACTGTCACAGGAGGACCCGTCAACGAAGAGGCTCCACAGAGACTTTTCCTCTGAAAAATTTCCCTCAGAGAGGGACCCTTATCTAAAGATGTACCTTCCCTCTTCGTTTTCAGTCGCTTTCCTTCTAGTGGTGCTCGTCTCAGCCCTATCTGTGGGTGTGTCTGCGGGTTTGTCTTCTGTATCCATTTTCTCGAGGGTCCCACCCTCGGCCTCGTCATCTTCCCAAGTGAACTTAGTCATGAAGTCTGCCAATGCCTTCTCCTTAATGGTCGTCCTAGGCTGATACACAATATCAAACTCCCCCAGCTCTATAGCCCAGGCCATCAACCTACCCGATTTTTCTGGCTTGTGTAGGACCTGCCTAAGAGGAGAGTCAGTGAGGACGACCATTGTATGGGACTGTAAGTACGGCTTCATCTTCCTCGAGGCATGGATCAAGGCGTAGGCCAACTTTTCCATCCTCGGGTATCTTTACTCTGCCCCCTGGAGTGCTTTGTTGTTAAAATACACAGGCTTCTGTATCCTGTCTTCGTCTCTCACAATGGCTGCACTGATAGCTGACTCCGAGACGGCGAGGTACACATAAAGTCGTTCACCCTGCACGGGTCGTGATAGCAGCAAGGGTGACCCTAAGTATGGCTTTAGGTCCCTGAAAGCCTCATCACACTTTTCACTCCATTCGAAGGCCTTCCTAAGGATCTTGAATAATGGCAAGCACTTGTCTGTGGCCCTAGACACGAACCTGTTCAAGGCAGCAACTCTCCCTGTGAGCCTCTGAACGTCTTTAATGGACTTCGGGGTCCTCATTTCAATAAGTGCCTTTATCTTCTCAGTATTGGCCTCGATTCCTCTTTGGTTGACAATGAACCCCAAGAACTTCCCTGCTCCGACCCCGAAGACACACTTGGCCGGATTAACCTTCATCTGGTATTTGTCCATCGTATTAAATGTCCTCTCCAGGTCTGCTACATGGTCCTCTGCCTTCAGACTCTTAGTCAGCATATCATCTACGTAGACCTCCATAGACTTCCCAATTTGGTCTTCAAACATTTTATTTACGAGGCGCTGGTACGTTGCCCCTGCATTTTTGAGGCCAAAAGGCATGACCCTGTAACAGTATGTCCCCTTGTCAGTGATGAAGGCGGTCCTCTCCGAGTCTTCAGGGTTCATGAAAATCTGGTTATACCCTGAGTAGGCATCCATGAAGCTCATGATCTCATGGCCTGCGGTAGCGTCTACCATCTGGTCGATGCGAGGGAGAGGGAAGCTGTCTTTGGGACAATGCTTGTTAAGGTCTGTGAAGTCCACGCACATTCTCCACTTGTCGTTGGCCTTCGGGATAATGACTGCATTGGACAGCCATTCAGGGTAGATGACCTCTCTGATAAATTCAGCGTCTTCTAATTTTTTGACCTCGTCCCTGATAACCTCATATTTTTCTCTGGAGTAAATTCTCCTCTTCTGCTTCACCGGCTTCACTCCCTCTACCACATTGAGCTTGTGGCACATGATTTCAGGGTCAATCCCTGGCATATCTATATGACTCCAGGAGAAGACGCTTCGCCTTCTCCTCAACAGTTTAATGAGGTCTTCCTTGATGTTGGGCTTCAGAGACTTGCCAACTTGGACGGTTTTTTTCGTGTCATCCTCATCGAGGATGATGGATTCTACCTCTTTCGTAGCCTCTCCTTTCTTCAGCTTCGTTTCATCTCTGGGGTCTAGGGTATCAATATTATAAGTGGTTGTAACCCTCTTGTGTGCCTCCCTTTCTTCAGCGGAGTTGTAGTAACATCTCTCGCTGTCGTATGGTCTCCCTGAACTTCCCCCACCCCGTAAGGTGTAGGAAATTTGATCATCTGATGGACCGTAGACGGCACAGCTTCAAACCCTTTGAGGGCCACACGCCCCAGTATGATGTTGTAGGCGTAAAACACCTGCTCATCCATCACAAAGAAACTGACCTTCTTTGTGAGCCATCTCGGCCACTCGTCCCCCATCCTTACATCGGCCTCATATACCCCAAAGGGATGAAACTTTTCCCCACTGAACCCAATTAATGGATGATGGTATGGGATGAGTCTAGCACGGCTGAGACCCAAGGCTTTGAAGCACGGCCAAAACATCACATCTGCAGAGCTACCCCCATCTACCAAGATCCTCGGCACCTCGCATCCGTGCACCCTGGTAGTGATGACGATAGGGTCATCATGTGGGGCTAAGAGGCCTTTGAAGTCCATTCTTGAAAATCCCACTATCAGAGTGTCCATATCAACCTTCTTCCTCTTTTCTGACTTGACCTCCAGGGAGGTTGCGTGTACCATCTTCGCCACTGCCTTGGCCTCGGCCACATGGGCCTTCCTGTCAGCGACCTCAGACCCTCCTCCTCCGAGACCCACGGAGATCATTCCCACTCCGAGCGAGATCATATTAAGCCTCTTGACAGGGCCATGGTCGTCTCTCGGCGGGAGGACAGGGTCGTCCTCATCATCAGAAGGGTCGTCCCCTCTTTTTTGAGGACCTTCTCTGCATGCATCGCCTCGTTTCTTTCTGGGGTCGTCCCTTCGGCCCCTCTTGAAGGCACCTTTGTCGACGTACTTTCTGAGCTTCCCTTCCTTCAGCATCTTCTCAATCTCGTCTTTCAGAATAAAGCATTTGTCTGTTACGTGCCCGTGGTCTTGGTGAAATTCACACCACAGGTTCTTATTCCTCTTGTCGGGGGCTGCCCTCAGCTTCTCAGGCCACTTCAGGGACCGTTCACTCTTAATCTCATTGAGAATTTGTTCACAGCTGACCGTCAGAGGGGTGTACCCAGTGAACTTGTCATCCGTGGACCTCTTCTTCCCCTCTTTGTTCTTCTTAGGGTATTTACTCCCACTAGCACCTCCTCTTTCGTCTTCATATTTTGCATCCATCGCCTCTTCGGCGTTCATCACCTTTCCTGCTGTTGATAACAGTTTAGCCATCGTCCTCGGAGGGTCTTCAGCAAGCTTCCATAACAGCTTCCCCTTTTGGAGTCCTCCAATCAGAGCTGTCATAGCTATGCTCTCCTCATAGTCTTCCACCTCCAGCTTCTCCTTATTGAATCTGGCTATATAGTCCCTCAGACTCTCACTCTTCCCCTGCTTAACATAGAGCAGGTGGGTGGTCTTCTTCTGTGGCCTCATCCCAAAGCAGAAGTTATGGATGAACAGGTCTGCCAACTGCTTGAAGTTTTCAATGGAATTTTTTGGAAGAGACGTGTACCAGACATGTGCAGCTCCTGTCAAGGTACCAGAGAAGGCACGACACCTCATCTCATCTGAGATAGAGTATATGTCTGCTGCTGACTGATACATCTCCACATGGTGGATGGGGTTGGTGCTCCCGTCATACCTTGGGGTGACCACGGGTGGCTTGAATTTTAACGGCGTGGGAAAGTTGACTATCTTTGCCACAAGGGGTGAGCCTATGGTGTACCCCCTCTGAAGAGGGTCTCGGCTCTTCAATATATCACCGATCTTATCCTCCAACCGCTGGATTGAGTCATTCCAGGGCCTCACAGGGTCGGCCTGGCCGATGTTATCTCCTGCTGCCTCTCCGAGGTGGACGGAGGGTTCTGCTGCAGCAGGCCTGTGTCAGCTATTCACTTCCCTTTGGCCGTCATCTCGTCCTCGGGGTCGGCCATCTGATGCCTCCCTCCTGTATCTCGCGGCGCTTCTTGGCCTGGAAAACTGTTCCCGCAGGTCATTTACTGGGCCTAGCCTCTCAAAGGCCGACCCCCTGCTCAAGCGATCAAAAGTAGAGCCTCTTGGGCGATCATCAGGGTTTGGTCTCCCGCACTTTCCCCTACTGTCCTGGAGGGGTCGCACAGTATTGTTGGAGACCTCGTAAGGTTCCCAGCACTCTATAGGAGCCTCCTCTCCCTCCAGATCTCCATACCTATCCTCAGGGCAAGGGTTTTCTTGCCTCCCCAGGCGTAGACGCCGGGGGTCAGCTACATCCCTACGCCGCTGAGGGGGTGGTAGGTCTTTGCGTGGTGCCTGGGGTGGTCCCCTGGCCTCATGCTTCCCTGGAGCTGCTGCCGAAGTAATCATCTCAGGTGAAACCCCTGGTGCTCTTAGTATGTTCTAGCTTAGAGCTGTGAACTGCTCTTGCATCATCCGCTGGCTTGCTGCCAGAGACTTTAGGGATGCCGCCACATCAGCCATCTCAGACTGAGGCGGCGGCTGACTGGAACTGGGTCTTCCCCCCTCATCCGACGAGGGAAGTGGTGGTGGTGGCATCTCAGGTACCATGTGCTTGAGCTATGAAAAGTTGAACTGGAGAAAATACTGGTGAGCTTGGGAACCTTAGTGGGTCTCTTTCAATGGTGAAACACCTCCTCTCAGGGGGAGTGTTGGTTCACCACCAGAGTGCCCAGTGAGGCCAAGCTGTACAAAGGAAGAGATGTCTTCTCGTTCCCACAGACGGTGCCAAACTGATGATGCTAAGATTTAGCACCACCAGATAAGTGATAGTGAGCTCAAACAGTAGCAGCCATGGCAGCCATAGAGATGTATATGTGTATAAGTATGTAGAAGGGGATGAGTATAAGAGGAACTAAGACTGATGTATAGTGGTTCAGCCAATTTGACCTACATCCACTATGAGTGTGTGATCCACTAAGTATGGGCACTAATGGCCTTGGATACAATGCACATAACCCTCTCTCTCTCTACTGTGTGTACAAGCAGAGTTTTAGCTAGGGCTACAGTTCATGGATCGATCCCCCGTAGGGTTGTAGGTGACAAGTATATATAGGTCTTGGGGGGTGTAGTGTACCCCCCAAGTATGCATGGTGCATGTGAATGATGATCTAGCCAATCCCCTATTGACACCTGTAGATGCCAAATGATGACATAGTATTCCCTCACGTGAGGGTGTGATTTGGTTATAATGGTCTTCCACGTGCCATGTGGGCCTCACGCGCACTGTTCCACGCGTCTCCCAAACCACGCGCTATCATGATGTCACCCTCGGCCTATGAGCCGAGGCCGAGGGCAAAGTTTCTTCCAGTAGTGAGCCTGGCCCAATTCTGGCCTCGTACTGTTGTACCCTCGTAGGGTCGTCTGGAACCTGGTGAAGGGTCGGCCCCTCGTAGGGTCGTCTGGAACCTGGTGAGGGGTCGGTCCCTCGTAGGGTCGTCTGGAGCCTGGTGAAGGGTCGGCCCCTCTGAGGGGTCGTATGGAACCTGGTGAAGGGTCGGCCCCTCGTAGGGTCGGCCGTTTATCATCATCCAGGCCGAGGATATAAACGGGTATATCACTCCCTTTTACACATATTCACATTATGGTAGGAGAGGTTACCTTTGCCGTTTTTATTTTGATCTTGGAAGAGGTCCTAGGAAGTTGAAGTCTAGTGTCTCGTTGGTTCCCAAAACCTCTATCTGATGTTTCACATCTATATGGGTTAGGAAATAACTTTTGGAGACGCGAAATGTTAGATTGGTTGATTCTCACATGCTTTCACATGATGCGTCGAGTGCTATTTCATATCGTTGATTGCTTGCTTGATTTGTTTGTCATATGCTAGTTGTGTTTCATGATATATGTTTGCTAGTGTTAAGATATGTGTACTTTTTGTATTATATTTTTTCTCTCATTGAGCCATATTTGAAAAATACAAAAAGATTTTTTGGTTTATATATTTTTTTAAAATACAAAAAGATTTTGTTTTTTGAAAAATTCAAAAAGATTTTCGGCCCTTTGTGTATTTTTTATTTACAAATTTGGTATTGCATATTGGTGTGTTTGAATCTAATTCACTACGCAATTTCCATGTGGCTAGTACATTTGGTTATAAGTTTAGATACTTGAATTGATCTTTAACCATATTTATGGAGTTGTTTCGAACTTGACTTACTGTATGGATTCGACTTTGTATATGCCTCCACACACATGCATGAGCTTATTGGATCTCGACTTCATGATGTACATTTGAGCTTGGTGAGATGTTCTCATATCAATTTGGTCATCTGCATGTTTATTTGACTATGGAGGATTTGTGCATGTAAGACCCGTTTCCCGTGAGGATTTATTTAATATTGAATAAATTATCAGTATGCATGAAAAAGGGCTACGAGAGTATAATGAACTCGCCGTGAAAGTCACCGTTTGAAAAGGGCCCAAGAAAAAATTAAGGCAATAAAAAGAAAAATTCCAAATAAGGGCCAAATTTGTGTAGTTTGATATATTCAATCAAAAGAATGAAAAGAAATATTTTGAGGGAGTTTGGATGGAAATATCAACGGGTTGCACAATGACGATGTATCCTAGTAAGATTATATTGTCATGACACTATGATTTATAGAATCACTAACATTCTAGGATTGTGTGCATTATACTTGTTTTTGTTCATTAAGTTCAAATTTTAATTATCACATTAAGGCTAAAGCTTAGTTTGATAAAGTTTTGCGGTTAATTAGAACTTCTTGAACATATTTGAGTGTTTGGATTATAATTATTTTGTGACTACTTCACGCCCATTCATTCCATTTCATATGTTTGGACACATCGATACTATGCTAGTGTGTAAAGCTTATATATTTTGTGTCATGTTTGGAGGTCGTTTATACCTATATATGTGTGCCGAATTTTCTTTGATATATTTTGCATATATTATGTGCTTGTTGTATTTGTAAAATTTGCATTTTTTGAAAAAATTGAAAATTTTCAAAAATAGTTGGTTGTGTTTGCCTTTGAGATAATCATTACACGTGCTTGATTTACATATTTTGTGATGATATATTTTCTTCGTCATATTTTTTACACTTAATGTTTATTGTTTGTACTTCTTTGCTTATTTATCTATTTCGGATTGAAACAAAGGGGGAGATAAACCAAATAAAATTAAAATGGAGTTTTTGATGAGTTTGAATTATGGGGGAGAGTTTATTTATTTATTAGCTTTGTTTTGTTTCAATCTCGATGCGTCATGAAGGTATATGTTTTTTGTCTCGTGTGTGTAGGTACTCAAAGATGAATATAATGACACACGAATGAAGACACAATTTGGGAAGAAGATAAAGTCTGAACACAAAGAGACTTATGCCGTTATGTTCTAGGGTTTGGAAGGATGTTGGTATCTTTGTAATCGGAGATTTTAATTTTAATTTGGTGTTCGATCATTTTGTTTGTTTTGTACCGGAACAGCCAAAGGGGGATATTTGTAAGGACAATTTGTCTATTATTGTTCATAACATAGCTTTAGGATAGTTTAGCGTGTCCCGTTACAAATTATCACGCACCGAGAAGATGAACAGAACTCACAAATCTCCAAGTTTGAAGACTTCTTGACATCCCAAAAGGTATAAAACAATTTGGAGTTTAAATTAATTCAGTGAATTATATTGGGATGTTTTATTTTTATCAAATGACGAGCAGGACTGTTTTGGTTTCGAAAATATGTTTTTTAGATAACTATAGGCGGAGTTCGAAAAATAAAGGTTTTGACATTTATGTCGTTCAAACGACAAGGCTCTGTCATTCAAACGACATCCTACTGTCATTCAAATGACATTGGAAGTTTTTTTAAGGACATGCCATTTTCGTTCGAAAGACCAGCCGACTAAAAGTTTTTATAAATATATGTTTCGTGATTCAGTTGTTTAAGAATATTGCCAACTACGTTTCTTCATATCAGCAGCAAAATTTCTTCAAGTTTTGTGTTCCTAAAACACTGTTTTATTTCACAAAAAGCACCCTTATATATTGTTCTTGTGAATAGAACCCTAGAAAGTTCTGTATCTTTGCATACACCTTGGTGGAGAGGCACTATATTGCTAACTTATGATACCTATTGGGATTCACAACTAAAGACGAAGCCTGAGGTTGACGAAGGGTTGAGGTCCATTATGGTTCTCGAGGGAATCATTGTTGATTTTAGGTTGCGATTTATGTAAGTTTTCTACGAAAGATTCATTGCATATTTCATTGTGTAATTTGTAAGTTGCGATTTACATTATATAGTGAAATAAAGGTTTTTACCCGAAAAGTTTTTCCTGAAACTTAGCCTTGTCATATTTGCGTGGTTTGATTTATTTGTTTTATCACTATAGATGCATGCGTAGGATAAAAATATATAATCAATTTAAAATTCGCTTCCGCATTTAAAAATGGTATTGTATTTTTTATTGGTTTCCACCCTTGAAATTATTTTTCATTCTCAAATTGGTATCAGAGCTTTAGCTCGAGATTTTTACCTCTACAGTGACTCCGTACAAAAATATTTTGTATATCCCTCAGCTGTTTTACCAACTCTTCCTTGATTTCTTTTTTCAAAGCTTTACCAATTTGGACTAGTTTTTTCGGCTCGTCCTTATTATGGACCTTCTCAGCTACTGATACCTTTTTTAGTTTCTTCTGGTCCCTTGGATAGAGAGTATCAATGTTGTACATGGTGGTGGCTCTCTTATGAGCTTCTTTTTCTTCGGCCGAGTTAATGTAGCATTATCGCGCCTCTACCTAATCACCTTGAACTTCCCCTACTCCATAAGGAGTCGAGAATTTTATCATTTGGTGAATGGTAGAGGGCACTGCCTTAAATTATTTGAGGGATACTCATCCCATTATGATGTTATAGGTTGAATAAACATTCTCATCCATCACAAAGAAATTTATATTCTTTATGAGACATCTCGTCCAGGTCTCCCCCATACAGACATCCATTTCATAAATCCCAAGATGATGGACTTTTTCTCCACTAAGGCCAATTAGAGGCTAATGATATGGGATGAGCCTTTTCTTACTTATTCATAACCCTTTAAAGCACTCCCAGAACATTTCATCATCCGGACTTCCATCATCGATTATTATCCTTGGGACATCATACCCAATAACTCTTATAGTAATTACCAGCGGGTCGTCATGAGGGGCTGAGATCCCCTTGAAGTCCAACCTCGGGAACCCTATTTCCAAGGTGTTCATGTCGACTTTCTTCCTCTTAACTAGTTTTGGATCAATTGCAGCCTAGTTTACAACTTCGCTCTTTGGGATAACCTTTGCCTCTGCAACATGGGTTTTACGGTCGGTTATGTCAGTACCACCACCTGCTAAACCGCTGCATATCATTTTTACTCTGTGAAAAATCAAACGCAGCCGACCCTTGGGATTAGTTTTCTTAAATGGGAGGTCACGGTCGGCCTCATCATCCTTCTTCACTGTGTTATCCCATTTACACTTGTCATCTCGTCTCCTTCGGGTGTCATCTCGGTCATCTTTTGCACCACTCTTATCCACATATTTCTTGAGTTTCCCTTGCTTCAGCATCTTTTCTATCTTGTCTTTAAGTGAAAATCATTTGTCAGTGGTGTGGTCGTGATCTTGGTGGAACTCGTAACACTTACTTTTATCCCTCTTGTGAGGAGAGATCTTCAGTTTTTCTACCCATTCGAGGATCGATAATTTTTTATTTCATTCAGGATCATCTCTGGTGTGGCTGTCAATGGAGTATAGTCAGCGAACTTGTCATATATCGACCTCTTTTTATCTCCCTTTCCTTTGAACTTATGGGATTTACTCTCACTTACTCCTTTCCCGTCATCTTCTTTGGCCGCCATGGCCTCCTCCATATTCATGACTCTCCTGATCGTAGCCAGGAGTTCTACCATGGACTTGGGAGGATCTTCGACCAGATTCCATAGGAGCTTTCCCTTCTTTAATCCTCCCATGAGGGCAATCGTCGTAATACTTTCATCATAGTCTTCCACCTCCAGTTTTTCTTTATTGAAGCGGGCTATGTAGTCTCTCAAAGACTCATTTTGCCTTGTTTAGCATACAATAAATGGGTGGTCTTCTTTCGGGGTTTTACTCCAAAACAAAAGTTATGGATGAACCTTTCAACTTGTTTTTGAAATTATCAATTGAGTTTCGAGAAAAGGAGGTGTACCATACGTGAGCATCACCAGTGAGGGTGATTGAGAAGGCTCGACAACTCATCTAATCAGAGGCTAAAAAGATTTCTACAATAGATTGTTACATTTCCACATAGTGAATTGGGTTGGTGCTTCCATTATATCTCGGGGTGACAATTGGAGGCTTGAAGTTAGTCGAGGTTGGGTAGCTTACTATTCTTGCTATAAATAGTGATACTTCCATGTAACCCTCTATAGAGGCTCTCGGCTCTTTAAAATGTTACCAATCTTGTCTTAAAGACTATGAATAGAACTGTTCCAAAGCTTGTGGACTACAGCTGCAGCATCTACCTCGGCCACAACAGCATTATCACTGCCCCCTTCTCTGTCGATTGATCATTGTACTGGATCTCTGCTAATCGTCCTTTGACGACTATTGACTTCTTTTTTCACCTTGTATCAGTCGCATGGAGGCCGCCGACTAGCATATCCACTATTTCTTCTGGAACCAGTTATACTAAGAGTCCTGGAGATTCAGACTCTCAAATTACCAATCGGGATGAGTCTATCGAAAGCAGGTCCTATCCTGAGCCTATCTAGCGCTGAGCCACGAGGTTAGCCTTATCATCTCGGCTTAGCACCTTTACCCTTACAGACTTGAATTGGGTGCACAGTATCCCCAGAGATCTCATAGGGTTCCCCATATTCCACATCATCATAAAATTGATCGTCTTGAAATTCTTGGCCTTGCCTCCCAGGCATAATCACCAAGGGTTGACTACATTTCTACATCTATGCTGTTGCATTTCTTCTTTATATAGGGCCAGGTGTGCTCCCCCTATCATCGGATTTTTGCCCTCCCTAGTGATCAGAGTTATCATCTATGCTCCCACACCGATGGGCCTAGTCAATATATGTTGGTTGAAAGTAGCCAATTGCTCATATATCTTTATTTGGTTGGCTGCCAGTGAGTGTAGCGCCGCCACGACCTCAGCCATCTCTGACTGAGGCGACACCTGGCTGGAGCTAGGGGCAACACCTAGTGAAAATTCTGAAGCCATTGAATTCGGTGAATGAAAAGGATAAAAAGTGCACTGGAAGAGCTTAATGAACTAGAAAAAATCTTCGGTAACTCAAACCAGAGCTCTTTCAATGGTTATTCAAGCCTAGTCATAATATGTGGGGTTAGATCACCGCCAGAGAATTCGGTGAGGTACAAGATGCAAATGAAAGGAAAAAGATGAAGTATCTCACTTCCCATAAATGGTGTTAACTGATAATACCAGATGTAGTACCACGAAGTAAAGTAGTTCAAACTCAACCCAGAATAGCTTTACAAGTGCACAAATGGTGAATAAACAGCAATATAAACGAAGAAGAATATGAGGCAATAAGGATAATGACTACAAAGTAAGTGGTTCAACCATTTGGCCTACTCCACAATGCAAGTGATTGTATGTTTCATTATAAATAAGGTGTGACACCCCGCCTAATTAATTACCGGGTGATCAGTCCTTAATTAATTAATTTCAGAATATCAAGTTGGTTCAGATAATGCATCACTGTCGAAAACTTCAAATTTTAATTGAATAAAAACTAACCACCTAATATTTAAAAAGGGGTGTCCAAATTTTATCTTGTTATTAACCATCAACATTAAAGTGAATTTATAAAGTCATCATCATACATCACAATAGCATAAGGAAAACTAGCTAAAGATAAATAAGGAACTGGAGCAAACACATCCAGTTAAATCCCATACAATAATCCAAAGACATGAAATTAAAGTCTAATGATGAAATAAAACAACTCTAACTCTCTAAATGTAAATAGGATGGACGACACGTCCAACTGAAATAGAAGACTGATAGATAAGGAGGAATAGACTCAGAAACGTCTACTAGCAATATCATGTAGCTTCCACAGCAGCTACAGCTCGAAAAATGAATGGAAACTTCTAAGTCTGGTGTCCCTGTGACTGAGCACCTGGAATAATAGAACAAGAGAAGAGATTTGCAGAAAAACGGGTCAGAGCCCGAGTAGAAAATAGTTTAAATATAGCAAGTGCTTAAATTGATTTAATTAGCACATATATTATCCATGTTAACTTAGCATACTCACTTGAGATGCTCACCTCTCATCTAATGTGTACACCTAGTGAGTCTAACTACCCATACTAGTCTCGTTACTCTACCTGACTTTATGTAGGATAATCGCTATGCCGGATACAATAACTAATAACCCGAAACCAATATATTATTATTATTTTGGAATAGGTTTAAGGATGTTATAACTCATTCTTATAGTATTCTATTCCCAACTGGTGGCCCAATAAGTATATACTTTTTTAATAAAGTATCCAACAAGAAACAAAGAATGGAACTTAGTATACATATATAAAATCTCACTATGTATACATACAAACATATCTATACAGCACCCATGGTTAAGAAACCCCTAGTGTTAGGCATACTCGACTATCTAGTCCCATTGCAACGCTCACGCATAAAGGACAACAGGTTCAATCTCTCAAGAACCAATGAAACATATACACATATTGGATGTGAACATAGTCCCAAGCTGATGGGCTACGTATATACCTACGCACCCATACAACCGTCATCACTATCATTCTCACAGATATCCCGTACCTAGGTTTCATGCTCTAGTGGTACGACTCAAAATCCCCCAAAGGCACACAAGATATGGTCGTCCATAACGCGTTAACCCCCGTTCTATAGCCAGTAGCTAGGTGTGTCATACACATGATATTCGAAGTAATAAGCATGCACACAACTTATATACACTAATAGGTAATCACATAAACCAAATACTATAATCCGTAAGTACTATTAACGCCATTACTTTCCTCGATACCCGTATATATATAGCCTCTCTAGTATTTACATCCCCTCCTAGGTTTCCACACAAATTCAATACCCAAAGAACCATTACCCCTTAATTCCTTAACACTTTGGAAATTTAAGCCACCCGTTACTCACCAAGGTTTATACACTTATATAAATAACCCTAGGCAGATTTCCAACCTAAACAAACCCTAAAGCCCCATTCTGGAATTTCGTTAGAATTTCCAGAATTATCGTTCGAACGAGGTCGTTCGAACAAAGTTCCCACTTCGAACAAACTAAGCAACTCGTTAGGAAGGTCATTGGAAATATCATTAGAAGTCTCGTTCGAATGAGTCATTAGAACGACCTCAACAAGTCTTCTAACGAAAATTCCGGACAGACCCAGTTCTTCCCCAACATCAATTTTTCTCAACTTTTAATCCTCAAAAACATATGAATACTCAACCCAATCCAAATCAAATGTTCCTACACTAATACCAATCACCTTAAGACACTTTTTAACAGGTTTTAAAGGTCAAATCCTTATAAAATCAATCGAAATTAAACAATCTCTTAAACTTCCAATAATTCTCTTAAATATGAACCCAGAATTTTAATTGTCCAAAAATCTTATTATAATTCGTGAATAAGAAATAAAATTCCAAGATTTTATTAGTCTAATCAAGGGTAAGACCTCTACATGCATACCCATCTCCAATTCATAAGTTTTCTTCATCATTTAGTCTAATAAACCTAAGTTTTCATTGCACCAAATTTATATCATCAAACCTAAATTAACAGGAACAATATATGATAAAAGAGGAGAAGATAAACACTTGCCTTGAAATGAACTTTTGATTCTCGGACTATAATTGGTATGGTAACGATCCTCTTGACACAATCTACGCGCCAGTGTAATTTTTGGAACGTAAGCTTGAGTTCTTGGCTTGGGCTCCAATGGAGTCTTCTTCTTCCTTGGGTCTCTCTCTCTTTTCTCTCTTACTCATGTGAGTTGAAACTGACAGACCATTAACCCTTAATGCTTTTAATTAAACTTAATTTTCGTCCATTTAATTACCCAAAAATCCTAAAAGACCAAAATACCCCTTTGGGGTGTCGTTTTGGGCTAAATTGTCCCGAACTCCAATTTAAATACCCGAATAGTGTTTTCTAACTATTTCGACCAAATAGTCATTCGAGTTATATAAAAATAATTTACCTTTTTAACCCCCAAATACATACTACTGACGCGACTCATACGCGTCCCAAATATTTATAACATAATTGTTGTGTATCTCATTCCCATCCTTAATATTATTTCAATAACTACTAACTTTCATCACGCTAGTAATTATTACCATAAAATCGGATTAATTACAATTTAAATTTTCTCCCTTTAATTTAATTAATTCCCATTTTCCATAATTTCATAAAAATAAATATGCGTAAAAATACGGGGTATTACATACTTTCCCCTAATAACAGAATTTCATCCCGAAATTCAAAAAAGGATATATACCTGGCAAGAATAACTATGGATAACGTTCACGCATGTTATCCTCGAGCTCTCAGGTTGATTCATCAACATTATGGTGCTGCCACTGAACACGGACTAGTGGTACTATTTTTGACCTCAACTTCCTCTCGCTATGATCTAGGATAGTAATTGGCCCCTCCTCGTAGGAGCTATCAGGCTGTAAGTCTATATCCTCTAACGCAATGTGGGTGTGGGCCAAATCATCTCGAAGAAATATCCTCAGCGAAGAGATATGGAACACGTCATGGACTCTATGCAAGTGCTCCGGTAACCCAAGTTTATAAGCAACCGGCCCAATCCTCTCGATAATGGGGAATGGCCCTACATACCTAGGCACCAACTTTTCCTTCTTCCCAAAATGCATAACTCCCTTCATAGGGGACACCCGAAGTAACACTTGATCCCCAATGCTAAACTCTCAAAAATATCGTTTGGCGTCAGCGTAGCTCTTCTGTCAATACTAAGCAACCCAAATATGGCTCTGTATCAACTCTATCCTCACCGAAGTATCCTGAATCACCTCTGGACCCAGTAACTTATTGTCCCCCACATCTAGCCAACATACTGGGGAACGGAATGGTCTACCGTATAGTTCCTCGAATGGAGCCATACCTATAGTAAACTGGTAGGAGTTATTATAGTAAAACTCCACCAGTGGAAGGTACTGCTCTCAGCCTCCGTCAAAATCAATGATACACATACGTAACATGTCCTCCAACATTTGATTCGTTCGCTCGGTCTATCCATCCATCTGCGGGTGATAGGTTGTGCTTAATCGTAACTTCGAACCCATCTCCTCCTGAAAACTCTCCCAAAATTGAGACACAAACACCTTATCTCTGTCGGACACGATATTGAGATCCACTCCATGGAGTCTCACTATCTCTTCTATGAATATCTGGGTGTACTATCTCATGGTGTAGTCTGTCCTAGATGGCAAAAAGTGGGCTACCTTGGTCAGCCGATCCACTATCACCCATATCGAATCGTCATCCCTCTGCGATGTAGGTAATACCGTGATGAAATCCATGGAAATGCTCTCCCATTTCCACATAGGAACCTCTAATGGTTGTAGAAGTCCCGCCGATCTCTGATGGTCCACCTTTACCAACTGATAAGTGGTACATTTCAAGATGAACTCGGCAATATTCATCTTCATCTCGCCCCACCAGTACTATCTATGCATATCCTAGTACATCCTATCCCTGTTGGGATGTACCACAAATCGTGAATCATGCGACTCTGTCATCACCTTGTGTCACAAGTCTTCCCCCTCAGGAACCACTAATCTCCCATTAAAACGTAGACCTCCATCTGAGCCCACGATATAAGACTCGGCCCCCTCTGCTATAAGCTGCACTATTTTACTCTGGCAAAATGGATCAGTTGCCTGAGCCTGTACTACTCTCGTAATAATCTGGGGCGTAACTGTCATCACATACATGAAAGATCGAGCCACCGCATCCTGGTTTCCAACTCCTTCCATTTCACTTTCCACACCTCAGCCACCTCACCGATTGGCCTACGGCTCAACGCGTCTGCTACCACATTAGCCTTACCTAGGTGGTATTGGATATCAAATTGATAATCCTTCACAAACTCAAGCCATCAACTTTGACGCATATTTAACTCCTTCTGCGTGAAGAGGTACTGTAGTGACTTGTGGTCCATGAATAAATGAAATTTCTCCCCTAGGAGGTGATGTCTCCAAATCCGAAGTGCGAACACGACCACTGCTAACTCCAAATCGTGGGTGGGGTAATTCCTCTCGTGAGGCTTAAGTTTATGGGAATCATAATCTATAGCCTGATCCTCCTACTGAAGTACACCTCCAAGTCCTAATAAGGACGCATCAGTGTAGACTAGATACTCCACTCCCGGCCTGGGTAATGCTAACACGTGTGCTGAGGTTAACTAATCTTTCAACTCATCGAAGGTTAACTCACAGGCGTCACTCCAGATAAATGGCACCCCTTTGCGAGTCAGGTGTGTCAACGAACCCGTTATCTTTGAATGCCCTCGAATGAACCTCCTGGAGTATCCGGCTAAGCCTAAGAAACTGCGTATCTCAGTCGATGTCATGGATTATCCCCACTCCTTCACCGCTGACACCTTCCCTGGATCCACGGATATCCATCTGTCGGAGATGATATGCCCCAAAAATTGGACTTCCTTCAATCAAAACCCATATTTCTCGTATTTTGTGTACAGCTCATGCAGGCGCAGTGTCTGCAAAACTTACCTTAAGTGCTCGGAATGATCCTCCTCGATCTGTGAGTAAATCAGAATGTCATCTATGAATACGATGACGAACTTTTCCAGGAACTCCTTGAACACCCTGTTCATCAAGTCCATGAACACGGATGGGGAATTAGTTAGCCCGAAAGGCATAACCCTGAATTCATAGGAACCATATCTCGTCAAGAAGGTAGTATTCGACACGTCCTGCTCCCTGATACGTAATTTATGGTATCCCGATCTCAAATCAATCTTCGAGAAGAAAGCCTCTCCTATTAACTGGTCAAATAAGTCATTGATTCGAGGTAACAGATATTTGTTATGTATCATAACTTTATTCAACTCCCGATAATCAACACATAACCTCAACGATCCGTCCCTCTTGTTAACGAATAGTATGGGAGCACCCCCACGGACATGTAATCCTACGAATAAACCCGTGCCCCAATAACGGCTCAATCTGGTCACGTAACTCCATCATCTTTGTTGGAGCCATACGATAAGGTGTGCGAGCTATCGGTCGAGTACCTGGCGCTAAATCAATGATGAAGTCTATCTCTCTACTCGGTGGTAACCCCAGAATCTCCTCAAACACATCGGTAAAATCTCGAACTATAGGAATCGAATCAAGAGGTATCACAACCTCCGTAGAAGTCTCCTCATCTATATAGTATAAATGAGTGGACGATCCTCCCTCAGAGTGAGGCATTGCCACCAGGAACATCTCCTGGCTGGGTATGATAAAAACTTTACTCCTACTGAAACAATCAATCATGTCCCTATGCCTGACAAGCCAATCCATACCTATAATCACGTCATACTTGGACATATCCAATACAAGCATGTGAGCGGGTAAGATAAACCTCCCAATCTCTATACCCACTCCCCGATAAATAAAAGAAATAATGGAACCACTACTCAACGGTGAATCCACACAATTGACCGTACTCCCAGTTGTATCAAATAATCCCATAGTACGTGAAAACCCCGTGGCAATAAAATAGTGTACCGTGTCAAATAAAATGCGCCCCAAAGTCCCCTGGATAGAAAACATACCCTCAATCACTGACAGGTCTTGTGGGACTGCGGCCTGGTGAAGATTATAAACTCATCCATACTGAATCTACCCTTATAGAACTGGGGAGGTTGGAATGGGTGGCAGTGTTTCCATCTGTGAGGGTGGTGGGAGAGCTGCAGGAAATAACGGTCTCTAGGGCTCCTGACGAGCACCTTACTGCTGTTGTTGCTGGCCTCTACCTTTCTGAGGGCAGTCCTGGCATTTGTGGCTAGTGTTACCACAAGCGAAACATCTCCCTGGGAAGGGTCCTCCCCTATGTCCTTGCTGTCCCCAGCCCTGATGGTCGTTACCACCCCTCCCTTGGCCATTCTGGCCCTACTGAACCTGTTGCTGGCCCTGATAGCCGTGTTGACCATGTTGGCTATGACGAAAGCCTCCCTGACCATGTCTAAAACCTCCTGACCAGAACCTCTTAGGATCCCCCTGCTGGTAACCCTGATCAGTGTGCCTATGCTAACCCTGAAGTGCTTGTGCCCCACCGGCATCATTTTCTCCTGTCCGGCCCTGCTGGCTGGACTCTCCTACTCCCTTAACCTCGGTCAGATGAAAATGGTGGTCTTGGCAGTTGAGTAGTGCTACATTAACCACGTCTGAATAGTTGGCCAAAGAAAGATTGCCTATCAAATGCTGGCGGATTGTCCATGTCAACCCATCCATAAAACGCTGAATATTTTTCTCCTCGGTCGGGATTTTATCCGGTACAATATTCAGAAGATTGATAAACTTTACCTCATATTCCGCCACTGTCTTTCCCTCCTGCTTCAAGTTTACCAATTTCTATCTCATCTCTGTCTAGATGGCGGATGGAAAATACTTGAGATCAAACCGCACCCAAAAGTCTTGAACAGTGAGTGTGTCTCTCTCCTCAGCGGTAGTAATAGACTCCCACCACTACAACACTACACTCACTAACTTGAACGTGGCCAGTATCTGACTCTGCACCTCCGTTAACTCATGTATCCTCAAATGCCTCTGGATATCCTTCTTCCATTGGCTCGCTACTATCACATCGAAACTCAGTGTAAACTCTGAAGGATGCGCCTTCTAGAAGGCATCCCTAACGCGTTCCCAATCCGAGGGGAAGGCCTAGGCCTGAACTGGAGCCACCACCGGTGCCTGAGGTGGTGCTTGTTGCACAATGGCCAATGTCGTATTTATTACCTGAGCTATAATAGCGGCAACTTCATTGGCATTCATCATACCCTGAGCTGGTGCAGGCTGGGGTTTGGATTAGGCATCCCTGGAAACTCTCTCTGCACGTCTAGGAGGCATCTGAAAGGAGAGAAAAGTTTTATAAGTCTACAATTATTATCTCAAAGTAGTTGAAGAACGTAAAATGCATAAAGAGTACAACAATCCTAATATATAGGTCTCTATAGCAAAGGATGCTATGCAGAAACACAATAAGTTGTACAGATCCTAAGGACACTAGAACTTGATGCTCTGATACCACCTGTGCACCCCGTCTAATTCATTACCGGGTGATCAGTCCTTAATTAATTAATTTCATAATATCAAGTTGGATCAGATAAGGCATCACTGTCCAAAACTTCAAATTTTTATTT
Organism: Sambucus nigra; assembly: GCA_949130495.1. Classification (NCBI taxonomy): domain Eukaryota; kingdom Viridiplantae; phylum Streptophyta; class Magnoliopsida; order Dipsacales; family Adoxaceae; genus Sambucus; species Sambucus nigra. The sequence continues at coordinate 222,287,745 of OX422218.1, forward strand.
AATAAAAACTAACCACCTAATATTTAAAAAGGGGTGTCCAAATTTTATCTTCTTATTAACCATCAACATCAAAGTGAATTTATAAAGTCATCATCATACATCAAAATAGCATAGGGAAAACTAATTGAGGATAAATAAGTATCTGGAGCAAACACATCCAGTCAAATCCCTTACAATAATCCAAAGACATGAAATTAAAGTCTAATGATGAAATAAAACAACTCTAAATCTCTGAATGTAAATAGGATGGACGACGTGTCCAACTGAAATAAAAGACAGATAGATAAGAAGCAATAGACTGAGAAATGTCTACTAGAAATATTTTGTAGCTTCCACAGCAGCTACAGCTCGGCAAACGAATGGAAACTTCTAAGCCTTGTGTCCCTGTGGCTGAGCACCTAAAATAATAGAATGAGAGAAGAGATTTGCAGAAAAATGGGTCAGAGCCCGAGTAGAAAATAGTTTAAATATAGCAAGTGCTTAAATTGATTTAATTAGAACATATATTATCCATGTTAACTTACCGTACTCACTTGAGATGCTCACCTCTCATCTAATGTGCACACCTAGCGAGTCTAACTACCCATATTAGTCTCGTCACTCTACCTGACTTTATGTAGGATAATGGCTATGCCGAATACAATAACTAATAACCCAAAACTAATATATTATTATTATTTAGGAATAGCTTTAAGGATGTTATAACTCATTTTTATAGTATTTTATTCCCAACTGGTGACCCAATAAGTATATACTTTAATAAAGTGTCCAACAAGAAACAAAGAATGGAACTTAGCATACATATACAAAATCTCACTACGTATACATACAAACATATCTATACAGCACCCGTGGTTAAGAAACCCATGGTGTTAGGCATATTTGGCTATCTAGTCCCATTGCAATGCTCACGCATAAAGGACAACAGGTTCAATCTCTTAAGAACCAATTAAACATATACACATATTGGAGGCGAATATAGTCCCAAGCCGATGGGCTACGCACATACCTACGCACCAATACGACCGTCATCACTATCATTCTCACATATAGCCCGTACCAAGGTTCCATGCTCTAGTGGTATGACCCAAAATCCCCCGAAGGCACACAAGCTATGGTCGTCCATAACGTGTTAACCCCCGTTCGATAGCCAGTAGCTAGGTGTGTCATACACATGACATTCCAAGTAATAAGCATGCACACAACTTATACACATTAAGAGGCAATCACATAACCCAAATACTATAATCCGTAAGTACTATTAACGCCAATACTTCCTCGATACCCTTACATATATATAGCCTCTCTAGGACTTACATCCCCTCCTAGGTTTCCACACAAATTCAATACCCCAAGTACCATTACCCCTTAATTCCTTAACACTTTGGAAATTTAAGCCGCCCGTTACTCACTAAGGTTAATACACTTATATAGATAACCCTAGGTAGATTCCCAACCCAAACAAACCCTAAAACCCCATTCTGGAATTTCATTAGAAGTTCCTGGATTCTCGTTCGAACGAGGTCGTTCGAACGGAGTTCCCACTTCGAACGAACTCAACAACTTGTTAGGAAGGTCATTGGAAATCTCGTTAGAAGTCTCGTTTGAACGACCTGGGCACGTTTTCTAACGAAAATTCTGGACAGACCGAGTTCTTCCCCAACTTTGATTTTTCTCAACTTTTAATCCTCAAAAACATATGAATACTCAACCCAATCCAAATCAAATGTTCCTACACTAATCCCAATCACCTTAAGACACTTTTTAACACGAATTAAAGGTCAAATCCTTATAAAATCAATCGAAATTAAACAATCTCTTAAACAACCAATAATTCTCTTAAATATGAACCTAGAATTTTAATTGTCCAAAAATATTATTATAATTCATGAATAAGACATAAAATTCCCATATTTTATTAGTCTAATCTAGGGGAAGACCTCTACATGCATACCCATATCCAATTCATAATTTTTCTTCATCATTTAGTCTAATTAAACCTAAGTTTTAATTGCCCCAAATTTATATCATCAAACCTAAATTAACAGGAACAATATATGCTAAAAGAGGAGCAAGATAATCACTTGTCTCGAAATGAACTTCTGATTCTCGGATTAAAATTGGTATGGTAACGATCCTCTTGACAAATTCTATACGTCGGTGTAATTTTTGGAATGTAAGCTTGAGTTCTTGGCTTGGGCTCCAATGGAGTCTTCCTCTTCCTTGGGTCTCTCTCTCTTTTCTCTCTTCGTCACGTAAGTTGAAACTGACAGACCACTATCCCTCAATGCTTTTAATTAAACTTAATTTTCGTCCATTTAATTACCCAAAAATCCTAAAAGACCAAAATACCCCTATGGGGTGTCGTTTTGGGCTAAATTGTCCCGAACTCCAATTTAAATGCCCGAATAGTGTTTTCTGACTATTTTGACCCTTCCGAACACTCTGGAGCACTCAAAATAGTCATCCGATTTATATAAAAATAATTTACCTTTTTAACCCCCAAATACATACTACTGACGCGACTCATACGCGTCCCAAATATTTATAACATAATTGTTGTGTATCTCATCCCCATCCATAATATTATTTCAATAACTACTAACTCTCATCACGCTAGTAATTATTACCATAAAATTGGATTAATTACAATTTAAATTTTCTCCCTTTAATTTAATTAAACCCCATTTTCCATAATTTCATAAAAATAAATATGCGTAAAAATACGGGGTATTACATAAGGCTTTAATGGCCTTAGCGGTAAAATTCACTCAACTTTGTCTCTCTACTGTGAATCGTGATTTCAACATAGTTCTAGCCAGGGTTTGAATTATCGATCCTTTACATTATTGAAGAAGACCAACTTATGTAGTGCCTAGACCATGCATGTAATAAGCGTGTACAATGAATATTAGCCAATGAGGTTAGGCCACTTGTCCCTAGCACGTGTAAATCATGATGAAGTAAATACTCCCCCCGCGTGCACATGCGATTCGATTATAACTGCCTATCCAAGTGGACTGATTATGCTAAAGTCTTACATCACTCGTGGGTGAGATGTCGTCTAGAGGGGTCATGGTTGGGACGAGTTCCTAGAGTCATGTTCGATAATACGTTGGAGGAGTGTAGTCTCGACTAGGTAGCTGCCAGGTCGAGATGGGCTGGTAGCAGGACCAATGAGGTCTCGACTGCTAGGTATGGCCGACTAGACGAGATAATTAGGTGGATAGATTTTTTAGAGAGTCTCGACCTGAGAGGTTGGCCGAGGCTGAGTCCTCTGTTGCTGGATTCCTCATAGAAAACGTGTTCTTAAAGGTCGACCAGGCCGAGCAAGTCCCATGATATGACGACGTTACACTTGGGAATATTAATCACCCCCTTAGGTCCTCAGAATTGGTTATCGTAACCTTAGGTCCTCAGAATTAACCTCGGCCCATAGAATCGATCGTTACAAATCAAGGTCCTTAGAATTGACTTCGGCCCAAAGAATTATTCTTCACAATTCAAGGTCTAAAGAATTAACCTCGGTCCACAGAATTAGTCATTCCAACTTTAGGTCCTCGAATTTGATCTCGACCCACAGAATTGGTCGCCCCAACTTTTGGTACCGAGAATTAACCTTGGCCAGTAGAATCGATCGCCACAAGTCAAGGTCCTCAGAATTGATCTCGGCTCGCAGAATTAGTCGTTCCAACTTTGGGTCCTAAGAATTGACCTTGGCTCGCAAAATTGGTTGTCACAACCTTAGGTCCTCGGAATTAACCTCAGCCCATAGAATTTATCGTCAAAACTCAAGTTCCTAAGAATTTACCTCGGCCCATATAATCGGTCATCACAACTAAAGGTCCTTAGAATTGACCTCGGTCCATATAATTGTTCATTTCAACTTTAGGTCCTTAGAATTGACCTCGACCCGTAGAATTGGTCACCCTAATTTTAGGTCCTTATAATTAACCTCGGCCCGCTGAATCAGTCGTCACAAATTTAGGTCCTCAAAATTGAACTCAAACCGTAAAATTGATTGCCTCAACTTTAGGTCCACATAATTTATCAGAATTGACCTCGGGCTGCTGAATCGATCGTCATAACTCAAGTTCCTCATAATGTACCTTAGTTAAGAAAGTGATAAGTGTGCTCTGACACCACTTGTAAGAGTGGAAGGATCTAATACAAGTTACGAATACGAAAATAAACGTGCACGACAAATATTCAAATTTAAGAGTACGCAATTATCTAACAATGTTAACTTATTAAATTCAGATGTCAATCCACAAATAAATTTTAATTATTATTCCTTATAACATGCAACTATGTGATTCAAAACAAAAATCAAATTAAGCCTTCAACAAAGGCAAAGTTTTAAGTAAAATCCCTTTCGAGTAAAACAAATCACAAATTACAAACTTTAAAAAGGAACCTACAGTAGACGAATCTCCCGCAGGTGAACTTTATCCACAACTATGATTCTCGAAAGAATCACAAGACCGCGGTCTTCCTTCAGCCTGAGTCTTTATTTTCACCAGTTAGTCCCATCAGGTATCATAAGTCAGCCACGAAGTACCTCTCCACAAGGTATTTATAAGTATACAAAACTATCTAGGGTTTATACGAATTCACAAAACTAAATATTCACGATGTTTATTTGTGAATTAAACATTCTTTTTACACACAAAACGTGAAGAAATATCATAAAATTTATGCACAAACGAATCTGGCAAAAGTCTTAAAAAATTTGAACACAAAACAGGTATTTGGAGGACATTCACAAAATTTGAGGCGGTGACGTCATTCGAATGAAAAGACTATGTTGTTCTAATGAGATGATGATCTCGCTCAAATGAAGTTCAGTTCGGTGACATCCATAAAACTGAGACAATAAGCCCTCGATTGAACCTCATTTGAAAAGTACTTTAAATGACTTGCAAACGATATATAATCTCATTTAAATGATATTTAAAAATAAAATTATTTTTCTTTTCGAAATTAAAAAAAACTCATGTTCGCTTTTGATAAAAATAAAAATCCCAAAAATAATTTTATAAATTAATTTAAACTTTAAATTGCTTTAAATCTTTATGGGATGTCGGGAAATCTTCAAACTTGGAGATGCTAGAGTTCGGTTTGTTTTGACGGTGTGTGACGATTTGTAACGGGATATGTCAAACTAGCCTAAAATATAAAATGGCCTATGCTATGAACAATCCTAGAAAAATTGTTCTTACAAATCTCCCCCTTTGACTATTCCGTTACAAAATAAGCAAACATAACCGAACACCAAATTAAAATCAAAATCTTCTATGACAAAAATCCTAACACCCTTCCTAACCTTAGAACGTAATGGCATAAGTCTATTTGCCTTCAAAATTCTGTTTCTTCCCTTCAACAAAATTTGTCATCATCCGTGTGTCTTGAATTCCACTTTAAGTACCTACACACGTGAGATAAAAATATATACCTCGCGAAGCATCGAGTTTGAAATAATGTAAAACTCATAAATTAATTCTCTCCCAAAAATCAAACTCATTTTAATTTGCTCCCCCACTATGTTTTTATCCGAAATAGACAAAGAAGTAGAAACATAAGCATGAACTATAAAACATCACGTAGAAGATAAAATATCATCACAAAAAGATATAAATCAAGCATGTGTAATGATAATCTCAAATGCAAACACAACCAACTATTTTTGAAATTTTTCAATTTTTCAAAAAATATAAAACTTATGAAAATAACATACAATGCCATATATAATATATGCAAAATATATGAAAGAAAATCCGTCACATATATATAGGTATAAACGACCACATAACATGACACAAAATACATAAGACTTACACACTAGCATAGTATCGATGTGTCCAAACATGTGAGATGGAATGAATGGGCGTGAACTAGATACATATAAATTATAACCCAAACATTCAAATATGTTCAAGAAATTCTAATTTAAGACAAAAGTTTATCAAACTAAGCTTTAGCCTCAAGTGACAAATAAAGTTGAACTTAATGAACAAAATAAGCACAATGCACACAAGCCTAGAATATTGATGATTCTACAAATCAATAACGTCATGAAAAAGTAAGCATAGTAGGATTTATTGTGCAAACCCATTGATCTTAAACTAAACTCCCTCAAAAGATAAACATAATCATCTTTTTTCTATTATTTTCTTTTCTATTCTTTTGAAGCGAATTCTTTTGAATGATCAATCAAACTAAACTGTGTTGGTCCCTTTTTGGCATATTTTGCTCTTTTATTGCCTTTATTTTTCTTGGGCACTTTTCAAATGGTGGCTTTCACACAAAGTCAACCTGTCTTTCACAGCGCTTTCTTGTGTTCACCCATATTTTTTTCCACATTAAACAAAATCTCTCACGGGCAACGATTCTTACATGCAATTCCCCCATAGTCACATAAACATGCAGATGATAAAATTAATAGGAGAACATCTCACCAAGCTCAAATATACATAGTGAAGTAAAAATCCATAAAGCTCGTGCATGTGTCTACATAGGTTATACCCAGTTGAATCCATAATGGAAATCAAGTTCGAAAGAACTCCATAATCATGGTTTAGATCAATCTAAGTATCTAAAGTGATATCCAAATGTCCTAGCCACATGAAGATTATGGAGAGAATTGGTTTCAAACACACCAATATGCCATACCAAATGTGCAAGACTAAAATTTACAAAAATCAAAAATATTTTTGTATTTTTCCAATATGACTCAAGAAAAAAAAATATAATACAAAAAGTACACATGTCATAACACTAGCAAACATATATCATGAAGCATAACTAGAGTATGACAATCAAAATCATGCAAGAAATCATCTATAAGATATAGAAAGATATGAATCATGTGCAAGCATGAGAGAATCAACTAGTCTATAATCTAGTTCCCTTAAAATCTATTTCCTAGCCCAAATTGATGTGAAACAATGAATAAGGGTTTGGGGAACCAAGAGAATACTAGACTTCAACTTCCTATTACCTATTCTAGATCATAACAAAACGCTCTAAGGTGACCTTTCCTACCACAATGATAATATGTGTAAATTCGAGGAATGTTACCTATGGTTTGACCTTTTCTAACGTCTTTGGATTTGGTTGACCCTCTAAAATAGACAATGGTCTTGGATTTAACATTGGAAGCACCAGAAACATGAGAGTCAGAACCATCACTACTCTAACTACTCAAGTCTTGTAAATCATCTTTTAACTTTAAAATTTTAGACTCAAGCAAAGAATTTGACTCTTCCAAATTTTCGGGACTCCTTATTCATATGTTCAATCATTGCTAGAAAGTTATCTCACTCACCCTCAATGAAATCAAACTTATCCCTAAGAGTCTTCTCACGTGACTTAAAATCATTAATCAAAACACTATCCTCAACGGCACATACTTCAAACCTAGAATTTTTAAAGTCCCTTAATTCTTTCTCTAAAAATCGAACACTATCATCACTCTCTTTCTTGGACAATTCTAAATTTTTAAAATCACGATCCATGTCCATAAGTTTTTCACGACGGAAATCTCTTTGACTTTGAAATGTTTGCAAAAGATTTATGGTGGATTTAAATGAGAAATTTCTTTTTCAAGAATTTCAATTATTTTAACAAATTCAAATTCAAATGATTTAAGTCGTCAAAACTAGGGGAATCCATCTAGGGAAAACAAATAAATCAAATGCAAGAGAGATGAATAAACAATCACACTAAAAAACATTAAACAATGATCTAACACAATAACTTAGTGCAACACACTCTGATACCAATTTGAGAGAAATGGTATCGATGGAAAAAAAATTATAAAATTAGGATCACGTAATAATTTATTGTAACCTAATCTGATACCAATTTGAGAAAGCAGTATGTACGCTCTGACTCCACTTGTAAGAGTGTAAGGCTCTAATATCACTTATGAATGCGAAAATAAACATGCACGATAAAGATTTCGATTTGAGAGTGCACAATTATCTAACGATGTTAACTTATTAAATTCATATGACAATTAACAAAAAAAATTTAATCCCTTAAACTTATTACATGCAACTATGTGATTCGAAACAAAAATCAAGTCAAGCATTCAACAAAGGCAAAGTTTCAGGATAAAATTCCTTTCGGGTAAAACCGTTATTCACTTTATAAAATTTACAAATCGCAACTTACAAACTTTACAACGCAATCTATAGTAGACGAATCCCCCGCAGGTGACCTTCATCCACAACTATGATCCTCGTAAGAATCATAAGGCCATAGTCCTTCTTCAGCCCCAGCGTTTGTCTTTAGCAGTGTGTCACCTCAGGTATCACAAGCTAGCCATGGAGTACCTCTCCACAATGTGTATATGATTATACAAAATGTTTTGGTATTTGAACAAATTCATAAAACTAAATATTCACGACGTTTGTTTCTGAATTAAATAGTGTTTTTTGCAACATAAAAAAAGTGAAGAACTTTCATAAAACTTATGCAGAAACGAATCTGGAAAAAGTCTTCAAATTAAGAACATGAAATAAGTATTTATAGGACGTTCATAAAATTGAGGTGGTGGCATCATTCGAACCAAAAGGCTTTGTCGTTCAAATAAGATAATGATCTCGTTCGAATGAAGTTCGGTTCGCTTCTAACAACATACAAAAAATTGAGACTACTTGCCCTCGATTGAATCTCATTAGAAAAATACTTTGAACGACCTTCAAACGACATGTAATCTAGTTTCAACGAGATGTACATCTCGTTTGAACGAGATGTTCATCTCGTTTGAATGAGATTTATAATTAAATTATTTTTGTTATCAAAATAAAAAACTCTAGTTCATTTTTTATAACAATAAACATCCCAAAATTAATTCTGCAAATTAATTTAAACTCTAAATTGCTTTATACCTTTACAGGATGTCGAGAAGTCTTCAAACTTGGAGATTATCAAGTTTGGTTTGCCTTGATGGTGCATGACGGTTTGTAACGAGATATGCCAAACTATCCCAAAATACAAAATGGCATATGCTATGAACAATCCTAGAAAAAATATTTTTTACAACTACATAATCGGTTGTCACAACTCAAGGTCCTCATAATTAACATCGGCTAGCAGAATCAGACATCACAACTTTTGGTCCTCGTAATTGACCTCGGCTTGCAGAATCGATCGCCCCAAATTTAGGTCCTCAGAATTGACATCGGTCGTCATAACTTCAGGTCCTCAAAATTGACCCCGGCTCACAGAATTGATCGTCACAACTTTAGGTCCTCAGAATTGACCTCGGCCCGAAGAATTGGTCATCACAACTCAAGGTCCTCAAAATTAATATCAGACCGCAGATCTCGACCAGCAGAATTAGTTGTTCAAACTTTAGGTCATCAGAATTGACATCGGCTTGCAGAATTGGTCATCACAACCTTAGGTCCTCATAATTAATCTTGACCACAGAATCGATTGTCATAACTCAAGGTCCTCGGAATTAACCTCGGTAAGATTCTCAAAATTGACCTCGACCAGCAGAATTGGTCGTCACCACTTTAGGTCCTCAGAATTGACCTTGACCCGTAGAATTGATCATCATAACTGAAGGTCCTTGTAATTGACCTCGACTCGTAGAATTTGTTGTCAACACTCAAGGTCCTCATGATTGACCTCAATCCAAAAAATTGGTCATCCTAGCTTTAGGTCCTTAGAATTAACCTCGACCCGTAGAATTGGTCGTCATATCTTTAAGTCTTTAAAATTGACCTCGGCCCGCAGAACTGGTCATTAAAACTTTAGGTACTAGGAATTGATCTTAGGCCATAGAATCGTTCGTCATAACTATAAGTCCTCAAAATTGACCTGGGCCCACAGAATCAATCGTCACACTCCTTAGGTCCTCAGAATTGACGTTAACCCCATGAATCGGTCACCCTAGCCCCTTAGGTTCATAAAATCAACCTCAATGCATCCTAGACCTGATGAATTGATATCTACACTCCTTATATTCCCATATTTGATCGTGAACCTCCAAATCGATCATCCTCATCCTCTAAGTCCGTAGAATTGACTTAAAATTCTTTTCCCAATATCGATATGGTGTTTATCATTCGACGGTCTTTACATGTTTTAAGCATGCCCTAAGAGGGTCTCTCTTTAGGCGCCCATCCTAGGACCCAGTTTAGCACCTTCTAAGGTCCCTAGCACTCACACGTTCACCATAAACCATCAGTTATACTCCGAGTACTGATCTAGAGGTCACTTGGCGCTCTCGAGCTCCATTTGACTTCGATTAACACACCAACTTGAGCTATATCCCATAAATATTTGAAGGACTCTGAGTCCCCTTTCCAACATTCCATCTCGTGCACGAATCAGACTTAATATCCGAATGGAAGGTCCTTTTTTCCCCAAAAATTGATTCGGAGGATATCGGGTGCACCTAGGCCTCGTTTGACTCCGATAAACTCTCCATCTTAAGTTAAGCTCAATGAATCTTTGAGTTCTTCGAACACCCTTTCCAAGGTCCGTTCTGTGAGTGAATAAGCATTACGGTTCGAACGAACGACCATTTTACTCTGAAGGGTGATTGGGCTTTTTTGCCCCATTTGACCTTAGTCAACTCTCCGAATTGAACGAAGATGAATGAAATCTTGAAGGCCACTGAATTACCTCTCCAATGGTCTACCCTATGCATGAATCGGCCTTAGGTTTGGATGAACGATCCATTTTCCTTAGAAAACCTCCCATTTAGAGACCATTGGGTGCTTTTGAGCCCCGTTTGACTTCAGTCAACTTTCAAACCCAGGAGTGGCTCAATGAATTCTTAAAGGGATATGAATATTCTTTTTAATGGTCTACCCCTACGTGATTTGGACTTACATTCACCATCCCTTTGGTTTTCCTCCGTCTCGAGGTCGGCGTTCATGCGCACTCGCTTGAAGAGGGGGAGAAGATCTCGTGCCCTTTTCTCTAGGAGTGCTTCGGTCGTCGTCAATGTGGGGTGATGTAAAGAGATGAAATATCCACATATTGTACACAAAACAGACAAAAGAACATGTCGCCGCCTCGAGAGAGTGGCATCAAAGACAAACTGAGGCTTACGAAACTAATAGTTCAGAGGTTTGGGGGCTAAGTTACGAAATGGGAAGGTGTTAGGCTGCCATCTCGTCCTTTCAGTCTCTCAAGGGCTTAGGCTACTATTTTCCTTAATTTTTCTGTGAAGTGTGTGCACATGTGTATATAAATGGATATTGGAATCGCTTGACTCATATCATAGAAAAGATAAAGTGAGGTCATCCAAAGGAATGTTCTCGAAATAATAATTAGAAAAATATGATGTTTGCGCTTATCGAGATATTTATCGTTATAATGGAATGATAATTTTTGTTAGATAAAACATAAGTATGATATATATGAATAATGTATGGATAAAATAAAAAAAGGGATGAAAATCGAAAAATAGGAAAATTGGACTCGAGTCTCGGATTTTAGTCCGAAACGCCTATGTAGCCTATAAAGGCATCAAAGTCCACGTAGTTTGCATGCGGCACAAGGGTGGAGTTTATCCCATAGATTCAAACGCGAGTTTATTATATGTGTATGTGTAGAAAATATATTTTTAGTTTTGAGAAAATGTAGTGAATAATCCCTTCGAATTTATACATGTAACCTTTTTTTCTTCGTTTTGGGTTTTTTATAGAAAATAAAGTATGTGTAATATAACTAATAAAGGATGAAATGTTAATGCATATGATATAAAGTAAAAGAAAAATTAAAATTTTATATAATTAATGCGAAAATATTAAAATTTAGAGGGAGATAGAATGGTGTTTGGACCTTCTTTGGAGACTTGAGGCTTGATCTTGATGAGCTTCCTTCCATGTTTGGATGAATGTTGGATGAGATGTAACACCTCGTAATTTTAGGAATTTATTATTTAGTTAATTCGATTAATTTTAAATTACTTGTGTGTCATAATTTAATTTAATTATTATTTATATTTATTGAATATTAATCTAGTGAGTAAACGATTAATATTTATGGGATTTAAATCTACTAAGTGAATAGTAATAATTTAACTACGTCATAATGAGCAATAGTGACGTGGCATTTATTTATCCCAATCAGGAGTCGGGCATAGACTATATTGGGATTGAGATAAGAACTTTTAGTAGAATAATTCGGATGACAATTCTAAGTGTACGGTTGAGTCCAGATGGGTAGAAATAGTCGAAAGAGAGTACCCATGGGTAGCCAATGGGTATCGGGGCATTTTTAGGCATAACCAAGCTCACATAAGAGTGTATGGGACCTTTTTATAAAGCCCACAAGTCCAAAAACGAGATTGAGTTATTAAACCCTAAAAGTGAGAGGATGCGGTAGCTATAACACGTTTTAGAAAAACCAAATGAGAGAGAGAGAAATTGGTGCAATTGGAGAAACCATGGGAGCCAAAATCAAGATCAAATGTGTATGTTCTTCATCAAATAATCATCATCTACACCAAAGGATTTAGACCTTATGAACCCCAAGGCAAGTGGTTAAACATGGTTTTAAATTAATTGCAAATTTCTATTCATATCATAGTGGGTGTGATAAGATGATATGATTTTTGGGTTAGTTAATATCTAAATTGGGTTTTGATGGGTATGATTGAATTATAGAACAACTTCTTGAATTTGAAGAAGTCTATGAAATTGGGTAAATTAAACCGTCATTTTACAAACTATTTTTCGACATTTTGGTTTCGAAAATGGCTATTCTATGAATGTTGCCTCGTAGAAAATCCCATTTTTTGCATTTTATTCTCTGATATGTTTTCTTCAAAAACGGTTTCAAAATGCCTCAAAACGGTATTTTTAAAATCTTGGCAGATTCGTGGGGCAAATTTTAAGAAATATTATTCTTAGTTGTTATTCCGTTGGAGGTTACCTAGATTGATTGATTGATTGTGGTTGTTGTTATATAATAAGGACATTAGGCCTAAAGTGGAGATTAGGTTTACATAAAGTGAGAAAAGTAAGTATTGGGATAATTAAAAAAATAATCCATAAGGGAATTAAGGTTGAAATTGAGTAAATTGAAATCCTTAGATTAATATGTGTGCAGAATTTATTAAGGAGAACTTGAATAATAAATTCTAAATATTGTATTTTCAGGCCAAGTGAGCGAGTTCGAATATATTGGTTGAGCGACACCAAGGTAATAAATTAATTAATGCGTAGTTAATTAAAGTTTAGAGTCGGGAAAATTGACTCGAATATTTTGGGGCTAGTGATGCGAGTGCTTAGGCACGGATTTGGCCGAATTAGTTTATTATAAGGTTATATAATAAATTATGGAATATTCAAGATAAAAGGGGAGAACCTTAATAAGTGAAATTTGAGGAATAAGTTCTACAAGATGAAGGTTCGGACCGAAGGAGCAAGTCTGGGTAATTTAGTTGGATAACACAACTTGAGTGAACAAAATAAATAAATGTGGGATTTATTTAAATTACACGTTGGTAAATAGACTTGGAAATGTTAGGCTAGTGTTCCGGTAATTGTGCACAGAGTAGCCTGGATTAATTAAATATATATATGCGTTGATTGTGTAGTATATATATAATTGTGTGCTTTATAAATATTAGTGTGAATAATATATATAGGAATACATACTCCTCTAGTGCTATCATGGGAGGTTGCGCAATGTGGATGAATCCCCTGGCTTGAGGAGCAGGGTGAATATAGTCCCCAGGTCATAGAATCTGTATTTAGGGGTGAGGCGTCTTAGGTATGATTCGATCTCATTTTCGGAGGGAACTATGATCGCCTCCACGTCGTTTATTTTATTTCACTAATTCGGTGAGCTAACCGTGTCAGGGTGTCCGGGTGGATGAGTAAACCTGGATTGATAACATTGTAGAGAAACATCCGATGAGTGCCTACTCGGGAGGATGGTTATATATTTACGGCATGTGTGTGAATGTTGTAATATAATGATACGTATATTTGGTGCAGATATTTATATACGGGTAAAATACATGATGTGAATTGTATTGATTATACATAACACGTGAGAATGTTATATGGTCCCAAATGAGAAATAGTTAATTAAGTTAATGTGATAAATAACTAATAAATCATATATTAAACATACTCGGTCTAGAGTAGTGTGACAGGAATGATATTATCGAGAATTAGTTACGGGGTAGGTGGCTAAGTGGGTTATATAAAATAGCGTTAGGTGTGCACAATAGTTGAGGGGTGAGCGGTCCTCAAGGGAGTGCAACACTAGCTTAAATATGAAGAGCATTCATGCATTTTAATTTACTGTAATTTAATTCACTTGCTAAATATTTTTAAAATATTTTGGGTTCTAACCCTTGCTATAAAATATTTTTAAAACCGTTTAGGTGTCCAGACACAGGGACGCCAGGATTGTTTTTATTCCAGGGTTACGCAGTTGTGGCATATGTGGATATTGCATGATTGAGTCTTAGCCACTTCAATTATTTCATTCCTAGAGTAGGATGCAGTCAGTATTTCATTTGGGCATGTATCCCTAGTTCTTTCATTTGTTTCAGTCAGATGATGTACTAAGTTTATTATTTTTGGTGATTTATGTTTTCTAATTTGGATTTTGTAGTCGATGGTTTATTCGGCAAAAATTGTATTTATTCATTTCTATGGTTGACTCAATGATTGTGTCAATGGTTTAAATTATATCCATCTGCATGTTGTTGTTTTTGTTTGATAAAAAGATAAAATTAAGTTTTAAAAAAGTTTTTGACAGTCATGTTAAGAATGAACCAAATGAAATTCCTGTTTAATTTTATATAGGACTGATCACCCGGTATTTTATTAGACGGAGTGTCACATGAGAGAGAAAGATATTTTTAGCTAAATTGGTTATGAAAATGATAGGAATGGAAGGTGGAAAGTAATTTCACACAAGGAAACTTCGTTGATCAGAATAATGTCATTGAGATCAATGATATTGATGGATCTGAGGTGTGCCTTGGAAATGAGATCATGCCCTCCATATATAGGGTAGGGGGAATTTTGATCAGCATATCCCTATCCCTACCATTCGACAGGTGACCCTAGACACACTGTCGATAGGTAGGAAAATGGACCTGCCAATCGACAGTCGCGTGCATATTTTTATGGACAAAAGGTCATTGAACGTAATTCATAAATCTAAATCATAAATGGGGCATACCATTAGAAAGTTAATTCATATACCTTCAAGATTCCTTTGCGCTGCTCTAGGGTGCAAGAGTTGACTTTGGGTCAAACGGAGCTCGAAAGTGCCCATTGGTCCTTTGGACAGGAGATCGTCGGACGGTAATGGATCGTTCGTCCAAACTGTAAGTCATAATCATGCACGAGTGAACCTTTGTAAACGGTACGTGAGGCCCTTCAAAGTTCTAAAAAGTTTTGTTCGGTTCAAAGAGTTGACTTTGGTCAAACAGGGGCCTAAAGTGTCTTGTGACCTTTCGGAGGTTGATTCACGCATGGGGCAAATCGTTGAAAATTGTATTTAGTGACCTTCGAAGATTCATTCAGTCTCATTCGAGCTGAAGAGTTAACTTTTGTCAAACGGAGCCCAAGAGCACCTGGTGGCCTTCGAAGTAGTTTTCGAGGGAAAATTGATCATTCATCCGAATAGTTATGTCATTTTACACACAGGGCAGATCGTTGAAAAGGGGTTTTAGTGCCCTTTCGAAGAGACTATGAAGTTGATTGGGGTAAAATCAGGGCTCGAGAGCTCTCGATGGCCTCTTGATCAATTTTTGATAGTAAGATGGTTCGTTCTTCCAAATTGTTGTGTCAATTCATGCACGGGACTGATCATTGAAAATGTGATTTAGATCCCTTAAAAGATTCATTGAGCTTTCGCTGTGACGATAAAGTTAACCGGAGTCAAATGGAGCCCGGGAGTGCCTTATGGCCTTTATATCGATACTCGGAGTATGACCGAGGGTTTGTAGTGAATGGGGAGATTCTAGGGACCTAAGGAGAGACTTGGGGGGGGCTAAAATGTGGTGTCTATAGAACCCCTTGACGGGTGATCTTGGAACAAGTGAAAGCCATCGAATAGACACCACATTATGTTTTGGGAAAGAGGTAGATTTCGAGGACCTAAGTACGATGAGGATGACCAATTCAGAGGGTCGAGGCCATTTCTGAGGACCTAAGGTAATGCCGAGGATGGTCAATTCTGAGGTCCGAAGTCAATTCTAAGGACTTAAGGTGGGAGACCAATTATGATGGTCGAGATCAATTCTGAGGACCTTAAGTATGAGCTTTGAGGGTCGAGGTCAATTCTGAGGACCTTAAGTAGGGAGTGACCAATACTAAGGGTCAAGGTCAATTCTGAGGACCTTAAAATGGGAGAGACCAATTTTGAGGATCGAGGTCAATTCTAAGGACCTTTAGATGGGAGCGACCAATTCTGAGGGTCGAAGTCAATTCTGAGGACCTTAAGTGGGAGCGACCAATTCTGAGGATCAAGGTCAATTCTGAGGACCTAAAGTGGGGAGCAACCAATTCTGAGGGTCGAAGTCAATTTTGAGGACCATAAGTTTGAGAGACCAATTCTGAGGGTCGAGGTCAATTCTGAGGACCTTAAGTGGGGAGTGACCAATTCTGAGGGTCGAAGTCAATTCTGACGCCCTTAACTGGGAGCGATCAATTCTAAGGGTGTGAGTCGATTCTGAGAATCTTAAGTGGGAGTGATCGATTTCGAGTGTCGAGGTCAATTCTGAGGACCTTAAGTAGAGGCGACAAATTCTGAGGATCAAGGTCAATTATTAGGACCTTAAACTGGAGCAACCAATTCTGAGGGTCAAGGTAAATTCTGAGGACCTTAAGTGGGAGTGACCAACTCTAAGGGTCGAGGTCAATTCTGAGGACCTTAAGTAGGAGCATCCAATTCTGAGGGTCGAGGTCAATACTGAGGACCTTAAGTTGGAGCCACCGATTCTGAGATTCGAGGTCAATTCTCAGGACCTTAAGTTGGAGGCGACAAATTCTGAGGGTCGAGGTCAATTTTCAGGACCTTAAGTGGGGAGCGTGGGGAATAGCTTTCCCGTGGAATCTTTGTTTGATATTTTACTGAGGAGGAGACATCTAGTTAAAAATCTTAGTTTGGAAATACCATTTGGGGAAACAGTTGACAACTTGAGGTTTTAGGATCCCGCTGGGGATTGTATTGCTGGGAAGAAAATATTAAGGCTTCTAACTCTGTTTGAGGGAATTAGAATTTTCCTTGGAGAAAATTTGGGAATTTCTACTGGAGAATGGGTAGCTCTGCTGAATAGGCATTTGATTTCTACAAAGGATAAAGTTTCGAGATTCCGCTAGGGAGTGGTAATGGGCGCACTGATTTTAAGCTGAATCCCCAGGGAAAATTAGCTAATTTTAAGTTGATTTTAGGCAGCGCGCACATGCACCCATTTTAAGTTGGGGATAAAATGTGGTATTAATCTGGCTAGGGATTTAGGGAACTTGAAAATTTATTTTCTTGGTGGATAAATGTTCCAAAATTTATTTGGCAATTTTGGGAATTTTTAGAGAAATTTTGGTAATTTTCATGCATTTTGGGGATTTTTTGTACAAAAGTTTAGGGGTTGCCGCCCAACAGGTTGTAAGGGTTACCAAAAGGTAAAGTCACAGTCTTTTGGGCTGCCCAGGGAAGGGGAAGGAACAGTGTCGATCGGCTGGTGTCAGGACACTGCCGATTGGCATACCCCTTAGCCTCCTATAAAAAGGGGTGAATTATCTTTATTTTTCACAGCTTCCAACTTTTCTATCTTCTGATTATCTCTTATGTGATTCACTTCTGCATTCTTTCCTCATTTGAGATTAGAAAATGGCAGATTCCTCAAGCAGCGAGACTCACATGGCGTGGCAAGGTGTTGACGATGGAGCGAACTTAGAGTGGTGGGACAGGGTGCCCTTAGCGTTGGGCAACGAGAACGCTTTTAATTTGTTCAAGCCTATTACCAATGAGTATAGTCTTTTGCGCAAGCCTTCGCACCATCGATCATCTAGGGTGAGGAACCCTGAGGGTTATGTAAGTATCGCGTGACTTTTAGTATTCCTTTTCACTTTTTTGCATCATTTTTTTCTTTAAATTTTGACAAAAGGTTTCTCTTTTTTTTTTTACAAACTAACATTGTTGGGATGAGTCTTCTCTCCTGGGGAAGGATGGGATTTAGAGATGTGTGGGAGCACCTTCATGTGGTGGTGTGTTAAATGGTTTCTTCTGCAAGTTTTGGTAGTCTGGCATCTGCATTGGATGAGATGTCCCGCTCGACGGCTATTATATATGCTCTGGGGGAGAGGTGGTAGTATACTACCCACACCATACATTGGGGTTTTGGGGAGATGACAGTGACCCCTATTGATGTACATCAGCTACTATGGATAGACTACGACAGTCCCTGAGGGTGACACCAGCGGCGTTGGGTAGGATATTTGAATCTCTGTTGGGGATGTGGGTGACCTTTTACCCTAAAGGGATGGCTTCTTGGGAAACGGGAATAACGGGTTGCAGCGCAGATGCGGTGACATCTGATTCTAGTTCTTTCTTGCATATTCATCGTTGACGGGGGAGCATCGACATAAATTATGTTACATGTTTGATGTAGCGACTTTGCACCTGAAAAGAGACTTCGACAAGGCAAAGAAATATTCATATTATGTTTAATTATCTTGATTTAGTGACTTACTCTACATGCACTTTAATTTTCTGCTGAGTTTTTGCTATAATATAGAGTGGGAAAATTGTGTTTTGGGGAAATGAATATGTTTAAATATGGCCTCGAAGGCTTGGTTGAAAAAGAGATTCCCTTTTGAAGGGATTTATTTTGAGAAAAAAAAAAGGAAAAATGAGTTATTTGGAATTTTTAAATAGAGGTAGGCCTTGGCGGCTTGGTTAGGATATGGATTAGGAGATAGACATCTTGGTTGTAAATTGGAGCTTACCGCCTTTGCTGGATTGTGCTGAATCTATTGTGTTGAAGAGGTTGTACTGATATTGATTTTGCTAAAGCTGTTGGTGACAGGGGACTTAATGGCGGACCCTCAATTTGTTATCATTACAGCGTGGATGTCATATCATCGTAATTCATCGACAGTAATACTAAAAGAGACCCTGAGCGGTCTAGATGCCTAGAGAGAAGGCCATTCTGATTTTCTAAGAGGTAGTCCATTTATACTATTCATGTGGCTGTCTGAGAGATTCTATTTGGCGATCCCCCCGGAATATCCCTTAGCGGTTGTGCCGAATTTCTTTACTCATTATTTCATCAGCTTTGGCCCAACCATTGAGAAATGGGTAAACTGGTTTGTGGAGCACAAATCTCAATATCTGCATTGGTCGGTGCCCTGTGAGGGAGTTGAAACCTATTTTGGAACGGGGGAATACCGGTACGTTCCGTTAGTTGGCCTCCGGTAGACCTCCTTCAATTTTCCCTAGTGGATCCTACGTCAAGTTAGATGGGAGAAAATTGTGCCTTCCTATATCCTGAATTTCTTTCCTGTAGAGGATTTGACTAAAGGCATGGGCATGCGATTGGTCTCTCTGTGGGAGATTCGTAGGCCTTCAGCCCATCCCTCTCAATCTATTGGCCGAGTTTGGCATATTTCTAGGTAATATATGAAATGGTTATAGAGGAGAGTAGTGGCTAAGATCTTGGCTGAGGAAACCGGACAGAGATGGTTTGCCATGTTTGATACTATGGAGGGGGCGTAATGGTTTTCTCTAGGCTGGTCCAAGCTTATCATTCCATGGAGCGCCTTTGGCATACTATCTAGGCAGGGGAAGTTTGGGGGCCTCAAGGAGAAAATAATGATGGGGATGTCTCTTCTGGTAGCTGCGGGTAGGGTCTTTTGTGAAGCTGGTGATATTTTGTGAAGCTTTTTGTAATGGTTATTTGTTTAGTTATTTTTGGTTTATTTTTTGGAAATAATATGGGACGGTTTGGTTAGTTTTTTTAAGAGAAGTTTTGGTTTATTTTTAGGACAATCAGCTTGGCGGGGGTGGTTGTTTGACTCCCTGCGATGATATTTCCTATAATCGTGCCAACTTTTCCCATAATGGAATAAAAAAGGATTTTGATTATATTGTCGTGCCTCTTTATAAGTTTTACATTTGAATTATCTACACCAATCTATAGGCATACATAATCCTTTTGTTCATGTAAATAATAAAATGAACTGTTGTCCTTGAAGGTAAGAAAAAAATAGTATTTTGTGAAAAAGAAGGGGACCGTGCCCATGTAAAGTGTATGAGTTGCCTACATACCTCTGGAAATTTTGAAAATTTTATGATTATCATTTTTTAAAGTAAAAAGTTTATTTAAGAGGATCAGGACCCACATAGTTCTGAGTAAAGGGAAATGAAGAAAAAAAAATTAAGAATAGAAGGGAGTTGAGAGGAGTCGTAGCGCGCCAAGATTTCGGACTAGGGGTAGAATTTCTTGATATGGTTCAGGTTTACTGAACGCACCATCTCTTCTCCGTCAAGGTCAGTGAGCATAACGGCGCCACCAGACAGGATCTTTTTCACGTGTAGGGGCCACTCCAGTTTGGTTTGAATTTCCCTCTGGGGTCCCAAACGGGTTCTGTGATTTCATTGAGGGCTCAATCCCCTTCTCGGACATCACGGTCCTTAACTCTCTTATTAAATAATCGCGTTATTCGATAATGGTACCCTTGTATATGATACAGAGCCTTTAGACTCCTTTTGTCTAAGAGTGACAACTCGTCAAGTCGGCTCTAATGCTAGTCTTCCTCGTTGACTTTGCTTTCAAGCATAACGCATAGTGAAGGTATTTCGAGTTCAACGGATAGGCCTGCTTGCATGCCGTATACTAAAGAGTAAGGGGGAGCCCTAGTATATTCTCTGATTAAAGTACGGTCGCCCCAGAGGCCATAGGGGATCCGATCGGCCCAATCTCGATAACTCTCGGTCATCTTAATGATGATTACTTTAAGGTTCTTATTTATGGCTTCAACTGCACCATTGGTTTACGGTCATTAAGGAGAAGATTTGTGTCTCTGGATCCCATACTCGTCGACCATGGAGGCTAAGGTATCAAGTGCATCAGCTAAGTTGTTCCTTGCTTGGGGTAAGTAATGGAAGGTGATATCTCATAACTGGGAGGCCAGCTCTTCTAGGTTGGTGTGGAAGGGTAAGAGCTTCTCGTCCTTGACTTTCCATCTTCTAAGGACCTGGACGATGATAAGGGTTGAATCCTCATAGACATCCAAGCATTGGATTCCTTTCTTGAGGGATGATTTGAGGCTTATGGTGCATGCCCCGTATTCGGTTATGTTGTTGGTGCAAGGAAAATCTAGCTTGATGGCAATGGGCATGTGAGAGTCATTTGGGGAGATCAGGAGTATCCTAATATCATACCCTTTCTTATTGGTGGAGTCATCAAAGAACATTTGCCATCGAAGATCTTCCTGTGAAGTGAAAAGGATATCTTCATCTGGGAATTTAGAGTTCCAAATGTCGACTTCTTCCATAGGGTAATCAACAAGGTAGTCAGAGATGGATCTTCCTTTCATGGATTTCTGCGTGACATACACAATATCGAACTCAGCTAGTAACTTTAACCATCGGGCCATTTGGCTAGACATGGATGGTTTCCCGAGCAGGTATTTGATAGGATCTATTCGGGACGTAAGTCCAATGAAAAAAGCGAGCATGTGGTGTCGTAACTTTTTAGTGACCCAGACAAGGGCGACACATGCTTTCTCTAAGGCATTGTAGTTGACTTTTTACCCGACCAATTTGTAACTAGCATAGTAGATGTCCCTCACTTTACGGGATTCTTCAATGTATTGGGCTAACAAAGCGCCAAGTGAGGTGTTTGTTACGATCAAGTATAGGAGTAGAGGGAGACCAGGCTATGGTGGCATGAGAACCAAAGATCGGGTTAAATACTGCTTGATTCAGTCAAAGGCTTCCTGACAAGCTTCGTTCTAGATTTTGGTAGAATCCTTGCGGAGGATTTTGTAGACTGACTAATGAACCAACTGATATATTATAATTTTCCTAGAAATATCCAAACTTCCTTCTCTGTTCGGAGTGGTGGCATTTCGAGTATAGCTTTCAGTTTGGCAGGATCTTCTTTAATGCCCTTCTCACTAACCATGAACCCCAAAATATTTCCTTTGGTAATGCCAAAAACACATTTTTTGGGTTAATTCGCATTTGGTATTGTCGCAATTATTCGAAGAACTTTTAGAGGGCATGAACATGACCTTCCAGAGTCGTAGATTTAATGATCATATCATCCACGTAGACCTCGACCTCTTTGTGTATCAGATTATGAAAAATGGTTATGGAAACCCTTTGGTATGTAGCCCCTATATTTTTAGACCGAATGTCATAACTTTGTAACAGAAGGTTTCCCAAGGGGTGATGAATGAATTTTTTCTTGTTGATCAGGGTGCATCTTGATGTGATTGTATCCAGTAAACCCATCAACGAATGACGTAAGAGCGTGACTGCCCGTGTTGCCCACAATCATATTGATATTGGGTAACGGGTAATCATCCTTCGGAGAGGCCTTATACAAATCTTGATAATCAATATACACGCGAACCCTTCCTCCTAATTTCATCACGGTTACAATGTTGACTAACCATATGGGATATTCAATAACTCGGATGAAGCCTACGTTCAACTATTTGACCACTTCTTTTTTAACCTTGAGTGACCATTCAGTGCGAAGCTTTTGCAATTTCTATTTGATCGGTTTATATTCTGGGAGAGTGGGAATCTCGTGTTGGGCGATATCGGGTTCAATGTCAGGCATGTCATCATAGGACCATGCGAAGACGTCTATAAATTCCTTTATCGGTGCTTCAAGTTGCGCGCACTCATGCTTGTCAAGGGTGGACCCTATCCAAATCTCGTGCAATTGGCTACTAGAACTGAGATTAATAACAATAATTTTATCTTCATTACTTTGAATGTGGTTATGTTATTTGTTATTAACCTTTTAAGAACAGATAAGAATTATTCATTTATAAAATCATCATCATCAAGAGTTTGATTATAATAAACACAATTAATGTAAGGTATAGCAAGATACTCAAAATGTTCATTTATTTCATTCTCGGGAAAAATAGTGTTGAGAACCTCGTCAAAGGACGTATCGATTACATTATGATAAGAAGAAGAAGAAGAAGAAGAAGAAGAAGAAGAAGAAGAAGAAGAAGAAGACGAAGAAGAAGAAGAAGAAGAAGAAGAAGAAGAAGAAGAAGAAGAAGAAGGATAAACGTCTGGGTTGGGTTGCATTTCAGCGGGTGGAACTGGTACAGCATTCCAGTTGAGGAAGGTGCATCAGTAGTCTTGATCAGGATGGATGGATATGATGATGTGGCATCTGAGTGGATCATTCAGAGTTCCAGCCCCAGCGTCTGCAAATTGACTGAGTCCTCAAAATTATTTCCCTCAGAAACATCGGCAACAGATATGGCTTTCTCAATGAGCAGTTACACATGATACTGGGAATTTCTGACCCAGGAGTAACTGTCTTGGAAGAAGATCTTTATCCCTATCTTTATCTTATTGTCCATATGATCATAACACGATTCGAGAAAGCCATAAAAGTGAAAATGTTCACCCTCTTTGATGAATCTTCCGTTCAAGGAATCGCCTGAAGCAGTCTTGGCACTTTCTAACCTTCTCTTCAATAGATGTTGGTGGATCATTCTGAGTTCCTCTGATAATGGTTGATAATCCAGGAAATATGGAGGAAAGGACTTCTTCAACACTATGGGCTCTAGTATTCCCTGTTGCCTTCATCTCATCCCCAATCCAGGAAAGACCTATAGATTCTTGAACATCTATATCACGTTAAAACTTTCGTGAGGGTTTTGCTCTGGATAGACTCTATCTTTGAAATCATCCCATATTTGGACTGGAAGTGGTTTGACTCAAAAACCGGATGGAAGTATGTCATTCGCTCCATACTATATCTCTAGTATTGGATTATCGGTGCTTGTATTCTCAATGTTATCATCATCACCCAAAATGGTGATTACCAGCCCCTTGGTGAAGAACTTAAATTTCTAGTGGAGAGAGGAACATACCCCCTTGATGTTAAGAAGCCATGGTCAACTGAGCAATAGGTTAAAACAAATTGGTATGTCGATGACTTGGAATTCAGTAACAGCATTTATAGGGTCAACCCTTATTATAAGCTTTATGGATCCCACCACCTCTCGACGAGTATTATAATAATCACGTACTGCGGTAGAAGTTGGAGTAAGGTGGCTTATATTCAAACCCAAGAAATTGAGGATTCTTAACGGGCAAACATTAAGTGTTGATCTGTTGTCGATGAGTGAAAGTGGGACTGTCTTACCCATTACCTCAATGGAGATATTAAGAACATAGTTATGATTAGGAACAAACATAGGGATTTATTCTTCAAAGAAGTAGAGAATTCTAGTAGAGGATAGAGACCCAACCAAGTTCATGACTTCTTTCGCATTAATGAAAGGAGGGACTATGGGTCTGGTAAGCAATTTAATCATGTCATTTTGGTGCAGTTGGGAAGACGTGAAAATTCCCCACAAAGTGATGTTAGCCTGAGTTTTCTTCAACTAGTCGAGGATCTTGCTCTCCTCGATGGTCATTTCTGGCATGGGTAATTTCTCGATAATATTTTTTTCCTTTATCTATCATTATTGATTTAGGGTTCGGACTTTGGTAGTGCCTCCCACATCTAGTCATATGGTTCACTAAAGAGGGGAAAAATAAACCCTATTTCTTCATCTATCTAGGGTTGTTCGGCCACTTTGTTGATCTCACCTAGAAGAACTTCAAACGATATCATCCCACATACACTGATCATTGAGCTAGTCTTTTCTTGGCTTGGTTCTTCATCTGAACTATCAAATTCATCCCCCCATCTGGTGGCAATGATATCATCCTTTCACAAAAAGTCAATGCATTCTACAACCTCAACGGCTACTTCATATAGATCCTCCCACCCAACGGGAAGATACAAAAGTGAAGGGACCAAGCACCCTTATAGTTTCAAAACATTGAGTAGCTCAGATATAATGCAAAGTTCACTGGTTTGTCGGAACAAGTCTGCCATAATCTGAACAGCATCATCTAAACTGACTTCATCGATGGGTACCACCCAATTATCTAACTCTCGAGCCCACTTTTGGGCCTCCAAGAATAGTGTGCTGAATTTTGGGCAAATCAATGATCAGTTTTTAGGGCAATTTCAATCCAAACTCTAAAATTTGGTTTAATAATGTTGGCAATTTCATATCTTTCCCCTCTAGAACGGGCACGAAAGGCAATGCATGCTCTTGTAAGATGTGAAAGGGCTTGGTCAATAAAACATGTAGCGTGTAGGAGGAAATATAGGCAAACTTTAAAGGGTTTTGGTGAATGTAAGAGTATTATGGGCGATTTACTGGGTATAATCTGGGTAGACCGGTCAAATTCTGGGTCATTTTCTAGGAAGATAGCATTTGTGTGATTTGGAAGTGGATTGTGAGTAGTTTTGGGTTTAGGATTCATTTGTGGGGTGATAACACTCCGATCAATCAGACCTTGGAATACATTTAAGAGATAAAAGCACTGATCAGTAGTATTGTCGGCAATTTGGTGAAAATCTCAATGGGCATCGGGTTTCAAATTTTTGGGAAGTGGGTTTGGTAATAGACGAGGATCTAATGACTTCATGAGGTTTTGGCTCAATAGGGCTTGGTAGAGTTTGGATAGGGGAGAATGATGCTCGGTGTACTCTTTTCTAACAGGATTGGCACCATTTTCTAGCACCCAAAAGGTAGCAAGCTGTGAGATATTGTTAAGGGTCGAGACTGCAGTAGGTTTCTCATATTTCCTTAGAGTGAATTATTTGGATACTTTCTTTGTCTCAACTTCTATCTTCGAAAGACTTTCTTGAATTTCCACTCCTGCTTCTTGGAGGGCTCGAAAATGGGGGTAATATTGTCCTCCCATCAATGCTCAGACGTGGGGTAAGAAGTTTTTCTTTACAATACTGACTTGCTCCTCTTCGAACGGCCGATTGGTCATGGTGGTTTCTTTCTCCCTCCACCTTGATATGAAGTTGTTGATAGTTTATCCATGGTTTTTCTTGAGAAATTCTAAATCACGACGTGTGACCATTATTTCCTCGTCGTACTTATACTACGACCTGAATTCACTGGTGACATCCTCCAAACTGTGAATTATTGACTTCTCAAGAGATAGGAACCAGTGAAGAGCGTTGTCCTTCAAAGTTTGTTGGAACATCTGGGCCATTATTTCCTCGGAGGCACCTAGGAGAGTTATGGCTCGGTGGTAACTTTAGAGA
This sequence comes from Sambucus nigra, assembly GCA_949130495.1. Taxonomy (NCBI): domain Eukaryota; kingdom Viridiplantae; phylum Streptophyta; class Magnoliopsida; order Dipsacales; family Adoxaceae; genus Sambucus; species Sambucus nigra. The sequence continues at coordinate 222,314,083 of OX422218.1, forward strand.
TGGACAATTCGGGGTCCGCTACCCCGAACTTCTTAATGTTGGGCATCTTGAACTTTTTCGGTAGCCTTGTTTAGGGTAAGGAGACATATGGGTGTAATCCATGCAGTTATCGGAGATTAAAACTTGGTCAAACTTCTTAGTCAACAGCTTAAGGTCCTCCTTGACCTTGTTCAACTCTTCTTCCTTCAGATCAACGGTCACTCGCTGGGCAAGATTCGGTATAGGGAGCTGAGCTGGTGGTGGCCCATTGGCTTGAGGGTCACATGGAACGTGCTGATACTCTTTCGGGACCCAAATAGTCTCAGGTGTAGGCGGACACATAGGGCGAGGGAAAAAGGCCTCAGGCTTTTCGGGAATAGGGACCCGATTTTATTACATCTCATGAACCTCTATTTGAAGGTTGTCAAACTTGGTGGTAAGTTGGACTAGGACAGTCATTAAATCAAGCTACACATTCGTTACATGGTTTGTGTTATCCATAGAGAGTGGGTAAGGGTGGATTTCGGACTCGAATGAAGTAGGGGGAGAATTGACGGAGCTTTGAGGCGATTCGACAGAAGATCGAAGTCAATAGGGAGTCAGACCAAGGATCGGGTATGCTATCAACCTAAGAACGAAAATGATTCAAATTTATTTTTAAAAGAGAAAAGGAAGAATCTTTATTTTTGGAAAAGAGGAAAATATTTTTGTCAAATTTTTGGAAAGGGTTTTTGTCATTTATTTACAAAAGGAAGAAAAATGTTTTTGGTATTTCGAAAAGGGGGGGGATGTTTTTTATAATTTTGGCCAGGAATGAGGGGAAAACGAGAGAAGAGTCTCAGCATGATTATTATTATTATTATTATTATTATTATTATTATTATGTTTTCACTTGTATTGGGTTTACCTAAATACAAAAATATGTCGAACGGGACCCGAGCCTGGGAAAAATTGGGTTTGAAGAATATGTAAAACACGGTTTGGCTTGTTGCCGTGCTCATGGACAGGGTCCCATTTTGGAAAAAGACAAAATCGCATGAATTTTTGGGCGGCATACCGATTCGTCATTTCGACAGAGTTTCGAGTAGTAACTGACAAACTAAATATGACTGTCCTAGGTTTTACACCTATATGAGGGTGTAACACCCCGCTCGCCTGGGGAGAGCGAACGGAACGCTACTACGATAAAATACATTCGAATCCACAAATCAACAAGTATAGAGCATCTAAATAAATCCCACAATAATATAAATCCACCAATCTCAATCTTCAAATAAAATACAACAAAAGTCTCTCGAAATAATACAACTATCTATCTTGAAATAAAATTCTCTATACATCAAAATAAATACAATTCTTCTCATCTTCTCGAATATTCATCCCAAAATCATCCACGCTAAAAATTAATCTCCATAGTGCCCCAAAATCCGCGCTAACTTGCCACTAAAAGAAAATATGTGGAAGTACACAATACGACAAGAAAGATGCTCAACAAATATTAGCGGTGAATAGAACGTAACAATAAGAATACGAATATTCAAATCAAATGTGAATCTCATAAGCATTTTTATCAATATAATTCCTCAACAAAACATTAATCCGAGTCAGCAGGCCCCACCATACCGCGCCACACTTTATCAAGTAGCCGAAACAGGAATTTTGGAGGGTGCCCAACATCAGTGTCATATTAAAATCTCATGACAATATGCCCAACACAATAGTAATACCTCATGAATCAAAATTAAATTCCAATAATAATTTCCAGATTTACAAAGGAATGTAGCAATTCAAATATGAGTTAATAACCACATTAAAACAAAGGGAATAACAGTCACGAGATTAAGGAGCATATTGTGTAAAACCCCATACCTCAAACCACCAAAAGGATACCAACATAAATCTGCCCATAAAAGATCAGATTACTCCATCAAAACCATCTCTCAAATATCATCAAATCATCTCCAAGAGAAAACACTAAAATATCCCTAAGAACACCTCCAAAAACCTAAGGTTGAATGCATAAATTAAAGGGCTAAGTGTATATAAAAAGGAGAGGAATAAAAATATGTTTACTGCCAAAAAGTTGTACCTCAAAGGGTCACCCACAACCTTATTTTATAAGTCAAAAACCAAAAGAGTTGGAAACAAACCAAAACTCCTCGAGAAACCTGTTGTGCATGAAACCTGAGGGGATCGATTGATCGACTCCTGGCGTCGATCGATCGATCTCCCAGGTATTTTGGCAGTTTGGCCTAAAAATGTTTATAAGGGTAAAATATTTAAAAATCATTTTAAAATCCGTTTTAACTCCGATTTCGAAACCGTTTGAATTTCTCGCCTTTAAAAATAATTCTCAACATAATTGAGCAAGAAAAATAATTTTATCTCAAAATTTATTTTTCCTCTTTATTTTAAAAATACCCTAAAATTACGCGGGTTGTTACACTTCCCCACTAACAATGGAATTTCGCCCTCGAAATTCACCGAAAGCCTAACTCTCAAAAATCAGGTCACTACAACTATCTCTAAAAATAATCCGTCTCCCAAAAATAAAATCCTCACATCTAATCTAGATGCCTACCACAAAACGATCATCTAAAAATTTCTATCTCCAAATACGCGCTACAAAAATGTAAGAGTACTAAAACCCAAGACCCGAGGGTGGTCGTATACCTAAGCTCTGATACCATTTTATCACACCCCGCTAAATTCTGGCATCGACCGCCACCAAAATTAAGCCGGGTGCGAGTAAATTAAATATCATCCTTAGCATATGATAGATATGAGACATAATAACTTTAATAGACAAGATAAATTATTTTAATCAAACCCTAATATGAATGACATCCAAATGATAAAAACACCAAAGTGCGATCAAAATCCATCACATGTGATCTCCGAATATCTCAATAATTAAATAAATAAATCCAACTGAAATCTTAAAACAACTTTGGAACCGAAAGGCCCAATAAACTCAAAAGTAGACTCATAAATAATACGATAGAACGAAAAGAGAAATCTAACGACTAAAGCAATAAAATTAATCCAGTTGCACCTCCAAAAGATCTCCAATGAATCCAATGCAGCAACTCCCAAATAAATACTGAAAAAGATTAGACAACGCATGTGTCAAAGTCAAAGCCCCAAGCATGAAAATCGACTACTCTTCTCAATTAGGGTCCCTGAACCTAGACAATAGTGCTACATATATCGACCATAATAATAAAATATTTTAATTACGAAGGTTATTAATCACCAAAAGTAAATTTCTAACTACCCGCATGGTTTCTTTAAAAAGTCACACCAATATTATATTAATTAACCCCCCTTCCCAATAATATTAAATTTTATTAAAAGAACCACAATTATAATTTACCAAGATACACGTCCCCTTGTCAAGTCTGCCGTCTGATCCGTTTTTATCCTGAGATCCTCGCGATATGACAAGGTTCCACACACACACATATCCCTTTGTCAAGTCCGTCGTCTGATCCATTTTTATCCTGCGATCCTCGTGAATGACATAAATTGTCCTCTGACCCGTTTAAACTGTCGGCCCTAGACACATTATTTCGCCAATAAATTTTAAAATCCATTTTAGTCATGCAATATTAATTTCTAAAATTTCTTATACTCATTAATCAAATATATTTCCTCCCACCCTTAACGGCGATGTGAAAATCCTCAAAATACCCCTTAGTCCCAACTAAGGTTCCCAAAACACAAATTCGTCCTATCCTAAGTAAAGGATGATTATCAAAATTTCACTCCACATAGATATCAATCCTAGGCTATCGTAACGATGGCATAACATAGAAAATCAGCCCCCACCCCAAATTATATAACCCGATTGACTCACACTAACTAGTCTCATACCTAATTAGTATAAATCGTAACTAAGGCCCACTTACTAGTCTCATACCTCACAAGTGTACTATAACAAGGGGTGAAATTCAATTACCTACAATACCCAACGTCCCTGAGATATAAAAAATTATAATACTTCTATAAAGTGGCACAATTAACAATTTATAGCAATATTCATAACAACACTAAATTTCCAATTAAATAATTTTAATCTAAATAGTAAAAATCAAGGGAACATAAATATGGTGATTTTCAGAATAATAGCTACATGCAAGTCCTATCATAGTTATTATTTTCCAACACAAGTAATTAATTTAATCTAGGGTTCTCACATGAAATATCAAAATTTGCTTTCGAAGGGCTCCTCTACATGCACATGCCCGTAATACAACCGACTACGCCAACACAACCCAAAGAACAACAAAGTTATAAGTGTTGAGTAATGTTAATATTTCATGCAAAACATTCCCGAAATTTATCTCTTTAATAATTATATTCATAGCTTATTTTAGAAAACATGAGTTTAATGGAGGTTACAATCAAGACACATAACACTAAAGGAAAAGAATAGGGTAAACATGACTGTGATTAGCTGGTCAAAAATTTGAGTAGAAGGTCGAACGCCTCTTGAGAAAACACCAATTAAGCCTTCTAATCTAAGGTTGAAATCTTGAATAAGTTTGGGCCTATGGGTTGTAGATGAAAGCGAGTAATTTTGGATAGGTCCTCTGGTTGAAAAGTTTGAGAAAAAGTGATTTGAAAAGTCTACCCACGAATTAGTTGTGATATATAAAGGGTTAAGAGTTTGATTAAGAAAGAGTTCTACTCAGACAAAAACACTCAAAAATTCATTACAGATTATCGAACCGTCAGAATGGCTTGAAATTTTATTATGTTGTAGCCATCGGCGAGATAGGACTATTGTGAAAAATTCAGCTCGATCGTACGATCGAATTTCTAAAAATATTATTTTTTCTAGAGAGTTTTATGTTTTGAGGACTCTTAGAGAGTTTTATGTTTTGAGGACTCTTCTATATAATAACAATTCAATTAAAACTCCTTTTTAATTCTGATTCCAATTCCATTTGAAATTTTATTTTTCAAATATAAAAACCAACATTTAAATTATAAAATTTATAAAATAAAAAATTTCATTTTTCTTTCTTTTCCAAAATTAATTTAAAAAAATTCGGGTTATTACAGACGGTATGCAGTTGTTGGGTTAGTGGAAAGGTTCCCCTTTGGCATGACTTTCATGATCTACGTCTTACTTTTGAGTATAATTAGTACGTGTGGACAAGCCATTTGATATACCTGAGCGTACATGAATTGCCTCACTATATACCTCATCGGGACAGTACATGTGAGAGCGAATTCGATATACTCGATGTACGTGAGCGAGTTTCATGCTATATACCTCCTATCATGACTTTAGTCAAGTGGTACGATGTGGGAGAACCATTTGATATATGTTGAAGGTACTTGTCCAATGAAAGGTAAGAGTCATATTGCTTAGGCTAACTGCAACCTACCGGGCCAGTGTCCATCACAAAGTGACCCCCCAGTTATAGGACAAGATTTGGTCAATAGCCATGCTCTTTGGTGATGTAGTGTGAAAAATGCATAATTCTTTATTAGTATATTATGGGGAGAGTATTTTATTTGGCATGATGAGCACTATACTAATAACGGAGAATGTACAAGTCTAGTAAAAAGTAAATCTAGCATCGAGATTATACTAAGCATGGATATGTGAGAGTGAGTGATGTGTGAACATCTATAATTGAGAGTGTGGTAGTGACCCATAGCATGGATCATCTACTGGTGGTGTGTGATAAGTGTTAGTGAGCATGGATATATACAAGTGTGGTAAGTGGAGGTGTGTGTTAGTGACACCTAAGCATGGATATTCTAAGTGGTGTGTGCAACATGTGGATATAAGTAATCCTACGTGTAAGTAGTGTTAAGTGTACATAGAGAATATCTACAAGTGTGTGAGTGAGGAGTGATATAAATATGAGGTAGATATATAAAAGAAACAAAATAAAGAAAAAAGGAAACATATAGGTAGGTGCATACGCACACAAGCGAAAAATGATAACACCCATGCAAATAGAGTCTAACCCTCTTAAGACATTCCTCAACGGAGTTGCCACTGTGGTCATCCCTTCGATTTTCCTCCATCTCGGGGTAGGCGCTCACGCTTGGAGAAGGAGAGAAGGACCCGCGTGCTTTTCTCCAGGAGCGCTTCGGCCGTCGTCAATGTGGGTGATGTAAAGAGATGGATTCGCCAGCCTATTTTGCACAAAACAGGTAAAAGAACATGTCGCCACCTCGAGAGAGAAGAATCAAAGACAAACTAATGCTTACAAAACCAATAGTTCAGAGGTTCGGGGTAAGTTACGGAATGGGAAGGTGTTAGGCCTCCAACCCATCATTTCGGTCTCTTATGGGCTAATGTTACTGTTTTTCTTAATTTTTTCGTGAAGTGTGTGCACGTGTGTATATAAATGGAGATCGAAATCTCTTGACTCATATCATAGAAAAGATAGAGTGAGGTCATCCAAAGTAATGTTTCCAAAATAATAATTATAAAAATATGATATGTGCACTTATAAAGATATTGATCGTTATAATGGAACGATAATATTTATTAGTTAAAATGCAAATATGAATCACACACGCACACACACACACACACACACACACATATATATATATATATATAATATGTATAATATGTATGGATAAAATAAGAAAAAGATGAAAATATAAAAGTAGGAAAATTGGACTCCAGTCTCTAGTTTTAGCCCGAAATGCCTACGTAGCCTATAAAGGCATCAAAGTCCACGTACTTCACAAGCGGCACACGGATGGGGTTTATCTTATAGATTCAAACGGGAGTTTATTATATGTGCGTGTGTAGAAAATATATTTTTAGTTTTTGAGAAAATGTGGTGAATAATCTAGTCGGAATTTATAGGTTTAACCCTCTTTTTCTTTGTTTTGGATTTATTATAGAAAATAAAGTATTTGCTATATAACTAATAAGGGATGAAATGTTAATGTGTATGATCTAAAGTAAAAGCTAAATTGAGAATTTATATAATTAATGCAAAAACGGGGAAATTTAGAGAGAGGGGTGTTTGGACCTTCTTTGGAGACTTGAGGTTTGATCTTGATGAGCTTCCTTGCATGTTGGGATGAATGTTGGATGAGAGAGAAAGAGATTTTTGCTAAATTGGGTATGAAAATGATAGGAATGAAAGGTGGAAATGAATTTTACACAAGGAAACTTCGTTGATCACAAGAATGTTGTTGAGATCACTAATATCGATGGATCTGAGGTGTGCCTTGAAAATGAGCTCATGCCCTCCTTATTTAGGGTGGGGGGACTGCCGATCGGAATATCCCTAGCCCTTCCAATCGGTAGGTGACCCTAGACACACTGCCGATAGGAAGGGAAATGGACCTGCTAATCGGTAGTCTCATGTAGATTTTTCTAGAAAAACGATCGTAGAATGCAATTTGTAAATATAAATCGTGCAAGGGGTATACCGTTAAAAATTTAATTCAAGGACCTTTAAGATTCCTTAGGCCTCTCCCGGGTCTGGGAGTTGACTTTTGGTCAAACGGAGCTTAAAATCACCCGTTGGTCCTTTGGACAGGAGATCATCCGACGATAATGGATCGTGTAACACCCCGCCTGCCCAGGAAGAGCGAACGGAGCGCTAATGCGATAAAATAAATCCAAATCCACAAGTGACAAGGTATAGAGCATCTAAATAAACCCACAATAATATAAATCCACTAATCTCAATTCTTCAAATTAAATACAACAACATCTCCCGAATTAAAATTACAACTATCTAACTCAAATAAAAATGCTCTATACACCAATGAAATAATTAATACAATTCTTCCAACTTGTATTAAAATTCTTCCCAAATAATCCACGCTAAAATAATCCCAATAATTTATAGCGCTCAAATCCACGCTAACCTGCCAACTAAAAGAAAATACGGGGAAGTACACAATACGACAAGAAAGATGCTCAACAAATATATGTTAACGATGAATAAAACGTAACAATACGAGTACAAATATTCAAATCAAAATGCAAATCTCAAAGCATTTATCAATATAATTTCTCAACAACACTTTAACCGGGTCACCAGGCCTCACCACATCCGTATATGCTTTATCAAGCCATAGTCCGGGAAACAGGAATTTTGGCGGGTGCCCAACATCCGTGCCATATTAAAATCTCATGACAACGTGCTCAACAATAATATAATGATACCACATGAATTAAAATAATTTCAATGAATTTATCAATTCAAATATGAGTTCAATTAACAAGAATTCAAAGAGAATGACACTCGCGAGATTTAAGGAGCATATTGTGTAAAACCCCATACCTCAAACCATGATGAGAAACCAACGATCACATCCTCAAGATCAACTCAAAATATCTACAAAAGCTCCTCCAATAACCTCCAACAAAATAGCCCCAATAACACCTCTAATCTAAGGTTAGAACTCACAAATCTCAAAGGCCAATGTATATATAAAAAGGATAGGAATATAAAATATATTTGCTGCCAAAATTTGTGCCAAAAGTATGTTAAAAATATTGCCCACGACTTCCTTTTATAATGCAAAGAAATGAAGAGTTGGAATCCAAAAGACTCCTTTAAATAAGGCAAAGAAATGAAGAGTTAGAAGCCAAAACAACTCTTGAAAATTACTTAATGTTCGCCGACTTAGAATTCCAAGAGTTAAAAACATTTTAAAATCCGTTTTAACTCCGATTTTGAAACCGTTTGAAATTCTCGCCTTTAAAAATAATATTCAACATATTTGAGCAATAAAAATAATTTTATCAAAAAAAATTATTTTTCTCCATTTTCCAGAAATTAATTAAAATAGCCCAAAATTACGCGGGTTGTTACACTTCCCCACTAACAATGGAATTTCGCCCTCGAAATTCGTCGAATGCCTAAGTCTCAAAATCAGGCCACTATACTAACTCCAAAAATAAATCACGTCTCCCAAAAATAAATTCCTCACCTATAATCTCGAAACTTATCACGAATATCACCTAAAATTCTCTATCTCCAAAAATTGCTAACCACTCAATGAACCCCAAAACCCAAGCCCCGAGGGTTACCGTATACCTAAGCTCTGATACCATTTGTAACACCCCGCCCGCCCAGGAAGAGCGAACGGAGCGCTAATGCGATAAAATAAATCCAAATCCACAAGTGACAAGGTATAGAGCATCTAAATAAACCCACAATAATATAAATCCACTAATCTCAATTCTTCAAATTAAATACAACAACATCTCCCGAATTAAAATTACAAATATCTAACTCAAATAAAAATGCTCTATACACCAATGAAATAATTAATACAATTCTTCCAAATTGTATTAAAATTCTTACCAAATAATCCACGCTAAAATAATCCCAATAATTCATCGCGCTCAAATCCACGCTAACCTGCCAACTAAAAGAAAATATGAGGAAGTACACAATACGACAAGAAAGATGCTCAACAAATATATGTTAACGATGAATAAAACGTAACAATACGAGTACGGATATTCAAATCAAAATGCAAATCTCAAATCATTTATCAATATAATTTCTCAACGACACTTTAACCGGGTCACCAGGCCTCACCACATCCGTATATGCTTTATCAAGCCATAGCCCGGGAAACAGGAATTTTGGTGGGTGCCCAACATCCGTGCCATATTAAAATCTCATGACAACGTGCTCAACAATAATATAATGATACCACATGAATCAAAATAATTTCAACAATTATTTTCCAGATTTCAATGAATTTATCAATTCAAATATGAGTTCAATTAACAAGAATTCAAAGAGAATGACACTCGCGAGATTTAAGGAGCATATTGTGTAAAACCCCATACCTCAAACCACGATGAGAAATCAACGATCACATCCTCAAGATCAACTCAAAATATCTACAAAAGCTCCTCCAATAACTTCCAACAAAATAGCCCCAATAACACCTCTAATCTAAGGTTAGAACTCACAAATCTCAAAGGCCAATGTATATATAAAAAGGATAGGAATATAAAATATATTTGCTGCCAAAATTTGTGCCAAAAGTATGTTAAAAATATTGCCCACGACTTCCTTTTATAATGCAAAGAAATGAACAGTTGAAATCCAAAAGACTCCTTTAAATAAGGCAAAGAAATGAAGAGTTGGAAGCCAAAACAACTCTTGAAAATTACTTAATGTTCGCCGACTTAGAATTCCAAGAGTTAAAAATATTTTAAAATCCGTTTTAACTCCGATTTTGAATCCGTTTGAAATTATCGCCTTTAAAAATAATATTCAACATATTTGAGCAATAAAAATAATTTTATCAAAAAAATTTATTTTTCTCCATTTTCCAGAAATTAATTAAAATAGCCCAAAATTACGCGGGTTGTTACACTTCCCCACTAACAATGGAATTTCACCCTCGAAATTCGCCGAATGCCTAAGTCTCAAAATCAGGCCACTATACTAACTCCAAAAATAAATCACGTCTCCCAAAAATAAATTTCTCACCTATAATCTCGAAACTTATCACGAATATCACCTAAAATTCTCTATCTCCAAAAATTGCTAACCACGCAATGAACCCCAAAACCCAAGCCCCGAGGGTTACCGTATACCTAAGCTCTGATACCATTTGTAACACCCCGCCCGCCCAGGAAGAGCGAACGGAGCGCTAATGCGATAAAATAAATCCAAATCCACAAGTGACAAGGTATAGAGCATCTAAATAAACCCACAATAATATAAATCCACTAATCTCAATTCTTCAAATTAAATACAACAACATCTCCCGAATTAAAATTACAAATATCTAACTCAAATAAAAATGCTCTATACACCAATGAAATAATTAATACAATTCTTCCAACTTGTATTAAAATTCTTCCCAAATAATCCACGCTAAAATAATCTCAATAATTCATAGCGCTCAAATCCACGCTAACCTGCCAACTAAAAGAAAATATGGGGAAGTACACAATACGACAAGAAAGATGCTCAACAAATATATGTTAACGATGAATAAAACGTAACAATACGAGTACGAATATTCAAATCAAAATGCAAATCTCAAAGCATTTATCAATATAATTTCTCAACAACACTTTAACCGGGTCTCCAGGCCTCACCACATCCGTATATGCTTTATCAAGCCATAGCCCGGGAAATAGGAATTTTGGAGGGTGCCCAACATCCGTGCCATATTAAAATCTCATGACAACGTGCTCAACAATAATATAATGATACCACATGAATCAAAATAATTTCAACAATTATTTTCCAGATTTCAATGAATTTATCAATTCAAATATGAGTTCAATTAACAAGAATTCAAAGATAATGACACTCGCGAGATTTAAGGAGCATATTGTGTAAAACCCCATACCTCAAACCATGATGAGAAACCAACGATCACATCCTCAATATCAACTCAAAAGATCTACAAAAGCTCCTCCAAGAACCTCCAACAAAATAGCCCCAATAACACCTCTAATCTAAGGTTAGAACTCACAAATCTCAAAGGCCAATGTATATATAAAAAGGATAGGAATATAAAATATATTTGCTGCCAAAATTTGTGCCAAAAGTATGTTAAAAATATTGCCCACGACTTCCTTTTATAATGCAAAGAAATGAAGAGTTGGAATCCAAAAGACTCCTTTAAATAAGGCAAAGAAATGAAGAGTTGGAAGCCAAAATAACTCTTGAAAATTACTTAATGTTCGCCGACTTAGAATTCCAAGAGTTAAAAACATTTTAAAATCCGTTTTAACTCCGATTTTGAAACCGTTTGAAATTCTCGCCTTTAAAAATAATATTCAACATATTTGAGCAATAAAAATAATTTTATCAAAAAAATTTATTTTCCTCCATTTTCCAGAAATTAATTAAAATAGCCCAAAATTACGCGGGTTGTTACAGATTGTTTGTCCAAATCATAAGTCAGAATCGCGCATGGGGTGGGCCATTGGAAAGGTTATGCGAGGTGCTTAGAGTTACAAAGATCTTCATCCAATTCAGAGAATTAACTTTGGTCAAACGGGGCCCGAAAGCACTCGGTGACCATTCGGAGTAAAAAGGGCCATTCGTCCGTACCATAAGGTCGATTCGCGCACGGGGTGAATTATTGAAATATATATTTAGTGCCCTTCAAATATTCATTAAATCTTGTTCAAAATGTAGAGTTGACTTTGGTCAAACAGAACCCGGGAGCGCCCGGTGGCCTCCGTACCAGTTTTTGGGGGAAAATGCATCGTTCATCCGAACGGATATGCCATTTTGCGCATGGGGCGGACATTTGGAAAGGATTTGCAATGCCGTTCTAAGAGACAGTGAAACCGATTAGGGTCAAATCGGGATCGAGAGCGCCCGGTGGCCTCTAGATCAGTTTTCAGTAATAAAACGGTCCATTCGTTTGAACCGTTAAGCCGATTCGTGCATGGGGTGGACCATTGGAAAGGGAATTCAGATTCTTTTGAAGATTCATTGAGCTTTCACTCTGACGATAAAGTTGACCATAGTTAAACGGGGCCCGAGAGCGCCCGATGGCCTCTATATCGGTACTCGAAGTATGACCTAGGGTTTGTAGTGAATAGGGAGGTTCTAGGGACCTAAGGAGATACTTAGGGGGTCATAAAATGTGGTGTCTACATATACATTTTTCATTTTATGCCTATTTTTTTGAAAAAACCGTTCCAGACAGCCTATAGCCACCAGAGGGACTTTGCCTATCAGTAGTATGCCTGAGGTGCTATGCCAATACGCAGGCCAAGACCCCTATCGATCGGCACCTCCCTTGGCCCTAGAAATTGAGTACATAACCTCACCTTGAGAGAGACCCCTGAACATCCCTCTCAGCAAGTCAGAGAACATTCTCTCGAATTCAAAGTTATTCCCTTTCCTAAAAAAAAAATTCCACAATCCCTTCCATCACTTTCTTAACTCTCTTGATAATTCCCCAACCTATCCATACCACTATCATAACACTGCAAGATCTGCATATCTACATCTCAAGGAGACATCAAGCATTCATAAGGAGGTCAAATTCTCCATCCCTTTCTCTAATTCTTCCATTTTAGTGTTATTTATATTATTTTTACTTTCATACTGTTGTTTCCTTACATAAAATTCATTAATATCTACTCCTTATTACTAGTATTTCACATAATCTATTTTTATAAAAATCCCTAAAAGAAGAAAAATAGGGATTTCTATTTCACACTCTCGCTCTTAAACGCACATTCTCTTTACACACACACATAAGAGAAATCCCCCATTTTGATTTATGGATTGAACCCCACCTTATGCTATCTTCGAACTACGGGGACTCTAATGGCCCTTGGGCTATGTAGGACTCTTGGGCCAATCTCGAGATTTGAGTCCTCCTTTATGCATGTTTATATATTTTTTTCATGTCTTTTATATATATTCTTTATGAATCTCATATTCTTACATGCTTGTGTTTCTTTGATACACATACTCGCTCTTCCATGGCGACTTGTGATTCGGCAAACACTCATATTATATTTTGAATTATTATTTGGGGGAATATTTCTAAGGATGAATTCACTCTGTCTTTTTTCATGACGCGAGTTGAATGATTTTATTCTCCACCTATATTATACAAATGCAGACATGGTTCACAGAACCTAGAAGGAAAATATTAACATTCGTCCATAAGAGATCGAAAGGGTGAGATCGGCGCCTAACACCTTCCCATCACCTTCTAACTACTTAGTTTCACAAGCATCAATATGGGCCTTGATGCCGTTCTCTCGAGGCGACAACATTTTTTTGCCTATTTTGAGTAAAATAGATCGGCGACTCTATATCTTTACATTATCCCCCACAATAATGACGATTGAGTGTCCCAAAAATAATGCACTCCACGCGTACTCCAGAGGGATTTCGACCCCAGGATGGCCACAGTTTTGTATTCTTAGTTTCCAATGATCAAAATCTACCATATTCCTTTATCTGTTTGATATGACATAGAGTGTTTTTTGGGTCTAAAACAACAAGGAACTTGGAGTGTGTGTTTATGGGATTCTATTGACATATTAGAACTTATGATCATACTAAAATATTTATTAAAGAAGCTAAAAAAGGATTCATATTTATGGAGCTATTTGTAGGGTTAGTGGTTAATTGCGTTGTTGGTTTATTCCTTTTTCCTTAGCCTCCGAATCATGTAGAAACCTTGGATAGTCTATTATCAGCTAATCAGTTTCAATCCTAATTTCCTTTTTCTTTTTGAGAATTTTTGAATAGCTTTATGTTTCTATATATATGGTCCTTTTCCATGAATGAAATTTATATTCAAACCCTAAAGGTTTTGTTTTCTCGAAACTAACTTATTTATTTTCAAGTTTTGATTATTTCACATTGTGAATTGATTTGTTTTCGCATTCAGGGTGAGGTTTCCACAGTTGGGTCTGATTTTGAGGCTCTTAAGGTATACATTAGGTATTACACTCTGGATGTTTTATTAACTTTGATAGTCTAATGATATTTATATTTTCTGTCTAATTTATCTTTGGAATGAAAACAGAATGAAGAAGGAGCTTCGAGGTATGAATATTTCCTATTTTCTCACGGTTAATTCGTAAATGTGATTTAATAAATTATTGGCTTATATGCCTTTCCCGTATCCTCATAATCTATTCAAGAAAGAGATTATAGAGAAAATGTTTGAGGCCAACACTAAGATAAGGTAGGTCTCATTTAGTCATATTAACATTATTTTACTTGTGTAAATATTTTTTCCCCTAAACTACTTTGGTTGCCTATAATTTGGATTGCTCATTGATAAATGTCTCCATATGTGGATTAAACTTGCTACATCCTGAAATATTATGCATTCCACGAGTAACATACTCTTAAATTTGAGGTTAGCCTTTTTCCCTTGATTGTATAGAAGGTAATGAAATGTGGGTTCTCGTAGTAGTATTGTGTATTATGCTATTGGATTATATAGAGGGTAAATGAACACAATAAAAGTGGAAAAATATGGAATCCTTAAAATTTTCCACGAAAAATATTGCTTATCAAACACATTCTTATTAAGAAAAAAAATATAAAGATCGTTACCAAGGTACTCAAGTCTAATATATATATATATATTTGTTTTCATTGCATATGTGCAATTTCATTATTCATATTGTATTTGATATCTTAATGATTTAGAAATAATTTGTTATTTTATGTGTAGTTAATTATGGCGAGTGACAAAATTGGAATTGCTAAAGATGCTACTAAAGTAAGTTTGAATTTGATCATTTAAATTTGTAATCTTCTTTTAGTTGTATATGGAGTGGTTGAACTAATAATTGTGGCTTGATTTGCTTTTTATCGTACATTGTTGATTGGTAACACCCCATTGGTATATCTCAATAAAGTTGTGGATGGATACTACGCTCATATAATTGTATTTTTACTTACTTACCTCCGCATCTCACATTTATTCCTAATATTAGTTGGTTTGTTAATACAAGATCACCATATGATCCCAAATGGGGACATCCACCTAGTGTTATTGCCCATTCTTCCTATTATACCATCTAGCTACTTTTTGTTGAATATATCTTACAAATTCGATACCAGCCTTCCAACTCTACACTATTTTGTCTAACTTTTTAAAGATTTAAACTATCCCAATTTTTTTTAATTGGTCGAAGATTTGGGTTAAGCATTTAAAGCTTTGAGGTCCGAAGTATTACGCTAACTTGTTGATTTGAATTCTTGAACACCACAAACTGGTAAAGGAACATTTATTATCTTTGGACTAGTTAGCTTCACTTTCATATCGGTTTTCTGTAGTTCCTCATCCTTTTTTCTATTCGAGATTTTGCTTAAAAACTTAAATTTTCTAAGCTTGACTTATCTTTAATATCAGTTAAATCCCAATAGCACTGAAATTTTAGAGGTGGTAAAACAGTTAAATCCCAATAGCTGCCCAGGTCCGGATGGTTTTAATGGTTTCTTTTTGTGAGATTTTGGGAAATAATTGAAAAAGAAGTGGTTGGTGCAGTCGAAAGTTTCTTTTTAGGTATGTCTATGCCAGAAATATTACTTAAACTCTACTTGCTTTGATTCCAAAATGTTAATCTCCCAAAAGTTTTTCAGACTTCAGACCTATAAGTCTTGTAAA
Organism: Sambucus nigra; assembly: GCA_949130495.1. Classification (NCBI taxonomy): domain Eukaryota; kingdom Viridiplantae; phylum Streptophyta; class Magnoliopsida; order Dipsacales; family Adoxaceae; genus Sambucus; species Sambucus nigra. The sequence continues at coordinate 222,330,166 of OX422218.1, forward strand.
CTTCATCAGTAAAGTTATATCCAAGATTCTCTCTAACAGATTAAGTGTAGTATTGCCTCTGATCATCTCTCACAACCAAAGTAGTTTCTTGAAGGGAAGAGATATGATTGAGAATGCTATGTTGGCTCAAGAATTGGTGTCAGTGATCAATTCTAAAAACTATGGTTGGAATGTGGTTATGAAATTGGATCTAGCTAAAGCATATAATATAGTCTCTTGGTTGTTTCTCATCCTTGTCCTAAGGGAATTTGGATTCTCTGAGCATTGGATTGATATGATAAGGAGAGTATTATCTAATTACTGGTTTCCAGTGCTGATTAATGGAAATTCTTGTGGTTATTTCAGGTCTTCAAGAGGCCTGAGGTACGGAGACCCTCTATCTCCAAGTTTGTTCATCATTATGGAAGAAGCTCTTTCGAGAAACCTCAACAAGTTATTTCCTCAATTACATGGCTTCAAAATGCCAATTAGAGGCCCAAATTTAATCATCTTGCTTATGCTGATGATGTTATCATTTTCTCATCTGGTGTAACCTCAAATTTAAAGAAGATCTTGGAGGTTATAGAAAATTTTGAAAGGGTTGATGATCAAAAAATCAATTTTTCCAAGTCTCAAATTTAACTCCAGCAATGTCTAAGAAAATCATTACAACAACTGGTTTTCTAACAAAAAAATTCCTTTTTTATACCTTGGTTGTCCTTTGTTTGCAGCTAGAAAAAAGATTCCCCAATTTAACCATCTCATTCAGAAAATCAGATATACTCTCACTGGATGGAAATCAAGGATGCTAACAATGGGAGGAAAGTTGGTCCTGCTTAAAGTGTTTTATCTTCCATTCCTATTCATACTATTCCAGCTTTCAACCCTCCCAAAAAAGTGTTTCAAACCATAGAAGCCATTTTTCCTAGATTTTTTGGGGGTTCTTCAAAAGATAAAGTAAAACATCATCAGTGTAAATGGAAGGATATAGTTAAGCCTATCAAAGAAGGTGGTCTCAAAATCAGGAGTTTGAGTGACATCAGCAATGCTATGGCTATAAAGCTTTGGTGGAAACTCAGGTCTACTGAATCTTTGTGGTCAAATTTCATTAAGGCAAAGTACTGTAAAAAAAACCATCCTTTGTGAGGGACTCCAAAATCATTCGCAAACACCTGGGGAAGGATGAGCTGGATTAGAGACACTGCTAAAGATCAGATGAAGTGGAATTTAAGCTTGGGAGACATTAATTTTTCTTAGGACACTTGGTTGTACTCTGGGCCGATTGGTGAATTCTTTAACATTCCCAGGAATACTAAAGTAAATGAGTTTTGGAAAGAAGATAGATCTTGGGATTGTGACAAGTTACATTAGTTTCTGCCTATCCAATTAGTTAACCAAATTAAGCAGACTCCAAATTGGAATGAAGACAAAGATGAGTTGTTGTGGACTGCATCTCATTCAAGTGCTTTCTCCTTTTCTTCGGCTTGGGAATTTGTTAGAATGCCTAGTTCTCAAATGTTGTCTTCCAAATTCATTTGGGATCCTTGTATCCCCAAAAGATGTCGGTGCTAGTATGGAAAATTTTCAAAGGTATTTTTCCTACATATGAAAATATTAAAAAGGTTGGAATTAGAGGCCCATCTAAATGCTCTTGTTGCAAAGTTCATCATGAAGAATCAACTGAACACCTTTTTTCTTCAAGTCAAACAACTATTAAGGTGTGGAATTTCTTTAACTCTAAGTATAGGATAATTGGTCAGCAGGGTTCCATAAGACAGAGATTGATTGCATGGTGGTTGTCTTCAAATTCTTCTTCAAAGTCAATTTTTAAATTAATTCCAACTTTGATTTGTTGATTTATATGGATTCAAAGAAATAGAGACAGATTTGATAGTTCTTCTATGTTCATCAATACTATCATTCACAATATTCAGGTTACTTCTGAAATTTGTTTTAAAGGTCCAAAAATTCCTAAAAACAAATTCATATTGGTGAACTGGAATCTTCCTCCTAAAGGAGTTTTGAAGTTGAATGTTGATGGTAGTTCTCTGGGCAATCCTGGCAAAAGTGGTGTGGGTGGTATTCTTAGGAATCACGGAGGTGAAGTTTTATGGCTTTTCTACAAATATTTAGGTGTCTCTTCAAGTTTAGAAGCTGAGGCTACTGCCCTAGTCCAAGGCCTTACCCACTATCAAGATCTTAAAGATTATGAGCTTATTATTGAATCTGATTCAAAGGTTTTAATAGAATCTCTTCACAATAAGTCTTCATGTCCATGGAAAATAAAAAGCCAAGAGATGCAAGTTTTATATCTAGCCTCTAATATCCAGTGCAAATTCTTTCATATTCACAGAGAGGGAAATTTTGTAGCAGATTTCTTGTCCAAGATGGGAAGTTCTCAAAAAAAGTCTTTTATGTCTTACAGTATAGATCTCCTTCCTAAGTATTTCAAAGGTATCTTAAGATTAGATAAGATGTTAATTCCTTACATTAGATCTGTTTCTTAAATTGGTTTTAGTTTGTAAGCCATGGTGAGGGCTCTTCTCACCCCTATTTATAAATAATCTATATTCATAAATAAATATATATATATATATATATATATATATATATATATATATATATATATATATGTGTGTGTGTGTGTGTGTGTGTGTGTGTGTGTGTGTGTGTGTGTGTGTGTGTGTGTGTGTGCATGTTTTCCCCCAAACTCTTATTTAGCAATGAAAATCCATTTTGTTCAATATGTTCTTTTTTATACATTGTGTCTTTTACTCTTTGTTCCAATTCACGGACATTTTCAATAATAGAGTTATAGGGAGGAGTCCTCACCAAAGATTGCTTAGCTGATTTGGTCTTGTTATTAGCAAAAGACTAACTAAAGAATGAATACAAAGACATCTCAAATGACCTCCCACGAATACCCTCCATAGAGACTTCTCGAAGAACTCCTTACGAAGTTCAAAGTTATTCGAGTGACAATATTTTGTAATAAGAAACAGAATGTATTTGATATTGTATTTTACTTGTTGAACAAATTTACTTTATAATATGGGTGAGGATGTTCGAGTTCTCTAGAGGGACCATTCCTGGCAGGGAATGAGAGAGCTCACAAAGGTAAGGGTTTAATAAATACTAAGTATGATTTTTATAGGGGCAACACAAGACGCAACAAGCGGTATAATAAGGGCCCTTAGTAAATATGGTCACGATATAGCCCACACGCGCGCGTAGGGGTACAAATTCAAACGCTATAATTATGATGCTTCAAGAAGTGACGCCCGGATGCCCCTGTATGAGAAGAACGCACTACCCCCAAGACTACATGTGTAAAGTGTAAAGGAGCAAATGCCAATCTCATTAAATGCAGCACAGCCAGGGTAATTATGGTGTGTGCTAAGAGTTCTCAACTTGGGGGAAATGAAGCGTTTTAGTGAAAATTTGAAAAATCCCTTCACCCCCCCCCCCCCCCCCCCTCAAGAAATTGGTCATACGCAATCATATTGTCCCATCAAGGAATAGTGTTATTAGAAAAACCACAAAACAGTTAAGGATAAACTAGTTTAAAAGGAGGACTGGATGAGTCCTTCATCCACACTTTCCCTCACTAAATAAATTCAAATACTTATTATGAAATGATTATTTGCTTGTAAAAAGTAGCCTTTCTTTGCAGAATGGTTCGAAGATCATCCAAGTATTTCATAGAGATATTTGTTTATGCAATAAATAAATATCTCTACGAAGGGGAAAATGTAGGGGGAGTCCTCACCAAAGATTTATTAGCTGAGTTGTTATTGTTCTTAGCAAAAGACAAACTAAAGAAGGAAGACGAAAACCCCTCGAAGTACCTCCCACAAAGACCCTCCATAGAGACTTCTCAAAGGACTCCTTACGAAGATCAAAGTTGTTCGAGTGATAATATTTTGTAATAAAAAACAAAACGTATTTGATATTATATTTTACTTATTAAACATTAATACTTTGTAATATGGGCGAGGATGTTCGGTACCCTCGAGGGACCATACCTGGAAGGGCATGGGAGAGCTCAAATGCTCTATCGAACAACCTCCTCTTGGGAACCTCGCAGGGATTTAGTTTGGAGGATTGGGAGCAGGACAATGTTGGGAAAGCAATAGCCAACCCTCTTGGTACACTTGGGCAAAACTTAACCTAACACAAACTAGTGTTCGAGCCATTTCCACATCGAGTCACTTCGTTCAGCACATATTAGGGGGAACCTCCTTGAGGGACGCTAACCTCAGGTATATTGCCTGGAGATATTTCCCAGCCAACAAATAACACACTTAATGATTCGAGATACTTCCAGCCGTGCAACTTCAACTTCACACATTATCTCATTTGATTGATGTAACCACACGTTTGGTGGGGATCACTATTCACTTACTTTACAACGTTATCATACCTAGCGTTTAGGGAGTCGAGATAACAGCACTCAAGTGAGTTTTATCCTTAGGATGGCAGACCTAGTTAACCAAGTCTGACTCCATAGTTGTTCTAAGGTAAACCTTTGAGTTGTCATGTTATATCCCTATTAATTCCACCACGCTCCTAATTAGTTGGGTAATTTCCCGCTAAGACACAGCATCTCATGCATTTAATGCAATATCTTTGACATTAATTGGATGGGGGCTTACTGTAATGACAAAAATCTAAGACTAGGGGAGTTCTCAAAATACCTGACAGAAAAGGCTTACACTTGGTATTCTCATTTCGCGCCAGGCAACGTGGCCTCTTGGGAAGAGCTTCACGTTGAATTTGTGCAAAAGTTCTTTTTGGCATAAGATAAGTTCACACTCACGTAGCTAGCTCGCAAGAAACAAAAGCCGAGGGAGGATGTCATTGCTTAAATTATAAGGTTTCATGAACATTCTCTATATGTGAGGGAGGAAATGCGAGAATATAAACTTTTACAACTTTGTGCCGAAGGGTTACTGTCCGAGTTTATCTGCCACCTGATTAATGAGACTCGAGAAGACACATTTGCTACATTTTTTAAGGCAACAAGAAATAATGCTCTGGTGGTAAAACCCACACCACCCCTACCTGCCTTGGCAAGATTATTGCTAAGACCATCAGCTAGATGGGGGAGGGGAGTACCCCCAAGGTAAACTACGCAGACGATGGAAGAATATGGGAAGGAAGTGGTGGTTAAGGAAGAAGAAATATGGGCAACAAAAGGAGGTTTGAAGGTGAAGAATATCCTCTCGAGCTGCCATAAATGGTGGAGAAGACACTAAAACTTTATGATCTGATGGTTCGAGATAAAGTTTACAGACTAGTCAATAGTAATACGGTGCAGGTATCTCCAGAAGATAGAGAAAAAATAAACATTTGCAAGATCCACGACAGAGTGAATCTCTCAACTAGGGTATGTTTTTCGCTAAGAAGGATGATCGACCATCATGTGAAGAAAGGGGACAATGAATTACCCCAAGACAATGTGAAATATAACCCTCTACCATCTCACGGGGCACACATGGCTAGTGACTTTGACGAAGAAGTTGAGCAACTGGTAAGGGAGTTGTGGCTCATTAAGAAAGACTTTGAAGAACCATTGGATGAATGTGTGACACCCAGCCAAATTAAATACTGGGTGATCAGTCCTTTATTAAATTAAATCAAAGTGATCGGTTGGTTCGTTCTTAGCATCACTATCGAAAATTATTTTATTTTATTTATCACCTAATAAATAATTAAGCTAAGGGTCAAAACATTTAATTTTAATTATACCCAAATAATTTGTTAATAAATTTTCATATTTAAAATAAAAGTTATCTACATTCCACCAGAATAAAATAAATACTGAGCAGGAGACAACTACTGAATTAAATAAGATTGGATAAAACATTTCAGTTCAAAGTCTCAAACCATGAGTGTAATACTACTCAATCCAACAAGAGAATAAATGTTACTCAAAAAAATACAATCTCTGAATAACTAAACTGGAAGCGGGGGACACATGCCCTAACTGAAATGTCTGGACTAGAACTTAATGGAAAGATAGAAGCGTCTAATCTCAATAACCTACAGCTTCTATAATAGCTGCAGCTCGCCAAATGATCCATGCGTCTAAGTCTGGTGGCGAGCCTGTGGCTGGGCACCTGATAAATAATATATATATATATATATATATAAAGAGAGGAGAATAGCAAGAAACGGGTCAGATCCCGAGTTGTAAAAATATTTGTTTTAGCAAGTATTTAAAACTATAATGAAGCAAGTATTATGTACACGTTACTTTTGAACTCTCACATGAGATTCTCACCTCTCCACTATTGTGCACGCCTAACGTACATCTAACCCAACCTAGTTATTCATATCACTCCCAACTAGGCCAGAACCTTATACTTCTAACTATATCTCAAAGGAGCATCTCATATCTCCCTTACAATACGTTATTAAAATAGTTTATCCCCCATAACTAAATTCTATTATATTCCCCGTTCTAATGGGTGAACTTTTATTCGCTGAAATCATTTTATTTCTCATTATTATTATATCTACTAATTTCACACAGTAGAATTTTTCCCAAGTATATTCCTTTATATATACTCACAACATCCCTATATATATATACTAATCATGTACCCCCTGGTTACGACCACTTGGTGCAAAGAATTTATTATTATTACCGTATCCACTAGTTTCACAAAGTAAAAATTTTCACAAGCACATATATACATATAGTCATAACAATATAAACACAATAATCTTGCACCCTTAGTTTAAGACCACTAGGCACAAATGCATACTCTGCTATCATGCCCCGGTGCATCGCTCGCTGCATATGGACAATTGGTTCGGCGTCTCTCACGAACCATAAATCTCATAACACAAATATTGGAGGCGAGCATACTCACCATCCAAATGGGTCACGCACATACCTATGCTCCCATTCAACCGTTAAAACTATCCTATGTAACAGATAACACGTATCCAAGTTCATATGCTCTGGGTACAAGTCAAATATCCCCCCATTGGGTCACCCAGGAGCGCGAAACCTCCTCCCGATAGCAAGCAGCGTAGGTATGCCATACACACAAATACAATCATATAATAGGCATTCTCACATCCTATTAAAAATCAAGGTATTCACCCAACCCATACATGTATTTTCCATACGCACTATTCTCTCATTATTACTTATAATATTATTATCTCGATTATTCTCTCTCTCGAAATTTCCACGGTTAACTCACTTTTCCAATTATATAAAGTACCATTATACAATTACCTCCTAACAATTCTGCACTATACTAAATTCATCAACTCAAGGTTTTCTATACTCAAAATAACTTTGTACTCAAATTGGACTGAACTGGAAATTTCTCATATTTTTGGACATGTCGTTCGAATGAGGTCAGATGTCGTTCGAACGACATGCTTTCTCGTTCGAACGAAGATCAATCTCGTTCGAACGAGATTGAGTTGTCTTCTCCCCCACATGACCTATTACGTCCTACACCCTTAACAGTTTCGTTTTCCACCATTTTTAAGCCTAAAACCTCTAAAAAAAATTAGCCCAAACACCAAACATTCAATTCCCATCAACTACCTAACATCTATATATGATTTCCAACAATATATCATCATTAAATCATTACTAATCATCAATAAATTTGAAATCCCCAAATTGATATATTAAGAACCCTAATTCCTAAATTTATATGCAAAACTCAAAATTAAGCCCAGATTTAATCATCAAATTATCATAATTTCGTGGACATAATCCTATCTACATGAGGGAATCAACTTTATTCAAATGTGTCCTAATTTATTTTTAATTCTCCCAAATTTTCAACAATATTCATCTTCATAATAATGGGATAATTACCTAGTCTAACATGAACATAATTATTGCTAAAGAAAGCAAGAAATAAACACTTGCCTCGATTATGATGTTCAGATCTGTTGATGAAATTGGCATAAACGTGTTCCTCGTCTTTCGATCTACGCTTTGGTGGGATTTGTGATGTGAGTCCTTGAGTTTTGCACCAAGAACACCTATGGACTCCTTCTTCCTTCCTCTTTGTCTCTCTCTTTTCTCTCTCGTAGGTTTGGAACTGACAGGCCCTTTCTCCCCCACTTTTACCTTATTTATTTTCTTTAATTTTCATCCATAATGTTTTCCCAAAAAATTCAGAGGACGAAAATACCTCTGCGGGGTGCCGATTCGGCCTAAAAATATTCTGGAGTCCAAATAGAATACCAGAGTAAAGTTTTCTGACTATCTCGACCCTTCCGGACTCAAAGGTGCACTCTAAATGACCATATGAGTTACTTAAAAATAATTCACTTCTTTAATCCATTAAACTAGTCTCGACACGACTCGCACGCGCGTCTTGACTTAATGTACCAAACTGTCATATTTTCCATTGTATACAATTTATAAAATTGCATAATTCCATATTACATAACCACACAATAATATTCAATAATAATTTTCATCATAGGCACGCTAGTTAATAATTATTTTAATCCGGATCAGTTAACTAACAAATTAATTTCTCACCTTTTTATCTTAATTAATCCAACAATAATAATAAATCTCATAATTATTTAATATCATGTAAATACGGGGTATTACATACTTCCCCCCTTACAACGGAATTTAATCCCGAAATTCAAAAAAAGTATACCAGGTATAAACAACGTTGAATATAAGTTGTGCATCGCATCATTGCACTCCCAAGTAAACTACTCCGTACCACCCATATAGTGCGTTATCGAATACCCTTAATAATGACATTTTACATATGTTCATTTTAAACTTCAGGTTAGCCTGTCACGTAGGTTCTCACCCAAGTCTTACCATTTCAAGTTTCACTACTTAAGCTTTATTTTAGATATATTCGTTGTCTATCTATCTACTATTCGCACCTTTGTAGATTAATCGTTCTTTAGATACACACGATCTCGTCTCCTAATGATCGCACACGTTATTGGCGTTGTATATACTTTACACAGATTATATACTATAGATATCAACCCATCTCGAATCTTAGCAATATGATTTTTTTCCCCCACCTTCAACCAACGATCATGGGAACAACAAGGTTTACTGCGCCATACCCCGACTGGCATCATGCCCAATTATTATACACAAACTCCCCTAGTGGAAGGGACTTCTCTCGTCCTCCCTTGAGACTCAAAGGTATACATATAATTTATTCTCCAACCTTTGACTAGTCCTCTTGTTCTGCCCATTCTTCTATGAATGATAGGTCGTACTCAACCACAACTCGATATCCAAAGCCTCGTGAACATTTTTTCATAATCGAAGGACAAAGATTTTGTCCCAATCGGACTCGATATCAAGTGGTACTCCACATAACCTCACTATCTCAATTATAAAGATCTGTGCATACTGTCCAGTAATATGACCAATCATAACTGGCATAACGTGAGATACTTCGATCAACCGATCTATATCACCCATATAGGATCGTAACCCCTTCTCAATAAAATTCTTGGGAATATTCTCCCATTATTACTTTAGAATTCTTAACGGTTGAAGACACCTCTACTGGTTTCCGATGGTCCACCCTTTTTCAATGGGACGGGTGACCCATTGCAAAACGAATTTAGCCATATTTCTCCTCCTTAAATCTCATCACCACTGTCATTTATAACATGATACATCTGATATTCTTCTCAAATGTACATCTAACCTTGATCCATGTGAGTTTGACTCACCGCGTATCACAGGTCCTTCCCCCGCTGTAAAATTAGTTTCTCGTGAAACGTACATCTCTGATAAATCTCAAGGAATAAACTTCAATTCCTCGGGCTAAATGTTGTCGAATTCACATGACAATCACAATCTACTACCTAATATAATACCATTCTTGTGAGCGTACAAGCAAGTCCTGATATCTTCACTTCTATCTTCATTTACCTCATCCCATATGTTCCGAACGAAAACAAAATCAAGATTCAATTACCTAGGGCGGCCATACACCCTATGCCTTGCGCATTTTTGTACAAATGAATTATATTCTCACATTATAATGGATTTATCCACTCTTAGTTATATTCTTATAATTGTATAATTACTAAGGTATGAATCCCATGCACTATCATCCAAACTTCTCTCCAACTCCCAACATTCAATAGTTTCATGCGTGGGATGTCTCGCAAAGCGAAATCCAAACAATAAACCCTCCCAATACACTACTACCTAATATTATCGTTCGTCAAGATCCGTAAGTCCACAAGTCCATAACATGTACCTTTCCACAAATATCCGTATGTTCACATAAACGTCTACTTATGTTTGTAAAAAAATATCATGAAACATGGCACTATCACTATCGAGTTTCGGTGCTATATATAACAAGTTATATCCCGTTGCTTGATAAAGAACACAATGCATTCTGAGTCACATCAGTAATTAATTTCCTACGCACTGGGATCACATCTAACGAGACAACAAACTCACTAAAGTCTACGATATCATGAAGTTTTCATATACATATATATAGTCCCATCCCTATTTCAGGTGGCACCACGCATAAGTAATTTTACTCACTCGGAGTATCCAGCACGGTAGTCTTATCACTCAATCTACTATCGTTCAAACATTCAGTAATTATCACTACACATTACCATAATAATCTCTACTTTGCTAACTCAATGCAATAATAAATTTTTAACAATGAAATATACTTTTTAGGGCCCACCCGGCTCAATCACGGGGGACATCAGAAAGCCCTATTACCCATAGTAAATATGTTTATAACCAGGCTGTTAAAACTAACCTACCCACTAAACTCGCCTGGCACACGAACTTTAGTGTTTTCAATTCATATATGTATTGTGATACACTCATGTCACTTGACTTAATACTTTTCTTACAAGGATGAAACAAAACTTCATCAGGCTCGCCTGGTCATAGGATCCCAATATGTAGTTGCCAACACGGCCCATGAGTATCTGCAATCTTAATACATATACCATTTCACCCCATAGTTGCCCCCTCCTTGTTGTGGAAAAATTATTCTGTTCTGCGACCTACACACCCAATCATTGAAACATTGGCCTAAATCTCGAGACCTTAATTATGTCTTTACTAGCCACCCTATTTTATCCTGGGCCCCATCGACCCTGAAATACGGTATGTTACTCTTAATGATAACTCTATTAGTCCTAACTGAACCCAACACTCTCGGGTTGTAACTCCTTGAGCTCAATTCTCTTGACCCAATTCCTCCTCTGACAATCTCACTCCTCCAGTTATTATGCTTAATTGACATGGTTTACCATCCTCAAATCTTATCGATTGTACTTCTCAACGTGGACACATTCAGTATTGATAGTCCCACTATCTACACAAAGGGAAACTTCCCGAGCCATTTCCCATCACTGGTCCCACTGACTATTTTGAAATGTCCTTTCCTCAAACTGGCAGTCTTAGCTCCCAATCATTCTCCATTTGTCTCTTTGGCTATACGGGCTATCGAAACTATTGTTGGCCTCTACAGCCCTGATTGATCTCATCGTCACTTGGTAGTAAGTTAATCAATCACGATTATCTAAATGAGTTCCCTATTGGGTATACTCTCATATGGTGTTTCACTAACACCGTTAAGTTTAGTTTTGCTTTTCGACCAAATTCTCTAACCCTCCTGGCTCACTTCTTCTGGAAGTGCTGAAATGACTTGCAAATGTATAACTTTCATGACATCAACATCGATCACTATAGCTGGATTTCTCATCCAACCGCATATTCTACACACGATCCCCCTTTTCCAGTACAAAATTTGTTATGCAATTCAACCTATCTCTTATGATCGGTCTCTAACCTACCCACTGTGCCAAGTTTCAAAATTTCACTCGTATCTCCATCATAACATCGAATGGAAGACCTCAGGGTCAAATTGTACCCAAATTTCTCTTTAAATCTCAAACATGTTGCTTTATACGTGGTGATTGACTCTAATCACTTTATGTCGCTCCTAAGAGCTACAAATTAAATTTCAAGTTTTTTTTAAATTTTGAGTGTCGCTGCACTCCACCCTACCTAATTGCCTTCGAATTTTCTACTTCCAATGGCCTGTTACACAATCTATCTTTTTTTTTCTCTGCATCTTCACCGATGACCTTTCAAAAGAGTCCCTCTAATTTCTCCCTCATCGACTACGCCAGGTGATCCTGAAATGGCTCCAACGTTACCTACGACTATGCCTGGGGAACCCATTGTTCCCGAGTGATAATTCTATTATCACTTGCTTAAATAATACTCATGATGACTTTTATCACGACTGTTGATGTAAAAAATTAGATTATCTCTAATTATTCAATCACAGATAAAATAAATAAGACAAAAGAATTTGTAAAGTGGTTCAGCCTTAAAAGAATGGCCTATGTCCACTGTTTTTGTTATTGCTGACTGTTTGGGAATTCTCGATAATAGGTTTTTACAAAGAAATTCTGAGTCCCCTCACAATGAGGATGATACAATGTATTTATAGCCCTGAGGCTGTACATGTGAAAGGGTAATACATAGTTGTCCCATAGGCATATACATCTGTATGATAATAATCAGCATTTAATGCGCATTTAATCCTCTTAATTATCTGGTAATAAATGCCCCGATCGAGGTGCAGCTCGAACCGCCTAAGCTGCTCGAACCGCCTAAGTAGTTCGGAATGTACAAGTTGCTCGGAGTATACTTGTTGCTCGGAGAGTCATAGTTGGTCGGGGAGGTTGAGTTCCTCGAAGTCAGGGTGTTGTTCAAAAATATTTGTAGGTGCCATGTAGAGTGACACGTGTCTCCTCATAATTTATCCAAGTCAGCGGACTAATTTTGGTATCAACAGAAGCCCCCAATGTTTCACAGTTTGAGGTTGATGAGTGTGGAACATTCTTATCGAAATATGGCGGGATTAAATGGTCATCCTAAATTTTAGGAGTGTTCTCCTTGTATTTATTTTTTCTTTCGAATTCATAGAATCAGACTCTTCGAATTTTTCTAACTGCTTTGGTCTCCGTGCCCTTTTTGTCTTTTTAGCCACCGGTAGCGCAAACGTCTTTCTTTGTAATCATTATTTTTACCCAATCCCAAGGTGAGGTATTTAAGCGTTGCAGAAAATCCTATCGTCTTTTACTTTTTCAAATTTGTATCTTTGAGTCCTCCATTTTCTCTCTATCTTATGCGTTCATTCCTTCCATCGTTCGTTGTCAACTGATCCATCCTTTTTCTGTAAGATCTCTTTCCTTCTTTTTTTTATTTCCATTATTCATCATGGTTTACCTTATTGAGTCACTTGATAAGTTTCGTTCTGATTTCTCTATTCCTTCATGGGTTATTTTGGAGGAACTTTCTGAACCTTCAGATTATTTTCGTTTGGCTAAGGGACATTGGTTCCCCAGTCTCTTTGTAGCTAGATGTGGCTTTTCTTTTCCCCCAAACCCCTTGTGTCTGGAATTCTGTCAATATTTTGATATGGTTCCTGTAAAAATAGCCCCCAATACATGGAGAATAGTTAATGGAGTCCATAGGTTAAATCAGATTCATGGAACTCGCATAGGAATTCCAAAAATTATGTTTTGTTATAGATAGGTTGTCAGTGACAGTACTTTTTATTTGAAAACTAGGTTTTTAAATAGGGCTTTAGTCATCAATCTCCCAGATGCCACCAGGGATTACTTCGAACATGGTGTAGTTATGAAAAATTGGCAGCATGATCCACTAATTGGCAATGATGTGTATCAGGATCCTAGATGTCCTCCCTATGGCAATGGGATAGGTTGTTTTTATTTTATTTTTGAAATTATGCTTTCTCTGTGTTTGATAAAATGTGTCACTGATATTTTAATTTTCATTTATTTACAGTTGATAGCAAAAGAAGGTCTCCAAAAAAGACAGAAGTTAATTTAAAGTATCTGAAACTTATCTGGGGTTTGCATCAGACCGTCGCTGACGAACATATCAGATCAGCTTCATACTTGTTACAATACAAGAGTTACACCTCGTCTTTTACTGCTCGTCCAGTGATAAGTGACAGAGAACCAGTACCAACTTCTGAAAGTTCTTCTCCCAAATCACATATTCCTCTTAGTGACATAATTAAGAGAAGAAGAGCTCTTACCCTCTTCGAGAAATCTGCCTCTATTGCTGGAGAGGCAAAGAAAAGCAAGCAGGATGTCCCGAAGAAGGGACAAAATAACTTGATGCACCTCCTCCCGCTGCTACTAAGAAGGTTGCTGAGAAGCCCCCTGTGGCTCCAGGAAAAATTGCAGATGTGTCCCCTCCAAGCGAGGTTGTAGTTATATCACCGACCAAGATGACATCCTTGGTCGAGAATGTTCCTGTTCCCACGAGGAAGCTGAAGAAGAGCTCCTCGGTCAATTTGGCTGAATCCATCTCTCAGCCTCCAACTACTGGAAGTGGTGTTCCCACTTTCATTGCTCCGAGCTCTTCCATGAGCTCGGTGAAGTCTTGGATCATCCCCGAGATCCAAGGTATTAAAGAAAATCTTTCCCGGGATAGGGTTACCACTTTGGCAGCTCAGCACATTGCTTCAGTTAGTATTGCTAATCTAAATTTTCATTTTTCAATGTTATGCCCTTGCACTGACTTACAGTTATTTTCTTTTTCCAGTTGGTAACCTGCTTTAATACTATTCTGAAGAAGGGCGAAGCCATCAAGTCGTCCATCTCCTCGGGTGGTGTAGAGGAGGCTTTTGTAGGTCTGACGCAGTCTTTAAATGATTCTCGTCAGAAGTATATCGATGATAAAGCTGCTTGGGATAAGCAGCTTAATTCCACCGAGCAGGAAAGGGATCAGGCTGTTGAAGTCTCTAAGGGGTTGGAGAAGAAAATAAAAGACTTGGAGGAGAAAAACAAAGAGCTCGAGGGGAAGCTCCAACATACTGGAGAGTTTGAAAATAAGCTCAAATCTGCTGAGGAAGAGCTAAGTAGAGTTCGTGACGCTGGTCGTCAGAAGGAAGAGGCAGAAAGGAAATTGAAAGCTGTCGAGGAACTTTTGTATGAGAAGCTTTCCTCGGAGAAGGTGAAAAGGAAACTGGCTGTGAAAAAGTCCTTCAGTGTTGGCTGGGACAAAGGTTGAAATAAGGGTTTGGCTGCCATGGTCTCACAAATGGAGTATGACAGCCTTAAATATTTCAGGGATGGTTGGGTTGTTGCTCTGACAGAGATGAATGTCGATGAGAACTCCGACCTATTTCAGCGACACATTCCTGGCCCCCCTCCTACTCTCGGGGAAGAAGAAGACGACAAAGCTGCCTCTGAGGAATCTTCTATGATGGTTGGAGATCTGGTCCCTACTGTTGAACTTTGCTATGAACAGCCCCAACCAACTATTACTCCTACCGAGCAACTTCAATCAACCAATATTTCAGCCGATCAGCTTTCAGCACCCACCGAATAACCTTCTATACCATCGGAGCAACCTACAACCACGTCCCAGCTTCTCGAGAAAGTTTTGGGAAACAAAGAGAAGGTGTAGAGTTGTTCGGACTTTTCTCTCTGTTTACTTTTGTCAAATGTAACTCTGAACTATGTACTTCTATTTTATGATGCAATAAAATTTGAAATTTTAATTGTTCATACTGTTGATTCTCTTCTTCTTGCTCTGTTTGCACTGTTTTTTATTCTTGTTATCTCTTCCTTTTACTAGTTTATGACCAGGATGGAATTATTATCAGCTCATGATACAAAATTACTGAAGCAATGTAATGAATACTTCAAAGCTGGTCATACAGATATGACTGAATCTCAAATCATTGATATCCTCGGTCCAGATGCTTCAGAGCAAGCAGTTGAAGCCTACCAGTATTTAAAGTGTCTGCTCGACCGGGCAGTGGATAATAATGTAGAATATTATGAGATGATTGAAGACCTCCAGGTCACTCTCGAGGAGCTTCAACAATAATACAAGGAATCTACAGCCGTTTTGCACCACGGATATGAGAAGAAGTATCAGCAACTAAGTGCTGATAAAGGATATGATAGATTTTTTGCTGCTTACGATATAAGGGAAAGAACTTTGAAGACCGAGGTCGAAGAGCATAGGCAGATAGCTAAGTTGCTGGAGCAGGAAAACAATAACCTGCGAAGAGAGATATCTCAGCTGAAATCTGCAGCCTCTACCTCGGGAGCATTGGTCCCTGTCAACGATGAGGGTTTTTCTTTCTTGGAGGTTGAAAATGCCAATCTGAGAGACGAATTGGAAACCTTGAAGAGAGTTGGTCCTTCTACCTCTGCTCACGGACGAGCAAGAGCTTCTCGGGGACGAGCAAGGGCTGCTCGAGTTACTATTGAAGAATCTAGAACGCAGGCAGCCTTGGAGAATCAAGCATTCCAGTTGGTGGCAAAGAATCAAGCATTAGCTGAGATGTCCAAGAAGATTCTAAATATGGACGAGCATCTCTCTGCAAAAAATTCTGCCTTGGAGAGTAAAGAACTTTTAACGAAGAACCTCCTCGAGCAATTGGAGAGGTTAACCTATCAATTTCACAAGCATCCCAGGGAGTTTTTGATGGATGGTTATAATTAATCCCTCTACCATCTAGATGATCTGATCCAACATGCAAATAATGTGGGTTACAAGCAAGGTTGGCTAAATGCCTTGGGCGTGCTGCAATTGGAACAGGGTCACTATTAGTGGGATTACTATGACCCTGGGTTGCTTGATCTGTCGGTGCCACCTTTCAAACTGGATATGAGTTGGATTCCTGCTCGGGCCATTCCTCAATGTCTAATTTCAAAGTATCTCGGTGATTGTAGCCTTTATTCCAACTTTGAGATATCTCGCCCGAAGCATCTTCTTGATCGGCCATCTGTGATGAACATCAGGATGCTCAAAGATATTAATTTCATAAATTCCCCCTATGCTTTAGACAATCCTCCTGCCGACGAAGAACCTATTTCAAAGGCAGAGGAGAAGAAACTAATAGAATAGGAATCTTGATGTAATAATTTTTTAAATATGTATTTTATTCTCAATGTATTTTGTTTTGGATTTAATGAAAAACTTCTAGTTTTATTTGCAATTTCAATTGTCTTGGAAATATTCTGTAAGACATTTCTTTTTATTTACTAATGAATGTGCATGTATATCTGTTAAAAAGATAGAAATATTTTGTGTTATTTTAAATTGTCGGCCAACTAAATTTGGTGAAAACTTATTGTTGACTATCTTGAATTGATGATAATCATCTGATGACCAAACAGAGTTGGTGATATTTCATTTTTTGACCAACTATGTCAAGAACTTTACCACTTTTTAAGCCTTGAAATGACTTTCATTTGTTTAACCAACTGTTTCGACTAACCGGAGTTGGTGTTTTTAGTTCTCGACCAACCTTAGTTGGTAAATTTTTTATTCCTGACCAACCTTAGTTGGTGGATTTTCTTCCCAACCAACCGTAGTTGGTATTTCTGGGAAATTTTTTATTCCCGACCAACCTTAGTTGGTGGATTTTCTTCCCAACCAACTAGTTGGTATTTCTGGGAAATTTTTTATTCCCAACCAACCTTAGTTGGTGGATTTTCTTCCCAACCAACTAGTTGATATTTCTGGGAAATTTTTTATTCCCGACCAACCTTAGTTGGTGGATTTTCTTCCCAACCAACCGGAGTTGGTATTTCTGGGAAATTTTTTATTCCCGAACAACCTTAGTTGGTGGATTTTCTTCCCAACCAACCGGAGTTGGTATATCTCGGAAATTTTTTATTCCCGACCAACCTTAGTTGGTGGATTTTCTTCCCAACCAACCGGAGTTGGTATATTTGGGAAATTTTTTATTCCCGACTAACCTTAGATGGTGGATTTTCTTCCCAACCAACCGGAGTTGATATTTCTGGGAAATTTTTTATTCCCGACCAACCTTAGTTGGTGGATTTTCTTCCCAACCAACCGTAGTTGGTATTTTTGGGCTTGATGCGTAATGTGTAGCACTAGTACTCTGAAAAATTTTCACTAAAAGGAGAGAATTGGGCAAAACATCCACAACTTTTATTTATATTGAAGAAAACTGCATTACATAAGAATCCCCAACTACTGATAATATTTGTGAAGATACACTGCGTTCCATGCATTATTAAACTCCTCCCCTTCTAAAGTTTCAATCCTATATGTCCTTGGTCGAACAACCTCTGTTATTCTGTAGGGCCCATGCCAGCTAGCTTCCAGTTTATTGTGCTTTTGAATTACTTTCTTTAGCACATAGTCCCCTGCTTTTAGATCACATTTCTTTACTCTTTTGTTGTAGAACAGAGTTGTCCATTGTTGGTGTGCACATTCCTGATTACTACTTCCTCTCTAACTTTCTCGAGCATGTCCAAGTCTAACCTTCTCATCAAGTCGCTGACAGGGGAATTGAAATTCAGCACTCTGTGTGTTGGGAGGCCCAGCTCGGCAGGTATAATAGCTTCACTTCCAAATGTTAGCATATATGGAGATTCTCTGGTTGCTGCTCGGGGAGTAGTACAATAAGCGCATGGTACAGAATGTAGCTCGTTGATCCAATTTGCCTTTGCATCATTTAATCTTTTCTTCAAGCCATTCAGCAGCGTTCTGTTCATCACTTCAGTTTACCCATTGTTCTGGGGATGGCCTGGTGCAGAGTGGGTTTTTAATATGTTCGACTGATGACAATATGCAGCGAACTCCTCGTTATCAAATTGTGTTCCATGGTCGGTGATGAATGCATGGGGAAGACCATATCTACAGATGATATTTTTCCAAATAAATTGGTACACCTTTTCGTACATCATGTCGACAAGAGGCTCGGCTTCCACTCACTTAGTAAAGTAATCCACTGCGACGACGAGATATTTAAATCTTCCTCTGGTCATTGGAAGTGGCCCGACCAAGTCAATTACCCATATGGCAAATGGCCAAGGGTAAGTAATGGGTATCAACAATGCTTGGGGAGTTGTTCGGATGGTGGAGAAGCGCTGGCATTTGTCACATTTTTTGGCATAGGCTATGCAATCAGCCCTTATTGTCGGCCAATAGTATCCCTGCATCATTATCCTTTGCAAAAGTGTCCGACCTGCTACATGGGCTCCACAAGACCCTTCATGGACTTCTTCGATCAAGTCTTTTACCTCGGCGAGATGTACACATCTCTGCAAGCCAGCTATAATTCCTCGTCTATATAGAACACCATTGGTCAATACATAACGAGCAGCTTTAAACTTTAGTTTCTTGGCTGCGAGTTTATCAGTTGGAAAATACCCTTCTTCAATATATGCCCTGATAGGATCCATCCAAGATGGTCCTAAATCAATGGTAATAAAGTTCATCATCAAATCTTCATCTATGCTCCGACTAGCCAAGACTTTAATTAGGATTGTTCTTCGTAGCTCGGTGCATGTGGCTGATGCTAAACGAGATAAGGCATCTGCTCTGGCATTCTCCAATCTTGGTATTCTAATTATTTGCACTGCCATCAAACTTGATAAAATCTCCATCGCTTTTGCATGATATCTTATCATTAATTCTCCTTTGGCTGCATATACTCCCAGTATTTGATTTACGATCAACTGCGAGTCACTGAATACAATAACTTTCTCTGCCCCCATGGTTTTTGCCAGATTAAGATCTACAACCATAGCTTTATATTCCGCCTTATTATTAGAAGCCTTGAATTGGAAGCGCAAAGCATACTCCATATCGACCTCATCCGGGCTGTTTAAAACAATCCCTACGCCACAGCCTGTAGTGCAAGATGATCCATCCACATATAGGTTCCATATAGGTACCTCATCTTTAAATTTTTGATTGGACAGAGTTCCTCGGTGAAACATTTGCTACTTCCTTTTGTCCTCCTCTAGCACTTCTTGCTGCTCGTCGACCATCTTCTATTGCTTGTCGGCCAACTTCTCTTGCTCGTCGACCAACCTCTTTTGTTCGTCGACCAACGTAAGTTGATCGGGGTTTAAATTCGATGATCCAGTAACATCCATAGGTAGGTCGGTATCCAGCTTTTTCTCCTCGGAAGTATCAGGATAGGTGAACTCTACTATAAAATCTGTTACTGCCTGCCCTTTTAGTGACGATCTAGGCTCATAAATTATATCATATTCACCGAGTTCTATTGCCCAATACATCAATCTCCCTCATTTTTCTGGTTTATGAAGAGCTTGCCTCAACGGCATATCGGTATACACGACTATGGTGTGAGCCTGGAAGTATGGCCTCATTCTTCTACTCGCTTCTATCAGTGCCAGTGCCAACTTTTCCAGTCTTGGATATCTGATCTCTGCTCCTCAGAAGGCCTTACTAGTGTAATAAATTAGTTTTTGCACTTCATTCTCCACTCTTATTAATGTCGAGCTAACTGCATTTTCTGAAACTGCCAAATATAAGTACAATCTCTCTCCCATCACTGGCCTGGACAACAGTGGAGGTGCTCCCAGATATTTCTTCAACTCTTAAAAGGATTTCTCGCATTCTTCATTCCATTCAAACATTTTTTGGAGTGTTTTGAAGAATGGAATGCATCTATCAGTTGCTCGTGATACAAATCTGTTAAGTGCTGCAACTCGCCCTGTGAGACTTTGTACTTCCTTCTTCGTCATTGGAGATCGCAGCCCTAATAGAGCTTTGATCTTTTCAGGGTTTGCTTCAATACCTCGTTAGTTGACAATATACCCGAGGAACATGCCTTCTCGTACTCCGAATATGCACTTTGTGGGATTCAACTTCATTTGATATTTATCTAGTTGATCAAAGGTCTGGCCTAAGTCAATTAGATGGTCAGCATCTCTCTTGCTCTTTGTCAGCATATCATCAACATAAACTTCCATATTGTAACTGATTTGCTCTGCAAACACCTTGTTCATCAGTCGCTGATATGTTGCACCTGCATTTTTCAAACCAAAAGGCATAACATTATAACAATAAGTTCCCCTAGGGGTAATGAAAGAAGTACTCTCCCTGTCTTCAGGGTTAATTTTAATCTGGTTGTAACCAGAATAAGCATCCATAAAGCTCAATAGCTCGTGTCCCGAGGTAGCATCCACTAATTGATCAATTCGGGGTAAAGAAAAATGATCCTTTTGGCATGCCTTGTTAAGGTCGGTAAAGTCTACACACATCCTCCACTTGTTGTTCTTCTTCTTCACCATTACTACATTCGCCAACCAGTCTGGATATTTGACATCGTCAATAAAGCAAGATTTCTGGAGTTTCTCGACCTCTTCTTGTATAGTTTGGTTCTTCTCGGGGCTGAACACTCTTCTTCTTTGCTTCACTGGCTTGATCTCTTTATTCACATTGAGCTCGTGACATAAAAATTTGGGTCTATTCCTGGCATATCCTCATGACTCCAAGAAAAAGTTTATTTTCTGCTTTTTAGGAAAACTATCAATTCCTGCTTTAGTGAGGCATCTAACGACGAACTTATCTGAGTTGTTCGTTCCGGGTGTTCGTCGTCCAGAATGATATTTTCAGTAGCTTCCACCACCTGACCTTTCACGAGCTGCGACTCGTCTCTAGGATCCAATGTTTCAATCTTTGCACGTTCATCCACTTGGTAGGTAGTAGTCTTTTTCCTAGATTCCTCCAGTTCTTCCTGCTCAGCAGATGAGTAGTAACATTCCCGAGCTACTTTTTGGTCACCCTTTACAACTCCTACTCCAAAATTGGTTAGAAATTTCAGGCATTGATGTACCGTAGATGGTACTGCTTCGAACTTCTTCAATCCTACTCTTCCTATGATGATATTGTAAGATGACTGGACATTCTTATCCATCACAAAGAAACGTACTCTTTCTGTTCGACAAGCAGGCCATGTACCGATGAACATATCCAACTTGATCGTCCCAAGTGGAAAGACTTTCTCGCCAGCAAACCCGAGGAGGGGCCTGTGGTAAGGTTCCAACTGAGATAATTTTAGATTTAAACTATCGAAGCATGAGTAGAGCATGATATCCACCGATCTACCATTATCTACCATTACTCTTGAGATTATTACTTCCTTCATCCTCATTTTGATCACCAATGGATCATCATGAGGATATAGTACACCTGCGAGGTCGTTCTTGGAGAAATCGATGACCAATTTTTCTTTGTTTACCTTCCTCGGTCGATCATCTTCAGCTAGATTTATTCGTTGAATGTATGAACAAGTTTGAGCCTCATTGAGGTAAGCTTTCCCTCTACAGTAAGGTCTCCACCTCCTGCATCTCCACCTATAATAACATTACAATCAAATGATCCAAAACGAATTAAAAATACCTCACGCTCTGGATGTCTCGATCTTTTGGGTAGATCGGGGTCGTCTTCTGGATCATTTTCATGATCGCTTTTCTTATTTTCTTCTGTTCGACGAGGAGATCTTGACCTCTGTCTCGTTCGATCATTACTTTTTCTTTCATTTCTTTGATCAACATACTTGGCCAGCTTTCCTCGTCTGATGAGTGCTTCGATTTCATTCTGGAGACCTATGCAATTTTTGGTCGTGTGACCATGGTCTTTATGGAACTCGCAATATTTGGCCTTATTCCTCTTGTCAGGATCTGACTTCATTTTCTCAGGCCAGTTTAGTTCCTCGTTGTTCTTGATCTCTTCCAGGACATGGTTTATGTCTACTTTCAAAGGAGTATAATTTTCAAATTTCTTTAATACTTCCCATGATGGCTTTGTTTTTTACTGCTTGTCACCACCATTGTTCTTATGTTCTTTCTTCTTAGCTTTATCAACCTCCACCTTGGTCTCTTTGGTGCCCATGTTCTTCTTCACAACCATAGCCTCCTCAGCATTCATGATCTTGGCCGCTTTTGCCATTAGTTTTGACATGGTTCTGGGTGGATCTTGGGCAAAGTATAATACAATTTATTGGGCAATAATCCACTTATCAAAGCAGTAATTATTGTTTTTTCTTCGTAATCAATAACTTCGAGCTTCTCGTTATTGAAACGAGTTATGTAATCCCTGGTGCTCTCACCTGTTTTTTGTCTAACACTTAACAAATGTGCAACTCGTTTAACTGGTTGTGCTCCAAAATAGAAATTTCAAATGAAGAGCTCGGCCAATTAAAAGAAAGTTGATATCTTCCCCCGAGGAAGATTATTGTACCATAATTGTGCAGATCCGGTAAGAGTTTCCGAAAATGCCCTGCATCTCATCTCGTCTAGCACAGCATAGATGTCAGCAGCAGCTTGGTATTGTTCTGTATGAAGGATAGGGTCAGTTTTTCCATCATATTTAGGGATCACAACAGGTGCTTTGAACTTCGATGGTGTGGGAAAATCCACAATTGCCTGTATAAAAGGCGTCCCTTGGACAAAAGTTCTTTGTAGAGAATTCTTGGCCTTAACCATTTCCCCAAGTCTATCCTCCAACCTTTGAATAGAGCCTTTCCATGCATCATTTCCTTACTCGAGCCTATTGGTTCGAGCAATTGATCATGTTGAAGTCGCTTCCTGGGATCTATCTTGTCGAGCAACTGGGTGTGATTGGGCAGAACCCTCTCTTAGATCAGATGGTCGTCAAAATTTTCTCGACACAGCCTTAGGAGGACTTTTATTCTTTCTAGGGCCCAATCGATCAAAAGGAGAGACCCTACTTAATCTCTCCAGTGCACTAGTCCTTTCTAGAGAGAGTGATGTGTTGTTCAGTATCTGTGGCTCGTACTGACGAAGTTTGGCCCGGTTGATAAGAAAAATCATCAGATTTCTCAGTGCGATATGAATAGCTTTGCCTAATATGCGAAGAAAGTAAACGAGTATTTCTTTGAACACTTCGTTGTCCTGAATGGGTTGACGCTCCACCCTGGATAGTTTGCATGAGTTGTCGCATAGTCTCTTGCATGGCCGTCTGGCCTTGAGCTAAATTGGCCATAATTCCAGCCAGATTTTGAACATTTGGAGGAGCAGACGGATTCGGGGAGTTTCCAGCGTTTCGATTACTGGATTCAGGATTATTAGCCATTGATGATAAATTATTTTGGTGAAAAACGAGAATTTCAGTCGTTTCCCACAGACGGCGCCAATCTGTTGATGTAAAAAATTAGATTATCTATAATTATACAATCACAGATAAAATAAATAAGACAAAAGAATTTTTAAAGTGGTTAAGCCTTAAAAGAATGGCCTACGTCCACTGTTTTTGTTATTGCTGACTATTTAGAAATTCTCGATAACAGGTTTTTACCAAGAAATTCCGAGTCCCCTTACAATGAGGATGATACAATATATTTATAGCCCTGAGGTTGTACATGTGAAAGGGTAATACATAGCTGTCCCATAGGCTTATACATCTGTAGGATAATAATCAGCATTTAATGCACATTTAATCCTCTTAATTTTCTCGTAATAAATGCCCTGATCGAGGTGCAGCTCGAACCGTCTAAGCTGCTCGGACCGCCTAAGTAGCTCGGTATGTACAAGTTGCTCGGAGTATACTTGTTGCTCGGAGAGTCATAGTTAGTCGGGGAGGTTGAGTTCCTCGAAGTCAGGGTGTTGTTCAAAAATGTTTGTAGGTGTCATGTAGAGTGACACGTGTCTCCTCATAATTGATCCACGTCAGCGGACTAATTTTGGTATCAACAATGACCATCATTCCCAAATTACTCTATGTCTTCTACCGAGCTTCTTCTTCTGCAGTCCATCTTACGGCCCTCGTTGGTCGTCGTATAATGTTCGATGCTCGAAGTACAAAAGATTTCGTATAATGAGTCACGTCAAATATAACTCATAGCGGGAGAACGTAAGTCGCATTCATAAGGGAAGACAACAATCCTATAATAAGACTCTACATCAAAAAACGCTACGCTGAAACATGAAAAGCCGTACATATTCGAAGGACACTAGAACCTGATGCTCTGATACCACCTATGACACCCCGCCTAATTAAATATCGGGTGATCATTCCTTTATTAAATTAAACGCAAGTGACCGGTTGGTTCATTCTTAGCATCACTGTCAAAAATAATTTTATTTTATTTATCACCTAATAAATAATCAAGTTAAGTGTCAAAATATTTAATTTTAATTATACCCAAATAATCTGTTAATAAATGTTCATATTAAAACAAAAGCTATCTACATTCCACCAGAATGAAATAAAAAGTGAACAGGAGACAACTACTGAATTAAATAAGACTCGATAAAACATTCCAGTTCAAATCTCAAACCAAAAGTGTAATACTACTCAATCCAACAAGAGAAGAAATGCTACTAAGAAAAATACAATCTCTGAATAACTAAACTAGAAGCAGGGGACACATGCCCTAACTAAAATGTTTAAACTAGAACTGAATGGAAAGATAGAAGCGTCTAATCTCAATAACCCATCTTCCACAATAGCTGCAGCTCACCAAATGATCCATGCGTCTAAGTTTGGTGGCGACCATGTGGCTGGGCACCTGATAAATAATATATATATATATATATATATATATATATATATATATATATATATATATATAGCAAAATAGAGGAGAATAACAAGAAACGGGTCAGAGCCCGAGTTGTAAAAATATTTGTTTTAGCAAGTATTTAAAACTGCAATGAAGCAAGTATTATGTGCATGTTAGTTTCGAACTCTCACATGAGATTCTCACATCTCCACTATTGTGCACGCCTAACGTACATCTAACCTAACCTAGTTATTCATATCACTCCCTACTAGGCCATAATCTTATACTTCTAACTATATCTCAAAGGAGTATCCCGTATCACCCATACAATACAGTATTAAAATAGTTTATCCCCCATAACTAAATTCCATTATATCCCCCGTTCGAATGGGTAAACTTGTATTCACTGAAATCATTATATTTCTCATTATTATTATATCTACTAATTTCACACAGTAGAATTTTCCCCAAGTATATTCCTTTATATATACTCACAATATATATATATATATATATATATATATATATATATATATATATATATATATATACACACACACACTAAACATGCACCCCTTGGTTACGACCACTTGGTGCAAAGCATTTATTATTATTATCGTATCTATTAGTTTCCCTCCACACACACACACACACACACATACATATATATATATAATAATAATCATGCACCCTTAGGTTAAGACCACTTGGAGCAAATGTATACTCTACTATTATGTCCCGGTGCATCGCTCGCTGCATATGGACAATTGGTCCGGCATCTCTCACGAACCATAAATATCATAACACAAATATTGGAGGCGAGAACACTCACCAGCCAAATGGGTCACGCTTATACCTACTCTCCCATTCAATTGTCGAAACTATCTTATGTAACAGATAACACGTATCCAAGTTCATATGCTATGGGTACAAGTCAAATATCCCCCCATTGGGTCACCCAGGATAAGACTGTCCATTGAGCGAAACCTCCTCCTGATAGCAAGCAACGTAGGTATGCCATACACACAAATACAATCATATAACAGGCATTCTCACATCCTATTAAAAATCAAGGTATTCACCCAACCCATGCATGTATTTTCCATACGCAGTATTCTCCCATTACTACTTATAATATTATTATCTCGATTATTCTCTCTCTCGAAATTTCCACAGTTAACTCACTTTTCCAATTATATAAAGTATCATTATACAATTACCTCCCAACCATTCTGCACTATACTAAATTCATTAACTGACGGTTTTCCTTACTCAAAATAACTGTGTACTCAAATTGGATTGAACTGGAGATTTCTCATATTTTTGGACCTATCGTTCAAACGACATGCTTTCTCATTTGAACGAAGATCAATATCATTCTAACGAGATTGTGTTGTCTTCTCCCCCACCTGACCTGTTACGTCCTACACCCGTAACAGTTTCGTTTTCCACCATTTTTAAGCATAAAACCTTTAAAGAAATCAGCCCAAACACCAATCATTTAATTCCCATCAACTACCTAACATCTATATATGATTTCCAGTAATATATCATCATTAAATCATCATTAATCATCAATAAATTCGAAATCCCCAAATTGATATATCAAGAAGCTTAATTCTCAAATTTATATGCAAAACTCCAAATTAAGCCCAGATTTAATCATCAAAATGTCATAATTTCGTGGACATAATCCTATCTACATGAGGGAATCAACTTTATTCAAATGAGTCCTAATTTATGATCAAGTCTCCCAAATTTTCAACAATATTCATCTTCATAATAATGGGGTAATTACCCAGTCTAACATGAACACAATTATTGCTAAAGAAAGTAAGCAATAAACACTTGCCTTGATTATGATGTTATGATCTGTTGATAAAATTGGCATAGACGCGTTCCTCGTCTTTCGATTTATGCTTTGGTGGGATTTGTGATGTGAGTACTTGAGTTTTGCTCTAAGGACACCTATGGACTCCTTCTTCCCTCCTTTGTGTCTCTCTCTTTTCTCTCTCGTAGGTTTGGAACCGACAGACCCTTTCTCCCCCACTTTTACCTTATTTATTTTCTTTAATTTTCGTCCATAATATTTCTCCAAAAATACCCCTACGGGGTGTCGGTTAGGCCTAAAAATATTCCGGAGTCCAAATAGAATACCCGAGTTGAGTTTTCTGGCTATCTCGATCCTTTCGGACTCAAAGGTGCACTCGAAATGGTCATACCAGTTACTTAAAAATAATTCACTTCTTTAATCCATTAAACTAGTTCCGACACGACTCACACGCGCGTCCTGGCTTAATGTACCAAACTGTCGTATTTCCCACTCTAGACAATTTACAAAATTTCATAATTTCATATTACATAACCACACAATAATATTCAATAATAATTTTCATCAATAAGTATTAACCCTTGGCTTGCTAGTTAATAATTATTTTAATCCGGATCAATTAACTAACAAATTAATTTCTCACCTTTTTATCTTAATTAATCCAAGAATAATAATAAATCTCATAATTATTTAATATCATGAAAATACGGGGTATTACAGAATGTATCTCCGCTCTGGCTCAATTGAAATTGGAAGATGAGACAGACGAACAAGATGAAACTGAAGGTGATGAAAACCCCATCGAGAGCTTGAGTAGACAGATAGAGGCCTGCTGGCTAGAGACAGTGCATGATGTGATAGCCTATGATGAGGTTGTCTATAGAGACGCGAAAGAAGTGTATAAACTCGAGGAGGATCAAACTGACCCTTGGATCGAATGTGTAGTTGTGTCCCGCTTGCAGAAGTTTGGTTGGTTCTTTGACCAAGTTGGGCTCCCCGAGCACTCCAGGTTGGAGGTCTCGTGAGCTATCTTAGAAATCGCTAAGAAGAATATAGCTCCACACTTAAAATGGAAGGGGCCCATGGCTAAGCTTATAAGATATTACCTCTACAAGGTTACATTTTTGGAGCCTCACATATCGATCAGGTAACCTTATAATAGGCCCTTTTATATTATAGCCACTGTGAATGATTGTGTTTTTAATCGTAATTTGTTAGATGGTAGGGTATCCATTAACATTATTCCCATTGGGTTCTTCTACGCTATTGGTCTATTGGAGATAAGGTTGGTACAACATCCTTTGTTAATCTCAGGGTATGACGACTAGTCGTCCAATTCTATGGGATATGTTAATATGGGTATTATGATGAGGAATATTACTTCCCACATAAAATTCTACATTATAGACTGCGAGCCATCGTATCAACTGTATATGCATAACTATGGGTTGGTGCCTTCCACTTGCCACTAGTGTGACAAAGCAAAAGTAAAGGGCAAGGAGGTGGTGATCCGGGAATCCAAGAAGTCATTCGTAAAAGTAAGTCCTTCTACACCGAGATGGCTGAAGAGGCTACAGTTGTTATAAGGTATACTGGGGGCATTAGGGTCTCAAGTGGTTGAGAAAGAGTGCATGCACCAGCTCGATCGGAGATGATCTACAACGAAGAACGCGAGTAGGATGCGGTGAGGTCTCCCAGTTTATTGAAGCAGCTTGGGGACCAAATGACTCCACATATTGACCCTATAGAACACCAAGTTCAATACCAGAGTGTCCTAAGTAGACACTCTAAGATAGAGTTAGAAGAAAATTACCAAAAAAGGTCTCATAGAGAAAAAAATCCCGATAGTGAAAAAGAGTAGTCTTGCCCAGCAACAGAATTATTTACAAATTATAAAGGTGTGAGCAGGCAGCTGAAGGCTTGGATGACGAAGTTTACCCGGTCTACGTGTGTTTTTTAGTGGACAACCAAGGAAAATGTTTTATGATTGATAACTTGAGCATCCAAGAATTTGTAAAAGAGGTAGAGGAGGAGCCTGGGTGCATGAAAAACAGACCCAGGCCACAAATCCAAGAGTTTGAAAAGATAGATCTGACTAAGGGTGGCGATGAATCTAGCCCTATCTTTATCTCGAAGGACTAAAAGGGGCATCACGAGAGGTTTTGATCGAGATGCTATAAGAGTTTAAGGATGTCTTTGCGTGGAAGTACACAGATATGCCTGGAGTTGATAAGGAGGTGAGCTTCCATAAGCTGAATGTTTTGCCATTTGTTATTCCCGTAAAACAAGCCACCCAAACATATAATGCAGAATTGGATTTAAAGATCAAGGAAGAAGTTCAAAGGTTGATCGTAGCCGGTTTCATTATCCCTATTCAGCATCCCATTTGGTTGTTTAGCATTGTACCATTATGAATGAAAGACAAGAGCTAAATCAAAATTTGTGTGGATTTTTAAGACTTAAATCGTGCATGACTGAAGGATGAATTTACACTGCCTTTCATAAATAGCCTGATAGATGCCACTACGGGGCATGAGATATACAACTTCATGGATGGTTATGTGAGGTATAACTAAATCAAGATGGGTTCGGCTGATGTCGAGAGACGACTTTTCGAACGCCTTTGGGCAACTTCATGTACACAGTCATGCCTTTTGGTTTAAAAAAATATAGGATCCACGTATCAGAGGACCATAATGGCTATCTTCCATGACCTCTTCCACAAGATCGTGGAACTTTACGTTGATGACCAGGTAATCAAGTCCAGAAAGGAGGCTTCCCACTTAGATAACTTGAGGAAGGTGTTTACCCGATGCAGAAAGTATAAGTTGAAATGAACCCTCTCAAATGTGTGTTCAGGGTAACAAGTGGGAAGTTCCTCGGGTTTGTGTTAAACCATCAAGGCATCTAGATGGACTTGGACAAGTAATAGGACATCCTTGATATGTTAAGACCAAAGTCGGTGAGGGAGTTGAAGAGCTTCTTAGGAAAAGTCTCCTACTTGAGGAGGTTCGTGCCCGGGCTGGCTGAGATGACCCACCCGCTAATGGAACTATTGAGAAAAGGTTAAAAGTTCATGTGGGAACAGGTGCATCAGGAGGCTATAGACAAGATGAAAACGCTCCTCGCGTCTTCTCAAATGATGATCCCTCCTAAGGTAGGTATCCTTTTACGTCTATATCTTATATCTACTGAACGATCTATTAAGGCATTATTATCCCAAGATATGGATGGTGTAGAGAAACATGTTTATTACTTGAGCGGATTATACATGGGCCAGAGGTCAGATATACAAGCATCGAGAGGCATTGTTTGGCCCTTGTATTCCTAGCACAAAAACTTAGGCACTATTTGTTATTATTCACAGTTCACATTGTAACTAAATATGATCATATGAAGTTTTTTCTTGCTAGAACTGTACTAATAGGCAGGGTAGCTAGATGGTTTCTAATGCTCTCGGAGTATGACATGAAATGCGTAGTCCCTCGAGCCATCAAGAGTCAAGCTTACGCAGATCTCTTAGCCATTTTTCCTTCTGAGGCATTCGAGCCACCTATGGAATAACTCCCAGGAGATGATCTCCAGGCTAACTTTTTAGCAGCCAGCCTGGACCAATAGATCATGGAGTCTGATGTCTCCTCGACCAAAAATAAGAAAGGAGCATGTGTGATTTTAAGAAAGAATGGGGAAGAAGTTTGAATATCCTCAAATTGGATTTTAAATGTTCGAACAATGAAATTGAGTATGAGGCACTGGTGTTAGGACTGCTCGAAGCTCTTAGAAGGGGCATACAGGTGCTCACAATAAAGAGGGACTCGAACCTGGTGGTTAAATAAGTGACGGGCGAGTTTACTTTGAAGCACATGATTTTGGCACCCTACTGAATAATCATACAAAGGTTGCTCGTGAAATTCGAAGTGGTAAAGATCAAAAGGCACCCATGAATGATGAACAAAAATGCTGACGCTTATGCCACTATTACCCAAAAGATTTCTTTCGATGGGGAGTCAATAGTAATTCGAATTACCAAGAGGACACCCCCCCCCCTCGACCACACTAAAAATGTTGCCTACTGATGATAATAATGATTGGAGGGCCGAGATAAGGAAGCAACTGGAAACAGGTGAATGTTCACTGAGTTTGGTTGACCTTGGGCAGTATTTTGTTGTTAGGGGTAACTTGTATTATAAAAATAAAGTAGTTTGGCTATCCAGGTGTGTGGATCCCAAAGAGGCCAAAAGAAGATTGACTAAAGTCCATGAAGATAACTGTAAAACCACTGAGGTCCTTTTGTATAGAAGGGTCCAACGAGCAAGTTACTTATGTTATTTGATAAGACATGATGCTGCAATGATATAGAGGGACTGTGGAAAATTCTAATTATTCTACCAAGCAGCATAATGCAACTTCATGAATTAACCTCAAGATTGGAGGCAATCATACGTAGACATGTTGGTAGATGGAGTGATGTCGGTAGATAAAAATAATGCCATGAGGCTCAAGAGGCAAGTGCCTAGGTATTACATCCAAGAAGGGTAGTTGTATTAAAGAGGCTATCATGACAGGCCTTTGAAGTGCATCAGGGGGAAAAAGCTAAGGAAGTACTGAAGTAGACCCATGAGCAAGGACACATCAGAGAAGACAAACTTTATTACCAACTTATGACTTGGGGGTATTATTGGCCTATAATGGAAAACGACTCTATGGAGTTTGTTTGCAAATGCAAGGCTTTCTAGCTGCATGGGAATATGATCCACGCTCCTTCGGTGGACCTACTTTCTCTCTCCACCCCTTTTTTATTCCACACATAGGTGTTTGACTTAGTGGGGGAAATTATCCCTCCTCGCGAGGAAAGATTTGGATATTTGTTGCCACTGAATGTTTTACCAAGTGGGCAGAAGCCATACTACTAAAAAGAGCCATCGCAGGTGTTGTTGCTCAATTTATGAAGGAGTACATCATTTGTCGTTTTAGTATTCTAAAGGTCTTCCTCTCAGATAATGGCACTCCTTTTGTGAACAGTGAAGTAAGTTTGCTCATGATGATGCTGGAAATGGCACCACCCTTCAAGGTGTTTGTGAGCTCAATTCAATGTTAACAATGGTAGCACAAGGGTATATACACATATAGTAGAAGGAGGTGAGGAGAAAAGGATTCACACCGGGATATAAGTGGTTCAGCCAATCAGGCCTACGTCCACTGTACAAGTGTGTGATAAGTATCGCTGTATGAGGGCTCTAATGGCCATGGATACAAACTCCCAAGCTTTCTCTCTCTACTGTATATTTAGACAGAGTTTCTGCTAGGGTTGCTAATTTCGAATCCCTTTTCAAGAAGGAAAAGATAAGTATTTATAGTGTCTGGGGGGTTTAGTGTACCCCCCATGCATGCAATGAGCATGTGTGTGTGTGTTGATCTAGCCAGTGTGATGAAGACATCTGTCCCTGTCACATGTAGAGAATGATGATGAAATATTCCCCCATGTGACGAGAATGATTTATTATAACTGATTTGTGTACATGTGTCCTTATCCACACATATGCGCATAAGAGCTCGGTCATCCGTGCCTGGTCATAACCTCGGCCTGGAAGGGTACGAGGTTGGTAAACTCTAGCTATTATCGAATTCGAGGTTAGTCATGATGACCTCGGCCTATGTGGAGCTGAGGTTAGGCAGGTAATATCATAAGGTCAGCCTAGGTCGAGGTTAAGCTGGAACACGCTAGGAACATCGGTTGATTCCCTATCGAAGTTGATGTTGATGGAAGTGTGCTTCTGTAACCTCGGCTTACTCCCATCCGAGGTTATCATCCTCTGGGTGGACTGATTAATTATCCCCATGGATCATGAAGACCTCTTTTGACGAGGTTTGTAGTAACGTCGGCCATAGCCGACCCTACTTGGGACGAGACCGCTGGTCACTGATCTAAGCCCTTCCAATCGTCGGACATATCCATGGCCAAGGTTGATGTTTCTGGGATGAGGTGGTATATTTGGGGCACATTAATCACCCCTATCCCTTAGTTACCTATGTGGTCAGGTATCTAAGGGGTGTATTAGTCCAAGGTTGAATTTCTTCAGGTATCAAATATCCTCTTGATAAGTGTCAGCCATTGGAGTAAGTAGCGTGCCGGACAGGTTTGATGATGATGGTTGTCTTTTGGGCTCCCAAGGAAATGATGGGCCTTGGGATGCATGCACTCACACTTAAGGGTTTAAACCCCAATTCTTATCTTTCTTCCTCATTTCTCTCCTTCTCCAGACTTG
The DNA here is from genome assembly GCA_949130495.1 of Sambucus nigra. NCBI lineage: Eukaryota > Viridiplantae > Streptophyta > Magnoliopsida > Dipsacales > Adoxaceae > Sambucus > Sambucus nigra. The sequence continues at coordinate 222,363,603 of OX422218.1, forward strand.
GGCATTTTCTGTAACTTTCTCTCTCTAAAAGAGCTTTGATTCAAAGTGCACTTGGGTGGACATTCCTTGCAGCTCTTTCCCTGCTTCTCATCACTCTTCTTTAGGTATCCTTTGTCATCCTTTCTTCACCATTTTTCTGCTTTGATTCTTGTTTTGGCATTTTTCGGTGAGATTTAAGAGGTTTCCAGCGAGTTCATTGGTTTTTCGGCGGTCTGTTCTTAATTGCTCTTCGTTGTTTTTTCCCAAAGTTAAATAGCTTGATCTTTAATTCCATTTGCCAATCTTGTTTGTAATTAAGGAGAGTCACAAGTCTAACGTCTACCTCATATGTACCAACTCTTAGAGGAATTCCCCTCTCTTAGGTAGAAGGCCTTAGAAAAAATTAGACAAGTAAAAAGAGCCCAAGAGAAAGATCGTAGGTCAGAGGCGTTCCCCCTCAGGCCTATTTTTACACAACCTTTGAAAGTTATATACCCTGAGCCATCCGAACCAGTTAGCCAAGCAGAGGCCCCAGATGAACCTATACTAATGTCTGAGTCTGAGTCATCGACCTCAGACCCTATGTCTGTGGACCCCTTCCAAGTGGCCATGGACTTCTCAAATCAACGAGATTATGTCCCTGATCAGGCAGAGGTTTTCAGTCGGGCCTCGTCTCACAAAAGTTTAAGCACATCATCCTCTTGCTCGGAGGTTGAAATTTCTGGACCAATCATGGCTATTCCATCAATCCTTGAAGCCATTCCCCTCTCGGATATCACAGGGGCTGAGTTCGCTCAGAGATTTTCAAGTAATCCCCCAACGTCTGCTCAGGCCGACATTGAGCTAGATGATGATGCTAAGAGTGATGTCGATGTCTCTGAGGCGGTCGAGATTGAGAGTTCAGTCAGCGAGATCGACCTCCTATCCTTCAGGTACTTATATTCCATAAGCCCCTCCATAAAGTTGAGGAGACCTCTGAGGGAAGAGAGGGCTTATCACGGCCGAGATGGTGAGATCTGCTTGTATGAGCAAATGTTCAAGTTGGGATTTCGTCTGCCCATCCATCCCATCATCAGGTCTATATTGGCCTATATCAACTTGGCCCCTTTCCAGTTGTCACCCAATGTTTGGAGGGTGATAATTGGAGCCATTATCAAGTCTTTACAGGATGATATGTCCCTTCATCTGCCAGAAATCATCCGAGCTATTATCATTTTTTAGCTCGAAATCCGAAAAAGAAGATGCTTCAGATTACCCAAACCTCAAACCATAACTGGAAGCCACGTTATTTCTTTGCCTCAGGGCCTTGGGAATTTGGTCCATGTTTCCCCCTCTTCCTTATTAGAGCCGAGGATGCCTATAAGATGGGGAAAGATTATAATGGCTGCTAGGGCCGACCCTGGGCTAAGTCAACAAAATCTTCAGAAGGTCAAAGACCTTCAAGATCAGGGGGAGCATGGTCTGCTTGTCAAATTTGAGCACCTGATGACCCCCTATTACCTCTCTGAGACTGGTCTAGGGGGAAGTCCTCTTATAGAGCTTGGTAAGTGCCTTTCATTTCAACAAGTTATACCTCTGAATATATGTATATATGATGCTCTAACTCAGACCTTTCTATTTCGAAAAGCGCCCCAAAGGAATTTTGGACGAGTTATGGGAGATGGTCGCACGAAGTCTGATAAAGCTCGTCAAAAAGGCAGGTCTGAATGCTCATCCTCCCCCTCCATCTACCTTGAGGGCCGAGGCCATCAAGAAGAGGAAGGTTGTTGACCCTGCCCCTGAGGATCAGAGGCAGAAGAAGAAAGGTGGGGATCGTGCCATCTCCATTTCTTCTGAGGATGCCTTGATTGCTCGTCTCGAGCAATTAAAGATCGGTGAAAGTGTCATTGGCCAACGTATGAAGGCCTTCGATGCTATCGGTGGTGTTATGACCAAGTCTGACAAGCGCTTTTGTTGATCCATGGATAAGCCTCTGCTGGCTGAATTATCTCTTCACCGTTCTATCCAGGTAACACCTTTAAGTTTTTACTTCTGAGTTTTACAAGTGTAATATCGGCATTTGAGCTTCATCAGACCTTAGACTGACATCTTTGCATATGTTCTGCAGGGTCTTATCACTATGTACCACTATGTTAACTGGACCTTGGGGAAATTCCCTCTGATAGAGAAGGGCCAAGAGGCTGAAAAGACTGAGGCCACTTTAAATGCTGAGGTGGAGCGTCTGAAGGCCGCCCTGAAAAAGGTCGAGACCAACGTCAAGGGGATGCAGAAGGACTTGGACAAGTAAAGGGAAGATCATAACACTGCCATGAAGGATCAGGCTGAATCCCTTCAGCGCAAGGTCGATGTTGCTGTCAAGGCTGCCTTGGAAGATGCCTCCGAGAAGATCATGGAGGAGTACAAGGTCTCTGACGAGTTTGTCAGCTTCGGCTTTGAATACCTGGAGAGAGGGGTCAAGGCAACTGGAAAATGGCCTGCCATGAAAGATAAGGAATCTGGAAGCCATTCAGCTGCTGACTTCATCGGCCTGGGTTATGCCGACCCCAAATTTTCTTAGGCCTTACAGGAGGTTGAAGAAGAGGGAGGTTATGCACCCACCGAGACTGCCCCAAAAGGAGACACCATGTCTAAAGATGTCAGTGTTCAAGACGAAGGGGTGGAGGTGGCCACCCTCGGCCAAGAAAATACAGACACGACCATCAACCCTGAAGCCATAAACACTTAGTTTTTGTGAAGCTCCTGATTTTTTGTAACTCCCGATTTGTTGTAACCTCTGATGAACATCGTTACTTTTTACATTTTGTAACTTAATGTCAACCTCTGAGAAGGGCTTTTATTTCTTCACTTGATGATTTGTTTGTTGAATGCTTTTCTTTATGCAATATGTTCAGCTCTGAAGTCTTGGTGCAATGATGTCTTTATTATACTTAACGAATGGTGTCTTACCTCAGACCTTGTCACCACTATGATGTTTTAGGGTCTGAGGTCATCACTAAGATGTTATCCTCATAAGTAATTTCATCAAATTAATTATGTTAAGGGTCTGAGGTCATCCCAGTATGATGTCTGACCTCAGACCTTGTCACCAAATAATGATGTTAAGGCCTGAGGTCATCACTAAGATGTTATCCCCATAAGTAATTTCACCAAATTAATGATGTTAAGGGTCTGAGGTCATCCCAGTATGATGTCTGACCTCAGACCTTATCACCAAATAATGATGTTAAGGTCTGAGGTCATCACTAAGATGTTATCCCCATAAGTAATTTCACCAAATTAATGATGTTAAGGGTCTGAGGTCATCCAAGTATGATGTCTGACCTCAGACCTTATCACCAAATAATGATGTTAAGGCCTGAGGTCATCACTAAGATGTTATCCCCATAAGTAATTTCACCAAATTAATAATGTTAAGGGTCTGAGGTCATCCCAGTATGATGTCTGACCTCAGACCTTGTCACCAAATCATGATGTTATAAGGTCTGAGGTCATCAACTAAGATGTTATTCCCATAAGTAATTTCACCAAATTAATGATGTTAAGGGTCTGAGGTCATCCAAGTATGATGTCTTATCTCAGACCTTGTCACCAAATTATGATGTTGTAAGGTCTGAGATCATCAACTAAGATGTTATCCCCATAAGTAATTTCACCAAATTAATGATGTTAAGGGTCTGAGGTCATCCAAGTATGATGTCTTACCTCAGACCTTATCACCAAATCATGATGTTGTAAGATCTGATATCATCAACTAAGATGTTATCCCCATAAGTAATTTCACCAAATCAATGATGTTAAGGGTCTGAGATCATCCAAATATGATGTCTTACCTCAGACCTTATCACCAAATCATGATGTTGTAAGGTCTGAGATCATCAACTAAGATGTTATCCTCATAAGTAATTTCACCAAATTAATGATGTTAAGGGTCTGAGGCCATCCAAGTATGATGTCTTACCTTAGACCTTATCTTCAAATCATGATGTTGTAAGGTCTGAGATCATCAATTAAGACGTTATCCCCATAAGTAATTTCACCAAATTAATGATGTTAAGGGTCTGAGTTCATCCAAGTATGATGTCTTACCTCAGACCTTGTCACCAAATCATGATGTTGTAAGGTTTGAGATCATCAACTAAGATGTCATCCCCATAAGTAATTTCACCAATGGAGCACAATAGACCAAGAATTGACAAGGACACTAATCTTCTCATTAATAATCTCTTCATAAGATAATATATTTATATGAAAGTTCTTACAACACCATATGTAATACTTTTTTAGATGATCAGCATTCCAAGGATTGGAAAAAGGTTCCCCTTCAAGGTTTTCTAGCCTATAGGTTCCTGGAACAACCTCCTCAATTACTTTGTAAGGTCCATGCCAATTTGGGTGAAGCTTGTTTGCCTTCTGTAACGTCTTCTTCAGCACCAGGTCACCTACAGCTATGGGCCTTGATTTTAACTTTTGATTGTAGAACTTTGTTGTTCTTTGTTGGTAATCTGCTTGACTGATTTCTCTGTCTTCCCTTCTCTCCTCGATCAAGTCTAGGTCGAGCTTTCTCTCCTCCCCATTCTTCTCAGGGTCATAGGTCTGCACCCAATGAGTAGGGAGTTCATCCTCTGTTGGTATGATGGCCTCTGAGCCATATGATAACATAAACGGGGTCTCCCCCGTAGGTGATCTAGTTGTCGTTCTATAGGCCCAAAGAACAGCATAAACCTCTTCAGTCCACCTTCCCTTAGCCTCCTCCAACCTCTTCTTGATCCCGTTAAGGATCATTCTATTTGTGACTTCGGTCTGACTGTTTGCTTGAGGTCGGCCGAGGTTAAGCTGGAACACGCTAGGAATATCGGTTGATTCCCTACCAAAGTCGATGTTGATGGAAGTGTGATTCTATAACCTCGGCTTACTCCCAGCCGAGGTTATCATCCCCTGGGTGACCTGATTAATTATCCCCATGGATCATGAAGACCTCTCTTGACGAGGTTGGTAGTAACGTCGGCCATAGCCGACCTTACTTGGGACGAGACCGCTGGTCACTAATCTAAGCCCTTCCAATCGTCAGCCATATCCATGGCTGATGTTGATGTTTCTGGGCCGAGGTGGTATATTTAGGGCACATCAGCTCACATACAAGTATTCCATCATTCATCACAAGTCAATCGTAGCGTACCCAAAGTGCAATGGGCAAGCAGAAGCTACCAACAAGACTCTGGTGAATCCTATAAAAAAATATTAGAGGAATTTCTAGGAACGTGGGATGATAAGATACCCGAAGTGCTATGGGCCTATTGAATGACTACAAGAAAACCCACAGGGTATACCCCATTACCTTTATTTTTTTGTGCAGAATATATTCTGCCAGTAGAGCTCGAGGTACCTTTCGATCGATATAATTTACATAGTGCCATACTCCCCTACAGCCGCCATGTACAACTCGAAGCACTAGAGGAGCATATAGATAACGCCACGAGGCACTTTGAAATGTATAAAAAATAGTTGTCCAGATCCTATAATCAGATGGTGAGGCCAAGGAAGTTCAAAGAGGTAGACTTAGTCTTAAAAGCTTGCACGAGTAATATCAGGGGACTATCATTACCCAAGTTTGAAGCTAACTGGGAAGGCCCCTATATTGTTCGGGCAGCTCATGATTCGGGGTACTGAGAAATATATAAGGTGGAGGATGATGTCACTTAGCTCCAAATTTACTACATTTTAATGTATTTGATTTGCTTCCAATACTCCAATTTATTTCATTATGTTTTGTTGGCACTTATTCGGGAGAATGTTCCTTGCAATGTTGGGTTATCTATTTTATATGGTAATATAAAATCATCTTTGTGTTGAAAGCCTTCGTTCATTTTCTTTTTTTATTATGCATAATGTAATGTATAATATATGGATTTGCTAACCCATTCAACATTTAGGCAAAATAGAAAAGGAGGAGAACCAAATACAAAGCAATAGATTCGAATAGAATAGAGTTACTAAGTTACATTCCACAAAAGTCTCAAACCAATAAAAACATAAAATATGGGAAATTTGAAAGAATGACTAGTCGATAAGGGCATCCATTATGAACCACAAATTGGCTGAGATAAAAAGACGGTGATGATGCCGGGGCAGAATCTGCTCGAGATAAATTTGGTCAGCGACCAAATTAGCAAGATATTTTTAATAACGCTTTATCCATTACAGAATATCATCTAACCTAGCTTATGCTTTTATAGTGGCCTCACGAGCATCTTCAACCTCTTGCTCAGACCTATCCAATTCAGATTCTAAACTCACTAACTCTCTAGAAATAGCCACCTGCGAATGATGATAGGCTTGCAACCGAATATAAAGAGCAAGTAAGTCAGCTTTTTTGAAATCACAAAATAGTTTTACTAACCAAGACAATGAAAACCCATCGCCAATGAGGAGATTGATTTTCACCAAAAAAACCTTAATAGCATTAGAGCTTAAGGATTCCATAGGGGTGTTGAGGATCTCGCCTAAAATAGTTGCAAGTCCAAGAAATCTACAGGCCATCATTACAGGTAGTGGTTGGATGCTACGAGGACCAAGTAGATGGAAATATGTTTAAAAGTTTCTCTATCAACTCGCGATGAACATCAGTCAAGATATGGGGGAAATCACACAAAGTTTGCCTCACAATGGCCTCCGAAGATGCCTCGGGAGGATGTATGCTGAAAACATTATCACTGACAGAGGGTTGTCGGGTGTGAGAGGTACTATCACCCTCCTGTAGCCTGAAAACACCTGTTTGGGGCACATCACCAACAGTTGGGACTAACGGCTGTGTTTGCAAACTAGGGGCCTCACCCATTGCAGCTAACTCAGCTATGGTTCTTGCTCACGCAACTCATGCATAACACCTTCAATCTATGGCTCACGAATAGCCGACTAGTCAACTTTAACCTGGAATACAATAAGTTACCAAGTCAGAGAAATATAAATCCTTTACGGAAAAAAAATTCCAACATTATTTGGGCCGCCTGACCCTCGGTTATGGGAAATTAAAGTCCAACATTACTTGGTCCGCTTGTCCCTCGGTTATGGGATTTTAAAGTTCTACATTACTAGTCCCGTCTGAACCTCACTTATGGGAGATTAAAGTCTAACATTACTTGGTCCACCTGACTCTCGGTTATGGGAGATTAAAGTCCTACATTATTAGGCCGACCTGACCCTCGGTTATGGAAGATTTAAGTCCAATACTACTTGATTCGTCTAACCCTCGCTTACGGGAGATTAAAGTCCAAATTTACTTAGTGCTCCTGATCATTGCTCAGGGGAGATTGATTAGGCATAAATTCTTCCCAATTTATCCCTTAATTTAGTTACTTTTAGCACCTCGAACAATGTAATCGATTTGACTTTATCTCATAACCTTGTTACTAACTTATCCTAACGAGTACACCGAGTTTCTGGTATTTCGTATTGATTTTACAGGTATTTGATGTCAAGAAACGAAATAAAGAAATCGAAAGAATCGAGAAAGGCAAGAAGGAAAGTAAAAAGGGAAAAAGTGTAATTTCTACCCGGAATTTGGATGAGGCACCTAAAGAGAAGTTGAAGACATCACATTCATGAGCACATAGGAAGAAACGACACCTCAATCGGAGTCTCGAAACAAAAATTATGAGCAGTCAAAGTTGGAGAAAAAGTCAATGAGGCAGACCGATCCGCAGTAGCCCCGGACCGGTCCGCAGTGCATCTTCCAAAGAACCCCGAATCGAAAGCAAATCGAAGAAGGAAGAAAAATAAAAGAATCGATCCACCAGAAAAATAAAAGAACCAATCCGCATGGAACGCAGACCGATCCGCCTAAGCCCCGGACCGGTCCCGGTGTCGAGATTTTATAATCTTATCCTTCTCCTATGAAGAGTCCTAGTGTAACTAAAACTCCTGAAATTTTGTAGGGTATATAAACCCGAGTTATTATCATTTTTAGCACGGAGAATTAGTATAATTTTCCTTTCTTTCCAGAAAACCCTAGTTTAGAGATAGTTTACAATTTTAATTTCAAGATTGAAGGTTATTCAGAATTCTGTGTTCTTAATTGATGTTGTTACTGCTTTGGTAAGGTTAGGAGTTACTTTTCTTCAGTCCAATTTCTTTCTACATCAGTCTACAAATTTTTCTTAGTTTAATTATGATTTTCTGCAATTCAAAAATTATTTTCATTAGTTTCAACATGCTAGGCTAGATTTTTTAAGGCCGGGATACATGAACCCAGCCTGATGTGACAATTGCATGAGTATAACATTAATCCTCTAAATTTAGTGATTGATTACGACCGTATCGCGTAGGAACACAATAATTGTAGATCTTTAGATCTCGTTTGCTTCCGGGTAACCGGGATGCTTTAGAATGCAATTCGAGTGTCACTATCGCGATACCGATTTACTCGTCCTCGGATTAAGTATGATGCGGGCTTAAACCTCATATACGTAATGCTTGGGAGTACTAAATTATGGGTCTAATTAATCAGTTAAATTTATGATTAGTATTATACCTGCAATACACTAGGGTTGGGGGATTGTATTCCCGTCCTGTTTTTCTCGTTTATAGTTTAAAGTTTTAAATCAGTATTCATGAGTATTTTAGGTAATTTAGGATAATTGCATCTTTTCATAATTGCATATAGTATAATCATTCCCAAAACCAATCATCTTTTCTTTTTCTTTTAAGAGTCAGAGTTAGGATTTCCTTATCTGTCCAACGTCGTCACAACTCTGTTGTCTTATTTCCCTGTGGATACGATCCCGACTTACCGGGTTTATTACTAACGCGACAGGATTGCACTTGAGCCTAGGGTGATCGCACATTAGAGACACTTTCTGAGTTGCGTCAAGTTTTTGGCGCTGTTGCCGGGGAATTAGGTAGACTTAGGATTAGATCGAGTCAATCTAAAACTTTGACCAAAAATTTCAAAAAATCCAAAAATTTAAAAAAAAAATCAAAAAAATCCAAAAAGATTCATCATCATCTCTTCTAAGCTGTTAATGCAAAATTCTGAACTCACTCCCACACCCCATAATACTCCAACCAACATTCACGAAAATCCAATAGTTGAGTACGACCCTGATAGCCTCCACACTCCTAACGGCCCACAGTTCTAGATTCCACCTCCCACACCGTCACACTCAATCTCAAACAACACTTCGTTTTCCTTCTTATGACACACCTCCGAGCACACTTCGAGCACACCAAGTGAGGACACCGAGTCGATAAGAGAGAGAGAGAGATGTCGCAACACGGTAGTGCAGCCGCCGATGAGGAAGAGGCCCCATACCGCCCGCTGAGAGATATCTTATTTCCCGAGCGCACTGTCACTCCGGGATGCATTATACTCTCGTATAATGCTGGGCCATTTCGTTTTAAAAATGGGATGATCCAGATGTTACCCAATTACCATGGTATGGATTCTGAAAAGTCATATCTTCACATTAGGTAATTTGAGGATGTGTGCGATACTCTTAATGATCAAACTTGCACACAAGAGGTGATCCGCCTCAAACTCTTCCCCTTTTCGCTAAAAGATAAAGATAAGACCTGTCTATGGTCTTTACCTCCAAGCTCGATTCCATCTTGGAACGAGTTGCAATCTAGGTTTCTCAAGAAATTCTTCCACCACATCGAACAATCTCCATAAAGGCTCAAATTTAAGAGTTCAGACAATCAAAAAATGAGCCATTTCATCGATGTTACGAGCATTTCAATGAGTTAGTTGCTTCGTGCCCCCATCATGGATTTGATACAACGCAAATCATTTCCTTTGTCTATAATGGGCTGAATCTTAACTCCAAGCAACTCGTTGAGACCATGGGTAGTGGTCCCTTTGTTGACTTAGATGCCCACGATGTTGAGCTTCACCTGAGGTATGGAGCCGAGACTTCCCAATCTTAGGACACATCTAATCCTAATGCTCAAAATTGAAATCGTCAAGTGACCACCACTCCAGCGGCTTTCGGGATATTTCACATAGATAAGAATTCTATGACGGACAGTCTATTAGATACCCTTGAGAAAGGATTTCGAGACCTATGTGGGGTATATGGAAGAGGACCAAATGGATCCATACCAAACCCCGTCGAAAAGGTGTGTGCGATTTGTGAGGCGTGTCATTCAACTGAGGAATGTCCGACGATACCCGCCTACAAAGTGATGCTTCAAGAGCAACTTAGTGTTATAGGAGGATTTAAGGGTAATTTCGGTGCACCGCACGGGAATTCTTACAACCCTTCATGGAAAAACCATCCTAGTTTTAGTTATGGGAAATAACATGTTGCGATGAAACCTACTTCCCATGTTGCCCCTCCTCCACCACAACACTTTTAACAAGCTCCACACATGCAAGGACATGTGTAAGCACCACCACCTCAAGGATCATATATCCCGCCACCGCGAAGGACTCTCAAAGATACTATGAATCAATTTATCACTAGCCAGACTGAAACCAATGCTAGATATGATCGTCTGATTAGCGACATAAATACAAGTCTGTCAAAGATACAATCGCCGTTGAGTGTCCAAGAGAAGGGCAAGTTTCCTGCCAAGGGACAAACACCTCCCCAAGATCAAACTAGTTTTAGCTCCACCTTTACTGAACATCAGGAGCAATGTCAAGCTGTGACCACTCTTCGTAGTGGGAGAGTCGTTGATTTATCACCTCCGCCACACAACACAACGAAAGATAAAGAGATTTCACCCGGCAGGAAAGAGGCCGAAGATGTCCCCTTGAATGAGAGTGACAAAGAAGACACTAGTGAGCCCGAGATAGTAGTGAAACCACCCTCCGCGGCACCGTTTCCTCAAAGGTTGATTCCTTCCCATAAAGGAAACCCACGTGAGGACGTGCTAGACGTGCTAAAGCAAGTAAAGCTGAACTTACCTTTCCTTGATGCCATTAAGCAAATTCCAGCTTATGCAAAAGTTATCAAAGACTTGTTAACGGTAAAGAGAAAGATGAAGGTAAAGAAAAATATTTTTCTAGCACAGAACGTGAGCTCCATTCTACTTAACGATCTCCCGCCTAAATTTAAAGATCCCGATGCACCCACCATTTCCTGCATCATTGGAGAAAATAAAATCAAAAAAGCCTTACTTGACTTAGGAGCAAGTGTCAATATCCTACCGTACTCCATCTATAGGAAACTTGATTTTGGAGATCTCAAGCCCACAAAGGTCACTCTTCAATTAGCGGATCGAACCATGAAGATCCCAAGAGGCATAGTTGAGGACGTGATCGTCCAAGTTGACACTTTCTACTTCCCAGTAGACTTCGTCATTTGGGAAACGGAGACCTCCTTCACCTCGAGCAACCATGTTCCCATCATTCTTAGGCGCTCGTTCTTAGCTACGGCTAACGCAATCATCAATACTCGGAATGGGCGAATGCAACTCACCTTTGGGAACATAACCTTAGAGACCAACATCTTCCACATATCCCAACATACGGGGGAAGAAGATGATCTTCACACAGTGAGATTCATAGATGAGATAGTAGAGGAGTACTTTGAGGAGAATTATTACGGAGACGCCTTAGGGTCCTGTCTAGTGTCGAGACACGAGAGTGAGGGGACGTACACCGAATTCGAGAGGGAGGTTGAGGAGTTGAGAGAATTACTTGATGAGAGAGCGTCGGACGAGGACGCGAGAGATGTAAATTGGGTTTCTAGATTTGAGGAGTTACCACCAAGGGATACACGTATGGTTCCCTCCAACGAAAAATTTCTAACCCTCGAATTGAAGAAACTCCCCTCCCATATTAAATATGCTTACCTAGGAGAGGATGAGACATTTCCCGTTGTTGTCTCCTCTAGCCTAGACGAAGAGCAGGAAGGCAAATTGTTAAAAATTCTGAGAAAGCACCAAAGTGCTTTTGGTTGGTGCATTGCTGATTTGAAGGGGATAAGTCCTTTGATTTTCACTCACAAGATCCATCTTGAAGAGGATGTCAATCCCTCAAGAGAAATGCAAAGAAGGCTAAATCCCAATATGAAAGAAGTTGTGAGAACCGAAATTATCAAGTTATTGGATGCCGGGATTATCTACCCAATCTCGGATAGCAAGTGGGTGAGCCCCATTCAAGTCGTCCCGAAGAAGTCGGGCATGACAGTGATTGAGAATGCTAAGGGAGAGCTAGTTCCCCAACGTACCACCACCGGGTGGCGCATTTGCATTGATTACCAAAAACTCAATGCGGGAACTAGGGAAGACCATTTTTTCTTGCTATTTATTGATCAAATGATTGAGAGAGTGGCGGGCCACCCTTACTATTACTTCCTTGATGGTTATTCTGGATATAACCAAATTGAGGTAGATGTACTTGACCAAGAGAAAACGACTTTCACTTGCCCTTTTGGTACGTTTGCCTACAAACGTAAGCCATTCGGCTTGTGTAATGCACCCGCGACCTTTCAAAGGTGCATGCTGAGTCTATTTAGCGACATGGTCGAGAGAGGACTCGAAGTGTTCATGGACGATTTCAGTATTTTTGGCACCTCTTTCGACCTTTGTCTAGAAAAACTGGAAAAAGTACTTGCCCGGTGTGTGGAAAAGAACTTAGTGCTTAATTGGGAGAAATGCCATTTTATGGTCACCGAGGGAATAGTTCTTGGCCACATAGTATCATCCAAGGGAATAGAAGTTGATAGGGCAAAAATAGATGTCATAGCTGATCTTCCCCCACCAAAATCGCTCAAGGACGTGAGCTCTTTCTTGGGCCACGCGAGGTTTTATCGAAGGTTCATTAAGGACTTTAGCGCCATCACTAGACCCTTAAGCAACCTACTTATGAAGAACACCCCATTCGAGTGGACGGAAGCATGCCAAAGCTCTTTTGAAAAATTGAAAACCATGCTTGTGTCCGCTCCCATCATGCAAGTTCTGGATTGGTCTTTACCATTTGAACTTATGTGTGATGCTAGCGATTATGAGATAGGGGCTGTTTTGGGCCAAAGAAAAGATAAGCAAGCTCATGTCATCTACTACGCTAGTCGTACTCTTACCAGACCACAACTCAACTACTCTACCACGGAGAAAGAGTTGCTAACGGTAGTCTTTGCCCTTGATAAATTCGATCATATCTTATCGGTTCTTCCATTACTTGCTTCACTGACCACGTGGATTTGAAATACCTACTCACAAAGAAAGATGCAAAGTCGCATCTCATAAGGTGGATCCTACTCCTGCAAGAGTTTAATCTCTCCATTAAAGATAAGAAAGGGGTAGAAAACGTCGTTACTGACCACTTATCACGGCTTTCGTCCGACGTACCTAGTGATCCCATACCCATAGACGAATACTTTCCGGATGAGTAACTTTTTGCTACCTCTTCTTTGCCCTAGTTTGCGAATATCGTGAATTACCTTGTCACGGGAGTCATCCCTCCCGATTGGACATGGCAAGATAATAAGAGATTTATCACTTGGTCACGCATGTTTTTCTATGATGATCCCTTCCTTTTTAAATATTTCGCCGACGAAATCATTCGACGATGTGTACCGGATGACGAGATCCCGAAAGTCATCCAGTTTTGTCATTCGGAAGCTTGTGGAGGCCACTTTTGGACGAAAAAGACGGCCGCTAAAATTCTGCAATGCGGCCTCTATTGGCCCACAATATTCCGGGATGTGAACGCTGCGTGTAAATCTTGCAATAGGTGCCAACGGATGGGAGCTATTACCCGACGAGATATGATGCCTCTTACCCCCATACTCATTATTGAGATCTTTGATTATTGGGGTATTGACTTCATGAGTTCTTTCCCCCATCCATTGGTTTCCTATACATCCTTACTGCAATAGACTAAGTTTCTAAATGGGTGGAAGTTATAGCTACCAAGACAAATGACAACAAAGTGGTGATAAAGTTCCTGCAGGAACACATACTTTCCCGCTTCGGTGCTCCGAAAGAGATAATTAGTGATAATGGCAAGAACTTTTGCAATAGGCCATTCGCGAAGCTCATGAGAAAGTATGGTGTCGTTCACAAGGTTGGAAAAACTTATCACCCACAAACGAATGGGCAGGCCGAACAAGTAAATCGGGAAATCAAGAACATTCTTGAAAAGACCGTCAATCCTACCCGGAGAGATTGGTCACTTAGATTGAATGATTCGCTATAGGCCTATCATACCGCATACAAAAATCCACTCGGCATGTCCCCGTTTCGCTTTGTGTATGGGAAACCTTGCCATCTTCCCATGGAGTTAGAATATAAGGCGTACTGGGCGATTAAGGAGTTAAACTCTGTCATGGATAAGGCCTGTGAAGCTCGCAAGCTTCAATTAAATGAGCTAGAAGAGATACACAATGATGCGTATGAGAATGCTAAAATTTCCAAAGAAAGTATGAAACTCACTCACGATAACATCATTCGACGCAAAGAGTTTCTTCCCAGCAAAAAGTGCTTCTTTATAACTCTCGGCTTCATCTCTTTTTGGGCAAGTTGCGGTCACGATGGTCTGGCCCGTTCATTATGAAGAATGTTTTCCCTCATAGAGCTGTTGAATTAGACGATTTGAAAGGGGGAAATACATTCAAAGTAAATGGACAACGCCTAAAGACATATCTAGAGGCGTGTGTGGAAGAATTCGACACCGTTTGGTTATTGAACCCCATTTACGGGGTAGAGTGAGTTATTCCAGCAAGGTCGTCGCACCCCCGACGCGTATGGGGTGAGAGTCGTGTGTGTAGTGAAAGTCGTGTGTGTAGTGAGCGTCGATAGGATTATGGTACATTCAGGAAAGAGCATTCACATGTTTCGGGAAATTGAGTCAAGTTGCATTGTCCATTGGTATCGAGGCGTTTTTAATCCAAACTGATAAGGAGTATGTTGTGAAAGTGAAAATTTTCGGAGAAGGGAGATCGAAATTTAGTTAGGGGGGAAATCCAGCTCAAACACAAGAGCCGGACCGGTTCCTTTAAATTTGAGCCAGACCGATTTGGTAGTCGAATTGGCCTGCATATTAAAGGACCGGACCGATCCGGTCCCCAGGCAGACCGATTCCCTTTCGGCAGATCTGTTTTTCCCCTTTCCCTAGGTTCACCCCCCTTCTCCCCAATCCCATTCATTCCCTCCCAAATCGTCCACACCATTCCCAACCCTTCCATTTCCCTCCCAAATACACCCCATTTTCCCTCCAAACCTTTTCCCTCCAATTCCCAACCCTACCCACCCCTTTCATCTATAAATAACCACCCATTCCCCCTTTCTCTCCACACCTTCAACCATCACTCCTCTCTTTTCTCTCCCTAAATTTCCAACAAACCCTCTCCCTGTTATTATGGCCTAAAGAGCTGCCCCCACCAAGTACGACTCCACCGACATCTTTACCTCCGGCCATGGGGAATTTCGTTCCCACCAAGAGGAACGTTGGTGCCATCGGTTCTTCGGTCCGGATCGCAAACTCCATATGGAGCGCGCTGTCCAATGGACAGGTCTGCCCAACTCCATCACCGCTCTATTCATGGCTCGGGGTTGGTGTTGATTCCTCAATGAACCGTACGAAGCGGTTTGGGCAGTCGAGGTCCGCTCCTTCTATGGCACCCTTATTCAGATGGGCCAATTTGAGGCTCAAGCGTACGTGGATGGTACCGCCATCCCCTTTTCATTGGCTCTTCTAATGGCCAAGTTGGTCGAATAAAATGTTTCGGATGTTCAAGAATTCACATATCCAAGGAACGCCGCCCCGGTCGCCAAAGACGTGATCATGGAACGTATTGCCCCGGATGTTGCATGGACGGGGCAAATAGTCGCCATTGGACGTCTTAATGGGAAGGCGCGCCTCACTTTTCAAATTGTGTGCGCTACTATTTTGCAAACATCCAACGATTTCGCGATGCGGCCCCGTCAGGCCACATTAACCTATCACCTATTTGATCCCCACACTTCCATCCACTTG
Source organism: Sambucus nigra (assembly GCA_949130495.1). NCBI lineage: Eukaryota > Viridiplantae > Streptophyta > Magnoliopsida > Dipsacales > Adoxaceae > Sambucus > Sambucus nigra. Next base: position 222,379,504 of record OX422218.1, read on the forward strand.
GCCCGAACCCTATATGCCGACATCATTACCGCGACCTTGGATGAGAAAGGTGCATCCCCACTTCCATATACACGATTGATTATCTCCATCCTCAAGGATGCTGACATTACGGCGCCGCTCGATCGTACTAGCCCTCCCAGTCCTTTTGGAAAGGGAACCCGCACTAAGAGCGCCAAACATCTAGCCGTCCTTCGGGCGAGGAGGGGCAGTGATAGGGAGGAGGAAGCTGCCTAAAGTGAAAGCGAAGAAGAGGAAGAAGAAGAAGCTGGTGATGATGTAGAAATGGGTTATGTCGGTGCGGACGAAGAGTCGGCGGACGAGGAAGATGACCCTGATTTTGAGTGGGCGGGTAGCGATTTCACGAACCGTATGGCGGCGCTTGAGATGAGCTTCGATAACTTTTTGACCGACTACCGTCGCGATACGAGCTTGATGTTCCGTTTCCAAGAGAACATATGCCGACGCCAAGGGGATCCCAATGAGCCCCCGTCATTTTATTTCTATGACCCCAATGGCCCCGATGCGCCCGATTTTTCCCAACCTCCGCCCCAGTAAAGCTTGATGTGGTTATGGCAGTTTTTATTTGTTTTCCCTGTTCACATGGTTGTCTGTTTTTCCTGTAATTGTACCACAGTTCTGTTTTTATAAAATCTGCATTTTCACCATTTGTTTGTTTTATTTATCGCACTTATTATTTTGCTTTGTTTAGATTTTAGTCCTTTTTGCTTGAGGACAATGCAAAAGTCAAAGTTAGGGGGGTCACAAGTGCGTATTTCTAAAACTTCACAAATTTTCAAAATGCCCATAAATTTCAAAACAAAAATCATAAAATTTTGAAAACCCCAAATAGCCCGGAATTACGAAAAATGGAAAAATTCAGAATTTAAGTCCGACAATTGCATTAAAAAGGGCAAGAAAAAAAATAGATATGCTCAACAAAAATAGCAAGAAAAGAAAAGAAGTGAAAAACAGAAGAAAAAAATAGAGAAAAAGAAGAAAAAAAATGAGCAATAGCCCGGAAAAAGCACAAATGGACATCATAAATGACTTTTCCAATTCGAACCTTCCCTACCATTTTCATTTTACCCCATATACCTAAAAACCCAAAAAAGTCCTAACCGAGTCTAAATTGCTGAAATTGGTTACCGCGTGGAGATCTAGTACATCAAAAGATAATAAAAGAGATTGAATGCGCGAATAAAAGGCAATGTTCCCGTTTTTAAAACCGCAATCCGTTGATGAGATCCTATCACTATGAAATTTCCGTCTTTCTACTTGTATGCGTGACTTTGCATCCATTACATTTACTCGTTACATCACGCATACCGAGAGATTCGTTTGTGAGATCATTCCTTGAGAATTTGAAATCAAAACGAATTTTCGGGTAAGTAACGTAATGATCAATTGGTGGAAATTATCGGTTCGATTTTTGGCTTCGCACACACGCACTATGATTTGATACGTGTAAATATGACTTGATGATGACTATTTTCTGTGAAAGTTTGAGTTATACAATTTTAAGTATTTTGATTTTTTCTTTGAGTCAAATTTTATGGGTATATTCTCTGCAAACCCTCACGAGACACAACTCGTCCTACTAGGGTGACCTAGGGGTTTAAAGGCTTGTTGCATACGCTAAATGCAATCGCTTTCCCGCAAAAAAGGTATTATATCCTAATAAAAAGTTTTTCAAGAGTTAAGCCGCGCTAAGATTCTTTTATATTGCTCGGGTGCGCAAAGTTCTAAGTTAAGGGGGTTTGATTAGGCATAAATTCTTCCCAATTTATCCCTTAATTTAGTTAATTTTAGCACCTCGAACAATGTAATCGATTTGACTTTATCTCATAATCTTTTTACTGACTTATCCTAACGAGTACACCAAGTTTCTGGTATTTCGTATTGATTTTACAGGTATTTGATGTCAAGAAACGAAAGAAAGAAATCGAAAGAATCGAGAAAGGCAAGAAGGAAAGTCAAAAGGGAAAAAGTGTAATTTCTACCCAGAATTCGGATGAGGCACCAAAAGAGAAGTTGAAGATATCACATTCATGATCACATAAGAAGAAACAACACCTCAATCAGAGTCTCGGAACAAAAGTTATGAGTAGTCAAAGTTGGAGAAAAAAGTCAAAGAGGCAGACCGATCCGCAGTAGCCCCGGACCGGTCCGCTGTGCATCTTCCAGAGAACCCCGGATCGAAATCAAACCGAATAAGGAAGAAAAATAAAAGAATCGATCCGCCCCAGACCGGTCCGCTAAAAAAATAAAAGAACCGATCCACATGGAAGGTAGACCGATCCGCCTAAGCCCCGGACCGGTCTGGGTGTAGAGATTTTGTAATCTTATCCTTCTCCTATGAAGAGTCCTAGTGTAGCTAAAACTCCTAAAATTTTGTAGGGTATATAAACCCGAGTTATTATCATTTTTAGCACGGAGAATTAGTATAATTTTCATTTCTTTTCAGAAAACCCTAGTTTAGAGATAGTTTACAATTTTAATTTCAAGATTGAAGGTTATTCAGAATTCTGTGTTCTTAATTGTTATTGTTGCTGCTTTAGTAAGGTTAGGAGTTACTTTTCTTCAGTCCAATTTCTTTCTACATCAGTCTGCAAATTTTCCTTAGTTTAATTATGATTTTCTGCAATTCAAAAATTGTTTTCATTAGTTTCAACATGCTAGGCTAGATTTTCTAAGGTCGGGATACATCAACCCAGCCTGATGTGACAGTTGCATGAGTATAACATTAATCCTCTGAATTTAGTGATTGATTACGACCGTATCGCATAGGAACACGACAATTGTAGATCTTTAGATCTCGTTTGCTTCCGGGTAACCGGGATGCTTTAGAATGCAATTCTAGTGTCACTATCGCGATACCTATTTACTCGTCCTCAGATTAAGTATGATGCGAGCTTGAACCTCATATACGTAATGCTTGGGAGTACTAAATTTTGGGTCTAATTAATTAGTTAAATTTACGATTAGTATTATACCTGCAATACACTAGGGTTGGGGGATTGTATTCCCGTCCTGTTTTTCTCATTTATAGTTTAAAGTTTTAAATCAATATTCAGCAGTATTTTAGGTAATTTAGTATAATTGCATATTTTCATAATTTCATAATTTCATCGAATATAATCATTCCCAAAACCAATTATCTTTTCTTTTTCTTTTCAGAGTCAGAGTTAAGATTTGCTTATCTATCCAACGTCGTTACAACTCTGTTGTCCTATTTCCCTGTGGATACGATCCCGACTTATCGGGTTTATTACTAACGCGACAAGCTTGCACTTGATCCTAGAGTGATCGCACATTAGAGACACTTTCTGAGTCGTGTCAGAGATTTAAAGTCCTATACATATACTAGGCAATTATAATTATAGTTATTACAGGAGTTACTGCCCCAAAAAATGAGATGTTATACCTCTGGCAAAGTAAATTAGTGAGGACCATCGGTGAATTGCCTAGTGGCCATCTACACCACATATTCCTCTCCATTTGAACCTCTTTGACCCACCAAGGGACGTTGATCTGCCTAAACGACTGGAGCATCCACAAGGGCGACAACACCTTCTTGCCCTAAGCCTACTGGGCCAATAGAAGCAGCAATCTCAACTCCCTTAGAGTTGAGGATTGATCTTCCAAACAAAGTAATCAATACTTGATCATTCGTGGGAGGAGGCACCACAAGGACAGTCTTGTCGGGCAATCCGACCTGTGAAGAAGGAATCAGAGTTTGTGCAAAGAGTTGTAGAAGGGTGTTTCAAGCTTGTCCATTATATTTTATGGTGAGGGTCCCTCGAAGACCCCCCTCCTCAGCCTCCAAAAAATATGGGACGCGGAACCCCCAAGGTCCCTCAACGACAGAAAATATATATGGGACGTGGAACCCCTAGGGCCCCTCATCGGTAGAAAATATGTATAGGATGCATAACCCCCAAGATCCCTCACCGGCAGAAAATATATGTGGGACGCAGAACCCCCAAGGTCCCTCAACGACAGAGAATATGTATGGGATGCGGAACCCCCAGGGTCCCTTAATGATAGAAAAACCATTTGGGTAAGGAACACTCAGGGTCCCTCAACCTCCAGAAAATATTTGGGCGCGGAACCCTCAAGGCTCCCCTCCCTCAACTGTAAGAAAACATTTTGGTGAGGAACCCTCAGGGTCCCTCAAACTCCAGAAAATCTTGGGTGAGGAACCCTCAAGGTCCTCCCCCTTAATTTCTAGAAAACAAGCCAGGTTGAGTGAATGGCTACCATGAGCAACCCCTCATCATGAAAAGTCATTCCTTAAAAGAACAAACATACTAACACAAACTTTCTTATACAGGTAGCCTAGTTGAGCATGCAGGGCTCAAATAGGCCAGTTGGGATCTCTTGGGAGTTTTGTCTTGGCGACTAAGGAACAAGGTTTTTTGAGAAATCCCAACCACTTAGAACTTTAAGATTGAGAGAATATTAGTAGAAAGACCCTAGGGTCACCCAACCCCACACACCTCACAGTCGGACACAGCCAAGGTGAGCAACCAAAGTGGGTGCTCACAAGAAATGAATATTTTGCAAAATGATTATAGATAAAAGCGGGTTCTCAAATCCCACTCAAGTTTTCAAAGATTTTAGAGGAGGTGGTATTTGAGCCCCCCCCCCCCCCCCCCCCCCCGACCTCAAGTTCATAAAGATTTTAGAGGAGGTGGCCCTCAAGGCCACCCTCTTAAACTTATAAAGTTTGTACCACAAGTTACCGTTTCAAAAGATATTTACCAAATCATATATTTTATCTTCAAGCGCGGATATATTTACTTTTTGAATTTAGTTTGCACTAGGTGGCACCTATCAGAGGGGACAGGCGATTGCACTTAGGTAGGGACAAATTGTACATTTCAGACCTTGTCCCTCACCAACCCTCTCAATTTTGGCACCCAAAAGTGCCAACTCAGCCCTAGTATAAATGGGACCCCTGGGCAAGGTAAAAAAATATAGAAAAACTCAATAGCACCGTTACTCTGTCAAAATCACACAGTGCTGAGTGCTTGTTTCTTCACTCCCCACTGATAGCCATCACTCTCAGGAGTTACTCTTAAGAAAAGTTACTATAATTGTTGTATAATTCATCTAATTGCAGGGAGGGAGCTCCAGCTTGAGTTCCATTTTTACCAAAATGAGAAGGTTTTACCATAAGCTTCTCCATAAGTTCTTTAGAACCTTGAAGGCAGCGTCCATTGGAGTGGGTCACACCTCACCCGATTCAGTATCTTACCAGACACCAGTCTCACTACCCTCTTATAAGAGTAAACAGAAAAGATTGATAAACTAGAATGCATTCAAGTGTTTCCATAATAGAGGGTACAACCACAAGGGACTTTCTAACATCAAACTCCACAACACCTTCATCAGGGACACCCTCCTCAAGGCCAGCTTGGTTGCGCAAGAAGGCAGAGTCGAGCGAATAGTCACTACTGGACTGAACAGTACAAAGATCTTTATCTGCCCCTAAGGCAAAATTTGTAATTACCTGCGAAGTTATAGGGTAAGTTATTCCCTTTGGCAGAGCGTCCTTGGAGCTGGGCAAAACTTCAGTTGTCTCCACTAGTGGGCCCTCAAAATCATCTCCCGCTCCATTATCCTCTTGGGAATAGCCTCGCTCACCAACCTGAAGGTAAAAATAGGGACCAATATTAAAATAAGAAATAGGGGAGGATACAAGTAAAATGAAAGGATATCAAGCTATATATCTTCTTCCAAGACTTCGTAGTCATGGGGAGGCGAAGAAGGCTTTGAAGTAGAAACCAATTTACGAATTTTGTGCCTTCAAATAAGGGTGGAGTCATCCAACTCTTCCTCTTGTTTCTCCTCCTCTCTATCATCATCAATTTCTTCTTCCTCTCCATCATCACTTTCCTCCGCATCATCAGTAAATGTTTCCTTTTTAGAATGCTCCTCATCACTCGCCTCATCACTTTCCTCAAATACAATTTTCACATGATTGGTCAACCTAGACGAAGGCTTGCTATATTTTCTACTACCTTCAGCAATTGGGGGTACATAGAAAAAATCCCGAGCAGCTATTTACGCTGACATAAAGTCCTTATCTTCCATAGAAAAGTTTTCCCAAGTTTGTTGAAGCTGCTCGAGCATCTAACTAACCTGTTGATAGGCCTGTAAATTGAGCGCCTGAAGCCCAAAGCCACCCGTTTGGCCCGCTATTTTTGGATCGAGCTTTATTTGACTTTGAGCCGAGCCTAGCCTGAGCCAAAATTTCAAGCCCGAATGAATTTCGGGCCGAGTTTGAGCCGAATTATGCCAAACCCGAATTGAGCCCGAAGCCCGAACTTCATATCTATATATAAATAAATAAATAGTTTATATAATATAACATTTTTATGTTAACATTGTTTAATTAGGTTTCGCTCTTTTATTTCATTTACTACTTTAAAAAAATCATTTGACATAATACATTAGATTACATGTGATTTTTAATTTTGTGATTTTATTGTTAATCTCATTATGGGTATTTGATTTAATAATTGATCAAGTCACAATAGGCCTTTGTTAATGATCGAATTTTGCTAAATGTATAAAATTTAATAGGTATTTGTAGGTTTCACTCTATTTACCTTGTTTTAATTTAATACATTTCATAATTATATATTTTATTTCATGAAATATCAATTAGATTTTAATGTGTAATTTTGTCCATGATGGAAATACAAGAAAAAAAATTAATTCAAGATTTTTTAACAAAAAAAATTGAAATCGGGCTTGCTCGAAATCGAGCTCGAAGCTCGTAATATTTATGAGCCGAGTTCGGTCCTAGGTGGGAAAAAATAATTCGGGCTGAGCTCAGGCTTGAGCATGTGTAAGTGAGTTCGAGTCGAGCCTGAGCAACCCCAAGCCCTGCTCACCCAGCCCAATTTATAGCCCTACCTGCTGAGACACCTTGGGGTCAAGAATCAACGAGGGAGAAACCTCATGAGTAACCTTGGGCTTCTTCTTTGGGACCTTCCTAGTTGCCCTCATAGCTACCCCAGTGGAAGCAGTATGAGGAATGTTACCCTCTTCAACTGACTTCGAAGGACCAGGGGCAACAGCAGCTGCTTCGGCCAGAATCGATGATTGAGCCCTTTTCTTCTTCTTCACTATAGCCTGCTCAAAAGGGGCTAAGGGAGGTAGCTTAGAAGGGGTTGAAGTGTTATGGGTACTTAAAGGAAATAAAGAATTAGAATTAGTAAAGCTCCTCAGCCTTAGCTCTAAAGGAGGATATCTCTCCACAGCAGGGTAACGGGGATCCTTGAAGAGGTTGCTCTAAAACTTGTTCAACTAATTTTGCCAAAACACAGTCACATATATAGTTGACTGACCCCCTCGGACTTTCCTAGTTAGGATAATGGGGTTGGCATAATTAGGGGTGTGCACAGGTCGGTTCGGTTCGGTTTTGGACCGCAATCCAAACCGAACCGATCGGTTCGGTTTTGGAAAGGGTTAGACCGAAACCGAACCGACAATGAAAAAAAACGTCGGTTTCGATTTATGTCGGTTCGGTTCGGTTTCGGTTTGGTTTTGGTTAGTTTTCGGTTTTGGTCGGTTTTCGGTTTTGGCCGGTTTTTAAGGCCGGTTAATGGATTTTTCATATAAAAATATAAGTTTTTTAATATAAATATTGATATCGGTTCGATTCGGTTCGGTTCGATTCGGTTCGGTTCGGTTTTTTTCACGGCTAGACCGCCAACCGAACCGACATGGTCGGTTTTTTAATTCCTTAAACCGTAAACCGAACCGGGCTAAAAAAAACCGCCGGTTTCGGTTCGGTTCGGGCCGGTCGGTTTTTTTGCACACCCCTAAGCATAATAGTTGAAATAAAGGTTAATAACGACCGAGGTTAGAAAATTACTATAGGTAAAAGAGAAATTTATGGGCTTTTCGCGAGTGAAGTGACTCAACATGGGTTGATTTGGTCATACTCAAACTGCATGGCCATGCGATTGGGCAATAGATCGCATAAAAAAAGACACTCAGTATACGCGGGCAGGTATGAAGGAACCAATAGCAAAGGAACGTTATTTGCGGGAAAATTTTGGGCCATTGATTCCTCGAGTGGGGCAACACGACGCTTCTCGTTCGCAAAGAAATGGTTAGTAAAAAACTGATCCACCCAAATATAAGGGCGAGGGATAAACTTATCAACTTTATCAACCAAAGAAGCAAAGGGTTTTTTGGAACTCTTATGGATCCAGCAACATATTTGGGGAACTTTAATGGGATGAGAATTGGGTAAACTACTAGTTAGAGCATACTCTAGGAAATGGTCATATAGAAAAGCTATTAGCAGAACATGGTTGGCATAATTTGAAACATCAAACCTACCGACTCTTCTAGCAGAATCAGCCTGCACGCGATCCATCCACGTGTAGAACGTACCCAAGGTAATTGTAACTAAGGGGAGTTTAATAGCATAGGTCATACAAACAAACATGTTGATTAAATCTTTCCTGGGGAAATCATGGGGCTTACCAGGAAGAAATAACTTTGATAGGACAACCCACATGTAGCTCGCCAGTTCAATCTTTGAACCAAAACCTTTCCCAGTCGGGGGAGTCTCGAACGCCTACTTTCCTTTTAGATTTTTCTTAGCCGCCTTGCGGGCCTTGATCATGGATTTCTCATTAATAAAGTAGAAGTAGCGTATTACCTCTGAATATGTGCACTTGTTGTAAATCACCATACGTTCCTTTACTACTGCCTCCAACTCTGCTCGGGTATCTTTCTCAGCGCTCGAAGTAGCCTCCTCAAAGTATCAAAGCCAGCGGCTTCTAGTCCCAGAAGTTCATAAATATCTTCGAGAGTGATAGTAAACTCACCCCAAGACGCCACAAACGTATGTGTGGAAGTAGCGGATTACCTCCGAATAGGTGCACTTATTATAAATCACCATACAGTTCTTTATTACTGCCTCTAACTCTGCCCGGGTAGCTTTCTCAGTGCTCAAAGTAGCCTCCTCAAATAAAGTATCAAAGCCAACGACTTTCAGGCCCAGAAGTTCACAAATATTTTCGAGAGTGATAGTAAACTCACCCCAAGATGCCACAAATATATGTGTGTCCATCCCGCGAGGCATCAGGGGAGGATACCTAGAAAAGACTGTGCCGCGATCTCGCACCTCTCTTTAAAAGGTGCTACAGCTGTCGTCGGTATGGGGGTAAATGTGAAGGGATGGAGTCGCCAGCCTATTTTGCACAAAACAGGCAAAAGAACATGTTTCCACTTCGAGAGATCAGCATCAAGGACAAACTGTTGCATACAAAACTAATAGTTCGAAGGTTCAGGGGATAAGTTACGGAATGGGAAGGTGTTAGGCACCCATTCCGCCCTTTCGGTCTCTCATGGGCTAGTGTTATTGTTTTGCTTTATGTCCCCGTGAAGTGTGTGTGCGTGTTTATATAATGGAGATCGAAATCATTCAACTCATACCATGGACAAGGTAGAGTGAGGTCATCTATAGGAATGTTCCCAAAATAACATATAGAAAATATAATTTGTGCATTTATCAAGATATTGATCGTTATTAGGAAATGACAATATGTGTTGGATGAAATGCAAACAAGCATGATACATAGATAAATATGAAAATGGGAGGTATTAGAAAATTAAGGAATTTGGGATAAAATTGGAATGTTGGACTCGAGTCTCAAATTTTAATTCGAGACGACTACGTAGCCTATAAAGGCATTAAAGTCCACTTAGTTCAAATATAACATAGGGGTGGGGTTTATCCCAAAGATTCGAACGAAATTTTATTATATGTGTATGTGTAGAAAATGTGTTTTTTGGTTTTGAAAAAAGTGTGATGGATAATTTCGTTAGGAATTTACGGGTATAACCCTCTTTTATTTATTTTTGAGATTTTTGTAGAAAATGGAGTAGGTGCAATACACTAATAAAAGTGTATATATTAATGTGTATGAACTAAGGTAAGAACTAGATTATGAATCTAATGTATATTATGCAAAAATAAGGAATTTAAAGAGAGAGGGGAGGGATTGGACCTTCTATGAAGCTTGATCTTTAATCTTGGATGAACTCCCTTAAGTGTTGATGAATGTTGATGAAAGAGAAGGATATTTTGCCAAATTTGGTATGAAAAAGATGGCTGAATGGGACTTCATGTGAGGAACTTCGCTAATTTCGAGGGAATGTTACTGAGATCACTGATGCTGATGGATCTCTTCTCTTGGTTTCTGGTAGTGAGGTCATGCCCTCCCTTTATAGGGTCAGGGGGTTACCGATCGGCACTGCCCTTGTCCTTCCTATCGGAAGGTGACCCAAGACACACTACCGATAGGCAGGGATTTGTGCCTGCCAATTGGTAGTCTCGTGCATATTTTCCTAAAAAACGGTCGTAAAACATAATCCATTGATCCGAATCATGCATGAGGCATACCTTACAAAGGTATTTCAGATACCTTCAAGATTCCTTTGGATCACTCCTGGGTCCGGGAGTTGACTTTGGGTCAAATATGTCTCGGAAGCGCACGTCGGTCTTTCGGATGGGAGATCGTCGAACAGAAACGGATCATTCGTCCGTATGGTAAGTCAGAATCGTGCATGGGGCAGACCGTTGAAAAGGCTAGGAGATGTAATTCAATATTCCAAAGAGTTTCGTTTGGTTTGGAAGGTTGACCTTGATCGTCGCACATGGGGTGGACCGTTGGAAAGGGTATTTAGTGACCTACAAAGATTCAAAGAGCTTTGACTCTGAAGGTGAAGTTTATTGGGGTCAATTTGGGCTCGGGAGTACCGGTGGCCTCCGAATCGATTTTTGGTAGTAAAATGGTTCGTTTGTCCGAACCTTTATGCCGATTCGCGCACGGGGCAGACCGTTGGAAAGAGTATTCACAGCCCTTCAAAGATTCAAATATCTTTTTCTCTGATGATAGAGTTGATCAGAGTCAAACGGGTCCGAGGGCACCCAATGGCCTCTAGATCGGTACTCGGAGTGCGACCTAGGGTTTGCAGTGAGATGGGGAGGTGCTAGGGACCTAAGGTGAGACTTAGGGGGTCCTAGAATGAGGTGTCTACAGTATGAGTCCAATGGCTCCAATAGGAAATAATAATTTGAAGAGTTTTGTTACTTTTACCAAGTGCAAGATCACCCAGCCAGCTGGTGGAAGATAAACCGACTAACACTAGTTGCACAAAGAATTTAGCATGGATATATTAAGCCATAGGCCCAGGCCCTCACAGGAACCAAATGTAGACTCAAAATCTACCTTCGAAAAAGGTTAGTCCCCCTGTTCGATTCGAAAATGGGTCATAGTGGCGGTAGGAATGTAAGATAAGTCTTGTGCGTTATCACTTTCATCCATAAGTTTGTTGGCTCCACCGAAACAAGTTCCCATGGAAAATGCTCAGCTAATGACCAGAAACGATTAGATTCCCCAAAGTCAGGCACTCGGTGGTATCAGGCCCATTGATTCTGACATGCTTAAGTACGGGGAGAATCACCCCTTATGGGGGGGGAGCCTTTTTTACAATAGGATCCATGAATGAAGGAAGAACAAAGAAAAGGAAAGAAGAACGGACAATTGGAGTGATGAATAAAGGCAAAAGAAAGCACTGAAATCTCTCTCTCTCAAAACAGACGAAGTAAAATGATAATAAACCCAAAGGTAAGGGTTTGAGAAATGTCAAGCATGCTTTTTATTAGGGGTAACACAAGACGCAACATGTGGTAGAGTAAGGGCCCTTGGAAAACATGGTGATGATTGAATTGCCTCATGTAGACCACAAGCACGCATAAGGGCTCAAATTCAAACGATCCAATTGTGACTCTTCAATATATGACGCTCGAATGCCCCTACGTGAGAAGAATGCGCTAACCCCAAGCCGCCATGTGTAAAGTGCGAAGGAGCAAACGTCAATCTTATTAAATGATGCACGGCCAGGGTAATGATGGTGCATGCTAAGAGTTCTCAACTTGGGGGAAGCGAAGCATTTTGGGGAAATTTTGAAAAATCCCTTCACCCCCCACCCCCAACAAGAAAGTGGTCACACGCAATCATAGTGTCCCATCAAGTAATAGTGATATTAGACAAACCACAAAGCAGTTAAAGACAAACTAGTTCAAAGGGAGGACTAGATGATTCCTTCATCCACACTTCCCCTCACTTAATTAATCCAAATACTTATTATGATATGATTATTTGCCTATGAAAAGTAGTCTTTATTTGCAAAATGGTTCGAAGATCATCCAAGTATTTCGTACAAATATTTCTTCATGCAATAAATAAATATCTCTATGAAGGGGAAAATGTAGGGGGAGTCCTCACCAAAGATTGATTAACTGAGTTGGTCTTATTCTTAGCAAAAGACTAACTAAAGAAGGAAGATGAAGACCTCTCGAAGGAGCTCCCATGAAGACCCTCCACAGAGACTTCTCGAAGGAATCCTTACGAAGATCAAAGTTATTCGAGTGATAATATTTTATAATAAGAAACATAATGTATTTAATATTATATTTTACTTGTTAAATAAATTTACTTTTGTAATATGGGCGAGGATGTTCGATACCCTCGAGGGACCAGGCCAGGTAGGGCATGGGAGAGCTCACATGCTCTATCGAACAACCTCCTATTGGGAACCTCACGGAGATTTGGTTTAGAGGATTGGGAGCAGAGAAATGTTGGAAAAGTAATAGCCAACCCTCTTAGCACACTTGGGAAAAACTTCACCTAACACAAACTAGTGCTCGAGTCACTTCGTTCAGAACATACTCAGAGGAACCTACTTAAGGGACACTAACCTCAGGTATATTGCCTGGAGATATTTCCCAGCCAACAAACAACACACTTAACGATTCGAGTTACTTCCAGCTAAGCAACTTCAACTTCATACATTATCTCATTTGATTGATGTGACCACACGTTTGGTGGGGATCACTGTTCACATACTTTATGACTTCATTATACCTGGCATTTTGGGACTCGAGATAATAGACTCAAGTGAGTTTTATCCTTAGGATGACATGCCTAGTTAACCAAGTTTGACACTATAGTTGTTCTAAGGTAAGCCTTTGAGTTGCCATGTCATATCCCTATTAATGCCACCCTGCTCCTAATTGGCTGGGTAGTTTTCCGCCAAAACACAACATCTCATGCATTTAATGCAATATCTTTTACATTAATGACATAGTACTTTCACATTTAAGGCGGATCAACCACATTTAATTCCAGTAAGGTTACTCGAGTAACCTTGCCTTCATATAAATAAACCAACCAAACAGTTTACACACATAACAGCTTGAACCTGGATTTGTTGTTTGATTTTCCTCATTTACGAGGGCTTCTGTGAGAACATTTATTACCCAACATTCCCTCTTGATTCCATTGATACTATTATCATTGAGCATTAACCGAGCCTGAAGTTCCTGCCTTGCCTTTATTATCACAAGAGTGCTTACTCTTTCTCCCTCCGACCAAGTTACTGGTCGGTTCCACTTATTTATTGTGTTTACAGTGCATTTACGATACAAAGGACCTCATTTAATATCATCTTGGGTGTTGAATATTACTCTCTCTTACTCTTATGTATCGTTATTATTAAACATAGTCTTGGGCCATTATCATAATCTTGATAAGGGGTTACGCCTCGCTTGATACGTATCATATTCTAAGAACCCACATCTTACAAGGGCATACTCTTATTATTATGGATTGCAATGATATTTGTGTCCACATTTTAATCATGTCTTATTACTCAAAATTATGAGTTACTAAGCTATCAGATATGCTTTCTTGCAAACTACTTTCCGATTGAATGAACTTCCAACATTCATGAGATCAACAAAAGAGAGTGAAGAGAAATATTACAACTTATATTTTACAACTGAGGAGAAGCTCTCCTTTTATAGCCTCTACCAGATAACCATCTCTTTTGATAAAAAAAAACGTGGGCTGCTGATTACAAAAAGTCGTAAAGTTCATAGTGATTGCATAGTAAAAGCACACAGTAATTCAAAAAGTAAATAGTAACTGATTTGGATGTTTTTGTTTTAAACGTCCAAATCGTCATCACATGCGTCAGCTGTTTACTGTTCATGTGTATATCCCACTTCGTGTGCTGGATGATTTGTAGTCGTCCATGTGGGTTCATTTTCTTTGTCCAATTGTCATGCATCAAATGCATTGGCAATGTTGGCCTCAGCAATAGAGTCGAAGGACATGCTGTCGTTAGGGCTGTGGTTTGGAGGTCCATGTAATTGGGCTTGTTCGTATTCCTCCGCATGGCTTAATTGTTCAAAGGGAACATCTAAATTATTTTTGTTTTTCAAGTTATTTAGAAACTCCCTTACTGTCGCTCGTTGCTCAAGCGAGGTAGTATAATTTATCGGTAAATCGGTAACAAATAATCGTCTGCCATCAGTTACCATGAATTTTAATGTTGATTCCTGACAAAAATATTCTGCATCATTTGAAATATTGATCATGTTTTGTGACCAATATCTCGTTGTATCCAATTGGTCTAACGGTACATTAAGTGTAATTTCCCAATTTTGTTCAATCTCGTCCCATTCATAGTCCTCAGTGGTTCTGAGGTACCAGATCTGGTAGGGTTGATAAAAAATTTCTCTTGATCGCCAACCAATTGTGCTTGTGATATAAAATGACAGATAGCGAGTATATTTGTACTTGCTTTTTATCAATACATGATAGATCATGGTTTTGATCATCATAGGTAAAAATTCAAAATGATTGAAACAAAATACACTGGAGAAGATTAGTTTGTTTACTAACCCCCATTCAATTATTTCAATATCCCAAGGTGGATACCCTTCTTCAGTAATGAAATGCAGTTTTGGCATGTCATCGCTGTAATTTAAACTAGAGTAAAAATGTTGGAGTAAAAGACTTTTTATCTTTTGCTCATGGTCCTCAATTTTTGGTAAAATTTCAATTTGGAATAGAGGACGTGGAAGAATTATCTTTGCTTTTTAAAATAGACAAATTCTCCTGATAGTATTGAAGATCTTGTCAGAAAAATCATTTTCCAATAATTCAGAAAATTCCAGAAAAGTATCAATTTTTTCTAAAGGAAAATCTTCATTTTCATAGTTTAAACTTTTTATGAGCTTGAGGCTCAGACTTTTGAACTTATCCAAAGTTTTTGTTTGTTCAGCAATTTTATTAGCAAGGATACTCATATTTTTTCTAAAATCTTTTCTCCTATCTCGGAGATGAGATTTCCATGCTTCATTTAATGGTGTATACAACTCGCAGGGGATTCCTGGGTTGTGAAAGTCATAAGTTTCAGTATCAAGGAGGCTTTCCTTGGTCTGAAGTTTGGAGAACTTGTAAATCATATTAGGAGGTCCTAACTGTTTCATCCAATTTTCCCATGCTGTAATGGCTTCTGGCATAGTATTATATTTTTGGTGACATGCACCAGGGTATTTGTTTACTTGCATAAAACATTGATTCCAGTTGTCATAAAAGCCTGGGTTTCTTCCACTGAATACAACATAAACAGGGTTTGGTTTAGGTTGTGTGGATGATGATTCTTGGGTCTTTGCCTTTTTAGCAATAGTCACCCAATCTCCTTTGGTTTCTCCTGGATGCTTATCTCCCATCCTGAACATAGAAAAGAAAGGCCACTTGTTTAGTGGTTTTAATTAAATATATTTCAAAATATTCTACTTGTTTAGTGGTGTTATTTTAAAATATGTAATATTCTCCACTTGTTTAGTGGGTTTCTAAAAACTCTACTTGGTTAGTAGGTTTTTCATTACAGTTCCTGCTAAGATAATCTGCAAGAAAATTATTAGTACCATTTAAATGTTCAACTTCAAAAGTATAAATAGCAATTTGGTTGAACCATTTAAGTCTTCTTCCTTCTAAAATATTTCTTTTGTTTATCAGGAAGTCTTTTACAGCTTTATTATCTGTTCTGACAATAAAGTCTTCAGGTGTTAAGAAAATATGGAATTTTTTAATAGCAAGTTTTATTGCTAGTAATTCTTTTTCAAAAATAATATAATTCAATTCGTTTGGTTTAAATTTTCCTGAATTATATCCACATATTAATTCATGTTTTTGAATTGATTTTGGTATAGCAGTTTTCTTACCACGAATACCTAAATTATTGGAAGGATTGTTTTCATTCCAATATTCTGAAGGATTGCTTTGAGAACGCATCCCCAACAATTATCCGAAGCATCGGTTTTCAATATTAATTTATCTCCTGTTTTAGGAAAATAAAATTTTGGACAATTATTAATGATTTCTTGTTTAATTGTTTTAACAACAAGAGTATCATTAGCACTCCATGTAAAAACTTCATTCTTTTTAAGTTTTTCAAGAAGTGATAATTCTTTTTGAGATAATCCTTTTATGAAATTTCTTCCATAATTAAGGATTCCTAGGAAACTTTGTAATTATTTTTTATCCAAAATTTCCTCATTAAAATCTCTTATTTAAGAGATGATATGATCTTATAATTGTAGGCCATCCTGGTTTAGGATTATGCCAAGAAAATTAATTTCTATTTTTTCAACATCAATTTTCTTAG
The DNA here is from genome assembly GCA_949130495.1 of Sambucus nigra. Taxonomy (NCBI): domain Eukaryota; kingdom Viridiplantae; phylum Streptophyta; class Magnoliopsida; order Dipsacales; family Adoxaceae; genus Sambucus; species Sambucus nigra. The sequence goes on from OX422218.1 coordinate 222,396,064, forward strand.
GTGATAAAATGATTCCATGTTTTTGGAAATTTTCACAAATAATTTTTAGATGATATCTATGTTCTTCTATGGTTTTGGAAAAAACAAGGATGTCATCTATATAGACAACACAAAAATCTTTAAGGTCTTTAAAGATTTTGTCCATCCATCTTTGATATACCTGAGGAGCTGTGTTTAGTCCAAAAGGCATAACATTCCATTGATAGTGTCCTCTAGTAATACTAAAGGCTGTCAATGGCTTGGATTCTTCAGTTAGTTTTAACTGCCAAAATCCAGATTTACAATCGAATTTGCTAAAGAACTTTTTTCCTTTAGTTTGGTTAATTAATGCATCCTTTCTTGGAATAAAATAACCATCAAATTCTAATTATTAATTTAGTCTTTTATAATTTATAACCATTCTAGCTTTTCCTCTTATAACTTCACTGTGTTTTCTCACCATGAAGGCAGGTCTAGAGTGTGGACTTATTGTTTCTTCAATGAGGTTTATATCCAATAATTCTTTGATTTGTTTATCAAATTCATCTATATCGTTTCTGGTATAGATCATTGGTTTTACTCTTATAATGACATTGGGATCTCTTAGTTTGAGATTACAATATCTTGGACTTTTATTCCATAATTTTAGTGGGTTTTCACTAAAATTATCTTTTAATATAGTATAAAGCCAATGAGTTTCTTCAAGGGCTTTGATAAAAGGAGTTATATCCCCTTTCTTAGTAGGGCGAAAGTCTCTTTCACACTTATATTTATGTTGTTGTAGTAAAGGTATTTTTACTACATCTTTGTTGAGGGTTAAATTTATAGTTCTCTCATCAATACTTATAGGCAAATATTCTGAGATAAAATTGTTGCCTAATATAAAATCTCCATGCATTTCTGGAATGCATAAGATTTTTGGAATAATGAATTTCTTTTCGTTAAACCATATAGCCATTTTTTTTGCTTTTAAATCAATGAAATTTTGTGTCCCATTGATGCTCGTTACAGGAATTGGATTTTTTATTTTTATCCATTTTTCAGGGGGTAGAGCATTAGGTCTACAAGAACATATGGTTGCTCCTGTATCAATTAATGTGCAAAGACTATATGGTTTATAGCCTACAAAATTGAAGTAACCTAATACATAAGTATATCTTCTCTTTCCATGGCTTGGTGAGAAGATTATTTCTTCTTTTCCCAATTGGAAATGATAAATTTGGCTGGATTTTATATTATCTTCTTTTAGATAATTTGTTCCAGGTAATATTGGTACTTGTATATTTTTCATAGCAATAGGAGGTTTACTATTACTATTATCACTATTCTCGCCTTTTAAAAGGTTTTTTCCTTTTAATTTTTCCCAATCATTGTCAGGAAAATTCTTTTGCCAATTTTCTGAATGTTTATTTTTAAAATAGACATTATTACCAGATACTTGTAATTCAACGTTGTTTCGTTGTTTTTCAGGAGGTGGTTCTGTTATTTGGGGTAGTATCCATTGTTTTGGTACTTCCAAATCTCTCCAGTTGATTAATCTGGGTTGGATTGCCGAATCAAATGGTCGAAGTTCAAATATTTCTATAATATTTCTATCCACATTTTGTGTATTTGTTTGTGGTAGAGTTGTCAATTCATGAATTATCTTCCAATGTATTGACATGTTTCTTGAGGTATCTTCTTATTCCTATTCCTTTGGTTTGGATTGCCGAATCAAATGGTCGAAGTTCAAATATTTCTATAATATTTCTATCCACATTTTGTGTATTTGTTTGTGGTAGAGTTGTCAATTCATGAATTATTTTCCAATGTATTGACATATTTCTTGAGGTATCTTCTTATTCCTATTCCTTTGGTTTGGATTTTTATAATGATAGATTCCTCAATATTTGGATCATCAATGGATATGAAAAAATTTGGTTTTATGTTAAACTAAGTAACTCCATTTACCAAATTGGATTGGACTCCTCCAATTATGGCATTCATAGGATTACTGAATCTTTTGTCTAAGACCAGTATAGCTACGGGTGTATCCATACCTTGTCTAAACAGGGCAGTAATGCATATTTGAATAAACCCTATATGTATATATTTAATATTTGGGTGTTTTTTCTTCCATCTTTTGATCTTTTTTAAATCAAAAAGTTTAATATCTGTTGTTTCATCATCTGTTGATCCAACAGTAGTATTACCATTAAATTGTTCAAATATTCTTGTTGAGAATAATTTGAATTTTGATAATTTATAGACATATTTCTTTTTTATAAGTTGTCTTTGATTATTAATTTCTTGCAATTGTTCGTTGGTAAAAGTGATTTCTTCTCCAACTATTTCACGAAGGGCTATTGTTTGTAGCTCATCTTCGCTACTACCTCGTACTTCTGCAGTATTATACATAAATACGAGTTCTTCATCAGATATTTTCGATTCAGATTCAAGCTCATATAAAATTTCATTAGAATAATTAGAAATATCAGAATCAGATAAATCTTCTCCATAAAATATTTCTAATTCTTGTTCTTCAAGAAATTTTATCATTTTATTTGCACTTTTTCCTTTTTTAGGACAATCAGGTGCATAATGGCCTTCTTCGTTACAAATATAACAACGACACTTCTTTTTTAGTGGTGGTTTTTTAGAAGGTTTCTTTTTCCTACTATATTTTTTATTCTTTGAAAAAGATGTTTTCTTTTTCCAAGGTTTCCATTTAAATTTTCTCTTTCGAGAATATTTAGAATATTTGGAATTTCTAGGAGGTGGATTACATCCTATTTTCCAGTTTTCTTTTAAAATCTTATCACAACATTTATAACCGGCTTTAGATTTTGTGATTTGATTTTTAATTTGTTTCTTGGATTTTATATCAATGCATTTGTCAGATATTTTTCTTAATACCCAATTGATGCGAAAACCAAGATTGTCATCTGTCTCATTCTTCCCGATAGTTTTTAACCAACCAGGATAAGATTGTAAGGATATTTCATCCCATGGATTTGGGAGTTTGTGAAAGAATCGATCCATCCAGTGTTTGGTTTCTGAATGTTTTAGTTTGAAATAATATTTTTTTTATATTTCAACAAATTCTTCAAATTGACAAATGTTACATAATTCCAGTTTAGATAATATGTAACACGCATCTTCTTGGAGTCTGGGTTCTCCAATATATCCAATCATATTTTCTTTAATTATTTCAATAAATACTTTTAATATTTCATCAAAAGATTTGAAGGTTTGTAGGAGTTCAGTTTTTTGCTGTATTCCTTTATCTGAGCTTTCCCATTGTTGCAACCATTGTAAAACATCTCCTTGGAGTGTTGCCACAAGGTAGTCTAAAATCTTTTCTTTAGACCATGTATTCTTATAGTTAGTAATGAGTATATACATGGATTGTGCCCACTCATTAATAGTTTGTTCTTGATCTTTAAAAGGTACTTGCCTTAGATCAAGATAAATACCATGTTGAGATATATTTTGTTTGTTCAAATTATCTCTTCTTAAGAAAAAAGGATTTGGTTCATCCTCATTTTTAGTATTACTTGTAGAAGCGTTGCTTGTTTTAACAAAATCTTCTTTTTCATTTTTATATGCAGGGGTTTGCATATAATCTTCAAAAGCCTCCCAATTTTGGAATTCCTGAAGTGGTTCTTCAGCCTTCCTTTTTCCATCAATTGTATTTACTACAAGTGGTGGAATTTCTTCCTCATCAGATGAATATTGGTTTAATTCATACTGATAGTGTTGTAATAATTTTTCATTTTCTAAATACGTAGTTTGTATTTGTTCAATGAGTTTATTACGTTCTGAAACAGTTAATATTGGATCTTTGTATAGATGTCTCCAATAGTCTAATATTTCACGAACGTTTATATATTCGGTGTAATTAAATTCTTCTGTTTGAAGAGCTTTAATTTCTTCCGAACCTTAATATAACCTAGGAATTTTTTTATCCCCTGGGTTATTCATTCCAGTTTGTTCTGGATTTTGATTATCTATTTTGTTTAATAGATTTTCAATTTGTTGTTTAGTCTCCTCTTTTAGATCTAAATATGTAACCGTTTCGAGTTGACTAATTTTTTGATCAACTTTGTTTAAGTTGAATTCAATACAATCTATTTTTTTCTCTACATAATTTTGATTAACGACCTGATGTCTTTCAGTTCGTTTTACCCAACTAAAAACTATATCAGTTAAGCTATTTAACGTAGTACTAATTTTACTAATATCATTTTCAGATTTTTTTATCTATATGCAAACTATGATTATACATAGACTCATCTTTTTGTAACCATGGTGCTAAACATTGTAAATTAATATTATCATTATTTTTTTCATCTTTTCCAGATTCCATTGGTACCTAAGACCTCCTATTATATGTTGTTTCAGGTGCCTAAAATCGATTTTCCTAACGCCGATTGCTATCTACAGTAGCTTTTTGGCAAACGGAAATATGGGCTTTGAAACAATAACAGGAATATGGGTTTTATGAAAACTTTAAAGATTTTCAAAATAACTCTTCTTTTTTTTTCTCAACAAGATTAACACACTTATTTATATAGAACTAAGATTAAACGGCATTTCATACAACAATTATTACGGCACTTAATTCCAATTACTTTATGTTTTACCCTAAAATTTTCTCCAGCAGCATAAGTTCTGTGATGGAGTATAATAGTTTCTACTTTAACATTCATATTAGCATAACAATATAAACATGATTAGAATACTAAAAATGTTAAAATACTAACCTTTGATAACAGGCTCTGATACCAATTACACAAGTGCAGAAAAGATCGATAGAAATGTTATTGAATCAACAAAAGAGAGTGAAGAGAAATATTACAACTTATATTTTACAACTGAGGAGAAAAGTTGGACCTCTATATCTTAACACGGAGGTTTTTATCACCAAGTAGGAGCACAAAAGTTAGCCCACGAATCAATTTTTATAACCGCATCTTGTATGCTTTCGATACACTTACCTGTCAACCGTCATCAACATAAGATGCTTAAGTCATCTCATTTCATTTCCCACATTCAATTTTTGACATGGGTTAAGTCTAACTATATTTAGAGAATTTACTTTAAGTCATAAGCGATAGATATATAGGGCATTCTACAAAATGTTATATTGGGCATAAAGTCTAGGTATTCATGTCTTATACGTTCAAATGTAGACATATACAAAAAAAATATTTGTCGCTAACTATTCATAGGTGGGACCCTTATAGTTTTGATTATTTCCCTATTACTTGATTTTTTCCATGTTATTTATGTTTGTAGAATATTAAGTCTTAGTATATTAGCACTCAAGAATAGACTATACTTGAAATTTCTTTACACAAACTTTTTTACACATGACCTTGTTGAGCAGGGAGATCAGTTAACCTATAAAATATCTCTTCTATATCAGATAGATCCATCGATTACTGGTAACATAGTTGAAGTTTGCTTGAAACCTTCTAGCACGTCTCAAATTGAAGATGTCCAATCAGTCATTGAAAGGTATATGCACAAACACGCAACCAAGACATCCACCTCTAATGATTTCAAACTATCATTCTACATTAAAAGACGAATTCAATTAGTGTATTAAGAATTTAAAGTGAGTAAAAAAGGAATTTGCAATTCCCATGTGCCTATTCAACTAAAAATACTTTTGGGAAGTGCGAATTCAATTAGTGTATTAAATATTTAATGACCTATTAATTTAATATGAATTTGCACTTCACAAATGCGAATTCAAGTTTAATTTCACATTTTCTAAATGCGAAGTCTTAGAGTGCAATATTTTCATAGATGGTACATTTCCCATAACAAATGAATGAACATCGTCATTGTATGTGACTTTACATGGCTCTTTTCTTTAGAGGATTTGAGTAAACCATTATAGCGTATTCTGAAAGTCAAATGGTGTAAGTATCAAAGGCAGGGAAAAGTACAATTAATATCTACAAACGGTCTCATAAAGTGTTTCAACAAGGTTGTGAAGGGACCACTATGAGGTAAAGATGCTTATAAAGCACAACCGTAAGAGTTATCATAGGAGTTCAGAAATTCCCTATAGTTTGAGATCTATCTTAAGAAACACAACCACCAATTTCTCTGTCATTTATCATTTTTATATCAGTTAAGCCTTTAAAATGGTTGGTTTCAATTTGAGTAAGCTAGTTTGTGCTCCTTATTCTGTTAACAAAGAATTGAGCTTATCAGTTTATTCTAGGTGTCATTCAATTTTAAAATTGGGATCTTCCACTTCATTGGATTATTTTTATTTCTTATTTTGTTCAAATCTTTTGAAAGATTAGTCCTTGATTGATACTATTAGTTAGTGTTAAAGCAGCATTGAATTCGCTCGTTACGATTGTCAAACTAGAAAAACAGTTGGCCTTGTCTTGGACAACAGCTACAGAAGCCCATATAATTGCTTATAATTAATATTATTTATATCATTGTACTCATTTTGTTGCTTTAGCTCAATTCCTTTTGCTTATTTAGATTCAAAGTGTGAGTTGGTTTAATGATGATATCATTGTAGGTAATTACATTACTATTTTGGCACTCTTTGTTACCTTACAGTGTCAGATGATTATAAAATTGACAAGAACATTGAAATATCAAAAATCAAGAAGCTCATAAAGTCACTCGAAGTTAATAGAGGCAATAGAACAAGCATGATTTCTCTTATTATGCCTCAACACGATCAAATCTATCTGGCCGCAAAGATGACGGAAGATGAATTTGGAAGTGCTTCAAATATAAAAAGTAGGGTAAATCGTCAGTCTGTACTAAGTGCAATTACATCTGCTTAGTGGAGGCTTAATCTCAACAAAAAGGTTCTCTAAATGGACTTATGTTGTACATTAGAACCATTGTATCTGATTACGGTAAGTAAAATAAGGTTACAATTGAATTAGAGCCCTTCAGGCTTTTTATCTCTATGACAACAAAATCCACACAAAACCTTTGAATGTAAAATTATTCCAAATTAGCAACCTCGAAGACTTGTTAGTGAACTTGAAATAACATGGGTTGGAGGTTAAGAAGCGAATGAGAGGTATCTCAGGAGGTAATTGTCATTTGCACCCACTTTTGTGTCTAGTATTGATTGGTTCTTGAGATCATAATTTGAAAACAATTTTTGATGTCAATTTGAAATGGCCTTGAGCTGAGATTTCATTATTGTCTTTACTTCTTATTTTTTCTATTCATGAATCATAAAGCACATCAAATACACATCATGGGAAATAATAGTATAAGATATATTATAATGCAGTTTTTTTCCATTCAGAATGTCTGAAACCCAAAACACTAATAATATACTAAAAAAAGCTCTCACTTTCATTGAATAGAAAATCATCCCAAGTTGAAATAAATCCATAAGGGCCCTTAAGACCACATAAAATATTCTCAAATAAGCGGCAAAACTAGGCCTCATCGATGCCTTTGTGGAATCAGTTATCAAAATGGCGCCTAGAAATCCCCGCCTTCTTGGAGAACTAGTTAAGAATTTAGCATGCGATGATGATGATGATGACGACGATGACGATGATGATGGAAATATATATAGGCCAAATTCAGTGAGGAATCTCTTTGTTCTTGATTGGAAATCAGATGATTTAATAACACTATCTATTAAACTCTACGAGCCCATCATAGGTGCAATGATTCAACGTTAAGTCCCATCAGAATATATCACGGCTTCTCTTTATCAGTTAGCGAAGAATTGGGTATTTTCAGGTGGGGCGGATGTGTCAAACAACCATAAGAAGTTTAAAAAAGAAACAATTGAAGGAGTGGAAAGAATTTTGCCTCATAACAAATGAGTTTCACCCTGCAAATTACTGTTTGAAATGTTGTAATCCGCCATAGAACTAGAGGCTAGCCCCGAGTGTAAGAACGGATTTAAGGTTAGAATCTAAAAATAACTAGATCATGCCACTGCTAAGGACATTTTAATACCTTCTCAAGGGTATGCCAAAGAATAACAATATGATAATGAATGTGTGAGGAGAATTTTGAAGAACTTTTTTCTAATTACAACTGTCTGGATGCTTCTGGAATAATCACAGTAGCGGAGCTAGTCCAGGATTTCTTGGTTAAGGTTACAGGAAATATCGATTTGAACTGACTGGGTGGGCAATGAGGAGGTTATTGGATACTCATTTTCATCAAGTGAATGTGAAGAAGGTGATCGAGAAGTTATGTTAAATTCATTATTTTATGTTGATTTGCGTCGTGTTAGGGGGACTTCTCACCCAACTGATGATACTCTGAGAGTGACTACCCATAGGCTTGAAATGGTGGGGCGATCTACATATATGTTGTTGGTTCTTAATTGGATTAATTAGTTATTTTGATGCCATTGAATAACTTTATTAGATTATATGTTTCATGACTTGTTATTTGCTTAAATGTTGGGATTCTATTTTATGATTAATATAATACTCTAAGTGTTCTTTCACCATTGGCTACCTGTAATACCCTTTATTTTTGTGATATTTATTTATGGGATTAATTAAATTAAATGCGTATTAATTGGAAATTAATCCGGATTAAAATACTAGCGAGATGCGAGTTGCTATTTGAATATAATGTGCATATATGATTATACATGAATATTGAAGTATGAAATTTGTCGTGAGATTGAAATACGGCAAGTTGGAAAATTTTATTGAGACGCGTGTGACAGTCGCGTCAGGGAAATATTTATTTTAATTAAAAAGTGAATTTTAGTTCTATTAACCGTATGGTCGTTTTGAGTGCGCCAACCCGTCCGGAAGGGTCGAAATAGTCAGAAAACACTAGCCGGGGGTTAAGTTTGGGTCCCGGGGCATTATTGGGTCATACCGGTAACTTATAAGGGCATTTTGGTAATTTCGAAAATTGGGTAATTAAAACCCACGAAAATTAGAGTTAAAAATCTGACTTAGAATTAACCCACTAAGCCATTTCCAACCCCAATTTAGGAAGTGGGCTACGGGAGAAGTTATAACTTGGCAAAACCAACCCCACCTCCATTAACACCTTGAGAAGAACTTGTAGAGAGGGAGAGAAAGAGAAGGATTCTGCAGAGAGAGAGAAGGCAATTCAACCTTCAGAAATTCGTCATCAAATCAGAGATTCAAATAAGGCAAGTGATTTAATTTCGTTTTTATAGAGAATGCTTCTTCCATGCGTAGGAAATTCAATTAAATCTTATTGTTCTTGGGAGTTTGATAAAAACCCATTCATTTGGAATTAGAAACTTGTATTGTGATGAGGATTTGCATGTAGAACTATATGTAGGTGAATAATCTGATATTAATACGTTTTGGATGAAACAAAAACGGATTTATTTAGACTCTTTGATGATTTATAAATTTTAGGGTTCATGTTCTTGAAATTGGGGATAAATGTATGAATTTGATATTTGGATGATGTTTATAGTGATTTAATCTCCACAAAAACGTTAGTAGGTGACCTATGTATGTTTCGTACGAATTAGGAACCTTAAATTGATGTTGGAACGATGTTTAGAGGAGATTAGAGGTGTAGAGAAATTTGAAAAACGAGTAAAGAAATTTATGGACTTGAATCTGGCCACTCGTTAGAAGACCTACCCATGTCGTTCGAACGAGCTCGTTCGAACGAGCTTCTAACGAGTTGACAGTTTGGGTTCTAACGAGAGGGATGTCCGTTAAAAGACTTTCGTTCGAACGAGATCTCATTAGAAGGCCCAGTTCGTTCGAACGAACTCTCTTTCGAACAGCCTCGTTCGAACGAAACTTCGAACGAGTTGACAGTTTAGGCTTTTTAGCCTGTTTTGATCCCGAGTGTCCCGTAACCTTGTGTATACGTAGAGATAACTTTCCCTTGATGATTAATTGTGACATTTGGGATGTTTGGGATATAATGAGTAGTCAAACCTATAAGTGTAGTTGGAACCTAAGGGACAAATATGAAGTAGGACGTGAGTGTCTATTACGTTGCGAGAACTATTGACGGCCTAATTTATTATATTAACCGGGAACATATAAATTGTGTAGTATTATATGTCGGTATGAAAATGAGAAGTGTATCACCAATATATTGTGGTGATTACTAAGATGTGTGAATACTTAGTATATGTATTGATTTTATGTGTATGACATACCTACCATACTTGCTATCACGGGAGGTTTACGTTCGCTTAGGGCCTTCTAATCCTTGTGTTGCCCGGATTTAGATTGGTTACCTCGATGAACATAGGTCAAAGAAGGACTTATTGGGATGTTAATAAGTCTGCTGATCGTGGGAGCGCAGGTACGTGCGTGACCCATGTGATGTGACTGTGTTCGCCTCCATTATTTGTGATGTTGTTATCTGAACGATTCCTGAGAGATTCGGAATGCGTGATACTTATGTACGTGATGTACCGGGATGGATAGCAGAGTATGTGTGCACCGCAGCTTAGTCTCGGGGTGCTTGTATTGTATATTTATGATGTGAATAATACACACTTAATTAATGGGAACTTTCATGTTAATATTGTGAATAATATTATGGTAATGATTTGAGAAAACAAAACGGGTTAACTGATAGTGATTGGTATTTCTAACTGAGAATCTGAGAGTAAGTCAAACCCTCTATTTAATTGATAACGTTAGAATGTAATATGGGAACCGAGTAGTAAGGGGTAGAACTTATTACAGTTTGGTTAGATATGGATGTCTTATAGATGGGTATGGTACGTTAAGAGTGCACATGTAGTCGAGAGGTGAGAATTTCATGTGAGTGCACGTCCTAACATGTATTTTACATTTAATGTTTTAATGTTATTAAAACACTTGTTGTTTTTAAAATGATTTCCACTTTCGGGCTCTAACACATTTGCTTTCAAATTTATTTTTGTAAAAACCATTTTTAGGTGCCCAGCCACAAGGACACCATGCTTAGGATTCTCATTCAGGTGACGAGTTGTAGCTGTTTGTGGAAGTTACATGACTTTGCTTGTAGACGCCTCATCTATCTTGACTCGATATTCTTCAGTTATCAGTTGTAGGGCATGTCGCCCATTTCTTTTAGAGACATTTCATTTATTTCAGTTATTGAGACTTCTGGCATGTAATTATTCAGGATTCAGACTTGTAGTATTATTTTTTCAGTTGTGGGATTGTTGTGAGGAGTTTTCCTCCGGATTTATATTTATGTTGTTGGTTATTCATTACTTCATTATAGTGAATGGTTGTTATTCTTTCATTATTCTTTTACTGCATGTTAATCAGACTTAACTTAAAATTTGGCACTTACTTTTTAAATACTAGGTGGTTAGTAATTATTAAAAATGTTTTCGACAGTGATGCTATTAACTGAACCAACTTGGCATTTTGAATTAATTTAATAAAGGAGTAGCTACCCGGTATTTAATTAGTCGGGGTGTCACAGGTGGTATCAGAGCATCAGGTTCTAGTGTCCTTTAGGATCTGAACGGCTTATTATGTTTCCGCTGAGCTTTCTTTGATGTAGAGCCCTATATTTTAGGACTGTTGTATTCTTTCGTATATACTACGTTCTTCAGCTATTTTAAGTTTATAACTGCGAACTTATAAACTTCATTCTTATTTCAGATGCCTCCATGACGTGCACAAAGGATTCCCAGGGATGCAACGCCAGAACCACAGCCCGCACCAGTTCAGGGCACGATGAATGCCGCCGAGGTTGCAGCCATTGTGGCCCAGGCGATAAATGCCGCACTAGCAATAGTTCAGGAGGCACCACCTCAGGCGCCGATAGCCGCGCCAGTTCAGGCACATGCATTCCCGTCTGCTTGGGAACGTGTACGTGATGCTTTTCAGAAAGCACACCCACTGGAGTTCGCAGGTAGCTCCGATATGGTAGTTTCGAGTCAGTGGAGGAAGGACATCCAGCGACACCTGAGGATGTATGAGTGCACAGATGTCCAGAAGCAGATACTAGCTACCTTTAAGCTAGTAGGGTCTGCACTGCAGTGGTGGGAGTCTATTACCACAGTGGAGGAGAGAGATACTTTCACTATTCAGGAGTTTTGGGTGCGGTTTGACCGCAAGTACTTTCCGTCGGCTGTTCACACAGATATGAGGAGGAAGTTGATGAGCCTCAAGCAGGAGGGTAAGACTGTGGCCGAATATGAGGCCGAATTCACCGATCTTCTGAACATTGTTCCGGATGAGATACCGACGGAGGAGAAGAAGATATAGAAATTTACGGACGGGTTGACATGGAGAATTCGTCAGCACTTGTTAGGGAACCTCTCGTTAGCCACTTATTCGGATGTGGTTAACACTGCATTGCTCCATTGCCAGGATCACAGTTTTCACATGGCTGAGGGCAAGCGATCGGGAGAGTCTAGCCATCAGGGCAGGACTGGAGGAAATGGTGCCAGTGGGGCACAATCTGTTCAAGGGCAAAGACAGGGTGATCAGGGTACCCAGCAGGGGGATCACAAGAGGTTCAGGTCAGGAAATTTTAGGCACGGACAGGGAGGTTTCTGGCAGGGTCATCAAGGTCCGAACGGCCATCAGCACCAGCAGGGTCAGAATGGTCAACAGCAGTTTTAGCAAGGCCAGTGGAGGAACGGTAACGGCCACCAGGGTCGGGGGCAGTAGGGACAGAGAAGGGGGAACTTCCCGGGGAAGTGTTTCGTTTGTGGCAAGACTGGCCATAAACGCCAGGACTGTCCTGATAGGGGAAGGGCCCCGCAGCAGCAGCAGGGTGCTCGACATGAGCCACAGAGGCCACTTTTTCCACCAGCCCTCCCAGCTCCAGTCCAGGTGCCAGCTCTTCCAGCCATTCCAGCAGTTCCTCTGCAGCAGGGACAGTTACAGTATGGACGTGTCTATAACGTCCACCAGGCAGCAGCTCCGCAGGCACCACCTGCGATTGAGGGTATGTTTCCTATCCATGGTACTATGGGTCGGGTTTTGTTTGATACGGGGGCAACACATTACTTTATAGCTACACATTTTGCGAAAGCCTTAGGGTTGTTAGCCACAGCAGAGAGCACAGTGACGTGTGTAGACTCACCATTGGGAAGTGGGTCACTTATTTTCTTTATATGCCGGGGAGTAGGGGTAGAGATTGGTAGTTTGGTATTACCTGCAGATATGTTAGTATTAGAGATGACCGAGTATGATGCCATTATTGGTATGGATTGGCTTGTTGCGTACCGAGCCATGATTGACTGTTTCAGTAGGAGTATTATCTTTGCCATTCCCGGGCAGGAGATGTTTTTGGTGGCGATGCCTCATTCCGAGGGAGGATCGTCCACTCATTTCTACTATATAGAGGAGGAGACCTCTAAGGAGGTGGTGATACCACTTGATTCAATTCCGGTTGTTAGAGAGTTTGCCGATGTATTTCAGGATATACCTGGATTACCCCCCAGTCGAGAGATAGACTTTGTCATAGACTTATTACAAGATACGAGACCTATAGCACGCGCACCGTACCGTATGACTCCAGCTGAGATGAGGGAGTTACGGGATCAGATTGAGCAGTTGTTAGGTCAGGGGTTTATACGGAGGAGTACTTCGCCATGGGGTGCCCCTGTGTTGTTCGTGAAGAATAGAGATGGTTCACTGAGATTGTGTGTGGACTACCGAGAGTTGAATAAGGTCACGATACGGAATAAATATCCGTTGCCTCGAATCGATGACTTATTCGACCAGTTGAGAAGAGCGTTTTTCTTCTCAAAGATTGATTTGAGATCGGGATACCATCAGTTGCGTATCAGGGAAGAGGATGTCTCGAAGACTGCGTTCTTATCGAGATATGGATCTTACGAGTTTCGGGTTATGCCTTTTGGTTTGACCAACGCTCCAGCAGTGTTTATGGACTTGATGAATAGAGTGTTCAGAGATTTCCTAGATCAGTTTGTCATTGTATTCATCGATGATATTATGGTCTACTCCCATACAGAGGAGGAGCACGCTGAGCATTTGAGGCAAGTTTTGCACACACTACGTCAAAACGAGCTGTATGCAAAGTATGAGAAATGCGGATTTTGGCTGAAGGAGGTCCAGTTTGGGGGACATATTATTTCCGACCGGGGAATTTCTATTGATTCGGGGAAGGTATCCGCGGTGAGGGAGTGGGGACAGCCCACGACACCGACAGAGATTCGTAGTTTCTTGGGCCTAGCAGGATACTACAGGAGGTTTATTCGGGGATTCTCGAAGATAGCAGGTCCTTTGACACATCTGACTCGTAAGGGTGTGCCATTCATCTGGAGTGATGCATGTCAGTTGGCATTCGATGAATTGAAGGATAAGTTGACCTCAGCACCTGTGTTAGCATTGCCGAGACCGGGAGTTGAGTATTTAGTTTACACCGATGCCTCCTTACAAGGACTTGGAGGTGTATTACAGCAAGAGAGTCAGTCCATTGCTTATGCATCCCGTAAGCTAAAGCCTCACGAGAAGAACTACCCCACTCATGACTTGGAGTTGGCGGCAGTTGTATTTGCCCTTCGTATTTGGAGACATTATCTTTTGGGGGAAAAGTTTCGATTGTTCACAGACCACAAGTCCCTACAGTACCTATTCACGCAGAAGGAGTTGAATATGCGGCAACGGAGGTGGCTTGAGTTCGTGAAGGATTATCAGTTCGATATCCAGTATCACCTGGGGAAGGCTAACGTGGTAGCAGACGCGTTGAGCCATAGGCCAGCAGATGAAGTGGCAGGGGTGTGGAAGGCCAAATGGAAGGAATTGGGACACCAGGATGTAGTGGCCCGATCATTCATGTCGATAATGACTGTTACACCGCAGATTGTCACGAGAGTGGTAAAGGCACAAGCAGATGACTCGTTCTGTCAGGAGCTAATAGTTCGATTACTAGCAGAGGGAGCTGAATCCTATACCGTTAGCTCAGACGGGGGATTACGCTTCAATGGGAGATTAGTAGTTCCGGAAGGGGAGGAATTACGGCATGAGGTGATGGCCGAGTCGCACGGTTCGCGGTACATCCCGGTGGGGATAAAATGTACCAAGACATGAGACGTCAGTATTGGTGGAGCGGGATGAAGAGAGATATTGCCGAGTTTGTTTCTAAATGCACCACTTGTCAGTTAGTAAAAGTGGATCATCAGAGACCGACAGGACTGCTACAGCCGTTGGAGGTCCCGATGTGGATGTGGGAGAGCATATCCATGGACTTTATCACGGGATTGCCTACGTCACAGAGAGGTCACGACTCCATTTGGGTAATTGTGGACAGGTTGACCAAAGTCGCTCATTTTCTACCCGTAAGGACAGACTACACTGCGGGACAGTATGCCCAGCTCTTTATTGCAGAGATAGTGAGACTTCACGGGGTGCCCCTAAATATCGTGTCTGACCGAGACAAGATATTTGTTTCACAGTTTGGGGAGAGTTTTCAGGAGGCCGTGGGCACGGAATTGCGGTTGAGCACGGCGTATAACCCGCAGACCGATGGGCAAACGGAGCGTACAAACCAAATGTTGGAGGACATGCTACGTATGAGTATCATTGATTTTGGGGGTGGATGGGAGCAATATCTTCCACTGGTAGAGTTTGCTTACAACAACTCCTACCAGTTCACCATTGGCATGGCTCCATTTGAGGCGTTGTACGGTAGACCTTGTCGTTCCCCAGCATGTTGGTTGGAGGTGGGGGACAACAAACTACTAGGGCCGGAAGTGATTCAGGATACTTCGGCAAGGATAGAATTGATTCGGAGTCGCATTCGGGTAGCTCAGGATCGGCAGAAGAGCTATGCTGATGCGAAGAGGTTCTTCAGGGAGTTCCAAGTGGGGGACCAGGTTTTGCTCAGAGTATCTCCTATGAAGGGGATTATGCGTTTCGGGAAGAAAGGGAAGTTAGCACCGAGATATGTGGGACCATTTCCTATTATTGAGCGGATTGGACCGGTTGCGTATAGGCTTGGGTTACCGGAGCATTTGCATCGGATGCACGATGTGTTTCATATTTTTTCGCTAAGGAAATATCTTAGAGACGATTTGGCTTATTCTCACATTTCTTTGGAGGACATCGATCTCCAGCCTGATAGCTCCTACGAGGAGGGGCCGATGGCTATTTTGGACCGAAGTGAGCGAAAACTGGGTCAAAGATAGTCTCGTTAGTGCGTGTTCAGTGGCGACATCATAATGTTGAGGAGTCCACATGGGAGCGCGAGGATGAGATGCGCGAACGTTATCCAGAGTTTTTCTTACCAGGTACTTTCTAGTTCCGAATTTCGGGACGAAATTCCGTTATTAGGGGGGAAGTATATAATACCCCGTATTTTTGTGATATTTATTTATGGGATTAATTAAATTAAATGTGTATTAATAGGAAATTAATCCGGATTAAAATACTAGCGAGATGCGAGTTGGTATTTGAATATAATGTGCATATATGATTATACATGAATATTGAAGTATGAAATTTGTCGTGAGATTGAAATACGGCAAGTTGGAAAATTTTATTGAGACGCGTGTGACAGTCGCGTCAGGGAAATATTTATTTTAATTAAAAAGTGAATTTTAGTTCTATTAACCGTATGGTCGTTTTGAGTGCGCCAACGCGTCCGGAAGGGTCGAAATAGTCAGAAAACACTAGCCGGGGGTTAAGTTTGGGTCCCGGGGTATTATTGGGCCATACCGGTAACTTATAAGGGTATTTTGGTAATTTAGGAAATTGGGTAATTAAAACCCACGAAAATTAGAGTTAAAAATCTGACTTAGTATTAACCCACTAAGCCATTTCCAACCCCAATTTAGGAAGTGGGCTACGGGAGAAGTTATAACTTGGCAAAACCAACACCACCTCCATTAACACCTTGAGAAGAACTTGTAGAGAGGGAGAGAAAGAGAAGGATTCTGCAGAGAGAGAGAAGGCAATTCAACCTTCAGAAATTCGTCATCAAATCAGAGATTCAAATAAGGCAAGTGATTTAATTTCGTTTTTATAGAGAATGCTTCTTCCATGCGTAGGAAATTCAATTAAATCTTATTGTTCTTGGGAGTTTGATAAAAACCCATTAATTTGGAATTAGAAACTTGTATTGTGATGAGGATTTGCATGTAGAACTATATGTAGGTGAATAATATGATGTTAATACGTTTTGGATGAAATAAAAACGGATTTATTTAGACTCTTTGATGATTTATAAATTTTAGGGTTCATGTTCTTGAAATTGGGGATAAATGTATGGATTTGATATTTGGATGATGTTTATAGTGATTTAATCTCCACAAAAACGTTAATAGGTGACCTATGTATGTTTAGTAGGAATTAGGAACCTAAAATTGATGTTGGAATGATGTTTAGAGAAGATTAGAGGTGTAGAGAAATTTGAAAAACGAGTAAAGAAATTTCTGGGCTTGAATCTGGCCACTCGTTAGAAGACCTACCCAGGTCGTTCGAACGAGCTCGTTCGAACGAGCTTCTAATGAGTTGACAGTTTGGGTTCTAATGAGAGGGATGTTCGTTCTAAGACTTTCGTTCGAACGAGATCTCGTTAGAAGGCCTAGTTCTTTCGAACGAACTCTCGTTCGAACGAGACTTCGAACGAGTTAACAGTTTAGGCTTTTTAGCCTGTTTTGATCCCGAGTGTCCCATAACCTTGTGTATACGTAGAGATAACTTTCCCTTGATGATTAATTTTGACATTTGGGATGTTTGGGATATAATGAGGAGTCAAACCTAAAAGTGTAGTTGGAACTTAAGGGACAAATATGAAATGGGACGTGAGTGTCTATTACGTTGCGAGAACTATTGACGGCCTAATTTATTATATTAACCGGGAACATATAAATTGTGTAGTATTATATGTCGGTATGAAAATGAGAAGTGTATCACCAATATATTGTGGTGATTACTAAGATGTGTGAATACTTAGTATATGTATTGATTTTATGTGTATGACATACCTACCATACTTGCTATCACGGGAGGTTTACGTTCGCTTAGGGCCTTCTAATCCTTGTGTTGCCCGGATTTAGATTGGTTACCTCGATGAACATAGGTCAGAGAAGGACTTATTGGGATGTTAATAAGTCTGCTGATCGTGGGAACGCAGGTATGTGAGTGACCCATGTGATGTGACTGTGTTCGCCTCCATTATTTGTGATGTTGTTATCTGAACGATTCCTGAGAGATTCGGAATGCGTGATCCTTATGTACGTGATGTACCGGGATGGATAACAGAGTATGTGTGCACCGCAGCTTAGTCTCGGGGTGCTTGTATTGTATATTTATGATGTGAATAATATACACTTAATTAATGGAAACTTTCATGTTAATATTGTGAATAATATTATGGTAATGATTTGAGAAAACAAAACGGGTTAACTGATAGTGATTGGTATTTCTAACTGAGAATCTGAGAGTAAGTCAAACCCTCTATTTAATTGATAACGTTAGAATGTAATATGGGAACCGAGTAGTAAGGGGTAGAACTTATTACAGTTTGGTTAGATATGGATGTCTTATAGATGGGTATGGTACGTTAGGAGTGCACATGTAGTCGAGAGGTGAGAATTTCATGTGAGTGCACGTCCTAATATGTATTTTGAATTTATTGTTTTAATGTTATTAAAACACTTGCTGTTTTTAAAATGATTTCCACTTTCGGGCTCTGACCCATTTGCTTTGAAATCTATTTTTGTAAAAAACATTTTTAGGTGCCCAGCCACAAGGACACCATGCTTAGGATTCTCATTCAGGTGACGAGCTGTAGCTGTTTGTGGAAGTTACAGGACTTTGCTTGTAGACGCTTCATCTATCTTGACTCGATATTCTTCGGTTATCAGTTGTAGGGCATGTCGCCCATTTCTTTTAGAGACATTTCATTTATTTCAGTTATTGAGACTTCTGGCATGTAATTATTCAGGATTCAGACTTGTAGTATTATTTTTTCAGTTGTGGGATTGTTGTGAGGAGTTTTCCTCCGGATTTATATTTATGTTGTTGGTTATTCATTACTTCATTATAGTGAATGGTTGTTATTCTTTCATTATTCTTTTACTGCATGTTAATCAGACTTAACTTAAAATTTGGCACTTACTTTTTAAATACTAGGTGGTTAGTAATTATTAAAAATGTTTTCGACAGTGATGCTATTAACTGAACCAACTTGGCATTTTGAATTAATTTAATAAAGGAGTAGCTACCCGGTATTTAATTAGTCGGGGTGTCACACTACCTACTTGGAGGTTATTATTGCATAAAGTATTTTTTTTATAGGTTAAGATTGTCTACTAGTTACTAATGTTTCCACATGTTTCCTTTCACTTCTATAAATTTACATCGTTTCCAGTGCGTTTTCAAAATGTTTCCAATTTTTATAATACCAAAAATGTTCTCAAAATAAAATTCAAAACGTGTGACCAGGGTTGTTAACTTGTAGACTTTTAAATATAATTGTTATGTTCTTAACCATTTTTATTCTTTGCTATATGTGAGGGTGGTGTATCATGTAGTGGATAATTTTTATTTTTATAATATATTAATTCATGTAATGGTTCATAATACTTACAAAAGGAACATTTTGTCCTTACATATTACTATTTGTAAGTGTTTTGAACCGTTACAAAAAAATAAATATTTTTTCATTTGCAAGTGTTTAAAACCGTTGCAAAATAAAAATGCTTACTGAATTTTTCAACTGTATTAAACACTTGTAAATGAAAATTTCTAAGTGTTTAAAACACTGGCAAAATTTTCATTTGCAATTGTTCAAAATTGTTGCAATTATTTTTATGATGGTTATCCAGAATGGACATTCGTTGCCAATAAATCGTTTCAAATATCATTTGCAATGATTTTGAACACTTGTAAAATTTTTATAATGCGTTAATATGTAATTGCTTTGAACCGTTGCATTTGCAAGTGTTTAAAAAACTTGTAATTTTCCTGTTTTGGTGTAGTGAGATCATGGACATGATAATGGAAAATGTATAGCCTTGAAGAATGAAGTTGAAGCCTTGATCCGAAAAGGTAAGTTGACGAAGTACGTGGATAAATCTTGCCAAGAAAAAAATGATAAGAATCCTGAGAGACGATCTAATTCTCCTTGCAAGGGCAAAGGTGAGAATAAGTGAGGCTGAGAAGATAATTTAGACGATGAAACTGATCCTGATCTCCCGAAAAGGCCCAAGGAACCAATGGAGTGCATCAGGATGATTTCTTTTGGTTGTAATTTTATTGTGAGAGGAGATGCTGGTGGTGGTGGTGAACCAGTGGAAATGAAAACTAACCTCAATGAGGCGAAAGATTGTCTGCACGTCAGAGAGGTGAGTATGGCTGAGGATGCGACGACATGCCCAGGAAAGGCAAATAACGATCGTCTTATTATTGGTTTTTCCAAAGATGGTCTGCCTGGTTTGTTGTACCCATATGCCAACCCTCTGGTTATCACTATGATGGTCCATAGGAGGTCGGTTGCAAGGATTTTAATGGATAATGGTAGCTCTATGAATGTATTATTTTATGATTATTTTTAAAAGCTGTATGTGAGAGACATAAAGTTACTGGAGTACCATTACCCATTCATTGGATTTTCCTATGAGAAGGTGTTTCCCCTGGGAACTATTGAATTGAAATTTGTCATCGAAACATGGCCGACACGTCGAACCGAGATAACCCATTTCTTCATCTTAGATAACAACGTAACATCGACTTACAACATTATCTTTGGCAGGGTTGGTTTGAAGAAATTTGAAGCAATCTCCTCTAATGTCCATCAATGATTAAAATTCCCTATGTATTATGGCATTGGTGTGATGAATGGAAGCTGGGTAGATGCAAGAGAATGCTACTACACTTCGTTTGAGCAAAAAAAGCAGAAGAAATTTACCCAGACCTATCAGATCGACACACTAGATCCTCATAATGAAGATACGTTGGTCACAGGTGAAGTGATAGAGTAGATTTAACTAGTTATACTTGATGACGAACATCCAGAAAAGACAACTCAGATCGGCTAGTCACTGGATCCAGCTTTGAAGAAAGAATTAAGAGATTCTATAAGACAAATAAAGAATGTGTTTGTGTAGAGCCATTATCTAACTGCCATAAACACTGTATTGCGAAATATGCAAATCCCATTAGGTAGACACATCATGTGTTTAATCAAGAAAAGAATATGGATATTCAAGAGGAAGTGAACAAATTAAATAAAGCAAACTTTATCGAATATTTCAAGTATAAAAATTGGCTCTCAAACATTGTGATGGTCCCAAAGAAGAATGATAAATGGTGCATGTTTGTCAATCTCACTGACCTCGATAGAGTTTGTCCAAATAATCATTATCCTTTACCCAAATTGACCAATTAGTCAACACCACCATTAGACATAATTTTTTAACTTCATAGATGCATATTCGTGGTATAATCAAATAAGGATTAAACTTAAAAATCGAGAGAAAACCTCGTTCATACCATCCAAGGTACATTCTGCTAGAATGTTATGCCTTTCGAGCTAAAAATGCTGGAGATAAATATCAAAGGATGGTCAATAAATTCTTTGAAGAATATGTTGGGAAAACCATAGAGTTTTATATAGATAATGTGATGACGAAGAGAAGAAAAATGACTAATCACATTCATGACCTCAATCGGTTATTTGATTAGTTGGAAAAGTAATAGATGATGTTAAGCCCGACGAAATTCATTTTTGGGGTAAGAGAAGGAAAGTTCCTCGACTTTATTATTAATAAAAGAGGCATAAAGGCCAACCCTGATAAGATCCAGACGTTGATCAATATGCAGCCTCCTAAAATTAAAAAAGAGATTTAAAGCCTGACCGGATGAGTAGCTGCTCTGAAGAGGTTCATCTCAAGGTCAAAAGGTCAGTGTGTGGAGACATAATTCTAGTATCCCCATTGGAATACCTCTCATGCACCTTTATAGGTCCCAAACAAAATTCCTTTAACCCTTAGACCCTGGTATCAAACCCTAAACTAGAGGCCATCAAATGCTTTTGGGATCCAATTGACTTCGGTCGACTCTCGTAATTGAGACTAAACCAATTCACTTTCATAAGCCTCTAAATACCCTTTTTAACACAACGGTCAATATCGTATGCGAATATGCCTTACGTTCCACATTTACTTGTCTTTTTACTCTAAAATCCTAAATGAGAGGCCATTGGATGCTTTCGGGCTCTATTTAACTTCGGTCAACTCTCGAAAATAAAAGTATCTCAATGAAATTTTATAGGGCCCGGAATACCTTTTCCATAGACCCTAATCTGAAGGCCAACGGGTGTTTTTGAGCTCCGTTTGACTTTGGTCAACATTTAAACTCAGGATTATTAATTTTTATAGATATATAAACCATGTTTCCAATGGTCCCGATCTTGCACGAATCGGACTTATAGTTTACTTTTTATGCTCATTTTCCCAAAAATGTCCATTTTGAACTGCCTATAGGCACCCCTAGTCCTCTGTCTATCAGCATAGGGGTATTTTACTTAACTTACAAATCAGGGGGTATGCCAATTGGCAGGCCTATGATTTGCTGATCGATATACTCCTAGCCCTAAAAATTTCCTATTTAAGGAAAACATGATCTCATTATTAGGGACCATCTTTTCCAAATCCCAAGACCTCATTTCCTCAAAATCAGTGTGTAGCCTTTTACACATACCTTTCAAAACATTCCTCCAACATCAATCATTTAATCCACAATTATCACTGTAGATAGATTTAACCACAATATATATCCATTCAATCATTTAATCCATTATATATATATTCATATATAATACGGCACCCCGAGTCACAAATGCGGTGCAATGCATTACTCTGCTATCATGTCCCATCATCGCAGGTCGCCGAATAGGGGACTAAAGGTTCAGTAAGATTCCACGAACCACAAACAACAATAAAAAAATAGGAGGCGAACATAGTTCTCGTATCCATGGGTCACGCACATACCTACGTACCCACAGTCAGCGGACTTATCAACTCCCCGATAAGTCTTTCATAGACCTATGTTCTCGAGCGACAAATCAAAGATCCCATGCATTCATCAGGATATGACTGCCCTCACGCGTAAACCTCCCACCGTTAGCAAGTAAGCTAGGTATGTCATACACATAAATCATCAATCAATCCAATAGGTATTATCATACCTATAATATAATATCAATAAGGTAATATCACTACCCTAAGATATTTCCCATACGTAGCATTATATCCCTTTTAAATCCCACGTATTAACATATCATATCTTTACTTCATAATTTCATTATCCTCGCATCCTATAACATCTCTCCACTCCCGACGTCGTTAAGGTTCATGTGCGGAGCGTCTCGCAAAGCGAAATCCAAACAAGGAACCCCTCCAATACACTACTACTTAACTTTGTCGATCGAGGAGGTCCGACAACTTCAACTATGCGATAGGGATAACCTCATATCTTCTTTCAACCAAAAGTGTTCTAAACTCCCATCTCTATCCAGGAGACATACCACTACGCTCTTGTATTACACTCCGTCCATGCGAAATCAATAATGAGTTTAAACTCAGTCCTTAATGTTCAAATTGTAACCCTAAGGCTACCCTCACTCAATACACAAGATTCAAATAGGTTTTTCCTCAACATATATTCAGTAAGAATTCACTAATATCCTACTGGTCCATAACATCATTTCTCCCGAATTACTACGAGTTTAGTTCTCCTTTTAATTAAGGTTAAAATCGATAGTTTCAAATCTCTTATAAACACATCTTCTTTCACTTTGGATTAAACCCTCTCGTAAACTTAAGGATACCCAGGTGTTATATTAAATCACCCCTACTGGTCCTATGTTTAATCCTCATACATCCCCATTTGGAATTTAACAAATGAATCTAGCAACCGAAATTCCATTCAATATAATTTTCATCATTTTAATCACTTGAATCCAAATCAAATTAATTCAAATCTTATCAAGGGTTTACTGATATTTTCTAAGTCCCATAATATCCAAATAATAATCACCAAAGATCCATAAAAGTTTTGGGATAATAATCAACATTTAAAAAGAAACAACTTTACATATTCTGGGGAGGTCGATCGATCGAAGGCAGGGGTCGATCGATCGATCCCTCAGGTCACAACCTGATTTTTCTGCATTTCAGCAACTACGGGTTTCACCATTTTTACTTATTCAAACCTTCATATTAACCTCCAAAATGAGTTATAATTATTACTACATGATATGTCAACATATATGAACGATTTCCAGTACTCTAAACATCTTAGGATCATCAAGGGATTGGATTAAAAATCATGTTTATCTCCTTATTTCCAGAAAATTATCAACATATCATCTTCTAGAACACATCAATGGTTTTCATAATTTCTTCAACATATTCATGACTATTTCGTGGATTATTATCATCCTAAAACATGAGTTAAATTCCTATATCATTTCAGTTTTCCAGAAATCCATTTAATACTCCATTATTTCTTCCAAACATGAATAATCTTCTCTTTTCATACTATTCTTACATGGAAAATATACAAACTTAAATTGCCATTATCAAACACTTGCCTTTTCTGAAGGTCTGATCCTTTGATGTAGTATATCTCAGTTGGTTGTCCCTTCTCCGGTCAAACTCCGGTGGTGGTTGGTGGTGGTGAACCTTGGTTCTTGTTCTTCTCCTTCCCAAGTAGGCTTTTCCCTTCCCAAGCACCCTTACACTCTCTCTAGGAAGATGGCTTCTCTAATTTTTGAAGAGGAGATAAATAACCCCGATACACTTAATCTACCAATACTTATAATAGTACCAAATCCGAAATCACTATTCATCCCCCCTAGAAAAATGACCAAAATGCCCTTTCGGGTTGTCTATTCATTTCCAAATGACCCGAGACTCAAAATTAACATCCAAATAGACTTTTCTGACTATTTCGAACCTTCCGGACGCAACGACGCAGTCGAAATGACTATTAGATTGATAGAAAATAAATTTCCTTTTTAATTTAATAAACTAGTCCCGACACGTCCCATACCGCGTCTGACTAAAAAATATAAATTATCGAATTTATATCATACAGTCATATCAATGACATCACATTCATATATTACCTAAATATCTTTAAGTAATATTCAGAATCATTCATTTTAATATCCACCGTCTGGATAAAACCCAAATGAATTAATTAATAATAAAATCTAATTAATCCATTAATTTAAAATATAACCCATTTTAAAAGTCATTTAAAATTACGGGGTATTACACAACATTCCATTACATCATCCACACACCTCACCTTTTGTACCCTCTTTACCACCATTACACTACCATCAAAATGAGTCTACATTACCATTAAAGTCAGAATTTAAGATTCATCGAAGGTCCGAATCCTATTCATTCAAACTTGTTACTTTAGTGTTATTACTCTTTTTTTTTCATACTAGTATATTGTACACATTAAGTTATCATTTCCTCACTTTGATTACCTTTTTACTATTTATATATTGACCAAATTTATTTTCATAAACTCCAAAAACCAAAAAAGAGAATTTGATCCTTAAACCCCAAATTAGAACTTTCCTTCCATTTTTACTACACTTGGCGACTCCACTCTTTATATTTTTACACCCGTTGACGATGACCAATTTATGTTTGTGGGATCCTGTGAATGTCGCGTGAGTGGCGGAAAGAGGATTTTCTACCTTGATCCCTGCACACCATTTTTTTTTTCTCGAGGCGAACTTATCGAATCCCAGATGGCCACACAGTGGAGACTCCACTCGGGACTTTATTTTTAGAGAACTAAAGTCTATTTTACATTGGCTTCATTTTCTTCTTTCTCTTTTTCTATATTTTTCAACAAGTGTATATATCTTCGTTTGTATATTCTTCTTACTGCCATACTTACATGTATCCATGTATATTTCTTTCTCCATCAAGCTCTTTTTTCTCATCATATGTATATACCTCTTATTCTATCACATGCTTCATGATCTTTTATATACTCATGATCTATTCATACATTTCATTCTCATATGTATATATTTACCATGTTATACTCCCCTTATTCACATTTTTTACGTGATTTATGTCACTTGTAAATATCCATGCTTGTTCCCACTTGTAAATATTCACATACTTACTCACATGCTTCACATGCCACTTGTGTATATATCCACCTTAATCTCACTTGCACACCACTTCACGTTATCCTCACTTGCACACACTTTAACGATGTTTTATTATCACTCTCACATGTTTTCATGTCACTCTAACTTTTCACATATCTCTCTCACTTGTGTATATTCACCCACTGTACACATTATTATGCTTTGTATATTCTCCATGCTTCGTGCTACTTGTGCATATTTAATTAGCTTTACTTTTCTTGTACACTTAGCTCTTTTCCACAGGCCAACCATATATATATTCACATGCTTTACTTTATCCTTAGTTGTAGTATTTACTTAACATACATGAAACTTTGCATCAAAATACTAATTAAAACCCATGCATTTTGGACACTATATCACGTGAGAACTATATTTTGACCAAAATTTTATCCTGTACTGGGAGTCTCCTCGTGATGGATTGCCGAGTCTGCGGGGCGCGATTAACTTAAATGATATTATTCCCACCTTCCATTGGTTTAGTAACTTCAATGTATAACGAATGGTTCCCCGCATCATATCACTTGACTGAACTCAAGACGGGAGGTATATGGAAGGCAACTCGTTCATGTTCATCGAGTATATCGATTTTGCTCTCACGTGTAGCATCACCACAAGATATATCATGAGGCAATTCAAATACACTTGAGTATATCATATGACTTCTCCAAACATATCGATCAATGATTGCCCTTATAGGCAATAATTATATTGTGAAAGTCATGTCAAATAGGGTAACCCTTACATTAACCTCCCAATGCATAAACCTCATATAGGCATCTACCCTAGGACACTTATACCTAGTTTATCGGTTTCAACGCGAAACAATGCTAAAAAAAATTTATCGTCTTTCTTCCAAAATTTTGCGCTATTTCGCCCCTTTTTAAAACAGGACCCAGTCTGTGAGTCTGGAAATAACTCAAATCATGTCTTGCATAGCATACCTAATCCTTTTGCAGACTCGGGTCTTGTCCGAAATTTCACTTGCACTCTAGGCGGAATATAATACAGGTGAAACCTAATAATAATAACTACACCGAGGAATTTTCCTTCCTTCCCTTTTCAAAAATACCAAAAATATATCCTTCTATAACACCCCGTATTTTTTGGGATATTTAAATCACACGTGTCACAATAATTTAACTAAATTGAAAAAAAAAGTTAAGTGAATAAGTATTAATTATCGAATAATGGATTAAAAATTATGTGTTATTAGATTTACTTGTGTGATATGTAAATGAAATTGTATTATTTTATATTACGTCGTAGGTGGGTAAAAGCGACGGATTGATAGGATCTTATTCCGGGACACGTGTAAATTGATGATAGGTGACTCGAATGGTGTTTTTGAGTGCATGGATGATCAGGTATGGGTCGAGATAGTCAGAATTAGGTTCCCAAGATTTGTAAACGGGTTCTATGGACTTTTTAATCTATAGAAACTCGTACGAGAGTATTCGGGTCATTTTAATGTTGCTAGTTAACCTAAAATGGAACTAAGAGTACATTAAGGGGTTTTGGATGAGGGAGTCATCCCAATTGAACATTATAATCACCTAATATTCAGAGAGAGGCAAGAGAGAAGGGAGAAAACTCAATAGAGGAATCAATAAGGCAACCTGGGGAGGAAATTGACAATTTTCGGGCTAGGATTCTTAGGCAAGAAAGATCTACAAAGAAGGATTCAGACCCTACAATATTCTAAAACAAGTGTTTAGCTTGCTTTAATCATATATTTTATGTTCTAATTCATATTATAGTTGGTGGAAACAAGTATGAATTTTTTGGTGGGATTTATGTGTAAAAAATGGGAATTTTGTAGATAAAATTAGAGTAGAATAATTGGTTTATGATCCCATGTAGAATTTGAGATTTATTCATGTAGAAAAGTGTGATCTTGAATGATTTGTATAAGGTTTGATTCAATCTTGATGTTAAATGAAGGACGTGTATAATTCTCGATTAACGATGTTGAATCCCGAGAATTTAAATTGTTATCGGGTGAATTCGAATGTGAATATAAAAGTAATCATATTTAGAATTGATAAAAAAAACTACAAATTTTAGGTCAGATTGGTGATATATATGGGACTGCTGATGGAAAAATAATGAATCCCGCCTAAGAAAGAGGATTACAACGTCAATCTCATTAGATGCTCATTGGAACAAAATGAGATTCTCGTTCTAACGAGGTTGTATTTCGTTTGAACGACCTTTGGGTTTTGGTCATGGTGATATATCTTTTTGTCGTAGATGTCAGTTTCGTATTTTTTTTATTTTTTTTATTAGTTATGAGTTTTCTATAAATGGGTGTTTGAGACCGAAATCTTTAGTTGAAAATCAAATCAGGGTATGGATGCACGAGTGTTTTAAGGTGAAAAACACTCGCGATGATTTATGAAATCGGGTTGGGATTTTAGAAAGAGTTAGGTTACAGTCCGGTTTTAGATAGATTTAGTGTCCGGAATAAAATATAAGCATGATATATATATATATATATATATAAGTAAGTGACTACATATAAAAGTGTCTCAATGAAATTTTATAGGGCCCGGAATACCTTTTCCATCGGCCCTAATCTGGAGGCCATCAGGTGTTTTTGAGCTCCGTTTGACTTTGGTCAACATTTAAACTCAAGATTATTAATTTTTATAGATATATAAACCATGTTTCCAATGGTCCTGATCTTGCACGAATCGGACTTATGGTTTGCATTTTATGCTCATTTTCCCAAAAATGTCCATTTTGAACTGCCTATAGGCGCCCCTAGTCCTCTGTCTATTAGCATAGGGGTATTTTACTTAACATGCAAATCAGGGGGTATGCCAATAGGCAGGCCTATGATTTGCTGGTCAATATACTCCTAGCCTTAAAAATTTCCTATTTAAGGAAAACATGACCTCATTGTTAGGGACCATCTTTTCCAAATCCCAATACCTCATTTCCTCAAAATTAGTGTGTAGCCTTTTACACATACCTTTTAAAACATTCCTCCAACATTCCATTACATCATCCACACACCTCACCTTTTGTACCCACTTTACCACCATTACACTCCCATCAAAATCAGTCTACATTACCATTAAAGTCAGAATTTAAGATTCATCGAAGCTCCAAATCCTATTCATTCAAACTTATTACTTTAGTGCTATTACTCATTTTTTTACATACTAGTATATTTTACACATTAAGTTATCATTTCCTCACTTTGATTACCTTTTTACTATTTATATATTCACCAAATTTATTTTCATAAACTCAAAAAACCAAAAAAGAGAATTTGATCCTTAAACCCCAAATTAGAACTTTCCTTCCATTTTTACTACACTTGGCGACTCCATTTTTTATATTTTTACACCTGTTGACGATGACCAATTTATGATTGTGGGACCCTGTGAATGTCGCGTGAGTGGAGGAAAGAGGATTTTCATCCTTGATCCCTGCACACCATTTTTTTTTCGCTCGGGGCAAACTTATCGAATCCCAGATGGCCACACAGTGGCGACTCCACTCTGGACTTTGTTTTTAGAGAACTAAACTCTATTTTACATGGGCTTCATTTTCTTCTTTCTCTTTTTCTATATTTTTCAACAAGTGTATATATCTTCGTTTGTATATTGTTCTTACTGCCATACTTACATGTATCCATGTATATTTCTTTCTCCATCAAGCTCTTTTTTCTCATCATATGTATATACCTCTTATTCTATCACATGCTTCACGATCTTTTATATACTCATGATCTATTCATACATTTCATTCTCATATGTATATATTTACCATTTTATACTCCCCTTATTCACATTTTTTACATGATCTATGTCACTTGTAAATATCCATGCTTGTTCCCACTTGTAAATATTCACATACTTACTCACATGCTTCACATACCACTAGTGTATATATCCACCTTAATCTCACTTGCACACCACTTCACGTTATCCTCACTTGCACACACTTTAATGATGTTTTATTATCACTCTCACATATTTTCATGTCACTCTAACTTTTCACATATCTCTCTCACTTATGTATATTCACACCTTGTACACATTATTATGCTTTGTATATTCTCCATGCTTCGTGCTACTTGTACATATTTAATTAGCTTTACTTTTCTTGTACACTTAGCTCTTTTCCACAGGCCATCCATATATATATTCACATGCTTTACTTTATGCTTAGCTGTAGTATTTACTTAACATACATGAAACTTTGCATCAAAATACTAATTAAAACTCATGCATTTTGGACACTACATCACATGAGAACTATATTTTGACCAAAATTTTATCTTGTACTGGGAGTCTCCTCGTGATGGATTGCCGAGTCTGCGGGGAGCGATTAACCTAAATGATATGATTCCCACCTTCCATTGGTTTAGTAACTTCAATGTATATCGAATGGTTCCCCCGCATCATATCACTTGACTGAACTCAAAACGGGAGGTATATGGAAGGGAACCCGTTCATGTACATCGAGTATATCGATTTTTCTCTAACGTGTAGCATCACCAC